>JADMNL010000025.1:131520000-136320000 GCA_016271365.2 Neoceratodus forsteri
ACACTAATCCGTCAATGAAGACATACTGTAACATATGTTTGGACTGTTGTTTTCCATTGTAGTATTGTAGCTTTTTTATCCTTCTGATTGAAAAAAGTAATCCCTTTTTCCATGTACCGAAGCCCTTAATTGCTGCCCTTGGTGTTACAGGCAAATTATCCAAAAGAAAAATTATGGATGTCTTTTATTTCTTTTTTGAAGGACAATTTGCACTGTGATGTTTTCTAATTGTCTTTATTTTGTCATGTAGCAATTGTTTATAAATAAACTTGTGCACTCTGTATTTTCTACTGATTCCTTGCCTGTTCTGTATTCTGCATTAATTAATGTACAACTGGTCACTTGCAAAAAAGGACTGCATAGCTCATATTTCTCTCCAGTATAAAAAATAAAAACAAAAAATGTATTTATATATTTATTTTACTGAAATCATTTTACTAGGTTAACAATACAGAGAATTATACTAGCCTCATTTAGAGATGTGAGCTGGGGGAAGGAATAAGGGTAGAGGTTGGGAAAGGAGAAATATGGAGAAAGAGGGAGCAGAAAAACAGCCAAATAATGCATGCGTAGCAAAACTGTACAGTCAGGATTACCAAGCAGTACAACAGTAATTAGTACAGCAGTATAGCCTGGAGGTTAGAGTAGCAAGCTGTGAATGAGCTTGATACATCCATCAGATCTGAGATTGATTCCTGCAACCTCCACTTGCATACTGTGTGGTTCTTCTCAAGTCACTTAACCTCCCCAGTGCTCCCGGGTTGCCCCAGAAAACAGGAACTTGTGCCTAGTGGGCCTTACCTGGTTACCAAAAGAAAAAAAACACAGTAAGTGTGTATGTTGAGAGGGAGTGAGAAATAAAAAGTAAGACACAGTTTTCCTCTGATACCTTCAACCAGACAGCAGACAGGCTGTTCTGGTGCATTCAGATGAAGAACAAGCTTGTCTGTGCCACAGTTGCTCCTATAAAAAGACATTTCAGTTTAAAAGAAGCATCCAGATTACCTCTTGCCAGAATGCATTGCACACACAACATCTCTGAGATTTTCTTTTTCCTGGTGGCACCCACAGTGTCTGATGCCCATCCAAACTTAGCAGGTGCTGTTTTCAAAACACACATCCATTTGTGACAGCTGGGCATGGTTTACTTCATCTTCTGATTTGGCACCAAGTCCAAAAGATGATCTGTCTAACACAGGCTCTGACCCCCTTGCACCCATCAATGGAGGGGCAGACTTATTCAACTGTCCCCTGCATACTCATGTGAAAAATGGTGCTAGGGTGCATAAGGGCTGTAACAGCCTCTTTGAATGTATATCCTGAGCACAAGCTGGACCCAAGGCTTTGAAAATCAGTTCCAGTGAAACTCGTGATAAAAATCCTTACTTTGAAACATACAGTTAAAAAAAAACTCAAACAAGAGTTTTAGTAAGAGCACATTGCAGTAACTCTGGACCCCATATTCAGAGGGATGCATGGGTGCAATCTGAGATGCACCATGTGTACCGGTAAATGCGTTAACTGTTGGGGCATGCCCATATTCAAAGGGCACAGATGTCTTGGAGCACCCTGACAGCGCTGATGCGCACAATATTGTGCTGCACCTATGCAAATTAGGTGTCCCCGTGCATATGTGGCACAGCACAATATTGACACATTTCAGAAGTGCAAATTGGCCCCCAGCAGCAGTGCAAATTAATGCTTAGGGGTCCTTCCCCAGCCCTGATCTGTAACCAATGAAATAATGGCCAAATCCCTGGTAATCTAGTGTGAATTCCCCTCCCCAGCCCCGATCTTCATAATATTACATTATTCCTGTATTTCCTGGTGGTCTAGTGGTCCCCCCTTCTCAGCACCGATCTTCACAATATTAAATTATTCCCATTGTCCCTGGTAGTCAAGTAGTCCCCCACCCTGTTAGCCAGTGACCCGTCACCCCACCCCCTAACTGGACCGGAACCGGCAACTGGCACAGCCCTCCTCACACTGCACTGGCCAGCCACTGACTGAACTGTACAGGAGCGCTGTACAGTATATAGTGCATCGCGTTGGTTGACTGATCAACCAGTGGGTGTGTAGTGTGTACTGTACAGCACTCTTGTACAGTTCAGTTGGTGGTTGGCTGGTGAGGTGGGCTATGCCACTTGCCAGCTCCAGTTGGGTTAGGGAGGAGAATGGGGTGGTGGGTCACTGGCCAATGCAGTGGGGGGGCCACTTGACTACCAGGAATACGGGAATAATTTAATATTGTGAAGATCGGGGCTGGGAGGGGGAGTCACACTACAATACCAAGATGATCGGGGATACTATTGTTTTTATGAAGATCAGGGCTGGGGGGTCACACTAGACTACCAAGGTGATCGGGGATACTTTGATTTGTATGTAGATTGGGGCTGGGGGGGGGGACTGGCCCAATGCTCTTCACGGCAGTATTTGCATGCAGATGAACCCTTAATGGGTATGCGAATTGCCCCATTGCACCATGCATGCCCAATGGGCTCATTTGCATATGTGGACTGAATATTGCCCATGGGGGCCCTGGCGCATACCAATGTGTGCCATGCAGTACCCCTATGGGCGGTCCTCAGCCCCGCACCCTGGTTGCGCTGTGCAGAACAAGGCAACCCCCTGCTGTGCGTTGTGCATCCAGGGTCTGATATTCAAACAGATTGTGCCATCTGTTTGGATTGTGCAACCTGTTTGAATATGGTGCCAGAGCCATCCAGTTCATTTCTTTTGTGCGGCACAATGTTCTGTACACGCATCCCGCTGTATCAGCAGGAGTACATTCATCACAGGGCAACCAACATCCTGGAGTCTCTCATGGCACTTACAAAATGGGGTTTGTAAGCATTTTTTTTTAAATAAATAAGATTAAATGTCAAAACTTTAAAATATGAAAGTGTTATTACACTTATTCTGTAATAAAAACAAAAGTAGTCCCTCCACAGCTGGGCTGCCTCAAGAGAGACACTATGATTTTTAAAGCAAACTGTTAGAGTTCATATTTAGTTGTTCATTCAGTGTATGTATTATATTTTTTTTTGTTACCAAAAAATTGCATTCCCCAAAGATGTGTGGTGGAGGGTGTACCAGGAAACACTAAGGTGAGCAGATGTGAAACAATGCAGTGAAAAAGTAAATGCACCCAAAGCTAAAGGAGGCAAAGACCAGTAGCTGTTTAAAATATTGTACAACATATTTTATTCAGCAAAGTGCCATATAGTGAAAAAAAAGTGGTTAAACACTCACAAGTCCGTGAACACATAATCTTTGTGCTTGCAGTGGACATACTGTGTCATAGCTGATGTTTTGCACAATGGCCATTGGGCTTCACCAGACAGAGTTTTTAAAAAAGAAAACCAGTGAAGCTGGCCCAATGCAACAGAGGGCTGAGGTGATGGTGTCTTACCTCCTGCCACACCGGCGACCCGGGGTAGGGAACGGATGTGGGTCACTTGTTGGCTGGCTGTAGAGGGAGGATCGAGCATCCCTTGGGGGGGTAATGTGACCCACTGCAGTGCTGCATCAGGAGAGATTGTCCATGTCTAGGTATGTTGGGATGTCTCTGGAGGTGGAGTTTGTCTGCCTCACCATTGCACAGTTGGGCTCTGGGGAAACCTAACCAAGGAGGGAAAAACATCTCTGGCTGCAGAATGAAGTCTAGGCCCTCACAGGTCCCACACTGGCAACCAGGCACACTGCCACAGTCCAGTAGCCAGAACTTTGGTGAGCAAGATAAGTCCCAGAGAAGCCATGTGACAGGGACTGGACAGATGGGGGCATGCCAAGGGTGATTAGGAGCAAAAAAAAAATTGTATAGATGTAACCCCCCTACAAATGAGGGTTCCCAAAAGTCTTCTTTGGGCTTGCCTAAATGCCCACTGCCAGGCTAGTGTTCTGTGTCCTAGCGATTTAAAAGTGTTTGCATGTGAGTGCCCATTTAGGCTCTGTGCCTGTCTGTTTAAGAACTGCCTATTTTGTGGTGTAAAATTAATCTGGGTAGGGGCTGAGTAGTTTCAGACTCGAGTCCCACCCTGTCTGCAGTGTTATTACTCAATTCTGCCATCGCTATTTGCGCAGAGGGAGCCCTGCTAGAAACTGTAACCATTTACTGTTTATCTGTTTTAATAATAATAATATTGTAGTTTGTCTAACCTGCCTTCCTTTGCAGCATGGACATTTCTGTATTGCACCACCATCTTGGTTCTGGACTGGAAGTTTGGACCAATCAGTACCTTTGGGGACCCTAAAATGGCGTCTGTCCCCAGGGGTCTTGTGGGAGTGAATTTCTGTAGGAATTGTAGTTTTTACACTTTGGCGCCTAAAGGGACCTGGAGGGGGAGCTCTAGCTGTGACAGACAGATGGATCAGCCAACCAAACCTTTTGGATTTCTAAGGAAGTCCCAGTGCTGCCTGCAGCAGAAGTCAATCTGGAGTTAGAGTTTGGAGAGTGAACAGCTCTAGTGATTCAAGCAGCTGCCCCTTGCGTAGTAGCATGGGAAACTGGTGAGAAGGCTGTGTTTGGCCTGCCTGCCTCATCTTCCCTTGGAAGGAATCTTTCTGAGCCCAAGATAATTCAGACTTTCTCTGAAGTTGCTGTGCTGTGACCAGAATCCTGAATTGTGACGAATTGAATCTTCCTGAAGGGGTCCAAAGATTTTCCTGGGTGCGATCGGCCTGTCAGGACCTGAGACTACTGGGGAGCATCGGTTTGCACAGAGACATTGTATATTGCAACCGGACTGCCATCTGAATTGTGGTACTGTTTCTTTTCTTTACTATAAGTGTGCTGAATGCTGTTAGTGGGTCACAATTTGGTTCCCCACTGCCTGATTGTGTCACGCTTGCTGGAAGCTGCATCCAGCACTACCAGACTGCCATCCAAATTGTTCACCTGGGCTGGGCCCTGCCATCTTGGCCCAGCCAGCTGCTCATGCCACAGAGAAGAACATTGACGAGAGACCTGCCTGGGGATCAGCCCTCTGCTCAACATCATGGACAGGAATGACACCACGGTGAATCGTGTGGGACCTGCTTCTCCTGGAAAACCAGCAAGTCATCCTGCAGTCTCCATTTCATCCATCCTGTGTCCTGTACTGGGTAGTGTGAGTAAACACCAGGGCAGCTCCCTGCAACAACAGCTCAATCAAAGTGTGTCATCTGATTTAATTGTTTTGCTTGATTATCACGAACTGAGCCACCTGGCTCCAGATTACAAATTGTGGGTTACTGTCTATTTCTTTCCACCTATAGGGCCCCAACCAGCTAAAATGCTGGCCTACCCTGGGAAATGCATAAGGCTAGCCTACTTCACCAACGGAGTACCCAGACTGTGTGTGACTGTTCTGAGGGACTCTAAAGTGCATGTCTTGTAGCCTGATTGAATCAGTACTTAAACCAATCAACCTGATTATGCCCTTCCTTGTTCATTCTCCCTGAATAAACTGGATCTGAATCTTTTTGCACTTAAACTGTTTGTGGTGCATCTCTGTACTAATAGCACTGGATGTCTATTGCTTACTCTGCCTAACCTTATTTTACAGGGGGTCTCCAGGGCCAAGCTGGTGGTACCAGCCCTGGTGGTAAGTGCAACAAGTGTGGGGGTACACCTGCTGTTTGGGGGATGTGGTAATTGTATGCTCAGAACATTGTTTAGGCCACTAGAGGGTAAAGAGGGGGGTAACAATGTCCTGGAGGGCTGTACCCAGGTCAGCTATGCTACCACCAACCCTGTCCTCCGGGTGGAGGCACCCATTTTCAGTACCCAGGCCCCTTAGCCTGCATTTGGTCCTGCAGGCAGGGGTAGTAGCCTTTGGGATAGCGCCTCCTAGGGGTTACATAGAAAAAAAACAAATCCAGTGACTTGGTGGGATATCCAGTCCTTAAAGTAGATGCCTCATGTTTATATTATGAGGTGTTTTTTCAATACTAAAATGAGTACATTTTAGTTTTCCCTGGTTTAGGTACTGGTGGTTATATGGTGGTGGTGCTAGAAGGTGACTGGACTGGTGACTAGAGAAACTGGCTGAGTTCATAGTTTGTGCTGTGCTGTGAAGAGTGGGATAGTGATCATTTCCCAATATCTTGTGCCATGAATTTATATATTAATCAAAGAGTAAAAGACCGAAAGATAGAAAATGAGGCAAATGTTAATATGTGTACCAAATATGGAAGAAAAATAATGTGGAATGAATACACACGGGAAAATATTGATAAATTAATTCAAAATCAAAACAGATAGAGCAACCGGTAGACAAAATGATTTCTGTAGGGCCAATTGCACAAATTAAATATTTTGAAATGTATATGCAGCAGATAATTCAGGCATTGAGCTCAGAAAAAAGAAGAGTGGCCAGGTCGAATATGGGTAACACTCACCCATGGTTTGATTATGAATGTTTATATTTAAGAAAAGAGATCAAAAGATTGGGTAAGTTAAGGGTACAAAATACCACCCCAGTTATATTAAAGGCTTTTAGAAATTTGAAAATGGAATATAGAAATATGATAGGAGAAAAGAAGAAGGGTTATAATTTATTATTATGGGGAAAACTACAGGAAGCAATTTGGAAAAAAGATAGTCAAACATTTTGGTCTTTGGTGGCATTTGGTTATTGTAAGAGTAATATTCAAAATAATCTACCGGGGCTGATCTCAGAAGATCTATGGGTGAAGCATTTTAACAAAATTTACGATAGTAATTGTGATGATACACTCTTCAGCCAGGGAAATGAAGACACAGAGGACATGGGAGTACTTATCTTTTCCTCTTTGGAAGTAAAAGAAGCAATACAGGCACAAAAGAGAAATAAAACACCAGGGATAGATGGTGTCCCTGCTGAAGTGTACCTCCATAATGTTGAGCATTGGGCAAAGATTTTGACATTATTATCTACCTCAATTTGTCAATCTTTTGTCCTACCGACAGATTTTAATAAAGGATTGATTATACCCTTATTTAAGAAAGGCCTAAGGCATGATCCTATGTGTTATAGACTGATAACTGTTCTTCCAATTTCACAAAAGATTTTTACTCATTTATTATTGCAAAGGCTGTTGGTATGGGTAGAAGAAAAAAAATTGGTCTCCAAATATCAAGGCGGTTTTAGGAAAAAGTTGAATACTTTAGATTTAATTTTTATGTTAAATTATTTGTTGGAATTATATGTGACAGGGAAGAAAAGTATGATTTAGGTATGTTTTATTGACATAAAGGCTGCTTTTGACTCGGTAGATAGAAACAAACTGTGGGAGATTTTGGCATCTCTTAATATAGACGGACAGTTATTGAGGATGATACAGAGGTTACATTATAACACAACTGCTGTCATCCGTTATTCAAGAGATGGTGCATTATCAAGAGAAATAAGAGTTGGTAAAGGAGTCAAACAGGGTTGCCTGTTGGCCCCTTTACTGTTTAACTTGTATATTGAAATAGTAATTAAGGATATAACGAAAATAGATATATTTGCTCCATCAATAAATAAAGAAAAAATTCAAATATTATTGTATGCAGATAATGCTATAGTTGTTTCACAAATGCCTTTGGGCCTAAAATGAGCAATACTGAGTGTGATGAAGTCATTAGCTAAATTAAATTTAGAGATGAATGTAGATAAAACAAAGATAATGCCATTTGGTAAGAAAAAATTACTAAAACGTTTTGGGAAATTAAAAAAAATAGAAGAAGTGAAGCAATTCAGTTATCTGGGAATTATATTTGAAAATAATTTGAAGTGGAATATCCATGTGTTGGAAATAAAAAATAAATTGTATAGCTCAATGTCTGCTGTAAATGCCTTTGCAAACAGGTTTGCGACTAACTCTTTTGTGGCCCTTAAAAGGACCTTCGAAGCTAAAACTACTAGTCAGACCCTATATGGGTGTGAAGTATGGGGACTATTATCTGGGGATTCAAAAACAGAAGCCATCCAGAATGTTTTTTTGAGAAATATCTTGGAGCTTCCATGGGATTGTCCATCTTTTATGCTTTTCAGCTTTTATGAGATTGGAAACTGGTATGCTCCCTCTGAGTGCAAAAACTAAAATTAGAGCTATTAAGTATTGGGAAAAAACTGTAAAAATGGCACCAGAGAGACTCCCCAACTTATGTTGGGTTGATTTTATGGCTAGACTACAAGGGGGAATTAGCATGAACAGATGGTTTCAAAGATTAAATGTTTGGTTAAAGAATTTTGGCTTGGAAGATTTGCGGTCTAATAAGGTCATTTCAGATACAAACCTGTTTGTAAAAGAGGCTATTAAAAGAATTATTGATGTTTCGGTTCAAAGTGATCTTGCGAGAGTGCACGAGATAGATACTCATGGGTTTTATTCTTCCATAAAATCAAATGGAAAAATGGAAGCATATTTGGTGTATTGTGAAAATAGGAATCATGGGAATATTTTTATGTAATATGAGGTTGGAAAGCTTGGGCATTATGAATCTACATTATAATAAATGGTGGGGTCAATTTGGTAATAAAAGGAAATGTAATAATGATGATGCAGAAAGTTTGTTTCACAAGTTATTGGAATGTGAGGAGTGGGAGGTGGAAAGAGGGAAATGGATTACACCACTGATTATGGGTGATATTTTAAAGTGTAAGGATAACCGTGTGAAGCGCCTGCTTGGTTTGGAAAAGATTACTATAATGTATGGAGTAGCAAATTTCGTTAATAAGATGAAAAAGTGAAGTTTGTATATATTTTTCTCTCGTGTTATTCATGTCATAAGATATCTAGTTTTATTGTATGATCACTATTTATTGTGTGTGTTTTTGTAGATTGATGTGATAAAAAGGATTTTAAACATCTTTTGTATTAATAAACTTGACTTGACTTGACTTGAGTAACAGGCCGTATTTGAAATAAACCACCAATGCAGAGGTTTCTGTTTTGGTCTACAGAGGAGTGGGCTGCTGACTTGGAGATTTGTGTTGGGTTTTCCAGAAGAACGAGTTGACTTTATAAACAGTTGCTGACTTGGTGATGGTGTGGTAGAACAGTACAAGCTGGGTGGAGGTGGGAATTGATTAAATCTTGGTAGGCATCCTCAGGCTGGAGACAGTAGAGAGTCAGTGATGGAGCTTCAGCCACCTATAACCTCAGGTAAAAAAAAAGGCAAAAAAGGTGAGTGGATGGGTTTAAATGTTTATTTTAAATATTAGGTGTGTGTAAGGTCAGGGGTTATTAAAATAGAAACGTGGAAAGAAGCCTACAGAAAAGTCTCATGGTGCATCATGTATGCCTGTTTTCCTACCCAAACCATTCCAGCCTATAATTTGACCTGCCTTGGCCAGCATCCTTGTGACAATTCAGACCCTCCCCCCAACTTCCCTGCCTTTGCTTTCACCAACCCCTTATAGCTATCTCATGCTCTCTTGAAATACTGTCACCATCTTAGTGTTTATCAGCTCTCTGGGGCAGGTTGTTCTATCTATCCCCCACTCTTTCTGTGAAGTATTTCCTCATTTCCTTACTGAATCTACCCTGCCCCCTCCCCCCAAGTTTATATGGTTGCTTTTCATCACTGAATGTGGTGAAATTGGGCTGGCAGGATAGCCTAGAGGTTACAGTAACAAGCTGTGAATGAGCTTGGTACATTGAGTCCCGCAACCTCCACTTGCATACCGTGTGACTCTGAGCAAGTCACTTACCCATCCCAGTGCTCTCAGGTTGCTCCTGAAAACAGGAAGTTGTGCCTAGGGGGCCTTACCTGGTCGTCAAAAGAACTACAAATGTTATTTTAAAATAATACACGTGATGGGTGGTATTTTTTTGTATCATACCAACATGGTTGCAAGTTTGTGGGAGGCATGGATATCTGGGTGCATCGTGACCTGGGTGCCAGAAGAATTTTGGAACCATTGGTTATCACCTGATAAGGACATGGGTTCCTAACCCTTTTGGACATTCAGGATGCAGCAAATTCCCCACCCGCTTTTCATAATCTCGTTTATCCCTTTTTTTACTGGTATTTTACATAGGTGTTTATCCACTCCCCCAGCCATCACTTCAGAGATATACCCTGCAGTCAGGTATTTACCCTGCAGCCAGGTATATACCCTGCAGTCAGATATATACCCTGCAGCCAAGTATATACCCTATAGTCAGGTACATACCCTGCAGTCAGGTATATACCCTGCTCTGGTGGACTCCTATCATTTGAAAGGCTGGTTTTGTTTCCTTCACTGGTTTTCTGCCCTAAGTCCCTCCCATAACCCTGTGACATGGAGTCACTGTGCAGCTAGAATCCAGTCCCAACCCTTCCCAACTGAGGCACACTGGTGTGCAGCAGCTACCTCTGCCTAGCTTGCCTCCTGATGTGGTGACCTGAGCTCACTTCTGAATGCAGGCATGAGGCACTGTCACGGGGCCACCGGGCAACCCCTCATTTATGCTTACTTTATGATAGTTGTTCTTTATTTCATTTTGATTGTATGCACGTGATTGTGCTGCCACTAGGAATACTGACATTATGCTGGTATATGTGATTATGGGTACAGCAAACTGTTTCTTACTGCTTCACAAGTGTCTCTCATGTTGGTTGGGCAAGACGACCTCAAAGTGAAGCTTAGTGGTTATGTTTCCCCAGCCAGTTCAAGAGACACTTGTGAAACAGTAAGAAACATATTTTACTGTACCCACAATCATATTACATAACCCCCCCCTTCCCTGTGGGAGTTGCAGTAGTAGTGTTTCTTTAAGAGGGCATGTGCTCTCTAGAATGGTGCCAGCCTCTGTGCCCTTGGAGGACCAGGACAGCTGTACTGCCCTGGTGTTACAAAGGGGAGGAGTCAGAGTTCTGTTTTGAAAGAAGAGAGATTTCTGAGTTAGTTGGTGGGAGACTAGTGCTAGGCACAGTGCCAGCTCCCACTGGGTGAAACCCCTTTTCTCTTGAGACTGGCATCATAAAACTCCAAATTCTTGGTAGTGGCCATGGACAAGGACCCTTCAAAGGGGTGCCCCATCCTGTAAGGATGAAAACCTGTCTAGAGACTCAAGAGTTTCTTCATGTGAAGGGCTGCCAGTCAGTGAGTAAACAGAGAAATTGTGAAGTGGCATTTCTACTGTCTGTGTAAAAGTGAAGTCTGTGGTGTTTAGCAGTGCCTCAACTGAGGTGGAAATGAGTCAGGATGCTTATTTTCCAGTTAGAAATTGAGAAGGCATCAGAAGTGTGTAACTGGGTCTGTTAGTATGAAATTGCATGTAATGTGCTTGGGGCGATAGTGAAGGTTACTGGACCGCTGCAGTCTCCATAGCAAGATGCTATGGGAAATGTGTAACATAGAGGATAACGTATGGTCAGTGGTGTGTAACAACACTAGGTTTGCCTTCGAGTGGTTCCCTTGGTGATGCTGTTAAACCTCGAGAGCGAAGCTCGAGAGGTGTTACCAGCGTCGCCAAGGGAACCACGAGAAGACAAACCTAGTGTTGTTACACACCACTGACCATACGTTGTCTTTTATAGTGTATGGTCAGCGGGGAAGATGAGCCAGGACAATTTACCATTTAAAAAGCATTTTTATTAATACTGTAACAGGAATACATTGCTAACTACCCCAATGTAACCAAGTGTATTGTCTATGACAAAAAAATAACATTAACGCCCTTTTGATCACGTGGTTGGTTGTGCCAATTAGGAGTGCCGTGAAGCATGTGTCTGTGTTGCGATGTTACGCCAATGATCACGCAGAGCTGAAAAGAGAGATAAACACAACAGTTAGGATTTTGAGTGGTTGCAGAGGTATAGTATTTTGGTGTTTCTTTACTTTAATGCAGTGAATGCTGATTTTTTAACTAACCTGCTACGAGTTGTCTTCTGAGGAGGACTACTTGCGATACTTTGCCGAGTTTTTTCTACAGTTTTTTTTTGTGTTTGAACTGGTAAAAGATGAGCATCTTCAGTATCCTAGCAACAACAAAGCTTTGAGTTCGATGTTGTTACACTACCGATGCGACGTACTGTCGATGCTGTAACAGGAGCGTGACGTCACATCGATAGTGTAACAATGCTGTAAAAAGATGATTTTTGCCACATTACAGCATTCTACCATACATTATATTATGGACTACTGCTGTCTTGCTGTCTCCATAGTGAGAAACTAAGGCAACTGTATACAGTTCTTAGGTCTTAAGACATGGGTGTGTGTGGGGGGCAGAGCCCCCAACTCTAATATGAGTGACAAGCTTGTTTATGTACTGTAGCAAACAATGGAATGCCATGGGGGTGTGAAGGGCAGCGCCCCCCAAATTAAAATTTTATACTGCCTGTTTTACATCTAAAACAATACCTCTGCCTGTTGTTTTGTTCAGTGGTCAGTTTGGTAACTATTTATAGTTCTTTAGATCCGGTAATGTCACATCTCAAAGTAGCATTCGGACATCACAAAAGAACACTCACTGACTCCATTTGTGCAGTGCTCTGGTGTTCTTAAACCCAGCTACAAAGTTGGTCTGGTGTTCTCCACTATGGTTTGCCTCATGTACACCGACACCAACACAGCGAACTACATCCCTGTCGGCAAAATTGACACTTTGCTGACAGGTCACTGTGTTGGTGTGCCCAAGACAGGGGCACACTGTCTCCCAGTCCTGCACCCCCACTCTGAATCAACTCTAACTGGAGTTGAGAATCCTATAGACGGGGAGGGCGGGAGGCAGAGCCTCCCACATGGGGGGTTCGGGGACAAAGCCTCCCATTAGAAAAAATCGTCCGGGAGATACACAGGAATCATGTAAACCACAACTTGCAGTTGACATGATCCCAGTCGGCGAGATGCCGGTCGATGAAAGGGTTGTCAAACCGGCATCGTAGAGCCCTCCACTATCACTGAGCCCGGTTGGCACTGCAGTCAAGCCCAGTTGGGCACTGAGTCTGTGATGGTTAGTCACAGTGAAGACAGAACAAAGTTAAAGTGTATTGGAGGATGTACTCTGTGACAAAACAGAGCGGATCTTGATATTTCCTGTGGGGAATAATGTGGCTCCACACTGATGCCATGTAAGAGACTATGATACCAGCTAGTTCTATACTTTGCTACCTGAGTATTAGTTGTGATACATGCTATACAACAGCGATCTCAACAGGAGTTGATATATTAAGTTCTACTCTGATTTTAGCTCCTAAGCACTGTGACCTCATTCATAGTGACATCACAGGGAACCAAGCTGGATTATGGCGATTGGCTGTTCTTGATCAATTATTGTGTCACAATCAGTGAGATCATAATGTTGATGAGGGACATCACCTGACCATGCATTAAATCTCTATAAATGCGTGGTCAGACACTGAATCTTGTTTTCCTCCCCCCAAAAATGACTTACTTGAACATACATATCAATAAACCCCTAAAAAGAAAGTAAAAAAAAGTACCCACCATCTTGAAAGTGTTAGCCTTTATTACCACTAAATTTCAAACTTATTTTTCCAACACTGTTCAAAATCTTTCACACAAACAAGTCCAAATCTGCATTTAATACTGTGCCCAAAAGATCCCCACCCTTTACTTAAAATGTGACAGTTGCCCACATGTAAAATTAAACTCTCTGGCCTCTTGCAAAAATGTGACTGATTTCTGTCAATCCCCCAGTAAGGCAGTAATACCGCAATGTCTGGTAGTGTGAAATCCCCTCCTAGAAACTGAAACCCTGTCCATGCATTTCATTTATTTCCTCCAGAATCACCAGCTGAGCAGTTCCAGAACTCAACTCATCTTTTTCTTTTCTCCTTAGCTGCAATAATTTCTTCAGCGACAAGCGTTATTCACTGCGTAGAGCTGAGCAGGAGTAGGACAGATGCTGAGCCATTGCCACGTTAATGGTCAGTGCAGTGCTGCTGTGAGTGAGGTGGTAGTTTACTCTGCAGGAGCTGTGCTGCTGTAAAAGGAGTGATGGAAGGGGAAGGGGAGTTGCAGAATCATGTCTCTGCCACAGAACAGGCAGATAATAACAGTTTAAACTACAAAAAAAAAAGCAGAATGGCACAGGTCGCACGGGAGAAGGGAAAGGGAGTACAAGAAAATCCTGTTACGTGAGCCGCTTTCAATGGTGAGGGCGGCACTGCCCAAAACAGAGAGCTGAATGGAGAGCTGTCAGCAGAGCAGGCTGGTGCCACTACAGAACAGAAAGGAAGGGAGAGAAACAGGGACATTAACTTAAAAAGTCTATATCTACAGTAAGCATTTCTGCCGGGGGGGGGGGACTAACTATCATGGAGTGCAGGAGAGAGAAACTGAGGGAGACTAAATTAAAAAATAAACTGAAACAGCAGCACCATGACCAAGATTCACTTTTCAAACCATAACCAGCACATTAAACTGCATCACAGGTCTATATCACAAACATACACCAATTCACCGCACAGTGCCCCCTGCTGGACATTACCTTTATTAGGACTATTGTATGGCTTTTAAAGTTTTTTACTTTATCCACATTATTCTCACAATAAAAACTATATTTTTTAATTTTGAAAAGAACAAGTTTTTTTTGTTACATTATAAGGAAAACGAGGCATTTTATAAGTGTGATAAGTCACTCCAGGGTGTGCATTTAAGTAATATACTGCGGCAGGGTGTGGCTTACGCTAGGATTTACAACACCTGGTGTGTTGTTTGGTCATGAGGCCGCAGGCCGAATGACCAAAACACACCAGGTATTGTAAATCCTTGCGTAATCCACACCCAGTTGTGGTATATCGCAATTATACAATGTCCATCTTTTTCTGTAACATAAAATAAAAGAAAATTACAGTTTTTTGGCTTTTTAAATAGTTTTTAATGAATGTATTGTTGCACCACAAAAAAAAATAGTTCCTCGTTGCTAGGTAGAATACCGGTCCACAGAGAATAGCATATGAGGGTTTCAATGTTTTTTTTAATCACCCTCCCACCGTCATCTCCTACAACTCAATTAGTGAGGGTGCTGGCCAGCACAGTGCAACACAGATTCTGTGAGTGTTAGTTTATTTTTAGTTTTCCAACTTACAGACTGATGCTCTGCTGGTCACCACAGTACTGAAGCCCTGGGAGGGTCGTATTTGCCTTCCACCATCCTCATTCAGCTTATCAGATATTTTAAGATTTTTGGAAATGGTGGAGTGGAGAAAATATTTTTTTATTGAAAGTGAGTGTTGAAACTTATGGAAATCATGGCCGAAAAGCCGAGCTCTGATAGTGGACATGCATCTATGCATACTCGCAATATCTAGGCTTGGCTTTTCGGTCATGATTTTCATAAGTTTCAGCACTTGCTTTTAATAAAGACTTTCCTGTGTTTAAGATCTGTGTAAGATAACATTCAGATCAGTTGCTGTTGGTAATGGAGGTGGAGCAATCGGTTGTCGGAGTCATTTTAGGAGTAGCTATGGTTACGGGAAAATGGGAAGGAAGCGGATTTCAGAGGTGAGCTGGTTGGAACAGTTTGTGGGGGAAGAATTTGCGAAATACTCAGCAGTTTTGGTCTGATATGAGTTTGAAACTCTATAGTTCATTTGCTTTTATTTTTCGTTCTGGAAACTTCAGCAGCTATTAGACGTTTGAGGGTTGAGAGTGGGAATGGCTGGTGTTACTGTGAACTTTGCTGTTGTGCGGCTGTGCATTTCGCTGTTCGTCGATTTGTTTGCTCGTCCTGGATTTCTCATCATTGGAATGATTTCAGGGGCAGTTCTTGATGTGGCTGACTGGCTGCTGGTATTTACAATGGGGAAAAAGTAGCAGTCAGCCAATCAGGTTTGAGCATTCTCGGAGCGCATTGCATAATAAAGGATTTAATGCACCTACCAGGGGTGTAAGAAGACTCTGCCTTCAGCCTCATGCCTCACTAGACCCCTGGGGCATGCATTAAAATCCTTTAATGCACACCTTGTTGTGGCTTATTACTTACATATAGTATGTCAGTCTGTAGGCAGAGCACTGTCCCACACATAACACCTAAGATGTCCATAGAAAATCTTGTAACTACCAAAAGGAAAAAAAATTAAAAACATTACTTCAGATACAAAAACTAACAGCTGACTTCTTTCTTCAAATCTGGAGGCCTGGGTTTGAATCCCACAGCCCCCACTTGCATACTGTGTGACCCTGAGCAAGTCACTTAACTTCCCTGTGCTCTCAGGTCACACCTGTAAACAAGCTTTCAGCTTAGTGTTCTACTCCTGATTAAACAATTAGAAAAAAAAAAAAGGGATACCCCTGGAATCTAGCTTTGGCTCAGTGTGCCTTTCCAGCCATAAATTCTAAATTAAAAATAAAATAAAAGGTTAATGTTAAGCTCATGAAGTACATAAAAAAATATGAATAAGCCAGCAGATAAAGGTCTTACAGTCTGTCAAGTCTGCTCATGAATGCAGGTCCCTCAGTGTTTTCCTAAGGGATGCGCCCCCCCAACCCTTCCTCCCCTTGTCCCTCCTCTGTAACACTCTACCCCCACCCCCAACCCTCTACATATAACTTTCCCCTTTACTCTGTCCCATCCTCTCTTGAAGCCCGCCACTGTCTTCAACGGGACCACCTCCTCCAGCAACTCATTCCACTTGGCCACCACCCTCCATGGATGAGGCTACCGGTGCCGTAGCACTGCCTAGCACTGTGAGCATGCTTTAGCATCGCACAGCCAAATGAGTGCAGTCCCCGACAAGTTTACAGTTTTACATAAAATTTGTGAAAATGGCGCCGGCCTGCCGGCACAGCGGTAGGTTTACCGCTAGCAGTGCCAGCAACCCAGGTTCAGGGATGGACTCAGGTACCTGGAGGGCAGGCCAGGGAGAGGAGGATCGAGCGCCCAGGGAGAGGAGGATCGATCGCCCATTGGCTGCTTTCCTTCTCCGGGGAGGGGCGGGTTGCCTGTCCTGCTACTCTACCGCCACCTGGGTGACGACGGATGGTGGTGCAGCTGGGACAGTCAGTGGGAGGGAAGGACATAGGCCAGGAGCTGGAGCGACTGCATGTGATTACGTGCTCCACCCCTTGGCTCCCCTTGCGTGCCTATGTCCTCAGGGGATGGCACCAGAAAACCAGGAAAAACACCCCGCAGTGCTCCCAGTAGACAGAACTCCTGGCCCCGATCTCCAATGCCCTTACCGGCACCAGCATCCCCAACGAAATGCAGACACGTTGGGGTTTAAGGGCCCCACCCTGTACCCACCTGGGGGTACATCCAAGGCTCCAAGGGGGGAGGGACTGTGCTGGTTGCCGGCCAGAGGAACGGAGATGAACAAGGCCACTGGAGACTCCTGAAGAAGGGGAATATGGCAGAAAGAAGGGGACATAAAGAAAAAATTAAAAAAAAAAAAATTTTTGAAAATGGATCTTGATTTAGAGGCATCCATTGCTCCAGTGTATCGCACATTGCAATACAGATTGCTACGAGGGGTGCAGTCACGTTTCAGAATATGGCCAACAATGTTAAGTAAAGTGTGTACAGTGTCTCTTTAAGGTACTTGAAGATCTGGATCATGACCCCCCTCTTCTGTCCTCCAGGGAGTACAAGTATATCAGCTCTTTAAGACTATTGCAATACAATAAACTTTGGCCATTCAAAAAGTGCAAAATGTGGTCATGAGCAGTTCCACCCAATCAGATTTACTCAAGATTTATTACAGGGGATACTGAACTGCAACAAACAGAAGTCAACTTTCTCTGATAACTTCCCTGTTTAAGACACCTCAGAGGTACAGATATAAACAAGCATTTGTCAATGCCGAATGTTTGCTTACTGGCATTGGCAGTGGTAGTGTAGAAGTTACAGAGCTGCGTAATAGGAATGGCAGTGAAGTATTGAACTGAAGCCAACCCCACCACCACCCTGCAGAGAGTGACAGGCATTGGGGTGTGCATTTGGGTCGTCAGGCATAACGGCCACGCCATTTCACCACACCCCACTCTGCAGAGACTGACAAGTGTCACGTGTTCCTTGGGGTCTTTCGCCCTTATGTGCACCCCATTTCATTAGGAAATATGGTGAGATGGGTGCGATATAGGAGAATGGGGTGAAGTTTGGGGACGAAGAGTCCAAGGCATACCTCGATGCCTCTCAGTGACTGCAGGGTGTGGAATGGTATGAGCATCACAGGCAAGAATCCCAAGTCACACCCCTGATTCCTGTCATTCTATATATGGTTGGGCGATTTAGTTGAAAAGTCTAATACCTCAGGCATTCATTGGTATTTTAACTCCAAATCTTCAGCATGTTTGTTTTGTGACCCCACCTCACGGAACAGGGGAATATCGATGTGGTAGCGAAGCTGCTTATGCACAGTGACTACAGGATTTAGCAGCATAGATGCAAACATATTCCGAACAGGCTGTAAAAAATGGCAGCTGTACTCTTTCATGGGGAGGTGTAAAAATGGCTATGTTGCAAATGTGTAGTAAAAATATTTAAAAAAATGGTGAAGTCACAAGCATACATAGAAACTGTGCAACGCTACACCCGTTATATAAGTAGGTTGGGATATTTTATAGCAGATTGTCAACTCAGGCATTTTGGTGCCTCCGATCATGATACAGTGTCCTCGATTTTCTTTATCTGTGCCAAACAATGATTTCCATAACGACCACATCTCTGCACTGAAAGTGTGAAAACACACTTTGGCCATGTTGTGAAAAAATGGCAGCTGTACTGTTCATAAGGAAGTGTTGAAAAATGCCACTAGTGAAAATCTGGACTGGAAATATTACAAAGTCATGAACTAACGAGGATGCGTGGAAACTGCACAATGCTCACTCGTAACACAGTCATTTTATAGACTTTTGTCACCAAATTTTCAACATAGCCATTTTAAGACCTCTGCTCATGAACAGTGTAACTGTGATTTTCTTAATCTGTCCTAAACATTGCTTTCGCACACCAACAGCACCATTGTGCGCACATATGGATAACACATTTTGGGTGACATATGAAAAATTGCAGCTGTACTGTTCATAAGGAAGTTTAATAAAATGGACATGTTGAAAATCTAGAGTGAAAATATTAAATTTGCAAACTACTTGAGCATGCATAGGAACTGTACAGCATGACGCTCGTAAAAGTCATTTTAGGCATTTTTCACCAAGTTTTCAACATAGCCATTTTAAGACCTCTGCTCATGAACAGTGTCACTGTGGTTTTGTTAATGTGTCCCATACATTGGGTTGCACACCCGATGCGCCATTGTCACGCTTCTACATGAAACAACGCTTTAGGTAGGGATGTGAAAATGACAGCTGTACTGCTCATAAGGAGGTGTGGAAAAATGGCAATGTTGAAAATCTGGAGTGGAAATATTGAAAATTCGCAAACCTAAGAGCGTGCGTGGGAACTGTGCAACGCACACTCGTAAAACAGTCATTTTTAGGAATTCTGTCACCAAATTTTCAACATTGCCATTTTAAGATCTCTGCTCATGAACAGTGACACTGTGATTTTCTTAATGTGTCCCATACACTGAGTTCGCACAATGACTGCGCCATTGTGCGCTACATGGGCGGAAACACGTTTTGGGTGAGATGTGAAAAATGACAGCTGTACTACTCATAAGAAGGTGTGGAAAAATGGCAATGTTGAAAATCTGGAGTGGAAATATTGAAAATTCGCAAACCTATGAGCGTGCGTAGGAACTGTGCAACGAACGCTCATAAAACAGTCATTTTTAGGAATTTTTTCACCAAATTTTCAACATAGCCATTTCAAGACCTCTGCTCATGAACAGTGTCACTACAATTTTCTTAATTTGTCCTGTACATTGATTTCGCACACCGACTGCGCCATTCTGCGCTACAAGGGTGGAAACACATTTTGGGTGAGATGTGAAAATGACAGCTATACTACTCATAAGATGGTGTGGTGAAATGGCAATGTTGAAAATCTGGAGTGAAAATATTGAAATTTTGCGAACTTATGAGCCTCGTGGAGGAACTGTGCACCTGCATTTCGTTAGTCATTTTTGGAATTTTGGCTAAATTTTCAACATGGGGGTTTAGGGCCCCCTTCTCATGAATGATGTCACTGTCATGGTGGTATTCAGTCCTGAAGGGTGATTTTGCAGTCACTGCGCAGTCACTGCGCGAAATCACCCTTTGAGCCCGAATAACACCATGACAGTGACATCATTCATGAGAAGGGGTCCCAAAAACCCCATGTTGAAAATTTGGTGCAAAAATTCCCAAAAATGCCCCAGATATGCAATAAAGTTGAACCCCTCCTATCTAGCCCATTATACAGCTTACCGGCATTTCCTCAGTTCGCGGTCGGCTTTGAAGAGTGCAGACGTGTTCCCGGTCCACCGAAGATCGTCGCGCCGGAGTCCGGAGGTAAGTATGGGGTGAGGGGGGTGTGGGAGGCTGGGTGAAGTGGGTGGGCGGTTGTGGGAGGGGGGGGGGTCTCGAGAGACGCCAGGGACAGTTTTGTTTTTACAGGGTAAAACAAAAAAGACGGCGTTGGATCACTTGCCACACTGGGGTGGGCTCCCAGCGCGGGCACAAGGACTTTGGGGGCGTCCAGCCGAGTGGGGGATTGGGCACCCCGCCGGGAAAAAACAAAAAAAACGCAGGGATCGTTTGCCACGCTGGGGTGGGCTCCCAGCGTGGCACAATGACTTTGGGGAGGGGCACGCTCAGCTGACAGGGGATTGGGCACCCCGCCGGCAACATATATGGATTGCCACGCTGGGTGGGCCCCAGCGGCACAATGACTTTGGGGAGGGCATTCAGCCGACGGGGATTGGGCACCCGTCGGGCAACATAATGGATTGCCATGCTGGGGTGGGCTCCCCAGCGTGGCAGCAACTATTGGGAGGGAGGGAGACAAATGGTTCAGCCGACAGGGATTGGGCACCCGTCGGCTATCGCCTGCGTCTTGAGGGCGCATGCCTGCGGCTGGGAGGCTGCGTGAGCAGCTCCTTATCGCTGCCCACTCAAGCGTAGCTCCTCCTTTCAACTGAAGTCACTGCATTTGGAGCGCGTCATAGACAGCTCCAAAATGCATTAGCTTACAGGGGCCGCGCCTGCCAGCCCAGTGCCTGAATTGGAGGAGGAGGTGACACACCTCCGAAATCTGCATTCATGGCACTATGTTTCTTGCACATGCGTGCAAGCAAACATCAAAAGGACAATAAGATGTTGTTTGGTGCAGTAGTAGACACTGCTAAGCAATTTTAAATCACAAATTGTAGTGAGAAAGAAGTAATGTGACCATTGGGAATTGAAATCAGGGCTCCAGAATACTGTCCTCATGCTCTAACCACTGAGCTACATTGTTGGATCTGTGGTTCCCAGATACACCTCCTTTCTCTAACTATGTGCACCTGTAGTTTAGTGGTTAGAGCACTGGGACTGTGTTCTGGGTGCCTGGGCTCAGTTCCTAGTAGCCCACATTATTTCTTTCTCAGTACAGTTTGCGATTTAAAATTGCTTAGCAGTGGCTACTACTGCACCAAAAAACACCTTGTTGTCATCAGATAAAGTAGAAGTAAATCATTAGTGTTACCAGACTGGCCACCGAGTGTCACTGTTGTTCCATGGGAGGATTAGCTGAAGAGAGCCACACTTGTGATTAAACCATTCAGACATAAAGAAATGAAATGGATTTCACATACTGCATTTTTTACCTTCTGCAGTCAAAAACACTTGATAAGCTATCGGCAGTTAGCATCGGCTAGTATGCAAGTGCAGGAAGGTTACTTGGGATTGAGGGAGGTTAACCTTTACTGAACAGTTCATTTACTTTAGTTCTTTCACATTTTCATATCAGTCTAATACCCTGTTAATATTGATAAGGCGGTACTTCTCTCATGAGGGAGGAGTTTCTGTATGATAATTTAGATGTTTACAATTGTAGAGAGAGTATTTTTCTTAATTAGTTGTTATATTGCCAGCAGATCTGTTGATTAATTGAACCAAATTTGATTTGCAGTTGTGTTAATGTGTTTTTATTTATTTTGGTTTTGGTAACCAGGTAACTACACTAGGCAACCAAACACCTAGTTTCTGGAGCAACCCGGACTGAACAGGGATCACACCAGGACACAATAAATAAGCTACAAATTTTGACAAAACTGTTGAACAACACATTAATTATAACTCCAGGTATATATACAACACCACAGTACTAACTATTTAGTGATCTTACTTTCTGTTTGATTGTTCTCTGTGTATGTTTTTTAAATAATTAATATCATTTACTGATAAGAAATTAGTAGATTAAGCAAAATCTCTGTACAACATAATTGTCTGAAATTAATCTAAAGAAAAACCTATATAAAAGTCTTTTTTTTTATTCTACAGGTTCCATTTTATAATTAAAATAAGACTCCCTGGTGTATTTGTCATGCTAGTCAATATCATTTTTTGGGTGGTTGAAGGCTTTCAGCTGTGCCTCCTGCCTCAAAGCACACCCACGGTTTGACAGCATATCAGCATAACACACGCCCTGTTGTGCCTCATTGCTTACATTTTACAGACTAGATGCAGCTCTAAAGCAAAGGGAGCAATATTTTTAATTTCTAATTGATTACCAGCCATGTGAATATATAAACCATCATGGCAGATTTCCAGAAAAAAGGAACAATGAGGGACCTGTCTATCTGTATGTCCATCCATTCAGGGGTGGTCACATCCAGGAAACAGCAGATTACATTACACAATGAAACTACAGCAACACAAGTCTATACAGTTAGAATTTCATGCTCTCTGTATTGAATCAGTGACTGCTGCTGTTTAGGCAATGTTAAAGAATTGCTGACGCCTCTACGATAACTTTGAAAAACATAGTAATTAAGTACAATTCAGCTTGTATTCTGTATATAATCGACAGATTTCTTCTCCCATTTATTTATTACTGTGGCAATTTGCATGAATACAAAGGCCCAGATATTCAAAAGAGTTGAGCCATGTGCAATAGGGTTGCGCCTGCGCAAGTCTGAAAATGCGCCATTCTGCGATATTCAGCAGGAGGCAGTTGCGTCCCCCAAATCATGCTGACTGACAGCGCAACGATAATGAATACATGCACAACTGAAGGGGGAGGAACCATGCATAAATGGCGCAGTGCGATATTCAACAACATGCGCCATGCACAATAGGGGAGCAAGCAGAAGTTACGCCATAGCGGAAATGAGCCAAAATAAAAGGGAGCAAGGGAGAGGCACAAGAACGTTACAGGGAAGCCACATGAGGGCAAAGTCTAGCAGGAAAAACTGGGCAGCAGGGACACACAGGGCAGGCCAGGAAAGAGCACCTGGAATCAACAGGCACAGGGGAAGGTGTGGGGATCCACAGTGCAGAAGGGGGAAGTACACCACACAGCAGTGAGGCCAGCACAGGCAGGTGTTCCTGGTGCAGGGGAAGTAGCAGCCAGGACAGCGGGGGGAATACAGAAACAGCTACCGGGGGGGTGAACACAAGCCAGGGACATGGCCAGTGCCACCATCCAGATGGAGGCCGTAATGAGGGGGGTGAGAAGGTGGGAAGCAGGGGGCATGGCTGTGGAAGGGCCCGTTGGCAGTATGCCCCCAACAGGCAGTACCGAGCCCGCACCAGCTTTGAGCTGTACAGTGATACTGAGATCGTGGGCCGGTACCACCTGAATCGGGCAATTCTGAGGTGGCTCTGTGAGCTGTGCAGTGATGTGATGCAGGCACCCACATGATGGAGCCATGCCCTGTCAGCGGAGAAGAAAGTGACAGCTTGCATGTGCTTGCTCACCACAGGTACCTTCCAGAGACCAACTGGGGACACCACCGGCACAACCCAGTCGGCCACATCATGCCATCTCACCCAATTCCTCAGCACACTGCTGCCACATGCTGCGGAGTACATCCATTTCCCCAGCACACCGGCGGAGTGCACAGCAAACATACAGGAGTTCCACAGGGTAGCACGTATGCCTGGCATGCTAGGGACAATAGACTGCACTCATGTGGCCATCCACACACCACCTGGCCCCAAGGGGGCTGCATATATAAATTGCAAGGGCTATGCCAGCATCAACTGCCAGGTGGTGTGCGATGCCAGGGGGTGCATAATCAATGTCTGTGCCATGCACCCTGGAGGAGCACATGATGCCTTCATCTGGCACTAGTCGGCACTGTGCCACAGATTCAAGAGTGGGGATATCCCCACTGGCCACCTAGTGAGTGAGTATGCAAACCACATGGACGATCATAGGGCCTGGGGGGGCATGGTCAGAGGTGACATGGGTAGTGGCCTACATGGTCCGGGGCAGGGCGATGCTGATCATCAAACTAACCTCCACCCTCTACACACAGGTGACAGTGGATACCCACTCCATCCCTGGCTGCTCACACCTACCGCAGCCCGCGACCTTCATCACAGCAACGCTACAATGAGGCACATGCCACCACACGAATGTCATCGGCTGGTGTTCGGATGCTGAAGGCACGTTTCCGTTGCCTGGACACCTCCGGTGGTGCCCTACAGTACAGCCCCTCAAAGGCCTGCGGACTATTCCTGGCCTGTTGCATCCTGCACAACATGGCCAACGAATGTGGGATAGCCATACAGGTCGAAGAGGGGGACAGCGATGGGGACGATGAGGACGTCGGTGACAATGGTGATGGGCAGCCCCCCCTTGGGTGATGGGACCCCGACTGCTCCGGCTGGCACAGCTGCACCGGGACACCATCACGGAGGAGCACTTCAGCCAACCCAGGTATGTTATGGGGCCATGTGCAACCAACAGTGGCTAAGGCACAACCCACAAACACACATGGACACACACCAGGGGTGCATTCCGTCAAGGGAAGTGGCCGGGCATGGAACCACACACACAACCAGGGATGGGTGAGGTCTAACATGCCACATGGATGGACACACACACACACTCTCACAACGCACCAGACATGCACAAAGGGTAGGAGGCACACCGGCCCAGAACACCACCCCTAGCCACACACATGTCCACAGACCACCACGCCCACTGCCTGTCCTTGTGCATGTGTCAGATGCTGAGCACCATTGCACATTGGTGTACAGCGCAATGCAGGCATCATCATGCACACACAACTGCAGATGGCAGCCGGGAGGGTGTGCAGATGGACTGTGTGTCTGCGTGCAGGGCCGGGTACCCACCCGTGCAATGCCCACTGAATGACACAATGCACACAGGGCAGCACCAGACAGTAGCCACGTTGGGAGACAGGTCAGTCACACGCCACAGTGCCCCGGCTGCCACAGATGCATGGGCAGCCCTGCTGAGACCCGCCAGCACTGACAGGCTGACCACTGGCCTCATGGGGTGGCACCGATGGTCCCCAAGGGGTTCCACTGCATGAATGTGACCGTGCTTGTGCAGGGGTCTGCAGCACACCAAACATGCCTGTGCCAGGCATGCTTGGGATGCCCACAGCTGAACCCAGTGTCGACAAGGAGGGTGTTGCACGACGCTGGGAATGGGGGGTGGACAGTGCACTGCATGGTGTCTGCGACGCATGGGCAAATGACTGTGTGCCCATTGTGACAATGACAGCAGTGAATGCCTGTGTTACCTGTCAATGGCAGTGGTCACATCCTCCCGCAACGGTCCATCCCTGCCAGGATCAGAGCGGTGTCTCTGCTGCGACGCTCCTCTGCCCACTCCAGAGCCGCATGCAGTGCATCCACCGACGTCGCAAGCCGCATCTGCTGGTTGACTGATGCTTGCAGTATGCGGGTGTGCTCATCCAAGAGGTCATCTGCCTCCTCGGCATCCTGTCCCTCAGGGTGTGCACGGCCCTGATGCCCAGCACCCCTTGAGGGTGGGTGCTGCACACCAGGACCAGGTCTGGGCATGTCCACAGGTGGTGCACTGATGCCACCCCCTGACCCTGTACCCCCAAGCCCATTGGCCGACTGCTGTTGCTGCCCCTCTGGCTGCCGCTCACCAGGGCTCACTGGTGCTGCCGCAGTGGCCGCAACAGTCCCACTGTTCTGTACACACACCAGTGCTGCCCCACTGGTGCTGACTGGCACAGACTGGGACTGTGATGACATGCAGGCCTCCACGGCGGCACCACCCACAGCCATGGCCGCGATGTTACCTGCTGTGTGGCCATCCCGTGGCACACACGTGTCACTGCCCTTGCCGTTATTGACATCATCATCGGTGACGGACCCGGCACCAGCCCGAGTCACAGCATGCTGGCATCCATGGACGCTGGCACGCTGGGACATGGGCAGGGCCTCCTCTGCACCTGTTCCAACAACATCAGTCTGGACAGCCAGGCGGGCCCACTGTCACACTGAGCCACGTATACCTGTGGAGGTGGATGGGCCCTCCTCCATCTCCGTCTGACTGTCCTCAGTGGACAGGCCCACCACCGCTGACCCATGCAGACGCTCAGGATCTGTAAGGGAAAACAAAGTCGCGTTACTGCATGTGACCTACTCTGCCCCTCCCCCCCAATAGCCCCTCCCCCCCAATAGACAGACCATGACCTACCAGTGACGGGCTACCACCGTCTGGAAGCCACCACCTGGAAGACCCTCAATGGCACAACGCTGCATGCTTCCAGCAACCCTCTCCTCCTGTGAGGTCAGGTGTACCACCTCATGCTGTCCCCCCACCTGTCACAGCTCGTGCTACCCTGATGGCAGCCACCTTCTCCTTTATCCTCCTCCTGTCTGTGCCCATCTTCTTCTTGCACTCCTACATGGAGTGCTGGTGGCTGCCATGCAGGTTCACTGCACGTGCCACCTCCTCCCATGCAGCAGCACAGAGCTGTGGTGTTCCCTGCCGTCCGCTGAGAAGCGGCTTCTGATCCAGGTAGGCCTCAAACAGGACATCCGTCTCGGCCTTGGTGAAATTAGGCTTCCTCCTCCTCCTCCCACCACTGTGTTCCTCCTCTCCCACAACTCGCTCGGTCATTATTTAGCCTGGAAGAATGAAAGTTGTTACCTGTGACTGTGCAGTCCCATGCATGTCTCAAAATCCACAGTCCACACTCCCAAACAGCATGCAACTCACCAATAGACTGCAGTAACCAACTATGGCCAGTGCAGCCCAATGTCACACTTTTATAGTGCAACCCATGCAAATGAGGCGAGGCGCAACTTTAAGTGGATGCAAATTGCAGTGCTGCGCCATTGAATGGCTGAATAGCTGATTTGCACATGACGACTGAATATCGCGCTGTTGTGATTTGCACAATTGTGTTGAACGTGCTGAGCCAAGGGCGCAGTTCTGTGACATGCGCAGTACACACCTCACTGCGCATGCCCGGGTTACTGACGTAGGTGTCTGCCACGCTACTGACGTGCTGTGCATGGGAGGCAATGCAGAGCATGGCCACCATTGTGCCAGTGGCGCTACAGCGATGTTCACCTATATGGCGCTGTGGCACTGGGGCATCATAGGCGCACTGGGGCAACAGCGCGGTAGGCTGCTACTGAAGATAGCACACAGGCACCCAATCGCGCTACACGCATTGGGTTCCAATGGCGCTGTGCCTGTCCGTGCGCCACAGACCCTTGACCCTGTGCCCAACCTTTGCCCCAGGTGCCATGCGTCAGGCATGGGTGAACCACTATCGCGCTGTTCGGTGACAGCACAATAAGGAATGGCAGCGCTGTACCGCGCAGCATCTGCATGTGGTGGAGCTGTGCTGCAGAGTGCCATTTTGAGCCGACTGAGCAAGTGAGATGGCGCGGAGGAGGGCTGCCCAGTGGACCCAAATTGAACTTGCCAACCTGGTGGCCATTGTTGAGCCACTTTATGGCCCACTGTTTGGGGAGGCACCCCTGGACAGGTCCAGGAGCCAGGTGTGGGAGGAAGTGGCTGATACCCTGGAGGAGGCCACAGGAAGGGGGTGGATGGTGGAGCAGTGCCGCCACAGGTATGGCGACTTGAGGAGGAGGGAACCATACCTGCTTGCCCCCTTGCGGGCACGTGCCAGGAGGGGCATGGTGCCACAGCCAGGTAGGTGTTACATCCACACACTTTTATCTTCCATATGGGTATCACGGTTGTATGTGTCCGGAACATGGGGAGGAGAACGTCCGGTGTTGGCTGTGGTGGTGTTATCAGGGTGTGGGGTGGGTGGGTCTGGTTGGGTGAGTGCACACACATGGGGGCAGGGGGACTTTGCTACAGGATTGTACTGATGTTCCTCTCTCCATGTTTGCACCACAGGGCTGGAAGAGAGGCGTCTGGCCAGGGAGATGCTGCGCCAGCAGGACGACAGGGCCAGTAGGAGGAGCAACGGTCCACAGTGCCAGAGGGACCGGCCTGATGATGGTGAGTGCCATACCTCCATGATTACTATTGCATGCTGTGTAACAGGGTGGGCAGCGGGGCATGGCCACCATCCATTGACACCACTGCCATGCACGCAACTTGTTACAGTCAGCACTGTCCAGTGGCACTGCATGTCTGGGAGTGTGTCGATGGTGGTCCATGTGTGCACCGGGTACATGGCTGTGCCACTGCCTTTGCACCACATAGCCATGTCACTAAACAGCCATGGTGGTGCTGTGCATGACTTGGCCGGTGGGTGTGTGCAGCGGTCCGCATGGCTGTATGCACCTGGGTGGGCAGGTCTTGTGGACGTGATCACTGTGGGTGGTCACACACCATCACAGAGGCATGTCCCACAGCCGTATGCCATGCACAGTGGGTGGGCTGTATGGGGCTGTGCATTCACACCTATTGACTGTGCTCCCTTGTCCAAGGTGTCCGCCAGCTGCAGGAGATACAGGAAGCACTGCGGGAGATACTCAATGTGGCACGGGCATCATTAGAGATCCTGCAAAAGATTGACCGGCTTGGGGTCCGGAGAAGACACAGGAGGCAGAGCAGCCGGAGCGGGAAGCGGGGCTCCCATTGATCATCCTTCTGCCCCTGATTTCCCCTACCCCCTGGACCCTCTCACACCCCTCCTTTCCTGTCCCATTTGTTCACCCCTGCCTCTTACCACCCCCACCTTGTTTGTGGCCCTCCCCACATTTGTACATAGTTTTGTAAATACTTCTTTTGATATTTTTGAATACAAATCTTTGATATGAATACTGTGGTGGTCTCTGATTTGCAGCGGCTATAGGTGTTCAGCTGCAGTGGTGTGTATGGCATCAGGGGTGGTGCAGTCATGGGTATGTTTGTGTGTCCGTGGGGAAATGACTATGGTGTGGGAGTAGCTATCAGTCAGTGTCTGTGGTGTGTGTTGTGCCCTGTGCACTGGATGACTGTGTGCAGTGGTCCATGGTGCATGCTCTGTGTCCATACGCCCCTGTCAGCCCATCCATGGCCTGTGCAGCTGACACCCTTGCATGTCTGTGACCTGCACGGTCTGCTGGCATGTCAGTGGTGGCTGTCCATGCAGGGCAGCCACTGTACCATCACAATGCTGGGTTGCCTCCTGTCACTGGTGTGGTGCATGTCTGCCTCGGGTGACACTGTGGCCTCCGCAGTTGTTGTCCCACCTCCATGCTGTGGCTTG
The DNA here is from genome assembly GCA_016271365.2 of Neoceratodus forsteri. NCBI lineage: Eukaryota > Metazoa > Chordata > Ceratodontiformes > Ceratodontidae > Neoceratodus > Neoceratodus forsteri. Next base: position 131,549,411 of record JADMNL010000025.1, read on the forward strand.
TGTGTGTTGCAGGGGATGTGCACCACTGTCTGTGACTTGTGCTCCAGGCAAATGATGGTGGCGTACGGGTCCACACTGCCTGCACAGGGTGGCTGCCACTCCTGTGCCATGGAGGACTGCAGGCTGTGTGTACACGGTTTCTACGGGCCCATGCTGGGGGCTTGGTTGCCCCACTACTGCGTCCCTGTGTTGTTGTGCCCTTGGGTATGGGTGGGTGTTTGTCCATGCACTGTGTTGCATCCGGTGTGGTACATGCTTCCGCGCACCACTGTGGGTATCTGCGCTGACTGTTGTGACCAGTGCTGGGTTGGGGTGTGTCCTTGGGAGGGTGTGCAGGGTACTGTACCACTGGTGGTGGTATCCAGGGCATGCCCTGTCACGTGTGGGGTACCTTGTGTGCCGACGCATGGTCAGTCTCTCAGCTGTACCTCGGGGGGGCTGTGCGTGGTGGCACTGTGTATGCCGTTGTTGCATCACTGTGTGCTGCCACCTGCTGATGGGTGCTCGTGGTGGGGCTGCCTTGCATGGTTCTGTGGTGCACAGGGTTGCATTGTCACAGTGGGGGTGGTGGCATGCATGGGGTTTCCTGTAGTGGTGGATGCTGCTCCTGGGCAGGGTGTCTGGGGGTCACGGTGCAGGGTGTGCTCTGCATTGGGGGGATGGTGTGGCACGGGGTGGTCGGCCCTCCTTGTGTGCCGGTCACAGCTTGCCAGGGGGTGTGATGGGGCACCATGGCCCAGCTGTGGGTTGGTTGCTTGTCTCCATGGGCCAGTGGTTATTCCAGCCCTCCCCCAGTTGTGCAGTGCATGGGGTGTAGGGGGACGATGTCTGTTCTGCTGTGTGTTCCTCTGCCCATCTGTGGCATGGGTGGTGGGCCCCTACATCCCTGGTTGTGCAGTTGCATTGCTGCACTGCTGCTGGGGGGCATCCCTGGTTGCACTATGGCACCTCTGGACTGCTCAGCTGAACATCCCTTGTTGCGCTATGGCGCATCAGATCTGCTCAGCTTCCCCTCCCTAGTTGCGCTATGGTGCAGGTGGTGCGATATTCAGTCGTCAGCTGTAGGCGCATCTTGGCCGGCTCAGTTTTTGAATATCGCGCCTCTTGCGCATGGGCACAATGGACTTGTGCTTGCTCCTGCTATTGCGCACTTTTTGGGTGCAGTTTGAATATCTGGGCCATAATCTTTATCCCTTAGAGCTCATCTGCCTCCATTGCTTACTCCCTGCTTCAAGTCACAATCCTCTGTTGCTACATCAGAATCTGTTGCCATGGGAGTAACTGTGATGTCACAAGCAGTGCATTATGACCTCAGTTAGGGAGAAAGCAACTGGATTAGATAAATGTTTTAGGAGCAAATCTCCTGTTTTCCTGCAAATGTTCTCAATAATAAATAATGGGGAGGTGACATACAGCACTAATGTGAAATTCAAGCTGAACTGTGCCTAAACATTATATTTTGTGAAAGTTCAGTTGAGGGCGTCAGCTGCTCTTTAAGTGAAGAGGAAGGGGGGAAAGGAGCATTAACTGTATCTCTGTGCAGACAACTCCCTGTTTAGATCAGCTGCAGGGAGACCTTTATCTCAGAATAACTTTTAGGCTGCAAAATAAATTTTAAGAAATCAGAGACCGTTAAAAATAGTGGGGGTTGCCCACTTTAGCTTTGCTGGCAATTTCCTCTCAAGAGAGCATCTAATAATGTGGCCTGCTATCTGGTGGTCAGTGTTACACGGACTAAGCATGCCTTTTTTTAGCCTTAATTATAAGATGTTGGTAGTGGAGGTGGAGGAGGTTGTTGCCAGATGGAAGCTTATCCAATTTAGCCTGCATGGCAGTATGCATTTACTAATGATGAAGAAGCTCCCCAGACTTCTGTTTCTTTTTCAGACAATACCTGTCAGGATCCCACTATAGAGTTGGAAATTAACTGGAAAAACTATTTCTGACTAGTTTGGGTGACGGGAAGGCATAGAAAAAATAGGCACATGTTATCCCTACATGGACTTTAGTGGGCCTACACCTTCAGGACTTTCTGCTGTACTGTGTGGTGGCTTGGTTGCCTCTGGCACTGCCCTGGGTGAAGTAGTACTCGGACTTCAGATGGTTTGAATTACAGAATGACCCCTCATTGCCAGTCCATTATTTACACTCCCCCTGGATTAAGTTGTCCCCTGGCGTTGGAAAGACGGTAGTTAACCAATGGACAAAACACACACTACAGCCAGAATCCTTATGTATATTGTCAGTGATAGTGGGCCCTTAACAGTCATTACACTGTAGGTGATCCGGAGTTTCTACCTCTGTGAACCAACTTGGGGTTCCATAGGGGGAACCAGGGGACCATGACCAGATGCAAATAGTTTCTGGGGGGGGGGTCATTGTGTCTCATTTAAGACATTGAAAAGTAAGTAGAATTGCCCAAGCAGGATGTTTTTCGTTTCACCAAACTAGGCCCTACATATAATCAAGAGAGATTTTCCAAGATAGATAGGTAGCTAAAAGGCTTGGGAAGATGTAATTTTGAGTGCAAGAGGTAAATATGTCCCTAGGACCTACCAGATACCACTTGTAGCTGGAGGGAGTAACACACTCATTGTAAAAAGACAGTGGGTGATGAGCCAAGAAATGGGGATCCAGATATTATATGAGGATTGGGAGAAATTGTGGGAAAGGTTGTGACAGGTTTGGGCATGATTTAAGTACCGTCAGATTCTCATAACTGTAGGGTGCTGATATTACCACTCCTCAGCAATGAAGGACTCGGTGAGTTGCTGCTATGGTGTTGCTTTTCACACATACAACAAAGGACACCCTTAGAGAAGTATCCCAGCATATCAAATGATATTGGAAGAAACACAACTGCACAGCAACAGTCCACAGGTTAGCACTCAAATTATCTCACAGTCAATTTTTTTTTATGATTACAAGCTTGATTCAAGCTTCTTCAAAGAGATCTTTTTAATTTATCAAGTCACGTTATTAAAAATACATACTGCCACCAAGTCCAACAGAGTCAGCTGATAAATTAGTCATTTTTTTTAAATTTGGGCAAACATCAGTGTCTTCAGTGCAGAACCATAACGATCCTAATACATTCGCACAAAAGCCAACCTGTTTGTATTCCAAACTTAAGTATTTCCCCACTGGGAGCTATTCACCATACAGATCCTATTGGGTCTAGAGTGCTAACCATGTGACTTTTTAATTGGAGCCAGTGTAGAAACCATGCCCAGATTCAATTAGATAAATGAACTGGAATGCATGTAGACACATTCTGTGCCTCCCCCCCTCGCCAGCTCCCACTGAAAATGGGTCTGGGAATTCCCATTCATTTACCTAATCAAAGATTGCTGTAGTTCCGACATGGCTTCATAGACGTAGAGTATAAATACGAGAATGGTGCTACTGACTTCAGAACCCACATAACTGTTTTTTCCCCATAGACAAATAATTGACCCACTAACAGAAACCAGGAAGAAGCACTTGTGGACTGCTAGCATTGCCGTTTTAGTCTTTCTAGTTCTATGCATGGCATTTCCAGAGTTGCCACTGTAGTTCTAATCAGATCTCTATTGCTCTCACATTGGTTGGGGCACAGGACTAATCATTCCTTAGAAGCATGGGCTAATGATCGAGGCAGCTTAGGTAAGTGCTATGGTCAACATCAGGCACTTACCTTATGGATATGGTCAATTCAGTCTTGGATACATATGAACTCATGGCACCTACATTTAGCCATTTCATTAATTCATAGTAACAGTCAGAGCTGTACGATTCAGAAACCTGATAGAAGATACATGCATAATACCTTTAAAATATCACGTGAATCCCCTCTGATCAAGGCACTCCACTGAAGCATTACCATTTGCAACATACAACTTTGATATTTAAAGGACACAATTACATTTTTAATTAAAACGTCAGACAAATTAAGCACAAAATAAAACCACACAAATTAAATCTATTTTTCATTTATGCATTACAGCAAAATCAAAACCTGGAAGCCCAGCTCGAAGAGTGGTATTTATTTGTAATTACAATCCATAATTTGGGACCTTGTATAAATATGACCTTCCTTTAATAGCTCTGAAATCTCAAGAGTTTTAGTATACTATTCTGAAGGGAGCATATTGCACCAGTTTATGCTGATAACATGCCTAAGGACTTATTATTGATTTTCTGGGATGGCTGAGTTGATTAAACAATTGACAAAGACCAACGGTTTGTAGTTGCTCTTTTTATGCCAGCAGTCTTCTATGGGCAGTTTTAATGCTGTTTGTGATCTGCAATTCATCTGACGAGCACAATCCTGTAAGCTTATTAAAAACTAACTAAATGTACTTTTGAAAATGAAACAATGCTTAGTAAGACTGATGTGGCTGTCCACTACATTTTAATAGGCTAGGTATGGAGCAGTACTATGCAATTACATTTCTAATAATGTAAGAACTGAACAATTAAGCCCTTAAAAGTGACAATATGTCCTGGAAACAGCAGTTGTGACAATCTCCTAGTGAGGTTCTTTGTACCAATCCTGATTTTATTTTTATTGCTTTATTATTAGCTTTTATTGACCAGGTGATTGCACTAGATTCAATTCAATTCAATTCAAATTTTATTTATAAAGCACCTTTCAAGACCAAGGCGCTGTACAGAAATATTAAAATAATAAAATCCAGACATTTAAAAGTCATCCACAACTAACAGGAATATGCTAAACTAAAAAGATACGTTTTTAAAGCAACTTTAAAGTTGTCAAAGATGCCAAATGCTACTATTTTCAGGTATGACTGGGAGGTTACTTGAGAGGTGATACAGTACAATATATGGAACAGTATAAACCATAAGTAATATTAATACAGCGAAGAGGAGAAAAACCCATTACAGTTTTGTGGAACATAACCAGGTGAAGTATTTAACAAGCAACACAGTGCAAGTAGCAGTCCAAATATGAAGTTCAGCAACAGATATTCAGGAAGAATTATAAGAAAATTATGTATAGGTACAAACGCAGTTAACCAAAAGGGACCTTCTGAATGTGGAGTGTGGGGAGGAACTATGGATGGAGGGTGGCAGGGAATTCCAGAGCTTAGGGGCAGTAACACTGAAAGATTACTCACCCATGTTGGTTGAGATCTTAAGGATAACAGGTAGGGATTGCTCACTGGATCTCAGGGGGGTAGGAGAGGTGGGAGAAGAGAATCTAAGTACGGTGGCCAAGGAAGCAGGTGCATCAACTCTTGTGTTTGTTTTTTTTTGGTGAAGCAGCCTAGGGCAAAGGAGTGACTATTTGAGGGTGATAACCAGCCATGATGGTTGTAAAGTTTAGTGTTGGGTCAATGAGTGAGCAAATCTGAAGATGTTATTGTAAGTAATATCCTGTTTGGAGTGGGAGGTCTTTGAGGCATTCGCAAAGTAGGTCAGCCCACAATTGAGAGAGGGAAGTAACTCCCCCTTGGCAAAGGTGAGGCAGGCATCAGGTGTTACACAGTGTCTGCCCCTGTAGGCCAGGCCAAGTTTATTGGTCACTGCCTTGCACACATTGAGGATATGGAGGGAGAAGGCAAAGTGTGGGTACAGCGTGACTCCCAGGTATTTGAAGGGTGATACTGTCTTCAGAGGTGCCCCATCCGTACGTGAGATGGAAAAGACGGTAGTGTGGTTTCATAGCTTAAGACAGCAAGAGACCCAAGTAACATTGTTTTAGTCTTCTTAATGTTCATTACAACTTTATTGCTACCAAGTCAAGCTTCCAGTCTGTGGAAGTCAGCGATAAGTTGGGAGTTAATAAGACTGATGTTTTTTTGAGCTGTGGGTAAGAACCAAGTCATCAAAGTGATGGCACTGGGGAGGTTGTTGATGAACAGTGAGAAAAGAATATATTCAAGTATAGAGCCCCACGGAACTCCAAGCTTAACAGGGGCTAGGTTGGAGATGGCCCTCTCAGATTTGACCACTTGTTAACAATTGGACAAGTAGTGCTGGAACCAGGAGAAAGCATGTTATAATAGGGCCAGGACCTGCAGTTTAGCAGGCAAAAGATAGTGATAAAACCAGATTGAAGGTCTTGAATAGGCTGAAAAAGATACCCCTGGTATGGTGACCTTGACCCATGGCAGCTTTGGTTTGGATGACCACTTTAGAGAGTGCTGTGGTGGTACTGTGGGCCTTGTGAAAACCATGCTGTTTAGGTACTAGAATATTGTAGGCATGGAGATCATCAGTCAGTTGGTTGGCAACAGCCCACTCAAGTAGCTTTCTGACAGCAGGCAGAATCACTATAGGGTGGTAATTATCTTGGAACTTTGCGTCTTCTGCTTTTGGGATGGGGGGACAACTCTAGTGAGTTTCCAGCATTCGGGAACAGTGCCAGATACTGCTGATAAGTTAAAAATGTGCCTAATGGGGGGGCTCTCATTAAGGCGCCAAGTTTGAGAAGCTTTGCCTTGAGACCATCACACCCAGCACTGGTATACATGGAGAAATTAGCAAGTAGTGTCAGAGTATCACAGATGAAGACCACTTTCTAAGAAAAAGGGAGACAACTTGGGGGAGGGGAGGAGAAGGCCAGAGGAAAGTGAGAAAGTAAGGGATTCCATTCCACTAGAGGATGGGAACAGGGATGTAAGGTCAGTAAAATGCTGATTAAAAGCATCTGCAGTGGTCTTAGCAGGGTGCTGCTTGGTAGTGTCCCCCCACAAGGCTTTTAATATTTTTCCAGAAAGACCTCAGGTCCTTTGCAGTGGCAAGGAGGATTTCCCTATGGAAAGCACTTTTTGCTGGAGACTGTGCAGTGCCTGCAAATGTGAAATCTGCCTTGCAAAAATACACTTTCTTTATCCTAGCTATTGATAGGCAGAACTAAGTACAATAATTATATTACAAGCAGTGCTGTAAAAGATTCTGAAGTATTACTAGTAAACAGAACAAAATGTAATGATTTCATATTACATGTGTTGTATTTTGATCACAGAATATGATGAATAAGTTATAACTTTTGATGGATTTTTTCAAAAATGTGTTGAGACTGAATTTTGAAATCTGCGGACTTTACATAGTAATTATCTGTTATATGGTCCTGCAGGACGGGGGCTGCAACAACGGGCTGGTACTTCTAAACAGCGACCCTGCTAACATACACTTGTCAAATTGATTTGGCTATTAAAGAGTCAATCCCATAAGAAAAGCTCAAACTAAGGAGTAAGACAAATGCATCTTTTCCTAGGTACCAGACACCACAGTGCTGTTTCCAGTAGCTCACTTTGGTGCTGCCTACTGGTGGATCAGGCGCAACCCCGAGCAGTGGTGCCGGAATGGTTTGAAAAGTGGTAGGGCCAAGGATGTAAGGGGTAAATTCTCCCCTATTAAATACATTGACATAATTGCAAAAAGTGATACAGCCATTTATGAAAGTGGTAGGGCCATGGCCCTAGTGGCCCTCCCTGTTCTGGCACCTATAACCCCGAGTACTTCCATGCTCTAGCACGCATCACACACATGATGACACCATCATGCATGTCACCAAGGGGTTCATGCATGATCTTGCCCAATTCTGGCTTCAGTGCACTGTAAAGAGTGTGCTTGCAGGGGCATTCACCGCTCTGGAGTGGAGAAGCACCAAGAGCCAAACTGGGAGACCTCACCACTTAGGTAAGTCTGCCTTCATGACTTTTCTGTATGGATTAAACTTGCAGACTTTGAGAGAGAGCTGTAACATTGAGATTTGGTAAATTTGTAAGTGATAATGGTTCTCTGCAGCAGGCTCCTGCATTTTGAAGTTGGAAGGTAGCTTTCTGCTAAGATGTAAGATTGCTATGTTTTGGAGAAATTATTCACTGCACAGTGTGTTATTAATGTTATGCACAAGGGCAGTGGTTCCAGGAGCAAGATTTCAGATAAGGGACATTCAGTACCACTTATGAGCCCATTGGTCTCAAAAGCGACAGTCTCTGTCCAAGCTAGTGTCTGTCACAAAAACTCTGTTACAGACCTTGGACTGGTGGAAAGACAAGGACAACCTCAGAGTAGGGGTACCTTTTCAGATACAGGCTGCTACAGTTTCCCGGACAACAGATGCTTCCATTTTGGGCTGGGGTGCCCACCTGGAAGACCTCACAGTAAATGGTGTATGGTCTCCCAGGGAGTTCAGGGAGCATATAAACCTGCTGTAGCTAAGAGCACTATTTATAGTTCTTCAGTTATTTACACCACAGGTAAAGGGGCAGTCCATCCAGGTTAGGACAGACAACATCACCATGATGTATGTTCGTATTATGTCAGCAAACAAGGGGGAACAAGGTCCTCAAAGCTGTGCACAGAAGCTATGGAGTCTGGCTTACTGACTGGTGTGGAGGGGTTGTGGGATAACAGATGGACCAGACAATGAACTTCAAGTTCAACACACACTCTCTGACTGATGTTTATTTAAAACACAGGGAATGACTTTAAGCAATGGCATATCCCTTCTTCAGTACATCAGTTTGCAGCAACAGACTATGCATGTCCTTTCTCTGCACTTAGTCAGCACCCACTGATCAATATCTTTAGTGAAAATTATTTCTTTCCCTATGTTGGTCTTGTGTGTTTGGGTGATGGGGAGCTCTAAAAAGGGAAAAAAAACCCAAAAAGCTAAAGACAAAGAACCACAGTGCAGAAGCATTGAATCAAGGGTCACCCCAAAAGGCATTGGCATTAAAGCCAAGTTTCAAAGAAACACAACATCACACATACCCCCATAATGCAGAGCATCATGGGATGTATATGCAAATCACCATGACATTTTAAGCTGGTTCAGCTTAAAGCAGGAATGCATGGTGCCAAAGGGCCTCTCAAACAATTTGTAGTTTACATGCATTTAAATAACAGAACAGGGGTTTTCTGATCTCTCTAGTCAGGTAACTTATTTTTATTATACAGTCACCTAGTACTTTTTACTTTTATCAAAAACATCTAGTGCAGCCAGCCTGGTGGTGCTGAGGGTTGAGGCGCTGGATGCCACACCTCACACCACGCCGGCGACCCGGGTTCGGGAGCGGACTTGGGTCGTTGGTGGGTCGCCAGGGAGACAGGCTGGAGCATCCAATGACAGCTCGCTTCTCTGGGGAGGATTTGGCGATGCCTGACACTTGCATGACCCGAGGCGGAGGCTCGAGAACTGCAAGCTCCATTTGGGGATGGAGGTGGCCAGTAGCAGCATGGACGCCGACGCCATGCCACTATGTCGGGGAGTCACTTGCTGCTTGGGGAGGAGGAAATGAGGAAAATGAGCCTGCTACAGCTGGGAAGATGGGAAGACCAAGGCTTGCCCACGATTTGCCCATGCCCACCCAGCAGACCAAGGCCAACGGAAATAGTAAGTTCTGGGCTGCCTGTGCCCTGCCTCGTCCCTCAGGGGCCAATCCGTGGCTCCATGGGGCATGGGGGTCTGCTTGGGTAGGGTTCTGGGTAGTGGGATGTCCACTTGTCCCTCCTGAAGGGTTGGAGGTGGCGGGCTGGGAAGGAGATAAAATATCGGGGGGGGGGAATCTAGTGCAGTGGTATTTTCAACATTTACAGGTCCCATACACATAAGGCATATACATCAAAGTATTTTATGACATAGTGCTATTGCATACTAAATCCAACAATGAGGAACACAGCCTGTTTTATATCAGCTTGGAGGTCACCACAATAACCTCCCTGTACGAGGACCTGAGAGAGAAAAGGAAAATTAAAGAGGATACTATAGCATAGTCAAGAAAGGGAAGGGGGCACTCATAGGTGGCCAACCTTATGGACGACAAACTGTAAAGGATAGATTAGGCTAAGAAATAGAAGAACTGTTGCAACATATTTAAGAAAAGGTTGGTCCTTAAGAGTGCCAGGCTCTCCCTGTCACAACTGGATGTATAAGTGTCAGTAACCCACCTTCCAGGAAAAGGCAATATCCTGGCGGACTCCCTCAGCAGGGTCAGCCCGTCCCATCACAAGTGGTCACTGAGCAAACAGGTGCTGACCACAATTTTCAGGAGATGGGGCACACCACAGATACAACTTGTTCATATCCAAAGATAATTTTCAACTCCCTCTCTACTATTGCAGGCCTCTGGCATGGGGGCTCTGTTTCTGGATTTGATGGGGACATTTCTGTATGCCTTCCCTTTATTCCATCTGTTGTTTTGGGTTCTTCTGAAGCTTAGCAGTTAACCCGCTGTCATGATCCTGATAGCCCCAGACTGAGCTAGGCAGCCTTGGTACTCCCATGTACTGGCCCTGTCCATCAAACAGACCATCCGTCTTCCCCTGAGACACAACCTGCTGTCAATGTCCCAGGGCAGAATAACCTTTCTGAACCTCAAGTCTCTACGCCTCAAAACCTAGTTCTTGAAGAGCTAGAATATTCCAACTTCAGTTTTTTGGGACCAAGTACTCCAGGTCCTTAAAGTGTCCAGAAAACTTGCTACTAGGAAAAGATATGCATCCAAATGGAAATGGTTTTCCCTGTCATGTGCTCCTAGACAGCTCAATCCCCTCTGGGCTAATTTGCCTACACTCTTAGACTACCTCCTGTACCTGCAAACCTTAGGCCTCAGGGTTCACCTGGCAGTTATTTTTGCCTATATATCGGTGGGTAAGCAGAGATCAGTGGCCTTTCATCACATTTTCAAGTGATTCTTTAAAGAGCTCCTGACACAGTTGAGACAGATCTGAAATAATTTAATATTCAGGCATAACTGTAGCTTATATTTTGTATTTTATTCCGTAATTCTGATCCTTATTTCCTTATTACTAAGGGTATTTACATCAATACAGTATTTCTGCCCTTTTAGCTCTGGCTGCCTGCCTACATCTGACATAATTCTGTTTGTGATATCAAAATATGTTACTCTGGAGATAATTGTGATAGTCTAGGGGACTGGGATCTTGTTTTCATACAACTGTTTTCAGTAATTAAGAAAATGGGGAATTAATTACTGAAAATATATGAAGTAATATAGAAAATGGGATGAAGCTGAATATAATCTTACTTTTTTCAAAGATTTTACTAGTGCTGTCAGGGGATCTTTAAGGGCCTTCTGCACCTGTATCCCCCTGTTAGGGACCCCCCCCCCGGGATCTGAACATTTGCATAGCCCAGCTCATGGAATCTCCTTTTGAGCCTACGGCCACTGCGGACTTGAAATATGTCACTTGGAAGACAGTTTTCCTAGTAGCTATCACTTTGGCCTGAAGGGTGAGTGAGATGCAAGCCTTCTGCACTGACCCAAACTACATCATCTTCCACAGGGATAAGGTAGTCCTTAGTACTAACAGGAAATTCCTTTCCAAGGTGGTGTCTAAGTTTCACCTAAACCAGTCCATCACTCTTCTGGTATTCTTTACTGGGAAGTCCAGTACTGGTGAGCATATGCTTTGCAGCCTGGACATCAAGATATCTCTGAAATACTATCTGGAGCGTACTAGAGACCATAGGTTTTCCCATACTCAGTTGTTCCTTGCATACAGTGAAGTGGGAAAGGGCAGTCCAGCCTCAAAGAAACAGTTGCCCGCTAGATTGTTGCATGTATCCAATTCTGTTACTGGAAAGTCGGTAAGCAGCTGCCTCAAGGTCTTAGGGCACACTCCACTCGTGGCACTGCTACCTCTGTGGCAGCAGTCAGGGATGTTCCCTTGCTGGAAATCTGTAAAACAGCTGCATGGAAAACAATTCACACCTTTACGTAAGGATTAAGCCACGAGAAAGGATGGGTCTACTGTGGAATTAATCCACGGTTGGGGAGGTCGGCCTCGTGGGTCCAACCAACCAACCATGGATTAATTCCACTGTAAACCCACCCTTTCGAGTGGTTTAATCCGCTTGTAACATGTCAATGAGTGTATGACTAATAGTCTTGGAATAAATGAGTACAATCACATTGATTTACTTTCAGAATACTGTATATTGAGCTGTTAAACATGATGTACATATACTTCAAAACAATTGGAACACACCTATTGGAAATATCGTGGCTGCTATTTCACTTGTGTTAAAATAACTTTCATTACCAGCTTTAAGCTTTCTAACATCAAAACATATTTTACAACTTTTCAAAAACTTGCAATTCACTTTCTATTCTAGGTGCTTTGATTTTCCTCTATGTGTATTAGAAGATATGGGCTGCACTGCATGATGGAAGTGTGCTATGGTACATTTTAGTTTTCTTCCTGCAGTTCATTTGCAGACCAATAGGTGGTTGTCAAACAATCCTAGTAGCACAAGCACCGTTTCTCCAAATATACTGAATTAAGCCAATCTGAAAAACACTTTATTGAACAACTACTATTTTGTGGAATATTATTTTCACTTTTTTTCCCTCTAAACTATCTAACTCAGCAGGACATAGAACAACATAATGTTTACTGCTTTTACCTTTCAAATACTTGTTTTGACTAGTATTGTTAGTCTGTTTCTTTGATTTCCTTTTGTTTCTCTCAATTTATTTTTCTTTTCACTCACAGAAGTATCCTCTCTCTTTCATTTTACTTTGTTTATCTCACTGTCTGTTATTTTTGCTTTCGGTTATAGAAGCTGCATGCTCATCTTTACCCCTGTGTATTCACCAAGAAGAGGCTAGGCCAGATAATATTATTCAGTCATCCACAATGCATTGCACCCACAATTGCTTAGAAAGCAGTAGATCAGAAGGGATGGTAACAGTATGTAAATGTTCACTTCTAAAGAAATATTGTTGCAGCATAATTAGCAGTATATGTGGAGTTTAAATGTACAATCTTTAGTAATTCATGAACTTCTGTCGCAGTTACAACATAGAACAATCTTGAAAATGTCAAAAACCCTGTGCCAGGCAAAATCTTAGCAAATACAAGCTGGGACAACTACAAACTGCAAACTATTTGCATATTGCGTTCACTTGTGTGCTGCTTGTTGCCTGTAGTGGATTGCCAAGGTATTATATCACAGACCATGATCTGCTATGGTATTAGACCATGGTTTCTACTGTACCACATGGTGTGTTTGCACCTATCTGAGTGCTTCATTTTATTTTTCTTTATTATGCCATGTTACAAAAAGCATTATTGCCTGGATGTACAGTCCAAAAGAGATGCCAAGTTTGGCACAGCTGTTCTGCAGATCCTTTTCCCCAATTAGGTTCTGTACTTAACCTCCCAAGGTACTGTTTTGCAGTCTGCAATTAGTAAAGCATAATGAGGGATTCCTGGGGCTTGAAGAAAAAATTACCACAGTCGTGTTGTTTCTTCAAGGGGATCCCTCATGATGCTTAAATCTCCCACCCTTCCTCTCCTTCCAGAACCAGGAAAAGGTTCCACAATAATCAGTTTGTATGCTTCTTTGCATTGCTTGAGCATTACTTGTTCATTCACACATTACAAAAATTAATTTTCTAATGACTTTGTTTGTCTGCTGTACTCGGCTTAATGGGTCATAATTTTTAATGCTCTTTGGGCTTTTGTTCTGAGTTAGCCTAAAATAATTTAGTAGAATGGGTGGGAAGGCTCCTTTGGTTAGGCTACGAAGGAGATCTAACATTGAGCTGTGGAATACAGTAACACCTAGCGGGCAGCAGTTTGAATTTAATTCTAAATTCCATCCACGCGCTCTGGGGTACTTCAACCAGGTCGGCTGATCGCAGTTAGTTATGCATAATGAAGGATTCCCTGGAAGAAACAACATTACTATGGTAAGTAATTTTTTCTTGCAGCATAGTGTGCCCTTCCTGATCAAAAAGTACAAATAAAAACAAAACACTGGCGAGCAACTCTCTACTGCTGACAGCATCCGGCCAGCTGCTTTTATTTAATTAGTGGTGTGGAAGCACTGTTCCTCCATGTTCCACATTGACTTCAGTGCTGCTGTGGCTGTACTTTAGCACACTGGAAGGGAAGGTGTATGGTGGTTGATGCCAGCGCTGTTTCATAGCTGGCCAGTAGGCAATATGTGAAATGCAAGGCAACGCTGTACCCTCACCAGATGCTGAACATCTCACCTCTGTGATGTTTCAGGCTCCAAGCTCATCCCTAGGGTTGGAGGCCTGAGTCCACATGTGAATCCAGATCTCACAGGTGTAGCCTCGAGCTATACAACCATGCCACTGTGTCCAGCTGTTTTTTTCTTGTTTACAAGACAACTATGCACATTATTTACTGAATGGCTAATATAGTACAATAGGAATATGATGCAGGATGTAGGGGAAACCCATTCCATGGGTAATATGCTAACAGTAATTTAAGGTTCTCAGGTCCATCAAACTGTCACAGCCTCATAAGCAGGGACCAACAGGTAGACTGTGCAGACATGTACTAATTTAGAAGGATTTCCCACCCACCTTACTACCTAATGTACTCTGTAATTCCCTTTGTAAGCAAACATTTGTCCAGGCTTACCTTGCAGGCATATACTGTCTTCCTGTCCACTTTCTCCAGTGTTAGGCTGTTCCATATGTTCACCACCCTTTGGCATAAAAATTGCCTCCTAACATTACCCCAGAACACACCATTTTTGAGCTTCAAGAGCAACAAGTGTGCTCGCCTTTAAGTAGGAAGAACATGGGGGGTGCACTCGATTGAAATCAGTGGGAGCATTTTTTTAAGTGCTTTATATTTATTTATTTGAATTTTGATGACCGGGTAGGCCCACTGAGACATGACGGACCCTTTTTCAGGGATGACCTATAATTAGTTCCATACATTAAAAAAATAAATGAATAATTTACAATATTTACAGTGTAGAGGCATTAGCATGTCAGTGGCTCAGCAGGTCGCACTCTTGCCTCTGAGGCCAGAAGATCAGAAGACTGTGGGTTCTATCCCCACATCAGGCACTTGGGTTATATTCCAATACTGACACTGTAGTGTAGCATGAGTAGTGCCACCATCACCGCTGAAACCATTGGCTCCCCGGCCGCCCTCTTGGTCCTGCGTTCCGGATCGCACACCCAGGTACAGTCGCTGATTTTTTAGCTCCAGAGTCGACCCGCTGAACGGCGGCTATTTTTCCGATAGGGTGTGTCTTTTGCTGAGGAATCCCTGATTGGCCTAGAGGGTGGCGCTAGGCTTCCGATTGGTGCGCCTTGAAACTCAGCTCTCTGTACAGCATTTCTCACTGCCTAACCACTCTTGCCGTAGGCTCTGGGACCCTTTGAAATGTTGTTTATTCCTGCTATATTTTGACTCACCATATATTATTGTGATTGTCAGCTCCTTATTGAATTTGTTTGCTTGAGTTTTTGCATGCTACAGCGTAAATTGGCCAATACAGCACATAGAACCTGATTTTATCTTGATACTACTGACTGTTTTCACTCCTCTGCTTTGTGTTTGCCTGCCTTGCCCTTGCTCTTACTATGTACCACTCTATCAGACCTTTGCCCCTTTTGTAGTGTATCTGTAATTGCTTCGAGACTCCCAACCCATCCCCCTGCCCAAGCTAAAGCCTCTAACTATTCTCACTTACATAGCGAACTCTTTGTCCCTTGATTACCCCTCCCACCTTACTCAAATCTGCTAATTTCTGTCTTTTGTTTCCAACCTAAGCACCCCGACCACCTGCTGACGGTCTGCTGCCATTTCACACCCCCACTACATTTTCTTTTGTCTGGCTTCCACTATATCCTACTCTGATAATTTCCTTTCTTCCCCATAGACTGTCCCGCGCCCAGAGTGGCGCCCAGGCAACAGCTGCACCTTTTCCCGTTGCCACTCGGCCGCCGCCATCACCGCTGAAACCACTAGCTCCCCCGGCCGCCCTGGTCCTGCACCTGGATCGCACACCCAGGTACAGCCACTGATTTTTTAGCTCCAGAGTTGATACGCTGAACGCCGGCCATTTTTCCAATTGGTGCGCCTTTTGCTGAGGAATCCCTGATTGGTCTAGAGGGTGGCGCTAGGCTTCCGATTGGTGCGCCTTGAAACTCAGCTCTCTGTACAGCATTTCTCACTGCCTAACTACTCTTGCTGTAGGCTCCGGACCCTTTGAAATTTTGTTTATTCCTACTATATTTTGACTCACCATATATTATTGTGATTGCCAGCTCCTTATTGAATTTGTTTACTTGAGTTTTTGCATGCTACAGCGTAAATTGGCCAATATGGCACATAAAGCCTGATTTTGTCTTGATACTACTGACTGTTTTCACTCCTCTGCTTTGTCTTTACCTGCTTCGCCCTTGCTCTTACTATTTACCACTCTATCAGACCTTTGCCCCTTTTGTAGTGTATCTGTAATTGCTTCGAGACTCCTAACCCATCCCCCTGCCCAAGCTAAAACCTCTAACTATTCTCACTTACATAGCAAACTCTTTGTCCCTTGATTACCCCTCCCACCTTACTCAAATCTGCTAATTTCTATCTTTTGTTTCCAACCTAGGCACCCCGACTCCCTGCTAACGGTCTGCTGCAAGTTCACGCCCCCACTACATTTTCTTTTGTCTGGCTTCCACTATATCCTACTCTGATAATTTCCTTTCATCCCCATAGACTGTCCCGTGCCCCGAGCGGTGCCCATGGCAATGGCAGCACCTTTCTGGCCATTTACCTGGCTGCCGCCATCACCGCTGAAACCACTGGCTCCCCGGCCACCCTCCTGGTCCTGCACTCCGGATCGCACACCCAGGTACAGCTGCTGAATTTTTAGCTCCAGAGTCAACCCGCTGAACAGCGGCTATTTTTCCAATTGGTGCGTCTTTTGCTGAGGAATCCCTGATTGGCCTAGAGGGTGGCACTAGGCTTCCGATTGGTGCGCCTTGAAACTCAGCTCTCTGTACAGCATTTCTCACTGCCTAACTACTCTTTCTGTAGGCTCCGGGACCCTTTGAAATTTTCTCCCACCCACACCACCCCCTCCCAGGTCTCCTATTAAATACACTACTTATCTCACCCACTTTGTCTCTCACCAACCCTCTCTCAATTCCTTTCTCCTCCGCCCCCTCCACATGACGAATTACTGGCCCTGTCTGTAGGTGTACTAAGTCTTCCTAATTTTCTTTTGTTTTGTCTAACATCAGCCACTCTAACCCAAACTGCCCAATATTTTTTTGTGTCTCCCTTTCTCGGCTTGCTGTCTCACCCACACTCTAATCTGACTGTTATAAACCTGCATCAAGGGACTGCTCTCTGCTACGTCTCTCTCCTCCCCATTATGCTCGAAGAACTGCTATTAGTCCCAAACCCCTCTTGAACGTACTACTCTTGGGACCTAAAAATGTACAATCAGTTGCTGGTATTTCTCCTCGTAGGCACTCTGCCTCTGATACACCTATTAATTATTTTGTCCTTCCAGCTGAATAAGCTCTCCTACATCATCAACCAAACAATTTCACCTACTTGAATCTTCTTGTGGTACCTACATTTCACTGTGATACTACACACTTACTTACAAATAAGACATGGGTCCATTTGATTGCCTATGCTCATAAAAGCAGCTCCCTAAGAGCTCATGCCCTATCACCTTTCCTGCATCGTAAGCTCTGGTACCTCCTATTACTGGCTATTCTGCTCTCTGGGGATATACAACCAAACCCTGGGCCCCTTAATCTACTAACCGCTCCTATTCCTAATGTAAAAGGTCTACTTATTACTCACCATAATATTAGGAGCCTTGAACAAAACTTTACTGAACTTGAATCCTGGCCTTCACTCTATAAGCCAGATATAATATGCCTCACTGAAACTTGGCTGAAGCCATCCACTCCTGACTCTCGGTGCTCCCTACCATCTTATAATCTCCTGAGAAATGACAGGCCAACTCCAAAAAGGGGGGGTGGTACAGCCATTTATTTCAAGTCTCTCCAGCTCTCTGTAATTAGCTCGTTTCCCCTAGACCACTGTGAGGCACTTCAAGTCCTTCTCACCCTAGGTTCCAAGGAGCTGTTCATTGTCTGTGCCGATAATCCCCCTACCCATGGTCTAAAAGGGCTGGATGAACTACTTGATCAAACTGCTTCTCACTCAGGAAATAGCGAAGTTCTTCTACTAGGAGATATTAACATTAACTGGCTGGGCAGCTCCCAAATGATAGCCCTGACCAAACTGCAAAGCTACAACCTGCATCAACTTATCCCTTTACCTACTAGAACCACTCCTCAATTGAATACCAGCACACTGCTAGACTGGATTATGACAAACCATCCTGAAAACATTATTGACGCCGGCGTCCTATCTGATGCCATTACTGACCATTCCCCCACTTACTGTATCTGGGGAAAAGGCAGACCTGAACCTATGAAGCCCCGTCTCCTTACTTTCCACAACTATGCTAACTTTGACCCACAGACCTTCTTGTTGGACGTCGCTTGCATCGACTGGTCCTCTCTCTATGAATCATTGGATGCCCAGTCTGCCCTAGGCATCTTTTTAACCAAATTCCTAGCTCTGCAAGAATACCACAGTCATCTTGCGGCCAGACGTGTGAAAAATAGGCAGACCCGCTGGCTGAAATCTGACCTCCTCTCTAAATTACACCTGCGGGATAAAAGCTGGTTCCGGTACAAGAAATCTGGTCTCCCTGAAGATTTTCATACCTACAGAGCTCTAAGAAATGTTTGTAAGAATGAAATCAAGAAAGTAAAAAGCTTCTACTGCAAAAGCCTATTAATAGACTCCCAGGGGGATCCTAAAAAAATTCTGGTCCCACATTAAGTTCTTCCTGGGTTCAAACCAGTCCCCTACTCCAAATAACATGTCTCTTAAAGGCATCCAGTGTAACAACTCCCTCACTATTGTAAACTTCTTTAACACGCAATTTGCCGACCTTACTCAGTACACCTCTACTTTCACTACCCCATTAAAACCTGTCATACAAGCAAGCTCCACAGGCCAAATTTCTATTTCAAGTCCATCCAAAGAAATGAGATTCTCAGACTTCTACGAAACATCTCAGAATATGCAGCCGTGGGTTCTGATAAACTGGAACCCAAGCTCCTAAAATTGGCTTCCCCACACATAGCTGCTCCCCTTGCTAAGATCTTTAATCTCTTTCTGTGTCATAGCTCTGTCCCTGAAATCTGGAAGATGGCCAGAGTCACCCCGGTACATAAGAAAGGTGATCCACTTGACCCAACAAATTACAGACCCATTGTCATCCTATCTGCACTCAGCAAAATTCTTGAGAAGTTAGTTGCCAACCAAGCAACTGACTTCCTGCTGAAACATGACCTCTTAGCTGACGCTCAACATGGCTTTCGCAAAGGGCACAGTACCACTACTGCCCTGCTCAAACTCACGTCTGATACCCTACAGGCCATGGACTCTGGCTGGCTCACTGGGGCCATTTTCATCGACATGACAAAGGTGTTTGATCTTGTTGACCATTCCATCCTCTCTGCCACTCTCGCCTCTAGGCTTCTCACAAAATGTAATAGACTGGTTTAAAAGCTACCTGACTGATAGGTCTCAATACGTGAAATTTAACTCTACCGTCTCTGACAAGGTTACTATCAATACTGGTGTACCCCAAGGGGCTATCTTAGGTCCTCTGCCTTTCTCTATCTTTATAAATAGCATCACCGCTAATCTGCTCAAAACTTCCTCACTACTATAATCGGATGACATTGTACTTTATACCAGTTCCAACTGTATAGAGGATATAAACTCTCTATTCTCCTATGATTTTCAGCTTACACACCAGTGGCTTGCAAATCACAAACTCATTCTAAATAAAGCCAAGACCCAAGCTATGTTATTTGGCTCCAGACTTAAACTTAAACTCTCCCAGACACACTTTAACATCTCCTCCCCTGATGGATCACCGGTAGAGTTGGTAAATTCCTTCAAATATCTTGGGGTCACTCTTGACCCAACACTGAGTTTTGACCTTCACATTCAATCCACCTGTAATCAGTTTAACTCCAAACTTGGTATCACCTACCGCACTAGTTATGCTCTCACTCCAGCTGCCAGACTTGCTATTGCCTGTGGGATACTACTTCCTTCCCTCATCTATGGGGTCGCTACATATGTCTCAGCTTGCAACTTGAGTCTGCGAAAATGGGATGTTATGTATAATAATATTTGTCGCTTCGCTTCCTGCTCCCCCAAACTGAAACATCTCTGTCTTCTCTATACAGATCTGGGATGGCTACCTCCCCAAGGACTAAGGTCTTATGCACTTGGTTCTATTACTGATAACATCATCAGATCCCGCTCACCTAAATCCCTGGCCAAACTCCTCCCCTACCAGAAAACCAACTATGTGTTGCGCTCAGCGGACAATGTCCCAGTTCTTATTTCATGGCATCGCACTTCAAAAGGGCGGTTGTGCCTTTGCCTGTTATGCACCTCGTTTCTGGAACACAATCCCCCTAACCCTACGTCAAGCTGCATCCCATATCTCTTTTAAGAGAGAGCTATGCCACTGTCTGCTCTCCTCCTATGTATGCTCCTGTTTCAAACCACCCTATCCCCCACTCTCTAATCCCCCCCCACACTCTCTGTAATCTCACAGATTGGCTGAGATCTACTCCAACAGTAAGCACTTCCTATCAATCACTCCTCCTACCTTCTAGCATTAAATTCTTCCTTCTCCTTTCTGCTTAACTTTGGGTGCTTTCTCCTCTCAAACTTTGCAGCCTTCCTCTTTCTCATCAGCTGAACCCTACTTGGTAACCTGTCCTTACTATACCATACCTGCCCCCCCCATCTATTTGCCTTCCTCCTCTTTCCAACACTCTTACTATCTCCCCCTTTCACTACACTCCACCTGTCTATTACTTGCTTATTACTGGCTATTACTTGTCTATTACTTGCTCTCACAGCACTTTACTCCTTATTGTTTGTATACTGCTCAGTTTCTCCTTAAAAACTTTTGACTTGTTTGTATTTGACACTGTAAACTCAAATGCTGTATTGTTCTATCACATCTACCGTTATTAATTGTTCAATGCATACTTGTAATTCCTGTATTGTGTACAAAAATGTTTTTTTCTTGATGTTTTGTCTCTGTACCCTCCCGGATCATGCCTGAAAATAGTCTTTTGGCTACTGCAACTACCCGGTAAACAAAAACTAAATAAAAAAAAATAAATAAATGAGGGGGATGCTGCACTCCTGAGGTGCCATCTTTTGGATGAGATGTTAGACCAAGGCCCCGTCTACTTGTTCTGGTGGTTGTTCAGGTGGATGTTAAAGATCCCATGGCACTTCTCGAAAAGAGTAGGGGAATTTCCCTGGTGCCCTGGCCAAATTTCCCCCATTCACTAAAAATACCACAAACTGCATAATCTGGTTCAATTTTCATTGGTTACCATCTGTATCCCCTTCCCCCCGGTCGTCCCTGAAAAAGGGACTTCTGGGCTCAGTGGGCCTACCGAGTTAACAAAATTCAATAAATAAATTAGACATTATACTATGGGGTCTGAGAATTCTTAATTCAAACAACATGAAGTCTTGCTGCTTTCTGACATTATGCAGTTAGCCCCAGCACTTACTGCTCCGGAGAGGAAAGAGTTAACTCTATGCCAGAGCATAGAACGTTGAGCTCGAGCTTGGTTCAAACCTCTATCTGCTGCACTTTGAAGTGTAACCATCAGATTCTTTACTCCACGTAACTGAACAGTTGCTCTGAAGATTTCTCCTTCGCTAATGATTCAGTCCGGTTAAAAACGCTGGCTTATACTGCTATGTTTTTCTTTATTTTGGTTCAGATCCCTGTCTGTGGTACAGTAAGTACATAGGTAGTGGACTAGTGCTGAATTTTTTTGTGGAGCAAAAGGAAAAAAGAAAGAGAAATTGGCCAGTTCGGATCTAGAACCGCATCATCCAACCACCGAAGAAATTGCCAGGGAGATTAGCATAGTTGAATCGCTCTGTTCAGTTCTGACTGATCCAACGCCTTCCGGTAGGCGTTTGGTTCGGTCGGTTCCTCCGGTTCAGGATTATTCCCCTGAAGACTATTATGAACCAGATTTGGAGGGGGATGAAGACTATGATGATGATGATGATGATGATGATGATGATGATGATGTGGAAGGTCTGGATGAGCCCATAGAACCAGACACCTCCCCAGACAGGCCTTCTGGTGTTTCCCCTCCTAGGCTTTCTGAGTCCCATTCCCACTTTATGTTCTATAAAAAAGTGGCAGAAACCCTCCAGCTCCCACTAGATGAAGCTGTTGAGGAAAAAGAGGAGCCTGACTATGTGGAGATGATTGACATCCCAGAGTCCAAGAGATTGTCTGTTCCCCTTCACAAATCCTTTGGAAAACAGACACAGAAGTTACTTAAGACTCCAAATTCTTTACCTCCTGTTGACAGGCAAATGGACAAGAGGTATATGTTGTCAGGCCCAGGTACGGAGTACTTGTACCAGCAATGCAGCCATGCTGGGGTTGTTCAGACTGCAGCCTGTGATGAGGCTAACATACCCTTGGCCTCACACCCCCCAGATAAAGACTCCAGGAAGCTAGATGCCATGGCAAAGAAACAGTACATGGCATCTTCCTTGGGACTCAGGCAGGTTAACTATATGGCCTACACAGCCAGATACTAGAAGTCCAGATGGGATACTGTTCTGGAACTGGCTAAACAGGCTTCCTCCCAGCTTGCCAAGAAGCTGGAGGAGGTGGCTGCTGATGGGACTGAGGCATCAGAAACCCAGTTTCATGCTACTGTGGACTCCAATGATGTGTCCTCAAGAGTCATGGCTACATCTGTGGCTCTTCGGAGACTGGTTTGCCTCAGATGTACTAGCCTATCACAGGACACCCAGGCTAAGGCCATGGATTTCCCTGTTGTCGAGAATTCTCTGTTTGGAGAGCAAGCAGAGAATTATATGAAAAAGATGGATGATTACAGGACCACTTACAGGAGTGCACAGGCCAAGGAAAGGCAGGCAACTCCTCAGAAGCAGCAGGCTAGGGCCAGAGGCAAGCCTTTTCACAGGCCTTTCTACCAGGAAAGGCTTCCTCCCCTTTTTCCCAGAGGGGGTTCTTCAGAGGGAGAGGCAGAAGAGGAATGAGCAGGGCTGCATCCTCCTCTCAGCCTAAGGCTTCTGCCAGGCAGACACCCTGATGTGTCAGCCCGGGTTGACTCCCCAATTCTTGTAGGAGGCAGGCTGGTTTACTACTTCCAGGATTGGAAGTCTGTTACCTCAGACAAATGGGTCCTGGAGGTAGTACACCAGGGACTGGCACTCAGCTTCAACAAATTTCCAAAGCTGAGGGTCAGGTCCTTTCCACCTGCAAACATCTCTGAAACCATTGCCCTAGAGGCAGACGTTTCATCTCTGCTGGCTCTCAGAGCCATAGAGAAAGTTTCTACACTTCACAGGGGCAAAGGTCTGTATTCCAGATACTTCCTTACGCGGAAAAAACAGCGGGGTGGCGGCCCATCCTAGACTTAAGATACCTAAATAAGCACCTACTAAAGCCAAAATTCAAGATGGTGACTGGGAATAATTCTTCCCTCTCTAAGGCCAGGGGACTGGCTAGCCTCTCTGGACCTAAAGGATGCCTACTTTCACATTCCCATCAGGTGCTCCCATGGAAAGTACCTCAGGTTCGAACTGCCTTCATGCCATTACCAGTTCAAAGCAATGCCCTTTGGCCTAATATCAGCTCCAAGGGTGTTTACAGAATGCTTAGCAGTAGTAGTGGCCTTTCTAAGGTGACAAAACATCTCCATATTCCCATACCTGGATGACTGGCTCATTGTGGGTCAGTCTCCAGACCAAGTCAAGTCAGATTTACAAGTGACCCAAAAAGTGCTCACTTCTCTAGGATTCCTCCTCAATCTTTCCAAATCAGTTCTCGAGCCAGTGCAACTCTTAACCTTCATAGGGGTAGAATATAATACTGTCAAAGCAAGAGCCTTTTTCCCTCTGGCAAGGGTAAAGGCCATTATAGAACTGGCTTCCTCTTTCCACCTTCTGGTGTCTCAACCAGCAAGGCATTTCATTCAACTCCTGGGCCACATGGCAGCTTCCACTGCAGTGTTCCAAGAGGCCAGATTTCAGATGAGGGATATCCAGTTCCATTTGAGGGCTTTTTGGTCTCAGAAAAAAGATCCTCTGATCAAGCTTATTCCAGTGACTCAGATCCTGATCCAAGCTCTCCAATGGTGGTTGGATCAGGACAACCTCAGGCAAGGAGTCCCATTCATCACTCAATCTCATTCTGTGGTTCTAACCATGGATGCTTCTTTCCTGGGGTGGGGAGCTCACCTGGGAGCTCTCACAGCTCAGGGAGTGTGGTCCCCTCAGGAGTCTCTTCTCCACATCAATCTTCTGGAGCTCAGGGCTGTGTACCTGGCTCTGCAAGCCTTCTTGGAATCAGTATAGAACAAGGTGGTTCAGGTCAGGACAGACACCGCCACCATGTGGTACATCAACAAGCAGGGAGGCACTCGGTCTACTGCCTTGTGCATGGAAGCCATGAAATTATGGTCCCTGGCTTATTCTTTACAGACCTCTCTGGTAGCAGTCCACCTTCCAGGAAAGGACAATGTGCTAGCAGATGCATTGAGCAGGATTTTCCAGGGCCATCATGAATGGTCCATGGACCCCCTAGTGTTAAAAGTGATCTTTTCAAGGTGGGGCACTCCAGAGATAGATCTCTTTGCAGCCCCAGACAATTACCAACTTCCACTCTTCTGTTGCAGACCCCCAGTCTTGGGTTCAGACCCTCTGGATGCTCTAATTCTGGATTGGGAAGGGACATTTCTGTATGCCTTCCCTCCCTTTCCTCTACTGTTCAAAGTCCTGGTCAAGATATGGTCACAATCTTGCAAAGTGATCCTGATTGCTCCAGACTGGGCCAGACAGCCTTGGTATCCCCCTGTTGCTGTCCCTAGCAGTCAATCTTCCCCTATCTCTTCCCAGGAATCACAACCTGTTAACTTCCTCTCAGGGGAGGATCTGGTACCCCAACCTTCAGTCTCTCAATCTCAAGGCATGACTCCTGAAGAGCTAGAATATGCAAATTTGCATCTGTCTCAAGGGGTTCTGGACATTCTCAAAGCCTCTCGAAAACCTGCCACCAGAAAAACTTATAACTCCAAATGGAAAAGATTCAGCATTTGGTGTTCCGAGAAGCATATATCCCCAGATACTGCTGACTTGTCTACAGTTCTGGATTACATGGTTCATCTTAATGGCTTAGGCCTCAGACCAGCTACCCTCAAAGTACACTTGTCAGCTGTTTCTGCTTTTCTGTCAGTGGGAAAGCCCTCCTCACTGGCATCTCACCCTGTTGTCTGTAAATTCTTCAAAGGATTGCTTCATACCAGCCCCCCCTTTAGGGATTCTACTCCAGCTTGGGATCTTAATGTTTGCATTGCTCAGCTTATGCAACCCCCCTTTTGAGCCTTTGTCCTCAGCAGAGCTTAAGTACTTGACTTGGAAAACTGTGTTTCTGGTAGCTATTACCTCTGCCAGGTGTATCGGTGAATTGCAAGCTCTGTCAGTGAAGCCTGATTTTATCTCATTCCATAGAGATAAGGTGGTCCTTTGAACCAGCAGGAGGTTCTTACCCAAAGTGTTTTCAGATTTTCATCTGAATCAATCCGTGTCTTTTCCTGTTTTCTTCACTGATCATTCTTCTTCTTCAGGAGAGAGAAGATTACACAGTTTGGATGTTAAAAAGGCTTTTAAATACTACATTGAGCATACTAAGGCTCTTAGATTTGACTCCCTCCAGTTGTTCCTCACTTATGGTGAAGTGGGGAAGGGCAAACCTGCTACTAAGAGAACTATTGCCAGGTGGATTGTCTCTTGTATACAATTCTACTATGAAAAGCTAGGCAAAGTACCCCCCTCAGGTCTGAGGGCTCATTCGACTAGAGGTACAGCTGCTTCTCTGGCTGGTGCCAGAGATATACCCTTATTAGAGATATGCAATGCAGCCACCTGGAAAACAGTCCATACATTCACCAAGCATTACTCTCTGAATGTCCAGGCTAGGAGTGATGCTAGGTCTGGTACAGCAGTACTGCAGAGCCTCTTCCCAAATTAGGTTAGATTCCCTCCACCATGGAGGTACTGCTTGGTAGTTTGCATAATGTCAGAATACAGCAAGACTTCATGTTGTTTGAAGATAAAATTACTCACCTTAGTAATTCTGTTTCTTCTAATGGAGTCTTGCTGTATTCTGAGCTCCCTCCCACAGTGGGCTCAGGGAGGGTGAGGATGGTGGAACAGAGGAACACCCAGTCAGTTGTTCCACTTCACAATCCATACACCATTCTGGGTGAGCATAGCTCCCTATGGATGCACCCGAGAGGAGACTAAGGAGGCTGAGGATAACTGTCACAAGGGAGGCCCACAGGAAGGAGGCAGAGGACACCACAAGGAAAGGAAGCAGCTCCTGGTGGGGGACTCAATTATTAGGGGGATAGAACTGGGGGGAGCAGGGAAAACTGAAGTAAGGTGCCTGCCTGATGCCATGGCTTGGAGGGACAGGAAGTGCATCCTCAGGATCACGAGAGCAGCTGCACAGGAGTCTGAGCTGGATGTCATTGTCCACCTAGGGACAAATGACATGGCTCATCATGAGATTAGAGCAGTGCAGAAGGACTTTGTAGAATTGGGGAGGGGCCTAAGACAAGTAGCACACACAATATCCTTCTCAGAGGTGCTGCCTGTCAATGGCATGAGTGAGGCGAGGGTACTTTGCACCATGCAGTTTAATGAATGGTTGAAAAAATGGTGTGGAGCACAGGGGTTTGCTTCATTGGGGACTGGGGTTCCACCTGGAGGACACCAGTCTATACTGGCAGGATGGTCTGCATCTGTCCAGGAAGGGAACAAGTCTTTTGAGCAATCGGTTTAAATGCTTCATTGGCAAGCTTTAAACTAGTCAAGGGGAGGCACTGATAAGGCAGGAAAATCCCAGCCTCCCTACAAAACAGGGTACTAAATGAGAAAAGACCGAGGTAGAAAGGTCAGTGGGGATGCTGCAACAGAAGGTAAGCCATCAAAAATGGAGAGCAATGAGTACCAATGCCCGTAGTCTGAGTAACAAGCTTCCTGAATTAGTGGCCTCGATGGAGGAGGAACATCTGGATATCGTGGCAGTCACAGAAACATGGTACACACAAAACCATGACTGGGACGTAAACATACCAGGATACACTATCTACAGGTGGGACAGGGAAGGTAAAAGAGGAGGAGGAGTAGCTCTTTACATAAGGGAAGGAATCAAAGCAACAGAACAAAAGGGTAAATAGGGAGGAGAAGAAGCACTGTGGGTAAATTTGGAGACTGGCAATGGCACCACAATCCGCACAGGGGTTGGATACAGACCCCCTTCTCAGGGGGAGGAAATGGATAAGGAAATGATAGAAAGTATACTTAGAATGGCAGAAAAAGGGGAGATATTGCTGATGGGTGATCTGAATATGCCAGATGTTAACTGGAGTGCAGCAGCAGCCACTTCAAGAGTGGGGTTATTCTAGATGCCCTACAGGGGCATGCCTTAGACAACTAGTATTGGAGCCCACTGAGAGGGAGCAATCTTAGACCTGGTTCTCTCAAATGGAGATGAAGAGAGGATCACAGATGTAGAAGTGGGTAGCCATCTGGGAACTAGCGAGCATCGAACAGTATGGTTCACAATAAACACAGCAATAGAGTCAAGCCATACAAAGGCAAAAGTACTGGACTTTAGGAGGGCTGACTTTGCCAAAATGGGTGAGTGCCTAAGGAATGCACTAGCAAATGGTCAGGAAGGAGGGGTGGAAGAACAATGGGGAATAATAAAAACTGCCATCACAGAGGTAACAAGCCTTTGTGTGAAGCAAATAAACAAAACGAAACGATGTAAGAAACCACTATGGTTCTCAAAGGAAGTGGCAGTGAAGGTTCAAGAGAAAAAGAAAGCATTCAGGAAGTACAAGGAATCACAGAAGGAGCAGGACAGAGAACTGTATCAGTTAAAGCAAAAGGAAGCTGGGAAGGCAGTCAGAACAGCAAAGGCCCAAACCAGGAAAAGATAGCCAACTCAGTTAAGAAGGGGATAAACCTTTATAGGTACATCAGGGAGCGAAGGAAGACCAAGGGAGGGATAGTGAGGCTTAATAAATGGGAGGGAGGGTGGGCAGAGGGTGACTGTGAAAAGGCAGAGATACTAAACAAATATTTTGCTCAGTATTTACAAAGGAAGAGGGGAGGTACCTAAAACAAACAGTAGAAACACTCTGGATACAGAAGTTGATACCAGCCCATTTACAGAAGAAAGGGTTCTGAAAGAACTCTTAAACTGAAAGTGGACAAAGCAATGGGGCCTGATGGGATTCATCCCAGAATTTAAAAGAACTAAGGGTAGAACTAGTGACACCACTGACTACCCTCTTTAACAAATCATGGGAGGATGGGGTGGTACCCGAGGACTGGAGGAGGGCAGATGTGATTCCCTTCACAAACGTGGAGCAAGGCAGAAGCAGGAAACTACAGACCTGTTAGTTTAACCTCAGTGGTAGGAAAAATGATGGAATCACTTCTGAAGGAAAGAATTGTCGAGTATCTAGAGGCCAGAGGGGCACAGGACCCAAGGCAGCATGGATTCACAGCGGAAGGTCATGCCAGACAAATCTAATAGATTTATTTGACTGGGTGACCAAAGTAGTAGATCAGGGAGGGGCTGTGGACATGGCCTACCTAGACTTTAGCAAGGCATTTGACACAGTCCCACAAAAAAGATTAATATACAAGTTAGCCAGCCTGGGAGTGGGTCCCAAGATGACAGCCTGGGTAAAGAATTGGCTGGAGAATAGGACACAGAGAGTAATAGTAAATGGAGTCCACTCTGAAGAAGGGGTTACTTAGTGGGCACCGCGAGGGTTCAGTATTAGGTCGGTCCCTTCAATGTCTTTATGTTTATTTCTGCAGAGGGACTGGAAGGAAAAGTATGTCTCTTTGCAGATGACACAAAGATCTGCAACAGAGTTGATGCACAAGGTGGGGTGGAAAGGATGAGAAGGGACTTGACAAGGTTAGAGGAATGGTCAAATGTATGGCAGCTTAGATTCAATGCTAAGAAGTGCAAGGTAATGCACCTGGGAAACAAAACCCAGGGAAGAGTACACAATGGGGTGAGATACTAACAACAACAAAATGGAAAGGGACCTGGGTGTAGTCATATCAGATGACCTAAAGGTGGGCAAGCAATGTGAGAGGGCAGCAAGGAGGGCTGGGGGATACTGGGATGCATAGGGAGAGGCATCACCAGTGAAAACAGGAAGTTATTATCCCTCTGTACAGACAGCTGGTGAGACCTCATCTGGAGTACTGTGCAGTTCTGGAGACCCAGTTTCGGAAAAGACATAGACATAATGGAAGCTGTCCAGAGGAGGGCAACTAAAATGGTGCAGGGTCTGCACCAGAAGACATATGAAGAGAGACTTAAGGAGCTTAATATGTATAGCCTCGAGGAAAGGAGGGAGAGGGGGGACATGATAGAAACTTTCAAGTACCTCAAGGGAATCGACAAAGTCCAAGAGGGTAGCATCTTTCAAAAAAAGAGGTGTGCAAGAACAAGGGGACAATTTGAAGATAGAGGGGGGCTCAGAGGTAATTTAAGAAGTATTTTTCACAGAGAGGGTTGTGGATGCATGGAACGTGCCTCCGGAGGAGGTTGTGGAGTCAAAACAGTGGTGGAATTCAAGCATGCATGGGACAGTCATAAGGCAATTTAGGGGGTGGGGTAGGAAGAAGTAGGCTGCTGGTTAACTAGGATCTGCAGCTTATCCATTAGGTAGGGAAATGGGCAGACTGGGTGGACCAGGCGGTCCTTATCTGCCGATCAAATTCTATGTTTCTTTGTTTCTATGTTTCTCCTTCCTCCTCTCAGAACCTGTTTTTGAAAGTGGGCTGGTAGGCTAGTGTTGCACCTCAAGGGTGTATTTGCACTCTCCCCTTTAGACAGGGGAAGTGGGTTATTTATATGTTTTGGTAATTATTTTGTTCACTACCTAGTTTTTGTTTTTGGATTTCTCGACTTGAGTCTTTTGGGATCCAAAATATTTGGTTGCCTTTTTGGCTATTAAATTTTACAATTTCCACATAGTGGGGGTAGTTAGTTAGTGTTAGCTCGTAAGAATCTGATGGTTACACTTCAAAGTGTAGCATACAGAGGTCTGAACTGAGCTCAAGCTCAATGTTCTATGCTCTGGCATAGAGTTAACTCTTTCCTCTCCGGAGCAGTTCAAGTGCTGGGGCTAACTGCATAATGTCAGAATACAGCAAAACTCCATTAGAAGAAACACAGTTACTAAGGTGAGTAATTTTTTCATCTGGCACCTTTTACCCGTGGTAAATCCTGTGATATACCAACGGTAAAAGGTGCCAGTCAGCTGTGCCACAATGAGAAATCAACCCGACCACTAAAACAAAAATCTCTAACTGCCATCTTCTTTTCCCCACTAAACCGCCAATACAACCGCAAACCCCCATACCAGCGAGTATGCGCCTCCCACCATCCCCGTCCAGAAATGTACTTCCAGTACTCACCGGTAAACAGTGTCCATCTGTCATCTCTGTTTTCTGGTTGTTTTGGAAAGTTTCCCCATTCTATAGTCACCCACCACTCTCATAGTTTACTAATCTGTGTCCAGAGTGAGCGTAATTGATAGCGGACAGCTGCCTGCAACTTTACCTTACTTATTCTAGACCTTCTGTAAAGCCACTTACTCTGGACTCCATCCCTGGGTGCCCAAAAACAAAGCTTTATTGAAGTGATTTGCTTGCTCTGCATTTAAAGAGGAATTTAAAACTGTCACACGAGCAAACTCCGCTGTACCGGTGGCCGCACTTTTCAGTAGTCCATGCCAAAATCACACTCCCACTAATTCATGCTGAAATTACATTCCCTCTCTCCCTCACACTCCTGAAAACTGGGGGAGAGGGGTTACATACAGTGGTTACATACTCTAAACAGTAAAAAAAAAAAAAAAAAGTAAACTTACTTTCTGGCCACTTGTTCCTACCAGAATCGTGGTCTCTGCCGCTCACACTCAGAAAAAGCAGGGGAAGCTCGAAACAAACAAAAAAAGAAAAAAGTGGCCACAAATTCCCAGACTCCATGCTGTCTCAGCAGCTGTGCTTTCAAGCCACACTCTTTGCTCTCTCTCATCCCGGCTGTACTCCCACGCTCTGTATGACTCACTTACCAGCAGCATTTAAACAAAAAGGCAAAAAAAGAAAAAATGAATCTCCTTAAAAAGAAAACCACGACTGGCCCAGTGGCGCTGAGGGTTGAGGCTCTGGATGCCACATCTCGAGATACGCCGGTAACCCAGGTTTGGGAATGGACTTGGGCTGCGGGGGGTCATGGGGGGATGGAGGATTGAGCGTCACAACAGATGCTGTCCTCCTGCTGGGGCGGGGTTACCAGGGATACCTTGAGCACTTGACACTCCTGGGCCTGTGGATGGCTGGCTTTAGGGGCACCGCGGTTCCTTCTGAGGAGCCGGGAGGGGAGGATGCGGACGCTCATGGCGTGTGTCAGCATGTCATTAACTAGGATGTACATCTTTTACATCGGGGCCCTCAGGGGGATAAAGGGGAGAAAACCAGGGGAAAAATACATACACCCTGGCTCCCTGCATAGATGAAACCAGGGTGGGGATGCCATGTGGATTCCCAGGCGGACGGAGTAGGAGGGTGTATGAGGCCCCCTCCAAAAGCCGTGGGAGCCAGGCAAGTATTAAAAAAAAAAAAGAAACCCACAAAATCCTTGAAAAGTTTCCACCACTCATTTAAATTTATGTAGTGGAACTATTTTTTTTCCAGCGGTAGAACAAATTCATTAAATTCATCTTAAACTTTAAATAAATTAGTTTTACCCATAATTCTGCTTCTGATTTTTTATTTATTTACTTTGGCCCATAGTATGATCACAATGAACCTAAGGTGTAGGTTATAGCCTATTTATGAGCTGACCTGGTTTGACCTTGGCTGCATGCGCCTCATGGCCAAACCACGCCAGCCATGGTAATCCCAGCATAACCCACACCCTGTTGTGGTTTATTGCTTAAATAACTATTGTAAGACAAATAAATATCAGAGGAATAATCATATATACAAGGTACAACAGATTAGTTATAAACAGAGCATCATAAAACATACAATCAGTAACAAGTATCAGGATCACAAGGTACAGCAACGCATTGTTCATTAAAGTAGGCAATTTGAGGTATACAGGGTTCATCAAGAGAACAGTGGTCAGCCAGGCTAATGCGTGAGAGATACTTTAGCTGAAGATGTAAAAGGTCAATGTTTGCTCTTGCAGTCGTTCACCCCAAGTGTGTAGGCTTTGAGCCTTTTTTTGAACCGTGCAAGAATGGGGCAATTAAGAACCTCACAGGGTAATGAGTTCTGTGGAGAAAGGGCAACAAATGAAAAAGATCTCCTACCAAATACTGACCATACTCTAGGGATTTCAAGTAATGTGCTGGCAGTGGATCGCAGGAGCTTGATTATTCCCATAAGGCTAGGGGGTGTAGTCAGCTTCACAAGCTTGAAGGTTAGGCACTACATTGGATATTGCAATCTTGCATCAAATGAGGTCCAACCAAGAACCACAAACACTCCACAGTGGTGGCCCTCGGATTGGGCACCAGCTGCTAATCATCCAACTCTATTACAGAGTCTTTTTAGCCTGCACAGTTCAGAGTCACGAATGGACTGTAATACAGGGGCTCCATAAAAGAGTACAGGCATTAGGGTACTGCTAGTAATGGCTAGGCAAGCATCCCTAGCGAGATAGGGGAAAAGCCTGTCGAGGAGACCAAACTTCTAATACACGTTTTGACTGTGGCATCCACATGTGGTGCAAAGGTCATGTTTTGGTCAAGCACGACCCCAAGGTATTTGAGTGACTCCACCATTTCGAGGTGAGCACCACCAGTGATGGACTGCTTGAGTAGGTGTTGTCTCTCAGTGCCTAGTCTCCTGTATCCTAAGAGCATAGCTTTGTTTTTTTTTAATGTTGAGGACACATTTGTTTGTTAGGAACCTCATTTCTAGTTGCTGGAAGTCACTCTCCAGCTTACTGTTTATCCAGTTAATGTCTACAGGTGAGCTATACAGAATAGCATCATTTACATAGAGTTGTACCATAGCCCCACCACAGTTCTGTGGCATGTCTTTTATGAATATTATTTTATGATATTTTACTGGTCCTCCTCATTCAAATCAAAGGCACTACTCAACTAACAAGACTGTTGTTAGTTGAGTGGTGTGTTTGATTTGCATCAAGAGGTAGATTGACATCTTTGTTACAGATTGGGGTTCACAGAGATAAAAGTCGTTGCCTCCTGAAGGAATGCTTAGGTGGTGCGATTTCACAGTCAGTAGAGATGTCCAGTAGTGGAGGCAGCAGATGTCCCAAGGCTGCTTGGAGGCATTTGCAAGCATGCACCCCATGTAACCTAAATTATCTTATCCCAAGTGCTAATAACTTCTTGGTGGGCAATGCAGTGAATGGACTGTAAAAAAAAAAAATGGTTTCTATTCATCATTGCTCAGTGACAGCACGCTGTGTTGAGGCAGAGTCTGGATACAATCACAGCTTATGAGTACAAGAAAACAGTGTGGTCTAGTGGTTACAGCATTGGCTTTATGTTGGGACCATCCTGTGGGTAATGCTTGGTGGCGGTGCCACTGCAGAAAATATATTTTCAAAAGTTTATCTTTTTTAAAGGTCTGGGGCAGCTGGGCCTACACTCTGTACCAGTTGTGGATTTTCAGCAAAGCTTATCTGTTTCTGCCTTTTCTCTTAATTCTTGCAGTCCTTAGAAAGATCCATTGAGGGCCAGCTGGCTAGCACAGCGGTAGACTGACTGCTTGCCATCCAGATGGCTTTGGTTTGTGTCCTGAGGCTGGATAGTCTGTGGCTGACTGGCGAGACAGGGTTCAGGTATCCCTTGGATACCTCCTGCCTTGGGGAGGGAGGGCTCCTCCTTCAGTTGCATGACCACCCCCTGGTGACCGGGAAGGGTTAGTACGGGAAGGAACATGTGGTCCTTCTGGGGTGCCCTTACATTGGCATATACCCATTGCCTGGTGAATGATGTGGAGGCATCACACGCCCAGATGCCGGTAGGTGATCACCGAAGGTAGGGTGGAGCTCACCTGCCCTTCTGACAGCCCTGATAGGCACTTCGCCAGAGTAATCTCTCTCAGGACCATGCCCTGGGGTGGGATAAGGGGAGGGCTTAGCAGGGAAAAAATACCCCCAGCAGTGCTGGGCAGATGAAACTGCACCCCCCCCATGCCACAGCAGGGACCCTTCAACTCCACCCGTGCCTTGCTGGCTCCTCCTCACAGGCCTCAGTTGTTGAGTTGAAGTATTCTTCTCAATGCTTGGGGGCACTGGAGGGGGGGTCCTGCTCACAGGGGATAAGCCATGGGTTATGGTTGGGGTATCCGGGGTGATTTTTCAAGCAAATGCTGATGGCGGACTGGACAACTGAAAGATTCCTACAGTGCGTAGAAAAGCTTGGGTTGGTGGGAAGAGGTCCCAGTAGCTGGTGAGGCAAAAATGAGGGACAAAAACAGAAAATAAACAAGCATTTGTCATTGCCGAATGTTTGCTTGCTGGCATTGGCATTGGTGGGATGTGCCTTTGGGTCGTCAGGTATAATGGCCACGCCATTTTGCCACACCCTACCCTGCAGACACCAACAAGTGTCACGATGTGCCTTGGATCTTTGGCCCTCATGCTCACCCCATTCCATCAGGAAATATGGTGAGATGGGTGCAGTATAGGAGAATGGGGTGAACTTTGGGGCCGAAGAGTCCAAGGCACACCTCGATGCCTCTCACCGGCTGCAGGGTGTGGGTGGGGGTGGAATGGTATGAGCATTACAGGTGACAATCCCAAGTCACACCCCTGATGCCTGTCAGTCTCAACAGGATGGGGCATTATGGTCAGAAACCCTAACGCCTCAGTCGTTCGTTGGTATTTTCGCTCCAAATTTTCAACATGGGTTTTTTGTGACCCTCACCTTATGAACAGTGGCAATGTCAGTTCGGTAGCCGAAAGCTGATTTTGCACAGTGATTACAGCATTTGGCACCACAGGTGCGAAAACACATTTTGAAGAGGATGTGAAAAATGACAGCTGTACTGTTCATGGGGAGGTGTAAAAAATGGCAATGTTGAAAATCTGCAGTGAAAATAGTAAAAAAAAACTGGTAAAGTAATGAGCGTGGGTAGAAAGTGCACAACGTACACCCTTAATGTTATTAGTTTGGGGATTTTTTTACAGCAGATTGTCAACACAGGCATTTTGGGACCTCCGCTCATGAACAGTGCCACTGTCATTTTCTTTCTTTCTTTCTTTCTTTCTTTCTTTCTTTCTTTCTTTCTTTCTTTCAGCATTTTACCAGGAAGGCATACTGAGCAGAGTACTGCTCGATTATTCTAAATCTGTCCCGAACAGTGATTTCCCACAGCGAACACGCATTTCTACGCAGAAAGTGTGAAAACACATTTTGGCCATGTTGTGAAAAATTACAGCTGTACTGTTCAGAAGGAAGTGTGGAAAAATGCTAGTGGTGAAAATCTGGATTGAAAATATTACAAATTCATGAACTTACGAGGGTGCGTGGAAACAGCGCAATGCTCGCTCGTAACACAGTCAATTTATGAACTTTTGTCACCAAATTTTCAACATAGCCATTTTAAGACCTCTGCTCATGAACAGTGTCACTGTGATTTTCTTAATCTGTCCCGAACATTGATTTCGCAGACCGATTGCGCCCATTGTGCTCTACATGCATGGAAACACATTTTAAGTAGATGGAATGACAGTTGTACTGCTCATAAGGAGGTGGTAAATAGCAATGCTGAAAATCTGGAGTGCAAATATTAAAAGTCACGAACTTACGGTGTGCGTAGGAATTGCACCAATGCACGCTTTCGTAAAACAGTCATTTTTGGAATTTTCCCAAATTTTCAACATAGGGTTTTTAACCTACCTCATAATCAGATACTGTCATTTTGTACATCGGTCCTGAAAGGTGGTTTCATGCAGTGACCGCGAAATCACCTTTCGGGACTGAATAACAAAATGACAGTGACAGAATTCATGAGGTGGGCTCACAAAAACCCATGTTGAAAATTTGGTGAAAAAATTCCAAAAAATGCCTGAGATATGCATCAATGTTGAAAAAACCCTGTTTATTCCATTATACAGCTTACCGGTATTTTCTCAGTTCGCGGTCGGCTTTCAAAAGTACAGATGTGTTCCCAGTCCACCGAAGATCATCTTGCCAGGCTCCGGAGGTAAGTATGGGGTGAGGGGGGTGTGGGGAGGTAGGTTGCGCAGTGGTTGGGCGCTGGTGGGTGGGTGGCGGAATTAAAGACAGTGAGGGACAGTTTTTTCTTTCTAGGTTTTATTTTACTTTTAGGAAGACGACGTGGGACATTTGTCACACTGGGGTGAGCTCCCAGCATGGCAGCTGGAAGTTTTTTTGGGGGGGGCCAGTGGAGCCAATGGGGGATTGGGCACCACCCGTCGGCCATAGGGAGGTTTGCCATCCTGGGGTGGGCTCCCAACGTGGCACCTGGAAGTGTGTTTGGGGGGGCCCAGACGGACATTTGCCACGCTGGGGTGGGCTCCCAGCGTGGCACCTGGAAGCTGTTTGGGGGGCAGTGGAGCCGACAGAGGGTTGGGCACCCGTCGGCCATACTGTGTGTGTGTGGGGTGGGAGCACGTGAGCATGCTGGGGTGGGCCTCGCGGCTACTTGTTGGGGAGCTGTCTATGATGAAGCCTTTGCAGTGTAGTGCCGAGTGTGGCACTTTGCATATTGCCGACGTGTGGCAGTATGCAAACTGCCTACACGCTTGTGGTTCTTCCTTTCAACTGTACGCCGCTGAATTTGCAAAAGCTGTCATAGACAGCTCTTACATTCATTGACGTGGTGGGGCCGTGCCTGCAAAAGGCAGTAGGACACTGGAAGTAGGGAGGCACACCTACAAATTCTCGTATGGTGGCACTATGTTTCTTGCACATGCGTGCAAGCAAACATAAAAACAAAAAAGAGAGATCCATCGTTCAAATGGTTGGTTCATCCTAGTGTCCCTGAAGTGACCAGGAAGACTGTGGTTCTCGGACCTGGTCAGTCTGGCAGTTCAAGAGCCCTCCTGGCTCCTTTAGTAGTGCAAATATAGTGCATCAGGTCTGGTTATTTATTCCAGTCAGGCTCAGCTGCAGCTGGCAGCTTGGCTGTTGAGAGACGGAGGCTTCTCAGACCAGGATATTCTGAGAGAGGTGTTAATAACCCTAATGTCATCAAGGAAACATTGGGCATTAGTTCTTATGACAGAGAGTGGTTGACCTTTCTTCTTTTGGGTCAACCAGGCAGTTTGTTGAGCATCTGGGCCTCAGATTATGGATTTTCTTCTGGAAGGGACAGACCAAGATCTGGCCCACGGTATATTATGAGTTCAGGTCTCAACCTACAGTATAGTGCTTAATCCTTGTGAGCAACACCTTGTAGGTGAGCACTCAGACATTATTTGGTTTTTAGAGCTCTCAGCAGAACTAAGTAGGCGTGTAGATCTCCAGCCCCTCTTTGGGATCTTAATGCAGTCCTTAATGCACTCTGTGATCCTCTGTACAAGCCTCTGCCACGTGCTTCAGAGGAGATTATGCTTTCCTACAATGACATGTTTTCTAGTATCAGTTTGTTCTTTTAGACAAATAGGAGAGCTTTAGGATAAGGTAGTGTAATGTACAGTTACCTCCGTCCTTCCTAAGGTTCCTTCTGAGTTTCATATTAGCCAAGAAATAATGCTCCCTTCCTTTCGTTCAAAGCGTGAGTATGTTACAGTGTGGTTGAGATATACCTTATTTGGACAGTCTTCTGAGAAATCTGATAACCTTTTTGTACTGTTTGGAGCAGCTAAAAAGGACCAAAAGACTTCTAAGATGACTTTGACAAGATAGCTCATAACAGGTACGGTATAGCAAAGGCTTATGTGGTAGCAAAATTGAAACTGAAAGCTTCGATTAAAGCACATGGACAGGGCTATTGCAGTCACTGGGGCAGAAAGGGGAGTGGCCTCAGTAAATGACTTATGCAAGGTAGGATCATATACCTGTCAACTGCTATGAATTTTACAAAATGCTATGAATTTTATTATAGATAGGAGTCCTCCCAACCAGTCAGAGTGCTCCTTTCCTCTGTGCGTGAAACACTCTTATTTTCTCTTGAGCAGAACGTGCGTGAAACCCCTCTTATCCCACAACAGGTGGCTCTGGGGGACATATTAATATATACACTAAAATTTACCCTTGCTCTGTGAAGGTTTACTGATATTCCTCATACTGTTAACGTTATTTCTGGACACACAAACTATTAAAGCATTCAACTGGTGTAACCCTCTTGTTCCCAGGGGTTACTAGAATCCCAGTTAGAATCAGTGGTAGGCAGGGAAGGCAGCTAGTGAAATGCCAGTTAAATGGGTTTCACTCTGTCACTCTGTTTTCAGTCTCAGCTGAGCTCAGGAGGGATGATGTCATTTAGAACTGTTGCAGCAGCATAAACCACACTGACCAGCAGCTGCTAGGGAGTGAGTTAGAATGTTTGTGGGAGAGTGATCTAGAGTCTAGTGGAGGAGGCTGCAGTGTTAGGCAGCTCCTCAGTCAGCTCTGTCAGAGAGCTACCTGTTTGTTTTCTTTTTGTTTTCACCTGTGTATGACAACTGTTCCAGCTTTCCAGAAGTGGTGGAGACCTGTGCCAGAGGGTTTCCCGGTGCCCCATCCCAGGAGGGATGGGGTGAACTCCAGGATTCAGGAGCAATCCCCTTGTCCTTTCTGGACTTTTGAAGCTGCCTTGTGACAACTGTTCTGTGAGTACCTTGTTTTTCTGTGTAAACCCAGGAGTACCTGCAATTCCTGTATGGTGATTTCTCTGACAAAGGGACTGTCACCTGAGATTTTCTCTGTAAAAGTGTCTGCATACATTTGGAGTCCAGTATGTGACTGTCCATATACAGAACTTTTAACTTCTGACACCTCTGTGGTGGTTGGGTGTAGTATGTTAAGTGTGATATACATTTGAGACAACATCTAGTTTTCTACAGTTGTATGGTGTTATTAACCAGATGAATGGCAGAGTATAAGCTTGGAAACAAAAGGTGGGAGACCCCCCATCTGGAGTAACCAGTTTACCTTTACGAGTTCTGAAGGGCACCTATTACTTTTTCTTCAGTGCAATTGGCCAATGCCTGAGAAGAGTGTTTACCCCTGGATGTGGGTTGTTTTCATTCAGTTTACCCCAGTATGTGAGTTCTGAAAGTCCTGAGCCAGTATGTGCTCCGTTGTGGTCGTGTGTACCATCTTCATTCCTCATGAAATATGGGAAAGTGTCCTAGTACTGGCCGGATGTGCCTAGTCGATGGAAAAATGTACCAGTACCTGGCCGGATGTGCCAATTTCCAGTAGGAACCAGTGTGTTCACCAGTGTTTGTTTTCTTAATCCTATGCTAAATGGGAATTCAGGAATGTCTGTACCTCAGTAATCTGCATTACCAGTGTGTGTAGCCCTATGGGGATCCATCTTCTCTTTGTAATTATTCCTTCTCTGTTACGTGAATAAAAGCCACGCTCTAGAATCCCTACCTGGTTTGGACAGTAATGTTATTGCTTCCTTGTGTCTGGAGTTACTTGGGTGCCCCTGTCCAGAAGTGCAAACCTAGCATAGCCCTAAGCAAATGTTTTCTCCTAGGGACCCAGGTTGTTGGCCATGGCAATTGGTCCCTACCAGCTATGTACCAGGTTGGCTGTTTTGTATAACAGTCTAGTCCACCTTGTATATTGTGGCTTTGGTGGTGTTTTTTTTTTAAACTTCTTTGCAAATGTAAACTCCCACCCCTCTCTTTACTCCCTAGACATTTTGGTAAGAAGAGAAGCCCTACTAGTTAAACGGGGGCACTGTGGGGTTTATACTAACTTGACAGAAACATTTCTTAACTCTAAACATATGGGGTGGTGGGGAGGTTACACTAACTTGACAGAAACATTTCTTAACCCTAAACATATGGGTCCCACTATTTTCAGGCATGCTTTTCTTTAAAATAAGAAAATGCTACACATTCTGGCAATTTGCACTTTAATGCTGAGAGGTTGAGGGCAGGATCCTAGTCTTCCTTGCATGCAACACAGAACATTACAGATTGGGCACTCAGAGTTCTGCTGATGTGGTCTTCGAGTGTAAAATTATTCAAATGGCAGTAAAGCAGTAGGCAGCCAAAAATGGAAGAATAGTCTTTCTCTCTCCTGTATACCTTTGGTGGGTACTGTATATTAAGTCATAACAGTATATGACTAGCTCCGTGGTAGTGTGGACTCTGTGGAACAACACAGAAATTAGAAATTCTTTCAGACTTAGAGTAATTTCTTTTTCTGTCAATTCCCATATTATCACTGGCACCCAACCTAAAGTGGGTTGCTCTGTAGAAGAAAACATTAATTCCATAAAACTGCATTAATGCACCAGTTACGGTTCAGCTTTAAAGAGCAACTGACATGTCTCAGTAGAGACATGCCAGTAGTGCCCTATCCTGCCTGCAGTACCTCCTGGTACAGAGGGTACTGCAAATGGAGGCACTGTAAGGCAATATTTTACTGTAAAGATGCGGTGGAGTGCAATGCGCACCCCTGCCGGTGCATTGGGTCCCCTTTCCGATCCAAACCTGAGGATGATGTCACATCAGGTGAGGACCTGGCGAAATGCCATTTCTCCTGTGAAAGTGCTGCGGAATTTGGCATTTCACTGGTGATATGTTAATTCTGTGGCACTTTTGCCAGTGAAATTGCATTTCACCAGGTCTCCATCCTGACCTGACGTCATCCTCAGGTTTGGATCGGGAAGGGGACCCGATGCTGTGGTGGGGACACGCATTGCACTGTGCTGCATCTTTAAAGTAAAATATTGCCTTACAGTACCTCCATCTGTGGTACCCTCTGTAGGAGGTACTGTAGGCAGGATAGGGCAATACTGACACGTCTCTACCGAGATGTGTCAGTTGCTCTTAAAGCAACAAAAGTAGGGAAATGTGGTGCTATGGTTTCCAACCCTAACTCTCTATGTCCACCTCCCAAGCAGCAAAAGGAAAAAAGAAAACAAAACAGCACTGTTTTGACTCTCCTGAATCTTGGAGAATCAGTGGCGGGGTCTTCACTGGGGTTATCAACCCTAATGTTTATCCCCTTCCCTGAACAAACAAAGTCATATGTGATCTGTTAAAAACTAAGTTCAAAATCCTGTCTTGTGAGACAAAATTCTTGTTTTATGAGGTCCTGTTCCTCTATCATGAGCAACACAAAACATGAAAATCTGGTCATGAAATAAGCCTTGCTAAGGATTTTTGGAATGTCCCCAAAACACATTTTGGAGTAGTTTTTGGAAAAACGAACCACAGAATCGAGCTAAACAGGCTCTGTTTAGCTAGATTGATTTGTTTGTGTCTCTCCCAGGGCATCATTTTTATGGGTTTAAAAAAAAGTTTTGAAAAAAATGGGCGCAAGGTGGCCGCCATACGAAACAAAAAAATGTTCTCACGAAAGAAGAATTTTAGCTCATGAAATAAGAATCTTCTTTTGTGAGCAGAAATTCTTCTTTTGTATTAAACATCTGAAAGACCCTACCAAGCATGCTCCGAACCAAAATTTCAAATCCTTTTAGCTTAGGAATGGATTAATATTTTTTTGTCAAGGCACCATTTTTGGGTAAGCCCTTTCTACCCTTAACATTTCAGAACAAATTCCAAACTATCTGGGCTGTAGGTGAGAGCAAAAAAAAAGAAGAAGCAAAAAGCCCAGATTTTCCCTATTTCAAACAACATGAAGTCTTGCTGTATTCTGACAAAATGCAGTTAGCCCCAGCATTTGAATTGCCCCAGAGAGAAAATGGTTAACTCTGTGCAGAGCAAAGAACACTGAGATCGAGCTTGGTTTCAAACCTCTGTCCCTGGTACATTCTAATGTAACCATTGGATTCTTTACTCCGCCTAACTGTGAAAATGCTCTGGAGATTTTTCCTCGCTTCTTCAGTTTGGTAGTAAAAAACATTCATTTTTTCCAACCGTTATCATTTTTCGGTCATCAAATCTCTGTCTATGGTACAGGTAGTGTAGTTAGCAGATAGTGGTAAGAAATTGTTACTTTTGGTTCTTCATCGGTCAGTCCGGTGTAGAACCGAATACTTTTCTGTGGTAAATTGTACAATTTTTCTCTGGTAGTGGGTTCTGGTATCTTTCGGTCTCAAAAAATGAGTTTTTTTCCTGTTTTTTCCCACAACCCTTGATCCGGTTGGTGACCGAAAGATTTGGTGTTACTCGGCTTGAACACCTTCATAGAGTAACTTGGCAGAAACAAAAAAGCCAATGTCTGAGAAATCCAAAAAGAAAAACGGTCCCACTGGGTTTCAGCACTGCATGGAGTGTGGGGAGGCTTTTGCTAAAGCTGATCCCCACCTCGTCTGTGTTTATTGTCTGGGGTTTGACCACCTGAAATCAGACTGCCAAATTTATGCAGATTTCCTAAAGCCACGCTGGATAAGTGATTGAATCGGCTGAAAGTAAAAGCGACTGAAAATCCGCTGACCCGAATGGCCAGCCCGGTTTGGTTCCGACCGAACCTGAGGAGGGGCCTTCTAACCAGGGCGATACCTCCTCAGGCAAAAGGAAAGCAGATTCTGAGGGATCAGTTCTGGCAAAAAGAAAAAGAAAGTTAGCCAGCTCAGATCCAAATCGGCAGATCCCAACTGCAGAGGAGATTGCGAAAGCGATAAGAATAGTACAATCACTGCAATCTATTCCGACCAAACCTACGATTTCTACTAGACACTTGGTTTCATCGGTTCAGGTGCAATCCGAATATGATCCGGAGGCCTTTTATGAATTAGGCTTGGAGGGAGAAGAAGAGGGGGAAGAAGAAGAAGAAGATTTTGAAGGCCTAGATGAGCCAGTGGAGCTTGGTCTCTCCCCAGACAGGCCTAATTCAGTTTCTCCTCCCAGACTTTCTGAGTCCCCTTCCCACTTTTTGTTCTACAA
Organism: Neoceratodus forsteri; assembly: GCA_016271365.2. Lineage (NCBI taxonomy): Eukaryota > Metazoa > Chordata > Ceratodontiformes > Ceratodontidae > Neoceratodus > Neoceratodus forsteri. Next base: position 131,592,402 of record JADMNL010000025.1, read on the forward strand.
AAAAGTGGCAGAAACCCTTCAGCTTCCCACTGTGGTAACCTCTGAAGAGGAAGAGGAACCTGACTTTGTGGAGATGATGGATGTCCCAGAGTCAAAGAGACTGTCTATAGGGGAAACAGACACAAACATTCTTCAATTACCCACCTCTATACCTCCTGTGGATAGAAAGATGGACAGGAGGTATATGTTGTCAGGTTCTGGGATGGAATTCCTTTATAATCATTGCAGCCATGTTGGGGGTAGTGCAGGCTGCAGCCTGTGGCAAGGCTAATATCCCCTTGGTTTTACACCCCCCAGATAAGGACTCCAGGAAGCTGGATGCTATGGCTAAGAAGCAGTACCTAGCATCCTCCTTGGGACTCAGGCAGGCCTCCTATATGGCTTATGTGGCTAGGTACCAGAAGTCTAGGTGGGATACTATTCTGGATCTAGTAAAGAATGCCCCTCTCCAGCTGGCCAAGGAGCTGGAACAGGTGGCTGCAGATGGGACTGAGGCATCCAAGGTTCAGTTGCATGCTGCAGTGGACTCTAATGATGTTTCATCATGAGTCATGGCTACATCTGTCTCCTTGGGGAGATTTGCTTGGCTCAGATGTACCAGCCTTTCTCAGGATACCCAGGCTAAGGCCATGGATTTTCCTGTGGTACAGAACTCTCTGTTTGGGGAGCAGACAGAGATGTATATGAAGAAAATGGACGAATACAGGACCACCTGTAGGAGTGCAGTGGCCAAGGAAAGGTCTGCTACTCCTTAGAAGCAGTAGTCTAGGGCTGGCAGGAGTAGGCCTTTTCAGAGGCCTTTTTACCAAGCACAGGCCTCCTCTACCTTTCAGCAGAGGGGTTTCTTCAGAGGGAGAGGCAGAATGAGGATGAGCAGGGCTGCATCCACCTCCCAGCCTAGAACCCCTGCCAAGCAGACACCCTGATGTGTCAGACCAGGTCACCTCCCCTGTTCCAGTAGGGGGCAGGCTGGCTCATTTCTCCCAGGCCTGGAAGTCTGTTACCTCAGACAAATGGGTCTTGGAAGTAGTGAGCCAGGGGCTTGCTCTCAGTTTCAAAAAAAATCCCCAAATCAGAGCAAGGTCCTTCAAGCCTGCCACACCTTTGGAAACAGCTGCCTTAGAGGCAGAGGTTTCTTCTTTGTTGCTTCAAAAAGCTGTGGAGCAAGTTCTTCAGTTGCACAAGGGAAAAGGGTTGTACTCAAGGTACTTCCTTACCCCAAAAAAGACAGGGGAGTGGCAACCCATCCTAGACTTAAGATACCTGAGCCGACATCTTACAAAACCAAAATTCAGTATGGTGACTCTGGGAATTATTCTTCCCTCTCTGAGGCCAGGAGACTGGCTAGCCTCTCTGGACCACAAGGATGCCTATTTTCACATACCAATCAGATGCTCCCACAGAAAGTACCTCAGTTCCAGTTGCCCTCAGGTAATTATCAGTTCAGAGCCATGCCCTTCGGCCTCACTTCTGTCCTTAGAGTTTTCACAAAATGCCTGGCAGTAGTGGTAGCCTTCCTCAGGAGGCAGGGCATCTCTGTGTTCCCCTATCTAGATGACTGGCTCATTGTAGGCCAGTCTCCAGATCAAGTAAGGTCAGCTCTGGCCATTATCCAGAGGCTTCTGGGTTCCCTAGGATTTCTTCTCAGTCTCTCCAAGTCAGTGCTTGAGCCAGTCCAGCTTCTCACCTTCATGGGGCAGAGCTGGATACTATTCAAGCAAAGGCCTTTCTTTCCTTCCAAAGGGTAAGGACCCTAACAGATCTGACAAACTCTTTCAGACCTCAAGTGTCTCATCCAGCCAGGCACTTTCTCCAGCTTCGAGGCCACATGGTAGCTTCCACTGCAGTGGTCCAGGGAGCCAGGTTCCAAATGAAGGACATTCAGTTTCACCTCAGGTCCTTCTGGTCTCAGAAAAAGGATTTGCTTACCAAGTTAATTCCAGTAACTCAAACTTTTGTCCATGCTCTCCAATGGTGGTTGGAGGAGGACAATCTCAGGCAGGGGATTCCCTTCCTTCACCAGTCACCCTCAGTGATTCTTACCACAGACTCATCCCTTCTGGGTTGGGGAGCTCACTTGGGGAGCCTCACTTCTCAAGGCACATGGTCACAACAGGAGTCTCTCCTTCACATCAACCTACTGGAACTCAGGGCTGTGCTTCTAGCCCTTCAGGCATTTTCAGAATTGGTACAGGGGAAGGTGGTGCAGGTCAGGACAGACAACACCACCACTATGTACTACATAAACAAGCAAGGGGGCACTCAGTCCACAGCCTTGTGCACAGAAGCCATGAAGGTTTGGACTTTGGCTTACTCTCTTCAGACCTCCCTGGTAGCAGTGCATCTCCCAGGGAAGGACAATGTACTGGCAGATGCTCTCAGCAGGATTTCTCATGGTCACCACAAGTGGTCCCTAAATCACCAAGTTCTTCACATCATTTTCAGGAGGTGGGGCACTCCAGAGATAAATCTCTTTGCAGCCCCAGACAATCATCATCTCCCCCGGTTCTGCTGCAGATGTCCACTCCTGGGGTCTGTTCCTCAGGATGCTCTACTGTTGGATTAGACAAACAGGTTCCTGTATGCCTTTCCCCCCTTCCCTCTGATTTTCAGACCACTAATAAAAATCAGGTCTCAGCCCTGTGCAGCGATATTGGTGGCACTGGATTGGGCCAGGCAACCTTGGTACTCTTTATTACTGTCCCTGGTAGTCACAATTCCCCTCTACCTCCCCAGGAGGCACAACCTCCTGACCTCCTCTCAGGGGAGGATTTGGTATCCCAATCTCAGTTCTCTCAGGCTCAAGGCATGGCTCTTGAAGAGTTAGAGTATGCAGGATTGCATCTTTCACAAGGGGTCTTGGATGTTCTGAAGATCTCTAGGAAGCCTTAAACCAGAAAGACTTACTAAATGGAAGAGATTCAGCATTTGGTGCTCTCAGAGAAATGTGCAGCCAGATTCGGCTGGCCTATCCACAACTCTGGACAATTTGGTCCATTTGAATGGCCCAGGCCTCAGGCCTGCCACTCTTAAGGTTCATTTAGCAGCTGTGTCTGCTTTTCTTTCTGCGGGGAAGGGATCTTCCCTTGCATCTCACCCTGTCTTTAGTAAATTCCTCAAAGGTTTGGTATATCTTAACTCTCCTTTTAAGGAACAACTCCAGCCTGGGATCTGAATATCTGTACTGCACAGCTTATGCAGCCCCACTTTGAACCATTGGCTTCAGCTGAGTTAAAGTACTTGACTTGGAAGACTGTCTTCCTGGTGGCCATTACCTCTGCGAGGAGGATCAGTGAGTCACAGGCCCTGTCTACAGAGCCTGACTTTTTGACCATTCACAAGGATAAGGTGGTGCTCAGGACAAATAGGAAATTTCTCCCCAAAGTGGTTTCAGATTTTCATCTTAACCAGTCTATGTCCCTACCAGTGTTTTTCACTGATCATTCTTCTTCAGGTGAGAGAAGGCTGCACAGTTTGGATGTAAAAAGGGCATTAAGCAGAGGCTTGGCAGAGAACACCAGGAGGAAGGAGTGCTGTGTGACTGGGCTTCTCTACTGGGACTAAAGCAGTAGAACTCTTCTACTGGGACTTTCAATTTAGGGTAAAAAAACACAAACAAACAAAAGAAAAAAGTTAGTGTGTTTGAGTCAGCTGAAGTGAATGGTTACCTGAGCAGTTATCTAGATGTAAATCTCAGGTGGCTGAAGGGGATTGTTATCTGTGCAATTTACAGTAATTACAAATAGAAAGATCTATTAAGTAGGGGGAGTGGCTTAGCTAGAAGGAAGCTAGATTTAAACACTGTCCTAGATAGATTCTGCCAGAGGCTTGACAGAGAACACGAGGAGGAAGGAGTGCTGTGTGACTGGACTTCTCCACTGGGACTATATTGCCCTCCTTCCCTCCCTTCCACACTCCCACCCAAAGCTATTTCTACTTTTATAGGCACAGGATCTGACTGACAACAGGAACTTCCTGTTTGGGAGCAGGAAGTGAGTGATCACAGAGTGTCACTAAAGACTCACCATCCTAGAGGGCAAGAGTAGCTCTCCGCCCACCCCCAGCTGCTGGAGGTCTGCCTCTGAGCAAGTAAGGGTCTACTGAGAAATATAGGATCTTCTTGTCTCAGAACAGGATGATCAGGAGCTTAAAGGGCATAGAGGCAGTAAGTACGTAGGGAGAGAAGAAAAAAAAAACAGATGAAAGAGTAAGGATTCCAAACAGCAGTGAAGGTGCCAGAAATAAGACATGATGGGAGTGGTGCAGTGTAGTGGCTGTGGAGCAGCAGTCTTCCAGGAGACATTCTGGAGGATGAGATGTTGTCCCATCTGCAGGCACCTCTCTGGGCTGAGGGAGGAGGTTGCTCATCTCCAGGCTGGGTTGGCCAGGATTTGTGGGACCTCCTCTTCCATCCAGGGACCACCAGGGCCACTGCCGTTGCCTCAGAGGTTGCCAAGAAAGAGGAGCGGTCAGACCACTGTGGGCTTAGGGAGGGTGAGGGTGGTGGAACAGAGGTGCATCCCTCCAGCTGTACCTCTTCACAATTCCTATGCCATTCTGGCAAAGTGTAGTTCCTCTATGGAGGCACCCACAGTGGAGACCAAGGAGGATGCTGGGAACCTCCACAAGGGAGACCCACAGGAGGGTGGCATGGGACCCCACAGGGGAATGAAACAACTCCTGGTGGGGGACTCCATTGTTAGGAAAGTAGAACTGGGGGAGGAAGGGGAGAGGGAGGTAAGGTGCCTGCCTGGTGCAATGGCTTGGAGGGACAGGGATTGAATCCTCAGGATTGCCAGAGCAGCTGCACAGGGGAGGGAGCTGGATGTCATTGTCCACCTAGGGACAAATGACCTGGCTAAGAAAGGGATCAGAGCAGTGCAGGAAGAGTTTGTGGAGTTGGGGAGGGGCCTTAGACAAGTAGCATGCATGGTAACCTTCTCAGAGGTGCTGCCTGTCTATGGCGTAGGTGAGGCTAGGGTGCTGCACACCATGGGATTTAATCAGTGGTTGAAAAACTGGTGCAGAGGTCAGGAATTTGGCTTCACTGGGGACTGGGGATCCACCTGGAGTGATACAGGCCCATACTGGCATGATGGGCTGCATCTGTCCAGGAGGGGAACCAGGATCCTAGGTGATATGTTTAAATGCTTCATTGGCAAGCATTTAAACTAGCCAAGGGGGGGGGGGCACTGGAAGGGAGCAGGGAAATCCTAGCCCCCCCAAAAAAGTCAGGGTAGTAAGTGAGGTAAACACCAAGATAGAGATGTTGATAGGGAGAAGGGCAGGGGTAAATGGAGAAAGTGACAAAGGCAGTAAGGACAGGGATGGGGCAAAAAGGAGTAAGGCCATCAGGAAATGGAGGGTAATGAGTACCAATGCCCATAGCCTGGGCAACAAGCTCCCTGAACTGGTGGCCTTGATGGAAGAGGGATGCCTGAATATCGTAGCAGTCACAGAAACATGGTACACAGAGAACCATGACTGGGATGTTAACATACCAGGGTACATAACCTACAGGAGAGACAGGGAGGGAAGAAGAGGGGGAGGAGTAGCTTCTATGTAAAGGAAGGATAAAAGCAACTGAACAAAAGAGTAAACAGGGAGGAGAGGAGGCACTGTGGGTCACCTTGGAGACTGGAAAGGGCACCACAATCCGCACAGGGTTGTATACAGACCCCATGTCAGGGGAGGAATGGACAAGGATATGATAGAAGGCATTCTTAGAATGGCAGAGAAAGGGAGATACTATTGATGGGAGACCTGAATATGCCAGATGTTAACTGGAGCACATTTGCTGCAGCCACATCCAAGAGCAGGGCCATTCTTGATGCCCTACAGGTGGCAGGCATTAGACAGCTAGTTTCAGAACCCACTCGTGAGGGAGCAATCTTAGACTTCATACTGTCAAATGGGAACAGTGAGAGGATCTCAGATCTCGAAGTGGGTTGCCATCTGAGAACAAGTGACCATCAAGCAGTGTGGTTCATGATAAACTCAGCTACAGAGTCAAGCCATACAAATGTGAGGGTACTGGATTTCAGGAGGGCTGACTTTGGCAAAATGGGAGCATGCCTTAGAAAAGCACTAGCAAATGGGCTAGAAGAGGGGGTGGAGCAACAATGAGGAAACATCAAAACTGCCATCACAGAGGCAACAAGCCTTTGTGTGAAGCAAATAAACCAAAACAAAAGAAAAAGCCACTATGGTTCTCAAAAGAGGTGGTGGGGAAAGTCAGGGAGAAAAAAATAGCATTCAGGAAGTATAAGGAAATACAGAAGGAGCAAGACAGAGAGCTGTACCAGTTAAGACAGAAGGAAGCAGGGAGGGAAGTCAGAATAGCAAAGGCCCAAACTGAGGAAAAGATGGCCAACTCGGTTAAGAAGTGGGATAAAACCTTTTAGAGGTACATCAGGGAGCGCAGAAAGACAAAGGGAGGGATAGTGAGGCTGAATAGAGTGGATGGTAGGTGGGCAGAGAGGGACAGTGAAAAAGCAGGGATACTGAACGAATATTTCTGCTCAGTATTCACAAAAGAGGAGGATGGGGAGGTGCCTAATCCAATTAACAGAAGCACTTTTGATAGGTGGGTCAATCCTAGTCCTTTCATAGAAGAAAGGGTTCTGAAAGAACTCTTAAAACTGAAGGTAGACAAAGAAATGGGGCCTGATGGAATTCACCCCAGAATTCTAAAAGAATTAAGGGGAGAATTAGTGAAACCACTGATTACCCTTTTTAACAAATCATGGGAGGATGGTGTGGTACCTGAGGACTGGAGGAAGGTGGATGTGATTCCCCTTCACAAAAGTGGGACCAAGACAGAGGCAGGAAACTACAGACCTGTCAGTTTGACCTCTGTGGTAGGGAAAGTGATGGAATCACTTCTGAAGGAAAGAATTGTTGAGTACCTAGAGACCAGTGGGGCATAGGACCCAAGGCAGCATGGGTTCACAGTGGGAAGGTCATGTCAGACGAATCTAATTGATTCCTTTGACTGGGTGACCAAAGTAGTAGACCAGAGAGGGGTTGTGGACATGGCCTACCTAGACTTTAGCAAGGCATTTGACACAGTCCCACACAAAAGATTAATAGTCAAATTAACCAGCCTGGGAGTGGGTCCCAGGGTGGTAGCCTGGGTAAAACATTGGCTGGACAACAGGACACAGAAGGTAATTGTAAATAGAGTCTGATTACCCCCCCACAGCGAGATTTTGCCAGCGAGGTCCCCCACAGCAACTACAGTGCCTAGCCGCGGTGGGAGACCTGCTAGAACCCGGCGCTGTCTGTTGGGGGTCCTGCACCCCCCCAATCAGCTCCGACTGGAATTGAGAATCCTTAAGTGAGGGTGGTGCGGGGGGCACAGCCCCCCCTGTGGGGGGTTCGGGGGTCAAAGCCCTCCAAAGAAAAGATAGAAATAGCGAACCAGCAGCCGACTGCAGAATGCGGTTGACCTGCCAGTGTCACTGACGGGGCATTCGACAACATTTTTGTTGGACTCCTGTCGTGGATCCAATGGAGTCCACTCTGAAGAAAGAGGGGTTACTAGTGGGGTACCACAGGGTTCAATACTGGGTCCAGTCCTTTTTAATGTCTTTATAAGTGACATTGCAGAGGGACTGGAAGGAAAAGTATGCCTCTTTGCAGATGACACAAAGATCTGCAACAGCGCTGATACACAAGGAGGCATGGAAAGGATGAGTAGGGACTTGGCAAGGTTGGAGGAATGGTCAGAAGTATGGCAGCTTGGATTCAATGCAAATAAGTACAAAATGATGCACCTGGGAAACAAAAACCCAGGGGAAGATTATACAATGGGGGGGGGAGGTAGTATCAACAACAACAAGCATTTGTCAATGCCGAATGTTTGCTTGCTGGCATTGGCATTGGTAGTGTAGGAGTTACAGAGCTGCATAATAGGAATGGCAGTGAAATATTGAACTGAAACCAACCCCACCACCACCCTGCAGAGACTGACAGGCATTGGGGTGTGCCTTTGGGTCGTCAGGCATAACGGCCACGCCATTTCACCATACCCTACCCTGCAGACACCGACAAGTGTCACGGTGTGCCTTGGGGTCTTTGGCCCTTATGCGCACCCCATTCCATCAGGAAATACAGTGAGATGGGTGTGGTATAGGAGAATGGGGTGAACTTTGGGGTCGAGGAGTCTCACTGGCTGCAGGGTGTGGAATGGTATGAGCATTACAGGCGAGAATCCCAAGTCACACCACTGATGCCTGTCATTCTCTACAGGGTGGGGCGTTATGGTCGGAAACCCTAACGCCTCAGGCATTCGTTGGTATTTTCACTCCAAATTTTCAACATGGTTTTTTTGTGACCTCCACCTCATGAACAGTGGCAATATCAGTTTGTTAGCGGAAAGCTGCTTTTGCACATTGACTACGGCATTTAGCACCACAGGTGCAAACACGCATTCCGAACAGGATGTGAAAAATGACAGCTGTACTGTTCATGGGGAGGTGTAAAAAATGGTGATGTTGAAAATCTGCAGTGAAAATATTAAAAAAACTGGTGAAGACACGAGCGTGTGTAGAAACTGTGCAACGCACACTCGTAATGTAATTAGTTTGGGATTTTTTACAGCAGATTGTCAGCACAGGCATTTTGGGACCTCCGATCATGAACAGTGTCACTGTGATTTTCTTTATCTGTCCCGAACAATGATTTCCCAGCGACCAACAATTTCTGTGCTGAAAGTGTGAAAACACATTTCGGCCATGTTGTGAAACATGACAGCTGTACTGTTCATAAGGAAGTGTGGAAAAATGACACTGGTGAAAATCTGGACGGAAAATATTACAAATTCATGAACTTACGAGGCTGCGTGGAAACTGCGCAATGCTCACTTGTAACACAGTGGACATGGACTTTTGTCACCAAATTTTCAACACAGCCATTTTAAGACCTCTGCTCATGAACAGTGTCACTGTAATTTTCTTAATCTGTCTCAAACATTGCTTTTGCACACCGACTGCACCATTGTGTGTTACATGTGCGGAAACACATTTTGGGTGAGATGTGAAAAATGGCAGCTGTACTGCTCATAAGGAAGTGTAATAAAATGACAATGTTCAAAATCCAGGCGTGCAAATATTAAAATTATGAAACTGATATGGGAACTGCATAGCGTCTTGGCGCGCCTAAAACAGTCATTTGAGGAATATTTACTAAGATTTTCAACATAGCCATTTTAAGACCTCTGCTCATGAACAGTGTCATTGTGATTTTCTTAATCTGTCCCAAACATTGATTCATGACACCGACTGCGCCATTGTGCGCTTCATGTGCGGAAACACATTTTGGGCAAGATGTGAATAATGACAGCTGTACTGCTCATAAGGAGGTGTGGTAAATTGCAATGTTGAAAATCCGGAGTGCAAATATTAAAAAATATGCAAACTTACAGTGTGTAGGAACTGCGCAATGCACGCTCATAAAAGTCATTTTTAGGAATTTTTTCACCAAATTTGCAACATAGGCTTTTTGACAGCCCACCTTATAAACACTGGCACTGTTGTTTTGTTAATCAGTCCTGAAAGGTGATTTTACGCAGTGACTGTGAAATCACCCTTTGGGCCCGATTAACGCCATGACAGTTCAAGAATTCATGAGGAGGGGTCCCAAAAACCCCAAGTTGAAAATTTGGTGGCGAAATTCCAAAAAATGCCTGAGATATGCATTAAAGTTGAAAAAAACCTATTTATTGCATTATACAGCTTACTGGCATTTCCTCAGTTCGCGGTTGCTCTGAAGAGTGCAGACGTGTTCCGGGTCCACCGAGGACCGTCACGCTGGACTCTGGAGGTAAGTATGGGGTGAGGGGGGTGTGGGGAGGCAGAGTGCACAGAGGGTGGGCACAGGTGGCCAGGGAGACTGCTGAGGGAACTTTTTTTGTTTATTTTTTTTTTTAGTTAGACAAGCAGGATGTTTGCCACGCTGGAGTGAGCTCCCAGTGTGGCAGCTGGAAGGCTGTTTGGGGGGGCCAGGAGCCGATGGGGGATTGCACACACCTGTCAGCCATAACAATTTCTGCCACGCTGGAGTGGGCTCCCAGCATGGCACCTGGAAAGCTTTTTTGGGGGGGACATGGAGCAGGCGAAGTTGGGCACTCTGTCAGCCATACAGTATATGCGTGGGGCGCATGAGCACACAATATGCATGTGCGTGTAGGGGGGGCGCTGCTCACTGAAGCGGAGCTCTCCCTTTCATCTGTACGGCACTGCATTTTCAACTGCTGTCATAGACAGCTGTAGCATTCATTGGAGAACTGCGGCCATGCCTGCAAACACACTGACTGAATTAGAAGACGGGTGCCACAACTCTGAAAACTCGGATGATGGCACTGTGTTTGTTGCACATGCGTGCAAGCAAACATAAAAATGGAAAGGGACCTGGGGGTAATCATAAGAAATGACCTTAAGGTTAGCAAGTAGTGTGAGAAGGCAGTAGGGAGGGCTGGGGAGATACTGGGATGTATAAGGAGAGGCATCACCAGTAGAAAACAGGAAGTTGTTATCCCTCAGTACAGACAGATGGTGAGACCCCATCTGGAGTACAGCATCCAGTTCTGGAGACCCCATCTCTGTAAGGACATAGACAGGATAGAGGCAGTCCAGAGGAGGGTAACTAAAATGGTACAGGGTCTGCAAGAGAAGCCATATGAGGAGAGACTAAAGGAGCTTAATCTGTATACCCTTGAGGAAAGGAGGGAGAGGGGGGACATGATAGAAACTTTTAAGTACCTCAGTGGAATCAACAAAGTCCAAGAGGGTAGCATCTTTCAGAAAAAGAGATGTGCAAGAACAAGGGGACACAATTTAAAGATAGAGGGGGGCAGTTCAGGGGCAATGTGAGGAAGTATTTTTTCACAGAGAGGGTGGTGGATGCATGGAACAGCCTTCCTAAGGAGGTTGTGGGTCTAAAACTGTGGGAGAATTCAAGAATACATGGGACAGACATAAGGCAATTCTTGTGGGGGGTAGGAAGAAATAGGCTGTTAGTTAACTAGGATCTGCAGCTTATTCTGTAAGTAGGGAAATGGGCATGCTAGGTAGGCCAAGCGGGCCTTATCTGTCGTCAAAGTCTATGTTTCTACATGGACCATACTAAGGCCCATAGAAATGATTGTTCTCAGTTGTTTCTCACTTATGGAGAAGTGGGAAAGGGTAAACCTGCCACCAAGAGAACAAAAGCCAGGTGGATTGTCTCTTGCATTCAGTTCTATTACACAAAATTGGGCAAGAAGCCTCCCTCAGGCTTGAGAGCTCACTCCACCAGGGGTACAGCTGCCTCTGTGACAGCAGTTGGAGATATTCCCCCCTTTATGAAATTTGTAAAGCAGCCACCTGGAAAACTGTTTACACATTTACCAAGCATTAGTGTCTGGATACTCAAGCCAGAAGTGATGCTAGGTTCGGCACAGCAGTACTGCAGAGGCATTTTCCAAAGTAGGTTCTGTAGATCACTCCTCCCAGGGGGTACTGCTTGGTAGTCTGCATTTTGTCAGAATACAGCAAGACTTCATGTTGTTTGAAGAAAAAATTACTCACTGTAGTAATGTTGTTTCTTCTAATGGAGTCTTGCTGTATTCTGACCTCCCTCCCTACTGCCCCTCTAAGAACCTTCTTTTTAGGATGTGGGAGTTGGCAGGCACAGTGCTACACCCCCAAGATGTACCTCTTTGATTTCATCCTGGCCAGGATGTGTTACTAATACTTTTGAATTGATTATTATTAATATAGTTATTATCACTATCTGGATTAAGATTTTGTTCTTGGGTTCTTGACTTGAGTCTTTTTGACCCAAGTTCTTCTTATCCTGTGGCTTCATTTTTCAAAATTTTAGAGCTAGGCTAGTTAGCATTAGTGCTCGTAAGAATCTGACTGTTACATTAGAATGTGCCAGGGACAGAGGTTTGAAAACCGAGCTCGAGCTCAATGTTCTATGCTCTGGCATAGAGTTAACCCTTTTCTCTCTGGGGCAGTTCAAGTGCTGTGGTTAACTGCATTTTGTCAGAATACAGCAAGACTCCATTAGAAGAAACAACATTACTACGGTGAGTAATTTTTTTCTTTGGCACTATCAAGATCTCGGAATCCGGACGTCCGCCTGGAATGACACATGCCAAATCAAGAGACCTTGCTCCAGACTGTGCATGCAAAATGTCATGCAATTCCATTGAACAGGGGCAAAGCTGCTAAGGTACAAAGTTAGGGTTTTAATATTAAACACCCTACTCAACCCTAACTATTGGGGTGCTACCATGCCACTATAATTCTATAACCAAGATTGAACTGAATTTTGTAAATTGTTATGAGGCAAGTTAACGTTATTTTTTTCAGGCACACATTGTTTAGTGAGTTGCTCTTTTACCTGGAGTTTCTCTGAAAAAAATTCAGTATTGAAGCCACCAGTGCAGAGATTACATTGGAGAAGTCAGAGATCTTATGAACAGTTGAAGTATAGCTACCATGATAACAGAAAGCTTGATGCTGTCTACACATTCCTGTAAGGTAGGGCTGTGATTGTCTATATCTTTTAAGGAATATATGTTAACCCAGGCACAGTTTTGTTGCTGTATAGCTCTGAAATATTTATATAACTGAAGATTCTAAGCTACCTGCATTGGAATGTGGTGGAGTCAAGGGTTCTTTGATGATGTCACACTTCAGCATGTGTTGACCTTAGTAAGTTTGCATGTGTAACCCAGCAGTAAATGACTAGCCCACTGTCAGTGTTGGAATTAACAGAAAAAAAAGTTATGGCAGGTCAATTAGAATTTCTTCCCCTTCCCCCCACACCAGGAGTGCCTTTATTTATTTTATTTTAATCTTTGGTAACCAGGTAAGGCCCACTAGGCACAAGTGCCCATTTTCAGGGGTGACCTGGGAGTACTGGGCAGTTAAGTGACTTGCTCAGAGTCACTCAGTATGCAAGTGGAGGCTGTGAGAATCAAACCCAGGTCTTGCCTGCTGGATGTACCAAGCTCGTTCACAGCTCATTACTCTAACCTCTAGGCTATACTGCTATTAATTAGAGTGGCAGCATTGTCTAGCACCTAGAGCGTCCTGTCTAGGAAATCAGGAGACCCAGGTTCAAATCCCTCCACAACCATTTACTTACTGTGTGACCTAGAACAAGTCAATTAAAGAGCAGTTAACACTTCCAGAACTTTGAACAACATCATATTTGGGCACAATTTGGCTTATCTTTCATATTAACACAGTATTTATCCTCTCAGTTATTTATTACTGAGATCATATCTATATATGAAAACAGGATCTTTGTTCCTTGAGAGTTAATCAGCTTATATTGCTTTAGCCCCACCTTATGTCACAGTACTCTGCTTTTGACATCACAGTTATCCTCCATGACAACAGACTATGACATCACAACAAAGGATTATGACTTCAAGTGAAGAATAAACTGTATATGCAGATGGACGTTCTCTAAGGGATAAATATCCTGTTTTCATGCAGACTTCATTAGTTATAAATAATGAGAAGGAGAAGCCATAGAAGATGTGTGAAATACAAGCTGAGTTGTGTCTAAATGTATGTTCCAAAGTTTTCCCATAGGCCTCATCCCCCTGTAACCTCTGTATGCTTCCATTTAGCCAGCTGTAAAAATTGGTAAAACCAGGACACCACTGAAAACTGGACATTGCATCCCAGCTGGTCTACTGTGTATGAATAAATTGTAAAATAAAAAAGAATAATCTTATTTTTTTTCTTTTTCTGGAAACTACTTTCCCCTTAACTATCCACTCAGGCTGCTGTGGCATTCCCATTCTTCCATCTAGGAGGGAAGATGGGCAGCGACCTTCATAGGTATATCAGTGCTGCTACTCAGTTGCCTGACTAGGGGAGCATATACAGTATGCTGACCAAGCAGCATACTCTCTCCTCCGGAGTCATGCACCTAGTCACCATGATGCATTTGTCCTACAGAAGGACCCCACATTGGTTACTTGTGAACCCTGGCAGTCTAGGCGGTAGGGCAGAGCAAAATTATTTTTTTTAGATTATTATTTTATTCACCATGGCGGGGGGGAGGTTGTGCCTTTGGTTCCTCCCCCCACCATCTAGCCAGCTGTGCTGGCAGCTGCCCAGGTCCCGGACAGAGCTCAAACCTCCTGTTTCCACCCGGGAGAGAGCTGACTTGTACCAGACCATGGCTGCGCCAGCAAGCAGCCATCATGCTGTCAGTGGGGATTTTTCCTTGTTGGTTTAGTTCCCCTGCTGGAGGAGGCATGCAGTGACGCCAAGGGATGGAGCGTGCACGCTTCCGTATGCACTCCTCCCGGTGTCAGCCTCCTCCTGCCCCTTGCAAGTGCAGCATCATCGGAGCAGCCCCCGCTATCCACCAGGGGGCATCCACACACTAACAACTGATGTCCTCCTCCTCAGGGAAGGAGAGCAGTCCTCCAGACGCTCGATCCTTCCCCAGCCCTGCCAACCCCTGGCGACCTGTGCTCATTCCAAACATGGGTCACCTGCGTGGCACGAGGTGACACGTCCAGTGCCTCAACCCTCAGCACCACCGGGCCTACAGGGCAGAGCAAAATTAAGTGTAATTTTTACCTTAAAGTATTGTACCTCAAATGACTTACAAAGTTAGTAGATAATTACCTCGCCCACCATGAAGTGAGTGCCTTCTCACCGTATCATGTTCCAGCAGCGACAGGAATACCATGAAGACCATTACAGCGACAAAATCGGTAGTTCGCTGCAATGGTCTCTGGTATTCTTGACACTGCTGTCTCAGGGAAATATCACCCCCTCCTCAAATCAGCTCAGACTCGGAGTTGGTTATCTATAGTGCTGGGTGTGTGGGGACAGAGCCTCCACTTGGGGGTGCAGGGAGAACGCCCCTCGTAAAACCACTTGAGCTTCCCGGACAGCACAATGCTGACTGTCGGCATTATTCTGTCACTGTAATTGTGGCATGGTGGAACTCGTTCTCACAAGGTCTTTGCATACCAGAACTGTTCTGCTTTACTTTGGGGGGCGGGGTCCTCAGACCAAGGGAAGTTACAGTAAGACAGTCTTAGAACGTAACATAAAAACATAGAATTTGTTGGTAGATAAGGACTGCTTGGCCCACCCAGTCTGCCCATTTTCCCCCACCTATAGAATTGCCGTAGACACTATTTGATCTCTGGCTCTTTTTCCCTCTCCAACACTCTGTGAACAGCCACCCCACAACTGGGTGTGCTGTAGGAAAATCACAATACCAATCTCAAAAACCAGCACAACTCACCAACAAAAGAAAAGGCATATGACACAATATATGTCCAAACATTTGCAGTTTAATAATATAGCATTAAACACAAATGGTGCATATTTCACAAACCTCACAAATGCTGATAGCACAGGCTGGGAGAACAGGGCAGGGCCCAACTGATTTCTACCGGTTTCTCAGTAGCCTCTTCAGGAAAAGTCATATGCCTTTTCTTTTGGTGATGGGTTGTGCTGATTTTTGAGATTGGTCTTTTTCCCTCTCCCCATTTCTTTTCACTAAGATCCCATTATCCCATACATTCTTGAATCACATCACTGTTTTCACCCACACCACTTCAATTAATAGGCTATTTCACAAATCCACTGCCCTTTCTGTGAAGAAGTACTTCCTCACATCTCACTTGAACACCCCTCACCCTCGAGCTTCACAGCATGTCCCCTTGTTCTTTCGCATCTTTTTTTCTGAAAAATACTTCTTTGCTGTACCTTATTTACTAATGTGAGATATTTAAAGGGTTCTGTCATATCCCCCCTTCCCCCTTCTCTCTTTCAGGGTGTACATATTGAGTTCCTTCAGTCTATCCTCATAGGGCTTCCGATGCAGACACCGCATCATTTTAGTAGCTCTCTTCTGGACCACCTCCACTCTGTCTATATCCTTTAACACGTATGTGTATATACTTATAAGACAGTAACCATACATGAAAACACATACTATAGTCTTCCCTTGGTTTTTGAACATTCACTTGATCTAATGTTTACCAACTCTTCGGTCATTGAATTACTAGCTTCTTCGGGGAGTAGGAAAGAACAGTAGCAGTTCATCTTGTTGACAGCAAAGCTGGAGCTATGACAGAAAGGCAGTTGCTACCATACAATTAAACCTTTCAGAAAGAAGCATTATGCTGTTAGTTGTAGTTTGAGCTCAGGGTGTATGGGAAGACTGGCATAACATAATGATGTTAGTGAGAAATTCTGGTCAGTGATGGGGCCCACTTCAATTAACTTTATAATATTGTATTCTGTTGTACTTTTTCCAACTGTTGTGAAAAAAATTGTGGCATTTTCTTACATTAACTGATGTCAATAACTATATGTTTTGCATGCTAGCTGTGCTTTCTTACAGTTCTGTGTTCCATGACCTCATTGATGCCGTCAACATTGTTGTATTCATGTTTTTTTTCTAAAAACAGTAAACTTTTTAATAGAAAATAAAACGGTGAAACTATCAAGATGAAACTATTCATGACCTTTAATATTTATTAGACTGTAGAAAACACTATGTAGCCAATCAGAATGCAAAGCTGCTGCCCCATTATTTAGTTATAACCGGACAGTGGACTGGGCAATGGTGCTGTATGCTAATGTCAGCATTCTGATTGGTTACCATGCAAAAAACAAAAACAGCTGTTAACTGTCAACATTCTGTTTATTCAACTTCATTGAGGAATAATGCCAGTAGAAGCTTCTTATTACCAGATCCTCACAGGAAAAGATAACTGCACTTTTACTGTACCAGTCTACATAATAGCCACATTCATGAAATGAAATTCACATAGTTAAACATTTTATTTTGTCTGTATCTGTGAGCATTAAAATAATGCTTTGGCAGTGTGTTTTTCTCTCATGATGATTTCTGCAGTATAAAAGCAGTAATTGCATAGGGAACTAGATTACATGGGGAATAACTGTACTGGTCTGCCAATAAACAGCTCAGCCTGTGGCCTCATTGTTTACTGGCATCCCAGTATAGTTATTCCCCCATAAACCAAGCTCACTATACCATTATTGCTTCATTATATAGAAAATTTTTCCCATCAGCTAGCCAGAATGCAGAGCTGCTGTCCGCTTATTCTGCCATAACAAAACAGCAGTCTCAATAATGGGACTGTATGCTAATCCCTGAATCCTAATTGGCTAACACTGACACACTGCTCTTCACTGTCAACATTCTGTCACTGTGTACCAGCTACTTGTGATAATGCCCCCACCAAAAGTTTAATTTTCAACTTTAAAACTATGTGTAAACAATCTTAGTTTCTTAGCTTCACAGGTCCGTCAGGCAACTTTCAGTATGTAGGCATGGGCAACATAACTGGGACACCCATATGCCCTTGCTTAAAGCGGAACCAGTCTGAACTCTTTCATGGTGATTTACATATACTTCCCACAGTGCTTTGCATTATGGGGACATGTGCAATTTTAAATTTTCTTGAGATCTGGCTTTATTTCCAATGCCCTTACCGGGTAACCCTTGCCTCATTGCTTTTGTGCCGAGGTTCTCTGACTTCTAGATAATGGGAATGGCTGATTCAATAACTAGTTAGGATGTGAGGTGCCAAGTAGTGTAGTACCGACATCATTTTGGGAAGGGGGAAGGTGTGCAGTAATAAAGTTTTAAAGCTTCTGCATCAAAGTCATCTTTTGGCATAAACCAAAGCCATTGTTCAACTTACAAGATACTTGTCAATTGTGAGTGGTGGCTTTGGTTTATGCAAAAAGATAATACAATATATAAAAAAGTTAATAAAAATATCCCTACTAACTTATATGGAGCGGGCTACTGCACTCTTCCTGGTCAGGCATCACAAAATATCTGAGCAGGCGGTGACTGGCACATTCGGAGATATAAGAGATTGACTGGCTGCCTCCTTGGGGATCAGATTACAATCCTTTCTTTTCTTAAGGCAGTACAATAAGAATTCTACCTATATGTGTAATGGATTCCCGCATAGGTAAGACAGTTTAGTATTTTTCAGAAAAAGCACAGCCATTTAACTTGGACATTTCACTGGAGCATGCGTGCCACAAATCTTAACATAAGAAGCCTTCACACAGAGCTGTGTATTGTGGTGTTTTAACGTGCTTGTAGTGAAATGTAACTAATAATTATCCACAGTTCAGTATTTTTTCAGCATTAGTTTCTATTTTCTTTAAAAGATAAAGTGAGATGAGCATAATACACATAAATAATAATAATAGTAATAATAATAAGTCTTAATTCCTTAACAGAAACCAAAGATTTGTCTTTATAAATTTGCATTTATTGATGTATGTACAGCGTTCTACGGTTATTGTTCACTAGATGGCAGGAAATGACAGGTGATACTAAATAATACCTCAGGATGTCTCTCTAGTATGGTGTATTTGGCGTGGGGGGTACCACTTTTTTAAAAAAAGAAACTCTTCCTTACTCTGGACTTTGGTGAAAAATTGAGATGTCAAAATGAGAGTATCTTAGGGAGAGGTCAGTCTAAATCAGCATGTGAGACGCTTTCAGAAAAGACAGTAAGATTCATGAGTTTCCTCCCTGGAGCACAGCCCAGTAAGACAACAGATCACACCAGATCCAACTGAGATTATCTGTCATGCTTTGCTGTACAATGTAGTGCAATATATTGCTCTACTGCATTTGTAACCACCTTCTCTAAGCACAAAGAAGCTAATACTCCGTTGTCCATACTGTTCACCCAAGAAAATGGCAGGGAAGCAGTAACACACAACAAAAGGGTGTTCATTAAGCTCTCCCTGCATGCCCTGGGTGCACAGTAAAGCATGAGGCCACAGGCTGAGTGCATTCACCCCAGGAAATATGGTGATTATACAGTGGAGTTTATTAGTATTCAGTGCAGTGCTGCAGGATTCTGAAGCAAAGCTACTGCAGGAAAACATAGAGAATAATGAATACCTACCTATCGGTAACAAGCTGGTTAGTTCATTGAGGGGTTGCCATGCCGACCTCTTGAACCTCGATGGCAGTTTAGTCATGCAGGAATCTGTGACAGTGCATTGTTTCCTGGCAGGCTCAACTGTACTGTAGCTTAATGTACACCCTAGAGTGTGTTATTTCCCTTATAAAGTGGGTCTTTTACAAAGAAATATATAAGAAGAAACAGTAGCACCATATAGTCAAGTGGTGTCTCTCAGTCAATCATCGTTCTGTCATTTATCTACCCATTTTATGACATAGGATACAGAATGGCCCAAATCCCATCAGTTCAGAAAGTCTCAGCATCATTAACAATGTACAGAATGCAGATTTATTTTGTATTGTGACAAAATCAAATGCCACTGTCTGCTATATAGTAACCTTGTCCTCAGCCCAACAGACAAGAGGCATGACATCACATAGTCAATCTAAAATGTAAATATTTACATGGACTATACCCAGCAACCCTCAGCAATGTGTTGTGCAAGCCAGCTCCATCTTATGCATTAAATAAGCAAAAGGAACTGACATGGTGAGTGGCATTGGTGGATACCCACATGCCGAGGGGCACGATGAGGCCCAACATTGTAGGTGGAGGGCCTTACAGCCCCTGGAAGTACAGGTATCCACTAATACTACACATCCTGCAGGGTCTTATTGCGCTTAGAAAATGGGTTGGGCAAATTTAAAAAACAAACAAAAATAAGTCTCTGTAAGATGGAAAAGACAAAAAAATGCAATAAAATATTGCTTACAGAATGTAAATAGTCACTCCACAGATGGTTTCTAGCTGTTAGTCATTTGTCTTTCTACATGCACAGTAGCAGGTTTGTTTACCACTGAACATGAGAATTCAGTATTCTATAGTACTCCTCTAATAAAATGCCCCCAACCCCCAGCATGGAATGGTAACATTTATTTATTTTATTTATTTAGTTTTTGTTGATGGAATGCATGAATTCAAAATTCCACTGGCATGCCCGCACACACACACACACACACACACACACACACACACACACATGCACATGCCTCGTATAGAGCCAGAGGCTCAATTTTACCTAGGTCAAGGTTAGTAGCAGAAACTGCTCTGAAGCTGGTTAGGGGGATTTTTCATGGTCATTAAAGAAACACCAGAAATATAAAATCTGAATAGTGCTTGAGATTTTTTATTGTTTATATGCATAAGAAAGGGATCATGAGTAGAAAGAACATTCAATTATTTATACATTTTTATGTTTGCTTGCACACATGTGCAAGAAACATAGTGTGATGATCCAAAATGCAGTGCCGTACAGTTGAAAGGGAGAGCACCGCTTGAGTGAGCAGTGCTCCCCCTCCCCACACACACACATGTGCGCACGCATGCATATTGCATGCTCATGCGCTCCTCCCCCCCACGCACGCACTGTATGGCCGATGGGGGTGCCCAATCCCCCGTTGGCTTCACGGCCCCCAAAAACAAGTTTGTTGCCACGCTGGGAGCCCACCCCAGCGCAAACGCCCTGCATTATCTTGAAAAAAACCTGTAAACAAGAAAATGGTCCCTCGTAGTCTCCTTGCCCCCGCACTCCACCCACTGCGCACCCTGCCTCCCCCACACTCCTCACCACATACTTACCTCCGAGTCTGGCACGATGATCTTTGGTGGACCGGGAACACGCTCTGCACTCTTCAAAGCCGACCGCGAACTGAGGAAATGCCGGTAAGCTGTATAATGTAATAAATAGAGTTTTTTCAACTTTGATGCATATCTCAGGCATTTTTTCGAATTTTAGCACCAAATTTTCAACATGGGGTTTTTGGGACCCCGCCTCATGAATTCTTGAACTGTCATGGCGTTAATCGGGCCCGAAGGGTGATTTTCCAGTCACTGCGTGAAATCACCTTTCGGGATTGATTAAGGAAACAGCAGTGCCAGTGTTCATAAGGTGGGTTCTGAAAAAGTCTATGTTGCAAATTTGGTGAAAAAATTCCTAAAAATGACTTTTACGAGCATGCGTTGCGCAATTCCTATGCACGCTGGTAAGTTCACGAATTTTTAATAATTGCACTCTAGATTTTCAACATTGCCATTTTACCACATCCCCTTATGAGCAGTACAGCTGTCATTTTTCACATCTCACCCAAAATGTGTTTCTGCATTTAGCGCACAATGGCGCAGTCGGTGTGCGCAATCAATGTTTGGGACAGATTAAGAAAATCACAGTGACACTGTTCATGAGCAGAGGTCTTAAAATGGCTATGTTGAAAATTTGGTGAAAAAATTCCACAAAATGACTGTTTAGGAGCGCACGTTGCGCAGTTCCTATGCACGCTCGCAGGTTTGCAAATTTTAATATTTGCACGCCAGATTTTCAACATTGCCATTTTACCATGCTTTCTTATGAGCAGTACAGCTGCCATTTTTCATATCTCACCCAAAATGTGTTTCCGCACATGTAGCGCACAATGGTGCAGTCGGTGTGCGCAAGCAATGTTTGGGACAGATTAAGAAAATCACAGTGACACTGGTCATGAGCAGAGGTCTTGAAATGGCTATGTTGAAAATTTGGTGACAAAAGTCCATAAAATGACTGTGTTATGAGTGAGCATTGCGCAGTTTCCACGCAGCCTCGTAAGTTCATGAATTTGTAATATTTTCGGTCCAGATTTTCACCACTGCCATTTTTCCACACTTCCTTATGAACGGTACAGCTGTCATTTTTCACAACATGGCGAAATGTGTTTTCACACTTTCAGCACAGAAATGCGGTACGCTGTGGGAAATCAATGTTCGGACAGATAAAGAAAATCACAGTGACACTGTTCATGACCGGAGGTCCCAAAATGCCTGTGTTGACAATCTGCTGTAAAAAATCCACAAACTAATTACATTATGGGTGCGCGTTGCACAGTTTCTATGCACGCTCGTGACTTCACCAGTCTTTTTAATATTTTCACTACAGATTTTCAACATTGCCATTTTTTACACCTCCCCATGAACAGTATAGCTGTCATTTTTCATATCCTGTTTGGAATATGTTTTTGCACCTGTGGTGACAAATGCCGTAGTCGCTGGGCAAAAGCAGCTTCCGGCTAACAAACTGATATTGCCACTGTTCGTGAGGTGGGGGTCACAAAAAAAACCATGTTGAAAATTTGGAGTGAAAATACCAATGACTGCCTGAGGCATTAGGGTTTCCGACCATAACGCCCCACCCTGTAGAGAATGACAGGCATCAGGGCTGTGACTTGGGATTGTTGCCTGCAATGCTCATACCATTCCACCCCCACCCACACCCTGCAGCCACTGAGAGGCATTGAGGTGTGCCTTGGACTCTTCGGCCCCAAAGTTCACCCCATTCTCCTATACTGCACCCATCTCACCATATTTCCTGATGGAATGGGGTGAACATAAGGGCCAAAGACCCCAAGGCACACCGTGACACTTGTCAGTGTCTGCAGGGTAGGGTGTGGTGAAATGGCGTGGCCGTTATGCCTGACGACCCAAAGGCACACCCCAATGCCTGTCACTCTCTGCAAGGTGGTGGGTGGTGATGGGGTTGGCTTCAGTTCAATACTTCACTGCCATTTCTATTATGCAGCTCTGTAACTCCTACACTACCAATGCCAATGCCAGCAAGCAAACATTCGGAATTGACAAATGCTTGTTTTACTTTGTGGGAGCTTCATTTTTATGGCCTTGTTGAAGGTTTTCATATAGGTGGCAGCACTGTTTGTGATGGAAATCAAGAATGAGTGAAATGGCTCATGGCAAGGGCAAGGCAAAATGTATTTAAAAATGCCCAATCCCGGAGGCTCTGGGATCTGCACAAATAAATAAACAGTTCATTAGAAAATTACATACAAATTCATGACAGTAAAAACCCCCAAAAATAATATATTACTTAGCTATTTTAAGCAAATCAGATGAAAAATTAATAAATCAGTCCAAGAATGCTTTAGCAAATAGGAGGGCCTTAAGAAGGCGAGCCTTAAATACCTCCATGGTTGGGGACCCTTAAACCCCATGGGGCAACGAATTCCAAAGGACGGGGTGGCAACACTGAATGCCCTTTCACCAGCTGATCTCAATCTCATCCTAGGTATCACCAGGGGGCCTCCACAGGAGGAGCGGAGGGAGTGAACAGAGAGAGCAGGTACAAGAAGGTCTGACAGGTAATCAGGGCCCTGACCATGTAGGGCCTTATAGGTGAGAAGTCCCACCTTAAAGAGGATCCTCCACCTGACCGGCAGCCAGTGCAACTCACGCAACACCGGTGTAATATGGCCAAACTTAGGCTGCCCAGTAAGTAACTGGGCAGCTGCATTGTGCACTAGCTGTAGTCTGCAGAGAGATCCTCCCTTGACCCCGAGGTAGAGCGCATTACAGTAGTCAAGCCTAGATGTGACTAAGGCATGTATCAAAGTGGGGAGGTCCAGATGCGGAACAAGGGGCTTTATCCTGGTGACATTTCTGAGATGGAAAAAACAGGAATGAACCATGGAGGATATTTGTGCCTCCATAGACAAGCTCCTGTCCAGAATGATGCCAAGATTCCACACCTTAAAGGAGGTCTTTAATGAAGCAGATCCCAGAACAAGTCCAGTCTCTGATTCAGAGGCCATCCTGTCACACGCTCTGTTCGACTCCACCACCAATACCGCAGTCTTATCAGGGTTCAGTTACAACCACCTGGAGGCCATCCAGTCTTTGATCTCAGCAGGGCAGCTGTTAAGCATATCTACCGCATTGGATGTTCCAGGGGCAAAGGAAAAGTACAGCTGGGTATCATCGGCATAGCAATGAAAATCCAGACCATACTTCCTAATGAGCCCTCCCAGGGGTAGCATATACACTGCGAACAACATTGGGGCCAATACCGATCCTTGAGGAACTCCACAAGATAGGAGGCTAGAGGTAGAGGAAAAATTCCCTATTACAACCCGTTGCCTCCTGTTGGTAAGAAAAGACTCAAACCAGCTGATGAAGGGCCAGTGAGTCCGCAGCGTTCCCTGAGATGGTCAAGCAACACACAATGGTCCACAGTGTCAAATGCTGAAGAGAGATCAAGAAGAACAAAAATTGTCTTGTCCCCTCGATCTCTCACCCTGAAGACATCATTCAATATCCGAACGAGTGCGGTTTCCATGCTATGCCTCACTCGAAATTCCAACTGGAAGGGTTTGTACAACTCATGAGTCACAAGGTGCTCTTCCAACTAAAGCGCCACTACCTTCTCCACTACCTTCGCCAAAAAGGGAAGATTGAAGATAGGTTGGTAATTTGCCCTGATCTCTGGGTCCAACGATGGTTTCTTTAAGAGTGGTCTCACCAATGCCTCCTTCAAGGCATTGGGGAAAACCCCCTCAGATAAGGAACACCGGACAAACAGAGCAAACACCGGGCCAATGGTGTTGATGCATCTCATCAAGAAACGCATTGGCACAAGATCCAGTTCACAAAAGGTGTGCTTCAGATTGGTCGCCACCTCAATGACTTCACTTACCTCCACTGGTCTAGACTCCTCCAACCAGGTGGAGTGCTCTCAGAACACTTCTGGTGACCACTGCCAGCTATAACATTGCTGACTGGAGAAACTTCCTGCCGGATGTTGGACACTCTGTCCGAGAAGAACCGAGCAAACTCGTCACATTCGACATCCCAAAAAACCTTCTTTGGCTATAGACAGACAGGATGAATTAGCTTGTCCACAGTCCGAAAATGTATCGATGGTTGGTTCTTCCTGGCAGCAATTTCCCTGGACAGGGACACTGCCTTCTTATGGTTGATTGCTCCCTGGTATGCATTATAATTTTCACGCAGGGCCAGTTTGTCTACCTCCTGATCAGGCTTTCTCCATCAGTGCTGCAACCTCCAACCCTTTCTCTTCATCTCCCTGAGAGCCCCATCATACCACAGGGATCTCAGGTAGGAAGATTTGGGTCATACACGGACAGGTGTGAGGGAGTCAATGTTATCGGATAGCACCTTGTTATAAGTGCCAGCTCCAGCATCAACCCCTCCGACATATGCATCACCCACACTAGATAGATCGGCTGCCACCAAAAACCCTCTGGAGTCAATCCCCTCAAAGGGCGGCAGCTCATCATCTCTGTAGGGGGAGGGCAACCAGCGGGAGCCCCGAACAAGAACTGCACCGTGCAGTGATCGGACCATATGACCTGATCAATCTTGAGATTAACTATCTCAAGCCCCAGTGAGAACACCAGGTCCAACATGTGGCCGCCCTGGTGTGTCACAGTAGAAACAACTTGCGAGGGGTCCAGAGAAGACATAATCTGTGGGAGGTTACAACCAGGCCGAGAAAATTTGCCATCAGCCCAAACATTGAAATCCCCCAGAACAATACATCTGGGAGCTTCCAATATTTCACCTGCGACGAATTCAGTAAACTCACTCAGGAAATTCCCAGTGTCCCAGGTGGGAGATACATAAGGAGAATCCTACAGCCTGCGCCTGGACCCCCACAAACGGCCACACATTCAAAACAACCCAGTGTTCCCACTGATGCATGGTGAAGGCCAAGTCGGATCTAAAACAGATGAATTCTGTATGTGATTTGACCAAATTTCAGATCACATGTTGGACCTTTTCCCTTTACTTGGGGGTAGTAGCACATAAACATATGTCAATGGAATGGCAACAGCCAATCAGAATACAGTATTTAACGTGCTCATTTTCTAGGGTTGCATACCAGAAACTTCTTTCACATGCCTAGAGCATACAAAACAATCAGAACAAAGGCCTTCACAGTAACTGTCCCAAACACTAGGAACTCTCTTCCAAACAGCCTCAAAGAAGCTACTACCACCAGTGCCTTGTAACAAGCCATGTTTAACCATCTCAGTACCCTCAGTGACAGCTCTCCTACCCCACGCAGCTGGCCTACCAGTCACCTCCTCCCTTATCTTTTTACTCAGATCTTATTAAATGTAGTCCATTGTAAATACAGTATGTTACATAATTTAAATGATGTCTTTTATTTCCAGTAGTGTGCTATTGTATATCAGATTTGTTAAAGGGGACCAGTCAGCACCAAGGACCCTACACTCAAGTGTGTGGCTTGTCCCTGTGTGCACATTTTGGTGTACTGACTGTTTACTGTAGTGCAATAGATTGTATCAGACTAATTTTGTTTATTTCTAGGCTGACATTTTTCTATTACTACAAATCCCAGAATCCCTTGCAGCTAACATCAGAGTATTAAGCAGCAGTAGGAGATTCAACAGTCTGCAGTGCATTATGGAGCTTTTATAATATCTGATCAGATGTTTTCCAGATTTACTTTTCTCCATGGGCCAAGAACAGGCCTCTATGACTGTACTTAGCCCAGGGAGGAGAACATGACCAGTAAACAAAAGATAAGAGCTTATATAAACTCTGACATGCACTGCAGGTTACTGAATCTCCCACTGCTACCTATTGCTCTGATGTCAGCTGCAGGGGGTTCTGGGATTTGTAGTAACAGAAGATGTCAGCCTAGAAGTAAACAAAATCAGTCTTGATACACTCTACTATGCTACAGCAAACAGTAAGTAAACCAAAATATTTTTGCACAAAAAGTGCACATTGGGATCAGCCCCACATGGCTACGTGATGATCTGTTATGTACTATTCATCCCATGACAGTTCGCTCCCAGCTGATCTTGGGATCCGTGACAGGAAAGTGAACGTTTCCCAGTGTAAGGTAAGTTATTAATTTAGGGGGTACAAAAAATATAAATAAAGTCATGCTGCAGTATTCAGTTTCATTGGGAGAGAGGGAGCGAACTGTCGTGGGGTGAATTGATATACTCCCACCTCATACTTGAGTGAGGGGCATTTGGTGCTGACTGTACCCCTTTAAGACTCTAAATGTTAGTAACTCCCTGCTGCTGTAACTGTCCCTCCAAGACTCTCTTGAAAAAATAGATGATTCACCTAAATGTACATATCTTGGGATGCAAACACTACTGAAATAGGAGGCAGCAGTTTGATTAGGGTGATAGAAAAATTAGCTATCTATTGTACCCACAATGTATCACTATGTAAATGAGTATACAGGCTGTTATATTTCTGTACTCGCTACAGAAATAGGAGACTACATCTTTAAGTAAAGAAATCTTGTCAGCTAGATACTGTATGCACAATGCCTTGTTTTGAAAATAAACATATGAGATCATATGTTGCTGTAGCCACTATAGAACTAGGACACTGCACCTCACAGTAAGAAAAATGGAAAACAACTTTCTATTGTACCCACAATGCCTTGCTATGTATAGCTACATATTAGGTGCTATGCAGCAGTCACCATTACTACAACAGGAGACTGCACCTCTGAATAAAGAACATTTAAGTCAACTTTATAATCTACCTAGAGCTCCTTGTTGCTGTTTGTAAATCAGCATATTAGCTGTTATACTGCCCTAACATTACCAAAATTGTACTCTTCAATGGACCGTGCAGCCAGTGAAAGTGATTGACTGCTCCCTTGCATGACATCATCGGGGCGTGGCCGCAAGCTAGTACTCATAGAAAACTGGAGGGCAGTCAGAAACAAAGTGCTGATAAAACATCATAGAAAATGACTATGACAGTTTTTTTTACAAAACAAATTGCAACTTCAACATCTGAAACATTGCCAGCAATGGCATACTACATGAAAAAGGCATTTGGGGAACTTCCATAAATCACCTTAAGTCCAAATATTGAGGGAGTTATTTGAAGTTCCAATGTTATCCTATGGGAATTTTCCTTGTTATTTGCCCCTAAATGTTTAGGGGGTAATATGTGTTATTCTCATAGTACTCTGTATGACCTTTGTTTTGATATATAGATTATCCCTTAAGTCCAAATGTTGAGGGAGTTATGGCTTATTAAAATTCTAATGCTATCCCATAGGAATTCTTTATGTTTTTTGTTTGGGCCCTAACTTTTTTAAGGGGGTTATGTATTATCCTTGTAGTACTAACTAAGACCTTTGTTTTGATATATAGATTGTCCGTTAAGTCCAAATATTGAGGGCGTTATAGCTTATTGAAGTTCAAATGTGGGAGAAAAACTAAGTCCAAAATCTTTGTATAAGGGCATTCTTTTTTTTGTATGAACGAAAAAAGCCATATACAAAAAAAGGGAAAAAACTAAGTCCATATTCTCTTTTGTATGAAGGCATTCTTTTCTTGTATGAATGAAAAAGCATATGATAAAGGATGTCTTCATATGAAAAAAAATGGGGAAAAATGAAGTCCAGATTATTTTTTCATATGAGGGCATCTTTTTTCGTATGAACAAAAAAAACATAGGAGAAAGGATGCCTTCATACTAAAAACGAATATGGACTTAGTTTTTTTCTCATCCTTTTTTCGTATGGAGGCATCCCTCCTAAAAAGAATGCATTCATGCAAAAAAAGAATTGGGGAAAAAACCTAAGTCCAAATTCTTTTTTGTATGAACTAGTCCTTTTTTTGTATGCCTATATGATAAAAGAAAATCAGCTTATTAAAAAGGATTTTTAAATGTTAAAAACAAATACATTTCTGGGTAATTTTTTCCAGAAACTAAGTGGAGAATCCACCTAACGAGGTTCTGATTTGCAAGATGCACGTGTTGGTGTATGTGCAGGATGTCATTTTTGTTGGTTTTAAAATTATTTTTTTTGAAAAATATGGAAACCGTATGAAAAAATATTTTTTCCTGACGAAAAAGGAGTAGCCCCATACAGTCCTTTTTTGTTTGGACCAAATTCTTCTTTCATCCCAAGCAGCTATCCAAAAGACTGTACTGAGTATGTTCAGAACTAAAATTTTAAAATGTAATAACTTTGGAACGGATGGATACTTTTTCACCAAACTAGAAAAAGGCACATCTGTTGGCCAATCCTTTTCTACCCTGAACATTTCAGACCAAAACTCCAGACCATCTTGGTGCTAGGCGATGAAACAAAAACCAAAAATTAACCCAACAACAAACAGCAATTTTTTTTTTACTTTTTAAACTATCTGGATCTCAGAATACACACATTGGACTGGAACAAAACTTGGCAAATTAAGAGACCTGCCCCTGAAACAGTGCATGCAAAATGTCATGCAAATATGTTGAACAGTGGTGAAGATATTAAAGTGTGAAGTTTGAAGTTTAACATAGAAACCCCTGCTCAACCCTAACTATAGTGGCACTACTGCACCACTATAACTCATAGCAAAAAACAATGTTAATGCATAAATTAAGTTCACTGAGCCACAAAAGTCAGGACATGTGTTAAGGTTTTGAACCTTAATGTCCACCCCCCCATCTCCTAGCCTCTTGACCCGGGCCAACCCCCATGGATCTTCTGCTTTGAGCTATAGGTTTGGGGCTATATACAAGTGCAACATGTTTGTCTTACTTGATGTATGGCCATATTCAGTAAAGCAGACTTGTTGGGTATGGTCCAAGATTAGTACTTTACTTTGTAGTGTCAAAAGAGTAGACGCAATGCAGCAGAACTGTGGAACACAACCCAAGGTCTGTATCTTGATTCATTCAGGGCCCTTTGGGACCCACATGAAGCAGTAGACCTGTGGGATATGGCCACAAACCTGTATCTTGTTTTGTGCATGGCTGTGTAGGCCCTATGTGAAGCAGCAGACCCATGGAACATAGCCATATACCTGTAGCTTGCTTCACTCAGGGCTGTCTGGGCCTTACACAAAGCTGCAGATCTGTGGGGCATGGGCCTGAATTTGTAGCTTGAAACAGCAGACCCTTGAGGTGTAGCCCCAGACCTGTAGGTTTTACCTGTGGTACACAGCTCTGCACATGTAGAGCATGGCTCCAGACCTGTAGCTTGAAGCAGCAGAGCCATGAGGAATGGCTCCGGATCTGTAACTATTCCTTGGGCCATGAAGTTAGGGAATGGGAATGGGAAAGGGGGTTCCTGTTAGGGTTGGAAACCCTAACTCCATATTTCCTGATGTTTGTAGCTTTGTAACCCTAACATATGCATCAATGTAGTCTTTTGCACTTAGTTTTCTTACTTTTTGAGAATGTATAGTGCCAGATGTATAACTTGCTTCATGCAGGGCCCACAGCTGGTAAAACAAACAGTCATGAGGCATTATTGGGCTTTATTTCCTGTGTAGTACCTCATACATCTACAAAACTGTTTCAGCCATTAGGTAGAGACACAAGTCAATGCCATTTCACATTACGCTTTTCAAGTTACCTCTGTGGTGCACCCTTGCTTCCTTAGCCTAAAGTGAAAGAGCTAATGTCATTGTTGAGCCTGGGTCACCTTACTAGCAGAGCTAGGTTTGGGAGCTGGAGGGGAGCAGGTCAGTCAACCATAGGTTCCACAACTGCAGCAAGCAAGTGCCAGTTCAAATTGTAATGTGGTCTGTTGCATAATCAGTGCTTTAGTCTACTGTATAATAAGTGATATTAATCGTTTTATTTGTTGGTAAGGTTTTGACTAGAGAATGGTATACTGAGCTGTGATCTTTTATGAAAACATTTTGCAGCACATCTCCCCATGTACAAAACAAACAGACAAACAAAAAAAACACATCAATTCTACCCTCAGGGAATGGGGAGTACCATTACAGTGCCAGGGGCATTAGAACGTGCAAATGCTACCGTTGACCCTCTTCTAGCTCCACATATAGTTCCTCGATATGACACAGGGTCAGGCAGTCGATATGCCACTGGGCCAGCCTCAGTAGCCCTTTAATTCTAATGACAGCTAGTAAATTTGTAGCTGGCAGACTACATGGCTTTCTCGTGCTTCCAGCTATTTAGAAAGCTACGAGTAGCTAAGTTATTTAGTGGGGATTTTCCTTTAGCTCACTTGCTGGAACTGCTATTTTTGAAAGTCTGTTAATCTTCAGTCTGAATCCTGTCTGCCTTTGTCTTTCTAATATTGTAAAGTTGTATATTGAATCGAAACAGACTCTAGCTGGTGCAAGTTCTGAGCTGTTACAAATTACACACAGCACTGTCTTTCAGCTACCTTTTAGGTGACATGTTTCACTGAAATGGGATTTAGAAGAGAGCGAGAGAAGACAGACAGTTTTCATTTAGATTGATGGATGAACACAAGAATGCTGGGTTTGGGAAATGTGTCCTAGTAAATGTGAATTTTTTTTACAAGGATTTCACCATATATTCAGGTTTTTTTTTCATTTATGCATTTGAAGTGGTTGGTACTTTATGATGGTAAAGCCGTAGGAAAATATAATCTAGTGGTAGTTGGAATCAAATCAGGGGTAAGTTCAGGACGTAGAAATTCAACACACATTCCTCTAGCTAATCTGTTTATAGAGTACAGTACATTATTAGGATGGAATGTACAGTACATTACTTAGGAACAAACACCATTACATGAACATTTTAGCTTACATATTTGTCATCATTCAGTCCAATACTAGCTGAAACATTTAAATGCTGATATTTCTAGCCACTGAATAAGAGATACACTTAGAATAAAGGATTGACTTAGAGTATGTCATTTGCCATTGGTGACAGGGTAAGCCCATAACTCATGAGTGGTGAAGCTACAAGTAAGTTATGAAGGTCCTACCCCATTACAGATGAATATAGACGACAGGCTTATGCATGCCCTGTTCATACCACACATTTTCAAATGTAAACCTTTCAAGTTAGCTCTCTGATAGAGCTTTAACTTTATTGCCGATAAATATTTTTAAAAGGTTTTTATGAAAATACATTGCATACTGGAGTAGAGATGACCCCAACAAGAAACAAAAACATCCTGAAACAACAAAATAAATATAATTACAGAAAAATTAATGGACAAAGCAAACATATTTATAGGTATACAATTGGTAGACATCTGAAAGAAGCAAAAATCCAAAATGAACTTGAAAACAGAATGACCGTGCTCAATAAAGCAAAGGCACTTAAATTAGTGCAGGCAGAGTGACTTTATTTAAAGAAAAGACCATACAGAAATAAATGGTGCTCTGAATCTGTGTGAATTCTTCCTCAGGTAGGGGGCCCTCCCTCTGAGGAAGAATCTGCATGGATTCAAAGTGGCAGGTTTTTTTGTGTAGTCTTTTCTTTCAGTAAAGTCGCTCAGCCTGCACTAATGTAAGTGCCTGTGCCTTTTTTTGAGTGGTTGTTTTGTTTTCAGGTTTGCCATATTTTTGACTACTGCTCCCTCACTCTCGGTTTGCCAGCTGTGTTGGGTTTTTTTTTTGGTAATAAATCTGGTCTGTTATAGAGATAACTGTATCAGTGACATTGCACTAAATACATATAAGACACATTTTCAGTTGAGCTTTTCTGGGGCCATAACTTTATACTGACTTCATTGCTCTGCTTAGAATGCTGCATAGCTCCACTGTGATATCATCAAGCAGTGTTTCAGCTGGTCTCCCATTGGTTAAATACAGCAGTTTGACATCTCCAACCTATGTTATTTTGTTTAAACATTTCTTGATGGTAGATATGTCATAAAAAATAAAGAGTGTGTCTCTGACAAATATTACTCTTCACTGAGGATATCTCCTCTATTGGGCTACCCCTTTGGGACCGTAAGCCGTTGGTATCAGGACCACTTGGACACTTTTGCTAGCTGGTGGCCACCCACAATGATGTGCCACATCGGCACCTATGTAATAGTATGTGACTCCATTGCTCCTCAGTTCTTTCTTATGTTGTCGACCACTCGTCTGACCTTTTCTTCTTTAACTTAAAATATCAACACTGTCCCTGCATAATGCCATCGAAAGAACCTTTATTTAGGTTTTGTGTCTGTGGTTACAAAATCGACAAGGACAATGCTCACACTGTATGTGTTTGTTGTTTAGACCTGTCCCACAGCATGAGGGCCTGCAGGATCTGCCAGGGTTTTAACCTGGCCACGAGGAGATGCTGAAGGAAGGTTCTGGAAACCTTCATTGCCATTGAGGCCGTGGAATCCTAAATCAGTGCCATGAGCTGTGGCACAGCTTCTCCCTCACGCCTGGCTGCCATGGGGAAGGATACTCTCAGGCAGTCAGCATCCCTGTCAATGCCTTGGTCAGTGAGACTGTCAGACAGAAGTAAACAGAAGGACAAGGACAAATTGTCAAAGACCTCCTCCGCTAACCATCATCATTAACACAGGGAGAAAAATGATCCACTGGTGAGGTCGAGGTCTCCACTGAGGGAGGGTAAGTCATTGTCGACTGCTCCATTGTCGACTACATTCCCCTCCTGACCATGGCTGAGACATCAAGGTTGAGCTTGGTTATGGTGCTGCTGTACCTACTATAGATGATATGCCGCCTCAGTCATCTACTTCTGTTCCAGTAGTCACAAACCCTCTAACAGGCCTTGTTGACTCCCAGGCTGTGCTGATGTCATTTTCTGAAATGTTACTTCGCTTGTTCCCATCGCTCCCAATGAGAGTGACTACAGTCCCATTGACTGAGCCTCCCCAGTCATTACCATCACACCTACCATTCCTCCATTGCAGCTGCCTCCTCAATTACTGGCTCTGTCAGTTATCCCTGTTGTCGTTCCAGATGATATGAGGTGGAATATAATCCTGATCTCCTAACATTGAGGAGGATTTAGAGAATAAGGAGAGGGAAGAAGATTCCTATGAAGGAGGACTGCCTTCCAGCTCTACCCTCTCCTCTTGCAGTGAAGATTCTGTGAATTGTACCCCCAGGTCTACTCCTAAAGATCCCTCATAGCCACTCCTCCTCCCTTTTTACTCACTCTGTCCTTCCTGAATAGAGTG
Source organism: Neoceratodus forsteri (assembly GCA_016271365.2). NCBI lineage: Eukaryota > Metazoa > Chordata > Ceratodontiformes > Ceratodontidae > Neoceratodus > Neoceratodus forsteri. Next base: position 131,626,088 of record JADMNL010000025.1, read on the forward strand.
TAACCTGGTATTGTCATATCCTAGTCATGGTTCCTTGTGAACCATGTCTCGATAACAGCAATGATGTCCGGGTCCGCCTCAGCAATCAGGGCCACTAGGTCTGGGATTTTGTTTCCCTACACTGTGGACATTTGTGCACATGGCCTTCCAGTTTTTACTGCCTCCTCTTCTACTAACTCCCCTCCTATCCCCATGCCTTTCCTCCATACTTCTTTTATCCTTACTCCCAGTCTGCCTTTTCTCTCTGCATTTTTACCTATTTTTGTTTTAGTTAGCTTTGGCGATTTCTCAACCTTAGGGTCCTCTCGGCCATCTGTTTCATTTTGTGTGTGTGGGGTGGGGGCTGTTTGCTTTTACCAGATTATTGCCACCCCCCTTGGCTAGTTTAAATGCTTGTTGATGAAACATTTAAACCTCCCACTGAGGATCCTGGTTCCCCCCTGGATAGATGCAGGCCATTGTCCCTGTACAGGCCTGCATCCCTCCAGGTGGAACTCCAGTTTCCAGTGAAGTCAATTCCCTCCAGTCCACACCAGTCCTTCAGCCTTTGTTGAATCTCTTTGTGTGGAATATCCTGTTCTCCCCCTTGCCTTTGACAGGTATCACCTCTGTAAAGGTTACAGACCATGCCACCTGTCTAAGACTCCTCTCCAACTCCCTGAACTGCTCCTGCATTACCCTAGCCTCACCACTTGCCAGGTCATTCATCCCCAGGTTGACAATGACATCTGGCTTGCCCTCCTATCCTGCTACCCCAGCGATCCTTAGGATGCACCATCCATCCCTTCAAGCCATGGTGCCTGGTAGGCCCTTGACCTCCCTTACTCCCTCTCTTCCCTCTTGGCACCAAGTTTACCCCCCTGATGATAGAGTCTCCCACCAGGGGTTGCTTCCTCCCCAGGGTCTTTGCCATGGAAGACCCCCACATCTTCCTTGGTTACCACCACTGCAGATACCTCTCTGGGACAATCCCACACTGCCAGAGCCACATACGAGTTATGGAGTGGAACTATAGGCGGGATGTGTCTCTTCCCCACTGCCCTCACCCTTCCCAAGCCCACCGTCATCCAGCTGCTCCTCTTCTTTGGTAGCTGTTGAGACAGTGAGGGCAGACTTGGTGTTCCATGGGTGGGGGAGGAGGTCACCTGAATCCTGGCCAACTCAGCCTGGAAATGAGCTACCTCTGTCATCAGCCCAGAGAGGTGCCTGCAAATGGGACAGCACCACAACCTCCAGAATGTCTCTGTGAAGACTGCCTCCCCACAGCTGCTGCACTGTACCACTCCCATAATGTCTATAAGTGTCCTTCCTGCTTTAGGGTATTTTTTTTCTCTCTCTCTCTTCCTTTTTCTCTCCTCTTTACTTTTCTTCAGTAGAGAAACACCCTTGCATTGTTGCCTTTGTGTTCTGTTGTTGTTTCTATGTGCTCCAGTGAACCCTGAGTCACACAGTATGCACACAGTATGCAGGTGGAGGTTGTGGGAATCAAACCCAGGTCTGCGGGATGCACCAAGCTCATTCACAGCTCATTACTGTAACCCCTAAACTGTACTACCAGCTACCAGAAGGTATCACTTATATATCAAATGGCATCTGCTGCACCAACTGTACCTGTTCCTTTAAATGAAAGAAAAAGATATAAAAGAGAGAAGGAAGAGACTGGATTCAGCCAAGAAATGTCATTGTGTGCATGAGACTGGATTTTCGATTGAATTTGGGTAGATCAATTTGAAAAGACTCAGCTGTCATCTTGAATTAAATGCTAGCATTCCGCTCTGTATAAATATGGAATGGACCCAATTATGTAAGAAGTTTCCTTTATTGAAACAAGTTACAGTACACGTCCACTGAAGGGGGAATTAATCAAACTGCAAGATGCCTCACCTGCACAATACAGTGGAGCGATGCGATGAAGTGAGAAGAGAATGGAATGAAGCAAGTCAAAACTTTTTTCCAATCTCCTGTATTCTGATAACTTATGACGAGAGCACAAGTGGATAGTTAAAGGATAAGTACTTTTTTTCTGTTTTAAAACTTATGGTTGGTTTGGGCTTGTGGATGATGAGGTACACTTCCTTCATTTCTTTTTCCATGTCATTTGTCCCCTTCCTTTATTATTCTGACTGAGTCACAACAACCAAGACAAGTGCCATGTCCACCTCATGAAATGGCTGAGATGTACTGCAAAAGGGGAACACTTTCTGGGTCAGCACCCCAGAATACAATTAAATTTCAACAAATGTAGGAGTGGTCTCGGTGGGGGTATTTACTTGCACACTAAGAATACATGTGGGTCCACTCTTACAACTATAAAAGTGGCCTCAATGGAGGAATTAACATACACTGTAGCAGAAAATAATGTAATAAACACCCTTATTTAAAGGAAGAGATTGTTTATTTAAAGAGCTGCTGATGCCTCAAAGAAAACTTTGAAAAACATGATATTTAGGTACAACTGAATTTGCATTCCATATATATTCTACAGATTTCTCCTCTCCATTATTTATTACCGAGTAAATTTATATGAATACAATAGCTATCCCTCAGAGCTCCCTTAGAGTTCATCTGCCTCTATAACTTACTCCCTACTTCAAACCATAATTCTGTGTTATGACATCACAATCTGTTGCCATGAGAGTAACTGTGATGTCACAAGCAGTGCATTATGACCTCAGGTAGGGAGAAAGCAACAGGAATAGATGAACCCTTCAGGAGCAAAGATCCTATTTTCTTGCAAATTGCACCAGTAAGAAATAATGGGGAGGAGGAATATAGAACTAATGTGAAATACAAGCTGAACTGTGTCTAAATATTATGTTTTGTTAAAATTCTCCTGAAGGTGTCAGCTGCCCTTTAAATTGGGTTATACAGGATTGGCTCACAGAGATCAAGGGCCAGATTCACATAGCCCTGAAACTCCCGTAGCTGCGACAAAACCCTGTCACAGGTGGGTTACCACTTGTGGAGCTGCAGTTTTTCCTGCAGCTGTGGTATTCACAAAGGTGGAGACTTTATGACCAGCCCCACAATTTATGACAGCTTGTGGATGGTGTTGCCATGGAAGTCCCTGCAGCTGCGGAAAAGTGTTATGGCTGGTGGGACCCGGTGTAACATAGCTGCAGCTGTGGGGGACTGTGAATACTAATCTTGATGATGGCGGCCACACTGGGCTTGCCTTCATGACTGTGGATAGAATTGCCTTAGTAGTAAGCTTTTTTTTGTTGTTTGTTTAATTTTAAATTGGTCAGGGACCTTTACTGGGAGAGTTAGAATTTTGTTGGCGTTTTTTGGCGGCTTCGAGTTTTTGAAAGTGAGTGGGAGTTCAATCGCAAAGTTCTCTTTTAAGTCTGCCCTGAATATGCTAGTATGGGAAGCAGACGAACTGGAGAAGAAGAGAAGAGAAGAAAATAGTTACTTGGTGCTGAGGAATGCCAGATTGTCAGTGGCTGAGAGATTTATTTTGGAACCTCTGGAGTTTTATAGGAGTCCTTCCTCCTTCTCTCTGGAAACCGGTGTGATTGGGAATCCGTTGGTGATTGGGATCTGGGTTGCGAGGAGGATCCCATGTGTTCCATTTTCAGCTTAGATTGATGTACTGCTGTGCTTTTCCTTGAGTCATTCGCTGACTGTGGTGAGAGTACAGTCGGGTGATGGTTTGATCTTTTGGGAGAAGGTGCGGCTCTGGTTTTGTGGTGGGAGCACAGTCGGAGAAAAAGAAAGGAAGAAAACTGCTGAAGGAACTTCTGCTGTTTCAGCAGTAGGGACTTTTGTTGTTCAGCTGAACTGAAGGTTGGTTTTGGAGACTGGATGGAGCATTTGGGGGAACTCACATTGGACTGTTTGGGAGGCGCCTGCTGTGCGTTGGGGTTGCGACGAGAGGTGCCGGTGCAGGCCTGTTGGAGAATGGACTTGTGATTGGTGGCCTCTAGGTTTCTCGGGGGTCGACTGTTGAGTGGGCCCTTAGCTGGGGGCCATAGTTTGTGGGTCCATTAGTGCAGGGTAATTGCTTCCCAAGTTGAGTGGTGAGGAATCCCCTCTCTGCTCCCTGGACTGGTGTCTCCAATTTTTGATCGTGCTGTGAAAGAGGAGAACTGCAAGCTCTAATTCCCAAGAGTTCTTTGGAAGGGTTCCTTGCTCTGCTGGCTTGGTTTATTTATTGTGCTCCACATTAGTTCATCACCAGGTACTGTACTTATTTTATTTTTGAGGTAGTCGAAGAACCTTGGTAGTGAAAATTTAACTGCTTTTGGACATTTCTACAAGGGTTACGTGAGAGCTACCCTTGTTCAAACTTTAAAGGACATTTACAAGATAGTATAATATATTTTATTGTACAATAATAATTAATTTTTTTTAGAATTGTGTTTGTGCTTCGTTTGTTTGAGTTAATTGCTTTTGGGTTGGGTTGAATTTGTGGGTGGGTTGTTGTGGGTTGTCGTGGTTGGTGGGTGTGTGGTAAATTGAGAACTTTGAATTATTGAGTGGGTTGTTTTGGTTTAGAAATGTGTTGGGGTTTGGGGCCTGTAAGGTGCAGCTACTTGGGCGATGACCTCCAGGGACTTCGTCCCTTCGAGCTCCCAGTACTGTCGTCGGAAGCCTACTTTAGATGTAGGGCTTTAGGGATAGCTTGGGGGGGGGGTCTGGCGAGGTGTCCCCCGAGTGGCTGCCGGTGTGTCCGGGATTCGGTGGTGAAGTCAAGGAGATGCCCTGGGGTGAAATGGGGACTTGAACAGGGTGTGCCCTACCTGGTCCCCATACCCAAGGGCTCCACCTTAGAGGGTGGGCAGATGACTGGTCCAGCTGCTTTACCTCATCCTACTCAGGTTGTGATGTGCAATGCCAGATCGATAAGGAATAAGACGGCTATAATGGCGGACTCGATATCCTTTTTCGATCTGGCTTGCATCACGGAGACCTGGCTGGATAAAAATGCTGCCCCAATTTTGGAGGCAGCAGTGCCAGCCGGATACTCCATGATACACAGCCCGAGGAAGGATCGTAGGGGTGGGGGTGGTGGCTATTTGCTTTAAATCTAGCCTGAACCTCATGGTGCTGCTTGTGGGTCCTATGGGGTCCTTTGAATGTGTGACTGCATGAGGAGGTATGGGTGTGGGCTTCAGTGTCCTTCTGCTGTATCGCCCCCATTTAACATTGGGAATTTTTTTGCAGGAGGTTGAGGAGCTCATCATGGGCCTGGTATTGGAGTCCCCCAGGTGGTTGATCCTGGGGGATTTCAATGCCTGGGTCAACAGGGGGCTGTCAAAATTTGGTAGAGATCTTCTTGGGAGCATGGAGACACTGGGCCTGACACAAAAGGTGATGAAAGCGATGCACTCAGGCGGCCACACATTGGATTTGTTTTTTCTTCCGAGTTGGATATTATGAACCTTAGTGTAGATCTGGTGGTTCGGTCGGATCATAGCACCATGGGGTTCACGTTTAGGGCCCCTCCAGATGGTCCTGCCCCTATGGAGATGGTTCAGTACTGGTCTTTAAGGGTAGTATTCCCAGAGGATCTTTTGGCAGCACTGGACCTATCGGGTGTTGAGGCAGCTTGTGCGATTGGGTCAGAGGAGGCAGTAGCGGCCTATAATGGGGAGGTTGGTGCGGCCTTTAACTCAATTGTACCCTTACGTGTCCAACCCCGTCTACTTATCGGAGATCTCCTTGGTATGATGAGAACCTCTAAGGTTTGAAGACTAGGGGTCAGAGGTTAGAGAGGCGCTGGAGGAGATCTGGTCTGGTGGAGGACAAATTGGCCCTGAGAGCACATTATGTGTACTATCGAGGGCAATCTCCCATAAAAAGACAGATTTTCTGTCTAGGGGAAATTGCTACAGTGTGAAACAGACCGGCTCAGCTCTTTTGCACAGTGGACAGGTTATTACATCCTACCTGTCTTTGTGTTGGAGGGGTAAGTTCAAGCATAAGGTGCGAGGAGCTGGCTCTGTTTTTCGATGACAAGGTGTCCTCCATCAGGGCTGAGGTCTCATTGAACATCTCTTGAAAGGGCTGCAGGGTCTGGCCTGAGTTGAGTCGAAGCACTCCTCCTGTGTGGGATGAGTTTGAGCTGATTGGGGTTGGGGAGGTGGTAGAGATAATCTCTAAGCTGCAGCCAACCTACTGTGATTTAGATCCAGGTCCAACTCGCCTTTTGGTGGAATGTTTGGACCTGACTGGTCCTGTGATTGCTGGAGTAGTCTGGAGTTCTTTAGGGAGTGAGATCTTTCCTTTAGCCTTGAAAGAGGCATTGGTTAGACCCCTGTTGAAAAAAACATCTTTGGACCCGGACTGCCTCAGCAATTACAGACCTGTTTTGAACCTCCCATTTTTAGGGAAGGTTGTAGAAAAGGTGGTGGCTATTCAGCTGGAGAGACATCTCGCTGCTTCCTCCACCTACTAGCCTTTCCAATCTGGGTTCCGAGCAGGGCATAGTACAGGGACGGCACCGGTGAGGGTGCTTAATGACCTCCTGATGGTGAGGGATAGAAGGGACCATACCACCTTGGTCCTTCTAGACCTCTCTGAGGAGTTTAACACCGTGGAACATGAGGTGTTACTTGACCGACTGTGGTTTTGGTGTGGCCTGTCTGGAAATGTCATCAACTGGTTTAGGTCATACCTGACAGACAGAGTGCAGAAGGTGACCATGGGAATTTTCTCATCAAACCCAAAGCCTCTGGGCTGTGGCTTTCCTCAGGGGTCAGTTTTATCACCTCTGTTGTTCACTGTGTATATGCTGCCACAGGGGGACATTATCAGGCAGTACGGGCTGGGTTTTCACTGCTATGCAGGTGATACACAACTGTATCTGTCCTGTGCTCCCAATAGCCAGGTGTCAGACTCAGTATTTAACAGCTGTCTTGAGGAAATCCAGACATGGATGACTCACATATGGCTTAAACTAAACCCAGACAAGACTGAGGTACTGGTGGTGGAACTGGGTCGTCAGGACGGGGGGGGGTATGACATTACCCCCCGAACTCGTGTTGGGGTGTGTGCCTTTAATCCTCTCTAGGCTGGATGGTGGCCGGACACTTGAAACACAGGTGTCGGCCGTGGTGAGAACCGGGTTTTACCATCTCAGGAATATTGCCCGAATTTGAGCCCTGATCCCGCCTGATGAACTGCCCACACTGGTGCATGCTTTTGTCACTTCCAGGTTAGACTACTGAAATGCCCTGTAAATAGGGATATCTGGAGGCAACCTCCGCAGACTGCAGCTGGTGCAGAATGCGGCAGCAAGATTATTGTTGGGAGTGAAAAGATGCAAACATATCACCCCGGCACTCCGTGAACTGCACTGGCTGCCAGTTCGGTGGAGGGTAGTCTTCAAGATAGGGCTGTTAACCTATAAATCCCTGCTTAAGTGGGGCCCAGCCTATCTGAAAGAGCTCCTTGTGCTGTACCTCCCGGCCTGGGGCTCTCCATTCTGCCGGGGGTGGCCTCCTTGGAGTTCCCAGGGTTAGGCTGCGGCATTCTGGTGATCGGGCATTTGCAGCATCTTTGCCTACCCTGTGGAACTCATTGCCTGGTTATCTTAGGGAGGCTCCCACAGTGGAAGCCTTTAAGAAGGGCCTCAAATCATACCTATTTAATCAAGCTTTTAACTGAAGGGTCTTTTAAAAGTAGTATATTGTGTGATGTTAGTTAAGCTGTTGTTTTTAGCTCTATTTTGTATATTGTTGTAGTTAGTTTTAGATTTGTATTATTTGTTTTGTATTATTGTACCGTATATGTTATATGTAAAATATTGTACAGCACCTAGAGTCTCTGGAGATGGGTTCTATATAAATAATCTATCTATCTATCTATCTATCTATCTATCTATCTATCTATCTATCTATCTATCTAATCTCAGCAGCAGCAGAGATTTCAGTCTACAACTGCAGTTGTGGAGTGGGACTTAGTCCCATTTCGTTTCGTGAATCTGGCCCCAAACATCTTGTTTATAAGGGGAAACCTGTTAATGGTGACCGATGCAGTTAGACATACTCCAAATCCATCCAAACCCCGTCTCCAGGCCCCAACTTATATTCATGCTATTACTCCTGCCCCCCCACTAACATATTGGTCTCATTCCCTCATCATTCCATGCATCCCTACTAGCTTTACCAAATTTCTTTGCTATTCTCCACCTCCTGCTTCATCACTGTACCACTCCCTTCTGCCTCACTTACTTTGCCTCCAAGCCCCATCACTCCAAATCCACAAAGCTATATTTCCTCATCATAGCTCTACTATCACTCACCCTGGGGGACAGCCACCCCAACCCTGGTCCTGCTACTTCCTTCACTCGTGCCCTCTCCCCCACTGCCGCTGCCCATACTCTTACCCCAACAGCCCTCATAAAGAGTTTCAAGATATTACACTTAAACATTCGTAGCCTACTTCAAAAAATAGACCTCCTGCAAGCCATGGTTGCTGCCCTGAAACCAAACATCCTAATTATAACAGAAACATGGCTGAAGAGCATGATTCCTGACCACTTGGTCTCCATCCCTGGTTACTCCATCCTAAGGCTAGACAGAGCAGGCAGGGGTGGTGGAGTGGCCATGCATATCCATGCCTCCCTCCAGTACTTCCCAGTCTTCTCCTTCTTTAATCCAGCAACCCATGATGCCTTAGCCATCAATGTATCCCTACCTTTCTCACTCCCTATCTTTGTAGCCGTAATCTATTGCAGTTCAAATGTCCAGCCCGCTGTCTCCCTTGACCTCCTAACTTCCATTACTTCCTTCTCTTAATCTGGTGAGTTTTACATCCTTGGTGACCTCAATTTAAATTGGTTGTCCCCAACAACTTCTACCATAAGAAATGCTATCAGTGCTCTGAACCTCACACAACTAATTACAGAACCCACTCACCCTAATCACAAGACCCCAAACCACTCCCTACAATAGAGTCATCACCTCCGGCATCCTTCAAGATGCTCCCAGTGACCACAACCCGGTTTTCATGGTCAGAAAAGTTCACAGCCCTAAATCCCCACATAAAACCCTACAAATACGGACTTATAAATTCCTAGAATTGGAACCTCTCCTGCATAGCCTTGCCTTCTCAGACTGGCCCCCTCTAGCAAGCACCTCTATTGTTGATAAAGCCCTAATCTATTTTAAAGATATGTTCCTAGCAAATTGGAATGCCTTCACACTCCTAAAACAAACAAGTGTTAGGGGTCAGCACCTCCCCTGGATTACCCCTGAATTACTAGCCTGCCACAGAGCCAGAAATCGGGCCTGGAAATGCCACAAAGTCTACCAGCTTCCAGATGACCTTCTTATTTACCGAAAACTTCGTAATGCCTGCACCTGGGTCACTAGGCTAGCCAAAGCAGAGTATTTCAAATCTACATTTGCGACTAACATCAATTCCCCCTCCAAGATCTGGAGAGTGGTCCATGCCCTCTTTACCCCCCCCATCCTGTCCATGCACTCCTATACTTAAGATAAATGATACCCTTGTTGCTGATCCAGGTGCAGTAGCTACTGAATTCACTCCTATTACACCACTTGTGCTGGTGAGCTACTCCACTCCCTCCCAAACTATGTCCCTTCCTCTCCCCTGCCTATTGTCTATGAATGACTCCCCCAATTCCCCCTTCTCCTTCGCTAATGTCTCCCCAAGTTACACCCTAAATGCCCTGCTAGCGATCAGCCCTTCAAAAGGCTCCTCCTCAGATGGCCTTGACCCTAAACTGCTATCCCTGTCAGCCCCAGCCATCGCCTACTCGTTCTCTATTATCTTAAACCTCTCTTTCTCAACTGCCTCAGTACCTTCTCCATGGAAACATGCAGTGGTCCTTCCCCTCCACAAAGGTGGAGACTCCACCTCCCCAGGCAACTACCACCCCATCTCTTTTCTCCCTACCCTTGCCAAACTTCAGGAGCACCTAGCCCTTTCCCAGCTCACCGCTTACCTCAATGACTCCTCCTTCTTTACCCCTTATCAATCAGACTTCAGGAAAAATCACTCCACCACCACCTCCTCCCTTCTTCAGCTCACTGATTCTATCCTCACAGGAATAGATAATGACCAAATCACCTCCGCCTTTTTAGTCAGTCTGGCCAAAGCCTTCGACTCAGTCTCCCACTCCCTTCACCTTGACACCCTATCAACAACTGGGCTATCCCCCTTAGCCACAGACTGGTTCAAGGCATACCTCACTGGCAGAACCCAATCAGTCAAGATCTCTTATGCAGTTTCCCAACCCCTCCTGATAAGAACTGTTGTCCCCCAGGGATCAGTGTTAGGGGCACAGGGTCATAATGCCGCAAGACATTATGCCGCATGGCAATATCGTGCTGCCAATACAGCATGATTTATGCCATGAGGCATAAGTCTTTCTTCTGTAGGGGGCTTCACCCCCACCTCCCCCACTGAAGATTCTCAATTCTGGGAGGGGGTCCAACTCGGGGAGCGCACAAGTCCAAAAAAAATCAAATGTTCCTGGGACCAGGAATCAAACCCGGTCCCAGTCGCAGTGCCTGGGTTCCTACTGCTGTGGCTCAGTCCTGTGAGCCACAGCAGGTGCTCGTTGGGACCCGCTCCCAGCAGAGGTCCTGTTCTCTGCTTGGGAAACTGCTATTGGTGCAATACCGTGTACAGCAGTATATGCGGTATTGCACCAGTAGCGGTTGCATACTGCACTGTACCGGGTTAGCCATAATGTCGTACGCTATTAAGACACTATGACCTGGTACGAGTGTTAGGCCCCTACTGTTCTCTATTTTTCCAAACGATCTCCTGTCCACCTGCTCATCCTTCTCCTCCACTGACATGTACACTGATGATACAGTCTTGTATGCATCTGGTTCCTGCCCCACCGAGGTTGCATCCAGTTTGCAGCATGACTTTGACAAAGTTCAGTGTTGGTTTGCAAACCACCAACTCTCTCTCAATGCCAAAAAAATAGTCTTCATGACCTTCAGCACCAGGCAGAGACTAACCAGGTTTCCCTCTCTACCCTTCCTCCACACCCTTGATGGAACTTTACTCGAGGACACATCCTCCTTCAGGTATTTAGGTGTCTGGCTGGACTAACACCTGAACTTCTCTGGTCATATCGACACCATTCAGAAAAAATTGCATCCCAAGCTCAGCACCTTATTCAGGAACCATGCTTGCATCCCACCCATGGCTAGGCACGAGATTGTCCAGAAGATGATCCTACCTATCTTCAACTACTGTGATATAGTCTACAGTGCTGTCCATAAGTCCTCCCTGGCCAGACTAGATACCCTCTTCAACTCCTTTTGCCATTTTGCTCTTGACGTCCTCTTCCACACTCATAATTGTGATCTCTACCATGCCCTATCTTTCCCTTCCCTGACAAACCAATGTCTCTTTCACTGCACAAAATACACCTCCCACGCACTGGTTAGGTGAACTTCTCTCCTCTCTCTCCCTTGCCTTTACAACCACCCCACCTTCCCATTCTCCAAGATCTACCAACTCACAAACCCTGGTGGTCCCACACCGCTCCACCCTTATTGGCCAATTGGGTTATTCTTATCATCTCCCAAAAATCTGGAATTCACTTCCCCCTCAAATTCACCACTCATCTTCTTGCTGCTCCATTAACTCTGCTCTCAAGAACTTCCTTGCCCCTTCCTGTGCCTGCCATGACTCTCCCTAATCCCCCATCTCCCCAAGCCCATATTACCATATGCCTACTCCCCACCATTTCTGCTTCTTTCTGATTATGCTCCTCCTAGTCCCCTACTCTCCTTCCACCTAAAGTGTTCCTCCCCCTTCTTTCTCTACCCTTAATCTATCTCCCTCCTGTGAGCTCGATCACTGCTTTGTGCAGGCAGGATCCATAGTGCATGGTGGGCAATAACTTTACTCCTTTCCCCTATTTCTCCTTTTACTGCTCCCCCTCAGTCACTGCTAGATCACTGCCTTGTGCAGGCAGGGTCACCTGGCACACTGGTGGGGTACTACCACCTTGTACTATAGTTGACCTCTGCTACCCCCTCCCACAACATCCCTCCTCAAACACCCCCTCTCTCTTGCATAAATAACTCTCATTGCCTATAACTTGTGTCCTACCAGTAGGGCTGTCCACTGCCCTGCCCAGATAGGGATAACAGGACATTGTTGAATTTCAACTCCCCCCTCCCCTCCTTGGATACCCCCCATCTACAATACCTCTCTGTTATCACCCTGCCACACTCTACCTCTCCTCTCATCCTACCCCCCCTTCTGGTTAACATAGCCTAACACTGGCCTACCTCTACACTCAATAAGCACTTATAACCTACTCCTATACCCCTCTTATAGGCATTTTAGTCCACCCTGTCATTTCTGTTTGCCTTGAAAATCATGTTCTACCTGCATCTCTCCATAAATTTCCTTTCCCTTTTTCCATTCTGTCCTCCACAACTTTTCATTCCCTCCTTCCATTCTTCCACTCTTCACTCCAATCACTGTGAATCTTGAATATCTATGTTACACTAATGGCTACCAACTACTATTGTGTCATCTTACCATCTAGTGCTACATTCTGTTGCCAGGTTATTATGTGTGGTTCATAGCTCAGTGCTTGTGCTACGTACTGTAGCTGAATAATGTAGGTTGTGCTTGGATACAGAGGCCAGACCAGTAGGTAGGGCAATGCTTACAAGGTATTAGTTGTATGAAATGATTAGTGCTTAGGTACTTCAGCATAGCCATGAGCAAGTCAGTGATTATGGTACATGTGAACTGGATAGTATATGCAAGGTGTTTAGATGCTTGAACTAATGAGTAACTTGTTATGACTTGATGTTTTGGCCTTTCTCTTTATTCCACCATAGGAAGGATGCTTAGTCAAGTAGGATGAGACCCCCTGGTGGGATAAGAGTGCCTGAGAAGGAAGAGGAGGTGTAAGGGGAGGATGGAGGGTGAGTGCAACTTGCTCTAAGCAGAGTGGCAGTAGCCTGATAGTTTAAATAGGATGTGGGGGAGGAGCTCTTCCCCCCCCACATAACTACAGGCATGCGCCTTTCAATTATATGTGGTTCATAGCTCAGTGCTTGTACTATGTACTGTAGATGAATGATGTAGGTTGTGTTTGGATACAGAGTCCAGACCAATAAGTAGGACAATGCTTACAAGGTATTAGTTGTATGAAATGATTAGTGCTTAGATACTTCAGCATAGCCATGAGCAAGTCAGTGATTATGGTACATGTGTAGTGGGTAGTATATGCAAGGTAATTAGATGCTTGAACTCATGACTAACTTGTTATGACTTGATGTTTTGGCCTTTCTCTGTATCCCACCATAGGAAGGATGCTTAGTTGAGTAGGATGAGACCCCCCCAAAAGAAATAATGATTATCAGTACGATTATCTCCTTCAACTCCGGAGAGTGTGGCCAGTAGCACACAGGAGAGGAAAAGAGGAAAACCCCCCGTTTGGAGGAAACCTCTGAGGACCCATGGCTACTGACCTGCCTGTCCTTCTGGGCGTTCTAAAGCAGAAAAATCCTAAATTAACAACATTAGGTTGTCGGCTAGTCTGAAGTCCAGTAGATTGTAGATCCTGAATCAGATGAAAGCAGGGAAGCAGGAATCGAGCACTGATGTTGAGTGTCCGATGAGAAGATGGCAGCACATCCTTCTATTGAATTCCCAGTCCAATTGATACATGTCCAGAGTAAGAATCCAATACAAGTAAATTTGAATCCACAGTTGAGAGCATAAACAGTCTCAAAGGGTCGAGTGTTGAACTGGTTGAAGCAATCCTGAAGGTGAGAAATTCTTTCTGAGGAGGACCATGATCAGATGACTATGTCTCTAGGATCCAGAATAGGAAAAATGGTGGTCCACGTACTGTTTGACAAGCTATGCAAAGGATAAGGCCCTTGGTGATAAAGCAGGAAGCTGGAAGCAGGCTATGAGGCTGGAAGAGGTGGAGTGGTTGGAACTTCCGGTCCAGGGTGTGGCAAAGCAGGCAGTAGTATATTAGGCAATAGAACTCAAAGTACAAGTAGGTAGACAAGAGAAGTTTGATGGACCTCCAGGCCCTGAAGGGGTGAAGCAGGTCATGTAAGTAGGCAAGATGATCTCAATGAACCTCTAGTCCCTGAAAGGGCAAAGCAGGTACGCGTCAGTAATAGAAGCTTGATAGACCTCTGGGCTCTGTTGGGGTGCAGGTCATTCAAGGTGCGACGAAGAAAACCCTCCATGCCCCCAGCAGGGCGAGGCAGGTTGCAGAGTTCAGTAGAGAGCACAGTAGACATCCCAGAGGCTAAAGCCAAAGGGATGGTAGTAGGTATGAGCAATTATTGCATAAGCAAGAATAGACCAGCACATAGGTCAGTAGAAAAGTAATAGTAGTTATGGGACCTGCATGGAATGCAGATGTAGTAGCAAAGAAGTAGAACTGAGTAGATTGTGTATGGTACACAGTGAAGACCAGTGAGGACATGTAAATAAGCAGGTAAATAGAAGAGCCTCCTGTTTGCTAAGCAGATATCCCTGTATAGGATGGTATATATACATTCAGGTGGAGCCAGGAAGAGGTGGCAAGCTGGACAGGTGAACTCATGAGATCGGGTCTGACAAGTCCTAACAAACATCGTGCTCCTGATAGTCAAAGGATGACAGAAGAATGTGGTGAGGAAGATTGAATTGGATGAGTTGGTAACTTGACCAGACGCAATGAGCCTAATAATGCTAGAGTAGGTTAATGTCCGATGCCTAAGTCATGAGATAGAAATGGCACTAAGGATAGAGTTCTGCTGATAGTTCTGACAGGAAGCAGAGTGATAGTAAATCCATACAAACTAAGCAGCAGGGCAAGAAGCGTCCAAGAGAATTGATTGCAAATATCCTGAGATGTAGTCCTGATGTAAGTCCACAGCAGAATGATGAGTGGAAATAGGTGCGAGCAGGCAGGTGAGGGCTGCAGCGTCCAGAACTCGAGAAGTGACTGAAGGTGAGAATCAACTGGCAATGTGTCCAATCCTGATGAAAAGTTGGATGAGTAAGTGACATGGAATAAAAGCTTCTGACATGTGGAATCTGACGAATGCCCAAGGAGGAAATGGTCCACATAGACAAGTAAGGAGCAGGAGCAGATGGTCTAGTAAAGGCAATTTAGACAAACAGGCAGACGATGGAAGGTCCAGACAGTCTAGATCCAGGGCAGGCAAACAGCCGGGAGACAGGACTAGGCAGATAGTTGTCAGAAAGATCCAGTGGCTGCAAGGATGGGAAGGAATGAATCAGCAGATCCTAGTTGGAGAAAAGTGCAGGAGAAGCTTATACAGAGCTGAACTGCAGTAGAGAAGCTCAGGTGAGGACCCAGTGGAAGGATCCTGAGCAGGGCGCTAAGCCATAGTAGCGTGCACAGCCAAGGATGGAGACAAGCGACCAGCTGGAGCCCTATGTGGGGTATGATGAGGACTGGACCACACATAGGTCAGCTGGAGGAAGGAGTAGAGAGCAGCAGCTGAGCCCCATGAAGGCTAGCATACCGCAACCCTCACACAGGGCAGCAAAGGAGTAGTGAAGGTAGTCAGGCGAGGCCCAATTGATTGAGAGCTGAAGACTGGTGAGCTGAATGAGCACAGTGTGTTGAGATTGTAATGAGCATTGAGTGCTGAGACCTTGCAAGGTCGGATGCAGAATTGAGAGCAGCAGAATCCCAGAGGCTGAAGCTGAGGGAATGGTAGTAGGCATGAAGCAATGGTTTGCATAAGCAAGGAGCAACGATTATGTAAGCAAGTGTGGACCTGCACATAGGTAGTAAACAGAGTAGTAGTAATAAGTGGACCTGCATGTAGGTCTGCAGAACATAGGGCCGTAGAGGAATGAATACGACTTCTGGCAAGCATAAGGAAGGGGGAGTGAAGGAGCTGGGCAGGCCAGGTATCCGGTTCCCTCTTGTCATCAGCAGTGAGAAAAAGGACATTCAGAAAGGTTACACCCATCACTTTGCACTGTCTCAGTTCTTGCAGTGTGCCAGCTGAGTACTAGAGCACTCAACTAAAGGGTGAGTTGAGGCTCACACGTGCACAGTCTATTGCTGTACAATGCCACCACAGACTCGTAAATAGCTCTGCAGATACAATGTAGATAATGCAGTTGAGAAGTGACATAAGGTGACATGAGCAGTCAAAATACAGGAACTAAAGATGTGTAGCACAAGCACTAAATAAGAGGGACTGGAGGTATTATGTCTGCCAGGCTAGCGAATGGTTCAGTAGTGAATAGAGTGAACAGATAGCACAATAGGCCCAGGACTCCACGTAGGAATCTTAATACGTTATGGAGCAGCAGGAAGCAGTTATGCTTGAGCTGAAATACATAGATTATTGCAGTTGCATGCAAGTAATGTGAGAGCAGTGACCTGCCCGGCTGCAGAGCAAAATGTAATTTCTCCCAGAGAGTAGTAGAAACAAGATGCCAAAATATGAACTCCCGGTATTAATAACCAGCGCAGTCACAATCCAGTGTACCAAAGCTTCATGAACTCCCGGATACTAGGTAGTCCCTTTACATGAACAGGGGCATGGAAGAATATGGAAGCATGGTCTGTTGGTGCCATGCAGCAAATCAGTGAGCAAGGCACAGGAGCATAACGACTGGCTGATTGCTGCTGAGTAGTAGAGGTGTCTGACAACAAAACAGAGAGCGAAGCAGCAGAGCATAGTAGGAGAGGGTGGCTGTAGCTGCATGCCAAAGAAGCAACCAAGGAGGCTCCAGCAACAGAGAGTCCATTAGTCCACAAAGCGAGTGGCTCCCAGAGATAATGAACTGAGCAGCGGCATGGAGCAGTGGTTGCTTCGAGGAAGAAAACAGGAGAGGCAACAGCAAGGAACAAGGAGGACAGCTGAGCTGGAAGCATCAGCAGGAAGCAGAACATAGCGGCGGCTGAATGAGCGGGCATGGGTAAAGAGCGTAGGGAGAATAGAAGGAGAGGATGCGGAGCACAAGCAGGGCAGCAGAAACCCCAAAAGCACAAAGGGAGAAACAAACAACAGGGTAACAGGAATAGAAGATGGGGAAAGGGAAATAAACAAACAAACAACAAGAAATGAAAGCAGAAGAGACAGAAGGAACTAGCAGGATGGGAGGCAGAGGATGAAACAAAGAAAGAACCACAACCCAGCAGCAGCATGTCAGCGAGTGCAGCGAGTGCAACTCACTCTAAGCAGAGCGGCAGTAGCCTAATAGTTTAAATAGGATGTGGGGGAGGAGCTCTTCCCCCACATAACTACAGGCATGCGCCTTTCAATTATGTGTGTTACAGTGTTACTAACTGTCACCAACTTTTGCCAAATTGCTATATGTGCCTTCATATCTACTATAGTTAACTGTTGCATTGTTAGACAGAGTGATCGACCTGTAATCCCTCCTGCTGTCATTGTATGTAAGTAAGCAAATTGTATTCCAACATTGTAACATTTCTCTGTATTCTATCCCATGGTTCCCTACCACCAGGTCACACTACGAGATGAGCAGCTTGTTGCTCAACGTGCCTTCCTGATGAAAGATTTCAATAAATAAAAATTAATAAAATAAAATACAACAGCTGCATGCTCGGTTATGGTTATATTTTAGTTGACAAGACATTTAAAGCCATCAAATCACATTCCATCTTGTACAGTAGTCTTTAAAAGGGATTTTCTGAATTCCAGTGAACAATTCACGAATGTCCTTAGTGGAACTCAAATACACAAATTCCACCAAAACTGGTATTTCTGGGCTTTCTATTTTTTTCATTACTGAAGACATTTTGCATGAAAGATGGATCTTACCCCTTTGGTCTTTGCCTTGACGTCACAATCCTCTGCTTGTGACATCAGAATAAGTTGTGTAGTGGTAGGTTGTGATGTCACAGCAGTGGATTATTACTTCAGTGCAGCAGGAAAAGCAGCAGGAACAGAAGAAATCTAAGGGGCAAAGATCCTGATTTCCTGCAAATGTCTTTAGTAATAAGGAACAGAATGTCCTGAATTTCACATTTTCCCCACCAGTATTATGTGACTTGAGTAATTCTGATTCCAGTTGTAAGTGTTTTGCAGAAAACCGGAAAAATCACTTTTGGTATGTTTTTGAGCATGTGAAAGTAGCTGATAGTACATGGTTACCATCTGTTATGCATAAAAATCAGCCTGCTCAAAATCCTTGTTAAGCACATTCTAAACCTTTATGCGCATTCTAAAGTGCTATTATGCACATTCTGAATAGTTGTTTTGCACAGTTCAAAGGTCATATGATTTTAAATTTCTCATTTATTCTATACCTAGCTACTTAATGACCACTCAGTGCCCAAAGTCATACATTTTACCTTTCAAAGGTCTCAAAATTTGATTTTGTTATGTGAGTAGAATAAAGAAATGACAAGATTTTTTGTTTTCATTTCAGTTGGGGGCTGTCACTCTAGTGTAAAAAAACATATATTATAAAAAATAATATATGGTCAACCAGACATAACTTGGCATGTGTTTCCATCTCAGGGCTGAGATGACAGCATGGACCTCTCGAGCTTCGCTCTCGAGGTTCATATGCTGTCGTCTCAATCCCTCGATGGAAACGTAGCCTTGTTATGTATGGTTGCCCATACATTATTCTCTATATTAGGAGTGAAAAAGAGAGTGAGTTCCACAAATAGGGAGAGAAACAACAAAATGTCAGCCTTCCAAATTTACATCTAACCTTAGGTATGTGAAAAAAAAATCTGTTGTTCACATACAGAATCGGTGTTGTATTGCATGGGTGACAGTCCAGACAAGTAAAGTAATGTCTGTTCATTAAACATTTTGCATATTGTCTTTAGCCAATTTGGCTTTCTTATTTGAGATAGCACTGAACAGTCATTTTACGGAGGTTTGCCTGCTGATCTTATTTCAAACATAAAGCTGGTTATTCTGTTATAATGCTGCTATTCTATTTGTGTCAGTGGCTCAGCAGGATGCACGCTTGCCTCTGAGGCAGGACGATCAGAAGCTTGTAGGTCCAAGCCCCACACCAGGCACTTGAGGTAAAATTCCAATACTGACATTGTAGTGCAGCATGGGGGGGGGGGGGTGCTGCACTCCTGAGGTGCCAACTTTTGAATAATATGTTACTCTGAGGTCCTGTCTGCCTGTTCTGGTGGTTGTTCAGGTGGACGTTAAAGATCCTATGACACTTCTCAAAAAGAGTAGGGGAATTTTTTGTTAATGAAATCATACAATCCAGAACAGAAAAGAAACTCAGAAATAAAAACAACAAAAAAAAAAAACACAAATCATCCAATATATACAATACAGCAAACATAAAAATGTACATAATAAAAAAAATCCGAATAGAACTGAAACACCCTATGTAACCGGAAAGTCGTTATCAGTTATCCAGGGTAGATTCCTCCTCACCTTCTCTAATCTCATCATATCCAAACATTGTGATTCATGAAGATAAACATCTGTGATCTCCTTGGAGATTTTTCCATACAGTTCATAATATGTAATCTCTTTCGGTTGAAGGGTAAACATCTAGAATGGCAAACATACCATTTAATTTCTACAAAAATAACAGTCAAAGTACTAGCTTCCCAAGTAAACCAGGATCGTGGATAATCCCAATACATGAGTACAGAAAAGGAGACATGCTGGAAAATTGAAACATGAGATTTAGCATAAAGAAATGCCCAAAACTTAGCAATATAGGAATAGGTAAAATACAGGTGCTGGAGAATTTCCTGTTGAGTGATACAAAGGGGCCTAGAGCAGTCTTTCTTCCACCCTTTTATGTTTCTGGTTTGCTTTCACATTCAGTTTCTCATGGCAGTTGAGCCAATGATGATCCCTAAATTTCACAGGAACCCGTTTCTCAGTTAAAAAGGATAATAAGGCTGATTTACATTCAACTGGACACTTGGGAAAGGAATCTACTTCAGTGAAATGTGTCGTAATAACAGAGGCATAAAGCTGCTTTTTATTGTTAGTTATTACCATCCTACTAGTAATCACCATGAAAGAAGTTTCACAAACACCTCCCATAAGTATGAAGGAGAAGAAATAACTTGTTTAACTTGGTGTAAATTACCCGTATCCCATGCTGTAAACCAAGGTGACACTGTGTGAACAAAAATGTCACACCAGCCCTTATCGGGAGATACAAACGAAGGTTTGAGATTGGCATGCAAAAATTGACAGAAAAAAAACAACACAGGATTCACCATGTGTTGCCCCCCTAAATGTCATGGTAAATACAATATATTCCGTTTAATAGGATTAAGTCTACTCCCCCAAAAAGACTGAACAAAAAGACTATAACATTTAGTTTCTCTTGACTTAAGTACTGGAAAAACTGAACCAAGGAATAAAAAACAGGCATAAGATAAGTTTTAATCAAGTAAACACACTTTAAGAAACTCATTTTCACCCCGTTCCAACATTGTACTGTCTGCGTACCAAGCTGTAATTTTTTATCCCAATTCTCAGTATATCCATCTGTGGAACTCTGTATTCAATACCTAAGATTTTCAAGAAACCTGTCGTTAGAGAAAGTCCTACAACCTGTGCCAAGGGGGCAACCTGACATCCTAAAGGCTGCCCTAGACTTTTAAGAGTATTCAACTGTGTACCTGAATTGGTGCTATATTCCATACTAATTGCCATCGCATGATCAACTGACCGTGTGTTACCGACCAAGAGAACCATATCATCAGCATATGCTAGGGCCTTGTAGGGTACTACAGAATGGGGCAGGCTAATCGGGTCAATTCCTATAGCAGAATTACGAAGTCGAAAAAGAGGATCAATACTAAACACATTCAGAAGGGTGCTGAGTGGGCATCCTTGGTGGACACCCTTCTGAATAGAAACATAAGTACCAAAAAAAACATTGAAACAAGGTCATACAGTAACTGTGCGATATGAACTACGTAACCAATCTATAAAGGTGAGTGGAATCCCATAATGATGTAATACCTGCCACAGAAACCCATGGTCTACATTGTCAAATGCCTGTCTCTGGTCCAAAGAAAAGACATATCCTTCCAACAGAGAGACAGAGTTGTGATCAAAAATTTCCCGTAATAAAATCAACTGGTCAGTAATAGTAGTCCCGGCACTGCACAAGATTGCGCAGAGGAAATCAACAATTTTGCCATTGAAAATAACCTGGTATTCAACATTTTAGTCAGAACTTTAAAATCATTATTCAAGAGGCTTATAGGCCGCCAGTTAGCCAACTCCAGTCTATCCCCTTTTTTAAAAAGGAAAATAAGGACCCCAGTAGACATGTCAAAAGTCACGGTCTTGGTATGAAGGATAAAATTATACACAGTGGCAAGCTCTTCCAGAAGTTCAGCACTCAGAATATGTTAACGTTCTGATGTGAGGCCATCTGGACCAGGAGCTTTACCCTTGGACAAAGCCTGTATAGCTTCAGCAACTTCCTGAGCTCGTAAAGGTTCAGTCAGCTCAAGGAGGAGATTCAGTGGAGCATGTGGAACCTGAAACCGATCAAAGAAAGGAAAAAAATCACAGATTTCAACAGTCTGGCTGCTAAATAAGGAGGCTGCATAGTCAGATGCAATGTGAAGGATACGTTCCCTTGTAGTTTGGACCACACCCTGTTGGTCATAAAGGGCAGTAATGGCTTTAGTCTGTATCACCTCCTGGTGCCTGAGTAAGGGACAAGGGTAGGCAAAAGGCCCTTGTACACTATGCTGTTGTCTAAGTTTCAAGCCCTTAGTCAGTTTTAAATGAAACTGCATCATTTTATTCTGAAAATGTGAAATTTGAGCTGAACAATCATGTCTGGTATTCTGAGAAAGAGAATATAAGCATTGAAGTTGTTTCCTATCCTGTGAGTAAAAAAAATAAGCTCCATTCCTGAGATGGCCTGCTGTGAGAGATAAGTAAAGACTAAAGTTCCTGCTTCGTGTCTAGCCACCAGCTGACCGGATCCTCATATAAATCAAACAACGTTTCCCGGCATTTCAAAAAATATGTGACTTGCTGCAAAAATGTCACCTGTAACAAAAGAGAGGCATTCAGTTTCCAGTACCCAGGTCCAAAAGGGGCAACTGCCCTACCTAATGTAAGTGTTAAGAGTCTATGATCGGAATATGCTGTAGGTTCCACAGAAACAGCCTGAACAAGTAAAGAAACAGAAAGAAAGAAAAAATCAGTAGACAGTGTACCCTTAAAAAAAGTATTTTCCCTGACACCAGAATGAACAAATAATGCATTCTTTAGACAAGCAACTCAAATAGCCGTGTTCAAGGCAGCCATATCACCAAATATTCTTTCTGTCGTTGTGTCAGTCCCTCTATCCTTTTTCAGACCACAATTAAAATCCCCCCCCCCCAGATAACATAGTGAGCAACATGCAAGAAGGGGCTAATTTTTGAAAAAGGGACGTACGTTCAGCTTTGGTTTTTGGTGCATAGGTATTAGTGACCCGAAAAAGAATAGTATCCAAACTAAAGTCCAATAAAAGGACCCTCCCAGGGACAAGGTCTAAGACCCTAACAATTGTTGGTGTAAGTTTATGACAAAGAATTCCCACTCCCATATAACGTTCCAGGCCAATCGACCAAAAGGAAGTCCCAGTGAACCATTCTTTGGTAGAAATGGACAACTCCATAGTGGCGTGAAATCTGGTGTCCTGCAAAAGGAATACCCTAGGAGGATAATATTGTAGAATATTAAACACCACTCTCCTCTTAGAATCATTCTTAATACTATTGACGTTAGACATCAAAATTAAGAAAGGAGGGTAAATTGACATCAGAAAAATCTAAGGAAGCTGAAAGTCATCGTTTCTTTTTTCTGGGTTTCCCCTTACATGGTGGAGGCTGAGAAGAAGACTGAGAAGGAGACCCACCCACTTCTGTGTCTGGCGGGACAGTTTGTTCTCCTAAAGGATTAAAATCCATAGAGGAACAGACAGTCAGCATCAGAGGTATCAACATGCAAAAGTACCTGAAATCTATTGGAGGTAGACTGTACTGTCGTTTTAGGAACCTTAGGAGTAAGTTGAGCTCAAGTAGGCTCCTTCTGGTGGTCATTCTCTGTTCAACACTACCCTCTACCCTTGGGGGGGCATGGAGCTAGGTTGGGCCTGGTCTGGACTAGCCAACTCGGAGTTACCCGGGGAAAAAGCAGTTTGCCCAGCAGGAGCAACAGGGAGAGGAGAAGAAGTCTCCTCTGGATTTGGTCCGGAGTGTACCTCAGGGACTACAGGGGTTAAAGGGTTCGATGTAGCAGTAACAGCTTTCTCAGGAGCAGTAGTAACCTCTGTTTGCCGGAAGGAGGAAGCTTTATTATATTCCCTCTGGGCCAAAGTGACCAAGAGACGCTGTTCCTCACTATCAGCAGAAGAGGATTTCTGATGCGCAGCTTGAGGGTCATGCATACGCATGACCCTCTTTCCCACAAAGGTTACAACAAATAGCATTACTACACTCACTACTAGTATGCCCAGGCCTGTGAAAAAGGGTACACCAGAGCTGATCACAAGCACTGCTAATGTGGCCAGGAGGTCCACACCTGTAACAGGTCTTAGGCTGACCAGGGTAGTACAGGACACCCCTATCTCTTCCTAAGAAAAAACAATTAGGCAAATGTTGGAAGCCTTCGTCCTCTGTTCGTAAAATCACTTTAATTCTCCACCCACCCATCCAGATTCCTTCTGAGTCAAAAATGGCATCTGGATGACTTGTCACAGTGCACCGTTGTTTGAGCCAAAACACTAAGTCAGTAATACTAACACCTTAATTTCTAAAGAGACCAGTAATGGTCTTGTGAGCAGGCCTAGTAAGCGGGATTACCTCAAAAGGGATCCACAAAGGTGTTTTTTTCACTTGGTGATAATGTGCCCAGAATTTATCCAGACCACTCCCCAGTTTGAAACTAATATTAAACACATTTTCACTGGAAACATGAATAAGAGCATACAATTCTGCAACAGAAAATTGCAAACTCTTTTTCAACAAAGTAAGCCCCAAATACACTCTATCAGGAAAAAACATCTAATCCCCCTTTATAAACCAAGCATACAACTTTGTGGCATTTAGCAAGATAAATAGGAGTACGAAAACAGGAAGCATAATATTTGTCTTTCTGAGGAAGGGAAGGGTGCTCAACCTCCTCAAGAGGTACATGAGGGTGATTCCTAATAGCTACAGGGATATTTTTAAGAATGTCAGAAAAGTCCAACAAGTCACTGAGTCCGTTTTGTTCAACGACCTGAACAGGGAGACCAATTCCAGGTTCAGGGTTCAGTGGGAAAATGGGATGCTGCATTAGTTCAAGATCTGGGGGCAAGTGGAGAGGGGAAGATACCATCTCACCTTCCCCAGCAGTAGAATCCACAATAGGAATGTCCAAAAGCACAGTAGTCTGGGCCGTAGGAGCCCCAATAGTTCCCAAAACAGAGTCAGTACTTATGACTGCCAGAGCAGGCATCGGAGACATTGTGACCCGCGAAATCTTAATTGGCGTAAAGCCTGAAATCCAGTGTTGTGTATCAGGTGAACGAATCCAACCTGCCACTTTCAAGGAGTCCTTCACGGACCATGAACACACATCCAGCACAGGCACATCAGCCCAGCTCAGTTTACTGTGAGTCCCTTTCTGAGCAACTCGCTCCAAGGATGTTTTCTCCATAGAAAGAAAAGACAATTGATGCAGCTTGGTCCTGTCCCGTTTGTTGAAACACCACTCGTGGCTTGCTCTGTACCTCATTTTGGGACATAGCCATGGCAACCCCCGATTCAGGAGTTTTACTGGCACCCAGAGTCTCCACCTCATTCTCAACGTTCTTGGACCAAAATCGTTCCACGAGGTCCCGTTGTTTCTATTGATAGGCTTGTTCTTCAAGCAAGAGTAACTACTGTAATGTGTCAGCGTCCAACGAAACAACTGGTAGATCAGGTAAGGGAACTGCAGAATCCGTAGACATGCCAGAATGAGCCTCAGAACTCACAGCAGCTTCTTCTTCCAAAACTACAGTACTAGCTGCTGCATCAAAAAAAAGTTTGTCTCTGGTAGCTCATGAGCCAAGGATGAGACAGACTCCCCAACCTGCTGCACATCCATCGCCACATCCGTCAGCACAGCGACTGACTCGGCCATCCTCTGACGGCCAAAAGGGTTCCCCTACTGATGAGTAGGGGAATTTCCCTGGTGCCCTGGCCAAATTTCCTCCATTCATTAAAAATACCACCAACAGCTTAAATGGGACAGGAAATCTGTGCTAACTGGCAGCAGTTAGTAATGTTCCTAATAAGAGAAATAATAAACTTGCCTCCAAATGAACCATATTTAACTGTACCTTTACAAACATTGATGTGAAAAACTGCGTTTTCAATTGTTTCCTTTTTTTGAACAACATTCTGAATAGTTCTTTTCCTGGAACCAGTAATTTGGAGTGTTTACTATCTCATGGTTTGAGTACAGCATGCTAAACATGAACTATTGTCCTATCAGAACTATGCTTAGAGTTCTTTCCTCAAACCGTGACATACTTAACACTCCAAATCACTGGTTCCATAAAGAGAATTGCAACAGAACACTTCCCATAAAAACAAAACAATGCAAAATACAGTTTTTCATATAACGTTTTATTCAGGTACAGGTACATATGGATATTCTTGGCTTATGGATATCATTTTTGTAAACTGGAACATTATAAACAGCTACCAATTTGAAATCATTTCCTGTCCTGTTTAATTTTTTTTTAATTTTTTTTTATTTAGTTGTTTAACCAGGTATAGCACACTAAGCTGAAAGCTTTTTTACAGGAGCGACCTGGGAGCACAATTTGGTTGAATTTCAGTTGGTTACCATCTCTATCCTCCCCTGTCCCCCAGGACAAGGCTGAAAATAAGTAGAATTGCCTAGTTCTCCTTTCCTGGTCAATAAAAACTAAATAAATGTATACAGTACAATGTCAAGCCTAGCTGAGAGAGTACATCCTGTTAGTCTATAACTAGAGTCTGTCATTTCTTGTAAGCACACATTTAGCACAGCAGTCCCGTGTTACAGTGGTGTAGCTAGGAAAATAAAATTTGTAAGCCAGAACCCTTTGGAGCCTCATTGCCCCCCCCCCATTATAGACATGCTCTCATTTGTTACCCAACCCATTGTTCACCCCATAATGTACTTTAGGAATTGCATAAAAGAGCATAAAATACAGCAGTCCTTAGGTATATGCATTTCATGTTATGTTTCATTCAAACAGATCACAACATTCATATTATAACACCTGCAGGGGTAAATATCAAACAGCAGGAGTAACCAAAATCAGTGGTCAGGGATCAGAATGCTGGCCTCGCTCCAATAGACTTGTAAGCCTGTGGCTTACTTGGCTTATGCATCCCTACACCCATGCCATGGTGTGCGTCATCAGTATTCTGGTAGATGCTGTCACCAACATTAAAGTTCCCAATTCACAAGCATTTACAATTTCACTCATGTGGCTGGTCTTTAAAATTCAGATCCAATGTTTTCCTGGAAGCTGAAATACAGTCCTGTTAAAATGGCATTCACCCAAGTGGTTACTGATACACACCACTGCTTAATAAGAGGTAGAATTACCATAGTAAATGGTTTAAAGTCACAGACTTCGCATAAGGCAGCTGATGCAAATTTAGCATGCATTCCAAATCCAGTGTCACATATCTTTTCCAGACATTTATTTAGCTTAGCTGCAGTTGTAACTTCAAACAATAATGTTGTACATTCTGCATAAGGGATAAGACACGAAAGAGTGGGTATTATACCGTACCATGGCAACATGCCAAGTAGCAGTGGATTGACTGCCTGAGACAAATCCGCAGGCTGCCAATTACCATGAGGCACGAGCCGAGGTTAAAGATTTTATTGGTTTAAAACTTTCTTTATCATCAACGTATAGCACATTATAAATCACATAATACAAAATAATCATCACACAGTACAAGAAGCGTTTGTCAATGATGCCACTCTTCATCTACAGAATCAATAAGTTATTTAAATACATTTTTCCTTAGCTTATCCAACTGGTGTACAAATAAGCTACAGCATGAATTAACTTTTGATCTTTTCCTGTCAAATATAGAAACACAGAAAATAATTGCAGGTAAAGGCATAGAAGCCCCTCCACTCTGCCCATGCCTGTCTAATTGTGGGACTGTGCTCTAGTCAGTCCTCCGTACCTCCTCTCCCTCAGTCTTTCCCCTTATGCACTTTCCCTATGTACCTGTTACAAGTTTACACATAAGATTAGTAGGAGGAATGCAGTAGATTCTCTGAGTTGAGGTATAACACCAACTATCTGGGATTTCTTATTCCATATATTAAATGAATTTTAATGGTAAAATGAGTACTTTCTTAAGACCAATCTAAATTAAGCATATGTTAAATGCTACAGTACTGTCACTTTAAGTAGAACACTACATTCAGAGATCAGCCAAGTGTCTCGCACTCCAGAGCGAGGAAAGGAAGGGAAAGAGGATTGCTTTCCCGGGTAAGTTTGGTGCTTCATTTTAGCAATATTTGTTCTGTAGGTGGTGAGGTCTTTGTGTTTTTCCATAATGATTATAAAGCAGTTGTTTTCTCATCTCTACTTAAGTGAATGGGATAGTACATGATGACCTCATATACAGCCAAGCAGTCTTCACGTGCTGAAACTCTGCATGAGTTACCCTTCCCAGACTGAATCCTGGCATGATTAACAAGCATTTGTCAATGCCAGATGTTCGCCTCTGGTATTGCTGACATACCGGGTCTAGATGCAGATCCCTGTGCTGGAAGAATAATATGGGCTGGGCTTGGGGGGGAGGAGGGAACAGTTTCCTTTTTTACAGAGTTTATTTAAAAAAATGTAACTATGACGGAGGGTTTTCTTTATTTCAGGTGGAGACAATGGGGGATTGGTGGTGGATCCACGGATTTGTGATGCTCTGCTTGGGGAGGGGGTTCAGTAGAACAACGCTTGTTCCCATTCTGAGTTAGGCAGGATGTCTTCCTTTATCTCTCCCACCTAGCTATAGTGGTGGTTGCGCCGCATCAGATCAAGAGTGTTATATGAGAGGCCCAGTTATACAGTCTGAAATTGGGGGAGTGCCAGGCCACCCTGTGCCCTGGGTAGAGTAAGGGTTTTGAGCCTGACTCTAGGCCGCTTACTAGCCCATATGAACTTGGAAACCACAGTATTCCATTTTCAAAACAGCTTTATTGGGAAGCTAACAGGGACATTTTGGAAAAGATATAGGGCCCTCGGGAGCACAACCATCCTTATCACCTCAACCCTTTGTATCAGGTTTATTGGAAGGAGGTCCCATCTCTCCAAGCCCTGTTTCATCTGCTTCAGAAATGGGTCATAATTCTGACGGATTGTACCTTCCAACTTGTGAGCCAGATAGAAGTCTAGATATTTTAATTTGTCTAGCTTCCATTTAAATGGGTATCTTTTCTTAAACCACCCCGGGGGGTCGAAATGAAAGACAAGGGCATCAGTCTTGTTCGTATTAAGCTTATATCCTGAACAGGATCCAAATTCCTCCAATAAGCAGAATACCGCCAGGACAGATTGTGTGGGGTTAGGGAGGAAGAGAAGGACATCATTCACATATAAAGCAATACGGTGCTCTGTATCCAATATCTTCTGCCCGTCATCCCTGGGGCTGTTCGTACTGCTTGTGCCAGTGGTCCAATAAAAATGGCAAAAAAGGCCAGGGGACAAGGGACATCCCTGCCTTGTGCTCCTTCTTAGGGGGAAGTAGTCCAAGTGGTGCCCGGACACCTTAACACATGCCTGTGGGGAGGAATAGAGAGTACGAATGATGCCTGTAAAGTCTGGGGGGAAGCCTATCTTATACATGGTGGAGAAGAGAAAAGGCCAGGACACTCGATCGAACACCTGCTCAGCGTCCAGGCTGAGAAGTGCACTCTGTGTTCCATTAGACTGCATTTCCTGAACCAGATGTAGGGCTCTACATGTGTTATCTGTAGTGGATCTAGCACTCACAAAGCCTGTCTGGTCCAGGTTGATTGGGATTGATAATACTGCACCGAGTCTTCATGCTAATATAGATGTAAAATATTTGTAATCAGCATTGAGCACTGATATGGATTTATATGAGCTACATTGGAGGGGATCCTTTCCGGGCTTGGGTATAAGGGAGATTGTCGCATATGCCCAGCTGGGGGGGTCTCATCCTGCGCCACCTCATTCAATGCATTCAACAGAAGGGGGCTCATATGTTGGGACATGCTTTTGTAGAATTCTGCCCCGTACCCATCCGGTCTGGGGCCTTTTTGTGTTTTTGATCGGGTTATCGCTGTAGCCAATACTGGGGGTGTGATAGGGGTTAGCTTGCTTTGAAAGTTACTAATTTGGTTAGGAGCTGGGCATTGTTCAGGTGTGTATAGTTCTTTAAAGTATTGTATGAATGTTTGGGTGATATCTTTAAGTTTTGTTACGTGCTGACCAGTGGTGGGTTCCTTGATAACTGCAAACATGGACGCCTTGCGTTACCCACGTAGCCGGTAGGCCAATAAGCGGGTGGCTCTAGGGCCTATCTCACCATATTTCTGTTTTAAAAAAGCTAATGCTATTTCAGTCTGTTGGATGCATAAATCATCGAACACTTTCTTAGTTTGTTTGAGCTGGGCTAGCACTGAAGTGTCACCCTGTTGGTGTGCCATCTGGAGGAATTGCAGTGTCTGTTCTAGTAGCCTCTGCTTCTCTAGTCTTACTTTGGTAAGATGAGCCATATGTTTTATTAGATGTCACCTAAGGACTACTTTCAGGGTGTCCCACCTTAGGACAGCTGGACTATCCAGGTGTGCATTTTCCCTTACAATCGCCTCTATTTTCTCTCTGAGGAATTTCCGGAAGGGTTCACTCTTGAGGTGTGCAGGGTTAAACCTCCACCATGTGCGGAGCCTTTCCACCCCCCAGCGCTAGGTGGTCACTGTCACAGATTTGCTCAGCAGGTCAGCCCTCTACTCCCAAAGTGCCAGCCTCTGAGTGTAGGATATGTGGAATGTGAACAGTACAAGGTAACTGTCTTGTCTGTTTTGTGGGTTCAAGTCACCTTAGTCTCAAGTTCTGAAGGGATTCAAACTAATAACCTCTTGTTAGCATACCAATTATCAGGCTCAGATAATTCTGTCTTCGGGGGGCCAAATATCTTTGCCTACGGGCACCTAATCAGGTATTACAAAATGAACCCTTAGAACTCTATGCAAGACCTTAGAGAACTCTATCCGTTTCCCAATTTGGTATCATAATAAGCTCATACACAATGTCAACTATAACCTTCAAAGCTCCACTTACATAAAAAGAAATTTCAAGGCACACCAGGCTGTTTCTGTTTTTAAATATATATCTTTACTTTAAAATAGATAAAATAGGAAAACAGTAAAATTACAGAACAACATATCCCAACACATACAGCCTTAAAACAAACAGGTTTAAAAGTGCAGATTCCTACAAATAATAACACTCAGACTAGTCTTGTCTAAGGTCCTTACTTCTTAATCTTTCAGTGCTTTGTGGTCTGTCTTCTCTCAGTCAGAAATATGAAAAAGTGGGCGTCTCTAAGGTCTGCTCAGTAGGTTTAAAAACAGTCTTCAGCCGGCCTTCTCCCTGAGGTCACCTAACTCCGCCTCGGTGTATAAAAATGAATATTTTATAACACAGGCTGTCCTACTAAGATATTTAAAAAAATAATAGATGACATAAGGAATCGCCTCTTCTCCTGTGACTGGTCCAAACCAGTCTGTGCTCTGCTTTTCCCCAGATATCAAAAGCCTCTTTGATGTCATTCACTGTATATTTCACACAAATGTATATTTGACTCCTTAATTTAGTCTGGGACCTGGTATACCCAGGTATCAAAGGTCTCTTTGATGAAATGAGCTAACTTCTTGGGAGACACCCAAAACACATGCATGCTCTTTCCATTATGACGCCTAGTGCAAATCAAAGGATTTCCCTGAGGATGTCATGAATGGCTAATTTTATTTCCTGGGATCAAAGCAAATTGACAAAGTAATTGCATTTTAGAAATCTGAAGTTAAAACTACCTCTTGTCCTTTGAACTTATCCCTGGGGGGTTTTGTGTCAACTTCAGCAAGACAGCATTTTCTCTTGACACAGTCCATCACACATTTTTTTATATTTACAAAAGAAAATTGATACAAGAATCAGAACCAGCTGTCCAAGTGTGATAGTCACTACTGGAGCATGGCCTGCATGTGCTATGATACACACCAGATACTCTTAAGTTTCCTTTTTGTGTATAGCAGTGGTCACTGCGGGTATATGTGCCATGTACAGCAGAATAGTATGTATAGCCCCCTGGCTCCAGGGTGCAGAGACCACCACATATCCAGCCACCCCACCTCTTGAATAAATCGTTTGACGAACTTGTGAGAAGCAGGCTGCTTGCCTCTGTGTGCCCTGGTGGTGTCCAGGAAGGGGGTGGGGGCTATATTAAAATCTCCCACCAGGAGCAGAGTCCCCTTGGTCATAGTGACTACCTTGTCTAGTAGGGACTTAATGGTAGGGGTGTTTGCCCCCGGGGAGGGAGATATATGTTCGCCAGTGTAACCTCTCGATCCTGTAGCCATCCCTGTGCAATTATTAGTCTCCCCTCTGGATCAGCCTATTCTTTAACTAGTCTAAATGGGGTATGGGTTGAAATCAAAATGGCAACGCCTTGCCTCCTGCCTCCATTCCCCATAGCTGAAGAGAAGACCTGGGAGAAACCCTTCCCCTTTAATTTTCCATGCTCTGTTTGGGTCATGTGTGTCTCCTGACTATATACCACCTCTGCTTTGGTTTTCTTCAGGAGACCCATAACCCTAGTTTGTTTTATGGGACTTCCCAGGCCATTAATATTCAGAGAATACAGTGTTATATGCTGGTTATTCATTTTTAAAACAGTTTAAAGAAGCTGTAATCCTATCTCCATCTAACAATTCACTCAAAATCCATACCCCTGTCTCATATGAGAGGAATCTGTGACCATCTATCATTCTCTTAGAAATCATAAACTCTGTCTTGTATGTAGCCATTGCCATTTGGCAGGTAACTTGTTGGCTTAACACTAAGTAAGAAACCTGATCACTAACTCTGTGACTGTTAAAAGTAACTAGTCAGGAGTGGGTCTCCCAGTTTCAGTGGGACCAGTTAACGATTTAGGCCAACTGGGCCAACATAACCATTCTGGGCAACCATCGGAAAATGAAACTTCCATCATGGCCCACAGTGGGCTCAGGGAGGGTGAGGATGGTGGAACAGAGGCACACCCAGTCAGTTGTTCCACACCACAATCCATACACCATTCTGGGGGAGCATAGCTCCCCTATGGATGCACCCACAGAGGAGGCTAAGGAGGCTGAGGACAACTGTCACAAGGGAGGCCCACAGGAAGGAGGCAGAGGACAGCACAAGGAAAGAAAGCAGCTCCTGGTGGGGGACTTAATTATTAGGGGGATAGAACTTGGGGGAGCAGGGAAAACTGAAGTAAGGTGCCTGCCTGGTGCCATGGCTTGGAGAGACAGGAAGCGCATCCTCAGGTTCATGAGAACAGCTGCACGGGAGTCTGAGCTGGACGTCATTGTCCACCTAGGGATAAATGACTTGGCTAATCATGAGATTAGAGCAGTGCATAAGGACTTTGTAGAATTGGGGAGGGGCCTAACACAAGTAGCACACACAATATCCTTCTCTGAGGTGCTGCCTGTCAATGGCATGAGTGAGGCGAGGGTACTTTGCACCATGCAGTTTAATGAATGGTTGAAAAAATGGTGTGGCGCACAGGGGTTTGGCTTCATTCGGGACTGGGGTTCCACCTGAGGGACACTAGCCTATACTGGCAGGATGGTCTGCATCTGTCCAGGAAGGGACAAGTCTTTGAGCAATCTGTTTAAATGCTTCATTGGCAAGCTTTTAAACTAGTCAAGGGGAGGCACTGATAAGCAGCAGGAAAATCCCAGCCTCTCCCTACAAAACAGGGTACTAAATGAGAAAAAGACCGAGGTAGAAAGGTCAGTGGGGGATGCTGCAAAAGAAGGTAAAGCCATCAATGAGTACCAATGCCCGTAGTCTGAGTAACAAGCTTCCTGAATTAGTGGCCTTGATGGAGGAGGAACATCTGGATATCGTGGCAGTCACAGAAACATGGTACGCACAAAACCATGACTGGGACATAAACATACCAGGATATGCTATCTACAGGAGGGACAGGGAGGGTAAAAGAGGAGGAGGAGTAGCCTTTACATAAGGAAGGAATCAAAGCAACAGAACAAAAGGGAAAACAGGGAGGAGAAGAAGCACTGTGGGTAAATTTGAGACCGCAATGGCACCACAATCCGCACAGGGTTGATACAGACCTCCTTCTCAGGGGGAGGAAATGGACAAGGAAATGATAGAAATAATACTTAGAATGACAGAAAAAGGGGAGATATTGCTGATGGGTGATCTGAATATGCCAGATGTTAACTGGAGTGCAGTTGCAGCAGCCACTTCAAAGAGTGGGGTTATTCTAGATGCCCTACAGGGGGCATGCCTTAGACAACTAGTATAGGAGCCCACTCAAGAGGGAGCAATCTTAGACCTGGTTCTCTAAATGGAGATGAAGAGAAGATCACAGATGTAGAAGTGGGTAGCCATCTGGGAACTAGCGACCATCGAACAGTATGGTTCACAATAAACACAGCAATAGAGTCAAGTTGACACAAAGGCAAAAGTACTGGAATTTAGGAGGGCTGACTTGCTAAAATGGGTGAGTGCCTAATGAATGCACTAGCAAATGAGCAGGAAGGAGAGGTGGAAGAACAATGGGGAATTATAAAACTGCCATCACAGAGGTAACAAGCCTTGTGTGAAGCAAATAAACAAAACAAAACGATGTAAGAAACCACTATGGTTCTCAAAGGAAGTGGCAGTGAAGGTTCAAGAAAAAGAAAGCATTCAGGAAGTATAAGGAATCACAGAAGGAGCAGGACAGAGAACTGTATCAGTTAAAGCAAAAGGAAGCTGGGAAGGCAGGCAGAACAGCAAAGGCCCAAACCGAGGAAAAGATAGCCAACTCAGTTAAGAAGGGGAATAAAACCTTTTATAGGTACATCAGGGAGCGAAGGAAGACCAAGGGAGGGTTAGTGAGGCTTAATAAAGAGGAGGAAGTGTGGGCAGAGGGTGACTGTGAAGAGGCAGAGATACTAAACAAATATTTTTGCTCAGTATTTACAAAGGAAATGGGGGAGGTACCTAAAACAAACAGTAGAAACACTCTGGATACAGAAGTTGATACCAGCCCATTTACAGAAGAAAGGGTTCTGAAAGAACTCTTAAAACTGAAGGTGGACAAAGCAATGGGGCCTGATGGGATTTCATCCCAGAATTCTAAAAGAACTAAGGGTAGAACTAGTGACACCACTGACTACCCTCTTTAACAAATCATGGGAGGATGGGAGGTACCCAGGACTGGAGAAGGGCAGATGTGATTCCCTTCACAAAAGTGGGAGCAAGGCAGAAGCAGAAAATTACAGACCTGTTAGTTTAACCTCAGTGGTAGGGAAAATGATGGAATCAGTTCTGAAGGAAAGAATTGTTGAGTATCTAGAGGCCAGAGGGCTCAGGACCCAAGACAGCATGGATTCACAGTGGGAAGGTCATGCCAGACAAATCTGATAGATTTCTTTGACTGGGTGACCAAAGTAGTAGATCAGGGAGGGCTGTGACATGGCCTACCTAGACTTTAGCAAGGCATTTGACACAGTCCCACACAAAAGATTAATATACAAGTTACCAGCCTGGGAGTGGGTCCCAAGATGACAGCCTGGGTAAAGAATTGGCTGGAGAATAGGACACAGAGAGTAATAGTAAATGGAGTCCACTCTGAAGAAAGGGGTTACTAATGGGTAAATTTAGGTTCAGTATTAGACTGGTGCTCTTCAATGTCTTTATGTTTAGCATTGCAGAGGACTGGAAGGAAAAGTATGTCTCTTTGCAGATGACACAAAGATCTGCAACAGAGTTGATGCACAAGGTGGGGTGGAAAGGATGAGAAGGGACTTGGCAAGGTTAGAGGAATGGTCAAATGTATGGCAGCTTAGATTCAATGCTAAGAAGTGCAAGGTAATGCACCTGGGAAACAAAAACCCACGGGAAGAGTACACAATGGGGGTGAGATACTAACAACAACAAAAATGGAAAGGGACCTGGGGTAGTCATATCAGATGACCTAAAGGTGGGCAAGCAATGTGAGAGGGCAGCAAGGAGGGTTGGGGGATACTGGGATGCATAGGGAGAGGCATCACCAGTAGAAAACAGAAAGTTATTATCCTCTGTACAGACAGTTGGTGAGACCCCATCTGAGTACTCGTGCAGTTCTGAGACCCAATCTCCGCAAAGACATAGACAGGATGGAGGCTGTCCAGCGGAGGGCACTAAAATGGTGCAGGGTCTGCACGGAAGACATATGAAGAGAGACTTAAGGAGCTTAATATGTATAGCCTCGAGGAAAGGAGGAGAGGGGGACATGATAGAAATTTTCAAGTACCTCAAGGGAATCAACAAAGTCCAAGATGGTAGCATCTTCAAAAAAGAGGTGGCAAGAACAAGGGGGACAATTTGAAGATAGAAGGGGCAGCTCAGAGGTAATTTAAGGAAGTATTTTTTCACAGAGAGGTTGTGGATGCATGGAACGGCCTTCCGGAGGAGGTTGTGGAGTCAAAAACAGTGGTGGAATTCAAGCATGCATGGGACAGTCATAAGGCAATTCTAGGGGGTGGGGGTAGGAAGAAGTAGGCTGCTGGTTAACTAGGATCTGCAGCTTATCCATTAGGTAGGGAAATGGGCAGACTGGGTGGGCCAAGCGGTCCTTATCTGCAGTCAAAATCTATGTTTCTATGTTTCTATGGCAGTCATGCATCATGACCTTGGTGTGTGTCCGAGACACTCACCTGTGCTCCCCTTAGTATAGAGAGCATTTGACACCTCCGGTGTTGGGGGTGGAACAGGTGTTAGGGACGTCACTTACATCCCCGTTCCTCCCTGCTGGTTGTTTCGGGTGTTGAAGAGAGGTGTAGGTTTGAAAGGTCAGGCAGTGGGGAGGGAGGCCCATCCCCCCTCCGATCCCGACATATAAACTTCCCTTCAGGGTCAGAATTTATATCATTCATGGGCAAGGATAACAGATAGCAGGATGTAGGGCACACAGGCTGGCAGAGGGTAAAGGCCGGGGGGTGAACAGTAACCCCCACCCGACACTGCCCAGCGAAGCCATTTATTATATACAGCAGTATACTGTTTCGTTCCCCTCCCCGCTTAGTTCCACCAAGCATGGGCTGTCTTCTTTAATAACCACATTCGCCCCAACACCCTTCCTTCAATCCCCCCTCAGGATTAGTGGTTAGTAGGTACTCATTGTAGATCTTAGTCCCAGTCGAGTCAAGAAAGGAGAGAGCAGGCTTCCTCCCTCACCCACCCAGGGCTGAGAGAGTGTTAGCATGTTGGTTGAGGCTTGGGAAAGAGTTTACAGGGTAGATTGCTACTGGTGGGGATCAGTTAGGTATCTTAGTCGGGGGAGCCAAGACAAATATTAACAGGGAGCAACACTTTATATCAGACTTTTAGTTTAAAGATTTGTTAGTTTGGAAAAGAAGAAAAGAAGCTTAGTAGACTGGGACTTATCTAAATATTTGGTGCTGAATTATTCTGTCCCTGGAAGTCCTTGTGCAATGCTCCGGGTGTAGGACATCTTTTTCGGATAGGTCTGGATTCCCTGTTATTTCGGTGGCCTTTCAGTCTTTGGCCTTTGGGACCGGGGGAACCCAGTAACAGAATTTTCAACTCTTTGCCAAGTTCAGCCCTTAAAAAATCAATGCTGAGACCCTCTGCTGTTCATCTTTGTGGGGGGAATATCCTTGGAAGAGGAGCTTTGTGGTTGTTGGCGGAGGGTGCTGGCAATTTGCTTAATTGCTTCCTGCGCCTGCCACCTGCGCACCTCCCTGTTCCCTGCATTCCAAACCCGCTGTGATAGTTTAGAGGCCAAGGATGGTTTCTGACTTAAGGGGCCCTGCTGTACCTCAATGTTTCTGTTCTTTAGGTCGGTTATGGCCTCCATCGCCGTCTCAAAAGTCTGGTGCCCTTCTGGGAAGTAAATAATTATCTTGGCGGGGTAGGGGGTGTGAAATCAGAGCCCTGCCATCTTGAGAGCTCGCATGACTGGTATATATTGCTTTCTTCGGTTCATTACCTCAGGGGCATAGTCATTTTCCTGGTATAAATGCTGTGTCTGGAAAAGTACCTCCCCTTGTTTTCAGGCCGCATGCAGTGCAGTTTCTTTTTCTTGGAAATGGAGGAACCATGCAAGTATGGTATGAGGGCAAGCCCCCTGTGCTGGTTTTGGGTCTAGGGTGCGATGGGCTCATTCCAGCTCAAGAGTCAGGGTCTCAGGAAGCTGTATAGCCTCTCAAAGGAACTGTCTAATAAATTTTAGCATATCAGGACTCTCCGCTCCCTCTGGAACTCCCGAAATGCGGATGTTATTCCACCTACTGTGGTTCTCAGCATTCTCTGTTCTTGCTTGAAGTCCCTGGATTTCTTGGTGAAGCTGAGTAATCGCACATTCTGCGCAGTCGACTCTGCCATCTACCTCCGTGGCCTGCACTGCCAAGGCTTCTTGACGGTTCTCTATTTTAGTAATGTCTGTGCGGAGGGCAGTCACTGTTGAGCGCATCTCCTTGCGAAAGCCAAGAAGTTCTGAGAGGACTAGGGTCATCTGTCTCTGAATTGTATTAAGTGGTAGTTGCTTGACTCTTGATCTGCTGTGGCGTGATGAAACCGAGGCCTGCGAGTCCTCGCTGCCCGAATCATCATCAGACAATCCGCCTTCATCTCGCTCCTCGTCTGGCTTAAAATGTTTATTTTCACCTCTCTTCAGCATTTTTGGCACGTCTCC
This sequence comes from Neoceratodus forsteri, assembly GCA_016271365.2. Classification (NCBI taxonomy): domain Eukaryota; kingdom Metazoa; phylum Chordata; order Ceratodontiformes; family Ceratodontidae; genus Neoceratodus; species Neoceratodus forsteri. Next base: position 131,663,988 of record JADMNL010000025.1, read on the forward strand.
TTGCAGTTCCTGTCAATTTCCCCCTGGAAGTCACTGTATTTAGGAATTTTTTATCAGGGAGGTTCAGGAGCCGACAGGGCTATGCTGCCATTAAAGGAGTGACGTCACCAGAAGTTCCAGCACAGAGCTTTTCATTATCAGCAGTATATTTTGGCCTCCTTTGTTATGGATCCACCTCTAAGACAACATTTGATAAAGTGGATATTCTCTTAAATAAAATACTATGTTTTGTTACATAACTTCCTAGATGTACCCATCGCTGTCAACTACTAAATGTCGGGCAGTGTTTGTGAGCAGAGACATAGATATCAGATGGCTTATCTTCTGTTTAAAGTTTATTCTAAATATTTGCCTGTGGAATGTCAGTGACTTGTTTCCCATAGCCTGGCTTTCTGCAGTCACCTGTATCTCAAATAGAATACTTTTTAAAATACTATGTATGTGTACTAACTATATTTAAAATTTGCTTGAGAATACATTTGTTAGCAAGTGAAATCTGTCAATGTTTTGTTTAGCTGTTGGATCTGTTAACCGTTTTGTATTGCTGTATATTTTTGTTTATGCTTTTTTTATTAAACTTATAGTTTATTCAAAGTGATAGACACAGTTAACAATAAATATTGCATAGTGGCCAGCAACTTTGTAAACTATCAAACACAAGACAGAATATTAGTTCTGTAGCAGACTCTACAGAATTGATATATAGCTGCAAGCCTACTCTTTCTAGAGAATAACCAGTCTGCTTCTGTCTTTTCCAGGAGAAAACAACTGATCCAGGAATACCACAATAGAGTACCATACCTATTCCAAGTGAAACGTCCTGAATATATTTATTTATTGAAAAGTTTCACCAGGTAAGGTACACCGAACAACAAGTTGCTTGTCTCCCTGTATGACCTGGGGGAGTGGGTAAGGGGAGTTACATCGTAGTATAAAGTACAAGCAATTTACACATAGCGTATAAAGCATAGTTTACAAGGTAGATAGTTCAAACATAAAAGGTGACCTTATGGATGACCAATAGTGGCTAAACAGTACAAATGCTTCTACAGCCTACATTCATGGACTATTAGTAAAAAAACCCTATGCAGGGAAAATAGCAATGTAACAACAATCTAAGCTATAGGCATTCAACCATGTTTAGTTGTTAGTCTAAACTGTGAAAGATGCTCATGTCTATTAACTGCCCCTTCATTGAACAGTTAATATAGAGAATAATGGCTGAGTAGGGGGTTATAATGAGAATTTTACACACACCCCAAGGTTTTTACACACCTACCCAGCCTTTATTTTATATAATTGCTGGGGAGCATTTTTTTCACCACTGCAGTTATACAAAATAAAACCATATTCTTGTTCAGCCACGGTCCTGTCTGGCGCAAGTGTAGTCCGCGGCTGGTGAGACATTTCCTTTATTTGTTGTTTGAAATTTGTCAGTCTCCTTTGCCCTGGCACTCTAAATAGTTGTTGGGAGGAAGTTGGCAGTCCATTTTGTTTATTTAAAAAAAAAAAAATTACTTAACGCCAAGAGCAAGTGGCGGTGCGGTGCTCAGCGCGACTTCAGGGAGATGGCGGCTAGCACATGTGCAGAGCAAGGGAAACCTAGCACGTTTGCTGTTATAATGGCAAATTATAACCATGTTTCCCTATGGGAAAAAACATGCACCAGTTATTATAGTACAATTAAAAAACATGTAATGAAATGAAAAAAGAAAGAAAAAAAAACATTAAGGTGTGGAGGTTATTGTGTCTAAGGTCTTATACAGAGTAACCATTTTACTAAGCACTTCCCCCATTTTAACTGGTAACAGTGCACCTTGCATAAAAGCCGCTTGAGTATAGGTATAGCCTCATTTTCTTCTCTATAATGAAAAAATGGAAGCCACTGTGTGTTAAATTTTTGCTGATGCTTTTTATCTCGTTTGTATTTTCTTCCCTGGCCATTTATGAAAATGGGCAGGCATCTGCTTATGGTGTTAAGGAGTTGTTTGCCCATACTAACAAGGTTTTGCACTCAATTTGTGAGTGGGTTCTATATTCAGAGACCCACACAGCATGGGCAAAACCCATTATCACCCGAGCGCTAACATACCGCTGCGCCCATGCAAATGATTTAGGTTGCCCCCTGTATTCGGATGCAGCAGCATATTCAAAAGTTTGTATTGGTGGTAAATGCCACATAAACAGGTGCTAGTTACCACATTTGCAAACCCTGACTAAATGGGGTGCAAGGCCCTGGTGGCAGGACGTGGTACTGCAGCTGCCCAACCCCTCACCCCACTCACCCCATTCACCTCGACCAACTGACACAATGGATGTCATGGTGTTCAGTGTCACCCCCCACCCTCTGAGCACCCATCCCTGTAAACTACATGATTTCCCTAGTATCTAGTGGCATCCCCTGCTCTCTTGAGCGCCCATTCCAGTAAAGTAAATGATTTCCCTGGTGTCTAGTGGCAGCTCCCACCCTCCAATTGCCCATCACCGTTTTGTTCATGACTTCCTTGGTGTCTGATGGCACACTCCCACCGACTGATCACCTGTCACCATATTGTTCGTGATGTCCCTGGTGTCTGGTGGCACCCCCCCATCCTCTTAACCCGCAGCCTGACATGCATAGTAAGTACATGGTGTCTAGCCATACCCCCACCTGCCAGGCACCTATCCCGGTGCCACTTCAGAGTCCCCAGTGGCTAGTGGCCCCCCCACACTGCCCACACTGAGCACACCATCGTGCTTCCTGTCATCCTGTATGGTGGCCAGCCAAAGCGGTGAGACGAAGGCTGTGCCAGTCATTGTATCATGGTCTCTGCATGACACCTTCAGCGGTATGGGGAGAAGAGGTTGACTGGGTGATGTGCTCAGTGTAGGTGGTGCGGGGTAGAGGCCGCTAGCCATTGGGGATTTGGAGGTGGTACTGGGATGGGATAGGTTCCCAGTGCAGTGGGTGGGGGTACTGCTAGATATCAGGGACTTCCCATGCGTGTTGGGCTGGGGATTCGGAGGGTGGAGGGGTGCCACTAGACACCAGGGACATCACAAATAATATGGTGATGGGTGATTGGTGCCACTAGACACCAGAAAAATCACTAACAATATGGTGAATGGTGAGTGGAGGGTGGGGGGTGGCACTGGACACCAGGGAGTACATTTGCATTGAGGGGCTGGGCATTCAGGGTGTGGGTGGGGGCCACTTGCCACCATGCCTGACATGGCAGGTGGCCACAGGACAGGTGCAAACCTGCCACTGCTTCTCATGGAAGTGATCCCACAGCAGGGATGTGTATGGCCCCTTAGCACCTTGCATGCCCAATGGGCTGATCTGCATTTTGCAGCGAATATCGTGCCATGGCTGCCATTGCTGTCTGGTCTAGGGGCACAGCGCCCTGTGATCGGCATACAGCCCAGGTCCCTGTCAGAGCCGCCCTACTTGCCTTAGCGCTGCACCATCATGGCTGTATGTTCAGTCAGATAGCGATGGTGAGCTGTCTGACTGAATATGGTGACCTCTGGGTCAGGCACAAGTGCAAGCGCAGTGTAAACCTTTGCACTCCTCTTCTGTACATATTTGAATGTTCAGCCCAGGTCTTTTAATAAGTAAAATCAGTCAGTCAGAATGTTACTTAACGCTAGGGTGTAAATCAGAAACACCCACTGTGATTACTTATATGCCTGTAGAGATTTGAAAAGTGACATCACTGGAAACTGTATTTAAAAAAAAAAAAAAACAGCTTCTACTGGGAAAACGGACTTTCAGGTTTAATGGAGTTCTCCATTTAAATTCAAGTAATGCTGTTTGTGTTGAGAATTAGGAGGGACGGAGAGGAATATAGAGTGTGAGAGAGAGAGAGAGAGAGAGAGAGAAAGGGAGCGGGAGGGCAGGAGAGAGGGAGGGAGGGTTCTATTTAGCAGCTCACTGGAAACAGAAGTGGTTTCGGAGGATGGCGGATGCAGTCGCACTATACAAAAGTGGTAGCAGGGAGAAGGCTGGCAATTACAGGCCAGTCAGCCTAACATCAGTGGTGGGAAAGTTAATGGTATCTCTACTGAAGGAAAAGATTGTGGAATATTTTGAATCCAGTGGATTATAACACCCAAGCCAGCATGGTTTCAAGGGGGAGGTCATGTCAAATAAATCTGATAGATTTCTTGACTGGGTGACCAAGGAACTAGATCAGGGTGGTGCACTGGACGTGGTCTACCTAGATTTCAGTTAGGTGTTTGACACTCTTCCACATAGGAGACTAGTAAGCAAGCAGGGTAGCTTAGGAGTGGGTCCAAAGGTGGAAAACCAGATAAGAAATTGGTTAAGGGATAGGTGACAGAGGGTGGTGGTAAACGGAGTTCACTCCAAGCAAGGAAGTGTGACCAACGGGGTGCCTAAGGGATCAGTGCTGGGACTGGTCCTCTTTAATGTCTTTTTAGAAAAATGGACTTTAAAAATAAAGCATGCTGACTGGCTAAAAGCCTACTCAGCCATGCATTTATTTTTCAGCAATGCCCGCTAAATAACGAGTGCCACTTTGGGGTGCCCCATTACTTTGGGTATCCTGGAGCCACCCTGATTTTCAAACTTGACTGCCGCCATTTACTGGTAAGCAAGCCTTGAACTAGCGGCCCACCTGATCTCCCCTTTTTTCTCTGCAAGTCCCGTTTAATAAGGCACAATAAAATTTGTAAATTAATTTACCAGAATTTACTTAAAAAATGCAGCCATGCTCCAAATGTGATGGAAACCTCCACAGTCCACAGACACAGTGCTTAGTACAGCATCACTATAATGCATGAGAGGAGCAGTTCTTTCTTAGATTTCTGTACGGCATATGGATGTCCATCTGTGGTAGAGAAACCTTAGACAGTACCGCTTCTCTCACTAAGCATACCATTTTCAGTTTTTCCTGACAGTGAACTCACCCAGTCAGCACACTGCCCTCCTGCCTCCATCCAGTCAGCAGTCCAATGCAGTAACAGCACTCAGAAAATGTCTTGGAAACTATGTAGTGGCTAAAAAGAAGAAAATAAAAACTGACCGGGAACACTGACAGCAACTGTGAGGTAAGCAGGGAGAAGAGAACTGACATGCAAGCAGCTAGTTGGTTTTCAAACTTCCCGTTCTTCCATTCCAATCCCAATAAAGGAGTGGGGGTGATGGGAAGTGATAACAGAAACTCCAGAGTAGCTTCTCGGGGTTATTACCAAAAGCCCTAAAATACAGGGTTCATTTTTTTACTGGTGTTTGTGTGTATGTCTGTGTGTGTGGGGGGTCTTGCATAATCAGTCTAAGAAACAAGAAAAAAGTGAAACAACAGAAAAATTGAAAAAATAGCAAGTCTTAATAACAGCAGTGCCCTTTGCAGGCATAACTAAATTAACTACTTTACAGCAAAACTGACTTCATTCCTTTTTTACTTGCTTTTAATTATTTATTTAGTTGTTTAAATCGTTTATATAATTGTTACCTATAGCCCATTTTCTAAGCACAATATTACCCTCCAAGGTGGGCATTATTTGGATATAATGGACCTTCCATGGGCTATAAGATCCTCCGCCTGTGACATTGGGCCTCATTACATCCCTGGATGGTCCGTTATATTCCAATAACGCCCACCCTGTTGGGTATTATTGCCTACATAAGTGACATTGCAGAGGAGCTGGAAGGGAAGGTCTGCCTCTTTGTGGACAACACAAACATCTGCAATAGGATGGACACTGTAGGAGGTGGAGGGGGCTGGTGGAAAGGATGAGCAGAAACCTGAGTCGTCAAGGGTATGGCACCTGGGTTTCAATGTGGAAAAGTGCAAAATAATGCACTTAGGGCACAAAAACGCAGCAGTGGAGTACAAAAGGGGTGGAGTGGTATTGATAATCACCAAGCAGGAAAAAGATCTGGGGTAATCATATTGGATGACCTAAAGGTGGCCAGGAAGTATGGCAAGGCAGTAGGAAGGGCAAGTGGGATCCTGGAGTGCATAGGAGTATCACCAGCAGAAAGAGGGAGGTGGTGTTGCCTCTGTATAGATCACTGGCAAGAACCCAACTAGAGTATTGTGTCCAGTTCTATAGACCACATCTCCAGAAGGACATATACAGAGTGGAGGTGGTCCAGAAGAGGGCAGCTAAAATGGTGCAGGGTCTGCATAAAAAGCCCTACGAGGAGAGACTGAGGGACCTCAGTATGTACATCTTGGAACAGAAGAGGGAGAGGGGAGATAATGATAGAAACCTTTAAATACCTCACGGGGGTAAATAAGGTACAGGAGGGGAGTATTTTTCTGAAGAAAAGGTGCTCAAGAACAAGGGGACATGCTGTGAAGCTGGAGAGAGGTAGATTCAGGAAAGATGTTTGGAGGTATTTCTTCACAGAAAGACTGGTGGATTCCTGGAACAGTCTCCTTGCAGAGGTGGTGTGGGCAAAATAGTGGTGGTGTTCAAGAATGCGTAGGATAAGCACAAAGCAATCATAGTGAAAAGGAAAGGGGGGGAGAGAAAGAGTTGTAGATTGGGCATGGTCTGGTGTAATAGTGTAGGGAGAGAGAAATGAGCAGACTGGATGGGCCAAGCAGTCCTTATCTGCCATCAAATTCTATGTTTCTATCTTTCTAGGACGGAGAGAAAGGAAGAAAGGAAAGAGGGGCGTAGACAGAGAGAGAATGAGAGGCTGGAGAGAGAGGGAGAGCTGATTTGTCATATTTTTTGAGGTATGACAGTAGTCTGTTTATGTCCATTTTTCTCAAACACTTTTCCTAGATTGGGTACTAGGACAACTGGATGATAGTTTTATATTTCAGAGTTGTCTTAAAAAGTGAAAGTATTTTGGCCACTCTCCAGGTACTCAGAAAATCCCAGTGCAAAGTGACAAATTAAGCAGTTCAGAGAAAGGCTGCCCGATTTAATCAGTAGAGTTTTATCAAGCTGATGTCCATGTCATCTGGGCTAGTAGTTTGCTTGTATGTACTGGCATTACTAATTTTAAAATCTCTTTTATTTTAATAGAATTTAAAATACACATTTTTAAGGTGGTTGAGTCAAGATGCTTACTCTGGTACAGATGATTTTGAGTGGGAGTGCGAAGAGAAGTGTTTTGATTTAAAGACCCTGCTGTATTGACCAAAATGTTTTTGAAGGTACTAGCTGAACTGTCAAAGATCACATAGCCTTGGCTGGCCGAGTGGCATAGAGGGCAGAGGTGCTAGCACCTTACTACTTGACACACCAGTGATTCGAGTTCAGGAATTAGCTCGGGTTGCTGGGATCAGCCAGGGCAGGAGAGTATTGAGCATCCGATGGATTGCTCTCCTCTCCTCTTTCAGGGAGAGGAGGGGTTTCAGCCTGGCATTAGACTGCCAGTAGGTGGAGACCTTGTGATAGTGCAACATGGGATGGCACAATGGGAGGGAGCTGTGGGAATGTCCTGTGTGCACGCCTCCATGCACACACTAGACATCATGCGGCAGGGGTGAGAAGAAAAGCAGAAAAAAGAGTCAGGGGCTTAATGAAGTCTTGCCTATTCAGTCTGGGTCCACTCTGTCACTTGGGACTGTACCTCGGTCTCACTCTGGATCCTTGAAGTGTGGGGGGGTGGACAGTGGTCCTTCAGCCATGCCACAAGGGGACATTCATGGGAGAACTCAGGACCAAGCTAGGGCCCTTAGAGGCAGAGGCTATTGAGGGGAACGAGGACAAGGCTGAACAGTCGCCCCTGGACCAGGAGGATAAAAACCTTCATAACAAAAAAAAAAATTTGATAGCCATTTGTGTTTATTATAGAAAAATCCTCTATTATTTTTAGATTTTTGGTGATGAAGGGACTTGGGGTCCATGATGTCCTCCACTGCTACCACACAACAGTAACTATGCCTAATACGAGTATAGACACATACACCTAAGCTCATCAGTCAGAAAGCTACCCCTATTCATGCTGCATAACACTCAGTGCTACCCTTCGTCAGGAATCTGTCTAGTCCTGCTTTCAAAATCTGAGCAGTACTAGTTTCCAAAACTTCAGTGACTAATCTGTATCACGTGTTTTTTGTAACCAAGCTTTTTCTCTTTTCATGGTTCTGCCCAAATGCACAACACTGTCCCCATCACCAACCTTCCCATAGACTTATCCACCACTTATCCAGGACCACATTGTCAGGGGAGTAGCCTGAGTGTAGCCTGAAGGCCTAGGTCTTCATTTGGATTCAAATACTTTGGCTTTAACTCAGCTGGCAATAAATACCAACCTGCCATACACAGCATGGACTAATGCCTGACCCTTCAGTTTTTTAAATCCTGGCTACTCTCCTGTGAGTGGCGTGTTGTGTCCTTTGTGCATGAACTTCTGGGGGGATGTCAGGATGGGTGAGACCATCCTCCTTGTTTTCTCTCCAGTGGTGCCAGTGTGCAGTGACACAAGCAGAAGCGTGTCAGGCATCCCACAGCTATCCCTCCCCATTCTGTGCTCCCAGAAGTGCTCCCACCTGGTCTCCACCAGGTAGCAGGCAAGCAGCAAGAGCAGTGGTCCCCCCTACCCGAAGAAGGAGTAGAGCAGTCCTTGGGATGCTCAATCCTTCCTTCCCCAGGCAACCTATAACAGCCTCTGCGGAAGGATAAATAAATTATTGATTAAGTTCGATTAATAATGTACTTAGAATTTAGTAACACTTCTCCAAACAAGTATATTTCCATGGTGCCTCACATGAAACACTCTTCACATAATAAGAGTGTCTCACAGTAGAGAGGTGTGCTCCAAATGGCCTTACATAGCTGTCAGTGTTCCATGGCATAAACAGGACATTCAATAGGGCATGCAGAAATAAGCTTTTTGTTCACTCTGGAATGTCGCAAACAATGCTGACCTAGAACTCAGGGCTTTGCTTCACTCTGCGGCTCATTGCTAGGCAGCATTGTTGGCAGCATTCCAGAGTAAATAAAATGATTATTTCTGCACGTCCTATGGCATATTCCCTATTTATCAATCAATCAATCAAAATCTTTATTTAACCAGGCGAACACCATTGAGCAATGCTCATTTTAGAGAGGGACCTGGACAACACATAATCATGATGTACACAAGGATTACACAACCAACAATATAAGATGTAATTGAGCAAAAACAGATGCCATGAATCTGATAACAGTAGCATGGCATATACAATAATAATTACAAACATATAAGAAGTCACAGCGACTAAATAATATGAACACAATGGCCTGGAGGAAACCAGAGGAAGGAAGAAGGGGTCAAGGATGTTGTGTAAGGTTATGAAGAAGATTTTGACAGGGGAGGGAGGAGGAGGAGGAGGAGGAGGAGGTAGCAGGGGGAAGGAAGTAGAGGAGATGAAGCAGGGGGGGCCCACGGGTAAACCATGGGATACCAGCGACCATGTATAACAGGTGTGAAAATAAATCTGACAAGATAAACATGCTGCTTTTATCAACATGAGCAAAATAAATAATATTGGTCACTGCGTAGATATTTATTTTGACATGTGAGATACAGTGTGTTTTGATGCTACTACGTTGGTAGCCTAGGTTTGCAGCATTTACATTTTGTGCTTTTTCCCTTTTGTAACCCCTTTGTGTAACACAAAACCACCTAAACACATTTTGTATGACTTGAATATTACATGGCCTGAATTTAGATATCATTCTTAGCTTCATTTGAGGGTATTGGTATATAGCTATCTTACTCATGGCTTCATCACTCATGAGGTATATCAGCAGACCAATACCCTCTCATGATGATAAGAATGATATCTTAAGTCAGCCCATGTTATATCCCCTCTGTTTGTCTGTCCATCCATCCCGATACTCAAAGGATTTTCACATACAGTTTAGATGCTGTATATATGCCAATTATAAAACACTTTTTGTTACTTATTTTGGCATTCTGACTGCCAATTACTGCAGCTGGAATCACGTACTACCTGCAGTTGCTGCTACCTTAGCTTATCGAGTTTTTGTTACTGTATTACTGTACACACTCTTCCTACTGTACGCAATTAAACAATAATCCCTGAACAACCATGCCTTTTCTGGGCATTAATGCCTGGCTGGGAGTGTTGATGGCCAGGGCGCGTCCACAGCAAGGGTGTTAAGCCCATGGAAATGCCTGGTTGAAAGGGAATTATTGTAGTTATAAGTCTAATCACATAAGTAGTGAAAAGCAGCCAGCATTTAAGAATAAAAAAAAAAAAAAAACAGTTTACACTTATGCACGCTGCACTGCTCGGAGCTGTACTGGACATTTCTAAGGGTTTAACTCCTCATACAGCAACCAGTGTGAGCACCTTTTGGTCTCATGAATAATTAAATTAGACTTGTAATGTAATATGTTATCTTGTTTTAGATTTTGTTTTCCCCGTATTTTGTATTCTGTATCTCCTGTTTTAAAGTTTCTCCCCAGCTGTGAAATATTTTGAGGTACAATTTGTAGGAAAGATGCAACACAAAAATAAATTGCATTGTATTACTGTATATTATAGATTGCAGGAGTATTATATGATGCTCCTGACCAATTGCAATGCTTTGTTCAGTTGCATGTGAGACATTCCTCTTTCCGTCAGAGTGTCTCACACGTTGTGCCACAGTAACGGTCTTCTTGCTGGCTACCAGTGCTATCAACATTTGGAAGAAAAGAGGTAAATACATTTTTTTTGTAGACTCTGTTTTTGCGCTGTATCCTGGAACTCTCTCAGGCTGCCCCTAGTCACCAACCATCACTCTACCACCCACCTGTGGGCCTGCCTCCCCGGAGGTAACCTCCCTCCACCAACCTCCTGCCAGCAGACCCCCCCCAGCTCAGAGCCCCTGAGGTAGGGCCGCCTCCACTTTGACTATCTATCTATTAATCTAGTGTGCCAGCCGAGGTGGTGGAAGGACAGAGGGGGTGGAGGCAAAGGCCTGGCATTGGGCGTGTGGTGATGTGGTCCGGAGGGGAGCCATCATCTATTCAGGCATGGGATTAGGGCTTGTTTTTTCCCCCAGAAGCGCAGACGTGCAATGACGTCAGTATGGCTGAGCCATAGACTTCCACCGTGCTTCTCCACTTAGCAGCGCTGCACTAGTTGTACCCCTGGTCTCCTCCGGGGGTCTCTACTGCACCGGAGACACCCTGGATCCCTACCCAGGGAGAGGAGAGGAGAGCAGTCCATCAGACGCACAATCCTCTTCCTCCCCAGCCGACCTCCAGTGCCCGAGCTCATTCCCGAACTCGGGTCACCGGCATGGCATGAGGTGCCACCAGGCCAGCTGAAAAGAGGTAATTTAATAACAAGTTTGCATAATCTATAATAACTTTATGGGTCTGATAGGAGACTGTCCGATGGATATGAGTGCTGCCTCTCACGTCCTTAGGATGCCAGTACTGGTCACCTTCAGTTCACAGTTCTTTCATCCTCAGAACACATAAGGCAACACTCTCACAGCCATAAGAAGCCCTCCAACCCGACCCACAAATTTGTATTGCAGTAGTGCCAGTGGCTCAGTAGGTTGCAGGCTCACCTCTGGGGCCGGAAGAAAGGAAGGTTGTGAGTTTTATCCTGCACCAGGAACTTGGACTGATACCCAATATTAACACTGCATTACACTTGAAGAATGGGCCCATTAGGTAAGGTTTTTTAAAAATATTAATATATTATTGATTGAACTTGATCAATAATATATTAATACCGACACCAAGACTGCTCTTATGGTTAATAGTGGCCTCACACTCTTAAGGTATCAGAACCACTCACCTTTGGTTCACAGCTCTCATACCCTAGGAATGCATGTGAGATCGCACTTAGGACTGTAAAAGTGGTATACGTGGCAGTATTAACATACATAAACAGTCCATCTCTAGTCTGTTGAAGAATTCATTGTCATTCCATCATGAAATAATAGGTTGATTCAGGCTTGTCATGCCTTCATAACCAAGTTTGATATACTGTATTAACTTATACCATGATTCAGTAGCTTCTGGATCTTTTAAACATGTGTGCACAGTCATCTACTTTGAGCATGGGAAACATACATTAATATACTTCATAAAAAGGGCATGACTGTCCAGAGATGTGACTGGTCAATAGATGTCAAAACCTGTGCATTAACTGGCCAATAACTGCATGGGTCTGGAAAGTGCCTTGCAAGTCTTAAAACTTTTTTCTAGGCTGACCTAACTGCACGGAACTATAACCGCACGTTATCACTAGTAACTTTCCAATTTTGCAAACTGACCCTAATATCGGTGCTTCCTTTACAGAACCACCTATTGCCTCCTACCACCGACCACCCAACCTGTGGAATCTCCTGGTAAGAAGCAGCCTACATACTCCTAACAATTCCTCTCTACCAGGTACCAAACCTTGCAACAGAGTTTGCTGCTACACCAGCAAATTTATTTCTAGTGTGACTGAAATTCGGGGTACCACAGGTGTTTTTCACATCACCAAGAAGTTCTCATGTGCCTCCACTAATGTGGTATATTGTATTCTTTGCAGGAAGTGTGCAGCTATTTACATCAGAGAAACTGGTAGACACCGGGCTGTCCAATTCAGGAAACATTACAGGGCAGTCAGGAATGGAGACACTGATAAACACATTGTATCCCACTTTACCTCCAGGGACCACAGTGTCTATGATCTTTCTGTTTGTGTCCTTCAGCAGGGTTTTCAGAATGCTGACCAAAGAAAAAACATGGAAACCAAGCTGATCATCCGCCTTGGTTCCCAGCAGCCCTGTGGTTTAAATGATAGAATTATTTTATACTAACATCTTTCAGCTACCCCTTGTTTTCCCCTACAGTCTGTTTGTATCTCTACACATTTATATTCATTTTCCCTGGATGTCTCCATTTCTGTCTCCTTCACCCACATTTGTCACCTTTCAGCCTTCTTACTAGGCTCTGTTAATTAGTCCCCACCCGGGGACTTCTCTAGCTCATTCACTCCTATTATGCCTTGTCATTCCCATTCTTTTTTTTTTTCATAATTTCTCTTTATTTGCCCCCTACGCCAGAGCCCTGCTCCATCAGGAGACTCACATGCACCAGTCTCACTTTGCTGCCTTACCTGAAATCTCTGGTGGACCCCCATGGAGCCGTGGCTGTATCCCCAGGTGGGTACGAGATGGGGCACATACACCCCAAGATTTCAAATTTTGTCAGGTCCCCCGTTGGTCAGCAGGCAGGAGCCATTAGGATTTGTGCTTGACGCTCCTTCCTCTCGGTGCTCCGGTGTATCTTCCCTGTTCTTAGAGGAGTGGCATGCACCCAGATGTCATGGCATCACCACCAACGTCATCACCTCCAACCTTCTCTGTGTGCATCTGCACTTGCTGTGCCTCCGGCTTCCGCCAGAGACCAGTCAAGCACCGAGCATGGATCCCCCCTCCCTCCCAGGAGAGGAGAGCTGTCTTCTGAATGTTCAGTCCTCTTCCTTCCTGCTGACTCCCAATGGTCCAGGCTCATTCCTGAACCTGGGTTGCTGGTGTGGCGTGAGGTGTGGCGTCCAACGCCGCAACCCTCAGTGCCACCGGGCTGGCTGTCCATCCTTTTTTGTTATCTTGCCATTTATCACTTTTTTTCCCAGAGCCTCCCCTTTTCTTTCCATATATATGTATATATATATATATATTATATTTATAAAATGGGTAGGACAAATTATGTCTGCTGATTTGTTGGATCACATCAATGACCATGCGTGAATCAGGAGCAAATCAAGCACCTGCACTTTTACCTCCCAAAAATGATTCTGCCATTTTATAAGATAGATAACCGATTTACGTGTGGTTACCGCCATATACGCACGCTTGCGGTTGATTTACTTGGCCTGTGCCTTACGCGTAACGCATACCAAGGCGTACAGATATCAGAGCATGACCGCACAATTTAAGAGTGGGTTATCTATTACATATGTAATAGATAACCCACTCTTAGGTGTGCGGTCGCGCTCTGATATACGCACGCCTTGGTGTGCGTTGTACGCATGAGGCCGCAGGATGAGTGCGTCAACCACCCAAGGCGTGCATATATCAGAGCACAACCGCACACCTCAGAGTGGTTTATCTATGTTATAAAATGTCAAAATTGTTTTGGAGGGGTTTAAAAGTGGAGGTCTGTGATCGCGCTCTGATATACGCACGGTCATGTGATGTGTTTTATACAATCAGAAGTTTGGATTTGGACCACTCCATTTTATCCATTTTATAAATATATATATATATATATATATATATATACACATATATATATATATATATATATATATATATATATATATATATATATATATATATATATATATATAGATACATGATGGGCAGGTGTGTGATATGTGAAATATCTTCATGAGTGAACAGTGACCTCTGGATACTCACGAGTGCCAAAGGCACGAGTGAGAGTATCCATAGGTCACTGTTCATGAGTGAAGATATTTCACATATCACACAATCTGCCCATCATGTGTGCGATTTATACAATTGGCTTTTCTAAAGTGGTTCTGTGTTGCTTTCAAACTGTGTGACTGTGCAAGATAGAAAGACTTCTTCCACATTCACTGGTTTTGGTTTCTTCTGAAAGGATAATTTATTTATTCTTCCAGTATAGTTCAGCTGTATCAAAATATGTTTGTTGCTTTGAGTATGCAATGTTTAATGTATTTAGCAGTCAGTGCTCTTTCTTTTTTTTCTTCTAGTAGGAACTTTACAGATCTTCTCAGCACGTGAGTGTCTGTGAGACTGAATGCAGTAAACCTGTTGTTGGGGCTTTAGGTACTTGAAAGGCAGGTGAATTTCATTTGTTTTAATGAGCTGAAACAAGTTGCAGCACTGAGGAAGAGTTAATGGGCTTGTCTGTGACATCATCACAGTAAGAATAAATGCTGATGAGGTAGGCACAGTGGCCCAGATATTCAAAAGGGTTACGCATGGTGCAACAGTGTTGCGCCATGCGCAACCCACTGATGTGCCCCGGCGTGATATTCAAATGGGAATAGTGCCTGGCACAAATCCTGATGCACCGGAGCGCATCAGTAATGTATGCGGCGCAGGTGGGGGGGGGGTGCCCATGTATACTCTGCACATCCCGATATTCAGCCTGGAATGTGCTGAGTCCATGCATGCGCAACCTCTACTTGTGCCACACAAAGTTGATCCAAACAAAAAAGGATCAACGGCTGGCCACCCAGAGGTGAGCTGCCATATTGCAGGGCGCAACCACGGCAGCTGCCACCTGTGGGTGGCCACCGAGCCCGGCTGCACCTGGCGCGCTTCCATGCCCGGGTCGCGAAGCATGTGTAAAAAATAAAGAACTCTCTAGTCCTTGGTGGTCAGTGGACTGCTCTCAGTCCGATCGTGGGCATGTGTAAATGAATAGATTCCAATATCCTGGTGGTCCAGTGGACCCTCTCAATAATCGCAGGCATTGTAAAATGAATAGATTTCAATATCCCTGGTGGTCCAGTGGACCGCTGTCAACTAATCATGGGCATTTGTGTAAAAATATTTGTCCACTATCCTTGGTGGTCCAGCAGACCCCCCTCACCACCCACCACTGATCCCCACCACCCCGCTCCCCAGTCAGCGGTGGCGGCAGCACCACACCTGCCTGCTGCCCGCTGCCGCCGACGACATCAGTGGGCTGTCATTGGTCTGGCGTGAGCCAATGGGCATGCAGCTGTATTGTGCTGCCACATTCCATCATATCTGAATGTGTACGGCATAGGCTGCACGCCCATTGGCTCATGCTGTGGACCATCGGGCATACAGCCCTACCCACGGTGTCAATCAGCGGGCGGCGGGGCAGCAGGCAAGTGGGGTGCTGCCACTGACCGGGAAGGAGTGGGGCGGTGGGGATCAGTGGGCAGGTGGGGAGGGGGGGTCCGCTGGACCACCAGGGATAGTGGACATACATTTTTTTATACAAATGTCCACGATCGGTCTGAGAGTGGTCCACTGGACCACCAGGGATATTGGAATCTATTCATTTGACACATGCCCACGATCGGGCTGATAGTGGTCTACTGGACCACCAGGGATATTGGAATCTATTCATTTTACATATGCCCGCGATCGGGCTGAAAGCGGTCCACTGGACCACCAGGGATATTGGAATCTATTCATTTTACACATGCCCGCGATCGGGCTGAGAGCGGTCCACTGGACTACCAGGGATATTGGAATCTATTCATTTTACACATGCTCGCGATCGGGCTGACAGCGGTCCACTGGACCACCAGGAATATTGGAATCCATTCATTTTACACATGCCCGCAATCAGGCTGACAGCGGTCCACTGGACCATCAGGGATATAGGACTCTATTCTATATTTACTGCAGCCTGCGATCGGGCTGTGGGGCACATTGCCGTGCTGCAGGGGGTGTCGGTCCCCAATGGCTGCTGCCTGGCAGGGCGCCAGGTGCAAGTCACCGGAGATCGGTGCACCTGCATGCAAATGGGGCCATAATGACATGCAAATGGCCCCATTTGCACCTTGCATACATTATGACCCCATTTGCATGTGCACTTTTGAATATCACGGTTGCCGCGCATAGCGCAACGAAACTTGCGCTAGCGCATCCCCCTGCTCCACTCTGGCCACTTGCGCTGGTACAGTGCCACTGCACCATGTGCACTGCGGGTGGCCAGGGCGAGACATTCAACGATGCTGTGCCATGGCGCAGCTCCGTTGAATATCGCCCAGTCAACACCCCTGCGCAGCTAAGTTGCGCTGCACCCAGGCTTTCACCACAGCCTGGCGCTGTTTGAATATCTGGGCCAGTATGTATAAACAGCATTATCATCATTGTGTTAGCCTGGGTCTGCATTTATCTCACTGTGGTACTAAATAGAGAATAGTGCATGGGCAACCATGCACAACCAGCCTATTGTACCACGAGGGGTTTTGATTACCTCAGACCTCAAGAGTGAAGTTCGAGAGGTCCGTGGTAATCAGAACCCCGAGGTGGCCCGCGGCCAGTTTACGGTTCTGATAGAACCTCTAGGGCTTTTCCAAACGTTGTTGTACCACAGTGTACTACAATCACATTCCATGACCTTTTGAACTGTGGTACAACATTTGAAAGGCTCTGATTTCTATACAGAACAACACCTGACTATACACTATTACATGTTTTATGAGTGAAAATATAGTTCACCCTATTGTATAAATATATATATATATATATATATATATATATATATATATATATATCCTCTACACTAACTTTGCTTATTTCTCTTTTAGATATTTCCTGAAGAAGACTTAAGGTCAAAATGTCCATTTTAACTCTATTTTCTATTTTCAGCATGCAGTTAATATTACCTTTTTATTTTGTAACTATAACCACTCTGCTTTGGAACTGAGTGACCTCCCAGCCAGCCAATCTGACCTCTTTCATGAGGCAAACTCAGTTGTTTGGTGTGAGAACTGATGTACCAATGTTAAAGATTTTTTTATTCTTAATGTTAAGATTTATTTAGTCTTTTTTTATTATTATGTTGATGCCATTTTATAAATGCGGTAACACACTTCAGGGCTTGCAGTTATTGGGTAATTACTGCAATCCCCAACCCCCTGTGGTTGAAGGGCATTTGGTTAATGTCTTGTGCCTCCAACCCACAGAGTAGGGGGAGGGGGGTAATTACCCAATAACTGCACACCCTGTCATGTGTTACTGCTTACTTGTTCTATAAAGAAATAAGAACAAATGTGAATTCACATGTCACAAAAAACATCAACATTGTTTCATTCACATAAAGAGCTCTGTATCTTGGCAGGAGATCAGTCATTTGTCATAATCGTACAACATGTGGAAAATTATGGAGGAAGGATTCAAAATGTGGTCTATACAAAGACAATGCAGGACCATAAGAACAGTTGCTAATGTGGGAGGTTAAAAGGTCAACACAGCCTAATATGCTCACAATATAAATTGCAATGCTATAAGGCAGAAGGATATTAGTAAACACTTTGTATACAGAGAAGATGTTCTTGACTTATCAAATACTTAGTCAGAAATAAGGATCATACCTCAAACAACTAGTCAAGGAATAGGGTGACTGTATAAAACAAGGCTATTAATTCAGGAACCTTATAAGAAAACAGGGGGACCTAACAGTTCTGTTGCATGTTACTCCCCTTGCTTCTAGTAAGTTCAAGGTCAAAAGTCAGATGACAGTATGTGAAAGGACTACTTAAAGCACCTACCTGTAATTTCTAGTGACCACTCCCGAACTGTTCACTTTTTTAAAATTATAGTGATGTCTCAAAATTCTGGGCAGGCATGTTTTTGCCATGTGTGCATATGTTTTGAATATCTGTAATTTCACTTGCTAGAGCCTCAGACTGATATAAGCATACAGTTTTCATGTCAGTGCAGGGAATGATCGAAGGCTATTTCCAAGAAAACAAAGCACATTTTTTTTCAGACTGTTTACAAAGCAATGTAGGTTGTGATTTAATGGAAGTCAAGTATGCTGCCTGTACCATTTGTCTTTTTATACTGTGTATTTCTAAAATAATGCAGGCGCCTATGTAATGAAGCTAATCAGGAGCTTGAATTGCTGTTGAAATGACACTGTTTGACTTGATGATCCAATGGCTTGACTGAAACCGACAGTGGGCTGTATATATCAGATAGGAAACAAAAGTGATAGGAACCACCTGAAACAGTAATGACTTAATTTAGCATAGTTGTTACATTTTCTGAAATTGCATTTTCCAGCTTAGTTACTATATAGCTATACATACATATACATGTGTGTGTATATATATATATATATATATATATATATATATATATATATATAGTATATAGAATATCCTACAATAGCTGGCATTAGGGGATTTCTGATGCCTACTCCAGATCCATGCTACAGACCTTTTGACCAGCTGCTTACAGTTTACATTGTGGGAAACTATATGACTCCTGCTAGCCCTTCACTCTGAGGTCAAGTGGAAGGGAATACTATACCTGTCAACTTGATGCATCTTTTTAGGGCAGGTACCAAATTTTCATTGACCTTTTTAGGTGCCTGCGGGCAATGCTCAGGTGCACTGATCTCATGTAGGCCTCATGGCACCTATCGGAAAGCAGATTGGCTTGTTTCATTTTTTGCTGTTGCCATGGTGTTGCATCTCAAGTGGAATGACCATCAGATCAGAGATCACGAAAGCTTTCAGCAGAGTGACCCCCTTGGATGAGTACATCTTAAAATCTTTAATAAATGTTCAGCCTGTTGGATAAGCGGTTCGATGTTTACCAAGACAGATGCATGTGATCAGCCTGTCAGCCTCAAATTAGTCTCTCTAGGCCAGCACAGTGATGTTATGAAAACCTTTTAACATTGAAAACTTGCAGGACAACTTTCAAGGGGCTGTGTAAAACAGGGGGACTGATAATTATTGCAATCCTTTTTAACATGTAGAATTGTGCTGTAACAATATATTGGTGTATCAATTATCATACAATTAAAGAACTGTACCAACATTGTTACTTGATTTTAATCACAGTGATGGTGGGCGATTGTTTCTTAAAAGGAGAACTGCCTTGAATCTGCAAGCCTGGGTTTTCTGTAGTAGCTGTGTTTCTAATACTGGTTCAAATTCTGTTTCAAACAACATGAAGTCTTGCTGTATTCTGACATTATGCAGTTAGCCCCAGCACTTGAACTGCTCCGGACAGGAAAGAGTTAACTGTATGCCAGAGCATAGAACATTGAGCTCGAGCTCCGTTCAAACCCTGTCTGCTGCCCTTTGAAGTGTAACCATCAGATTCTTTACCTGCCTAACTGAACAGTCACTCTGGAGATTTCTCCTTCGCTAACGGTTTGGTCTGGTTAAAAACGTCGGTTTATACTGCTATTTTTTTCTTTATTTTGGTTCAGATCCCTATCTGCGGTACAGTAAGTACATAGGTACTTGACTAGTGCTGAGTTTTTGTGGAAATTGTAAAATACTGTATTTCAACCGGTTCGGCTGAACCGGTTGTCTGTATTTGTCTGTGTCTTTTTCTTTTAGTTTGAATTTAGTGTGAGGCACCAGTCCTTATCGGTTCTAAAAAAAAGGTGTTTCATCGTTTTTTCCAACACCCGTAACACGGTTAGGAACCGATATGGGGGTCTTGCCTAGCTGTTGCCATAAAAAGGGTAAGTGATAGGATAGCTTCGTCTGAGAAACCCAAGAGAAAAACTGGGCCCACTGGGTTTCAACACTGCAGTGAGTGTAGGGAGGCCTTTGCTAGGGCTGATCCCCACACCACCTGTGTTTATTGTCTGGGTTTTGACCACCTGGAGTCAGACTGCCAAATATGTAAGAATTTTCCTAAAGCCACCCTGGATAAAAGATTGGGCAGGTTTAGGGAAAAGGAGGCCAAGAAGTCCACTGACCCAGATGACCAGCCCGGTTCCGGTCCGACCGAACCTGAGGGAGTGCCCACTGACCTGGGCGAGACTCCCTCAGGCAAACGGAGAGCTGATCCTGAGGGGTCAGTTCTGGCAAAAGGAAAAAAGAAAGAGAAATCAGCCAGTTTGGATCCAGAACCGCATCGTCCAACTGCCGAAGAAATTGCCAGGGCGATTAGCATAGTTGAATCGCTCTGTTTGGCTCCAGCTGATTCGATGCCTCTTGGTAGGTGTTCGGTCGGTTCCTCCGGTTCAGGATTATTCCCCTGAAGACTATTATGAACTGGATTTGGAGGGGGACGAAGATTATGATGATGATGATGGTGTGGAAGGTCTAGATGAGCCCATAGAACCAGACATCTCCCCAGACAGGCCTTCTGGTGTTTCCCCTCCTAGGCTTTCTGAGTCCCCTTCCCACTTTATGTTTTACAAAAAAGTGGCAGAAACCCTCTAGCTCCCTTTGGATGAAGCTGTCGAGGAGCAAGAGGAGCCTGACTATGTGGATATGATGGACATCCCAGAGTCAAAGAGATAGTCTATTCCCCTTCACAAATCCTTTGGGAAACAGTCACAGAAGTTACTTAAGAATCCAAATTCTTTACCTCCTGTGGACAGGCAAATGGACAAGAGGTATATGTTGTCAGGCCCAGGTACGGAGTACTTGTACCAGCAATGCAGCCGTGTTGGGGTTGTGCAGGCTGCAGCCTGTGATAAGGCTAACATACCCTTGGCTTCACACACTCAAAAATCCAGTTTCATGCTGTTGTGGACTCCAGTGATGTGTCATCAAGAGTCATGGCTACATCTGTGGCTCTTCGGAGGCTGGCTTGGCTCAGATGTACTAGCCTATCACAGGACACCCAGGCTAAGGCCATGGATTTCCCTGTTGTTGAGAATTCTCTGTTTGGGGAGCAGACAGAGAATTATATGAAAAAGATGGATGAGTACAGGACCACCTACAGGAGTGCACAGGCCAAGGAAAGACAGGCAACTCCTCAGAAGCAGCAGGCTAGGGACAGGGGCAAGCCTTTTCACAGGCCTTTCTACCAGGCACAGGCCTCCTCTCCTTTTTCCTAGAGGGGGTTCTTCAGAGGGAGAGGCAGAAGGGGGATGAGCAGGGCTGCATCCTCCTCTCTGCCTATGGATCCTGCCAAGCAGACACCCTGATGTGTCAGCCCGGGTCAACTCCCCAATTCCTGTAGGAGGTAGGCTGGCTTACTACTTCCAGGACTGGAAGTCTGTTACCTCAGACAAATGGGTCCTGGAGGTAGTAAGTCAGGGACTGACCCTCAGCTTCAAAAAATTTCCAAAGCTGAGGGTCAGGTCCTTTCCACCTGCAAACATCTCCAAAACCATTACCCTAGAGTAAGCCAGGGACTAACCCTCAGCTTCAAAAAATTTCCAAAGCTGAGGGTCAGGTCCTTTCCACCTGCAAAACATCTCCATATTTCCATACCTGGACGACTGGCTCATAGTGGGTCAGTCTCCAGACCAAGTCAAGTCAGATTTACAAGTGACCCAACAAGTGCTCACTTCTCTAAGATTCCTCCTCAATCTTCCCAAATCCGTTCTAGAGCCAGTACAACTCTTAACTTTCATAGGGGTAGAGTTGGATACTGTCAGTGCAATAGCCTTTCTCCCTCTGGCAAGGGTAAAGGCCATTATAGAGCTGGCTTCCTCTTTCCACCTTAGGGTGTCTCAACCAGCAAGTCATTTCCTTCAATTTCTGGGCCACATGGCAGCTTCCACTGCAGTGGTCCAAGGGGCCAGATTTCAGATGAGGGACATCCAGTTCCATTTGAGGGCTTTTTGGTCTCAGAAAAAAAGATCCTCTAACCAAGCTTATTCCAGTGACTCAGTCCCTGATCCAGGCTCTCCAGTGGTAGCTGGATCAGGCCAACCTCAGGCAAGGAGCCCCATTCATCACTCAGTCTCATTCTGTGGCTCTAACCATGGATGCTTCTCTCCTGGGGTGGGGAGCTCACCTGGGAGTACTCACAGCTCAGGGAGTGTGGTCCCCTCAGGAGTCTCTTCTCCACATCAGTCTTCTGGAGCTCAGGGCAGTGTACCTGGCTCTGCAAGCCTTCTTGGAATCAGTACAGAACAAGGTGGTTCAGGTCAGGACAGACAACACCACCACCATGTGGTACATCAACAAGCAGGGAGGCACTCGGTCTATGGTCTTGTGCTCGGGAGCCATGAAACTATGGTCCCTGGCTAATTCTCTTCAGACTTCTCTGGTAGCCGTCCACCTTCCTGGGAAGGACAATGTGCTAGCAGATGCATTAAGCAGGATTTCCCAGGGCCATCACGAATGGTCCCTGGACCCCCTTGTGTTAAACTTGATCTTTTCAAAGTGGGGCACTCCAAAGATAGATCTCTTTGCAGCCCCAGACAATCACCAACTTCCTCTATTCTGTTGCAGACCCCCAGTCTTGGGTTCAGTCCCTCCTAATGCTCTAATTCTGGATTAGGAAGGGAAATTTCTGTATGCCTTCCCTCCTTTTCCTCTACTGTTCAAAGTCCTGGTCAAGATAAGGTCACAATCTTGCAAAGTGATCCTGATTACGTCAGACTGGGCCAGACAGCCTTGGTATCCCCTGTCACTGTCTCTAGCAGTCCATCCTCCCCTATCTCTTTCCAGGAATCACAACCTGTTAACCTCCTCTCAGGGGAGGATCTGGTACCCTAACCTTCGGTCTCTCAATCTCAATGCATTGCTCTTGAAGAACTAGAATATGCAAATTTGCATCTTCCTCAAGGGGTTCTGGACATTCTCAAAGCCTCTCAAAAACCTGCCACCAGAAAAATGTATAACTCCAAATGGAAGAGATTCAGCATTTGGGGTTCCAAAAAGCATATATCCCCAGATACTGCTGACTTGTCTATAGTTCTGGATTACATGGTTCATCTTAATGGCCTAGGCCTCAGACCAGCTACCCTCAAAGTACACTTGTCAGTTGTTTCTGCTTTCCTGTCAGTGGGAAAGTCCTCCTCACTGGCATCTGACCCTGTTGTCTATAAATTCTTCAAAGGATTGCTTCGTACCAGTCCCCCCTTTAGGGAACCTATTCCTGCTTGGGATCTTAATGTTTGCATTGCTCAGCTTATGCAACCCCCTTTTGAGCCTTTGTCCTCAGCAGACCTTAAGTACTTGACTTGGAAAACTGTATTCCTGGTAGCTATTACCTCTGCTAGGCATATCAGTGAATTACAAGCTCTGTCAGTGGAGTCTGATTGTATCTCATTCCATAGAGATAAGGTGGTCCTTAAAGCCAACAGGAAGTTCTTACCCAAAGTGGTTTCAGATTTTCATCTGAACCAATCCATGGCTCTTCCTATATTCTTCACTGATCATTCTTTTTCAGGAGAGAGAAGATTACACAGTTTGGATGTTAAAATGGTTCTTAGCTACTACATTGAGCTTACTAAGGCTCTTAGGTTTAACTCCCTCCAGTTGTTCCTCACTTATGGTGAAGTGGGGAAGGGCGAACCTGCTACTAAGAGAAACATTGCCAAGTGGATTGTCTCTTGTATACAATTCTGCTATGAAACGCTAGGCAAAGTGCCCCCCTCAGGCCTGAAGGCTCATTTGACTAGAGGTACAGCTGCTTCTCTGGTTGCTGCCAGATATATACCCTTATTAGAGATATACAAAGCAGCCACCTGGAAAACTTTCTGAATATCCAGGCTAGGAGTGATGCTAGGTTTGGTACAGCAGTACTGCAGAGCCTATTCTCAAAATAGGTTTGATTCCTCCTCTATGGAGATACTGCTTGGTAGTCTGCATAATGTCAGAATACAGCAAGACTTCATGTTGTTGGAAGAAAAATTACTCACCTTAGTAATTGTGTTTTTTCTAATGGAGTCTTGCTGTATTCTGATGTCCTTCCCTGCCTTCCCTCTCAGAACCTGTTTTTTGGGAAGTGGGCTGGTAGGCACAGTGTTACACCTCAGGGGTGTACTTGGCACTCTCCCCTCTTTAGACAGGGGGAGTGGGTTATTTATATGATTTGATAATTATTTTGTTCACTACCTAGGTTTTTGTTTTGGATTTCTTGACTTGAGTCTTTTGGGGATCCAAAATATTTGGTTGCCTTTTTGGCTAGTAAAAATGTTACAATTTCCACATAGTGGGGGTAGTTACTTAGTGTTAGCTCATAAGAATCTGACGGTTACACTTCAAAGTGCAGCAGACTGAGGTTTGAACCAAGCTCGAGCTCAATGTTCTATGCTCGGGCATTGAGTTAACTCTTTCCTGGCCGGAGCAGTTCAAGTGCTGGGGCTAACTGCATAATGTCAGAATACAGCAAGACTCCATTAGAAGCAACACAGTTACTAAGGTGAGTAATTTTTTTCTTTAGTTCCATTTGTACAGGCATTTTAGGATCTTCACTAGGTGTTTATTTTACACTCTGGTGGCAGCACCATTTTAAAACGGTATGACGTACTTTATATCCTTGTTATAGAACTTACATTGTTTTCACAATGCATTCATGTTCTACTGTCAAACTCTGTGGCCCAAAAGGAACATAAATAACATCATACAATTCTAAAATAGCACTTGCCAGCAGTGTGTTAATCAGACCCCTCCCCCCAACACTGTGCTTACTAAATGACCAGTAAAGATGGAGTGATAACAAAAAGGGATCAACTACATGAAAGAAGTATCTACTGGGAAAAATGACTTACAGGTTCAGCAGAATAATGACATCTTTTTTTTCCAATTATTTTTATCCTTCTTCCTCACTGGTCCCTTAGGTCTCTCATGGGTGTGGTTGCACGGACCAGTCTTTTTCATGCTCTGCCTAAGGTTCTCTCCATGCCAGTTCTCCGGTGGACCTCCCCTGCCTCCACATCTACTGACCCCTCAAGCCTCCTGAGGTGGGGCCACCTACTCCTCTGGTGCTCTATCTATAATCTGAATGGGGCTGTCGGAGTATGGAGGTGGACCGTAGACTGGCTGGGAGTAACCCGGTGATGAGCGTGGGGACCGTCCACTGGACCCACCATTGCCTACCCAGGTGCCAGGGTCATTTTCTGTGTTCTATTGCCCCGGGACTGCAGACATGCAATTATATTCAGCACAACATGGGCACGCTCCTGCACCCATTTGGACATCTGCCATTGCTCCCTTACCCCAGTGCGTGCTCCATGTCTGCTGCAGTCTTCCAGCCTCTGCTGGGAGCCACTAGAGCAGTGAGGAGCACTGGCCACCCACCCCAGGAGAGGAGAGAAGTCCTCTGGATGCTCAATCCTCTCCTCCCCTGGTGACCCCCAGTGGCCTGAGTCCATTCCTGAAGCCAGGTCACCAGCATGGTGCGAGGTGTGGCATCCAGCGCCTTAACCCTCAGCACCACCGGGCCAGCTTGAAATAAGGACATCTTACCTGTGGCACTTTCCTGGTGCAATTGGAAAAATCCATGGCCCCAGATTGGGAGTGTGCAAAAGACAATTATCATAAATCAGAACTTGTGGAACTCTACTGTGTTGAATGGTGTTGGAAATAAAATTAACAAGAGTTGCTATAAATTAAAATAAACAACCTTAAATCAATGAGGGTGGGATTCAAGCATGGATGGGAAAAAGTAAAATAAAATTTATTTGATTAAGCGCCCAGTCCCTGGAGCTCTGGGAGCTGTACACATTAAAACAGTCAACAGGTCACAATAAAAATCAGCAGAGAAACTGTAAAGTATTAAGAGCGTTAATTAAATACGTCTGCAGGATAAGCAAATGTAAAAAGGTGAATCTTTAGGCCCCTCCTGAACACCTCTGCCATAGGGGCCTTCCTTAAAGATCTCAGGAATGAACTCCAGAGGAACAGGCCAGCCACCCCAAATGAGCGATCACCTGAGGCGGGACTGTTAAGGACATAAGCAAAAGGGAGGGGAGGAGGAGCAAAGATCCACTCCGACCTTCACAATGAACAATATATATGGCTGGGCAGACTTGATAGGCCACAGGCAGTGTTGGAATTACAGGGGGGCTTGTCAGGGTTCAGCTTCCCCAGCTCTGAAGAGAGCCCTGGTAGCTAATGAATTACTGCCATTGAGTTATTCTTTGCAAAGAACTTCATTAATACACCAGTTAGGGTAACTTAATGCCAAAAAGTAGAGAAATGTGGCATCAGGGTTCAAACACCAGGAATCCCTCAGTATTCAATTCAATTTTATTTTTTACCAGGAAATACACCATTGAGATACTCATTTGCAAGGTGGTCATGGAGGGACACACAAAATATGCAAAAAACAAACACTACAGATTTATACAGTAGTTCATACAATACAATGGGTAATACATAACAAGGTAGACAGTCAAATTGCTCAGATTTTACATATATATATGTATATATAAGTGCAAACAGCTAACTGCATTATACGATTGGAATAGGAGGAGGTAAGGAGGACGGTAGAGTATGATCCATAAAGATGGGGTAAGGCACAGTAGAAGATCAAATAGGATGAGGGGAACAATGGTGTAAGGGAGAGATGCACAGGGAGTAGCAAGGGCAGAGACAGACAGGAGTGTAAAAAGCGGAGCAGGGAGAGCCAGGGGCAAATATAGTGGTAAGTGCCATATAAAATTTCATAGGGGGGAGATACTGGGCGTAGCACTGGCAGTTTTCTTTCTACAGAGGTTTCAGAAGAGATTTAAAGGAGGATAAGCTAACAAAGTGGGTCAGTTTTAGGGTATTTTGAAGGGAATTCCACAAAGTTGGTAAGGTGTGGCTGATGGATATGGAGCCAAAGCGAGATCTTACCTGGGGGAGGGGTATCAAGCGAGATATAAGCATATTTCCTAAGTGAGTATATACAATGTGTCAATTTAAAGAGGCTGGCTACGTAAAGAAGGAGTTTGCTGGTGAGGGCTTTGTAGGTCCTGGTTGAGGCATTCCGCCATCTTCTGGTGGATAAAGAAGTCCAGCTTAGTTGGCTATAAAGTGAGCAGTGGTGTGTTTTAAATGGAGAGTTGGTCACAAATTTTAAGGCCCTGTGGTACAGGACGTCCAGTTTGTAAGGACAGTTTTGGGGCAATGACTGTAAAGAAAGTCAGCATAGTCAATTAGAGGAAGGAATGCTGTTTTGACTAATCTTAATTTTGCTTCATAAGTAAGTAAGTGTTTGATGTGGAAGAATAATCCCAGCCTATGTTTTAGCTTTTTGGAGAGTTCTTCAACATGGGGGATACAAGAGAGCTTACAGTTCAACGAAAAGCCTAGATACTTAAATTTGTTCACTCTTTCCAGGGTTTCACCCTGCATAGATGCTGTATACATATTGACAGGCTGATGTGATACGGAAGTCACTTTGTATACTTAACTGATGCAGTCAGCATCCTGTGTTGAACTGCCCTGGAGAGAATGGACTGTATGTAAATGGTGGAACTCTGATAGGCTTGTGCCAGTTTCAGAAAAGGTCAGAGTCAAAAGGCTGGCCTTCAGGAAATATAAGGGAACACAGTGGGATGTAGACAGGGAGGCATACCAAACGTCTCTAAGGGAAGCAGGGAAGGCAGTAAGGCAGGCAAAGGCCCAAACCAAGGAAACACTAGCACAAACAGTAAAAGAAAGTGACAAGACTTTCTGTAGATACATTATTGAAAGGAGAAGGTCCAGAGGGGGTATTGCTAAGATCAAAGGAGATAAGGGGGCATGTGAGGAGGAGGAGGACCATGTAAAAGCATTTATCCTAAATAGATACTTCTGCTCAGTATTTACTGAAGAGAAGGTGGGGCAGGGCCCACAGCTCAGCACCATGGACACAGGGGGGAGGGAGGTGAGCAGTAGTCCCTTCACAAAGAAAGGGCCTATAAGAGCTCGATAAGCTCAGGGTGGGCAAGGCAATGGGACCTGATGGCATACATCCCAGGGTACTAAAGGAGCTAAGGGTGGAACTAGCAGAGCCATTATCAGAACTGTTTAGTGAGTCTCTGAGCACAGGAGAGGTCCCAGAAGACTGGAGAAGGGCTCATGTGATCCCGCTCCCCAAGAGTGGTAGCAGGGAGGAGGTAGGGAACTACAGACCAGTCAGTCTTACCTCAGTAGTGGGCAAGATTATGGAGGCACTCCTTAAGGAAAGGATAGTGTAACACCTGGAATCCATAGGAGCACAGGGTCCAAGACAGCATGGGTTTACAAAAGGAAGGTCCTGTCAAACTAATCTCATAGATTTCTTTGACTGGGTAACAAGAGTGGTAGACCATGGGGGAGCAGTTGATGTCGCCTACCTTGACTTCAGCAAAGCTTTTGATATGGTTCCACATAGAAGATTGATTAATAAGCTGGGTAGGCTCGGGGTGGGTCAGAAGTTGGTCAACTGGGTGGCAAACTGGTTGGCGGGCAAACAACAGAGAGTGGTGGTAAACAGTATTCAGTCAGAAGAGATGCAAGTCAAAAGTGGGGTACCTCAGGGATCAGGTCTGGGGTCATTCCTCTTCAATATCTTCATCAGTGATATTGCAGATGGACTGGAGGGTAGGTTTGTCTGTTTGCAGATGACACCAAGATCTGCAACAGAGTAAATGATCCAGATGGGGTGGGCAGAATGAGAAGAGATCTGGATAAACTAACGAAATGGTCGGAAGAGTGGCAACTGGGTTTAATGCAAAGAAGTGCAAGATCATGAACATATGGAAGAGAAACCCTGAAGCCACCTATAGGCTGGGAGGGGAGTTGCTGTCAGTCACGAGGGAAGAAAGAGACTTGGGCATCATCATCACCGATGACCTGAAATCATCTAAGCAGACCACTAAAGCAGTAGGTAAGGCTAGGGGGATGTTGGAGTGTATTAGTAGGGGTATCACAAGTCAGAAGAGGGAGGTAATAATCCCTCTTTACAAGAAACTGGTTAGGCCCCATTTACATACATTCCATTCTCTCTGGAGCAGTTCAACACAGGAGGCTGACTGCTTCAGTTCAGCATACTGAGTGATCCCTTGGAAGAAACGAGATTACTGTGGTAAGTAATTTGTTCTTCTGTATCCTACCAGCCAACTCCCCACATCCCTGTCCACACTCCCTAATATTAAAAATGTGGCATCCACATCTGCATTTCCATCAAATGACTTTCACCTCCATGTACCCAAATACCCCACCACCCTACACCCCAGTAAAAACTATTACATTTCTAAGTATCCCCAACTGCATCTCCCCAACTGGCTCCCATCTTCCCTCACCCCTCCAATGGAAAAATACTAGCTCACATTTCTCGGTACCTTCCCCACCTACACTTCCCAGCTGATCCTCTCTTCCAAGCACCCACTGACCCTTGCAGTGCCAAATGCTGCATGCCATCCTGACTTACCTTCACCATGTAAAAAACAGCCTTTCCTTATCCATGGCTAAGTGATGGATAAGTAAGAAGGAAGGGGGTGGGGCTGAAACAATAGGGCTCCAATGCACTATGGGAAGTGGGGTTTTCCTAATGGTGTCTCTGCAGTGGGTGAACCTTATGTAACCACAGAGCAAAATGGAGAGCGAGTGCAAGCTGAAATGATATCATTAGTAGCCACAGTTACTGATGTTATAATTTCAGCTTTTGATCAAGGTATGCTGGTTCCTGCAGTTTTTTAGATCTATCTAAAGCTTTCAACTCTGTCAATCATAATATACTGCAAAACAGACTAAAGGCATCAGGTCTTGGACTGGGTTGATTACTATAGTTTTCTTCATTCCTGTCTTCTAGATTACAGTGTGTTAAATCAAGAGAACACTGTTC
Source organism: Neoceratodus forsteri (assembly GCA_016271365.2). Lineage (NCBI taxonomy): Eukaryota > Metazoa > Chordata > Ceratodontiformes > Ceratodontidae > Neoceratodus > Neoceratodus forsteri. The sequence continues at coordinate 131,694,075 of JADMNL010000025.1, forward strand.
TGATTTTGTATATATTAACAAGGGGTTCCCCCAGGGATCTGTACTGGGGCCCCTTTTGTTCCTCATGTACAATAATGAATTGCCCAGTTGTTGCTGAGTCAACACTAGTACATTTTTATATGCTGATGACACAGATGTATACCCAAAATAAGGACCCCTGTTGTTGCAATGAACACGATTCTAACTGATTTTGCTAGGGTTCAGCATGAACTCATTAAATTGCGCTTAATACTGAATGTTCGCAAAACACAATGGGTCTTATTTTCTGGTAGGGCTAAAGGTGAGCATTTTAAGCTTAGCATTAAATCAATTAATGGTACTGAAATATATAAAACATCCACCTATAAATATATTGATATTTACCTGGATGAGTCTTTGAAATGTATTCTGCATATGCATAATCTTTCATCCAAACTTAAGAAGTTGTCCTTTTTCTATAGGAACAGGGCTAGCTTTAGTTTCTCTATGCATAAACAACTGGTTAGCTCTTTATTCATGTTGCAGATTGATTTCGGGGACTCTAAATACATATAACACACACACATATATATATATATATATATATATATATGAATGAAAACTACAGATTCTGTTCTTAAGGTATTGGATCTACTTTATCATAGCACCCTTAGGTTCATCACCGGCCTGCCATGGAGAACCCACTGCTGCACTTTATATGCTGCGGCGGGTTAGCAGTCCTTGGCAGCTCGGAGACAGAGCCATATGACAATTTTTATTTATAGATTTATTAAGAAGACACTGCCCCCTTATTTGATGGAATTGTTACAGCCCAAACAACTTAGTAAATATGATTTAAAATCAACAGATGTCTCACAGTTTCTAATGCCTAGATATAAAACTAATCATGGAAATAACACTCTCTCAGTTATTGCACCTCGAATATGGGTGGCTGTTTAAAAGAAACTTAACATGGCAACTTTTTTATCCTACTTCAGTTTTAAAGCATGAGTCAACCAAGTACAAAGGCATGAATGAGACTGCCATGGATGAATTATTGTATTAATGAATGGTATGATTCTAATTTTGATACTGTTCTTTTTGTACTACTTGTAGCTCTGATATTATTTGTTATATGTTATTGCTATATGTCAGATGCAATTGCAAAATAGAGTTAACTCTAAATTTTGCTGCCCAATAAATTGAATTGAATGTAAGCCCAGTACCCACCCTTACTTTAATGGCTCCACTGTCTTCCCTTGGCTAGCTTGGTTCTAGGAAGAGAGGCACCACGGGGATTATTCTAAGTCTCCCTTTTGCCACACCATACAGTACTGGAGTGGGGGGATTGCAGTGATGGAGCACATATCTTTCTACCCCTAATGATCTTGAGTATTTTAAAACAACTGAAGAATAGTCAGCACAGCTGCTGAGTCTGACGTATGCCCCATGCCTGACATATGTCCCATGCCCTTCCCCATGTGGGCATAACACAAGGCCGACATCCTTCTACATTTAAAAATATGGTAAAGGAGTACTGGGGGGGATTGTGGAGGTTTGGTCATGTGTTCAATGCAGAGGGAGAAGAGAGGAGTGTATACATACTCCAGAGGACCCCACAATTAATTCATCAGTTTATTTATTCATTGCAAATTTGACCAGAAAAGGCACACTCAGTTATTCTTTTTTCTATGCATTTCCTAGGGGTGGGTTACATGGACCTGTTTTATTGAATGTTTATGACACAGGGTTAAATCCCTTCTCTTCTTTGATGAGTGCCATGGAATCTTTAACTTTCATCTGGACAGTATCCAGAGATAGGCAGAAGGAACCTCAGTTTAATGTTTTGTCCGAATGACTGCACCTCAACAGTGCAACTCCCCTCTCATAGTGCACTACAGTGTCAGTTATGGATATTACCCCAGGTACCTGGTGTGGGACTAGAACCCATAACCCTCCAATCTCCTGGCCTCAGAAACAAGTGTCTACCTAGTGAGTCACTGACACTGATAAGTGACAAGGGAGTACTCAGACATCAATCTGGGTATACTTCTGTCATGAACATATTCATTATGGTTTGTTGTGAGAACCCACTTTTTTGGAACCCTACAAAAACGGTGGAGCGCTGCAAGCAGGAATACATACACTAGTGAATATAATAATAGCACAAGCTAAAGTCATCACATTCCTTTCAATGTTAGGCATACAGTGGGACATGGTAATGAGGTAAGCACACAGAGCGGATGTTGTAAGTAGCATGCCAAGTGTCTGAAAGTCTTGTTTGTCTAAGTCCAAATAGTCACCTTTCATTCTTAAACTGCTAATTTCCAATTGCAAAGTGACACTTAATGGGTTGTTAGAGCCCAATTTCAACATAGTGGGCTGTTAGAGCTCAGTTTGCACACTGTAAGTTATGGGATGAGCAGATGAAGGGTCATGTTTATTTTAGGTGAACGTCTAGTGGTTCCCATGAGTACAAGAGACATGGCAGATAGCAGTGTTACTATATTTGCTTCTAATGCTAAATCATATTTGATAATCAGTAACCCCTGTTGTTTAAATGGATATACAAACTATAAGGCTGGAATAAAATCGCTGCTCTAGCAGTGTGCCTTCCTGCTGTCTGAGCAATTGTAGCCAGAAAGGTTTCCTTCAATCAGTCTGCCTTCCTGCTGTCTGAACAGTTGTAGCCAGAAAAGGTTCTTCAATGTACTTATCCAGATTTATCTTCAAAGAGTTAGCAGCACCAAAAAAATAGTAGGTAGAAAATATGAGTAGTTCTTAAAAGTAGCCCCTAATTACGTTTTATTTCTGAAGTGTTTTCCTTTTTCTGTGTTCTCATTAGACGGCTTTCTGCCTAACAATGTTGGGTGTGATATGAAAAGCAATGCTTTACCTGGAAGCAGATATACCTAGTGCTGTTTCTCCCACTACATCATCAGCATGAGACCTCACTCACTGTTACATCACAAGCCCCGCTGCCTGATTGGTAACATATGTCATAGATTTCCAGTCAAACAGCAGGAGATTGGTTCTTCTTGATTATTAGTGATGTCACAGTTAGTGAGGTCTCAGTGATGATGTTGTGTAGGGAGAAATAGAGCCAACAATGTCAGCTTGCAGGTGGAGTGCTGTTCCACACATCACATCACCTGCAGTGGAGGGATTGAGTCTGTCGGGGTCAGCTGGGACAGAAGAGACTGGGCAGGTCATGCTGCCAGACTAAACTGTAGTGTTCATAAGTACTGTGTAACCACTCACAGAATGAGCTTTCTCACTGCTAACCTAGAAACAGAGTGTGGGTCTAGAAAGTAGTATTGCTTTATCAGCATCTCCATGTTAGTGCTTTGCGCAGCTATGAGTTCTTGGTGAACACTAGCATGGTCTCTCTGCCTTATACCTGCCCATAATATGGTAACACCTTATATGAGTGGACCTTACTGTATATTGGTGGTTGTGAAATAAGCTTGCAGTGTCTATATGTACACAGTATATCCATGCTTCAGATCCTCGACTGGTGACTTCTGTCATGGTATACTTAACCTGCACTTGTGTTTGCCACAAGCTTTTAAAAACCTAGCATAATGTGTAATCCCAGCAGCCTTGCAGACACTATGTATAAGTGGACCTAATGTGTCTTATATTTGCTTGTGTTCTAGGATATCTAGACTAGTTTTAAAATTGTAAGTTAGTATTGGTAATCTGATAAAATTAGGCTGGTTATTGTTGGAGGTCTCGTTGATTAGTTGGGGGATAGCTGATTTGCGGATCTTGCAAAGGGAAAAATTTAACCTAAAATGATTCTTGTGGGATTGGTTAACTTTTAGATTTTAAACACATGTTCCTTCACGTGCTCCACCTAATGGATTAAAAAGAGTGACTGTTAATCACAATACATTGTCTGGGGTGGTGAAATGGGATTTTATGAAATTGGCAGTCTTTAGTGCCTGTTGCTCAGGTTTTATTAGCAAGGACCTGAGACCTGCAAATGGAAGAACCTGTAACTTACATTACAATTAGTTAATGAGCAAATAAATTCAAATAAACTCAAAACCCTTAAGATGCTTTGGAGTGTGTTTTGACTAACGTGGTGAAATACATTCAGACCCAGACCCATTAGACGGACATGGTCTGACTGCAAAGATTTTGACTGGAAAATAATTTTTCTACTGTCCACTTCAATTCTAGAACCTTAATTCCAAAACTGAATTATGTTAGGGAGTGCATACTGTGTTATAAACCAGACTAAATAATAATATCTGAAACGTGGCTAAATTTGAAAGTGACTAACATCATTGTTAACATAGAGAGTTACCAATTTAGCACAGAGACCAAAACAAAAAGGGTGGTGAATTACTGATATATGAAAAGACTGGCTAAGCTGCTACTGAAGTTACATTTGTAAAGCAGGTGGAAGGCTTAGAACTATTGGACTTGGAAGTTAAATTGTCACATGTTCAGCCTATTTTATTAGTCAGTTTGTATTGTCCGCCAGAGTCTAAATTAAATGTTTTTGAGGATTTGCTTGAGAAGTAAAAATCAAGCCATAAATGTTTGATTTTAGGAGATTGCAATGCAAATTGGCTCTCAATAAATTTTTCCCATAGCGTAAAGGATTTCCAAGTGTAACCCCTAGGTGACGCTATCCCAAGGGATACTACCCCACCTGCGTGACTAAGCACAGGTTGAGGGGCCTGAGTTCTGTGAATGGGTGTCTCCACCCAGAGGACAGGGTTAAGGGTTGCATAGCTGCTCTGGGTACAGCCCTCTGGGACACGGATACCTCCCTCTTTCCCCTCTAGTGGCCAAAGCAAGTCTGAGATAACACAATCCCAATACACACTGCAATGTACTGTTATCCTCTCTTGTAACTCACTTACCACCAGGGCTGGATTAGCTGGAACGGCCCTGGAGACCCCCTGTAAAACAAGGCCTGTAACAGCAAACAGCAATATCTCAGTACTTTCTATACAGAGGTACACCACAACCAGTTTAGATGCAAAAAGATTTAGATCTGATTTATTAGGGGGATATGAACAAGGGAGGGGCAGTAATCTAGTGATTGATTTTAGATCTGAATGGTTCAGATTATAAGGCATGCACTCAAAGGTCCCTGTAACACAGTCACACACACTCTGGGTACCCAGTTGGAACTACAGGCTAGCCTGAAGTGTTGCCCGGGGTAGACCGGTGTTGCAGCTGTTGTTGGGGCCCTTTGGAAGGAAGAAAACACAACATGCACTTTAACCCTTAATTTGTAATCCGGAGCCAGATGGCTCAGTCCGAAAAGATTAGCAACAGCAATTAAATCAGTTGACACACTTTGATTTGAGCTTTGTAGCAGGGAGCTACCCTGGTGTTTACTCATGCTACCCAGTTCAGGATGCAGGATGGATGAGATGGAGACCGGAGGATAAAGAGCTGATTTGCCAGAAGAAGCAGGGCTCACACGATGCACCGTGGTATTGTTCCTCTTCATTGGTGTTGAGCAGGAACTGAATCCCCAGGCGGGTCTCTCCTCAGATGTAACTTTGTGGCATGAGTGGCAATCTGGGCCGAGATGGTGAGACCCAGACCAGGTGAACAGTTCGGATACAGTCCGGTAAAGTACTGGATGCAGCTTCCAGCAAGCATGACACATTAAGCAACGTGGGCAACCAGACTGCAACCCACACTCCGCATTCAGCACACTTATAGTAAAAGCAAGTAAATACCACAGTTTGGATGACAGTCTGGTTGATATTCACAGTGTCTCTGCACAAACCGTATGCTGTGCGGCAGTCTCAAGTCCTGACAGGTCGATTGGGTTACTAGGGCAAATTCGCCCACTTGTATGAAATTCACTTTGTTACAATTCAGGTTCCGATCACAAAAGCTTCAATTTCAGATAAAGTCTGATTTCAGGCTCAAGGTCTCTTCACTTGGGAAGATGGTAGCAGGCAGGCCCGACACAGCCTTCCCGCCAATTTCCCCTGCACACCACACAGGAGTAGCTGCTCGAATCACTCGAGCTGTTCACTCTCTCAACTCCAGTCTCACACTGACCCTCTGCTGCAGGCAGCTCAGGACTTTCCCAATGATCCAAAAGGTTTGATTCATTGATCCATCTGTCTGTCACAGCAAGGGCTCCCCCTCCAGGTCCATTTAAGCGCCAAAGGGTAAAAACTACAATTCCTACAGAAATTCACTCCCACAAGACCCCTGGGGACAGACTTCATTTTAGGGTCCCCAAAGGTACTGATTTGTCCCAACTGGTAGTCCAGAACCAAGATGGTGGTGATTTAACAGAAAAGTCCATGCTGCAAAGTAGGCAAGTTAGACAAACTACGATATCATTAATAAAGCAGATAATCAGCAACCAGTCACAGTTTCTAGTAGGGCTTCCTCTGCGCAATTAGTGATGGCAGAATGAAGCGGCTATATTGTAGCCCGGGTGGGACGCGAGCCTGAAAACACTTGTCCCCCACCCAGATTAATTATACACTACGAAAATGACAGCTTGTAAAGAGACAGGCATGGAGGCTAACAGGGCACTCGCATGCAAGTACTTTTAAACTGTTAGAACACAGAACACCAGACTGGCAGTGGGCATTTAGGCAAGCCCAGGAAGACAATTTAGGAACCCCCATTTGTAGGAGGGGTTACACAAGCAAACCTGGGATTGGCCCAACTTATACAGGAGCCGACTAGAGTTAATTACCAAGATCTGGCATATTCCATTCTAATAGACTTCATTTTTACAAGCAGGCCAGAAAATTACAAATCTAGAGGGGTTTTAGCAGGTTACTTTAGTGATCACCAAACTATATTTTGTCTCACAGCTAAGGATCAGTGCCTTTTTTTTTTTGAAATCGTATTTTATCCCTCCTACACTCCCTGAGCACCGATTCTTCGGGAGCCCCAATGAAGGACTTGCCCCCTCCACCAACCTGATCCTGCAGTCCATCCCCCATGGAGCTGTGTATAATCCTCCCGGGCGGGGACGAGGTGGGGAAAAACACCCTGACAATCAACTTTCGTCGGGAGACCCCAGGACCAGGCAGGCGGGAGTAATCAGGAGTCTGCCTCGGGGCTCCATCTATCCAGAGCTCAGAGAGTTGTTTTCCCTTTTCTTTGTGGGGATTGGCTCGTGCCCTATGTCAAGGCATCACTGCCTGACATCGCCATTCCCTGAAATATCAGCTTTCCACGCTTGCCGAACTCAAGCTCCGCTTAGAGGCCGGCCGAAGCGCCGAGCAGGAACCCCCCCCCTTCCGGGATAAGAGAGCTGTCCTCCAGACACTCAATCTTCTCCCTGACCTGCCGACCCCCGATGGCCCGGGCTCATGCCTGAACCCGGGTTGCTGGCATGGAGCGAAGTGTGGCGTCCAGCGCCTCAACCCTCAGCGCCACCGGACCAGCCCAGGATCAGTGCCTTTGATCATTAAAAACTGTGTCCCATAGGTTCTTTAAAAATGTTGATTTCATCTCATTTATGTTGGATTCAGAATTCATTGGTTGGAAAAGACTCAGTTTGATATCCATGGTTTGTGATGCGTAGAATTCTTTATAAAGACTTTATGGCGGTATGCAGCAAACATGCCCCAATGAGGAAAAATCAGGTCAAAGTTAATAATGCTACATGATACAGCTTAAAATTAAACAAATTAAAAAGGAAATGTGACAAGATGTGGATGAAAGCAAAAGACACTGACAGACAGACTGGGATGTATATCGCTACACAAGGAATCTGTACACAAAGGAAATTAAACAAGCTAAACAAAAATATTTTAAGGAGGCTTTTGCTAAGAATAGGCTACACCAGATTGGAGGACTCCTCCCATCTCACATTTGGTCTTAAGGCTGGAAGTTGTCAGAGTCAGTTCCAAAAGGACCATAAATCTTGCAAAACGAGTACAGAGTGACATTCACAACAACCAAATGCAGTAATTTTTTTTTTTTAAACTTTCTTTATTTTTCATTTTCCACAAGAAATACATATACAGGACAATGAACTATTTACACATAGAAAATACAAAATCACACATGCCCCCACAATGCAAAGCATCATGGGCTGCATATGCAAATCACCACAGAATGTTATGCTGGTCCAACTTTAAGCAGAATTGCATGGTGCCGAAAGGCCTCTCACACAGTTTGCAAAGGGTGCTAACAGAAGACATAGATACGTGTTTCATCCTACCAGGACTCATCATTATGCCTCATCTGTTTGGCACCCCAGTGGAATGGACCAGCTACCCTTAAGGCAGTGTGCCTTGGATATATTGTGGTGAACCCATTAAAATAAAAAGCTATTTAAAAGACAAAGAACCTCTGTGTGCAAACACTGAGGCAAGGGTTACCTAAAGGGCATTTGGCTGGAAGCCAAGTTTCAAGAAAATACAAAATCACACATGCCCCCACAATGCAAAGCATCATGGCTATATGCAAATCACCACAGAATGTTATGCTGGTCCAACTTTAAGCAGAATTGCATGGTGCCGAAAGGCCTTCCTCACACAGTTTGCAAAGGGTGCTAACAGAAGACATAGACATGTGTTTCGTCCTACCAGGACTCATCAGTATGCCTCGTCTGTTTGGCACCCCAGTGGAATGGACCAGCTACCCTTAAGGCAGTGTGCCTTGGATATATTGTGGTGAACCCATTAAAATAAAAAAACTATTTAAAAGACAAAGAACCTCTGTGCGCAAACACTGAGGCAAGGGTTACCCCAAAGGGCATTTGGCTGGGAAGCCAAACACACAGGCTGACTTTTCTCATAGTACAGGCAAGGAAAGGTACAAAAAGCTCATTATGGGAAACACAATTCATATAATTCCATTATTATAAATCGTCTCAGTTTATTTTTGGTAGTAAGTTATCTCTCATTATCTACCTTAAGGGTGACTCTCAAAGTATTCAAGGTACAAATTCTGGTCTCAAAGGGGAAATGTACATTACCCACCTCCGCCATATCATTTCAAATGTAGTTTGGCTTTTATTTAATATGGCTGTGAGGTGTTCCATCTGGTACACCTGAATCATAATTTCGTGCCAATGGGTAAGCTGTGCCTGCTCAGATGTCAGCCAGTTCCTGATTATTGCTTTTTGGGCAGCCAGTACTGAAATCTCAAGCAGTGTTTTGCTGTTTATATCTCTACAACCTCTGGGGTAATCTGAAAAGAAGAACAGAAGTGGGTATAAGTTAAGATCTGGGGAGAAAATGTGTTTCAAAGTCAGCTCCAACTGCTGGAAGAAGGGGGTCAACCTGACACAGTCCCACATGATGTGCACTAGGGCTGCCGGAGAATGTCCACATCCTCTCCAGCATTCTGGGGTATGACCCTGCTGAAATTTTGCTGTATAGCAGAGGTTCAAAAGTATCATGTGGACATCTTCCAAGCATACTCTCTCCAAAGGCCTGCCGAGGTGCCCCAGTGGATCTGTTCAAGAAGCCTTCCCCACACCTGATCAGGGATCTGGCCTCCCATATCTTTGTTCCAGGTTGCTTTGATTGTCAGTGAAGAAGGATCCTCACAAGCCAGCAAAGCCGAGTATAGGTATGAAATGATGTGCTCTGTGGGAGCCCTGCTGTCCAGCGCTCTCCTGAACAGGATCTCTGGGGGGGGTCTTTCCGTGAACCCTGCAGGAGTGATTCCACCAGGTGGCGGACCTATAAGTACCTGAATCTGTCCTGGGGGGGAGAGGTCATATTTCTCTACTAGCTCTGAAAAGGGAGCAAACTCTTCTTCCTCCACAAATTGCCAAATCAGGTGTAATCCCCGCCTCTCACCCTCCCAGGAAACCCATGTCCATGTGGGCTGGGGGGAATGATTGTAAATATGGAATAGAGTGGAGAAGTGGCCTCCATTTCAATAATCTTCTATCCTCCAGTACACTGTATCAGCACCTAATTGTAGTTTCAGTGTAAGGACTGGCCTCCTCTTGGGGTTGGGTTATGCTGGGGTGTGTAAGTAGTAGTTTATTTTTGTGCCCAGGATCCCCTTCTATTATTTCTAGGGTTTCCCATTTCACTTGGTATCCCTCCTGTAGCCAGTAAAAGGCCATTCTAAGTTGTGCTGCCTGATAATACTTTTTGAGATTGGGTAGGGTTAAGACTCCCTTCTTCTTGTGGAACTGAGAGCCCCAGATAAATCTTGCTATTTTTGTGTTCAGTTTCTTAAAAAATTTGTCTGGAATTGGTAAAGTTTGTGCTAGGTATATAAATCTTGGTAATAATACCATTTTGACCGCTTCTACTGTTTGGGTTAAAGGAATAGGAACAAGGGCCCAGTTTTCTAAGTCTGCTTTCAGTTTTTCGAATAGTGGTAAGTAATTGAGGGAGAACAAGTTAGTGCCTTCAGCTCCTTAGTTGTCTCCCTGGTATCGTAAGCACTGGAAGTTCCATCTAAAGGGATAGAAGGATCTGGTGTGGTCAGAAGGCGTATAATGAAATTGTAAAACCTTGGTCTTACTCTGATTAATCTTCTACCCTGCTATTTCCCCGAATTCGGTCAAAAGTCTCCATAAGGGCCCCAGTGAGTGCTCCGGGTCATCCAGATAGACCAACAGGTCGTCTGCATATAGAGCTAGTTTATGATGCTCCCCCCTATCCGCACCCCTCTCACCCCCTTGTCCTGTCGCAAAGCCAGAGCTAATGGTTCTAGGTATAGTGCAAACAGGAGGGGGGACAGGGGGCATCCCTGTCTGGTTCCCCTGTAGAGAGACACAGGGGCCGATATCCGCCCATTGATTTTCACATGTGCCCTAGGCCTAAATAAATGTTACCCATTATTTTAACAGATCCCTTAGAGAAGCCCATGGCCCCAAGCATCTGATGTAGGAAGGGCCATGCCACCCGGTCGAAGGCCTTCTCCGCATCCAAACGTAATAATAGAAAGGGGAACCCCGACCGGGCGGCATACCTCAGGATATACACAGTTCTTTTAATATTGTCCTGGACTTGCCTGCCAGGCACAAATACCGTTTGATCCTGATCGATTAACAATGGTAGGGCTGTCTGCAGACGCTTTGCCAGGATTGTGGCAAAGAGTTTATAATCTATATTTAATACAGATATAGGTCTGTAGGCCAAGCACTGACTGAATCTTATCTTTATTTGGTTTAGAATACTTGAAATTGTTGCGAAATTCCATGTGGGTGGGAGTGCCTCCCCTCCTTGGATTTCCCTGAACACTCCCAGGAGGGCTCCCCCCCCCATTTCTTTTTTAAATAATTTGAAAAAATCTGGGTTATACCCATCTGGGCCCAGGCTCTTATTTGTTTTAAGGTTTCGTATGGCCTGTTCTAATTCCTCAGATGTTACCGGGCAGTCCAAGGCCTGTTGCATTTCTCCTGAAATAGTGGGCATTTTTAATCTGGACACATATTCCTGTATTTGTTGCTCACTTGGTGTAGCTTCGGGGGTGTATAGCTTTTGGTAGAATTTTTGGAAAGCAAGTAAGATCTGGTCTTGTGTTCTATATAGCTTCCTGTTTCAGGGTCCTTAATTTGGGTAATGGTGGAGCGGGCTATGTTCTGCCTTAGTCTGTGTGCCAAGAGGTGTGTAGCCCTGGGGCCACTCTCATAATATTTTGGTTGGAGATACTGTAAGGCCTGCTCAGTTTTTATATCTAGTAATTTCTGTATCTGTTGTTTTGTGACCAGCAGCAGGGGGAGAACTGCTTTGTCCCCTGCCACATGTTGAGATTGAAGGTCTCGTAATTGAAGATGAAGGTGCTCCAATTGTCGGGTCTGTTTTCTCTTATGGTTAGCAGTGAATTTTATTATATCCCCTCGTAACACGGTCTTAACCGTGTCCCATAATGTAGCCCTTGAGATCTCTGGGGAATCATTTTCTTGTATGATTTGCTTAATTCTGGTCTGACTCATATCAGTGAATTCTTTCAAATTTAAAAGAAAATTGTTAAATTTCCATAAGGTTTGGCCTTTTTCTGTTGTCTAACTTGGTTTTATTAAGAGTTGGCTGTGGTCCGATAGGACCGAGGGGGAATGCTGACATTCTTCCACTTGGTATTGGTGTTCTTTTGAGACATGAAAGTAGTCGATCCGCACATAGGATCTGTGAGGGGCTGAGAAATAGGTGTATTCTCTTTTGCCTGGGTTGAGGGCTCTCCACGCATCCACCCAGTGGGCACCACATAAGTATGCTAGTGCTGCCCTCTGAGCTGGAGTCCTTCTAGAGGCCCTATGGGTGGAGGCATCCAGATGACTGTAACAGTGGTTGTGGTCACCCCCCCCCCCACTACCAGGGTGTTATTTTTTGTAGCAACCCATGTATTACAGGGGCTGCTGTACCTGAAGGGATATACATTATAGAGATGCTACCGTAATTGGGGCTCCTTTTAGCATCCCTCCTACTAAGGTTAGTCTACCCTCTGGGTCAATGTATTTGGTTTTAAGTTAAAATAGGGTAGCTTGGGGGATCAGTACTGCGGCTCCTCTCCTCTTTCCCTTCCCAAAGGAGGAGTCCACCACTCTAGAAAACCCAAATTTGGCAAGTTTATCGTGTTCAGCCCTATTCAAGTGAGTCTCTTGCAGAAGTACAAATGTGGGTTTTGGTTTTTTAATGGTTGAGAGAACCCTGTGTCTCTTTATTAGGTCCATACCATTAATGTTCTGTGAGAGAACCACCACTTGTCGATTTGGATTCATCATTGCATATTACATATTATGGTAAGGTCTTCTAGACCTTGTCTTCTCCAGTGTATTTCTCTAAAGTATTCCCATCTGTTTTCCCTCAAGTCACAGCCTAAATTACAAAAATTACAAACATGGATAACAAATAGCTTCAAACTATTTACGTGTCGGCTCCCAAGGTAGGGGCCCACAGTTTTGTGTGCCCTAAAGTCCCAGGTGGGAGACTCTGAGGAGTGTCCCATCCGGGTAGGGGGGATCAGGGCTGTCTCCTGAGCCATGCCCCCCCGACCCCCGAGGATATCATGGGTTGTGGCTAACATCACTCTCATTTCTCCTTTCCTGGCCAGTCCTCTATCCCTCTGTCTCATCTGTTCCTGCATTATGAGTGACTATCAGCTTCAGTTGTACTGGAATACATGAGCTCTAGGTGGATTTATTTCCTGTCTGTGTGAAGCAGGTAATGCCAGGTGAGGAGAGGGAGGAGGGCCAGCACACTAGGTGTTAGACCAATACAATCAATCCTGTTTCAAGAGGGTCATTATTCTGAGGTGCATGGTCCCCCCAACACCCATCACCCACCTCCTCCACGAGGGCTTTTGTTAACCCTGAGGTTCTATGTGGCTTAACCCTCTTAAATTTAAACTCAGAGAGAAAAACTTCTTCCAATGTGAGTTGTGTTTCATAATAAAGATCAGTGACCCCAGCCAAGTTTAATTCTGCGGGGTGTAAATGAGAAACCTTTAACTATTAACTATTAACTGTGAACTGTCTCCTTATATTAATATCACCACATAACTGAAAAATTTAGGGGCTACTTATCGCCCCATGGTTCTCTGCCAGTGGGATCCCGGGAAGGCTTTCACTGTGTGTGAGGACAGCGGTTTATCCCTTGTCCCCTGGTAAGTAAGTACCCCACTTTCCCAGAACCCCCCCCGAGTCCTCCCTGTAGTGTCTAAAGTTTTAGCTGGAATTCAGTCTCCTCGTAGAGGTCCACTCTGCTTGTCATTTGCAGATTGAAAGTCTCAGTTAGACTGCACAAGTCAACCTCCAGTACAGGGCAGTTATTTTAGTGACAAAGTTTGCCTCAATCGGCTAGTTCCGGGCAGCCAGGGCCAGCAATTCTATGTCCCAGATTTTTCAAGGTGAAGCACTGCACATATTCTGGGGGAGTAACGGAGGAAGCAGGGCATTCTTAAATCAAAGGAAAGGGTGACAAGGGTCTCACAATCAGGCATGCTGAAAATCTGTGAGGACTCCGGGAGTGAGTCCAACTCCACGTGGCCCATCCTCCTGGGATCCCTGCGCAGAGGGCCGTAGGTCCAGGGACCGGGGGTTCGAGTAGGAATCAAGCCAAAAAGAGTTTCTCACCTCAGGTTTCAAGTAGTGCTTATGTTCTTTGCAATCAGTGCTCCTGCAGGGTTATTTGGGGTTTGGGATTGTAAGCTACTCAGCATACCCTTGATGTCCTCCACTGTGTATGGGGCCATGGCTTGTGCACTGCTTCTGTTTCCCTTTTCCCCCGTGATTTGCGAGTCCGGTCAGGCCATTCACTGTCTCTGAGATCTTGTCTGTTGAATGGTGGGGTTCCAGCCATTCTCTTGGAAATCTGGAGTGGCGTCTTTTGGGGGATCGTAGGTCTTGATTCCCGTTTCCCAAAAAAATCTTCAGGCGTGCTGGGTAGGGGGTTTGGAAGAAAATTTTCTGCTCTCTCAGGATCTTCAGCAGTGGTGAGTAAGCAGCTTGCTGCTTTGCAATCTCTACAGGATAATCGTTATCAAAAATTAACCTTGCTGCATCGTATTTAATTATTTTTTGAGACCAGGCCATCCGCAGCAGCCTCTCTTTATCTCTGTAGCTGGGCAGATGGGCAGACTTGGTGGGCCTAGTTCAGTCTTTTTCTGCCGTCACACTTCTATGAATCTATGAATCTATCTTGAAGACCACAGATTGTGGTCTAGCTGAAAGGTCTGAGGGTCTCGGAACAAGCAAGTGGTATGCCCGCTCAATTTTGAAGTGGAAGTCCAGTGGCAAGTTTAAAACATCTTTTAATAAAACCTCCATGAAATCTTCCATCGCTCCAGTTTCTGCACCCTCTGGCAATCCGTAGACACAGATGTTCTCCCTTCTTGATCTAGCCTCCATATCCAGTAGTTTGTTATGCATGGTCTCTTGATGGTTTGATATGAACTCGAGAGCTGTCTGCAAAGTTATTTGGTCGGCATCTAGATTGGTAATTTTTTTCTCTGCCGAGGTTGCCTTTTTTTCCACCTCTGTGAGCCTGTTATGAAGGGTCCCAAATTCCTGCTTTGTCTCTGCCCTAAAGGCTCTGAGTTCTCTCAGGAGTGTATCGAAGCGAGACCTGGAGAGCCATTCAGACTCGCGATCGGTGTCTACATCGCAGGCCTCATTGTCTGATAGAGGTGGGCACTGGCTGGGCCTGTCTCAGGATCGCTCTTCATCGCGCCGCTGTGGGGCTATTTTGAAGTGTGAATGGTTAGGTCTGTATCCTCCTTTGTTATTAGTAGTCATTTTCAGAATGATTTTCGTTAAATTAGGTCTGGATTCAAGAGGATTAGGTGGCAGAGTCAGCAGAGCTCTAGCAAGAGGCGGCTATTCAGGAGATGACGTCACTGGAAGTCTAACCAAATTCAGTTCAAACAAGTTTTTCAGGTTTATTTTGCAGATTCAGAGAAATTTATACCACCACTTTAATACGTTTTGTTTACAACCAGTAAGCTTTATCAAGGGAGTGGTCCTGTATTTAGAGAAAAATGGTCATTCACCTGAAGAAGGGACCTGTAAGGCCCCGGAAGCTTGTGTACTATATCATCTTTGTACAAGACATATTTTGGTCCAATAAAAGGTATCAAACCTTCCAGCGACTCCTGTTTTCCAAGCACTAACACAGATAAAATCTCTTTTTACTGAGAAAAATGTACAAACTCAGTGAACTTTGTTCATAAGTAAACATAACTTCTTTTACATAGTATATATTCACCAAAGTGAATTTGAAAATGTTTTCCTTGAAACGGACGTACAGCCCTTAGATTGACCTTATTGAGACGCAAACACCCCTCCGTAAGGCTAGGTTAGGATTTAGCCATCATGGAAAGGTATAGCTGATTCACCAACTTCTTACAAAATCTCTGTATAGCACTGTGTCAGGTGCACGGTGTGCGTGTCATGTCATGTCATGATATCATAATGTCATGAAAAAATTATGACACAATGCCCCTCAGTACATCAAAGTGTACTGACAGGCCCTCTGATAGATGACACATCTTCCATAATAAAAAACAATGAAGAAGATTTTGGCATTTTTATGGGAGGTATGTCCTTTATCTGAGGACCCATCGGACACTACACTTTTTTTTTATTTCTATTTTTGCTCCCTCCCAGCTCCAGGTCGACCTCTCCTTCAGGCCACCTATACCCTCCGAGCCACACTGCCTTGGATCAGCCACATCTTCACCCCCACATATGCAGCTCCCCAGATGACCCCCAGATGTAACCCTTCGCCAGTTGGGTCCCCCTCCTCCGAGGGGGATGGTGCCGGTGGGGCAGCCAGTGCCAATCCTGTTCCGGGTGCTGCTGGGGATGGTGCATGCACTGTCCTTAGACTTGCGGCATCTAGAGCTGGTGACCATCATCTGGTCGGCTATGGGGCTGTTTTTCCCGTTTGCTCCCTGTGGGACATGGTGTGCCATGAACATAAGGCTTGACGCCAATGTTCACCACACCCCCTTAGTATCTGAAACCCCACATATTGCCGTACCCCCAGCCTCCGCTATGGGTCAGCAATCGCCGGATCATGTCCCCACCCTCCCCCCGAGAGAAGGCAAGCCATCAGCCGATGCTCAAGCCCTCTCTCCCCGGCCGGCCCTCTAGTTCCTGAGTCCGTTCCCAAACCCGGATCATTGGCATCACGAACGGAAATCCAACCACTGTGCTGAGGACACTACACTTTGATGTACTGAGGGTCATCCAGTCATCATTTTGTCATGATGTTATGACGTCATGATGTGAAGCACATGCCATGCACCTAACGCAGTGCTATATAGAGATATTATAAGAAAGTGGTGACCCATTTATGCCTTTGCTTGATGGCTGAATCCTGAACTAGCCTTTATGGAGAGTGTTTTGCTTCTCATTAAGGTTAATTTAAGGACTGTATGCCTGTTTGAAGGGGAAGAAATCAAATTCACTTTGGTGAGTGTATACTGTATAAGTGAGGTCATAGGCTTTAAATACAGGATCACTCCCATGATAGAGCTTACTGTCTGGATGTAAGTGAAATGTTGGGATATTATTAAAGTGGTGATGTAGATGTCTCTGAATCAACAAAATAAACCTGAAAACATGTTTGAACTGAATTTGGTTTCCGTGGGTGTCAGTCTGTACTTATTTTGCAAGAATAGGTTGCATCAAAAAGATTTCTGGAGAACCATGAGAAAATTACTGAGCCAGCAAATTTTGGACCCTCCAAATTACTTCACAATAAATAAAAAGTTTCCTCTAGGGACTAAAATAGTTGAAGAATTCAATAATTACTTCCTTTAAATGGTAACAGGCAATTGGTAATAATGAGGCTCAAAAAATCTTGAATAACACAGGGCTTGATAGAGAACTTGATATACAAAGTATTTTTTAATTTTCTGGGATTGAAATTGATGGTGTGCGCAATGAACTAAATAGACTGAACACTTCCAAAGCAGTCGGGCATGACTGTATACCTGCTATCTTGTTAAAGTATATGGCTGCTGCTTTTGCATCCCCTTTAATGGTTCTTTTTAACCTTTCCTTAACTACTGCTGATATCCACAGACATGGAAAGCTACAGAAGTCATCCCCATATGTAAATCCAGCAGTAAAACAGATATCTGGAACTATCATCCCATCTTCTTACTGCCCATCATATCCAAGATGTTTGAAAGATTATAAGTGGCCCATTAAAAACACATCTGAACAAAAATAACATCTTGAATGAATTTCAGTCGTGTTTTTGATCACAGCATAGTACCTCCTCAGCACTGGTGAAGGTAACTGGGGAACCACAGGAGGCCCTGGGCAGCAGAATGTTGGTGGGAGCGACCTTTATAGGTCTTTCTAAACCATTTGCTACTCTTCACAACTGCATTCTGCTGTTCAGGTTAAAATCTCTTGGACTTCTTCTGTACCTTTAAAATGGTTTGAAGGGTACGTTAAAGGATGTCAGCAATTTGTTAGCGTCAAGGATGATTTTTAATCTAAGACAGCATGAATTATATCAAGGGCCTTATAAGGCTCAACTTTGGGTCCCCTGCTTTTCAATCTGTATATGAATAATTTATTCTTTCATAATCTTGATGCTATGTATCTTCTGTATGCAGACAATATGATTATGTACTGTACATCCCAAGAAGCAGTGTAGTGCATATTTAAAAGGAATTACAAAAAGCTTTTAATCATGTCCTGTCTTTTTTTAATAACCACAGGCATGTATTAAATGTAAAAAAATCTCTATTCTATTTAGTGGGGACTCTAGACAATTTGGAACAAGGAAAACTCTGGAAATAGTAACAAATGATAGTCTGGTTCTGCAACAAGTTCAAACCTATTAATATCTGAGGATTTGGCTAGATGAAAAATACAAGTGGGACACTCAAATCAATAAGTTGGTTGTAAACCTAGGATATAAACATGGTATGATACACAGGGACAAAAGATGTCTACCCACAAACAAGCATAAATGCATAGTGGAGAAAATACGATGCAGATTGGACTCATTGTTTGGAAACAGTGAAAAATAAAAGCTTTGGACTTATAGAAGACCCGCTAAAGTTAGTAAATTGAACAGTATTACAGCACTGAATTTAATGATTTTAATAGAGCGGGCCTGTTTTAAGTGATTATATGTTAAGCAGTAACACTGTTGGTAGCTATTGATTGTGTGAAGTGCTGAGAGGAAAGATAGTGCCTCCCACCCAGGTGGGACATCACATGCATGTTAGGTCACATGACCAGTTTTAACTAGTATAAATAGTAGCACACTACTGATGTACTTTTGTCTGAGGAAGCTCATCTGCAGTATGAGTGAAACGTAACCCTGTTGAAGCTGGGAGCATGTGTTGCCCTTTATTATTGTTATTTATAGGAAATGCTCAACTTATTCTTAAGTAATATAAAAATGCCTTCTATTTAATGAAAAAGATCTACCAGTTGCCATTGTATGGGCTCCTGGGACCACCACACGGACAACTAAATCTCACAGTCTAATTTGCTTCAGCAATGCGGCCCACCCTCTCCTCTTTCATTCTCTTGTCTACTCCTATGTTTTGCTACATTCCTGTACACCACCATGACTGAATGTTGCTCACATCACATGTAACTGTATCATACTATACTATTTCTGTATTATACTGTGTTATTTATCAATGCTATGTAATCCCGGGTCGCCCCTGAAAAAGGGACCTCCAGGCCCAGCAGACCTACATGGTCACCAAAATTGAATAAATAAATAAATAAATACTAAATAAGATAAACTTGCACTAAATAAGCCTTTTACTAAAGATGAGTTAGTTAAAGCAACCATGTCAACACCTACTGGTAAGGCACCAGGCCTATATGGGTTCTCAGGTGAATTACACAAGGCAACAATACAGGAGATTGCCCCGCTGTTAAATAGAGTTTTTACTGAATCTTTTGAGTCAGGTACATTACCCCCTTCTATGTGAGAAGCAACCATAAGTGTACTACCAAAAAAGAACAAACACCCCCACAATTACAGACCTATCTCCCTGATCAATGTGATTTGTAAATTATTAGTGAAAATAATTTCATCCCACTACTTATTCATTCTGATCAAGTGGGTTTTATTAAAGGCTGAAATAGTGCAGACCTGCTCAAAAGGCTCTACATACCATATGTAACACAAAAAACTTTGTCATTAAGCTTTTTCTATTGTCCTTGGATGCCAACAAGACCTTTGATCGGCCAGAATGGGGATACCTACAGAGCATTTTGTCTAAATATAACCTTAGGGAACAGTTTTGTGGATGGATAGGAATTCTTTATAATAAGATTTCAGCCAAGGTTAAAGTAAATGGTGTGCTCTCAGATAAATTTGTTATATATAGAGGGACTAGACAAGGATGCCCTCTTTCACATAAATTTGTTATACGTAGAGGGACTAGACAAGGATGCCCTCTTTCACCTCTACTGTTTATTTCATCCTTAGAACCCTTGCTCATTAAAATTAGGTCAACTTCCGAGATTAAAGGCGCTGGGTTGGGTAAGCACCATAAACTCATGGCTTATGCAGATGATTTACTACTCACTCTTTTGAAGCCAGGTAAATCTCTAGGCCCCTTACTGGATATTATACGTGCATTCTCCTTATTCTCAGGTTTTAAAATAAACTATGAGAAATCTGAGATACTCCCACTATCAAAGTTAAGTGGTAACACCAATTTTAGTCAATATAATTTTAAGGTCTCTACCACTACAATTACTTTCCTTGGCTTAGAACTTTGTGCTGATATTAAGCAAATTATTACCCTTAATTTTACTAAATTAATAGACTCTTTAAAACTAGATCTACAGAGGTGGTGCCCAATGCTTTTGTCATTCTGGGGTAAGATACAAGCAATAAATATGATTCTCGCTCCTAAAATGTATTATTTGTTATGTCACTTACCACTACAACTACTGGAGGCAAATTATAAGTTACTGGACTCTGTGCTACTAAAATACCTGTGGGAGGATAAACTGGCACATACATCTAAGCTTAAACTGCAAAAACCAAGGAATAGGGGTGGTTTTAACTATCCAGTATTTAGAACAAGACATGACACGTTTCTAGTAGCACAGATTATTCAGTCTTTATGGTTACGGGACACTAATCTGACACCGGGGAGGGTGGATATTGAGACATGCTTGTTGAAAGGAGCAAATGCCAGAGTCATTGTATTCCCGGAACTTCCTAAAGAAGTCAAGTCTCACCCTATCCTCAAAGCGAAGTCGACAGCCTGGTCCAAGATTGCCAGGGAATTAGAATGTAACCCGGCATATTCCCCACACTGTCATATTTGGTATAATAAACTTTTTCAAAGTGAGGGCAAGGTCTTGGGCTGGAGAAGCTGGATGGAAAGGGGCATTTATTACCTAAGTGACATAACAGATCATAGCACGTCAACCTTATTGCCTTTTGCCGATAGAGGCAGTAAATACAAATTGTTCAGAACCAAATTTTTTTAGATACCTACAGCTCAGACAAATTCTGAAAGTCTTAATGACTCAGTATCATTACCCCCTATGCATCCTCTAGATAAAATATTCTCCGCCTACAAGGGTTACAAAATAATATACAATATGGTTATAGATTCTAAAGAAAATTCAGTGGAGTCATTAATTCCAAAATGGGAAGTTGAGTTAGGTACTACTATTTCAATGTCGGATTAGGATCAGAGCTGGGCGTTTAGTCTCAAGGCTCGCAAAGAAGCTAAAGGCAGATTATTACATTATAAAATTGCCCACCAATGGCATCACACCCCAGATAAATTATATAAACGGGGACTTACTGATACCAATATTTGTTGGAAATGTTTAAAAGATATTGGTACTATTACACATATTATCTGGTCGTGCCCGCTACTTCAGACATTCTGAGATGAGATTTTTGGAGCTTGTGAAAAAATTCTGAATAAAAAGATTGTATCAGCTGACAAACTAATAATGCTGGGTATCACTTCTGAACTAGAACGTTGGTCTATGCCTAATATTTTATGGCTATTGGCCGCTTTGATTTCAGCTAAAAACATAATTCTAAGACATTGGAAACAAATCTCCACCCCTACCTTGAATGAATGGCTAGATGACATTAGTACCAGATCATCGTATGAAAGACTGGCTTTTGTCTGTAGTGATAGGATAGAAAAATTCCTAGATATCTGGAACCATTTTCTACATTTTACCTTCCGCAAAAGTACTACCTAATATTTTAGTAATATTACTGGATGAGAAATCTTTCTATTGTGTATTATTATATGACAGCTCAAGTTTGTATTTACTGTGATGGTTCATTTTAAGGTTTACTCAAGTGATGTATATAGATTTTACAATTATTATTATTTGTTTTTATTCTAATCTTTCAATGAAAATTTTTAATTACAAAAAAATATATATTGTTATTTATACCTGAACATTTTACATGCCATGTGGTGGAGAAATAAATGAAATACATCTGAAGGCATGTGTATGTGGAATTACTCTGTCCTAACTTAGGTTCAACAGTTGGAGGTGAGTAGGTGCATCCATTTTTTCATTTTATTGTGTCCAGTTACAGGGACACTGTCAACCCTCTGACTCTTTTTTACTTTAAAAAGGTGAAAAACAGACTGCCCATCATACTGGTGTTACTAAACACAGAAAGGTTTGTTTACATTTCTTGATAAGCTCCAACTGCATCTTTCCTGGACTTGGGAACACCCACAACACAGTCTAGCCCCTCATGATGCAGTGGGAGGAAAGGAGCCTAATGAATCATGAGTGACTGCACTGTTTGGGGGTGTTTCTAATGCTCAGGAAGTATTCAGTAAGAACAGATCCAGGATTGTAAACAAAACAAGGTTGTTTATAAATATACATTAGCATGCATTTCAGTTCTACTAAACAAGGAGACAGACAAAACAAACAGCAACATCAATAAATTTTAGAGAAGGTAAGCAATCATAAAATGTAGATTTTTAACTAGAAACAATATGATGAAAAACAGGTTGACAGTGTCCCTTTAAGGGTGGCATCACCAAGGCTGCAATGTGAACCAGTTTTTGCTCTGGTCCTGTTGAACTCATAAACATAGACAAAAGCAGCAAAATGTTTCTCTTTTTTTAACTTGTGTTGTTGAAACAGGTGGCACTTGTGGGTCTATTAGAGGTCCTGTCGGGCAGTACACTTTGATGTACTGAGGGCCATCGGGCCATCATTTTATCATAATGTTATATGTGCACCACGAACCTGACACAGTGCTGTACAGAAATTTTGTAAGAAGCTGGTGAACCAGCTATGCCTTTGCAAGATGGCTGAATCCTAAACTAGCCTTTATGGAGAGGGTTTTGCTTCTCAGTAAGGTCAGTCTAAGGACTGTATGTCCATTGAAAGGGAAAAGAAAATGATCATTTACTTTGGTGAGTGTATACTATGTATGAAATGGAAATGAACATTGTTTAACCAGGAGTAGCACACTAAGCCCGAAGCTTGTTTCCAGATGCGACCTGGTAGCACAAGGAAGTTAAATGACTTGTTCAGGATCACACAGTGTGCACCTAGGCGGCTGTGGGATTCAAACACAGGTCTCTAGATCTGCAGCTCACAGCCTTAACCCACTGTGCTATACTACCTCATATAAATGAAGTTATAGGGCTCAAATTTCAAAACTCGGTGCAAGCCGTGCCAATGGCAACTGGCACTGAACACTGGTGTGCCATGGACCCTGCACCCAATTCTCTACCAGATAGGGTCCCAGCGTCAAAGTCCTGCAGCTTGTGGCAAGCTGCAGGGCAGCTGTGCAGCACTCTAGGACAGTGATCAATACTGTAGGTGTATGCATTGCACCAAGAAGAGTACATGTTGCTATATGGTGTAACAGTACAGCTATATTATAAGTAATCATCATGACGATGAAATGACAGTATTTACAGATGCTTCAAACATAGCTCATTTGTGTTTACCATGCAATGTATAAATCATCTGTAAATACTGTCAATCTGTCTTCCTGATGTTTAGTTATAATATACTGGTGCTGTTACATCATAGATAATCATGTCAGTGTTTGGCATATGTGTATTAACCACCCATAGTAGGTAGAACTGGATCCGCCTATGGGTGGCGCACAGACCATTAAACCAACTCTGGCTGGTCTAGGGGGTGTTTGATATTGTCAGCACCAGCCACATTAGTGAATACCAGATTAGGGAATTTATTTATTGATTGAATCTTGGAATTAAGACCTTTGAGCCATGGGCTCATTTACAAAGGTTGCACGTCCAAAACTGAATTATACAGAGGGGAATGTGGTGGCATTACCCTGCTGCATGGCTCCTTGGGCCATGCCGTATTCCATTTTGTACCACAAGGACATTGCAAGACCTCTTTGGCGCATGCAGTCTGCGTTTGCTGCAGGCTGCCTTTGAGAATAGCTCTCAGCACACATTTTGGCACAAATTGCACCTTGCGCCATACCTTGTGCTTCAAGACCTTTGCGTCATTCGAGAGAGCTTTGAGAATCAGCCCCATAGTGTTTATTAATGAGCAGTGTTTTCTGAGTTTATACATTTGTCTTTAAATACGGGACCACTGCCATGATAGAGCATACTGGATGTAAGCAAAACATTTGGCTATTATTACAGTGGGGTGATGATTTCTCTGAAACAACAACATAAACTTGAAAACTGTTGTTACCAGAGTGAGCTTGATTGATAGCTTGCTCTTACAGCCACCCGGTTGTATTGCAGAATTGCAACCTGGTTATCTGAGTATGAAAAGTGCTCATCAGTTACTACATAGAGAATAATACTTGGGTAGCAGTGTAAAATGAGAATTTGATACACACCTGAGTTGTGGGATGCTACATAAACCCTGAGAGTAAAGCTTAAGGGGTTTATAAGAGCATCTCACACCAAGGGTTTGTGTAAAATTCTAGTTTTTGCACAACTACCTGTGTTTTGTATAATTGCTCGGTATCATTTTCTCGCCTGGAAGATTTATGTGGAAATATGGAGCAGATTGACCAGTAGATGGTGCTGCTGTTTATAGTTTCAGTGTTGTGGCTGGAGTTACTTTTGCATGTTACTGCTGCTCTCTCTCTCTCTCTCTCTCACACACACACACACACACACACACACATCTCTCTCTCTCTCTCCTGCTTTCTGATTGGGCTTTTCATTTTGTAATTAATTTTAAATGGCAGCTGAAGTGTTTGGGGTACTGGAGAGTAGTGGTAGCACTAGTTGTATAGTGCAGTTGGGCTGAAGCTGCATATCACTTTCAGTATTATTTTTTTTAGCATGATCGTGAACCAGCAGGCAGATGTACTCTGACCAGCTGAACTCTGTAAGTCGGTAGATGCACTCAGCAGGTAAAAGCTGATATTTAGCAGTGCATTCCATGCTGGATAGTGAAAGGAAGTTTACGAGGGAAACAGTCTGTGTGTGGGTATAGTGAGGGAGGCTGGCGCGTGAATGCCGTTATAACCATCTGGTTATAATGACAAATTATGCCCAGCTTTCTCTATGGAAGAAAACAGTACCCAGTTATTATAGCATTTTTGTGCATGGCCCTGGGCACCCCTTCTTCACCTATTACAGCAACAGAAAATTGGCTTTCCTCCCTAAGTCTGCTCACTGTCTGCCTTTCTCTCCCTTTTCACTTTGTAGCCTTTGCCCAATCACAAGGCACAAAAGTCACAATCTAAGAAAACAACATTATGTGTAAACCTTTGCATTTCCCAGTTGTGACAATTTCACTAGAATAACTCCTATTATTAATTTGTTAATTTTAACACCTGCACTATACATGCCCATCAACTACACAGCAAATACAAGCAAGCAAACATTTGGTATTGGCCAAGGCTTCTTGTAGTTGGTATTCATGCCCCAGAATAATCTACCAGAATATTACACCAGAATAAATGCTGATGTGAAAAACAACGTTTTGTGTAGTGTTCTTTTTTTGGACGATGTTCTGCATCATTCTATTCATAGTAGCAGGAATTTGTCGTTTTGACTATGTCACTGCATGGATTCAGAATCCTGGGCATGAGCTGCTGACCCATCAAAGCTTTGCTGAGAGTTCAGAATCCATGTTTTTACCCATGGAATTCTGCGATTCCAGAGCCATGGACTTGTCTGCAGAACTTGCTACAGAATATATGCAGCGCTGCAGAAATTATTGTTCTTGGTGATTATGTTCATTAAAATGCAATATTTCCATAGTGCCTGGCTCCTTTCCCCTCATTGTTTATGCTGATGCCCCTCTTGTGTGCTCAGCCTGTGATGCCATTGATGACATTACCTATTTTAGCTAATGGCAGGAATATCTTCTGCCATAGAAATTAATAATTCATGCCACAGAAAAAAGAAAAACCTGCCACAAAAGGCTAGGAGCCCTGCCACAGAAATCATAATGGAAGTGCTGCAGAGAGCAGGGCCCCTGACCATGTACACTGACTTACTGACTGACCTTGAGCAAGTCACTCAGCCTCCAATACTGTGATTTTTTTTCAGCTGTGAGATTCAGAGTCAAATTCATTGGATCATCCAAAGATATTACAAATATAACACTTTAACATACATTATTTCATATAACCTAATGAGCAGCTTCTACACACTCGACTAGCCCCAATGACACATATCCATAACTGACCTGGCCAGGAGTCATTTTCTATAAATGATTTCCTTTATTATTCATTAAAGGTAATATTTCACTTGTAATAATTCCCTTACCCTCCGACAACAAAATGAAGCCAGTTCTGCATCCTCGGCCCATGCGCTGGCACATACAGCCCGTTTTGTGATGTCAGTGAAGCGAAGACTGCGTATCCTCATTGACTTGAATGGTGATTTTCCAAAGTGTTTATGTATCTTTAATGTTGGGATTTTAAGAAATCAAAGTGACTGACACTAAAGAAACATAAAGCCTTTGGGAAAATCATCCCCATTCAAGTCAATGGGGCGCGCACACGCAGCCTTCATTTACTGACATCACAAAACGGGGCTGCGTGTGCCGGTTTGGGGGCGTGGCCGTAGGATTCCGTTTTCAGCAGAATAAAGTTACGAGTGAATTAACATTTTTAAACGGTAGCCCACAAAGGAATCATTGATGGAAAATGACTCCTGGCCAGGACAGTTGCAGGATATGTGTTAGCAGGGGTCTAGTCGAGACCTGCCCATAATAAAAACTTATTTTTAATAACATTTGATTAGATATCCTAAAATGTGGTTATTACCTCAAATATG
Organism: Neoceratodus forsteri; assembly: GCA_016271365.2. Classification (NCBI taxonomy): domain Eukaryota; kingdom Metazoa; phylum Chordata; order Ceratodontiformes; family Ceratodontidae; genus Neoceratodus; species Neoceratodus forsteri. The sequence continues at coordinate 131,720,664 of JADMNL010000025.1, forward strand.
TATTAAAGCAAAGGAGATTGGGGGTATATTAAGCGATCTTGAGGTTTCAACAATTATAAAAAAGCAATAAACCAGTGATACTAATTATTTATTATCCAATGTTATTGTTTGGTAACCGGGTAAGTCGCACTTGGCACACAATGCCCGTTTCCAGGGGCGACCTGGGAGCACTGGGGAGGTTAAGTAACTTGATTAGAGTCATACAGTATGTAAGTGGAGGTTGTGGGGATCAAACCCAGGTCTGTTGGATGTATCAAGCTCATTCACAGCTTGTTACTCTAACTTCTGGGCTATACTGCCAGCCCCAAAATGCTCCTTAAATGTGCAATATGTAATACTCTATTTGACAAACAGTATGAATATATTCTTTATATTGGTGTCTTTTAATGTATATGTATAATGTATGTTCAAGTGTTTCATTCTTAATATCTTTGATTGAATACATCTGAATCTGAATCTTCCAGCTGGAAAATTAGGTAGAAATTATAGTTGGATCTCACCTAAAATGGGATGTTGCATCTCTGTTGGGCTATCCTGAACTACTAAACTGAAGAAAAAAAAAAGAAAAAAGAAAGAAAACAATAAGGTTAGTGAAGGTAATAGCTGTTTATAAAAGTAACAGTTCCGGATTCTTAAACTGATGATACTATTATGTTCTCACATAAATTAAACTTTTCCTTTTTTGACTCCAGATTTAAGTACATCAGGAAGAAAGGCCCTTCTCTGCCTGTTTTTATTTATGGTAGATACAACTAGAACTAGATTCTGACATTCTGGCCTGAATTCCAGTATGTATTTCTTATGGTGTTAAGTCTTATCAGCGTGTGCAATATTTTTGGCATGTGATGATCAATATGTCCTAGTTTTAAAGATCATCCAGGGCATCTTAATGTGCAGCCGCAGTATATATCAGTAGCATGTTTCTGCAGATGATATACTGTATGTATGCTTATACAATAGAAGTGAGCAGATAACTCATTAGATAAAAACATGTGTTCTCTCTGCAGTGTGATATCTCACTGTGGTGACATCACCACAGAGAGATATCTCTGCATATCTCACTGTGGAGACATCAAATAAAAAAAACAGCAAAAAAAAAACAAACTCCTATTGTATAAACCGGATACATTATGTGCACTCATATGATATGGAAAATAATTTCACCCCTGCAGAGTGACCTCTGGATACTCTCACTCATGGCTTCGCCACTCGTGAATATCCAGAGGTCACTCTAAAGTAATGAAAATATTTTCCATATCATACGAGTGCACATCATGTATTCTCTGTATATGTAATGTATAAAATCTCATAGATACACACACACACACACACACACACGCACACTCACTATATCTATCTATCTATCTATCTATCTATCTATCTATCTATCTATCTATCTATCTATCCATCTATCTATCTATCTATAATATGCAGTAGTAGAGTATATTTTTATTTAGAATGGTGCCCTTCCCCGGAGGCTCAGGGTGCCTCACAAAACCTACAACAAAAATATAGCAACGAAAGCACAATAACTACTGCAAAATGAATAAATATCAATAAAATACATCTAAATAAAATAACTATATATTATGTATTACAGTAACCTTTAACAACTACATTAGTTAGAATTATGTATGGCATCCTTGTACTGAATCCCTGATGAAGATGCACATACATGAACAAATTTGCTATCCATTTCAAGTTAAATGGCCAACATCAGTGATGTAATTAACTTAATATATGGTGGCTGTTGTTTAATTAAAGTACTATCAATCATGCATGGATTCCAATTAATAATTATTAAACAGACAACATTTGATTTAGTCAATATATAAAAATCCCATGAACTCCATTATAAAATAATAAACTCTTTTTTAATGTAATAACATGATTTTATTACCATAGAAATTTAAAAAGAGCAATACATCAGACAAGAAATGAAAAGATAAGTAATGTTATTTATCACAGTGACAAATGACTGACATTGGAAACCAGCTGTTGCACCTCACAGACTCAGTCCATTCTGTTCACACAAGCAATAATATACTACCCCTACCCATGGTCATGAACTGTACAGTAGTCCTGCACTAAGGTTCTTTGTCTTTTAGCATGTTTTTTGTTTTTATTGGGCTTACCACAACCCAACCCAGATAGACTATCTTAGGGTAGCTGGTTCATTCCACTGGGGTCATACAGACAAGGCACACTGATGAGTGCTGGTAGGACGAAACACGTGTCTATGCCTTCTGTTGGTAGCCTTTGCAGACTGTATGAGAGGCCTTTCAGCACCATGCTTCTTTGCTTACAGTTGAACCAGCATAATATTTTGTGGTGATCTGCATATACATTCCATGATGCTTTGCATTATGGAGTATGTGTGATTTTGTACAGTAATAGCTACTAATACAGTATAAGCAAAATAATCGGGTACAATACTGACTTTTCCTTTTTCCTGTGGATGCTTATGCTGTATCTACCTTCAGAAACTACTTCTAATATTACAAATACTTTACTTACATTATGACTACCTAAAATATCTGAATGACCTCCTGTGAAGATCCACCAGCATGTTAAGAGTTGAGATGGCAAGTCAAAGGCCTGCTACATATACCCAATATAAAAAAAAATCCATAAGTGAAAAGACTTTTGCATACAGTACATGACAGCTAAGGGTTGCAGTGTCCTTCTGGACAGCAGAAGGGATATCGTGTCAGTACCTGGGTTTACTTTGAATCTGCCCTGAACAAATACCTAGGCCTGCCAAACATTTGCTCAGACCGATGGTGAACTGCTTCTGTAGGTCCTCAGCTATTTCAGCTGCTACAGTCTTCCCTCATACTTTATTTACTCTGCACTCACCTGTTGGTGTTTGTAAGTCTTAGTTAATTGTCTTGACCTGTTTCTGATCATCATCACTGTCTGACATGCAAAATTGAAAATATTTGCACCTACTGTCATTATACTTTGCCTCCTAAGGAGCCTATTCTGGCATGAAACATTTCTGCAAAATTAGTAAGGGACTGGGCACAGCTGGGTATGTACTTTTACTGAGATATGAGCACGTCTTGGGAATGTTGGCATAAGCCAAAAACCCAGTGGCTTCAGCACCTAAGAGGTGCATACAGTATATATCGACTGCACACACTTGCATGTCTCATCTCACCTATACATTGAAAATAACTTTTGTAGTTAAGAAATTAAATCAGGAAAAAAGAGCACATGAAAAACTGTTAAAGCGTCCTTTGTAGTGTATGTTCAACTGCTTCAGTTCTCTGTTTGTTTCATTTGGAGTGCAGCAGAGCTGGACTGTGATGTCATCGGGTACTGTTAAAGCTGCCTTGCCATTGGCTAATGACCACTCCAATATGCAGATGAGCAGAGTGTGCAGCTATAATAGATTATACTACATGTTCTGAAATGTCATTAGCCAATTACATCTCTCAGATCGCTGCACATTCTAGGACCCATTTCATATATTCTGATCTACATTTTGATTATGTCTTTGACTATGTAATGCATGTGAGAAACAGGTAACATAACACGGTAACAATGTTTAAATAAGTTTACTGCATAGTAACAAATGGTGTGATCCTGAGGAAAACTCACTGTGTGTTATATATTAATAGTCGGTATCCACTTAATTTGTTTTGGGTTGGCAAATTTGCCATGTTGCTGTACATTTTGCATTTCATATGAATCGTATCATGTTAACAGCAATTAAAATACGGATATTAGAGCTAGCATTAAACAATTCCCATCTTCTTTTGCCAGTGGAAATGAAACTGCTTCCTTTGAGGTAGATGACATTGAGATAAGAAGTCCTTCAGCAGGCGAAGATGACCTCAAATAACCCTGAGACCAAACAAACAAGAGAGGCAAGATTCTATGTCCCAATATTTCTTGCTACTGACAGAGCTGCAAGGAATGGGGATGTTTTTATTCACATAATCTATCATTTGTGCAGGAGAAATGTTATGATTGCAGCTGAAACATAAAATGCAAGATGCCACATGCCACTATTAAAATTGATGCATACTATTATTTTACCCTGGGGAACTCAGTATCTCTCGGATCTTAAATCATCATTAATTTTGTGAGTTCATTTTATCCTGTTTGTATGCCACAAGCAAGGACACACTGTAAATGCCATATGGTGTTGTGGAAGAAATATGCTCTGTTTAAAAAGGGGATAACCTAACTGGGCAGTTTGGCTCCAATGCTGTGACCTTGGTGTGACTGTTGAAGGTCCATGTAAAGCATTGGCAACTCTTGTCCAGCAAATTCTATAAATGGAAGTGGGAAAAATACCATTTTGGCACACATGATAAGATTTCCAGTGGTCTGTTTTAAGATGTCTGGAAAAGATTTCTGCTCATTGTCAGACGCCAGGGGATTTATTCACAGTTGCTGTCAGGGGAATTCAAAATGGATGCATTACATTTGCAGATGGACACCATTGTACTGCCATCAGATAGTGCTATGCACAGTATCTGGCCCATGTCACCAGGAGAGGAGTCCACCTAGTGATAAGAGGCACAACGTAGAAGTATACAGTCCATCTGTTAGTTCAAATGGGGTTTGCACCTACTAGCAATTTGAATTACAACTGTAACCAGGTCATAGCCTGCCATTGTTGCAGGTACTGTACTTGGTGCAGTGCCATACAGTAACCTGGTTGCAATATGCAGTGCATGGCATCCTGCCCAGATATGGTCCCCCTTACTCTCCTGGCCATATGGGCCCAGGTGGGCCATTGGTTACTCCCATCCATGACCTGGTAGTAACCTGATGGTGGGGCTGGAGGCTGTGACTCTTCATATGAGGGTTGCCAAGCCTTTGTGCACAGCCTTGTGAGCCATTTGCTCAGTTGCTTCCAACACTTTCTGAAATAGATTAATGAAACATAGATTTTGTTGGCAGAAAAGGATCCTTGGGCCCTACCAGCATGCTCCTTGTCTCTGCCTATTCCATTGCCACTGACCCTAGTTTGTCATAGGTCTCACTCCCTCCCTGGTTCTCTATCTAATATACCCTTGTGCCTATCCTACGCATGCTTTAAGCTCTCCACAGTCTTTGCCCATACTACCTCCTCTGGCAGGCTGTTCCAGTCATCCAGCACCCTTTCCGTGAAGATGTATTTCTGCACAGCTCTCCTAAACTGCCCCCTCTTAGCTTCTTTGCATGCCTCCTTGTTCTAGTGCCTTCCTTTCTCTGAAATAGACCCTCCATGTGTACCTTGTTCACTCTTGTGAGATACTTGTAGGTTTTAATCATGTACCCTCTCGCTCTCTTCTCTTCTAGGGAGTACATGTTGAGTTTCTGCAGCCTTTTCTCATATGGCTTCTCATGCAACCCTTTCACCATTTTGATGGTGACTTATTGAGTAATTGTTGTGACATTATTGAGCATAATTTGACGGGATCACAATATGTGTGGTGGCAGTACATGTTTGCAGTGACCACTAGTGCCAGCATTTGAGATAGTTAAGGAGGCTGCTGGTTTCTCAAAGGACCTCATCTTGCCACATTTCTTCTGAAGCAAGGCAAATCTAACAATCTGTTCTAAGAAAGGCAAGCTGGACCAGCAAAGGTTTCCTGTTGACAGTTTTCCTGTTATTTCAGAGATCTTTCATGTTTCATGTCATCAAGTTATGGAATGCATTACCTGACACATTGTTTCTTCTTGTTGCTTTGTATGGCCCACAACCGCCTAGGTGCATACTGTGTGATCTTGAGCAAGTCACTTAACTTCTTTGTGCTCCCAGGTCACATCTGGAAACAAGCTTTGGCTTAGTGTGCTACTCCTGGTTAAACAATGTTCCCTTTCCCTTCCCTTGTATGTGTTCAAGAAACACTTAAAATGTCATTGTCTGTATCATTCAAAATGTACCTGTAATAATCCTTGAAGTATTGTGTATTTGTAATTGTAATCTTTTTATATTTTGTATTACTCAGCTCCCCCTTGAAAAGGGCATTTGATGCTCTTGGGGCTTACACGATCAACACATTTGAAATAAAAATAAAATGAAAAAATAGTGGAATAGCATCAATCAATCAATCAAAATCTTTATTTATCCAGGCAAACATCATTGAGCAGAGCTCTTTTACAAGATGGAACTGGTTAGAACAGGGTCGGGTAACATCCATCATAAAAACATATAAATACATGTAAATAAGTATATAAACACAAACACAATGGTGCAGTAATAGGGGAGTCAAATGATAAAAGGAAGACAAGGCAAGCCATAACAGAGGTAGATTCAAATACAACAGGGCAGGTCCACCATTGAACCATGCAACTGTATATAAACCATGTTGTCTGTATAGAAGTACCAATTAGTTCATTTACCAGGGGCAGTTACTAGTACTAGCCATGAAAATGGCTTGGAGAACCACCAAGTAATGGCAGATGGGGTACCAGGAGGGGTATGTAATATGTAAGTGAAGGATAAACATTGTGAGAAGTGAAGTTCCAAGGATAGGTTGGTAGAACTGGTGTGGCAGTGGGGGCCTAAGAGGAGAGGGAAAGGGGAGTTAGGACTTTTATAGTATGATTACGTGTAGATTGTGGATGAGTGCAGTATAGAGTTGTGAAAAGAAGGCTGGAGAAAGCGGGAAGATAGACCAGTATCAAAGGGAGGACAGAGGCATCAAGGTGTTACATGAAAGCATGATGACAGACCAGGGCCAAGGAGGAGACAAGCACTAGAAGTAATTCGTTCATGGTTAAATGGTACAGGTTAGTATGATGACAATTCATGGTCATGGGAAACAATTGCACTGATCATTTCTGAGATGTGAATATAAGAGCACGAAAGATGAGATGCCGATGGGTGACCTCAGTTTCAGTTTTTATTTTGCAATTTATTCCACAAGGAGGACAGTGTAAAGCTTATAGCAGCCCTGCCGAAGTGAGAGTTAACTGTGGGAACCATCAGTAGGAGAGATTTGCAACTTCTCAGGGTGTAATTGCCTATTGGTTTTATAGGAAGACAGTCTGTAATGTATTGGGGCAGTTTTTTGGAGATGGCTCTCAGGGTCCATAAGGCTGCATTTTTATCATGCCTGAATTGAAGAGAACTCCACCCCACTGATTGATATAGGGAGCAGTGGTGAGTGGAATAAGGCAGGCCTGTGGTGACGCTCAAAGCTCTATGATATAATGTGTCAAGTTTGTTGAGGTAGGAAATGGGACAATGACTGTAGAGGATGTCAGCATAATCTATCAAGGATAGAAAGGTTGATTGTACCAGCTGTAGTTTGGCATCTCTAGTTAAGAAGTGGGCTATCCTAAAGAACAGGCCAAGTCTCTGTCATAATTTTTTGAGTAATTCTTCAATGTGCTCTATAAAGGAGAGCCTATGGTCCAGCCATACTCCCAGGTATTTGAATTTGGGGACAAATTCCAACTTCTCGCCAAGAATTGTAGTAATCTGCAGCACAGGATCTGATAGGGCTAAATTTACCATTTGGGCAGAGGGAGAAAAGAGCATTGCTTTTGTTTTCTTTGCACTAAGTAATAGTTTTTTGTTTAGGAGTTGGTGTTGCAGCAGGTTGAACTCAGATTGAAGGTCATTACATGAAGATTGTAATGACGGGCAGCTTACGTAAAGAACTGTTTCATCTGCAAACAGATGAATGTTGGCCTTAGTTATGCTTTCATCAATATTGTTGATGTATATTGCAAATAAGATCGGTCCTAAGATAGAACCCTGGGGAACACCTCTTAGGAGAGGTTTGAGAGTTGAGAGATCTCCTTCCGATTTCACCTGCTGGAAACGATCAGAGAGGTAGTTGTTGAACCACTGTAAAGATAATGGGTCAGCACCTAGTGAGGTCAGGGAAGACAGTAGCAGAGAATGGTCGACAGTGTCAAAGGCCTTGCTCAGGTCCAAGAATACGGCGCAGGTGTAATTTCTGTTGTCTAGCTCGCTTCGCCAGTCATTAGTCACTTTGGCAAGTGCTGTGATGGTGCTATGTTTAACTCTAAACCCTGATTGGATTGGATTAAACAGGTTATTAGCTTCTAGATACTGCCTCAGCTGGTTACTTACGACTTTTTCTAGTAATTTTGACAAGACCGGGAGAATCGAAATTGGTCTGTAATTATTTAGATCACAGGGATTCCCGAACTTGAACAGGGGTATGATGTGCACTGTTTTCCATATTGAAGGAATGGATCCTTGAGTTAATGATAGGTTAAATAAATGAGTTATGGGCACGGCTAACACATGGATGTTCACCTTCAAAAAATATGGGTCGAGGGTATCCGAACCAGCACTTTTTTTTAAATCCAGTTTTAGCAATAGGTCTTCAACTTCTTTCAGAGTAGTAGGATGCAAGGAGAAGACTGAATCGGTGACGCTAGGATCTGCACCTTGATTATACACCTGAGAGCGTATCTAATTCACAGGGGAATTGTCGAAGGCTAAGCCTGCAGTCGCAAAGTGATTATTGAAGGCATCCAGAACTTCCAGTCCGTCTCTAATGGTTTTATTGTTTAAGGAGATTTCATCAGGTAGTGAGCCACTGGACGTGTGACCAGACAGGTCCTTGATGGTTTTCCAAAATTTTGTAGGATTTTTGGAGACAGAGAGAAATTCAGAATGATAGTATGCAGCTTTTGTATCTCTAACCATTCTAGTACATGAGTTTCGTGCCCTTTTGAATTTGCACCAGTCTGCAGCAGACTGGGTTTTGCATTCTTTTTTCCATAGGTTACCTCTTTCAGTCAATGCAGATTTTAATAATGGTGTGACCCATCTACAAGCATGTTTTGCTATTCACACCTTAACTATAGGGGCATATTTATTTAGGGCATCTAGGATAATTTTGCTGAATATGTCGAATGCTGATTGCGTGTTTTTTGCCAAATAGAACTCTTGCCAATACAAGGAGTGTTTCAGTTCGTTTATGTAGGCAGTGAGATCAAGGGTCCATCTAGATCTCTTGGCAGCAAACTTCAGTGACGTAGTAGGTTTGTTGCTTGATCTTATGAAAGCAATAAATGAGTGATCAGTGATATCACTGAAGAAGGTGCCGGCAAAGGAGAAGAGATGTGGTTTATTCACTAGGATAACATCTAGCAGGGAGCTGTTAGCCACGTTCTTTTTATTTACTCATGTTGGTTTGACAATGAGTTGCGATAATCCATGGGTGTCACAGAAAGCTATGAGAGGAGTGGCGGTTTTAGATAGCCAGTCTAAATTAAGATCCCCAAGAATAATTATTTCTGAAGATTGTTGTTCGATGATATTACTCAGATGAGGTAACAATTGTAGATCGGCAGAAGGAGGTCTATAGCACCCTATGATACATAATGTTGAAGTGTGCTAAATGGTGACTCGAAGAGACAGACATTCATAAGCATTTGCAACAAATAAAGCACTCAGACAGGATGCTGTATATCTATCCTTGACATAGATGGCAACCCCTCCACCCTTGGAGTGTCTGTCTGCTCTAAATAGTAAATAGTTAGGGATATTGACTTCCCTGTCGGAGGTGGCCAGTCTAAGCCAGGTTTCTGAAACCACTAGGATGTCTGGTCGAGTATGGAGGACCCAGGCCTGGATCATGGAGAACTTTTTTAACAGACTGCATACATTAATGTGGAGGAAACTCATGCCTTTCAGTGTGGCAAGGTCAGAGGGCGATGTGATTGCAGCTGGTGGCCCCAGATTGAGCTCCACATTTCCTGAGCACAGGAGAAGAAGGAGTAAAAGTTTTATTAGAGTGGCAATAGTAAGCTTCGTATTGGTAACCCCTTTACGTCATTGTGGCCCATCATCCTGGGGGGGGGCATGCCCCAACATTTTTTGCCCTTCCCACTAAGGGTGGCAGAGATGAGTACTCTGACTGCTATCTGTAGAGGTGATGCCTCTCTGATGGTGGAAGTCATAAGCTGAGGTGGTAATTCATTTTGTGTACCAGCATTAAAGGTAATATAAAAATAGTGTTGAAGAATTGAGGAGTTGAAAAGGCATATATTCACATAGGGACAGGAACTAGTTACAGAGCAGATCAGATTAGTATCCACAGTAATAAAGGCTTGAGGTGGCATATATTGGGCATGTGATATGAGATAGAAGAAGGAGCAGAACAGGATCCACGATTTGACACACATAGTGGAATAAGGATTGGGGGAGGGAGCTAGAGAGGAGTGAGCTAGAAAGCCAGGGCAGGGTTTATGTGTATTTAATCAGGACCGGGGGGTGGGTGAAAAAATTGGCAGCTAGGGCTCCCTTCCTGGAGGTAATCAGTCCCTGAGGGCAAGTCCGTACCTGCGTTTCTGTGAGGGGCTGGTGGCTTCAGACCTGGACTGCGGGTGGCAGTCAGGCAGGTCTGGTTCGTCAGAGAACCACGGCTGTGGCTCTCAGACTACCTGGAAGGAGAAGGCAGAGGAGAATTAAAAAGAAAGTCAGAGGGGGTGGGCTGCTCGTGGAGCTGAAAAGAAATGCAGACTGGCTTAAACGGGGGGTGCTGCAGACCAAGATGTTAGGCAAGGTGCCTCCAAGTCTGAGTGAGCAATAACAGGGCTATTTAAAACACAATACTAGCGTAAAAATGTGAAGGGGGGGGGTTCAAAGGCCTGAGCTGAGATTGCTACTGGTCTTATGAGGAACACAATACAGGCATCTACATTAAATCAGAAAACTTCAGCTATAAAATACAAACAAGACAGTATTAACATACATCATAAACCAGTACAGTATACTTCAAGTATTAACAGTGCAGAGCTATATGGAGCCAATCGGAGTGCTCCTGGGGCTGACTGCAGCCAGTGGGCCACAGCAGTAAAAGACTCTGGATTTAAACCCAGAGACAACTATCCTCATGTAAAGAAAGCAAAAATTGGAAACTAGGGCTCCCTTCCTGGAGATAGTCAGCATATTCTTATATTCTTAAAACCTCACCTTTTTACAAGTGAGCTAGCCTGGTTAGACAGTTGTTATGAGGGAATAAGAAACCTAAACTTGCTCTTTATAGACTTTTTGCACCAGTGTTGGCTTGGGGACTATGTCTTCCACACATACAGTGGTATTACTCAGCCTTTAGATGGTGGCTGTTCAGGGTATGGCTCTTTAGCCAAGAGGGGAGTAAACAGCCTGGATGGTCCTAGAGAGGGAGCAAGTTCACTTGTATGCATTATGAGGCATTCCCTCTGTTAATTTACAAGTGGCCTGCACTGGGGAAGTCAATCCAGCTACTCTGTTTTCTCAAGCGACATGACACTCCTTTGCTAAGGTTTGCCAGTTTAATTTATAACTCTCCCAGAAGGCTTCACTTTGGTACAACAGAATCTGTTGATAGATAAAAGGTACTATTTTTCTGGACAGAATTGCAGCAGAGGGGTATTTCAAGATTAAAGGATCACTTTGAAAATGAGGTTTTGAGGTCTTTCTGATCCCTTTGGCAAGAGCATCCTCTTCACGAGAACCAGTTCTGACAGTGTCTCCAAATATAAAGCCAGTTCAAGAAGGCTCTGGCCCCTCAAGGAGGAATTCCACTTGCTGTAGCTCCCTGAGAACTATTAAGGCAGTTGTATATGGGTTTGATGCCAGTTTCAACCACACAGTCTTTTTAGAACTAAGGGTATGGTCTCAACCTCCATGACAAGAATGTGGGAAATAGATATGGGAGTTCAGCATTCACAGGAGCACTGACCAACTGCCTTATCAAGCAGACATAAAAGAGACTTCCATAGAGACCATAACACAATGTAATATCAGGCAAAAGGTGTGTTGGATGCCAGTAAAAAATGCAAAGGGTGAGAATTCGAGAAGATTCTAAGTGCAGGGGATGTACCAGAGAGGAAGGTCCCTTGTTGTCTCTGGGAGTGTGGGGAGAATCAAACATATTTAGTCACAGGTATTTCAGGAAGTCGACAGGATCCTAGGCAGGCAGATTCCCCAGTTACCGGAATTGGTCATATGGAGCTTACTGATAATACAGATTTAGATAATCAGTTCTTCAATACCTGATTACTAAGGCCTCTTTTGGTGGTGGTGGGGGGGAAGTCCTTTTACACTGGAAGGACTTGCACACTCTGTCAGTTGAGGAATGGCAGAACTGTCTGGGAGTCCTAGTGTGGCTGGAAAGGTGTACCTATAAAGTAAGCAGATTCCTGTAGATATTATAAACATTATAGGAGCCGTGTTTGACCACGGGAGTTGGTATGGACCTCTGTCAATTATATTTTATGAGGCTCATCAAAGGCTTCTAAATGTATGCTTGTGGGAAGGGGGTCAGTTTTGCTATGAGTGGGGGTGACCCCCGTGTGCACTTTCATATTTTCTCCTGATAACGACTGCTGCTGTAATTGGATTATGCTACATAATAAATATGCGTTATGTGCTTGACAATAAAAGTATTACTTCACAAAAAAAAGATACTTAGAATAGCACAAAATATTAACAACTGTAATATATAAGCACCAGTTGATGGTGTGTGTTATTTGGTGGCTTTTAACATAATAATTATTTATACATTTAATCAGCTTCATTATACATTTAATCACTTGCACTGGGTCTGAGTCATCCCTTACTTCCAGTAGTAGCACAGTTGATGCATCCCTGAGGTAGACTCTCTATCTACACCTCCTTTGGCATTTGAAAGCCCCAGGTATCCATTTCCACAGCCCCTGTACAGTATTGAATGGGGTAGAAACTTTCAGGCACATGTGAAACTGACAGTGGTTTGCCTGCTTGCTGTAATAGTAAGTGTGGCACTGGTAGGGGAGGTATTGGCAGTGGCTGTATACTTGTCTGGTAATAATGAAGAAAAAAATATGCATGTGCTTAAACAGCAACTAGCTCTTGGGACACCCAGCTGGTAGGGCAGTGCACAATACAGTTGCTGGCAGCTGTAGTGATAAAGTATCTGTCATGCTTAGGAGGCCCCCTACTATTTACTGTACTGTCTGTGTAAATGGCTGGTGATTGTGGCAAAAATGAACAAGTGCCTTAACAGCAACTAGCCCTCAGATATACTAGCCATCATAGCCAGTAGAGATAAGCATCACACCATTGACTGGCAACTGAAGAAAAAACTAACTGACAGGCTTAGGTTGGACTCCCAAAAATGGGCCCTGAAAGGGCTGTTACATATTGTATCTGGAGTTCTTCAGAAGCTTGGCCCTCAAAAGGGTTTGACATTTTCTATCTGTTCTCCCCCAAAATTTACACTGCAAATGGCTCCTTTTCAATTACATTCTTCCTAAATTATTCTTAAACGGGCTGTTAAATATTGCATCTGGGTCCCCTAAAAAACATTAGCCCTAAAAATGGCTTATTATTTTCATCATCTTCATCATCATCATCATCATCAAATTTTAGTGGCGAGCAAATTGGGAGAAACCCTCGTTTGAAGTTGCATCCAAGTTCAGCAAAATTACAAAAGGTTACAATATAAAATGACATAAAGACAAGTAACATATATATGGACTAGACAAACCACAATATATAATTTAGTACGTGTTAGACATCAGTCATACAAGAAAACATTTTTTGATCTGGTTCTCCCAACTAATAATCCTGAGAAGGGCTTATGTTTGGTCTGGTTCTCCCAGAAACTTTCTGGAAGGCATGGATGTCTGGTGTTCTGCTTCCTACTTGCTAGAAGAAGTATGAAACAGTGTGTTTCCTGCTCCTGAACCCCACTGCTTCAGAATACTTTCAGCCAATCAGGATGCAGGACATTCCCCTACCCATTTTATAAATTCTGTTTATATCCACTTACATTAGACAGGCCCATTTTATAGTAAAGCAGTAACCAGGCCCCCCCCCCCCGTGACTATGAACCCAAAGTTTGCTGGCACTATAGATATGACAGTTTTCTCACTGTTAGCACCATCACACTTTGCAGCTTAGAGCAGAGCCCCAGTACCGGAAATAAAATGTTCAAAATCATATTTACAGGAGAATGATGCATAATCAATGAGTAATTTTGCCCAGGAGAAGCTGTTTTTTTAAATGATGGCTCAAATTCTGTTATTGCGCTAGCAATCCAGGCATTTTAGATATCTTATTGGGCATTTCTGATTTACACGCTGCTTGTAAGAACAGTTTTAGAATGGTATGACACCATTTATGTCCCTGTTCTGCTCTGCTATTGTTGACACAGTGCATCCATGTTCTACTATAGAACACTGTAGGTGTTTATCACACATTTCTAAAATGGTACTCACCACCAGATTGTAAAGCAGAAATGCCCACTAAGGTTGCTAAATGGTCTGTGTAGATGAAATAATAACAGAATTTCAAACAGTACTGAAAAACAGCTTCTGCTGGGAAAATGATTTATGGGTTCTGAGCAGTTCTCCTTTAAAGTACGAGCATTTATTTGTAACATTTTCTAGGTGTTATAGGTGTGTCTATCAGTCTTTTAAATATTTTGCCCTGACAGTCACTTATAGTGTATAGGGGCCCTTGTTCAGCATGGATTGCCATCCTTGCTGAAATGTTGTTGTGCCACAGTTCAAAGGTCATGGAACACAGCTGTACCCTTCTGTGGTACAACATATTAGGTGATCAGAAATCTGTAGGCCACCGGTGCTGAGAACTGCCACATGTACAGTGTTTTTTTTTTTAATGAAGCTGCAGCTACCAGGTGCAGGTGAGGAAGACCAAACCAACCCAAACTCACAACAGAACAAAGACAAATTAAGTGTGATTCCTTATACCTCCTGAATGCCACCATTTTTTCCCTCACCACCTTCACCACTTCCTTAGAGAACCATAATGGTCTCTTTTTCCTTCTACTTTTACTCACTTCCTTTGGTCCTTTAAGCCCTCCATTATTGGTGGGGTTGTCTTTTAGCCTGGTGCCTCAGCTAAGTAACTTCGTCCTTTGGGAGAGCTTGGTCAGTTAGCTCAGGAGGGACTGTTAGTTTTTTTTGTGTTCAGGGTTTTCCTCCCTAGTGTTCTCTGGTGTGGTCATCTGCTGATGTTTAAGGGGGAGTTAGTTGTTTTTCCCCTCCTAATCACTGGCTAATTTTGTGAGCGGTGCCCTTTTTTTACGGTAAGGTTTCTCAGGTCTCTCTGAGCCTCCCAGCTTGCTGTACGCTGTGATCTATTGCTTCCAAGTTTTTCCCACCAGCTTAAGTTGTACCCTATGATCTGTTGTTACCAAGTCACTGTAGAAGTTTTGAACAGGACAATTAATCAGTCTACTTAGTGGCGCTGATAATGCCTTCGGGAGCACTGCACTCACTGGCAGACTGATAGAGTCCTTTCACACCTTATGCTTTGGCCAGAGCTCTTTTACTTGGTGTCTTTCTAATTCCATTTGACAGATGCTCGTACCACTAACGTACAATGTGCTGATGTCACGTGTGTTGGAGTGACATTACTGCACACACATGAGTATCTCAGCACTACTCTTGGCAGCCCAGTAGCCTTCCAGCAGGAAGCAGACCTCGGCACAGCTGATGCTGTGCGATGATCATCGACACTCTGTAGGTCTATAAGGAGGAGCCGTTGTTGCGGCTGTGGATACCATCCTACTGCGACCTTCAGACAGGTCAGTAAATGTTAACTGTTTTCTTTCTGTCTGCCAGGAGAACTAGGACAGCCTGAGGACATTTATTTATTTAGTTAGTTTTTGTGTACCAGGTAGGTGCACTAGCCAGCAGTGTGACTATTTTCAGGCACGACCCAGGGGAGTACAAAACATCTAGGATAAAAGTACAGAACATTTCAACACAGAGAAAGAAACCTTACATTTTAGGAGATAAGTCCTTGTATATTTGTGCAGGGTTTGATGGAGCAACATAATCCAAGCAAGATAACAGGAAAACACAGGGCTACATTACATTTTCAGTGTATTAACAACTTAACAATGATACATCATATGAAGAGTTTAGATCCAGTACAGCAAAATATAAGTTAAAAGGTAGGCCATACATTGTTTCAAAGATAGTACAGTAAAGGAAAAAATACTGGAGCTAACCATACAGTTTCAATTTGAAATATGTTGGAAGGTAGGAGGAGTAGACCAGGGCAATATGAAAAGATGCGGACCTCCTAAGTGAAAAAAAAGTAGGGTTATGCACAAGTGCCTGGGGCACGGGAGCAGGGGACAGTGAGGTCAGGGTGCCAGACAAGAATTGTTAGGGTGGATCAAAACAAGTACAATGGTCAATCTGCATAAGATGACACCGGAATACAGTCTTGAAGTGAGAATGGGATCCAGTCTGTCTAAGCTCAATGGGAAGCGTATTCCAGAACTGAGGAGACACATGTCGGAAGCACACTGAGGACCTTTAGTGACATCTAGGAATTTTTAGTAGGGATTTATCAACAGACCTCAGATCATGAGAGGAGGAAAGAGGGAGTAGCATCTCCGCCAGTGATGTTGGGGTTTCCAGCCTGATAACAGAGCCCACAAGAGAGCCAATGTAGTAATGTATAGATGCCGTGGGGGAGAGCCAGCCCAAGTCTTTGTATAGTTGACAGCGGTGCTTTAGTCAAGGGGAAGAGGACGAGTAGCGGCATATATTACTATAAGTAACATCCAACTTCTGGAGGGAGGTTTTCTGGGCAGCACCAAGAATGGGGGCAAAATAGTTGAGGGTAGGCCGCAGAATTCCTTTTGCAATGGCCATTTTAGCTGATGGTGTAAGCATGTAGCTGGACTTGTACACAGCACCTAGTTTATTATTTACTGCTTTGCAGGTAGTTTGAATATGCAGGTTGAGATCTAGAGATTGATCCAACAGGACCCCAAGGTATTTACCAGGCTGATTATCATGCAGCAGCCAGATGTGTTGTGTTTTAACTTAAACTCAGGGCAGTGTTGGGAAGACAGCCCCTCCACAACAAGTGTCGATGCTGGGACATATCAGTGTTAGATGCTTTTTAGTATTAGTAATATTAGCATTTTTGATATTATTAACACTTGGATCTAGTGTGGTTTGGCTTCCTAGAACCATGGCTTATCGCAGACCAGTGACTTTTAAAAGATGTAAGACCTGCAGGAGGATGCTGAGACCCTTTGCATCTAGGATTGTACTGTCTCAGTTCTGTAATGCAATCTAACTTGTCTGTATTGGTCCCCCCCAGCTGAACCTCTTTGCTGGGGGTGCACCTGTGGTACCGACTGGCAGTGGTAAGGCTGAGTTACACAAATCCTTTTTACTATTCTTAAATAACCTGCTGAGTGCTGATGCCCTGCAGGACATCCCCACTAGGACACCCAAACCCAAGGCAGGCCCCTCATGCCAGAGGGAGCCCATACAGGCACATCCAGGTGTGCTGGAGTAGTGTGATCATGCTCACCCAGATCTGCAGGTGATTAAATGTACAGGGGCAAGGGAAAAATCCTGATGCAATAGATCCTGAACCATCAGATGAAGAAGAAGGTCCCTCGGTGGAGGAGGGGGAGTGGCAGGAGCTCAAGAAGAAGATTCGGGGCCCGATTCCAAGACAGGTTACGCCTGGCACAGGGCGATTTATGCTGAACCCCATGGTGCAAATCGTACCTTACGCCATGCGCAAGTTGCTGTTCCAGAAGGCACCTTGCACCATGCCGTATGCGGGTTGTGCCAAAGGTGGGCTGTGCCACCCACTACACCCGCAACCCACAGCGGCATGGCACAAGGGTGGGTTACAGCAGCAACTGCACCCTATTCCGGAAGGGCGGCTGCCATAACCCACTTATGCCATTCCAGAAAAGGCAATGTCGTAGAAGGGTTAGACCAGCTAGGAGGTGGTCTAAGGGGCATCTGTCCTGGCACATTGACGGATGCCCCCCTGCAACGCCATGGAAACAACATATCTGTGCCCAGTGTGCCCCCCGCACAGTCATGCCCCCCACCCACCCAAAATTGGAACCCCGAGTCCATTTTCTGACATGCCCCCCAATTGCCAGTGCCAACCAACCAGCCCCCAATGCCTCCAGATGTGTTTGGGTGCATTATGGGGTTGGGGGGTTCGGGGGCAGTTGATTGCTTGCTGCGACTTGCGGCACCCAGGTCCAGTGTGCCATTCTCTTGGCGCTAGCCTGCAGCAGCCGCAAGTCATGAGCATAGGTGCCAGGGACCCTGCCCGTCTTAGAATAGGGCTCAGGGTCCCCGGCATAGTGCTGCATGGCGCAACTCGCATACGCTGTGAGTTGCACCATGCATTTTGGAACTGGGCCCTCAGATTCCACCTTTGCATGATGTGAAGTCATCATCCTATTATGGAAGCATGTCAGACAGTTGCAGCTGAAAGAGGTTTAGGACATGCAGATCTTGGACATGAACCATATCCTGTCCACATCAGCATCTGCTCTGAAGTGCTTTCCAAACTTTCTGCACTGCGATCAGATTATTGAACAGGAATGGGCCAGGGTGGGTAGGTGGAAGAAGCTTCCTTGGACAAGGGTGAGATATTGCCCATTCCTGAAGGAGAGTTCCAAAAAGTGAGGGTTCCTCCAATGGCAGACAAGGCTGTGTGGAATGTGGTGAGTCACACAACCGTACCTCTCGAAGGCTCAGCATCCCTAAGTCTCTTCACAAAAGAAAGTGTCCTACAAGAGCTCGATAAGCTCAGGATGGACAAGGCAATGGGACCTGATGGCATACATCCCAGAGTACTAAAGGAGCTAAGGATGGAACTAGCAGAGCTATTATCAGAACTGTTTAATGAATCTCTGAGCACAGGAGAAATCCCAGAAGACTGGAGAAGGGCTCATGTGATCCCACTCCACAAGAGTGGTAGAAGGGGGGAGGCAGTGAACTACAGACTAGTCAGTCTTACCTCAGTAGTGGGCAGGATTATGGAGGCACTTCTTAAGAAAAGGATAGTGCAACACCTGGAATCCATAGGAGCACAGTATCCAAGATAGCATGGGTTTACAAAAGGAAGGTCCTGTCAAACTAATCTCATAGATTTCTTTGACTGGGCAACCAGAGTGATGGACCAAGGGGGAGCAGTTGATGTCGCCTACCTTGACCTCAGCAAAGCTTGATCCTGTTCACATAGAAGATTGATTAATAAGCTGAGTAGGCTCGGGTGGGTCAGAAGTTGGTCAACTGGGTGGCAAACTGGTTGACAGGCAGAAAACAGAGTGGTGGTAAATGGTATACAGTCAGAAGAGATGCAAGTCACAAGTGGGGTACCTCAGGGATCAGTCCTGGGGCCAGTCCTCTTCAATATCATCATCAGTGACATTGCAGATGGACTGGAGGGTAAGGTTTGTCTGTTTGCAGATGACACCAAGATCTGCAACATAGTAGATGATCCAGATGGGGTGGGCAGAATGAGAAGAGATCTGGATAAACTAGCAAAATGGTCGGAAGAGTGGCAACTGGGGTTTAACGCAAAGAAGTGCAAGATCATGCACATAGGGAAGAGAAACCCTGAAGCCACCTATAGGCTGGGAGGGGAGTTGCTGGCAGTCACAAGGGAAGAAAGAGACTTGGGTGTCATTATCACTGATGACCTGAAATCATCCAAGCAGACCACTAAAGCAGTAGGTAAGGCTAGAGGGATGTTGGGGTGTATTAGCAGGGGTATCACAAGTTGGAAGAGGGAGGTAATGATCCCTCTTTACAAGACACTGGTTAGGCCCCATCTGGAGTACTGTGTGCAGTACTAGAGGCCACACCATCTCAAGGACATTAACCAAATTGAGGCAGTCTAGAGAAGGGCACCCAAAATGGTGCAGGGACTGCATCAGAAAACATATGAGGACAGATTAACGGAGCTCAATATGTATACCCTAGAGCAAAGGAGGGAGAGAGGTGATATGATCGAAACATTCAAACACCTTAAGGGCATTAACAAGGTGAAAGAGTCTAACATGTTTCAATATAAGAAAAATAGCAGGACAAGAGGACACAGCATGAGATTAGAGGGAGGCCGATTAAGGGGTGATGTAAGGAAGTTCTTTTTCACAGAAAGGGTGGTGGATGCATGGAACGGCCTACCTCAGAAAGTGGTGGATATGATTACAGTGCAGGGCTTCAAACAGGCATGGGATAGGCATAAGGTAGAAATACAGATGAGTATGAATAGATAGGCCATTGACAGAGCAAAGGCAGATGGCACATTCATAAAGTAGAAAAAGAAATGGGCAGACTGGATGGGCCTTGCGGTTCTTATCTGCTGTCAACTTCTATGTTTCTATGTTTCTATCTGACACCACAAGAAAGTGGATGCTTCATGCAGTCTGCCTAATTGGTAATTGTTTTCTGAGCGTATTGTTTGTTAACCTCTGATGTAGAACCTATGTAACGAGTTTGTTCTCAATGGTGTTAATCTGAGATTACAATAAATAAAAAATAAATAAAACTAATTATTTCCAGAGTGTTAAATTCATAGGTTACTGCCTTGGGCAGCTTCATCACTGTAAAGTCAGAGAAGGCAAACATTCTTCAGCTAGCGTCCATGGCTTCTGCCTTTCTAGGGGATGCAACAGTGGACAGTTTGTGGATGTCAGCCTGACCCCCCCCCCATCATATTGTGACGGCTATGAGGAGCATGTTGTTTCAACATTGAATCGAGAAATAGGAATCCAAGCCAAAGGTATTAATATGTCCTTTGCCGGAGAGTTGTTATTCAGCACTGAGCTCAACTACATTTTAAAAGACATACAGGACAAGGAAAGACAGCTATCAGTGTCCTGACAACAACATAAGGCAAACCCAGCCTCAAGAAGACATGGATTTGGCTGGCAGTGACAGGTCCGAGGTGGTTTTTGGTCCTTTTGGAATTTATGAAACCAGAGGAATAAGGGGGCCTACTCCATCTTCAAGGGTAACATCAACACAGGCTCCTTTGCCTGCAGATGAAATAGAGATGTGATCAGGACAGGAGGAGCCTCTCAATGAAGGTATGTGGGCTCATCTCTGCCCCCTTTCTTTGGTGGAAGATAGCAAAATGTTTACCAGTGATGGGCCCGACTAATGTTGGATGCATCAGTGCTCTGGCTAAAGATTACCTTCTAGAGCTCTCTCTGGTACCCCAAAACCAAGTGAAGAGACAGATGGTGAATCAGACCTTAAATCACTTGAAACAGAATGAGGCAATTGTTCCAGTGCTCCCGAATGAGGAGGGCCTGGGATTCTACTTGATTTATTTTGTATTCCACTAGACATCAGAGGGGGGTTCTGGCCGATTTTGGACCTGAAACATTTAAATAAGTTTGTCTGCCACACAACGTTTAAGATGGAGTCCTTGTGATACATCATCTGGATGGTCCAACCAGGGGATGATGTAGTGTCCATAGATCTGAAGGATGCCTGTCTCCACATTCCAGTTCGTCATTCACACCAGAAGTTCCTGCAGTTCATGATTCAGAGACAGCATTTCCAGTACTGGGTGCTCCCCTTTGGCCTGGCAACAGCACCCAGGGTATTTTCTAAGATACTGATTGTGCTGGTGGCACATCTGAGGAAGGAGAGGACATCATGTAGATGCAGTGTCAGTGGCTCAGCAGGTAGAATGCTTGCCTCTGGGCCTGGAGGATCAGAAGGCTCTGAGTTCTAGCCCCACACCTGGTCCTTGGCGTAATAACCATAACTGATGCTGTAGTGCGGTATGAGGGGGGTGCTGCACTGGTGAGGTGCTGTTCTTCAAATGAGATGTTAAACCGAGGTCTCTTCTGCCCATCTCTGGTCATTGTCCATGTGGAAGTAGAAGATCCCATGGCAGTTATTGAAGAGGAGCAGGTTTTTTTTATTGAGATAAACAATCAGAGATACATAATATGCAAACAAAAAACCCCAACAATGTCACAAAATGATATCAACAGAAAAAAAAGGTAAAAAAGAAACAATATCTGACTGAGGACCTGTGTAATAGGCGTGTCTGAGTCAGTAATCCATGGTATGTTTTTCCAATGCATTCTCAGCAGAAAATAAAAATTTGTTTAGCTTCCTCATAGTACAGATTTGTTTAGCTCTTCAGTAATTATTTGCAATAGTTCCATCTGTGGGGATTGTTTTTGTAGGGTTTAAAAAAAAACATCTAGTTCTTCAGGTATGCCATTGAACACAAGCAAAAATGAAATCCAAGGTTCCTCTGTCCCATTGATTCCAGAATCCTTTATAGTGCCCACTACTTAAAATTTCATAGTTAACCTTTGAAAAGGTCCTTGCATTTCATCTGTTCACTAAGAAGTCCCAGAAACCTTTGATGAGGGAGCACTGAAAGAAAAGGTGTTCAGTTGTTTCTAATTGATCTTGACATAATTCCCTAGAGCTTGTGTGTTTAGTTACCTGTTCGTGCTTTTGATTTGCTTTTACATAAAGTTTTTTTGTGGCAACGACGCCAATGTATATCCTACATTTTTGCTGGGATCCTGGGTTCAGTAATGAGTGTTAGTAGGAGTGCCTGTACATGGGAAGAGCTATAATCAAATACATTAGGAACATTAGGTCTGCCTGTATTCTCTGCCTGCATCAGTGGTCACTGACCCCTACTTGGTCATTGGCTTTAGCCTTTCCTTCACATCTCTAGAGTTCTCTTGTGCCTATCCCATGCATGTTTGAATCCCACCACTGTGCTAGCTCCCACTACTTACGGGGATAGGCTAGTCTATGCATCTACCACCCTTTCTGTGAATACAACTTCCTCACATTCTCCTTTATCCTGCCTCCCTCCAATCTCATATCATGCCCCTTTATCCCTGTACACCTCCTATACTGAAAGATGTCACCAACTTGCACTTTGTTTATGCCCTTACGATACTTGAAGGTTTCTAGCATATCTCCCCGTTCCTGCCTCTTTTCCAGTGTATACATATTGAGGTCTTTTAATCTCTCCTTGTATGTTTCCTGGTGCAAGCCCTGCACCATCTTTGTTGCCCTTCTCTAAACTGCTTCCACCCTGTCTATGTCCTTATGAAGATGCAGCCTCCAGAACTGTATACCATACTCCAGATGAGGTCTCACCAGTGTTTTGTACAGTGGCATCACCATCTCCCTCCTTCTGGTAGTGATACCCCTTCCTATGCACTCCAACTTGCTACCGGTCCTCCCCATAGCCTTGGTACACTGTTTGGACATCTTTAGGTCATCTGAGATGATTATTCCTAAATCCCTTTCTTTCCTGGTAACCGTCAGCAACTCCCCCCTCATCCTGTAACTCTCCATAGGGTTTCAGTGCCTCAGGTGCATGATTTTGCACTTCTTTGCATTACATTTTAATTGTCATACATTGGACCAATTTTCCAGCTTTCCTGGGTCCCTCCTCATTTTCTCGACCCCCCGGAGTGTCTACCCTGTTGTAGATCTTGGTGTCATCTGCACATAGGTGAATCTTCCCCTCCAGCCCTTCAGGAATGTCACTAATGTAGACATTATAGAGGACTGGCCCCAAAACTGATCCTTGAGGCACCCCACTGGTCAACCCCCTTTCCTCACATTGGATCCCATTAACCACCACCCTCTGATTTCTGTCCCCCAACCAATTTCTAACCCAGTTCTCCACTCTGTGGCCCAACCCCAGGTTACCCAACTTGTTAACCAGTCTTCTGTGTGGAGCAGTGTTGAATTGAGGTAGGCGATATCCACTGCTCCCCTGATCCACCTCCTTTGTCACCCGGTCAAAAAAGTGTATCAGATTTGTTTGACATGACACTTTTGTTCATGGATATCATTTGTTGACTAGTTATTTGCCACATGTTTAATTTATTGAAGGTGTCCTTTAACTAAACAGGTGCAACTGGGGATGACTTAACTACTCTTAGTTCCCCTCTGTCCCACATTTTGGAACCAGAGTTTGCTTGTGGAGTATAACCAGGTTCCCAACTCCTTCCTGTAGTAATCAATAGTGCTTGAATATTAGCATAGAAGAAATAACAATAATGAAAAATGATAGGATTAATCATCTGTAGTCCTCTCAGTTTAAAAGGGAGATAGGTGACGTTCCTTTTTATTGGATTAAATCTACTCCCCCAAAGTGCTTGAAAAAATAGACTCAAGACAGTTGTTTCCATAGATATCGGAGGAGGGGGGGACGGGACACAAAACTACTGTATAGAATTAAAGGGACTAAGTTGGCCCTCTGGCACAGTGGTTGGATTTCCACTTGCGATGCTGACGACCCGGGTTTGGGAACAGAGCTGGAAGTCGGAGGGCGGCCGGGGGGGAATGGATTGAGCATCCTAGGGACTGCTCTCCTTCTCTGGGGGAGGGTGGGGAAGCATACCTGGTGCTTTATGGACCCCTAGCGTAGACTAAAGGAATCGCCACAACCAGCGCCATAACATTAGGGGGTGGGGCAGATGCTGCAAGTCATTACTCATCCCCATCCCCAGGGAATCAAGCATCCACAGCAAAGCTGGCCCTCTGACATGACAACCCACTTTGTTCCCCACCCACTGCCTCCGCCGTCCGGCGGGGGTCCTGCTCCCTTGGCCTGGACCCAGGTGGGTAAGCCGGGGCTTGCCAATAGTGTCCGTTGGGAGGAGGAGCCCCACCCGGGGGGGGCAAGCCTCGGCATTGAGGCGGCAGGTGGGGGCAGGTCTGAGAATAAGGGTGTGTTCCAGCCCCCCCAAAAGAAATAAAGGGACTAAAAAAGTTTTGATAAGAAAAATTCTCTTCTTTTTTCCCCATTTTCCATTCATTCATTCCATTGTTTAACCTTCTCCATACATATCTGTATTTTATCCTCCCAATTTAAGGTGTCCAAAGTGTCATTCCCAAATCGTAGTCCTAGGATTTTAATTGGTTCGGATTGTATTTTTATTCCCACTATTTCCTGAGATATGGTGGGATTCTTCCCCAGCTGTGTTCCCATGCATTTGTCAATATTCAGAATAGCACTGGAGTATTGGCCAAATCTATTCTTTATTTCCAAGGCTGCTGTTGCCAAGGTTGCATCTAATACTAGAAGGCACAAATCATCTGCATAAGCTATTACTTTATGAGGCCAGTTACCATCCTTAGTTCGTATAGAAGTTACTAGGGAGAAGAATTTATAAGTCTAAGTAAAGGATCTACGCAGAATGTGTACAAAAGATTAATAGTCAAATTAACCAGCCTGGGAGTGGGTTCCAGGGTGGTAGCCTGGGTAAAACATTGGCTGGACAACAGGACACAGAAGGTAATTGTAAATGGAGTCCACTCTGAAGAAAGAGGAGTTACTAGTGGGGTACCGCAGGGTTCGGTATTGGGTCCAGTCCTTTTTAATGTCTTCATCAGTGACATTGCAGAGGGACTGGAAGGAAAAGTATGTCTCTTTGCAGATGACACAAAGATCTGCAACAGGGTTGATACACAAGGGGCGCGGAAAAGATGAGAAGGGACTTGGCAAGGTTGGAGGAATGATCAGAAGTGTGGCAGCTAGGATTCAATGCAAAGAAGTGCAAAATAATGCACCTGGGAAACAAGAACCAGGGGAAGAATACACAATGGGGGGAGGTAGTAACAAAAAAAAAAGGAAAGTGCTGGGGTAATCATATCAGATGACCTTAAGGTTGGGCAAGCAATGTGAGAAGGCAGTAGGGAGGGCTGGGGTATACTGGAATGCACAGGAGAGGCATCAGCAGCAGAAAACAGGAAGTTGTTATCCCTCTGTACAGACAGTTGGTGAGACCCCATCTGAGTACTGTGTCCAGTTCTGGAGACCCCATCTCCAAGGACATAGACAGGATAGAGGTAGTCCAGAAGAGGCAACTAAATGGTGCAGGTTCTGCAAGAGAAGTCGTGATGAGAAGAGACTAAAGGAGCTTAATATGTATACCCTTGAGGAAAGAAGGAGAGGGGAACATGATAGAAACTTTTAAGTACCTCAGTGGAATCAACAAAGTCCAAGAGGGTAGCATCTTTCAGAAAAAGAGACATGCAAGAACAAGGGACACAATTTAAAGATAGAGGCGGTTCAGGGGCAATGTGAAAAGTATTATTTCACAGAGAGGTAGTGGATGCATGGAGCAGCCTTCCTGAGGAGGTTGTGGGGTCTAAAACTGTGGGAAAATTCAAGAATGCATGGGACAGACATAAGGCAATTCTTGTGGGGGGTAGGAAGAAATAGGCTGTTGGTTAACTAGGATCTGCGGCCTATCCTGTAGGTAGGGAAATGGGCAGACTAGATGGGCCAAGTGATCCTTATCTGCCGTCAAAGTCTATGTTTCTATGTTTCTATGTTTCGAAGTGGGGCTCAGTGGGCATCCCTTTCTTACTCTCTTTTCTTAATCTGAATTCATGTCCACACCACCAATTAACTATGGGCTGTGTTGTAGCCTTGTCATAGAAAAATTTGAGCCATTGTATAAAATGGAAGGAACACTGTGCTGCTGTAGGACTAACCACAAAAAATCATGAGGGACAGAGTCAAATATACTTTTTTGATCCTAGGAAATAAGAAGGCCATTCAGTTCATTGGTCTTACTCCTTTCAAAACCTTCCCTTAGCAATATTAAATATTCTGTGATTTGTCTGTCAGGTACAGGCACAGGTTTGCCCTAGAGTAATTAGATATACTGACGCTTGAAAGAGTCTATTGTTTAAAAATTTTTGTAAGAAGCTTGAAGTCTGTTTTTAACAGATTTATTTGATGCCAATTTTGAATATGTTTTTTTCCCATTTTTACAATGGCTGCATGCATTTGGAATGCCAGCATATTATGGCAATAGGGTTTTTTTGGGGTGGGGGGTGCTGCTGCTGCGGACAGTTGCAGTAGAAATGTAGGGGCTCAGAATGGGCTTGGCAGTCCACACCAATGACCGCTCAGTGTGGTCCTGACACAACTATCTGCTTGGTGGACTGAATGGTCATGCACTTTAAAGGACTGAAGCTCCTCCAATCAGAGAGGCCTTCATTCCTTTGATTTGCATTCTCAGTCCACCCTCCCACCCCAGAGAGAGAGACATGGAACGGCATGGTCATTGTACACTCAGCATTTCGGCTTCTGAACTCTGATGGGCGGGTGGGAGAAAAACATCCACTCAGTGCCGATCAGAAGTCACAAGATTTACCACTTTTCTGGTATGCTGAATGGCCCCACCCCTTCCTGAATGACCTGCACCCACCACAACACCGGCTCCCCGTCCCTGCTGCCCCTCTCTGCTGTGGCTGCAGCTTGGCCACCCTGCTCTCTATACCTTACCAGGTGGCTCCCTCCTGTCCGGACCCCATGCCAGCAGACAGTGCTGGCTGTAGACAGCAGCAGTCTCCTGCTCCTCTGATCTCAGGAGCGGAGGTCACTCAGGTCAGGTTTCAGAGGTCAGGTCATCGGGCCAGGCACTGCAAGTCAGCCAACATGCCATGTGACATCGTGGCGGGTGCTGCGCGCTGCTGCTCAGTCATTCCTCCCTCATGTTTAGATTCAACAAGGAGCCAGGAGAGTGGAGACATCCAGACAGTCTGTCAATGTTTTTGGCCCCTCGGGACTCACTGTCTCACTTCGGATAGCCTGCACGGGTTAAGCATAATTTAATTGGCTTTTGAGCCAGGCACTTGCAGACTGACAGTGGAAACTGCTTTATTAACTAGTTCTAACTTCTCGATAATTGAATCGATTGTCGGTCGACCGACTGGTGGATTGGAGGATTCCTCATTCCTGCAGCTGCAGGCTGCAGTAGGGCTTGGGTGGGCTAGGCAAGATTTGGACTGTGAGCAATCTCTCTCTCTCTCTCTCTCTCTCTGTCTCTCTCTTGTCTCACGTTAATTGAGAAGCTGCTCAAGCAACTATCTTTTTTTTATTAACATGAGAACTTAGTGAACCATAAGAGCTGCAATCGCTGCAGCTGCAGGCTGCAGCAGGGCCGAGGTGGGCTGGGCAAGCTGTGGACGGTGGATACTCTGTCTCATTTAAATTGAGAAGCTCAAGTAACTATCTTTTTTTATTTTTTGTACCATTGTTGAACTTGAGAACTTAGTGAACCATGAGAGCTGCAATCACTGCAGCTACAGCAGGGCCTCGGCAGGCTGGGCAAGCTGTGGACAGTCGGTGGGTAGTAGGGTACTCTCTGTCTCTTTGAAATTGAGAAGCTCAAGGTCAACAGCCAAGCAGCTATCTTTTTTCAATTTTTGTATTGTTGTTGAACTTGAGAACTTAATGAACCATAACAGCTGCAATCAGCCTGATTGACAATCTTGTAGACAGTTATTGTTTAGTTTTGTGAACTTACATCACCTTTTAAAAATCACCTGCCCTATTCTCCAATCTCTGAAGTACAAAGAAAGTATATTGACCAGGCTAGCTGACCTTGAG
Source organism: Neoceratodus forsteri (assembly GCA_016271365.2). Taxonomy (NCBI): domain Eukaryota; kingdom Metazoa; phylum Chordata; order Ceratodontiformes; family Ceratodontidae; genus Neoceratodus; species Neoceratodus forsteri. Next base: position 131,748,808 of record JADMNL010000025.1, read on the forward strand.
TGCAGTCTGCAGAATGGGGGTCCAGAGGTCCAGAGGGGGGGCCCGCCCAGTCCTAAAGGTGTGTCCTGGGCCCAGAAATTTCTATCGGTACCCCTGGCCACGGATATCAACATGTCCTCCATTGTCTGCCGCACCGCGGCTCCTCCTGTCCTGCTCACTCTCAACGGGCTGCAGAGGGGAGAGCCACAGACACTGCCTGGGGGTGTTTCGCCGAGGGACACAGAACTGACAGTGGGTCAGAGTTCTCTGTGAACTACATTACAGTCAACTGTATATCTTCGACCTGCTGTCATTACTTCCCCCGTTTGCCATATTTCTGTAGTGTTGACACATCTCACCCACACTGGACATGGTACTGGGAGGGGGAAGCTGCTGCACCAAATGTCCCATGCTGCTGCACTGTCCATGGTGGGTGTTGAGGTCCCTGAATGGGTGGGTGGGGAAACAGAGCTGTGGGTGGGTGGGGAGACACAGCAGTCCAGCAGCAGCATGTCACTATTTTACTTTTTGGGGAGATCCAGAATTCATTTTAACTATAGATTTTAGAAAAAAATTTAAAACATTTTAGGAAAAAAGTTAGAATGGGGAAAAAGTAGCCCCCAGCAGTAATTAATTCATCTGGGGCATAAAATTGATGCCAATAGAAAACCAGAGGTTAATTAGACTAATTATAAACACTAATCTCCTCTTCCCTTCTACCCTCCCTCCCACCCACCTACTGAATGCTATGTCAGCTCCAATTTACTATAACAACAGACGATATGGCAAGTGACAATTGTGTGCAAACGTGCCTTGGCCACCACCCCATGATGTCCTCCTGTTGATATAACCATGTTGTGTGGACAGTAATTGGAGATGGGTGAACAAGAATGTGTCTACCCTGTCAAAATGTGTAGGTCTGATTGGTATTGGAAGAATAGGAAGATGAGGGCAGCAAAGTAAATAGACCTGATCTGGACTGAAACATAGAAAAATAGAATTTGATGGCAGATAAAGACCACTTGTCCCACCTAGTCTGTCCATTTTTACATTGGTTGCATGCATGCGCAAGCCAACGTATTGTGCCAACAGGGGTTTTGGGTGTGTGTGTGTGTCACTACCGAGCCCCTTGCAGTAGAGAAAATTAGGGGCTCAGAATGGGCTGGGCAGTCCACACCAATGACCACTCGGTGTGGTCCTGATGCAACTCTCTGCTGGGTGGCCTGAATGGTCATGCACTTCAAAGGACCGAAGCTGCTCCAATCAGAGAGGGCTTCAGTCCTTTGATTTGCATTCTCAGTTCACCCCCACACATGAGAGACATGGAACGGGACAGTGAGACTTGTGACAACCCTCAACAACTCATGTCTGATACACCCTGTGAGTGGGGAAGGTGGCGTGGTGGGGCAGATCAAGCTGGGCTAAGCGACATGAGGGAAAATGGCGCTGGTTCAAGATTAGTGTTGAACCCACCATACAGCCAGTTCACAGTCAGGAAATACAGGGAGGTTAACTCTCAGTCAGAGGGTGTGTACGGGCTCACTGGATTTGTAGTGAACTGGGGAACTCTGTTATCAGTCCGCCGGCTGACTGTGCAGAGGAGACACCAGTGTATGTCCTGTGTAGGGGGAGATTGACTTAATTCCCGTGTTGTCATCAGCTGCTATTTGCAAGTCTTCATGTCAAATAATCAGAGCTGGAATTTATGGGTCTCAGAAGACGATCTTGAGACGGAGTCAGGCCCACCTGTTGAACTCTGTGGGGTCCTCAGCAAGGTATTGCACCTAGCAGTTCTAAGGAGGCTCTTCTTGTCTTTTCAGATGCTAAGAATCCTATTCAGGTATGTGTGTTTTGATTGGGAGCCTGCATGCGGACTTCCTTGTGTGATGATGATGGCTGTTGGTTATTAAATGACTCGGGATGCAAACATTAAAAAGCTGCACATTGGTGCCCAGTTTACTCATCGGCAGTTTGGTTGGAATAATAACACTTGCTGGTGATTAGGGCCTTTTGAGTGTTGATGTCTCTGGGCTTGGGCTAATGTTTGCCTTAAAAACCACTGAATGCATATGAGTCACTTCTGTTTGGTGTCCACCACTGGCACATTCCCAACCCCATAAAACATCAAATTGTTTAACAAGCAACCAACGCTCAGCATTGACAAATGCTTGTTTGTGTAGAAAAATAAGCAGTCCTTGACACTAGCTGGGTGCTAAAGTCTGACTAGTGAGAATGTGGTTAAAAAACTAAAGCCAGCTCCTGTTTAAGTTCTCCTCCAATTATTTTATATATTTCATTTGTAAGGCCATCTTTGCCTTGGGCCGTGCCATTTTTAAGGGTGGATAATGCTGCTGTCAATTCTTGTTCTGTAATGGGTTTAATCTTATTGCCCGGATGTTGTCAGGTAACAAAGGTATAGATATGTTGTTAACTACACATTCACTCCCTTGTGCACAGATTCCAGTAGATTGAATTAAAGTTGCTGCATATTCAGTAAGAATATGCCAGATTTCAGTGTTATCCATACAACAATCATTTTTCTCCATTATTAGGTCTTCCATTTGTTTTTGTTCTACTCTCATTTTATAGCTTGCATATGGGCATACCATGCCAAATGTATCCTGTGTTCCAAACTGCTGTTGTTAGCATAAAGTACTAGTCTTTTGCATGTGGTATTGCACCATTACTTTCTTTATTAGGTTAATTTGTGAACTATAGTCATCCTTTGTTTCACATGATAGTGTGAGCAATTTTTGTAACTTTTTTCTATGAAACAAATGTTTAAAATAATCATTCTGACATTGTTTTTTACTCAGTTTCCTAAGTAACTGATAGAGTTCCAATCTTTTACTTTATTTTAGACTTTGGTAACTGGGTAAGGCCCACTAGGCACGTGCCTGTTTTCAGGGGTGACCTGGGAGCACTGGGTGGTTAAGTGACTTGCTCAGAGTCACACAGTATGTAAGTGGAGGTTGTGAGAATCAAACTCAGGTCTGATCTGCTGGATGTAGCAAGCTCATTCACACCTCATTCATCTAACCTCTAGGCTATACTGCCAGACCATCTCGTATCTTTCCACCAGATGGAGGGATCTTCACAGAAGGTCAGAACTGACTTTCCTGCCACTGAGTAGGCTATAATTGGTTGTTTCTTCCTGTAATAAGGTAGAATTCAATTTCCAAATTCCGGGGCCCTGAATCTTTTCATTATGATGCCCTATGATGAGTTGGATCATGTTATGATCTAAGAACTCAGTAAGTTTTATTTCTGCAGTAAGTATTGGAAGTTCAGTAGAAGTGAACAGGTAGTCTATCCTAGTTGCTGTTGCACCTTTATGAAAAGTGGGGTCTCGTCTACCTGTCAGGGAATACTAGTCATCTTGTAAACATGCACTTTTTATCAGATTTTTTTTAAAAGGTAGTATCACAAAAAAATTCTTAGTTTTTGTGTGTTTACCCTTGTCCTGAATAGAATGGCCACAATTAAAGTCACCTCCTAGGATGACATAATGTGAAGAACACAGGTACGGTTGTGCAGATTTCAACAATGCTATATTTTCTGCTTTAGATTGAGGAGCATGAAGATTTATGAATCTAAATAAAGTATTGTCTATCCTAGCATCTAAAATCAAAACTCTGCCAGGGACCAAATCATTCAATTTGATGATAGTGACTTTAAGCTTGAGAAAGTGGATACCTACCCCAGAACATGTATCTGGCCCAATGGACCCATGTACCATGTGCATTTAGCATTTGCAATATCAAAGTGTGTAACCTAGTGTTCTGTACAAAGAATACACCTGGAGCATTAAAAGAAAGATGGAAAAAACTGCAGACCATTTTCTGAATTTCTTTTTTTTATACTCTATTTATCTGCCTCACTGCTGGCAGGCATCTGCCCCTCTTCGGTCTCCCAATCCATTTCGGTACCCCCAAGCCCTTATTCCCCATGGATTACCCCCATGGTGGGGTGGAAGGAAGAGGCCATCCTCCCCCCCCCTCCTGAGACACATATCCAGAAGGGCAGTTTTGGGCGGTCCCAGGGTGGCATCGCCGGCGTACTGAAAGGGGGCTTCATAGAGCCCACAGCTGTCCATTTTCATGCTTTCCTTTGGCTTTCCCCTTGTAGCCATGAATGTGCATGCGTGGAGGTGCGTGTGTGCATCATGAAGCCATGTTTCTTATCTCCCTGACTCTGGCACTGCCCATGGCTGTCCACTGGAAGGCAGTCAAGGAGCGGGATGACGCACCCACCCATCCCCAGGAGAGGAGAGCTGTTGTTGGACTCTCAATCCTCTCCCTCCTCTGCCGACCCCTGGTGGCCTGAGCTCACTCCCAAACCCGAGTCACTGGCGTGGCACAAGGTGTGGCATCCAGCACCTCAATCCTCAGCATCACCAGGCTGGCATTTTCTGAAATTCTTAATACTATTGACATTGACATTATTCATAGTAAAGTTCTGGGTTGTCATGGTGAAGAAAAGGAAGAATGTCCACCCACTATTGATGTTTTTTTCTTTGTCCCCCTTACAGCCTTTCTCCTTGTCTCAGTAGGTGTATTTTGTTTGGTTTAACACTTGAATAGAAACACAGAAACATAGACTTTGACGGCAGATAAGGACCACTTGGTCCACCTGGTCTGCCCCTTTCCCTACCTATTGGATAAGCTGCAGATACTACTTAACCAACAACATACTTCTTCCTAACACCCACCAGAGTTCCCTTATGCCTGTCCCATGCATTCTTGAATTGCCCCACTGTTTTTGACCCCACAACCTCCTCAGGAAGGTCGTTCCATATGTCCATCACCCTCTCCATGAAAAAATACTTCCTCACATTGCCCCTGAGCCATTCCCCCTCTATTTTTAAATTGTGCCCCCTTGTTCTTGCACATCTCTTTTTCTGAAAGGTGCTACCCACTTGGAGGAATCCTTTTGTTTCTCTCCTTTCTCAAATGTCCCTTCATCTTCAGCATCTGTCGTTTGAGAGGACAAGAGAGACGAAGCCTCTGATTCTATTTTGAAATCCTCAGACTGTTTCTGTAAGGCTGAATAACAATTTGTGGATTGCACTATGTCAGTTTTTGTTCCTTTGAGTTGTGGTAAGTCCAGTTTTGTTTGCACCTCGTAGCTATCCTTTTTTTCCCTGGTTCATGGGGCATCTCCTCTGTTGGGGCATTGCTGCTGGATTCTGGGAGCACAGCTACTTCGGGAATTGGTTTGGTATCTGGGGTTTTGTGGATGTGCTTGGTTGTTCCTCTGTAGTGAGAGGTGAGTCTTGGATCTGGCCTGAAGAATTCTCAGAGTGGTTAGCGTGTATGATGTGTGCTTAGAAGGCCAGGGATATTTCAGGTTCTGGTCTCATTGTCTGTTATCCAGACTTGGATTGCTGTGCAAGAGAAACATACCATTGTTGTTCTGCATTGTCTGAATAATTAGGCTGATTGTGCAGTCCAAGGGAGGTTCTGACAAGAGTGGCCAGTTTCTTTGCACAGATTACATTTCCATTTATTGGTGCAATGTACGCTTGCATGTCCCAAGTCTCCATATGTGTTGAACCTAATTTTATCGCAAATCAAGTGTTCTGTGAAGCCACATTTGTAGCAGGCTTTAGGTTGCCCAGCATAGAATAACACTCCTCTGTCAAGTCCAATGAAAAAGCTATTGGGCAAGTGCAGTATGCCTGTGTTGGAGGATTTTAGCATAACTCTAACCCTCCAGCCCCCAATACATTTGTTCTCAGAGTACAGAATGACTTCAGGGTCACTTAACACTGTGCATTTTTGTTTGAGCCAGTATATAGTGTCATTTTTGCTGACTCCTTCATTTCTGAATAATATTGTAATAGTTTTCTGAGTTGGTTTAGAGAGGGGGATAACTGAAATTATACAATGGCTTTTAAAATCCTCTAATCTGATTGGCTGTCTGGCACGATTTACCCATTTTAAATCCTGGCATGACCAATGGGAAAAAGTACCAGTTAGATGCATCTGGAATGCTCCGTACTTTAAATCACTCCGACCATGTGAAAATCAAATGAAAAAGCTGCCATGCTGTCTATCGGTAAACAGTGACAAGACTACAAAATGGACTGCATTTTATAAAGTTACAGATCATAACAGTCAGGAAATCCACTGTACATACAATAAGAAAAGTATTTTTTAAATCTTCCCTCTGTAAGAACTCACGCGGTGCACCCGCTTTACCTCTCTACAGAAGTTTACCGCTCTGAGCTGTCTTTCCGAATCCCCAGCACACCGTCAGCTCACAGCTAGCAAATCCATTTACAAGTGCCCCAAATAAGTTCAGGATGAAAATAAAAAAATCTGCTGACCAAAACTGTCACATCCTCCCAATTCCAAAAGCCACATGAAAACTGGAACCGCTAAAGGTACCCAAACCCAGAAACATATAAAGGCAACTGCGCTACTCCCAGTGTGCTCTGTAAAGATCTTTTTGGAACTGTCAGGCTGTCTGTTAAAAAGAAAATTAAAACTGAAGCCTGGCATCTCTGTGGTCCTCTAAACATAAGAGTGACTCATTTTCAGGAGAAAGGGGAAAATGAAAAAAAAATGGAAATCTCATGCTATTACTAAACATGTGGGGTGTAATATTCTATCTAGCAACAGAGAACTATTTTTTATGGTGCAACAATAAACTCAAATAAAAATTATGTAAACTAAAAAAAAAACAACCTGTATATTTCTTTTCTTTTCTTTAAGTGAAGGAGGGACATGGTATAATCGCAACATACCTGTCCAGGGTGTAGGTGATGCTGGGATTTACCCACTTCTGGAGTGGTTTACTCACTAAGCCTGCGGCCTCATGACCAACTCACACCAGGCGTGGGTAAATCTCAGCATCACCCACACCCTGTTGTGGTATATTGCTTACATGGAGACTATAGTGGAATGTTTTTCAGTAAGTGATATTTAAGCCAAAATCTTTCCAGCCCATTAGTGGTCTTAAAGCTGACATCAAAAGTAGTTTCACCCGATACATGGCTCAGGGCATGTTTCTCATTTGCAAAGAACTTCATTGAATCTTTTAGTAGTGTTCTAACCACAGATATCCTGTCAGGGGGTTTCTTTCATTTCTCCATTTTATTGGATGCACATTATAAACAGGGGAATATCTGTATTAAGCAAAATAAGAAAAGAAACAACACAATATGATACATCTCATATGACATCTTGAAATACAGGACTGAAATATCGAAAAAAAAAATACAGTTACAAAACGTGATGTGGAATAACAAACCTTAACCTATGCAATAAAACAAAACAAAATCCCTAAAGGAAAAAAAGGAAAAAAACAATAAAATAAAATACCAGGCCTGGTTACAAGAAATGTAACAAGCCATATGTATGAACTTTTATCCAAAGAAAAAAACTGAGTGTATCATGATGATCTATTTTTCTTGCAGGAAGAAATAAGTATATAGTAACTGAAGAAATTCTCACTCCCCACAATACTTAAACAAGTTATTTATGTGATAGGTGCATCTGAGGTGGTCATCCATGGCATATTCATCCATTTATTTTGCCGCTCCTGCCTAGGCATATTTTTTATTTCATCAGAATATACTTTCTTAATTAATGTGTCTTGTTATTTTTTGCAAAAGTTCCAAATGGGAGCACTGTTTTTGTTGTAAAGAGACATCTGGCATTCCAGATATGCTGTTTGCAAACAGTATCATGTTCAGTGTGCTTTTATGCCACTTATTCCATCTCTGAGCAACATTACCGTACATACTGTAATGTTATCATAGGTAAGTGTTGCAAAAAGTGGTTCTGACCATTCTTGTGCCACAAAATCCCCAAACCCAATTATTATGAGCAGGGGAGTATCCCTGGTGTCATGGCTGACTTGCCCCTGTCAATAAAACAGGTCCATCTAACCCCCACCTCCCGGATGTGCCTGGAAACAAACTATAATTGCTGAGCATGCCTTTCCTGGTCAAAGATTACAAATAAATAAATAAATACATGTATACCACTACCTGGATGACTTACTCATCCAAGCTCTGACTGCATGACAGGCAGAGGAGTCGGTGACAAAGACTATGGAGGTTCTGAAAACACATGATTGGGGCATCAATCAGGAAACAAGCTTCTTGATACCATTTTGGAGCTTGGAGTTCCTAGTGGTGGTGTTCCAGATGGATGATAGGAAGGAGTTCCTGTCCACATCCAGGAAGGAGATCTTAATATAAGAGATTTAGTAACCAAGATCCCAATCAGTGGTCTCTGCTCACAGACTTCTCCAGATTTTAGCACTGATGACTGCAGCAATACAGCTGATGCTGTGTGCATGTTTTCATATGCCTCCTTTTCAGAAAAGGATGCTGGAGGTATGGTGCCCTGCTTCGGAGGATAACAAGGCTCTGATTCCACTATTGCAGTCAGTGCTGCAGTCTAAACTCTTGCTTCATGTGGACCTTTTCAGCCAAGGTTCCATTCTGTATCCATACCCAGAGGCATAACAGTTGGCAGCCTGGCTCCTGAGAGGAGGAAACTATTAAAACAAGGTTTCTCCAAGAAAGTGGTAGACACCCTAATGGCCTCCAGGAAAGTCTCTACATCAGCAGCTTGTGACCAAGTGTGGAATACCTTCTCCGGTTGAGCCAGAGGGAGAGGTACCAAGCCATCAAGGCTATAGTTCCACAGATGTTAGAGTTTTTGCAGGCAGAGGTAGACAAGGGTCTAGCATTGAGTACCTTGTGGGGTCTGGTGTCCGCCCTTGGGCCAGCATTGGGAACATCCATGGGCTCATCCCTGGAAACCAACTTGGGCGTTATCCATTTCCTCAGGATGGTGAGCAGAAGTCAGCCATCATTTCAGTCTTTGGTGCCACCACGGTATCTGAACCTGATGTTGCATGCACTTTGTAGGGCACCTTCAAACCACTTTTGTCAGTGCCTTTGGACATTTTATCCAACAAGGTGCGGTTCATGATTACAGTCAGTTTAGCAAGAAAGACTGGCAAACTTCAAGTGCTTTTACATAAGAAACTTTACCTTATAATGCATAAGGAGATGGTGGTATTGAGGACAATCTCATTCTTTGTGTCTACGGTTCCCAGAGCCTTCCATGTAAATCAGGAAGTTTGTCTACTGTCTACTGTCCCAAGACAGCAAATCTGAAAAAAAAAGAATTTTGCAAGCTGGATTTACATAGAGCAGTTAAGACATGTCTAAAAATACAGAGGACTTTAGGAAATCTAAGAGTTTGTTCTGTTTGGAGTGACAAAAAGGGTCTAAAGGCTTCTATGGCCACCTTAGCCAGGTGGGTGAAAGCTTGATTCACCAAGGCATATACGGCTAAGCAGAAAAGAGCACCTGCTCTGATCAGGGCTAACCTTTCCAGGGATGTGGCTTTGTCCTGGGCAGAGACAGGAGAGGCCACTGTGTTGGAGTTCTGTAAAGTGGTAACATGGTCCTCTGTTTGCACATTCACTAGGCACTGCAGATTGGATGTGCAGAGCCCTGCCGATGTGGCCTTTGGGTGTAGAGTTTTACCGGCGGTGGTTGGCAGATGAGTCTTATGCTTAGCCTGTATGGGTTATGTATGGGACAATATTCACCCCCACCCAGTTTTGGAATGGGTACTGCTTATTAGAACCCATATGTATTAACTCCCCATTGACAACAAGGAGCAAGACAGGAAGGAGATATTTCTTCATACCTACCATAATGTCCTTTTCTGTTAGTTCTAATGTTGTCAGTGAGGCCTCTCCCAAGAGCCTCTGGGTCCTATTGGACAATATTGTCCAATATATCTAAGGAATGTGGATTTCACCAAAGAATAAATTGGCTGTGATTGGGACTGGCATGGTGGCAATGAGGGCTGAGGTGCTTGACCCAGGTTCGGGAGCGAGCCTAGGTTGTCAGGGGGCGGCTGGGGTGGGGAAGGGAGGGAAGGAGTGGGACTGAGCAGTTGGAAGGCAGCTATCCTGTCTTAAGGGAGGGACCTTGTCATCCTCACAGTACAACTGTCCCCAGATGGAAGCCTGACGGTAGTGCAGGCGAGTGGGAAGCACAGTTGAGTGCGCTCTTGGAACCGCATCGTGCCTCCACACACATACGTATGGCCGTGGCTCAGGTGGGAGAAAATGGAGCTGGTGGGCTCCATGATGTTCAGGTGGAGTTCCTGGTGATGGGGACACCAGCTGGGGATGGACATGAGCCCCCCCCGGGGGGGCAGAGCTCTGCTCACCAGCTCCCGGAAGAAAGAGGGCTGAAAAATGTTGATTAAAAAAAGTGTAATTTGGCTGTGATTACAGCAGCTGAATATCAGGAATTGTCTACTAACCACAGACATCTCTATATTTTATTGGACTTTCCAAGTCCACAGGTTAACAGATTACAATTTGTGAGTATTGTTTGATGCTTTACCATTCCAGGTTAGTGCTTTACTTGTTCTCCGCAGTTATATTCAGTGTTGATTGATTGTGTCTAAACCTCTTTATGTTGAAAGTGTTGTTAGCAGTGAGCCAGGAAGGTCAGGGGATCAGTGGCCTGGCACTCAAGAAACATGATGGAAGAGTTATTAAGCAATCAAGCTTCAGAAAGCTCTTCAAATGAGGCATGTTAGTCATTTGTCATTTTTGTCATGTGATAAAGCATTTACATGTCAGAGAGTTTTTTGATTGCAGAGAGAGCTGATTGACCTTGGTGACATGGATATGGGTGGGTAGTTAGGCATGTATAGGTACTACTTGGACAAAGGTGACTGAGTAACTACTGCTTTCTGAATCATCATGTGCCCAGTATTTTTTGCTGATTGACAGCTTTGGGCTGCACCACTACTCTCGTGGCAGCGCTCATTACCCATATGTTTTAACTCCTCATTAATAATATTAGAGCTAACCAGAAATTATGGTAAGAAGGAAGGAATTTCTCCTTTAAAGAGCAAGTGTACTGCCTGAAATTAATATCAACTTTCAAAAGTAGTGAAGTATTACTCTTTATATCCGAATTATTATTTTATTTTCTAGGTTGCTAATTAGAAGATTTTCTGACAACACTTGGTTTGATGTGTGAAAGTGTAGTCTATCTGGAGGGTAACATAGGTGGTTCTCTTCTTCATATACATTATCAGCCCTATGACCACACTGTGACATCACAACTGCCCAAGAAGAGCCAATCAGCTTCTGAAAGCTTGGTCCCTTGTGTTGTCACAGTAAGTGATGTTACAATGCTGATGGGGTATGCTAATGAGGTATGATGAGGATAAGAACTAGATATATCAGTCTCCAGATAAAGTACTGCTCTTTACATCACACCCAGTATATAAACAATAAGACTTGATTAGGTGTTGATAACACTGAGATACCTACATGCCGAGGGATGTAGTGAGGCACAGGGCTGCGGACAGAGTGCCTTCAGGCTCTAAAAGTACGGGTATCTCAGTACTACCAATGCCCTGGAATGTCTTATTTCACTTATAAAATGGGTTATGAATGTAAAAAAACTACAAAAATTATGATTTATGATGTAAAACAAAAGCATTGATTTAGTTCTCAAAATAACATTAAACCTGAAAACATAGTCCCAAACATATTTTTTGGGGTGGGTGGGTTAAAAATAGGAAAATTGCAATAGAAACATAGACATGGACAGCAGATAAGGATGCTTGGCCCACCTAGTCTGCCATTTTCCCTACCTGCTGGAGTATCACCGATCCTTCTTGATCTCTGGCTTTTACCCCTCTCTTTCCTATTGCTAGGATTCCCTTTGAAATGAAATGCCTGTTGCACTAAATGTTAATTAATAGTCTTACTTCTGATAATTTATGAACTGCACACTGCCTGAAAAAGTAGTTTACCAGGTTTGTCTTGCAAATAATTGTGCAACCTGATCAGTCTAGTCCTCAGACGTTCTGATCTTGAGATTGCATGGCTGTGGAATATCATGTTCCTTTTCTTTGGATGTTATGTTTCTTTCCTGACAGGATATGACTGCACTTCTGTTGGTGTTGGCTTGATGCAGCTCAATAACGCCTCAGACTAGCCTCACTCCTGTGCCTTGTGATGGACAGTATTTCTTGTGCCTTGAGACCTCCGTTGGTGAGGATTTGCACAGCTGTAGGCCTCATTGAATGATTGGCTTGCCTGCTGTAATACAATAAAAATAAGAGAAGAAATAGTTGTAGTAAGAAACATTTGATCATTTCAAAATATTATGTGAATAACTAGAGAACATTCGCTATGAACATACAAACATACGAAGAAGCCAGCAGAAGAAGGCCTTTTGATCTATCTAGTCTGCTCGTATTGCAGGGTACACAGCTTGAGCTACTGTCACTGCCCTCCCTCCCCACACCTCCCATCCTCCCTACCCATGATCCTTACCTTCCCCCATGCCTATCCCAGCCTTTCTTAAAGAGCAGGTGCTTAGTAAGGGTGCATATCTTAAAGAATGACGATTTGGGGCCTTATGACAAGGTACCTTTGTAAATGAGCCTATGGCTCAAAGGTTTTCCAAACTGCTGTTTAAATAAAATAAATAAAAAAAAAAATAAATGCCTCTGCAATCATTCAGTTTGCTTTTATTTGTTTATCTACTTACTTTTCCATCTTTGTATTTGTATTTTGCCAATTGCTTGTGAAAAAAAAAGAGTCTAACAGAATCCTTGTGTGATTATGTCATAAAATCCTTACTAGCAAAGCTGCCAGTGTATTTATTTATTTATTTATTTATTTATGAGTATTCGGAAAACCTTTGAGCGTGAGCTCTTTTACAAAGGTTCCACATCAGGGTGGACAAATATTACAAAACACAAATACAGTAGTTACAGATTTCGGAACAAGTTCAGTTACAAAGGTTCCACATCAGGGAGGACAAATGATACAAAACAATGGGAAACTACAAATCTGTTTGCAGATTTTTATGGAGAAATAACACTTCCTGCCACCAAATTGTTATATATTTATTAGAAGTATGTGATGTTTGATAACATGTGATCTTTTGTTATAATTTAGCAGGTGACATTTTCTTCATAACCAGATTTTACTTAGAAAGAAGTAAAGAGAAGCTAATTATTGTATTCAGAAATGTAACATCATACAGATGGAACACTATAGTGCAAACATGTAAAAGGTAATGTTTGTTGATGAAATAAGTATGAATTTTATTTGAAAAAGATAGAAAAATATATTTAGTTTCTCATTGAAATACACTGTGCTCTTAATGAGCAGGTGCTTACTTCTAATAAATAGAAAACTGACTATTTTATTAATTGTATTTTGATGTGTTAGTAATTACTTTCTACTTTCATAATAAAATTTGTGTTAGTGCAGTGAAATGTGGATTTTCATCTTTGCTTAAAAAGGAATTCGGTAGAATGCTGGTATTATGATCTCAGAAACTGCCAGCTGTTTAAGAGCCCAGTGTATTTCAATGAGAAACTGAATATATTTTTCTGTCTTTTTCAAAAGAAATTGATACTTATTTCATCAACAATCTTTGCCTTTTACATGTTTGCACTATAGTGCTCCATCTGTATGATGTTACATTTTTGAATACAATAATTAGATTCTCTTTACTTCTTTCCAAGTAAAATCCAGTTATGAAGACAATGTCACCTGCTAAATTATAACAAAAGATCACAGGCCAGGTATTCAAACTTTGTGCTGGGCGCAAACTGTTTGCACAGGTCCCCTATATTCAAAAGGCCGAATAGCGAAGGGCAAACTGCATTAGTGCTGGGCAAAGGTATAATGTATGCAATGTGCAAAGAAAGGGGGCACGTACATGAATACAGGCGCTATGCTATGTTCAGTGCATTAGCGCCACACAAAATGTGTTTGTACGACTTTACGCAACACTTTGCATGGTGCAAATTATCGCCCAGGAAAAGGTTCATAGGTTCATAGTGGGTGTATTCAGATCCATAAGCCATGAAGGCCATATGAGGACCTGCTACTATCTAAGTATCATAACTCCATCCTTTATCACCCATATGCCTATCCAAATGATATTTAAATGTCTCTGAAGTGCCAGCACTCATCACCTCATCTGGGAGTCCGTTCCAAACATTCACAACCCTTTGGTTAAACCATCTTCCTCTTCTGTTAGTTTTGTATCTCTCCCCTTTAATTGTTTATCATGAGCCCGTGCACACTTCCTTATATCCTCTTTCCAAACTAAACCTGCCACTTCACATGCTATTCCATCACTCATTGACTTATAGACATAACATAAATCCCCCCTTATCCTTCTATATGCCACTGAGTATAAACCCAGATGTTCCAACCTGGCATCATATTCCTGCTTGTTTACTAAACCTACTTTCTTAGTGAACCTTCTTTGTACTCGTTCTACTCTTTTACTCCCCCCAATACTTTGTACTGAGCTGAAAGGGGCACCGTATTCCAAGACAGGCCTTACCAAAGACCAATACAGTGGCACAAGAATCTCTCTCTCTCTCTCTCTCTCTCTCTCTCTCTGCTTCTAATATTACGTAACAGATTACCAATAATCCTGTTTGCTCTATTAACACAGGTCTTACTATGTTTGTCAAAATTCAGTCTGTCTGCTATGACCACCCCCAAATCATTTTCACTATCTGATATTCTATTATATGTGAATTCAGTGTAAATTGTGCTCTAACATTGTTATGGTCAAAATGTAAGACCTTACATTTGGTGATATTAAACTCCAATTTGTATAATTCAGACCAGTTTTCAAGGTGTCAAAGTTGTTCCTGTAACTTTATAACAGCTTCATTATTGTTCACTATTGCCCCAATTTTGGAATCGTCTGCATATTTGCATATCCAAACACTGCTGGATACTTGCATACTAGAGGCCAAGATATTAAACAATCTTGGCCCCAACACGGACCCCTGGGGCACCCCACTGGTCATCCTGGCCCCCCGTCGACAGATAACTCCTCACCTGTATGCTCTGTTGACTGTTACACAGCCATGCTGCCACCCAGTTACAAAGATAGAAATCCACCCCTAGTTGTTGGAGGGTCTTTAGCAATGTAGTATGGGAGACCGAGTCGAAGGCCTTTTTGTAATCCAAGTACACAACCCCCACTGGGAGCCCTACGCCCAGTGTCTGACTCACTGACTCAAATAAATGTAATAAATTGGTGGTACATGACCTCCCACTCGAGAAGCCATGCTGAGAAATATCTAAATGGTTCAGAGTTTTTAGACTGTTATCAAGGAGTTCATCTATAAAGCTTTCCATCACTTTGTCTATAATGGAGGTGATACTTATTGGACAGTAGTTCTCTGGTCTCGTCCTGTCCCCTTTTTTAAAAATGGGTGTAATATGAGCCATTTTCCATTCATCCAGAACTTTACCCTGTTGCAATGATTTATTACTAAAGCTAGTCTTAACTCTGTGTGCCTTTCCTGGTGAAACATTTCGCTAAGTAAGGAAATAAATAATGTGTCCATATTGCTCCATTTCTTCTATTTTGTTTTTAATTCATTCACTTCAAGGTGTTTTTATAATGTGTTTGTGACATGAGTGTTTTGCTGTTTGGGGCTTTTTCCACTGAATGTAGCTACTTAAATTATGCATGTCCCTTTAACTGATGTACTTCAAATGGACAGCACCTCTCAGTGCAGAGGCCATCGCCCCTGAGGAAGGGTCACCTCAGACCCGAAGCACCAGGGTTTTAGCTTACGCTCTTCAAATCAACTTTTCTGCGCCACATGCTGTTTATTTGTATTTATTTCTTCATTGGCATGCCCTGTGCTTGTGTAACATTGCTGCTCGTCTTTAAACTCTTTTCCAGAGCACCCACTGCTGGACCGTGAGTGCAGATGGATGTTTGTAGCCTTGCTAAAGTCCAGACGAACCACATCCACTGCCTTCCCCTGATCTATTTTCCTGGTCACTCAGTCTAAGAAATCCATTAGATTTGTTTGGCATGACTCCCCCACACACACACAATTCCTTGCTGCCTGTGATCTTATATCCCATTGGATTCTAGATACTCTACCAGCTTTTCCCTTAACAGGGTTTCCATTTATTTCCCCACCACTGAAGTGAGACTGACTGGCCTATAGTTGCTAGTCTAGCCTGCTCCCTGCTGCTGCTCTTATGTAGAGAGACTATATCTGGTCTTCTACAGTCTTCTGGAACCATGCCTGATTCCAGTGAACTGCTGAATAAGGCTCACAGTGGTGCACCTAACACCTCCCTGAGTTCCTTTAGTACCTTTTGATGTAGTCCATCTGGTCCCATAGCCTTGTCCACCTTTAGAGTTGCAAGTCCCGTCAGGACTGTTTCCTCTGAAAATTGACTTGTGTCCGCATCACCCCACCCCTTTGCTCCCACTACTCCCTGGTGGTCTGTCCCTCTCCTTCACTGTGAAGACTGAACAGAAGTACTTGTGCAGGATGACAGCTTTTTCTCAGCCCTCTTCTGTTCAGTCTCCCCTTGCCACCCTCCTTATCCTCACTTTCCCTCCCCTTGGTTTTCTTTTCTCACATATATGTATCTGAAGAATGTTATCCCCTTTAGTTACCCCTTTGGCTATCCTTTCCTCTGTCTGCACCTTTGCTGCCCTCAACACCTTACCTTCTTTCCTCTGTTTTACTTGGTATACCATCCTGTCCTACTCCCTCCGTGTTTACTCATATCTCCTGAATGCCACCCTTGTTTTCTTCACCACCTTGTACACTTCCCTAGAGAACCGTAATTATTTTTTTTCCTTCTGCTTTTACTCACTTCCTTCACACAGAGGCTGGATGCCTTAATTATGACCTCCCTTATTGTTCCCCATTGTGCCTCTATTCCTCCCTGGCAATCCCCCCCCATGAGGCCGTTTCTGAGTCAGTCTCCTATTTGTTTAAAATCTGCCCTCCTATAGTCCAGG
This sequence comes from Neoceratodus forsteri, assembly GCA_016271365.2. Lineage (NCBI taxonomy): Eukaryota > Metazoa > Chordata > Ceratodontiformes > Ceratodontidae > Neoceratodus > Neoceratodus forsteri. The sequence goes on from JADMNL010000025.1 coordinate 131,765,630, forward strand.
ACCCTTGCACTCATGTGGTCTGCCTCTGCTTCTGTCTTTATGTTAAACCACACTGTACGGTGATCACTGGTACTCAGGGATTACTCACTTAAACATTTGCAATGCTGTTCCTGTTTGTAGCACCAGGTCCAGTACTGCCCCATTCCTAGTAGGTTCATTGACTAGCTGACTGAGAAAAGCCCCTTGCACGAGTCAAGGATGGCCCTGCTTCTTACCAAAGCTGCTAGTAAAGGCTCTGCTCCACGTCTGGCAGATTCATGTCACCAGTTAGCAACATCTCCTCCTTACTTGCTAGTCTGATGATGACTTCTCCAAGTGCCTTATCCAATTCCTCTCCCTTTGCTGGGGGTTTATATACTCCCCCGGTATGGTTAGCGGCACCAGATCTTCTCTCTAGGATGACCCACAGCACCTCCAGCCCTTCCTTTCCCACCAGGTGACACTGTATCTCTGTGGTCTTAATGTTCTCCCTCACCTATAGTGCAGCCTCTCCTCCCCTCTTTCCTGCCCAGTCTCTCTTCAACAGATAATAGTCATTCGTTTATGGTGACCAAATCCAGGCTAGCCTCCGCAATGATGGCCTCCAGGTCTGGAATTTTATTTCCCAGACTCCTTGCATTGGCACTCGCATTGGAAAACAGCCCACACACAGAAGTGCTTGATGAAAAAGGTTTAATTCAAGAAATGCATAAATAACAAAAATGCATCAGTGCACTTCTGTTATTTATGCATTTCTTGAATTAAACCTTTTTTATCAAGCACTCCTGTGTGCAGCCCATTCTCCTGTGTGCCTGTAGTTTCTGTGGGACTGCACCTTCAGACAAGCAGCGCAGGTGGAAGCTGCTGTTGTTCCTTGCATTGGCACATCTGGCTCTCCATACTTTACTCCCTCCCTGTCTGCTTCCTTTTTTCCCCTCCATTCCTGTCTGTGCTATTCCCTGAAGCTCCTCCTGACCAACCTCTTCCCATTTTACCTTGTCTGTTTCCTGTCTCCATTAGTCCCTTATTCTTACTTATCTGATTTATAATCCCTTTGCCTTGTCCCCACCCCTGTCTTTTTGTGCCCCCACCCTAGGGGAGTTTTCTCTCCTCAGTCCCTCCCTCCCTAATGCTCCATCATCCAGAGGGGGGCAATTGTTGCTTTCCTTGGTTTATAGCCCCCCCCCAGCTAGTTTAAATGCTCATTCAAGTAACATTTAAATCTGCCACTAAGGACTTTGGTTCCCTTCCTGGAAGGATGCAGGCTGTTTCCCTTATAGAGGCTCATATCTTCCCAGATTGGCCCCCAGTCCCTAGTGTAGCCAAAGCCCTCCTACATGGACATTGCCTTCAACCAATTGTTAAATGCCCTGGCGTGGAGTACCCTTTCCTCTACCTTGTCATATACAGGTAACACCTTGACAAAAGTCATTGCATGTACCACCTGCTTGAAGCCCCTCCCCATTTCCCTGAAATTATCCTGTACTACCCTTGCCTGTCCCTTACCAGGTCATTTGTTGCCAGGTTGACAATGCCGTCTAGCTCCCTCCCATCTCCTTCTGCCTTAGCAATCTGCTGCATACACTCTCCATCCCTCCAAGCTGAAACACCTCTCAGGCAATTCACCTTCCTCTCCCTTCCTCCTCCCACTCCCAAGTCTGTCCTCTAAAAAGTAGAATCCCCCACCAGCAGCTGCTTCCTCCTTGGCTAGGGGTCTCTTCCTCCCTCCTTGGGGCCTCCCCTTCTGAGGACCCCCACTTCCTCCTTTCCCACTGCCATTGGTGCCTCCTCTCAGCTGCCCCATCCCACCAGTATGGTAAAGGAATTCTATGGTGGCACAGGCTAAGGAGCATGCACCCATCCCACCACCCCACCCCACCCTCACAGAGCCCACCAAGGTCCAACTGCTGTGCCTAGACATCCTCTGGGGGAATGGTGGAAGACTTGATGGCCTTTGGGTGGGGCTGAAGGTCCTCTGTACCCTTGCCAGTTCATTTTGGAGTCCAACAACCTCCGTCATCATCCCAGAGAGGTGAGTACAAATGAGGCAGCACCTCAGTCTCTGGAAGGTGTCACAAAAGACTGTAGTCCCTCACCCATTGCACTGCACCACTCCCATGATTGTTCCTTCTTTTACTTAGAACATAAGAACATAAGAATTTGCCAGCAGAAGGAGACTGTGTGGTCCATCTAGTCTGCCAGGGTTTTCTACCCCCCACTATAAATTTGTCTTGCTCGGGTGGCTATACTGTTTTCCCATGCCTGTTTGAATTCACTGACTGTCTTGGCTGCCACTACCTCCAGTGACAGGCTGTTCCAAGGGTCCATCATCCTCTCCGTGAAGAAGTACTTCCTAACATTTGTTTTGAATTTACCTCCCACCAGGTGCATGTTGTGTCCTCTAGTACGTGCAGCCCTGTTTTCCTGGAAGAGGTTCCTGGCTGGTACTGTGTTGATCCTTTTAACAAATTTAAATGTCTCAATCATGTCTCCTCTGTTCCTCCTCTGCTCGAGGGAGAACAAATTTAACTGGCTGAGTCTAGCTTCATACATTTCATGGTGCAGACCCTGCACCATTTTGGTGGACTGTCTCTTCATGGTTTCTAGACAGTCTATGTCCTTTTAGAGGTGAGGTCTCCAGAACTGCACACAGTACTCTAACTGAGGACTCACCAGGGACCTGTACAGTGGGGGGATTACAACTTCTCTGTACCCTAATGCCTTCTTTCTACTTCTATTGTATTCCTACCTCTCCCTTTTGCTTGCCTGAAACTTGTTACCCTACCCAAAATTGGGTGTCTCTTATTTTAACTTTTCTAGCTCACCTGCCTGTAACTTGCCCTGGTGTTTTCTACCCGTAACCCACTTTCTTGAACTTTGTTACCATACTCTTTCACTTCTCTGAAACTTATTTGTTATCCTACCCTAGATAGGGAGTCTCTTATTTTCCATTTTTGAACCCCCCCCAACCTGTACTGACCTTATCCTGGGTGTCTACTGCTACTTTCCCACTTGTGTCTACAATCTGCAGCTACCTTCCTTGTTGCTGATTGTACACTATAAACAGTAATGTGTTCCCTCCTTACCTTGGTGTGGAGTCAGCCCCGCAGAGCCTCCTGTGGACTGCAAACTGTCTGTGGACAGGTCTTCCTTGGGGTTGTCTGTCGTAAAGCAGGTGCTTTAATCCTGTGCTGTCCCACTTGTGTGCTGAGACATGAGTGTGATGGGACATGCTAGGTGTGATTCCTTTTATCTCCCCTTCCTGCTTTCTGGTGTCCCCTGATTGCCTGTCCCACTAAGCTTCTGGCAGCTCCATGCACCTGATTTACAGGGCTTTCTTAAACTAGTCACCCCCTAGATTAATTTCCCAAGCTAGGTTCTCTACACTACATGTTATAAATTTAAAGAAAAGTCTCAGACTGCCCCAACCACTGAATAAAAATTTCTTTCCTCCACCTACTCACATACACTGCTTCTTTAAGTATGGAGAGAAAATACATATAATATGCAAGAGGGACCTGTGGAATAATCTGTTTTCACAAATAGTGGGCACTACTAGACTTTTAGATTTTAAAACATTGGTTTGGGGATTATGGCCACCAGCTACACTGTCCAATCACCAAAAAGCTTTCTTAGGAATTTTGCTAGCAGCCACAGTTAAGACTGCCACAAAACGACAGCTTTCCCAACCATGCCCTGGAATAGTAGGCTGGGTGGCAATTGTCAAGAATATTTATTGTATGGAGAAAATAACAGTCAATCTAAGGCTTCAGTTGGAGAAGTTTCTGGGAGTCTGGTTAACATTTATGCAGTTAATTGAGACACTGGAGGGTAGAATGATTGTGCCCCAGCAGGCAGAATGTTATTGATCAATTTAACGTGTCTTCCTTGTGAAATAAGTTCCTTACCATATGGTCCAGTGGGTCCCAGTTCTAGTAGAGATGTCACGTGACCCGTCTTTTTCTGGTTAAACTGTTTGATATTGTTCTTCAACCTGTTGATGGTCTCATATTGGTTCCTAATTGTTTTCCCTGAATTGTGGGTAGAATAAGTGAGAGTCTTAGATTTCAGAGTGTATTAAATGGGGATTTGTTTTTTGGAGTGTACATTATTATACAATGAAAATGTGTTTGACACTATTTTGTACTTCCCTGTAAGGGGCCTTGTTGTTCATTTGCTATGCAGTAAAGAAGTTAAAAAATATTTTTATTATTATCATTTTCAGAAGAGCTGTTTGACCTCGGGTAACCTCACAAGTGCCACAAGTGATATGCTTAAGGGCAAACAGCTAGAGTGGGAATAAATCATTTACTTCATAAGGTTCCTGTTAGGTATTTCCTTTACAGTATCCAATGAACATGGCAACCACCATTGAGCACTTACAAAAATGGTGACTCAGTTACAGTGCCTGGGTTCAGGGCTACCTGGCAGGGTAGCAACTGGATACCTGGGTGGGTGAGGTAGGGCAACAGGAAGCGTACGTATGTATACGGTGGGGGCAGAGGAAGGGAGGGAAGGTATGTGGGAGGGGGTGTGGTGGGCAACTGCCAGGCTGGTCCACTAGCGTGGTGGGAGGGTGGTCGGTTGGGAGGTACAGGGTTCGGGTCCGTCGTGGCGCGTTTATTTTTTTTGCCGGCAGACGGCTTTGTTTCTTAATTATTTCACCCCCGACATGCACCCCGGAGTTCAGAATCCTTTAGTAGGGGAGGTGGGGGCACAGCCCACTGCATTGAAAAGAAACCTGTAGATCTTGGTGCCTTCATCAAGTAAGCCGCGAGTGTGCATCGCTGAAATTAATTTTCGACGATGTACGCTCACCCAAACGGTGATCGCTTTTCTGCGATCGCCATTATCACATAGAACCTTCATCTACACAATAGACAGGGACCTTGTGTTAGTGTTTTTTTAATACGGTTTTGCTGTTGTTTTTAAAATGCTGAAGTTTTGTGGGTTTACTTGGTGAAACAAAGCTCCTCTGCCTCTAAGGAGCAACATTACCATGGCCATTGCTATGGATGCCATATCATGATGCCAACATTGGCTGAGGAGCCCTGCCACTAATTGGTCAATAAGTGGCTTTTAGAAATTTTAAGGAAAAAGTGGCACCACTGATCAGTGAGTGAGCACTGCCATTGAGAGTGCAGCTTCAGTGTGGTTCAAGATTTACATTTTTTTTATAGTCTTACAATTATTTGTTGTTTAAATAAGGAAAGGAGAGGAGGGATGTGGCAATCGGGAGTAAGGACTGCCATCTGGCCGGGGTTATGAGAAGTCAGCGTTTTAAGCGAGCGGGAGCACTGTTGGAAACTTAGGTAAGTGGAGCGGGCAGAGTGGTTCAGGTTACTTAAAATAAAGAAAAAATATATATTTTAGTTAATCTCTGCTGCTGATTGTGATTTCAGCAAGAGGGAAAGTTTTTTAATGGGGCAGGATAGAGCAGTGAAAGAGACTGTGTGTGTGTGTGTGTGTGTGGAGGTGGAGGTAGGACGGTAAGAGAATAAATGCTGCCATGTAAAGTTTAAACAAAATGGTAAAGTGTTTTCTTTTGGGGGTGGACTCAGTGAGTTATAGTTGGAAAAGAGAGTTATATATATTTTAAATGTGTACTGTGTGTGAAGGGAATAGGACTGAAATTGTGGGCTGCAGTTTTGGCTATACAACTGTACTAATAGTGCTGTCTGGTGGGCGGGTGGAGGGACTGACGTGTCTACTATGTACATAAAAGCGTAGTGACATGTTTACTATGTACATAAATGCGGATTATAAGTCTACTGTGTACATAAATGAAATGTCTATACACAGAAGCTTAAATATCAGCATTTATGTAATGGCTTTTGTGTGCACACCTATTTACATAAATATATTTATAAAATGGGTGAGAAAAATCTGTGAAAATGCTGTCTATTGCTTGAAAGAAACACACCATATGACCATGCATTATTCCACAATGACCGCATGCCTACACTTCTATTTTTCACCCCTCTCCAAAGCAATTTTGGGCATTTTATAAGACAAATAATTTACTACAGGGCATGTGGTCGTGCTCTGATATATGCGTGCCTTGGGTGATTGAACTTATATATGTAATTCCGGCACACTTCCAGCCAACTTTAGACACAAAACAAAACGGGGTCCACCTGAAGAACGGCCCAGGGTAAGCCTGAATTCTTATGTACTTAACCTTCTTTTGTTGGTCCAATAAACGGTATCAAATTAAAATGACCTACAGTCCATCTGTTTGTGAGCTAATTTCACAGTAGGTCACATTATTTCTTTCTCACCACAGTTTAGAAGGACTGATACTACTAGAAACATTTCTGTACACAAAATAGGAGACACGTTTTAGAGAATCAGGGACTAAAGGAAGGCATGGGAAGGATTTTTGGTTTTATATATAGGGAATAACCCATGACATGACATGGGTTGATGAAGAATTAATGCACACCCTGGGTGCATTGTGAGGCATGAGGCCTGCAGCTTTGTGCCTTCAGCCACCTGGGAAGTGCATTAATTCTCCATAACCCCATGCTCTGGAATGGGTTACTCTGCTTATAAAATGGATACCTTTTCAAAGTAAAAATAAATGGTTTAAACATAAAAAATAGAAATCTTTCTGTGCATTTTCCCTCAAATTGTTTTTCCACCTGCTAGAATTATTTGCTTCTCTTTTGACTTTAGGTTAACTGTCCTACTGAGGATTCTGTACTTGTAGTCCTACATGTTTTTGTTCCTGGTTCTGAGTGTCTCTCCCAGCAATGTTAACTGTTTATAAGCACAGAACAGGAAAACCATCATTGCAAGCCCCCCCACTCACCCCCCCACCACACACACACTCACAAGCAAGAAGCATGGTTGCAGCCCTCCACCACCATCCCGTACCATGGCCACACATACTGTGCTCCATCACAGTTTGGCACCTGCACTGTGCAAAACTCGAGCACCATCTCTCAGTGTCTGCAAGCAATATACAGGACAAAAAAGCCATCACTTAATGCAGCACCATTTACAAAACAAGCATATTGTGATCACTGGAACTGCTTCAGGTAATTCTGAGTCTGGTAATGCAGCGATAAAACTGACTTGGGGGAAATTGTTTTGTTAAACTGGAGTGGCACATTGATAACTGTGGTCAGGCATCACCAGGTAGAGTTGATGACTATGGTAATCAACAGTGCAATAATTGAGAATTAATGCATGGTCACTTGATATGTTTTAGCCAATGATTTTTTTACTTTCTTCCTACCCTTTTTTTTAAAATGCTTTTCATAATCGTGTATCTCAGAGTACTTGATAACTAGTAGTTAGAGCTTTAGAGGAGACAGTGCAGCATAGAGTAACAAAAATGATTCAGTGGTGGAGACCGTTTGGCAGAACTGTCAGGAGCACCAGGGAGCAGGAGTTGCCACCGGACACCCTGTCACGCATGTGTACTACCACACGCATGCATGACTGCCTCAGTGCCATCCTGGGGTGAAAAAACAGGTGGAAGGAGGAAAATGGTGGCCATCAAAGCCAGTAACCCCTGTAGGCATTCACAGGCTCTTGCATGACCGGGATGGCTGGCTAGCTACCACATTGTGGTTCTGGATAATTGGTGAATAACCGGTAAGTCCATGAGAAGGTTGATGCTGGGGTGGGGGATGGGTGGTGCTGCCAGACAAGACTGGGCTAAGAAACAGCAATGTGGGAAAACATTTCACTTTGAGGATTAAACTCATCCGAAGTATTTTGGGGACTTCTTGTCCCCTGAGGAAAGTTTTTCTGTACTTTTAAGAAATACATAGGCTTGAAAAAAAACCCAGATGTAGTTAAATATGCTCCACATTTTGCTAAGGTGTACGTTTTGAAAATGTATTAATTTATTTATTATTATTTCAGAGTACACCCTTGAGCTAAAAGCTTGTTTGCAAAGGTTCCACGTCAACAGAAATTGTACAGCCATCAAAGCATAGCAGGGGAAACTGGAAACATTACAAACTATCAAACAGGAGAAGCAGGGAAATACATAGAAACATAGAAGTTGATGTCAGATAAGGACCGCAAGGCCCATCCAATCTGTCCATTTCGTTTTCTACCTTATGAATGTGCTATCGGCCTTTGCTCATACAGAGTTTACAACGAATGCAAGTCATTGCTACATGACGGTGCTTTGTCAGTGCCATACAAGGATCAGAACAGAGCTATACACAGTATTTACACTATTAGCAAGCCATTTCAGTCTGGTCTTGTATCGCACATGGCCACTGTTGTAAATGTTAACCAGAAGGTTGTATATTGGTTGGGTAAACCCAGTATTCGGTGCTGTTACTAATAGGTGATGTAACCAGAAGTGGAGACAGAAAGGTGGATAGCAGCAAAAGAGCCTTGTCAAGGAAGTGGATAGTGGATGGGGGGAGTGCAGGGAGGTGATGATCATGGGAATCACCCCGACTGTCACCCTGGGCAGTTGCAGTGTCTTGCCGGGTTAAGGAGTCTGAGAAGCTCCCTCTTGAACTGTGCAATATTGTTTATGTTTAGCACATGCCCTGGCAGTTGGTTTAACCATTTGGGTGCTTGAACAGCAAAGGACTGACAGGCTCAGTTGGTTTTCTTAAAAGGTACTGTGAGGGCCTGTCTGGCCGTACTTCTTGTGGTGTGTAGGTTTTTTTGAGGGCGAAAAAGGCTTGTAGAGATGGTGAAGAGAGGCCAGGTTGTAACTTTTTCCACAAGAGGCATGCTGGATATCTGATTCTTTCGGCCAGTGGGAGCCAGCTGGTGCCGGCATAAAGATCACAGATGTGAGTGTATCAGTCAGTGTCTAACACAAACCGGCAGGCCTTGTTCAGTGTTACAGTACCTGGATTCTGTGCAGGGCGGTGCCATTGGCTGCCCTGTATATCACCAATCCATAGTCTGTGATGGGTAATATTGAGCAGGTGACAGCAATTCGCTTTGCCTCTTTGGTTAGGTTTAGGCAGTGCCTGTATAGAACACCTAGTCTCCTGTTAATGACCTTTGTAATGTTGTCAGTGTGGGAGGTGAAAGAAAGGGATTCATTGACGACCACACCTAGATACCTGAAAGTTTGTACCTGTTTAAGCAGGATCCCATTATTGTTTATTGTCAAGGGGCTTGTCTATTTTCTCAATTTAGGACTGGCAAAGAGCATAGTTTTTGTCTTTTTGCAGTTAAGAACGAGCTTATTGTCTGCAAACCATTTATCTAGCTTGTTAAAGTTTTGTCGTAGTTCATTTGTGAAGGAGTCCTAGCAGGGGTGGCTAGAGTAGAGAACTGTGTCATCTGCATACATTAAAACTTTAGAGGTTGGGCAAGTTTCCGGTAGCTGGTTTATAAATAGACTAAACAGAAGGGGCCCTAGTATGGAGCCTTGAGGCACACCTACTGTGACAGCCAGGCCTGGAGTCTGACAGCACTCCATTCAGTTTTACCTGCTTTGTTTGACCTAAAAGGTAGCTATTAAAAGTATTAAACCAATCTAATGTGTCAGTTGAGAGACCAATTTGAGTTTTTTAAGGAGAAGATTATGATCCACAAGGTCAAAAGGCTTGGTGAGGTCAACAAAGATAGACTCCATCAAGTGCCCCTTGTCCAGTGCCTCATGTATGAAACTTGTAAATTCAATCAGTGCAGAATTTGTGCTGTATAATTTACAGAAGCCATGTTGTTGGCAGCATTGCAGGTCATATTTGTCAAGATATTTTACAAGTTGGGAAGCTACAGTTCTCTCAAGGGCTTTGGAGACAGGGGACAGGATAGAGATTGGTTGATAATTTGATATAAGAGTACAGTCACCGTTTGTATGGTCTGGTGTTATATATGCAATTTTCCATTTGCCAGGGAGATGTGAGTAGCAGAGTGAGAGATTAAAGATTTTGGTTAGGGGTTCAGCAACATTTGACAATACCCCTGCAATATCACAGATGCTATAGGGGAACAAACTGGCACAAGTCAGCAATTCTATTAACAGTTAACCCTGATACTGGAAACCACAACCCTAGGCAGTATTATCTATGTATTGTGTGGCTTGCCAAAACTGCACAGCCTTTAGAAATTGTGTCCCACCCTAAAAGTCTGAATTTCACAATTACAGTAGCTCCTTCTTAGTGGATCACATTGACCCTAATCAATTTTTGTCACACAGCACTCAGCTTTGTTTCTGGGACTATCAGGACAATCAGAAGATTCTTCGATGGAGTTCTGCTCTTGTGATGAATACAGAACATTTCTGTTGTGACTGCAGATTGCACTTTGCAGAACATTAGAATCCAAGAATATAGTTTGAGAAGCCCGTATCTTTGCAGGGCACTGTACAAAACTGTGATCAGGAAATGTTGAAAGTTCTTTGCTAATTTGGAGCTTGACCAAGTTTTTTTTTGTTATGAGGACTCTCAAAAGAATTGGGAGGCAGTTGTAATTTAACAGCCTCAGTTGCAAATGTCCAAGGTTTACAGGCACTATACCTCTCAGTTGTGCAATTACTGGGTCTTGCTTAACATCTTGCATATGCATTTGACTTGTCTTATTAGTACATATCACAGCATGTAACAAATGACTGATGTAAAGCAGAAAATACAATTATCTTTCCTTTTGTCCTTTTTGATTACAGAGGTGTTTTTACAGAAGCTAATTGTTTGGGCTAGCTTTACAACAGTGATGTATTTCCCTGCAGTCAGGTATAATGACGGCAAATGAGAAAACTGCCCATACTGTAAAGTTTGGCACGTGGCCATATCAAAGTGTTAGAAATAACTCCACAATTAATGAGCTATAAATCCCCTGACATCTGAATAGTGCACAGGTAGCCAAGGGAGATGCTTAATGTCTCTGTGTGGAGTGATTTATCTTTGAGAAATACAGGACTTGCTAAAATATACCAGAGCTGTCTTCTGCCAAATTATATACTGCTATTTAATGTATAGCGCGATGTTGTGTATACTGCCATTTAGTGTGTACTGCCATTTAGAGTCTACTGCCATTTAGTGTAGACTGCCATTTAGTGTAAACCACCATTTATGTATACTATAATTTAGTGTATACTGCCTTTTACTGTATACCACCCTTTAGTGTATAGTGCCTTTTGTGTATTGTGCTATTTAGTGTATACCAACATTTAGTGTATGCCACCATTTAGTGTATACTGCTATTTAGTGACTGCTGCCATTTTGTGTATACTGCTATTTAGTGTCTATCCCCTTTACTGTATAGTACCATTTTGTATATACCACCATTTAGTGTTCTACCAGCATTCTTTCTCTCACAAACAATTTTAATTTTGTGAGCCAGATGGTATGGAATTTGGGAACTATATGGGCACAAATCACCAATTCTGTTTATAATTAACCCCGTGCTGTACAGCACATCTGTGGACAATAATGGCCAGTAATTGTGCTGCTTGCCAAAACTGCATACCTTAAGAAATCATATCCCACCCTAAAAGTCTAAATTTCACATATAGCTACATCTGAGTGGGTCATGTTGACTCAGTCACTTTTTGTCAAACTTTACTCAGCTTTCCCTCTGTCTGGTACAAAGGAAACGTGGATGGAGTTCCAGTGTCAGATGACTGCAGAAGCAGTATAAGGGCTCCAACATAGTCACAAAGGACTGGCAGCAACTTGTTGCATGGATCACTAAATACCAGCTCCTTGTTTTGTGCCCCATTGTGTTATACACAAGGGTGTCCAAAGCCTTTTGCTGCGTGGTCACTAACTCAGTGGTGACCATACTGGAAAAGAGATCAAGGCTGCCATTTTAATGAGCTGTAAAACAAGCTGTTTACAAGTTATTTTCAGTGCCTCTGAGGTCAGAGAGCATCCCAAAAAGCTCCAGTTCAGTAGTCCCTCCTCAGTAGTTTTGGTGGTTGGACGTAAACTGTGGCTCTAAGAAAGAAAAGTGAAAGTACTTCAAGCAGGTTGCTATGCCATCATAATTCTCAGTGCCAGACCCTACCAGTAGAGAATAATTCCTCTCTGAACAGGAGAACACCAACACAAAGAGGAAAGCCAAATGTGACATCAGGCTGTTTAACGTTTTTCTGTCTCAACCAGGTGAAAATACATGTTTTTCTAAATATATATTTTTTAAGTAAAAGTCACTAATTTTACAAAAAAACCAACAATACATAGGTATGGAGTGTATAATCACACACCTTGGGTGTATGTAAAAAAACAGAGTTATATCTCTTAGCATAGTTACTTTTCAAATTACTCTGACATGGGGACTGCCGTTTCTTAGTTGCAAATGAAACAAGCACAGTGAGCTGGACAGATTTTGAAATCTGCAGAGACCCAAAGTTGATTTAACCAAGAAGAACTAGTTTGAGAAATAACTTGAGTGACCTATTTACAACCTTTAAAATCTCTTAAAGACAGCCGGCCCACCGGCGCAGAGGCAAGGTGTTCATCTGTGACATCATTATGTCAGAAATTCTTCCTATTCCCAGAGCCCCTCAGTATGTAAATTGGAAAATACATCAGTATAATGATTGGCTTAGGAAATGGTGTATGTCTCAAAATATATCTTGTATAACTCATTGGGATGAATTTAATGATCATGTTGCACTATATAGTGGGTGCGGTCTGCATCTTAGCAGACATAGGTCATCCCTTTTGGGGAAGCAATTTTTGCAAGCCATTAATTTGCATTTAAACTAGTTACACAGGGGGAGAGGTCTGCTAATCTACCCTCTCCTAATAACATTTCTGACAATATACAGTCTGAACTTAGCACCTCACAGCACATTTCATTTCTTTGCTTTAATGCTAGAGGTTTAAACAGCAAAATCGATGAGCCTAACTTATGTGTTCAAGAAGATAATATTGATACGATTGCAATTACTGAAACATGGGGGTCTGATAATATAGACTGGGACTGTATTATACCTGGTTTTAAAATGCTTAAATGGAATTGAACTGATAGAATAGGTGGAGGTGTGGTCCTACTTGTTAAAGATGATTATAGCTATGTTGATTTATCATATGCAATTCATGATGTTGACAATAAAATCGAATCAGTTTGGGTTAAACTTTTAACTGGCTTGGAAAACATTATTTTGGGTGTCTGTTATAGACCCCCAAATGTGGATATTACACACACAGAAGGTATCATTACCAAGCTTGAAAATGCTTGTGAGTTTGGCTCTATTTGTGTATGGGGAATTTTAATTTGGGGGACATTTTCTGGGATAAAGGTTTTGCCCTTTCTAGTGCTGTTAAAAAAAGTCTAGCATGTTCTAAACAATTAAACATCCAAAAATGTATCTTAGTTCCTACTAGGGGGAACAACACTCTAGATTAGTGTTTCATAGTAGTCATTTAAATATACAGGATATTTCTATACTACCTCCCATCAGTAATAGTGGTCATAGTTCAATACTGTTTTTTTTAAAACAGTCACTTTTAATAGTAATAAATCTATCATTTATCACTATAATAAAGCTGACTTAGTAAGTGTTTTATGTGAGTTAAATGGTATCAATTGGGATTATATTATGACTTCATTGCAATTAGAAGAAAGTTGGGTTTTTCAAAAACACATTGTTGGATTTAAGAGACAAATACATCCCATCATCCACTAAATGTAAGCAAAAAAAAATTGAGACCAAAATGGTTCACAAAAAAATTGAACATGTATTAAAACAAAAAGATAAGAAATACGATATCTATTTAAAATTTAAAACAACTGAGCACTGGTCTTCTTATTTAACCATTCAAAAGAAGTGTAAATCTATGATAAGAAGGGCAAAAAAGAATTGGGAAATTAATCTTGCAATGAATGCTAGTAAAGATAATAGTAAGATGTTATATTCTTATGTAAATTCCCTTAAAAAGCATACATGCCAGGTTGGCCCCTTAATGGGTGATTTGGTACTTTGTCATAACCCACTAGAAATGGCTAATATCTTGAATCAAAAATTTTGTGAAGTATATAATCATAAAACAACACAAAATAATGTAACAGTGGATGTCTCAAATGAATCTCTAATTAAATTAACCAATGATATGGTACGTGAGATGCTTATAATACTAAAAAATCAATATTCATTAGGACCTGATAATATTTGTGGACACCTATTATATTTATTGGCCAATTCTCTAGCTCATCCCCTGTGCATATTTTTTGAATATTGCTTGATTTACCATTTTGTGCCAAAAGACTGGAAGTCTGCTAATGTTATTCCAATATATAAAAAAGTTTCATGTTCAAGTTGGGAAAATTATTGGCCAATCAGTTTAACTTCATCAGTTTGTAAAATATTAGAGAGTCTAATTAAAGATCTTATAAATGATATTATAAATAATGTTAACCCTGAGCAACATGGGTTTAAAAAGGGCAGAGGGTGCCTTAGTAACCTCATGTGTTTCTATGAATCTGTTAGTAAATATATTGATAAAGGTTCTCCTTGGGATACTACCTATCTCGATTTTAGTAAAGCTTTTGATGCGATGGCTCTTGACTCCCTTATACTCAAATTATTAAATACTAACTTTAATAAATATATTATCGCTTAGGTAAAAACTTGGTTGTATCAAAGGACACAAAGGGTCTTGATAAATGGACATCTGTCTGCCTCTCAAAATATTTACAGTGGTGTTCCCCAGGGGTCTGTTTTAGGACTCTGTTTATTTTTAGTGTTTATAGCAGATTTGACAATAAATTGTAAATCTATTTCAATAAAATATGCAGATGACGTAAAACTTGGTGGACCGTGTGATAGTGATGAAAAGATATCTGTAATACAACAAGACTTAAATAACATCTCAAATTGGGTTAGTTCATGGGGTATGCATCTAAATTCATCCAAATGTAAGGTAATGCATGTTGGACCTCATAACCCCTTGACAACATATACTCTAAATGGATTTCCATTACAAATAACTGTTAATGAGAAAGACTTGGGCATACATATTTCAAATGACTTAGGGTTTAATAAGCAAATAAATGAGGAAATTAGTAAAACAAATAGGGTTATATGGTCAATCAAAAGAAACATCAAATCTAGAGACCCACGGATAATGCTGCCTCTATATATAACTTATGCTAGACCCCATTTGGAATACTCATCACAATTATGGAATCCTTATAAAAAGAATGAGATCACTTCTCTTGAAAAAATACAGAGAAAATTCACTAAAATTATTAAAGGATTCTCCAAATGTCCATATGAATTTTGTTTGGAAAAGTTAAATTTGATGCCTTTATCTTTTAGGCGTCTTCGTGGTGATGTAATTTACATGTATAATGTAATCAATGATCCATACTTATTTTCTCAAATGGGCTTTGAGTTTAAAAAAAATATATTCAACCCTAGAGGTCACTCATTACAGATTAACAGTGCTAAGTTTTTTCATGTTTCTAGGAAAAACTACTTTACTCAAAGAATCATTAATCCCTGGAATAAATTACCATTAGAAATTGTCTCTAGTAATGACAAAATAATTTTTAAAAAAACATCTGGCTAAATACTTATATGACAAATCAAATTTAGGATATTATAATTAAAAAGGTGCAGTAATGGGCCCCACAGCCCCCTTTGCACCATACCACCGTAGAAATCTGCAACACCGACATCCCGGGTTCAGGAATGGACCAGGGAAGTTGGAGAGATGGCCGGGGGAGAGGGATTGAGTGTCCTAGGGATGGCTCTCCTTTGCTGGGAGAGGGGGGTTGCGTGTCCAGCACAAGTCAGAGCCCTGATGGAAGCTGTGGTTTTCACCGCGACTGTTGCCTTTTCTCCTTGGAGGCTTGTCGGACGCTGGTGTCATTGCACGCCATGCCTTCTTCAGGGAGAAAAATTGGTTAACAAATTGTAGCAGTCATTCGTGATGCCCCACTTCCTACAGCCCTGATCACCCACCCTGGCACTCCAAACCCACAACCTATCCTACTGCCCACTGTACCCAGCCAACCCCATGCCTCACCCTGGGGGGCAAGCCAGGGAGGCACTGCCGGTAGGCACCCCTGCTGGCACCCTTCTCTCATCATCGCAGGCTTGCACTGGATAGGTGGCCCCACCCTGGGGGACAATCCAGGGGGTATTGTGGGTTAAGGAGGTAAGTCCTGGTGTGGTGAAGAGGGGGGCCATGGTTGGCAGGGGCTGAGCTGCAAGTCAGTACTGCCAAAAAAAGCATACTAAATTAAAAAAAAATCTCTTAAAGATACAACAGTTTTGCCCTTTCCTCCCCTTGCCTTCTAGTCTAGTTTATTTTCTTTTTAAAATGCTATAGCCTGTGGTTTGATGTGGCACCAGGTGACATATGCCTCTCCCACCAAGTGGTATTTAAACTGCACATGTTCAAGCATCCTTTGGCTGCTTATTTCATTTCTCCACTGTCATTCCATCCTACTCTGGTGGCTCTCTTTTTCCTTGTAGGAATCTTGGGCCTTTGGTCTAAGGAGACTTCCTCCATGTGGCACATTTAGGGGTAGAACTTCCCTCAAGAGGGTTTCTGTGTCTTCATGGCATCCCAAAAGGGTCATATTCTCCGAAGCAGGGACAGAGAGTGCATACGCCAAATCTATGCTGCACAAGAATTCAAACATGTATTCATTCCTTAAAGAGTAAGTCTCTATTGTAATAAAAAGCTTAAAAACATTAGATTTACACAAGCATTTTTGTTTTTTACTGTCGGTCTACTAAATATTGTAGATAATGCAGCAATTATTTCACTGAGTCTTTCAGAATGTATCTGGCTTTCCCCTGCTAACCACACAATTGCTGTTTGTGAAATCACTGTGTTGCCATGGTGAGCACTATGATATCATGATCAAAGGCACTGTGAGGTTAACAGGGGAGAGGCAAATGTTTTCTATACAGATGCTTTAGGTGGACTACCAAGATGTACTATCTTGAAAAAGAACATTGAAAACAACCAAAAACAGTTTTCACTAGTAAATTGTAATGGGTGAAACATATTATTTATGAAAGCATATGCTGAAGTGCAGAGTTGCTTTTTAACTACAGCATTACAATCCTTCTTAGTACCTTCCTTAACTAGTTATCATATCAGTCATTCCTATTAGTACTATTCTATTAGTGCTATTAATACTAATCCATTAGTTATTATTTCCTTGAGTACAGTGTACAGTTCTGGAATCCTCATTTAAAGAATGACAGGGATATACTAAAGGCAGTACAATGCAGGGTAATTAAAATGATTCATGAACAGCAAGGTAGATCATATGAGGAAAGACTGGCAGACCTGAACTTGTACACCTTGGAAGAAACAAGGGAAAAGGCAGACATGATTGAAACTTACAAATTCCTAAGGGGAATAAACAAGCTTGACAGCGGGGTTTATTCACCAGGAATGACAACGCAGTGAGCTGGGATCATGGGTGGATACTGGTTGGGGGAAGATCATGAGGGCCTCGGAGCCTCCCCTCCTCCCACCCTCCAGCAAGCCGGACCCCCGCAGAATTCCTCAACCCCCAGTGCACATATGGTTGTGAGGGCCTCGGAGCCTGCCCCTTCCCCCAAGCAAGCCGGACCCCTGCAGAATTCCTCAACCCCCGGTGCACAGACGGTCGTGAGGGCCTTGGAGCCTGCCCTGCCCCTCCCAGCAAGCCGGACCCCTGCGGAATTCCTCAACCCTTGGTGCACAGATGGTCATGATGGCCTCAGAGCCTGCCCCCCAGCAAGCCGGACCCCTGTGGAATTCCTCAACCCACAGTGCACAGACAGATGGTCATGAGGGCCTTGGAGTCTGCCTTCCCCCCCAGCAAGCCGGATCCCTGCGGAATTCCTCAACCCCCAGTGCACAGGTACGCCACACTGCAGCCAAGTACAGCCGCCTTTCTCCTTCAGTGATTACAGATGCCTGCATTTTTACTCAGCTACCTTTCTCCTTCAGTGATTACAGACACCTGCATAGTTACTCATTGGAGCACAGTGAGGCAATGAACAATAGGACATTCAAACTTGGTGCCATTTTATGAGGGCCATGCCACCTATTTTGTCGGCACAGCAACGCTGATAGTCTTTCAGGCAAAAAAAAAAAAGAGCCGAATTACTGTAGTTTCTGCACCACTCTGGGGGAAGCTTTAATTTAATTGGGAATCCACAGCAGAAGGCGCCTTTTAGTGTGTACTGATTTCTAGGTTTTAAGCTGAAAATGCCTGGAATCTACAGTTTCTGCACCATTCTGGGGATAGCTTCACCGCTTAGGAATTCCACTACAGAAAATGTGTGGGCAGATAGTTAAAAATGGACCTGGCCCCTGCAAGCGATAGTTTTTGTGCAAACTAGTAATTTTATACATCTCTCCAAAACAAGTGTTAAAGAATTCCAGCTGGTTAATGCAATTTGAATTAATGCCATACAAAGTTACAGCTCTAACTTGACTCCTCCTCTAGCCTATCTTCTTCTGCTTATAACCCCTTCACTTCTCCTCTCTCTTCAGATGGTCATGAGGGCCTCGGAGCCTGCCCTCCCCCCCAGCAAGCCAGACCACAGCAGAATTCCTCAACCCCCAGTGCACAAGTATGCCATGCTGTAGCCGTGTACAGCTGCCTTTCTCCTTTGGTGATTACAGACACCTACATTTTTACTCAGCTGCCTTTCTCCTTCGGCGATTACAGACGCCTGCATATTTACTCATCGGAGTGCAGTGAGGCCTTGCTGGCACTGTGCACCGGCTGCCACACTATCCCCGCACCACCCTAGGTGAGCGCAGTCTAATATAGGCTGTGTCACGTGTGCTTAAAGGAGTAGTACACCCAGAATGCGCAAAAACATATGTTATGTAGAGTGTTTTGATATGTATGTTAAATCCTGGTGTGTCCTTCCCGCTGTCTGCTATTTGGAGTTTTTCCTAAATTGTCTGCTAATTGTATGGTAGTTTTACGACCCCCTGGGGATCTCCATAACAAATAGTTTTATTGACTTTCTTTCTCCCAGGATGCTTCCTGTCTCCTGTGACAGTGATGTAGGCATGCCCTTAGATTTAGCATGTGTACTGCTTTAAATTTAGTTTAGCAACAGCAGAGCCTTGCAACTGTTCTTATCCAAGGAGGGCAAATGGCAACAGTTAGTTTAGCAGATACCTGAGAGCAAGCTAACTGGGGTTTCTGTAAGACAACAGCTACTAAATAGCTCTAATTCACTATTTTTGTTTTCTATGTGCATCAGGTCTAGCTAGCAGGAGTGTTGTAACATCAAAAACACAAATAATGAATTAGAGCTATTTAGCAGCTGTTGTCTTACAGAAACCCCAGTTAGCTTGCTCTCATGTATCTGCTAAACTAACTGTTGCCATTTGTGCTCTCTGGATAAGAAGTTACAGGGCTCTGCTGTTGCTAAACTAATTTTAAAGCAATACACATGCTAAATCTAAGGGCATGGCTAAATCACTGTTACATGAGACAGGGGGCATCCTGGGAGAAAGAAAGCCAATAAAACTATTTGTTATGGAGATCCCCAGGGGTCGTAAAACTACCATACAGCTAGCAGGCAATTTAGGAAAAACTCCAAATAGCAGACAGAGGGAAGGACACACTAGGATTTAACATAAATATCAAAACACTCTACATAACATTTGTTTTTTGCACATTCTGGGTGGACTACTCCTTTAAATAACCTACCAGCCCTTTTCCCCATAAGCAGCTTATCTGCTGTCACCACTAGTGGCCGCCCTCCTGCCTCATTCCAGCAGTTGCCTGACACTCAGTCTTTTGTGCTAGCACAAGTGTGTCATTAGGACTGCAGTTATAGCAACCCCTTGGAGCTTCCTTGATATCTGTCTTTTAGTAATGTTCCTGTGCTGTCACCTCGGGGGCTTAGAAACTGTGCAGTAGCTAGTACGTTGCCGCTTGTATAGTGCCATCTCACAATCTGCCTGGCCAAATTCCTGCTGACCTCTGGCTGCTGCACTCTTCCCTTGGAATTTCCCTTGCCCTTTATCACGCTGATATCTGCAGTAGTCAGGTCTGTCGCCATGGCCCTCCCTGGACCTGCTGGGGGCATGTCCAAAATCCTTGGACTTCAAGCCAACTTCCCTTCTTTCAAGTCCCCCTGCCTGGCTATCCACCAAAGGATTAAAAATTGTCCACCTGAACGTTCGTAGTATCCTACACAACCTAGCGGAACTTACTGCCTGGGTGGCACACTACAATCTGGATATAATGGGGATTTCGGCAACTTGGCTGAAGCCTCCCATCCCTGACTCCTTGTGTGCCCTTCTAGGCTACAGCCACATCAGACAAGATAGGGCAGGGAACAAGCCTGGGGGCGGGTGCTTTTCTATTACAAGGTGCACCTAAATGTGTCTACTATTGATCACACACCACCTACATCCCCAGCCTTCGAGTTCTTGCACGCCCTTCTCCTGCTAGGATACACAAAAAAGGTACACCTGGTCTGTGCCTACAACCCTCCAAAGGGTGGAATGCTAGGACTCTCCTCACTACTTGACTGCATTAGTGACAAGGCTGGCTCAAATGAGGTACTAGTCCTTGATGACTTTAACCTTAATTAGATGGGTCCGAACTCCAAACAATACGAGCTCCTATTCTCGGGCCTTGCCCTCAACAAACTCATGACAGAACCCACAAGGCTCTCCTCACAGGGGGATAAAAGATCCCTTATCGACTGGGTTCTGAGCAATAGATCAGACAGAATAGTATCCTCAGGCATTCTCCCCGATGTCATCTCGGATCACTCTCCAACCTACTGCATATGGGGCATCTCCTCACCTAAAATCCCAGTAAAGTGATCCAGTTGAGGGATTATTCAAAATTTAACCTAAATAAGTACTGTGCGGACCTACAACAAGCCGACTGGTCATGGTTCATAGCCACAAATGACCCTGCAGGAGCTGTTGACCATTTTATAGCAGGGTTTGTCCCTTTGCAAAACAAACCTGCCCCCTCACTAGAAGGAGGATGAGGGACACTGTCACAAAATGGCTCCATGGTTGCCTGTTCTCACTCATGAAGCTTAGGGGCAAATGCTGGGAGAGATATAAGATCTCCCGTAACAATAACGACCTCTTAGAATATCAGCAGCTCAGAAACTCTTATAAAACAGCCATCCACTCTGCCAAGAGTGAGTTCTGCCAATCTGCCCTGCTATCCACTGCCAGCAATCCGAGGAGCTTCTGGCAAAATATCAAAAACACAGTCGGAGGGTCCGCTAGAGTACAGGTCACTGACATGCTCATCGGCAGGGTCAGCTGCAACAACCCCCTCACTATTGCCAACGCCTTTAACTCCCTGTTCTCTGACCTGCCTATTCCCCCTTCCCAGTCCTCTGCCCCCAAGTCTCCTGGTCCCTCCCTGAGTGGACATCCCCCCGACCTCCCTTCTACCTAAAATGGGTCTCTGTAATGGAGACCTAGAAGCTCCTTGCTGGTCTCTCCCCTCACAGCGGGGTGGGGCATGACAGCCTTGAACCTAAACTGCTCAGCCTGGGGGCATCCCTCCTTGCTAGGCCTGTCACGCACACATATTCAACACTTCTCTAATCTGGAGGATCATCCCTGGCATATGAAAAGTGGCCAAGGTTGTCCCTGTCTTCAAACAAGGCAACCCCAAAGATATCAAGAACTACCAACTCATTGCTATTCTGTCTGCGATCTGCAAGCTTGTTGAAAAGGTAGTTGCCTCTCAGCTCTCCCACTACCTTCAGAATTACGATCTTCTCTCTCCCGCACAGCACGGCTTCAGAAAAGGGCACAGCATGTCTACAGCCCTTGCCATGGTTACCTCTGAGATCAGGACCGTTGTTGATCAAGGCAAACTGACTGGAGCCATCTTCGTGGATCTCTCGAAGGCCTTGGATCGGGCTGACCACTCCTTCCTCAGTTCCACTCTTCGTTCCCCCCCCCACCCATTCCTGGTTCTCTAACTACCTACCTATCTAGCAGGCAGCAATACACTAACTTCAACTGTGCTCTCTCTAACCCCTCTTCAGTTAACTGCGGGAACCCCCAGGAATCCATCCTTGGACCCATTCTGTTCTCCCTTTTCACTAATGAACTGCTCTCCATCACTGCCCATGGATGCACCACCCTATATGCAGATGACCTCTTCATCCTGGGCAGCTCCCAGGACATCACTACCATTAACTCCCGGCTAAACTCTGACTTCATGCTTATTCAAACCTGGCTAGAGGACCATAAGCTGACCATCAATCTAAAAAAGACCCAAGCCTTGCTCTTTGGCTCCTTGGTCAAGACAAAAACCTGCCCTGCTCCCTTAAAGATCTACGCGGTAGTGGCTCACTCCTGCAGACAGTGGATACTGTCAAGTATCTGGGCATCACCCTCGACCTGCTACTGGATCTTACCCTGCATATTCAGAACATATGTAAGGCAACTAATGGCAAGCTCAGACTTGCTTATAGAACAAAAAGCTGCCTCGCCCCAGCTGCACGACTTGCCCTAGCCAGAGGGGTCCTCCTACCAATGCTCTGTTATAGACTTGTATCCTTTGCCCCGTCCCTAAATCTAGTCTCACAAAATGGGACACTGCATATAACAATATATGCTGCTTTGCCGCTCTCGGCCCCTCTCTTCATGCACTGCTATAATCTTTACACACGGTTGGAGTGGCTCCCCCCCCAGAAAAGCACCGCACCTTTGTCCTCGGCAACTTCATCGACAACATCATCAGAACGACTACCCCTTTTGCCCTCGCCCTACCCCTCAAACATGGAACCCCAACCTACCACTTAAGATCTAGGGATTCACTGGACTGCCTGGTTCCAAAAACCCACACCCTTGCGGGTGATCGGGCCTTCACCGTCTACGCACCAAGAGTGTGGAACTTCCTTTCTGCTTTAATTCGCTCCTCCTATCCCTGCTTTAAAGCCTCCCTATGGGGCTTCCTAAAATCAGCCTCCGCCTATCTCTGTGCCTCATAGACCACCATCTGAGGCATATTTTTTTCCCAGTTTCAACTGGTGGGGGCGTGGCTCCTGCGTTTAAATGCACTTCAACTCCTGTAGCTGCTTGATATAACAATAAGTTGTCAATTTTGCACAGGGCCCACTCCCTGCCCACCTGTCCCTGAGGGTACCCTGCCTAATCTATCCCTCTCTTCTCCAGGTTTCTCTCCTGCACTTTTGTACTCCTCCTGTTAACCACTTAGCTCCCCCCCAAAGGGTATGGCATATCCTATATTGTTTGCTTTGTTGACAATGTCTGTACTATTCTGTATTATGGTGTTATCTACCTAATTAATCTGTTATGTATCTTATGCTGTTATCTAAACATTAATCTGTTGTGCCTGAAGTCTCTTATGCTGTTAGCTACCTATTAATCTCTGTTATGCCTGATGTTCTTGTATGTTAACTTTGACTCTTCCTGATGTTCTTGTATCTATGTACCTTGTAATCCTCCCGGGTCGCACAGAAAATGGGCACTTGGCTGTCTAGTGTACTTACCTGGTAAACAAAAGCAAATAAATAAATAAAAGGGGTCTCAGAAAGTACTATTTTGCAGAAAAGGTTATGGAAAACAAAGTAATGGATTACCAAGTGAGGTTGTTGTAGCTGGATCCATACCTCTCAACTGTACCACACTACAAGGAACATTCCTCATTTAACTTCACAAAAGCTCCCTGTGGCACATTGTTAGGACTTGTTCCACATTCAGTATTAGCATTTTAAAGCAAAGATCTATAGTAAATTATGCAAAAAATGTACTATTCAAGTAATAACAGACTTTCTGAACATAAATGCAAACATTTTAACAGTGTTCTGAGCCTCCTAGGCAAAGATTTGATTAAGTGTTCCACATTTTGTTAATTTGTTCCACATTTGGGGGACAAAAGGTTGAGAGGTAGGGCTGGATCTAATGATAGTTTTAAGAAAGGATGGAATAGGTACAGGGGGTTAGTTGTCTCTAGTTCAGGGAATAGGATACGTGAAAGCAGGGATGTAGGAGAGTTAGCTGGAAATAGAATAGAATGGAATCAAATGTAAATAGTCTTTTCGTTCAGTAATATTGAGTAGTCAATAGAATATAGTCAAAAATATTGAGCAGACTGGGTGGATCTTGGATCTTTAGCTGCCATCATACTGTTTATGTTTCTGTGTTTCTATTACATTGCACCAATCATTCCAGTCATGTTGCCTAGGCATTTCTAAATAAGTCACCTGAAGGACCAATGAACATGTTAATCCTTACCTTCTGCAACCTCTTGCCCTAATTTTAGTTCTTACTTTTCCTTGTCCAACCGCAGTAGATGCGACCCATTTCACTTTATTCTGGACTGCGTGTGACACCACACCTTCCTGTAGCCCTTTACCTTGTATAAATGTTCCTGAGCCACCCTCATTATCCTAACTGCCAGTTCCTCTGCCACAACCCTCCTGTTTACTCATGTGTAGCCCAACTTATCCAACATTAGATCCCCCAAGTTCCAGATGGATGGCAGGATAGTTTAGAGGTAAGAGCAGTGAACTGTGAATGGGCATAGTACATCCAACAGACCTGGGTTTGATTCCCACAAACTTCCCTTGCATATTGTGTGACCCTGAGCAAGTCATTAACCTCCCTACACTCTCTCTCTATAACTGGGCCTTCTATTCAGTGGGTCTTACCCAGTTACAAAATAATAAAAAAAGCCATTAGTTATTTAGATAGCTAAGCCCCACCTTCTTGTATTATCCATCCTCTAAGCCAGATGTTCAGGTTTCTTTAGTCCTGCTTGCAATACTGGTAGGATCTGTGAGCTCATTGCTGCAGAGGTCCTCTTCTGACACTTTCTCCCTAACAAAGAAACATAATCTATTAGCAGAAAAGGGCCTGCTGGCAAATTGTGTCTGCCCATTCCTACGTAATACTGAATGAGAGAGCTTTAGAGACTCCTCACTCCCTCCCTTCCTCCTCCCTTCCTGGTGTGATCTTTACCAAGGCCTTGCATTTGTCCCATCCTCTTCTAACCCCAGGAATCCACTAATATTATTACTTCTTGCAGTGCTCCTTTAAGCCAACACTGCCCCAGAGCCAAATGGAATACTATGCTAATGATGGAATCTTTAGCTCATGCATTCAATTCAAAAACTGCCCAGTGTAACTGCCTACATTCTAACCTCTGATTTTTTCTCTCCGCTGCAAAGTTTGACGATCTGGAGATTTTCTCTCTATCAAGAGTGATTCCTGAAGTGCACTGAACAAAAAAAACTTCAGAATTTTTAATTTTGTGTAAGCCTCCCCAGCCCGGCGCTTACGTAAGGTGGGCAGGAGGCTTCCGCTGTCCTGGGGGTTCTCACGCCTGGTCCATTGATGTGGCTGGACCTGATGCAAGCCTAGCTGTGACTATGATTATTGTTGGTGCTAGTTAGGAACCAGGGGTCTAGCTAGAAAAGTGCATGCTACTTGTTTTGGGTTCCTACACAGAGAAAAAGCAGCTCTTCCCCTCCCCCCGTCCTAAAAGCAAGAGAGGAGGAAACTGCTTGCAGGCAGAGAGGCTTTGGCTACCCCTCCCCCATGGTAGGAAGAGGAAAGGGGCAGGGAAATGCAGAGCTGGTGGGAGAGAAAGGGGAGTTTGGGAGAGAGAGTTGGGAGAAGAGAGAGAGAGAGACAGCAGGTTGGAGGAGCAGGAGGAAAGGGAATCGAGGTCCCCCAAAGGAAACCAGAGGGCTATTTTGGTGGTTTTGCCTGGCAAAGGCTCTGGGGCTGCATCCCTCTTCACCCCATCTTTCTCCCCTTTCAATCATAAGGAACAGGAAGGAGCCAGACAGCCACTGGGGCTGTGCAGGAGGGCCCCTCAGGTTGGTTGCTCAAAAGTACTGGGGCAGACTGTTTGGCCTGAAGGTACTGCGACCTCCAGCCTGGGGTGTCTGGGAGGCTGCTACATCAGGGACAGATCTTCCTGCCAGGGGAGAAGCCGGGGAAACTAAAAAGGTACCAGGGGGAGTTGAACTGCTGTGACCCCCCCCCCACTGCAAAGATCAGAGGAATCGTGGAGAGAAGGACGAACAGGCCTGCCTGGTGACAGCCATATACAAAGGCCTGCGGGCGAAGCTGGAAAAGCCAGGCAGGTGAAGAACTATGCCACCCATTTCATCAGAGGCGACGTGCTGTGGACTGCAGGGGTCATCACCCTCTCCGGGCACTGTGAGTACCCTGAGTTGCAGCTCAGGGGAGACCATTGTTTTCTTTGCCAGGAGGGTCAGGAGGGAACCATCCTCTACAAGAGTTATCTTTGCTTTCTTGGAATTTGTGTGAGTGTGTAAGGGCCCCAATGGTAAACAGCAGGCCTGCAGACTAAGGGACCATGAGGTACCCACTAACTGTGACTGGTCTGGGTGCACCCAGGGGAAAGGGGGGAAGTGGGGATAAGTGAATGTTTGGCAACCAGGAGGTTTTGGAGGAGTAGCCCCCACCTCCTTTGTATTAGCTTGTAGTAATAAACTGAATATTTATTGTTCATCTGTTTCACCTGCTGTGTGTGTAAAGCCATTGTGGGGAGTGATTGTGGGTCGGGGGGGGGGTCATCCCGGGCAGTCATTAGAGGAAAGACCATTATTTATCCTGGGGAAATGTTTTAACCTGTTCTACCCACTGCAGGCGATGCAGGGGCCCCAGGTGGAGGCACTAAGGCACCATAGAAATTACTGGTAAGGACTCAGGCCCAGCCCCTCGGGAAGGTACTGCTGAGCCCCCGGTCCCGCCGGGGCAGCTCAGGTGAGTGGCATTATTGGGGGGGTGTTACAAGTCAATTCCAACCAGGGCCGGGATTTTGAGAGCAATTTGGTGAGGGAGTTTCTGGTATGTTATGGCATACAGAAGTCCCACACCACACCACCCCTTACCACCCCCAAGGGGACCCCCAGCCCGAGCAGTTGAACCAAACACTACTAAACATGTTGGGCACCTTGGACCCCACTGACAAGGCTAAGTGGAGTCAGCAGGTGGGACAACTGGTGCACGCCTACAACTGCACGAAGAACAATGCCACGCAGTGCTCCCCCTTCTACCTCATGTTTGGTCGCGAGGCCCGGCTGCCAGTGGACCTCTGTTTCGGGGTATCTGCTGATGGGACCTCCCATAAATTGTCCCTGGAGTACACTAGTGACCTATGGGAACAGCTCCATGCTGCATACAAACTCGCCTCCAAGGCAGCGGCTCAGAGATGTCAGGGGAATAAGAGGAGGTATGATGCCAGAGTGCGCAACCAGGACTTGGAGGTGGGGGACAGGGTCTTGCTGCGAAACCTGGGGTTCCAGGGTAAGCACAAGATCCGGGACCGGTGGGCCCCAGATGGTTATCTAGTGGTGGAGAAACTGACTGACCTGCTGGTATACTGTATTAAGCAGGAGCATGTCCGAGGGCTCTAGAAAATGGTACATCGAAATCACCTGCTCCCCATAGGGGAGATCATGCCTACCCCGGCCTCAGAGTCCAACCCACTAATGGCAAGGTGCCCCATTACCCGAGGGATGCGTGAGCGGTGGGGATGGGTGTTTCCCCCCCAACCTAGGGACACTCCATTGTGGGCCCTGCTTTGGACGCCCGACAGCCCTCTGTGGGGCCCCAGGACTCCTCCAGTGAGGTGAGCGAGGGGGAGGAGGGGGGCTCCTTTTGTCTACAGTGGGGAATGGGGCCTGATGGCTCCCTCCCCTGCTGGCAAGGGTCCTACGTGACCTCTGTCCCCTCCACCTGCTCCAGCCACATGGAACCCCTGACCTACCTGGGCCTCATGGCCCTGCCCTTTGTCCCTGAGGCCCAGCCCCTGGTCCCAGCATCCAGGCCACACCTGGAGTGGGTTTTGGGGAGGCAAGGGGGCCCACCGCCGTGCCTTCCTCCATGAGATACAGAGTCACCTGTCGTTACGGACTCTGCCCAGGTTCTGGACCAAATCTCAGACATTGTAGAAGTACAGGGATTGCCCAGAGGGGGGATGACAGACCATGGCCTTACCAGACTGACCACGCCCCCTGCCCCGGTGCCAGCCAATGCCTTGCCCTGCAGATCTGGCCGGCCCCCCCAGCCCACTGTGAAGCTCATGTACGAATCCCTAGGTGAGCCCACAAATTTCCCCCTTGATGTTCTCCTCCAGCCTGTGGTGCCAGTTCTCCATCCTCCGGTGTGTTGCTTTGGGGGGGTAGTGGAGGCATGTAGGTGCCCACCCCCTCTTGCCCACATATAGTATGCTACCATGATCTGACCTATCTGAGCTCATTTGGGGATCCGATGGTTGCTGGTACTAGTTAGGGACCATGGGTATAGTCAGTAAGGTGTCTATTGCTGGTCATAGGTTTACCAGAGGGGCTTGTCGGGATGCCAAGTTTACTGCCTGGGGAGTGTGTAAGCCCCCCCAGCCCGGTGCTTACGTAAGGTGGGCAGGGGGCTTCCGCTGTCCTGGGGGGTACTCGCACCTGGTCCATTGATGTGGTTGGACCTGATGTAAGCCTAGCTGTGACTGTGATTATTGTTGGTGCTAGTTAGGAACCAGGTGTCTAGCTAGAAAAGTGCATGCTACTTGTTTTGGGTTCCTACACAGAGAAAAGGCAGCTCTTCCCCTTCCCCCATCCTCAAAGCAAGAGAGGAGGAAACTGTCTGCAGGCAGAGAGGCTTTGGCTACCCCTCCCCCATGGCAGGAAGAGGAAAGGGGTGAGGAAATGCAGAGCTGGTGGGAGAGAAAGGGGAGTTTGGGAGAGAGAGTTGGCAGGAGACAGAACGAGAGACAGCAGGGTGGAGGAGCAGGAGGAAAGGGAATCGAGGTCCCTAAAGGAAACCAGAGGGCTATTTTGGTGGTTTTGCCTGGCAAAGGCTCTGGGGCTGCATCCCTCTCCACTCCCTCTCTCCCCCTTTCAATCATAAGGAACAGAAAGGAGCCAGACAGCCACTGGGGCTGTGCAGGAGGGACCCTCAGGTTGGTTGCTCAAAAGTACTTGGGCAGACTATTTGGCCTGAAGGTCCTGCAACCTCCAGCCTGGGGTGTCTGGGAGGCTGCTGCATCAGGGACAGATCTTCCTGCCAGGGGAGAAGCCCGGGAAACTAAAAAGGTACCGGGGGAGTTGAACTGCTGTGCCCCCCCCATTGCAAAGATCAGAGGAATCGTGGAGAGAAGGATGAACAGGCCTGCCTGGTGAAAGCCATATACAAAGGCCTGTGGGTGAAGCTGAAAAGGCCAGGCAGGTGAAGAACTACACCACCCATTTCGTGGGAGACGATGTCCTGTTATTGTGGGGTGCTCACTTGGGGGAGCACACCATTCATGGCCCTTGAGAGAGTGCAGATTCCCTCCAGCATATAAACCTGCTAGAGCTAAGAGATGTTTACCTGGCCTTTCAGGCTTTTTCACATCTAATACAGGAAAAGGTGGTACAAGTCAGAACAGACAATACCACAACAATGTACTACATCAACAAACAGGGAGGGACAAGGTCTACCCCACTTTGTACAGAGGCAATGAAGATATGGAGCCTTGTTTACTCTCTAAACACCTCCCTACAGTCGATCCATCTGCCTGGCAAGGACAACACCCTGGCAGATGCCTTGAGCAGGATAAACCAGGCCCATCATGAATGGACACTGATCAAGCAAGTGGTGAATCTCCTATTCAGGAGATGAGGCACTCCAGAGATAGACCTTTTTGCATCCCACCAAAACCACCACCTGCCTCTGTATTGTTGCAGGGCCCCTACCAAGGGAACAGTTCCTCTGGATGCCCTGATTCTGGATTGGACAGGGAGGCATCTTTATGCCTTCCCCCCCTTTTCCCTGATTCTCAGGGTGCTCATCAAGTTCAGATCACAGCCAGCTTCAATGTTCCTCGTAGCCCCAGACCAGGACGGACAGCCTTGGTACTCCCTCCTGCTTTCTGCGTCAGTGGCCAAACCGATTACCTCCCACAAAGGTACAAGCTACTTACCTCCTTTCAAGGGAGGGTCATGTACCCCAATCTCAGGTCTCTCAGACTCAAGGCATGGCTCTTGAGGACTTAGAATATGCAGATTGGCAGTTCTCTGAAGGGGTCCTGGAGGTCCTCAGAGGGTATAGAAAACCTTCTACTAAGAAAACCTATGCCTCGAAATGGAAAAGGTTCTCTATATGGTGTAAGGATAAGGGTGTAGCCTCAGCTCAAGCTGGCATACCAACCTTGCTGGACTATCTGACTCATCTGCATTCTCAAGGTCTGCAGCATTCAACCCTGAAAGTGCACCCGGCTTTGGTGTCAGCATACATTTCAGCTGGAAAGCACACCTCCTTAGCATCAACTCCTATCTTCAGGAGGTTCTTTAAGAGACTGTCTCACCTATTTTCCCCTCACAGGAAATCAGTGCCAGCTTGGGACCTGGACATTTGTATTGCTCAGCTTATGCTTCCTCCCTTTGAGCCCATGGCCTCTGCAGATCTTAAGTTTGTTACTTGGAAGGTAGTCTTCTTGGTGGCAATTACTTCTGCCAGGAGAATAAGTGAGCTCCAGGCCCTCTGTATGGAACAGGAATATGTTTCCTTCCACAGGGACAAGGTAGTGTTGAGAACTAATAGGAAGTTCCTCCCCAAAATGGTCTCAGACTTCCACTTGAACCAGTCTGTTACCTTGCCAGTTTTCTTCACTGTGTACTCTAGCTCAGTGGAGCGTAGACTTCATAGTCTTGATGCAAAAAGGGTTTTAAGTTACTACATCACTCATACCAAGGACCATAGGCAGGACAGACAACAGCTGTTCCTCTCCTTTGGAGAGGTAGGTAAGGGGACACCTGCCTCAAAAAGAACTACCAGTATCTCTCAATGGATAGTTCAGTGTATCCAGTTTTGCTACTCAAAAGTAGGTAGGGTACCCCATGTTGGGCTTAGGGCCCATTCTACAAGAGGCACAGCTGCCACTATTGCAGCTACCTGAGAGGTGCCTTTGGTGGAAATCTGTAAAGCAGCTACCTGGAGGTCAGTCCACAGCTTCACTAAGCCTTATAGCCTAGACACCCAGTCCAAGAGTGATGCCAGGTTTGGCACAGCAGTCCTGCACAGTCTTTTTCCTAAGTAGATTCTTTACCCACCTCTGTGAGGTACTGCTGCATATTATGCAAGTCGTAATAATATTAGTGAATTCCTGTGGTTAGAAGAAGAAATTACTCACCTGTAATAATCGTGTTTCTTCCAATGGGATCCACTAATATTATTACTTCCCACCCTGCCTCCCCTGCAGAATCAGTAAAATCATCTCCAGTGCTGATTGTATGAATACTTGGAGTGGTATGCCATGTGCTGGCACTTCTTAGTAATGCTTTATAGCTTAGTAGGTCTTTTTTCCTTAGAAAAGGGGAATTTTTTTTTCTGTGATTTAAAGTTTACTAGTTGCCCCATTTGGGGCCTTTTTTCTATTTCTGTTCTAATTAGATGTTACTATGGCCTCTTTGCAGGCTCCTAAGAAATCTGAGGTTATAATGTAGGTAGTTACACTGGGCCGTTTTTGAATTGAATGCATGAACTAAAGAGTCCATCATTAGCATAGCATTCTATTTGGCTCTGGGGAAGTGCTGGCTTAAAGGAGCACTGCAAGAAGTAATAATATTAGTGGAACCCATTGGAAGAAACAAGATTACTATAGATGAGTAATTTTTTCTTTTGAACTCCCCACTTATTTCACATAGACCACCTCCTCTGGCAGCCTATTCCAACCATCCACTCCCTCTCCGTGAAAAAATACTTTTTTTTTTAATTATTTATCCTCCTAGGCCACCTCTCTGCCCCCATTAGACTTCGCATCCATTGTCGGAGATCCACCTGCCATCCATCTTGACTGGGACTGCTGGCACCCTGAAACCCCTGCAGCTTGCCCCCTGCAGCGGGGCAGCAGGGAGCCCTCTAACTCCCCACCCTTATGGATCCAGTTTGGGTGCCAGCTCCCAAAGAATACTCACAGACGGCCATCAAGCTGTGCGAGAGGTGCCACATTTTCCCTTGTTTGCTTGCTCCCCCCCTTGCTGGAGCCATGGGCGTGCAACGATGCTGGCGGGGGCAGAGACACATGCGTCCACATGCCTCTCCCCCAGGCATCTGCCCAGACTCCTCCCAATGCTGTCACTCTGTGCCCTGACCCCCCGAGCCTCCACCAGGGGCCAATCGGGCATCAGGAAGTGAAACCCCCCCTCCCCGGAGAAGGAGAGCAGTCCGATGGATGGTCTATCCTTCTCCTCCCTGCCAACCCCCAGCAACCCATGCTCGTTCCCAAACACGGGTCACCGGCATGGCGCGAGGTAAGGCGTCCAGCGCCTCAGCCCTCAGCGCCACCGGGCCGGTCTGAAAAAATACTTCTTGATATCTCTCTTAGACTTGTCCCCCCCACCAGTGATTTGCAGTTGCTCCTGCTGCCTGTGTTCCCACTCAGTCAGAACAATTCCCCACCATTCACTTTATTTAACTGGTGGAGATATTTGTATGTTTCAGTCATCTCCCCTCTGTCCTTTCTGCCCTTCATCCTCAAATTTTCTGCAAAGGCCGACTGCTCTACTTTTGCCTTCGCCATTTGTCCCTATGTAGACAACAATAACTATATCCTTTCTGTTCTCTCACAGCAACCTAATCAGCTGGGAGATGAGATCCATCACCTTTGCACCCAGCAGACAAAGGACTTTGCAGTTCCAAGGGATCTGGCTGCATATATTCCCAGTTACAGACCTTATAATTGAACCCCCAACTACCATCAGTTCTCTTCCTGCCCTTGTCTTCCTCTTCTCCACAGAGGTTGTTGTAGATTCCCAGCCCACCTGCTCCCCCTCACCTTGTCTACCCTGCAAAAGTTTCACTGTCACCTTGTCTAAACAGCAGAGGTTTCACCGGAGGGCTCAGAGAAACTCCCTAGATTGCTCATTCCAGTTTCTCTACCATCTCTGTCCTTACCTACCTTGCGTCACCCAGCCACATTCTTTGCCATTGTTCTGCACTGTCTGTTCCCCTCTTCCCCTATCTAGGGAGGTCACTTCTACCTCCCCCACTGTCCCCATATGCAGATAATCTCACCTTGAGGTAGGGAACATGATCCTCATTGATTATTGATTATGTCTTATTGTATGATTTATTGTTAATGCCATTATTTGTGAAGCACTGAACCTTTTGCATAGGATGCACTAAATAAAATTGCCTTGCCCTGCTTGCTTCAAACTAAACAACCAGGTTGCCCTCTTTGCATGTGTACATTCCCTGGATGATGTGGTCTTCAAGCATTTACAATTGGCAGCCAGTGCAGCTCTGTGGAACCCATACCTTTCTACTGTTTTTCTTTGCTTATTCTATGCAGTTTCTTTTTCATTACCCATGTCTTCCTTCCTTCCTTGCCTACTCCTACTGCCTCCTTTTATTTGTCCTCTATCCCTGCTGCTGTCATAGCTGGCTTACATTCCATGGCATAGCCTAATCAGGGCCAGTAGTCATGAGTTAAACAGACTCTTGTACTATTCATAATCAATGCAAGAATCGCAAGTGTGTACTCCCACATAAGCACTAACATTTGTTTTACCATCATGTTTACTGTATTATGCAGTTATCAAGAATTTGTGTATATATGTGTGTCAGTTTGTAGCCGCTGTTGTCAGTGGAAATCATTTTTAACAATACCCTACTGAAATGATAAAGCATTTTCAGATTGCCACAACAGAGACCAGAACCAAAAGACCCAAGAAAAAGGGCCAGTGTGGTTGACGTGTAGAAGGAAGATAAATCATAATAGTAGCTGCAGTTACAGAAAGCCCACTGCGCACGGCATCATTATGTTGGAACAGAAAGAAAAGAAGGGTTGATCTAAAAGGGAACAGAAGGCCATGTAAAACATGTCACAGGTTGGACAGGAAAGCAGATAATGAGGAAAGACTAAAAAAAAAATCAGCAGTATAGACAGAGCAGTAGAACGAATCTGGAGAGACTGATAAAGTGCCGTAGACAACACAGAAATTAAAGTGCATTCTCCAGACACAAGCCTGCAAGTGGATCTCTACTAAAACCCTGTCAGTCACAGCCCTATGTTGTTTTGTCTGTATCATGAGCGCAACAGTCAAATTGGGAAAATTACACATTGACTATTATCAGAAAATTGTTTTGCATTTGTGACATGCCAACATCAGGACTCACAAGATATCTGGATGGAAGTCTTTTCATCTGACAAATACTAGAACAGTTCTGAACTACCCACTTCAGGGGAATGGGATAATTAATAGCCACTGTGCTCTTTTTATTTCCTGTACATTTTGCTTTGGTGGCATTGGTGAGAGCTCAAATACAGGCAAGGGGAATGTGATAAAAGACTATACAATGACTTCTATTTTTTTATTTATATTTTGTTCCCTACTGGCTTGCCTTATTATATCTGCTTCTGTCACTCTCTCTCTCTCTGGCTGTGACCACAGGTAGTTACCCATCATGACATGGGGGAGTTGTTTTTCAAAGAGCTCATTAGACCAACATGGCCTGTGACAATTAGGTGCTTGTGTCAATGCCTGGTGCGCCAGGGACCCTTCACCAGATTTTGGTAGAGCAGGGGTCCCAGTGTCAAACATCCCACAGTTGCCACAGCCACTCCCTTGCATCAAACAAATGGTGTATGGGAGTCATTGAGGTCAGCTGGGGGGGGAGGAGCTGGATTGAGCTGCCAGTAGGCAGCTCTTTACTCCTGGGGAGGGTTACAGCATTGCTCTGGCAAGCAGATGGTGTTGGGAGGGGAGGATGCTGTTTGGCACTTGGCAGAAGCCATGTCACAGCACGGTTTCCCACCTGGACCTCAGTCCTTCATGCTGGTGTCATTGAGGGTGGGAATAGGGACTAATGCAGTCACTTAAGTAACTACGAAAAAATCCCAACCTCATGGCTGTGCAGCATTATCCCCATATGGGGGGATGGGTGCTATGGAAAGGTGGTATGCCACCACTGAGCTTGGGCCAGCCATGGGGAAAAAACAGTGCTATAAAAAGAAAAATTTGTATGTCAGGGCACTGCTTAAGCCTTGGGAGTATTGTGCAGCATTGCAACCAGTGCCAGAGACCCGTCTGCTGTGTGCCCAGGTGGTCAGCAAAGGCTGTGGAGGACAAGAAGAATCTGGTTGGGAGGTGGTGATTTGCAGAGACCCATGCCAGGGACATAGATCAGTGATACCACTCTGCCAGGCCTATGAGGATGGGGGAGGATCTGAGGACAGCACAGGGGGCTGCGACAGCCATGACTTGCTCAAGAGCATGCACTGAGTAGGTGGTGGTGGTGGTATTCAAATATGGGTCTCCAGCTACACAGCCCTGTGGTCTAGTGACCAAGCTTGCCATACTTGGCATCTTTGAGTTGACGTATGTGTGGCCTTTTGAGTTTGATGTTATGCAGTTGGTGTCTGCTATCAAACATCCAAATGACTTCGTACAACATATGCAAGCAAACAAACTGGGCACATACATCCCCAGAACAAAAGGCATGTATTGCCAAGATCAATGCACGTGATGCTTTGATTCCTGTGGCACACACGGTGAGACACCGCACACATAGTCCCATGCTTGAACAAGGGATATTCTGCCCCCAAATGTGCATGTACGTCATTCCATAATTTCATCATCGAACACTCTCCTTCTATTTTGCACAGTCTATTTAATTCTTATATTTGTGGATCTTTCATGACTATTCATAATTCTTTTCCGTTCAACATCAGGATATCAACAACAGTGTTGTCGACATCCCCAACAGCAACGAGAACAATGTCAACTGTCGACATTGTTTTATTTATTTATTTTAGTCTTTGGTAACCAGGTAAGGCCCACTAGGCATAGCTGCCTGTTTTCAGGGGTGACCTGGGAGCACTGGGCGGTTAAGTGATTTGCCCAGAGTCACACAGTATGCAAGTAGAGGTTGTGAGAATCAAATCAAGGTCTGGTCTGCTGGATGTACCAAGCTCGTTCACAGCTCATTACTCTAACCCCTAGGCTATACTGCCAGCCAGTCCCCGTTTCCATTGAGACAAAGTGTTTATTACTGAGTCAGAGTTGGTTTGGGGTGGGGGTGAAACACTGGGAATCACAGCGACATTGTACAGTGAACCACCACAGCGACCTGACAAGATTTTGTTGCTGTGGTGGTGTTTGCTGTCAGATTGTCATTGTGGTGTTGTGCTATCATTCTTTTCATATAGTGACAAGTCTCTGTACATGTGACAAGGATTCCATCTTGGACTACACAATGCGATTTAGGTTATGCCTTGTTGTGTGCTGGCTGGCACTACTGTTGCAAGGTCATTCGTTGTGCTGTGTAGTTTGGAACACAATTCTGCATAGTGCTGTATTCCTATGCATATACATTTCTACTGCAACATACTGTCCTCAGCTTCTGCCTGTGTCCTGTGTGCTGGCTCTCACAACTGGCTGTCCAGTCCCAAGTGACTATTAGAAAATGGGTTGTGGAAATCTTAGAAGCTGATTGGCTTAGGCCACTAGCTACCTGATCCGGTATCAGGCAACAGAGACCGGGAAATAACGAGTCTCAGTCTCTGCCTGCCTGATTACCATAAAAAATACTCGGCCACAGAATGTTCAATTTGAAAATACCACCATTTTTTTCCCTCACTTAGTGAGAGAGAGAGAGAGAGAAACATAATTTCCACAAAACATTTTCTAAAAGCACCGTGCCCCCCATCTGTTCAGGCAAGAACTGCTAGTCAAGCAGATATTTACAGATAGAAAAATAAAAAGATTCAGTCATTTCATAAAGGTAGGTTGGAAGGGAGAACAAATAAACAATTCTCCAAACCTCCCACACAATAATCAGCAACCATGACTGTCTCAACCATCGTGTTCCTACAATCGCTTAACGAGCAGAGTGAATGAGCTCGAACTGTCTTTTTTAGTTTATTTTGTGCCTCCCATTCCCATCATCTCGGTCATGCTATGTAAAGCAACACCTCCCAACGGACCGCACACACTCCTGGTGTTTACACAGTCTCTGATTTTCAAATGACTGTGCTTTGAACTACTTACTTTCAGAGATCGTCGAACAGCAGGTACTCGTCCGTGAACCTGGTGCAGTTTGTCTTTGAAGCCATGATGAGAGGAGGAAGACAAGATGGACTGAAGTGAATGCAGACGATATATTGTTTTCAAGATGGCACTGCCTTCTTGTGTTTCGGGCTTTTTGCCCCCCCCCCCCCCACTTACTAATGTGTGCTGCTTGTTCTTGTGGATACAAACAGCATCCAGCCATATAGTGGCAAGGAATGGGGGGGGGACCTCTCCTCGCTCTTTAACTCATAACTATAAAAACAGCCTCTTGGGAACATTGAATGAATAAATCAATTTTTTTTTTAAAAGTGTTCTAACTATTGTAAGCCCTATCTGGGGGTAGGTAATCATGACAACCTGTTCCTTACACACAGATACAGAGGCTCTAGTTGGACAGAATTACCTAGCTAAAAAAAAAAAAAAAAAAATACAGCATTCTAATGCAGGCGGAAGAACTATTTTATTATTTAATTTTGTGATGTAATTTTATAACTAATGTTTTTATATTTAAAAGTATTTAATTCAGTGGCCCATTTTCTAAGTGCAATAATACCCTCCAGGGTGGGCGGTATCGGGCTATACTGGACCTTCCAGGGTCTATAATAAGGCCCTCAGCCTGTGGTGTTGGGCCTCATTATGCCCCTGGGTGGTCTGGTATAGCCCAATACTGCCCACCATGTTGAGTATTATTGCTTACTTGTTGAAGGTGGCAGCACAGGGGGCCATTAGACCAGCTCTAGCTGGTGTCACCATGGGCGTGGCTTGTGGCCAGTGTGGGGCTATGAAAATCCTGCAGTCAGGGATGGTGCAGCTGAGTTGTGGTGCATGCCCCCTCATTGCCATGGTGATGCCTGCAGATTGTCAAATGCCTGGCAGAAGGCCATCTGGGGTAGGGAGTCCTGCTGGTGCTGAAAACACTGGTTGAAAATTGGGAATGATGCAAGGTGCGGCACAGTGTGCCCACTGCCTCATGTCTGTGTGACGTGGGCACCTTGCATCATTCCCAGACCTCTGAAAATCAAGCCCTGGCTTTGTAACTACTGAGCTCTGTCCAGAGTGCTGACCCCCTGCCAAAGACACTGCAAGACTCCACCCACCCCCCTTGCTTGGTCTAAACCTGGAGGCATCAATCCAGGAGGAAATGTATACGTGCTTGGCCCAGGTAGGGTTAGGTGTTGTTAAAACAGAGAATGCAGTACACACCCACTCCCCATGGCAAATCTTTCAAATATAATATTCTTTCTGCCTGAATTGGCCACTTACTTATTTTATCTCCAGTAGGAGTAGGAGTCTCTTGGTGTTCACATCAGAGCCCTGCTGTGGAATTGCCTGGCTACCAAACACCAAGGTAGACAGCCCATCGGCTTGGTCCCTATTCTAAAATGTAACTGCCTGAACTGGCTTCTTTTATATCAGGTGCACTGCTTAAACTGGCTTCCTTTAATTTAAGTACAATCCCCAACCAATGCTTATGTAACTGATGAGGGGCTAGCTAATGACAGAGCCATACATGTCCCAGGCATTAAACAAACACAATATTAGCATCTCAACCTTTGTCCATTCACACATTTTGAATGGCTTTTTCATTAGGGTTGCCACTAGGGTTAGGGGTGGTGTCAGGCCCTCTGATGTGTGTGCCTGGGTTTGCCTTCATGCATGGCCTCTCTGCCTTTCCCTGTCATGGTTTATGATGTCACAACATTTCCTCGATGGGTACAACGCACTGTCATTTGTCATGCACCATCGACCATCTATGTGTTGTATTTTTTTCTTTTGTTAGGTTCCACTGCTTTTACTATTGTACAAGGCACTAGTTAGACATTGTCTGGCAGATTGGGTGTAATTGTGGACACTGCATTACAAAAAGGATAGAAAGACACTGGAAAAACTATAGCTTAGAGTTAGAAAGATGAATAGTGGGCTAAAGAAAATTATGTATGAGCGTAGAGTAGGGTACCTAGGTTGCTCTCCCAGGACAAAAGTAAGCAATAATACATGACAAGGTGTGCAGTAATGCTAAATTACCACATGCCCCAGGTGGATTGTGAGGCATAAGACACAGCTGAGTGTCTTCAACTGCCCAGGAAATGTGGTAATTTATGGCATTACCACACACCCTGGAGTGTGTTATTGTGCTTATAAAATTATTTTAAGAGTTAAAAAAGTAGGAAAAAAGAAAGTAAAAATTTAAGCTGTGTGGTAATATTACCGCATGGTCATGTGTCCAGTTTTGACCAATCAGATTGCTTGTTTGATTCAAGCCATTTTATAAGGCTAAATATAGTGGGCTGGGTTTTCACATGCGATGCCAGAGGCACAGTTTCACATTATACAGTGCACCTGTGGCATTATGAATGCAGCAAAATGTTTGAATGCTATTCTCAAACATTTTGCCACATATAAGGCACTCCCAATTGCCTTACGGTAAAATAATGACACATGCCTCGTTATATGGCAACCATTTTGCCACAAGTTACAGCAGATGCGCATTATTGTTAAATCACCTTTTAGCTGGTCTAACATATCAACACAAGTGCTTGGTATGTGGGGTGATTGTGCTGCAAGTCCCTGGTGTGGGGGCAAGAATCCAGCCCTTGGAGTCTCTATGATATGAATATCTTTTGTAAGAAAGCTCCTTTACAGGGTGAATGTATATCTTGGGCTGGAATTTCAGCCGTAATAATGCAAGTGCAAGTCCCAATTTTTTTTGGTGTATGCCTGCGGCATCATAAATACTGCAGCAGTCTGAGTGCTGTTTTCAAGCATTTAGATGCATTCACAACACTTCCAGTTGCTTTACGGTAAAATAATGATGCAGACATCAAATATCAATGCTTGTGTCATTATAAGGCACCCATTTCATCACAAGTTGTGTCAGATGCCCACAATGGTTAAAATATAATTTAGGTGGTCTAATATACTGGTGGAAGCATCAGGCATGTGGGATAACCATGTTACACGTCCATGACATGCAGCTGTAAATTCAGCTGTTTACCTGCAGATTACCAGCTGTAATCGGTAAAGTTAGCACAGTGGAGGAGTTTAAGCATGCCTGGGACAGGCACAAGGGAAGAGGAGAGGAGAGGGAGTGATGAAAAGCCATTGATCACATAGGTTCAGTGGCCACATACAATGTATGGGGCTTGTGGACGGTCCTTATCCGCCGACAATTTCTATGTTTCTATGTTAGCTCTCCTAGAGAAATATACAAATGGGCTTTATTTTCCTACACATTACCAGCGAGGTACCACACTGAACAGTTAGAAATATAGAAACATAGATGCTGCCAACAGGTAAAGACCAAGGGTGAGATTTTCAGTGCTCTGCATCTGTTTTTCTGACATAAGTGTGGATATCACCACAAAACATTGGTCTAACTTTCCAGATGGAATTCTGCATTTGCATTGGGGGAACAATCACGAGTTCTGCAGCTGCGGCTGGAATTGTCATAAACTGGCTGGCCCACTGGTGTAGTGGTAGCGCTACCACTTGCAACGCCGATGACCAGGGTTTCAAAGTGAGCCTGGGCATTGGAGGGCCAGCTGGGGAGACAAGGATGAATCTTCTCATGGACTGCTCTCCTCCTCCTCCTCCTCCTCCTCCTCTGGAGGGGAGGGAGGCTCCTGGTGCTTGCCCAACCCGCGGTGGAGGCCAGGGATTCAAAAGCCAGTGCAAGCAATTGCTGGATGCAGGGCAGATGTCAGCATAGGTGCCCCTGATGTCATTGCACATCCCACCTCCCAGGGAGAAAATGGAAAACTTGGGTCATGCAGGATGCCACCCACCTCATGCCGCAAGTACCACATGTGGCATCCCTTGAGCCATGTACCGTCATCTGATGGGATGAAGGACTCCTTCCCAAAGGCCCCACCCTGGGGGGGGGAGGTAATCCAGGGCATAACTCCAAGTTGGGTAAGTCCCAGGGCAGTGAATGATGGGGTTGGGTGTGGGGGTAGAGCCAATTGGGCTGGTCCTGAAAGACAAGAAATACAGCAAGTTAAAAAAAAAATTCCTAAACTGCGGGAAAATGTCACAGACGCATTCAGATTTTTGTAAATAGGATGCAGACATCTGGGTGCATCTGCATGGAAGCAGAGTGTGTCCAAAATACAGATGCAAGTGCTATGTCCACACTTTTAAAAATCCCACCCTAAGAGTCCGTCCAGTCTGCCCATAAAGAGTTTACTACCTATCCCCCTGACATAGTGTCCTGAAGGGGTTTTCTACCCCAAACTCTCCCTCCCCCTCTCCCCCCTCCCCACAAGTGTACCATCATGATATAGTTTATATTTTTGGAATATTCTTCTAAGCAATCTTCCAGCACAGTCATATGCACCATATCTTCCTTATAGTGTCTTTAGCTATCGCTGGTTGCCAAAGGGTTACATACTTTCTTACGGCTAACTGTATCTTTTATTTGAAGTACTTAAGTCTGTGCAATGTATGTCTTTTTTTCTTTTATAAGAGTTTTCCTCCAGTACAAAAAGCACTGTGTAAACCTAGAGAAGAAGAATTAGAAATAGATTATCTCTGATGATACAGGTCACAGTGGGTTTACCTATCTCCACCATTCCGAACAGATAATCAATAAATGCATTTATCATGTTTTCTTCACAAATATTAGTTTTGTCACACAGCTGCTGATGACATAGCACTTGCAACCCAGCAGCCATTTTCATTGTTCTCTCTGCTTTTTTTATATATTGATTTTTCCACTCTGCTCAGCAGAGGCATGAGTTAAGATACCACAGTTATTAAACAGCTGCCCAAGATGCACGGCCTTAGCTCCGTTAGAATTAAATTAAATGCCAGAAAAAGCAGGTGTGTTCCCCTTTCAATTATTAGAGGTGGCTTTGAAAAAGGTTTTTAATTCCAGGAACACATCTGAGGAACCACAAAAGTCCTACTTGGGTTCAACAATTAGTGACTAAGAGACTGGTGATCAGCAAGATTGTGGAGAAGCACAGCACATTACGTACATTAACTGGTACAAGAATCAAAGCTACAATTTAAGGTTTCATTTTGAAGAAATTAAATAAAGTTAACCTGTGTTCTCATGCTTTCTTTTATTAATCTGAGTACACATTAGATAATTTGCATGATAAATATTATCTGCAACAAGCAAAATACTGTACAACCAGCAAAGCATATTAATTCAAGGTGTCACAAACATATTTCATATGTTCTT
This sequence comes from Neoceratodus forsteri, assembly GCA_016271365.2. NCBI lineage: Eukaryota > Metazoa > Chordata > Ceratodontiformes > Ceratodontidae > Neoceratodus > Neoceratodus forsteri. The sequence continues at coordinate 131,807,713 of JADMNL010000025.1, forward strand.
TGGTACCTGGTGGGCTGACACTTAATGTAGCAGTATGTATTAGCTGGTGAAAATTCAGCCTTATAGATTTTTATCAGTAACATATTCAAAATATTCTTAGAGAAACAATTGGTTTATTTTTAACTCCCTCAGATATTTTTAATAGATTTTGTTGCTAATTTTATAATTAATAACTTATTTAACATGTCCACTACTACAAATGTTCAAAAATCTTTTCCATCGCAGTTGCTTTTTTTCTATTACTACTGTATTCATGCTGTGGGGGTATTAGGAAGGGGCTACCTCAGGTTTCTGACAGTAAACAGCACACCACCACACTGCAAAATGTATTTTCTTTTTTTATCATGGTGAGTGTGACAAGAGAGCAGGAAGTTATATTCAAAATCACATATCTCATCTCAATCAATGTTTTTGCCCCAAATTTATTATTACTAAAATGACTACATGATGACATTTTTGCTGAATAACAAATACTGCTGTTGTAACATGTGCTTGCCAAGCGGTATCTGGTACGTAAGTAATAAAGCCATGACAGTGTGTACATTATAGCATTTTAAGGCACGCTCCAGGGTTATAGTAAGATATGAGGCCGAAGGTCGAGTGTCCTTACACCCTGGGAAGTGTATTAAAATCCTATGATGCACACCCTGGATGGGGCTACTGTATTACACTTATAAAATGGTGTTAAGTATGTTTTTTGGGAAGAAAATGAGATTTGGCACCTGATTGTGTGTTTGTAGATATTTAATGCACAGTCAGCTATTGCCAACTGGTCAATTAATTTTATGGATAATTTTCTTGCCATTTTATAAATGTATTTAATGTGCACAAAATCATTGTGGCCTAGAAAAAAAGCACCATTGTTCTACAATACAGAAAGTCATTTTTTTAAATACTGATTTAAATTTGGTACTAAAATTATTATATACACTGTAAAGATTGATGCCTATGAATACTGCAAGGATATTGTCCTGGGCAGAACTTGAAAGTAGGACTTTATTTGTCTAGTGTACCTGGCTGGTTAACAAAACCTAATAAAGGAATAAATATTTGTTCTATACGCATTCAGATTCTTGTGGTACATATTGTACTACATGTGGACCCTCTCCTCCAGTCAGAAGATAAAGTTCCAACTGTTTGTCTTATGGCAAACTCACAATTGTGAATTTAGTCTCATTAAAATGACAGTGGTGACATCATCATCTCACCTTGCATTCTAATTAGGGGAGGGGGTGCATGAAAAATATAAAAAAGCCTGTGTTATAACATGTAGTGTAATAGCAATAATATGACAGGGGATTCACCATCCTCAGCAAAAATCTGGTTGTCTTATGAAAAGAAGAAAAGCACTGGATCTTCAGCCTTTTTGTTTGAACTACTCCACAGCCAGATTGTTTCCTTGTATAGTGCATCCACAATCATGTTATCACTTAACCATAATTAATCATATGTAGCAAGTAGCCAGTTTTTTTCCCCAGGGGAAATCCCTATAGTTTTACGGGTATTTTGCTTCCTTGAGGCAAATTACTAGACTGATTTCATACGCAACCCCTAGATATTCATCGCCATTAGCATAAATACTGTAAGTGTAGTACTTGGAAATATTAAAAATATTGTTTTGGTGGGGTGCATGTGTGGACTTGCAGAATAGATGTGTCTCCACCAGCTCCCAACCTCCACTCTAATAATTATTATTTTTTTCCGTGGCAAGTTCGTTAAAACTGGTAGGAAATGGTGCACACCCAACATTAAAAGCAGCATGGATGGTTATTTAGCAGCAGTGGCATGTAAACCGCCAAGAGGAGATGGTGAAGTCTGGCCACAAGAAGCTGGTGGTGGAGTTGAGCTGTATGTCATGCTCGGAGGGAGAAGGATCAGAGGAGGTGACTATGGTGCTGGGATGCACCATATCTGATCAAGTGTTAGGAGCTCTAACACCAAAGCTGGAAGAAGTATCCACAAAAATAACTAAACTTGCAGCTAGTCTTGCAAAATGGGGAGCCTGTATTATGAAGCTGGAGATGAGAGTCTCCTCTGTTGAAGATGCCACCGGGGAACTCCTGCATAAAATTGCTGCCCTGGAGAAGGTGGTAGTGTGGCTTCACGAGATGAACGATGTGCTGGAGAATTTCCAGTGCCATAATAATTTATGGAATCATGGAATTCCTGAAGGGACAGAAGGGAAAGACCCTGTACAATTGTGGAGAAATGGCTTCCTCAAGCTTTGAAACTGAACCTGCCAGAAAATCATTTAAAGGTGGACAGAATTCACAGAGACTTGACCCCTCTCTGCCTCCCCCCGGAGGATGCACCTCTGAGGCAATTAATTTTAAAACTACATAATTACCCCAAGCAGAGGATTCTTGTACTTGCAGGAAGACTGGGGACTTGCGCCATGGGGATCATAATGTATTTATATTTCAGGACTTTTCTCATCTAGTGCAGAACAAACGCAGGGTGTTTGGCCCATTGCTGGATGACCTCCGAAGGAATAAGGTGGATTTTCATTTACAATACCCTGTGGTGCTGAAGATTACACATGAGGGGGGCCACTTATTCATTTGGGGAGGTGGAGAAAGCTAGATCAGTGTGTAGATAGATGGGATTACTACCAAAAGGATGGGACTGATTCTGGACTGTCTATCCACCTTTTATGCACAGTTTGCCTTGGGTTTTGGTGCCTTTAACTGAATTTAGCCCCTAGATCTGTCTTTTCCCACCTTCCCTAGCAATTAAGTTATACCCCAGATGTAGACAAGAGGGCGGGTGAATGCTGAGAGGAGGAGCGAATGACCGCCGAGGAACTATTGCAAGACAAGGCCATATTTTCCTTCTCAATTGTGCAAACTTCACCTGGACTACCGTAGCATCTGAGCGGAGTGGGGATCATGATGGTGCAAAGATTTGGACTGGCCTGGCTAATCCCTGGTCCAACTGCACTTATCATTTGGTGGTCACCCTGTGTAAATGGAGGTTCCGAGAGTAAAAGAGACTGCCGTGCATTACTGTTTTGGGACTCAGCTGGACTGTATATTTACAGACTGATATGCCATAGACCTATGTTGTACTGTATAGGGTTGGGGTTTAGAGGGCTAGCTGGGCCATGGGTGGGATCGGAGTGAGTTCGGAATGTGCCTTTTGAGGGAGGGGGCAGAGAGTCGCTGGACTGTTTATAGTGTGGGGACTTAAACAGAATAGGCTATATAAGGGATCAGGGTCTGTGGACATTGGTTGGGCTACTGAATATCAGTGGGTGGCTGCAGGAGGTACTATCAGTTTGGCTAGGATTGATGATGTGCCCTAGACAATACACAGCTGTACAATGTCCAGGGGCTATTCATGATCTTGGTCATGATCACCTAACTGATGCAGGTCTTGGGCCCGGTCGCCTCATAGACAGTAATTTTGTATTCACATGAAAAACCTATCATATTGCATTGAAAAGGATGGCATTAAAAAGCTTCCCAGGGGTTTGGGCTAACTGATGTTCAGATCAAATTCATATATTAGGAAAAGCACAATCGGAAAAGAGCAGTTTTTATAATATTTAAGAAAGAAATTGATTACTCTAATGTACTGTGCCTTCACAAGGAAACTCCTAATTACTGTTCTACCCACATTTTTTCCATAAGTAAAAAAACAATGCTGGAGGCACTTGAGGAGTTCCAAAAGAAACAGAATAGGCTGGATGCAGAGACAGTCAGAAGTTTCTGTCCCATGGTCCATAGCTCTATAGGTGTCTGGTTATGCACTCTCTAATACAGAGACACCCTCTTGTCTACAATTTTTTATGGGAGGGCATGGGAAAAGATATGGCTGTTGCCTCTTGGGATGGTATTGGTGACCTCCCTGGGTAGGGGTGGGGGGAGTGGATCAGGGGTTCGAGGGGCGCCGGTGGCAGGGGCTGCACTGCTCATGATTTTTGGGTACAGTTGGGTACACAGGCTTCAGGGTCCGATTGACTACATGAAGGTTGTTACAGCTACAGAGAGTGGAGAGGGGTAGGGCTATTGTAGTCAACAAAGACACTAGATTCGAGTGGTCTCCTCGGGGAGACTTGTCTCTCCTCTGGGCCAGGAGTGTTGGGGTGTGTGGGGCTTTCCCTGTGCTGCTACATGCTTCTTGGGTGTACCCAAGGTGGGGAGCTTGAAGGATTAGAGAGTATTTGTTTTCTCTTTGATGTGAAACGTGTTACTGATATGTTACTGTTTTGTTTTATACTACTACTAGTGGTTGTTCTTCTTAGATATCTTAGATGTTATACTAGCTATGACACACTGTACTACTATGAGTAGAGCATCAGAGGGCTGTACTTTCTCTGAGAGGAGGTGCTGCTGCAGAGGAATATTGGTAGGAGTGGGGCAGGATCTGTGCTTGGTAAGGCATGGCCCTCCTCCCGACCACCCCCCATAGGCTGGCTCAGTGTCTGAGAATATCACAGTATGCTCCTGGGATGTCCAGGGCATCTCCTGTCCGGTGAAATGCAAGAAAAGCCTTGCCACCCTAAAGAAGAGCTGGGTGCAGATTGACATGTTACAAGAAATGGACCTGACCACCCCTGAGCATGACAAACTGGTACGGGACTGGGTGGGCTGCTGCTATTCAGCATCTTTTAAGGGACATTAGTGAGAGGTGGTGGTCCTCATCCATAGGTCCCTTAATTTTATGGAGGAGAGGGTCATGAGGGATCTGACTGGGGGGAGGTATGTCTGTTCAAGGTGTGACAGGCGGAAAAAAGATTACCTTGGACAACGTGTATGCACCAGCGATGTAGATCCCTCCTTTTTGATGATATCCTGGCAGTCCTCCAGGCCCAGAATTTCCTAAACTTATTCCTGGGGGATTTAACTGTGTATTGGGTCCCTGGCTGGACCATTGGGGTGGGGGGGAGGTAAAAGTGAAGCTAGCGTTGGCTCGATGAGGGATGGATTTAAGTGAGCTGGAACTCCTAGATATATGGAGAGAGCAAAACTCAGGGGCCAGAGAGTAAAACAACTGAGAAAATGGCAGGGCCTTCCAATATCCTGGCTGGGAAGGATAAACCTAATTAAGATGAACATCCTCGCTAGGATTTTATATCCTTTACAGATGCTACCATTTGGTTTGAGTAAGAATGACCCAAAAATCCTTGACAAATGGTGTTCAGAGTTTATTGGGGTGAAGGCCATGGGTGAGGCTGACATGCTTACGGTGTCCCACCCACTATATAGGGGGGTCTAGGATTTCCATATTTTGCACTGTATTCCTGGGCTGCCAAACCGCAGCCACTTTCAGAGTCAGTTAACAGTAGAGGGGAACGACTTGGGTGGCACTGGACTGCATGGCGGCTACTTCCCTGGTCACATCCCACTTGAGCCAAGAGAGCATGAGGGTTTTTAAGTATATGGCAGATAGTGTGCCACTTGTGGACTATATGCTAACAGCATGGGGTAGAGTGAAGAAATATGTAAAGACACGTGAAGCAAAGATGATTTTTGGCCCCGATAGCACAAAATCATGAATTCTTGTCAGGGTTAGAGGACCCAGGCCTTTTTCAGTGGGAGGAGGGAGGAGTTACTTGTCTGGGAGAACTCTACCAGGGAGGTGGGTTTAAAGATTCTGACATGATATGGACCCAGTTGGGAGTTTCGTGCAATCATAGACTCAGATAGTTGCAGGGCAGGGACTGGGCACATCGGATGGACAGATCGTCTCCTGATTAATCCATAATTTATGACATAGAACTGTGCATACTTCAGAACAGAGTGAACCCCAAAGGGGCTCTAGCAAGAGCCTACAGGACATTGTGTAACCACATGACGAATCTTTCAGACAAGGTTAGGTGGCAGTGGGAGGAGGATCTGAACCTCCACATTCCAGAAAAGGCCTGGACTACTATATGTGAGTCACATATGGGTCTTCTAGTTTGTAACAAATTTAAAGAGGCCCAATACAAATTTCTTCATAGGCTCTATATGCCATCTCAAGTGGTCAATATGTTTCACAAGGGGGTCTCTCTGATGTGTGGACGCTGTGAGGGAGCCCTGGGCACCTACTTCCATTGTGTTTGGACATGCCCACAACTGCGGCGATTCTGGACATAGTTTGCTCAAGAAATCACAACTATATAGGGGATCAGGGTTGGTTCCATGTCATGATAGCGATTGCTATCATAGTGAATGTATATTGCCAAAAAGCATTTTGGCGATATACAAACAAAAGTGATGCAACTTCTGGCAAGTATTTTTGTGGTGGGGCTGCACCCCTCGCACCCTCCCTCATGGGGGGCTTTGTTCCCTGCACCCTCCTGACTAAGGATTGTTAACTCCAGGGGGGTGCGTGTTGAGGAGGGGGCAAAACACAGATGGAAAAAACAAACAGAGAACTGCATGCAGTGGCAAAACAATCGCCCCCAGCAGGTCCCGAACCCAATGCCTGCTGCACCATAGCCAGCCACCCTCACCACCACACTACAGGGCTGGCTTGGCTGCAACAGGATCTCCTACCCATACAAACCCTCCCTCCTATCCCTCCTCTACACCTCCCTATCCCTCCCCTTCCGGTCACTTTCCTCGCTATAGCATCGCTACCCTTGCAGGGTAGCTGATGATGATAGCACTATAAATGAGTTGCTGTTTCTACAGTCACGCATTTGTAATCGCTATCATCACTGGTTAGTATCAGGGTTAGGAATGACCCCATATCCATGTTGCTTGGAGTAGAAGCTGAAGATGGGGAGGACTGGGACTTATATCCTAGGGTGGTGCGCATTATGCTCCTCCTGGCACGTAAATGTATTTTAAACACGTGGGTTTCCCATGCTCCACCTACTAAGGGCATGTGGCTGGAACTGTTGAAGAGGGTTCTCCCCTTGGAGCACCTCATGTATGAAATAAGAGGGTGGGCTGACAGATTTGAGGGACAATTGGGTCCAAACTTGAACATGCTTTCCCTGATGGATGCTGCTTTGATCAGGCTAACTGGTTAGGCAGCAGGGTCCCTTGGAGTGAGCCCTGAGTAGGTTGTGGTTCGCCCGCTTAGGGTTGACAAGGAAAATTTTTAGCCTGTGGTGCTAGTGACTCTAAACATTTAACATGAAATATTGTCTAAGGAATAGATACGTACATAATTTCTTCTGTATATGAACTGTTGACAAGTGAATTTGTTGTACATGTGTGTCTAGTACTGTATATGTTTCACAGTATCATGTTTGTTCTGTCTGTTTTTAGTTATCTATTGTGAATTTTTAACTGGATGTATGAACTTGTACTGTTTAATGATCGAGATATCTCTGGAGATGGTAATGATCTTATGGACAGTATACATAGGAGCATAAGATATTTAACTTTATTGTTGTAAACTATTGTTGTGTGGTTAGTATTATTTGTCTAGGACCACAGCTGTAAACAGAGAATTACATGTTCGGGTATGAACTATAGTGATTCAAGCAGAGTACTGAATGTGAACGTGTAACGTGTCAGCTGTGTGACCATGTTGAATGTCTGTATGTTATTGGAACCAATAAAAAGGAATAAAAATCATTCTGTATGTATACATGGGGGTGTTCATGGCTGCCCCTCCCTTATTTGGAGATAACGGTAACGTTGGTAGAGTCTTAACGATAAGCAAGCATGGATGCAAGTAAACCTTCTGGATTTGTGCCTTGCCTGTAGTTTCAATGTCAAGCACACTTCTCTATCACCCATTAGCAGCTGATATACATGGAGACACAGTGAGCCAGCAGGGAAAAGCCTATAAATCCAGCAGGCTTTTGTACCTTTAAAAAGTTAACAAACTGATTAAGCCAAAACTAAAGACCACTGATAGGCCTTGAAGAAGTGGTATAAGCCATGAAACATTGGCCCCGATGATTACTTTTAAGATGGCAAACAAAAACATTAAAATAAAGAAAACTGAATGTATAGGCAATGGATCTCTCTCACCTTATTTACCTAAATTATTATTTTGAACAATCTTTATACTACTTAAAGAGAAGATAGCTATGAAAGTAAACAAACTACAACTATTATTTTTGTAACAATTGTTTCATTTTAGCATTTTCTGTTTTTGCTTTCTCCTGTTACTGATCTACTAAATATTCTGAAAATGCATTACTTGTTTCATTGTTTTTTTAAGTATCTGACTGCCCTCAACTGACCTCACAATTAGTGTGCTTGTGACATTACAATTTAGTGTCGTAGCATGCACTGAGATATCTTAAACAGAGGTGCTATTAGAATAAATACTAAAGATGGGAGATGGGGAACTGAAAATGAATTTAACTAACACTTAAGCATTTTGTGGATGGAATGACGAATTTCTGGAATAAAATGGTTTGTGTAAAATGACACAGAAACATAGAATCTGACAGCAGATGAGGACTGCTTGGGTCACCCAGTCTGCCCATTTTCCCCTACCTACTGTAATAACGTAGACCCTATTGATCTCCGGCTTAGCCCTCCCTTCCCTAATGACTAAGGTTCCCTTATGCCTATCCCATGTTTTCTTGAATCCCACCACAGCCTTTGCCCCACCACCTCTGCTGGAAGGCTATTCCAGGCATCCACTACGCTCTCTGTGAGGAGCACTTCCTTATGTTCCCTTGAGTCTACCCCCACAGTAACTTGGCATTCACAAAATAATGTTATCGGCTGATATTTCTTGGAACTGGTGTCTCTTTGGATTCTCTACTTCCACTGTGATCGATATGGGTGAGTTCAAGCTTTTTTTCTTGCACTACCATATTTCATCAAAAAGAAGCTGCCCTCAAATGCAAATTGCATGTCCTAGTGAATACTTTTAATAAAAGTCACCTTCAAATATAAGCTGTGGCTTGTAGTCAGGGTTGAAATCATGTCAGATAAAGCCCTAGGTGGGAGTTTGTGATTTTTACAGTCATTATTCACTTCTTTTTAAATATATGATCTTAGTTGTTTTACTTATTTTGATATGAAGACCAATAACAATAAACCTAATCAAATCCAGGATGTCTATTATTTTAGTTTTAGCACTTAACATTTAGATTTTGCAAGCTGGCCTGGTGGCACTGGAGGTTGAGGCAAGGGTCACTACACCCCATGCCATGCTGGCGACCCAGGTTCGGGAACGTGCTTGGGCTGCCAGGGGTTGGCAGGGGAGAGAGAGAGAGGATTGAGCATCCGAAGAACTGCTCTCCTCTCTCAGGAAGAAGGGTTTGCCGTCCCACTCATTAATAACCCTCTAGTGTCAACCAGGTGGAAATGTGAGCCGGGAGACACATTGCTGACATATGTTGTCAGTGGGGAGGGAAGCGGGAGAAAACTTGGAGGAAAAGGAGCTGGCAGGCTCCGTGATAGCCACACCAGTGCCCCATCTGGACCCTGATTTCTGGATTTTGCTGTGGGGATGGGAGAAAGCTGGCACTCTTTCACCTCAGCCCTGCCATGGGGGGGACTGTGGGGGATTTAGGGGTTGTCGGGCAGGGAAACGGTGTGGCCGGAGACCAAGTCCCTCTGAGGAAGGGACTGGAGCCACCTGCAGGCTTAGGAGAATAAACAGATAATAGGAAAAAAAAATAAAATAAAAATAACATTTGTGATGCAAGTCACCCTGAAATGCAAGTTGCCATCAAATAAAAGCTGCAGGTCAAAATACAAAATGTTAATAGAAGCTGTGGCTTCTATTCAATGAAATATGGTATTGATTAGTTGTGGACAGTCAACTGCCTCTTATACAGACTTTTTGTATAGTCCACCAAAATGTGTTCTAAACCCAAAAGAAAACTGAAACTCAAAAACTGTATTGTCTAGTAAATGGCAACAGCTGAAACATTAGGTTTGTGAAATACATCCTGACATGCAGAGCTGCTATTTAACTGCATTCCTTGTAGCATCCATTTGGCTGTACCTGGTTGATTGGCTTGATGTGTGAGTGTCAACAGAAACTGTGTGACTAGTCCTTGGCATTGCTAAATGTGCATGTTCTTGTTTTGCTGGGAAAACGTCTGACTGTGGAGCATGGAAAGAGGGGGCACAATATATTCTTAGAGATGGCAGTCAGCTCTGACAGTTAAAAACACATTTGTGTTATGGGTATCACATCAAATGAGCAAGTGCAAAAGAGTGAGTGAATAATAGAGAATGGAAAACAGTGAATCGCATTTTAGCGACATGGATTTAATAGCGTGTGGTTGGTTCAGCAATGTAGGCAGGAAGTTGTTGAATTATGTAGGCAGTAATGGGTATGGTGGGATCCATGGTGGCAGCATAGCCTAGAGGTTAGAGTTGCTGCCTTGGGGCTCCCTTGCTGAGTTCAGTAGACCTGTGTTCGAATCTTGTGGTGCCTGTAATGTTGTGCCCACTTTCACCCTCCTGACTTTGTCCACCTCTCTGAGTTGCATCCCCCCAGAGTGTGAACAATTTATCTGCTCCCCTGACTTACTCCCCCTCCCCAAGTTGCATCCCTCACGGAGTGGAAATAGTTTATCTGCCCCACCCTCTGACTCCCCCAAGTGCCATTCCCGTCTTTGCGCTGCTTTGCCTTTTTGATTGTCACTATAGTTCTGCTCGCTGTTTTGCTTTTTGCCCAGTTTTTTTTGCTGTTGTGGTCTTCACCGTGTTTCTGCTGCTGTTTTGACATAGAACCCGTGTGATGCACCATATGTATTTTGGTGTGTTCTGAATCAAGCTGTTGCTGTAAAGGCAGTTGCCTTTTTTAAGATGTGGTCCTGACTGTGTCTTTATTTTCAATCCTTAAATACACAAGTACATGCTTGCTTTAAAAGGCACTGTAAAACATAGTTATTGTGAGTACCTAGATTTTGTTAGCAGAATACCACGATCATGAAGTCAGCTGCAGTACTCTAAAACAGAATGGATATTTTTCTGGATGAGCAAGAAATCCTGTGGAAGCAAAGGACAAAAACAACTGCAACCTTGAACAACAATAATAATAATAAGACTAGGTGCAATGCACTGTGAATTATGAAATGGATGGTTATAATCCTCATATTTGATTGCCTGGGACCACATTCAGCTGGAATGATATCTCATTGCATAATCCCAGTCTGAAAGTAGGTCATGCGATTAGTCAACAAAATCAAAATGGGTCCATTTCATAATTTACAATAATACACTCTAAGATGTGCAATATCATGAGATATAATCCCTTCTCAGGTGGTTGAAGTCACTCAGCCTATGGCCTCTTGCCTCTCAATGCGCCTGAGGTGGGACAGTATCCCATGATATTGCACACATTATTGTGTACTACTGCTTAATTATATCAAGGTTGTAGCCAATCAGCTTGCTTGCTTACAGGGCATTGTTGGTAACAATGCCTTGCAAATTAGGATGAGAAGCAGCTACGGCCTTTGAAATATGCAAAGCAGGCAATAAATGCCACTGGGATGTGCAAATAAGACAATAAATGCCTTTAGAATATGTAAATGAGCAGTGAGGCATTCTGGCCATTCAAACAGTTTCTGATGTAATGTTCGCCTCCTGAATGTTTTGTCAGAAACTCAGGCTTGAAACAGCAATGGCTTCATCTTGCCAGTTTAACTGACCTCAGTATACAAGCTATAACTGGGAACATCATGAGGTCAGGCCTTGGGACTAAGGGTACTAGACACCACAAATCAAGATTTGAGCCTTTGCCTCAGTGAGAAGACCTTGGTCTCTGGCCTCAGTCTTGGTCCACGGTGCTCAATGCCACTGTTCCTTCATACACCCGCTGATGTGATGCCTCAGGTTATTGCAATATTATCTCTATTTTGAACTAACTCAATATTTCTAACTGTATATGACTGTTATTGAAATGTTGATAATGTTGTCTTTATATTCAGATATATGCAGCTATGACTGTAATCTGTATTTGAAAAGGTAATAAAATGTGTATAAAGTTAAAGGAAAACTGCATCCTCATATCTTGTAAACTTGATTTGTTTCCATGTCAGTAGACAACTCTTTTCCTGTAGCTGTTAGAGATACACGTGTCTGCTTTAGTTAGTTGTCACTGTTCATGCTAGTCCCTGTAACTTTCTTGGGAGTATCCATTTTATGGTTGGTGAAATCTCATTGTCCTTGAGAGCTGCATTAGCATATGAAAACATGATGTCACAGCAACCATTTATACATGTACAGTATCTGTATGCCGAAAGTAGAAACATCCTGAAAAATCTCTCTGGAAATACATAAACTGAATGTAGTTTAAAGGGAAAACCCCTGCCTTACAGCTCAGACAGTTTGAGAAGCTAACTGGTAAATGTGGTATTTCACACCTTGCTGTGTCTTGTTTTGTTGAACTCTAATTAAGCAGACAAGCATACTGTGGAGTCTAAAGAGTGAATGCAGCTCTCAGGGGCAATGAGATTTCAACAGACATAAAATGGAGACCCCCAGGATAGTTACAGGGATTAGAATAAACAGTGAAAATGCAATCACATATATTTCTAACAGTTTTACGAAAAGGGTTGTCTGTTGACATGAAAACAAACTTTATAAGCTATGAAGGGGTAGTTTTCCTTTTAAAAAAAGCCTTGAACAATAATGCTCTCACAGAGGAGAGTAATAGCTCTGGATATCTAGTAACATCATGTGGTCTTAGTTATTGTGACTGTGATAGGGTAGAGGCAGTCCAGAGGAGGACAATTAAAAAGATGCAGGGTCTGCATCAGAAGCCATATGGAGAGAGACAAAAAGAGCTTAATATGTACACCCTCGAGGAAGGGGGGGGGGGACATGATAGAAACATTTAAGTACCTCAAGGAATCAACAAAGTCCAAGAGGGCAGCATCTTTCAGAAAAGAGATGTGCAACAACAAGGGGCAAAATTTGAAGATAGAGGGGATGGCTCAGGGGCAATGTGAGGAAGTATTTTTTCACAGAGAGGGTGGTAGATGCATGGAACGGCCTTCCCGAGGAGGTTGTGGGGTCAAAAACAGTGGGGGAATTCAAGAATGCATGGGACAGACATGAAGCAATTCTAGTGGGGGGTAGGAGGAAGTAGGATGTTGGTTAACTAGGATCTGAAGATTATCCAGTAATTAGGGAAATGGGCAGATTGGGTGGGCCAAGCAGTCTGTCTATGTTTCTATGTTTCTATGTATGTAGTCTTCTAGTTAAACAATAAAGCACAACAGGATGTGTCTTCTTGTGGCTTAGAAAATAGGCACTGCAGAACCCGCATGCTGATTGGCTGAAACAGCCTGGTACCAAGGCTGTTATTTTTTAACAACGCCAAGTTAAAAACAAGTGCCAATTCGGGGTGCCCTATTACTAAGACTATCCTTGGGCACTCTGAATTTTGAAACTCACCACCTGCCATTTTTTTCCCCACTTTCAAATCAGCCCATCTCCATGTATTGGGAACAAAGGTGAAAGTGCCCTGAGTGCTCCTTGGCCTGATTCTCAGTCAGTGCACTAGCCACATACATTCAAAATCCCAGCTCAAGCTCATGAATCCCTGAAACCACCGAAAAAAAACAACAATGTACCTTTTTTCACAGCATTACTTTTCCTTTCTGCCTCCTCCATCTTAAGCTTCAGATGTTCTGTCTCTCCTCAGCAGCCAGCTAGTGCGGCTGCCCGCCTGCGAACTATCCAGCTGACACACACAATCCACACTGTCAAGAAAAAACCCTCTCCAAATCCATGACGACAATTAAAAAACAAAACAATAATACTAGTCGGAGGTGGGGGGGAGAGAGAAACTCATAACGATGAAAAAGGAATCAGAATGTGAAAGTACACACTGCTACTACATGGGAGGGCAAGGCATGCAAACCAGTAACTGAACACAAAGTTCAGCAGCTCCACCTACTGATACTCAGAGGGGACTACTTTACAGAAACATTAATTTATTGACAAAATTAAACATTTAACCTATTTGTTAACATTTTATAAACTATTTTTTTTGTAAAATTAAACATATGAAGTCCATTTTCTAAGAGCAATAATACCCTCCAGGGTGGGCATTATGGGATCTAACGGACCTTCCAGGGGCTATAAGCCCAACACCTACCCCTGGGTGGTCCTTTATATCCCAATAACACCCACCCTGTCGGGTATTATTGCTTACATAGTGGTACACCACAGGAAGTGTGGCATGAGGCAACACTGCGTACTTTATGCACATAAGAAATGCCATAATAACACAGTTATGCACACCCTGCAGTGTCTCATTGCGATTATGAAGGGGTTCCACTGATTTTGATTTTAAAAAGCTGAGTAAGGAGTAAGGAGATTCTGAACATTAAGCTTTTCTGACATGTGCTGCTGTGCTAGAATGACACAGTCATGTGATCACATCAGACAAATCACAGGTCTTGGTTTCTGTTACCTGTTTTATAATGCAATTTAAAAGGACAAGAAGCTAAATGCAAAAGTGCCAAAGTGAGGGTTCTACTAAAAGCATATTGGCTGTGAAGCCAAGTGTTAAAGAAACACAAAAGAACACATCCCCCCACAATGCAATTTTAAGTTAGTTAGCAAGACTTTATTTATCTCATATAGCTAAACTGGAAACCAATGGGCAAGATTTCCAGTGGCTCCAAAGGCCCAGACTGATTTATATATTTGAGTTTTGGTGACCAGGTAAGTCCACTGAGACAATTACAATCCCCTTTTCAGGGTTGACCCGGGGTTGAGATACATTATACAGACAGAGCAAATACAAGAAGGCAAATCATAGAACATACAGCACTGGAATATATACAGCAGTATGGCAAGGCATGATACAAACTCATTTCAATAGAACATATTAACAGTGCTAACAATGGAAACTAACAGTTACAGAGCTGATAAGTCAAAAACACAAGAAGGATGATGCCCGGTAGATTCTGGCCCCAATTAGTGCAACTGTGCCTGATAGTTACATAGCCTCAAAAGTGGCCTAACTGTTGGGTGTGGTTGCCGTGATTTGTGTCGAACCAGGCAGCTTGCATCAGGAAAGTGTCAAATATGTCACTTTTTTGATGCAAACTAGTGCAAACTGTGGAAGCTGATGTAAAAATCCTACTCAGCTGTGGGGCCACATGAGTTTAGGTGGAAGTGGGATGATGCCAATGGGTACAAAAATACATTTGCATCAAGCATCATCCTCATTTGAAAATCCCATCTGGAGTTCTATGTGCAGTTCTGGAGATCGCATCTGAAGAGGGATATGGAGAGGGTGGAGGCAGTCCAGAGGAAGGCTACTTAGATGATTCAGGGGATGCAGGGGAAGGTGTGACAGGGTGAGCCCTGTCTGGAGTGGATGCCCATGTGTGGGGTGTCCGGAACCCCTCCCGTTCCTTTCGTTCTTTGTTTCTGTGGGATGGCTGCTCATGCTGGGAATGAAAATGAAATAAGTTTGCTGTATGCTTGTCCATTTTAGGGTGTCACATTTAACGATTTAATGGAAATAAAAGGAAAAATATATGATTAGTTCCAAGGGTTGGCAGGAGAAGGGAGAACAGGAGCACACCCTCGTTCTCCCGTTCCCCTTGCAAACCCAGTGGAACCCTCACGGACTTACTATCTTATTAAAACTATCTTTTGAGATGAAACAAAATGGAAACATGAAACCCCCTTAACATAAAACCCCCTTAACCAAGAAAAGAGAAGTTGAGTCTAGGCTTGAAAAATTAATATGTATGAACATGTATGTCTTTACTGTTTGATGGGGAATTCCTGAGAATAAGAGGTTTATACTGGTTTTAGCAAAAGGGGTGGATCACCTGACGGTGATGTCATCCATGAAAGGTATAAAACCACCACTTAAAGTAACAAATATAGATAGGGGAATCAGTTGAATACTGACTACCAAGTGAGGAGGACCTCAGAAGTGTGTGCTTGTTTCCACACTATTCTATTTGCAAAGGCTGAAGCTAAGCCTCAGGAATTTTCAAAATTAGAAAGTTTGCGGGATACTGGACATTGAATAACCTTTTTCTTTCTGTATGTTTATGATTTTTATTTTTTCATTTTCTGATTTGAATAAAATAACAATGCACGTTTGCATTTGTATGCACCTGACTTTTGGTTTGTTGTGTCTGTTTTATCTCATACCTTCACAGAAGACATACGAAGAATGACTGAGGGCCCTGGATATGTACTCATTAGAGGATAGGAGAGACGGGGGATATGATTGATATGTTCAAATATCTAGAAGGTATAAACAGGACACCAGAGGGGAGCCTATTTCAGCTAAAAGGATGTTCAGCAACTAGGGGCCACAGTATGAAGTTGGAGGGTGGTCAATTTCGGGGTAACATGAGGAAGTACTATTTCATGGAGAGAGTGGTAGATTTGTGGAACAACCTGTTTGTAGAGGTAGCTGCAGCAGAAATGGTCTGGTTTCAAGCATACATGGTATAGGCACATGGGAATCTTGAGAGGGAAGGGGGAATGGATAAGGTCTGGGTGGAGGTGGGGAGCTCAGTAGATGAAAGGATACTGGTCAGACTAGGTGGGCCATTTAGGTCATTATCTGCCAACACTACTATGTATATATGTACAGTATGTATGTACTGTATGTATGTATGTATGTCTCATATGTAGCACCCAGTTCTGAAACTGGAAGGCTTAAACACAGAGGGCAGAATATTCAGAACAGATCTGCTACCCTATTTTCCATGCAGACTGACATCTGTAGTGGTAGATCAGCTATTAGCTAGTCTATGCATGCCCAATGAGCATCCACTTGTCAGATGCGGTTAGTCCCGCAGTTGTGTCAATAAAGTATACAAGGGGCTGCACAAGCTGATTTCGCATCACTATTGATGCAGGGTGCCACAAAGTGTGACACACTGTTGTAAACCACCTACAACCTTTGAAAATAGCTACTGGCAGTGCGGGCGCACTCCCCTTGACACAAACATGGGCAGAACTTGCATCTGCATCTGTGACAGGGGCTTTGACAATCCCCCCAGTATATATGAAAGTCAAATAACTTATCCAAGGGCACAGTGAAATAGCACACTTATAAAGTAGTGCATTAACTTAGGAATATATACTAGGACCAATTGAATCCACTAAAGCTTGTGTCAAGAGCCAGCATAAGAAATCAAGGACCAAGCAAACAAGCTGGATGACTAGGGAGGTAGAGGAGAAGGTGAGGGATGAGAGAAGGTCTTTCCAGACCTACAAGAGAACCAACAGGGCAGAGGACAGAGAGGATTATGTGAGGAAATCCAGGGAAGTGAGCAGCGCGGTAAGGGCTGTGAAGGCGGCCAGGGAAAGGAGATTAGCGCAGGGGATTAAAGAAGGGCAAAAGGATTTCTTCAGGTATATCAGGGAAAAGAGGAAGAACAAGGATCAAATAGTTAGGATCAGGAAAGGCAGTGGATGGGTAGATAAAGGGGCTGAGAAGGTAGAATTACTTAATGAGTACTTCTGTTCAGTGTTCACAAGGGAGAGGGATGGGCTCATACCTGAAGGGAAAAGGGGAGCGGGAAGGTGGGTGAGACAACCACGGATGAGGTTATCATGGTGGAAAGGGTATTGGAGGGCCTTAGGTCCCTGGGGGTAGACAAGGCACCTGGGCCAGATAGAGTTTATCCCAGGGTGCTGAGGGAGCTGGCAGTGGTGCTGGCAGAGCCATTGGCGGATCTGTTCAACACCTCGCTAAATACGGGATGTGTGCCTAGGGATTGGACGGAGGTGCACGTGATACCTCTTCATAAGAGTGTGTCCAAGGATGAACTGGAAACTATAGACCAGTGAGCCTTATCACAATTGTAGGAAAGCTGATGGAGCCTATCCTCAAAGATAAGCTGGTGCAAATTTCTTGAGGCTAATGATCTACAGGACAACAGGCAGCATGGGTTTGTCTCTGACAGATCCTGTCAGACAAACTTGGTTGACTTTTCTGACTGGGTCATGAGGGCATTGGACAGGGGCCATGTGGTGGATGTACTCTTCCTGGATTTCAACAAGGTCTTTGATTCAGTGCCCACACAGTAGGTTGACCTGCAAGTTGAAGAGTCTAGGAGCGACTGCACAAAGGCGATCACTATTATTGCGACATGCATTATTGCTGAAAACATTTTCAGCGATATGCAGAAAAAGGCTACTGAGAATTGCGCATGCAGGGGGAGCTGAGCTCCCATGCACCTCCCTCGCACCCCCCATGCTCCCCCCCAATGGGGGCTTTGCCCCCCGCACCCCCCTAAATAAAGATTCTCAACTCCAGGGGGGTGCATGTTGGGAAGAGGGACACATCCCGGTTCAAAAAAAAAATCTAAGTCCTGCAGCTGCAGGAAGCGCAAAAGGAACACCCACCCCAGTCCCGAACCCAGGACCTGCTCCATTGCAGCCACCACCCTACTTATCACACCACATGGTTGGCTCAGTGGAAGCAGGTTCACCACAGGGTCACATCACTGTTCCCCATCCCTCCACATCCTGTTGCCCACCCTCCCTTCCTGTCGCCCACCCTAACCTCGCGGGTCGCAATGTTCGCCTTCCCCCTACAGTCATCCACGATGACAGCACCGTCATATGGGTCACCGTTATGACAGTTGCCCATATGCGGTTGCCATCATCACAGTATATGCTGGGACCAGTTCTATTTAACATTTTCATTGAGACATAGCAGTAGGGATCAAGAATAAGATCAGTCTCTTCGCTGATGACACCAAGATCTGTGCTGAGGTGGATGGGGGAGGGTGGCAAATTACTTCTAGAGGATTTGACAAAACTGTAGGAGTGGTCACACACCTGGCAGCTTGGGTTCAATGCCAAGAAGTGCAAGGTGATGCATTTCAGGGTCAGAAACCCAGGATACAGTTACAAGTGCAGTCCTGACACATGTAGTAGCAGGACACAAGAAGGGTACATTAAAATAACAAAATACACAGGCTGAAAAATACAAACTATATGAGTTTATTGAGAGTACCTTACATATGTGCCTGGGCATTTTTTAATTTTGACTGTTGAAGTTCCAGTGCATCCTTCTTGTGTCCTGCTTCATCAGTACAGCCTGGTAGGTACCCGAGTGGCCAATATTCTCAGCAGATTATGTAGCAAGACAGTACAATAAACAAGCATCTAGACTTCCAAACTTTAGTAATTAAGGTGAAGTCCCATACAGCTGAATTTCGACCCTGTCACCATGGGTGTCAAAAAATCTGCCCAGCACATCTAGAGGGCATTCTCATGCTCGTTTCGACATCACCTTGTGAGGGTATGAAACATCCACATAAATTACTAACTTTTGGAAATCTAGAATCATTTTTATTACATATAGCTTCACGACATAGATTGC
Organism: Neoceratodus forsteri; assembly: GCA_016271365.2. Classification (NCBI taxonomy): domain Eukaryota; kingdom Metazoa; phylum Chordata; order Ceratodontiformes; family Ceratodontidae; genus Neoceratodus; species Neoceratodus forsteri. Next base: position 131,826,916 of record JADMNL010000025.1, read on the forward strand.
CGAATGTGATTTTCATGCCACTCTGGTACCAGGCTGTACTAAATAAATGTTTTTTTTTTTTTATCATAGATCAGTGTGTAGCCTGCCTGCATCTCTGCTGTTACCATGCAGCTACTAGTAATATGGATTGAACCTCCTTCAAGGGCACCCAGACCCCTTAAAATGGAATACTGAGCAGGGTCCTTCTAGCTGTGTGATTTTGGTGGTCTACAGCCTAGAAACTTGCAGCCAGACCAACTGAAAACTTGCCCGTAGCCCTTTATAATCACCATGAAGCCTAATCAAATGCAGAAGTACATTAAAAACATATTTGGAATGTTCACCATGTCATAGCAGTCTGACCTTCGACATTGTGATTAATATTCATCATATTATAATAGCAATCTGACCCTTGGCATTGTGATTAATATGGTACATAGACTTGTTTGGTATAACCGTCCCTGTTACCAAACCAGGTCGTGTTCTGTGATAATGCCCTTTGTGTAAGCTCTCATTGCTTAAAGAGCTACTGACGCCTCAAAGAAAACTTCGAAAAAACATAATAATTAGGTACAATTCAGCTTGCATTCCATATATATTTTATATATTTCTCTTCCTCATTATTTGTTACTGAATAAACTTGCATGAATAGATGATCTTTATCCTTTAGAGTTCATCTGCCTCTATAGCTTACTCCCTACTTGAAGTGATAATCCTTTGTTGTGACATCACAATCTGTTGCCATGAGAGTAACTGTGATGTCACAAGCAGTGCATTATGGCCTCAGGTAGGGAGAATGCAACAGAGACAGATGAACTCTTCAGGAACAAAGATTCTGTTTTAATACAAATGACCTCAGTAATAAATAACGGGGAGGAGGAATACAGAAATAATGTGGAATAGAAGCTGAACAGTGCCTAAATATTATAGTTCGTGGGCTAGATAATGAAACCCTCCCCCACCAGGGAATTTTCAAGACTATGATTTTTGAAAAGTTTGTATCATAGCAATTTGGAAGTTACTTGTTTGACATTTCCTGATGGTAGCTTCTGTTTGGTACAGGGTCAACTGTGTCATCAAATTTCGTGGGCACTGAAGGGCAATGATGAAGGGGCAGGGATAGCTTTTCATGTAGTAAATCTAAGTATGTGACTCAAAATAATGGCAAATTGGGTATCAATAAAAAGGTTTTTAATTTTTCTATCATCTGAATATAATTTAGAGGCTCATGAAGTCAATAGTAACGTAATCATAAAGTCACAATTTTGAACCGACAGTTTTGGAAATCAAACAAGACTGTAGATGGGGATATATGAAGATATTTTCTATGAAATTATTATTGCATCAATGAATATTGAAATGGTTGTTTTAGTAGTAAATAATTCTGGAAGACGCAAAATGAATAATGTTTTTTTTCAGGACTTGCGACAGCGTGGCTGATGAGCATTCTGTAGCACTAAAAGCACTTAAGTCGCGGCGGACAAGTCGCCATACCGTAGAGAAGACATGCGTAATTCACAACAGCAAGAACGAGTCTGACAAAATAATAAGACCTTTGACATTGACCAGTCGGTCCAAAACTGAAGAGGTTGCACGTAGGAGACAATTGTGTGATGACCCAAGTATCAGACTCGATGACATATGCAAGAACGTACCTGTTGAACTTGATGCCATGCATCATGGGTATCACAGACAGTGCTACCGGTCATTTACAAATGTCAAATACCTTAGGACAAGGAAGGCTCAGGTTGGTGATGGCACAGAGGACCAACAGCCTTCAACCTCCCAAAGGAGTAGAGCTGAAACACCCTCTCAAGTGTTATTTCCCTTGAACCAGTGTATTATATGTGGAAAAAGAAGTAAGTTGATTTCTGGAGGAAAAAAGAAGACAAAAACTAGGGAAGAACTGATGCAGTGTGTAACAAAAACTGCAGAGATATCTATCAAAAAGCAGTAGAGGCGAAACAAGATGATAATCTACTATGCAGCATTCAAGATGTTGATTTAATTGCAAGGGAGGCTCAATATCACAACTCTTGTTGCCACGATTATAGAAGGGAAGATGACAGAAATGCAGTAGTGGACCAAACTGGGGAAAGTGTTGAGCAAATCAGAGCCCGCGAAAAGGCATTTGAGTATATCACTAAATATGTTGAAAAGAATATCATCAGAGGATCACAGGTTGAATGAATGACAATGTTGCATGACAGGTACTGTTTGTTTATACAGGCTCATTACCCAGCATTCTATAATCCTAATTACAAAACAGACAAGTTGAAAAACAAGTTGATCAAACACTTTGGTCAGAGGATAAGGTTCTGGCAGCCAAACTTTAGAAGTGAACTTGTTTACTCTGATGAGCGCCCAGCTGGTCAGGTTGTGGAGATTACATTTGAATCTGCTGCATCAGATGACAGGAGACTTGAAGAGGCAGCAACTCTTTTGTGTCGTCTCATCATAGATTCCTTCAGGGAATCACAGGAGCTTCCCTGGCCACCTTCTTCAGGTTTCTTGAAGACAGCACAGTTTTGGATTCAGTACATGGACATAATCTGGTTGGTGCTTAGATTTCTGCATGCTACCAAGGAGAACAACTTTGACCTGCACTTAGCATGTGTTGAAGAACTTTGCCCTCTGCTTTTTAGCCTGGATCACCAAAACTACACAAGGTATCTGTCTATTTTCTGACACTCCTGAACCTAGAGCATACTCATCCTGGAGCTGATGTCTTACTGCAGAATGATGGTTTCAGTGTGTGTGTAGATACGATGTGCCAGCATCAAGAAATGCTGTTGATCTGAACATTGAACAGACAATCAATCGACATGCCAAGTCCAGTGGAGGTATTGTTGGATTCAACAGGAATTACCCAGCCTATTACTGGTGGTGTGTACCAAGGCATGTCTAAACAAGCTATGTAACTGCCACACTTGAAACTGCTGGAATGATAGATTCACAGGAGTCCTTTCACAAAGATGCTAAGCCTGCAGAGATGGCACGCAGTGAGCAGGATGTACAGAAGCTGATCAGTGCATTCAGAAACTTCATCAATCCTTCTGAGATAGAAGTCAAAGAGGCACTAGTCTGTCTCTCATCAGGTGCATGGGCCCCAGGAGAAGTTGAAAATGACCTGCTCAGTGCTGAAAAATTGGGGAAAGAAGTCTTCCATCAATTTGCGTAGACAAGGCTTGTTGACAAAACAGTTCCCTTTCGTGCACCCTTGAAAAAGCAGTCACTAAAGACGTTTGCTTCCCTTCAGCAGTCTAAGAAACTCAGATCATAACAAAAGAAGACTGTTCAGGTGACTGAACAAAGAAACTTCTTTGGGCAACTGCTAATGCTTTCAGAACAGAACGATCTTAGCATGGAGATGGCTCTCTCATATCCACTGAGTCCACTGCCATGGTCATTAGCAACATCAGATGGCCTACCAGGGAAGACAGAGAAATCCACATTTCTTCACAAACTTGAAGATGAGACAGCACTCAGTGCAATGAATTGGGATGAAGACAAAGTTTACATCTGTGATGGCAATGCACTTCTCCAGTCAATGACTGGTCTACCGCATACATTTGGAGCGCTAGCTGAAAAGGTCTTCAGTGCATTACCAAAGGTACAAAGGCTGGACTTTGTAACAGATACCTACAAAATGTAATTCCATAAAGTTGGCTGAATGCAGAAGATGAGGATCATCAGATTCTTACTTGGTAAAAAGGTCCATCAACAAAGGTACCAAGAGATTGGAAATCCTTTCTCACAAACAATGACAAGACATAGTTGATCAAGCTTCTTCTCAGTGAGTGGCAAAAGGAAACATATGCGCCAAGACTAATGGGTCATCAAATCTTCTTTGTCTGTGAGGAAAACTGTATCTCTTTGACAAGCCTTGAGCCACCCTGTACCAGAGCTTTCTTCATCTCAGGAAGAAGCGGATACACGAATATTGCTTCACTGCTTTCATGCAGCGGCACTGACATCATCATCAGATCACCAGCCACTGATGTATTTCTGCTGCTGCTGTACTATGGTGATCAAATACAGAAGAACATCTACTTTGACACATGCGTGGTAAATAAACATTGGCTTTTGAACATCAAAACTGTAATCCAGATTCACGGTGCTGAAATGTGTAGTGCACTGATTACACTGCATGCATTTTCAGTGCGCGACTGCACAAGTGCATTTGTTAGGAAAGGGAAAATCAAACCCTCCAACATCCTGTGAAAACAAAAGGAGTATATGGCAACTTTCCAAGCACTTGGTGACACAGAATGTGTATCGGATGCCATCCATGCTGACCTTGAAAGATCTATCTGCTGCTTGTTCAATGTTCAATGTTCAGATCAACAAGCAGCAGGCTACTGATATCAACAAACTTCACCATGACATTGCAAGGCAGAAATTTCACACAGGAAGCAGCAAACTATTGTCAAATTATGATGGCATTGATCTGAGTCGACTGCCTCCATGTAGATTAACATTGAGAATGCATGTACTGAGAGTGAATTACTAAGCCCTTGTCTGGAAAAATGCACGTGTCACACCCTAACATCCCAAGTCCTGAAACACATGGGTGGAAACTTGAAACAGGAATCCTGGAGTATAACTGGTGTGATAGTGACATTATACTACAGTAACTGGTGGACATTTTATCCCAGGAGGAGACCTTGAATCAGTCAGATGAGGAAGATGACAATGATGTTCTTTCTGCAAGCCTGGCAGACAAGATCTTTGATACTGAGGATGAAAACAGTAAGGATGAAGATGACAGCTAAATTATAATGGCAAAGATATTACTGTTATGGTGTGTCAATTTAATCATACACTTATTGTTATAACTCTATGTTTTGATACCACCAATTTCCATGGTTTCAATGACATTACAAAGTACTCATGTATACGTCAATATGACATCATTACTGATGCCACCATTGAGCTGAATCTTTTCTAATTATAATAAAGTCATAGATGAGTATGTAACCTTTTTTTGATATCCATTTTGTCATTGTTTGACTTACATATATAGACTTAAATCAAACAAAAACTACCTCTTCCACATCTTTGTTTTTTTCTTTTCTGATATACAATGTTCACACATGTTAGCCTGTATCAAACAAAAGCTACCATTGCCAGATGGCAAACAAGTAAATTCTAAACTATTACAGTGTAAGCTTCTAAGAAAGCAATGTCTATGGGGTGGGGGTGGGGTTGTGATAGCCCACTTACTGTTATATTTTGTTAAAGTTGTCCTGAAGGTGTCAACTGCTCTTTAAGTGCATCTGCAATCAGCACACTGGATACACTCATTTTCTAGATGAAACACCACTGTTTTATATTCAGCTGACTTAGACTGTCCAGAGCTGTGGGGTAGAGAAAGTAGTACTTTTTACTAGTAGGGCACCCATCCAACAACACTGAAAGGCAAGTACTCGTATCTGCAGTATTCAGCTTCCACGGGAGTCACCCCGACTAGCAATTTCTGGCATGTTTCCTAATTTTCTGATGCCCAGTTTACGATATCCTTTATTTTGTGGACACATCAATCAGTGAGTGTGCCAAACCATGGTTACCCATAATCCACTGTTCTACCTACAATGCTGCTGTGGCTCTATTGTTAGAGTGCAATCTGTCTGCACAGAGTGCGGCAACAGGTAAAAGAGAAGTGTGCAATATGCCTGAATCTGACAATTGGGGGAGGGGGGTAAGTGTGTGTGGCAAATGCGGCATTTATGTGCAGTTCCTAATCTGCCATGTTCAGCATGAATCTTTCACACAGTCTCTGCAACCAGGTAATGTTCAGCTCCTGTTGCAGCACTCAGTTCAAACAGCTTGTACTGTGGCATCACAGTGGAGGAAGGGTGGCTAGACCACCAGTGAGCAGCAGAAACAAAAGGGGGAGTGGACACAAGTCCATTTTCAGAGAAAAGAGTCCTGAAGGAAAAGGCTAGGGGACCAGAGGGTATAAACCCACGGAACTCGGAGATGTTAACTGCCTCACTGATGACCTTATTTAACAACTGACTGGAAACAAGCATGGCTCTGGAGGGCTGGAGGAAAGCAGACATGGCCCCTCTCCATGGAGAGAGTTGTGGATTGGGATTAATCCAACGAAAGGGGTTAAAAAGATGGATGGTCCCAGCACTGAGTTGCCCTCCTGTGGAACTGGAATGGTGTTTGATTTCTAGGCTGTATGCTGGGATAGAACCAGTGAAGCCAGTCTTTAGCAGTAACAGGATCGGAGCCCTTTCAGTGTTGTTGACTTTTGTCCTTCGTATGGGACTCCTGTAGTTTCTGCCTCTGGATGAGGGCACCTTACTTTTGGCTACATCTCGGCTGTGAATCAAGAAAACCTTTGGTGTTACAAGATGGTGATTGGCTTCGTCCATAGACTGCTGAATGTCTTTTATGTTTTGATTACAAGAGATGAATGGTGTTGAAACACTGACCATGGTAACCGTGAAAAAGATTATTGTTACTCCACCTACGTCTCCCCAAAAAGTTGTCCTTTCTCTGCCTCTGTCCAGTGGGGTCCCTCTAGCTGCCCCTCCCTCATCCTTGCCTGCTGAGGTCCCTCCTCCCTCAACTCTGCCAGTGTGGCCTTCCATCCCATCCACCCCCACCACCACCTCTGCCAGGTTGAGCCCCACCACCACCACCACCACCACTGCCACCTCTGCCAGATGAGGGCCCACCACTGCCACCACCTCCTCCTTTCACTTTAGGTGGCCCTGCAGCACACGGGTTTTCCAGATTTGGAGAACTTAGGAGGTCCAAACTAAGGAACTTTAACTGGGATGCAATACCAGAGGAGCGAATGAAGGGGAAACAGAATCTCTGGACTATGGTCAGTGACAGCGAGACTGACATGTCTAGCATGAATGAACTGTTTGCGCACAAGGAGGAACAGCAGTTGAAGTGCCATCCAGCTCAAGGAAGAGCTTCCACTCAAAAGCGCCAGTAAATAATACAGAACAGGTCTCTATCATGGATGCTAAGAAGAGTATGACTGTCCTCTTAGAAGTATGAAAGACAATCTAAGGGCAGCTCAAGGAATACATTATTTAACTCCTAGATGTAATCTGAATGTGGGTAAGTCATTGATACCCTTTAGAGGGATGATTCTGTGGAATAAAATCCCTGTGCATATGAAGGAAGTAAATCAGATGATTCACTTCTCTGATCTGAATAAGTGGTACCTGTGATGGGCTAGTAGTCTATTCCACTGTAATCAATGTGATATTTATTAATCCTGATTGTTTACATATATTGCTCCTTGTTGTATATTGTATATTTTTTATACTGTAACTAATGTCTGTTTTTGTATGTTATGTTCTATTATACAATGGCAAGAAAGAATCCTGGCTCCTGATTGGTCAGTTGGCCATCACAGCAGGGATGTTATCCTGGCATAACATCCCTGCTGATCTTATTATGTAGAGCTTGCATCTTTTCTTAAAAAAATATTTTAAAACACTAAATAAAATTCATTAAAATTATTTTTTTCTGTATAAAACAACGAGCCATTGTATAATAGGAATAATGCCCTCCAAGGTGGGTGTTATGCTGGGATAACATCCCTTCTCGGGTGTTGGACACCCTCGGCCGGTGGCCTTGGGCCCAACCACCTGAGGTGGGATGTTATCCTAGCATAACACCCACCCTGTCAGGCATTATTCCTTTATGAAACTGATTTTTGATGTTTGCTGTTTTGATACTGGGACTTCATTGTAAATGAGTTATGCTCAATAGAATGTTTCCCTTGTTCATATGAATAAAAAAGATTTACTACTACATAAGTTCAGCGTGGATTCATTGGGGGGGGGGGTGGCATCATGCCAAATTAATCTGATTGAGTTCTTAGACTGGGTGACCATGGAAATAGATCAAGATATGGCAGTGGACATGGCCTATCTGGGCTTTAGCAAGGTCTTTGACATTGTGCCACATTGGAGGCTAATACACTGAGCAGCCTAGGGGTGGGAACTGAAGTGGTGAATTTGATAAGGAACTGGTTAATGGATAGGGTAACAGAGGGTGGTTGTTAACAGCACTCACTCTAATGAGAAGATTGTGACTAGACAGGTGCCACAGAGCTCAGTACTGTGACCAGTCCTCTTCAATGTCTTCAAAGTTGCATTACAGAAGAACTGGAAGTGGCTAGTAGGTAGAAGAAAATATCCCTGGGAAGTGGAGACAAGTAGGGGTAAGTGGAAAATGGGCAGACTAGATGGACCATGATGGTCCTTTTCTGCTGACACATTGCTATAATACTATGAAGTAAAGGTATGCCTGTTTGCAGAAGACACCAAAATCTGTAATAAGATGGACACTCAGGAGGGGGTGGAGTGAATGTATAAGGACCTTGGGAAACTCAAGGAGTGGTCATGAGCATGGCAGTTGGGGTTCAATGGGAAAAAGTGCCAAATTATGCACCTACAGCATAGGAACACAGCAGCTGAGTATAGGATGGGGAGGTACTGACAGTCACTAACCAGGAAAGGGACCATAGGGTTATCCTGTCTGACCTCAGAGTGGATGGGCAGTGTGCTAAAGCAGTGTGTAGGGGCAGTGGGATGCTAGGATGCATAGGGAGAGGTATCTCCAGCAGGAAGAGGAAGGAGGTGTTGCCACTGTATTGCTTGCTGGTTGAGACCCTCCTGGAATAATGTGTCCAGTTCTGGAGGCTGCACCTCAGAACGGACATATACAGGGTGGAGGCAGTCCAGAGGAGGGACACTGAAATGGTGTAGGAGTGGCATCAAAAGTCTTATGAGGAGAGACTGAGGGATCCCAACAGGTACACCCTGGAAGAGAGGAGAGTGAGGAGGGACATAATAAACTTACAGGTGCCTCACAGGGGTGAACAGGATGCAGGTGGGGAATCTCTTTCAAATGAGAAAGAGCACCAGGACCAGAGGGCATGTGATGAAGCTGGGGAGGATTAAGAGGGATGCGAGGAAGTACTACTTCACTGAAAGTGTGGTGGATGCCAGGAACAGACTGCAGGGGAAAGTAGTGGAGGCAAAAACAGCAGGGGGCTTCAAGCATGCATGGGATAAACATAGGGGAATGTTAGTAAATAGGCAGGGAGGAGGGAGAGTAACCAGAGACCAGTTAGGTTCTCAGGAGACAGACTAGGCAGGGACCATCTAGGCAGACAGGATGCACCAAGTGCTCCTTTTCTACTGATAAATTCTGTTTCCATGTTTCTAGCAGCACTCTGGGGGGAAGAGTATAACAGTGCATTATGGGTAAAAATGGTGCAGTACACTCTCTGATCAGAGTGCCCACACACTAAAATATATCAAACACACTGCGAACTAGAACTTTTTTTTTTAGGTTTATTTTTGGCCTTGGTTGCTGCTGGGGGGGTGGCCTGTATTGGCTGGGTCCCAGTACTTGCCAGAATCCCGGGTGTCATGGGGCTCACAGACCTCGAATGTTAGAGGGTTGGCCCAAGGAGAGGAGGCTGAGTGTCTTGGGGACTGCTCACCTCCTCTGGTGAGACAGGGGATCTGGTACCTACCACCTACTGAACTCTAGTGTTGGCTAAGGGGCACAGGAGCTCGGGACCACCATGCTGGGTGCTCGTTGGGGCAGGGACCAGTGGACCTCTGCTTGTTGGGGGTGGAATGCTTGCTATGCACCGAGGTCATTGCATGTCTGACCTTGCTCCAGATGGGGGGGGGGGTGCATCAGGCAAAAATACCTCGGTGTGAACCAGAACATTTTTGAACCGTGGCAGAAACTGCTTGTTTTGGGGTGTTGCCTCCTGATGCTGATTGTTCACTGTAAGATGAGCCTTTCCCTTTAATAAGTTAGATGAACTTGTTCCTCAATATGTACTTTGTGGACAGAGACATGTAAAGTTCTGCTGGCTAGGGCCAGTGGAGTTTACAGCTCGGCCAGTTTATGACTACAGTCTTGAATACTGTTTTACAAAGCCGTCACTTGGCCATGTATTTAATATGGCTGCAAGACTATTTCTGTGGAATAATTTTGAGACACATTACTGTGATGGGTTCTCAAAACTCTGCTGGAGATCATTTATTGTGTTGCTTGATTACCATTGGGGCACGGTGATCTGTGAATGCCACAGTGGAATTTTGTTTGACGTCTAGTTGAGAAATGTACATTTTGCAATGCAATTATACAGTTCAGAGCAGGGATAATGGTTACGGGAAAAGAGGTTGCTGAATGCTGTCATTAGGATCTCTAGTCATCTTTCAGACTAATGCCCACTTAGAATCTGGCACTCGCTTCTACAGTGCAGCCCTTTAATAAGAATGCTTGTTATTTGTAGGAGAATCCTGCTTATAAAACAATATCACGTGCTTTCCCTGTTTAAACCAGTATTATTTTGATTTATATAAGATGTACAGTCTGTAGTGGAATGGTGAGATGCTGCTGCAGGGTCCACTCACTCCATACCCCAGGCTTAAAGGGACACTGTCAACCCCTTAGGCCTGAAAGTGTCTCTAGTTTAAAAAACACAACATTTTATGATTGGTCATGTTCTGCGGAGATTGCCAAGTAGCTAGTAGTTTGATTTGGATTCCTTTTTTCTGTTTAAAAGTAAAAAACAGGCTGCTCACCATACTGGTGTTACTGCACAAAAACGTGTTTGTGTACAGCCCATCATCAACTCCCATTGCATCTTTCCTGGACTTAGGAACACTCCTTTTGCTGGCAGTTCTACATATATGGGTCTATAAAATAAATATATATATATATATATATATATACCCCCATACACGTAGAACAGCCAGCAAAGATACTGTATGTACATTTAGGCAGCTCCCTTCCCCCGATTCTGTTACTAGGTAGATATATACAGCACCTGCAGCCTTGTTCCCTACTTACACCATCAAAACGCTTATTTTAGGGGTGAGGTTAAAGCGCTGTTCAGCAGCTTGGCTTGTACATGGAATCGAATCTATGAGCCAGGCATTGTAAGTAACATATTTCTTTTACTGCTGAACAAAAAAATAATGTAAAGAGCAGCTGATGCCTTCAGGAGAGTTTTAACAAAAAACATAACATTTAGACAAAGCTTGTATTTTACATTAGTTCTGTATTCCTCCTCCTCCGCATTATTTATTACTGATGTAATATGCATGAAAACAGGATCTTTGCTGGTGAAGAGTTCATCTATTTCTTTTGCTTTCTCCTTACCTGAGGTCATAATGCACTGCTTGTGACAACACAGTTACTGCCATAGCAACAGATTGTTATGTCACAACAGAGCATTATGACATGATGCAGAGAGTAAGCTATGAGGTAGATGAACTCTGAGTATAAAGATCATGGGCCGGTCTAGAAGGGTGGTGCAAGTCACCACCAAGCATAACTTCACCACCATAGCTGCGACATTGACCCTGCCCCTATTCCGAAGGGCGGGATCTCCCCAACTAAGTCCTGCAATTGGGCATGCGGCCAGGTATACTGAACAGAGGCGCACCTGGTGAGCATGCCATGGCTCTAATGCAGAGGCAAGTGCTCCCCCATGCCCAGCTAGCCACATTGGGTGCCCATGAACTGCCACATCAAGTGACCCCGTAGTGCACATGTACATAATGCCCCACAGGGCTGCCCACATCAACTGACCCCTGTAGTGCACATGTACATAATGCCCCTCAGGGCTGTCCACCCCCTGCCCCCAAATCCTGTGACAGAATGCCCCACAGGGCTGCCTCAGCTTCACCCCCAACTCTGTATAATTAATGTCACAAATTCTTACACCCAGACCCCCAGATCCCCATTGTAAAATGCCCCACAGGCTGGCACTGTCATCCCCACCCATGCCCCGACCCCCAAGTCGCCAGCAAATCGGCAAATACCCTGACAAGCCCTGGTCATCGATGGCCCCCCCACCCAGCCGTGCCAGCCCACCCAGCACCCCCACCTGTCCCACAGTGATTGGCACAGCCCACCTCTCACCTCCATGGCCAGCCATTGACTGAGTGCTTTTCTGAGCGTGTCTTTCCAGTGCGCCCTCAGGAACTCAGTGCGGCCAGCCATGGAGGTGAGAGGTGGGCTGTGCCAGTCGCCGCTGGGGATGGGTGGGGGTGCTGGGGGCTGGTATGGCTGGGTGGGGGCCACTAGATTACCAGGCCTTGTCAGGTATTTCGCGACGGCGGTTGGCGACTCAGGGGTCAGGGTGCTGGTGGGGGATGACAGCACTGACCTGCAGGCATTTTACAATGTGGATTTGGGAGGCTGGGGTGGGGCAGTCTGGGGCACATGCACACGGGATTGGGGGAAAGGGGTGGCAGCCCTGTGGGCATTATGTACACAGGGATTTGGGGGGGGGGTGGGCAGTCTCTGTGGGGCATTATGTACATGTACACTATGGGGGGTCACAGAGTGTGATTTGCGGGGCCTTTGCTGTGTGGGGGGGTAAGGGGCAAGCACAGCACGGGATTGGGCGAACTGTGTGATGCCCAGTGGGGCAACAACTGGGGTGGTCTGGGCATGGGGTGCACATGGACCGGGTTCCACAGGACCCTCGGAGGATGGATGTAAGTTACTCCAGCTAAATGCAGGTGTAACTTATGTTGCTGGTTCTCCTCCGGGGGTTCTTGTAGAATCCCGACATTGGGGACTTTGTTGCTGCCCTTCTGGAATGGGGCGCAACTGCTGCTGTAAACCCCCTAGTGCCATGTTGCTGGGGGTTTATGGTGCAACTGCCAGCGTAACAGCTGTTTGGCTCAAGTGGCCTGCAACATCTTTGTAGAATAGCGCAAGTCGCAACTGCTGGTGTAAGTTGCTACTTGTGCCATTCTACTTGGCGCAAGTGCTGTTATGCCAGGTGTAACTTTTATAGAATTGGGGCCCATGTATTCATGCAAATTTCCTCCTCAGTAATAAATAAAGTGCAGGAGAAAGCTAAAGAATATATATGGAATGCATGCTGAATTGTACCTAAATAATATTTTTTTTCAAAGTTTTCTTTGAGGCACCAGCAGCTCTTAAATTATGACTAAATTAGCTCCTCTTGCAGGCACCTGCTTGGTTTCAGTTGCCTGGCTGGACCATGACAGCTACTTTTTTAAAGGGACACTGTCAACCCCCTTAGGTCTCAAAGTGTCCCTAATTTAAAAAACACATTTTATGATTGCCAGCAGTTTGTAAAGATCGCTGATGTAGTTGATAGTTTGATTCTGGCTCTTTTTTTCTTTAAAAAAGTGAAAACAGACTGCCCACCATAGTGGGGTTACTACACAAAAACAGGTTTGTTTACATTCCTTGATCAGCTCCAGCTGCATCTTTCCTGGACTTGGGAACACCTACAACACAGTCAAGTCCCTCATGATGCAGTGGGAGTTTAGGAGGCTATTGCCTCATGCCATGAGTGACTGCACTGTTTGGATATGTTTCTAATGCTCGGGGAAGTATGCAGTAAGAACAGATTCAGGATTGTAAACAAAACAAGGTTTCTTATAAATATACATTAATATGCATTTCAGTTCTACTAAACAAGCAGACAGACAAAACAAACAGCAACATCAATGAATTTTAGGGAAGGTAAGCAATCATAAAATGTAGATTGTTAACTAGAAATAATATGATGAAAAACTGGTTGACAGTGTTTCTTTAAGTCTGATGCTTATAGAGTTGCTGTCGCATTGTTTTAAAATATAAACACCAGATTTTCTCTAAGATTACATTGTATCTTTGCCTATATTTCCAGTATACCTTCTTTTTCCACAAAATTGTATATTTAAAAATTAGCTCTAATTTTTTCTTGATGACTCAAATAGTAATGGCTGCTCATGCAAGCTTTCAGGATCAGGGGAAGCTCTTGTCCAACTGAAAAGCTTCCTGGATGTGGAATCCAGCTACCAGGTGATGTGTACCATGTTTCCATATATAGCTTGCAGAGCCCGACCAGTAATAAGCCACCGTTTTTATATTTTTAATGATTCATGGAAGTCTGTGCCATAATAAATCTTTGGAAGATTTCGTGACACGTGCTTAAAAGCTCCAAGTTCTATTAATTTTTAACTCAATTTTTCCAGCAGTGCAAAGGAATTTTGCATGTTACACTTGGAGACATACAGCATTCAGCACTCGGATGTTGGGTTTTTATAAACTGGGTGGCAGTTTCTCCATAACACAGTTACAGCTATTTTATGGCAATCTAGACAAATAAAAAAAAAAAACACTAACGAACAAGATAGATAAAACTTTCATTTTTATACAGGATCATTTCGTAAGGGACAAACAATATTTTCAACAAAAGGCCTGTGTATTACAAAGAAGAAAGAAAGAAAGAAAGAAAGAAAGAAGGAAATAAAATTTCAGGAATACCAGCCACATTTAAAGTGAATTTGTCACTTTTGGAAAAACTTTCAAAACATAGAAGTTAGACAAATTCTGCTTATATTTCATAGAATTTCTGTATTTTTATTCCTTGCATTCTTAATCACTGGGTTACTTTACACGGAAAAAGGATCCTTATCCTTTACATTTCATCATTTGTTGAAGTCACAAACCTCATTTTGTGATGTTGTAATCATTTCCACAACAACAAACAGTGCCATAAACAGAGGATGGCATGGGGTCATAACAGCGCAAAGAAACACCACACAGCAATACATGTCATAAAACAGTGGCACTTGCAAACAACATCAGGTACAACAGCAACCCGACTAGGAGAGCGCAGCCCCATTGACAATAGTGGGACTTTTTGTTTTATGCAGGGGTCTTCGCCCCCCATCCCCCCAGACTTAAAATAACCAACTCCAGGGGGTCATGGACTTCAGGGATGGGGAGAAAATTGGGAGAGGGGAAATTATTTAAAAAAAAGACGACAACGTTGCAGCAGGAGGAGACCTGGCAGGACCTGACGGGAACCAGTGGTCCTAGGTCTCCTGCTCTGCCATGTGCTGGTACCCTAGCCACACCACCATGGGAGCAGCTCGACCAGCACCCCAGCACATGGCAACTCGATTCCTCCACAGGATGTCTGCAGTGTGACAGAGGTAGCGGTAATTCCCTATCGCTATTCTAACCCCTGTCATTCTAAATCCTTTTGTGCTTTACACAGTGCGGTTCTTTCAGCGCTCTTCCTGGTACACTGTTATGACTCGGTACCACAGAGGATTATGACCTCAGCAAAGGATTAAGCAGCAAAAGTGAGTGAACCCCAGGAAACATAGATCCTGCTTCCGTGCACATCACCCTTGTAATAAAGACCAAAGAGATGAGAAATGTAGAAAAAATATAAGACATGAGTAGAATTGTTTCTAAATAATACAGAGCAACCAATGGGGTAGATGAGAGGGACCAGTCCACTCAACCTTTTAGGCCCCACAAAATGACCAATGACATTGGCATTGTCGTGAAAGGCTCTGGTCGATCCCTTCCCCCCCCCCAACTTTTTAGCCATGGTCATATTCATGGTAAATAGTACTTGATGCTTTGTACTAATTATATTCATATGCTTGCACTATAAATGCTGGCTTTTTCAAGACTGAGAGATGCTGCCTGATGAAGACCAGTTTTGGCTGAAGCACTGGTGCTGTTATACAACCTTCTTGGCTGGTCCTTTGTTGTTTGTGAATTCAAATAAAACAGTTTACTATTTTTGTGTGAGCTGACTCGTCTCTCCTTTCTGCCAACATGCCTCTTGAGTACTAGCTGTTCTACTTTCCATGCACATTAACCTTGGAATAAAGACCAAAGAGATGAGAAGTGCAGACAAGATATAAGATGTGAGTTTAACTGTGTCTAAATAGTATGTTTTTCACTTTAGTGAGAACTCATCACTCTTTCATATTGTATCTTGTATCGTCCAGTGTCAACTGTGGCTAGTTTGACACTGACTCTGTCTGTGGTCTCACTAACTCACTATACCATGACAGTCTTTATAGCCTACTACATGTAAGAAAATATATAGAATAACGTATGAATAATGTATATGCAACCATACACAACAAGGATGTTTTTCCACCGAGGGGTTGCCAGAATGACAGCGTGACCTCAAGAATGAAGCTTGAGAGGTCCCTGTTGTCATGGCAACCCCAAGGTTGAAACACAGCTTTAGACTGTATGGTTACCCATTCCTTATTCTGTATAGTGTATCCCTCTCTCGTCCCTCTCCACAACTCATCTGACTGCCCTCCCTGTATTATGTCTTCACTCCCTGACACCACACTCTCGACCGTTGGTGCCTCTCTCACAACTCATTACATTGTGACATAACTACTGCAGCAGAACAAAAAGTCATTCTGTAGCAGTAGTTATGTCACTACTACTGCAGAACCATTTTTTCAAGTGTATGGATTTCCATACACAACAAACCCTACCCATATGCTCTAAAAATATTTACACTGACCTACAGTTTTTGCATACTGTACATAACACTTTAACATGTTATCAGCTCTTGTACATGACACTTTAACATGTAACAGATGGGGAGGCTATAAGGGATCTGGGCATGGAGGACCCCCTGGCTGGGAGTGACCATCACATGATGTGGTTCACACTCAATATGGTCAGGGAAACAGGAGGTATGGTTATGAGGGTGATCGATTTTAAGGGAGCGGACTTTAAAAGGATGGGGGAAATTTTGGTTGAGCACCTGGTGGGAATTCAGACATGCATGAGTGCTAACCATAAATGGGAGATCATTAAAAAAGGACTAGCAGAGGCAACTGAAACTTGTACTAAGACATGGAACAAGAAGGGTAGGGCAAAGAAGCCAAGCTTGCTGACTCGGGAGGTCATGGAAGGGATGCGGGCCAAGAGAAAGGCATTTCAGAGGCTTAGGAAATCGGGAGGGCAAGGGGACAAAGACGAGTACACAAAAAAGTTCAGGGAGGTTACCAGACTAGTCAGAGTGGACAAGGCTTCCAGAGAGCTGAGACTGGCACAGGGAATCAAGGACAGGGAAAATGACTTCCTCCAATACATTGGTGAGAGAAGAAGAAACAAAGACCAGATAGTGAGGCTTAAGAAAGATGGGGGGTGAGTGGAGAAGGGGGAGGACTAGGCAGAAGCACTGAATGAGTACTTCTGCTCTGTGTTCACGAAGGAAAAGGGAGTGCAAATACCTCAGGGGAAAGGTGGAGTGGGCAGAGGGGGAGCGGGGGTGACTGATATCGGGATTACAGAGGACAAGGTGCTGTAAGGACTAAGGGTGCTGAGGGTGGACAAAGTACCAGGACCAGATGGCATTCACCCTAGGGTACTTGGGGGGCTAGCGGAGATCCTGGCGGGACCACTGGCAGACCTGTTCAGTACATCACTGGACACAGGATGCATGCCACAGGACTGGTGGATGGCCCATGTGATGGCCATTCATAAAAAAGACCCAAAGGATGATCCAGGCAACTACAGAACAATGAGTTTCATTTCAGTTGTGGGGAAGCTCATGGAGTCAATCCAAAAAAAGAGGCTGGTAACCTTTTTGGAAGACAATGGTCTCCTAGGCGGTCATCAACACAGTTTAGTCTCGGGCAGATCCTGCCAGACAAACCTAGCTGGGTACTATGACTGGGTTACCAGGGAACTGGACAGGGGCCATGCTGTGGATGTCATGTATTTGGACTTCAGCAAGGCCTTTGACTCAGTGCCGCATGGGAGGCTGGAGGAAAAACTGGAATACATAGGGGTGGGAACAAAAATGGTCAATTGAATCACCAACTGGCTGAGGGGTAGGCAGCAAAGGGTGGTGGTGGTGGTGGGGGGACTGTCATCACCAAGGGATGTTAATAGTGAGGTGCCCCAGGGATTGGTACTGGGACCAGTGCTGTTTGGGATATTCATAGCCGATATCTCAAATGGGATCTGGCATAGAATCAGTCTGTTCATAGACGATACTAAGATCGGAGCTGTGGTAGATGACATAGAGGGGTGGCGGCGGCTGCAGGAGGACCTGACCAAACTACAGGAGTGGTCGGAGACATGGCAGTTGGGGTTCAATGCCAAGAAGTGCAAGGTCCTGCACTTCAGAGAAAGGAACCAGGGGAGGAAATATCATTTGGGAGGGGTACAGTTGGAAAGCACAGTGGAGGAAAAAGATCTGGGGGTACTAATAACAGGGAGCATGAACCACTCTGCTCAGTGCAGGAAGGTGGCTGCAAAGGTGAACAAGATGCTGGATTGCATAGTGAGGGGAATCTCCTCTAGGTACAGAGAGTTGATCCTTCCCCTGTACAGATCACTGGTTAGGCCACACCTGGAATATTGCATGCAGTACTGGTGTCCATTCCTGAAGAAGGACATCAGATTGCTGGAGGGGGTGCAGCATAGGGCAATGAAGATTATCCAGCGACTGGAGGGAAAATCCTATGAGGAGAGGCTGAGTGAGCTGAACATGTACTCCCTGGAGGAGAGGAGGGATAGGGGGGATATGAACAACACCTTTAAATGCTTAAAGGGAATAAACAAGACTAATACAGAAGGAATTCTTCAGATCAGAAGGGGTGGGGGACATGAGAGGGCATCAGCTGAGATTAGAGGGGGAGATTCAGGAGGGAAATCAGGAGGCACTTTTTCATGGAAAGGTTAATAGACAAGTGGAATACTCTGACCAAGGAAGTGGTATCGTGTAGAACTGTGGGAGGATTTAAGAGGCGGTGGGACAGAGTGAGGGGGGTTGTTTTGATGAGGGGAGTGTGGGGCAGCTGCAAGTTGAGGGGCTAACTGCACAATCAAGTAGATTTGATAGACCATGAGACTTGTTTCTACTGGCATTTCATATGTTCGTAATCAGCTTTAAATTGGCCTATTTCCTCAACAAGGGGTTAAAAGCCCCCCCATCTAGTCTGCACATACTATGTAATGATTCCTATACAATACAGAGCAAGTTGCACAAGTAAAGGAACAAAAAAACAGATAATCTGTATGCACAAAAAGGCCCTTTGGCCCACTGTGTCTGCAAATTGCTACCTAACTAATGTGGAATGAGAGAGCCCCATAGGCTCTTCACACTCTCCTTCCCCCACTCTTTCTGGTATGGTGTTTACTAAGCCCTTGTATCTGACCTACCCTTGTTTAACTCTCCCCACTAATTTCACAAAGACTGTCTCCTCTGGCAGCCTATTCCACTCTTCCATCACCCTTTCTGTGAAACGTATGTATGCTGTCTCTCTTAAACTTGCCCCGCACCAGTATTATGGAGTTGCCCCTGGTGTTTGTTTTCCCATTCAGTCTGAACAATCCCTGCCATCCACTTTAGTTACTCTGTGAAGGTATTTACATGGTTCAGTCATGTCCCCTCTCTCTTTTCTCATCTCAAGCACGTACAGGCATGTTCAGCTCTGCCAAGCCCTCCACATCTGTCCTTTCCCTGGAGCATTTTAGTTAGTCTTTTCTGCACTGTGCCTACTCTATTTCTGTCCTTTAGATGTGGACTCTAAAACTGCACCCAGTACTCCAGGTGAGGATGAATTAGTGAGCTATACAGTAGTAGCAGCACCTCCATTCTCCTGCTGGCAATCTACCTCTCTATGCAGCCCAACATCTTATTTGTTCTACCCACCACCTTGTTGTATTTTGCTGATGTCTTCAGACACCTGAAATTATTACTCTTAAGTCCTTTTTCTCTGTAGTCCTTTCCACTACTACCTCCTCATTCTGTATTCAGTGGTAGGAATTTTTAACCCTATGTGCATCACCTGGCACTTCTTAGCTTTACATTTTTACTGCCATACTTTTGACCACCTTTCCAATCCACCCACGTGTTCTTCCATAACTTTGACACCCTCTTTGCTATCCATCCAGCCACAGATCTTCGTGTCATCTGCAAAAAGGGATATCTTGCTCTGAATCCCTACTTTTATGTTGCAGATAAAAATGTTGAATAGGACCGGCTCCAATATCGATCTCTGAAGCACCCCGTTAGTGACTTTCCTAACCCCCAAGAATGCACTATTCATTACGTCCTCTGGGTCCTCTCTTTTCCCAGTGTTAAATCTAAATGTGCTGGTCGCTCTGCTGCCTGCAGAACATGTCAATCACGGCATTTGCCGCAGCTCAAACAGAGGTTTATGTCTTCAGTTCAACCCTTCAGAGATGTTTTAGAAGACAACTTCCAGGCACGATGGCCTTTCTGTCTGTGTTGTATGTTGTAATGGATCATTTGATTGATGACTCTGTCTTGTGTTTTGTAATTACGCTACTGCTGTCAGCAGGGTGACCCTGGAAATAAGATGCTGCATCTCGGAGGGGATTCCCTCTACATAATTTATAAATAAAATAACTGGCCAGTCAGTATTCTCTTTTGACCAGACGTGAGAATGAGAATATGATTGAGCTATGTATTTCACTTGAAAGGGCAAGGAATTAAACAGCTTGTAGCACCCAAAAAATATAATTTTGTTTTAAAGCAATAAATTGTTACTTGTTTCTGAGGTTTTTTTTCTTTTTCTGTTTGCTCATTAGAAAGTTTTATACCTGATTGTATTAGTTGTGATGTAAAGTGCAGTACTTTACCTGGTAGCTGGCATATCTAATTCTAGTTTGCATGAGCATTGTGACCTCGCTCATTATGACATTGCAAGTGACTGATCTGGCTGAGAGACAGTGGCTCTTTTTTGATCAGTTGTGTCGTCATAGTCAGTAAGACAGTGCTGATGAGGTATAAAAAGGACTAGAATTAATTATGCAAGCCTCTGTGTAGAGTTCTGTTCCACACATCACACATTGTACTGTCAGGTAGAAACTCTTGTAATAATGTGAAGGGAAAATAAAAAAGTTTTCAAATGTGAAACGTAGTCTGGTTACTTAAAAAAAAATATTATTTATTTGGGGTAGTGTACTAGCTATTTACTTTTTTTTTGTTGGGTGTTGAGGGTAACTACCCTTGCTAGGGATACTGTGAAGCTGCCAGGCTGGGCTAGCCATCAGTTTGGAGCTGCTGTCTGAGTTTCAAAGTTCTAAGTTGAGTTTTAGTTTGCTCCCCTCCTATGCTAAAAGTTTATCTAATTTGTGGCAGAGTCAAGACGAATTCAAGAACTATTAAACCAAAGTTGGTTTAAGTTCTATATGTTTTTAATTTGCCATTCGGTAGTAGTAGCATCTTAATTAGAGGAACAGGAGCAGGGACCAAGTGCTAAGCTCATTATTACCTCCAGACGCTTTTTGAAGTCCGAGCTTTAAATTGCTTAACCTTGATAACAAAATGGCTGCCCAGGCAAAATGGAGCTAGTTAGAGTTTTTAGTAAGGTAGTTTTTAGGAGTCAGCTTTTATTGTTTTTAGAGAGGAGCCCTGTACATATGTAGAGCAGCTTGCCTTCATCTGGCACGTTTGTAAAGAGTTTTCACTGGCAGTAGATTTTGTGAGGACTTACCACTTTATGGCGGTAGTGAGCTCAGCACTGTAGCAGCAGTTGGATATTTGGAGTGAAAGTGGGCCGAAGAATCGAGCCAGCTGCAGGTTTTGTTCTCTCAGTTTGGATAGACTGTTCATTCTCATTTACAACAGAGCAGAGTTCTGGAACCAGCTAGAGCAGAGGAGTGTGATAAGATCAGGTCAGCCCGGTCAAAGATCGGAGACTTTCATGTGGTATGGGGTGGTGTTTATGTGATGACCTGTCTGGTCCCCAGGATTCTGCTACTAAATTGTAGCAGAACAAAGATGAAGAGTATGTTCACTGTTGTAGCTACTACTCATTTGAATAGTGGAGACAGCAAGAAGACGAGACTATGTTCAAGTGGATCCACACCCCCATTCATGGAGTATGGGGTGGCCGAACCTATTGTGAACTGTTTTTTTGTGACTTGAAATGCTTTTTCCTTGGATTAAAAGGACTGCAGGTGGTGAGAGTACCTGTTGCTTTTTATTTCTGGTTGTCTCCTAGAGTGATGTAGTGCACTTTCCAGCAGCAGTGAGAGAGCTGTCTGAGAAGGTGAACGAGCTATTTTTCCTGACATGGAGACTTTTTGGATTCTCTGTGGTGGGCACAGAGACTTGATTTCATTATAAAATAACTCACAAGAGACAAAAACAAAGACTGACAGTGTTTCACTGCATGTAGTTTACTGGATTGTCCTTGCTTTTATTTATTTTAGTACTGGGTTTACATGTAGGGTTGGGAAGGGGAAAAGAGATAATAATTAAGAATGTAGTGTAGATTAGTGCTTGGTTGTGGTTTGGGTGGGTGGATAGGTATTTATTATTATATTAGAGTTTGTGTGACTGTGGTTGTCAGTGTAGGAGAGCCTAGGGTTAGGGTAGTGAGAGGTTGGTGCTATGGTGTGGACCTTCCTTTAAGGGGAGTGTGTTTTAATAGTGGATGTTGTTTGGGGTTGTTTGGTAGTGAGGTTGTGTGACCAGTGGAATAATGTGTGTGGGTCTGAGGTCCCTCAGGCTTAGTTACTGCCCATCCCAGTTGCTAGTCCTCTGCCTCTTTGATGACTCCCCCTGCCAGCAGTGGCATATAGATGCTGCAGGGGGGTGGGCATCATGAGGAGGCAGGATGGTAGGTGGAGGGGGTTTTAATGCGGGGCATTATAAGGGTGATGAGGACCAGGAAATGCCCTGGGGCAAAATGGGACTTAGGGAGAGGCCTGACGTGATTGATTCCCATACCCAAGGTTCCCACCAGACCATGTGGGCAAGTAGTCTTGTAGGTCTGCAGTCTCCATTCATCCACTGTGTGCAGCATTGTGCAATGCAAGATTGATGAAAAACAAGTCTGCAGTTTGGCTTGCATCATGGCAACCTGGCTGGGTGACGATGTGGGGCCAGTTTTGGAGGCGTCAATCCTAGCTGGATTCTCTGTTGTTCACTGTCCATGGAGGATTACTGGGGTGGGGGAATGGCCATCTGCTTTAAATCCAAATTGAACTTCAGGGTGCATCCAGTGGGAGGTACTTAATCGTTTGAATGTGTGGCTGTGCATGGGGTCCAGGTGCAGGTTGTGGGATCCTTCTTGTATACTGTCCTCCAAGGCACAAAAAGGCTTTCTGCTTTAAATTCAAATTGAACTTCACGGTGCACCCAGTGCGGGGTACATCATCATTTGAATGCATGGCTGTGTGTGGGGGTAAAGGTGCAGGTTGTAGGGTTCTTCTTATGTACTATCCTCCAAGTCATGAGAAGGATTTCCTGCAGGAAATCACAGACTTCATTGCTGAGAGGGTATTGGGGTTGCCTAGATGGTTGGTTCTGGGTGACTTCAATTGCTGGGTCAGTGATGAACTCTCGCAATTTGGACAAGATTTCCTCCAGTTGACGTTATTACTGGGTCTCGCACAAGTGGTTACTACTGTGACTCACCAACACTGTCATGTATGGCCCTCGTGTTCTCACTGGGACTTGAGATTGTTCCAGTTAGTTGGTCAGATTGCTGCACAGTGAAGTTCTTGTTTGGGGTCCCCCCTGCTGTTCCCCCCCCCCACTGTCCACCCCCTGTGGAAACAGTTGACTACCATCTTTTAAAGGAGTTGTACCCAGCAAGACTCCAGGTGACTTTGGACCTCTCGGGTGTGATGCCTGCTTCAAACCCCAGGAAATCTTACTGTATTCTGACATATGCAATATTGTCCTTCCATTGTACTGCCCCAGAGCCGAAATGGTTAATAGTACCTGTGCTAATGATGGAATGCTAGGCTCATGCTCAGTTTTCAGACTACTGTCCCTGGTAAACATTCTACAACTGTCAGATTCTTTACTCTGCTTGCCTTGTACAGATGCCTCAGAGCGCCCTCCTTCATCTTTCTTGAAGCATTTTATTTTCTCGGGTTTTTGAAGTAAATTGTATTTCTATTTATTTTTTAAAGCACTATCCTTGAGTTTACAGGTAAATTAGTCTCGACTCAGTGTTATTCCAGTAAGTTTTTTCCAGTTTCTTTTCAGTTCATTTAACTGGGAGGCAACCAAACTTTTATTTACATTTTAAAAAGTATGTTTCCTCAGAGAAGGTACTTCAGAGGCAGAGGCAGAAGGGGCAACAGCCGTACTGGCACCAGCACTCAGCCAAGTGCACAGACTAAGCAGACCCCTGGGGGTTCTGCCAGGGCCACCTCCCCACTTCCAGTATGGGGCAGGCTGGCCCACTACCTCCAGGCTTGGGACTCCATCACTACAGAAATGGATGGTTCCTGGAGGCAGTGTGCCAGAGGCTTGCCCTCAGGTTCAGGATCATGCCCAAACTGAGGGCAAAGTTTCGCAGAGCTGCCAGTCTATCAGAAGTAACTGTTGGAAGAGGAAGTAGCAAAACTAAATCAAGACAAAGCAGTAGAGCCTGTTCCCTTGGCCCACAAGGAAAGAGGTCTTTGCTCAGGATGCTTCCTCACTCTAAAAAAACAAGGGAATGGCAGCCCATATGGGATCTCAGACATTTAAAATGGTCACTCTGTCTACCATCCTCCCTACATTCAGGAAGGGGGATTGGGCTAGCATCTTTGGACTTAAAGGACGCTTACTCCTACATCCCTGTCAGGCAATCACACAGAAAGTACCTTAGGATCAGATTGCCATTAGACCACTAACAGTTCAGAGCCATGCCTTTTGGCCTTACCGCTGCTCCAAGGGTGTTTACCAAGTGCCTAGCAGTGGTAGTAGCACACCTAGGGAGACAAGGGGTTACAGTCTTCCCATACCTGGCCGACTGGTTGGTGGTAGGCCAGTCTCCTCAGTGGGTAGAGATGCACTGATCACAATCCAGGATACCCTGTGTACACTGGGCCTCCTGATAAATCAGAAAAAGGCGGTGCTAATGCCAGTTCAGCACCTGGACTTCATAGGGGTGGAACTGAACACTCTGAGAGGATGGGCCTTCCTCCCACAGGGATGGTTAGACAGCTTGGTGCAGCTGGCAGGCTCATTCCAGCTGCATGCCCCCAGACCAGTGTGGCATTTTCTACAGCTGTTAGGACACATGGCTGCATCTACAGCAACAGTGTCAGGGTCAAGATTCCAGATGAGAGACATTCGGTTTCACCTCAGGTCTCACTGGTCCCAGAAAAGAGATTCCCTGTCAAAAATGGTTCCAGTCACAGGAACCCTGCTGCAAGCCCTGCAAAGATGGCAGGAAAAAGACAACCTCAGGGAAGGTGTGCCTTTCTTCCAGCTGCCGTCAGCAGCAGTCTTAACAACAGATGCTTCCCTCCTAGGGTGGGATGCACACCTAGGGGAACACACTGTACATGGTACCTGGGTCCAGCAGGAGTCCTTGCTTCACATAAAGCCTGCTGTAGCTCAGGGCAGTTTATCTAGGCATTCAGTCCTTTGCTCCAATGCTTCAAGGCAAGGTGGTTCAGATCAGGACAGACAATACAACCACTATGTACTACATAAACAAGCAAGGGGGCACAACATCGTCTACACCGTGCACAGAGGCCATGAAAGAGTGGAGTCTAGCTTACTCCCTGGAGATCTCCCTCTCAGCAGTCCACCTCCCAGGGAAGGACAATGTCCTGGCAGATGTTCTCAGCAGGATCAACCAAAACCACCATGAGTGGTCCCTAAACAGACAGATCCTGCAAGTGGTGTTCAGAAGGTGGGGCCCCCCCCAGAGGTGGACCACTTTGAAACCCCAGACAATCACCAGCTACCACAGTTCTGTTGCAGGCCTCCTGCAGGGGGCACAGTTCCTCTGGATGTGCAGCTGTTGGATTGGACAGGGACATTCCTGTATGCCTTTCCTTCACTTCCCCTGTTGCTCAGATTGCTGAACAAACTCAGGGTTCAACCAGCGACAATGATCCTCATTGTTCCAGACTGGGACAGACAACCATGGTATTCTCTGCTTCTGACCCTGTCAATTTCCAGGCCAATCTCTCTACCCCGGAGGCACAACCTATTGGGCTCCTTGCAGGGCACGGTCCTTTACCCCCAATCTCCGGTCTCTCAGGCTAAGGGCCTGGATCTTGGGGACTTAGAGTATGCAGACTTGCACCTTTCTGGAGGGGTGCTAGAGGTTCTTAGGGTTTCTAGAAAATCCTCTACCAGGACTTACACCTCTAAATGGAAGAGAGTTTACATTTGGTGCCAGAAAAAAGAAATAGACTGCTGCCAGGCTGGCTTGTCAGTCATCCTAGAGTATTCGGCACACTTTCATTCTCTCGGCCTTAGGCCTTCTACTCTCAAAGTACACTTAGCAGCTGTCTCTGCTTACCTATCAGCTGGTAAGGGGTCATCTCTGGCAGCTAATCAAGTGTTTAGGAAGTTCTTCAAGGGTGTCATGCATTGGTATCCCCCTCATAGGGAACACACCCCAGCATGGGTACCTCAATATTTGCATTGGCCAGCTAAAGCAGCCACCGTTTGAGCCCATGTCTTCAGTACAGCTCAAGTACTGACATGGAAAACAGTGTTCCTGGTAGCCGTCACCTCAGTTAGGAGGATCAGTGAGCTCCAGGCCTTGGCCACTGAGCCAGATTACATATCAGTCCATAGGGGCAAGATAGTCCTCAGGACTAACAGACAATTTCTGCTTAAGGTGGTGTCGGACTTCCACCTGAATCAGTCCATTACTTTGCCAGTCTTTTTTCACTGACCACTCTAGTTCAGGGGAACGTAGACTGCACAGCCTAGATGTCAAGAGAGCTAAAAACTACTACTTGGGTCACATAAAGGGCCACCAATTGGATAGCACTCAGCTCCTTCTGACCTAGGGAGAAGTGGGAAAGGGTAACCCCGCCTCAAAGAGGTCTATTGCCTGCCGGATTGTTGTTTGTATTCAGTTCTGCTACAGCAGCGTAGGTAAAGAATCCCTGCAGGCCTTAGGGCTCTCTCTACAAGGGGTACAGCTGCCTCGATAACAGCTGCAAGAGATATTCCTTTGTTGGAAATTTGTAAAGTAGCTACCTGGAAAACAGTCCACACCTTTACCAAACACTACAGCCTGGATACCCAGGCCAGAAGTGATGCCAGGTTTGGCACAGCAGTACTGCAGAGCCTGTTTCCTAAATAGGTTCTCTACCCTCTTCCAAAGGTACTGCTTGGGTAGTCTGCATATGTCAGAATACAGTAAGATTTCCTGGGGTTTGAAGGAAACATTACCTACCATAGTAGTCTTGTTTCTTCCAAGGGAATCTTACTGTATTCTGAACTCCCACCCTGCCTCCCCTGCTAGAACCTATGGGCACTGCAGCACAGCTGTCCATGCTGTTGTAAACCCTTGAGTGGTTCTATTGTTGGGCTTAGTGATATGAGTCTTAGTGTTGCCCACATTTTTAGTTGAAGGGGATTGTTGTTGTTAATTATTTATTTAATTGTTAAAGTTAGTACAGATAGCGTGTTAGTATTCATGCTCCGTAAGAATCTGATAGTTGTAGAATGTTTACCAGGGACAGTGATTTGAAAACCAAGCATGAGCCTAGCATTCCATCTTTAGCATGAGTTTTATTAACCATTTCAGCTCTGGGGCAGTACAATGGAAAGACAATACTGCATCTGTCAGAATACAGTAAGATTCCCTTTGAAGAAACAAGATTACTGTGGTAAGTAATGTTTTCATGTGGGACAGGATTGGAGTTAGTGGTGGTAGCCTGTAATAGGGCTGTTGCCTTGGCCCTCAGTACTGTCACACCAGTACATATACGACCCAAGTCTTTCCACTTGGGATCCCTGTGTTTTGATGGAGAGCTGAGGAAGATGAAGGTTTTGGGTAACAGAATGGAGTGTTGTTGGCAGAAATCTGGGGCAGCTGGGGACAAGCTGGCTCTAACAACTCACTACAATGAGTATCAGAGGGCAGTTTCTCATAAGAAGGTAGCATTTCTGTCCAGGGAGATTGCGGTGGGGAGGAACAGACCAGCTCAGCTTTTCCAGACTGTGGACAGGTTGTTACATCCTGCCTGTCTACAGCTGTTAAAAGCATTTTCATCCACCCAGTGCAAAGATTTCATTCAATTATTGTTCTTGATTAGGTCTGGGATAATCCCAATTGGGCTGTTGCAGCCCAGCAGTGGGGAGTGGGTTGTCACAAGGAGCAGTCCTCCTGCCTGAGGCGAGGTATCTCGTGATATAGGCTAATCAATTTGATCAACTCAGTGTGAGCGCCAGACAGAATAACGAGGTATGAATAATAGTAAGGGTGTGAAAGGAGTGAAGGTGGAAAAGAGTGAGGAATATGCAGGTTGGGAAAGAGCGAGGAGATGCGAGATATAGTGCAGCTGCTGTGAACTGCAAACCGTGCTGCCGGCTTAGCTTAGTGGTTAGAGTCAGTACCTCTGAGGAGTTTGGTCATGCTGCACAACTGGGTTCGATCCCCAGGTGGTGATTTTTTTATTGTAATGTTGATATTTGTTCTGTACTGTATAGTTTGCCCGTGTTGGGGTTCATTTCTACTCCTGCTCCCCCACTTTTGTCAACTCCTCTAGTGGCACTATTGGGTTTCCGCCCCCTGTGATGTTTTATCCCTTCTCGAGTTGCCTTCCCAAGGGAACATCCCCCCTTTTACTTATTTCTCCCATTCCTCGAATTGGCCCTCCTCCCCGAGGTGGTTATTTTAGATAAGGGTGTGTGGAGGACAAAGCACTTTGCTGTTTTGGCACTAGCTGTAGTGCTGGTCGCTGGTTTTGAAATCGTTATTTTGTGTTCATCCTATTGTGTCTGTGCCATTTTTGCTTAGTTGTTATTACATGGAACTCTGGGGCGAGTTTAAACTAGTATTGATGGTGGAGGTATGTGGGGTAATTTCTGAGCTGTGACCCAGTTTATGTGAACTGGACATGGACCCAACGCACCTCCTAGTGAGTTGTGTGAGATTTCTGGGCCCAGAGTTTGCCAAGATAGTCTGGTGCATCCTTTTGGAGGGTTCTTTTCTGAGTGCATTGAAGAATGCACTGGTGAGACCCCTTCCAAAAAAAGGTCTTTGGACCTGGACTGCTTGGCAAATTTTAGACCTGTCTCTATCCTTCTCTTTTTAGGAAAGGTTATCGAGAAGATAGTGGCTCTGTAGCTTGAAGTCCACCTTACAGCCTTTAACATTTATGAGCCACTCCAGTCTGGATTCAGATCGAAGCATAGTACAAAGACTGCATTGGCCAGGATGCATTATGACCTCCTCAGTGATAGATATAGAGGGGAATGGTCAGCTCTCATTCTACTTGATCTCTCATCGCATTTGATGCTGTGGACCATAAGTTGTTTTTGGATCATCTTAGGGAGTAACTTAGGGAGTAAAAAATATCTAACCGTCTGCAATTTTAACCACCCAGACTCTTCACTTCTTCTTGATGACCTTAAGACCATAAATTGGCAGCGCCTATATGCTCTCACTGATGTGTCCCTTGCGGTCAACTAATTCACTGACATTCTCCTGGTTATCCAGGACCGCCACTTCCCTTCTACCACCAGGAGAATCAGAAGTGGCTGCACCTGTTGGAACTCCAAAGAACTCCTCACCCTTATGAAAGTAAGGGTCCGAAAGTGGTATGGCTATAAACGGACCCCTTCCCTATGGTACGAATACTGGCAGCTGCGCAACCATTGCAAGATCTTGACTAGAACCCTAAAACAAAAATACTTCAACAACCTACAGCAACAGAGTTTTGATAATCCAAGAAAATTCTGGGACTCCATCAATTCTATTCTCACTCCTTGCACTGGCAGTACCAACCTCCAACTAACCTCTCCTGCTGGCATCCTGTCAGACCTTGCTGAGGTTGCCAGGGTGCTCAACAGCAAATTCACTGACCTGTCATCCCCCCTCTTCAGCAAACTCCCCCAGCAGCTCCTAACCAGGGGCAACCCATTTCCCCAACACCCCCCTTTCACTCACACTGCCTGCCCCTCCACCTAGTCAGTCCCCGACCAGGGCTCCCCCATGTCTTCCTCCTCTCCCCAGACAGGTGCCTCCTCTGGCCACCTTTCTACTTCAAGACCATCTCTCCCAAGGATATCTACAAGCTCCTTAGGGGCCTACCCAATCGAGGTAGTCTGAGATCCGACAGCCTCTCCCTGCCTTTCTTAAGCTCGTCTCATCTGCTTTCACCTAACCTCTCTCCTTTATCTTCAACCTTGCCCTAACTACCTCCCATGTGCCCCTCCTCTGGAAATCTGCCAAGGTGGTTCCTATCTTCAAATCTGGGAACCCCCTCCTATCTGACAACTATCGCACTATATCCATTCTCCCCCACCTTAGTAAGCTCCTCAAACAGGTTGTTCACCAGCAGCTATCCAAGTACCTCGATAACCACAACATCTTGTGTAGCCAGCAGCATGACTTCCATAGGCTTCACAGTACCACTACTGCCCTAGCCCTATTCACCAAACATATCCTCATGAACATGGACCAAGGGCGCACAACTGGTGCAGTATTTGTGGACCTGTCCAAAGCCTTCGATCTTGTTAACCACCCTCTCCTCCTCTCCAAGTTACACTCTATTGGCTGTTCCATAGGGACTACAAACTGGTTCCAGAGCTACCTGTCTGATCAATCCCAGTTGGTGTACTTCGGCTCTGCCACTTCTCCCCCTCTGCCTGTCTCCTCTGGGGTTTCCCAAGGCTCACTCCTGGGCCCCCCTGCTCTTTACGATATCTGTTAACACCCTCACCTCTGACAGCCTATCCTGCGAGTCTCTCTTCTATGTGGACGACCTAGTCATCTTCCACCGTGCCAGATCCCTCCCACACATTTCCTCTGTCCTCATGCAGAACTACTGAGCCACCCAGAACTGGTTCTCTGCCAATCTGATGCTGGTTAATGCCAAAAAAATAAAGGCTATGCTGTTCGGGTCTAAACTTTACCTAGCTAATATCCAGAAAGCAAGCTCCTCTCTTCACATCCTCCCACCCGATGGTCCTCCCCTGGAAGTGGTTCCTTCTTTCAAGTACCTGGAGTCACACTTGATCCCACCCTCTTCTTCACTGACCACATTAATCTTGCAGTCTGGAGGATAAATCAGAAACTCAGTGCTGCCTATCATGTTAAACCCTTCCTGACTGCTGTGGCTCACCTGGCCTCTTGGCAACCTATTCTCTATCTTGGACTGCTGCTCTCCTATCTACTTCTGCGTATCTGCTGCACTCAGGGCCAGACTCTCAGCCATCTACAATAGTGTATGCCACTTTGCCCTGTCTGCCCCCTATTCTGCGCACCACTGCAACCTATATAGCTCCCTAGGCTGGCTCCCTCTGCAAGCCATTTTGATTTTGACCTCAGTTGCCTCACTGACACTATCATTTGTAGTGGCCCTACTGCCCCCCTTTTTTCCCTTTTGTGAGCACCACACCACGGCGAAGCGTCTTCGGTCCTCTGCTGTCCTACCCCTGGTGATTCTGAGAACCTCCACCAAATCGGGTGCCAGTGCCCTTTCTGTTAAGGTCTCCTCACTATGGAATACATTTTCCGCATTCACCTGGCCTCTTGGCAACCTATTCTCTATCTTGGACTGCTGCTCTCCTATCTACTTCTGCGTATCTGCTGCACTCAGGGCCAGACTCTCAGCCATCTACAATAGTGTATGCCACTTTGCCCTGTCTGCCCCCTATTCTGCGCACCACTGCAACCTATATAGCTCCCTAGGCTGGCTCCCTCTGCAAGCCATTTTGATTTTGACCTCAGTTGCCTCACTGACACTATCATTTGTAGTGGCCCTACTGCCCCCCTTTTTTCCCTTTTGTGAGCACCACACCACGCCGAAGCGTCTTCGGTCCTCTGCTGTCCTACCCCTGGTGATTCTGAGAACCTCCACCAAATCGGGTGCCAGTGCCCTTTCTGTTAAGGTCTCCTCACTATGGAATACATTTTCCGCACCCCTTAGATTGACCAATACGCATTATACTCTTAAGCTGCCTGTGACACCTGCACTTGCTACCATCAATAGCTACCCCCCCTTGTTCTAGCCTTTTATCTTTCCCCCTTCTCTCACCCTCCTCCTCCTCCTCCTCTCCGTTTCCTTTGTTAGGTCTCTGGGTTTGTCTGGGCTCATCTCCAGGTCGGGGGGGGGAATCCTAGGGTTTGGGGTTTGCGATCCCCTAATTTATTTCCTCAAGGTATTCGTCTTACTCCTGCCTGCAGATACTGTTATTTGTGTTATGCAGACAAAAGGTTTTTTTTCTTTTCTTACCTTACCTGTAGCCATTTCACGTTATTCAGCTACTTTCTTTTCATTTGTTTACCATACCTGCTTTGACCACATTGTTTTATTAATGATGTATGTAACTGCTGTGTTATTTGCACTGTACTATGCCTGTACCTGCACTGTGTATATGGACCATATTGTTTTATTAATGTTGTTTGATATTGCTGTTTTATTGCACTGTATTCTACCTGTACCTGCACTGTGATTCTTGTCTGTGTTTGTGCCTTCTGGCCCAGGTCGTGCCTGTAAACGGTCCTTCGGACCATTGCACCTACCCGATTAACAAAGTCATAAATAAATACAATAAATATTGTGGACTAACTGGTAGGGTCATCAGCTGGTTTGAATCCTTTCTCAGTGGCAGGACACAGAGGGTGGTGATGGGAAATTTCCCCCTCACTCCCGAAGCCCCTGATCTGTGGCATACCCCAGAGTTTGATCCTCTCATCTATTTTGTTCACAGTCTACATGCTGCCCCTGGATTATATCATCAGACTTCGATTTTCACCGCTATGCAGATGATACCTAACTATATCTGTCATTTGCACCCGGGACCCCGGCGCAGTTGATGTACTGAATTTATGTCTGGTCAAGATCCAGGACTGGGTGTCCTCTAGCTGGCTGCAGCTCAGCCTTGACAAGATGGAGGTACTGGTGACTGAGCCAGGTTGAGGGCAGGGTGCAGGGGGGCCTCAGTGGAGAGGCTCAGCCTGGTGCTTGGTTCCTCTAGCCTGGTGGCCTCTGCTAAGGTGAAGAATCTGGGTGTTATTCCAGATGAAAGATTGACACTTGAAGCTCAGGTATTTTCTATATTCTGGAATGGCTTTTACCAGCTCCAAAACACCTCCTGGATTAAAGCCTTGGTTCCACCGGAAAACCTGCCTTCAGTGGTGCATGCCTTTGTGATCTCCAGACTTGACTGCTCTATTGCTCTGCATCTTGAGGTTAGTGGAGGGGTCCTGTGACACCTTTAGCTAGTGCAGAACACAGTGGCCAGGTTACTGATGGGCCTCTAGAGGTCATGTCATGTAACCCCAGTCCTGCATGACCTGTACTGGCTGCTGGTAAAATGGCAAATCTCCTTCAAGGTCAGTTTGCTGACCTACAAAGCCTTATATGGACTGGGCCCTGGTTATCTGAATGAGCTCCTGTCCCCTTACTGCCCAGCTCATCCTCCCCGCTCCTCCAAGGTGAGACTCATAGCAGTTCCCAGGGCCAGGCTCAAGACATTAGGGAAACGCACTTTCAAGGTGGCTAGTCGGGCCCTGTGGAACTCATTTCCCAGTTCTCTGAGGGAGGCTGCCTCAGTGGAGGCCTTTAAGAGGGGCCTAAAGACTTAACTGTTTAGCCAAGCCTTTGACCTGAATTAATTCCACTGGTTAGTTTTAAGTTATTTATGCTGATCAATTTGAAAATGTTAAGTTATTTGTATTTTATGATTGTGTGTTATGCTATCCTATTTTGTTCTGTTTTTTTTAAATTCTAGGAGGTGCAGCGCTCAGAGCCCTTGGGATTGGGCGCTAAATAAATGAACTGCTACTCCTATCCTTTCCACAAATGTAAATGTATAATTCTTTGATGGCACTGACAAGGATGGACAGGAAGCACCTGAAAAGCATTACTTTACACGAGCAAGCCACAGCAGTCTGCAGAAAGATTCAACTCCTGAGGTCAGTAAATGAAAAGTACTGAATATAAAAGAGCTTGTAAATATACAAATATCCCCTTCAGGCCCCCTTGTTTGTCTCTGAATATTCAGACATAATAATAAACAAATTGGAATAGACATGAAGTGAGCAGTACTGGCCCTAGCTGATCAGACCCTTCTTGATAGCTGGATGTACAGTGGCAGATGCAGCTGCTCCAGGGAACAGGGTGTGAGTGGTTCTACAACATGGTTTATCCCATAACTGTCCTCACTATACAACATGACAGCCTTGTCTCTGACAAAGTACAAATCCATGCTGTATTCTGGTACTTGCAAAGAATAATGGAAACAATGATGTCAGCTGGGAAATCAGAGTTTATTATGTTTAGTGGCTTGTGCCAGCTGGCTGCAGCAGAACAATTCAACACCATTTGGAATATTAACAGGTGTTAGTAATTTTTATTGGTGGCTATTGGCTTGGTCACCCAGACTGGTAAGCATCTCTGCGACAATGGCTATAAAACAAGTTTTTAACATCGCTCTCCCCATTCGGACCACAATAAGGTTCAAAAACTACCCCCATTCCTACAACAATAAGGTTCTTAAAATACCCCAATTCCTACAAATGAACATATGAATCTGCCATCAGAAACGGGCCTCATGGTCTATCCAGTCTGCTCGAATGCGCAGCTAGCACCCTCACATTGTAGCTGCCCCCCTCACTGTTACCCCCCCACTCTGTTCCATCCCCTTTTAAAACTGCCCACTGTCTTAGAGGATACCACCTTCTCAGGCAGAGTGTTCCATTTAGCCACAACCCTCTCTGTGAAAAATTATCTCCTCATCTCTCTCTCCTATATCTTCCCCCGTCCAATCTGAGACCATGCCCTCTTTTTTCCCTCCCCCTCCTCAACTTAAAGACCCCTTCTGTACTTGTCTGGTTTATCCCTTTCAAGTATTTAAAGATCTCAATCAAATCCCCCCAATCCTTCCTCTCCTCCAGGGTGTACATATTTAACTCACTCAGCCTGTCCTTGCAGGATTTATTTATTTTATTTTTTTATTTAGTTTTTGTTGACCGGGTAAGTGCACTAGACAAATCCTGCCTATTTTCAGGCATGACCTGGGGGAGGGGGATACAGATGAATGCCAACTGACCTTGAACCAGATTAAGCTGTTGGTGGTATTTTTAGTGAATGAGGGAAATTTGGCCAGGACACCGGGGAAATTCCCCTACACTTTTCGATAAGTGCCATGGGATCTTTAACAACCACCTGAACTACCACCAATCCAAGCAGATGGGACCTTGGTTTAATGTCTCATCCGAAAGATGGCACCTCAGAAGTGCATCACCCCTCTCATGCTGCACTGCAGTGTCAGTACTGGTATATTAACCCAAGTGCCAGATGTGGGAACTGAACCTACAGTCCTCTGATCTCCTGGCCTCAGAGGTGAGTGTGCTACCTACTGAGCCACTGACGAGGATTTATCCTCCAATCCCTGGATTATCCTAGTTGCCCTGTGCTGTACCCCCTCCAGTAATCTGAAGTCTCTCTTCAGGAATGGACACCAGTACTGCACGCAGTACTCCAAGTGTGGCGTGACTAGTGACCTGTACAGAGGCAGGATCATCTCTTTTCTTCTGGATGAGATTCCTTTCACAATACACCCTAGCATCTTGTTGGCTTTAGCTGTCACCTTCCTGCACTGAGCTGAGTTGTTCATGTTCCCCATTATAACCACCCCAGACCTTTTTCCTCCTTGTTGGTACCTAACTGAACCCCTCCCAACTGGTAGCTCCTCCCTGGGTTCCTTGCTCCGAAGTGCAGAACCTTGTACTTCTTCACATTGAACCCCAATTGCCACATTTCCGACCACTCTTCCAGTTTAGTCAGGTTGTTCTGTAGCCCCTGCCACCCTACTATGTCATCCACCACTGCTCCCATCTTGGTATCATCAACAAAAAGACTGATCTTACTCTCCTGATGCCATGTGAGATATCTGTAATGAATATCCCAAACAGCACCGAGCCCATTCCTACAACAATAAGGTTCTTAAAATACCCCCATTCCTACAACAAGTAAGTTCTAAAGATACCACCTCACTGCTACTACAATAATGTTATAAAATACCCCATCCCTACTGCAAAACATTTCTAAAATGTCCGCCATATTAGTGCTACAATAAATACCATCTGTTCCTACTACAGTAAAGTTCTAAAAATACCTGAATTCCTACTTCAGTAAGGTTCTAAAAATACTTCCATTTTCCAGTGCAATACTGTTCCAAAAATACCCCAGTTCCTACCACAATAAAGTTCTAAAAATACCTCTATTCCTAGTAAAATAAAGTTCTAACAATACCTCATTCCTACTACATTAGGTTCTAAAAATGCTCTAGTCCTACTACAGTAAAGTTCTAAAAATACTCCCATTCCTACTACAATAAAGTTACATACTAGCATACTAAAATGGCAGCAGAATAGGCCTAACGGTCTTTCATGTCTGCTTGTTTGGTCAGACCCCACCCTGGGAGCTGACCTTGCTGCCCCCCTCCCCCTCTCTGGCTTCTGCCTTCCCAGTCCTGTATATTCTCACTGCACTGGTTTTTGCTTCCAGAACCCTTCCTCTGTACCTGTCCCACCCCCTCTTGAACCCCTCCACCGTTTCTGCCTCCACCAGCCCCCTGGGTAGCGCATTCCATGGCTCCACCACCCTCTCAGTGAAGTAGCACCTCCTCCTTTCTCCCCTGAATCTTCCAGCTTCCACACATGCCCTCTAGTTGCCCCCCTCCTTCCTTCAGAGCACCTTGACTGCTCCTCCCCTATTTACCCCTTCATGTACCTGAAGACCTCTATTATGTCCCCCGGTCCTTCTCTCTTCCAATGTGTACATATTTAGCTCTTCAAGCCTCTCCCCATAGGTCCTATCCCCAAGCCCCAAATCATTTTGGTTGCCCTCCTCTGGACCCTCTCCAGGAGTTCAATGTCCCTCTTTAAATGTGGCCTCCAAACTGCCGCAGTACTCGAGGGTCTGCCTCACCAAGCAGTTATACAGTGGGAGTATCACTTCCTACTCTGGAGGTGAGCCCCAGCAATGCATCCAAGCATCCTGTTAGCCTTTGCCGCTGCCTCCTACAAGTCTTCGAGTTGTTCATCTTGACATCCATCACCACCCCCAGGTCCCTCTCAGCCATCGAGACTTGTAGCATTCCCCCCCCCGGGTGTACACTTCGCCCGAATTTCTGGCTCCCAGGTGCAGTACCTTTCATTTTCCTGCATTGAACCTCAGTTTTCGCTTTCTAGACCACCTTTTCAGAGCCTCCAGATCCCCCTGTAGGGCCACCTTCCCCTCCTCCCTCATCCACCACTGCCCCCAGTTTTGAGTCATCCACAAAGAGACTCATCTCACTCCTGATACCCTTCCCTATGTCAGAGACGTAGGCATTGAACAGGGGGGGCCCAAGGACTGATCCCTGAGGGACTCCACTAATGACCCTCCTTGGAGATGAGACTATCCTGCCAACCACGACCCTCTGGGTCTGGTTCTGGAGCCAATTTCCTATTCATCTGATCATCTGGTTCCCCACCCCCATTTCTCCCAGCTTATCCAACAGACCCCGTGAGGAACAGAGTCAAACGCCTTGCTGAAGTCAAGAAAGAGGACGTCCACCAGTCTATCCAGGTCCAAGGCACGCGTCATCCAGTCATAGAACTCCACAAGGTTTGTCTGACATGATTTCCCAGGGATGAATCCATGCTGTCTATCGTCCAGGCACCCCAACTTTTCCAGGTCCTCCCCAGTCTCTCCTTGACAATGCCCTCCATCACCTTGCCCACCACCGATGTCAGGCTGACGGGCCTGTAGCTCCTTGCCACCTCCCTTGATCCCCCCTTGTGGATAGGCACTCTATGTGCCACTTTCCAGTCCTGGGGCACCCACCCTGTCCTCAGAGAGATGCTGAAGAGCTCCACCAGGGTTTTGCCAGGACATCCGCCTGTTTCTTCAGCACTCTGGGATGTAATTTATGCAGCCCTGGTGCTTTCTCCATCTTAAGGGACCTGATTTACACCTCTGCTACCTCGTCCCCCTGCTTTGCCTTCCCCCCACCTGCCAGTGATGCCCCCCCCAGACCCGCCAATCGGTAAGGGCTCCCCCCTCCTCAGTTTCACCATCTCCTCCCATGTATGATGCAGACCCCCCATTTTCCTTGGTGAAAACTGAGGCGAAGGACTCATTTAGTACCTCAGCCTGCTCCCCTGGGTCTTGTGCCCATCCTTCCCCTGTTTTAATCCTGCTAATCTGCCCCTTCACCCTTCATTTTTCCCCAATGTATCTAGAGATCCCCTTGTTCCCTCTCCTAATTTCCCTGGCCAGGTTCTGCTCCTTCCTTGCCTTAGCCGCCCTCACCACCCTAGTGGCCCTTCTGGCCATCAGCTCGTACTCCCCTCGGTCCCTTTCAATCCATGAGCACTTGAATTGCCTATAGGCCGCCTTCTTACCCCTCACCACCTCCTGAACCTCCCTGGTCCACCAGCAGGGTTTTCAGGCCCTACCGCATTTTCGTCTTACTCTTGTGCAGGTGCTGGTAGCATCCTGCACCCCCTTCCTGATGATTTCCCACCTACTGTCAGTGTCCATGTCTGGCCCAATCCCATTCAAGTACTCCTTAAGGATCCTTCTCATTTCCTTGAAATCCACCCCCCTGAAGTCAGTTACCTCCGTCTTTGTTCAGTCTTCTACCCCTCCTAGGTTCAGGGAGAACCAGACCGTGGCATGGTTGCTCCCCGCCAGTGGGTCCTTTACCTCCAGGCCCCCAATCTGGTCACTGTCTGTCAGGACCACATCCAGTATCCACTCCTCCCTGGTCGGTTCCCCCACTTCCTGAGTTAGGAATGCATCTTGAAAGACATCCAACAACCTCTGTTACCTGACCACCAAGGTTGTCATAGTCTCCCAGTCTGTTCCTGGCATGTTTAAGTCCCCCAACATCACTATCCTTCCCCTTCCCAGTCTGCAGTGTCTCCCAACATCTGCCACCAGACTCTCCTCCAGCTCCTCAGCCTGCACAGGGGGTCTATACACCACTCCTATTTTTTACTCTCTTGCCCCCCCTTGTTATCAAGGTGACCCAAATCGCCTCCACAGTTCCCTACGCCTCCTCCACTCCTCCTATGGCAATGCAGTTTTTGAGTATTATTGCTATGCCTCCTACCCTTCCCTCCCTCCTGTCCTTCCTGAACATGGTGTAACCATCCAGGTTCAGGTCCCAGTCATGCCCTGCGGTGGCCCAGATCTCAGTGACCACTGCCACATCCACCTCTCCCTCAGTTAGCATCATCTGGAGCTCAGGCATTTTATTGCCCAAGCTCCTGGCATTTAGCAGGACTACCTTCCACCCTTTCCCTATACTTCCATTTCCCCAGCTCGTGTTCCTGTGGGGATTCTGTCTTCCCCTGGTCTGCACCTTACCAGTCGGCCTTTTCCTGCATTCCTCCTGCTCCCCCGGGGGGTGGAGACAGAGTCCCTCCTTTATTGGAACCCCCTCGACAGCCTCCCATCCCTCCCCCCTACACAAGTTTAAACCCCACCTTTCACCAATGAACCCCCCTATTTTCAACTTAAGGATTTCCTTCCCCTCCGAATTGAGATGGAGCCTATCTCTAGCATACAGCCCCTTATCCTCCCAGGTCTCCCCCCAATCCCCCATCAACCCATACCCTCTGGCCCCACACCGCTCCCTGAGCCACTGGTTTATCACCCTAATCTTCCTCGTGTGTTCCCTACTAGCTCTTGGCACCGGCAGGATTTCTGAGAAGGAAACTGTGTATCCTATATCATGACAAACCCTGGTAAGCTCCCTGAACCTTGCCTGTATCTCTAGCTCACTATTTCCCTCAATGTCATTGGTACCCAGGTGGACCAGTATGTCCGGGGAACCTCCACAATCCTTTGCCAGCTGATATACCTCATGCTTGGCCCTGTGCACCGTTAGTCCAGGGATTTTGTTCTAACCGGGCAGGCTTCTTTCTCCCTATCCCATTTGATCCCCCTGAGCATGGAATCACCCAACAGGAGCACTCTGGACACCCCTTTTCCTCCATTTCCCCCCCTTCCTTGTCCCTCATCCTTTCTACCGCCCTCTCCCCAAAGCTGGCTCCTTGCTCCTCCCCCTATCTGGGTGCCACCTGCCATGCCCTCCTTATTTAACCTGGCCACCCCCTCCTCTCCGATCCTATGCCCCTTGTCCTCCTGAGTATCCTACTGTACCTCGCTACTCCCACCATTATTGTTCGCGAATGGTCCTTCCCCCCCCATCTGCTAAACTAGCCTGGCTCGTCCTCCCTTCCTTCCCTTCTCTGTTCAGCCCCTCCTTGCTTGTCGTGCTCCCCTGGCCTAAACTCTCAGCTCCCTTTACTGTATCCTCCTTGTACTTCTGGTCCTTCTCCTTGCCCTTTCCTCCCAACTGGTCCTTTTCCTTGTGCGTTCCTCCCTATACCCCCTCATCCTCCTGCTCTGATCCCCTGCTCCCCCCTTTTCCCACATTTCAAGTTCCCCCCATTCCTCCTACTATCCAGTCCCTGCCTCCTGCCCCTACTTCCTTTCCATTTCTAACCGCCCCTGTCATGGCTACATCACCCACCTCATCCTCAAGCAGAAGAAGAGAATTGAAGCTGTTACTGAGCTTAAGGTCCGATCCACCTCCCCCCATTTCTTCCTTCTGTCCAGCCCCAGCCATCTGCCTACTTCCCTGAAAATGTCCTCCATTTGGCCCCCATCTGTGAGGGTCCCCAGTTACCTGCCAGCTTCCTTCGTAGTATCCTTCTTTTGGGCCCCATCTGCCAGGATCCCTATGCGACCCCAGAGTACTCTCCTGCACTCCTTTCCCTATGCCCCCGCCCCTAGTGTTTGGTGCAACCCCTTGGGACAGCCCCTGCCCTATTCCCCAACCATACCTCCTCCCTTCCCCCAGCTGTCTCCTAAGCCCCTCAACCTCCTCCCTAAGCTGTGCCAGCTGGTAGCACACTGAGCAACCACTGAACTTCCAAGCCCAGTCCAGTATCATGGCTGCCCCACACCCTGTGCACCCCACCACCTTCCCAAGATGCCGGCCCTAATGACATGTGGTCCCATCCCCTTCCAAGTAGGTTTCCTTGGGTAAGCCACCAAGTTCCCCACTAGTCCAAGACTTTTAAACTTTCAACACTTGAGTGGCTGAACTTTTCCCCATCTGACTATTAGCTTTAAGAGTTTGCTCACAGGGGAAGTTTGCAACTCCCTAAGCTCCTCCCTCCCTCCCAGTCTTTAAGCTCAACCCCAGTGACTCTTCTTCTTATTTTAACAAGGCAAAGGCAAATGCAAGGGTGGGTGGGAGGGCTTTCCAGAGAGTTCTTAAGGAGTTAGGCCAATTTTAAAACACAACTTACAAGCAATAAAACTTACAGAAACTTATGACAAAGTTAGCTTTCCAGAACCTCACCACAATTTCAAACTTCAGCTGCTACCTCCCTCTGCCACAGCCAGAAGACTTAAAATGCCTCAGTGAGAATTTTAAACAAAGATTAACTGAAATGCAAACAACCTCGATTGGCTGGCTGTGTTACTGGCCAAAGACCCTCCCCCACAAGAATAGTCTACAGCTAGCACAGAGAGATTTAAGGATTTGTGCTCCTCTGTTCCAGAGAGTTCTTAAGGAGTTAGGCCAATTTTAAAACACAACTTGCAAACAATAAAAACTTACAGAAACATATGACAAAGTTGGTTTTCCAGAACCTCACCACAATTTCAAACTTCAGCTGCACCTCCCTCTGCCACAGCCAGAACAAAGTTATATGAATACTTCCATTACTACCATAATAAGGGTCTAAAAATACCTCTATTCCTACTACAGTTAAGTTTTAAAAATACCCCAATTCCTACTATGGTAAAGTTTTAAAAATACCCCAAATCCTACTATGGTAAAGTTTTAAATATACCCCATTCTAACCCCAGAAATACTCCAATATTCCTAACTCTGTGCAATATGACTTTAAGCCAGATCTGCCCAGAGATGGAACATTATGCTAATGATGGCACACCATTGGCACGTGCCACTTTTCAAATGCTGCCCTATCAACTGCCGACATTCTAACCTCTCAGATTTCACTCTCCGCCTGTCAAGACTAGACGCTCAGAGATCCTCTCCTCAACATCTCGTTATGAAAACGTATAAAATGACATATGTATTCTTTATTTTTCATTTGTTGCCTTTATCTTTTGTTTTTAGCTTAACCACTAGGTAATTTTAGTTAAATATGGTGTTTTTCTCGGTTTCTTCTGGTTTGGGATAACCGGAGGGGAATCAGGGATTTTTTTAGTTTAGTACAGAGTTTTGTTACTAAAACGCCTTTATTTTAGTTACATTTATTTAAATAAACTTATTGGGCCAGATATTCAAAGCTTTGTGCGGGGCAAAAAATGTTTGTGCGGGTTTAGCGTGGGATTAGCGTGGGTCTGCTATATTCAAAAGACTGAATAGTGCAGGCAAACTGCAATAGCGCCAGGCAAACAATAATTATATGCAAGGGGCAAAGTGAACATGAATACAGACGCAATGTGATATTCAGCGACTAGTGCCGTGCTAAGTTGTGTAGCGCGACGTAGCGCAACCCATAGCGCGGTACAGATTACCACCCAGGAAAAGCTGGTCTTAACCGTGGACAAACAGCTTTGCGCGGTGCTATCTCAGCATTAGCGTGGCTTGCGTGGCCCCAACATATGAGTATGACACTTAGAAACTGCCAGACATGGAGGACACATGCTGCTCACTGATGGCACCACCATGATGCCATCAGCTGCCATCTGTCGGAGCCAAGCACAGACAGTGATGGGTGATTTTACTCACAGGGGACAGCATGGTAGCGTGGCCATATAGCACACACCTGCAGACCATATGTCTGTGGTGTGCAACAGATGCCAGTACACACATGCAGCACTGTAAACATGGTGGCCAGTGAGGGGAGGGTGTAGGGGTGGCCAGGCCTCACCACAGCCCACGTGTGGCCACAAGGCTGGGACACATCGCTCAGTGCACATGGGCCAGTAGTGGGAGTATGCCACCACCTGTGTGCCTGTCGGATCCTACATGCCCCCTGAACCACCTACCACCCAACTGTACAGAAGTCACAGCACACACTGCCAGCCATGTACATGACACTGTGCATCCCATGTCACAGGTGCAGCATCTGTGGATCACACAACAGTGTGAAAGTACTGTCCACTTTCAGTAACTACCAGCATGCTGTGCCTGTCACTGTGTACAGTGCAGTGGCCATCACTGCCCTACGTACCATGGGCAGTGTTGTGTCCCTCACACTACCAGCCCTCTTGCTACTGTAGTGTCTGCTGTGCACTGTAGCATAACCTTCAGTGTGAAGGTTGAATGCAGCACTACCACCACCTGTGCCTATGCTTTGTTGTCCACTGGGGTTTGATATGTTATGCTATACTGCACTGTTTACATGAAGCCTGCAGCTATCATCATGCACTGCCTGACTGACCTACAGGTGGAGCTGTGGTTGGACCTGTCCTGCCCCTGTACCTCCAGACTGACCTACAGGTGGATCTGTGGGACCCTGCAGTAACGCTGTGCAAACCGCATGCAAATCAGGCCATGATGAGATGCTAATGTGGCTGTTTGCCCAGAGACTATATAAGTAGGCTCATTTGCATGTCACTTTTGAATATGGCAAAGTTTAGCATGGGGCTAACGTGTTTGCACCGGGCAAGCTGCTTAGCTCTGCGCCATCGGTTCGGGAAATGTTATGCAGTTTAGATCATTGTTTTTTCATGTGTGCTGCTGCCTGCAGCTGTACCGGGTCCATGCATTTGCCAGAACACATATTGGCCACATAGTTCCTCTCTACCTACCCTCACGTCACTGTGCACTGTGTTGTTGTTGTGGTTTGCACTTCCTGATTGCTGCGTTTAGTGCTGTCATATTCCAGGGCTACGTTTGCCCTGCACTCCCAGCCCAGTTTGCATGGCCCCATTCCCATGCTATATTCAAAAGCTGTTTGCCCTGGGCTATTCCATTTGAATATAGCTTGCTCTATGCTCCAGGCTAAGTTTGCACACCAGGCAGTGCAATTTAGCCCAGGGGCAAACCTTTGAATATCTGGCCCATTTTGTGTAACTGCTAATACCAGTTACTAAACTGATAACCTCGGTTCTTTTCTGAACTGGTTCCCGTTCTGATTAGTTCTTCGATTGGTTCCTGAACCGACCGCAACTGCAAACTACTGTTTAAAATTCAAAATCCTTTTGCAGTTTGTGTTTTTCTGCCA
Organism: Neoceratodus forsteri; assembly: GCA_016271365.2. Lineage (NCBI taxonomy): Eukaryota > Metazoa > Chordata > Ceratodontiformes > Ceratodontidae > Neoceratodus > Neoceratodus forsteri. Next base: position 131,870,859 of record JADMNL010000025.1, read on the forward strand.
AGTTGGGCAAAATGTCAGAAAAACCGAAGAAAAAAAACGGTAAGCCCAGCTTTAAAAATTGTACTGAGTGTGGAGAAGTGTTTGCCAAGGCAGATAAGCACACTTCTTGTATGGCCTGCCTGGGTTATTAACACTTAAAGTCTGATTGTGAAATATGCAAGACCTTTCCTAAGAAAATGCTTGAAAAATGTTTGCAAAGGCTTAAAAAGAAGTTGCCTCCACCTACGGGTCCATCAGGCTCTGACCAGTTGACACCCTTAGTTCCTCCGGGTGGAACCACAGCAACTGCAACCTCTACCCCTGATACAGGTACCCAGGTCCTTGGGAAAAGGCCTGCTGAACTGGCTGACTCCCCAGTTGTACTAAAGAAAACAAAGAAAACTAAGCACACAGAACCCCCTGCTGGACAGCGTTTGGGGACTTCTGTGGTGACTGCAACTATATCTTCTCCACAGGAGATTGCACAAGTCTTCAAGGTTATTCAAGGCTTAAAGGGGATGCTGCCTGTTGGAGAGACACCAGTTCAAACCCCCACCAAACAACCCTCTGCCCAATCTTCCTTCCAAGAACACATGGAGGAATATGGTGAGTATGAAAAAAAGGGTGAAGGGGAGCCTATAGAGCCTGAAGTCTCCCCTGAACAGAAGTTGGGCTCACCACCCAGGGCCTTAGTAGATTACTCATCCCACTTCATTTTTGTTAGAAGGATGGTGGATGCCCTTGACATTACCACCACTGAGGTAATAGAGGATGAGGAGGAAGCAGAATACTTAGAGATGATGGGTTTAACACCCACCAAGAAATGACTGCTCCCTGTAAACAAGTTCTTTAAAAAGAACGTGTTTAAAATCCTCCAAACTCCTGGTTCTGTCCCTCGCTTAGACAAGAAGTTGCACAAGAAATACCAGCTGGACAGGGAGGGGGCTGAATTTTGGTTCTCCCACCCTAACCACCAGGGGGTGATACAAGCTGCGCCTGTGGCAGGGCAAAAGTACCTCTGGCATCTCACCCCCGGAGAAAGATTCCAGAAAAATTGACAGCATGGCCAAGAAAGGTTACCTGTTGGCTTCATTGGCCATCAGGCAAGCGAATTTCCAGACTTACACAGCCCAATATCAAAAATCTCTGTCGCAATCTGGCATGGCTGTGGCAGACAAAGCCCCAGCTGGTCTCTCAGCTGATTTAGCTGAGACTGCTAAGTTTGGCCTGGAAGCTGCAAAATACCAATTTCAGATGGCAGCAGACACTAATGATACTGCTACCAGGTGGATGGCCAACACTGTCGCTCAGAGGAGGTTTGTTTGGCTGAGAGCCACAAACCTCACTCAGGATACATAGGCCAAAGCTATGGATTTTCCCATGGAGGGTCATTCCCTCTTTGGAGATAAGACAGAGGCTTACATGAAAAAGGTGGATGAATACAAAGCCACTTACAAAAGCAATTCTGCCAAGGAAAGGGCCTCTACATCTACTAGACCCTATGGAAGGGGAGGCAGGGCTAGACCTTTTCATGTCAGGCCCTTTTACCAGGCCATGGCTATACCACAGGTTCAGCAGTACCCACAGCAGGGGTACTTCAGGTGCAGGGGCAGAAGAGGTTCCAGGCATGGTTCCCAGTCGCAGCCTCAGGCAAAGCAAGACCCCTGACATGCTTTCCCAGGCCACCTCCCCACTACCAGTAGGGGGCAGGCTGACTCACTATTTCCAGGCTTAGAAACAGATCACCACGGACAAGTAGGTCCTGGAAGTAGTGAGTCATGGTTTGTCCCCAAGCTTCATAACCCTTCCTACTCTGTGAACCAGAGTTTTCAAGCCAGCTTCAAGTGCAGAAAGGAAGCTGCTGGAAGTATGAAACCTATTGTTGTCAAGGGTAGTGGAACCTGTACCCCCACAACAAAGGGGAAGGTTTTTTTATTCAAGATACTTCCTAACAACAAAGAAAAATGAGGAGTGGTGGCCTATCCTATACCTAAGGGTGCTAAACAGGCACTTAATAAAGCCAAGGTTCAAAATGGCAACCCTGTCATTAATTCTGCCAACACTCCAAAGAGGAGATTGGATGGCATCTCTGGACCTAAAATATGCTTACTTCCACATCTCCATAAAGGAGTCTCACAGAAAGTACCTCAGGTTCAGACTCCCTTCAGGTCATTACCAGTTCTCAACCCTGCCATTCAGTCTCACTTCTGCTCCAAGAGTGTTCACAAAGTGCCTGGCAGTGGTTGTGGCACACCTGTGAAGGTTAGGTGTCACAGTTTTCCCATACCTGGACGATTGGTTGGTGGTTGGAAAATCACCACAACAGGTAAGGGAACATTTGCAGCTCACCCAAGTACTCTTAGAATCACTGGGGTTTCTGATAAACCTCAAAAAGTCAGTCTTTCTCCCTGCACAAGTGTTACAGTTCATAGAAGCAGAACTAAATACGCTGGAAGGTAGGGCTTACCTACCTCTGGACAGGGTAAGAAACATTCTGAAAATGGCAGGCTCCTTCAGCCTGAACAGACCAAAAACCACAAGACAGTTTCTACAGCTCCTGGGCCACATGGCAGCCACCACTGGCACAGTCCTGGGTTCCAGGTTTCAGATGAAGGACATTTAATTCCACCTCGGGGCACACTGGTGTCAGAGAAGGGATTGTCTCTCTCTCAAAGCTAATCCCAGTAACAAAAACTTTACTTCAGGCCCTTCATAGGTGGAAAGGAGGAAACCAACCTAAGGGAAGGGGTTCCTTTTCAGCAAGAGTCCACATCAGTGGTTCTCGCAACAGATGCATCATTACTGGGTTGGGGTGCCCATCTAGGGGATCACACCACCCAGGGCACTTGGTCCAGTACAGAGTCACTCCAGCATATAAATCTGCTGGAGCTCAGAACAGTGTTGCTGGCAATCAAAGCCTTCACACCACTAGTGCAGGAGAGGGTGGTACAAGTCAGGACAGACAATACCACCACAATGCATTACATAAACAAGCAGGGAGGGACCAAGTTAGGCCCTCTCTGCACAGAAGCTATGAAAATATGGAACCTGGCCTATTCCCCTCGGAGTTTCCCTCCAGGTCATTCATCTGCCAGGCAGGGACAATACCCTAGCAGATGCTCTGAGTCAGAGCAATAAGGCTCATCATGAATGGAACCTGAACAGACAGGTGGTGGGAGTGATTTTCAGAAGATGGGGTACCCCAGAGATAGATCTCTTTGCATCCCACGAAAACCACCACCTGCCACAGTACTGTTGCAGACCCCCAGCTTGGGGAACAATACCCCTGGATGCTCTGTCTCTGGATTGGTCAGAGAAGCACCTGTATGCATTCTCGCCTTTCCCCCAGTGTACAGAGTATTACTCAAGCTCAGGTCCCAGCCAGCATCGCTGATCTTGATAGCAACAGACTGGACCAGGCAGCCATGGTACTCTCTGCTGCTCTCCATGTCTGTAGCTGAACCAATACACCTTCCTCAGAGGCTCAACCTGTTATCCTCCAATCAGGGGTGGCTCCTGTACCCGAACCTCAGATCCCTCAGGCTCAAGGCATGGCTCTTGAGGACCTACAGTATGCAGGCTTGCATCTCTCTCAAAGTGTTCGGGACATTTTAAGGGGATACAGGAAGCCCTCCACTAAGAAAACCTATGCCTCAAAATGGAAAAGGTTTTCCATTTGGTGTTCCGCCAAGGATTTGGTGCCAGCACAGGCAGGGGTACCAGCTGTGCTGGACTACCTTACATATTTGCACTCACTGGGCCTGCAGCCCACTAATTTAAAGTTCCATCTAGCCTCAGTGTCTGCTTACTCCTCAGCAGGAAAGAATGCCTCTTTAACTTTGAACCCTATTTTCAAGAGGTTCTTTAAAGGTCTAGCTCACTTGTACTCCCCTCACAGGGAACCGGCGCCAGCTTGGGACCTAAATGTGTGTATAGCCAAGCTCATGGCTTCACCCTTTGAGCCCATGTCTTCAGCTCCTTTGATGTATGTCACATGGAAAACAGTTTTTCCAGTGGCAATAACTTCTGCCAGAAGGATCAGTGAGCTTCAGGTTCTCTGCATTGAACAGAGCTACATTTTCTTCCACAGGGACAAAGTGGTCCTGTGAACAAACAGGATATTTCTTCCAAAGGTGGTTCCTGATTTCCATTTGAACCAGTCCATTACCCTACCTGTTTTCTTCACTGAGCACTCGAGCTATGGTGAACATAAACTACACAGTCTTGATGTCAAGAGAGCTCTTAGCTACCACATGACTGTCACTAAGGCCCATAGACAGGACAGGCAACAGCTGTTCCTGACTTATGGGGATCTGGGAAAAGGAAGTCCAGCATCTAAGAGGTCCATTTCTCACTGGATAGTTCAGTGTATTCAGTTTTGTTACTCAAAAGCAGGAAAAGAGCTCCCAGCAGGGCTGAGGGCCCATTCCGCAAGGGGTACAGTTGCTATTGTAACAACTTCCAGGGATGTCCCACTGGTGGACATCTGTAAAGCAGCTACCTGGAGAACAGTGCACATCTTCATGAAGCACTATAGCCTGGACACCCAGACTAGAGGTGATGCCAGGTTTGGTGCAGCTGTCCTGCAGAATCTATTTCCAAAGTAGGTCCTGTGCCCACCTCCAAAGGTACTGCTTATTAGTCTACATAGAGTTAGGAATATTGGAGTATTCCTGGGGTTAGAAGAAAAAATGACCACAGTAATCTTGATTCTTCCAGGGGATACTTCAATATTCATAACTCTCCCACACGGTCTTCCCTTCTAGAACCAGTGGCCTCTGCACTCCATGCTGTGTAACCAGGGGTATGAGTGCCACACTCTGGCATTTCTGTTTTTGGAACTGTGTTCCTTTGGTTTTACCCTCTTCAGGTGATTCTGACATTCGGGAGTGTTTTTTTGTGGTTATTCCCTCCTGTTGGAGGCTTTTTGGGTGTTAAGCTTATTATTATTATTACTATATTGTTATACAGGTATTTTCCTCATGGGGCCTGTCTTGTCAGATGTCCATGAAATCTAAGATGTTAGAATTTAGGCAGTTGATAGGGGCAACATTTGAAAAGTGGCACGTGCCAATGGTGTTCCATCATTAGCATAGCATTCTGTCTCCGGGCAGATCTGGCTTAAAGGCATACTGCATAGAGTTATGAATATTGGAGTATCCCCTGGAAGAAACAAGATTACTATGGTAAGTAATTTTTTCATTTCTACTATGGTAAAGTTTCAAAAATACCCCAATTCCTACTACAGTAAAGTTTTAAAAATTTCCCAATTCTTACTACAATAAAATTCTAAAAATACCCTAGTTCCTACTATAAATATATTCTAAGAATACCCCATTCCTACTAAGATAAGGTTCTAAAAATCCCCACCATTCCTACTACAATAAGGTTCCAAAAAATACCCCCATTCCTAATATGGCAAGGCTTTAAAATACCTTCTGTTTCTTACCACAGTAAAATTCTAAAAGTACCAACAGATTTCTGCTCAGATTAGGTACTAAAAAAGCAATCATTTCTACTGCAATAAGGTTCTAACAGCACCCCCCCAGTCCTAAGGCAACATTTTCTGGAGTTTGTTAGTTTTAATCTTTGTTTCAGTCTGTGTTTCAGTTTTTACTTTCCGTTGTTTAAATATCTACCATGCTTTTAAAAATGAGGGGTTGAGGTGGCCACTGCAAACCAAAGCCATTTATTTTCAGGGTGAAAGTAAAAGGGAAGGGAGTAGTCCTTGTATCGCTCATTCCACCAGGTAAGCACTGACAGTACGCCACTGAGAGGCCACAGTCTGTGGCTTAAGTCTCTGTCTATCCATTCACAACAGTGCCTGTAATTCAGTTTCCATGATCTGAACTAGAGTTCCTGGGGGAATGGTAGTTTGGTAAAATAAAAATGCACAACGGGAGTGCCATAAATAAAATGTTGCTATTGTGAGAACTAGCCTCAGGATATTCTTATCATAGAATCTGTAGGATGGAGAAGTGCCAAGAACAATCTCAATATACATAAGCCTGGACCACCCCAGTCCTCCATTTTTGGGCCAAGGCCATACAAAAGGCCTTAGCATATGGACAATCCCTCAAAAAGTGTATCATGGTTTCCATGTCTTGTGAGCAACCCTCTTTGGGGCAGAAACATTTGGCTACACTTTTATGTTTTGCATTGCCCTTGATGCTCAGTCTGCCATGACTACTCAGCCAGAGAACATCCCACAATTTCTGTGGGGTCCCGGAGTCTATCAAGGAGCAATGGATCAAGGTGTGCTCTGAAGGAGGTATGCCTGGATAATCCAGTCATCAAGAAAATTTGAAACCATTATTGCCTCGTATGTCCTACAGGAACCTAAGTTACTAGTCAGAATGGGGTTCAGCTTCCACCATCTGCATTTCTCCAGCACTGTTCGTACATATGGCTGGGCTCTGCGGGCAAATGCCATCAGGAACAGAGTCTCCGTCCAGTCAATGATTAAGGGATCCAACCATTGCACTACCCATGGGGACCAGATCTTCTTCACTTTGTTCAAGAATGTAACAATGTTCCACTTTAGAAAGTGTCAAAAAATATAGACCAAGAGGTTGATCATGTTCAAACCTCCTTTCCTGATCGGGAGGTACAATATGTTCCGTTTGGTCGGGTTGAGCCTACTGCCTCAGATAACTTGGAAGAAAATACTAAAATCTTGCTTCCAGGGACTTTGAAACAGGATACACCATACCTAGATAGGTGAACATGGGCAAAAGAAAGGTCTTTAATATGGCCATCCTCTTTTTCTTAGATTGATGCTTCCTCTTCCAGCACTGCACTTTTAAGTCACAGAATGTTATCTTCTCACTCCAGTTTCGTAATGCAGTATCACCCACCCCCACACACACACACATGATTCCCAACATTTTCAGGGATGTAGGGTGACATCTATACCCCCATGTGGGTAACAGTCCCTTGAAGTGATCCCATGAGCATGCCCTGACATTTATTCAAATTGAGGGAAGCTCCTGAGATTGGGGAAAAAGAGTTAAAGATATCTAGTGCAATGCAACCTGAATGTACATCTCAAACAAATAAAATGACATCGTCGGCATATGCTGTGATCTTGACATCACTGGTACCCGCCCATGTGGGAATGCCATAAATATGTGTATGTTGCCAAACTCCTTAGTGTAAATAAATCCTAGGTCCTCTGTGGCCATTAATCAAGGGGAGGAGGGTAGTCAAGGCATATAACTCCCTCAGCCAAGTACAAAACAGGTGGTGGTGGATCTACTTTATTTAGATTTCTGCAAAGCGCTCAACTTGGTCCCACACAGAAGACTGATCAGCAAGCTAGAGGGGCTGGGGGTAGGAGAGAAGCTAACGGGATGGATTAAGAGCTGGTTACAGGATAGAAGTCAGTGTGTCTGGTGGTAGGGGGGAAAATCTCAGAACCTAGGCCGGTCACCAGTGGGGTACCACAGGGCTCTGTTCTTGGCCCTGTGTTATTCAATATCATCATTGGTGAAATAGCGGAAGGGATTAAGGGTAAAATCTTCCTCTTTGCAGATGATACTAAACTCTGTGGATGGGCAGATACAGAGGATGGGAGAAGGGAGCTACAGGAGGACCTGGCTAAATTGGAGAGATGGTCAAATACCTGGCAACTGGAACACCAAAAAGTAAAAGGTTATGTACCATGGCACATGAAATCTGAGGGCAGAGTACTGTTTGGGGGTGTGTGAAAGTAGTAGAGACTGAGGAAGAGAGAGACCTAGGCATTATCATCACCAATGACTTGAAACAATCTGCACAGTGCAGCAAAGCGGCAGCTAAAGCTACAGGAATGCTGGGCTGCATAGCCAGAGGGTTCACATCTAGGAGGAGGGAGGTCATAGTGTCCCTGTACAAATCGCTGGTGAGACCTCTGATGGAGTATGGAGTCCAGCTCTGGCATCCTCACCTACAAAAAAGAACATAAACATGCCAGAGGGAGTGCAGCATAGGGCGACCAAGATGGTTCGGGGCCTACAACACAAGCCCCATCAGGAGAGACTAAAAAAACTCAGCATGTACACTCTGGAGGAGAGAAGAGAGAGGAGGGGACATGATAGAAACCGTTAAGCACCTTAAGTGTATAAACAAAGTCAGCACTGAGGGCTTGCTTAACATAAAGGGTACAGGGATAGGGAAAGGGACAATTGTTTAACCAGGAGTAGCATACTAAGCCAAAGCTTGTTTCCAGATGTGACCTGGGAGTACAAGGAAGTTGTGACTTGCTCAGAATCACAGAGTATACACCTAGGTAGCTATGGGATTCAAACCCAGGTCTCCAGATCTGCAGCTCAGAGCCTTAACATACTGCGCTATACTGCCTCCTTGGGGGATAACAAGGGGACATCAGCTAAAGTTGGAGGGGGAAATTTAAAAAAGATGCAAGGAGGCATTTCTTCACTGAAAGGGCGGTCTCGGGATGGAATAAGCTTCCAGAGGAGTTGGTCTCAAACAAGACAGTGGGAGGCTTCAAAAGCAGGTGGGATAGGCTTATTGGGAAAATCACACTGAGGTCAGGGGATGGTGGAAGCCAAGGGAGAGAGAGAATTTTAAGGCGGGGGGGGGGAGATGGGGAGGGGAACAGCTCTACTGAAATCTCACAACTGAGCTGCTCACTCAAGCAGACTGGATAGACCATAATGTCCTTTATCTGCTGGCAGTTTCGTATATGTTCATAAAACTGTTCGGGAACACCATAATAAGCAAGCAAGGTGAACAAAAAGTGGTGGGAGACCCAGTCGAAGGCCTTTTCTTAATCCAGGAACAAAATGATTCCCAGGTGTTCATCTCTTGTCCCTGCATCTATCATTTCCCTCAGCAGAATGAGGTTGTCCATGATGTGTCTACCTGGGATTTCATAGGTTTGCACAGGCAAAATAACCAATTGAGATATTCTTGCTAGGCAAGTCTTGAGACTGTTCATTAACAGTTTCAGGTCGGTATTCTGAAGGCAGAGGGGCCACCAGTTATTAATGTCTGAATCCAGTCCTTTCTTATGTAGCAGAATTTGGATGGCCTGCATAAAGGCCCCTAGGGTAGAGGTTTCCCATAGTATCCAGTTAAATACCACCATCAGAATCTCAACCAGAGATTACTGGAAGCATTTAAAAAAACTGTCATGAGTCCATCCAGTCCAGGGGCAGTATTTGGGAACAGTTTGGAGAGCATCTCGGTCACCTCAGAAGAGGTAATGAGAACAGTCAAGTCACAATGAACCTGTGTGGGATTCTCCGTCAACTTTACTGAGGGAAAAAAGCCAGCGAACGTGTCATCCGTGTCTGAAATGCCCAACATATTGGGTAGATGTAAGTGCATTTGTGCCATGATGCTTGCCTCATCAAAGGTCAGACTACCATCCACCATGGAGAGTTAAGATATGTCCCACCTAGTGACCCTCACTTTGCAACTTTCATACGGGTCCCCCAATCCCTGAATGCCCTGTATACCACATTGATGTGTATACTGCAACGAACAACTCCCATCATATTGCAGCCTACGCATTCTAAGTTTAGTGTTATATATCACCGCAGTGTAACCTCTGTGGCCTGCATTATGATGGATGATGGCTTTCATTAATTGTGTATGGAGGGTAAAATATTTCATGTACCCCTTTTTTCATGCAGATAACCGAGTACTGAGAGAATAAGGTCTTCAGCCCATCTTTTGTAGACTGTAGCAGGCAAGGAACTGTCACGCTTGGATCAGGTCTACAACCCCCCTTTGCACCAACACATCCTTGAAGACTGAGTTATTCAGACACCAAAACCCCTTGCCTGTATGACGAGTAGGAGATTATCGGAAGGTACCATGCAACAAAAGGTGATCCAAGACTTCGACTGGAACCAGGTGCATATTTCCCAGATGAAGATGTCAGGAAACAGAGAAAATCAATTCTAGTGGCCAGTGTGGATCTAAAATAGGTGTTACCCCTTGCAGAATGTCGGACTCTGTATGCATCAATCAATGAGGTGTCCTTAATTACCTTAGGGCATTAGTGTCACAAAATAGTTTAGAGGTAGCTGCCCTCCTATCCTCCCTGGACATCCCACAATTAAAATCCCCTCAAAAAATTGTGTGGTGGTTAGTATGAAGATAGGGTTGGATGGACTGAAACAGACTTGCCCTGTACCGTTAACTTGGGGGAACATAAACATTAATCAGGAAAATTGGGGTCCCTTGATAGAGAATATCAAAGAGAAGGGCTCTGCCTGGCTCAGTCTCAACCAGTCTCTGTAAAGTGAAAGAACAATTAGTAAACAGTACCCACATCCCATCACATCTATCAGTCCCAATAGACCAGTATGAGGGCCCCCAACACCAGTGCTTCCCTGCTTGGATAACATCCAGGGAAGTAGTCAGCCTGGTTTCCTGAAGAAAAAATGCATCCAGGGCCAATTCCTTCAGTAAGGAAAAAAATCCTCATCCTCCTGGCAGCATTTATAATACTGTTCATGTTGAGGGTTGCCAGCTAGATTGTTGGGGTCATGATAAGTAATAGAAATGGTGTGCGGGCCGCCCCCATCAAGTACCGGTAGACAGCAGAACTGTGCCACTGCAGGTGATCATTTTCAGTTTCTTGAATAGTTTCTTACATAGTTTCTACATAGTCTTCACCTTGTCCAGCTCTTCTTCAGTGTTTGACGTAGCAGGCGCTTGTTGGGAAGAACCAGAGGGGCCATCCGAAACCATACCCATGTGAGCGTCCATAGAAGGTGTCTTCAACACTTCATATCTGTTCTCCACAGGCAGAGGGGACCCTGCAGCAGGGAACAGGGGGCAAGCTTCCCCCATTTGTGAGACCGGAGAGATCTCTTTCTGCACACCACAGTCATGTCAGGAGGGGCATATCCGGAATCTCCATGTGATCAATGTCCATGGGTGATAAAGGAGCAGGCACTCCCAGGGCTGAACGGGACCCTTCAGTAGCTGTATCCGGAGTCTTGTCCTCTGGCCCAGACTGTGAAGAGCCTCTGCGTGGTTGGGGGGGAGGCTGAGCATCCAGAATAGGAATCTCATGGTGCAATGTTGGAATCCTCTTAAAGCGCCAAAGTAGCTCCCAACTCCCTCCGTTGTTTTTGCTCTACTGCAGTCTGTGCTTTCCCCAAGTAAATATCCTGGGTATGATCTTCCTCCTGATTGTGTGTAGCCCAGTTACATTGGTGGTAGAAATAGCTGCATTCATCACATAAGTTGCAACACATCTCATTCATGCATTGAGAGCTGGCATGCCCCAGGGTAAGACATAGGTTGTAATGCAAGGTATCACAGGCATTATTGAGATGTGTGTCCACTCCACAACAGAAGCACATCTTGGGCTGTCCCGGATGAAAGCACGTGCACAGTCCCTGCCCAAACAGAAAACACTAGGAATGTGCTGGAGGCGCGACATCGAGTGTTTCAGCTTTATGGTAAACCTCCAGTGCCCTGTCCAAAAATACTAACATACTAAAATGCCAGCAGAATAGGCCTAATGGTCTTTCGTGTCTGCTCGTTTGGTCAGCCCCCACCCTGGGTGCTGACCTTGCTGTACCCCTCGCCTTCTCTGGCTTCTCCCTTCCCAGTTCCAGATATTCTTGCTGCATTGGATTTTGCTTCCAGAACCCTTCCTTGTACCTGTCCCACCTCTTGAACCCCTCCACTGTCTCCACCTCCACCAGCCCCTAGGCAGTGCATTCCATGGCTCCACCACCCTCTCAGTGAAGTAGCACCTCCTTTCTCCCCTGAATCTTCCCCTCCAGCTTCCACCCATGCCCTCTAGTGGCCCCCTCCTCCTTCCTTCGAAACACCCTGACTGTTCCTCCCCTATTTACCTTCTTCATGTACCTGAAGACCTCTATCATGTTCCCCCAGTCCCTTCTGTCTTCCAATGTGTACATATTTAGCTCTTTGAGCCTCTCCTCATAGGTCCTGTCCCCAAGCCCCAAATCATTTTGGTTGTCCTCCTCTGGACCCTCTCCAGGAGGTTAATGTCCCTCTTTAGTGTGGCCTCCAAAACTGCATGCAGTACTCAAGGTGTGGCCTCACCAAGCAGTTATACAGAGGGAGTATCACTTCCTCCTTCTGGAGGTGATCCCCTAGCGATGCATCCCAGCATCCTGTTGGCCTTGGCTGCTGCCTCCTACAAGTCTCAGAGTTGTTCATCTTGACATCCACCACCACCTCCAGGTCCTCCTCAGCCATCGAGACTTGTAGCACTCCCCCCAGGGTGTACACTTGGCCTGGGCTCTTGGCCCCAGGTGGAGTACCTTGCATTACCCCTGCATTGAACCCTCAGCTTCCACTTTCTAGACCATCTTTCCAGAGCCTCCAGGTCCCCTGTAGGCCACCTCCCCTTCCCCATCCACCACCGCCCCAGTTCGGTCATCCATAAAGAGACTCATCTCACTCCTGATTCCTGTCCTTATGTCAGAGACGTGGCGTTGAACAGAAGGGCCCAAGGACTGATCCCTGTGGGACCCCACTAATGACCCTCCTTGGGGATGAGACTATCCCGCCAACTACAACCCTCTGGGTCCGGTCCTGGAGCCAATTGCCTATCCATCTGATCATCTGGTTCCCCACCCCCATTTCTCCCAGCTTATCCAACAGGCCCACATGAGGAACAGAGTCAAATGCCTTGCTGAAGTCTAGAAAGAGGACGTCCACTGGTCTATCCAGGTCCAAGGCACTAGTCACCCAGTCATAGAACTCCACCAGGTTTGTCTGACATGATTTCCCCGGGATGAATCCATGCTGTCTATCGTCCAGGCACCCTGACTTATCCAGGTCCCCCCCAGCCTCTCCTCAACAATGTCCTCCATCACCTTGCCCACCACCGATGTCAGGCTGACAGGCCTGTAGTTCCCTGCCACCTCCCTTGATCCCCCCTTGTGGAAAGGCACTATATGCGCCACCTTCCAGTCTTGGGGCACCCACCCTGTCCTCAGAGAGATGCTGAAGAGCTCCACCAGGGGTTTCGCCAGGACATCCGCAAGTTCCTTCAGCACTCTGGGATGTAATTTATCCGGTCCTGGTGCTTTCTCCATCTTAAGGGAGTTGAGGGCTTCCCTCACTCTCTCTGCTGTGATTTCCTCTTCCGGTACCTCTTCTCCCTGCTTAGCCCTCCCTCCACCTGCCAGTGATGCCTCCCCTCCCAGACCCTCGACGGTAAGGGTCCCCCTCCTCAGTATCTCTGTCTCCTCCCATGTATGATGCAGCACCCCATTTTCCTTGGTGAAAACTGAGGTGAAGTACTCATTTAGTACCTCAGCCTGCTCCCCGGATCTTGTGCCCATCTCTCCCTGATTGAATCCTCTCTAATCTGCCCCTTCACCCTTCATTTTTCCCCAATGTATCTAAAGAACCCCTTGTTCCTCTCCTAATTTCCCTGGCCAGGTTCTTGCTCCTTCCTTGCCTTAGCCGCCTCACCACCCTAGTGGCCCTTCAGCCATCAGCTCGTGCCTCCCGATCCCTTTCACTCCTTGAGCACTTGAATTGCTTATAGGCTGCCTTCTTTCCTGCACCACCTCCTGGACCTCCCTGGTCCACCAGCAGGGTTTTGGCCCCACCGCATTTTCATCTTACTCTTGCACAGGTGCTGGTAGCATCCTGCACCCTCTCCTGATGATTTCCCACCTACTATCAGCATCCATGTCTGACCCAATCCCATCCAAATGCTCCTTAAGGATCCTTCCCATTTCCTTAAAATCCACCCCCCTGAAGTCGGTTACTTCCGTCTTTGTGCAGCCTTCTACCCCTCCTAGGTCCAGGCAGAACCAGACCGTGGCATGGTCACTCCCCGCCAATGGGTCCCTTACTTCCAGGCCCCCAATCTGGTCACTGTCTGCCAGGACCACATCCAGTACCCATGCATCCCTGGTCGGTTCCCTCACCTGCTGAGTTAGGAACACATCTTGAAAGACATCCAACAACCTCTGTTCCCTGGTCACAGAGGATGTCATAGTCTCCCAGTCTGTTCCTGGCATGTTTAAGTCCCCCAACACCACCACTGTTCCTCTGCCCAGTCTGCAGTGTCTCCCAACATCTGCCACCAGACTGTCCTCCAGCTCCTTCGCCAGGGCAGGGGGTCTATACACCACTCCTATTTTGCTCTCTTGCCCCCCTTGTTATCAAGGTGACCATCGCCTCCACGGTTCCCTCCGCCTCCTCTACTCCCCTATGCCAATGCAGTTTTTGACTATCATTGCTACCCCTCCTCCCTTCCTCCCCCGTCCTTCCTGAACATAGTGTAACCCTCCAGGTTCAGGTCCCAGTCATGTCCTGCAGTGGCCCAAGTCTCAGTGACCACTGCCACATCCACTGCTTCCTCAGTTAGCATCGCCTGGAGCTCAGGCATTTTATTGCCCAAGCTCCTGGCATTTAGCAGGACTGCCTCCACCCTTTCACTATAGTTCCATTTCCCCTGCTCGTGTTCCCATGGGGATTCTGTTTTCCCCTGGTCTGCACTTTGCCAGTCGGCCTTTTCCTGCAATCCTCCTGGTCCCCAGGGGGGTGGAGACAGAGTTCCTCCTTTATCGGCACCCCCTTGACAGCCTTTTCTCCCATCCCGCCCCCCTTCACAACTTTAAACCCCACTTTTCACCAATGAACCCCTCTATTTTCAACTTAAGGATTCCCTCCTCCAAATTGAGATGGAGTCTATCTCAGGCATACAGCTCCTTACCCTCCCAGGTCTCCCCCAATCCCCCATCAACCCATGCCCTCTGGCCTCACACCACTCCCTGAGCCACTGGTTTATCTCCCTAATCTTCCTTTTGTGCTCCCCACTAGCCCTTGGCACCGGCAGGATTTCTGAGAAGGAAACTGTGCATCCTATGTCATGACAGACCCTGGCAAGCTCCCTGAATCTTGCCTGTATCTCTAGCTCGCTATTTCCCTCAATGTCATTTGTACCCAGTTGGACCAGTATGTCTGGGAAACCCCCACAATCCTTTGCCAGCTGATATACCTCGTGCTTAGCCCTGTGCACCATTAGTCCAGGGAAGCATCTTGTTCTAACTGGCCAGGCTTCTCCCTCCCTATCCTATTTGATACCCCTGATCATAGAATCCCCCAACAGGAGCACTCTGACCACTCCTTTTCCTCCATTTCCCCCCTTTCATGTCCCTCATCCTTTCTACCGGCCCCTCCACCCAGCCGGCTCCTTGTTCCTCCCCCTATCTTGGTGCCACATGCCACCCCCTCCTTATTACCATGGCCACCCCCTTCCCTCCAATCCCATGCCTCTCCTCCTCCTGAGTATCCTTCTGTACCTTGCAAATTCCCCCTCACTGCTCACAACTGGTCCTTCTCCCCCATCTGCAAAACTAGCCTGACTCATCCTCCCTTCCTTCCTGTCTGCATTTAGTTCCTCCTTGCTCATTGTGCTCCCCTGGCCTAAACCCTCAGCTCCCTTTACTGAATCCTCCTTGTACTTCTGGTCCTTCTCCTTTACCTTTCCTCCCAACTGGTCCTTCTTCTTGCACTCTCTCCTCTTCCCCCTGCCCTCCTGCTCTGATTCACTGCTCCCCCATTTTCCTGCATTCCAGGTCCCCCTGTTCTTCCTGCTATCTGGCCCCTGCCTCCTGCCCCCACTCCCTTTCCATATCTAACCACCCTGTCATGCTACATCACCCCTCATCCTTGAGCAGAAGAAGAGAATTGAGCGTTATTGAGTGTAAGGTCTGATTCACCTCCCGCCTTGCTTCCTTCTGTCCAGCCCTGGCCATCTGCCTACTTCCTGAGAATGTTGTCCCTCCGTCCTCCTTTGTGAGGGTCCCCAGTTACCTGCCTGCTTCCTTGGTAGTGTCCTTTGACCCTCTGCCAGGGTCCCTATGTGACCCCTGAGTATTCTCCTGCACCTTTCCCTATGCCCCCACCCCAGTGCTTGGTGCAACCCCGTGGAGATTCCCAGCCCTTCCCCAACCATACCACCCCCTTCCCCAGCTTTCTCCTGATTACCCAACCTCCTCCTAAGCTGTGCCAGCTGGTAGCAGAGACTGGGCAACTCACCCCGAACTCCAAGCCCAGTCCAGTATCATGGCTGCTCCACACCCCAGTGCACCCCCACCACCCTCCCAAAGATGCCGCCCCAATGATGTGTGGTCCATCCCCCTTCCAAATAGGTTTCTGGTGAGCCACTAGTTCCCCTCAGTCCAAGATATACCCTACTGCTCAATCAGGTCACCCACTAATCCTAGAGACAGTCCCACTGTACACCAGTAACTCTGTTACTAGGTGCAGTACAACACATTAAACTTATATGGAAATGAACAACTCCCTAAGCTCCTCTCTCCCAGCCTTTAACTCCAACTCCCAGTGGCTAGAATTACATGAGCTGCACCTGCAGTCTTTTCCTCCAATTGCAGGGCAGGTGTTCCCCTATAAATTAGCAGACTTCTGGGGAGGGAGGGGTGGGTATTGGGCAGACACCTGACTCGAGAGAGAGTGTATCAGCCCTGTGTCTCCCCTCCAAGCCCAGCAGCCAAAGAACCAGGCCCAAGCAAATCCACCAAATAGGTTTTTAAATCAGAAGAAATAGGCCTCTACCAGTGCAGCCTGTTACACAGTGAAACATCCACAAAACGAGCCCACTTACAGCCACCAAATCAGTTTTCAAACTCCAGCAGCCCCCAAAACAATATCCCTGCTAGCCCTTTAGAAGTAAGAAAGAAAAGAACGAACCTTCTATCAAGTAAATCCAAAAGAACCTCAGAACAAGCAGATGCTATTGTCCTGGAACACAACTGATCCTGTCCTTCCAGTTCTTTCTGAGAAGACAAAGCAGCTAACACCTCAAACCTGATTCAGCTCTGCCTCCAGTCAATTGGCTGAGTGAGACCTGCCAGACCATTAACACCTTCCCCACTATGCACTAACCTTTGCAGCTAGTGCGTCAGCAAAAGAATCTAAATCAACTCAAAGCTCTCTAAAATATGTTTGCTGCCAAAGGAAACAGGTTTCCAATTTAATCAGCTTCACTAACAACACATCAAAATAGGCTTGAAATTAACAGACATAGGTCTCCAATTCAAATAACCATCTCCAAGCAAATCCCACCAAATAGGTTTTAAATGAGAAGAAATAGGCCTCTACCAGCGCAGCCTGTTACACAGTGAAACATCCACAAAATGAGCCCACTTACAGTCACCAAATCAGTTTTCAAACTTCTAGCAGCCCCCAAAACAATACCCTGCTAGCCCCTTAGAAGTAAGAAAGAAAATAACTAACCTTCTACCAAGTAAAATCCACAAGAACCCTGTGAAAACAACAAGCAGCAGCTACTGTCCTGGAACACAACTGATCCTGTCCCCTTCCAGTTCTTTCTCTGTTTCCAGGATGGTTCTGGATCCCCCAAGATGTCACATCATTGTGCTAACCAAAAGTTAACACCCTGGATGTTGACCCCTTTATACTTCAACATTACTGTCAACTTGCAAATCACAGGTTTTGTCAGGGGGATAGCCTGAAAAGGGAGCCAGAGTGGAGTATGCTTGAGGTCATTATAATGAGCCCCAAATCTGTCCAGATAAACAGGTCTCCAGAAGTTGAGGTCAAAATAACCATCAGCAGGAGCATGAAGCAGCACATGCAGCTCATTTGGGGAGATAAGGAAGGATTCTTTCAACAGGAATCTCCCTACGTAAGACCTGTCCGGGGGCACCGCCAAACCCCCTTTGTATAATTATCGCACCACATTTCTGCACTGTGTGGGAATGGGTGTGTTAGGCAATGCATCAGCTTTCCAGAAGGTAGCCTGACATTGTGCAGAGGACTGGGCTGGAGGGGGCCCAAGGGGCACTTCAAGAGGAGGATTCAGGTTCAGATCAGTGAGGTCCAACCTGTCCGCCCACGATAAGGTCTGTAGGTCTGGCTGGGGAGAGATCCCAATAGTGGTACTCTCCTGTATCCTCTGAGCTTCCAGAAGGGGGGTCTCAGTCAGGTGACCCACAGGATCAACATCAGTTGTAGAGGGGAGCTGCACTGAGAGGCAGTCAGATCCCAGATCATTAGGTGCTTTGTTCCCGGGGGGGGGAGAGTTGAGTAGATGCCATGACAGTCAAGTGTTGTACAGTGGTTTCCATAGTCTCAGGCAGCCGTAAAATGTCTTGAGCAGAAAACCTGTCCCTGCCGCATCTGCTGGGCCATCAGTAGAACAAATGTCAGACTGGAAAGGAGCTGCAGTAGACTCCTGTGGTGAGGAGGAATGCCATTGTCCTGTCATGTCTCTGGACCATCCAGCGTCAGTGACAGCAGGAACAGGGGACCAGTCAGTAGGAGGATAGTTCTGATGGACGTGTTGGTGTGCAGTGGGCATAGCCCCGTGAGACTTCATCTGTTTTGGGGGCATTGGGAAGCCAGTCTCAGTAACCCCAGGAGCCAGAATGTTAACAGTCTCGGCTGGCAAAACAGAAACTGGGAAGTCCGGTTTTCGGGTCATCAAGGAGCGTATCCCTTCTTTCATTTGGGGCTGTGCATGGGCAGACCTGTCTGGGGCTCCCATTGGAGAAGGCCACCGTGTCCCATCAGAAGGAGCCTCCAAAGATATGGAGCTCCGAAAATTGGCTGTCATATGCAATGCAGAGCTCTCTCCATGGAAGCCGTCAGGAACTGCAAATCATTTCCCTGGAAAAGGTCCCCATCGGAACAATGGAGAAGAGCCCCATGCCATGAAGAGCCATTCCTTTTCCAGATGGTAAGTTTCCTCTTTTCCTGCAAGCAAATCCAACAAATACTGTTATTTCTGTTGAAGTACATCATACAAGTTCAGGTCCGCTTCATAAAGTCCGTCTTCCACACTCCCAGGAAAAGCCTCTGCATCATTAGTAGTAGTGATTTTGGGTGTAGTACAACCATCTTCAGCCCCAACAAACATGGGAGTGGAAACATGGGCCAGATTTCCCTTCCCTGCAGCATCCAGCTCATCTGCGGACGCCAAGTCCACCAACTTGGCTCAATGGAAACACAGCTCCCCCTACCAAAGAGTAGGAGAATTTCTCTGGTGTCCTGGTCAACATGCCTCTTCCCATAAGCCAGTTCTCGTAAGTGTCCAAGGCCATGTAGGTATTGATGTGCAAAATGACTGCCACTACATGTTTACATTCACTTCACTAAATCTCTCATTGCTTGTAAAGCTCTTTGGTATAAAAAGTGTTATATAAATGTTAATTCATTAGCACTTCATTTTAAGTGTCCTTAACTACACTGTAACTACTGTGCAGTTACATGTCACTACTATGTAGTTGTTAACCAGTTTCACATTTGCGTGGTGTGTAGTTGCACAATTTACATACACGTGCAACTGCTATTGTCTTCCTTTCAGCACAAATTAGTTTATTATGACATGTATCTATACAATTATTAGCTGTTGCAAAGTGTAACAGAAAATCTATTGTGCACCTACCACTGTATCTCTTCTGGCATTATGTAATTTGTTCTTATAAGGGCAACTACACATGTAATAGCTATTGCAACTTGTAATAGCATATTTATTGTGTAACTACCATGTTACCACTTTTGGCATTATTAAGTCTGTTCTTACAAGTGTAACTACATATGAATGCATGTCTTGTGCACCGTTTCAACATTCTGTGTATATCTGACTTTTATTTAAAAGGTAATCACACAGAAAAACTTTAAAGTGAAATCAGAATGGTAACTAAAATATGATTACAATGCAACTTCAGTCTGCTACAGTTAAATGCACTGACTGGCAACTCTTAAGATGATGTTCCATGTCTGTATTTCAGTTTTTCATGAACTTACAGGTTAATAAACATGCAGTCTAATACCGTGAATTGATATATAACTGTACACAAAAATATGTCATTTGCATAATTACTGACTGGCACTGTAATAAAATTGTGGCTAAGAAATAATGGTGCTGTTTTCACAGTTAATGCCTAGGTAACATGTATTTCCAAGTGCCCACACTTACATTTACCAAATGTCAGTACTGTTGCTGTGATATAAGTTCTCATTCCGAAATCAGTCCCCCATGAATTTACTGCTTACTAAACATGCAATCTAATATTGGACCCTATTCACAAAGGCGGCTGGGAATGTGTCAAATGTGAATATCCAGGCCTGGTGATCAACAGCAGCCATCCAGTCAGAGGGACTAACCACCAGCAGACTGGATCCTGCACTTTGTGTGGAGTGGGGAATTGTGGGATATGGCTGGTCCTCCCAGTACTGCTGTTTTCCATAAAGGGGACCTACTGGTCTGCCCATGTTCATCGCCATGCCCCCAGCCCTCATGGTATAGTCAGAGGGCTGTGGTATCTTGGTGTGAAGCATGGTGCAGTGGCTGCCACCCCATTCAGCCAGTGGGAGGGGCATGTAATGGCTAAGGAAGGGTCCACGCCTGTGCATCCAGTGCCACCCACCACCACTCTATACAGCAGACCGGGGATAAAGCATGGCATGTAGCCTTCCCCCACCCCCAGCCACCCACCTGGGCAGTAGCAGGAAAGGAGTGTGGATGTAGAAGAAATGTGGGTCAATGCCACAGAAATAGCACATTTCTTAGTAACTACAGCACTGTTACAGGCCAATAAGTAATGATGTAAATTATTTTTATTGTATAAGTAAACAATGTAGTTGTATAACAATTAACAATGTTCGATTGCATATTTATTAAGCAGTAAGTGCATGAGGGAATGATTTCTGAAGGAGAACATACATCAGAACTACAACACTGACATTTGATCAATGTAAGTGCATAGTAGTTACACCCTTCTTACACTTTGTGTCAGTTTCTGCGTACTTACTTTGCAAATACATGTTATTAGGAATTCACTGTGGAAGCAATGCCACAGAAGCAGCACATTCCTTAGTAACTACAGCACTGGTACACCCTTATTCTTACACTTTATTTTAAGTGTCAGTTTGCGTACTTACTTTGTAAGTACATGTTAGTTAGGCATTAACTGTAGAAACAATGCCACAGAAGCAGCATATTCATAAGTAACTATAGTAGTGTTAAAAGCCAACAGGTAATTATGTAAATTAATGATTTTTATTGTATAGCAATTTACTATTTTAGAGTGCATGCTTATTTTTAGTTTTTTTTTTTTTTTTGGTCACACAATATACAAGTGGTGGCTCTGGAATTCAAACCCAGTTCTCCAGGTTTGCAGCTCAGTGCTCTTAACCACTATGCTATATTGCAGTAAGTTCATGAGGGAATGATTTCTGAAGGATACTTTTATGTGTCACTAACTACACTGTAACTACTGTATAACTACATTGTAAATGCACTAGTATGTAGTTGTTGACTAGTTTCACAATCCGTGTTGTGTACTTACATCATTTTAAATGTGCTGCTTTGGTGGCATTGACCCACATCTCTTCTGCACCTACACCCCTGTCATGCTGCTGCCCAGGTGGTGGCTGTGGTGGGGCATGGCTACATGCCATGCTTTGTCTCCGATATGCTGTGTGGAGTGGTGGTGAGTGGTGCCAGATACACAGGCAGGGACCCTTCCTTAGCCATTACATGCCCTTCCCAATGGCTGAACAGGGTGGTGGCCATGGCCCCATCCTTCACAGCAAGTTACCCCAGCCCTCTGATTATACCATGAGGGTTGTGGGCATGGTGGTGAACATGGGCAGACCAGTAGGTCCCCTTACTGGAAAACAGCTGTACTGGGAGGACCAGCCATATCTCACAATTCCCCACTCCACACAGAGTGCAGGATCCAGTCTGCTAGTGGGAAGTCCATCTGATTGGATGGCTGCTGTTGATTGCCAGGCCTGGATATACACATTTGACACATTCCCTGCTGCCTTTGGGGCCTATGTACAAAACAATCAGATTGCCTATGCACCATGTGTCTGAGAGGTGTAGGGGACCTGAAGTTGGAAAGTTGCATAGCGGGGGTCCAGTGGACCCCTGGCAGCACGCTCCAAAATGCACATCTCTTGTGCACCTGATCTCCTGACCAGCTGGGCTGGTCATGTGGGGCCGTTCCATGGGCAATGCAGTGGGCATGCCTGCACTCTGCACCATTCACTAAGGTGTGGAGTGACAGGCATAATGGAGGTGCAAGCTGTGGCAGGGAGGACCCTGCCACAACTCTTATGTGCCTCCGCAAGGTACAGCCGCAGGCCATGGCAGACATGTGCTGTCACCACCACCATGCCACCCCAGCCCTCAGGGACATCAGTCCCAGACTAAACCAGCAATGTCTCAGTTGATGAAGCCTTTCTTGTGAAGCTCTGGGGTGTGTAGTTCCAACTCGTATGTGTGGCGGCACTTGTCCTTTAATGAAATAGAGACTACTTTTGAAATCTTTTCATATGTATGGACAGTCCAGTGCTTTGCTAGAGTGCAGCAACTTGTGGAAACTGTTGCGGCGTTATTGGGGGTTAGCAGCCCGCTGACGAAGCCTTTCTGGTGAAGCAATGTGGTGAGTAGTTCTGACTTGTGTTTGTGGCAACACTTATCCTTTGATGAAATAAAGACTACGTTTGAAATCTTTTCCTACATGTGGATAGTACAATCCTTTACTAGACTGTAGCAACTGGTGAAAACTCCTTAGGGACAACAGGGAGGGCTGAGGATGGCTGTTCAGGCAAGCACCAGTGATTTTTAAAACATTTCTCGCAATTGGAACATTTCAGCCCTGTGTTCCACCCAGAATTCCCTGCTCCATGCAGAGCAGTGGATCCACTTATGGACCACAAATGAGCATCCCATTAGATGCCTGCATGTGTCCACTGATCTGCCCCCCACACACTAGCACATTTGGGGGGACTGCATATGGGAGGTGCATGGTGGCCGGCAGTCGTGAATGCCAGCCACCATACAACCATCCATGGGCGCACACCTGCGTGTGCTGGGTATGCTTCTTTTGCACATACCTGGCATGCCATTGATGCATAGGCCCCTATGTGAACAGGGTCCAATATTAGATTGCATATTTAGTAAGCAGTAAGTTCATGAGGGACTGATTTCTGAATGAGAATTTACATACAGCTACTGTACTGACATTTGGTAAATGTAAGTGTGCACACTTGAAAATACATGTTACCTAGGCATTAACTGTGAAAAGCTAGAGAATTGTGGATGGGCAACCATGCAGAACCAGCGTATTCTGCCACAGAAGGGTTCTGACTACCTGTGACCTTGAGAACGAAGCTTGAGAGGTCCGTGGGAATCAGAATCTCGAGGTGGCAGAACTCCCTGGTTCTGCATCGAGTAGCCCATCCACAATGTTTTATAGTGTATGGTGTCCCTGACATCAAGTTCTATGTACTTTTAGCAGTTTTTTAAATTTTTTTTAAGTAGAATAAGACTTTGCCATTCGCATCTTCTTCTGAGAGTTACATCTGGTTGCTAGGACGAGTGGTGTGGTTGTTAGGGACCAGATGTCCGTACATTCATGTCACGCACTCCTACTGGTTGAAAATCAGGTTGGGAGAGATTTTTAAGAAAAAACAATGGTGGCTGTATTTCTCACTTAGTGAAAGTACGTGGACAAAGCAAGTGTTTTCCATAAGTAAATATAAATATCTGGTTAATCCTGCATATTATTTTACTGTAGCTGGTTGATCCTGCATCTGCAGGATTACGCAGCTGTCTATTCCTTCCATTGCTGCCTCCTTTGATTTGGTTGATCCTGCGGTTTCTGTTGGTGTGGCTCATGCACTTCTGAAATCCGCTTGAATGTTGTACCACATGACGGTTGAACAGTGTTCCATGACCATTGAACTGTGGCACAGCAGTGCTTTAGCTGATATAAAAATTGAGATAGAACAATGTTCTACTATACACTAAATCCATCTGTATACTCAAATAGTAAATTGTCTTGCAGAATATATATTTTCCACTCCTAAATTGAAAAAGTACTGAATTTATTGGTTCAGAGAACTGCCGGCCCGATTCCCCTGGGTATCTGGTCAGCAGTTCTCTGCATCAATAAATTCTCAGTACTGTTATGTACTTGGTGTGTACGCAGTTTTTTGTTTTGTCAATCGTTTAGTATGTGCAGCTGCACCTTTGGGAGTCGGATGTGCTCTTTACCTTTTTCTCCCTTTTGCCTTTATTGTGCAAAAAGATTAGGAATGATTTTAAAGTGTTATTATCAGAAATGACTCTGCAGAATGATAAAGAATGCGGGTAAGGTGTTTTTTTGGAGGCAAAGTTGTACTCAGGAAACCTACTGGGTCATGATATCACGGACGAAACCGCACACAGCAAGATCACGCTGCAAGTAGCGCGTGTGGCTTTACAACAACAGGGCAATTACAGTGATAGAAAGTATTGCTACCCTTGATGCTCACCATCAACAAGGAAGTGGATGTAGTCACTGCCAGTTGGCTGCTCAGTGGAGCTGCTCCCATGGTGGAGTGGCTAGAGCATCCAACCCAGCAGCGGATGGGGTTGGGGAGAAGTGGTTTGATTCCCTTCAAGGGAATCTTTTTTTTTTTCCAATGTTATTTTTTGTCCCTGTGTCCACACACCCTCGGAGTTGATTATAATAGTTCTGGGGGGGCACAGAGGCCAAAGCTCCCCGCAAAACTCAAGAAAAACAATCGGGTGTTGCCACGTGCTGTATTGTGGCATGTGGTCTTGATGCACGCGGTTTCATCTGTGACAATATGACCCCGTGCCCTCAGGAAATACAATAATAAGTTTTTTTTAAGGTAAGTGAAAAATGCTGACCAGATAAGGGCTGTAAATCAGTGAAGATTGCAGATCTTATACCCTTTCTACAATATTGGTACATGTTGGGTCAGGAACCTGAATAAGAAATATTCCTGTAAATGCAGATATGAAGGACCTGATGCTATTGAACACTATGTTTGTAACTGTATGTTACTTAATCAACTAAGAAAACATAGTTTAGACCCTTTGTTTATATCTTTTGGGGGGACAGCAAGTAGAATTAAAGCAAGTGGCTCTTAAACCCTTCTAATGCTATGCATTCTTTTGCACTTGGGAGCTTTGCAGGACTAAACAGGGAACTCGGGCAGACTGGATGGACTGTGGGTTTTCTTCTGCAGTCATTTTCTATGTTTCTATGTTTGCAGTCAAAATGTTTTTAAAAAATAAGACTGCTTAAATTACATAAAGCTGTGAGTCTGTTCTATGAACTACTATACGTGTAGGCCAGGGATTTTAGCCAAATGGTATTTTTATGTTCATAAATACATGTTAATGCTTTTTGTTGTGTGACACTTTTAATTGTTTGTGTTATGTTCATTCTGATTTTAGATCAGTACAATAAAAATGAACTTGAACTAATAAATTATGGTCGGGTGTTGTGAGAATGATTCTATGTTGGAAAGTTAGGAATTATGGTATCAAATTTGCTTTTTTGCTTATGAACAAATCATGACTATCAGATAACAGAAAACTACCCTTACTTGTGTAATTGGAAATCCCACGGAGCTGCTCTGACTCTATCTTTTATGATGGTTAAAATGAAACTGCTTGAATTCTGGACTGTTACACAGCAAAACACAATTGACATATTAGCCAGTAAAGAAGATTATGCTCCATGAATGGAATAAAGAGGATCAATTTTTAAAGTTTATCGTTCTTATTCCTTTATCAATTCATTTGAAGTATACTGCACGCATCTCCATTAGAGACAGGCATGATGCTTCCACCTTGTGCCACACAATGCAGGGAGCTTCAGCATTCTGCAGAAGGTGTAATAATGTGTTTTTGTCAAAGTTTTCCAACCCCCCTGGATTCTCTTGATTGGCGCTGATGGATAGTCTTACTGGAGTTCTCTTCCATGTCTGCACAGTGATTGGCTGCCCTTACCCACCACAGACTAGACCCCCCCCACCTTCTCTTGGGAGCAAAACATAATTTTCAGGCAGTTTAGAAACAGCAAAGCTGAGTGATTTTCGCAGCTTGCAGTTCTTGTTTCTGACAAGTAATAATTGACTTCAGGTGCATAAAATATCACAAGTTTATTTTGTGATAAGGAGTTCACATGGGTCAGGCTTTAAAATCAGAGAACAGTGACAATGCTGTACTAGAGAAATCCCTAATGTCTGAAATGAAATCCTTCCTCTGCCTACAGCTATTACTAGTCACTTCAACATTACAAATATTTTTCTTTTCTCATCTTCTCCCGTGTCCCGATTTCCTGTGTTATGCATGCTCAGTTTCCAGAGCACCCCTTCTGTACAACTTGGAACTGAGCTCCCTAGTGCCATGTGGCATTGAGGTGGATGTCCACTCTTTTATACGTTGTCCAACAGGCGTGATCTGCGACCAGCAGCCAGTCATGCAACAAAAAATGGGATGACCTTTGCATGGCAGCTCTCTTCACCCTCGTTGCATCTATGACCATTATTCTGTAATGTTGTTGGTACTGGGAACAAGAAAGACAGTTATTAACTGTCAATAGAGAATGATTTAAAGATGTCCAGCAATTAAAATTGAAACAATGTTTCCTTTAGCATTATTTGCTCCAGAATTACAAATTAACATCATTGTTATTTTTTATGGGTTTCTAAAATGCAAAATGTTGTTATTTATATATTTTCACATACATAGCAATAAGACAGTGGGGCTGAAGGGTGGGGACCTGGAACTCAATTTGACAAGATATGAAAGTTATTGGATTTTCAGACTGAATGTTACACTGTTTGCAGGGTTAAATGATAGAACTGAGTTGCAACTGTTCTTATAAAGATATTGCTGTACCTGTTACTCTTACATAAGTAACATGTGTCTGTCAATTTTTTTATTGGAAACATAATAGCATAAAAAATATTTGTACAAAACATGTCCATATTTCAAATGCTGGCATATGTTTTCTACCAACCCACGCACTTGCCCCATACTGCACTTCTGCTTTATCTCCCAGTCAAACGTATTCCCTTAGTCAGTGACAGTCATCCATGTATAGTGTAACTTAATCCAGACCTAAACCCTGCTCCTTCGTCTCACAAAACATTCACGGTATACAAGTTCTAAGCTGTAAGCATTGTGTAACTCTAATTAAATTTAATGTAAGTAAGTATGTATGTATGTATGTATGTAAACAATGTATGTAATGACACTCTTAATTCTTGACTCCAATGTGTAACTCAATGCTATGTATCATGTACTCACCTGCTTTCCTCTGTACCCTCCTCCCCGGATGCACCGTGAGACGAGCACCTTGTTGCTCAGTGTACCCTTCCTGGTGAAACATTTCAATAAATAAAATAAATAAATATTGCAATTAATCAAAAATATTTTTTTTCAGTAAAGTACAAGTCTATAAGTTGCCTAAAAGCAGAGGTAATACTAGTAACTTCCTTCTAAATTAAGATATATGAGACTGCATTATATAGACACTGTTTGGTATGTTAGGTCAAGCAAAAACAGAGACTGAATACCAACAAGATCAACAAATAGATATAAACATATAATCATGATAAATAGTCATGCAGCTCTAACCTAATTTATAAATGATTGCCTAAATAAATTCCACGTCTGCAGCCCCGTTCTCTACTGCATGTCATAAGCATGCTGTTTTGGGGGTGGGGCTGCAGCATTTGGCGATCACCTGGCTTGTACACAGGAATTATGAGCCAGGTGTTATGGAGGAAATAACTTGTTTAATACTGTACACAAAATACCAAATATAGCTAAGATAGTTTCTTGGGCAGACAACTCCATATTATGGGTTGCCTACCCAGAGCAAAAAGTGGTGTCAACTGCTCTTTAAGAGAGGTATTTGTCATTTTGAGCACCCTATCCCATGCCTGACAAAATGTTAGGGAGTTAAAGCATGATTTGCCTAGCTTGTTTCTATATGATCCCATATAAATGAGGTGTTTATTATTTTTCATAGAGCAGTGGTATGTTCCATTATAAAATGGGCAGAAAACTTCCTCGCTCCTGACTGGCAGACAGCCTCTGTCAGCCGTGTCCTTATCAGGACATAACTTCACAACCGGCACTACAAGTGCCAAGCAAGATGTAACACACAGTGAAATCAATGCATGCCACCACTCTCCCACTGCAGCTCCTCAAATAGCATCAGACAGAACCGGGAGAGTGGTAGCACCAACAGAGAAACAAAAAAAAACTAAACCTTGTGAGTTCAGCTCTCATTTCTGCTGCTCCACAATTTCCCCAGCATGCAGTGTCCCTTTCTTTTTTTTTTAAACTTGAATTTTTATTGAAATGTTTTTTTCACAAGGTTTATGTGAGCAGGTGTAGTTGTACAATAGCTTAAGTTCATTGTGACAGAGAAAACCAAAAAAAATCATATCTTCATCCACATTTAACCATCTGTATTCTTAGGTGGTCGTAATGTATCAATGCATCTGTCATAGTGAGTTCTAGATCCTTTAAGGAGGGGGGATAACTAGCTCTAGGTTAAACATAGTGAAATGAGATGAGGGTGGGAAGCGGTCTGGTTTCTTTGTTTCACTACCTGCTTCATCTTGTATGTCTGTAATTATCCATCTTCTTCTGGCATTGTCTGGGCTGGAAACCCAGTGAAGATCTCAGATTTCACTCCAGTCTCTTTTTAGATCTATGGGATAAAGTCTGGTCTATGCATCGCAATGTACAGTACAGCAGTCAAGTTGCCTATCAGTTCATGACAGATCCGAGTCCCATCTCTAATTTTGGCGGTCATACTTTCCATTTTGTATATGTCATATATTAGGTCTTCCCACTGGGTTAGTGTAAGAGGTTTGGGCTGTAGTCACCTACAAGTTATTGCTTTTTAACAGCAGTTAAAAATTTATTAGTTAAGTAAATATGATGTTTTATTTTAAAATGTTTTGGGTAATTTGATAGTAATGCAATTTCTGGTGACATATTTCCCAAGTTTGGAAACAGATCTTGCAAGGTTGCTACAACCCCTTTCCAAAACTGGAGTAATATAGGACAAGCCCAAAAAATATGGGCATGTGTGGCTACTTCTGCCTCACATCTCCTCCAGCATCTGTCATCTTCTGTATGGTGAAATTTAGCTGTGATTTGTGGAGTTCTGAAAAACCTAGCCTCTACCTTCCAGCCAAATTCCCTCTATGAATATGAGCTAGTAATGTGATGTTGGTTTAGCCATATCCCTTCCCAGTCTTCTCGGGGTATGGTTGTCACCAGGTCCCCCTCCCAGTCCTCATACATTCTATCCCAATCCTGCCTTGGAATATCTCTTAGGAATTTGCAATATCTAGAGATTAAATGCCTGGGCTGGGCATCCTCTTGGATCTGTCTAAGCAAGAACAGGGCAAGTGGTATTTGTATTGTCGTGGTGTCTGGGCCTAGCACTTTCAATAGAAAGTGACACACCTGTAAGTATCTGTATAAATCGTGGTGGCATAGTCCAAACTCCTGTTGTAGTTGCTGAAAGGATTTAAAAGTTCCTTCCTTATAGAAGTGAAATGTGTGAGTCAGTCCTATTCTACGCCATTGATGAAATCTATGATCTAATCTGGCTGGCAGGAATAATGGGTCTAATGAGGGGATCCCCAACCATGCAGCCCTGCGGATGTTCATGGGTCTCTTAAGATATATTGTCCATGCCTGTAGCAAATTTAAGGTATAGAAAGAAGTGTTTGACAGTAAGAATATATATGGTGGTTGGTAGATTGTCATGTGGTCTAGGGGTATAGTAGCAGATACTCTCTCTATTTCCTCCCACGGTGGTGTAGATGTAGGGTGTCTGAGCCACTGAGTTATATGTGTGAGCATCGCCGCCAATGTATAATTCTGTATGCTGGGTAATGCTAGCCCTCCTCATTCATTGGCCATGGTTAATTTAGTAAAGGCCACTCTGGGAGGTCTCCCTTGCCACATGAAGGAGAATAGTGCCACGCACCCTTGCAACTCTGCAAATTCCGTATATTTGTATGCCACATTTTCAGCACTGGCATTTTATTACACCTCCTTATGAACTGTGCAGCTGTCATTTTTCACGTCTTGCCCAGCATGTTTTCCCGCACTGCACTAACAAACACCCACAGGGACACCCTAATGCCTCTCACTCTCTGCAGGGTGGGGGTGGGTTGGCATCAGTTCAATACTTGACTGCCACTCCTATGCTGCATCTCTCTGACTCCTGCCCTGCCAATGGCAGCAAGACAACATTCGGCATTGACAAATGCGTGTTCATTGCTGTTGCTTGAAATGGCAAATGGAATTTGCATTCTGCCCATTAATAACGGCTGCCTGAGGTAAGTGTGGGTGCTATAAGTGGTGGATACTGTATTGGGCTAGAGGTTCCACATAAAGGGCGAAGAGGTAAGGGGACAGAGGGCATCCCTGTCTCATCCCTCTATAGAGGGGGAATCTGGAGGAGTGGGATCCATTAATTGTGATAGTGGTGACTGGGTTGGAATAGATACCACAGTGATCCTTTCTGCCATCTCTGAAGTCCATACTCCTGTCCTGCCCACAACATGAACAAACCCCAAGAAACCAAATACCTTGCAAGTCTAGCTCTCGCTCCTGCTACTGTACAGTCTCCCCATGGCAAGGAACCAGAGAGCGTTACAGGCACCTTGACTCTGCAGTTCTGTCCACCATCTGCACCCTCCTTTCTCTAACCCTCAGCCGCCCCTCTCCATGACTCCATCCATGACAGCACATAAAAATACGAAATCCCCCAGCTGTAACGGCACCACACAGCAGAACTCGCACTTTGAAATTTGCGAACTGGAAACTGCTCTCTATGGCAGCCATCAAGGGACACGCTCGCTCACACTTAAACGGGCCATAAACAAAAGTAAAATAAAGTAAATAAATTAAAAAATAAGTGTTCTGGGGCATACTGTACAGAGCTGGGAGGGGAGACAGACACCACAGTAGAAACTGCTTTTTAGGGCGCCTGCTAATGGCCATGGTAGATCACAGTCAAGGTCCCTGATAACTGTAACTGAAAAAAACATAAACAAAAGTAAAATAAAAGGAAGTGTTTTTCTCTTGGTGCAGACACAGAGTTGGGACAAGAGAAACATCAATGCCCTGTAGTGCCTGGATGATATACATTGTCTGAAAGTGTACACTACAAATGGGACTATTTTTCTAACTTCTGCATATTTACCACTTTTTATGATACTTCATTAAATAACTTTTTTTTTAATTAGGTGGGTTTAGGAAGGGGGCCCATTTTATAAGTGCAATAAGACACTCTGTTGTGTGGGTTATGGCCTGATAAGAGCACTTCCCAGGTGCTGAAGGCACTCAGCGCAAGCGCCTTGTGCCTCATATTGCACTTGGGGCATGCTGTTATCAGGCCATAACCCACAACTTGTTGTGTCTTATTGCTTGCATATTACACAGTATCATTTGTTCCACTCTGATAAACCATGGATGAGTCTGGGGCTAGTTGAATGGATAAATAGTCCTACAAGAAATTTGGTAGTGCCAATCCTCCTTGCTCCTTGGATAAATATAATCCAACAGTTCTTACAAATAACCAGTGTGCTGGATTCAACATACAAGGGGAAGTGACACAATGGTTCATACAAATAGAAGCATTACCCCTAGTCCCATGTCAGAAGGTGCACCTGCAGGCTGTGACGGTTACGAGGGCATTTTTGAAATGGGATTTGAAGAGCTAAGAAGTGCCTAGTGAATGAAGTGAGGCCGATAAGCCATTCCAGAGCCTATGGGCAGCAATGGAGAAGGCTGTCTGCCCCATCTCAGTTGAGGTCCAGGGATGGTCAAAGAGACATTGAATGGAGGATCTCAGTTCGCGTGTTCTGGACTTGATACTAAGGAGTCTTGTTAGGGGGTGCTAACCCCATCACAAAAGGCTAACCCCATGATGAAGGGATTTGTCAATAAGGCTGCTTATGAGATAGTCATGGCGGGCCTGAGGAGACATCCAGCCAAGTATCGTGTAAAAGTCACAGTAGTGGGTGTAGTATGGGACAAGTGCTACAAACTTGCAGATGCTGTCTGAGGCAGTACTGAGTCATGTGAGGCATTAATATGAGGTCTGGGAAAAGACAGGAGAGCAGTTGAGCAATGGCTAGATGCACCTCCAGGGTAAGAAGGTGCTTTAGGTGATAGCAGATGTCCAGTTTCTGATTCACTTGCTTGACTATTTGTGTAATGTGGTCCGTGAAAGTTAGGGTGAGGTCAAGGGTGTCCCCCAGATATTTGAAAGTGTTTATTTGTTCAAGGGAGGCCCCAACTGGAGTCAGAATGCTCAGGGAGCACGTTTTGCTCTGCAGTGTATTTGGCAAGCCTCGGTTTGGACCAAAAAAGCATTGCCTTCATGTTTTTGGCATTAACAAGTAATTTGTTGAATGCAAACCACTTTTGGACAGCCCCATAATCCATGGAGAGGGAGAAGGATAATTTGATGGGCTCTTTTTGCTCTTGTAGAGGACAAGATCGTCCACGTCTATTAACATTTGGCAGCCTGCATCATATCTGAGGAGTTGGTTGACAAACAGGGAGAATAGGATAGGTCCTAGCATTATCCGTTGAGTGACACCATTGTGCACCTGTTGGGGGCTAGAGGAGACCCCCATCTGGTGCACACCCTCTGAGACCAACCAGTGAGGTAATTCCTAAACCACTCCATGGGTCCTTTTGAGAAGCCATAGGAGCAGAGTTTACCAAGGTGGATGTCACAATTAACTAAGTCAAGGGTCTTGGGTAGATCGACAAAGATGGCGCCAGTAAGTTTACCTTGGTCCGAGTTCCTCAGGATGTGGTCAGTAAAACAGGCAAGTGCAGTGGTTGTACTGTGACCCTTTCAGAAGTCATGCTGGTAGGGTGATAACAGGTTTTACTTTAAAATGAGGTCAGATATTTGTTAGAAGACAATTTTTTCAAAGATTTTGCTGAAATGGGAGAGGATGGACACTGGCCTGTAATTTTCGAGTAGTTTAGAGTCACCCGGATTTGAAAATGGGGACAACTTTGGCCTTCTTCCATAACAATGGGATGGATGCAGAGGAGAGGGATAGATTACATAAGGTGGTAAGGGGTTTGGTAATGAGGTCAGCTATCAGCTTCAGGAACTGAGGGCAGAGACCATCACTACTGGCACTGCCAGAACTAGGGAAGTTCCTGAGGAATCGCCAGACCTTGGTGGAGGAAGTGGTCCTGAAATGGAAGGCAGGAATGCCACCCACCTCCACCTGCCTCTCTGCAGGGGTGGGTGAGGCATCCTTGGGTGGGAGTTTAGCCAGGTAATCAGCTAGGTTAGTGAATTTGTGGTTCAGAGCTTCAGCAACTTCAGCAGGCTTGGCAATCAATCAAGCATCAGTGAGCAGGTTGAGCTGGCTCTGATTGGTGCCTGGTTAATTAGGGAATTCACCATGGCCTAGAACCTCCTACAGTCACCCAGGTTGTGGGTCTGCTGGTTTTCAAGAAGGGAAGCCTTGAGGGATTTGGATTCTTGTTTGCAAAGATTCCAGAGTGTCCCATAGTTGTTTCAGGTAGCAGGAGATGGGGCAGATGTATTCAGTTAAGTTTTATTTTACCAGGATAACACCAGTAAGACAACTCATTTGCAGGGAGGTCCTGGGGGACACAGATACAAATACAAGTAGAACTAAAAACAAACATAAATACAAAAATCGGTAAGTTCATGTACATATACAGATAAAACAAAAGCATATACAAAAATGCAGTTTTGGCAAATACAGCAAACTAGGTAAGATTAAGCAAAATACAGTAAAGACTAAAACTTGGTAGCTAGGAACTAAAGGGGGGCAGGAGGAGGGAGGCTACTAGGAGGAAAAACAAATTTGGAGGAGGGAGGGAGGAAAAAGGAGTGCAGGTATGAGTGATAGAGAAACAACCAGGGGATGAGGATTTATAGGCTGTCCATAGGGCATCCTTCTGTTTCATTTTTGTGAGGAGTTCTTTAGTTAGTACCATGGGTTCCCACCCCTTGTTCTCCGGATGGTGGTGAGGAAGTGTTTGTCCTGGATAGAGGACAAGGCGGCAGTGAGGAACCAAATGACAAAGTCCACATTAGTTTGAGTGTGCAAGACAGACCAGTTTATGGCCCTAATGTCTGAGTATAATTTGCCTATGTTACATTTGGAGACATTTCTGAAGGTAAAAACTTGGGAGGGGATGAGGACACTGGCAGGACCATGTACAGAAAGCCCCTCATAACATGAACCTGTGGCAGAAGCAGTTGCGCTGTAACCACCCTTAAGTAGACCTATGGCATAAGTAATTTTGCCACAACCACCCTAAGATGAACACATGGCATAAACAGTTGTGCTGTAACCACAGTAGCATATACCTGTGGTATAAGCAACTGTGTTGCAACCTCCCCAAAAATGAACCAATGATGTAAATAGTTGTGCTGTAATCACCCTAACATAAGCCTACGGCATCAGTAATTGAGCTGTAGCCACTCCTATTTAAGAGAGACATAAGAGCTATGTAAAATAGGGACACAACTAATGATCGGCAGACAGGTGAAATAAAAAGCAGATAAGCATGAGAATACAGAAATATGTCAGTGCGTAAATGAGTAACACAGGCTGATCCCCATTAGCCAAGCAGCAGTGTCATTTATCACGTCTCAGTTTTCAGAACAGGACTGGAGGGCAAAGGGTGTTGAGACTGTTGAGGTACAGTCTGTGATGTCTGCAGTCCGAAATAGGGAGAGCAAGGGGTCACAGTAAGTCTTTACTGTTCGCCAACCTGGGTCAGATTTTCACTTTACCATCTGGAGAAGAACTACTGACAGGTGCTTCTACCTCCTGGAGTTGCTGGAAACTGTGCTGTAGGGGGCTTATTACCAAGTGAAGACTACACCAAGTCCGAAAATTGTCCTGTTCTGCTGAGATTTGCACAGAGTTTCTGGCCAACGGCCGTCACCATAGCTGATGTTAACAGAAGATGCCCTTATTTCATGGCCCTTAGCATGTTGGCCTGCCACATGGGGGCCCGCTTGGAGAGCAAAGCAGAAATATAAGGGCTCAAAGTCCCACCCGCTGCCTGCTCTGAATGGCTGGGAGTCAGGATAGGGTGCTTGGAGCAGTTGGTTGGCAGTTCAGGGCTCCGTGCAGTGATCAGTGGAGGGGAGAGGGTGTCTTGCTCTAGCAGTCCACCTCATGATTCCTGTGTGTAGCCCAAGATGGTTACCTGTGTGGTGCGGTGGCATCTGGCCTCTGTTGATCAGTGGCTCAAAAAGTTAAAAGCTGCGCTGCATTTCACAGTCCCACCTTCTGCTTACTTTGATTGGCCGGGAGTCAGGCGAGGGTACTTGGAGCCAATCAGTTGGCAGTTCAGGGCTCCATTCAGTGATCAGTGGGGGGATGGGATTTCTTGCTCCTGCAACCCACCTCATGACCCCTGTGTGTAGCCCAAGATGGCTACCTGTGTTGTGCACTCAAATTGTTCCAGGCTTCACCTGCCAACTATGCTAGGTTCCACAGAGAGTGGGATTTAATAAGTCCATAAGCTTGGTGCTGGTATCCACAGCAACCAAATCACTAAGGAGCCTCTTCCGGTACTGCTTCTTGAATATTGCTATGATACTTCATCCAAAGGTTGAATGTGAGAGGTTCAGTTCTTTGGCAGAAATAAAGTCTGCATTTTATCATCTCTCAATTGCAATTCAGCCTCAGGGGTGTGTGCTGGACATTGGTCCATGAGGAGAAGTGCTTTTAGTGGCAGTTTGTTTGTTCTCAGAAAGGCTCACACTGAAGGGATAAATGTCTAAAAAAATGGCCTCTGAAGATCTTGGCGGTCATCCACACTTTGCAACTGTTGCTGTACTGAACAGGTGGGGATGTCATGATAACATGCTGAAAGCACAAGGGGGTGAATTTACTGATGCAGGGATTTTGTGGGTTCCAGTGGCATTTATACAGAAAAGAAAGGTGACACAACTAACCCTAACCAGCATTCACCTCTGAGTGGCTGGCAAGTGTAACATCAGGGAGGCACCATTAGAACAGACACATTTCATCAGTACTGTGGATCTGATCGGTTATCCCCCTGTCAACAAGGATCTGCTTTAATTTACGGAGTGTCATTGAGGCACAGGTCAGGAAGCATAGGGAAAAACCAGGAGCAGTTGTAGAAATCACCAAAACTTTAATTATAGTAGCAGTAGCATAAAAATAAATATAAACTTGTTCATAACAACTATGTACAGAGGCAAAAAAATATATTTCTTGTAAAATCTGTGTCCTTTGTTCTTCCAAAACAAATCTCCCTTGCAGTAGCAGCTCAGCTGTTTAATAAGTCTTTTCAACCCCCACCCTTGCAAACATCCTGTCCTTGTAAAATGTTCTGTTCTCGTAAATATCAGGAGCTGCTAGAAGACAGTATGCTTCCTGAGGCCCCTACAGCCGTTGCAAAAGGCTCCGATATTTGCAACCAAGTAACATCTAGCTTTCTACCGTCATCTCAAATGATAAATATATACACATTTCAACAGTAATACTAAACATTCTCTAAACAAAAGTGATCCCATTATCAGTGTCATTCCATACAGTGATTTGTACACATTTTTATGTTTGCTTGCACACATGTGCAAGAAGCATAGTGCCATCATCCGAGTTTTCCAGAGGTGTGTCAACCTCTTCCAATTCAGTCAGTGTGTTTGCAGGTGCAGTCGCAGTGCGCCAATCACTGCTCCAGCTGTCTATGACAGCTGAAAATGCAGTGGCATACAGTTGAAAGGGAGCGCTCCACTTCAGTGAGCAGGCTCCCCTTCAACTGCGCCGCATGCATATTGCGTGCTGGCGCACTTCCCAATGCACATACTGTATAGCCCGGCAGGGGGCCGATGCCGTCGGCTCCAACCCCAAACAGCCTTACGGGCTGCCGCGCTGAAACCCACTGGCGTGGCACAAACCCGTATAGCCAACAGGGGTGCCCAATCCCCATCGGCTCCAGCCCCCAAACAGCCTTTCCAGCTGCCATGCTGGGAGCCCACCCAGCATGGCAAGCGTCCGTGTCATCTTAGTAATAAAAAAAAACAAAAAACTGTAAATTGAAAACGGTCCTCGCAGTCTCCCTGCCCCACCCACACCCACCCACTGCACACCCTGCCTCCCCACACCCCTCACCCCATACCTACCCGAGTCCAGCGTGACAATCTTTGGTGGACAGGAACATATCTGCACTCTTCAAAGCTGACCATGAACTGAGGAAATGCCAGTAAGCTGTATAATGTAATAGATAGGGTTTTTCAACTTTGCTGCATATCTCGGGCATTTTTTGGAATTTTTGCACCAAATTTTCAACATGCAGTTTTTGGGACCCCTTCTCGTGAATGCTGTCACTGTCATGGCGTTATTCGGGCCCGAAGGGTGATTTCGCAGCCACTGCTTGAAATCACCTTTCCGGAACAATTAACGAAACAACACTGCCAGTGTTCATAAGGTGGGCTCTCAAAAAGCCTATTTTGAAAATTTGGTGGAAAAATTCCTAAAAATGACTATTTTTCGAGTGTGCGTTGCGCAGTTCCTACGCACGCTCGTAAGTTCGCGAATTTTCAATATTTTCACTCCAGATTTTCAATATTGCCATTTTACCACACCTTCTTATGAGCAGTACAGCTGTCATTTTCACTCACCTAAAATGTGTTTCCGCATGTAAGCGCACAATGGCACAGTCAGTGTCTGCGAAATCAATGTCGGGACACATAAAGAAAATCACAGTGACACTGTTCATGAGCAGAGAGTCTTAAAATGGCTATGCTGAAATTTGGTGAAAATTCCCCAAAATGACTGTTTTAGGAGGCGCGTTCGCAGTTCCTCACATGCTGGCAAGTTTGAATTTGTAATATTGCACTCCAGATTTTCAACAGTGCCATTTTACCGCACTTCCTTATGAGCAGTACAGCTACCATTTTCACATCTCCCTAAATGTGTTTCCACACATGTAGCGCACAATGGTACAGTCGGTGTGCGAAACAATGTTTAGGACAGATTAAGAAAAACACAGTGACACTGGTCATGAGCAGAGGTCTTAAAATGGCTATGTTGAAAATTTGGTGACAAAACTCCATAAAATGACTGTGTTTCGAGTGAGCATTATGCAGTTTTCACGCACCCTCGTAGGTTCATGAATCTGTAATATTTCAGTCCAGATTTTCACCAGTGGCATTTTTCCACACATCCTTATGAACAGTACAGCTGTCATGTTCCACAACATGGCCAAAATGTGTTTTCACACTTTCAGCACAGAAATGCGTGGTCGCTGTGGGAAATCATTGTTCGGGACAGATAAAGAAAATCACACTGACACTGTTCATGATCGGAGGTCTCAAAATGGCTGTGTTAACAATCTGCTGTAAAAAAATCCCCAAACTAGTTACATTACGGGTGTGCATTGCACACTTTCTATGCACGCTTGTGACTTCACCAGTTTTTTTAAGATTTTCACAGCAGATTTTCAACATTGCCATTTTTTATACCTCCCCATTAACAGTACCGCTGTCATTTTTCACATCCTGTTCAGAATGTGTTTTTGCACCTGTGGTGCCAAATGCCATAGTCGCTGTGCAAAAGCAGTTTTTGGCTAACAAACTGATATTGCCACTGTTCATGAGGTGGGGGTCACAAAAAAAACATGTTGAAAATTTGGAGTGAAAATACTAACGAATGTCTGAGGCGTTAGGGGTTTCCGACCATAATGCCCCACCCTGTAGAGAATGACAGGCATCAGGGGTGTGACTTGGGATTCTTGCCTGTCATTCTCATACCATTCCACCCCCACCCACACCCTGCAGCCAGTGAAAGGCATCAAGGTGTGCCTCGGACTCTTCGGGCCCAAACTTCACCCCATTCTCCTATACCGCACCCATCTCACTGTATTTCCTGATGGAATGGGGTGCGCATAAGGGCCAAAGACCCCAAGGCACACCATGACACTTGTCATTGTCTGCAGGGTAGGGTGTGGTGAAATGGCGTGGTCATTATGCCTGACGACCCAAAGGCACACCCCAATGCCTGTCACTCTCTGCAGGGTGGTGGTGGGGTTGGCTTCAGTTCAATACTTCACTGCCATTCCTATTATGCAGCTCTGTAACTTCTACACTACCAATGCCAATGCCAGCAAGCAAACATTCGGCATTGACAAATGCTTGTTATATTAGCAGGCATACAAGCGAGGAAAACAGACAGCAAGAGAAAACTGAGAGACAGTGAGAGGTAAAGAATTGCGAGACTGTTCGGGTTGATCAAGTCCGAGGTCTCACAGGAAAATCTGGTTACGCAACCAGAGAAGAAACAGAAAAGGAAAGAATATACAGATCCTTGCATTTGCACACTTTCTCCATAACAAATAGGACAGGGTTCTATTCTACCCTGTCACATATACCCTCCTCCTTAAGAGGAAACCTATTTTATTAAACAGGTTTCCAAAACTTTCTATTCTCTACTAACATTTTCTACTTTCAGAAATTAAGCACATTTGCATTCATTTTTTGTATAACAGTACAGCAAACAGTACAGTTTAAACTCATACATTTGTTTTCAACCTTCAGAATCCTCAATTCCTGATTCATGTCTTGACAGAAAATCAGCATTGCTATTCTCTTTACCAGATTTGTGAATCACCGTGAATTTAAATGGCTGCAGTGCCAGGTACCACCTTGTGATTCTGGAATTTTTATCCTTCATCTGGTTAAGCCAACAGAGAGGATTGTGATCAGTTACAAGAACAAATTTGGTTCATAGTAAATAAAATTTGAGGGACTCCATGGACCACTTTGCTGCTAAACACTCCTTTTCAATACTGGAGTACCTTTTCTCTCTGTCATACAATTTCCTACTTATATACAGAACAGGATGTTTTTTTCCCCAACTATATTTTGACTTATGACAGCACCTAGGCCTACCTCAAATGCATCTGTTTGTAACAGAAATGGTTTCTCAAAGTCTGGGCTTCTTAAAACAGGTGCTGAACATAATACGGCCTTTATGGCTTGAAAAGCTGCATCACACTCTGGAGTCCATTTCACATTATTTGGGTACCATTCCTTTGTGAGTTCAGTGAGGGGAGTAGCTAACTCTGCAAAGTTGGGAACAAATCTGCGGTAATAACCAGCCAGCCCTAGAAATTACCTGACATGTTTCTTTGTTTTAGGGACAGGGCTGTTAGCTACAGCTTCTATTTTAGAAACTTGTGTCTTAACTTCCCCATTTCCCAACACATAGCCCAAATATCTGGTTTCCTCTATGCCCAGTGCACATTTGGTAGGATTCATTGTCAGACCTGCACTTTTGATAGCTTGGATAACTGCTCGCAGGTGTTCTACGTGACTTTTCCAGTCTGGACGGTACACCACAACATCATCCAGATATGCAGCACAATAACCAGTGTGAGGTGATAAAATGACATCTATGTACCGCTGGAATGTAGCTGGCGCAGTGGCGCACCATGTAAACCAAACAGCACAGTGGTGAACTGATAGACTCCTATAGGGGTAGCAAATGCAGTTTTATCTCTGGATTCTTTAGCTAAAGGTATTTGCCAGTAACCCTGGGTGAGATTGAGGGTACTGATATACTTTGCAGTCTCCAGTCTGTCCACCAAATCATCTATTCTGGGCACAGGATAACTGTCAAATTCTGACACTTGGTTAAGTTTCCTGAAATCAAGGCAGATTCTAACACTTCCTTCTTTTTTGTTTACAATTACTGTGGGAAATGACAAAGCACTCCTCGACAATATCCAATTCTTTCATTTTTTGTATTTCCTTAACCACATCAACTCTTAACCGCTCTGGCAACCTGTATGGCTTTTGCCTAATAAGACAAACATTCCTTGTCACTATTGCATGCCCAACCCCATTTGCTTGGCCTGGTACCATGGTAAAAGTACTGTTAAATGTCTTTAGCACATAACAAATGTCTGCAGTCAGTTTGTTCTGAAGTTAAGGAAACATTCGCCTTTACAGCATCAGCATGTACAGTTTGTGCCGTCTATCATAAGCTACATCAATATCTTCCTTATCAATTTCTGATAACACTAACAAAGCAGCTTTAGGCATTTTTTTTAACCCATTTCTTGAAGAGGTTAGTGTGGTATAATTTAGAAGGATTTTTCCTGTCAGGGGTCTCAGTCTCATAGTTAACAGTGCCAGTACATCTAAAAACCTTACATGGCCCTTGCCACTTCATTAACAACTTATTTTCTGTTGTGGGTAACAGCAGCAAAACCTTTTCACCTGGCTTGAAAACTTTTTCTTTTACCCCATGGTCATAATATGTCTTTTGCTGGTTTTGAGCCTCTTCCTGATTACTATGGGCAATTTCGACATATTTTGCCAGCTTCTTTCTTAGGGCACACATATAAGAAGATATAGATTGTTTCTGAGTGGGGTTATCTTCCCACATTTCTTTTATCACATCCAGTGGCCCTCTTGGCTGCCTACCATACAGCATTTCAAATGGTAAAAACCCTGTTGCTGTCGGTGGCACTTCTCTGTAGGCAAAAATTAGGTAAGGCAAGTATTGGTCCCAGTCTTTCCCTTCCTCTTTTACAAACCTTTTTAACATTCATTTTAGGGTTTGGTTAAAATGCTCAAGAAGACCATCTGTTCGAGAGTGATAGGGGGAGGTTCTTATGGCAGTGATACCTAACAGTCTGTACAGCTACTTAAGCAATGCAGCACCAAAATTACTACCCTGGTCAGTAATAATTTCTTTAGGTATACCCACTCTGCTGAAAAATTTGACAAGCTCTGCTGGAACTTTTGGGGCTGTAACAGTACACATTGGAACTGCTTCTGGGTATCGAGTAGCATAGTTGCATACTACCAGGATACATCTATTGCCCTTGCTACTTTTGTCTAAAGGACAACCACATCCATTGAAATTCTCTCAAAAGGCACATCTATCAAAGACAGGGGCACCAGGGGCACCTTGTCTTTTCTAGTGACTGGGGCTACTTTCTGACACTCAACACAGGAATTACAATAGGTAGCAACATCTTCATGAATTCCAGGCCAGTAAAATCTATACAGCAGTCTGGCAAGGGTGCGATCCCTCCCTGAGTGACTAGCCATAGGACTATCATGTGCTATTTGTAACAATTATGTTCTATACTTCTGTGGTATAACCAATTGTTCTGTCTGTTCCTGTGTCTGAGGTTTAACCCAAATTCTGTACTTCAACCCATTACATTTTTTAAACATTGGTCCACCCTATTTTTGTTTCACCCCCAGCTGCTTAAAATAACCCTGGAGAGAAACACCGTTAGCTTGCTCTGAAAGAAAATCACAATCAGTCAATTTAGTTTCAACATTTTCATATTTTAACCCCTCATGTCCAGCAGTCATTTGTTGCCACAATTTCTTCAGGCATCATCTTTCTTTCTTGGATTTCTGGATCTTGGAGCTGTGCTCAAACAAGTCCGAATCAAAAACTTTGAAAGGAAGAGTGTCCCCACCATCTGAAATTTTCTTTGCCTGAGCTCTGGTCACCAGTGCTGCTGAAACATCAGGATTTACTCCCTCTTTGATCAGCTCAGTAAATCTTGGAAAGTCATTTCCAGTAATCACAGGTACAGGTAATTTAGGTACTACCCCACTTTAATTTGGTGCGACACACCCTTAATGGTCAGAGTCACTTGAGTGGTGGGATAGTATTGAGTGTCCCCGTGGATGCAGATGACACCAGTACCTGGTCCCTTTGCACAGTGTTTTCCCAGCACTTTAACATGCACTAGGGTCTGTCTGCTTTCCGGAATCAATGAGTCCCTTCACAGTGTTATCCCCCACCTTCACATCTGTTAAGTACTTGCCCCAATTTGCCAAGGACAAATCTGCTCCAGTGCCACTCTCTTTATTATGGCAGTTTCTTGCAAAATGGCCTGGCTTATTACAGTTATAGCGGATGATGTCTTTTAGCACAGATTTGTTAACCCCACCACAATTCTTATCAGGCTTGGAGTTTAAATGGGAAAAGAGTGTTTTACCAGTGCTTGACTGTTATCTCACTGCTGTGGTGTCTGTCTGGCCATTTGGTAGTCCTTGTCCAAAGAAACAACCTTTTTCCCACTCTCTGGTCAGTGCTCCTTTACCCAGAGCTGCACGTCTGTAGGCAAAATGCTGATAAATTGCTCCATAGCAAATGCGTCCATGATCTGTGGGACTGTTTTGCTGTCTGGTTGGATCCATTTTATCAGGAATTCTCTGAGTCGGGTGAAGGCTTCTCAAGGATTGTCGACCAAGTTGTACCTCAGAGATCGAAATCTCTGCCTGTATGTCTCTCTGCAGATGTCATACCTTTTCAGGATTTCACTTTTCACCAGGTCATAGTTTTCTGACTGTGCATTCTCCATACTGCTGTAGGCAAGTTGGGCTTTCCCTGTCAGGTAGGGTACTAGTCTGATTGTCCATTGCTGCTTTGGCCACTGGCAAGCTGTGATAACTCTTTCAAAGGTTGTCAGGTATGCCTCAATGTTATCTGAGGGACACAACTTAGTAAGTTTAATGGCTTTTAAGTTGCTTGCATTTGTTGCTCATCTGGATCTGTGCCGGATCCTCTGCCTTTGATAGCTTGCAAGGCATCCAGCCATCACTGCTCCTGTCACTACATCTCTTCTCTCATCTATTGCTTCTATCATTGCATCTCTTCTCTCCTCTGCTGTTCCTGTTGCTGCATCTCTTCTCTCCTCTGTGCTTCTAAATGTTGAATCTCTTTTTCTCTCTGCTTCTCAGTCTGTTTTTGTTGTATAGCCCACCATTTGAAAAAGTCCATCAGGCTTTAGGGTCTGTCACTGCCTATTCTTTTTCCATAATGTGTGCTGGCTGTACAATCTCAGACTGGACTTTGGTTTCTGCTAGTTTGGCTGCCATGCTCCTGGTAACCACTCCTGGACTTGCTGCTGCAGAATCCATACCTTCTTCTATGCTTCCCTGGTACTAGGTCCAGTACCCACGCACAAAACTCCTGTCTTAGGGTATGCACAGCGTGAATCCCACTTCTCACAACATCTGTCATTGAAGCACAGGTCAGGAAGCACAGGGGAAAAACAGGAGCAGTTGTAGAAATCACCAAAACTTTAATTATAAAGTGTCAGTGGCTCAGTAGCTAGCACACTCGCCTCTGAGGCCGGGAGATCAGAGGGCTGTGGGTTCAGTTCCCACATCTGGCACTTGGGTTAATATCCCAGTACTGACACTATAGTGCAGAATGAGAGGGGTGCTGCACTTCTGAGGTGCCATCTTTCGGATGAGACGTTAAACCAAGGTCCCATCTGCCTGGATTGGTGGTAGTTCAGATGGATGTTAAAAATCCCATGGCACTTATCGAAAGAGTAGGGAATTTCCCGTGCTCTGGCCAAATTTCCCTCATTCACTAAAAGTACCACCAACAGCTTAATCTGGTTCATGGTCAGTTGGCATTCATCTATATCCCCCTCCCCCGGGTCATGCCTGAAAATAGGCAGGATTTGTCCAGTGCACTTATCCGGTCAACAAAAGCTAAATAAAAATAAATAATGTAGTAGAAGT
The DNA here is from genome assembly GCA_016271365.2 of Neoceratodus forsteri. Taxonomy (NCBI): domain Eukaryota; kingdom Metazoa; phylum Chordata; order Ceratodontiformes; family Ceratodontidae; genus Neoceratodus; species Neoceratodus forsteri. The sequence goes on from JADMNL010000025.1 coordinate 131,915,222, forward strand.
AACATAAAAATAAATATAAACTTTTCATAATAACTATGTACAGAGGCAAAAAAATAAAGAAATCTTTCTTGTAAAATCTGTGCCCTTTGTTCTTCCAAAACAAATCTCCCTTGCAGTAGCAGCCTAGCTGTTTTACAAGTCTTTTCAACCCCTACCTTTGCAAACATCCTGTCCCTGTAAAATGTTCTATTCTCGTAAATATCAGGAGCTGCTAGAATACAGTGTGCTTCCTGAGGCCCCTACAACCCTTGCAAAAGGCCCAGACATTTGCACACAAGTAACCTCTAGCTTTCCACAGTCATCTCAAATTATAAATATATACACATTTCAACAGTAATACTAAATATTCTCTAAACAAAAGTGATCCCATTATCAGTTTCATTCCATACAGTGATTTGTGAATATTTTTATATTAGCAGATATACAAGGGAGGAAAACAGACAGCAAGAGAAAACTGAGAGTCAGTGAGAGGCAAAGAATTGCGAGACTCTTCAGGTTGATCAGGTCCAAGGTCTCACAGGAAAATTGAGTTGCGTAACCAGAGAAGAAACAGAAAAGGAAAGAATATAAATCCTTGCATTTACACACTTTATCCACAACAAATGGGACAGAGTTCTATTCTACCCTGTAACAGGGAGGAACTCAATGGCAGTGGCATCATCACATGAATGTTCACCAGTAATATAGATGCAATGAATGCTGAGCCACCTAGTTTAGGATTTGAACTTCGATTCCTTCAACCGCATGACCCCAGCACCTCATTTTGGTGTAGATGTATGGTCAGTTGTCAATGCCTGTTGTTTAAAGCACCCAATCAGCTGTTGCAGTCAGCTGGGAGCCATACGAACTGTTCGCTGTAGATGAGAATTCGCTATAGTGAGGTTCATTATAGCGAGGAAGTACTGTAGGACTGCGTAGGATAATGTATTTGGCTTAATTTCTGGTGATTTCACCAGGCACATGCACAAGATACCCAGATTGTGCCTGGAAGCAGACCTTTGGTTTAGTGAACTTGCCCGGTAAACAAATAACAATAAAGCAACACAGGACTGAGAGGTGGCTAAAGAAATCGATGTTTGGAGCTGATCCTAAATAAAATGTGAAGGCAAAAACAGGTGGCTACCCAAACACTACTATAGAATAAAAAGATCACTTGTGGTCATAGGATGATCCAAATAATTTATTAAGACATAAAGAATAGCGCTCATCCCTATGACAAAGAAGTATGAAAAGGCCTTGAAAAGCACGTGTGTGTGTGTGTGTGAAAACATTTGCCACTTTTTTGTCATGGGGTGAGTGCTACTTTTCATCTTTTAATAAATTATGTCTATTTTAGATTATTTTACAGCCACAAGTGGTCTTTTTAATCTGTACCAGTGTTTGGGTAGCCGCCTGTTTTTGCCTTCACAGATTAACAATACCAGTTTTGATTACTGGTCACATATAACTGTGCCATTTGTCGGAAAAAGCATTTCTCCTTGGGTGTTTGTATATTGCGTTCTGTGATAAAGAGAACTTTCGGTATGTATTTTAAGATGATATTAATAAGGGCATAAGTCTTCACTGTTCTTCAGCCTGTTTCAGCACCTGATGTGGAACTCCACTGAGGTGTATACTGGTTTCAAACTGCAGTGTTGGAATGTCATGTACAGTAGTACCCAATGACAGGTTCCTTCTTGTTTAGTCATAACAATCAGACTCTTCCGTGAAGAACTGGCAAGAATAGAAAGAGCCATCCATCACTTGTTAATTTCTTAATTTACTAGTATTTCCAAACATTATGACTAGTCGCCACTGAGCACATCCTGACAGCAGTGTCATGAGATCTCACGACATTTGGGGATCTGACACTGGGTACCACTGTACTGTACTATGCAGATCTCTTTCTCTCTCTTCTCTCTCTCTCTCTTAATTTATTTATTTTATTTTACAATTTTTGGCCAGGAAAGGCACAGTGAGACACAGCTCATTTCCAGCTGCATCCTGGGAGCACTGGGATGTTATCTGACTTGCTCCAGATTGCATAGTATGCAAGTGACGGTTGTGGGGATACAACTTGTCTGCTGGATGTACCAAGCTCATTCACAACTCATTGCTTTAACCTTCAGGCTATACTGCCATCTATCTGTCTGTCTGTCCATCCCTCTCCCTGTCTCTCTCTCTCTCTCTCTGTCTGTCCATCCATCCATCCCTCTCCCTGTCTCTCTCTCTCTCTCTGTCTGTCCATCCATCCATCCATCCATCCATCTCTCTGTGTCTGTTCGTCCATCTGTCCGTCCATCCATCCATCCATCCATCCATCCATCCATCTATCCCAGTCTCTGTCTGGCTATCTATTCATCCATCTTAAACTTTTCTATGGGGCGAATGGCGTTGATAGTTTTAAGCATCTCTGTACACTGTCTTTGCACTATCTGGCATCTTATCTTTTGTATGCAATATTGTTTTTTTGATATGTGCTTATTGAATACATGATTATTACCACACTCCTGAGTGTCTAATCTTCTTTTGTTTGCCTGGCTTCTCCTTGTTATACTTCTGACACATTGTCACCTCTGAGTCACCACTTTGGGGGTTTGGGTGTTCAGAAGACCCTGACCAGTTCATAGCAATGCTTAATTGATTAGTCCATATTGCCTCATGTGACATCAGTGAAGGGACATCTGCGGTGCTTTGCATGATTTGGGTATCTGAAAACTTAAAAACATACAAAGGCAAAAAACAAACGCAAACAAACTAACAAAAATAAAACAGCTTCACCTTGGTTTGGTCACTCTGCTGGAGTGAAGCCTCCCAAGAGTCTGAGTAAGCTTTTTAACACAACAAAGTAGGCTGTGATCTTGATTTTAAGAACAAAAAAGCATTACCACACAGTACTACAGTAGTTTTGTATTTCTGTACAAAAAGTTAGATTTCTTGATTCAGACTGCAGAATTACATTATTAAGATTCCAAAGCTTATCTATCATATGGAAACGAGTCCAAGATCTTCTTAAGGTAACTAGAAAATGTAAATTAGCTTTTTAGCTCTTAAGCAAATGCTGGGCAAGAATTTCCAAATCTACAAATGTGTATCCATTTGTGATTGCAGCCGTATTTACAGACATATAGGACTTTGAGTCCCCTTTTGTAAATACAGTCCTGAATCCCCGTTCAAGTCTGCAGGCTACCCAATGATTTGCGAATGCTTAGAAAGAATAGAAAACTGAAAGAAATATTCAGTGTATTTTTTTATTCTGCTAGGTTTAGACCCTATGGAGAAATATTGCCAAGTATATTGATGTATCAATTAGAAATGAAATTCCTACACGTATTTATAATTATTTCTGTGTTAATGACATTTCCAGCTCAGAAATTAGCAACAGTAAAGAGATTTTTCATAATTTTCCAATAACCACTGCATGTTTTTCGATTTTTTACAAGCTACTAATAATTAGGAAAGTAATGCAAACTTACCCAAGCAAGCAAGACTGATGAGTAACAGCTAGGTTGTATTTGATTTGTATGCAAAACATTCTAAAGAACATCATTTCAGAAAAAAAACACAACTTCTAATCATGAAGCAAGTCACCTAAAGTTCAATAAAGCATTGTTATGTTACATTGGATTATTTATTTTTTTGCTGTAAAGCTTTTTCCTCCAGGGAATGTGGGCAGGCAGGCCCTCTCAGCCCTGTCCCCAACCCCCCTGGACCGTCGCCCACCTCTCTCAACCTGTGGGACAAGTCTCCCATGGATTACCTCCCCTGTGGTGAGTCCAGAAGAGGAGGTGTCCTCTTCCTCCCGGTCAACATATCCTGGCCCCCCCCCCCGAGTCAAGTGATGGTGCAGAACATGAGGGAATGGGCAGGGCTTCATTAAGCCCATCCTCTCACTTTTCCATGTTCTCCCCATACCCCTGCTGCAGTGGCACATCAGTATGTGCAGATGGAAGCTCACATGTACTGCAGAACTGAGACCTCATCCTTCAAGCCACTCACAACCTCCACTATCACTGGGCCTCCACCTGGAGGCCAGTCTGCTTTCTTGACAATGGATCTCCATCCTACCTAAGCTAAGTGCTTTGCTCTCTCACTGCATAATTGTACCGATTTGACTCCTTTGTATTCATATTTCTGGATAATCCATCACTGTGTTTTTGTAATTCTCTTTGATATTATACTGTTTGTTCTCTGATGTGGAGCCTTTGTAAAGGAGTCTCTGACTCAAAATTTTGTAATTCTGATATATTTCTAAATAAATAAAGATGAGCAGCCACACCTCCCCAGGAGAGGAGAACAATCTCTGGGATACCCAGTTCTCTCCCACCCTGCTGATCCCCTGCAACCCGTGCTTGTTCCTGAACATGGATCACTGGCGTGCCAGGAGGTAAGGTGTTCAATGCCTCAACCCTCCATATCACTGGGCTGGCCGACACTGTATTATTTTAGTAGGATTACATCTTTCAGTTTATAACCTAACTATAAACTGTGTAGGTCAAATGTATGTTTTATAATATTTAGTTTTTGCTACTTTTACAACTAAAATTATGAACAATTGTCTGTTATTATGGGCCCCTTTTTCCAGCACACACTATACACAGCATCGGGGAGATTGTTCCATAGGATAGCATAAAGGACGTACTGCTAATGACTCTGGTCTTTATTTCCAAAGGCCCTTCTACAGACGCAACACCTGATTTTGGTCGGTATCATGTCACTGAAGTGCAACTTTTTGAGCGCAGGCATGTTAGCGCAATGTTAAGCGTGCATTCCATCTGAGCGCTTGGAACGTATATGCACTCACCTGCTCAGTGCATGGAATAAATGGCTCATTGCATAGCACATAATTGGAACCTGTAGCCTTAAACATTGACAGGAAACACTGGAAACTTTGAAATACATAAAATACATTGGTAGTCTTATCTGGATGTCAGTGATGTCACACGTCAAAGAAATTTTTTCATAGGCAGTTAACTTTAATCAAAACAGTTCAAAATCATCATTGAATTTGTATCCAAGTAGATGTTATCCAGTCCTTAGTTTTCTTGCATCGTAGACAGTTTTTTTAAAAGCATCAAAACTTTAATAAAAAAATTTAAAATCAGCAGCGGATATGTATTATCCAAACCTCTAGTATTGAGTGCTGGCATCTAAACCTGTAATTGAAAATTATAGGAAATGCCTCTCAAGTATTCCATTTCCCCAATTGCGCCATAATTTTCGACGAGTGCTGTGATCAATTTTGATGTGTCTCTGTATTTATTTCTGGGTGGGGGTGGCTCAGCTCTGGCAATGTATTGTTCCATTTTTAATTCATTAACATTCTGTTCGACATTCAGCGCTTTTATAAATTTCCATATAGATGGATGACTAGCTCCTAACAGGCAATTAAAAGACATGTGCCAGCCTTCCACAGGATTATTTATTCTCACCCCAGGAATACTCCAATATTCCCAACTCTTATGCAGTATGCCTTTAAGCCAGATCTGCTTGGAGATGGAACAGTATGCTAATGATGGAATCATTGGCTCGTGCCACTTTTTCAAATGCTGCCACGTATCAACAGCTTACATTCTAACCCTCAGATTTCTCTCTCTCTGTCTGTCAAGACTAGATGCTTGGAGATCCTCTCCTCATCATCTCACTGTGAAACTTTAAAAAAATACATACAAGTATTATTTTATTTTCATTTGCTGCCCTTATCTTTTGTTAGTACTTAACTGTTAGCTTTATTTTGATTAAATTGCTTAATTTTCTCGGTTTCCCACGGTTCGGGATAACCAGTGGGGAACTGAGACTTTTTTTAGTCTTAGTGGAGTTTTTTCTTTCTAAAACTCCTTTATTTGTGGTAAATTGTTTATTAAAACTATTTTTTTTAGTAACCGCTAATATTGGTTACTGAACCGCTAACACCAGTCCCTTTTTCTCTTGGTTCCCGGTTCCGATCGATTCCTGAACTGACTGCAACTGATAGATTTGTCTTAAAAAGTTTCAGTTTAATTGCAGTTGTAATTTTTTTTTCCCTTAAAATGTCTGAAAAACCTAAGAAAAAGACCAGTGAACCAGGTTTCAAAAATTGCACAGAGTGTGAAGAAGTGTTTGCCAAGGCAGATAAACCACTTCTTGTGTTGTCTGCCTTGGTTATCATCATTTAAAGATGGATTGTGCAATCTGTAAAACCTTTCCAGAAAAAAACGCATGAAAAACGTCTGGAAAGGCTTAAGAAGAAATCGCCTCTATCTAAGGGTCCCTCAGGCTCTGACCAGCCAACACCCTCAGTGGCTGTGAGTGAAACCATAGAAGCCACAGTTTCTACCCTGATACAGGTACAAAGGTCACAAAAGGCCTGCTGAACTGGCTAGCACTCTGGTTCCCCTGAAAAAGACCAAGAAAACAAAACACACTGAACTCCCTGCTGGTCAGCCTATGGGGATTTCTGCTATGTCTGTAAACATGCCTACTCCTCTGGAGGTTGCACGGGCATTTAAGGTCTTACAGGCCTTGCAGTGTCTGCTGCCTGCTGGACAGCAGTCTACAGCTCAGACCCCTGCTGAATCAATGCAGTCGTGTCTGCCTGAGAGGGAAGATTATGGGGAATATGAAGAAGAGGATGAAGGAGAGCCTATAGAGCCTGAAGTCTCTCCTAAACAAGAGTTTGACTCTCCTCCCAGGTCATCAGAGGATTATTCATCTCATTTTTCCTTTGTTAGGAAAATGATGGATGCTCTTGCTATCTCTACCACTGAGGTGATAGAGGATGATGAGGAGGCAGAGTATTTGGAAATGAAGGAGTTATCACCCACCAAAAAGTTATTGCTTCCCGTAAATATGTTTTTTAAAAGGCATGCAACAAAACTCCTCAAAACACCTGGCTCTGTCCCACCTTTGGATAAGAGGCTGGACAAAAAGTACCAGCTAGACAGGGAAGGATCTGAATTTTTATTCTCCCACCCTGACCACCAGAGGGTGGTATAAGCTGATGCCTGTGACAAGGCAAAAGTACCTCTTGCTTCTCACCCACCAGAGAAGGGTTTGAAAAAATAGGTAGTATGGCCAAAAAAAGCTATTTATCAGCTTCTTTGGCCATAAAACAGGCTAATTTCCAGGCCTATGCAACCCAGTACCATAAATACCTCTGGCAGCCTGTCATGACTATGGCAGAAATGGCTCCTTCCACTCTTCCAGCAGATCTTGCTGAGACTGCCAGCTTTGGCTTAGAAGCTGCCAAATGCCAGTTTCAGATGGCAGCCAACACCAATGACACTGCTGCCATGTGGATGGCCAATACAATTGCCTAGAGAAGGTTTGCCTGCTTAAGAGCCACAAACCTTACTTAAGACACTGAAAATAAGGCTCTGGATTTCCCAGTTGAGGGTAATTCCCTCTTTGAAACTCACACAGAAGCCTACATGAAGAAAGTGGATGAGTACAAGGCCACTTATAGAAGTAATTCTGCTAAAGAAAAGGCTCCCCCATCCACAAGACCATATGAAAGGGGAGGCAGGGGCAGACAGTTTCATTCCAGGTCTTTTTATCAGGCCATGGCTGTACCCCAAGTACAACAGTATTTTCAGCAAGGGTATTTCAGAGGCAGGGGCAGAAGTGGTTCCAGGCAAGGTTCCCATTCTCAGCCCCAGGCAAAGCAAGACCCCTGACTTGTCCTCACAGGCCGCCTCCCCACTTCCACTAGGGGCAGACTGACTCACTATTTCCAGTTTTGGAAATAGATCACCAACAGACAAGTGGGTCCTGGAAGGAGTGAGTCAGGGACTGTCCCTAAGTTTCAAATCCCTTCCCTCTCTAAGAACAAGAGTGTTCAAACCAGCTTCCAATGCGGAAAGAAAGCTACTGGAAAAGGAAGTCCAAAACCTATTGTTGTCAAAAGCAGTGGAAACTGTGTTTCCACAGCAAAAGGAAAAGGGATTTTATTTAAGATACTTCCTCACAACAAAGAAGAATGGGGAGTGGCAGCCTACCCTAGACCTAAAGGTGCTAAACAGGCACTTACTAAAGCCAAGGTTCAAAATGTTAACCTTGTCACTGATTCTGCCAGCTCTCCAAAAAGGAGATTGGCTGGCATCCCTGGACCTAAACATTTTTTATTCCCACATCCCTATAAGGGATTCTCACAGAAAGTACCTCAGCTTCAGACTCCCATCAGGTCATTACCAGTTTTCAAACCTGCCATTTGGTCTCACTTCAGCTTCAAGAATGTTCACAAAGTGCCTGGCAGTGGGTGTGGCACACCTGTGAAGGCAAAGTGTCACAGTGTTCCCCTATCTGGATGACTGGCTGGTGGTGGGAAAATCACCGCAACAGGTAAGGGAACATCTGCGACTCACCCAAGGTCTCTGGGTTTTCTGATAAATCTCAAAAAGTCAATCCTTCTCCCTGCACAAATGCTACAGTTCATAGGAGCAGAATTAAATACCCAGGAGGGCAGTGCTTACCTACCGCTGGACAGGGTAAAAAGTATTCTGCAGATGGCAGGCTCATTCAGCCTGTACAAACCAAAAACTGCAAGACAGTTTCTATAAATACTGGGCCTCGTGGCAGCCACCATTGGCACAGTTCTAGGTTCCAGGTTTCAGATGAGAGATATCCAATTCCACCTAAGAGCTCACTGGTATCAAAGAAGAGATTCTCTCTCAAAGCTGGTCCCAGTAACAAAAACATTACTCCTGGTCCTTCAGTGGTGGAAAGAGGAAGCCAACCTCAGAGAAGGGGTTCTCTTTCAAAAGGAGCCTCTGTCAGTGATTCTCACTACAGATGCATGACTACTAGAGTGGGGTGCCCACCTAGGAGATCACACTACTCATGAAACTTGGTTCAGTGCAGAGTCTCTCCAGCATATAAACCTTCTGTAGCCCAGGGCAGTGTTCCTGGCACTCCAAGCCTTCACACCACTATTTCAGGGAAAGGCAGTACCTGGGGCACCCCAGAGATAGATCTCTTTGCATCCCATGAAAGTCACCACCTGCCACAGTATTGTTGCAGACCCGTAGCTTGGGAAACAGTTCTCCTGGATGCTCTGGTTCTGGACTGGTCAGGGAGGTACCTATATGCATCCCCCCCATTCCCTCTGGTGTACAGGGTGCTACTCAAGCTCAGACCCCAGTCAGCCACAATGATCTTGGTAGCCCCAGACTGGGCCAGACAGCCATAGTACTCTCTGCTGCTCTACATGTCTGTGGCCAAACCAATACACCTTCCTCGGAGGCACAACTGCTAACCTCCAGGCAAAGGAGACTCCTGTACTCAAACCTCAAGTCACTCAGACTCATAGCATGGCTCTTGAGGACCTAGAGTATGCAGGCCTGCATTTCTCTGAAAGTGTTTTGGATATTTTAAAGGGGGTATAGGAAACCTTCCACCAAGAAAACCTACACCTTTAAGTGGAAAAGGTTTTCTATCTGGTGCTCCACCAGGAATATGGTGCCAACCCAGGCAGGGGTTCCTGCTGTGCTGGACTACCTTACTCATTTGCATTCATGGGACCTGCAGCCGACTACTTTAAAAGTTCATCTAGCTTTGGTGTCTGCTTACACTTCAGCTGGGAAAAATGCCTCTATGGCATCAAATTCTATCTTTAAAAGATTCTTTAAAGGTCTGGCCCATCTGCACCTCCCCCCCACCCCAAACAGGGAACTGATGCCAGCTTGGTACTTAAATATCTGTATTGCCAAGCACAAAAGTTGTTCAGCACAAAAATATCTATCAAATGAGTGGTGTTTCATTTATAGACACCTTTTAGATTTTTAATAATCAGCAAAAAATGACAGGAAATTCAATTTTTTTCACTTTTATTGAAGGTATGGCATAAATGAAATAAGCTACTTTCCTACTGGAAATATTGTTAGTATTTTTTGCTCTTGTGCCCTCCACCAATTAACCAAACTGCAATTTGCTTTTACAATAGCTCCCACTTCCTGCCTTCCAAACTGGGGTACAAAACTGTTGTGTGCTTAATGTTTCCATTTCTATTTCCCCTCCTCTGTCAGCCTCGCTGTGACAGGTTGAGCCACTGATTCTCGTATTCCCAGTTTATATTATCAGGCCACATGATCTAGGGCATGCTGCATTTCTCATGCAGCCACCCATCAACATTTCCTTGTCTTCCTTGCATTTAGTCAGTGCACATGAAACCTTCCTTTGCCATACTACCCAGAGCTTCGTGGACCTTAGGCATTAGTACACCCTGGATACCTGGCTTATTTGTTTGGGGATCAGTTTTTAGACATATATTTATAAATTATATTTATGTATACTGATACAGTATTTAATTGTTTTTATATTGAAGTGAGGGTAGGTTAGCCTGCTGACTTATATAATTCTGGGCAATCAGTTGATCTATCTCAAAAAAATAAGGAACATATAATAACAAGTATGAAAGATACAATCTCTGCCTATAAAAACACACAGGGAAGGGAAGAGAAGTTTGGAAATACCACTGATACTGACTCAGAATTAATAATGCTTCCAGAGGGATTAGATCCTCATGACTCTGTAATGAATGAGATAACAGAAGGGAACACAGAAATATGGGAAAAAGGAGTAAACCAAGAAAGGAAAAAGAGGCAGTACTTAAACATCAAAGACATCAATATAAATTGAGAAAAAGGGAAATGATAAGAACTGACTTGGGTAAAGAAATAGAAAAAATTAAAAAAGATAATTGTAAAGATGATTTGGTCCCTAGTAAGATGGATACAATAAGAGATCATAGTGCATCAATAGATACACAAAACAGGGTATTACTAGAGGAGGAGGATGTAGAAGGCACCCCAGAAATAACAAAAGGAAAACTGAAAGATAGAAATAAAACTAATAAACAATTTACTACAGATGGAACTAATAAGAAAAATATGAAAGAGATTAGAGTTAAAAATAGCAATGTAGGAAAGGGGAACAGTAAAAATAAAAACAAGGCTGACCAAAAAGAGGGCATAAACACGCCTCAAAGGGAGGGTGTAAATAATGGTTCTAAGAGTAAAAGTAAAAAGAATAGTGATGAAGAAAAGAATCAAGATAGCTAAGGGGTTTAGTTATGGATAAGGAAAAATCAGTGTGATCAAAAACAGATTCTTAAAAGAACATTGGGGACAGATTCTGTGTTACCCATACATAAAGTCCCTATTATGCCTGAGGAGACAGACAGTAAATTAAATCAAGATATTAAGCAGTTCCTTAGTATGCTATTACAAATTAACAATAGCCAGGATAATTTTATGTCAAAATTTAGTGTAATTAGACCATTAACACAGAAGGGGTTGTTCCTGCTGATTTCAGACCAGTATTATGTCTGGAAATCCATAGAAAATCAAAAAGAAAAAATGAGGAAACAGGGATATGGACTAGATAATGTTGTGGGCATAAAAACTTTATTTCCTGATTATTATAGACGTAACAGCAATAAACAGGAAGAGCAGGAATTTCAGGTTTCGATTTTTGGTTTAAATTATTTTTTGGTGGAAACAAAACAGAACATCAGATTAAAAGTGGCAGAAACATTACAGAATCTGACCAAAGATACTACTATAAATAAAAGGATCAAAAGGTCAACTCAATGGGATCAGGATGGCCAGATTACCATTTGGACAAAAATCAGGAGGATTATCTACAGAGCTTGACCCCGATTCTAGAAAAGAACCGCCTGGCGTAACAGCACTTGCGCCAAGTAAAATGTTGCAAGTAGCAACTTACGCCAGCAGTTGTGACTTACGCTATTCTACAAAGTGGCTTGCAACATGTCGCAGGCCACTTGTGCCGAACAGCTGATACACCGGCAGTTGCACCATAAACCCCCTGCAACATGGCGCTAGGGGGTTTACGGCAGCAGTTGCACCCATTCCAGAAGGACAGCAAAAAAGTCCCCAATGTTGAGATTCTACAAGAACCCCCGGAGGAGAACTGGCAACGTAAGTTACACCTGCATTTAGCTGGTGTAACTTACATCCATCCTCCGAGGGTCCTTTAGAACCCGGTCCATGTGCCCTCCCCCCATGCCCAGACCTCCTCCATTGTTGCCCCAATGGGCATTGCAGACTCCAACCCCATCCCCCGTTCAGTACATGCCCTCCATACCCCACACACAGTAACAGCCCCCAGGGCTGCTCACCCCCATGCCCCTGACTCCCTGTGAAATCCATCCCCCGCAGGGCTGTCCATACCCCCAGCCCCTGAATCCCCCATTGTAAAATGCCCCACAGAGTGGCCCTGTCATCCCCTCATCTATGCCCTGACCCCTGAGTCACCAGCCGCAAATGCAAAAAATAACCTGATAAGCCCTGGTAGTCTAGTGGCCCCCTGATCCCCCACCCAGCTGTGCCAGCCCACCCAGCACCACCCACCTGTCCCCAGCCAGCGACAGGCACAGCCCACCTCTCACCTCCATGGCCAGTTGCCGACTGAGTTATGTAGGAGCTCTACTGGAAAGGCATGCTCAGACATTAATTTCTGAGCACGTCTTTCCAGTAGCACTCCTACATAACTCAGTTAGTGGCTGGCCATGGAGGTGAGAGGTGGGTTGTGCCAGTCACTGGCTGGGGATGAGTGGGGGGGGTGATGGGTGGGCTGGTACGGCTGGGTGGAGGGGGCCATTAGACTACCAGAGCTTATTAGGTTATTTGTCACATTTGTGACTGGCAACCCGGGGGTCAGGGCACAGGTGGGGGGATGACAGTGCCACCCTGTGGGGCATTTTACAATGGGGAATTTGGTGGGCTGGGGGTGTGGGCAGTCCTGTGGGGCTCTGTATGCACACTTCAGGGAGCTGGGGGTGTGGGAAGCCCTACGAGGCTGTACTTATATAGGGATTCGGGGAGGCTGTTGATGTGGGCAGCCCTTCGGCAAGCTTGGCATGGGGGGCACATGCAATCTACGCTGTGGCTTGTGACATGCTCACCAGGTGCACCCACAGTTCTGCATACCTGGCTGTATGTTGCAAGTCGCAGGACTTAGCTGCGGAGACCCTGCCCCTTCTAGAATAGGGTGCAGGGTCAATGTTGCAGTTGGGGGTGGCGCAAGTTGCGTTTGACGGCAACTTGCATCACCCTTCTAGAATCGGGCCCCTTATCTAAAGCTGAGATCTTGGATAGGGTAGAAATATATAAGGACAGGGTTAATGCCTAAAACTTGAAAGAAAATATAATTATTCCTATCCAAAAAAAAGGTGATAAAAGGGTTTTAAATAATTATAGACCTATTAGCCTACTTGATAACTCTTTAAAGATCTTTACTAAGGTAATTCCCAAAAGATTAATTATTTGGTTAAATAACCAGAAAATACTGGATGAGGCCCAAGTTGGCTTCATTCCAGCTCATTTCAACAATAGATCAGTGCTTTGTTCTATCACATATAGCTCATAAGTACACAAATACTGTACTAAAAAGCAAAAACATTTTTGTGTATTTATAGATCTGAAGGCTGCTTTCAACAGGGTTAATAGAGTAAAATTATGGAAAGTATTGGAGGAATATGGTGTGCAGGAAGGAATAGTTAACATTTTGAGAATTCTTTATAAAGACAACTACGCATCAGTTAGATATAATAAAAAAGGGGATAATACTCAGAAATTTCAGACAAATATAGGGTTGAGACAAGGTTGTGTTCTCTCCTTGATACTTTTTAATATTTTCTTGAATAAAGTTCTGGAGAGTTTGGATGACCTCAGAGCTTCACATGCCAAGACTAGGCTCCAGGCGGTGCCCTTATCTGGCTTATGCAGACGATGTAGTACTCTTATCAACAAGTTTCCTGGGAATCAGTAGTAGTCTAAACAGGTTTAATGCTAAATGTAGTAACTTAGGTCTGGAAATAAACTTTGATAAATCAAAGTACATGATATTTAGGAAAAATAAGGAAAAGAACAACAAGATATGCTCTAGTAAATGCAACAATAAGAAATTAGAACAAGTTTTCAAATGTTGCTATTTAGGGATAACCTTTAGTTATAATTTAAAATGGAAGAAACATATAATATCTATAATCCAAAAGGGAAAAAGATTTATTCCATCAGTAAACAGATTCACATATAAATATGGGGTCACTCAGTTAAAGGCCCAAGTAGGATACTTCATGCTAAATTGAGAAGCCAGATATTATATGGTGTGGAAATCTGGGGACATGAAAATGTGGCAGGGTTAGAATCCATTATGAATAAATTCTATAGACAAATCTTGGGAGCCCCTAATGGTGCTTCTTCATGTTTAATTAGGCTAGAATTAGGACAAACGTCATTAAAATGTAGTATTGAACAAAGACTTTGCCTTTATTGTATTAAGGTATTCACTATGCATGATAATAGACTTCTGCGTATATGCCTTGAGGAGATGCTATATAATAGACAAAGGGAAATATTCTATCCAAGTATTCATGTACTCGAGGGAATTATCAAGCCATATGGTTTACTCCATTGTATTACATAGAGAATAATATAGGGGGTGGCATGTGCAACGAGATTTTACACACACCCGAGTTGTGGAATGCTACATAAACCCCGAGGGCAAAGCCTGAGGGGTTTGTAAAAAGCATCCCACAATGAGGGTGTGTGTAAAATCGAGTTTTACACAGGCCACCCCATATTTTATTTTTTATAATTGCTGGTGTGCATTTTTTCACCTTAGCAATTATAGAAAATAAGCAAATAGACTGGTTTTCAGGCAACCGCGGACCAGTCGGGATTGTGCAGTCTCAATAGTCTGCCAAGTTAACAGTGCCCCACATATTCGGGGAAAAAACATTTTCTTGGTGTATTCGTCAGGTAGTTTTGTTCATCAAACTTACTGCTGAGCGGTTCTGTATGGCCCCTTCCAGCTTGAAGAAGTCTGGAGATCCACATACAAGATGTATGGACAGGAAACTTGTGGGCTGGTAATGTTTCCTTTTAGTTTTGGACCATAGACATTCTTTTCTTTTTCAATAAAAAAATTAAGTTAGCGCCGATAGTGAGGGACACTGAGATATGGAGCTCTATGGTTACGGAAGACCAGTGAGTGGCGCGTGCATGGTCATAGGGAAATCCGGCACGTGTTTGCCGTTATAACCAGCTCAGCTGGTTATAACAGCAAATTATAACCAGCTTTCTCTATGAAAAAAATGGAAGCCAGTAATTACAGAGTATTTATTCTCCTTTTGCAGAGATTAAAGTTACTGTGAAAACTAGAATTGGAGATATTTATATCCAACAAGATAGACAATTAGCAGAAAACTGTAAATTAAGTAAATGGCTGTCTAATAACATTAATATAAATTTCGAAATTCAGAATTATCTTGTAAAAATAAAAAATCCTAAGATTAGAAAAGCTTACGCTAATGTAAAATTTGGCTATGTGGACTGCAAAAATTTAAGAAAAACCTATGGCTGGATATCCAGTAGTAGATGTGCCTGTGGGTTGGATGATGACACGCCCTTACATTTACTATTACTCTGCCCCCTGTATATATCTGAAGGAAAGAGATTTTTGAGTAGCATTCTACAGAAATTGGATATGGAAACTAAATATCAGTTTAATTACTTGATGAAAAATAAAAACTCACTACAAGTGGCAAAGATTGCTAACATGTAGGGTAATAGTAACTAAAAAAAAGACATAGGGCAGGATTCACAAAGAAGATGTGCTCAGTGCATCTCAGCTGCGCTGGCGCAGGGGAGATGCACTGAGTGCATATTGGGCGATTCACAGAGGAGGCACAGGGAGATGCCCCCAGCGCATCCCTTCTGTGAACAGCACAGGTGCGCCCAGGCCAGAATGCCCTGGAGCATCCCAGGCTACGCCGGTGCATCCCCCATGTCAGGCTGTGAACCCACTGGGACAGTGCATCTCAGGATGCCCTGTGCCCAAAAACACAATTCACAGCCAGGGGCATGCAAATGAGGCCATTAGGCATGCATGGTGCTATGGGGCCATTAGAGCCCCATTTGCATTGCGCCTGCAGGGATGCCCCAGCATAATGCGCCGACCTGTAGCCACCCCCTGGCCCGACCCCAGCCTAAGACATGCCACTCCCGGTGGTGGTAAAAGAAAGGATGTACTCCCCCGCCCCCAGCCCCTGTACAAGGCCGCTCCTGGTGGCAGTAACAGAAATGATGACCCCCTCGAGCCCCATACAATGCCGCTCCTGGTGGCAGTAAATGAATTGTTGACCCCTCCCCAAGCCCCCATTTGATGCCATTCCTGGTGGTGGTAAAAGAAAGGGTGACACCCCCCCCAGCCCCCGTATGATGCCGCTCCCGGTGGCAGTGAATGAAAAATAGACCCCCTCCCAGCCCCAAGCCCTCGGTAAGCCGCCTTCCATGGCAGTCGGCGGTGGAGACATCCCCAAGTACCCTAACCCACCCCTCTCCCCCACCCCAGCAGGGTCCCACTGTGGCAGGGCAGCTCAACCCATCTGCATACCGCCAAGCCGCCCACCGACAGAGCTGTCTGAGAATGACAGCAATCGTACAGCCTGAAGCATGGGTGGGGGGACACTGGACTGCCAGGGTGGCCGGGCTGTCATGCTGCTGCCTGCTGTGTGGCAGCCTGCCTGTAGGTGGCCACCTACTTAAGTCTAGGTTTTCTAGATTTATCTGTCTGTGGCACATTCCTGGACTTGCCCTGGGGTTGCGCCACAGAATAGGGCTGTGAATGGGGTTGTGCCTGGAATGCATGGGCACGCCCCTATCACAGCCCTTCCAGATGCACCACATAGCATTACTGGTGGTATGAGGCACATCGGGGATGTGCTGGCGTATCAGGGTTGCACTGGCGCATCGGCACCCTGCCAGAATCGCCCTTCGGGCACATCTTAGGGATGTCCCGGCACATCTTGGATGCGCTGGGTGCATCCCTTCTGTGAATCCTGCCCATATTATTCAAATAATACATGGAGAAGAGTAATAAAAATAACAGGTTAACTGTGTACCTATATTATAATATCAATTGATGACAGCAAGAGATAAGAAAGCTAGGATAGAATTATGTAAGGAGAGATGATAGGTTTTAAATAGATCAGTTGTATTATCCTAGACAGGTAATAACTTATGGATTGTATAAGACATGATATTTATTGTATTTATTTTAAATCATACTGTTATGCCAACATGACCTATTTTGTAATGACAATATTCTGTTTTGTCAACAATAAATTTTTGATTGTGATTGTATATTGATTTGTACTGTTGTACTGATAGTTTGTTCCTATTGTTCGGCACCCAGAGCCTCTGGGATTGGGTGCCAGAAAAACAAAATTTGCCTTGCCCTTGCCTTCATCTCGATCTGATGCCATTTCCGGTTTTTTGCTTTTGTTTTGTGTCATTCAGCTGTGTGCCATTTAAGTTGGAATGCTACTTCTTTTTCCAGTCAAAGAAGCCAGTGGCCTGGTCCTCCTCAGAGCAGTCACCTGCTTATTCTCCCATATCCTTAGCATGTGCTTCAATGGCAGCATAGGTTCCTTTGGCACCTGAGTGAAGACATCCACACTTCTCAGGCGGTTGATGGCACTCAGCTGCAGCTCATGCCTCTGAACCCACCTCACAACCCACCTGGGGCCTGCAGTAATTTAGCATTACCACACACCCTGTTGTGTATTAATGCTTACTTACAACTTATAATGTGATCATATGGGAATTTTGTACTTCCCAGGTGGTTGAAAACACTTGGCTGTGCCTTGTGCCTCACAACCCACCTGGGTCATGCAGCAATTTAGCCTTGCTGCACACCCTGACATGTGGTACCGATCTCTTAAAATTTATAATGTTATCTTATTCAAATGTAAAATGTGTAGAGAAAATCCTGCATTTTCATTGGTTGTTACCTGTGCATCAAATCAGTTTGATGCACAGGTAATATCAAGTGCTCAAGTGCAGGACACAGAACAGAAATCACTGGGTCATTCGAATGCTGAAGTTTGAAAATGCCACCATTTTTTCCTCTCACTGCGTGGCTCATCCCGGGTTCCCAACTAATTGTGGAAACTGTGGTGCTTCAAACAACATGAAGTCTTGCTGCAGTCTGACAACATGCAGTATGACCGACCAGTTCAGCTGTCCTGGAGAGTTAAGAGTTAAACCCTATGCAAATGTATAGAATGTTGAGCTCAAGCTCGGTTTTCAAACCACTGTCCTCAGTACATTCTATGTAACTGACCAGATTCTTTACTCCTCTCGCCTGTGAAGATGCCTCGGAGACTGCTCCTCAACTTCTTCAGTTGAATTTCGAATCATGACATTTTTTCAAACTACCATTTCATTTCTTTTGTTTTCCAAGCCTCTGTCCTCTGGTTACAGCCAGGTTAGACTAGTCTAGGTTTACTTCATTTTCGGTCAGTTTTCGTTTCTGAACGGTTCTTCGCAACCGAGAAGAAACCGAAGGTCTTCTTTCTTTTTCTTGTGATAAAGTGTTAATTTAACATTTTTCGTATTGTTTTTTGGGGATTCGGTTCAAAGTTTTGGGCTAAAAACTGAGACTGTTTCTTGGTTTTTAATGCAGGTGCTAAACTGCTTGTTGCCTAAAACTTTTGTCTCTCTCTCTCTCTCTCTCTGTCTCTCTCTCTCTCTCTCCCTCTCTCTCTTTTTACCCGGCCTAACTAAAGCCACTAGGGGTAAATACATCTATTTGATTTTTCCCTTATCCAGGCCTGACTAAGCCACGTTAGATAAAAGGGCACTAATTGGCTTTGCTTAACTGGCCTAACTAAGCCTTTTGGTTAAGCACTAAATTTCATGAGGGGTTATATCACTGAAACCCAAGAGAAAAAATGGTCCCACTGGGTTTCAACACTGCACCGAGTGTGGGGAGCAATTTGCTAAGGCTGATCAACACTTAGTGTGTCTGTATTGCTTAGGGTTTGACCACCTGCAACCAGACTGCGAAAATTGGCAAAAACTTTCCACATTCTACCCTAGATAGACATTTGGGTAAACTGAGGGATAGAATGGCAGAGAAATCTATTGATGAGGGCCAGTCCAGTTCAAAAGACAAACCAGTTGGACCGGGGACCGAACCCTCAGACCAGGGTGAAACCTCACTGGGGAAAAGACAACAGATTCAGCACCTGATATAGGCCCTGCAAAAAAGATGAGGAAAAGCGGTTCAGAACTGCGTAAACAAGCGGTTGCGGCTCCAACCGCTGAAGAGACTGCAAAAGCTATACACATTGTCCAGTCATTGCAGCCCGGTTGGGGTGAACCAGCTCAATGGCCGGTAACCCATACCTCAGTTCAGACACCTGTTGGTTCAGTTCCTTCAGGCTCTCTGGATCCAGAGGAATTTTATAAGTCAGAGTATGAGGATTATGAAGAGGATGATGATCTGGGTGAACCTGTTGAGCCTGAGGTTTCTCCTGAACATCCTCAGTATGAGTCTCCTCCTCATCCTACTAGAGAATCTACCTCCCATTTTGCTTTCATGAGGCAGGTAGCAGAGTCATTACAATTGTCTGTCCAAGAGACTAGATAGGAGGAGGAGGAGGGAGGAAGATGACTATAAGGAGATGACAGATCTCCCTGTCTCCCAGGGGCTTATGATTCCCATTCATGTCTCTCAAAAAACAAACCTCTAGAATCCTCCAGACCCCAAGTTCTGTCCCGCCAGTGGACGAGAAAATGAACAGGAAATATGTGTTGGCTGGCAATGACACTGAATTCCTAAGTAGCCACTGCAGTCATGTGGGGGTATTACAAGCTGCAGCTTGCGAGAAAGCTGGCACCCCTCTTGCTTCTCATCCTCTTGATAAGGATTCAAGGAATATTGACTTCTTAGCAAAAAAAGGGTAGCTAGCTGCCTCCCTGGGTATCAGGCAGGCATCCAATATGGCCTATGTGTCTAGATACCAGAAGTCGTTCTGGGAATCAGTGGGACAGTTAGCCAAGAAGGTTCCTCATGAACTGGCAGCAGACTTAGAGGAGCTTGTCAGTAAAGGGATTCAGTATCCAAATGTCAGTTCCACATGGCAGTGGATGCCAATGATGCAGCCTCCCGATCAATGGCTTCGGCCATTTCCATCAGGAGGTTTTCTTGGTTGAGGTGTACAAATCTCTCACAAGACACGCAGAACAATGCCAATGATTTTCCCCTGACACAAAAGTCCTTGTTTGGGGAACAAAGAGAGGCATATATGAAAAAGATGAATGAGTACAGGGTAGCCTACAAGAATGCATCTGCCAAGGAAAAGGCTGCCACCACTCAAAGACAGCATACTAGGGGAGGCAGAGGTAGACCTTACCCCAGGCCTTTCCATCAGGCTCAGGCCTTCCCCTCCTACCAACAGCCTAGGGGTTACTTTAGAGGCAGAGGCAGAAGAGGCACTGGCTGTGCTGGTTCCATCTCTCAGTCCACTACACCCTCTAAACAAACACCCTGAGGTGTCTGTCTGGGCCACCTCCCCACTACCAGTAGGGGCAGGCTGGTCTATTACCTTCAGGCTTGGCAGTCCATCACTTCAGACAGGTGGGTCCTGGAGGTAATAGGCCAAGGTCTTGCTCTCAGTTTCAAACTGTTCCCAAAAACAGGAGCAAGATCTTTCAAACCTGCCACCCTCTCAGAAACAGCTCTGTTGGAGGCAGAGATTTCCACTCTACTCCAAGTCAGGGCAGTGCAGCCTGTTCCCTCTCAGCACAGAGGAAAAGGGTTGTATACAAGATGCTTTCTAACCCTAAAGAAAAACAGGAAGTGTTGGCCCATACTAGATCTGCGATACCTCAACAAGCACCTTACAAAGTCAAAGTTCAAGATGGTCACTCTGGCTATCATTTTACCTACTCTCAGACAAGGGGATTGGCTAGCATCCCTAGATCTAAAGGATGCTTATTTTCACACTCCCATCTGACAATCTCACAGAAGATACCTCAGATTTAGACTGCCCTCAGGCCATTACCAGTTCAGGGCCATGCCCTTTGGACTGACATCTGCTCCAAGGGCCTTCCTAAAGTGTTTGGCAGTGGTCGTGGCACATCTGAGAAGGCAAGGAGTCATGGTTTATCCCTACCCGGATGACTAGTTGGTAGTGGATCACTCCCCCCAACTGGAAGAGGAAGCCTTGACCCTCACACTTGATACCGTCCAATCCTTGGAGTTCCTAGTGAACCTCAAGAAATCAGTTCTGAAACCCATCCAGATCATAAATTTCATAGGAGCAGAGCTGGACACTATTCATGCAAAGGCCTTTCTGCCTCCAGGAAGGGTGGACACTCTGATCCATCTGGCAGAGTTCTTCTATCTTCAGGTTTCTCACCCAGCAAGGTACTTCCTATAGCTCCTGGGCCACATGGCTGTCACCACAGCAGTAGTCCTAGGGGCCAGATTTCAGATGAGGGACATACAGTTCCATCTGAGGTCCTTTTGGTCCCAGAAAAGGGATTCTCTGTCCAAACTGATACCAGTAACTATAACTTTGAGGCAAGCACTACAGTGGTTGCAAGACAGGGACAACCTCAGGACAGGAGTCCCTTTTCTGCAGCAGGCTCCCTTGGTAGTACTGACCACAGATACCTCACTGATAGGGTGGGAAGCTCATCTAGGGGAATACACTGCTCAGGGAACAAGGCTCCAGCTGGAATCTCTCCTGCACATAAATCTGCTGGAGCTCAGGGCAGTGTTCCTAGCACATTGGTCATTCGCCAAGATGCTACAGGGCAAGGGGGTGCAGGTCAGGACAGACAACACCACCACCATGTACTACATCAACTAACAGGGGGGAACAAGATCTTCAGTTCTGTGCACAGAGGCCATGAAGATCTGGAGTCTGGCTTACTCCTTAAACATTTCCCTATCAGCAGTCCACCTATCAGGGAAGGACAATGTCCTGGCAGATGCTCTCAGCAGGATCAACCAGGGCCATCATGAGTGGACCCTGAACAGACAAATGTTGTTGACATTCTTCAGGAGATAGGTTACTCCAGAGATGGATCTTTTTGCAGCCCCAGACAATCATCAACTTCCCCAGTTATGTTGCAAGCCCCCAGCACTGGGCTCAGTGCCTCTGGATGCTCTGCTCCTGGATTGGTCAGGCAGATTCCTGTATGCCTTTCCTCCATTCCCTCTGATAACCAGAGTTCTGCTCAAACTCAGGGTTCAGTCAGCCACCATGATTGTGATTCCTCTGGATTGGGCCAGACAGCCGTGGTACTCGATGCTGTTGTCCCTGTCAGTGGCCAATCCAATTTGCCTTCCCAGGAGGCACAACCTGCTGACATCCTCCCAAGGGAGGATTCTGTACCCCAACCTTGAGTCTCTTGCTCAAGGCTTGGTTCTTGAAGACTTAGAGTATACAGGCCTGCATCTCTCAGAAGGAGTTCTGGACATCCTTAGTGTTTCCAGGAAACCTTCCACTAAGAGAAATTATTCTTCCAAATGGAAGAGATTCTCCATCTGGTATTCCCAGAAGAACATGGATCCACACAAGGCCGGCCTGGCAGTCCTGCTGGATTACTTGGTCCACCTTCAATCCTTGGACCTGCACCCCACCTCCCTGAAGGTGCACTTGTCAGCTGTTTCTGCCTATCTGTCAGCCAGGAAGGACCGTTCCCTAGCTGCCCATCCTATGTTAAGAAGTTCTTCAAGGGGTTGCTCCATCTTCACCCTCCTCACAGGGAGCCTACCCCTTCTTGGGACCTTAACATCGGCATAACTCAGCTTATGCAGCCCCGTTTTGAGCCCATGTCCTCAGCAGCATTCAAATTCCTGACATGGAAGACTGTGTTTTTGGTGGCCCTCACCTCTGCCAGGAGGATCAATGAGCTTCAGGCCATATCTGTAGAACCCAACTACATTGCCCCTCACGGGGACAAGATTAATCTATGAACTACTAGGATGTTCCTCCCCAGTGTAGTCTTGGACTTTCACTTGAATCAGTCCATAACATTGTCTGTCTTCTTCACTTATCATTCCAGTTCAGGTAAATGCAGACTGCATAGCCTAGATGTGAAAAGGTCCACTAACTATATGGACAGAGCAAAAGACCATAGGAAGGACTGTACTCAGTTGTTCCTTACTTATGGTGAGGTGGGTAAAGGCAGACCAACCACAAAGAGGACCATCTCCAGATGGATTGTGGTCTGCATCCAGTTCTGCTATGGCAAACTAGGTAAGGAGCCACCAGTGGGCCTAAGGGCTCACTCTACCAGGGGGACAGCTGCTTCCATAGCAGCTGCTGGGGATATCCCCCTGCTTGACATATGTAAAGCAGCTACCTGGAAAACTGTTCGTACATTCACCACGCACTACTGCCTAGACACCCAGGCCAGGAGTGATGCCAGGTTTGGCACAGCAGTATTACAGAGCCTATTTCCTAAGTAGGTTTTGTGCCCACCTCCATGGGGTACTGCTTGGTAGTTTGCATATTGCCAGAATACAGCAAGACTTCATGTTGTTCGAAGAAAAAATTACTTACCATAATAATCTTGTTTCTTCTAATGGAGTTTTGCTATATTCTGACCTCTTACCCTGTCTCCCCTCTGGAACCTAGAGAAGCAGGGTCTCTGCACTCCAGTTGTTAATTCCTATACCCACCAGTAGATGGCATTTTTTATGGGTATCGATGACTTAAGTCTTCTTTATCCCCTGTTGTTGTGTGTATTTACCTTGGGGTGTTAGTTATATTTATGGTTTACTTTTATTTGGCATTTCTTATTAGTAGCTATGTAAGAATCTGGGCAGTTACATAGAATGTACCGAGGACAGTGGTTTGAAAACTGAACTCGAGCTCAACATTCTATGCATTTGCATAGGGTTTAACTCTTAGCTCTCTGGGGGAGCTGAACCAGTCGGTTATACTGCATATTGTCAGAATACAGCAAGACTCCATTAGAAGAAACAAGATTACTACGGTAAGTACTTTTTTCTACTCTGCTACTCGCTTTTCCACTCTTTACACTATCATTCAAAAAAAGACAAGTGTAAACAAAGGACTGCCCAGCTCTTACATTTGAATGACTCCCTCTTACCGGATCCATCTCTGCCAGCATCTCCATCAGACCTGTGCTATGGCAGCCACTCTCTGTTTTCTCTCCCCAAACCCATACCAAGGATAACTGAAAAAAGTATGTAGCCATCTGAAACACAATAAAACATTTTCAGACTGCTAAATAAAACATTACTGCTTGACTTTTGTCATTATTTCAAAACTTATTTCCCTATATGTGCTGTGTTCTGGTATTCTCCCGTGTCACCTGCCATCCCTCATTCCTGCTCCTAACTACTTGCTCGCTCCAGGAGTAGCCTTGCTGTCTGTTTTACCGTAGTCCCCACAGAACAAAATAAAAAGATTTTTGTGGGTTCTCAATGTTGAAATTAAAGGTGGCAGCAATTTTTCCCTCACAAAGTACCACCCCTACTCAAATGTTTCCATTACAGGGAAAAATTATTATATTTATAAATGGGTCACATGTCTGGCATGACAATCCCACAGCCGCTCTCGCACAAATGGTACTCCGCTGACAATGGATCTCGCAATGAAAACCAGTTTTTATTTTGGTAACTTTTGTATTCTTACCTTTCACTAGTATTTTTGTTCAGCAGAACTAGGGTCAGCACTGCTTGTTGTGATGCGGGAAGGGGATGGGCCACTCGGTGCTCAGTTTAACACGCAGAGACAGTCATTCCTGGACGGTGACTGCTGGCAAATTTGGCACAAGTATACCAGCAGTTGCCTAAAGACAAACTGGGGAAGGGGGGTCTCCTGGTTTAAACTGTCAACATGCTGCAAATGGCATATAAAACATAATGACATAATTTTGTAGCTGGCAGAAGGACTATTTTAGGAAAAGGAAATTGTTTAACCAGGAAAGGCACACTAAGCTGAAGCTTGTTTCCAGGTGCGACCTGGGAGCACAAGAAAGTTAAATGAGTTGCTCAGAGTCACATAATATGCAAGTGGGGGCTATGGGATTCAAACCCCAGTCTCCACATTTGCAGCTCAGAGCCTTAAACCACTGCGCTATACTGCCTCACTTCAGATAGTTTGTCATAAATTGTATTAAAAATACCCATTTTAAAATTACATAAACATGTTTTTGTAACATTTAAAACTGACAAAAAAATGTAGCCCAATTTATGTGCAATAAGACATGCCCAGGGGTAAAGGCACTCGGCCTGTGGCACTTGCCTCATTACGCCCCTGGGTGTGCAGTAATATCTGTTCAATGCACACTCCATTGTGTATTATTGCTTACATGCTGTACCTCAAAAAAAAAGTGAAACAAAAATTGAATTTCTAGCCATATTTTGTTGATTATAAAAAATCTAAAAGGTATCCATAAAAGAAACAACACTCATTTGGTAGATATTTTTGTGCTGAACAAATGTCGTGCTCACAGTACCATGCTATCATTTTTTGTTTTAATATTATTTGCATTTGTTTGTTGAAAAAGTGAAAAGTAATTTAATTTTCCACTGTTTTTTTTTTTTACTAATTAAAAAAAAAAAACGGTATCTATAAATGAAACACCAATCATTTTGTAAATATTTTTGTGCTGAACAACTTTTGTGCTCACAGTACCATGCTATCATTTTTCATTTTAAAGTTATTCTCATTTGAATACGATTAGCACAGCTAGAATACATCTGCACAGCTGGGCATCCCTCCCTTCAATGACATCATCAAGGCAACAATTTTAGGATTCTTAGAGCAGGATTTTTGAATCAGGAGAGGCTGTGTTTACAGTTTTCAAATGCTATTAAACTGCATTTATACTGCTTTAATAAATGCAGTTTCAGTAGAAATGTAAACAGCCACTCCTTTACAAGACTATGGAGTCATTTAAAAAAAAACAACAAAATGTGTAAAAAAGATGGTTTAGGTATCCTTTAAGGTCACGGAGAACTTTTTTTTTTATAACTAGTTCTCCTTAAATGTTTATCAAGGTCTGTAAATTGTCACTTTAACTTTTTTTTGTGAACATCTGCATACCGTACAGTGGGGCCCTACTAATTGCATGGCCTCCATCAATTGCAAACATATATTGTTTTTATTCACCATTTCTCTCCCCTCCACTCATCATCATCACCAGTCTCTGCTTCTTGCTCTGGTTGCTTCTGTCCATGCTGGTGTTCATCAAGACATTGATGTGACCACTGTCTGCCCTGGCCAGACCTTGAACCACCTGGCACAACTCATCAGGAAGTCTTCTCCATGAAAAAGCCTAGGCCGACTGGTTGAAAACCAGCCAATGTGTGCAGTATCCGTTAGCTGAAAGTCATGATAAGAGGAAGCAGAAGCAGACTAGGTAATGTGGAGTGGGGAAGGGGGCCACCTATCATTTAGACATCACGGCAGCACATTTTCTCCCAGTCTAGGTGTCCCACCAACCACATGTTATACAAGTGCATCTGTCCTCATCCTGCACTGGCCTTTTGGGGAATACAGTACTGTGTGATCACACATGGTGCCAAGGCTTCCCTCTGTCAAGAGGATGCAGTAGAATAGCGGGAGGACTCAACCCTCCCATCCGGAACTGGGGCATGCTTACTTGGCAGCATGCCCAGAGCTCCAACAGCTAGGAGCTGGGAATGGAGCCAGGATGCAAACCCAGGTCTTTCGTGTGGAGGCACAATGCATGCCACTGGGACTACCAAGCCATGCCAGAAAATGCATCCTTTTGATGAGATTTATTCTTTTTTTCCCCACTGTTGTCGAGGCTTAAGTCAGGAAACATGCAAAGCAGGAGAAGTTGTAAAATTCACAAGTAGAGTTTTATTACTCTCAATAACAATAGAAGAAAAATAAAAAGAATGTACAGAATGGTTTAAAACATAGGCAGTCCAAACATAAGTCCACTTTCTGAAAACCAAAAACAAAATAAAAAACTGAACTATTCAACTCTCTCTCTCATTTTGTAAGGTCTCTTTTTTAGCAGCTTAATTGCTACCTCCTGTTAGGGACAAAGTGTCTCTTGCTTGTACAGATTTCGCGTGTTTGCTTCCTGCAAGAGGTTTGCTAAAAGAACACTGTGACCTAAGCTGCAAGCTGGCCTCTTGCTGACAGCTAAGGAGGTCAGAAAGGTCAAACTGTCATAACTTGGCTATATTTTCCAAGAAACCCAAAAATCTTTCTACATTCATTTCGAAAATTATAACTATATATATTTTTACAAACTAGGAAACTCAAGATCTGCACATAAGCAAGGTAGAGACAGCAAGAAATAAAGGCAGGGAGATAGCGGAGTGGGAACATGAAACTGTTAGAGTGATCAGGTCCTAGATTTCACATGACAAATTGATTGCGCAATCAGACAGACAAAAGACAGAAAAAGAGAGGACAGCAAAGATCCTTGCTTTCTGTATAACCATTGGAACAGGGTCTTATTCAGCCGTGTCACACCCACCTCTCTCTCTGCAAAGTCCCCTATCCACTTACCATTGGACACCCCAGCCGCACAAATGCCTCCTCTGCCAATTAACTGTCTCCTCTAGCCCTTGACTTTCCCCTCTAGGGTGAGGGTGATGGGGAGCTGGCTGGACACCCCCCAAACAACACATTTCTGGGAAACAGAGGACATTCAGCACGTCATGGTCCAAGAATGCTGGTAATTTTATCCCACCTGCCTGCAGAGTATTTCCTTGTTCTCTCCATATCCAGGGATGCTGAAGATGAGGGCATGGTTACATGTACACATGGTGATGCATGGCTGCGCCCATCTGAGCCAGTCAGTGTCCCTCCCTTCTACAGCAACAGCTCTGGCTTGCATCACCTAGGTGGTCATGCTGCAGAGGAGACTGTAACCCAACTGCATCGATGAAAGAAGTGTCCTCTGGGATGCTCGATTCTCCTCCCCTAGCCAGTCCCCTGACATTTCTGGCTCATTTCTGAATCCAAGTCGCCAGCACTGCAAGCAGTAATGACAGGTCAGCAGGATTATTCTTTTATCAGCCGGTCACTTAGTAGGGCTTGACTGGTACACAGTATAGGTAATACACATGTGTGTTCTTTTAATTGTTTGAAAAAACTTCAAGTAAGCAATAAGTGGACATTGTAGGGAACCAGTGTATACCCCAGGTGTGTTATAAAACATGGGCTACAGCTGTGTGTCTTCAACCATCTGGAAGTACATGGTCGCTAGTGAAAATGGACATTACTTTGCCTACTGTACTTTAACAGTGTAATCAATGGCTCAGCATGTTGCATACTCACCTCTGAGGCAAGAATATTGAAAGGTTGTGGGTTCTAATCCCACACCAGGAACTTGGGGATAAATCCTAGCACTGTCATTGTAGTGCAGCATGATGGGTGGTGCACTCCTGAGATTCCATCTTTCAGATAAAATATTAAACGGAGGTCCCATCTATCTTTTCTGGTGGTTGCTCAGGTGGACATTAAAGATTCCATGGCACTTCATAAAAAGAGTAGGGGAATTTTACTGAGACAGCAATATTAAACAAATGAGAATATCAAACATTAGAAAATGGGTAGGGCCATTTTTTGGTCTCTGATTGGCTATATCTCTTGTCAGAGGATACGTTTATGTGCCGATAGAGACTGGGAAATAACAAGTCTAGGTGCCAACCGACTGATCACCTAATGAAATCAAGCAGCGGTTGGCATTTTTCAAAACTGAAAACCACCATTTTTTTCTCCCTTCGTGTTCCTTACTCAGTCTCGACAGTGAGTCACCAAATGAGAGTCACCCATCCCCACAAGTACCATGAAACAATCAACATTCCTGCAATTGTAATTATAAAAAAAAACTCACTTTATTTTTCTCACTGGACCCATGGCCACTGGGCTGCACAGAAATGGGCACCACGCCATTCCTCGTCCGCTTCTCAGTCACTCACTACCCATTCTACCCATTCTCCGGCTTCTGTCTCACAGTCCCACCACAAATTTGTTTCAGTAATCCTTTAAAAAAAAAAAAAAGAAACGTTTCCAATATTAAAAGTGGTGTTGTACTGGGAGGGTTGGGTGAAGGTAAGAAAACACCAATTAAAAGATGAAATGAGATCTTCCTACCCATATCGTAGCATAACATTACGATTCACATTCATTCTGCTAGTTTGGCAGTGCAGGGACTACTTTTTTTAGTAACCTAAGTCTGTTTTCACATTTTTATGTTCGGCTTGCTGTGCTCGCATAAGGACGCTTTAGGAGAGCAGCACCTTGGAGGTGTGCCTCTCCCATCCAATGCACTGCTCCTTGAGCAGGCTGCGGATCTCCTGCACCAATGGGTGCAGGAGTTTGCATGACAGCGTGTCCCTCTGCTTCAAAGGAAAACACCGCTGCCATACTGAGCACCACCGCTGCCCCTTGTGTCACACGCCTCCCAGACGCGCGCCACGCCACCCCCAAAGCTTTGGTGCCATGCTGGGAGCCCACCCCAGTGTGCAGCGTTGTTGCCGACAGGGTGCCCAATCCCCGTCGGCTCCATAGCCCCCTAAGCCATTCTGCTGCCACGCTGGGAGCCCACCCCAGTGTGGCAAGCGTTCGCGTTTGTTGCCGATGGGGTGCCCAATCACCCGTCGCTCTTGGTGCTCCCCGATAGTTTGCCGACGGGGTGCCTAATCCTCGTCGGCTCCTCGGCGCCCCCAGCCATCTTCTGCCATGCTGGAGCCCACCCCAGTGTTGCAAACATTCCACGTCGTCGTTTGTTTTGTTTTAACCTGTAAAATAAAACTGTCCTGCTGTAGCGTCTCAACCCCACAATCCGCACCCACCACTGCGAACCCAGCCTCCCCACACCCTCCACCCCATACTTACCTCCAGACTCCGGCGCAACGATCTTCGGTGGACCGGGAACACGTCTGCACTCTTCAAAGGCGACCGTCGAACTGAGGAAATGCTGGTAAGCTGTATAATGTGCTAGATAGGGGGGTTTCAACTTAATTGCATATCTCAGTCATTTTTTGGAATTTTTTCACCAAATTTTCAACATGGGGTTTTGGGACCCCTTCTCATGAATGATGTCACTGTCATGGCGTTATTTGGACCCGAAGGGTGATTTCGAAGGCACTGCACAGTCACTGCGCGAAATCACCCTTCAGGCTTGAATTACGCCATGACAGTGACATCATTCATGAGAAGGGTCACTGTAAAACTTGTACAAAATTTCGAAAATACTGTTCTGACGTGCGTTGCGCGAGTTCCTACGCGAGCTGCGTAATATTTTCAATCCAGATTTTCAAAATTGCCATTTTATCACACCTTCTTATGAGTTGTGCAGCTGTCATTTTTCACATCTCACCCAAAACGTGTTTCTGCCCATGAAGCGCACAATGGCGCAGTCGGTGTGCGAACTCAATGTATGGGGCACATTAAGAAAATCACAGTGACACTGATTATAAGCAGAAGTCTTAAAATGGCTGTGCTGAAAATTTGGTGAAAAAATTCCTAAAAATGACTGTTTTATGAGTCTGCGTTGCGCAGTTCCTATGTACGCCCGTAAGTTTGCGAATTTTCAATATTTTCACTCCAGATTTTCAACATTGCCATTTTACCACACCTCCTTATGAGCAGTGCAGCTGTCATTTTTCACATCTTGCCCAAAGCGTGTTTCCGCCATATGTAGTGCACAATGGCACAGTCGGTGTCTCGAACTCGTGTATGGGACACATTAAGAAAATCACAGTGTCACTGTTCATGAGCAGAGATCTTAAAATGGCCATGTTGAAAATTTGGTGAAAAAATTCCTACAAATAACTGTTTTATGCAGCGGGCGTAGCAGTTCCTACGCACACTGTAGTTTGCGACTTCCAATATTTTCACCCCAGATTTTCAACATTGCCATTTTACTGCACCTCCTTATGAGCAGTACAGCTGTCATTTTTCACATCCTGCCCAAAACGTGTTTCCGCCCATGTAGCGCACAATGGCGTAGTCGGTGTGCAAAATTAATGTATGGGACACATTAAGAAAATCACAGTGACACTGATCATGAGCAGAGGTCTTAAAATGGCTGTGTTGAAAATTTGGTGACAAAATTCATAGAAATTACTGTTTTACGAGTGTTCATTGCGCAGTTCCTATGCACGTTCGTAAGTTTGTGAATTTTCAATATTTTCACTGCACATTTTCAACATTGCCATTTTACCACACCTCCTTATGAGCACTGCAGCTGTCTTTTTATTTTACATCTTGCCCAAAACGTGTTTCCGCCCACGTAGCGCACAATGGCACAGTCGCTGTGTGAACTCAGTGTATGGGACACATTAAGAAAATCACAGTGTCACTGTTCATGAGCAGAGATCTTAAAACGGCTATGTTGAAAATTTGGTGAACAAATTCCTAAAAATAACTGTTTTACGAGCGTGCGTTGTGCAGTTCCTACGCACGCTCATAAGTTTGCGAATTTTCAATATTTTCACTCCAGATTTTCAACATTGCCATTTTACCACACCTCCTTATAAGCAGTACAGCTGTCATTTTTCACATCCTGCCCAAAACGTCTTTCCGCCCATGTAGTGCACAATGGTGCAGTCGGTGTGCAAAATCAATGTATGGCACACAGTAAGACAATCACAGTGACACTGTTCATTAGCAGAGGTTTTAAAATGCCAATGTTGACAATTTGGTGAAAAAATCCCTAACAATGACTGTTTTACGAGTATGCATTGCACAGTTCCCACGCACGCTCCTAGGTTTGCGAATTTTCAATATTTCCACTCCAGATTTTCAACATTGCCATTTTACCACACTTCCTTATGAGCAGTACAGCTGTCATTTTTCACATCCTGCCCAAAACATGTTTCCGCCTATGTAGCGCACAATGGGGCTAACAAAAAGGTCATGCTGACAATTTATTGTCCAAATACCAGCAATCACACAGGGCATTAGGGTAAAGCACCATACATGCCAAACACCACTGCAAATACCTGTAAGCGAACGTTCGGCATTGACAAATGCTTGTTATAAGTTTTTAAAGACAGCATCCCATCGGTTGATGAGGCCCTTGCTTATTTTACAGATACATTCCTAGAGAATTGGAATATCTTTGTCCCATTCAAACAAACCGGGGTTACGGGAAACCACTTACCTTGGATTACTCCAGAACTATTGGCCTGTCTCAGAGCTAGAGATCGTGTCTGGAAATGTCATAAAGCAATCCAGCTTCCTAGTGAGTTCTTGACTTACTGCAAGCTTCGAAATGCCTGTACCAGGGCCACAAGGCTAGCAACGTCTGAATACTTTAACACTGCCTTCATCACCAACATAAATTCACCTTCCAAGTTCTGGAAGGTGGTTCATATCCTCTTTTCTCCCCCGTCCGCCCGCCCCCCCATGCTTAAAATAGATGACACCCTTGTGGATGACCTGGTGCTGTAGCTGCTGAATTAAACTCCTACTATACCACCTGTGCCACTGAGCTACTGAAATCCCTCCCTTCCTACCCTCACTCCTCTCCTCTCTCTAATGGTACCTCTCCTCCACCCTCCTCCCACCCCTACTTCTCCTTTGATACAGTCTCCCCAAATGACATTCTGCAAGCCCTCCTCACTATCAACCCCTCAAAAGGCTCCTCCCCAGATGGCCTAGACCCCAAATCCACTTTCTCTCTCTCTCTCTCTCTCTCTCTCTGCCTCTGCCATTGCCTACCCTCTTTCTCTAATTCTAAACCTCTCATTTTCTACTGCCTCGGTCCCTACCCCATGGAAACATGCTATGGTCCTCCCTCTTCCCAAAGGCGGTGACCCATCTTTCCTTGAAAATCACCGCCCTATCTCTCTCCTCCCTACCCTCGCTAAATTACAAGAATACCTTGTCCTCTCCCAGCTTACCTCATTTCTAACTGACACCTCCTACTACACCCCTTTCTAATCTGGCTTCAGGAAAAATCACTCCACCGCTACCTCCCTACTTTGATTTACTGACTCTATTCTTGCCAGGATGGACAATGGCCAAATCACCTCAACTATCTTTGTTGACCTTGCCAAAGTTTTTGACACTGTTTCCCACTCCCTCCTCCTTGACTCTCTCTCTCAACAGCTGGCCTATCTCCTTCAGCCACTAGCTGGTACAAGGCCTGCCTCACTGGTAGAACCCAATCAGTCAGGATTTCTGATGTAATTTCCCAACCCCTCCTGATTAATACTGGAGTCCCTCAGGGCTCAGTGCTAGGGCCTCTATTATTCGCCATCTTCCTAAACGACCTTCCACCTGTCTGCTCCTCTGTCCCCACCATACACATGTATGCCAATGATATAGTCCTATATGCATCTGGCTCTTGCCCAGCTGAGGTTACATCCAATTTGCAGCAAGACTTTGACAAGGTTCAGCTCTGGTTTGCTAACCATCAACTTTTTCTCAACGCCGAGAAGACTGTCTCCATGACCTTTGGCACAAGGCAGAGACTCTCTAGGCTTCCCTCCCTGCCCACTTTCCACACCCTTGATGGGACTTTACTTGAGGGCACATCCTCCTTCAGGTACCTAGGAGTTTGGCTGGATCAACACCTACACTTCTCCAGACATATTGACGCCATCCCCAAAAAATTGTGCCCCAAGCTTGGTACCCTGTTCAGGAACCATAGTTGTATCCCCTCTATGATCAGGTGTGAACTTGTTCAGAAGATGATCCTGCCCATCTTTGACTACTGTGATGTAGTCTATGGTGCTACTCCCAGGTTCTCCCTGGCCAGATTTGATACCCTTTTCAATTCCTTCTGCCATTTTGCCCTTGATGCTCCCTCTCGCACCCACCACTATGATCTCTATCGTGCCCTATCCTTCCCCCCTCTCTTACAAACAGATGACTCTTCCATTGCACTAAATTCACCTCCGAGCACTGGCTGAGTGAACTCCCTTCCTACCTCTCCCCCTCATTTATAATACCCCCTACTCCCTCTCACTCCCTTAGATCATCTGACTCCTGTACTCTAGCGGTCCCCTGCAGGGCCGCCCTCATCAGCCAATCCGGTTACTCTCACCGCCTCCCAAAAATGTGGAATTTCCTTCCTCCTCAAATCTGTCACGCATCCTCCTACTACTCCATCAGCTCTGACCTTAAAAACTTCCTTGCACCTAGCTGTTCCTGTTACAACCCTCCCCAACTCCCCCTCCAAACCCCTGACAAACCCTACCCGTCTTCAGTACCCATGCAATGTCTCTGCTGCAGATCCACCCCCCAACCATCTAAAAAACATCATTCATTCCCTTCCTCCAATTCCTTCCCTTCAGACCTTACATTGTTCTCTTACTATAAATTCTCAATTATCCAAAGTTGTACCAAGGGCCAATCTCTACCCTATCCTTACACCACTAACCCAACTCTTCCCTCCACTTCTCCACATCCTGAAGGGCTGGAATTCGGCCTCTCTTCTCTCTCACTTTCACCCTCTCTTCTGTTCTTCTGAAGCCTATTCCCTCTAGATGCCTATAACCTGCTTCACTCCTTTTGTACTCTACCTCTCTCTACCACATCCTGCTCCCTTCCTGTTGTGCTTGACCCCTGCCTAGTGCAGGCAGGGTCCTCAGTATACTGGAGGGGTCAGGCCCCAGCAGACCTTTCTCCTCCTACCTCTTCCTTCACCTCCTCATTCCATCCTCTTCCACCACCCCCCTGCTTCTCTGCCTATCGGCATACCTGCCTCCCTCTCACCTTCCCTTCTCCCCCTTATGTAGCCCTAGCTATGGCTGACCCCTAATCTCTAATGCACTTGTAGTTAACTTGCACTTCTGTTATACCTTAGCCAACCTGTTCTGCCTCTGTTTACTCCTTACTTGCTTCCCTAGAT
Organism: Neoceratodus forsteri; assembly: GCA_016271365.2. Classification (NCBI taxonomy): domain Eukaryota; kingdom Metazoa; phylum Chordata; order Ceratodontiformes; family Ceratodontidae; genus Neoceratodus; species Neoceratodus forsteri. The sequence continues at coordinate 131,949,841 of JADMNL010000025.1, forward strand.
CAAACTACAATTCTATTCAGCCATTTTCTAGCTACACAGTTGTGTGTCATTTAGTGTATGCCTAAATGTTGTTTTGTGTTGTTGTATCTATCTAGTTCAAAAGTGTTGGCGTAGTATCTGTCTAGTTCAAAACCGTTAGCATCCCACTATTTCATTACTCCTGTACAGTCAGCTCAAATTATTTGAATGTAAGCTACTGTAAATTTATGTTGTGTACCAAATGTCTGTAAACTATCCTCATGTTCCCCTACCCTCAGGTTTCATCGGGAGACAAGTAACTTGTTGCTCAGTGTGCCTTCCTGGTGAAACATTTCAATAAATAAATAAAGACTGTCATGAAAATGTGGGAAAACCAATTTTCTAAGCACAATAATACTCTTCAGGGTGGGTGATATTGGGCTATACTGAACCTTCAAGGGGCTATAAGGCTCTCCACCTGCAGTGTTGGGCCTCATCTCACCCCTGGGGTGGTCTGCTACAGCCCAATATTGCCCACCATGTCAGGTAAAAGAACTTTGGAGCAAACTATGCATAGAATAATACCTGACAATATGGGCAGTATTGGGCTATATTGACCACCACAGGAGCAAGATGAGGCACAATGTTGCAAGTGGAGGACATTATAGCCCCTGAAAGTTCTGGTATAGCCCAGTACCACCCACCCTGGAGGGTATTATTGTGCTTAGAGAATGAGTTTTTACCAAATGTTTATGAAAGTCTTTAAAAACATATAAAAACATAAAAAACAGACAAAGAGTAACTCTTTCTATAATAAAAAGCTTAAAAACACTAGCATGTTTTAACTTTATTGTTTTCTAGTTATCTGTTTGTTTTTTTGCTTGCCCCTGCTATTGGTCTACTAAATATTGTAGATAATGTTGCACGTATTTCTCTAGGTCTTTCAAAATGTATCTGACTCTCCCCTGCTCACCACACAATTGCAGTTCGTGACATCACACTCTGTTGTTATGGAGTGCACAATTATGTCATAAACAAAGGCATGGTGAGGTTAACAGGAGAGAGGCAAATTGTTTTCTATACAGACATTTTAGCTGGACCATCAAGATGTGCTATAAATCTGGGAAAGGAACATTGAAAATGTAAAAAAAAGTATTGTCTAGTCAATTGTAACATATGAAGCATCTTGTTTATGAAAGCTCATGCTGAAGTACAGAGCTGCTCTTTAAGTTACTAAAAAAATAGCATTTTTGTTAAAGTAGTCCCTGCACTGCTGGAACCTGCAGTAGAGGACACTGTTGTGAATGTTATGTTGCAATATGGGTAGGGAGATTTCCTTTCCATGTTGTAATTGGTGTATTCTTTCCTTTGCCTAACCCCACTAGTACTCCAGCATGGTTCCAGCCCCGAGTACAACACCGTATTTAATATTGGCAACTTTTCTTTTTTTGAGGTGGGGTTACTGAAACAAATTCCTGGTCAGACTGTGAGACAGAAGCTAGAGAAATGGGGTAGCAAGTTGCTGAGTGGCGTATGAGAAATGGTGCGGTACCCGTTTCTGTTGAAGCACAGTGGCCACGAGTCCGGTGAGAAAAATAAAGCAAGGTGTTTTTTTGTTTTTTTTTTAATAATTATGATGGCAGGAATATTGAAAGTGTCTTGGTACTTGTGGGGATGAGTGGCTCACAGTTGGTGACTTGCTGTTGGGACAGAGTCAGGGTGCTCTTGCTCGCTAAATGGGAAAAAAAAAACATGGTGGCTTTTGGTTTTGAAAAATGTCAACTGCTGCTTGATTTCATTAGGTGAGCAGTCAGTTAGCACAGGGACTTATTTCCCAGTCTCTATCAGCACATAAACGTACCCCCCTGGCAAGGGGTACAACCAATCAGAAGCCAGAAAATGTCATTACCCATTTTTTTTTTTATATATTAGATTGCTTATCCCCCCATCCTGGTCAGCCCACGTTTGTGCTGACCCCCCAGTTCCATCACCCAACCTTACAGGACTTACCTCCCTTTCTTTCCCCATGGCTTACCCTCCATAGTAGGGTGACAGGGATCCCTCAACCTGCCATGAGAAAGAATCTAGTTCAGAGAGATGCCCACATCTATTGGGGGCAGAGCCAGTGGGGGTCAGCAGTCATCTGATGTGCCTGGGACCTTTTTTTCCCCTCCGTTTTCCTCAGAGAAGGAGGAGGAGGAGCATGCAGTGTCGTCAATGGCTAAGTTGTGTGCGCTTCCGCCCACAGCACGCTGGCCAGCGACTCCACCTCCACCCACACCATAAGGAAACTGGCATGCTGACACCCAGAAAGTAAAAGAAAAACAGCAACATCTTAAAACAAGGAGGTCACGTGATGGCATCTAGCTAGGCGGCCGCTTAGACTCTGAGCTCTCCCCTCCAGTCGCCATTTTCTGCTAGTTTTTTGTGCCATCTGGACACCAAATTGTGAAATTTACACTAGAGGTGTTTGGACATCGTGCCTGCTATCACTGAATCGATTTTGCTCCGGGGAAACTGATTATTTTAGCGGGATGGAGGTGGATGGGAAGCAGGCCTCTGTTAAACACACTCCCCTTGCATCCCCTGAGAAGGCATCAAAGAAGCAGCGCAACCAAGGTCCTGCCAAATCGGAACGGAGTGGGGACAGACCGCAACTGGCTACTCCCCTGACGGAAGATAAATTTCTCCAGGAACCGACCCCTGTGAAAGATATTCTTAAAGAGCTGGCTGGTGAGCTTAAATCACTGCGTAGTGATCTATCGTCAGTCTCCACCAGAGTATCGGATATGGAAGCCAGAGTTTTCTCTCGTCGGAACAATGGAAATCTAGAACTGAGGTCGAAGTTGCTGAGCTCAAGCAACAAATCAAGAAGTTACAAGTGAAAACGGAGGATTTGGAGGGACGTAATCGCCGGAACAATCTGCTAATTTTAGGCCTACCGGAGATGGAGGAAGGGCCGGACCTAACGGCCTTCTAGCAGAAGTTCCTGGTCAAGATCGTTGGCCCATCTCCTATCAGTCCCTCCTATCATTTGGAGCGGGCCCATCGTTCACTAAGGCCCAGGCCCCCATCTGGTTCTCCTCCGCGACCTATTATCGTAAAATTTTTAAGTTATATTGAGAGGCAGCATGTGTACTCTAAATCCCGAGAGTTAAAGGAGATCCTTTGGGGTTCGTCCAGAATTCGTATCACGCAGAACCTTCCTAAAGAGACTAGAGAAAAAAAGTGCAGCCTATCATCCTGTTGTCCAGAAGCTAATAGCAGCCTCCATTCCCTTTAGGATGATCTACCCGGTGATTTTGAAGGTCACAGTGGGAGGCTCAACATGCAGTTTTAACTCTCCTGAAGCGGCCTTAAAAGAACTTGCCTCCAGACTACCAGATCTGTTTAAGACTGCTGGCTGAATGACTTGCTATTTGTTATTTACACGATTCTGACGATCCTGTGATTCGAGTTTTCTGGATTGACCTGTATTATTATTATTATATGGTGGGGGCCTGCTTTCTCTCTTTGCTGGGCTGACTGGATGGAAAGGCCTGCTGGCTAAACTTTCTTGGATCTTCTCCCTGACTAATTCACCTCGCTTATTCTATTCTATTTCCTCTCTCGCTTCTGTCTCCTTTCTTACCTGGGCTGTTTTGCGATGGTCTGAATGGGTGAGGGGTTGCCTTCTGGGTGGTGGGGGGATCCCTCTCGATGGGTCCGGCCATTCGTGCTGGCGGCGGAACTCTTTTTCCGTTTGTTGCTGTTTCCCGGGGGGACTTCCTGGCGGGAGGACCGATCCCGGTCCGTCTGGTTTTTGGGTCCCCTCGGATACAGCATCCCAGTGTCGAGATCTTTACTAGTCAGAGTTTTCGTGGTGTAACACATCTCTACGGGCTGTTTGGATGCCTGGTAGGTGGCTTTCTCAGTCTTTTGTTTCTGGGCTGATGATGGGGTGTGCTTCCTATGGCAGGTAGACTGGGGGATGGTGTTTCTTCTATAGTGGGGGGTTGCCTTTCTGTCTCTATCTTCTTTTTGGTTGCAAAACCTTTACTGCTCTCCCCTTTTCTAATTTACCTCTTCCTAATTTACCTTTTTTACTGTTGGTGACTGGCGGGGGGGGGGCTCGGGTCTGTGGGTGCTTGCTCGCTGGATGTGGTATCGCGAGCCTAATGATGGGGGGTTTGCTAACCTCTCCCTGGTGGTGGGGCTGGTAGGGTTCATTATATGGGGGTTTTGGTCATATGTTCTCGCTGGCCTGTTCTGGAGGTGTTTTCTTTATTGGTGTGTGCATCTAACACTGGGGACTTGGGGGTTCGCAAATGGGGTTTGGGTGGTCAGAGCCTCTGTGTTTAGCTGCTCAAAGTTACTTCTGCTCTGGCCTCCTGTTGTATATAGTTACTCGTGGGTTTTGGGGTTCCTTTGGCGTCGGGGGTGGGCTGTTGGGTTTTGTAGAGTTTTATTCGTTGGTGGATTTTCAGATTTGGAGCTGGAGAGGGTGGGGTCGATCTTTTATTGAAGGTTTGTATTGGACTTTCTGAGGCTGGTTTGGCTGGGTGGGCAGGGGAAGGGATGGTGGTCGCTTTCCTCTATATTTTATATGGCCTCTGGTTAAGTAGGGTATGCTGCTATGGGGGGGAATATGCTTTTGGCAATCTTTGTCTGGGGTTGTTTTGGGTTGGGGTATATTTTGGGGATAATAATATTAGGCTGGGAAATTATAGGTGGGTCAGTTTAGTTTACCAAGTTAGTTCAGCGTACTGTTTCTGTGGGGTTGGACTGGTGGGGTCTTTTCTGTGGGGACTTAAACCGGGTCTGTTTGGGTATAATACTGTGTTTCCAGCCTTTTCAATTGGGGTGCACCTTTTTCCTTTCTATAATGCCGAATGTGTCTGGATATTTGGTTTTTGCATACTGTACTTAAAATGGCTATGAGCACTTTCAAAATAGCTTCTTGGAATGTACGCGGACTTAGGGATCGGGTCAAACGGCTGCAGATGTTCAATCACTGTTCACTATTGCAAATTGATATTCTTTTTTTGCAAGAGACACATTTAAGCCACGATGACACCAAGCTGCTATCTCGCTCTGGTTTCTCTCAATCCTACCTATCGGGTAATTCCTGTTTTAGTAAAGGGGTGGCGGTTCTCGTTAAAAAGCATGTTTTATTTACGAAAGAGACGATTGTATCAGACCCAGATGGGAGGTTTATTTTGGTCAAAGGTACTCTTAATGGTGGCAATGTTGTACTGGGCTCTATATATGGTCCGGTGGGGGGGAATCCGGGATTTTTCATGTCCCTTGCCGATAAATTGTCCAACTTCCTTCCTGCCCAGTTCATATTGGGAGGGGACTGGAATATTCCCTGTTCACCTATCTTGGATAGAGAACCTCAGGATAAGCGTCCCCCTTCTCCGGCTCATAGAGCCTTTCAGGAACTGAGGTCGTTGCTGGGTTTATGTGACCCCTGGAGGCTTGCTAACCCCTCTCTTCGGGCCTTTTCTTTCCTTTCTCAGTCGCATGGTACCAAATCTAGGTTAGATATGGTTTTAGTTAGTATTTCCTTTCTCCCGAGTCTCTTTTTATCTGGCATTGAGCCAATTATCCTATCGGACCACGCCATTGTCTGGATCAGGCTTTCCTTAGACCCGGATTTCTCCCGGGACTCGGTTTGGCAGTTGAATACTCAACTGTTGAAGGATCCTCAAAATGTGTCGGATATCAGCTCCCTGATTTCCCTCTTTCTGGCGGATAATCTGAATTCCACTCCAAGATTAGACATGGTTTGGTCTGCCTTGAAGTGCTATCTCAGGGGTGAGCTTATTAAAATGGCTTCCCTCAGGAAGAAAAAGCGGCTTGCAAACTCTTTATCTTTGATGAGTAAAATCAGGGAGTTAGAAGTTAAGTATTCTTCAACTTCTTCTTTAACTGATCTTAAAGAGCTTTTATCAGTAAAGAGTGAATATATGGATCTTTTGAAGGAGAAAACAGAATACTGCTTGATAAGAACTCAAGCTAAATATATTGATCATGGGGAGAAATCCGGTAAACTCTTGGCTTTGCGTTTGCGGGTGTTGGAAAGCACTAGGATTATTCCCTCTTTGCTCTCTTCACCCGGTGATGTTGTCTCTTCACCCAGAGGTATTGCCCATATTTTTAAAGAGTACTATCTGGACCTGTACAGTAAGTCTCCTGTATCTCATCCCATTTCGGAATTAAATGAGTACTTGAGGGAGATAGACATTCCTTGCTTATCAGAGGCCCAACAGGCTATCTTGTTGGCCCCTATTTCATCGGAGGAGATTGAGAGAACCATTGCTTCCCTGGCTTCTGACAGAACACCGGGTCCTGATGGTCTCCCTGCAAACTTTTATAAGGTCTTCGCCAAGGACTTGGTACCTATTCTCCTTAAGTTATATGAGTACCTATTGGTATCTCCTGATGTGGATCCTACATTGTTTGAGGCTATAATTGTTTTAATTCCTAAGCCTGATAAGATTCTCACGGACCCAGCTAATTATAGACCTATTTCTCTCCAAAATTATGACATGAAAATTCTTGCTAAATTATTAGCTGAAAGAATTAAGAAGGTTTGGTCTGGTCTGCTGAGCCCCGAGCAGGTTGGATTTGTCCCTGGTAGATCTGCGGCGGATCATTTGAGGACCCTGTCACATATCTCTCAATATGCCCAATTCTTTTCATATCCGGCTGCTCTGGTCTCTCTCGATGCCGAAAAGGCCTTTGACCGCGTTGATTGGTCCTTTCTCTGGGCAGTTATGGAGAGAATGGGTTTTCCGCCTGCTTTTCTGAATAAAATTCGGATGTTTTATAGTTGTCCTTCTGCTAAAATCTATTGTAATGGGGTGTTTTCCTCCCTCTTTCGTTTATATACCGGCACCAGACAGGGATGCCCTCTCTCCCCTCTGTTATTTAATTTGTATCTGGAACCATTGCTCATAAGGCTCAAACCATCTCCCCAGGTTAGAGGGCTCAGGTTACAACAAAGGGATCTGGTTCTTTCTGCTTATGCAGATGACATTCTTTTACATCTAATAGATCCGGCTGAATCTTTGAAGGCTGTGATTGAAATTATTGAGCGGTTTGGTGCTTTTTCTCGTTATAAACTGAACATTCCAAATCTGAAATCTTTCCACTAAATGTGTATACTAATAAGCACGAATTTTCCTCCTTTGGGATGAGATGGACCCTAGGTCTATTAAATATTTAGGATTTATTTTTCTACTGATCTTTTCTTTGAAAAGTTAAACCTGGATAGAGTCAAGGACTCGGTCTGTCAGGATTTACAGCGATGGTCAGCCCTTCCCATCTCACTTTGGGGTCGAATAAATATTATTAAAATGAACGTCCTCCCCCGGATTTTTTACCCGTTGAATTTGGTTAACCTTTGGCTTCCCATCTGCTATTTTCAGCAACTTCATGCACCTTTTTCTAATTTTATTTGGCAGGGGAAGGGGGTTAGGCATTCCTATGCCAAACTGTCGCTTCCTAGAGAGAAGGGTGGCCTTAGATTACCTAATCTCCTGGTGTATTATTGGGCGGCTCACCTCTCTAAGTTGGGAAGATGGTTTTCCACGGACCCAGATTCATCCTGTCCAATCTGGCTCCAGCTTGAACGCGCCTCTCTCACTGAGATTAAACCAGATAGGTATGCCCTACTTTATGTACCCCCAAAGGTACTCTCACATTGGGTGTCGGATAGTGTGATGATGGTTGCTCTTAAGTCACTCGGGCAGTGCCTAAAGTCCTTCCGCATCTCTGGTACTTTAGACCTGGGACAACCGGTGGTTCGTAATCCCAATATTAAGCTGGGTAGTTCATGGATTATGTCGGAGTGGCTCCCACAAATCAGAGAGGCCAGACTCGAGCATTTTTTTAGCCGGGACTCACTTTTTTCTTCCGGTGATATTTTGGGGAAATTTGATATACCTAGGAGAGATGTCTTCAAAGTCTATCAACTGAGGCATCTGATCAGCCGGAGATTTGGTACCATTTCTAGGGATTCGGTTGCTTATCCTTTCTTCTCTGGAATTATTAATCTCGCTTCCCAATCTCACCCTGTCTCTTTGATATATTCCTTTCTTTTGAACTTTAAATCCCAGGAGACGGCTGAAGGTTCGGGTGTGTGGGCACGCCTCCTACCTGACATTTCCCCGGACTGGTCTGGTGTATGGAAGGATCTCCATAGATACCATACTCAGGATAGGTCGCAGTTAACACAATATTACATTGTCAATAACCTCTACTATACTCCTGTCAAACTCTTTCAGCTCAAGAAGGTCTCTCACTCGAAGTGCTTTAGGTGCTTGCAAGGAGATGGTAACTTAATCCATATGTTTTGGGACTGTCCCAAAGTTGCCTCCTTGTGGTCTCTGGTCTGGGATTACCTTGATCCTCTCCTGGGTCTGTCCATTTTTTTCTGTCCTGAGATATGTATTTTGGGTGAGTTTTCCGGTATAGATAGTATTGAGCGTCGATACCATATGGCTTTGGTGTCTATGGCTGTTAAAAAACTGGTTTTAAGACACTGGACTGATCAATTGGCCCTGTCTTTTGCTGACTGGTTGACTGAACTGGTTTCGTACCTTCAGTCAGAGAGTTTGATTGCTAGTCTTAAAGGTCATCTGGACTTGTTTCAGAGGAGGTGGGGTAAACTCCAAGCCTTGTGTTTGCTTTAATTTATATAATTCTGGGACCCGATTCCTTCTGTCTGCTTTTTATTTTAAGTTTTATGTTAATTCTCGTTTTCTGGACTATATTGCTCTTTTATAGATACCAAGTTTTGAAGTTTTATGATGATATGTTGTTTTTGTCCGGACTAAGCTCTGTTTTTGTTGGTGCACCCCGGAGGGATGGGGGAAGGGGGTGGTTGAGGGAGATTGGATGTTCAATGCTGAATAATGTTTTGTCTATTTGTCGTCGGGTGAGTTGGATGGGACCTAGGGTGGGTTCGGGATTTGGGAGGGTGGGTGGGTTTTAGTTTTCTTTTCGTTGGGGGTTGGGATATGGGTGGGGGAGGGGTAGTTCTTTGGCTGTACTGTTTACCTTAACGCTTTTCTTGTACCTTCTTGGTTTGTTTTGTATTGTTGTGTTTTGCTTTGTTTTTCAAACCAAATAAACTTAAATTTAAAAATGCTGACACCCAGCCATCGCTACGTGTCAGAAAAACGCTGGTCTCCGTACCTCTCCCACCCCGGGAGAGGAGAGCTATCCTTCAGATGCTCAATCCTCTCCTTCCCCCACTGACCCCTGGTGACCTGCTTGTATCATGAACAGGAGTTGCTGGCCTAAGCCCTCCATGCCACCAGGCCGGCCCCCCTACCCATTTTCTAAAAGAAGATTAAGGTTCTTTATGTTCAGACAAAAAGATTTCCAAAGTACGGTGCCATCATTACCATTTTATGGGAGAAAGAAATTGCCTGGGTCTTCATGAGTTATATTTTAAAAGCCATTGTATATTTTTCCATAAGTCCTTCAATTTATTCTTGGGTATCAGCTTTGCTTCCTGCTCATAGATGTGATATAACTCATTAACAATTTAATCAAACAGAGCTTGTAATGGGATAAATTTTGGTTGTAAGACAAATTGGCACTTAACCTGCCATATCCACCATTTGAATACTGTCAAAATGACTCTTAAAGTACCTGGATAGGATTTTCTCCAGCTCCCCTGAAAGTCCCCATATATAAATACATCATAAGTCATTCTTGAGAATACTGGCTCTTTCCATCATAAGGCAGTCATTTCCCGTAAGTTTTTAATATATGGACAACTAAAAAATAAATGATCCTTTGCTTTCAGCTCCTGTTGGCACCCTGGGTATAAACGATATATTTCTGCCATGCTTTTCAGACGAATATTATTCCTGACATTCAGGCTGTCATGGCAGTGTAACCCAGTTGTGTTCCAGTTTTTTTTTTAAATGTTTTTATCTTCTGGGTGCGTAAGAGGTGGCTTCTTTGCCCCATCCCTGTCTCCCTTGCTCAGTGACTGCCTCCCCAGTCCACTTAGCCCCATATCTCCCATGGATTGTCCCCCCCGTGGCAGGTCCATGAAGGGAAGGGCCATCCTCCCCCCACCCGGAGACCCAGCACCCAGATCTGTGGGTCGGTGAACCGGCGGCAGAGCAGGGCGAGGGCAGGCAAGCAGGGCTCCATGGATCCTGTGACTGATATTTTCTTTTGTCCTGGGGCCTCAGCAACACAGATGCACATGTGCATGTAGGTATGGATGAGCTCCAGAACCGGTGACCCCATCCACCCAGAAGGCCTAGTGCCAGCCCCCCATTTGCCCAACTCTACCACTGAGCCTCCACTCGATAGCAACCAAAAGGCAGGAAGACCTTACCTCCCAGTTCAGGAGAGGAGAGCTGCCTATTGGCTACTCAGTCCTCTCCCAGCCCTCCCCCCAGGAAACCCTGGTGGCCCAAGCTCATTCTCAAACCCAGGTCACTGGTGTGGGAGAGGTAAAGCACTTGAAGTGCCTCAGCTGTCTGCCCACTGGGCCATCCTGTGTCCCACAGTTTTTGAGGAATACGAGTTTCCTGCAGTTGATCAGTTATCATAGGTTCTGATAAGCAAAAGAAAACTTTTAGGATGTGATCATATACATAGAAACATAGAATGTGTTGGCAGAAAGGGACCGTTAGGCCCATCTAGTCTGTCCCCTTTTTCCTCCCTATTACTACACCCTGGATCTACAGTATTTGGTCACAGGTGCACTCCCTGCTCCCTTTCCTCCACCTGTTACATCCATGAGCCTATCCCATGAATGCTTAAAGCTTCCCACTGTCTTCAGCCCCACCACCTCTCCCTGGCAGGCTGTTCCTGGGGTCCAGGTCCACCACCCTTTCCTTAAAGAAACATTTCCTCACATCCCTCTTAAACTTCCCCCTATAGCTTCATAGCATGCCCCTATATTCTGGTGTTCCTCCTCCTCCTCCTCTGAAAGAGACTCCCCTCCTGCACCTTCTTCACCCCCCCCCGAGGTACTTATAGGGCTCAATCACCTCGCCTCATGTCCCCTCCCCTTTCCTCTCTCCTTTCCTCTCATCTCCTCTCCCTTCCCCTCCTCTTCTCTCCTCTCCCCATCTCTCCTCTTCTCTTTGGTCTGGACTACATAAAGTTATCTCCTACTTTTGTTCTCAATCTCCGATATGGAAAGTTGCCATTGTTTTGTATTCCAAAATCAATCAATCAGGTAACTAGGAATCCCTTCTGGAAGGTTTCTAAAGACTCCTAGATGAACAGAACTCCATTTTTAAAACAAAAATATGCACACCCGTTATTAAAAAATGGAAGTCATGGCCAAGAAGTATTTTGTATAATTAGTGTATGTTATTAATCACAAATATATTAAAGAAAAAAGTACTGAATTACTCATGGCTAGTCCTCCTTCTCTGACTGATTTACATGTGATATTTCATTTGACAGGGTTTAATCTACTTAAAAGGCTAGAACAATTTCCATGGTGTCCTGGCCAAATTTCCCCATTCACAAAAATACTACGAACAGCTTAACCTGGTTCAGTATGTCAGTTTCTATCCGTACCCCCTTTCCCCCAGCCAAGGCTGAAAATAGGCAGAATTGCCTATCCCTCCTTTCCCGGGAAAACAAATGATAGATAGAAAGATAGCTCAATGGCTAGATAGATAGATAGCTAGATACTGTAGATACGATAGATAGATAGATAGATAGATAGATAGATAGATAGATAGATAGATAGATAGATATTGTAGATAGATAAATAGACAGAAAAACAGAGAGATTGATGGATAGAGATAGCTAGATATATACTGTAGATAGATAAATACTGTAGATAGATAGGTAGAATAAGTAACTCAATTAATAAATAAATAACTCAATGAATACGCTCATTCCCTGCAATGCCCACCCTGAAGTGTGTTAGCACTGATGGTGCGTGCAGTGCTAATGTAACCCCCCTACAAATGGGGGTTCCCAAAAAGTCTTCCTTGAGCTTGCCTAAATGCTCACTGCCAGGCTGGTGTCCTGTGTTTTAGCAGTTTAAATGTGATTACCAGAGCCTGTATAGCCTCTGTGTACTGTCTCTTTAAGAGCTGCCTGATTGTAGCCTAAGTAATCTGAGAGAGGGCTCTGTTGAAAGATGTAATTATTTGCTGAAAATCATTTAGAGTGATAATGTAGTTTGTCTAACCTGCCTTCTTTATAGCAAGGACTGTTTTCTTTGTCTCCACTATCTTGGTCCTGGACTGCAAATTGGACCAATCCGTTCTGGTGGGACCTAAAATGTAGCCGGACTATAGGAGCTGTCTGAAGTAAAAAGCTGTAGGAATTGTAGTTTTGAACTTTTTGTGCCTTTTTTGCAACTGAACGGGGAGCTCTTGCTCTGATTGACAGCCAAATCAGCCAACCGAATCTTTTGGATCTTGGGGAAGTCCCGGGCTGCTGGCAGTTTTCAGTTAGTTCTGAGCTGGAAAGTGAAATGAGAAGTGCTCAAGTGTATTTTGGGCAGCAATCCTGAGTGGATTCGCATGGGAAAACTGTGAAAGGGCTGAGTTTTTGTCTTGCATGTCTGCCAACTGCTCCTGAGAGGGAGAGAAGAGAATTATTTTGGACTAAATCCAAGTTTGTGTGACTAAAGTAAGCTACTGAAGTAGGCCAGGCTCAACCTGAAGAAGACCGAAGATTTTGCTGAATGCGATCGGCCTGTCAGGAGTTCCAGCTACCCTAAGCTCCCGTGTGTGTAGAGACTTTACGATTGTGACCGGGGAGTGCTTTGCCCGGTACAGTAGAATTCCCCTACATGTAAATGTGCTATGAGCTGCTAGTGGGTTGTGAGTTAGTTCCCCACTGTGTGAACTGTGTTCTGCTTGCTGGAAGCTGTATCCAGCCCAAAGCAGACTGCATCTGAATTTGTCTCCATGCGGTCTGGGCCTTGCCAGACTGGCCTAGCCAGACTACCCACTGCACAGAGAAACCATCGACGAGAGACTTGCCTGGGGATGAGCCCCCTGCTCCACGCTTGATCAGGAATGATGCCTCTGCGACTTGTGTGGGCCCTGCTTCTCCTGGCATTCCAGATCAACCACCTGAAGTCTCGATTTTCATCCAGCCTGTGTCCAGTCTTGGGTATCATGAGTAAATACCAGGGTAGCTCCCTGCAACAACAACTTAATCTGAGTGTGTCATCTGATTGTCTTGTTGTTTCGTTTCCTTTACAAACTGAGCTCTCTGGCTCTGGATTACAAATATTGTGTACTGTGCATGTTGTGTTTTCCATCACAGGGCCCCAACCAGCTGCAACCCCGAGCAACAGCCCTGGCTAGCCCATCTCTTCTCCACCTGGGTACCCAGAGGTGTGACTGTGTGGGAGGACTCAAAGCACATGTATAACTGCTTGATTGATATAACCTTTAAGCTAATTAACCTGATTTTGCCCCTTCCTTGTTCAAGTCCCCCTGAATAAATCAGATCTTACTTTTTTCTGCATGTAATCTGACTGTGGTTCCAGTTTGTGCTCAAAGTACTGTACTGTTGCTATTTGCTGTGCATAGCCTTGTTTTACAGGGTGTCCCCAGGGTCGAGCCAAAGGAACCAGCCCTGGTGGTAAGTGCCAACAGTGTGGGTACTTGTGTGGTGTACCAGGGGTATTGTGAAAGTGATCATTGTACAGTGTTCAGGCCACTAGAGGGGAAAGAGGGGGGTTACAGTATCCCGGAGGGCTGTGCCCAGGTTAGCTTGATCACTACCAACCCTGACCTCCGGATGGAGGCACCCGTTTCAGAACTCAGGCCCCTTAACCTGCTACTAGCCAAGCAAGGAGGGTAATAGCCCTTGGGATAGTGCCACCTAAGGGTTACATCTTGGGAGGCTCACCGCTGGGATTAGCGTCCCCCTAGTGGCCAACTTTGTAATTGCTGTTAAAAATAAATGGCTACCCTAACAGAAGTGGCTGTACACCAGTTGGTGGGGTGATGTACTGGGCAAGAGAGCGACCCCCCCACAGCCGGCCCAGTGGCACTGTGGTTTGAGGCTCTGGACGCCACACCTTGCGTCACGCCGGTGACCCGGGTTCAGGAATGAGCCTGGGCCGTCGGGGGTCAGCAGGGTAGGACTGGGATTGAGCGTCCATAGACTGTTCTCCAAGTCCTAGGGTGGACTGGGGAATCTCGCCGTGTTGTAGTGGTTTCTGGGGACGCCCGGAGGCACTACAAGTGCTGGCAATCTGGAGGGGCAATGCGGCGGAAGTTGGCATGCTGTGCCCAGACGTCATTGCATGTCCGCGTTCCAGGGGACCAATCGGAGGAAAATGGCTGGGCGCAACTGTGCAGCTTGATGTCCATGCTCTGAGCCACCTGGAGGACTTTGGCGGAATCCTGTCGGGGAGGGTCCGGGGCTGTCCTGGCTGGCTGAGGCAGAGGAGGAGCCCTCCAGCGGGATGGCACTACGGCCGTCCCAGATCCTTCTGGGTGCAGTCTGAGCTACCCAGTTCTCCAAGCAGGCAGAGCCGGTGGCTGGATGCCCCAAGCTGGTAGTGTGCTGCAGCAGGTGGCAAAAAGCATTACGTAAAAAAAAAAAAAAGAGATCGGCCCCCAAAATGCTGTACTTATCCTGGATATTCCCCTGGGTACCAATAAGAACACTGTAGAGGGAGTACTTTCCAAGGTTGAATGTTTACAAAACCCTGTGGTGGTGGGTCGACAGGCTAATCTGCTCGCCCAAAGTTTCATGGCGTTAGTAGAGTGTAAGGACCCAGTAGACAGTTCCAAAGTGCCACGGACTATCACCCCTGAAGGAGCCCTCACTGCCTGGAGAGTGATAACTAAAGACAGTAAAGACCCCGGGGAGAATGAGCCTTCCCCCACTATCTGAGACTTTTGAGGAGAAATTTGCTAAGTTGTTGCTGGAGGAAGGGAAAACTGTGGAGGACTTAAAGAAATGATTCCTGCCACCTGGGGGTGTTCCTCCCCCAACACCCCCTCCCGCTCCAGCACCCATTATTGCCCCTCCTTCTGTGCCCGTGCCAATGCTGGCTCCTATGTCTGTACCTGCCATTAGTCACGACTCTTACCGAAGGTTGAGAATCTTCTCCGGCACCCTCCCCACACCCCAAGGGGAGGATGATTGGGAGACCTGGATAGATTGTGTTGCCCCTTTGGTACCTGAATGGCAGTGAGCGGAGGCTGAGAAATGGAAAAGGATCATAGAAAGTTTGAGGGGTCCCGCCCTAGAGGCCATTAAATTTCTGAGGTCCACAAACCCTGATGCATCTGCCTAGAAGTACCTAATCTGCACTCGAAGGCAATTTTGGAAGCATTGAGTCAGGGGAGAACTTGATGTGGAAATTTCAAGGTACAAAACAATGGCCAGGGGAAAGTTTGTCTGCATATGTTACTCATCTGGAAAGAGCGCTGCAGAAGGCTTACCGAAAAGGTGGGGTAGCCGCCAGTGACTTAAACCATGTGAGGTTGGGTCACATACTGCAACATGCGAAGCATTCTAAATTGCAGCTCCTTCAATTAAGGCTCCCAGATAGACAGAGTAACCCACCGGACTATTGTGACTTGATAAAAGAACTCCGGGGGTTGAAGATGAGGAGGGGGATTGTAAAGGCCCTTCCGAAGTGTGGACCAATGAGGTTGTTCCACCATGGGATGAACTGCTGAGGGAGTTCAGGGAAACAAAAAACAGTCTCTTTATGAAGGCCGCTCCTGCAAGTACACCGACCCTTATCCAACTGCATCTGCTATGGGGTTGGGGGTGTCCACCCAGGCATTTTCTGCTGACAGCAGCTCGAAACTCATTGTCTTGACTATGGAAGTAAAAGTATTGAAGAGATGTCTCCAAATGCTCACCACACAGCATACAGAGATGGCACCAAGGTTTTTAGTTGGTAGTACCACCGCCCCAGCTCCCAGTGTGATGCCTCGGCCACCCCAAATCCAAGAAAACATATTTTGCCATAATTGTGGGAAGGATGGGCACATGAAGAGAGAATGCGGGTCCTCAAAAGATCTAGATAAAGTTGTATACAGGCTTCAAGTAGAGCTTCCGAGAATGAATTAGCAGTTGAGGAGTGCCCAAAATGATCGCAGTGAGGGTTCAAGAAGTAGTAACTCAAATCCCTATGTGGCCAAATCATCTGTCCAGGCCACCGCTGCTGTCCCTCCAGACTGGTCCAAAATAGTGGGCCCTTCAATAAAGACTACCATGGCTGTGAATGGTATTCTTACTAGGGCTGTGCTGGACAGTGGGTCATAAGTGACCATTGTATTTAATGACTGGTATGACAAACACTTATCTGCTGTGCCCTTACAATCCCTGGAAGGCCTACATGTGTGGGGACTGAGCGACAAGTCTTATCTCTACCTAGGATATGTCCACCTCTGGTTGTCATTTCCTGCAGCTGTAACTGGTGTAGAGGAGCAAGTCGAGGCACTGGCCTTAGTGTGTCCCCCTAGTGGACAGTATGATTGGGTCCCCCTGTTAATTGGGCCAACGCCCATATGTTTGGGAGACTGGCACAACTCTGTCATGAGAAACAAGGGCAATGGACTGGGAGGGCCATGAGAATTCCCACTCTGATCAAGAGGGCCTATGATTTGCAACAGAACCGCAAGGGAGTGGACCAGGATGAACTGGTAGGGGTCATGTGGAAGAAGGATGCTGATTCAATGGTACTGGCCCCTAACGCCTAGTGTACCATTCAAGGGGAGGTCCGCCTCCGCAAAGATATCAAGAACAAAATACTGAAGTTGGACGTGCCAGGCGATGGAAAATTGCCAGAAGGATTATTGGTTAAGCCCAGCATCTTGCCAGCTCAGGCTTGTGCCTATGCATGACGAGTGATGGTCCAGATTCATAATGTGTCAGATCAGGAGATCCTGGTGAACAGAGGATGCACCCTAGCTATGGTACACTGCACAGACACTGCAGTGTTGCCCAGTAACAAGCCCCCTGGCAAGACAGATAGAGTGACTCCCGACCTGTTTTATTTTGGTGACTCCCCGTTGCCAGCTGAATGGAAGACTAGAATTAGCCAGAAACTTGCCCAGAGAGATCAAATGTTTTCATTGGAGGAATGGGACATGGGATGTGCCCAGGGTGCGGAGCATCACATATGCCTGCAAGATGAACGGCTATTTCGAGAGAGGTCTTGACGCCTAGCTCCTGCAGACATAGACGATGTGAGAAGACACTTGCAGGAAATGCTCGTGGCTGGTGTGATACAAGAATCCAGGAGCCCATATGCTTCTCCCATTGTGGTTGTGCGTAAGAAGAATGGAACAGTATGAATGTGTATGGATTATCAGACCCTCAACAGGCGGACTATCCCTGATCAATACACCATGCCCCGTATACAAGATGCTCTGGATTGTTTGAATGGGAGCAAATGGTTCTTGGTGTTAGATCTTCGCAGTGGATATTATGAGATTCCGGTGGCTCTGGAGGACCATGAGAAGACAGCCTTCATCTGTCCTTTGGGGTTCTACGAATTCCTGAGAATGCCACAGGGGATATCGGGTGCCTCAGCCACCTTCCAGCGACTGATGGAACAAGCAGTGGGAGACATGAATTTTGCTGGAATGCCTGGTGCACTTGGACGATGTCATTGTGTTTGAGAGCTCCCTAGAGGAATGTGAGAGTCGACTGTTCAAGGTACTAGACCAACTGGAAGATTTCTGCCTCAAGCTGTCCATTGACAAGTGCCAGTTTTTCCAAACCTCTATGAAGTATGTGGGGCACATAGTGTCTACAGAGGGGATAGAGACTAATCCTAGTAAAGCTGAAGCCTTGACTACTTGGCCCCAGCCCCACAATTTGAAAGAACTACAACGTTTCCTGGGATTCTGTGGCTAATACCGGAGGTTCATAAAGGGCTATTCCAAAGTGATTCGGCCACTCTTGAATCTTACTCAGGGTTACCCACATACCAATCGAAAATACAAAAAAGGGTCCGTCAAAGAACCAGACAAAGCATATTTCCACCCAGGTGAACTTTTCGGGTCCCATTGGATGCCTGACTGTGAAGCAGCTTTCCACGAATCATATACCAGCTCACCCATGCCCCCATCCTCGCTTATGCTGATCCCACCAAACCCTATGTGCTGCTTACTGATGC
Organism: Neoceratodus forsteri; assembly: GCA_016271365.2. Taxonomy (NCBI): domain Eukaryota; kingdom Metazoa; phylum Chordata; order Ceratodontiformes; family Ceratodontidae; genus Neoceratodus; species Neoceratodus forsteri. The sequence continues at coordinate 131,967,905 of JADMNL010000025.1, forward strand.
CAGTCTGCAGGGTCTAGGAGCTGTACTGTATCAAGACCATGAGGATGGTTTGAGACCAGTGGCATTCGCCAGTAGGAGCTTGACCCCATCAGAGCGAAACTACCCTGTGCACAAGTTGGAGTTCCTTGCATTAAAATGGGCCATTGTTGACCAGTTTCATGATTACCTCTATGGGGTGAAAATATTGGTGAGGACTGACAATAATCCGTTGTCCCATGTACAGACTTCAGCTAAGCACCAGCTGCTATGTCCTGAGCAACATGGCTTTAGAAAACACCACAGCACCACAACTGCACTGCTTGAACTTATGGGCCATGTAAACTACTCCCTCGACTGAGGCCTCCTAGTTGGCGCAGCCTTCATCGACTTGTCAAAAGCGTTTGATACTGTCAACCATGCACTCCTGATCAAACAACTCAATAGCATTGGTCTCTCCCCTGACACTGTCTCTTGGTTTTCCAGCTACCTGTTGGAGAGGTCTCAACAGGTCAAGATTGCTAATACCTTATCTGATAGCCTTCAAGTCTGCTCAGGTGTACCTCAAGGGTCTGTTTTGGGCCAGCTCTTGTTCAGCCCCTTTCTTAACCAACTCTCCTCTGCCTGCAACTGCCATCTACTCCTTTATGAAGATGATGCTGTACTGTTTACCAGTGACTCTAACCCCGTCGCTCTCGAAGGCAAACTCTAGACCAACTTTTCACCGGCCGAAAGATGCTTTAAAGATCATAAACTGGTGATGAACTATACAAAGACTAAAACTATGTTGTTCTCCACTGCCCAAAATCAGAACAGAGCCCACCCTCTTCTAATCACCAACAAGGTGGGTACTCCCCTGGAACTTGTACAGAATTCCAAATACCTGGGGATCATGACGGACAGCACAATGACCTTCGTCCGCCACACTGACATAGTCACTAAGGCTGTAAATACTCGCATCGTTCTGTTGCACAGGCACAAGCAAAGCCTCACCCCTGAGGCTCTTAAACTAGCAGTGCAAAGTTCTCTCGTGACCCTAATTGACTATGGGCTGGTAATATATGGGTCAGCCACTGAAACTGCCCTATGCCGTATTAAAGTTGCCTTAAACAAAGCCTGCTGACTTGCCACAGGAGCCGCACGCTTGACGCACATGTGTGACTTGTATGCCCAGGCTAGCTGGCTTCAGTTCCCTGACAGACTTCTCTGCCAGTCCTGCTTACTAGCGAAAAAAGCTAGTCTTGGTCTGGTCCCTGCAGGGGTTCAGAATCTGCTTTCCCCCAATTCTAACCTTTGCAGCACTCGAAGTGCCGATTGTCGCCTATTTAAAATTCCCCACTGTCGCACCTCCTTGGGCCAAAGTTCCTTCGCTTTCTGTGCCCCTGGGTGGCTAAACTCTCTACCACCTGACATCTCCTCGCAAAGCTCGACTGGTCCCTATAAAAGACTGCTGCATCAGCAGCTACTAGAGAATGCCAGCTGTACCTGCTTCCAATAATGTCTTACACATGTTCTCCGGACTTTACTGACCTTCGCTAACCCACTCCTGTAGTGCCTTCTATTCCTGTCCCCCAGCCTCTTATTATCTCACCTCTGCTCTTACGCATAATTGTCTTACGCATGTTCTCCAGACTTCTGCTTACCCTCGCTTACTCACTCCTGTAGTGCCTTCTATTCATGTCCCCCCAGCCTCTTAATATCTCACCTGTGCTCTCAGTTCCCTGCTCACCCCATCCTCCCCGCCACCCTACCTCCCACCCTCCTTCACTTCCTCCTACCCACATCCATTTCCCTGCCCTCCCACACACTCCCCCCCAATTGTTCAATATCCTATTCTGCTCCCAACTTCCCACCCTGAGTCTGCTTCCTTCTCTCCCGCACTCCTTGCCCTGTACACTCAGCTGTCATCTCTCCTCCCAAGGTACTGCCGCTCTCTTCTTCTCCTCACCCCTCCTCCCTCCTCTCCTCTCCCACTCCTCTTCCTATAACCTATTAACAATACCTAACTTACTGTACTTGACTCTGATCACCAACACAGCCTCTGTAAAAATGTCTAACTACTGTAACTTAACAGACTCTGGCTACTGTGATCAGCCTACGACCTTGTACATGTGCTAGCTCTACTCTGTCACTTAAGCACAATTGTGTTGTTGTTAACATATGTTTTATGTTACTTCTAGCCTTGTTTGACACAGAACCTATTTAATGAGCTTGTACTCAAAGGTATTATCCAAGATCTCAATAAATAAAATAAATAAATAAATAAATAAAGTTAGACGCCATGGGGCACCGGTGGCCTTCTGCATTGTCAACATATGATTATGCTGTCGAATACAGACCAGGCCTGAATCATATTGATGCTGATGCCCTATCCCAGAGGCCCATTTCCAAGAGCGACTGGATCAGGCTATCTGAACCTGACATCCGAGCCTTGTGCCAAAAGTTTGATAGAAATGAACAGATGTCTACGGACACAGTGGACTGCTTAACAGATTGCTTGGGCCCCTCTGACACCTGCATACCAGCTGCGTATTGCCACTTTTCTGCTCTAGATATTAGTGCACTACCTCAGTTTGACAACGACAGCATTCAATGGGCTCAATCCTGAGATCCTATGATTCAGCCAGCACTTGATGCCCTTCGTGCAGGAAAAGATGTGTCCAAGTTGCTTTCCTCTGCTCTGCGAACTGCTTTATTGTTTAAAGAAGGCCCCAGGTTGAAGCTGCTTAATCAGTTGTTGTATAGAGAGACTGTAGATCGAGGTGGCCAAATAGACAAGCAACAATTGGTCCTGCCCACAGCCTTCAAAGATTTGGTACTGAGGCCCCTCCACAATCATATGGGCCAACTCGGTATTGACTGGACCCTTGACCTAGTACGATCTCGAGTCTACTGGCCCAAGATGGGGACCAACGTTGAGCACCATGTAAGGACTTGTAGTCACTGCCTGCAGAGAAAAGCCCTACCTCAGAGGGCTGCCCCCCTTGTCAACATTGCTACCAGCACCCTAATGGAACTAGTCTGCATAGACTTCTTGAGTTTAGAGCCTGATCAGCGAAACATAGGCAATGTGTTAGTGCTTACGGACCATTTCACATGGTATGCACAAGCTTTTCCCACCAAAGTTCAAAAAGCATCTACTGTGGCCAAGGTGCTAGTGGAAAATGTCTTCATCCACTATGGTGCCCCCCAGCGAATTCACTCTGATCAGGGCCGGGACTTTGAGAGTCGGCTAATTTATTTATTTATTTACGAGATTTACCAGGAAGGCATACTGAGCTAAGAGCTCGATTCCAGATGTGACCTGGGGATCAAAGAAATGCTCTCTCTATGGGGGGTGCGAAAGTCAAGAACCACCCCCTATCACCCGCAGGGGGATCCTCATCCAGAACTCTTTAACCGCACCCTGCTAGACATACTAGGCACCCTTCACCCAAAAGATAAGCATAAATGGAGCCAGCAGATTAGCACCTTGGTACATGCATACAATTGCATGAAGAATGATGCTACCGGGTTCTCTCCCTACCGCCTCATGTTCGGGAGAGAGGACTGGCTGCCTGTTGATGTCTGTTTTGGGGGTTCTCCCAATGGGGTCCGAGCTGAAGTTTACCTGCAATATGTACAAAAACTTAAAGCTCAATTGAACCATGCCTATCAACAGGCCAAGACAATGGCCGCCAAAAGAAATCTAGCCAACAAAGAGAGACGTGATAGAAAAGCAAAGTCTCAAGAGCTTAGGCCTGGAGACCGTGTGTTGTTGTGAAATTTAGGATTGCATGGTAAACACAAAATTGCTGATCGATGGCACCATCTTCCCCATGTCATAGTTGGAAAGTTGGATGATTTGCCAGTGTACAAAGTGCGCCCAGAGAATAATTCCAAAGCTGTCAAGACCACGCACCGTAACCACTTGCTACCTATTGGTCAAGTTATAATTGAGGCTGAACCTGCCGAGATTGATTCCCCTGGACTAGTGACTCGTGTTGATGCAAGAAAGAAACAGAGTCAGCCTGCCCCCGTGGTTGCAGATTTAAGACTTCCCCCGCAGCAGGCCTAGTATGATAGTGACTGCCAGTCTAACTCGGATGACAGTGAGTGTGATAATGCCTATTACCCCTCATGTGAACTGAGTCAGTTGTTTTGTGGAAATCCTATGTTGAATTATGGGGATGAAGCTGGGCCTTTTGGACTGTCTAACGCCCCGGCATCATCCTTGGAGCCAGTGCTCCTTGAAGGTGAAGTGCAAAGTATCACATCTGAGGATGCTGAGTCTTTGTGTATTGTGGAACTGTATGATTTGCCTGAAAGAGAGGCTGATGGTATGAGTCATTCTGGTGACATGCCAGAACTTGAGTAACACTATGAGAGTGCTGACAACCCCTCTTCAGTGCCAGAGTGTCTTCAAAATGAGCCAAGTGTTGTAGAAACAGAGACTACAGAGCAAGGGCTGACAGTCCTCCCAGCTTGGACATTCCCCTTCATGCAGAGGCACCCCTCACAAGTGATGAAAGCTCCAAGACCATTGCTGAAAATACAGAGACTGTGTTTGTTCACCCCAGAAAGACTGGCCGAGCTGTCATGCCAGTGGTGTGCTTCAGTTACGATTCCCCCGGGATGCCAGTGGATTTGCCTCTCAATGTAGTCCACAAAGGTGTTTATGTCTCTCAGAGCTCACTACCCAAATTGAGCTTGATGGCCCATTCCAGGTTACTTGTTTTGCCCTCTCACCATGGTGCCCCTGCCCCATCCAGCCCCTAGTTAGCTGATAGGGAAGGGCCCCCTCTTGCATTATTTAGAGTACAAGAAGTTATTACATGATTCTGTATAGTAATGTTTAATTTACCTGTGTGAAATATGCATAATGTATTGTCAGAATGGAAATGATATAGTGCAGTACATTGAAATGTATAGTAAAGTGACAAGTTATGCTAACTGATGAATCAGATAGTACTTGTATAGCATGCTAATGGTATAAATGTCTTGTATAGGTTGCATTTTCAATGTTATGATGGTACAGACTTGATGCGGACACCAAGTTTTCCCAGGCAGGGAAGGGTGTAACCCCCCCTACAAATGGGGTTCCTAAAAAGTCTTCCTTGAGCTTGCCTAAATGCTCACTGCTAGGCTGGTGTCCTGCGTTTTAGCAGTTTAAATGTGATTACCAGAGCTTGCATAGCCTCTGTGTACTGTCTCTTTAAGAGCTGCCTGATTGCAGCCTAAGTAATCTGAGAAGGAGCTCGGTTGAAAGATGTAACTATTTGCTGAAAATCATTTAGAGTGATAATGATAATATAGTTTGTCTAATCTGCCTTCTTTATAGCAAGGACTGTTTTGTTTGTCTCTACTATCTTGGTCCTGGACTGCAAATTGGACCAATCAGTGCTGGTGGGACCTAAAATGTCGCCGGACTACAGGAACTGTCTGAAGTAAAAATCTGTAGGAATTGTAGTTTTGAACGTTTTGCGCCTTTTTTGCAATTGAACGGGGAGCTCTTGCTTTGACTGACAGTTAAATCAGCCAACCGAATCTTTTGGATCTTGGGAAAGTCCCAGGCAGCTGGCAGTTTTCAGTTAGTTCTGAGCTGGGAAGTGAAATGAGAAGAGCTCAGGTGTATTTTGGGCAGCAATCCTGAGTAGATTCACATGGGAAAACTGTGACAGGGAGGAGTTTTTGGCTTGCATGTCTGACAGCTGCTCCTGAGAGGGAGAGAAGAGAATTATTTTGGACTAAATCCAAGTTTGTGTGACTAAAGTAAGCTACTGAAGTGGGACAAGCTCGACCTGAAGAAGACCGAAGATTCTGCTGAATGCGATCGGCCTGTCAGGAGTTCCAGATACCCCTAAGCTCCTGGTGTGTGCAGAGACTTTGCGATTGTGACCGGGAAGCGCTTTGCCTGATACAGTAGAATTCCCCTACATGTAAATGTGCTATGAGCTGCTAGTGGGTTGTGAGTCAGTTCCCCAATGTGTGAACTGTGTTTGGAAGCTGTATCCAGCCCAAAACAGACTGCATCCGAATTTGTCTCCATGTAGTCTGGGCCTTGCCAGACTGGTCCAGCCAGACTACCCACTGCACAGAGAAGCCATCGATGAGAGACCTGCCTGGGGATCAGCCCCCTGCTCAACGTTTGAACAGGAATGACGACTCTGCGACTAGTGTGGGCCCTGCTTCTCCTAGCATTCCAGATCAACCACCTGAAGTCTCGATTTTCATCCAGCCTGTGTCCAGTCTTGGGTATCGTGAGTAAATACCAGGGTAGCTCCCTGCAACAACAGCTTAATCTGAGTGTGTCATCTGATTGTCTTGTTGTTTCGTTTCCTTTTCGAACTAAGCCCTCTGGCTCCGGATTACAACTATTGTGCACTGTGCATGTTGTGTTTTCCATCACAGGGCCCCAACCAGCTGCAACCCAGGGCAATAGTCCTGGCTAGCCCATCTCTTCTCCACCTGGGTACCCAGAGGTGTGAATGTGTGGGGGGACTCAAAGCACATGCATAACTGCTTGATTGATATAACCTTTAAGCTAATTAACCTGATTTTGCCCCTTCCTTGTTCAAGTCCCCTGAATAAATCAGATCTAACTTTTTCTGCATGTAATCTGACTCTGGTTCCAGTTTGTGCACAAAATACTGTACTTTTGCTATTTGCTGTGCATAACCTTGTTTTACAGGGGGTCCCCAGGATGAAGCCAAAGGAACCAGCCCTGGTGGTAAGTGAAAACAGTGTGGGTACTTGTATGGTGTACCAGGGGTATTGTGAAAGTGATTATTGTACAGTGTTCAGGTCACTAGAGGGGAATAAGGGGGTTACAGTGTCCCGGAGGGCTGTGCCCATGTTAGCTTGACCACTACCAACCCTGACCTTCAGGTGGAGACACCCGTTTGAGAACTCAGGCCCCTTAACCTGCTACTAGCCAAGCAGGCAGGGGTAGTAGCCCTTGGGACAGCGCCACCTAGGGGTTGCACTAACACAATGTAAAGCAACAACAACCAGGTTCTATAAAGATTAAAAACAAGAGTGCTGCAGCAACCCAGTTCTGAACAGAGGACAGCTTGGTGTATCAAATGTTATTACATACCTCAGAAAATTACTGCTCTTATAAAATGGTTGTTTTTCAAAAACTGAAGACAAAAGCAGAGCACTTTTCAAAATGTGTTTTAAAAACTGAACTGAAATTTGTTCACTTTGTTACTGTATGGTCTGGTTGTTTTGCTAACAGCACGGGGATCACTCTGGGAAACACGAGTGACATTCCAGAGGACATTCAGTATAAAAGAATGAAGAACACACTCTGCTTTCTCTTCTTATTCTTCAGCAATTACCTCATTTTTTTGTCACAACAACAGATGCACAGCTAGCAAAAAATGCAACAAACGCTGAGGGGAAATCCAACCCGACATAAAGTTTCATTTTCGTTATTTAACCCTGAGGCTATGGGCCCTGGTCAGAGGCGCATGCACAGTATGTACATGGAATGCTTGATGATATGACATGCACAGATGATGTTTAGACAGAAATGTCTTTTTGAAAGCTGGGAAATGATGATTCAGATAGATCTTTTTGTACCCTAGATTTAGTGGGGCAGGCACATACTGTAATATGCATATGTACTCCTTGTACAGCTTGTATTCTTGTTGTATTGTGTGTTACATTCCATTCCAACCCCCAACCCCCAGGTTGCAGTAGGAAATGAACCTCAGTTCAGTATGCTTTTCAAGGCCAAACATTTTAAAGTAAATCAGCATACAGAATAATGTATGCCAACCATACACAACAAGCCTGCCTTTCCATTGAGGAGCTGAAAGGACAGCATATGGACCGTGAGAGAGAAGCTCGAGGGTCTATGCTTTGATATTAACCTAGAGATGGAAACATAAGCCAAATTGGGATTGCCCATGTTTTATTTGATATAGTATATGTTTTTTAAGTGGGAGTCATAGAACTGCCCCCCAAGTAAAAAAGTTGCCACTTTTTTGTTCATGAGCCTTCTTAGTTGAGCTGTGGCTTTGATTTGACCCAGTGTCCCTCTGAAATATAAAAATATATCTTTTAAACCATGCTGTGATTGATATCATTGAAGCAGGCCCCCACACGCTACAATCTCCTATGTCAACAACAACAAAAAACAAGAAAAGCAGATACCAGTCATGGTATCTGCATTAGTCAAGTTTATTGGTTAAAAACTGGATAGAGTGCTAGTGCAAGACATTTTGTGCAAAATACAAAAGCAAAGGTGTTAAAACTCACATGGCAGCATCATCAGCAGCAGCAGCAGATGAGGGATCCAAATGCAAACCAGAACAGTCCGATCAGTTTCGTTCTAGGCTTTCTCAAAGGTTGCTGGGTGAAGTTACCATATGGGCTTATATTAGCTCATATTTAAAGTGACAGTATGTGCAGTGCTAACACAGTGTAAAGTAACAACCAGATTGTATATATAGAATAAAGTATGGGTGGTGTATGTAACGAGAAGTTTACACCCCCCCCGAGGTGTTAGATGCTACATAATTTATTAAGCATCTAACACCGAGGAAGGTGTGTAAACTTCGAGTTAACACACACCATCCCATATTTTATTTTATATAATTGCTGGGTCTTCCTTTCTTGCCACAGCAATTATATAAAATAATAACCTCTGTGCTGCCATGCCACGGTCTGACCGTGTTTAAGTGAGCTCGGCTGTCAGATGAGGATGTGGAAGAAAACCTTTTTTGTTGTTGTTTTTAAATAACATTACATTTGGGCAGCATTTTTCTGTGTTTTTCTTTTTTTTTTTTGGTTAAAACTGACTTACCACCGATTCTGAGTGTCACTGTAAGCTGCGGCAGTAAGTCAGTTTGTCCAGCACTCAGGAAAGGAAAAGTGGGCACTGGAGCATGCACGGACTGCGGAAAACCGTGCGTGTGTTTGCCGTAATAAACACTTCTTTATTACGGCAAATAATGCCACGGTTTTCCCACGTAAAAAAGGAATACCCAGTTATTATAAGGCTATTAAAAACAACAGTGTTGCAATAATCCAGTTTTGTACAGAGGACAGCTTGGTGTATCAAATATTAGAAAATGGGCATACTCTGCCCTTGATGCTGATTGTATGCAAGCGTCAATCTGCCAGTCCGGTATAAGACAACAGAGACCAGGAAATAATCCCTGGTCTCTGTTGCCTCATATCATTCTGAAAAGTAATGGGCAAATGGAATGTTCAAAAGGGTAACACCGCCATGTTTATTTTCTCGCTTAGCTAGCGAGAGACTTCCCCCTACCCCCCCCCCGGCAATCCGACTTCAACTGTGAGTCTGAAAATGTAAAAATAAGAAAATATTTAAGCTGTTTTTTTTTTTCAGATTAGTGTTACACACTACAACTGCCCTCTGCTAAAGCTGTCACAATACGTAATCACAATGATCAGCGCCGCTCCCACCTGACAGAACCTTAGCGTTGCAGCAGTCACTCTTACTCATACCTCTAAACTGTCACACATTATGAAGTACGTCACTCATTTTATCCCTCAGAAACCCTCTGTCCCACATTGAGAAGATGACATTCCACACTGACCACTGAGACTGTGAAGCAGAAATATATAATAATATAAGATGTTAGGTTATCAGCAAACATTATAAATGTAACCCCCTCAGTGGCACTATCCCGAGGGCTACTACCCCGCCTGCTTAACTACTAACAGGTTGAGGGGCCTAGGTCCAATGGCGGGTGCCTCCACCCAGAGGTCAGGGTTTGCAGTAGTTAAACTAACTTGGTCACAGCCTCTGGGACACTGTAACACCCCTTTCTTCCCACTAGTGGCCCATGCAATGTGTTAGGAATATCTTCACAATGTACACTTTCCCCCAGGACTGGATTTGTCGGCTGGACTCTGGGGACTCCCTGTAAAACAAGATGATACGGTGCAAAAACCACAGTACAATACTTTAACATAAACGAATACCTCAGTCAGTGTAACTTTGCTGAAAACCAACAGATCTGATTTATTTAAGGAGTTGTAACAAGGAAGGGGGAAATTGAGTTAATTAGGTTAAATACATTAATAATCACAGTACTGTGCGCATATTCAGAGTCCCAAATTGTCACTTTCACTGGGTACCCAGGATGGGGGGCTAGCCAGGATCGGTGCAGCTGGATAGGGCCCTGTGATGGAAAAAACACTTGCACAATACCCAATTGTAATCCGGAGCCGGAGGGCTCAGTTCATGAAGAAATAAAAAAAAAAGCAACAATTAGATGACACACTTGTGATTTGATAAACAGATGGCAGGGAGCTACCCTGCTTTGTACTCACAAACTCAAGGCTGGGAACTGGATGGAAGGCTGATTGTCCTGGATTGCCAGGAGGAGCAGACCATGTGGACAAGGTCCTTGTGACTGGACCCCACTGCAGTTTAGAGCAAATGGATGTAGTCTGGATTAAGCTGGGGTTTACTTCCAGCTTCATGCATTTAATTCACTGTACAGGGGATTTGAAATGCGATTCCCCACAAGCACTACACACATTATATCCAAAAGGAAAGTACTATACCAGGCAGCCTGCTTCTCGATCCCGATCGCAATTACTGCACAATACCCGGGAGAACACACAGCAGATTCAGTTCCTGACAGACCGAGCATGATTCAGCAATTTCTCTAGTCTTCTACAGGGTGAGCCTGGTTTCTACTCTTCAGATCTCCTTGATTCTCTTCACAGGTTGGATTCAGTCCAAATAGGTGCTTGCACAAGCTGCAGACTGAAACTTGGGGCCTTACACGCGCTTACTGTGTGGAACTATACAGCGCAGAAGCTCACAGCTCCTTGTCTCTTCACTGCCCCAAACTGATCTGATTTTTCCAGTAGACAGAGCCGGGCATTTCCTTTGAGTTCCCTCCAGTTCAGTTGGCTGGTTTGGCTGTCACTCACAGTAAACTCCCCCTGTTGGTGGAAAAAAGGCGCCGAAGTCCAAACTACAATTCCCAGAAGCATTGGACATACAGTACATAGGTGGCTGGCTCCACAATGAGAGTCCAAGTTCTGGTTTGCCAGCAGCAGGCTCCATTTCAAAGTTCCGCCCACACTGATTGGTCCAGTTCAGCAGTTCATAACCAGAATGGGGGACTGGGCAAACACAATTCTGACTGCAAAGAAAAGCAGGTTAGACAAACTGTATTTTCGTTATTACTGTAAATGATTTCTGGCAAACACTTAAATCTTCGAAAAGTGCTCACTCTGCCCACTTAGTGACAGCAGAAACAGAGCGATTTGGCAGCAGCTCAAGTGGGACTCAAGCAGGGAAACACACAGACCCCCATCCAAATTAATTATGTCTGCAGGCAGACAGCTCTCAAAGAGACAGTACCAGAGGCTCCAAAAGCACTCGAAGATAAACAGCTTAGATGCCGAACACCATCCAGGCTTGGAGCATTCAAGCAAGCTCCCGGAAGACTTTTGGGAACCCCCATTTGCAGAGGTTTACACCCTTCCCGGCCTGGAAAAAGCTTGGCATCCACATCAAGCAAGTACCCCCATAAGTTTCAATTGCAACCATATACATTTGCATCAGGATCACATTAGGCTCATACATGTAATCATCAGTCAATATATCACTTTACCAGAAACACATTTCTGAAACTTTACAGTACGTCACTCTTTACACAGTATTATACACACATTGTACCATAACTCAGGTTATTACCTCTTGTACATGAAACCTGAAGAGAGGGGGCCCTTCCCTATCAGCTGCCTTGGGGCTAGATGGGGCACAGGCACCATACCTAGAGGGCAACACAAGTAACTTGGAGTTAGCACTGATGTTCAGTTTGGGCAATGAGCTCAGGGACACATACACTATATGTAAATACACAACATTGAGAGGCAAGTCCACAGGCCTCCCAGGGGAATCATAACTGAGGTGCACCACAGGCTTTACAACTCGACCAGTCTTTCTAGGGGGAACTGTTACTGTCTCTGCACTCTGAGCCTCATTTTCAGTATTGTCCTCACTTGTCAGGGGGTCTTCATTGGGGTAGACAGGCTAGAACTTTGGGCACTTTCAGCTCCAGGAGTTACAGTCTCTCAGTCCACAACACTTGGTTCACATGGAGAGCTTTCTGACACTGACAGTGAATTATCAGGGCACTCAACACACTCTTCTTGTTCTGGTATGTCACCAGTCTGTTCCAGTCCAACATTTTCCTCCCCTGAAAGCTCAAACAATTCAACCATACACAATGATTCCATATAATCTGACTTGATGCTTTGCATTTCTCTTTCTGGGAGCATTGGCTCCAGGGGCAAAGCTGGGGGCTTACACAGTCCAGAAGGCCCAGCTTCATCTCCAGTATTGACTAGGGGATTGCCCCGAAACAACTGACTCAGTTCGTAAGAAGGGTAGTATTCAAAGTCACACTCACTTTCCTCTGGTATGGACTGACAGTCATGCTCAACTGGGACTTGTGGAGGGGAACGCTTTAACTCAGCTTCTGTAGGTGCAGACTTTCTTGATTTTTCCTTAGCAGCAGCTCTACTCACTGGTCCAGAGGGGCATTTTCTGGGGGCTCAGATTCAATCAAGATTTGTCCAATGGGCAGTAAATGACTTCTATGCATTGTTTTCACAGCTTTTGAATTATTCTCAGGCCTTACTTTATACACAGGCAGATCATCTAGTTTGCCCACTACAATGTGAGGGAGATGGTGCCACTGGTCAGCAATCTTATGTTTGCCATGCAGTCCCAGATTTCTTAGCAATACCCGATCTCCCTCCTGGAGTTCCTGTGCTTTCACCTTTTTATCATACCTTTCTTTGTTGGCCAGATTTCTTTTGGCAGCCATGGTTTGAGCCAGTTGGTACGCATAATTTAGCTGGGCCTTTTACTTTTGCACATACTGTAAATAGTTGTCAGCTTGAACCCCATCAGGAGAGACCCCAAAACACACAACTACTGGCAATTCTCTTCCAAATATCAGGCGGTAGGGGGAGAACCCAGTGGCATCACTTTTGATGCAGTTGTAGGCATGTACCAGGGTGCTAATTGGTTGGCTCCATCTAGGCTTGTCCTCTGGGTGGAGGGTGCCTAGCATATCTAGCAAAGTGCGGTTGAAACGTTCAGGCTGTGGGTCCCCCGGGGGTGGTAAGGGGTGGTTCTGGACTTTCGCATTTCCCACAGGGAAAGCATCTCTTTGATCAGACGACTCTCAAAGTCTCTCCCTTGATCAGAATGGATTCTACGTGGAGCCCCATAGTGAACAAAAAAGTTTTCTACAAGTACTTTTGCCACAGTGGATGCCTTCTGGTCCTTGGTGGGGAAAGCTTGGGCATATCTTGTTAAATGGTCAGTGACCACCAGCACATTACTAATATTTCTTTGATCTGACTCCAAACTCAGAAAATCAATACAGACCAGCTCCATGGGTGCACTGGTGGTGATGTTAACAAGGGGGGCAGCCCTCTAGGGCAAAGCTTTCCTCTGTAAGCAGCGACTACAAGTTTGAATGTGTTGCTCCACATCAGCTCCCATCTTAGGCCAATAGAATCTGGATCTCACCAAGTCAAGTGTTCTGTCTATACCAAGGTGCCCCATGTGTTTGTGTAAGGACCTCAGTACTGAGTCTCGAAAGGCAGTGGGCAGCACTAGTTGTTGTTTGTCTACTTGTCCCCCTTTGTCTACTGTTTCTCTGTATAACAGTCTATTGATCAGTTTCAACTTAGGACCTTCTTTGTATAACAATGCAGTTCTCAAATCAGTGGAACGTAATTTGGACATATCTTTCCCTGCATAAAGGGCTTCTAAAGCTGATTTGATCATGGGATCGCGGGATTGAGCCCGCTGAATACTGTTATTGTCCAGCTGAGGCAGTGCACCAATGTCTATTGCAGAAAAGTGGCAATAAGCAGCAGGTATGCAATTCTCAGAGGGTCCCAAACAATCCACCATATAGTCCACTGCGTCCGTGGACATTTGTTCCTCCCTGTCAAACTTCTGGCAGAGTGCTCGAATAACAGGTTCTGACAGTCTGACCCAGTCATTCTGGGGAACAGGTTTCCAGGAGAGAGCATCAGCATCTATGTGGTTCAGGCCTGCTCTGTATTTAACAGCATAGTCGTATGTAGATAATGCAGAAAGCCACCTATGGCCAGTGGCATCCAACTTAGCTGAAGTCTGCACATAGGTCAAAGCATTATTGTCAGTTTTTACTAGTATCTTAGCCCCATACAAGTACTCATGGAATTGGTCAACAATAGCCCACTTCAAAGCTAGGAACTCTAACTTATGTGCAGGATAGTTCTTTTTGAATGGGGTCAGGCTTCTACTGGCAAAGGCCACTGGTCTCAGGCTATTCTCATGCTCTTGGTACAACACAGCCCCCAACCCTTGCAAGCTAGCATCAGTGTGCAGGACATAAGGTTTTGTTGGATCAGCATAGGCCAACACTGGAGCATGGGTAAGTTGATATATGATCTCATGAAAAGCAGTCTCACAATCAGGAGTCCAGCGGGCCCCAAATACTTCACTTGGGACGAAAATACACTCTTTCAGTCTCGAGGGATGCTGACTTTTTGTATTTTTTGCGGGTTGGGGGATACCCTTGAGTAAGGTTAAGTAAAGGGCGGATCACTCCTGAATAGTCCTTGATGAAACGCCAATAATAACCACAGAATCCCAGGAATCTTTGCAGTTCTTTTAGATTTTTATGCTGTGGCCAGGTGGTCAAGGCCTTGACTTTAATTGGGTCGGTCTCTATTCCCTTGGTGGATACTATGTGTCCCACATACTTTACTGATGTTTGAAAAAATTGACACTTATCAATGGACAGTTTAAGGCCAAAGTCTTTCAGTCGGTCCAACACCTTGAATAATCTGCTCTCATGTTCCTCCAGTGAGCTGCCAAACACAATAACATCATCTAGGTATACCAGGCACTCTAGTAAGTTCATGTTCCCCACTGCACGCTCCATCAATCGTTGAAAAGTAGCTGGGGCGCCTGAAATCCCTTGAGGCATCCTCATGAATTCATAGAAGCCAAGCGGACAGATAAAGGCTGTCTTCTCACGGTCCTCTGGGGCCATTGGGATCTGGTAGTACCCACTGCGGAGATCCAGCACAGAGAACCACTTGCTCCCATTTAGGCAGTCCAAAGCATCCTGAATGCAGGGCATTGTGTACTGATCAGGGATAGTCCGCCGGTTTAAAGTGCGATAATCCACACACATCCTTACTGTCCCATTCTTTTTTCTCACTACCACAATGAGGGAAGCATAGGGGCTTTTGGATTCTTGTATTACACCAGCAGCTAGCATCTCTTGCAGATGCCGTCTCACATCCTCTATATAAGCACGTGCCAGGCGTTGAGACCTCTCACGAAATGGCCTTTAATCATGCAGCTGGATATGGTGTTCAGCTCCTTGCATGCCTCCTATGTCCCATTCCTTAAAGAAAACACCTGGTCTCTATGGGCAAGCTTCTCACTGATCCTCACTTTCCATTCAGCTGGCAACGGGGAGTTACCGAAATCAAACAAGTCAGGCGTTACTATGTCATTCTTCCTCGAATTCTTGCTACTGGGTAGCACTGCAGTGTCTGCACAATGCACATTAGCCAGGGTGCAACCTCTATTTACTCGAATCTGTCTGTCAGACACATTAAGAACTTGAACCATTACCCTTCTGGCATAAGCATGGGCTGTAGCAGGCAAAATACTAGGCTTGACCAGCAATTTTCCATCGCCTGGTGCATCCAACATTAATATTTTATTCTTGACATCCTTTCTGATACAGACCTCTCCCTGTAAGGTACACTGGGCATTTGGCGCCAGGATCAGAGACTCAGGATCCTTTTCCAGACAACTCCAACCGGTTCCTCTGGTTCCACTTTGTCAGCATCTCTCTGTGCCTCATAGGCCTTCTTGATCAAGGCCGGAATTCTTAAAGCTCTACTAGTCCTTGACCCATGTTTTTCATAACACAACTGTGCCAGCCATCCAGACATATGTGCATTAGTCCCAATTAGTAAAGGAACCCCATCATACAGTCCAGTAGGGGGACACACTAAGGCCAGAGTCTCTACTTGCTCTACCACTCCAGCCACGGAGGTGGGAAAAGACAGCCAAATTCGGATATATCCCGAGTAGGGGTAGGCCTTCTCACTTAACCCCCAGACATGCAGCCCCTCCAATGGTTTTAAGGGTACATCAGACAAATGCTTCTTATACCAGTCTTGGAACATAATTGTCACTTGGGAGCCACTGTCTAATACAGCTCTTGTAGACGCTCCATTCACCTTTACAGTGGTCTCCATGGAGGGACTCACTATCCTGGAGCAGTCTGGAGAGGCAGTAGCGGGGGCCTGGGCAAATGACCTTGCCACAAAGGGACGTGAGTTAACATTTTTGGACCTTTACTGTGGTCATTTCATGCACCTCTTAACCACTGTTTTGTGCTCCAAAGCTCTCCTTGTAGCCGACTCACCACTCTCTCCAAGTCTTTCTGAGACTGGCATTCCCTCTTTATGTGCCCATCCCTTCCCACAATTATGGCAAAATATGTCAGCTGAAGTTTGGTGTGACTGAAGCATCACATTGGGGGCTGCGGCATTGGTACTGTCAATAGAAAACCTTGGTGCCACCTCAGCTGGCGGTGGGGTGGACATTTGGAGATATCTCTTCAGTTCCCTCACTTCCATGGTCAAGGCATCAAGTTTCGAACTGTTGTCAACATGAGGTGCCTGGGTGGGCACCCCCACCCCCATAACAGAAGCAGTCGGGCAAGTGTCAGTGCCTCGTGCTCGTAGGAGCGGCCTTCATGATGAGACTGTCTGTTGCTTTCCTAATCTCCCTCAGCAGTTCACCCCATGGTGGCATACCCTTTTCCTTCTCAGAACACTCTTTAACTGCCAACCCTTGCCCCAGAACTTCACTTGACGGGTCACCCTCAGTCATTCGGGTCGTAGCAGCAGCTATTGGTGCAAGTCCCTCCCGGGGTCCCCTTTTCTCAACTCCTCGAATTTCTCTCATTAGCTCATCATAGGAGGGTGGGGATTCCAGTCGATTGGCCAGGCGTAACTGAAGCAACAGCAGTTCTGAGAAGGGGGCAGACTTAAGGATCCTGTCCAGCCTGGTTCGGTCCAATTCAGTCGCTGGCAAACTACCCTTTCTGAGGCATTCTTGCAGCAATTTTTCCAGCCGAGATACATACACAGACAACAACTCCCCTTGATACTGTTGTGCATTTCTTACTCTCCACCACAGGTCCTCATCGGAATCTGGGCTCCCATACACATTCTCCAAGGGCTCAAGATAGTCCTGTGCAGTCGCTTCAGGGTTACTGGCCCGTTTGGCATGGATGGTAGCCAGAGCAGGACCTCAGAGGCTCTCACTTATCCTCTTTCACTTTTCTGCTTCTGAGCATTGCCATTCTAGCACTTGAGGGGCAACATAGTCTATCCAGGTCTCCCAGTCATCCTACCCTTGTGGGGTGGGAAGGGTGCCAGAGAAAATGTTCAACCTGCAGTAAGAGTCGTGACCATTGGCAGGTACAGACATAGGGACAATAACGGGTGCTGGAGGGGGAGAGGGTGTTGGTGGAGGAAGGTTCTCAGGTGGCAATAATAGTTTCTTTAAATCCGCCACAGTTTTCCCCTTCCTCCAGCAACAATTTAGCAAATTTCTCCTCAAAAGGTTCAGATAGTGAGGGGGGGCTCGTTCTCCCCAGGGTCTTTACTGTCTTTAGTTATCACTTTCCAGGCAGTGAGGGCTTCTTCTGAGGTGATGGTCTGTGGCACTTTAGAACTGTCTATAGGGTCCTTACACTCTATTAGAGCCATGAAAGTTTGGGCGAGCAGATCAGCCAGCCGCCCCACCACCACAGGGTTTCGTAAACATTTGATCTTGGAAAGTATTCCCTCTACAGTGTCCGTACTGGTACCCAGCAGGATATCCAAGACAAGTACAGCATTTTGGGGGTCGATCTCCTGCCCAGTACACCACTTCACCAACTGGTGTACAGCCGCTTCTGTTGGGGTACCCATATATTTTTAACAGTAATTCATAAATGTGGCCACTAGAGGACACACAATCCCAGCTGTGAGCCTCCAAGATGTAACCCCTCGGTGGCGCTATGCCAAGGGCTACCTCCCCTGCCTGCTTAACTACTAACAGGTCGAGGGGCCTAGGTCCAATGGTGGGTGCCTCCACCCAGAGGTCAGGGTTTGCAGTAGTTAAACTAACTTGGTCACAGCCCTCTGGGATACTGTAACCACCCTTTATTCCCACTAGTGGCCCATACAATGCATTAGGAATATCTTCACAATGTACACTTCCTCCCAGGACTGGCTCTGTTGGCTGGACTCTGGGGACCCCCTGTAAAACAAGATGATACAGTGCAAAAACCACAGTATAATACTTTAACATAAATGAATACCTCAGTCAGTGTAACTTTGCTGAAAACCAACAGATCTGCTTTATTTAATGAGCTGTAACAAGGAAGGGGGAAATCAGATTAATTAGGTTAAACACATTAATAATCACAGTACTGTGCGCATATTCAGAGTCCCAAATTGTCACTTCCACTGTGTACCCAGGATGGGGGGGGGGGGCTAGCCAGGATTGGTGCAGCTGGATGGGGCCCT
Source organism: Neoceratodus forsteri (assembly GCA_016271365.2). Lineage (NCBI taxonomy): Eukaryota > Metazoa > Chordata > Ceratodontiformes > Ceratodontidae > Neoceratodus > Neoceratodus forsteri. The sequence goes on from JADMNL010000025.1 coordinate 131,986,487, forward strand.
GTGATGGAAAAAACACTTGCACAATACCCAATTGTAATCCGGAGCCGAAGGGCTCAGTTCGTGAAGAAATGAAAAAAAAAAGTAACAATTAGATGACACACTTGCGATTTGATAAACAGATGGCAGGGAGCTACCCTGCTTTGTACTCACAAACTCAAGGCTGGGAACTGGATGGAAGGCTGATTGTCCTGAATTGCCAGGAGGAGCAGACCATGTGGACAAGGTCCTTGTGACTGGACCCCACTGCAAATGGATGTAGTCTGGATTTAGCTGGGGTTTACTTCCAGCTTCATGCACTCAATTCACTTTACAGGGGATTTGAAACGCGATTCCCCACAAGCACTACACACATTTATATGTATAAGGAAAGTACTATACCAGGCAGGCTGCTTCTCGATCCCGATCGCAATTACTGCACAATACCCGGGAGAACACACAGCAGATTCAGTTCCTGACAGACCGAGCGTGATTCAGCAATTTCTCTAGTCTTCTACAGGGTGAGCCTGGTTTCTATTCTTCAGATCTCCTTGATTCTCTTCACAGGTCGGATTCAGTCCGAACAGGTGCTTGCACAAGCTGCAGACCGAAACTTGGGGCCTTACACGCGCTTACTGTGTGGAACTATACAGTGCAGAAGCTCACAGCTCCTTGTCTCTTCACTGCCACAGACTGATCTGATCTGATCTTTCCAGTAGGCAGAGCCGGGCATTTCCTTTGAGTTCCTTCCAGTTCAGTTGGCTGGTTTGGCTGTCACTTACAGTAAACTCCCCCTGTTGGTGGAAAAAAGGCGCCGAAGTCCAAACTACAATTCCCAGAAGCATTGGCCATACAGTACATAGGTGGCTGGCTCCACAATGAAAGTCCAAGTTCTGCCAGCAGCAGGCTCCATTTCAAAGGTCCCCCCACACTGATTGGTCCAGTTCAGCAGTTCAAAACCAGAATGGGGGACTAGGCAAACACAGTTCTGACTGCAAAGAAAAGCATGTTAGACAAACTGTATTTTCATTATTACTGTAAATGATTTCTGGCAAACAGTTACATCTTTGAAAAGTGCTCACTCTGCCCACTTAGTGACGGCAGAAACAGAGCGATTTGGCAGCAGCTCGAGTGGGACTCAAGCAGGGAAACACACAGACCCCCATCCAAATTAATTATGTCTGCAGGCAGACAGCTCTCAAAGAGACAGTACCAGAGGCTCCAAAAGCACTCACAGATAAATGGCTTATACGCCGAACACCATCCAGGCTTGGAGCATTCAAGCAAGCTCCCGGAAGACTTTTGGGAACCCCCATTTGCAGGGGGGTCACATAAACATTAGTGTACTTATTTCCACAGTATTTTGAGTTTACAATGTCATGTTTGATGATGTGTCACACATTTTGCCCAGTTGTCACACATCCTGTCACACATTTGGGTGATAAAAGGTTGAGAGGTATGCTCTTACTTGTATGCACATAACTTTCATAAAATGAAAAACAGTCACCTTTTATTCATTGTACCATTAAAGCCTGTACTGAATCCATTACACACACTCTCCAGAGCACTCGGCCTGTCAACTGATAGGCATGTGGGTGGCTGAATGGCAGCAGGCAGCCAGAATCCTATCAACAATGAACAGGACTGCTTAAAAATGAACAGATGACTAAAACTTTAAAAACAACGGCCGAAGGGCAAAACCGTTTTGTTTAGCTTATCGCTGATCATTCCCCACACACCATGGACCATTTTTCCACAGTATGCACCATTTGATACAAAACACTTTTATTTATATGACTATTTTTGTCACAGCTGCCTGAGAAGTGATTCACAAAACTTTTTTCATTTAAGCATCTGTATTCATACCTGTGTGTCTAGTAAACTGCTCCACGGTTAGCCTCTCTAAATGTGAGCTATGCTGCTCCTCCTCCACCCCCAACCCCCAATTTATGGGACAATATTACGAAAAGCAGAGATATGCACCTATTTTTTCAGTCACACTTTCCTCTTTCCTCCCAGCTTGATCAAGTTCCTCAGCAACTCCATAGTGCTACCGCCCGCCCGTAACTTTTGCAGCTCAAACCTGGAAGCTACAATAAAGTGTTCTGACAATATTAACTGCGTATGTGTGTAACCATGGCAACCACATCCAAAGTCAATCATTTTAATGCAGGCAGAGGAACTATTTTATTACAAAACTTACTTTAAACTAATTTTTAATTGACATATTTTTATTAAACCAATTTCTTTGACAGTGTCCATTTTCAAAGTGCAATAATACCTCCAGAGTGGGTGGTATTGTGCTATACTGGACCTTCCAGGGCCTATAAGGCCCTCCGCCTGTGCCATTGGGCCTCATTACACCCCTGGGCAGTCTGGTATAGCACAATACTGCCCACCCTGTTGGGTATTACTGCTTACTTATTACATATCTCAGTAAAAACCATCTTAATGAAGGAGAAGTGACTGGGTGCCCAATCCCTCTGAGTGAGGACGTACAATCCCTTCCCTTCAAAAAAAAAAAATAAATAAATAGGAAAATTGTATGAACTGGCAATTTCAACTCTGATTTAGGTAAACTACCTTTAGGAAGCTTCACAATTTATTTTTGAAATGAGCACAATTGGGGTTCTCTAAACAAATGCTAGGAATGTTGGAATGCTCCACTTACCCTTTAAAGCAAATATTGCACTAGGAATGTTGGGATGCCATGTCCCCTTTAAAGCAAATACTGTACTAGGAATGTTGGGATGCCATTTGCCCTTTAAAGCACACAGATGCTATTTTGGTAGCTTCCCAGCTTCTAGAACTGTCAGTGCCAGATGCCTCCATGTGCAATTTTACTACCTGTTAAACAACTCTACTATTTGTTTAAAGCTGTGATTTCTTGTAACATTGTTAGCTAACAAGTACAAAATATATAATGTGGTTCTGGATGATTGTAGTGTTCAGTAGTGTAATCCAAACCACAACTGGGAACGTGCTCATAGTGCAGGGAACTGTTTCACTTGCAGGGTGCATAACCCTAACAACAACCGACAATCTAGCTACAGGTGCACTGGGGAAGGTCAATGGCATAAAAATAGTCACAGTCCAGTGCACAGCTGAAGTGCAATTTAGATTTGTCGAGCAATTAGATTAAAAAAAAAAGGTTTACAAACAGTGCGATAAGTGTGAATTGGAGCTGTTGCACTGAAAGGTCTGCTATGCAGACCAGGTGCCCTAGCACTTTGCTCTCCTAGGGCTTCATCAGGGTAGATTTTTTTTACAAGTCCATGGAAATTCAAAATGCAGCATGAAATGGCTGCTAACCTGCATGATCCACTGTATCGACACAGTGTTAGTGTGGCAGTTTCTTTTTGTGTACCAGGTGTAGACTGCACAGCCTCAATTCATTTCAACTCACGATGATCCAGGGCTTGTCCCATTATGTTCAAAGGAGATGAGACAGTGTAATTAGTGTAATGGTATCCTAGAGAATCCGGGAACTATTAGCACATCTCATGTACAAGATGGATGAGTTGTGATATTAATTCCAAGGCAGATAAATCCCCCTGGATGACTGTCACAGTATAAAAAAAAAAAAGAGTGCTCTTGGATGCTGGCTGTGTAACAGGTACAGTACGTCTGCCTTGCTTATTGGACAAGACAACAGAGCAAATATATTAATATTTTTTATCCCAAATCCTCCATTCATGCTCGATAGCTGATATGTTGGGCATTGGCAGAGCCGATTGTGCACCATTTTGAAAAAAATGACACCAGATGTCACCTGCTTGCAATATTATTACTTCCTTCCCAGAAGATAAAATCTGATTATAAAGATATACTTTTTAGTGCTTTTTATGAGCCTACAGGAATAGTGTGCACATTTATTGTGTTATATGGTGCAAACAGATTAGTAAAATAATTATTATTGGCATGCTTTGTACAAAAATAATTAGTGTGCAGTTTTAAACTAAAAGAAAGACCTGCTTATTAAACTTACAATGTCATTTTTTTTAAATTTCACCAGGAAAAGCATGCTGAGCTGTAAACCATCTTAATTCCAGATGTATCCTGAGTGGGAAGGGAACAAAGGATCAATATATAATAAAATTTAAACTATAAACCAGTTCAGAGGAAATAGTGCAAATCAGTGTCAGTACACAAAATACAATTGAATAATAACAATAATAGGTGGGTAACTTTTCTCTGTCTCCTTAGAAACAAACTATTTAAAAGAGACAACAGCTTCAATAAAATGTCCCTTCTACTTCACATATGTGTGTAAGGCTTTAAAGAGCAACTGACACGACTCTGGCCAAAAGTGCTACATTGCAGAATATTTTTAATTTTTAACATTTTTTGTATATTATCTCTTTTACCTCCCCACAGACCCAACAGGGGATACGACCCCCCCTTACAGAGGGGTACATCTTCTGGCCCTGATCGCTCTGCTCTGCAGCCTCCAGCATTCTCCTGCAGCTTTCCCACCGTGGCGGGGCCAGGTTCCAGGAGAGCTGGCCTACTCCCTTCCCCCGGAGTAAGTAATCCAGAACTGGGAACTGCTGCGAGGGTGATCAAGCCATCACTGGTCCTGTTGGGCCACATTTTTTTCCTCCATTTTTCTCCCATGTCCCTGGCCATGCAATGGGTGCAACAGTTGTCTCCACCTCCGCGGAGGAAGCCAAGAGCCCTGGCCATGGGGCCTATCCATTGTGTGCTGGTGACTGCACTGACATCCAGCCACCGCTGGCTGTCAGTCAACAGTGCTTGACATGTCCCCTCCCTCCCCGAGGAAAGAGAGCAGTCCTCTAGATGCTCGATCCTTACCTCCCCCGGCTGACCCCCGAATGACCGGAGTCCATTCCCAAATCTGGGTCGCCAGTGTGGTGCAAGGTGTGGCGTCCAGCACCTCAACCCTCGACACCACTGGGCCAGCTACATTGCAGAATTAGAATAAGCATACCCCCAGTAAAGCTCATATCACAAACTAGAGTTCTACGTTACTTCATTTTAAAGTTATGGGCTATTTTGTAACCCTGATTTCACTACCTGTCCAAAAAAGCCTGTTTCAGTGAAAAACTACTAATGTTGTCCTCTCAGGAACTCACAGTCTTTTGTCAGTGTCAGTGGCTCAGAAGGTAGCACACTCACCTCTGAGTCTGGGAATTCAGAAGGCTGCGGGTTCTATCCCCACACCAGGCATTTGGGTTAAATCCCAATACTGACACTGTAGTGCAGCATGAGGTGCTGTCTTTTGGATGAGACATTAAACCAAGGTCCCATCTGCCTGTTGTGGTGTTAATTCAGGCAGATGTTAAAGATCCCATGGCACTTCTTGAAAAGAGTAGGGGAATTTTCCCGGTGCCCTGGCCACATTTCCCCCCATTCATTAAAATACCACCAACAGCTTAATCTCGTCCAAGGCCAGTTGGCATTGATCTGTATCCTCCTCCCCCAGGTTGTGCCTGATAATAGGCAGAATTTGTCTAGTACACTTACCTGGACAACAAAAACTAAATAAAAATAAAATAGTCTTCCCTGTCAGCAAGCTTATAGGACCTGTGTCTCCAAAGTTTTAAAGATCATGTGCAATGTTTTTTGCAAGTAAAACAGGCAGTACCATTCAATAAATATTGCTTAAAGGAAGTTTCCGATATAAGGTATTGGGCTATGAAGCCCAATACCTTATATCACTGGGAACTCACCAGGTAACAAAACTTTCAATTTATAGTGCATTATTTTTATTAGGGGAAGGGATCATAACTGGCACTGAAGCCTCAGCCAGCCAGTCCCTTCCAGCTTCCTGGCGGCCCTGCTCCAACCCAACTCCACCCCGCGCTCTCTGAAATTGTGATGTGTGGCCATGGAGAGCGCGGGGGTGGGCCTCATACAAGTCTATGGGGGCTATATTAAAAGTCATATTTTAGACATTTTAAACATTCCTAGAGAAAAATTAAAGTAGTCGCTTAACTAAGAGGGACCCTCTTAGTTAAATGACTGCTTTAATTTTTCTCTAAGACTGTCTAAAATGTCTAAAATCTGACTTTTAAAATTGTTGAGTCCCTTGAGGTATTTGAAAGTTTCTGTCATGTCCCCCCCCCTTTCCTTGAGGGTATACATATTAAGCTCCTTTAGTCTCTTTTCGTATGTATGTCTTCTGGTGCAGACCCTGCACCATTTTGGTTGCCCTCCTCTGGACAGCCTCCACCCTATCTATGTCTTTGCAGAGATGGGGTCTCCAGAACTACTTGCAGTACTCCAGATGGGGTCTCACCAACTGTCTGTACAGAGGGATAACAGCTTCCTATTTTCTACTGGTGATGCCTCTCCCTATGCATCCCTCCTTACTGCCTTCTCACATTGCTTGCCCACCTTTAGGTCATCTGATATAAATACCCTCAGGTCCCTTTCCATTTTTGTCATTGTCAGTATCTCACCCACCATTGTATACTCTTCCCCTGGGTTTTTGTTTCCCAGGTGCATTACTTTGTACTTCTTTGCATTGAATCTAAGCTGCCATACATGTGACCATTCCTCCAACCTTGCCAAGTCCCTTCTCATCCTTTCCACCCCACCTTGTGTATCAACCCTGTTGCAGATCTTTGTGTCGTCTGCAAAGAAACATACTTTTCCTTCCAGTCCCTCTGCAATGTCACTTATAAACACATTAAAAAGGACCAGACCCAGTATTGAACCCTGCGGTACCCCACTAGTAGCCCCCTTTCTTCACTGTGGACTCTGTTTACTATTACCCTCTGCGTCCTGTTGTTCTGCCAATGTTTTACCCAGGCTACCACCCTGGGACCCACTCCTAGGCTGACTAATTTGTTTATTAATCTTTTGTGTGGGACTGTGCCAAATGCCGTGCTAAAGTCTAGATAGGCCATGTCCTTAGCCCCTCCCTGGTCTACTACTTTGGTTACCCAGTCAAAGAAATCAATTTTATTCATCTGACATGACCTTCCCGCTGTGAATCCATGCTGCCTTTGGTCCTGTGCCCCACAGGCCTCTAGGTGCTCAACAATTCTTTTTTTTTTTTACCAATTATTTTACCAGGTGAGACACACTAAGCTGAAAGCTTGTTTGCAGGTGCAACCTGGGAGCACAAGGAAGTTAAGTGACTTGCTCAGGGTCACACAGTATGCACCTAGGGGGCTGTAGGATTCAAACCCAGGTCTCCAGCTCAGAGCCTTAACCCACTGCGCCATACTGCTTCCTGAATTCCGAATTCTTTCCTTCAGAAGTGATTCCATCATTTTCCCTACTACTGAGGTCAAACTGACAGGTCTGTAGTGTCCGGCCTCTGTCTTGCTCCCACTTTTGTGAAGGGGAATTACAATCACCCTCCTCCAGTCCTCAGGTACCACACCATCCTCCCATGATTTGTTAAAAAGGGTAGTCAATGGTGTTACTACTTCTCCCCTTAGTTGTTTTAGGGCCTTACCTGGTTACCAAAGACTAAAAAAAGCAAAAAAATTATGGGGTGAATCCCATCAGGCCCAATGCTTTGTCCACCTTCAGTTTTAGGAGTTCTTTCAGAACCCTTTCTTCTGTGAAAGGACTGATATCGACCCCCCTATCCAGAGTGCTTCTATTGAATGGATTAGGTACCTCCCCTCCTCTTTCTTTGTGAATACTGAGCAGAAATTATTCATTCAGTATCCCTGCTTTTTCACTGTTCCTCTGCCCACCCACCTCCTCTTTATTCGGCCTCAGTATCCCTCCCTTTGTCTTTCTTAACTTCTTAATGTACCTATAAAGGTTTTATCCCCTTCTTAACCAAGTTGGCTATTTTTCCTCCATTGGGCCTTTGCTATTCTGACTGCTTTCCCCGCTTCCTTCTGCTTCAACTGGTACAGTTCTCTGTTCTGCGCCTTCTGTGTTTCCTTATACTTCCTGAATGCTATCTTTTTCTCCCTAACCTTCCCTGCCACCTCTTTTGAGAACCATAGTGGTTTTTTCTTTCATTTTGATTTGTTTATTTGCTTCACACTAAGGCTTGTTGCCTCTGTGATGGCAGTTTTGATGTTTCCCCATTATTGCTTCACCCTTCCTTCTTGCCTGTTTGCTAGTGCTTTTCTGAGGCACTCTCCCATTTTGACAAAATCAGTCCTCCTGAAGTCCAGTACTTTCACTTTTGTATGGCTTGACTCTACAGCTGAGTTTATCATGAACCACACTGTTTGGTGGTCACTTGTTTCCAGGTGGCTACCCACTTCTAGATCTGAGATCCTCTCTCCATCCCCCATTTGAGAGTACCAGGTCAAAGATTTCTCCCTTCCGAGTGGGTTCCAACACTAGCTGGCTGAGGCATGCCCCCTGTATTTAGAATGGCCCTGCTCTTGGATGTGGCTGTAGCAAATGTGCTCCAGTTAACATCTGGCATATTCAGGTCCCCCATCAGCAATAGCTCCCCTTTCTCTGTCATCCTAAGGATGCCTTATATCATTTCCTTGTCCATTTCCTCCCCCTAAGACTGGGGTCTGTATACAACCCCTGTGCGGATTGTGATGCCATTTCCAGTCTCCAGGGTGACCCACAGTGCCTCCTCTCCTCCCTGTTTACCCTTTAGTTCTGTTGCTTTGATCCCTTCCCTTACATAGAGAGCTACTCCTCCTCCTCTTCTACCCTCCCTGTCCCTCCAGTAGATTGTGTACCCCTAGTATGTTGACATCCCAGACATGGTTCTCTGTGTACCATGTTTCTGTGACTGCCAAGATATCCAGGCATCCCTCTTCTATCAAGGCCACCAGTTCAGGGAGCTTGTTACCTAGACTATGGGCATTGGTACTCACTACCATCCATTTTTTGATGGCCTTACCCCTTTTTGCCCCATCCCTGTCCTTACCAAGTCCTGTCCTATAAGTTTCTGATGTGGTGAAAGGCTGAGATCATTCACACCATCATTCAATTGAGGCGATTTCTCAGGATGGTACTTTAAAACTATTATTCTGTCTCCTTGTCAATTGGGGTGGGAGAGGTAATGATGTTTTGAAACCTTACTAGGAGTTTCTAATTTCGCTAGCACGCTGTTTTCACTCTGTCAGGCTGTTACTTGACCTACATTCAGGCTCATCTATGTTCTACTCTTATACAATTATCATTTTACCAGAGCTAACACTTTCACCCCTAGTAGGAATTAACACATGTAAGGCCCCTATTAAAACTTATTGTAAAGCAGACATTGACAAACAGCAATGAAGTTACCAACATTACAATACTAGCAGCAATACAGCCTCCTAACAGGCACAGTGTAGTAGCACTCCAAATGGCATCAGCAGCCTGGAGGCATGCTGAGTCAGCATCCAGCAACCCTGGGGAAATGGACCACACCAAAAAGGCATTAAAAATACAAATGTGTCAACTTTGTTAAAAAACCTGAAACACATATTGTTTTATAGCAATGTTTTTTGAATGGTGCTTGTTTACTTTTGAAAACTACTGCCTATGATCTTTAAAACTTTGGAGAAACTGGTCCTATAAGCTTGCTGACAGGAAAGACTAGACTGTGAGTTCCTGAGATGACATCAGCAGCAGCCTTTCACTGAAATAGGCTTTTTAGGGCAGGTAGTGAAATCAAGGTTATGAAATAGCTCATAACTTTAAAATGAAGTAACACAGAACTCTAATTGTTTGTATGAGACTTACTGGGGGTATGCTTATTCTAATTCTGCAATGTAGCACTTTTGGCCAAAGTCATGTCAGTTGCTCTTAAGAACTTTCCTCATGATTATTTGCATTTACATATCTCCTCCCTGTGGGTTGGGTCAAGACGCTGCTCTCCACTAGGGTGTGTTTCCTGTCACCAAGCACCTCCCCTGGGTTGGGCTAAGCTGTATCACCCTTACAGCCCACCATCTACAGTAGCTACAGCTTCTCCCACCTCCTGCATGCTTTGACAGCAGTTTCATAGCACACTGCTTCACTGCACAAGATGGCATCTAAGCTTACAAGCTCCTTCTGTGATTAGTTGCCCTTAAGACAAAGCTGGATCTGAAATTTAAAAAATTGGCCTATAAAGGCTACCCCTGGACTTTCACAGGTCCTCCTACCCAAAGATGTTCCTTTTCCTCCTCTGCCACCACTCCGTTTAGCACCTTAGCCTCCAGTTCACATCATGTTCACTCCAATCCTCATGGTAAGGTTTCTTTATTTATTAAGAACATACATGCAGATTGATATCAGTATGTGTGCACTTAAAGTATTTATTCCTGTGCAAAATGTTATTGCTGCTAAGCTGGGTAAATAATAGGTGCCACCTGCCTGCTCAGCTATGCCTATGTGAGTTCCATTTTAATTAGTTTGGATGATATCCATCCCCCTCAGGGTGAGACCAGTGCTTTCCCTGCTTCTCCCCTGCTATTGTGCCAGACTGATATTTTGGTTATGCTGTAAGTGTCAGTTTCAATGTGACTAATCATTAATTACATGCAACAGAGTAATTACCCTGTAGTTACATGTTTGTTGCATGCAACTACATTGCAATTGCAATGCAATTACAGTGTAATTACACTGTAACTACACTGTAGTTAACTGACACTTAAAGTGTGATGGATTTTTTTAAATTACATATTGCAATCACTGGGGAGAGGCACAGTCTTTCCTACCACCTCCCATATCTCTCTGTCCCAGTACTGTGCCCCTTTTATTATTAGTTTTCTTATTGTGGGCAGGGAAGCAAGGATCTGTCAAACAGGTCTTCTTCCAATACTCCGGGCCCTGGTGTGAGTCTTTTGCCCATGGGGGAGAGGCACTGCCTTCATTGTCTATGCCCTTACAGGCCTCAGTCTTCACTTTCAGTTATGATAACAGTTCTCTCAGATGGGATTTCTGACCTCAACTCCAGGGGCCGGATTTCCAAAAGCCTGTGATTACGGCAAGCCCCGGGTGCAATAAAGATATGGAACACTAGGCTTGCGGCAATCTAAAGGGATTTTCTATCCCTTGCAGCAGTTGACGCAAGCTAGATCATCTTTTTGTGGTCTAGCTTGTGTCCATACCAAGGACTGTTTTCATGAAGCTTGCACCCAAGATTTGGTGCAATCTGCCATACAGCGGGTAAACTGCCCTAACAGCATCTGAAAGTGTAAAATCAGACACAGTTGCGGCAAACTGGTATGGCGCATGAAAAAGGTTTGACACAAGGCTTGTGCAAGCCCTGTGACACCCTTCGAAAATCCGGCCCCAGGTGTCAGTCTCACTGAGGGGAATTCTTCATCCATCTGTAGATGCTTTGGTGCTAACACTGTACTCCTGGTACACAACTGAGCTGTCAGTGTCTGTCCCTTCTTCAATAAAAAGTCTGCAGTGCTCTTTCTGCAATGCTGTGCCCTTGGTTTGATTAAACAATAAGGCATGACAGGGAGCATGTTATGGTGAGATAACGGCCCACCTCTGGTAGGCTGACTCACAAGACAAAGCTGAGTGCTTCCACCACCCAAGAAGGGCTGATCCCACCAAAATGCACGCCCTAGAGTGCTTTACTGCAGTTATAAAATGGGCCCATTCTAGTAAATTGGGTGTATTTTTTAAACATATTTTAATTGAGCCGCTTTCAGCAGGACTGTTGTGCTGGGATAACAGCTGGGCTGAATGGACTTCTTGGCCAATCAGGAGCCAACATACTTTCTACCCATTTTATAATAAGAACCCACCAACAGCTTAACGGGGTTCAATATCAGTCAGCTTGCATCTGCATCCCCCTTCACACAGGCTAAGGCTTAAAACAAGAAGCATTTCCTATCCCTCATTTTCCAGTCTACAAAAACAAAACAAGTAAGTAAACAAATAAACAAATAAATCCTTTTGTACAATATATGTCAGACTTCCACCTTACAGCCAAATGATATAACTGAACTTTGTGGATAAATCATTTATCCTCATTTTGGCAATTTATCTTCACTTTAGACAGGTCACAACGGAACCCTAACTCACTGGGAGAGCAGCTTTAACAATAACTGATGACATGACAGTGGTCTTTGCTGCACTCAAACCAGAGCAGTGAAATCAAACAGAAACAGTTCCATTTTCATAAAACACTCTAATTTGAAAGTTTCACATTTTGTAATACATAGCATAAATTGGATACGCAGTGGTCTGACTTGGAAGCATGTTATGGTGAGATAATGGCCCACCTCTGGTAGGTTGACTCACAAGACAAAGCTGAGTGCTTTCACCACCCAAGAAGGGCTGATCCCACTAAAATGCACACCCTGGAGTGCCTTACTGCAGTTATAAAATGGTCCCTTTCTAGTAAATTGGGTGTATTTTTTAAACATATTTTTATTGTGCAGCTTTCAGCAGGACTGTTGTGCTGGGATAACAGCTGGGCTGAACGGACCTCTTGGCCAATCAGGAGCCAACATACTGTCTACCCATTTTATAATAAGAATCTGCCAACAGCTTAACGGAGTTCACTATCAGTCAGCTTGCATCTGTATCCCCCTTCACACAGGCTAAGGCTTAAAACAAGAAACATTTCCTATCCCTCATTTTCCAGTCCACAAAAACAAAATAAGTAACTAAACAAATAAACAAATAAATCCTTTTGTACAATATATGGCAGACTTCCACCTTATAGCCAAATGATATAACTGAACTTTGTGGATAAATCATTTTTCCTCATTTTGGCGATTTATTTTCACTTTAGACAGGTCACAACGGAATCCTAACTCACTGGGAGAGCAGCTTAAACAATAACTGATGACATGACAGTGGTCTTTGCTGCACTCAAAACAGAGCAGTGAAATCAAACAGAAACAGTTCCATTTTCATAAAACACTCTAATTTGAAAGTTTCACATTTTGTAATACATAGCATAAATTGGATACGCAGTGGTCTGACTCAGAACAAGCAATTTATCATCACTTGTGAGAGGGCAGAACTTGTGTAATTCACTTGTGGCTCTACCACTTGTGAGATATTGTCCTGCCCCCCCCCCCACATGTGTGAAGATAAATTACTTATAACATATAATTGTAAAAGAGAGCCCTTGTTCTCAGTTTGCCTTCCAATAAACATTGATTGATTGATATTCAGTCAGCCCCTTGTGTATTCCATATCTCTCTATAACTAACTCCAAATATGTAATGTTTTTCTAACTTAGCCTTTTGTCCAGTGATTTCTGTCCTAGCAGTCCTCAGCTTGGGGTTAACCCTGTAACCTCCTCTTTCTGTCAGTCACTATCACTCTAGTGGCACTCACTGAGTACAGGGCTCAAGAGTTCCAATGATTTATCTAGACAACATAATTGTTTTTCCCACTTTTATGTTTGCTTGCATGCATGTGCAAGAAACATAGTGCGACCATGCGAATTTTCGTAGGTGTGCCACCCCGCTTCCAATGCCCTGCTCCTTCTTACAGGCGTGGCCTCATCCCACCAATAAATGTCTGAGCTGTCTATGACAGCAGTTCAGATGTAGTGGCATACAATTCAAAGCAAAAGACCACTACAATGAGTGGTGGTAACGTGTAGGCAATTTGCATACTGCCAAAGTGCCTACACGTTAACACTGCATCTGAACAGCTGTCATAGACAGCTCCATTTTTTGGACCCCCTCAACAAACACCCAAGTAGCATGCTGGGAGCTCACCCCCATCCCCGCACACTGTACGGCCTATGGGATGCCCAATCCCCCGTCGGCTCCACTGCCCCCCCCAAACAGACTTCCAGGTGCCACGCTGGGAGTCCACCCCAACATGACAAAAGTTCATATGGCTGACAGGGGAGCCCAACTCCCCATCGGCTCCACTGCCCCCCAAACGAACTTCCAGCTGCCATGCTGGGAGCCCACCCCAGCATGGCAAAAGTCCCGCACTGTCTCCAAAACAAAGAAAAAAAAACACCTGTAAGAAAAAACGGTCCCTCGTTGACTCTCTCGCCCCCTCCCCAATCTGCGCCCACCTTCTACATACCCCACCTCCCCACACCCCCACCTCACCCCATACTCACCTCCGGACACTGGCGCGATGATCTTAGTTGGACTGGGAACACGTCTGCACTCTTTAAAGCCAACCGCAAACTGAAGAAATGCTGGTAAGCTGTATAATGGCATAAATGGGTTTTGTCTTCAACTTTGGTGCATATCTCAGCCATTTTGGGGAATTTTTTCACCAAATTTTCAACATGGGGTTCTTGGGACCCCACCTCATGAACTCAGTCACTGTCATTTTGTTATTCTGTCGAAGGGGTATTTTGCTGTCACTGCGTCAAGCACCTTTGGGGACCGATTAGAAATGACAGTGCGCTGAGTTCATGAGGTAGGCCCCAAAACCCTATGTTGAAAATTTCGTGAAAAAATTCTCAAAAATGACTGTTTTATGAACGTGCATTGCATAGTTCCTACGCATGCTCTTAACTTTGAGAATATTTAATATTTCCACTCCAGATTTTCAACATTGCCATTTTACCACACCTCTTTATGAACAGCACAGCTGTCATTTTTCACATCTCGCCCAAAATGTGTTTTCACACATTGGCATGGTTGGTATGCAAAATCAATGTTCGGGACACATTAAGAAAATCACAGTGACACTGTTCATGAGCAGAGGTGTTACAATGGCTATGTTGAAAATGTGGTGACAAAAGTCCATAAAATGACTGTGTTATGAGTGTGCATTGCGCAATTTCCACTCACCCTCGTAAGTTCAAGAATTTGTAATATTTTCAGTCCAGATTTTCAACATTGACATTTTTCCACACCTCCTTATGAACAGTACAGCTGTCATTTTTCACACCCTGGCCAAAATGTGTTTTCTCACACTTCCGGGGCAGAATAGTGCAGTCGCTGTGGGAAATTAGTGTTCAGGACAGATTAAGAAAATCACAGTGACACTGTTCATGAGTGGAGGTCCCAAAATGCCTGTGTTAAAAATCTGCTGTAAAAAATCCCCAAACTAATTACATGACGGGTGTGCATTGCGCAGTTTCTACGCACGCTCGTGACTTCACCAGTTTTTTAATATTTTCACTCCAGATTTTCAGCAATGCCATTTTTTACACTTCCTCATGAACAGTACACCTGTCACTTTTCACATCCTGTTTGAAATGTGTTTTCGCACCTGTGGTGCCAAATGGCGCGCAGTCACTGTGCAAAATCACCTTCCACCTAACGAACTGATAGTATCACTGTTCATGTGGTGGGGTCACAAAAAGCCCATGTGGAAAACTTGGAGTAAAAATACCAAGAAACGCCCAGGGTGTTAAGGTTTTCGACCATAACGCCCTACCCCATAGGGACTGACAGGTGTCAGGGGTGTGACTTGGGATTGTCGATAGTAATGCTCTTGCCATTCTACCCCCACCCCCACTCTGCAGCCAGTGACAGGCATCGAGGTGTGCCTTGGACCCTTTGCCCCAGAGTTCACCCCATTCTCCTAAAATGTGCCCATTTCAGCGTATTTCCTTATGGAATGAGGTGAATGTAAAGCCCAAACACCCCAAGGCACACCTCGACACCTGTCACTGTTTGAAGGGTAGGGTGAGGTGAAATGTTGTGACCATCATGGGTGACGATCCAGAGGCACACCCCAATGCCTGTCCATCTCCGCAGGGTGAGGGTGGAGTTGGTGTCAGTTCAATACATCAATGCCATTCCTATACTGCATCTGTCTAACTCCTGCAATTCCACTGCTAGTACCAGCAAGCAAACATTCAGCATTGACAAATGCTTGTTTCCTCTGCAACCCTTGACCCTCCCTTTTTCTCTAGTAGTGGTGCACTAACTGGTAGCATACCTCCAGTGAAGGAACATGCTCCCTTGTCCATCATCATGAGTCACAGTGACACCACCTAATATCCCCAGGCTGGGATCAGCTGGCCTCCTAATTGTCTCTATCCTGTGTCTGCTCTTTGACTGGCATGGCAGTGAAAAGAATTACATTTTTTCAATAAATGTGTTCTCTGGTGCAGTGCCGGGCTCCTACTGGTTACACTAGACCATCAGGGAAAATAAGGGCTCCTGGCACTGGATTCCCACCTCTCTTTCTTCACGCATGTAATAATTTACTTCATACAGTGCCCCATTTAGGCATATCAGTTCTGTACACTGGGCAAGGGTTGGATATCTGTTTTCATAAAATGGGTTTCAAAATCCTTCAGAATCCCAGCAACATCATTGGGTTAAACACATCACCTGACCATTGATTAGTCTCTGGTATACACACAGTTCATACCCTAACCTACCTAGCAACAGCTTAACTAAATGAAAATAAAATCATTTTCCATTACAATACAAATGTTTGGTGTCTTCAAAATAATGCACTTCCCACATTTATTCAAAGGTACTTGACCTTTGTTGCCAAACCCCCATATTCTACCTAGCAACAACCCAACTACAGGAAAATAATACATTTTTCCATTACAAAAAAAAAAGTATCAATTTTATAAGCACAATAACCCACTCCAGCACTTTCTGGGTGCACTGAAAGTCATTCGTCCATTGACCACATGCTTTCCAATTGACTTGGGTGCGCATTTATTCTCTAGAAATGAATGCCCTGTTGTGAGCTTATTGCTTACTGGAACCCTTTCCTGTCTGTTGTTCCTTTCCTACATTTTAAGTATTTTACCAGGTGCATGCTTGCTTCTAAGTGTGTCTGGTATAGTTACTTCTTAGGTTACTGCTGCTACCATGGTTGCAGTCAGGGTTTAACAGTGCCCTGCTCCTCCTTGGCAAGTACTGGACTTTGACTTGAGTTCTGCAATATGTTTAAATGTGCCCTGAGGGGCATCTCTTATTGGATAAGAATGTTCTATTTCTTGCTGTTTGGGCAAGAGGACTGCAAAACAAAGCTAAGCCGTTCCATCCTCCCAAACAGCATGGGAGAGAATGTTCTTATTTAATAAAAGACACCACTTAATAAGCATATAAGTCACTCAAATTGGTTAGAGTGATTTATAATAAAGTTTAAAATTGTTGTTATTTTTAAAACCGAGTATAATATTCCTCCCCCACCAATGAAGTGGAATGGGAGCTCCCCTTTAATGCTCCCATTATGAAAAGACCAGTGGAAGCAGTATAAGAGCCCCTGTGGTTGTGAAAGCTGATTAGCTGAAATTGTGTAAGTGATTTATAAAGTGTATTGGTGGTTAGCTACTGTATAACTGGTGCAGCCAGCACCTGTTCTACCCCATTTGTGGCTGAGAAACAAGTTCTGTATTTCCTTCACTGAAAGAGTTTGGTACTGTAAGTGACTTTTTTAAAAACTTTCAGTGTTACTGTCAGTGCAGTGGAAAGCCTACTGCTCACAGCGCCGGCAGCCTGTGTTCATGAACAAGCCAGGGTCGTCGGGAGTGGACTGAAGGGGGGAGGATTGACCGTCACAGAGGACACTCTCCACCTCTGGGGAGGTGGGGCACTATTCTTCACCATGATACTGCCAAAAAAAAGTTAGAAGTAAATCAGCTCCTGTTGTGATGGAAATCACCAGGACTACACACAGGAATCCAAAGACAGTCCATTTAATAACAGTAGTGCATAAATACCATCAGCAGCAACACAAAGCAGCATACGGTGGGTGGTAGAGCAGCTTAAACAGACTGACATTTCACTTGGCCACTGCCAAGCTTCCTCAGAGTTATCTAAGCGCATTGTGAAAGTGCTCAGTTTTTTACAGTGACTCACAATGTGATTTAAAATCATCCCACCAATCAGTGGATTCCCTGTCATGGAGGTGTGTTTAAAACTTAAAAACATATATCCCAATCTTCAAAACATGGACCAGCAATAAAAATGGTACTTTATATTAGCAGTTTACATCATAAATATCTGTACTATTATAGTAATGTACAATTTCATATGTTATGGTAAACTTAAAAGATAAATAAATGCTGTAATCCAGGCACTTTTACTAAAACAAATTCCACTCTCCTGGCCTGGGTGGGGGATGTAGCAAGCATCGGTGTGCTGGCACTCAGCACCTCCACTGTGGTGCCACCTGATGATTACATTATTTTCCTGGTAAATCCCCCACCAGACCTGACCCCCCCCCCCCGTGGGGAAAGCCATGACTCTATGAAAGTCATCAGCCACTGGGCAGAGGAGCTGGACGGATCAGAGAGTACCTAAGTAGCTGCTAAGAGAGTCGGATTCTGGTGACAGGAAGGGGCATACAATATAGAGATCACACAAAAGAAAACTTACAATGACCCAGTGTTTGGGCATTGCAGATACTGTGTCGGTAACCTGGATTTGGAAGCAAGCCCAGAACACTGGCAAATGAAGAAGACCAAGAAAAAGAATTAGCATTTATATAGCACTCTTTATGCACATTGTATCCCAAGGTGTTTAACAAGCAATGAAAGACTGGTAGTGAACCTGTAGTAGCAGCCATTTCACCCATCAACCCCCCCAACACACAGCCTTGGACAGTTGCATGAACTGGTTTTATGGAAAGGGGAATGTTGTCCAGAACACCAGAGGAAATCTACTCCTTCAAAAAGTGCTTTGGGGTCTTTTACTTTCACCTGAACCCCCACCAGGATAGCACCAGAGAGGTGTAGAAGGGACCTCGGTTTAATGTCTCATCTGAAGGATAGCCCACCCTGACAGTACAGCACCCCCCTTAGTGCTGCACTTGGGTGCCAGAATTTATGGTACGATCCCAATTTCAGAGTGGGACTAGAACCCACAACATTCTGGCCCGGAGGCAGATGTGCTACCCACTGAGCCACACTGACACCTGTGGGCACCTATGATCAAAGAGTGCTGCTGGCAGCCCTGCACCTTCAGGCAGGCAGAGCGCACTGCACTTTCACAGCATGTGCAACCCTTACAGTGAGGTCCTTGATGGTTACCATCCAGCTGCAGGGGGCGCTGTATACAGCTAAATCCACCTAATGGCTGTGTGTGTGTGTGTGGCACCACTGTGGGTGGAAGGAACTGGGATGAGAAAATTGTGACAGTCACCCTGCTCTGACCGAATGATGGCAGTCGGTACTCTGGGACCCCATACCATGGAAGCTATGTAGTAGTGATGGGCGAGGAAGATGTCAGTTAAAGGTTGGAGAAAGGTCTGAATGGGACCATTGGAAGGACATAAAGGAGGAAAAATCTGGATGAAAAAAAAAACTTCCAGTATTTTCGCAGGACTGTTTGTTTGCCTACTCCTCTTCTGTGGACTATAAGGGCATTTCAACAAAGATCCCAATTTTTTAACTGGAGAATGATATTGTTTTTCTCTTTTCTGTACCGTTTATAATTTTAAGTGGAAATGGGCCAACACAACGCAGTATGTTCTTTTTCAATTGCAGTAGGGATCAGCTGTGACTGAGATAGTCCAGCTGCCAAAATCAATGCTGTGTTACTGGGAGACTGACAGGCAGTAATTTGCATGTGAAGTGAGGGTTGGGAAGGACTGTAGCAAAATGCAGAAAAAAATTCTTCCCCAGCCAGATTTAACAATTTCTTGGAACAATTCCCAGTGTTTTTGTCTCAGATTTTAGCTTTAGTCACACACAGCAGATGACTGAGGAAATATTCTGAATGACCCCCCCCCACCCATTTTTTTTCTCATTTCAAGAGACTGTGTCCTCATTGAAGTGCCAGGAAAACATTTCAGAAACTCTCTGCTCTGTTAGTGGTGTTATTATGCTTGTAAACCAGTCTTAGTCCTGCTGCTCAATTTCAGCCCACTACTACACACATTAAAACTGTTCTGTGCTTTTCATAGCCAGATCTCTGTTCAGGCTTCAGGAAGCTTTTCATCTGTAAACGTGTCTTTGTTTCATCCTTAAGCAACGGTTTTCTTAACAATTCCCTGACATGTCGACATCAAGACCATGATTCTGATTATGTTTTTGTTTACTACCTGGGCATTTTCCAGTCTTGGGCTCAAGTTGATGGAGTCTCTTGTGCCAGACTGTGCTAAAGCATATGGCAAGTTAATGGTTCAGAGGATTCTGTTTCAAAATAAATACATTATTCGTAAACAAGGGCATCGCAATAGACATCTGCACAGGTGGATGGTTCCACAGAAAATTAGACCTGTCTTGATTATTTGTTTGTGATCAGATAGGAAAAAAAGAGCTGTAAACAATGCCATTTATCATTATAAAGCGCCTTAACAAGGCCATTTCAAGGCACAGTACAGGAGACTAAGCTTAAAGTAACAGTATTTTTGGCTGGCAGAAATTTTCATCATTTTTTTTTTTTTTAGCAAAACTGTATTACTGACATCTTTAGATTCATCCTCCATATAGTTTTAAATTTCTCAGATATTTTTAAAACAGGTTTTGAGATAATTTTGTAATTAATGACTCAAGTCATTAAAGATGGCTGTCACCTGCAATTTTTAAAAATCGCTTCCATTGAGATTACCTGTTAAATGTACATGCTAGATTTATACTGTGGATATATTAGGATGGTGCTACTACAGGTTTCTAAAGGTAATCAGCACAGTACTTTACCAAGATATTGATTTTTTTCATGGTGGGCTCGGCACAGAAGTGGGGACTTTTAAACACTTCAAAATCCCATATGTTACTTTAGGAATGAAAGAAAACAAAATAAAACATTGATATATTGATGTTTTTGCTAGAAGAAAAAACATTGTTGAAAAAACTGGATAACGAGGGGGCGCTGTTGAGCCCAAGCTTGTTGGCAGCAGACTAGAACAGCTCTTAAACAGAGAATTATAACTTCTTAAAAACTACTTATTTAGAGTAAAAACTAAGGTAAATACTTTGCACCACTGGAAAGAGGAGGATTTGGTGCCCAAAATGGGTAACCCACGGAAGGATAGAAAGGGCACAACTAGTGGAAAGACTACAGGTTCCACTCAACCCATGAGATTGGGCCTTGAGATGCAGGCTGCCTTGCAACCAGAATCTGAAGAAACTATGTCTTCCATTGGGACGAAACTTCAGAGGCTTATCTCCTCGGTCTCAGATTTAAATACCAAAATAGATAGTTTCAACTCCAGAGTCACGGTCGTACAGAAAACAATGGGAAACCCTACAAACGGAAATGACTGACCTTAGAAGAAGTACTGATTCAGCAGTGGCAGCATCATCGACGATAATAAAAGAAAATACACACCTCCGGGCCAGATTAGAATCTTTGGAGAATCAGGCTAGAGCATCTAACATTCGGTTTCTTGGATTGCCGGAGGGGATCGAAGGGGATCACACCCTCATGTTCCTACAGGACTGGCTAAATGAAAAACTGGTTCCAGAAGGGCAGAGCATAAAGTTTGGATTGCAAAAAGCTTACCGAATCACACCGAGGGACCTCCAAGCTGACGGTGATACCTCTCACACCTTGCTTCTTGTCACTGATGGCATGGGCACTAGAGACAAAATTCTTAGTCTGGCAAGGAAGGCTGACCCTCTTTGTCAGGATGATCACCCCATCTTTCTGTTCCCAGATATAAGTCATGGGACTTGCATGAGGCACAAGAAGTTTGATGGGGTTCGGAAACGTCTGAGGGAGGCCTCGATTCCCCACGCGGTGTTATTTCCTGCCTGGCTGCGAGTAGTACACGATGGGAAGGTATGAGTCTTTTCCAACCCAACCGAAGCAGGCAAGTGGGTTTCACGATTTGTCACCAAGCTTCGGAATAACGACGACAGCGACTCCGAACTTCTCGACGGAGACTGAGGGATATTAAACTGAGATTGGTGACTGTTCTTTCCTATAACTGGATATGGGGCTTCTTACACCAATTAATCTACTGTAAGCATTGTTATAGCAGTTATGATTTTGGGCTAATCCCTAACCTTATGGTGAGTTTGCTGCCAAAGATATTTAATTTAGTATATTTTTAACTTGTAGGTATAAGGTATGATGCCATCAGTCCCATTGTGGGACGAGACAGTTCAGTCTTTACATTTGGACTTTAGCTTTAAATTGAAAGAGTCATACCCCTCATGGGCTTATTTGTACAGCATAATAATACGTTTACTTATTTAGTTAACTGGTTTAGCGATCCCTCTACATGTGGTATCAAAATATTAGAGATGCATCTATCCTGTATTAAGGACCATTGTGGGACGAGACAGTTCAGACTTTACATTTGGACTTTAGCTTTAAATTGAAAGAGTCATACCCCTCATGGGCTTATTTGTACAGCATAATAATACGTTTACTTATTTAGTTAACTGGTTTAGCGATCCCTCTACATGTGGTATCAAAATATTAGAGATGCATCTATCCTGTATTAAGGAGATTATTCCATCTCCCTAAGGTTACTGTAAAGCTACATGGACTGTCTCAAATATGGAATGTATGTGTTTAATAACATATGAAAACAATAAACAAAGTTAAAAAAAAACCAAAACTGGATAACAAATACTACTACTTTAAGGTCTATAAACATCTCAGAAGCCTTAAAGGAGAACTGCCTTGAATCTGCAAGCCTGTGTTTTCTGTAGAAGCTGCATGTCCAATACTGGTTCACATTCTGTTTTTGTTCCATTTGTACTGACCGTTTAGTAAATTCACTGAGTGTTTCTGCTTTTCACTGTGGTGGGCAGTACCATTTTAGAACTGTATGATATGGTTCTAAGCATGCGCTCTAGAGCTATGGACGCTTAATGCCGTGGCTCTTACAGAAAAAGCAGTACCCATTAATATCCACATTTCTAAACACATCAGATCACGTCAAAAATTACGTCTTCTGAAAGAGAACACCAGCTTCATTCCAGTACCAAAACTGAGGACTTTGAGTAACTATTGCCATTTTTATGTTTGCTTGAGCGCATGCGCAAGAAACATTATGTGGCAGCGTAGGAGAGAAGCGGTTATGGAGGTGCAGCACTGTGGCAGCCAATGCCACCGCTGCATTTTTGGGCTTGCCTGTCTGTACCCAATGCAGTGGCACACTGCTGCTGACACTAGTTCTGCAAGCAAGCCACCAACTTGAAACGAATTCGGCGCTGCAATGAGGGAGTGACCCATCATTGTAGGGTGGTGCCTTGTCTGGTGCAACATTTCAAGAAACATGGCAGTGGCTGTTGCCGTCTGCCTCTCACACAGTGCATTTACATGTGGTGCAGATTTCCGACCGATGTCGGGGGTGCCCAATCCCCCTGTCGGCATGCCCCCTCCCTAGTACACTTGCTGATGGGGGAGCCCAATCCCTGTCGACTTAATGTCCCCCCCATTAGTAGTGTGCTGAGGGGGGTGCCCAATCCCCCTAGGCTCATGCGTCCACCCAAACAGAGATACATTGTATGTGCTGACAGGGTGCCCAATCCCCATTGGCTCCAGGTGGCCTCCCAAATAAACACCCAGGTGGCACACTGGGAGCCTACCCCAGTGTGACAGTTGTCCCGGTAAATGAAAAAAAAAGTCCTGTGATATCTTTTTTTTTTTTTTTAATCTGTGAAAACAGAAAACCATCCCTCGTTGTCTCCGGTGCCCCTTCCCCCAACCCACACCCACCTTCTACGCACCCCCCTCACCCCATACTTACCTCCAGAGCCCAGCATGATGATCTTCAGTGGAGCGGAAACACATCTGCACTCTTCAAAGCCGACCGCGAACTGAAGAAATGCCGGTAAGCTGTATAATGGCATAAATTGTTTTTTTTTTCAACTTAGGTGGATTTCTTGGCCATTTTTTGAATTTTCCACCAAATTTTCAACATGGGGTTCTTGGGACCCAACCTCATGAATTCAGTTACGGTCATGTGGTTATTTGGTCCCAAAAGGTGATTTCATGGTCACTGTGCGGAATCACCTTTTGGGACCGATTAATGAAATGATAGTGTTACTGTTCATGAGGTGGGCTCCCAAAAAGCCTATGTTGCAAATTTGGTGAAAAAAATTACAAAAAAATGACTGTGTTACAAGCATGTGTTGCGCAGTTTCCACACACACACTCGTAACTTCAAGAATTTGTAATATTTTCACTCCAGATTTTCAACATCGGCATTTTTTCACACCTCCTTATGAACAGTATAGCTGTCATTTTCACATCCTGGCCAAAATGTGTTTCCGCATATCCAGCGCACAATGGCACAGTCACTGTGGGAAATCATTGTTTGGGACAGATTAAGAAAATCACAGTGACACTGTTCATGAGCAGAGGTCCCAAAATGCCTATGTTGAAAGTTTGGTGACAAAAGTCCACAAAATGACTGTGTTACGAGCGTGCATTGTGCAGTTTCACACTCATAACTTCAAGAATTTGTAATATTTTCACTCCAGATTTTCAACACTGCCATTTTTGCACACCTCCTTATGAACAGTACAGCTGTCGTTTTTCACATCCTGCCCGAAATGTGTTTTTGTACATCTGGCACACAATGGCGCAGTCGCTGTGGGAAATCAACATTTGGGACAGATTAAGAAAATCATAGTGACACTGTTCATGAGCAGAAGACACAAAATGCCTATGTTGAACATTTGGTGAAAGAATTCCATGAAATGACTGTGTTACGAGCGTGCATTGCGCAGTTTCCATGTGCATTCATAAGTTCTAGAATTTTTAATAATATTACTCCAGATTTTCAACATTGCAATCTCTTCATACCTCCCTATGAATGGTACAGCTGTCATTTTTCACATCCTGCCCAAACTGTGTTTTCGCACATCTGGTGCAGAATGGCGCAGTCGCTGTGGGAAATCAACGTCCGGCACAGATTAACAAAATCACAGTGCCACTGTTCATAAACAAAGGTCCCAAATGCTTTCATGAGGTGGTGGTCACAAAAAGGCCATGTTGAAAATTTGTAGTGCAAATACCAGCAAACACCCGGGGCATTAGGGTTTCTAACCATAATGTCCCACCCTGTGCAGACTGACAGGTGTCAGGGCTGTGCCTTGGATTGCCAGCTGTAATGCTCATGCCATTCCACTCCCACGCCCACCCTGCAGCCAGTGACAGGCATTGAGGTGTGCCTTGGCCTCTTCAGCCCCAGAGTTCACCCCATTCTCCTATACTGCACCCATTTCAACATATTTCCTTATGGAATGGGGTGACTGTGAAGCCGAACACCCCAAGGCACACCTCAGCAGTTATTGGTGTCTGCAGGATAGGGTGAGGTAAAATGGCATGAGCGTTATGGGCAATGACCCAAAGGCACACCCCAATGCCTGTCCACCTCTGCAGGGTGGGGGTGGGTTTGGCATCACTTCAGTACTTCACTGCCATTCCTGTTCTGCATCTGTCTAACTCATGCACTTCCAATGCTAATACCAGCGGGCAAACATTTAGCATTGACAAATGCTTGTTTATAGTGGTTAGAACTTTAGCACTTCTGAACTCAGACAGACATGGCTAAGGCAGCTGCTGAGGCTAATGTAACACTGATCTATTAGTACAGTTTAACAGCAACTCTGACCTTAAAGACATTTTCCTATCAATTAAAACTGACCTTAATGGGCTCAAACAGCTTAAAGACTCATTTACCAACTTAAAAAATAATGTCCACGAAGCTCATACCAGAACTGAAGCAACCGAGAACAGGCTCTCGTGGTCGGAGTACCTGATATTTAAATTAGAAGGCACTCTGAGCAAACAAGCAAAACAGATGAACAAATGTATGGAACTTTGTAAGTTTACTATTGAGGAGTACACGGGAACACCTTGTAAAATAGGGCTTGCCCTAATGGTGCTGTAATTGAAGTGTCATTTATATCCTGTTAAAAAATAAAAGTTTTTACTACTACTGCTACTACTACTACTAGATTTCTTATTTGCTCCATAAGGTAGATGGCTTAGAAAATAATGACAGATGAAACAATGTTCACCTAGCAGGTCTGTCTGAAAAATCAGAAGGTCCAGCTATGATACTCTTTCTACAGAGTTTCCTCACTAACTTGTTAAAAATCAAACTGACTAGCCTCTATTAATTGAGGGGCCCATTGATCACTAGCACCACCACCAAAAACAAATGAAAGACCCATACAGTACCAAACGTCTGACAGTAGAATCTTGGTAAAATCAGGAAATTAGACTAACAATTATGTTTTTTTTTTTTTCCGATTCATACTTCATTGAAGGAGAACTACAGTCACAATTTGCAAAAACGTATGTTGTGCAGAGTGTTTTGGTTTGTATGTGTGTGTAGTCCTAGTGTGTTCTTCCCTTTGTCTGCTATTAGGAGTTTTTTTTTCTAAATTAGCCTGCTAGTTTTATGGCCCCTGGGGAATCTTCATCAGCATGGTTTATTGGTCTTCTTGTCCTCACAATGCCTTCTGTCTCATGAGAAAGTGACGTATCCGGGATCATGGATTCAGCAAAGCACTGGTTTAGGG
Organism: Neoceratodus forsteri; assembly: GCA_016271365.2. Taxonomy (NCBI): domain Eukaryota; kingdom Metazoa; phylum Chordata; order Ceratodontiformes; family Ceratodontidae; genus Neoceratodus; species Neoceratodus forsteri. The sequence goes on from JADMNL010000025.1 coordinate 132,012,654, forward strand.
TCACTTTTACAACAGCAGAGCTGTGATATTAAGTAACTTTCCTTATCCAGTGAGCATGAATAGCTACATCTACAGTTTAGTAAATGCTTGAGGGCTAATTGAGTGGATTATTCTGTAGGAAAACAGCTAGTCTTTACTAATTATAGCATCAATGGTCTGAGGTGATTTGTGTGCTTTTCATGGCTGTATGTAGTTTGATGAAATGAAAAGTTTTAAAAGCAAAACCTTTACTCCTGCTGGCTAGACCTGACACACATATAAAAAAGAAAAATACTGAATTAGAACTATTTAGTGGTGGCCAGAACATCAGGCTCCTATCTCTAGTACTTGCTGAATCAGTAGTCCCAGACATGTCACTGTCACATGGCACAGGAGGGATTGTAGGAAAAAGAAGAGCCATACATATTGCTAAGATGGAGTTCCCCAGGGGACATAAAACTATCATATATCTAGCAGGCTAATGTAGAAAAAACTCTTAATAGCAATCAAAGGGAAGGACACACACACAAATAAAACACTCTGCACAACATATGTTTTTGCAAATGTTGACTGTAGTATGCCTTTAAGTCTGTAGTTCCCAAAGTCAAGAAAGATGCTGGTCATTAACCTTTACTATTGCTGTCACACCAGAGCAAAACAAATGTATGTTTCTTATTAAATCTTCCTCACTTGCTAGTTTTAAAAACCAGGGACTTGATTTTCTTTTTTTTTTATTTTTGTTATTTATACTTTTTCAGGTTTATCCCCCTTTTCTCCCCTGTTCCCAGCACCCCAGCACACAGGTGTCGTGCATGCATGGAGGCATACGCATGCTTTATGGAGACAGCACAGCCCCTTCCACCGCTTTCCTTGGCTGTCACCGGAGCTCCTTCTGGTTGGTGCCACCATCCGTCCTCCACTGGGTGGCAGCCAATGGCCAGGGAGCCTCAAGTCCCTCCCAGAAGGAGAGAGCTGCCCTGCAGCAGCTCAGTCTCACTCCTCACCCTCCCCTTCCTGGCTTACCCCCCGAAAACCAGGGCTTATTCCTGAACCTGGGTCACCGTCGCAGTGTAAAGTGTGGTGCCCAGCGCCTCAGCCCTCAGTGCCACCGGGCTGGCATTAGGGGCTTGATTTTCAAAGAGCCTTGCATTGCACAGGGACTATGTCCCCATGCACAACTACCTAGTGTGGGGCAAAATACTTGCACTGGTGAAAATTTTATTTTGAACATTGTTTTGTGCACAGGTAGAATTTTCCATTTTTTGCACATATGCGACACCTGGTAATACCAAGTGTAGCATCTGCACAAAATACATTGTGCATGCTGCCAAAAAATGTGGAAAAGGCTGCAAAAAGGCAACTTTTTTTAAAACTGCTTGCACACAGCAAAAATTGGGGTTATGCAAGGGCACCATCCTTTTTGCTGGACGTGTGCCATTTTTCCACTTTTGAAAATCCGATCCTGGCATATTTTGACCTGCGTATCCTCTGTCAGTATCCTGGAACCCTTCCAAATTTTCAATAAATGAATCATCTGCAGTCTGACTTTATTTTGATTGTATGCTTTGTTTATTTTTTACTTTGTTTTAATTTATCATTGTTGTCTAGAGCTTTTCTTTTCATTCAGTTTCTGTATTTTGTTTTCTTAGGACCCACTCAAAAACAAAATGGCTGCATCTCATGGAGCTATGGTGGGTGACATTTTAAACAGACCAATCAGTCAGTCAGTGTATTTAGAGCTTTAACCTCTTGTTTGCTGGAATTTAGGCTAAATCAGCTCTTGAGGTACTGAACATCTCAGGTATGATGCTTGCTTGTGAGCAGGGAGCTGAGAAGGCCATGGAGCACTATAATATGATTCTTATGGCTGCCTCAGACTCCCTTGTACCTTACCATGTTCATCCCCTGACATGCCAACGCAGTTCACTGTAGTACTGTGATGAGCTGTGTCGGTTGAAGACTAAGGGATGGAAGTTGGAGCATTCTTGGAGAAGATCCCAGTCTGAAGGGGACAGGTTGGCGCTGAAGATTCACTATGGTGAGTATCAATGGGCAATCATCCTGAAATAAAAAGAGTTCCTATCAAGGTTAATTGCTGCAGAGAAAAAACAGCCTGCTCAGCTCTTTCGCACTGTAGACAGGTTGTTAAATCCTTCCTGACTGCAATCTGTTCAAGCTTTTTCAGCAGAAAAGTGTGAGAAGTTTGGCAGATTTTTCTCTGACAAGGTGCCCTCCATCCTGTTGGGCATTTCTTCAAGTGGTATGTCATGAGCTGTTGATGGTCAACCTTTAGGTGTTGTAGATTCACCTACCTGGAATGAGTTTCAGCCAGTTGCTGAAGAGGAGGAGAAACTCCTTAGTGATTTTGGGTTTGTGCTCCACTTGCGGTATGCTGGACCTGAAGCCTGCCAGGCTGCACTTGGGCTGCAGTGAATCCCTGGGCCCAGTTATCACTGATATTGTTGGGTGTTCCTTAAGGAAGAGTGTCTTTCTCTCTGCCCTGAAAAAGGCAGGGATCAGACCCCTTTTAAAAAGGCCATCCTTGGATACCGGTGATCTAGTGAATTACAGGCCCATTTCAAATCTTCCCTTTTTGAGGAAGGTTATCAAGAAGGTGTGGTGGAACAACTTATGGATCATCTAGAGAAATATGACATCTATGAACCTCTCCAGTCTGTTTTTTGTCCCCGCTATAGCACTGAGACCGCACTTGTCAGGGTGACTCATGATCTCCTCATGGCAAGGGATTGAGGACTTGTATTATTTTGGTTCTTCTGGATCTCTCATTGGCATTTGACACAGTTGACCATAGGGTGCTGTTGGATCACCTGAGGAATTATATGGGTCTCCTGGCACAGTCCTGCAGTGGTCTGAGTCCTACATAGCAGGGAGAATGCAGCAGGTTGCCCTAAGTAATTACATTTCTGGGTCTTTTGCACTCTCTTGTAGAGTTCTTCAAGGGTCGATCCTGGCTGTTTTCTGCATACATGTTGCTATTGGGTGAGGTCATTAGATGGTATGGTGTTGGGCTTCACTGTTATGTGGATGATGCTTAACTAAACTTGTCTTGCTCTCTCGGTGGGTATCAAGCTGCTTTAGTGTTGGGGCGATGTCTTGCTGAGATCATTGACTGGATGCCCTCAAACTAGCTATGTCTTAATCCAGGGAAGCTGGAGGTCATGATGATCAAGCCGGGCCAGGGGGGCTTAGCAATGATGGGTGGATTGGAAACAGTTCCTTCTTTGGGTGGCTAATCTCTCAGAGCTGTAGAATTTTATTTATTTATTGAGATCTTTGAGCTGGAAGCTCATTTACAAAAGTTCTACATCAGTAGAAAATAACAAATTACAGATAATTCAAACAGAAACATATGACAGTACTTGAATTTTGAAAAATGTGACCATAGAAAAATATAAGTTGCAGTGAAAATCTTAAACAGTTAATAATACAGGTGAGTATAGGGTTGCATACAATGCGAGACTAGAGCTGCAGTACTTACACTACTAAGCAGAATAACATTTAATTGTCCAAGTATAGGGAGGGACAGGGAGGGAGGAGAGAAGTATAGATGGAAATAAGTGCATCAAGGCGTGAAAAAGGGGATAAGATAGGGTTCACCGGGGGGAGGGGAGAGGGAGAAGAGAGTGCGAGGAGGGTAAGGAAAAAGGAAACAGGGTAAGCAGTCGCAGCTGCCCAGGTTGGCCAGCAATCACAGCTGCTCCAATTGGTGAGGTGTTGGTGGAGTTTTCTTTTAAATGACCCCAGCCTGGGCTGATTGGTTATGTCCAGGGGGAGTTTATTGAGCCAAAAAGGGTAATGGTACGCAAATGTCCTTTGCACCTGCAAGGTATGAAAGAAGGGGACAATAAGAGATTGTCTGGTACTACTTCTCATGCAGTGGGGGTTAGGGGCCATAACGAGGAGCTTCTGGATCGGGGGGAAAGTCCCAGACAGTTCCCCCCTACCCTTGAGTAAACATATTTAGTATTGTACTCTGCCTTGAAGGTTTAGTCAGCTAGTTTGCGCTTATAGGTCACAAGTGTGGGTTAGACGGTAAGTACCTAGGAGCAGTCGGCAGGATTTATTTAGGGAAACAGAAACCCTTTTGAGAGTGGAGTCTGGGGAGCACCATAAACCACTAAATCATAATCAATGATGGACAGAATGGAGCTTTTTATGGCGAGAGATGGGCATCTTGTAACAGGCAGCATCGGCTGCTGTAGAGTAGGACAATTCTAGGGTTGACTACCTTTACAATTTGTTCTGTATGCTGAACAAATGAAAAAGAGCTGTCCAGGGTGACACCAATATATTTGAAGATTTGAACTTGTTCTATTGGGGTAAGACGGTTATTGTGGATTGTCAGTTGAAAGTCTTTATACTTTATAGATGCAGTGAAGAATCTTGAGGTCAGGTTTGGATTGCAAGCTGATGCTAGAACAACAGGTGTCAGTGCTGGTCCGATCTGGCTTCTACCATTTCCATAGCACTGACAGGTTCAAACTACATCTGGTGCCCTCTGAGCTGGTGATGATCATTCATGCTTACATCACCTCTAGGCCTGACTATTGCAACGCTCTATACTTAGGTTTATCCAGACGTTTGATGTGACACCTGCAGCTGGTCCAGAATGCTGCCGCCTGGCTGACTGTGAGAACGTCTCAGAGGGACCATGTCATGCTGGTGCCGCATGCACTGCACGGGCTGCCTCTGTGGTGATGCATCACCTTTAAGATATGATTTGTTGACTTTCTAGGCACTAAGTGGTTTGGGACCTGACTACTTAAAAGATCTCCTGGTTCCTTACCTCCCAACCCAACCCCTTTGTTTCACTGATGTGTGCTTGCTTGTTGTCCGTCCCCCTCCCACTTTAAACAATCTGGGCAAAGAGCCTTTGGTGTGGCCACTTCCATGCTGTGCAATACTCTTCCCAGGAGTGCCCACTCTGCCTGCACAGTGGAAACCTTTAAAACCATGCTGGAAACATACTTATTTACTCAGCCATTCCCCAGATACTTTTTTTAATACCATATATCATAAAGTTAATTTATGTTTTTATGGTGCTTTATGATTCTGTTTTTACTGATGTACAGTGCCCTGAGCCTATGGGAAGGGGTACTTTAGAAATAAAGTTGCCTTGCCTTGTCCATGTAGTTTGGATATGAGCCTAGCACTGGCGTAACTCCACAGTTGGAAACACTAAGCTCAGCAGGCAAAACTGGGTATATGCTGGTGTCATCACTGTACAAATTATATGGGAGGCAGTATAGCACAGTGGTTTAAGGCTCTGAGCTACAAACCTGAAGACCTGGGTTTGAATCCCACAGCCCCCACTCGCATGCTGTGTGACCTTGAGCAAGTTACTTAACTTCCTTGTGCTCCCAGGTTACACTTGTAAACAAGCTTCAACTAAGTGCGTCATTCCTGGTTAAAACAAAACAAATGGTTGCATCAACAGATAACATACTGAAGTGCAGTAGGAACAAGTAGAGTCTAATATATTTCACAATATTTTAGTTTAAGATAGGGATACAGGAGCACTCCCAGTCCACAAAGATAAACACCCCTGAACTTTGCAAAATCTTCTGTTACGATAATTCCCTGCAGCCTAGTCCTTATTGAAGTTTGCAAAGAGTTTTGCTTTTGTTCTGCTACAGTATGAAGAAGGCTATGAACTCTGTGACATCTGATTGCTATTAATTGACAATGCATCCTGGACCTGCCCTTTGTATTTCTGACAGTTGGCTGCAATGATGTGCTCAATTATGAATTCAGAAAGGGAGGGGGTGGGAGGTAATGGTTAATTGTACTTGTACCATGGCAATAATGAGAGAGGTGGAACGGAGAGCAGCGATTGGTGAAACGGCATCACGGGATCAAAAGTAGAGCGGGTATTAATCCATGATAGATGCCGTGCCCGATAAGGTAGTACCGAAATGAGCCAGACCCCCAGCTTAGCAGCACTGGCCACAGGTGGGGAGCGAGTCTTAGATAGGCAAGCGCAGCACAGGGAGAGGGAGATGAGCTACATGCAGAGTGCAGCACAGGGGAAGACAGCACACCAGAGAGGCACTAGCTGCACAAGATGCAGCGCCCGACATTGGACGACTGTGCCGGAGGCAAGGGGAAGTGACCTGGGCTGCATGTAAATGTCGGAGCGATCGGGCACCACGGTGACTGAGCAGTGCAGCGGAGACCTCCAACGCATGGCACAAAAGAAATACCCACGCAGATCCGCACAATTTCTGCACTGGCATGTGAGTCGCACAGTATTACCTTTCCTTACACGTAGTGAATATTTTGACTGCATCAGCATCTTAATGCTGGTTTTGAACAAGACTTGAAAGTGCAGGAAAAATGTTTCCTTAGAACTCCGAGTCCCTTTGTTATCTTGTTCAAGGCAGACGAAATAGGCTCCTGGTGACTCTCTCGTTGCACGGCCCATGTTACAAGCGCATTAAGCCACTCCAGCGGTGGTATCTAATGCGATTGATGCATGGTTGGGCGGTTGTTTGCTCTCGGCCTCCGGCCTTGGGCCACAACCCTCCCAACCATGCATCAATCCAGCATTAGATGCCACCATCGTCGTAGCTTAATGCTTACATGTATGGTGCATTGTGTACAACTTTAATTTCTTCAAGTGGATGGAAAGTAATAGAAGGACAGAAAAAGTTGCAGTAAACCTCTGCCGCAACCCTATTTGTTGGGGGATTTTACAGTTCATTGGTCAGACAGAAATGATGTGTCATTAGTTAATGATGGATTTAAACCTAAGGGGCTGGAGTTTTTAAAAACGTGGCGCAGAGCTTTCATCAAGTGCTGCGCCATGACACTTAAGTTTTGGCAGTGTGCCAAACCCCTTCTCTGCAACTGTGCCCGATTGTACAATCTCGGGCACAGTTGCAACACTTTCTACAATTTACGGCAGCTTGCGCCAAATATCTGGCGCAAGCTCCGTAAAAAAGGCCCTCAGGATTGCTGCAGGCTAGACCAGGAAAAGTTGATCTAACTTGCAACAATTTGCTCATGGAATAGAAAATCACAGTCATTAGCAAGGAGTACGCCACAAGCCCCGTACGCCATGTATTTGGTGTTCTAGGGGCTTGCGGCATTTTCAGAAACTTGAAAATCCTGTCCAAGGTCTAAAGACCCACGTAGTCAGTAAAAGTTAAAGGAAGGTTTGTTGTTAAGATAGGGCACAAAATACTTATTTATTTATTCATTTATTTATTTTAGAAGGTTTAGCAGGAAAGACATACTGAGCTGGTAACGGCTTGTTTCCAGATGTGTTCTCGGGCTGGGAAGGGGGGAGAGGAAAAGTAGAAACAAAGGTACAGAAATACAGAAATACAAATAGTACAAATAAAAAAAGGTAACATACATTCTTAAAGTTATAATTGCCTATCAAAAAATACATATCACCAAAAGTTAAAAAAGAAATAGATTATGCTTGTCTCAGAAAATAAAATGAACAATAACCATACTTTTGACTCTTATGTGGATTCATACTCTAGGCAATATTTTCTTTTCCATAATGGTTTATATCCTCCATTGGCAGATCGGGCCACTGGACAGCATTGTCTCCTGCACCATGACCATCTCAAGGCTTTCTGTGGTCGAGAGTTGAGTTCCCCCACGGATTTCTCCCCACTGTAGGCCAACCTCCTCCCCAGAAGCACATATCCAGAATTCAAGTTGTGGGGACATGGCAAGGCTTTACAAAACCCAGCCTCCATGTTTCCACTTTTCTGTTCCTTCCCCGGTGCTGCAGCACCAGGAACTGTGTGTGGAGGAGCACACTGCTCAAGCTTGCATGGCTGCCAGGCCCCCACCCGCTGACAGTCATGGAACTAGATGGCCGATTACCCCTCCCCAAGAAAGGAGAGCAGTCCCTGGGGTGCTCGATCCTCTGTCACCCCACCAACCCCCCAACTACCCATGCTCATTGCCAAACACGGGGTTGCCAGTGTGGTAGAAGGTAAGGCATTCAACACCTTAGCCATCCACAGCACCGGGCTGGCCCATCTCACCATCTGGACAGTATTTCCAAGGAAATTTGGAATGATTATGCTGCATTTTTGCACAAATCCAAGAACTGTTTAGATGTTAACAGCATCCTAACTTGATCTGCAATTTCCTGCAGTTGCAACGAACATGACAGTGCTTGTTTGGAAAAAAAAATGCTTGCGTAATTTTTTTTGTTATGTAGGCAGCCATAAATCCTGAAAATGTATGCAGAAACTCAAGTGCCACTGAAAATGAAGTGCTTGAAATGTGGCACAAATAGTAGTAGTCTATATTTTTGAGGCGTCCTTCCCCAGAGGCTCAGGGCACCATTACAAGAATTACATGAAATACAGCAGACACACAGCTATCTAGAATCTTCTCTGTAAGGGGAAAGGGAACCTTGTTTAACCAGGAGTAGCACACTAAGCCAAAGCTTGTTTCCAGATGCGACCTGGGAGCACAAGGAAGTTAAGTGACTTGCTCAGGATCACACGGTATGCACCTAGGCGGCTGTGGAATTCAAACCCAGGTCTCCAGATCTGCAGCTCAGCGCCTTAACCCACTACACTATACTGTAAATAGATACAGATAAAATAATCATATAATAAAAATGTACTGCTAGTCAAATTTAGCTAAACCCCTAATGTTGCATAAACAGAACATTTTGTAGACCCCTTTTAAAGGTCTCTACTGAGGGGGCCTCCCTCAGAGTCCTAGGCAGTGAATTCCAAAGGATGGGGGCTACCATCTCAATGCCCGGTAACCAGATGATGTTAGTCTCACACTTGGGACCACCAGGAGGCCTTCATTGACAGAACGGAGTGGACACCCAGGAGTGTAAGGGTGCAGGAGCTCTAACAGATAGCCTGGGCCCAGCCCATGTGGTGCCTTGTAGGTCAGCAGACCCACTTTTAAGGAGATACACCACTTCACCAGCAGCCAGTGCAGTTCACACAGCACCGGTGACACATGACAAGATCTAGAAAGACCTGTCAGTAGCCAGGCTGCAGCATTCTGCAGCTGCTGCAGGCATCGCAACGTACCTCCCTTGACCCCGAGGTAAAGAGCATTGCAGTGGTCGAGCCTCAAAGTCATGAAGGCATGTACCAGCAGGGCCAGATCGTTAGGTGGGACAGGAGACTTAATCCAGCTGATATACCAAAGATGGTGAAAGCCACTCCCAACTACTGCTGCTACCTGAGCCTTCAGTGTCAGACTGTTATCCAGAAAGACTCCCAGATTTTTCACCTTGGTGGAGGCTAATAATCTAGAGGGGTTGAGCTAACGTCCGGTCTCCCTCTTGGACGCCTCCACTCTCCCCCTTCGACGCAGCTCCACCACTAGCACTTCAGTATTGTCAGGGTTCAGTCTCATCCAGCTTGATGATGTCCAGGTCTGAATCTCGGACAAGCACTTATTAAGCATATCGATTGCATCCGAAGCCCCAGGTACAAAGGACAGGTACAGCTGCGTATCACTGGCATAACAATGAAACACAAATCCATACTACCTGATGATCTCACTGAGAGGCAGCATATACATTGTGAACAACATGGGAAGCAGGACTGAGCCCTGGGGTACTCCAAAAAATAGGGCCACCAGGTGCGAGGAGTATTCTCCCAACATGACTCTATAGGTCCTTTCCTTAAGGTAGGACTCAAACCAGCTAAAACTTTGCCAGTGAGTCCTACATATCCACAGAGCTGGTCCAAGAGTGACTCATGGTCCACAGTGTCAAACGCTGATGAGAGATTGAGGTGTGCAAGAATTTACTGCTTTTCCCTGTCTCTCACCCTGTACAAGTCATTGTGCACCTGAACCACTGCAGTCTCTGTGCTATGCACTGCCCTGAACCCAGACTGGAGGGGCTTATAGATGTTAAAGGCAGTAAGGTGCACCTTGAGCTATAGCGTAGCCACTTTCTCAATAACCTTTCCCAAAAATGGGAGGTTAGAGACAGGTCAGTAAATCGCCAAGCTGTCCAGGTCCAAAGATGACTTTTTCAGCAGAGGTTTCACCAAAGCACTTTTCAGCGACATTGAGAAGACCCCCTCCGACAAGGAGTTCCGGGCGATTTGGAAGTTCCGGTGTGATGGCTCTCCTCTAAGACATTTAGTCTCCTGGCTCCCCGACCCTGCCGGTCAGATTTTCAGTTTTGTCCATTTACTTACCAAATATTCAGCTCACTACCAGGTGTTCCCCTCCCCGACGTGGAGACCTTCTGCAAATCGTCCTCCCAATGGACGTGGAAATGGAGAAACAATCATTGAAACACACTCCACCCACAACCCCGGTAAAAGAGAAGGCCTCGAAGTGGGTTAAAGCAGGAGCTGAGAAATCAACGCCGCACATAGAAGTACAGGGGGGCCCTCTCGGAAGAAAGGTTTCTGGGGGAATTAGCTCTGATGAAAGAAACCCTACTAATGTTGGCTACCGAATTTAAAAGTATGAGAGCCTCCCTCGATCAGCTTGCCACTTGCACAAAGGATAATGAAGCCCGGATTTCATCCCTCGATGACTGGAGGGGCAGGCTGGACCCAGAGACTGTCAACTTGCGCCAGAGACTGAAAAAGACCGAGGAACGCCTGGAGGATCTCAAGGGGCGCTCACACCATAATAATATAAAGGTCCTCGGCCTCCCAGCAGGGGGAAGAAGGTGCAGCCCCCATTATATTTGCCCAAAAACTCTGTGAAAAGCTTGTGGGGCCTTCTCCTAATGGCCCCACATATATTATTGAACGGGCGCATAGATCTTTACATTCCATGCCCTCTGCAGGTTTTCCCCCCCGAGATCCTTACTTTTTCGGGTGCTAAACTTTTTGGATAAACAACATGTTTTGACCCAACTGAAGGACATAAAGGAAATACAGTGGGAAGGCAAGAAAATACTTATAGCACAAGATCTACCTTTCTCTGTATGCCAAAAGCGTTCGGCTCTGCACCCTCTACTCAGCAAGCTAGTGTCTGCAAGTATTAAATTCTGAGTCAGATATCCTGCGGTCTTGCAAATTCTCAAGGATGGCCAGTGGAATTCCTTTGAATCCCTGGAATCGGCTACTGAGGCCTGCAAAGCTTGGTATCCAGATTTAAAAAAGTGAGAAAGGGGACTGTTTTCTCCCGGTGCCATTCAGTGGCGATTGTGTGGAACTGCATGTGAACTTTATTTTATTCTGCAATTTCTGTCTGTTGTGGAAGTCTCCTTAGAGTCTCTTGGGGTCACTTCTTTCCTTTTCATCTATCGTTAGACCTCTAAAGTTGAGTGGTGGACTTTTTCTTAAAAAAATCCCCATGAATAATGCTGTTATTAGTTATAGAGCTCTTCACCAAGTAGTCTATAATGTACGTCCAGCCATCTAATGAAAGAAGTGACTTGGATTGGGAGTTACCTTTCTTTTCCTTTTCCATTGAATTATTTGCTAGTCTATCTATAACGCCTGGATTTTCCTGGACTTCCTTTGGGAAAGACTTTTATTTGGCTGCCGTGGATGACCTCAGATAAATGGTCTCCTTATGAACTGTTTAAAGCTTTGGCATCTGCAATGAACTCCAGGATCGGTCTTCTCTACCGCCACAAAGACTGTCTCCCCGAACCCGCCTTAAAACTTGCCATCACCTCATCGGTATTATCACTGGCTGACTACGGACTCCCGGTTTACGCAGCTGCTGATGCCTCTGCCTTATCCAAAGTCCAGACCTCCATCAACAAAGCCTGTAGGCTTCTTACCGGTGCCCACAGCAGAACCCACACCTGTCTGCTATACTCCGCCACAAAAATACTCACTCTTGAGGAAAGACTGAAATATCAAACCTGCCTACTGGCCAAAAAATCCATGTCAGGTCTCTGCCCTCCTGGGGTCTCTGGACCTCTGCAGCGGGCTGCTAGATCCTGCCAACCTGCACGCCGCAGCACCTTCAACGTGCTCCCAGAGCAAGGACCTCCCGCTGCCAAAGATCTTTCCATCACCTAGCCCCGTCCTGGTTTAACTCCCTTCCTGAAACCATCTCCAAGATCCCAGGCATTGGCCGTTTCAAAATTGCCCTCCGCCAGCATATTATTGACAACCGATGCTGTAAATGTTTGTAGCTGCCCTCTGTAACCTTTTTCAAGCACCTGCCGTCCGGTCCTCTTTTAACTCTACATATTAGTTGTGACATGTTGTTAATTGAATAACGTATCTCCTGTTGTTTTTACCAATGTTAGCACCTTACGAGTTTGCTCCAGTACAGCTTAGCTGTCTGCACTCTCCAAATGTATATTTTATGTATCTAACCTGTCTGTCATCCCTGTCCTAACACCACTCTATTTGTCGTCTCCCCCACCTTTCTTGATGAGGTACCTTTGTAAACGAGTCTTTGACTCAAAGGTTGTAAAACTGATCTTACAATAAAATAAAAAAAAAAAAAAAAGGGCATTTAGTGTACATTGTTTAGTTTAAATCCACCCCTGCTTGAACTTTAAGTAGCGGGGTGGGGAAACTGTTAGATGTTTTGCTGTTCATACATGTTAATTCTAATGGCTTAAATGTTTGGCCTTTACATATTCAATATAAAGTAGATTAGATACAGTGGATGGGATTAGGGCTGGTGGGGAAGGGGAGAGGAGGGGACCTGGCTGGTAGCATGCTCATCATTGCACTGAAAAAAGAAAATGGTGTTTGGTCCTTGGGACTGGGGGGAATGAATATCTACTGTGCTACCTGGTACCTCTTACCACTGGATTTTTTTATTTTTTTTTTATTTTTTGGGGTGTGGGAAGGGATTCTTTCACTGGTTCTCTATTGTTGTGGGGTTGGGGGGTAGTTATGGGGAGAGAAGGGGGAGGAGGGGATAGGTGGATCCTGAGAGCATTGTTTCCTATAACAACATTTAGATTTGTCCTTTTTACCTCTATTGTCCTATTTTTCCCTACTACAGAATGTGAAGATAGTCTCATGGAATATTAAAGGTGCCCATTCGCGGGTTAATCACCTCCAAGTTATTAAGCACCTGAATTTAATGGGGGGCAGTATTTCATTGTTGCAAGAGACCCATTTATTAGATTCTGAAAATAATCTTTTCCTCAGAGGGTTTATAGACCTTGCGTATGCAGCGGGCAACTCCATGGCACAATGTGGGGTTGTGATCTTGTTTGCACGAGGGACACAATTCCAAGAACTACAAAAAATTACTGACCCACATGGCAGGTTTATTTTACTGAGAAGTCTCCTTGACCACAAAGAAATTTTGTTGGGGAATATCTATGTCCCTAATAAGGACTTCCCAGAGTTTTTTGTGAATTTGGCTCTTGCCCCATTTAATCATTTGCCCATTATCCTAGCAGGAGACTGGAACTTAACTCTAGGTTCAAGCTTGGACAGATCCTGTCTGAGAAGTAATAGTCCTTTTCCAGCCCAACGAGCATTCCAAGAATTGCTGGAGTCATATGGGCTAACTGACCCTTGGCGCCTATATAACCCCAACACTAGAGAATATGCCTTTTTTTCTCCCTACCAAAAATCCTTCTCCTGCATAGATATTTTTGTTACCAATCAGTCAGTGCTCTCTGGACAGACAGGTTGTGGTATTTCTCCTAGAGTTATCTCTGACCACTCTTCGATATGGATTGAGGGCAATATATTCCCAAATAATGCTAAAGATACCACATGGAAATTAAACTTACAACTTCTTTCCCAAGAGGAGGTGGTCAAAAAAATCAAAGAGTTTATACCCCAGTTTATGGAACATAATCAGAATTCTATTCCCGCTATGGATACAATCTGGTGTTCTTTAAAATGTACTCTTCGAGGGCAATTTATTCAACTTTCTGCAATTGGGAAACGTAGGCAGGAAATGGTTTCTAAAAGTTTACTTGAAGAGTTTAAGCATCTTGAAGTCTCACTCTTTAACCCCCCGCGATCTCCAATCTTGACCACCTCACGGCACTTAGAGATCGATACGCAGAAATCCTCAGAGAAAAAACTGAATGTGTGCTTTTTAAAACCCATGCCCAATACATTGAACAAGGTGACAGAGCAAGTCACCTCTTGGCCCTATGGCTTTGGCAGCAGGAAGAATCAAGATTAGTTACTTCCTTATTATCTTTAGAGAATAAAGTTTTGCTAACTACCCCAAGGGAAATAGTCTGGGAATTCAAACTCTTTTACTGGAAACTTTATAGTCCCCCTGAATATACTCCTTCCCGTTCTGAGATACAGGACTACCCAGATGGTCCTGAACAGCAAGCCCTTCTTGTTTCCCCCTTTACAGAAGCTGAGGTTGTGGTTGCTATCCGCTCTGTCTCTCTCTCTCTCTCTCTCTCTCTCGAGACGAAGCACCAGGTCCAGATGGTTTCCCATCTAATTTTTATAAAGTTTTCGAAAAGGAGCTGGTTCCTATACTCCTCCTGTTATTTAATTTTATTAGTGCGGAAGGGATCATGGATCCTACCCTGCTAGAATCCATCGTGGTAGTCCTACCTAAACCTGGTAAGCCCAAAGATAGGGTAATAAACTACCATCCTATTTCCCTGATGAATTATGATATAAAACATTTTGCAAAGATATAGGCGTCCCGAGTGACGCAGGTGTGGGAGGGATTGCTCAGTCAGGAACAGATTGGTTTTGTACGAGGCAGGTCCTCTTCAGACCACCTCAGAAAATTGGCACACATTTTTTCCACGTCCAGGGAGGCAGCTTCTCCAAGGGCACTTGTCTCCCTGGATGTGGAAAAGGCCTTCGATAGGGTTAGCTGGCCTTTTCTCTTTGAAACCCTAGCCAAATTCGGCTTTCCTGATACACTTATGTCCTGGATTAAATCACTGTACTCCAGTCCCAGTGCCAAGGTTTATTGCAATGGTGTTTTGTCCTCTGGCTTTCCTTTGGCATCTGGAACTAGGCAAGGTTGCCTATTGTCTCTAATCCTTTTTAATTTATATTTAGAACCCCTTCTGTGTCGTCTAAACTCCTCTCCCTCCCTGGCAGGTATCCATGTTGGTCCCTTTGAATGTAAGTTGTCTGCCTATGCAGATGCTATTCTCCTCCATGTCATGGACCCAGTTACATCAATTAAAGCTGTCCTGCAAATAATTGATGAGTACAGTAGGTTATCTAATTATAAGGTGAACCTGAGTAAAACCGAGATTATGCCTCTCAACTTCCATCTTCATAGAGAGGATGTTGCAGTCTTCTCTATGACCTGGACTCTCAGGCTTCGGTACCTTGGTATTACACTGGCCACCACAAATGTTCTCCTTAGAAAGCTCAACTTGGATGACCTCATTGTCTCCATTCGGCAGGACCTGGATAGGTGGTCCTCCCTTTACTTATCCCTCCAAGGCAGCAGTAATGTAATAAAAATGCATATTTTACCTAGCGTTTTCTACCCACGTAATATGTTAAATCTCCACCTCACTTTGAGCTGATTTCGTAAGCTTCACGGAATCATCTCAAAATTCTTGTGGCTGGGTAAACCATCACGTCAGTCATACAACTGTCTATGTTCTCCCAAGGATTCTGGGGGGGGGCTTAAGCTCTCCAATTTCTATGTGTATTACTGGGCTACCCACTGGCCAAATATATGAGATGGAATGCATATTCCCAGGACAATGAAACCTCCCAATATGTGCCCCTATGGTTGCAGGTAGAGTGATGCATTATGGGGGGTTTGGGTCTCAAACCTGCTGCATTATTATACTTGGCTCCTTCCAGGTTACCAACTTCCCTGAAATCCACAGTCATATACACATCCATTAAAGTTCACAAACAACTCTGTAAATCCCTTAAATATGACAATCAAAGTGATATCTCCCAGCCCGTTTGGCAACCCAAATTTCCAAGTGGGTGGACGTATGTTACAGTCAAGAAGAATACCTATAGACCTGAACACTCTGATTAATGAAAGCGGCAGTTGAGGAAAACAGATGATCTCCTCGAACTCTTTCACTTACCAAGAAGATTCTCCTTCCTCTTTTTTCTAATCAGACATATGTTAATTCAGCAGTTTGGACTCAACTCAAGGAATACAAATCAAGCAAAAGTCCTTCAGGAGCTCCAGCAGTTGGCCTGGCAGACCCATGCTGTATCCCGAATTGTATCAGTCTTGTATGTTACACTTAATCCTAAAGCTGACAATCACTCCCCATATTGGCCCACTGTCTTCCCTTCTATTAATTTAGACTGGAAGAAAATTTGGCAAAGTGTGTACCTATACACTTCGAATGATAAACTGAGATTAGTACAATTCTATATTCTACACAATATTTATTTTACACCTGTCAAAATGTATGGGATGGGGAGATTACCATAGCAAACTTGTTTTAGATGTGGGAAGGACCAAGGGACTATACTACATGTTTTTTGGGAGTGCAATAAAGTGGCTCCCTTATGGACTGCTTTGCAGACCAAGGCAGATCCCCTTCTTGGTCTACAAAACTTATTTATACCACGCATCTGTCTTTTGGGCGATCTCACCCTAGTGGAAGTGAGAGAAAGACAGTATCATATTAACCTTATTTCCCTTTCTGTCAAACAATTAGCATTACGACATTGGAAGGTTCAGACTACTCTTTCCTGTCAAGAATGGATCACTGATTTCTTCCACAACCTTAAACTTGAAAAAAACAATAGCCAGTATTAAAGGTAAAATGTCCCAGTATCGGAAAAGGTGGGAGAAGCTCCATATGCTTTGGTCCATTGCCTCTGCCCCCTAAAGTGACAAAGGTTAATTCTGTATCGGGTAGCCTTAGCACAGATATATAACCATTAACATACCTTTGGACCATTGACATCTAATATTCGTGACCGTTATTTAAATGTTATCCCTCTTTATTTTAAGGTTTTGACATCCCTTCCTTCTTTTTCTCCCTTTTCAGGATGCTCTCAGGGGGCATTCAATCCGGGGGGTGGAGTGGAGGGGTGGGAGAAGGTCTAGAGGGGTTATATATGGGGGGAGGGTTGAGGTGGGTGCAGGGGTGATTGGGGTGTCACTGTTTATCCTCTTTTCTTATATATTGTATTGTAGTATGCAATATTCCTCTGCATATATATAGCATTATTATGTGTTTAAAAGTTTAATAAAGTATATTAAATTTCAAAAAAAAGGAGCACTGGATGATTTCAGTGAACACCAAGCCCAGATGCCCCATGCAGCTCACCAGTAGGTGTGTTGGGCCTGGATCCAGGTTGCAAAATGTTGGCTGCGGCTAAGAGATCACTTCACACAACTCATTTATTGTCACCAGTTGGAACACTCCCTAGGATCACTGAACCTGACTCTGACTCCCAGGCTCCACCCTACTGGGCTGTAAGGGCCCACGTGGAGAAATCATGGCCCAAATGGAGGCCACCCTGTCTCAGAAGAACAAAGCAAACGCCACATTTTGCAGATGAAAAAGTTCTAACCAGCTCCAGACAGGCCAGATGTAAAAGCCAGTCTACCATCCGGAAGAGCTGAACGGTTAGTTCCTCCAAGCAGCAATCTCCCTAGACAGGAAAGCCACCTTTTTAAGGGTGACTGCTCTCTGACACTCATCATAATGAGACATCAGAATCAATTTGTCCTCCTGGGCCCTGTAACTTTCCAACAACCCTTCAGCCTTTGCCCCTTGGTTTTCATCACCTTCAGCTCACCATCAAATTATTGCGAGCAAAGGCTTGAGACCAATGGGTGTACACGGGCCTGTGCTAAGAGATCAAAGACATCAGTAATGACCATATTATAGGCTGCAACTGCTGCCTCTGGCACCTCAGCACATGCCTTCAACACTTTCCAGGTGTTTAGCACCACCAGCAGTCCCTCGGATAAAGACCTGTCAAAGGGCGGAACCAGACAACCTCCACAGGGGATGGAATACAAGGGGGGCCCTGAAACTAAACCTGATAGTGCAATGATTCAACCAAATGACTGGATCAATCTTGAGATTATTAATCTCAAACCATAGCAAGAATACCAAGGCATTTCCATGCTGGTAGTTACCAGAAGTCATCACTTGTGCCAGGCCCAGAGAGTCCATACTCTGGAGGAAATCCTGAACAAAATGTGAGCCCTTGTCTTTGACCCAATTATTAAATTCACCAAGAATAAGCCATCTTGGCAACTCCAACACCCTATTGGTGACCAAAGCTGCAATTTCCTGCAGGAAGTCCTCCTCTCACCCCAGAGGATGGTACACAAGGAGGATTCTGTAGCTTGCACCCAGCTCCTACACATGGCCACACATTCAAACAATGAGGTATTCCCCAATGGGTGCTCTCTGACACTCATCATAATGAGACATCAGAATCAATTTGTCCTCCTGGGCCCTGAAATTTTCCATTAACCCTCCAGCCTTTACCCCTTGGTTTTCATCACCTTCAGCTCACCATCAAATCATTGTGAGCAAAGGCTTGAGACCAATGGGTGCTAAGTTCTAAAACAGATGTCCACCCTCCTCCCTTGCGATTCCTCCTCAGGAAGTGAACCACCGAGAACTCCACCAGGACTGATGACTGCAGCACTGGCCCAGCATTGATTCCCAGCCAGGTCTTGGTGATGCAATCCAGGTCAACTGAGGAAACAATATCCACTGTAATAGCAGACTTGTTTCTCATCGTCCTGGCATTGCATAATACCACCCAAAGTGGATGAAAGAAGAAAGCTGGCCTCTCAACTACCTGCCCATTCTGTCTGGTGGATTCCTTGGGTAAGGGAACAGTACACATCTGGCCTCTTTCCAGTCCTCTTCTCCTCCCAGGGTGTCTCCTGGTCCTTACAACCCCAATAGGTGCCTTTGCATCAGCCCTCAACCCATCCCTCCTTGACCTCCTACTCCTCCTTCCAATCCCTACCTCCCTGCACTGCCAATAAACAGTGGTCTTCAGAGGGGTCATGGAAGGGGCACAGGCTTCTAAATTAGGGCAGGGAATAGCATATCCTAGGGGTCTGTAACAAGCAACATATAACGGGGACTACTTAATTAAAACAACCACCCCCAGTAGTTACCTATATACAGACTATTCGGCAATCATAATAACGCAACCCACCATGCAATAAAAGAGAGCTAAATCATTTTAGAGTTCACAGTATTTTCCCCAAATAATATATTCTCACCATAATCAGACCCACCACCCTACTCATAAATTAACAAAATTAAATGCTAAATCAGCAATAACCCTAAAACCATTCACACTTAACACACATCACACTCATACCCTGATGCACACCAACTTAATACATCAAAATAAAACATATATAGTAGTGAATCTAAAAGCCAGGTACTGTGAGTCTGAGTGCAGAGTCTGATAAGAAAAATGATTGCAGACAAAAAAGTTAAGGGGGGGGGGAGTGCTCTTTCACAGAAACTCTGAACCCCAAATGAAAGCACCCCAAACCAGGAACCACCCTCTCACAGAAAAGGGAGAATGCTGATGGGGTCAAAAACCCAGGGCATGCATCAGCATTCTCTTGTTTGAAAATGCAGCCTCTAATTTGTTTTGTACTTGTGAAATGTGAAGTTTCATTTCTCCATGTGTTCCCATCTATATATATATATATATATATATATAGATATATATATTTATATATACATATATATACAAAGAACATCTGTGCGCAAACACTGAGGCAATGGTTATCCCAAAGGGCATTTGGCTGGGAAGCCAAGTTTCAAGGAAATACAAAATCACGAATGCCCATACAATGCAAAGCATCATGGGTTGCATATGCAAATCACCACAGAATATTATGCTGGTTCAACTTTAAGCCTATTTGCTTGGTGCCGAAAGGCCTCTCACACAGTTTGCAAAGGGTGCTAGCAGATGACATAGACACGTGTTTCGTCCTACCAGGACTCATCCGTATGCCTCGTCTGTTTGACACCCCAGTGGAATGAACCAGCTACCCTAAGACGGTCTGTCTGAGTTATGTTGTGGTGAACCCATTAAAACAAAAAACTATTTAAAAGACAAAGAATCTCTGTGCGCAAACACTGAGGCAATGGTTACCCAAAAGGGCATTTGGCTGGGAAGCCAAGTTTCAAGGAAATACAAAATCATGCATGCCCGCACAATGTAAAGCATCATGGGCTGCATATGCAAATCACCACAGAATATTTGCTGGTTCAACTTTAAGCAGAATTGCATGGTGCCGAAAGGCCTCTCACACAGTTTGCAAAGGGTGCTAACAGATGACATAGACACGTGTTTCGTCCTACCAGGACTCATCAGTATGCCTCATCTGTTTGACACCCCAGTGGAATGAACCAGCTACCCTAAGACGGTCTGTCTGAGTTATGTTGTGGTGAACCCATTAAAACAAAAAACTATTTAAAAGACAAAGAACCTCTGTACTTTTGGTACTATTCATACTCATCAAAAATCTATGCTGGCTCTAGGAGCCTTTTGCTGTGCTATGAACTAATAAAAAAATTCCCTTAAGGTTTTATTGACTGCTTGGATCTTCTTATTGTATTTTTGAAGTCAGAGGTAAACAGCAAAAAGGCATCACAGTAGCTTCATGTAATATTCAGACCTTTGGGTTCTTAGTCATCAATCATCAGCTTCTACTCGGGGTCCATAAAAGACTGTATTGACTTTCCTTAAGGCTTTATTGTGTGCGTGTGTGCACTGTATCTTTCGTCTATGTTTAAGTTGAAGTTTGTGAGCGTGTATATTTATTTACTGCCTTTGTTTCCTACTTTTTATACCCTAGATATATGAACCTCTCTGTCAATCTTACATTTTCTGGATAACTGGGACTAATTGGTGTACAGAGAGACTCTCATATCAGGATACCTTTTTTTAAAATACTAGGATAAAACTACTACAATGTAACTGCACTTATTGTTGTGTATTTCCTTTTGCATTAAAGGAGAAATATGCTGAATTGGCAATTCACTTTTCCTAGTAGAAGCTGATTTTTAAATCCTGGTTCAGAATCTGCTACTGTTCTATCTTGGCAGGCTTTTTAGTTATCCCACTAGGTGTTTCAGATCTACACACTGGTGTTGCGTGTCATTTTTTAATTCTATCATGTAGTTTATCTCCTTGCTAAGTGCTTACATTATTATCACAATGCATCTGTGTTTTACTACAAAACTCTGTGGTTAAGATGGGCATAAATTACATTACACAGTTCCAGAAATAGTACTTATCACCAAAGCATTAATAAGCAACACCCAACAGAGATTAGTAAAAGGCCTATATTTATGGAACTATACTATTTATAATATAAATGGAACCAGTACTTAAAAAAATAAATTATATTGGAGAAAACTAACTATAGTTCCAGGAATACAAAATCACATATACACCTATAATGCAATGCATCATGGGATGCATATGCAAATCTCTATGACATTTTAGGCTGGTTTATGACATTTTAGGCTTTAAGCAGGAATGCATGGTGCCAAAGGGCCTCTCACACAATATGCAAAAGGTGTAAACAGAAGATAGACCCTTATTTCTTCGTACCCAGGACTCATCAGTATGCCTCGTCTGCATCACACCCAAGGGGAAATGAACCAGCCTCTAAGTTAGTCTTATGGGTCCGGGTCATGGTGAATCCTAAAAAACAAAAAACAAGTTAAAAGACAAAGAACCTCAGTGCAAAAGCACTGAGGCAAGGGTTATCCCATGGCACTGGCAATAAAGCCAAGTTTCAAAGAAATACAACATCACACATACCCCCATAATGCAAAGCATAATGGGATGTATATGCAAATCACCATGAAATTTTAGGCTGGTTCAGTTTTAAGCATCAGTGTGCCTCGTCTGTATCTCACCACAGGAAAATGAACCAGCCCCTAAGTTGGTCTTATAGATTTGGGTCAAAACAAAAAACAATACAGGTCCAGGGCAGTTTTCCCTTTAAGGTGTAGACAATAAGGATTTTAAATAATAGCATTCTGTCTCACACTCTACTTAGTCCTAATGCTTGCAAATGTAGTAAAGCCGCAATCCCATTTCTGTTGAACACAAGAATTTCCAGGGCACAAGATTACATCACAAAAACAGTATTGTGACATCACTACATGCCTAGAAAGTAGGAGCAGATCATTACAAAGGAAATAGCACCAATATGACCATGATTCCTCATCTTGGTATATGACAAATAACTTTCGGCTGCTGCGCAGGATATTGAAGACAAAATTAGTTAAGGTTAAAAGTTAGTGACAATTAGATTTCACATAAATGTGAGTGAGGTGAATATTTAACCTGGTATGCCATTTACATATTTTTTTCTTTCATTCATTCATCGTCACTGGCATTGACCTGATGCGAGTTGGATGAGTTGTAATATGTAAATACTCGTAATTGATCATTACAATTGTAATTGATAACAGAAGAAAAGAGGTAGTACTTCCCCTCTACAGATCCCTGGTGAGGCCTCACCTAGAGTACTGCACCCAGTTCTGGAGTCTTCGCTCCAGAAAGGATAAGGACAGGTTGGAGACAGTGTAACGCAGCATAACAAAAATGATTCAGGGCAGATCCTATGAGGAGCACCTCAAGGCACTAAATGTGTACTCACTGGAGACCATAAGGGAGAGGGAAGATATGAAAGAGACCTTCAAGTTCCTTAAAGGAATTCACAAAGTGAACTGCGGGGAACTATTTAGCCTGAATACCAATTCATGGTCACGTGGACATGAATATAAATTAACAGGAAGTAGGTTCAGGAGAGATGTGAGGAAGTACTACTTTACAGAAAGGGTGGTAGAGCATTGGAACAGTCTGTTGGCTGAAGTGATGGGTGCAAATCAGTCAGGGGATTCAAGCAGGGCTGGGACATAATGAAGGGAATAGTGGTTACCGGGGGCGACAGGACCAAGGAGGAGGAGAATAGAGAGATGAAGGGGAGGGTTAGTACTCTGGAGGAACAGTAGGCTCCAGGGATTATAGGGAACCTGGGCAGACTGGATAAACCTCTGGTATTTTTCTGCCATCATTGTCTATGTTTCTATGTCATTTTCTCAAGTTTTTCTTATAGCTCTGGATCCACTGTTGAAGGAGTTTAAATAGGATATGTTGTCTTAATTTAAACAACAGGCCAGTTTCATTATGAACTGACTGCTTGCTGCCTAAAGTTAGTAAAAGTTTTTATTTATTTTTCATAATGAACAGCAATATTGCTCCTCCAATGTAATGGGCTGGAGACAATCCAGTATGTATTGCATTGGTTGTACATGTTAAGTTTCAAAATGATAATAAAATATGATTTAAATATGAGTTACAAATAGCCTCCCCCAAAAAAACAAAGGAGATAGCACTTGTTAAAATGTACATATTTAATTAATTACCATAAATATTACAAGATTCCAACTGTATACATTTTTTACCCATAAAAAGTCCACCGATTCATGGTTGAAACAGAAACCTGATAACCCCCAATGTCCCATGTAGTCCGTAAATGTCACAATTCTTAGTATTTCCATTTCCTTTCTTGTAGAATATGCTCCATGTCACAGTTGTACAGCTGGTCTTCCATTTCCATGTATATCCACAGAGACTGGTCCAATCTCTTGAAAGTCCAAGATATCAATAATGAACAATGTATACTGGTGTATTCAACTATCAAAGTTCAACTTGCTCTTTTTTATTCACCAATAAAGACTCCAATCACATTGTTCATTCAAGCCCACTCTCGGATTGGTGCTGTCCATCAGAAAAATCCAATATACTTTCCGTCTCAGGACTAAATCATCCCAGTTCAGACCTCTGTCCTAGGTTCACTGACTCTTTCCAGACCCCAGAATCTCAGAGATGTTGGTGTGTGTCCTACCACACTGTAATGTCTAGCTACTGAGGAATTCTGATTGTGATTCCTAATATCACTTTTGTGTTGACTGACTCTATTCCTCAGCTCCCTGTTTGTTTTGCCCACATAGAGCTTGTCACAAGTGCATTGTAATATGTATATGACGTAATCCAATTTACATGTAATATGCTATTTAATTTCATATTTTTATTGGTGTAGGAGTGTTCATAAAAGCTTTTCCTACTCTTGTTGTGGCACTGGAAGCATTGTCCACATGGAAAGCTCTTGGTTTTCAATGGTCCTAACAAAAGCTGTTTCTGATTCTGAGTACTATAATGATGTGCTATATGGGCCAATTTGTCCCTAAGTGTAGGAAATCTTTTTTTGATGTCACTAATGGGTAATTCTGAAATCTATTATTTTGTGTATCCCCTGCCTGGAGAATATGCCAATTTCTTGTTATTACTGTCTTAATATTTTTAGTAAGATGGCTGTATGCCGTTGAGAAAACTACTGTATCCTGTGATCCATATTGTTACAATCACCTTCCAGCCGGCACAGCCCTCGAGCACCCAGGGACCGGAGGGGCTCCGAGCCACCAGCGGGCGGGCGGCGACCGACAAGCCGACCAGGGAACCAGGAGGCTGGGAGAAGCAGGCAGAAAGCCGGCACAGCCCTCGAGCACCCAGGGATCGGAGGGGCTGCGAGCCGCCAGCGGGTGGGCGGCGACACGACAAGCTGACCAGGGAACCAGGAGGTCGGGAGAAGCAGGCAGAAAGCGGCTGGCCCTGAGCACCCAGGGACCGGAGGGCTCCGAGCCGCCAGCGGGCGGGCGGCGACCGACAAGCCGACCAGGAACCCAGGAGGCCGGGAGAAGCAGGCAGAAAGCGGCACAGCCCCGAGCACCCAGGGACCGGAGGGCTCCGAGCCGCCAGCGGGCGGTGGCGACCGACAAGCCGACCAGGGAACCAGGAGGCGGGAGAAACAGGCAAAGTGGTATCGGCAAAGCCGAAACCAATCGGAAAGCAACCGCTAACTCTGCCTTGCTTCTGATTGCGCGCCTTTCCCATAGACTTTAGCTGACTTTGCAACACCATTTCTGGCCGGGATTTCTGTTATTATGCTTTATTGTTAAAATTACCTAAAAGAGCTGTTTTACTTTTTAAAGTGCCCTATTTGAGGTTGTGTAGATATCTAGTTTAGCCTGTGATTACAGCCTTTTGTGTTTCTGTGTGGGCTAGGCGGCTAGCAACCCCCATACCCCCAGTCTTTGTTGTGCAGATTCAGGCTTTTAGCACCTTTTGCAGATTGCTGCAATAAAGTGCCTTGCTCACTGCCTTCTCCTCTGTCCCTACCTTCCAGCCGGCACAGCCCTCGAGCACCCAGGGACGGAGGGCTCCGAGCCACCAGCAGGCGAGGCGGCGACCGACAAGCCGACCAGGGAACCAGGAGGCTGGGAGAAGCAGGCAGAAAGCAGGCAGCAAAGCCGCAAAAATTTTGCCCACCCCTCCTCTGGTTGATTCTTTTTATACACCTTTTCCCGCCATTTCTAATCCACACCCATAGCTATTTCTCTTCCTCTACTTTAACCCTACCTTCCCTCCACAATGTTACTTTGCTTCCTTTGCTTCTGAGCCTCTCCTCTTCCTCAATCCCAAATGACAATTATGATATACCCCATGCCATGGTGATTAAGGCAGTGAATATGGCCTGCCCACCCCTGCCATCCCCAGTGGACACCCACCAATTCCTTATTTATATTCTGCCATTTTTGCACTGCAATCCCTGGGGTATCCCACAAAAAGGCTCTCTATCCTTACATCACTCCTCAAGTGCCTTGCATCCATTTTGGCATTACATTAACCCACTATGCCTGTCCATCAGATTATTACTTTGTGATAAATTCCACACCCATATAACAGGACCCTCACCCATTACACAGTGGTTCCCCAAGAAGAGGAGGAAATGCTCTGATCACTCCCTATCCCTATCATTTGGTGCCCTCCTCAAACTAATCTTCTTCCTTCTGATCAGTATTGGTACTATTGAAATCAATCCTGCCCCACACTGAAAGTTTTTTATCCCCATCTGATCTAACCTCCATAAATGGCCTAAGTTTCCTTCACTTCAATGCCTGCAGCCTCCTAAAAGTTCTCCTTAATACAGGCATGGGTTGCACATACCCTACCTGACTTCCTGGTTATCTCTGAAACTTGGCTCAGATCTACAACAAAGACAGTGATATAAACCTTCCCAATTACCAGCTCTTCAGATCAGATCACCCTTCCAGGGGTGGTGGGGTAGCCATCTACGTCAAGGAAACCATCTCTGCATCCTGCCTCATCAATACATCCAGACACAAAGAATTTGAATGCTTGTCAATTAAAATATCCCTTCCTAACATGTCTTCCTTTAAATTGATTGGCTGCTATAGGCCCCCTCTGCAGGCCTCAAACTCCTATCCCACCTAGGATCAATACTCAGTCTAGGCCCTGAAGATACCATCATCCTTGGTGATTTGAATTTAAATTGGTTATCTAATGCATCTGCACCCCTAGTAACCTTCTGTGACATCTATGGATTCACTCAATTAATCAAAAGATCCAACAAGGATTAACCTAAAAATACTACCAACAGCTCACTCCTGGATATTATGATGGTAAACAAGCCTCACTTATATTCTCATGCTGGAGTGCTACCCAGTGATGTAAGTGATCATTGTCCTATAGCTGGCATAAGATCTACCTCAAGCCATCCAATCCTGCAAAATTTCTCCATAAAGGTCAAAAGAATTTCAACATCTCAGGATATCTCCATGATTTGTGCAATACAACATATTGGCAAGATTTTTACCTTACAACCTCAGTTGAGACAGCTCTTCAGATCTTAAAGGACATTATCACTAATGCCCTCAATATACATGCACCAATCACCAGTGTAAGAACTAAAGTAAAATCTTGTCGTTGGTTCACTGCTGACCTTAAATCACTTTGTTAGCCAGAGACAAACTCTGGAAAAAGGCAAGAAAACAAAGGATACTAGAGACTGGCTTCAATTCAGAAAAGCAAGAAACTCATGCACAAAACAAATAAGAAATGCCAAAGCTGCCTACTATAGAGCTGAATTGGATGCATCCTATACTAATCCATCCAGATTCTGGGGTACTATAAAGGAATTCTAGGCCAAAATTCTACCCCCGCCTTACCCTCCAAACTGCTACTAAGTGACATAGAAATCATTGACAAGCAAGAAATCTTAAATACTTTCAATGACCATTTCACCACAGCTGGCCTAGCATTTGACTCTTCACCTGCAAATCTCTTGAGATCATCATTAAACCTTCAGTCCACTGTGGGACAAAGGCTGCTTCAACATTCTCCTTCAACCAATATCCTTAAAAGTAGAAGACCTCCTATCCAATTTAGATACTTCTAAGAGTGCAGGTGCAGACTCCTGGACCCCTACTTTCTTAAAGTAGCATTGCACTTATCTGCCCCTCACTCACCTCTTCAATCTTTCCTAGCTACTGGTTCCATCCCCTCCATATGGAAAACAGCTCAAGTAGTTCCACTACTTAAATCAGGTGATCCCATGGACCTTAACAATTACAGGCCCATTTCCATCCTACCGGTACTATCCAAAATGCTTGAAAAATTAGTAAATTCACAGTTAAGAACCTATCTGGACACCAACAACCTCCTAAATCCAGCACAATCTGGATTTAGATCAATGCATAGCACCATCTCTGCCCTAGCCAAAGTCACTAATGATTGGCAGACTGCCTTGGATAAAAAGAATAGTACCTGTGCTGTGTTCCTGGATTTGAGTAAAGCATTTGATACAGTGGATCATGAATCATTAATCTCCTCTCTTAGCTCTGTAGGCCTTGATTCACTCTCACTCAATTGGTTTAGGTGCTATCTCTCTGGAAGGTTACAATTGGTAAAAAATGAAAATTACCTATCTACCTCTAAACCACTGCTAAGAGGTGTACCACAAGGCTCTATCCTAGGCCCCATCCTCTTTGCCATTTATATTAATAACATTGATGCCAACCTCTCTCAATCTAACATTCATCTGTTTGCTGATGATACTGTATTATATGTCAGCAATCCCTCACCATCAAAAGCCTGTGAACTGTTACAGTCAGAATTCTCCATCCTACAACACAACCTATTGGAAAAAAAATTACTTCTAAATGCCAAAAAAACAAAAGCTATGTTCTTTGCAACAAAGAATTGCTCTGCCACTACCCATCATTCATCACTTCACAATTATCCACCTTATTTGGAGAAAAGCTGGAATTTGTGGATAAATTCAAATATCTTGGAGTCTGGATTGACAATAAGCTTGACTACTCTGTTCACATTGAAGAGCTATTAAAAGTTGAGACAAAGGCTTGGCCTATTTTACAGAATAAAACACTACCTTACCAGAGACTCCAAACAAAGATTAATCCAGGCATCATTCCTATCCCTTATTGACTATGCTGACTTTCTCTACGGCCATTGCTCACTCTCCTCTTAAATAAGCTGGACACCCTGTATCATAGAGCCATCAGATTTATTACAGACCTTCCTCCAGCACCCATCATTGCTCTCTTTACATGGCAGTCAATTGGACATCCCTACAGCACAGAAGAAAAGGAATGCTGCAATCTGGATCTTTAAAGCTTTATCAGGCTCCCAGTTTCTTATAAAACTCCCCTCCTATATCTCAGACTGTTTCACCCGAATCACATCTAGGCCATACACCTTAAGGATCAATAAGCTCATTATGCTAAAGATTCCCATTACCTGCACCCGGTTTGGGAGGGCTGCTATCAGCTATTCCCTAGCATTTGTCTGGAACTCACTCCAAAAATCTATGAATCTGAATACCCTCTTACCCTTATCATCCTTCAAAAGATTATACACCGCCCTTTTTCCAGAGTTGTGCAACTGCTTCCATAAGGCCTAGTCTCCCATCCAACCTACACCCCTCCCTTCTGTAATCCACTATGTTTAGTTTCCCCTTCTTCTACCCAGTCAGTTATCACATTTCATATAAAAGCCTACAAAAGCCCTATTATTTGATTATTATCCCTGCTATATCTATTATCCTCTTCATTTTTACAGGTTAAGTTATTTTACTGTGCCTTGTATATCTGTAAATTTTGTATATATCTCTTATTTATTTGATAGTACTAATGTTATGCTATTCTCATGTCTTTGTAAAAAAACTTGTACCCTTATTTGTATGACCACTCAGGACCATCTTGTAAATGAGCTACGCTCAATGATGTTCACCTGAATAAATAAAGATTTTGATTGATTGATTGGTTATTCTTACCTCCCTGTATGAATTCATCCCGTGGAGTATCTGTTACCTCTCTCACAGTTTCTAATAGTTTTTTCCCTATCATACCCCCTGTTGACAAATCTTTTGGTCATAATTCCTGCTTCCCTTGTGAACTCTTCTGTAGTACTACTGTTCCTTCTAGCTCTTATTATTTGTGATTTAGGGATACTATCTTTGAGTTTGGGGTCATGGAAACTCTGATAGTGCAAGATGGTGTTCCTGTTTCTTTCCTATACAGTCTTGTTTGTGGAGTGCTGTCCTTTTTATAAATGAGCAAGTCCAGAAAAGCTATTTGCTGCTGGCTAGCTTCCATGGTGAAGCTTAGTTCTGGATTCCTACTGTTGTCTAGATAGTCCTTAAATCTTAGCAGATCTGTCTCACTGCCCTCCCAAATTAAAAACACATCGTCAATAAAATGTTTCTACTCCTTAATATTGCCCCAAAAATGGATATTGTTCATATTGTAGATATATGTTGATTCAAAGCACCCCATAAAGAGATCGGCATAAGATGGAGCCATGGTACTTCCCATGGCCGTTCCTTTAATTTGCATATAAAAATGATCTTCAAACCCAAAGTAATTCTTATTCAAAACTATCTCAGCCAAACCTGATAAAGATTTGTGTGGTGGAAACTGATTTTCTCATTGTCTAAGTACCTGTGTTAAAGCTGATATTCCATCCTCATGTGCAGTACTGGTATAGAGGTCTTTAATGTCCAGTGAGACTAACCAAACTTCATCAATATTTAAATTTTTCTGATTAACCTTAGTGATAATGTCAAGGATGTGTCGTGTCTTTGATGTTTGAATGCATCTTAGATACTTCTTTTTGTATGTGGAAGTCTACATAGTTAGATAAGGCCTCCAAAATGGAGTCCACTCCTGAGACTATAGGCCTACTGGGTGTTTTTTCTGCATTCTTATGAATCTTTGGTAATATATAGAACAACGGTATCCTAGGCTTTTTTTTCACCAGCATATTCATTTCCTCCTCTGCACACCATCCTAACTCAACTCCCCTTTCCAAAAATTCCTTAATGTCATCAGTTATTTCTGAGTTGGGGTCCCCTGTGAGGAGTTGGTAATGTTCCTGGTTCCCTAGTTGCCTGAGGCATTCCACTTTATAGACCTTATATTTCTCTACTCCCTCAGGTCCCAGGGACATGCCCTCCTTAAGATACCGGCTACACGGACTCAAATGGGTAGTCGGGATTTTGCTGTGTGCGCTCCCAGACTGTGGAACACTTTCCCTGCCCAGGTCCTTTCCTCGCACTCACAGGTGTGTCTTCGCTCCACCCTATGGAACCACCTTAAATTTTCTTTGGCTTGTGGCTGCCTCAAACCCCCGTAAACTGATTCATCACACTCCTCTGCCCTGGAGGTCTTCCTGGACAAAAGACCTAACTCCATGAGGTCACTAAGCTGTATATAGTGTCATATCTGAAGTAACTCTAAACTGTACCTCCGGTACTGCTCTTAGTTGCTACAAGGTGTTTATTTTGTTGTGTGCAAACTGTATAAATCTATGCCTTACTACGTTTTGTATGCTGTTTTGAACCTGTAATCATACTGTCCTCACATGAACTGTAACATGTCTGATTTGTACAATGTTGTTTTATGTACTTAAATCTGTTATTCCTGTACTCTCCTGGGTCATACCTGAAAATAGGCAATTGTCTTGTCTAGTGTACTTACCTGGTTAACAAAAGCTGAATAAATAAATTTCCAGAGAACAATGCCACCTTCTTTGTCAGCCAGTTTAATGACAATGTCTCTGTCCTTCTCTCATGATCTTAACGTCTCCCTTTCTTTCCTTGTTAGATTATTGTGTGTGTGTGTGGGGGGGTCCCTGGTGCGTACCATTTCTCTTATTTTTTCCTTATCCACCACTTTGATATATGTCTCCACCATATCCCGACCCCTAGGGGGAGTGAATGTCAAATGAATGTCTAATGCTCTTTGTAGTTCTTGCCTCTAAGTTTGTACTTGTTATTCCTGCCCTCCAAACCAGTCCGCTAGCCTAATTTTTCTGAATTTTTCTGTCCCTCAAACAAGAATGTCATGCCATTTTAATGGGTGGTCCAGTTGTTCTCAGAATTTAATAAACTCCAAATGGTCATCTGAATTGTGGAAACTCTGATGCGGCCATCACAGCAGTTCATTTTCAACTGCTTGATGCGTGTGATGCATTTCGTTCCCTTTGAAAATGAAACTCGAGCAGTCTCCAGAGGGTTTAGAATGTTGTTATATAACAAAGAGTACAGTCACATTCCATGACCTTTGAACTGTGGTACAACAGTATTTTGAAAGGGATGGAAATGCTACCCCTACTCATGTTTGTGTCATCCTCAAAGCCAGTCTCTTTCAGGAATCTTCTGGATTCTGTTTTAAAGCCTGAACAGATCAAGCTTCCACAACTTAATTGGGTAAGCTATTCCGCAGGCAAACTACTGTCTGTGTAAAGTAATGTTTTCTAATGTTTCCTCTCCCTCCATCCTCAGTTTGAGTGTATGCTGTCTAGTTCTGCTTGAAGTCACTGGCTCAGACATCTGTGAATCCTTCTTCCTGTCTATCTTCTTTAGTATTTGGAACACCCTTTCACGTTTCTCTTCGGCTATGGTGTTTCTAGGCTGAATAATTTGAGGAGATTCAAACTCTCCCCTTAGCCCTTGTCCCCCAGTCACTACTCAGCTTAGTGGTAATGAGCTTGATTCTTTGACCTCTTAAATTCCCTTTCTATACTGTGGTGCCCAGAACGGGAGAGGCAGTACTCAATGTGCATTTTAAAGGAAAGCAGGTCTCCACTGCTGCATAGTTAGGCCCCAGTCAGCATTTTAGGAATATAAGTAATTTTTTTTAAATACCTTAAAATATATATTTTTATGTTTATTTATGCTGACCGTACTTCCAGTCCAAAATGGTGGCCTCAACCATCTTGCAGGCAGCCATGTGTATCCCTCGCTGTCTGTATGCTAATGTCCCACCCGACTCTGCCACTGGTCTGCAGAGTACATTAGCATATAGAGAGGACAGGATGTGTGAAGCTGCCTGTGAGATGGTGGTGGGCACCCTTTTGGACCAGAATCTAGGGTTGGAGGAAATAAACATAAAAATACATATTTTAAGGTGTTTAGAAAAATGACTTAAAGTGGTGTTAACCAGCATATAATGCAGTAATGCTGTATTATATCATACAACAAAATGCTGCAGTATACTGCAGGAAACAATGCAATTCAGCTCTTTTTAGGGCTGCAGTGGGTGGAGCTGTACCCACTCCAGTAATCTTGAAGTTTATTGTTCTAGGAATTAATACCTTTGAGCCAAGGCTCTTTTACAAAGGTTCCACGTCATTAAGTACAAAAAACATAGTAGACAGTGTTACAAACAATCAGTAAGCCGTTTAACAAGGCCACAACTTAAACAGTAACATTTATGTACAGAAAAGAAAAAGGAACTCAGAGGCAGTGTCAAGGGCAAGGAATAAGGATTGGAGAGCTTGAGAGGGAAGAGAGGGAGAAATAAGAAGTTTAGGAGCAGACAGAACCAGGTTAGTGGTACTCGGGTTATCTTTGTCAAAGAGGAGACCATGGTGGTTGAGTGAAACAAATGTAAGTGCACTCAGTGGGATGAGACTTTAGTCAAAGCAGTCACAGGAGCTGGAGGCTGTGAGGTGAGCATAAAGTATGGATTTGAAAGCTCCCAATGTCGTGGAGGATAGGGAGGGCAGGTTAAGGGCATATCCTTCTTCAAGAATGGGCACTAGTACTGCATGCAGTACTCCAGGTGTGGCCTCTCCAACGACCTGTATAGAGGCAG
Organism: Neoceratodus forsteri; assembly: GCA_016271365.2. Taxonomy (NCBI): domain Eukaryota; kingdom Metazoa; phylum Chordata; order Ceratodontiformes; family Ceratodontidae; genus Neoceratodus; species Neoceratodus forsteri. Next base: position 132,045,508 of record JADMNL010000025.1, read on the forward strand.
GATCACCTCTCCTCTCCTGGATGTGATTCCTCTAGCAATACACCCCAGCATCCTGCTGGCTTTAGCTGCTGCCTTTCTGCATTGTGCTGAGTTGTTAATTTGCCCCTACCACACCGTACTGTGTCAGCCATATAATACATAAGGTCGGACACTTTTTGCTGTGTCCTATATAGGCAGCTAGTTATAGGGTCACAATATCTTACTTGACTACCATCATATATAGGAAAGGGCCCAACCATGTATTATATTTTCATTTCTATACATTCCTATCATACCAGGGATTTTATCAGATTCTGTCATGTTACCAAGCAATTTGTCAGTTTTTTCTCATATAATTACACCATTTGCATTACATTCACAGTGAGAGTACGTATTATGTTATACAATTCACTTTTTAAATCAGATAGATCCTCTTTTTCCAGAATATTATTTTTTTCCTACCGCTTAGTGGCTTCATTTGATTCTCTCATTATTTAAGCAATCATGACCAAACTGATGTTTTTTTCTTGGGGATTAGTGACTGAGTAAGGGGTACCCACCACAAGTTTGTTAATCCATGGGAAACGACCACCAGTGAGTTTGTTATTGCTATTATAAGCCTAATGCTTTTGAAATGGTAACATTTGTTAGTTTTACTTACTATTTATTGGTGTTTTGGTCTGGAGCTGGCAGAGTGGACGTGCACCCCTTGAATGAGTAAAGTGTCACGTCATGTCCGCCGACCTGCCGTGAAGTAGTGCGGCTGCATGGCTGAGTGTCAGCAGGCTGGCAATTACAGTTTGGGATACCTCTGCATTTTTCTGTTTACCTTTGTTTTTAGGATTTTGTTGATGCTTTTAGTATGTTATGTTAATTTTTTTTTTTTTTTACACATTGAAAGGTCGCGGGCCCTCTCCGCCAGCTCCGGATCAAAAAACAGTGTAATTGTAAGTAAAACAGAACTGTTATTATTTCAGGAGTAGTTAGGCTTTGGGAATGTGGCGCACTAGTCAGTTGCCACAGTTTCTGTTTCTTTTGTTATGGCTCTATTTCACCGCAAACTGCAGGTGACTGGAAGATTTCTGTGTTTACTTTCCTGGTGCCGTGGTTTAATATGGTGCCCTTCTGTGAGACGGCCACTGGTGAGACTGGTACATCTGCATCGGTCATTTACTGGCTGTTAATGATCAGTCCAGTAGCCAGTCACTGAACAGGACTGATTTAAGAACAATTAATTAGGTTTATAATCAAGATTACCATATGTTCACTTTTGTTTGAGTTATTTTCCAGGTCGCTTTTAAGCAATGAATAGGCAGGCAATATCAGAGTAACTTTTAAAGGGAAACAGTCACTGTCCTAAACTACTAATATTTGTAGTGATTTGACCATTGAAAATTAATATGTATCAATCAGGCAAATATCTGGGGTTGTACAGCCCTGCTTAGTTGGAAAGGAAATGTTACACATTTGGTTCTCTAGGACTCGCCTATTTAAAATTCTAAGGAAGAAATCATTTGGTTTGTTCAATAATTTTTTGCCATGCTCATCTACCCTTTTATCAGCTATAGCCTGAATAGGGTTATAATGACTTGCCATCAGATTTTTCAATGAGTCAGTGCAGTCATTATTTTTAGCAATAACCAGTCAGTTATTATGGCATCCTTGCACTCAAATCAGCCCACCCAGGTGGCTCGAGACATTCTTGGGTGCTTTGTTTTCCTCACACTGACGCAGATTTCTGCAGTTACAGGTTGGCCATTACTTTACTTAACATTAGTGTACCTCAGCATTTCTGGTAAGATTTTCTCCCAAACCAGATTCCAACAGTCTCTGATGGCCAAAAGCACTGCTTCTTAAAAAAAAAAAGGTTGTTTTCCCATTACTGCTTTACTTCAGCACTAACGGACATCGTCATGACAACCCAACATCTTGATGGTAGCCTGATAAGGAAAAAGTGGACATATTGTAACAATATTAAACATTCACTATATTTAAATTTCTTAAAGCTGAGTTGGCAGCAGTTATTGCACAGTCACTGTATTTCTTGTTTTATTAAAAATGTGTTTAAATTTTTGCCTATCACTAGAGCAGTTTGTGCTAATTCAAAGTCGTGTTGAACTTAAAAATAAGCTATTTAATACAATGAATCTCTATCTATTTTTCTCAAATTTCAGTACTTGTGTGGCATTGTGGTGCAAAGCAACTCACTAATGAAGAGAACGGGGGGGCAGAGACAGATGGGGGAAAGACACAAATAGATACGGGATGGGTCAGAAGCAGGATGTAGGACAGAAGCCAAAAGGTGGTAGTTAGGAGAGATGTTTCTATGTTTCTATGTAATTCTTGGGAGCGAGGCCTGTGACCAGTGGGATCCTACAGGGTTCGGTGCTCCTCCCAGTCTTGTTTGACATCTTTGTAAGTGACAACGCGGATGGGATCGGGGTAAAATCTGCCTGTTCATTGATTAAATCAAGATCTATGGGGGTGTGGACATGAAGGAGGGAAGACAGGAACTCGGGGAAGACCTGGCTAGGCTAGAGAAGTGGTCTGGCATTTGGCAGCTGGAGTTCAATGCTAAAAAGTGTAAAGTTATGCATTTGGGGGTGAAGAATCCAAAGACCAAACACTGGTTGGGTGGTGTGTAGGTAGCCAGGCCAGAGGAAGATAATGACCTGGGAGCAATAATCACAAGTGATCTGGAACATTCTACACATGGCAGAAGAGAAAAAGCCAAAGCAAATCGGATGCTGGGCAGCATAGCCAGGGGAATTACCACCAGGAAGGCGGAGGTCGTTCTGCCACTGTACAGGTCACTGGCAAGACTGCACCTGGAGTACAGTGTGCAGCATTTGTGCCCATATCTTAAGAAAAATACTAATTTGCTGGAGGCGATCCAGAGAAGGGTAACCAAAATGGTCCCGGGTCACCAGGGCAACACTTTTGAGGAGAGGATCAGGAGGCTCAACATTTACTTTCTTGAGGAAAGAAGGGGAAGGGGAGACATGACCAAGACCTTCAAGTATCTTAAGAGTTTTAACAAGGTGAGCACTGAGGGCCTCTTCAGGGTTAGTGGGAACAAGACCACTAGTGGGCACAGCCTAAAGCTGGGGGGGCGTGAAGGTTTAGGAGGGAGCTGAAGTGGCGCTTTTTCACTGAGAGGGTGGTGGCCAAGTGGAATGAGCTTCCTGGGGAGCTGGTATCCTTACAAATGGTGGACAGCTTCAAGACGGTGTAGGACAGGGTGAAGGAGAAAGCTGTGGGTAGAAGGGGGCCAGTGAGGGGAGAGGGGGAAGTTGAGGGAGGTTAGAGGGGAAATGGTGAGGGGGCAGTTCCCTCTGAAAACTCATTGGGAGCTGCGCACTCAAGCAGTCACGATAGACTGTATGGCCTTTATCTGCTGGCATGTTCGTATATCCATATGTAATTGTAACTAAGGCATGTATTTATATATTTTGGATGTCATCAAAATTACATTTTAAAAGTGTCTTGGCTCAAATGGTGTGACATCTTCCTGGTGTATTGAAATAAACAAACATTTCTGATTGATTGATTGATGGAATCAAATAACAGCACCATGTACTAATGCTTTGTTTAAGTGATGAGTAGTTATTTCAATATATTTTCCTTGCACAGCTGCCAGAAGACAGGAAAAAAAATGTGCTGGGTTACTGCAGGCCAATATAAGGGAAATGCCACCAGAACTGCGATACAGTTATGTACAGATTCAAAATGTTGTTCTGTGCATCCAGCCATGAACTGTGATAGAGGGTAGTCATGTTTCAAGTAATGAAATAGATAAACCTCTTTAAATTAATTTTCAGTGCATTATAGACTATGTGCATCATTAGTGTTGAACTATAAATTAATTGTTAATTAAAACTACTGGTGAATTACTGATTAACCCTGTTAATATAGTATGGACATTATAACCGAAGTCATCACATTTGATGTAACCATTAATCTTAGGTGTCACAAAGTCTTTACATGACAACAGTAATTACCGTTTTTTTTTTTATTTCAAAGTACCTGCAGATAATGTCATACACTACCCATTCTGAGAATATACAGTATTATAAATGCAAATGAATTTCCACATTAGTGAACCATGTATTGTGAGCTTTATTATACTGCTGCTATAAATGCATGTTATGAAGGGCACATGTAGAATAATAATCCTGCAGTGCTGGATTAATACTGTGGGGCACAATTTTCCTGTTTGGATTGATGATGAAAATTAGTTCCATATGTCACTGGCATCGTGCACATGTTATAATTTGGTATAATGCTATATCCTATTCTATATCCTATGCTATAACCTGACCTCTAGTGTACAAGCTATATTTGTCAGGGTATATCTGTCAAATTATGTATTGAAACGTCATTATGTAGTAACTGCAATGCTTTGTTTTGGAAATAGCAAGGGTTAAAGCAATCTTTCTGCCATCTAATCTAGAAATGAGCTGTTACTAGCTCAGTATGTCTTTCCTGGTGAAAATTTGGAAATAAATAAATAAATAAAATAATCGCGTATCTCTACCAGGAATTTCATTTTGTAAAACCCAGATTTGTTAACTCATTGTGTCCGTATAAAACAAATGCTGTGTACAATTGTTGATGACTGTTGCTAAATGTCAGGGGTGGGGATTTTCAAGGGAATCACATCATTATTCCAACATAGCTATGCTAAGTGTGCCAAGACTGTTAGACCACGACCTTACCATGACCTGACCTTTGAAAATGATGCATACATCAACATTATGATGTATCCATCATATTTCTGCCATAAAGTGAGTAAAGTGTCATAAATGCAGCAGGATGTTTGACAGTAAGGTTACCACCTTTTCAGAAGCCCAAAGTGGGACATTCCTTACTGAAACATGATAGTTTTTGCAGGACAATACTTAACCTCAACCAGAGCAACAGATTTGTTTACTCTAAATAATCAGAATTAAGATTAAATGTTGTAGTTTTTTAGTTGTTTCTATTGTTTATCATTTTAAAATATTTTAGTTAAGGTATTATAGTTTTCTGCAGCATTTAGAGGAAAGTTGGAAAATATTTTTTCTACTACAAGGTCAGGACATGTAATATTTTTCATGTTTATTTTGCAAGACACAGCTGCCCGAATCAGGACTGTCCTGTGAAAGTCAGGGCGGGTGGTAATAATCCTATTTTGAAAATAGGATGCAAAAGTCCTGATGTGTTTACCATGATGCAACTACACTGGGGGAAATGACGCAAGGGCTGCATCGTCCTGACCTTTAAAATCCCATCCTAGGTGTCTGTTTTCTGCTCAGAAATTGCCATAAGAGAAACAATATGCCGTAAGCCATGAGTTTTAGGATTTTAAGTCGGTAATGATGTTCTGCGTTGTACTGAAATCTGAAAGTTATAGTGAAGAGAATCTGTCTCCGAAATACTGAAGCAGTCTGTATGTACAACAGATCACAGAGGAAGGTTTTTGGAACTGAAGGTTGGAATGTTGGTTGCAGTCAAGCTGCATGTATTATTCCTGCTGTCACACCCCTCCAGTGCTTCAAGGGACACTGTCAGCCTATTTTTCATCATAGTATTTCTAGTTGAAACCCCACATTTTATGATTGCTTACCCTCTCTAAAATTCATTGATGTTGCTGTTTGTTTTGTCTGTAGCCTTGCTTAGTAGAACTGAAATGCATGGCAATGTATATTTATAAACAACCTTGTTTTTGTTTACAGTCATGGTTCTGTTCTTACTGCACATGTCGTGAGCATTAGAAACACACGCAGACAGTGCAGTCACTCATAAGATGGTAGCCTCCTAATCTCCCAATGGATCATGAGGGGCTAGACTGTTTTGTGGGTGTTCCCAAGTCCAGGAAAGATGTATTTGGAGTTGATCAAGGAACGTAAACAAACCTGTTTTGGTGTGATAACACCAGTATGTTGGGCAGTCTGTTTTTTACTTTTTTAAAGAAAATAAGAGTCAGAATCAAACTACCAGCTACAGCAGCAATCTTTACAGAATTTTGGCAATCATAAAATATGTTTTTTAAACTAGGGATACTTTGAGACCTAAGGGGGTTGACAGTGTCCCTTTCACAGTGCATGGAGACTATTTACCATTTCACCCTACCAAATAATTTCATTCCTCGCTGACCCACATTACCACACTTCTCCCTTTTGCTACTTTAATGAGTATTGAAATGCTTTATCACTCTTTGCTAATGCAGCCTTTAGTGTGTGAACCTACAGATACAAATATGCGTTATTAATTTTTTAATTTGATTAACCAGGTAAGAACCCAAGGAAAAAAAACGCCAGTTTTCAAGGGCGACCTTGGATACATAAAAGCATTAACTACACGGATAACGAATACAATACAATGAATAATACAGAAGACATCAGTTATAACAAGTGCACAACAAATTAAGTAAAGAAAGTACTCAAACTCTCCCTCTGACCAAACAAGACAGGTCTTACCCATTGCCTCTCACTACCTGTGTTTCTCTCCTGCTCAGACGAGGCAGCTTCCATTAGTGGCAGTGCTGCTGGACTTTTGGTTCACTTATGGTTACTTAAAAAAAATAATAGTTATATAAAGCCAAATATAAGCAACAGTAAAAATGTATTTTTTTTTACACGTCCTTAGAGTGTGATACCTACATAAACCTCTTGATCTTCGATATCGTGGTTTATGTGGTATCACACACCTCAGCTGTGTAAAAACAAAACCTCACTCTACACTGTTGCCCATACTCTGATAAAGTGTCTTATTGTAAAACTTGCGTTTATGCATTTTGCAGAAGATTGCTCTATACCCATAGGGTGCAAAGGACTTTTTTTTCCTTAAAAACAGGCGAGTACAATGTACGGCATTAGATCCATATTTTAAAGTTTCATGCTATCACCATGCTATCAGTCTCTATATACAAGGTCACTCACCAGGGTGAAACATGGTTTTGGCCAGTGATATCTTGCAGGATACTGCTGGAGCCAGTATATGATCCAGTGGCAATTACTTCTATTGCTACACAATAAACTGCGACATATTCATGCCTGACCTGAGGACAGGAGAGGCACTGTGCAGAGAACAGGAACAGGTCCTGGTGTAGAAGGCCACATATAACAACACTATGATCATGTCAGGTTCTTCCTCATCATGTGCTTATCATAGTGACAGAGGTGTGTTATGCGATTTACTTGACTGTCATATATTCATGAATCTTGATTATAAATGCACGTATTATTTTCTGTATTATAAAAAATAAAATATTTGAAACAAAAAGTAAACTGTGACATCTACGTACTGTAGTGCTTCATCATGGTGGACATTAGATTTGTGCTGGCCAGTAATTTTTGCTTTTTATGAGGTCATAACTGTATAGTACATCTCAAATAATACAGCCATTAAAGGGATTTTGCCAGTTTCATGTGGGGTGTTACAAGTCTAGTGTTTCCGCTACTGTGCTTGGCAGATATCCTTTTATTAAGCTAGCTCGCTGATTTTCCACAGATGCACTTGAACAAATCCAATGGGAACATCAGCCTGCTTTGAAGACAAAACAGACATATGTTGCCAGCTCAAGTCGTTATTATTTAAATCCTGTTAAATGTTTTAACAGGATTTAACTGATAGTTACATGAGCTATGTTTTAATCTTATACCATTGTTTTCTGTTTTCTGTTTATATGGCCACAGTTCAACAGAGGTAGACTTAAGAAAGTAAATGAACTGTAATGAACATATACTATACAAAATAATATATGGGCAACCATACACAATAAGGCTGCTTGGGCTGAGACGCTTCGCTCTCGAAGTCTATGATGTCATCTTATCTCTTGATGGAAAGTGCCTTGTTGTGTGGTTGTCCATACATTGTTCTGCACAGTATGTGTAGGGTGGTGACTACAATTTTGTAAATAATTGCCACTGGTTCTCTGAGAGCTTACCAGCAGATGCCATTATGTGGTGGCAAACTGACATTTTGTCTTCTGCTGTATTTGGGGTGTGATTTACAAAATTTGCAAGATGCACCTGGTGAGGTGCAAATTTCGAAACTCTCCGATATTTTCAGTGTACTATGTATGGGCAACAACAGAATAAATATCTGGGATCGGGTGCCAATTTTGATTACTTGTGTCATAAAGCCAGATAATAAAATAGATTTCTCTAAAATAAATTGGTATCAGTTAACCTATTTATTTCTGTACTGTGCATTTATTAATCAAATGAACATGTGCCTTAAAAACTTGAAATGAAAAGCCTGCACATACAATGCAATTTATAAACTGGAGGCCGTGAGGTTGATGGGTTAGAGCACGGGCTTGGGAATCTGAAGATCCGGGTTCCAGTCTCACCAGAGCTATGTACTAGCTAGTGGTGCGTAATGTGTATTATTATGCAACAGGCTATAATGCCAATGCCTAATAATTTCAACAGAGTAGTTTTCTGTGTGGTGTTGAGCAGGTCACGCCATTTCCCTACTGGGTCATAATGTTGCACATTTAATAGCGTATGCCATTATGGCTAACCCGGTACAGTGCTGCACCAGTGAGTGAATGGTGCAATACCGCGTACACTGCTGTATGCGGTATTGCACCATTCACACTCTCCCAGGCAGAGGATAAGACCTCTGCTGGGAGTGGGTTCTGCCGATCAGCTGCTGTGGCTCAACGGACTGAGCCACAGCAGTAGGGAACCCAGGCAGTGCTGCAGGGACCAGGGGTTGTGGTGGGTGGAGCCCCCCACAGAAAAAAGAGATATGAGGTATGGCAAGAATCACGCTGTATTGGCAGTGCGATCTTGCCATGCGGCATAATGCTGTGTGACATTATGACCCTGTGCCCCTAATTTCCTGTGTCTCGATTCTCATAGTTGTTAAAACTGGGCAAAAGTATGCTACTGAAAATGGGATGTTTGCAGTTTATTTATGCAAGGTAACCCAACAGAGAGGCAAAACTGAGAGGAACTCTGAGGGGCTAATAATAATTTAACTAGTCTCCCTATTTTGGACTACTGTGATGTAGTCTACAGTGCTGCTCTCAAATCCACCTTATCCAGATTGGACCCCCCCTTTTCAATTCTTTCTGCCGCTTTACCCTGAGCTCTCCTGTATGTACTCACCACTGTGTTCTCTTGAGCCCTGTTTACATGGTCACATTTGCACTGGAGCAACCCGATTGCCTGGGTTGCTCCAGTGCAAACGCGACCGTGTGGACACGTACCTAATCGCAGCAAGTCGCTCATTAATCTGGTCCTGTGTTCCCTGTCAAGCTGGGGATGCTGACCGGAGTGAGCGACTTGCAGCAGATTAAACCACTGTGTGGACTGTCTGTGCCATTGCAACACGTCCACTCTGTCTTTGCGGTGGTGCGCGACAGTCTGACCTACTGATGCGGGGCCCCTCACCAGCTCAGAATGTAGTGGTGCACAGAGGGGCCGTGTGGACAGGCAGTTTGCCACTTGCTGCTGGTCGAGACCACACTGCTGTGGTCCGAAATGAGTAGCGCTGCTGCCGTGTAAACACGGCTTATCACTCATTATCTTTCCCTTCCCTCACTAACAGGTGCCTCTCCCTCTGCACCAAACTCATCTCTAAATACTGGCTAGGCTGTCTTCCACTGTACTTATCCTCCTTTCTATCTACCCCTCCTCCTCCTGCTTACTCCTTAAGATCCTCAGACTCATGCACCTTTCTGATCCCCCACTGTTCTACACTTGCTGGTCAGTCTGCTTTCAAACATCGCTTCCCTAAAATCTGGAATGCCCTTCCCCAACAAATTCGACACTCCTCTTCCCCTCATTCCCTCTCCTCTGCCCTGCATAACTTCCTGTCCTCTAACTGCACTTGCTATCATCAACCATAATCTGCCCCTTCTCTGACTCTTGCACCTCACCTCTAGCCTGGGCTGTAACATAATTCTGTTCAATAGCACTTATGAACAACATATAGGATAGTGCATGGAGAACAGTTGACAACAGGGCTATTCTTTCACCGAGTTGGCGCTATGACGATGGATTACCTCGAGAGCACAGCTCGAGAGGTAATCTGTCATCACAGTGCCAACAAGGTGAAAGATTAGCCCTGTTGTCAACTGTTCTCCATGCACTTTTCTTTATAGTGTATGGTGGAACGTCGTTTTTTTGGGGGAAAAAAAATCACTACAGCATGTTTCTGCTTCAAAACATTTTTACTGGGGTACTAGAAGGAAACAAGAACTTTACATTTTGAACGTTTTCACACTTGACATTTTAACTGTTGAAGAACTTTACATTTTGAACGTTTTAACGCTAAACATTTAAACTGTTTAAAAACTCACATACAGCAGCACCCAGAACAGCAATTCACAATCTGCGGGGAAGAGCAGAGAAAAGGGGTCGGTAGTGAGGATCACATTTCATCACTCAGGAAACTATGTAATTGCCGCATGTCATTTCTTGGTTTTCTTGCCGTTTTTTTGTTTTCCTGATCGAGGATTAATCTATCCTGTTCCAATAGTGGCTTTGACAGTACTGCCACCGACATTGCTGCTTTCTCTATGTGTACTGTCTATGGAGTGAGCCCTAACTGTCAAATGCTGCTCGAGGACACAGTGTGTGACGTGCGCAGTGCAGCAAAACAAAAAATCGTTCTGCTGCACTGCGAACTTCACTAGTGCAGGTGAACAACATTTCGACAGCGATGGATTTCGGTGGAGAACGACGCTCCACCATACACTATAAACCTGCACTTCATTTGCTCAGTTTAATTTTTTATCTTTCTTACCCTGCTAAATGTTTAAATTCCTGTATTCCTGCCATTGCTGTGTTCTGTGTATTGTCCACATGTAATATTTGATCCTAATGTAATGCTGGTTTTGAATATGATATGTTGTATGTATGTATATATGTATTTCTTCCTGTTTCTTTCCCCCCAGGTCGCACCGGGAGACTAGCAACTTGTTGTTCAGTGTGCCTTTCTGGTGAAACATTTCAATAAATAAATAAAAAATAAATAAATAACTCTAGCCTTCTAAAGTGGCCATTGTGTATCCCAGTTAAGAAATGTAATGTTTTGAATTCTAAAAGCACTGGAGGAAATGGGTTTTATGGTCAGAAGGGACTCTTGGTTTATCATGTCCACCGCCCAGCTTCACAAGCCGGGATGAAACAGGTATGCTATGCAAACACGTACCAATTTATAGGGATTCCCGACCCACTCTACTACCATGGCTACCTGCTGATTCCCTAGGTAAGTAAGACTGTGTCCAGGCTTATCTTACTGTAGGCCTGTACTGTCTTTTTGTTCACTGTCCCTGCTGGTAGGCTGTTCAGGAACAAGTAGAATAGCTTAGACTCTATGCAACAGTGCTGGTAGGCTGTTCCATAGATTCCTCTCCCTCTGTGAGAAAATGTGCCTCCTGACGTTACCCCAGACGTTACCCACCCTGAGCTTCAGGATGACTCCAGTGTCCTGCTGGATAAGAGATTAAACCTCTCTGACTGTTTGATCTTGTTGATACCCTTAAGTATGTGAAAGACTGAGATGATGTCCCAGTCAGCCTACTTTTCTCCCAGGGAACATGTTAAGGGTCTCCAGCCTCACCTCATGGCTTTTGTTCCCCCCATATCCCTGATCATTTTGGTGGCACTGTGTTGCACCTTCTCAACTGTCTCAATGTCATTTTTGTATTAGGGAGACCAAAACATGTCAAAAACAGTGGGGGAATTCAAGAATGCATGGGACAGACATAAGGCAATTACAGTGGGGGGGGGAGGGTAGGAGGAAGTAGGCTGTTGGTTAACTAGGATCTGCAGCTTATCTGTTAGGTAGGGAAATGGGCAGACTAGGTGGGCCAAGCGGTCCTTATCTGCCATCAAGTTCTATGTTTCTATGTTTCTAAACTGCATGCAGTACTCCAGTTGGGGCCTTATCATGTCCTTGTAAAGTGTCAGGATTACTTCCTCTTCTCTGCTGGTCACCCTTTTTTTTTTTATATACTTGCTTTATTTTACCATTGTACAGTTCAATACACTTTGACTAAAGCATAATTATATATCTTATACATTGACTTTTCAATATCCGCTGTAAAACATAATGTCCACAAATTTTAATCAACTGTTGAGATCATCAGTTTCAGTATACACTGTCGAACTCCGGAGGGAGGCAGTTTAGCACAATGGTTTACGGCTCTGAACTGCAAATCTGGAGACCTGGGTTTGAATCCCACAGCCCCCACTTGCATAATGTGTGACCCTGGGCAAGTCACTTAACTTCCCTATGCTCCCAGGTTGCACCTGTAAACAAGCTTTCAGCTTGGTGCATCTCACCTGGTTAAACAATTGGAAATAAAAACAAACAAAAAAAAAACAGGATATGAAATTTGGTAGAAATACTTGCTTGTGCTCTAATATCTCTAGTTTATATTAGCCAGGTATGAGAGTTGTCTGTTAAACAAACTTTAGATCAGTCAATATCACTTCATATATGCTATTGTGTCCCACCATAGACCTGCCCAGAACTCTCTGCCCCCTTCACTCCATTCTAAGTGTCATCTAGTTGAGATTCTGAAGTCTCTCATATAATAGCCATCGTGTCCATCTGTTTTGGTAGACATGAGGTTGTTGCCTGAGATTAAGTGTTAATTTTTCCATTCAGTGGATGGATTCCACCACCTCCAGCCATTCTGTTATCGTGGGAGGAGGCCCCTGAAGCCATCGCCTGGCGATGGCTTTTAATGCAGCAATGAGTAGGACTAGCCAGAGGTACTTCGCCTCCCCTCCCTGTACCTCCTTAGGCAGGATTCCCAGTACCGGGTGCTCTGGGCCTAGTGGTGTCAGTGCTGTAAAGATTTGGGTTAAATGGTGGGTTACCTCCACCTGAAATGGTGCAATCTGTATGCAAGACCAAAAAATATGGGCCTCCATTGCATGTGCCTCCCCTCACCCTCTCCAGCAGGTTGGTTGGACTCCCTGGTTACTATGGGCTGCCTGGGCTGGGACCAGGAAATACCGAACCCTTAGCTTCCAGCCAAAATTGCTTCACATTAGTGAGCTCGAGGTAGACCAAGTACTTCTCCAGATTAATGATCGTTGTTGGTTTGAGACAGAAATATCGAGGTCTTGTTCCCATCTGGCTCTAATGTAGTGGGAGGAAAGCCCCAGGTCTGAGATATAATTGGCATATAATAAGGAAATGGCATGTTCAGCATTGCAGGAACTCCAAAATCTCTGAAATGGGACCACATCTGCCAGGGTTTGCATCTCTGGGTCTATTTTGTTTATCTGTTTATCTAAAAAAATCTCGCAACTGATAGTACCTGAATCTATCTGCTGGGGTGAGGCTGAACTTTTGTTGTACAGCCTCAAAGGAGTGAATTGTGTGGCCTGTCAATATCTGGAAGGGAGAGTGAAAACCTCTCTTGGCCCACCTCAGGAACAAGCTATCATATTTAGCTGGTGCAAACTGCGGGTCACAGGCCCACCATCTGAATCTCCAGAGTTGTTTGCCAGTGATACCTCTGTTTGTTCCCCTCCTCCATCTCTCCAGGACTGCCTTCATGCCCGAGAACCCATCTATGCTTGCAAGTCTCCTATCTCTAAATAGTTCTGCTTGTAGGGGAGGGTCTTTCTGTTTCCATAAATCAGTTCTTTTCCAGTGCGAGTCATATCCTGGATTCCCCCAGAGGAGGGCCACCCTCATTTGAGATGCCACTCAATAACTCTGCAAATGCGGAAAAGCCAGTCCCCCCTCTCTTTTCAGCATGTACAATAGAGATCTCCATAATCTGGGTTTCCTACTTCCCCAGAGAAAGGCAAAGAACAGTCCCTGCCAGTTCTCCAGATCTCTCCAGGTCACCTTACATAGCACACATTGAAATAGATATAGGAGGCATGGCAGGGCATTCATCTTAAGAGCCTGAACCTTGGCACACAATGACAATGGAAGCAGTTCCCATCTTTGAAAATCAGCTTTTAATTGTTTAATTATGGGAGGGTGATGTTGTTCCCACAATTGGGACGATTCAAGCCCCACCCTAATCCTTAGATACTCTAACGTGAACAAGTCGAACCCCATTGGGTATTTCTGTTCAGTCTCCTCGTCGGGGTTATAATGGAAATTCAGAATCTACATTTTGCTTTTATTTAGTTTATATCCTGACAATGTGGAAAATTCCTTGATCTGGTGAAATACAGCTGGCATGGAGGTCTCAGGCTCCGATAGGTATAAAAGCACATCGTCAGCATATAAAGGCAATTTGTGGTCTAGACCCCCTAACTTAATCCCTTTAACCTCTGGGTTCTGCCTAATGCTTTGAGCCAGAGGCTCAACATAGAGGGCAAACAGAATCAGGGACAAAGGGCACCCCTGTCTAGTACTCTGCCCCAAATTCAGAACACCAGAGACATGGCCATTAGCCCTCACATAAGCCCGCGGGGATTCATATAACTTGAACAAGGCCGTAGCAAACTGCTGCGGGAACCCAAACTGGGAAAGGACCCATCCCAAAAAGGGCCATGACACTCTATCAAAGGCCTTTTCGGCATCTAAACTCATTATCAAAGATGAGAGTTTTTGCATGTTAATATGGTCAATAATATGGGTCGTTCTTCGCAAATTGTCTTGGGTCTGTCGACCTGGGATAAACCCGGTTTGATCAATATGTACAAGGGTGGGTAAGAAATGCTGTACATGCCTAGCTATAATCAATGTTAGGATTTTGTAGTCCGTATTTAATAGTGAGATTGGGGGATAAGATGTATGTCTGGTGGGGTCCTTTCCCAGCTTGGGTATCACCAAAATGACAGCCCTTGTCCAAGAGGGCGGGACCCGCTCCTACCCCCCCATCACCTCCCTGTATACCTGCAAAAATATGGGCTGCACTTGTCCCCCAAAGCTCTTGTAAAATTCCACAGGTAGCCCGGGCTTTTCTTAACTTTAGCCTTCCAATTTCAGCCTTCACTTCCTCCACCTTCACAAGCGCCATTAAATCCTTCCCCTGTTCCCTTGTCAGGCCAGGCAGCTGCAGCTTCCTTAAGAAGTCTCAAGCTTTCCCTTCCTCTGGATTTCTCTCCTTTGTGTACAGCTTAGCATGATACACTCAAAATGCATCTGCCACTTCCTGTACTCCCTGCACGATCTCTCCCTTCTGTGGGTGTCATATGTCCGCTATTGTGGCCCTCGCCCACTGGCCTCAAAGTCTGCTGGCTAGTAGTCTTAACGACCGTGGGTCCCCCCTCATAGTACTTCTGGTGTAAAAAGAGGAGCTTCTGCTCCACCTGGTACAGTAGTCCAGTATCTCCCCCAGCTCTTTCTTAAACCTCTTAAGCTGCCTCATTCGTTCCCTATCTATCCTTTGTTTTTGCTGCTCTTCTAACGCTTGAATGTGTTTAGTCAAATCCTCTCTTCGGGCCTCCCTTTCCCACTTTTTCTTTGGTGCCAGTTGTATAAATTTACCCCTTAGTACTGCCTTAGCAGTGTCCCATAGGATCGATTAAGAAACCTCCTGCCCTGCATTCTCCTCTATGAAAACCTTATATGCCTCTGAGATTTCTTCTTTTACTTCCTTGTCCCTCAGTATTGATATGTTAAATTGCCATAAGGTATTTCTGTGGACCTCACCCAGGTCCAGTCTCATGAGGAGGGATGCGTGATCCAACAAGAGGAAATATCCCACCCAGGAATCATAAACCCTATGTGTTTCATCTCTAGGGATCAGGAAATAATCCAACCTAGAATACATACTGTGGGCGGCAGAGAAGAAGGTATAATTCCTCTGTCGCCCATGTTGATGTCGCCAGACATCTATCAGACCTAGTTCCCCCACCAGTTTATACACCTTTTTCACTATTTGATGACCCTTTCTTGGGATCTGGGAAGTTGAGTACAATTGCAAACTAAAGGTCAGACTTAAGTCGCCCTCACCTATCAAGACCCCCTCTCCCCATTCCTGTAGCATGGTCAAGAAGGAGCGGTATTCCTGAAATGCTGAACCTGGGGGGAAATACACAGATGCCAGGATTAGGACAGTACCCCAGAACCTTCCCTTCAACAGTGCAAAGCACCCCTCTTTATCCACCCTCAAATCAATCTTTTCAAATTGAGTCTTAGAGGGGACCAGTACCATTGCCCCTCTCCTTCTACCATTTTTGTAGGATGCTGCTGGTATTCCTCTAAAGCCCAATTTTAATAACTTGTTATGCTCCTGCATCAATAAATGCGTCTCTTGTAGTAATAAAAAATTGGCAGAGGTTTTCTTCATTTGACTTAGTATCTTGCTTCTTTTAGTCAGATTGGTGAGACTATTTACATTGTATGAACATATAATTGTACCTTTGTTATCCATTGTATAACAAGCTGTCAGTCTAGCCAACTCTGTCTAAGAGGAGCCCTCTTCCGAGGTCCTCAACCTTGTTTCTTTGCACTGTATTTCATACCACCTCCCCCATTCCTGTATAATCCTGGTATAAGCATCCGTAACTATTTACATAAGAAGTACAGAGAACATAAACGGCAAACAGGGCCTCAAACAATGAAAGCATGCTTGACCTCCAAGGCTGGAGACCTAAATCAGTGGGTCTCTTTTCTTACCTAATCCCTGAAAGGGAAGAGGTAAACAAGGAGAGGTGTTATTGTCTTCCTGATGAGAGACCCCCTCCAAGAGCTTCCCTGTATAGAATTCAGCCCTGTGCTTAACCCAGTGGCCCAAACCTGTGGCTCTATCCCTGGGTGCACTAGTGATGAACACCTTTTATGCTGAACAGGACAGTTGTTGATTCCCTGACCTTTGCAGGAACCCTCTTATCCCCGACCCATTTATTATAAAGGTTGCTCCAGTCGGCCGAACGGAACGAGAATTTGTCCAACTCAGCAGGCTAGCAGCGTGTGGGAGCCCCCCCAAAGAAGACAGTCCCCCTCAATGGTTCAGATGAGGTGAACGCGGCCCTGCTCAAAATAAATCTTCAAGCCAGCTTTGTTTTTCAGAGGTCTTCATGGGTCCTGTATAAACATCCATGGCATTTCAAGACCCACTGAAGTCCTTGTCCTTCTAATTGCTTGACGTCCTCAGCCACCTAAGGGTAAGCCAGCCCCTCATACTGTATAGGACCGACCCCCAGAGCACACTTTGGGACCTCACAGTGATTGTCAGCCCCCCCGGGTGGTCCGCAAGGATCACCCCAAGGCAGGGCCCCTCAACCTCCTTGTCTCTTCTTTTCTTTTAGTTCCGATTTTTAATGGGGTCCATTTAGCCTCATGTGAATCCATCCGCCTCCTTGCTTTGTTAAGTTTTGAAGGCTGGCCCCTCCCCCACAGCCGAAGACACCCACGGCAAGAGCAAAACCTACCAATGTTTAGGCCGCGTTGCCACTGCCCCCCCAGCTTCCCGAGGCCGCTCCTCCGAGAGGTGAGCCCCCCCACTGCCCGCTAGCTCCACAGGCCAGACACTCATTCCCCTCTAACATCATCTGCTCCCTAATTTGGATCTGTTATCATCTCACCCCCCCACCGTTGAGAACAAGTCCATCTTAAAGTTTCTTGCTTGCGATGTTTACTTTACATTTTACAGTCCCATGTCTTATCACAAAGCCCTCAAGTCATCTCTTTCCTTGCCAATCTATACAGTAGTTCAGTAGTATAACCCCCATTTACTTGCATTTCATTTCATTTCAGGTTGGAGATCTGTCTACTGCCGTGCTGTCCGAGCTAATTTGTGGTGTGTCTTTTGCTGTCAGGGCCTCTTGTTCCCCCCTCGCATCTTGATGGCCGTTTCTTTGCCCCCACAGAGTCCCACATGCCGGAAGTGCCCGGGTTAGCTCGTATTTCTTGTCTCTTTGATCCGCCTGTCATCCAGGTCCTTCTGCTTAGCTGCTGCTGGTTTGGATCTGGGCCCTGCTCCAGAATGGTTACCTCATACTGCCTCAGACACTCCACTGCATCTCTCAGCTCCTGAAACTGGACAGGACCTCTCTCTGTGAGTATCTTCAGGTGTGCAGGGTACTCCACAAAGGCCTTTTGACCTTTTTGTTGCAGTAATTTCACTACTGACAGAACCTGTCTTCTTCTGGCTAGTAATTGGGAAGGGGGTGTCAAATCATGATAAAAAAAAAAGCCTCACATCTCCAAATGTAACACTCTTCTTAGACCAAGCCAGCGTTAGGATCTCTTCTTTGGTCCTCAAATCAAATCAAATCATAATTTATTTGTATTGCGCTTTTCAAATACCAAAGCGCGAGTACATAAAACATAACATCAGTAATAAATAGGAATTAAAATTAGACACAATTTAAAAAGACAGCAAAATATGAACTAATCAAAGGCCAATATAAACAGAAAGCTCTTCAAAGAGGCCTTAAAAGATTCTGTGGACGGGCACTCCCTAATCCAACAAGGTAGAGAATTCCACAGGGTTGGAGCCACAAAAGAAAAGGCTCTGGCCCCGGAAGATTGAAGACAAACCCTGGGAATCTCTAGCAATCCCTCGTCGGTGGAACGGAGTGAGTAGGAAGGGCGATAGGGCTGAAGGAGATCTTGCAAGTAGCCCAGTCCCTGTCCGTGTAGGGTCTTATAGGTCAGCAATGTGACCTTGAAGGTAATCCTCCAATGCACCAGCAGCCAGTGCAGTTCGTGCAGAACAGGCATGATATGGCAAGTTCTTGGTAGCCCAGTCAACAACCTGGCTGCAGCGTTCTGCACCAGCTGCAAGCAGCGGAGGTCCACCCCCGGTAACCCTAGATATAGAGCATTACAGTAATCTAGACGCGAGGAAACAAAGGCATGAACCAATACAGGAAGGTCATCACGTGGAACAAGGTGTTTTATCCGAGCTATATTCCTCAGATGGTAAAACGAGGACTTGACAATGGCCGACACCTGGGATTTAAGTGTCAGTTCGCAGTCAAGTATTACGCCCAGATTTCGCACCCGTTCAGAAGGTCTCAACTGTTCCCCCCCTAGCACAAGGCCAGAGGGGAATCCAGGGGTCAACTTCTCTACGTGGTGACCAGGGTCCACCACCAATACCTCAGTCTTATCTGGATTCAGCCTCAACCAGTTGGCACTCATCCAGTCCTGGATCTCAGCGAGGCAGTTGTTAAAGACCGTAAGTGCGCCGTTCTGTTCGGGTGCAAAGGACATATAGAGCTGAGTATCATCTGCATAGCAGTGAAAACTCAGCTCATAATGCCTAATAATGTCTCCCAATGGTAGCATATACACCGTGAACAACATGGGAGAGAGCACAGAACCCTGCGGCACTCCACAGGGCAGCACAAAGGAAGCAGAGGAAAAAATTCCTGATACTACCCTCTGAGATCTGCCTGTGAGAAAAGAGTAAAACCATCTGAGGACTGTCCCAGACAGTCCATAGATAAGCCGCAGACATTCCAACAATATCCCATGGTCCACGGTGTCAAATGCAGCAGAGAGATCAAGGAGAACCAAGATCAAACAGCATCTCCGATCTCTCGCAATTAGGTCATGAAGTACCCGAACCAATGCCGTCTCGGTACTATGCCTCTTCCTGAAACCGGACTGGAGAGGATCAAAGATTCCATGGGTGGTAAGAAGGTCATCGAGCTGTAACGCAACTACTTTCTCAATAACCTTACCCAAAAAGGGCAGGTTAGAGATCGGTCTGTAGTTTGCGAGAGAGTCTGGGTCAAGGGAAGGTTTCTTCAAGAGGGGTGTCACAACTGCCTCTTTCAAGGACTCCGGGAACACCCCTTGATCCAATGAGCACCAGACTATCTCAGCAAGGACTGGCCTGATCACCTCCATGCAACCCATAAGAAGGCGTATGGGGCCAGGATCCAAACAACATCAAATCGGCCGCAGGCTCTGGACGATCTTCATGATATCCATGATCACCGGCCACTGGAAGCCTGTCCAGACAGACAGACAGAGGGCCTGTAACCGCACATCGATCTCTGCCATGCTCATTTGAGCACGTTGTGTGGATGTCCGACCTGATCGTTGACACCTTATCGTCAAAGAACCGAGCGAACTCATCACACTCTAATTGTGAAAAAGCTCTATGGCCCTGGATTGCACAGTCTATCTACAGTCCAAAAGAGCAGAACTGGTCGATTCCTTGATGCAGTAATCTCCCTGGACAGGAACTCTGCCTTCTTATGGGAGATTTCTGATTGATAGTTCGAATAATGGGCGATCAATCTAAGCCTGTCACTTTCAAGGCCGGACTTCCGCCAACAACGTTCCAATCTTTGCCCCACTCTCCTCAGCTTCCTCAATGTCCCATCAAACCAAGGGGACCGAGTGCGGAGGGAGAGGGGGTGAATCCAGACAGGAGCTATGGAATCCAGAGCCTTCAGCACCATATTATTATAGTACACTACTAAGGCATCTGGTTCCAAGCACTCCACAGGCCAACTCGATAGATCCAGCACTGCCATCAGACCTTTGGGGGTAACACCCCTTAAAGTGCGGTACTGGGTCATCTCCACAGGGGTAGGTCTCATGGGGGGCGCCATAAAATTGAACCTTATGGAGTGATGATGGTCAGACCACGCAACTGGTTCCACCACCAGCCCGGTGATCTCCATCCCCAAAGTAAACACCAGATCCAATGAGTGACCTTGAATATGGGTAGCAGCGGTAACAACCTGTGTGAAGCCCAACGAATTCATAAGTTGAAGGAAGTTTTGACCAAAATGCGAGAGCTCACCGTCAATCCAGGCATTGAAGTCCCCCAGGACCAACCACCTGGAGGGCTCCAACACCAGGTGAACAATGAAGTCTGCTACTTCCTGCAGAAAAACGTTCTCGTCACCGGGTAGACGGTAGACAAGTAGAATTCTGCAGCCTACACCTGCTCCCACAATACACTCAAAGGATCTAGGGGATACCATTGTAACCTCCACAAGGTTCAATTCTGATCTAAAACAGATAGCCCCGATCCAATCTCGGGTGGTGTATCACCGAGTACCCAGCTGGAATAGCTGACGCCAAAGTGGGGCCAGCATTCTCACCCAGCCAGGTCTCGGTGATGCAAGTCAGGTCAGATGACTCAACAAGATCAGCAATAATTGCTGTCTTGTTTTCTATAGACCTGGCATTGCATAACACCGCCAGGGTTGGATGAGAGGCATTGGAGGAGCAGGTGACTTGCCCATCATCAGTGGGGCCCTTGGGTATGGGAACCAGGCATCGTGGACCCCTATCCTGGACCCATTTCACCCCAGGGCATCTTCTTAACCCCACCACCCTTATCCTTCCCTCTGGCTGAAGCACCCACCTCCCCTTCTGCCTCATCCGAGCAATCCCCAGGGCCCAGCAATGCTGATAGACCTCAGGCTGCAATGGGGGGCTGTTAAAGGGGCGCAGGTCCCTCAGTCTGGAGGGGTAATAGTGCCTGCCCACAGAAACTCGGCCCCAACACATGCTGTCAAAAAATTTCTAGAACCAATCAGCAGGAGCTAGACACAACTTAAACACTATAACTTATAACTAATAGCTAACACAATCTAAAAGAAATAAAAAACAAATGAATAAAAGTAAAAACAAATAAACAACAAATAAACAGCTCCCTGTACTCTCACTAGAGGGAAAATCCCAATCCCACACAATCAAAAACCCCTTAATAAAATCAGACCACAAAAATACTCCTAATAAATCCTAAAAAAGAAATTTTTGTAGAAAAAAGGAGGCCAGGTATCCGGACAGAGAGTTTGTTTGTGAGGCAGCACAGAGTACAGTCAAACTAAACATAACACAAACAGATCTTCAGTCCCCAGGTCCTCTCACGACCAGGGACTAACAGATTCAGCATGGGACTCGCACTCCCAATAAAAGTTTAATGATATCCGATCCAGAGTTTTGACCCCTCAACCCTCTCACGATAAAAGGGGTAGTACAAAACGACCAGAAAGTAAAATGAATTGTCTGACCGTATTCCAGAGAATAGTTTGTAAAATCCTCTTGCTGGTATCCAAGGAATCAGTGAGACTGTTACACTCAACTCTTCAGCAGACCTAGACCCGAAAATCCCCAACCAGAGGCTAGGAAGAAGGAACCACGGCCCCCACCATGAAGCTCCACAAGGTCTACCCACCGGACGACCCCATGGAGAAACTAGAGAACACCCAGGCTAACTCGCCGGCTACCCAACAAGATCAGGCCGAGGTTCTCCATGTAGCCGTGAATCCCACAACCAGACACCCCTGATGGGTTGGGTCAACTGTTACTATGCCGAAAAGGTCAATTCTCTAAACAATCCAGTACATCTCACCACACCCAAAAAATGCCATAATCCACAGATCCAAAAGTCCTTCAGCTACATATAGTAGCTAGATGTTTAATAATCCTTCCAAGATTCAACTCCTCTCTGCACAGTCCCAAACTCTCCTTTACAGTTGGCCAACTGACCCGTCGAACAGAGAAAAAGAAAGCCTCCACTTCAAAGTCCTAAAGTCTAGGAAAACTGATCTGGGTCTAGCCTTTGGATCTTGAGGTCTGGTGATCAGTGATCGATGGGCCCTGATTATATTTAGGCTCTTTTCTGGTGGTAAATTTAAAATCTCGTGGAGGAAAGAGTCTATGAATGATATCGTGTTCTCCATTTCCATTCTTTCTGGCAGTCCATGGATCCTAATATTGTTGCGACGATTGTGGTTCTCTAGTTCCTCGAGTTGCTGCTTCAGAGTGCTAGTGCATTGGTGTAACTCTAGGAGTACTGTGTTGTGAACATCCGTTGTTAACATGTAGTTGGTCATTGCATTCTCCAAGTCTTCCGTTCTCTGGGAAAGTGCAACAATATCTTTCTGATGGTCTGAGACCTTTGTCTGTAAGCGCTGCAAGGCCTCGTTCATTTGTTTTAAGGTTTGGCACAGCTTCTTAGATGTAATTGCGCAGCTGGCCTCCTCTTCCAGCTCTTCATTGCCCGTGCTTCCCTTCAGGGACCATGGTCACGAGCAGGCCTCCATCTGTTGGTTCGGCTCTAGAGTACTTTTCTGCTGTTTACTGCTCCCAGTCACAGTCAGTGGATTGCTGGTCACCCTTTTTGATGCCCTACTGCATTCTGCTGGTCATTTTGACACCAGCCTCACACTACCTGTCTCGCTTCAGCCATTGTCAGCTATAACTCCTTGGTCCTGTTCTTTCTCGGCTACAGCAAGAGGATCCCTATGTAGTGCATAGGCTCAGAGCCACCATCAAGCACACGCATGCGTGAAAATGTTTGGCTTGTGCACTTTTTTTGACTATAACCACATTTATAAGTACCTCCTTAGTTACAGTGTAACTACATTGTAACTGCTTTGCAATTACAATGTAGTTACATGCAACAAATATGTAATTACCCTGCTGCATGTAATTAATGATTACCTACCCTGAAGTTAGATTGAAACTGAACTTAAAGTGTGACCAAATATTGCACTTTAACTGAATACGCTTAATTGTGCTTCTAAATCCTTGAACCATTGCTTGGATGTTTTTTGCAGCAGTGATGAGGCGCTGAAAGCTCAGTTTTGTGCTTTAGTGTTATGGTTTGTGGTTTACTGGAGCTCCACCATACTCAGACCTGATGTTTGCACCTTTGAATATTAGACAGCCCATTGGTCAGAGTGACACATATATTAACTAGTCTTAATGTAAAATAATAACCAGTAGAATTATTGGAAAAGCACTATATTTAGTAACTAGATGCATATGTGATTTGAATGTTTAATTGCAAAAATATAACTAGTGACAATACAAATTCTGATTGTGAAATTGATGCTCATGAAGTAAATACCAATCAATGGCAGCCCCATGGAGGGGAGGGCTGAGGCACTGGACACCTCACCTCCTGCCGTGCCAGTAACCTGGGTTCAGAAATGGACTCAGGTCACTTGGGAGCTGGCTGGGGGGAAGGATTGAGCATCCATAGGACAGCTGTCCTGTCTCAGGGACAGGGGTATACACATCCTGCTAGACAGCTGCCACCCTGGTGGATCTGGCTGGCAATACGGGTAACAAAGTGCTGATTAAACAAAATGAAAATAAATATCAACCTGCCTTATACATTATTTGTTATTCTTTATTAACCAGTTCAGGCACACTGGGCACAATTGCCTGTTTTCAGGGGCGACCAGGGAGCTTTGGAGTAGTTAAGAGACTTGCTCAGAGTCACACAGTATGCAAGAGGAGCTTGTGAGATTCAAACCTGTGTCTGCTGGATGCACCAAGTTCATTCATAGCTCGTTACTCTAACCTCTAGGCTATACTGCCAGCAAGTATGGTTATTTTCTTTGGATTTAACATTAAAATTAAAGGGTTCCTTGTGTTGGATTTTTGTTTATTAAAAGCTGATTAAAAGGCTTCAAAAAGCTTGATCCGAATTGCAGTCTTGTAAAGCTGGTAGAAAACATACACAGCAAAAACGATGCTGCTAGCTTTGACATCGCTTGTGCTACACGTGCTAGAGATTGACAGTGGGAAAAAAACATCAGACATCTCTTGATGAAATTGTTAAAACATTACGTTGTGTGGTAGCAACAGCATTGAGACTGGAACCTCCAGTGCAGAAGCCGCTTGGGGCCTCTTTGGCTTTTTAAGACAGTGGCAGCAGACAGTAGATTTCAATAGTGCCATCTGCCTAAAGAGCTTGTGCCAAGGCATGCCCTTGGCAGGATAAATTGATGTTCTTTCCTCAGCTCTTTGGTGGTGTCTGAGTGAGGAAGACTGCTTCTGGCATCAAGAATATAGTCCTTGAGGAGATGTTGGAACTAAACTGAACTGCATTTGATATAAGAAAAAAGAGTGCACTGAACCAGGACGAACATCCAACCTACTGCACGGGGATGCCTGTAGCCATATTCATTCTATGACTATATTGTACTGACATAAAAGTTACAATACTCAAGTTTTCAAGTCCCATAAGGTCCCTGGAGGTGAAAGCCTCTGATGGATGGCTCTGTGTGGCTTCCAGAATATGTGTACTACAGAATCTATATAAACATTTGCTCTGCATTGGTCCAGTAAAAGATTTCTTACTTTCTCATAAGTCTATTCTACAAGTAAATATTTTCTCTACATAAAATGTCATTTAAAAAATGTTTTGCCCATAAATAGTGCTTATTATGAAAAAGTACCCTCTTACTACAGTGTGCTATAAGTTTTTACTGCAATAAGCCTTAAAGGAAAACTGCACTGAACCTGCATGTCATTTTGTAGAAGCTGTTTTATTAATAACAGTTCCAATTATTTTATTGTTTCATCTTCTTTGGTCTTTCAGTAAACTCAACAGGTGTTTCTGATTGACACAGTGTTAGTACAGTACAAATCATTTTATAACTTGATGATGTAGGTCATGTCCATTTCAACCACAGAATTCCATACTAAAGTGCAGACACATTGGGCCCGATTTATGAATGAGTTGCGTCTACCACAAGTCCATGGTGTGACAAACATATGGCGCAGGGGGTTTGCAGCAGAGATTTGGCACTGATTGCAATTCTGGATCGGGTGCACCAAATGCAACAAGTGGTCTAACTTTGCATCCAAGGTGGATCCCGTTTTATGGGGCTTGCGAGAAACCTTTGGCACAATCTGCCATAAACTGTGGAAAAGATTGCAAATGAGCCACTCCTTCTTGAATTGGGCTGTGTTGCACCAAAGTGCTGTGACGCAGCTGTGCCAGACATTGCAGATGACGCAGGGCTCAGCACAAGCCATGCATCATCCTTCGTGAATCGGGCCCATTGTGTCAATAATCTATGAGCTCAGCAGGGATATATTATTTATATATTTATTTATTTATTAATTAATTAAAAGTTTCGCCAGGAAGGCACACTGAGCCAAGGCTCGTTTCCAGGTGTGTCCTGGGGGAAGAGGTCATGGGGATACAGTGATAAATATATATACAACATGAGATGAGCAATACATATCCCTAATACAGCAATTAATAAAATTAGAACAAATGGTATAGTGATTTTTAAATTGGATACAGAGACATAAATACTGTTGCTAGCATACTGCACATATTGTAAGCTAGCCATACAGTTCTTAGGCCCTGTCCACACTGCACACGGTTTAGCGGTAACGGTTTTAAAACCGATATGGTATGTACCGTTACCGTCCATCCGCATTGACGATGAACCGTTTCTTGAAACAGTCACCTCCCATTCACACTGCTGCTCTTTTTTGGAGCTCCATGCAAACTGAATCAAGGGGCTATCTCACAGTGCATTGCAGGGCGTCCTCATACATACATACATACATAAAGCATCGGAATCAGTACAGTCACGCATCTGCACTGGTAAGAGAAACGTTATAGATAATGTATCGTTTCTGATTCCGACCTAAAGACCACATCTTGACAGATCTAAAGAACAGTTTTAAAATCGCATGGTAAACTGTTACCAGTCTGGATGCGACCCATTTTTGGAGTTCACGGTAACGGTTCAAGCACTGGTAACGGTTTATCATGTGCAGTGTGGACAGGGCCTAAAATGGTCTTTAGTACCACAGTGCTAGTCAGAAAACCCAGAAAATTTACTCAAAGGTCAATAAAGATGGAGCAGTAACAGAATGTGAACCCATATTTGAAAAACAGCTTCAACAGAAATATGTGTCCTTTACCTAGGAGTTTTATGGAGGTCTGCTGTGGCACCTGCAGCAGGTGCAGAATGTGGCAGCCAGATTGATTGCTGGAACACCTCGAAATGAGCACATCACACAGGTGCTGTGCAACATTCAGCACTGGCTACCTATTCAGTGATACCTCAGCTTCATGGTAGGCTTCTTACTTACAAGGCCCAGTACAGTTTGGGTTCCAGCTCCCTAAATAGCTCTTCAGCCTCCATACATACCTGTCTGCACTCTTCGCTTCATTGAGGCTGGTTTATTGGCAGTCACCCCACTCAAGCCTTAAACTGTCTGGGACAGGGCATTTGGGGTGGCTGCCCCATTATTTTGGATCACTTTGCTACCCCATATTTATGCTGCAGGTTTGGTTGAAGCCTTTAAGACAGCATTAAAATGATATCTATTTAAGGAGGCCTACAGTATCGTTTAGTGAATCTATGTTGCATTTATTATGATATTTATTGTTTTATCTTTTTTTTTGCATTGTTTGTTTATGCTCCTCCCCCTGCACACCTGCAGGTTGCTCCTTCAGGCCACCAAGGACTGATCTCGTCCCAGGCAACCCCCCATCCACCCACCGTCCCATATCACAGCCCCCCAGGGTAACCCGATGTAAACCTTGCATCAGGTGGGTCCGATCCCTATGGAGAGAATTAACCTTACTGGTCTATTCAGTTGGCCCTGGGTGCTGCTGAGGGAGTATTGATGGTCCAGGGGCTCCGTGGTGGTGAGGGTCCAGGCGGCCTTCGTCTGATCGGCTGATGTGTCATTTTTCCTGTTTTCTCTGCTCCTCCCACCACGTTCTCGGCTTGTGGTGGTGGCGTCCTTGGGCGGGGTGGTGCAGGGGGAGTGTTGAGGCTGCACGTCCTCACAAACTTACACCCAATCCGCGCAGGGGTGCCAAGGCAGAACCCAACCCCCACAAGGAGGGAAGCATCCAGTGGACACTTGTACACTCCCTCCCTGCTGGCCTCCGCTCCAGGCACCTGGGCTCAGGGTACGAACCTGGATTGCCAGCATGCTGAGCGAACCTCTTCGCTCGGTGCCATGGAGCTGGTGTATTTTATCTTTTATTTTACATATGACTGTTTCCTTGTTAGGTGCCCTGAAACTGTGGGATAGGGTGCAATTTAAATTTATTTGCCTTGTCTTTATTCATGGGGTCCAATGCTGAAATATTAAGCCACTATCTGTGTTTCTAACAGGAATGTGATGAATGATGTCACACTAGGTGCATTAACTCCGTGTTTTCATGATACCTCGGAATCATAGGTATTTTCAAAGGATGCCCTCTGCACTGTGATGGTCATAAGCTTCCCAGTACTGTAATGGCAGATCTTTGCATTCTGCTGAAGATATTAGGTCTCCCGAGTATCACTCTAAATATATCGACTTCGCAATTTTATTAGAATTTACAAAAAAGATTTAAGTTATTGTTCACTTATTTTTTTGTAATTACTTTTCTATTCCTGCAATGCTTTTTCCTCCTGTTTTGTGTTTTGTCATCTTTTAACAGTTCCTGGAATGTTCTGGGAACTGTCATTTTAACTGCTTATGCATTCGGTTCACAATGTCCGTGACCAAACTTGAAAGAATCATTACTTAAAGCCTTTTATCAGGTCCCAATGACTGGTGTTGGAAACAAAGGTAACGTAGTGCTTTCTAACACAAAAATAAGCACTAACAGGTAAATAAATCACAAGAACCGGGGCACACATTATAACAAGTCTTCTGTTGTCTGGAAAATCAAAATGAATATGTTTTTGCAGCTGTCATGTCTGAGACTAAACAAAATTTGCAACATATTAAGAAAACAGGCCCCACAGCTTTCAAAGAGTGTGAACCCCGTGTGCAGTATGTATGCCTAAGGCAGAAAGGCATGTACTGAACATTGTTGTGTCTAGGCCTGAATCATGATTTCTCAAACTGTGATTCTTGTAAGGTTTTTTTGTCCTAAGATACATGAATGGAGAAAGAATAAAATGATATCAGTATCCGTAACAAATTCCCAAGACAGTTGCCCTTCTGTGAAGATCCTACACAAAATGTCTAGTGCAGCCTCTTCTCCAAAAGAGTCTCAAAAAGTAGAGACTTCTAAAAAGTCTAGCTAAGAGCGACAATCCTCTGGTCAGCTATGCTCTAGAAAAAGAGGCCATAGACATGAAAGGCCTGCTGGGGGAGGAAATATCTCAGTAGTGTGTGTGTGTGTGTGTGTGTGTGAGAGGGGGGGAGCATCTTAACTCCGTCAGGCAACTTCCTTCCATGGGAGATTTCCACCAAATGTGGCAGTTCGTCCAGGCCATGAAAGAGCAGGCAATGTAAAATCCAGTGGAGGCCCTCATTTCAAAATGAGGAAGACATTTTGAGAATGATGAAGAACCCATCACTGCAGATGTCACTCAGAATGTGGAAATAGACTTTACCTACTGGGCTACTGAAGATATTTCCTCTTTTTCCACTTTTCCAAAGACAGTGACTGACATGGTCAAAATCCCAGCTGCAGAAATGGAGACTGATGCTGGTGAGTCTAAATTTCTGAGAATGTTGGTTCTGACTTCCACTAAGAGAGTAAGCTACTAAGAAAGAAAAGTGTCAGCATGGCTCAGTTGGCAGCACATCTGCCTCTGGGCTAGAAGGCCATGGGTTGTAGCCTAGCATGATGTTTGAGCTCGTAACATAAACACCGGCACCTAAGTACAGTATTAGGGATGCTGTACTGTCAGAGTGTGCTGTCCTTCAGCTGAGATATTAAACTGAGGTCCCATCTGATTTTTTTCGTGGATGTTAAAAATCATATGGCACTTCTCGTGAAGAGTAGGGGAATTTCTCTGGTGTCCTGGCCAAATTTCTCCCATTCACTAAAACACCACCAGTGACTTTATTTAGTTAAGTTTCAGATGGTTTATATCTAATTCCACCTCTCCCCCAAAAAATATATGGTACTGTCTAGCTCTCCTTTCCTAGTCAACAAAAAGTATACCAATAAATAAAACATAAGATAAAAAATAAAAACTTCCCATGCATGGTTCATGCTAAAAAACAATAAAGAGTAGAAACATTTTACAGTTACCAGCCACAGAAACTGTTGTAGACAAGAAAATAGACAAGAGGGACATTGTTACTAGATAAGGTGGAGCTATGGTACGTCTACAGCACCTTCTTGGGATCAAGCAGTTCATAGATACATAGATACATAGACAATGATGGCAGATAAGGGCCTATGGCCCACCCAGTCTGCCTATTTGAGCTTGTGAGTTCACTTTATGTTTTCCTAGAAGTCTGTTGCTCCTTACCCCTGACTTCCAGAATTCCCTTATATCTATCCCATGCATTCTTAAATCCCACAATTGTTATAGCCCCCACTACTTCTTCTGGCAGGGTGTTCCACTTGTCCACCACCCATTCTGTGAAGAAATTCTTCCTCACATTTCCTCTGAATCGTCCTCCCTCCAACTTCATCCCATGCCCTCTAGTCCTGGAACATCTTTTTCACTTAAAAATAGTGTATTCATGCACCCTGTTCCTCCCTGTAAGATACTTGTGTATTTCTATCATGTCCCCTCTCTCCCTCCTCTCCTCCAGGGAGTACATATTCAATTCCTTCAACCTGTCCTCATAGGACTTGTGATGCAATCCATGTACCATCTTTGTTGCCCTCCTCTGAACCTTTTGTACCCTGTCAATGTCCTTACGTAGGTAAGGTCTCCAGAACTGTACACTGTACTCCAGGTGGGGCCTCACTAGTGTCTTGTATAGTGGAATTATGACCTCCCTTTTCCTGCTGGTGATGCCCCTGCCTATGCATCCCAGCATCATATTTGCTTTACCTGCTGCCTTGTCACACTGTTTCCCTACCTTGAGGTCATCAGAGATGATAACCCCAAGATCCCTTTCCTGCTTGGTGCATGCTATATCCTCACCCCCAACTGATATATTGTGCCAGGGTTTTTGTGCACCATATGCATTATCTTGCACTTCTTTGCATTGAATTTCAACTGCCAAACCCCTGACCATTCTTCAAGTCTCTGCAGGTCCCTTCTCATTCTGTCTACACCCTCTGGTGTGTCTGCTCTGTTACAGAGCTTTGTGTCATCAGCGAACAGTGAAATTCTGCTTTCTAGGTCCTACGCAATGTCACTGATGAAGATGTTGAATAGGACTGGTCCCGGCACTGATCCCTGTGGTACCCCACTAGTCACTCTTCCCTCTGTGGAGTGACAGCCATTTACCGCCATCCTCTGTGTCTTGCCGCCCAGCCAGTTACCTAACCACCACACTACTGTCCTGCCCACACCCATATTCCCCAGTTTGTGTAATAGTCTTCTATGTGGCACAGTGTCAAAGGCCTTGCTGAAGTCCAAATACCCATGTCCACTGCCCTCCCCTGATCCACCTCCCTAGTTACCCAGTCAAAAAATTAAACGAGGTTGGTCTGACATGACCTCCCCCTGGTGAAACCATGCTGCCTTGGGTCCTGCAGTCCATTGACAACCAGATGTTCCACCAATCTCTCCTTCAGTAGTGATCCATGATCTTCCCCACTACTGAGGTGAGGCTGACCGGTCTGTAGTTCCCCGCTTCCTCTTTGTTCCCACTTTTGTATAAGGGGACTACATCTGCTGTCCTCCAGTCTTTGGGTACCTCCCCTGTTTCTAGTGATCAGCTAAACAGGATAGCCAGAGGTTCAGCCACCTCTTGCCAAATTTATTTCATTTTTGTTTCCTGGATAAGGTGTCGTAGCCACAAAATATGACTATTTTCAGACATGACCCGGGAGGTTAAAATATAAAATTGGCAGACAAAACAAATAACAGGTATAGTTCAGAGGTAATCAACCATACAAGGAAAAATCTACACAATGTTTTGTGATGTAAACAGTATTGCTAATATGATAGAGACAATGGCAGGAAAATACACAATAGTACAAAACATAATAAGCATACAATCATAGTGCAGTAGAGTTTTAACACATAATCCATGGTAAGTGCTACATATAACAGTAACTTGACATAGCCAAACTCCTAAAGAGCCTCCCCAACCACGGATCCCCAGGCGCTGATGGACTATCCCCAGTCTTCCTTCGGCTCATCTCCCCTGCTATTGTCATTCCACTCCCATTTATTTTCAACCTCACTCAGACTTCCTCCACCATGACTGATCCCTGGAAAACAGTAAAGGTAATTCGCATTTTCAAAGCTGGAGACCCTCAATCTACGGAAAACTACCATCCCATCTCCATCCTTCCTAACCTAAGCAAACTGCTAGAGAAGGCCGTTCACTACCAGTTTGCTGATTATTTATCAATCAATTAATCAATCAATCAATCAATATCTTTATTTTGCCAAGTGGAACACCATTGAAACAAGCTCATTTACAAGATGGACCTGGGAACAGTACAATAGTCAGCAGGGCCATGAAAATAAGCATGTAATAACATATATAAGCACAACATAATAAGCATGTAAGGCATATACAAGGCAAAGAAAAAAATAATAAAGAATATGTAGCAGGCTGAGAATCAGTAACAAGCTAAATACATTAGCGCTTATGAATAGACAGTCATACAACACATATGTAATAGAGATTACATGATTACAGGCGTAAGAAGTACAGGCCAATAGGGTGTTGCTTATACAGTTAGATTCATTTTGAGACAACAGTGTGATACCTTTTAATAAACAATAATTCCAAGGGCATAATGCCATAAAAATGTAAGGTGTCAAGATCCATTTGAATTAAAAACAGCGAGCTAGAGTGTACAGCCTACTCCTGCTAGAATTAAGAAGACCGAGTCACAGAGCATGCTGGAGGAGGAATGTAGTAGCAGCAGCAGCAGCAGCGTTGGTAGAAGGGAATGAGGTAGAGAAGTATGTATGGGCAGTCAAAGGTAGTAGTGGCAAATCTGAAAGAATAGAGAAGGATGGAGGGTACGTATGGACAGGTAAGGGCAAGAAGGGGGGGAGGGATTGAGAGGGGGAGGGAGGCTCGGGAGGTGAGAGGTCAACAAAAGCTGGTATAATTGGCAGAAGTCGGTATTTCTTAGGGCAATAACCTATAGGCGGAGGACTGTAGGAGTATAAGCAGTATGACAGGCGATTCGGGCATGGTAGTACTACTTCCCTCATTTGAAGCAATGACAGACCTCAGAGAAGGTCTTCAGGAAAATGGCTTTAAAGAGGGAGAGTGTTACAGGGGTAGTGAGCCTTAGGGATTTTGTATCTTGTTCCAGAGCACTGGAAGGGCATGGCTTATGGAGGCTTTACCAAAGTGCGTTCTAACTTTAGGAATAACAAGGGATATGTAGGTAAGATTTCTGAGATGATAAACACTGGGGGGAGAGGTAGGCAGGCAACCTAAGAGGTACTGGGGAAGCTTATGAGTGATGGCCTTATAAGTCCATAATACCACATTTTTCTGTCTCCTGAAGCTAAGAGAGCTCCAACCGATGGAAGAATAGAGGATGCAGTGATGAGTGGAGTAAGGATCATCAGAGATAAACCTGAGGGCTCTGTGATAAAGTGTGTCAAGCTTGGAGAGAGATGTGCTAGTACCATGAAAATATAAGAAGTCCGCATAGTCTGGAAGTGGCATAAGGTAGCTTGAACTAGAAGTTTTCTAGCCTCCGGAGTCAGCGAATACTTAATGCGGAAAAAAAATACAGAGTCTTTGTCTCAATTTATTGGAGAGCTCATCTATATGGTCTAGAAAGAACAGCATGGAGTCAATCCAAACCCCCAAGTATTTGAATTCCTCCACAAACTTCAAGGTTTCACCCAAGAGGGTACTTATTTGGAGGATCATGCCAGAAGGATTATTTTTGGGAGGAAAGACTAGGGAAGAGAGAAAAGCATGGCTTTGGGTTTTTTTTTTCATTTAGTAGGAGTTTCAGATCCAGCAGGTTTTTCGGAAGGACTTCAAATTCATTTTGGAGGAACTCACAGGCAGAGTCTGGTGTCAGTCTATCAATATAGAGCACTGTGTCATCAGCGAAGAGGTGTATATTTGCCGACTGTAAGCCAGAGTCTATTTGGTTTATGTATATAGCAAAGAGCAGAGGACCAAGTATAGATCCTTGGGGTGCACCTCTTAGCAGTGTTTTTTTAGGTGACACATCGTCTTCGGCCTTGACCTGCTGTTCTCTGTCTGTGAGATAATTGGCTTACCAATTTAATGCCAGGTTGCCCACCCCAACTTTTTTTAGGGTCATTAGAAGCAGATCATGATCCACCATATCAAAGGCTTTGCTAAGGTCCAGAAATAAAGCACAGACATAACGTTATTGTTGAGAGCAATCTGCCAGTCATTTATAACCTTAGCAGGTGCAGTTGTGGTACTGTGTATGGGATGGAAACCAGACTGGATCGAGTTTAGCAAGTTGGAGCTTTCTAGATGTAATCTGAGCTGCTCATTTACTACCTTCTCCAGTAGCTTAAACAAGGCCGGGAACAAAGAGATAGGATGGTAGTTATTTAGGTCACAGGGATCCCCTGATTTAAATAGAGGAATGCCATGTGCTGTCTTCCAGATCTTGGGGAGGGTACCTTGGAGGAGAGACAGGTTAAAAAGATGGGTAACGGGGGAAGCCAGTATAAAGCAGACCAATTTTAGGAAGAGTGGCTCGATCAGATCTGCACCTGCACTTTTCTTTGTATCAAGCTGAAGGAGAAGATCCTCAACTTGTTTGATGGAGACTGGACAGAATGAGAAGGGAGTGCATGGCACATGAAGATCTAGGTTCAGGTATTCTGATCTCTGGCTACGTAACTTCGATCTGATAGCATTTGCTGGAGAGATATCGAAGGCCATCCCTGCCATGGCAAAATGGTTATTAAGGAGGTCGACAATCTCTTGCTTGTCAGTAGCATGAGTGACACTGTTAAAGATTTTTGAGGGAAGTGTGCTAGAATTACTATGGCCTTCGACCTTCCTTAGGGTTCTCCAGAACCTAGTAGCGGAGTTGGTGGATGCATTGAGTTCTGAACGGAAATAGCTAGATTTAGCAGCTCTAGTAAGTTTAGTATAGTTGTTTCTAGTGGTTTGGAAGGCAGACCAATCTGTGGCTAGCTTTGACTTCCTAGCCCTTTTCCAAAGAGCATCCCTGTGCCATAGAGCAGCTTTTAAGTTTTCTGTAAACCTAGAGCAGGATTTCCTTTTGGTTCTGCTTTTGACAACAGGGTCATGCAGATCTAAAGTCTCAGTGAGTAAAGCTTGGAGTACCTCATAAGCCTCCTCCACAGAAGGTGCAAGGTAAAACTTATGTAAATACAACCTCTTGTCTAGCCAACAGCATGGCTTTTGCAAACATCATTCTACTGCTGCTGCCCTGGCACTTCTAACAGACCATATCCTCACAAACATGGATCATGAAAATGCCACTGGGGTGGTCTTCACTGATCTCTCCAAAGCTTTTGATATGGTGGACCCCCCCCCTTCTCAAAAATAGTTGCCTCAGCTGCGCTCCGGAGGTCACAGCCTGGTTCAAAAGCTACCTCACTAAACGCTCACAATTCATGTGTATTGGCCCAGCTTGCTCCCACACCAACCATAGGTGTTACCCAGGGCTTTATCCTTAGCCCCCTCCTTTTCTCCTTATTTATCAACTCCCTTCCCTACCGACAGCCTCAGCTGTCACTCCTTTATGCAGAAGACCTAGTTATTTTCCACAGTGACAAATCCCCTACCTGCATCTCTTCCACTCTCTCACAAAACTATGTGGTTGCTCATAACTGGTTTGCTGATAACCTCCTCCTGGTTAATGACAAAAAAACTAAATCAATGCTGTTCGGATCCAAGCCATTCCTAGCTAAACACAAGTTTGGCTCTCCTCTAAACATAGCACCCCCTGATGGTCAAGTCCTTGAAGAAGTCACCCAATTCTAATACCTTGTGGTATTGCTTGACCCCTCCCTCTCCTTCTCCAATCACAGATTCCCTAGTACTAAGGTTCCACCAAAAACTAGGTACAGCTTTCAGAATCCGGCAATATCTCACCCTGGAGGCCCGCCTTGCTATTGTCCAGGGCAATCTTCTCCCTATCCTGAACTACTGCTCTCACATCTACTCGAGGACATCCGAAACCAATTTGGCCAAGCTCGCCAAAGCATGTAACAGTGCCTGCCAGTTCACATTGTCTGCTCCCTATGTAACTCACCACTGCATCCTCTACAATTCCCTGGGATGGCTCCCACTGCAGGCCCATTTCAACTTTGCTCTATACAGTTTGGTGGATGCTGCTATCCGCATTGGCTCTGAATAGCCCTTTTCTCCCATCGTCTCTGTCCACACCATGCATCAAGGCCTCCGCTCTAGCTGCATAACCCCACCTGCACATACCCAGGGTATCCTCTAACATGGGGAGTAGAGCCATATCTTTGGCTGCCCCCACTCTATGGAACAACCTGCCCTAAGAAGTGTGCACTACTGACTCACATCGCCAGTTCAAATCCTGTCTCAGGGACTGGCTCCTATTGGCTTCTGCCTGCAAATGCTTCATGGTGTAGTGCCCCCCCCCCCAACACATTCATGGCCTATAAACTATCCCTGTTGTTATGCATACAGCTATTTTCCAGAAACTGTTAAACCGATGTGGGCAAATAGTTATATTTGTGATACCACTGTACATATGTGATGTTGCTTGTCAATTTCTTTTTTTTATTCTTGTGTCTGTATTCCTGTTGTTTGATGACCTGAATTAACTCTGTACCTTAGACATTGTACATTGATATGTAACTTGCTCTTGCCACATTAAGTGGCTCGGGTCGTGCTTGAAAACGGTTCTTGGGATCAGTGCACCTACCCGGTTACCAAAGTCAAATAAATAAGAAAGAGACTTGGGCATCATCATCACAGATGACCTGAAATCATCCAAGCAAACCACTAAAGCAGTAGGTAAGGCTAGAGGGATGTTGGGGTCTATTAGTAGGGGTGTCGCAAGTCGTAAGAGGGAGGTAATTATCCCTCTTTACTAGACACTGGTTAGGCCCCATCTGGAGTACTGCATGCAGTACTGGAAGCCTCAACAGTACAAGGACATTAACAAAATGGAGTCAGTCCAGAGAAGGGCAACCAAAATGGTGCAGGGACTGCATCAGAAAACATATGAGGACAGATTAATGGAGCTTAATATGTATACCCTAGAGCAAAGGAGGGAGAGAGAGGATATGATCGAAACATTCAAACATCTTAAGGGCATTAACAAGGTGAAAGAGTCTAACCTGTTTCAATATAAGAAAAATAGCAGGACTAGAGGACACAGCATGACATTAAAGGGAGGGCCGATTAAGGAGTAATGTGAGTAAGTTCTTTTTCACAGAAAGGGTGGTGGATGCACGGAATGGCCTACCTCAGGAAGTGGTGGATATGAATACAGTGCAGGGCTTCAAACAGCCATGGGATAGGCATAAGAGAGCAATACAGATGACTATGAATAGATAGGCCATTGACAGAGTACAGGCCTATGGCACATTCATAAGGTAGAAAAAATGGGCAGATTGGATGGGCCTTGCGGTCCTTATCTGTCGTCAACTTCTATGTTTCTATGATCCAGCTGCCAACTGGTGCTGTGTGGAATTAACGGCTCATGCCACACCACTAAAACCTAAATGTACATAAAAAAAGGCAAAAATGAAAGTTAATATGAGTACAATTATAATCACAATAACAACCTCAAAGCGGGTTATTTCCTTGGATTAACGACTGGCTGGTGGGAGGTAGCCCTCGACTGTGCCACAGGTCACCCATTCACCCAAACCAGTCGTTACTCCCTCGGAAATGACTGGCTTCTCAGTTGTTATCGCTTAACTGCATGTTTCACTATCTGGTGGTCAGGGGCAAGATGCCACAACTGCAGAACAACGTGGCCCCACAGCAGGGATAGGTAGGCCCCACAGCAGGGGAAGGCAGCACCCTGTCAAGTGAAGACATGCCTAGGAACATTCTGACTGTGAAGCTGACTGTGGAGACTTGATGGACCAAGGGTCTTATTCTGCCTGTTAAATTCTCTGTTTCTCTGTTTTTATGAGCCTATCAGACAGGGAACTTGTGCCCAGGGAAGATATGCTAGGTAGACCGTGCTGGATCTGGTGTTTCAGTAACCCTGGGTGCATGGGGTCTTAGCTGTGAATGGACCACATATCTACAATGATGACTTATTTGGTACATAACACAAATTCAGTGGTTCTCCTTCCTACCCCAGCATGGATAGGTGATCCTTCAGTCTGGTCTCTGAACCATCATAGATATCCTTACTCAAATTTTCTGAGTGGATTGAGGCTGCTGTTTGTGAAGTGCCCGCTGTGCATCATGTTTTAGATGTTGTGCCTTGCTGCTTTCAGTTCTGTGAGCACCATCTGACGTGTCCGGTTATGGGCAACAGCAGTACTGTTACACTGTTGGCAGACTCTTTAACTGTAGGGCAGAGCCTAGCTGTTGTGTCTGTCATGTGTTCTACTGAAAGGTAGCACAATCTGCTGCTGCAGTGTGGGAAACACTGCCAGGGGCATTATTGGAGCAGGGAGTGATATGGAATGTGTGAAACATAGTAGTCAAAGGTGCAGGGATGTATCTCAGGCACAGATATTGCATGTCACTAATCTTTTTAAAAATATTTAGTACACTTTGTTCCGTCTCAGCATCCAACTGGCCCAGTTCAGTCTATCACCCCACCCAAAGCTGTCACCCACCATCTCTGGGGATTTCCCTGATGCTCCAGTGTTCATCCATGTGTAACCCCTAGGTGGTGCTACCCCAAGGGATACTACCCCCACCTGCATGACCAAGTGCAGGTTGAGGGGCCTGGGTACTGGAAATGGGTGCCTCCACCCCAAGGACAGGGTTAGTGGTAGCATAGCTGACCTGGGTACAGCCCTCTGGGACACTGTTACCCTCCTCCTTCCCTCTAGTGGCCCCACTGGTTCACAGAATACACAATTGCAATTAGCTCCTGACAGCAGTTGTAACCCCACACTTGTTGCACTTACCATCACGGCTGGTTCGCTGACTTGACCCTGGAGACCCCCTGTAATATAAGATTTAGCAAAACAACCAACAGTATTTCAATGCTGTTCATACAGAGGTACACCACAACCAGTTTAAATGCAAAAAAGATTTAGATCTGATTTATTCAAGGGGGCAGTAACACGGAAGTGGACAAAATCTAGTGGTCGATTCAAGATCTGAATAAATCAGGTTATAAGGCATGCACTCAAAGGTCCCTGTAACACAGCCACACACACTCTGGGTACCCAGTTGGAACTACGGCTAGCCTGAAGCTTTGCCTGGGGTAGGCTGGCGTTGCAGCTGGTTGGTGCCCTGTGATGGAAAGAAAACATGCATGCACTGTAACACACAATTTGTAATCCAGAGCCGGATGGCTCAGTCCAAAATGATTAGCAACAACAATTAAATCAGTTGACACACTTTGATTTGAGCTTTGTTGGGGGGAGTTAATCTAGTGTTTACTCACGCTACCCAGTACAGGATGCAGGATGGACGAAATGGAGACCTCTGGATGAAGAGCTGGATGGCCAGGAGAAGCAGGGCCCACACAAAGCACCGTGGTGCTGATCCTGTTCATTGGTGTTGAGCAGGGGGCCGAATCCCCAGGTGAGTCTCTTGTTGGTTGTTTATCTGCAGCATGAGCAGCTGTCTGGGCTGCGATGACAAGGCCCAGACCGGGTGAACAGTTCAGAAACAGTCCGGTAAGTGATGGATACAGCTTCCAGCAAGCGTGACACATTCAAGCAGTGGGGAACCAAATCATGACCCACTATCAGCATTCAGCACACTTATAGTAAAAGCAAGGTAAATACCACAGTTCGGATGACAGTCCGGTTGCAATTTAGTGTCTCTGCGCAAACCGTACTCTCTGTGGCAGTCTCAAATCCTGACAGGCCGACTGCACCAAGGCAAATCTTCGGTCCACTTCAGGGAAATTCAAATCATCACAAATCAGGTTCCGATCGTAAAAGCTGCAATTTTGGTAGAAGTCCAATCTCACACTCAAGGTCTCTTCACTTATGAAGATGGTAGCAGCAGACCAAACACAACCTTCCCACCGATTTCCCCTGCGCACCACGCAGGACAGGATGTTCGAATCTCTCAAGCTGTTCACTCTTTCAGAAGAAGAAGAAGAAGAATCAGCATTTATATAGTGCTTTTCATACATCCCAAAGCACTTTACAAGCAGTGCTAGACTGGTAGTGAAGTGGCTGAATGTGTGGTGGCGGCCATATCACACATCATCACCCACAGCCTGGATAATTGCATGAACCAGTTTATGGGAAGGGAAATGTTGGCCAGGACACCGGGAATGTTCCCTACTCTTTGCGAAGAGTGCCCTGGGTTCTTTTACTTCCACCTGGGCAGCCACCAGGACAACACCAGGATGGGCAGAAGGGACCTCGGTTTAATGCCTCATCCGAAGGACGGCACACCCCAGCAGTACAGCACCCCCCAATACTGCACTCAGATGCCAGTGATTTTCAGGTGCAAGTCCAATCCCTGTGTGGGACGAGAACTTACAACCTTCTGGTCCAGAGGTGGATGTGCTACCAAGTAAGCCACGCTGACACCTCTACTTCAACTGACGCTGACACTTCAACTCTAACTCCAGACTGAACCTCTGCTGCAGGCAGCACTGGGACTTCCTTCTGATCCAAGAGGGTTCGGTTGGTTGATCCATCTGTCTGTCAAAGCAAGGGCCCCCCCTTCAGGTCCATTTAGGTGCCAAAAAGCAAAAACTACAATTCCTACAGAAATTCATTCCCACAAGAACTCTGGGGACAGACTCCATTTTAGGGTCCCCAAAGGTACTGACTGGTCCAAACTATCAGTCCAGAACCAAGATGGTAGTGATTAACAGAAATGTCCATGCTGCAAAGGAAGGCAGGTTGGACAAACTACAATATTATTATTACTACAGCAGATAATCAGCAAACAGTTACAGATCCTTGTAGGGCTCCCTCTGTGCAATTAGTGTTGGCAGAATGCAGCAATAATACAGCAGCCTGGGTGGGACTCGAGCCTGAAACCACTCGGACCCTACTCAGATTAATTACACACTACGATATAGGCAGCTCTTAAAGAGACAGACACAGAGGCTGACAGGGCACTCACATGTAGCCACTTTTAAATTGCTGAGAACACAGAACATCAGCCTGGCAGTGGCCATTTAGGCAAGCCCACAGAAGATTTTTGGGAACTCCCATTTGTAGGGGGGGTTACACCTGGATATCTCCCCTTGGGAAGGGCTGCCGAAGACCACCCCTTACCTCTGGCCAGAAGTTTGATGGTCAGTGAAGGAGCAAGAGCCTGGTTATCAATGCGGAGCCTGCAGTGGTCGACCAATGGCATACTGTGTGGTCAGGAGGTTTTCTTCCTTTTTTCCATTTCCCCATCCCTTGCATGCTGTGGAGATTGTGTCTGATGCAGAAGCATCAGAATGCCAATGTCCCCCTTCCTTAGTACTGGCTTTAGCCTGCCCAACCACCTGTGCTCACCCAGGTGGTAGTATTGCAGTGTAGACCAGGAACCCTCCCTCCCTTGAGGAGGTGTGCATCCACTCGGAATCTCAGCCATTCTCCCCTGGTTGGCCTTCTGACAACCAGGCTCATTCCTGAACCTGGATCACTAGCGTTGTGAGCTGCAGCTCTATTGCTGTGCTGACAGGCTGGCTTCGCTTGTCAATAATCTATTTTTACACCAACTTTTTGACTATTCCTTTGCTGTGTTTATAATGACCATGTGTTGGTAAATCCAAATGTCAAGTTATAATGTTATACTTTGTTCTTTTTTGGCATGCATGTATATACAGTGTAATGGGTCAAGAAGTATATATCAGCCATTCCATTGGTGCATCAGCAGCACTACTGTTCACAATGCCAGTGACCTAGGTTTGGAAACAAGCTCAGGGCTATTGGAGGGCCAGTGGGAGTAGGAGAATTGAACATCCTTTAGGATGCCCAACTACTCCAGAAATGGGGGGTTGGGAATAAAATCCACTACATTATCTCCACTTGGCTGACAACAGGTGGCAGTGCAGTCTTGGGTGCTTGAAGTGCCTGGGTGACCACAGGTAGCAGTGCAGTCTCAGGTGCCTGCAATATCTGGCTGACCACAGGTAGCAGTGCAGTCTCACGTGCTTGCAGTATCTGGCTGACCACAGGTGACAGTGCAGTC
Source organism: Neoceratodus forsteri (assembly GCA_016271365.2). Lineage (NCBI taxonomy): Eukaryota > Metazoa > Chordata > Ceratodontiformes > Ceratodontidae > Neoceratodus > Neoceratodus forsteri. The sequence continues at coordinate 132,087,208 of JADMNL010000025.1, forward strand.
TCAGGTGCTTGTAGTATCTGGCTGACCACAGGTGACATTGCAGTCTCAGGTGCTTGTAGTATCAGGCTGACCACAGGGAGCAGTGCAGTCTCAGGTGCTTGTAGTATCTGGCTGACCACAGGTGACATTGCAGCCTCAGGTGCTTGTAGTACCAGGCTGACCACAGGGAGCAGTGCAGTCTCAGGTGCTTGCAGTATCTGGCTGACTACAGGTGCCAGTAAAGCCTTGGATGCTTGAAGTACCTGGGTGACCACAGGTGTCAGCACAGTCTCAGGTGCTTGCAGTATCTGTGTGTACACTGGTTACAATGCAGTCTTAGGTGCTGCAGTACCTGGATGACCACGGGTGGCAGTGCAGTCTCAGGTGCTTGCAGTATCTGGCAGACCACAGGTAGCAGTGCAGTCTCACGTGCTGCAAGTATCTGACTGACCACAGGTGGCAGAGCAGTCTCAGGTGCTTGCAGTATCTGTGTGTACACTGGTTGCAATGCAGTCTCAGGTGCTTGCAGTACCTGGGAGACCACGGGTGGTGGTGCAGTCTCAGGTGCTTGCAGTATCTGGCTGACCACAGATGACAGTGCAGTCTCAGATGCTTGAAGTATCTGGCTGATCACAGGTGGCAGTGCAGTCTCAGGTGCTTGCAATATCTGGCTGACCACACGTGCAGTGCAGTCTCAGGTGCATGAAGTACCGGGGTTAATACAGGTAGCAGTGTAGTCTCGAGTGCTTGCAGTATCTTGCAGACCACAGATGGCCATGCAGTCTCAGATGCTTGCAGTACCTTGGTGACCTCTGGTGGCAGTGCAGTTTCAGGTGCTTGCAGTATCTGGCTGACCACAGGTGACAGCACAGTCTCAGGTGCCAGCAGTACCTTGGTGACCACTGGTGGCAGTGCAGCCTCGGGTGCTTGCTATATCTGGCTGACCACAGGTAGCAGTGCAGTCTTGGGTGCTTTTAGTATCTGGCTGACCACAGGTGGCAGTGCAGTCTTGGATGCTTGAAATATCTGACTGACCACAGGTGGCAGTGCAGTCTCAGGTGCTTGCAGTATCTGGCTGACCACAGGTGCAGTGCAGTGTCAGGTGATTGCAGTACCTGGTTGACCACATGTGGCAGTGCAGTCTCAGGTGCTTGAATTATCTGACTGACCACAAGTGGAAGTGCAGTCTCAGGTGCTTGCAGTAATTGGCTGACCACAGCAGCAGTGTAGTGTTGGGTGCTTGCAGTGTCTGGCTGACCACAGGAGGCAGTGCAGTGTTGGGTGCTTGCAGTATCTGGTAGACCACATGAGGCAGTGCAGTCCTGGGTGCTTGAAGGACCTGGGTGACCACAAGTGGCAGTGCAGTCTTGGGCCCTTGAAGTACCTGGTGACTACAGGTAACAGTGCAATCTTGGTGCTTGTAACTGGGTGACCACTCCTGGCAGTGCAGCCACAGGTGCTTGAAGTACCTAGGTAAACACAGATAGACGTGCAATCTCAGGTGCTTTTAGTATCTGGCTGACCACTCCTGGCAGTGCAGCCACAGGTACTTGAAGTACCTAGCTAAACACAGATAGACGTCCAATCTCGGGTGCCTTTAGTATCTGGCTGACCACAGGTGGCAGAGCAGTCTTGGGTGCTTGAAGTACCTGGTGACCATAGGTGGCAGGGCTGTCTCGGGTGCTTGCAGTGTCTGGTTGACCACAGGTGGTAGTGCAGTCTCAGGTGGTTGAAGTACCTGGGTGACCACAGGTGGCAGTGCAGTCTTGGGTGCTTGCAGTATCTGGTTGACCACAGGTGGCAGTGCAGTCTCGGGTGCTTGAAGTATCTGGCTGACCACTGGTGGCAATGCATTCTTGAGTGCTTAAAGTACCTGGGTGACCACAGGTAGCAGTGCAGTCTCAGATCCTTGCAGTATCTGGCTGACCACAGGTGGCAGTGCAGTATCATGTGCTTGCAGTCTCTGGCTGACCACAGGTGGCAGTGCAGTCTCAGCTGCTTGCAGTATCTGGCTGAGCACTGGTGGCAGTGTAGCCTCAGATGCTTGAAGTACCTGGTAGACCACAGGTGGCAGTGAAGTCTCAGGTGCTTGCAGTATCTGTGTGTACACTGGTGGCAATGCAGTTTCAGGTGCTTCCAGTACCTGGTGACCACAGGTGGCAGAGCAGTTTTGGGTGCTTGAAGTACCTGGTGACCATAGGTGGCAGGGCTGTCTCAGGTGCTTGAAGTGTCTGGTTGACCACAGGTGGCAGTGAAATCTCAGGTGGTTGAAGTACCTGGGTGACCACAGGTGGCAGTGCAGTCTTGGGTGCTTGCAGTATCTGGTTGACCATAGGTGGCAGTGCAGTCTCGGGTGCTTGAAGTATCTGGCTGACCACTGGTGGCAATGCATTCTTGAGTGCTTAAAGTACCTGGGTGACCACAGTTAGCAGTGCAGTCTCAGATCCTTGCAGTATCTGGCTGACCACAGATGGCAGTGCAGTCTCGGGTGCTTGCAGTATCTGGCTGGCCATAGGTGGCAGTGCAGTATCATGTGCTTGCAGTCTCTGGCTGACCACAGGTGGCAGTGTAGTCTCAGCTGCTTGCAGTATCTGGCTGAGCACTGGTGGCAGTGTAGCCTCAGATGCTTGAAGTCCCTGGGAGACCACAGGTGGCAGTGAAGTCTCAGGTGCTTGCAGTATCTGTGTGTACACTGGTGACAATGCAGTCTCAGGTGCTTGCAGTACCTGGGTGACCATGGGTGGCAGTGCAGTAACGTGCTTGCAGAATCTGGCTGACCACAGGTGGCAGTGCAGTCTCAGGTGCTTGCAGTATCTGGCTGACTACAGGTGCCAGTGCAGCCTTGGATGCTTGAAGTACCTGGGTGACCACAGATGGCAGTACAGTCTCAGGTGCTTGTAGTATCTGTGTGTACACTGGTTGCAATGCAGTCTTAGGTGCTGCAGTACCTGGGTGACCACGGGTGGCAGTGCAGTCTCAGGTGCTTGAAGTATCTGGCAGACCACAGGTAGCAGTGCAGTCTCAGGTGCTGCAAGTATCTGACTGACCACAGGTGGCAGAGCAGTCTCAGGTGTTTGCAGTATCTGTGTGTACACCGGTTGCAATGCAGTCTCAGGTGCTTGCAGTACCTGGGAGACCACGGGTGGCAGTGCAGTCTCAGGTGCTTGCAGTATCTGGCTAACCACAGGTGACAGTGCAGTCTCAGGTGCTTGTAGTATCTGGCTGACCACAGGTGACATTGCAGTCTCAGGTGCTTGTAGTATCAGGCTGACCACAGGGAGCAGTGCAGTCTCAGGTGCTTGCAGTATCTGGCTGACTACAGGTGCCAGTAAAGCCTTGGATGCTTGAAGTACCTGGGTGACCACAGGTGGCAGCACAGTCTCAGGTGCTTGCAGTAGCTGTGTGTACACTGGTTGTAATGCAGTCTTAGGTGCTGCAGTACCTGGGTGACCACGGGTGGCAGTGCAGTCTCAGGTGCTTGCAGTATCTGGCAGATCACAGGAAGCAGTACAGTCTCAGGTGCTGCAAGTATCTGACTGACCACAGGTGGCAGAGCAGTCTCAGGTGCTTGCAGTATCTGTGTGTACACCGGTTGCAATGCAGTCTCAGGTGCTTGCAGTACCTGGGAGACCATGGGTGGTGGTTCAGTCTCAGGTGCTTTTGGCTGACCACAGGTAGCAGTGCAGTCTCAGGTGCTTGCAGTATCTGGCTGACCACAGATGACAGTGCAGTCTCAGGTGCTTGAAGTATCTGGCTGATCACAGGTGGCAGTGCAGTCTCAGGTGCTTGCAATATCTGGCTGACCACACGTGCAGTGCAGTCTCAGGCGCATGAAGTACCTGGGTTAATACAGGTAGCAGTGTAGTCTCGAGTGCTTGCAGTATCTTGCTGACCACAGATGGCCATGCAGTCTCAGATGCTTGCAGTACCTTGGTGACCTCTGGAGGCAGTGCAGTTTCAGGTGCTTGCAGTATCTGGCTGACCACAGGTGACAGCACAGTCTCAGGTGCCAGCAGTACCTTGGTGACCAATGGTGGCAGTGCAGCCTCGGGTGCTTGCCATATCTGGCTGACCACAGGTGGCAGTGCAGTCTTGGATGCTTGAAATATCTGACTGACCACAGGTGGCAGTGCAGTCTCAGGTGCTTGCAGTATCTGGCTGACCACAGGTGCAGTGCAGTGTCAGGTGATTGCAGTACCTGGTTGACCACATGTGGCAGTGCAGTCTCAGGTGCTTGAATTATCTGACTGACCACAAGTGGAAGTGCAGTCTCAGGTGCTTGCAGTATCTGGCTGACCACAGGAGGCAGTGCAGTCTTGGGTGCTTGTAGTAACTGGCTGACCACAGCAGCAGTGCAGTTTTGGGTGCTTGCAGTGTCTGGCTGACCACAGGAGGCAGTGCAGTGTCAGGTGCTTGCAGTATCTGGTAGACCACATGTGGCAGTGCAGTCCTGGGTGCTTGAAGGACCTGGGTGACCACAGATGGCAGTGCAGTCTTGGGCCCTTGAAGTACCTGGTGACTACAGGTAATAGTGCAATCTTGGTGCTTGTAACTGGGTGACCACTCCTGGCAGTGCAGCCACAGGTGCTTGAAGTACCTAGGTAAACACAGATAGACGTGCAATCTCGGGTGCTTTTAGTATCTGGCTGACCACTCCTGGCAGTGCAGCCACAGGTGCTTGAAGTACCTAGGTAAACACAGATAGACGTGCAATCTCGGGTGCTTTTAGTAACTGGCTGACCACAGGTGGCAGAGCAGTCTTGGGTGCTTGAAGTACCTGGTGACCATAGGTGGCAGGGCTGTCTCGGGTGCTTGCAGTGTCTGGTTGACCACTGGTGGCAGTGCAGTCTCAGGTGGTTGAAGTACCTGGGTGACCACAGGTGGCAGTGGAGTCTCGGGTGCTTGCAGTATCTGGCTGGCCATAGGTGGCAGTGCAGTATCATGTGCTTGCAGTCTCTGGCTGACCACAGGTGGCAGTGCAGTCTCAGCTGCTTGCAGTATCTGGCTGAGCACTGGTGGCAGTGTAGCCTCAGATGCTTGAAGTACCTGGGAGACCACAGGTGGCAGTGAAGTCTCAGGTGCTTGCAGTATCTATGTGTACACTGGTTGCAATGCAGTCTCAGGTGCTTGCAGTACCTGGGTGACCACAGGTGGCAGAGCAGTCTTGGGTGCTTGAAGTACCTGGTGACCATAGGTGGCAGGGCTGTCTCGGGTGCTTGCAGTGTCTGGTTGACCACAGGTATCAGTGCAGTCTCAGGTGATTGAAGTACCTGGGTGACCACAGGTGGCAGTGCAGTATTGGGTGCTTGCAGTATCTGGTTGACCACAGGTGGCAGTGCAGTCTCGGGTGCTTGAAGTATCTGGCTGACCACTGGTGGCAATGCATTCTTGAGTGCTTAAAGTACCTGGGTGACCACAGGTAGCAGTGCAGTCTCAGATCCTTGCAGTATCTGGCTGACCACAGGTAGCAGTGCAGTCTCGGGTGCTTGCAGTACCTGGCTGGCCATAGGTGGCAGTGCAGTATCGTGTGCTTGCAGTCTCTGGCTGACCACAAGTGGCAGTGCAGTCTCAGCTGCTTGCAGTATCTGGCTGAGCACTGGTGGCAGTGTAGCCTCAGATGCTTGAAGTACCTGGGAGACCACAGGTGGCAGTGAAGTCTCAGGTGCTTGCAGTATCTGTGTGTACACTGGTGGCAATGCAGTCTCAGGTGCTTGCAGTACCTGCGTGACCACAGGTGGCAGAGCAGTCTTGGGTGCTTGAAGTACCTGGTGACCATAGGTGGCAGGGCTGTCTCGGGTGCTTGCAGTGTCTGGTTGACCACAGGTGGCAGTACAGTCTCAGGTGGTTGAAGTACCTGGGTGACCACAGGTGGCAGTGCAGTCTTGGGTGCTTGCAGTATCTGGTTGACCACAGGTGGCAGTGCAGTCTTGGGTGCTTGAAGTATCTGGCTGACCACTGGTGGCAATGCATTCCTGAGTGCTTAAAGTACCTGGGTGACCACAGGTAGCAGTGCAGTCTCAGATCCTTGCAGTATCTGGCTGACCACAGATGGCAGTGCAGTCTTGGGTGCTTGCAGTATCTGGCTGGCCATAGGTGGCAGTGCAGTATCATGTGCTTGCAGTCTCTGGCTGACCACAGGTAGCAGTGCAGTCTCAGCTGCTTGCAGTATCTGGCTGAGCACTGGTGGCAGTTTAGCCTCAGATGCTTGAAGTACCTGGGAGACCACAGGTGGCAGTGAAGTATCAGGTGCTTGCAGTATCTGTGTGTACACTGGTGGCAATGCAGTCTCAGGTGCTTGCAGTATCTGGCTGACCACTGGTGGCAGTGCAGTCTCAGCTGCTTGCAGTATCTGGCTGACTACAGGTGCAGTAAAGCCTTGGATGCTTGAAGTACCTGGGTGACCACAGGTGGCAGTACAGTCTCAGGTGCTTGCAGTATCTGTGTGTACACTGGTTGCAATGCAGTCTTAGGTGCTGCAGTACCTGGGTGACCACGGATGGCAGTGCAGTCTCAGCTGCTTGCAGTATCTGGCAGACCACAGGTAGCAGTGCAGTCTCGGGTGCTTGCAGTATCTGTCTGACCACAGATGACAGTGCAGTCTCAGGTGTTTGAAGTATCTGGCTGATCACAGGTGGCAGTGCAGTCTCAGGTGCTTGCAGTATCTGTGTGTACACTGGTTGCAATGCAGTCTCAGGTGCTTGCAGTACCTGGGAGACCACGGGTGGCAGTGAAGTCTCAGGTGCTTGCAGTATCTGGCTGACCACAGGTAGCAGTGCAGTCTCGGGTGCTTGCAGTATCTGTCTGACCACAGATGACAGTGCAGTCTCAGATGCTTGAAGTATCTGGCTGATCACAGGTGGCAGTGCAGTCTCAGGTGCTTGCAATATCTGGCTGACCACATGTGCAGTGCAGTCTTGGGTGCTTGAAGTACCTGGGTTAATACAGGTAGCGGTGTAGTCTCGAGTGCTTGCAGTATCTTGCTGACCACAGATGACCATGCAGTCTCAGATGCTTGCAGTACCTTGGTGACCTCTGGTGGCAGTGCAGTTTCAGGTGCTTGCAGTATCTGGCTGACCAGAGGTGACAGCACAGTCTCAGGTGCCAGCAGTAACTTAGTGACCACTGGTGGCAGTGCAGCCTCGGGTGCTTGCCATATCTGGCTGACCACAGGTAGCAGTGCAGTCTTGAGTGCTTTTAGTATCTGCCTGACCACAGGTGGCAGTGCAGTCTTGGGTGCTTGAAGTACCTGGGTGACCATAGGTGGCAGTGCAGTCTCAGGTGTTGCAGTGCCTGGCTGACCACAGATGGCAGTGCAGTCTTGGATGCTTGAAATATCTAACTGACCACAGGTGGCAGTGCAGTCTCAGGTGCTTGCAGTATCTGGCTGACCACAGGTGCAGTGCAGTGTCAGGTGATTGCAGTACCTGGTTGACCACATGTGGCAGTGCAGTCTCAGGTGCTTGAATTATCTTACTGACCACAAGTGGAAGTGCAGTCTCAGGTGCTTGCAGTATCTGGCTGACCACAGGAGGCAGTGCAGTCTTGGGTGCTTGTAGTAACTGGCTGACCACAGCAGCAGTGCAGTTTTGGGTGCTTGCAGTGTCTGGCTGACCACAGGAGGCAGTGCAGTGTCAGGTGCTTGCAGTATCTGGTAGACCACATGTGGCAGTGCAGTCCTGGGTGCTTGAAGGACTTGGGTGACCACAGGTGGCAGTGTAGTCTTGGGCCCTTGAAGTACCTGGTGACTACAGGTAACAGTGCAATCTTGGTGCTTGAAACTGGGTGACCACTCCTGGCAGTGCAGCCACAGGTGCTTGAAGTACCTAGGTAAACACAGATAGACGTGCCATCTCGGGTGCTTTTAGTATCTGGCTGACCACTCCTGGCAGTGCAGCCACAGGTGCTTGAAGTACCCAGGTAAACACAGATAGACGTGTAGTCTCGGGTGCTTTTAGTATCTGGCTGACCACAGGTGGCAGAGCAGTCTTGGGTGCTTGAAGTACCTGGTGACCATAGGTGGCAGGGCTGTCTCGGGTGCTTGCAGTGTCTGGTTGACCACAGGTGGTAGTGCAGTCTCAGGTGGTTGAAGTACCTGGGTGACCACAGGTGGCAGTGCAGTCTTGGGTGCTTTCAGTATCTGGTTGACCACAGGTGGCAGTGCAGTCTCGGGTGCTTGAAGTATCTGGCTGACCACTGGTGGCAATGCATTCTTGAGTGCTTAAAGTACCTGGGTGACCACAGGTAGCAGTGCAGTCTCAGATCCTTGCAGTATCTGGCTGACCACAGGTGGCAGTGCAGTCTCGAGTGCTTGCAGTATCTGGCTGGCCATAGGTGGCAGTGCAGTATCGTGTGCTTGCAGTCTCTTTCTGAACACAGGTGGCAGTGCAGTCTCAGCTGCTTGCAGTATCTGGCTGAGCACTGGTGGCAGTTTAGCCTCAGATGCTTGAAGTACCTGGGAGACCACAGGTGGCAGTGAAGTCTCAGGTGCTTGCAGTATCTGTGTGTACACTGGTGGCAATTCAGTCTCAGGTGCTTGCAGTACCTGCGTGACCACAGGTGGCAGAGCAGTCTTGGGTGCTTGAAGTACCTGGTGACCATAGATGGCAGGGCTGTCTCGGGTGCTTGCAGTGTCTGGTTGACCACAGGTGGCAGTGCAGTCTCAGGTGGTTGAATTACCTGGGTGACCACAGGTGGCAGTGCAGTCTCGGGTGCTTGAAGTATCTGGCTGACCATTGGTGGCAATGCATTCTTGAGTGCTTAAAGTACCTGGGTGACCACAGGTAGCAGTGCAGTCTCAGATCCTTGCAGTATCTGGCTGACCACAGGTGGCAGTGCAGTCTCAGGTGCTTGCAGTATCTGGCTGGCCATAGGTGGCAGTGCAGTATCATGTGCTTGCAGTCTCTGGCTGACCACAGGTGGCAGTGCAGTCTCAGCTGCTTGCAGTATCTGGCTGAGCACTGGTGGCAGTGTAGCCTCAGATGCTTGAAGTACCTGGGAGACCACAGGTGGCAGTGAAGTCTCAGGTGCTTGCAGTATCTCTGTGTACACTGGTGGCAATGCAGTCTCAGGTGCTTGCAGTACCTGGGTCGCCACAGGTGGCAGAGCAGTCTTGGGTGGTTGAAGTACCTGGTGACCATAGATGGCAGGGCTGTCTCAGGTGCTTGCAGTGTCTGGTTGACCACAGGTGGCAGTGCAGTCTCAGGTGGTTGAAGTACCTGGGTGACCACAGGTGGCAGTGCAGTCTTGGGTGCTTGCAGTATCTGGTTGACCACAGGTGGCAATGCAGTCTCGGGTGCTTGAAGTATCTGGCTAACCACTGGTGGCAATGCATTCTTGGGTGCTTGCAGTACCTGGGTGGCCATGGGTGGCAGTGCAGTAACATGTGCTTGCAGTATCTGGCTGACCACAGGTAGCAGTGCAGTCTCAGGTGCTTGCAGTATCTGGCTGACCACAGATGACAGTGCAGTCTCAGGTGCTTGAAATATCTGGCTGATCACAGGTGGCAGTGCAGTCTCAGGTGCTTGCAATATCTGGCTGACCACACGTGCAGTGCAATCTCGGGTGCATGAAGTACCTGGGTTAATACAGGTAGCAGTGTAGTCTCGAGTGCTTGCAGTATCTTGCTGACCACAGATGGCCATGCAGTCTCAGATGCTTGCAGTACCTTGGTGACCTCTGGTGGCAGTGCAGTTTCAGGTGCTTGCAGTATCTGGCTGACCACAGGTGACTGCACAGTCTCAGGTGCCAGCAGTAACTTGGTGACCACTGGTGGAAGTGCAGCCTCGGGTGCTTGCCATATCTGGCTGACCACAGGTAGCAGTGCAGTCTTGGGTGCTTTTAGTATCTGGCTGACCACAGGTGGCAGTGCAGTCTCGGGTGTTGCAGTGTCTGGCTGACCACAGATGGCAGTGCAGTCTTGGATGCTTGAAATATCTGATTGACCACATGTGGCAGTGCAGTCTCAGGTGCTTGCCATATCTGGCTGACCACAGGTGCAGTGCAGTGTCAGGTGATTGCAGTACCTGGTTGACCACATGTGGCAGTGCAGTCTCAGGTGGTTGAATTATCTGACTGACCACAAGTGGAAGTGCAGTCTCAGGTGCTTGCAGTATCTGGCTGACCACAGGAGGCAGTGCAGTCTTGGGTGCTTGCAGTAACTGTCTGACCACAGCAGCAGTGCAGTGTTGGGTGCTTGCAGTGTCTGGCTGACCACAGGATTCAGTGCAGTGTCAGGTGCTTGCAGTATCTGGTAGACCACATGTGGCAGTGCAGTCTTAGGTGCTTAAAGGATCTGCGTGCCCACAGATGGCAGTGCAGTCTTGGGCCCTTGCAGTACCTGGGCGACTACAGGTAACAGAGCATTCTTGGTGCTTGTAACTGGGTGACCACTCCTGGCAGTGCAGCCACAGGTGCTTGAAGTACCTAGGTAAACACAGATAGTCGTGCAATCTCGGGTGCTTTTAGTATCTGGCTGACCACAGTTGGCAGAGCAGTCTTGGGTGCTTGAAGTACCTGGTGACCATAGGTGGCAGGGCTGTCTCGGGTGCTTGCAGTGTCTGGTTGACCACAGGTGGCAGTGCAGTCTCAGGTGGTTGAAGTACCTGGGTGACCACAGGTGGCAGTGCAGTCTTGGGTGCTTGCAGTATCTGGTTGACCACAGGTGGCAGTGCAGTCTCAGGTGCTTGAAGTATCTGGCTGACCACTGGTGGCAATGCATTCTTGAGTGCTTAAAGTACCTGGGTGACCACAGGTAGCAGTGCAGTTTCAGATTCTTGCAGTATCTGGCTGACCACAGGTGGCAGTGCAGTCTCGGTGCTTGCAGTATCTGGCTGGCCATAGGTGGCAGTGCAGTATCATGTGCTTGCAGTCTCTTTCTGAACACAGGTGGCAGTGCAGTCTCAGCTGCTTGCAGTATCTGGCTGAGCACTGGTGGCAGTGTAGCCTCAGATGCTTGAAATACCTGGGAGACCACAGGTGGCAGTAAAGTCTCAGGTGCTTGCAGTATCTGTGTGTACACTGGTGGCAATGCAGTCTCAGGTACTTGCAGTACCTGGGTGACCATGGGTGGCAGTGCAGTAACATGTGCTTGCAGAATCTGGCTGACCACAGGTGGCAGTGCAGTCTCAGCTGCTTGAAGTATCTAGCTGACCACAGGTGGCAGTGCAGCCTCGGATGCTTGAAGTATCTTGGTGACCACAGGTGGCAGTGCAGTGTCAGGTGCTGCAAGTATCTGGCTGACCACAGGTGGCAGAGCAGTCTCAGGTGCTTGCAGTATCTGGCTGAGCATAGGTGGCAGTGCAGTCTCAGATGCTTGCAGTACCTTGGTGACCACTGGTGGCAGTGCAGTCTCAGGTGCTTCCAGTATCTCGCTGAACAGAGGTGACAGCACAGTCTCAGGTGCCAGCAGTACCTGGGTGACCACTGGTGGCAGTGCAGCCTCAGGTTCTTGCTGTATGTGGCTGACCACAGGTGGAAGTGCAGTCTTGGGTGCTGGCAGTAACTGGCTGACCACAGGTGCAGTGCAGTGTTGGCTGCTTGCAGTGTCTGGCTGAACACAGGAGGCAGTGCGGTGTCAGGTGCTTGCAGTACCTGGTAGACCACATGTGGCAGTGCAGTCTCGGGTGTTTGAAGGACTGGATGACCAGAGGTGGCAGTACAGTCTCAGGTGCTTGCAGTGTCTGGCTGACCACAGGTGGCAGTGCAGTCTTGGGCACTTGAAGTACCTGGGTGACCACAGGTGGCAGTGCCGTCTCAGGTGCTTGCAGTATCTGGCTGACCACAGGTGACAGCACAGTCTCAGGTGCTTGCAGTACCTCGGTGACCAATGGTGGCAGTGCAGCCTCAGGTGCTTGAAGTACCTGGGCAAACACAGGTAGCAGTGCAATCTTGGCTGCTTTTAATATCTGGCTGACCACAGGTGGCAGTGCAGTCTTGGGTGCTTGAAGTACCTGAGTGACCATAGGTGGCAGTGCAGTCTCGGGTGCTTGCTGTCTTTGGCTGGCCACAGATGGCAGTGCAGTCTCGGGTGCTTGAACTATCTGGCTGACCACAGGGGGCAATGTAGTCTCAGATGCTTGCAGTATCTGTGTGTATACTGGTGTAAATGCAGTCTCAGGTGCTTGCACTATCTGACTGACCACAGGTAGCAGTGCAGTCTCAGGTGCTTCCAGTGTCTGGCTGACCACAGGTGGCAGTGTTGTCTTGGGTGCTTGAAGTACCTAGGTGAAAACAGGTGGCAGTGCAGTCCTGGGTGCTTGCAGTATCTGGCTGACCACAGGTGGCAGTGCAGCCTCATGTGGTTAAAGTACCTGGGTGAACACAGGTGGCAGTGCAGTCCTGGGTGCTTGCAGTATCTGGCTGACTGCAGGTGCAGTGCACTCTCAGGTGCTTGCAGTATCTGGCTGACCTCAGGTGGCAGTGCAGTCTCAGTGCTTGCTGTAACTGGGTGACTACTGGTGGCAGTGCAGCCTCAGGTGCTTGTAGTACCTCGGTAAACACAGGTGGATGTGCAGTCACCTGTGCTTTTAGTATCTGGATGACCACAGGTGGCAGAGCAGTCTTGGCTGCTTGCAGTGTCTGGCTGACCCCAGGTGGCAGTGTTGTCTTGGATGCTTGAAGTACCTGGGTGAAAACAGGTGGCAGTGCAGTCTTGGGTGCTTGCAGTATCTGGCTGACCACAGGTGGCAGTGCAGTCTGAGGTGGTTGAAGTACCTGGGTGGCCACAGGTGGCAGTGCAGTCTTGGGTGCTGCAAGTATCTGGCTGACCACCGGTGGCCGAGCAGTCTCAGGTGCTTGCAGTATCTGTGTGTAAACTGGTGGCAATGCAGTCTCAGATGCTTGCAGTACCTGGGTGACCACGGGTGGCAGTGCAGTAACATGTGCTTGCAGAATCTGGCTGACCACAGGTGGCAGTGCAGTCTCAGCTGCTTGCAGTATCTGGCTCACCACTGGTGGCAGGTAGCCTCGGATGCTTGAAGTACCTGGGTGACCACAGGTGGCAGTGCAGTCTCAGATGCTGCAAGTATCTGGCAGAGAATTGGTGGCAGAGCAGTCTCAGGTGCTTGCAGTATCTGTGTGTACACTGGCGGCAATGGAGTCTCAGGTGCTTGCAGTACCTGGTTGACCACGGGTGGCAGTACAGTCTCAGTTGCTTACAGTATCTGGCTGATCACAGGTGACAGTGCAGTCCCAGGTGCTTGCAATATCTGGCTGACCACACGTGGCAGTGCAGTCTCGGGTGCATGAAGTACCTGGGTTACCACAGGTAGCAGTGCAGTCTCAAATGCTTGCAGTATCTGGCTGACCACAGGTGGCAGTGCAGTCTCAGATGTTTGCAGTACCTTGGTGACCACTGGTGGCAGTGCAGTCTCAGGTGCTTGCAGTATCTTGCTGATCACAGGTGACAGCACAGTCTCAGGTACCAGCAGTTCGTGGGTGACCACTGGTGGCAGTGCAGCCTCAGGCATTTGCTGTGTCTGGCTGACCACAGGGGGGAGTGCAGTCTTGGGTGCTTGCAGTAACAGGCTGACTGCAGGAACAGTGCAGTGTTGGCTGCTTGCAGTGTCTGACTGACCACAGGTGGCAGTGCAGTCTCGGGTGCTTAAGCATCTGGCTGGCCATAGGTGGCAGTGCAGTATCATGTGCTTGCATTCTCTGGCTGACCACAGGTGACAGTGCAGTCTCAGCTGCTTGCAGTATCTGGCTGAGCACTGGTGGCAGTGCAGCCTCAGATGCTTGAAGTACCTGGGAGACCACAGGTGGCAGTGAAGTCTCAGGTGCTTGCAGTGTCTGTGTGTACACTGATGGCAATGCAGTCTCAGGTGCTTGCAGTATCTGGGTGATCAATGGTGGCAGTGCAACCTCAGGTGCTTGAAGTACCTGGGCGAACACAGGTAGCAGTGCAATCTTGGCTGCTTTTAATATCTGGCTAAACACAGGTGGCAATGCAGTCTTGGGTGCTTGAAGTACCTGAGTGACCATAGGTGGCAGTGCAGTCTCGGGTGCTTGCAGTGTTTGCCTGGCCACAGGTGGCAGTGCAGTCTCAGGTGCTTGAACTATCTGGCTGATCACAGGGGGCAGTGCAGTCTCAGGTGCTTGCTATAACTGGGTGACCACTGGTGGCAGTGTAGCCTCAAGTGCTTGAAGTACCTAGGTAAACACAGGTAGACATGAGATCTCGGGTGCATTTAGTATCTGGCTAACCACAGGTGGCAGAGCAGTTTTGGGTGCTTGAAGTATCTAGTGACCATAGGTGGCAGTGCAGTCTCGGGTGCTTGCAGTGTCTGGCTTACGACAGGTGGCAGTGTTGTCTTGGGTGCTTGAAGTACCTGGGTGAAAACAGGTGGCAGTGCAGTCTTGGGTGCTTGCAGTATCTGGCTGCCCACAGGTGGCAGTGCAGTCTTGGTTTCTTGCAGTATCTGGCTGATCACAGGTGCAGTGTAATCTCAGGTTTTTGCAGTATCTGGGTGACTACAGGTGGCAGTGCAGTCTCAGGTGCTTGCAGTGTCTGTCTGACCACAGGTGGCAGTGCAGTCTCAGGTGCTTGCTGTAAATGGGTGACTACTGGTGGCAGTGCAGCCTCAAGTGCTTGAAGTACTTGGATAAACACAGGTAGATGTGCAATCTCGGGTGCTTTTAGTATCTTGCTGATCACAGGTGGCAGAGCAGTCTTGGGTGCTTGAAGTACCTGATGACCATAGGTGGCAGTGCAGTCTTGGGTGTTTGCAGTGTCTGGCTGACTACAGGTAGCAGTGTTGTCTTGGGTGCTTGAAGTATCTGGGTGAAAACAGGTGGCAGTGCAGTCTTGGGTGCTTGAAGTATTTGGCTGACCACAGGTGGCAGAGCAGTCTCAGCTGCTTGCAGTATCTGGCTCACCACTGGTGGCAGGTAGCCTCGGATGCTTGAAGTACCTGGGTGACCACAGGTGGCAGTGCAGTTTCAGGTGCTGCAAGTATCTGGCTGACAATTGGTGGCAGAGCAGTCTCAGGTGCTTGCATTAGCTGTGTGTACACTGGTAGCAATGCAGTCTCAGGTGCTTGCAGTACCTGGTTGACCACGGGTGGCAGTGCAGTCTCAGGTGCTTGCAGTATCTGGCTGACCACAAGTGACCGTACAGTCCCAGGTGCTTGCAATATCTGGCTGACCACACGTGGCAGTGCAGTCTCGGGTGCATGAAGTACCTGGGTTACCACAGGTAGCAGTGCAGTCTCAAATGCTTGCAGTGTCTGGCTGACCACAGGTGGCAGTACAGTCTCAGATGCTTGCAGTACCTTGGTGACCACTGGTGGCAGTGCAGTCTCAGGTGCTTGCAGTATCTCGCTGATCACAGGTGACAGCACAGTCTCAGGTGCCAGCAGTTCCTGGGTGACCACTGGTGGCACTGCAGCCTCAGGCGCTTGCTGTATCTGGCTGACCACAGGTGGCAGTGCAGTCTTGGGTGCTTGCGGTAACAGGCTGACTGCAAGTGCAGTGCAGTGCTGGCTGCTTGCAGTGTCCATCTGACCACAGGTGGCAGTGCAGTCTCGGGTGCTTGCAGTATCTGGCTGGCCATAGGTAGCAGTGCAGTATCATGTGCTTGCAGTCTCTGGCTGACCACAGGTGGCAGTGCAGTCTCTGCTGCTTGCAGTATCTAGCTGAGCACTGGTGGCAGTAGAGCCTCAGATGCTTGAAGTACCCGGGAGACCACAGGTGGCAGTGAAGTCTCAGGTGCTTGCAGTATCTGTGTGTACACTGGTGGCAATGCAGTCTCAGGTGCTTGCAGTACCTGGGTGATCAATGGTGGCAGTGCAGCCTCAGGTGCTTGAAGTATCTGGGCGAACACAGGTAGCAGTGCAATCTTGGCTGCTTTTAATAACTGGCTGACCACAGGTGGCAGTGCAGTCTTGGGTGCTTGAAGTGCCTGAGTGACTATAGGTGGCAGTGCAGTCTTGGGTGCTTGCAGTGTTTGGCTGGCCACAGGTGGCAGTGCAGTCTTGGGTGCTTGAACTATCGGTCTGACCACAGGGGGCAGTGCAGTCTCAGGTGCTTGCTGTA
This sequence comes from Neoceratodus forsteri, assembly GCA_016271365.2. Classification (NCBI taxonomy): domain Eukaryota; kingdom Metazoa; phylum Chordata; order Ceratodontiformes; family Ceratodontidae; genus Neoceratodus; species Neoceratodus forsteri. The sequence continues at coordinate 132,103,219 of JADMNL010000025.1, forward strand.
ACTGGGTGACTACTGGTGGCAGTGTATCCTCAGGTGCTCGAAGTAACAAGGTAAACACAGGTAGATGTGTAATCTCGGGTGCGTTTAGTATCTGGCTAACCACAGGTTGCAGAGCAGTTTTGGGTGCTAGAAGTACCTAGTGACCATAGGTGGCAGTGCAGGCTCAGGTGCTTGCAGTGTCTGGCTGACCACAGGTGGCAGTGTTGTCTCAGGTGCTTGAAGTACTTGGGTGAAAATAGGTGGCAGTGCAGTCTTGGGTGCTTGCAGTATCTGGCTGTCCACAGGTGGCAGTGCAGTCTTGGTTGCTTGCAGTATCTGGCTGATCGCAGGTGCAGTGTAGTCTCAGGTTCTTGCAGTATCTGGGTGACCACAGGTGGCAGTGCAGTCTTAGGTGCTTGCAGTATGTGGCTGACCACAGGTGGCAGTGCAGTCTCAGGTGCTTGCTGTAACTGGGTGACTACTGGTGGCAGTGCAGCCTCAGGTGCTTGAAGTACCTGGGTAAACACAGGTAGATGTGCAATCTCGGGTGCTTTTAGTATCTGGCTGACCACAGGTGGCAGAGCAGTCTTGGGTGCTTGAAGTATCTGGTGACCATACGTGGCAGTGCAGTCTCAGGTGCTTGCAGTATCTGGCTGACCACAGGTGGCAGTGCAGTCTCAGGTGCTTGCAGTACCGGGGTGACCAATGGTGGCAGTGCAGCCTCAGGTGCTTGAAGTACCTGGGCGAACACAGGTAACAGTGCAATCTTGGCTGCTTTTAATATCTGGCTGACCACAGGTGGCAGAGCAGTCTTGGGTGCTTGAAGTACCTGAGTGACCATAGGTGGCAGTGCAGTCTCGGGTGCTTGAACTATCTGGCTGACCACAGGGAGCAATGTAGTCTCAGGTGCTGCAAGTGTCTGGCTGACCACAGGTGGCAGAGCAGCCTCAGGTGCTTGCAGTATCTGTGTGTACACTGGTGGCAATGCAGTCTCAGGTGCTTGCACTATCTGACTGGCCACAGGTGGCAGTGCAGTCTCGGGTGCCTGTAGTGTTTGGCTGAGCATAGATGTCAGTGCAGTATCATGTGCTTGCAGTATCTGGCTGACCACAGGGGGCAGTGCAGTCTCAGTTGCTTGCAGTATCTGGCTGACCACTGATGGCAGTGCAGCCTCGGATGCTTGAAGTACCTTAGTGACCACAGGTGGCTGTGCAGTCTCAGGTGCTGCAAGTATCTGGCTGACCACAGGTGGCAGAGCAGTCTCAGGTGCTTGCAGTGTCTGGCTGACCACAGGTAGCAGTGCAATCTCGGGTTCTTGCAGTATGTGGCTGATCACAGGTGGCAGTGCAGTGTCAGGTGCGTGCATTGTCTGGGTGACCACAGGTGGCAGTGCAGTCTTGTGTGCTTGAAGTACCTGAGTGATGACGGTGGCAGTGCAGTCTTGCGTGTTTGCAGCATCTGGTTGACCACATGTGGCAGTGCAGTCTTGGGTGCATGAAGTACCTGGGTTATTACAGGTGGCAGAGCAGTGTTAGGTGGTTGAAGAACCTCGGTGACTATAGCTGGCAGTGCTGTCTCGGGTGCTTGACGTATTTCAGTGACCACAGGTGGCAGTGCAGTGTTGGGTGCTTGCAGTGTCTGGCTTACCACAGGTAGTAGTGCAGTGTCAGGTGCTTGCAGTACCTGGTTGACCAAATGTGGCAGTGCAGGCTCAGGTGCTTGAAATACCTGGGTAAAGGACAGGTGGAGTGCAATATTGGGTGCTTTTAGTATCTTGCTGACCACATTTGGCAGAGCAGTCCTGGGTGCGTGAATTACCTGGTAACCGTCGGTGGCAGTGCAGTCTCTGGTGCTTGCAGTATCCGGCTGACCACAGGTGACTGTGGAGTCTCGGGCACTTGAAGAACCTGTTTGACTACAGGTGGCAGTGCAGTCTCAGGTGCTTGCAGTATCTGGCTGACCACAGGTGGCAATGCAGCAGGGCCTGGGTGACCACGGGAGGCAGTGCAGCCTCAGGGACTTGAAATACCGGGGTAAACACAGGTAGCAGTGCAATCTATGGTGCTTTTAGTATCTGGCTGACCACATTGGGCTGAGCAGTCTTGGTTGCTTGGTACCTGGGATCATAGGTGGCAATGCAGTCTCGGTTTTTGCAGTGTCTGGCTGACCACAGGTAGCAGTGTTGTCTGGGTGGTTGAAGTACCTGGGTGAGAACAGGTGGCAGTGCAGTCTTGGGTGCTTGCAGTATCTGGCTGATCACAGGTGGCAGTGCAGTCTCAGGTGCTTGCAGTATCTGGGTGACCACAGGTGGCAGTGCAATCTTGCGTGGTTACAGTATCTGGCTGATTACAGGTGGCCGTGCAGTCTTGGGTACTTGCAGTATCTGGCTGACCACAGGTGGCCATGCAGTCTTGGGTGCTTGCAGTATCTGGCTGACCACAGGTGGCAGTGCATTCTTGAGTGCTTGAATTACCTGGGTGACCACAGGAACTAGTGCAGTCTCAGGTCCTTGCAGTATCAGGCTGATCACAGGTGGCAGTGCAGTCTCTAGTGCTTGAAGTATCTGTCTGACCACTGGTGGCAGTGCAGTTTCAGGTGCTTGCAGTACCTGGGTGACCACTGGTGGCAGTGCAGCCTCAGGTGCTTGAAGTAACTGGCTGAACACAGGTAGCTGTGCAATCTCGGGTGCTTTTAGTATCTGGCTGACCACAGGTGGCAGAGCAGTCTTGGGTGCTTGAAGTACCTCGTTGACCACAGGTGGCAGTGCAGTCTCAGGTGTTTGCAGTATCTGACTGACCACAGGTGGCAGTGCAGTCTCTGGTGCTTGAAGTACCTGGGTGACCATGTTGGTAATGCGATCCAGGTGCTTGCAGCACCTGGTGACCACCGTGGCAGTGCAGCCTCAGGTGCATGCAGTATCTGGCTAACCACAGGTAGCAGTGCAGTCTTGGGTGCTTGAAGTACATTGGTGACCATAGGTGGCAGTGCAGTCTCGGGTGCTTACAGTGTCAGGCTGACCACAGGTGACTGTGGAGTCTCGGGCACTTGAAGAACCTGTTTGACTACAGGTGGCAGTGCAGTCTCAGGTACTTGCAGTATCTGGCTGACCACAGGTGGCAATGCAGCAGGGCCTGGGTGACCACGGGAGGCAGTGCAGCCTCAGGGACTTGAAATACCGGGGTAAACACAGGTAGCAGTGCAATCTATGGTGCTTTTAGTATCTGGCTGACCACATTGGGCTGAGCAGTCTTGGTTGCTTGAAGTACCTGGAGATCATAGGTGGCAATGCAGTCTCGGGTTTTTGCAGTGTCTGGCTGACCACAGGTAGCAGTGTTGTCTTGGGTGGTTGAAGTACCTGGGTGAGGACAGGTGGCAGTGCAGTCTTGGGTGCTTGCAGTATCTGGCTGATCACAGGTGGCAGTGCAGTCTCAGGTGCTTGCAGTATCTGGGTGACCACAGGTGGCAGTGCAATCTTGCATGGTTACAGTATCTGGCTGATTACAGGTGGCCGTGCAGTCTTGGGTACTTGCAGTATCTGGCTGACCACAGGTGGCCATGCAGTCTTGGGTGCTTGCAGTATCTGGCTGACCACAGGTGGCAGTGCATTCTTGAGTGCTTGAATTACCTGGGTGACCACAGGAACTAGTGCAGTCTCAAGTCCTTGCAGTATCTGGCTGATCACAGGTGGCAGTGCAGTCTCTAGTGCTTGAAGTATCTGTCTGACCACTGGTGGCAGTGCAGTTTCAGGTGCTTGCAGTACCTGGGTGACCACTGGTGGCAGTGCAGCCTCAGGTGCTTGAAGTAACTGGCTGAACACAGGTAGCTGTGCAATCTCGGGTGCTTTTAGTATCTGGCTGACCACAGGTGGCAGAGCAGTCTTGGGTGCTTGAAGTACCTCGTTGACCACAGGTGGCAGTGCAGTCTCAGGTGTTTGCAGTCTGACTGACCACAGGTGGCAGTGCAGTCTCTGGTGCTTGAAGTACCTGGGTGACCACAGTTGGTAGTGCGATCTCAGGTGCTTGCAGTACCTGGGTGACCACCGTGGCAGTGCAGCCTCAGGTGCATGCAGTATCTGGCTAACCACAGGTAGCAGTGCAGTCTTGGGTGCTTGAAGTACATTGGTGACCATAGGTGCAGTGCAGTCTCGGGTGCTTACAGTGTCAGGCTGAGCACAGGTGGCAGTGAAGTCTTGGGTGCTTGAACTATCTGGGTGACCACAGGTGGCAGTGGAGTCTCAGGTGCTTGTAATATCTGACTGACCACAGGTGGCAGTGCAGTCTCAGGTGCTTGCAGTATCTGGTTGCCCATAGGTGGCAGTGCAGTCTTGGGTGCTTGTAGTTTCTGGCTGAAAATAGGTGGCAGTGCAGTCTATTGTGCTTGAAGTACCTCGGTGACCACAGGTGGCAGTGCAGTCTTAGGTGCTTGCAGTATCTGGCTGACCACAGGTGGCAGTGCAGTCTCTGGTGCTTGAAGTACCTGGGTGAAGACAGGTGGCAGTGCAGTCTTGTGTGCTTGCACTATCTGGCTGACCACAGATGGCAGTGCAGTCTTGGGTGGTTGAAGTACCTGGGTGACCATAGGTGGCAGTGCAGTCTCGGGTGCTTGCAGTATCTGTCTGATCACAGGTGGCAGTACAGTCTCAGGTGCTTGAAAAGCAAAAGGGTGATCAGAGGTCGCAGTGCAGTCTCGAGTGCTTGCAGTATCTTGCTGACCACAGGTGGCAGTGCAGTCTCAGGTGTTTGAAGTATCTGAGTGATACAGGTTGCTATAACTGGGTGACCACTGGTGGCAGTGTAGCCTCAGGTGCTTGAAGTACCTAGGTAAACACAGGTAGACATGCAATCTTGGGTGCATTTAGTATCTGGCTAACCACAGGTGGCAGAGCAGTTTTGGGTGCTTGAAGTATCTGGTTGCCCAAAGGTGGCAGTGGAGTCTCAGGTGCTTGTAGTATCTGACTGACCACAGGTGGCAGTGCAGTCTCAGGTGCTTGAAGTACCTCGTGACCACAGGTGGCAGTGCAGTCTTAGGTGTTTGCAGTATCTGGCTGACCACAGGTGGCAGTGCAGTCTCTGGTGCTTGAAGTACCTGGGTGAAGACAGGTGGCAGTGCAGTCTTGTGTGCTTGCACTATCTGGCTGACCACAGATGGCAGTGCAGTCTTGGGTGGTTGAAGTACCTGGGTGACCATAGGTGGCAGTGCAGTCTCGGGTGCTTGCAGTATCTGTCTGATCACGGGTGGCAGTACAGTCTCAGGTGCTTGAAGTACAAGGGTGATCAGAGGTCGCAGTGCAGTCTCGAGTGCTTGCAGTATCTTGCTGACCACAGGTGGCAGTGCAGTCTCAGGTGTTTGAAGTATCTGAGTGATACAGGTTGCTATAACTGGGTGACCACTGGTGGCAGTGTAGCCTCAGGTGCTTGAAGTACCTAGGTAAACACAGGTAGACATGCGATCTCGGGTGCATTTAGTATCTGGCTAACCACAGGTGGCAGAGCAGTTTTGGGTGCTTGAAGTATCTGGTTGCCCATAGGTGGCAGTGCAGTCTTGTGTGCTTGTAGTGTCTGGCTGAAAACAGGTGTCAGTGCAGTCTATTGTGCTTGAAGTACCTGGGTGACCACAGGTGGCAGTGCAGTCTTAGGTGCTTGCAGTATCTGGCTGACCACAGGTGGCAGTGCAGTCTCGGGTGCTTGAAGTATCTGGGTGACAACAGGAGGCAGTGCAGTCTTGGGTGCTTGAAGTACCTTGGTGACCATAGCTGGCAGTGCAGTCTTGGGTGCTTGCAGTGTCTGGCTGAAAACAGGTGGCAGTGCAGTCTATTGTGCTTGAAGTACCTGGGTGACCACAGGTGGCAGTGCAGTCTCTGGTGCTTGCCGTATTTGGCTGAGCACATGTGGTACTGCAGTCTTGGGTGCCTGCCATTCCTCGCATACCACAGGTGGCAGTGCAGTCTTAGGTGCTTGCAGTATCTGGCTGACTACAGGTGCAGTGCAGTGATGGGTGCTTGCAGTGTCTGGCTGACCACAGGAAGTTGTGCAGTGTCAGGTGCTTGCAGTACCTGGTTGACCACATGTGGCTGTGCAGTCTTGGGTGCTTGAATTATCTGACTAACCACAGGTGAAAGTGCAGTCTGAGTTGCTTGCAGTATCTGGGTGACCACAGGTGGCAGTGGAGTCTCAGGTGCTTGAAGTTTCTGGCTGATCACAGGTGGCAGTGCAGTCTCGGGTGCTTGAAGTATCTGGGTGACAACAGGAGGCAGTGCAGTCTTGGGTGCTTGAAGTACCTGGGTGACCATAGCTGGCAGTGCAGTCTCGGGTGCTTGCAGTCTCTGGCTGAAAACAGGTGGCAGTGCAGTCTATTGTGTTTGAAGTACCTGGGTGACCACAGGTGGCAGTGCAGTCTTAGGTGCTTGCAGTATCTAGCTGACCACAGGTGGCAGTGCAGTCTCGGGTGCTTGAAGTACCTGGGTGAAGACAGGTGGCAGTGCAGTCTTGTGTGCTTGCACTATCTGGCTGACCACAGATGGCAGTGCAGTCTTGGGTGGTTGAAGTACCTGGGTGACCATAGGTGGCAGTGCAGTCTCGGGTGCTTGCAGTATCTGGCTGATCACAGGTGGCAGTACAGTCTCAGGTGCTTGAAGTACAAGGGTGACCACAGGTGTCAGTTCAGTCTCAGGTGCTTGACGTACCTGGTTGATCACAGGTTGCAGTGCAATCTCTGGTGCTTTCAGTATCTGTCTGACCACAGGTGGCAGTGCAGTCTTAGGTGCTTGCAGTATCTGGTTGACCATAGGTTGCAGTGCAGTCTTGGGTGCTTGTAGTATCTGGCTGACCACAAGTGGTAGTGCAGTTTAAGGTGCCTGCAGTACCTGGGTGACCACTGGTGGTAGTGCAGTCTCAGATGCTTGCAGTATCAGTCTGACCCCAGGTGGCAGTGTAAACTCAGGTGCTTGCAGTATTTGGCTGAGCACATGTGGTACTGCAGTCTCGGGTGCCTGCCATTCCTCGCATATCACAGCTGGCAGTGCAGTCTTTGGTGCTTGCAGTATCTGGCTGACCACAGATGCAGTGCAGTGATGGGTGCTTGCAGTGTCTGGCTGACCACAGGAATTTGTGCAGTGTCAGGTGCTTGCAGTACCTGGTTGACCACATGTGGCTGTGCAGTCTTGGGTGCTTCAATTATCTGACTGACCACAGGTGAAAGTGCAGTCTGAGTTGTTTGCAGTATCTGGCTGATCACAGGTGGCAGGGAAATCTCAAATGCTTGCAGTAGCTTGGTGACCACTGGTGGCAGTGCAGTCTCAGGTGCTTGCAGTATCTGGCTGACCACAGGTAGCAGTGCAGTCTTGTGTGCTTGCAGTATCTGGCTGACTACAGGTGGCAGTGCAGTCTCGGGTGCTTAGAGTGTCTGGGTCACCACAGGTGGCAGTGCTGTCTCAGGTGCTTGCAGTATCTGGCTGACAACAGGTAGCAGTGCAGTCTTGGGTGCTTGATGTGGCTGGGTGACTATAGCTGGCAGTGCAGTCTCAGGTGCTTGAGGTACCTGGGTGACCACAGGTGGCAGTGCAGTCTCAGGTGGCTGCAGTATCTGGCTGACCACTGGTGGCAGTGCAGTTTCAGGTGCTTGCAGTACCTGGGTGACCACTGGTGGCAGTGGAGCCTCAGGTGCTTGAAGTAACTGGCTGACCACAGGTGGCAGAGCAGTCTTGGGTGCTTGAAGTACCTCATTGACCATAGGTGACAGTGCAGTCTCAGGTGCTTGCAGTATCTGACTGACCACAGGTGGCAGTGCAGTCTCTGGTGCTTGAAGTACCTGGATGACCAGAGTTGGTAGTGCGATCTCAGGTACTTGCAGTACCTGGGTGACCACCAGTGGCAGTGCAGCCTCAGGTGCGTGCAGTATCTGGCTGACCACAGGTAGCAGTGCAGTCTTGGGTGCTTGAAGTACATTGGTGACCATAGGTGGCAATGCAGTCTCTGATGCTTACAGTGTTAGCCTGACCACAGGTGGCAGTGATGTCTTGGGTGCTTGAAGTCCCTGGATGACCACAGGTGGCAGTGGAGTCTCAGGTGCTTGCAGTTTCTGGCTGATCACAGGTGGCAGTGCAGTCTCGGGTGCTTGAAGTATCTGGGTGACCACTGGAGGCAGTGCAGTCTTGGGTGCTTGAGTACCTGGGTGACTATAGCTGGCAGTGCAGTTTCGGTGCTTGCAGTGTCTGGCTGAAAACAGGTGGCAGTGCAGTCTCCTGTGCTTGAAGTACCTGGTTGACCACAGGTGGCAGTGCAGTCTTAGGTGCTTGCAGTATCTGGCTGACCACTGGTGGCAGTGCAGTCTCAGGTGCTTGCAGTACCTGCTTGACCACTCGCAATGCAGCCTCAGGTGCTTGAAGTAACTGGATAAACACAGGTAGCAGTGGAATGTCAGATGTTTTTAGTATCTGGTTGACCACAGGTGGCAGTGCAGTCTTGGGTGCTTGAAATACCTGGTTGACCATAGGTGGCAGTAGTCTCGGTGTTTGCAGTGTCTGGCTGACCACAGGTGGCAGTGTAGTCTCGGGTGCTTGAGTACCTGGGTGAAGACAGATGGCAGTGCAGTCTTGTGTGCTTGCGCTATCTGGCTGACCACAGATGGCAGTGCAGTCTTGGGTGGTTGAAGTACCTGGGTGACCACAGGTGGTAGTGCAGTCTCAGGTGCTTGCAGTATCTGGGTGACCACAGGTGGCAGTGCAATCTTGAGTGGTTACAGTATCTGGCTGACCACAGGTGGCCGTACATTCTTGGGTGCTTGCTGTATCTGGCTGACCACAGGTGGCAGTGCATTCTCAAGTGCTTGAATTACCTTGGTGACCACAGGAACTAGTTGAGTCTCAGATCCTTGCAGTATCTGGCTGACCACAGGTAGTGCATTCTCGGTGCCTGTGGTGTCTGGCTGACCATAGGTGGCAGTGCAGTATCGTGCTTGCAGTATCTGGTGACCACAGGTGGCAGTGTAGTCTCAGTTGCTTGCAGTATCTGGCTGACCACCGGTGGCAGAGCAGTCTCCGATGCTTGCAGTATGTGGGTGAACACTGGTGGCAGTGCAGTCTCAGGTGCTTGCAGTATCTGGCTGATCGCAGGTGGCAGTGCAGTCTCAGGTGCTTGCAGTGTCTGGCTGACCACACCTGACAATGCAGTCTTGTGTGCTTGAAGTACCTGGGTGACGACGGTGGCATTGCAGTCTTGGGTGCTTGCAGCATCTGGCTGACCGTATGTGGCAGTGCATTCTCGGGTGCATGAAGTACCTGGGTTACCACATATGGCAGTGCAGTCTTGGGTGCTTGCAGTATCTGGCTGACCACAGGTGGCAGTGCATTCTTGAGTGCTTGAATTACCTGGGTGACCACAGGAACTAGTGCAGTCTCAAGTCCTTGCAGTATCTGGCTGATCACAGGTGGCAGTGCAGTCTCTAGTGCTTGAAGTATCTGTCTGACCACTGGTGGCAGTGCAGTTTCAGGTGCTTGCAGTACCTGGGTGACCACTGGTGGCAGTGCAGCCTCAGGTGCTTGAAGTAACTGGCTGAACACAGGTAGCTGTGCAATCTCGGGTGCTTTTAGTATCTGGCTGACCACAGGTGGCAGAGCAGTCTTGGGTGCTTGAAGTACCTCGTTGACCACAGGTGGCAGTGCAGTCTCAGGTGTTTGCAGTATCTGACTGACCACAGGTGGCAGTGCAGTCTCTGGTGCTTGAAGTACCTGGGTGACCACAGTTGGTAGTGCGATCTCAGGTGCTTGCAGTACCTGGGTGACCACCGGTGGCAGTGCAGCCTCAGGTGCATGCAGTATCTGGCTAACCACAGGTAGCAGTGCAGTCTTGGGTGCTTGAAGTACATTGGTGACCATAGGTGGCAGTGCAGTCTCGGGTGCTTACAGTGTCAGGCTGAGCACAGGTGGCAGTGAAGTCTTGGGTGCTTGAACTATCTGGGTGACCACAGGTGGCAGTGGAGTCTCAGGTGCTTGTAATATCTGACTGACCACAGGTGGCAGTGCAGTCTCAGGTGCTTGCAGTATCTGGTTGCCCATAGGTGGCAGTGCAGTCTTGGGTGCTTGTAGTTTCTGGCTGAAAATAGGTGGCAGTGCAGTCTATTGTGCTTGAAGTACCTCGGTGACCACAGGTGGCAGTGCAGTCTTAGGTGCTTGCAGTATCTGGCTGACCACAGGTGGCAGTGCAGTCTCTGGTGCTTGAAGTACCTGGGTGAAGACAGGTGGCAGTGCAGTCTGTGTGCTTGCACTATCTGGCTGACCACAGATGGCAGTGCAGTCTTGGGTGGTTGAAGTACCTGGGTGACCATAGGTGGCAGTGCAGTCTCGGGTGCTTGCAGTATCTGTCTGATCACAGGTGGCAGTACAGTCTCAGGTGCTTGAAGTACAAGGGTGATCAGAGGTCGCAGTGCAGTCTCGAGTGCTTGCAGTATCTTGCTGACCACAGGTGGCAGTGCAGTCTCAGGTGTTTGAAGTATCTGAGTGATACAGGTTGCTATAACTGGGTGACCACTGGTGGCAGTGTAGCCTCAGGTGCTTGAAGTACCTAGGTAAACACAGGTAGACATGCAATCTTGGGTGCATTTAGTATCTGGCTAACCACAGGTGGCAGAGCAGTTTTGGGTGCTTGAAGTATCTGGTTGCCCAAAGGTGGCAGTGGAGTCTCAGGTGCTTGTAGTATCTGACTGACCACAGGTGGCAGTGCAGTCTCAGGTGCTTGCAGTATCTGGTTGCCCATAGGTGGCAGTGCAGTCTTGGGTGCTTGTAGTTTCTGGCTGAAAATAGGTGGCAGTGCAGTCTATTGTGCTTGAAGTACCTCGGTGACCACAGGTGGCAGTGCAGTCTTAGGTGTTTGCAGTATCTGGCTGACCACAGGTGGCAGTGCAGTCTCTGGTGCTTGAAGTACCTGGGTGAAGACAGGTGGCAGTGCAGTCTTGTGTGCTTGCACTATCTGGCTGACCACAGATGGCAGTGCAGTCTTGGGTGGTTGAAGTACCTGGGTGACCATAGGTGGCAGTGCAGTCTCGGGTGCTTGCAGTATCTGTCTGATCACAGGTGGCAGTACAGTCTCAGGTGCTTGAAGTACAAGGGTGATCAGAGGTCGCAGTGCAGTCTCGAGTGCTTGCAGTATCTTGCTGACCACAGGTGGCAGTGCAGTCTCAGGTGTTTGAAGTATCTGAGTGATACAGGTTGCTATAACTGGGTGACCACTGGTGGCAGTGTAGCCTCAGGTGCTTGAAGTACCTAGGTAAACACAGGTAGACATCGATCTCGGGTGCATTTAGTATCTGGCTAACCACAGGTGGCAGAGCAGTTTTGGGTGCTGAAGTATCTGGTTGCCCATAGGTGGCAGTGCAGTCTTGTGTGCTTGTAGTGTCTGGCTGAAAACAGGTGTCAGTGCAGTCTATTGTGCTTGAAGTACCTGGGTGACCACAGGTGGCAGTGCAGTCTTAGGTGCTTGCAGTATCTGGCTGACCACAGGTGGCAGTGCAGTCTCGGGTGCTTGAAGTATCTGGGTGACAACAGGAGGCAGTGCAGTCTTGGGTGCTTGAAGTACCTTGGTGACCATAGCTGGCAGTGCAGTCTTGGGTGCTTGCAGTGTCTGGCTGAAAACAGGTGGCAGTGCAGTCTATTGTGCTTGAAGTACCTGGGTGACCACAGGTGGCAGTGCAGTCTCTGGTGCTTGCCGTGTTGGCTGAGCACATGTGGTACTGCAGTCTTGGGTGCCTGCCATTCCTCGCATACCACAGGTGGCAGTGCAGTCTTAGGTGCTTGCAGTATCTGGCTGACTACAGGTGCAGTGCAGTGATGGGTGCTTGCAGTGTCTGGCTGACCACAGGAAGTTGTGCAGTGTCAGGTGCTTGCAGTACCTGGTTGACCACATGTGGCTGTGCAGTCTTGGGTGCTTGAATTATCTGACTAACCACAGGTGAAAGTGCAGTCTGAGTTGCTTGCAGTATCTGGGTGACCACAGGTGGCAGTGGAGTCTCAGGTGCTTGAAGTTTCTGGCTGATCACAGGTGGCAGTGCAGTCTCGGGTGCTTGAAGTATCTGGGTGACAACAGGAGGCAGTGCAGTCTTGGGTGCTTGAAGTACCTGGGTGACCATAGCTGGCAGTGCAGTCTCGGGTGCTTGCAGTCTCTGGCTGAAAACAGGTGGCAGTGCAGTCTATTGTGTTTGAAGTACCTGGGTGACCACAGGTGGCAGTGCAGTCTTAGGTGCTTGCAGTATCTAGCTGACCACAGGTGGCAGTGCAGTCTCGGGTGCTTGAAGTACCTGGGTGAAGACAGGTGGCAGTGCAGTCTTGTGTGCTTGCACTATCTGGCTGACCACAGATGGCAGTGCAGTCTTGGGTGGTTGAAGTACCTGGGTGACCATAGGTGGCAGTGCAGTCTCGGGTGCTTGCAGTATCTGGCTGATCACAGGTGGCAGTACAGTCTCAGGTGCTTGAAGTACAAGGGTGACCACAGGTGTCAGTTCAGTCTCAGGTGCTTGGCGTACCTGGTTGATCACAGGTTGCAGTGCAATCTCTGGTGCTTTCAGTATCTGTCTGACCACAGGTGGCAGTGCAGTCTTAGGTGCTTGCAGTATCTGGTTGACCATAGGTTGCAGTGCAGTCTTGGGTGCTTGTAGTATCTGGCTGACCACAAGTGGTAGTGCAGTTTAAGGTGCCTGCAGTACCTGGGTGACCACTGGTGGTAGTGCAGTCTCAGATGCTTGCAGTATCAGTCTGACCCCAGGTGGCAGTGTAAACTCAGGTGCTTGCAGTATTTGGCTGAGCACATGTGGTACTGCAGTCTCGGGTGCCTGCCATTCCTCGCATATCACAGCTGGCAGTGCGTCTTTGGTGCTTGCAGTATCTGGCTGACCACAGATGCAGTGCAGTGATGGGTGCTTGCAGTGTCTGGCTGACCACAGGAATTTGTGCAGTGTCAGGTGCTTGCAGTACCTGGTTGACCACATGTGGCTGTGCAGTCTTGGGTGCTTCAATTATCTGACTGACCACAGGTGAAAGTGCAGTCTGAGTTGTTTGCAGTATCTGGCTGATCACAGGTGGCAGGGAAATCTCAAATGCTTGCAGTAGCTTGGTGACCACTGGTGGCAGTGCAGTCTCAGGTGCTTGCAGTATCTGGCTGACCACAGGTAGCAGTGCAGTCTTGTGTGCTTGCAGTATCTGGCTGACTACAGGTGGCAGTGCAGTCTCGGGTGCTTAGAGTGTCTGGGTCACCACAGGTGGCAGTGCTGTCTCAGGTGCTTGCAGTATCTGGCTGACAACAGGTAGCAGTGCAGTCTTGGGTGCTTGATGTGGCTGGGTGACTATAGCTGGCAGTGCAGTCTCAGGTGCTTGAGGTACCTGGGTGACCACAGGTGGCAGTGCAGTCTCAGGTGGCTGCAGTATCTGGCTGACCACTGGTGGCAGTGCAGTCTCAGGTGCTTGCAGTATCTGGCTGACCACAGATAGCAGTGCATTCTTGGGTGCTGGAAGTACCTGATTGACCACAGGTGGCAGTGCAGTCTCGAGTGCTTGTAGTATCTGACTGACCGCAGGTGGCAGTGCAGTCTCGGGTGCTTGCAGTGTCTGGCTGACCACAGGTGGTAGTGCAGTCTTGGATGGTTGAAGTACCTGGGTGACCACTGGTGGCAGTGCAGCCTCAGGTGTTTGAAGTACCTGGCAGGTAGCAATGCAATCTCGGGTGGTTTTAGTATCTGGCTGACCACAGGTGTCAGTGCAGTCTTGCGTGCTTGATGTAGCTGGGTGACTATAGCTAGCAGTGCAGTCTCAGGTGCTTGAAGTACCTGGGTGACCACAGGTGGCAGTGCAGTCTCAGGTGGCTGCAGTATCTGGCTGACCACTGGTGGCAGTGCAGTTTCAGGTGCTTGCAGTACCTGGGTGACCACTGGTGGCAGTGGAGCCTCAGGTGCTTGAAGTAACTGGCTGACCACAGGTGGCAGAGCAGTCTTGGGTGCCTGAAGTACCTCATTGACCATAGGTGACAGTGCAGTCTCAGGTGCTTGCAGTATCTGACTGACCACAGGTGGCAGTGCAGTCTCTGGTGCTTGAAGTACCTGGATGACCAGAGTTGGTAGTGCGATCTCAGGTACTTGCAGTACCTGGGTGACCACCAGTGGCAGTGCAGCCTCAGTGCGTGCAGTATCTGGCTGACCACAGGTAGCAGTGCAGTCTTGGGTGCTTGAAGTACATTGGTGACCATAGGTGGCAATGCAGTCTCTGATGCTTACAGTGTTAGCCTGACCACAGGTGGCAGTGATGTCTTGGGTGCTTGAAGTCCCTGGATGACCACAGGTGGCAGTGGAGTCTCAGGTGCTTGCAGTTTCTGGCTGATCACAGGTGGCAGTGCAGTCTCGGGTGCTTGAAGTATCTGGGTGACCACTGGAGGCAGTGCAGTCTTGGGTGCTTGAAGTACCTGGGTGACTATAGCTGGCAGTGCAGTTTCGGGTGCTTGCAGTGTCTGGCTGAAAACAGGTGGCAGTGCAGTCTCCTGTGCTTGAAGTACCTGGTTGACCACAGGTGGCAGTGCAGTCTTAGGTGCTTGCAGTATCTGGCTGACCACTGGTGGCAGTGCAGTCTCAGGTGCTTGCAGTACCTGCTTGACCACTCGCAATGCAGCCTCAGGTGCTTGAAGTAACTGGATAAACACAGGTAGCAGTGGAATGTCAGATGTTTTTAGTATCTGGTTGACCACAGGTGGCAGTGCAGTCTTGGGTGCTTGAAATACCTGGTTGACCATAGGTGGCAGTGCAGTCTCGGGTGTTTGCAGTGTCTGGCTGACCACAGGTGGCAGTGTAGTCTCGGGTGCTTGAAGTACCTGGGTGAAGACAGATGGCAGTGCAGTCTTGTGTGCTTGCGCTATCTGGCTGACCACAGATGGCAGTGCAGTCTTGGGTGGTTGAAGTACCTGGGTGACCACAGGTGGTAGTGCAGTCTCAGGTGCTTGCAGTATCTGGGTGACCACAGGTGGCAGTGCAATCTTGAGTGGTTACAGTATCTGGCTGACCACAGGTGGCCGTACATTCTTGGGTGCTTGCTGTATCTGGCTGACCACAGGTGGCAGTGCATTCTCAAGTGCTTGAATTACCTTGGTGACCACAGGAACTAGTTGAGTCTCAGATCCTTGCAGTATCTGGCTGACCACAGGTGGCAGTGCATTCTCGGGTGCCTGTAGTGTCTGGCTGACCATAGGTGGCAGTGCAGTATCGTGCTTGCAGTATCTGGTTGACCACAGGTGGCAGTGTAGTCTCAGTTGCTTGCAGTATCTGGCTGACCACCGGTGGCAGAGCAGTCTCCGATGCTTGCAGTATGTGGGTGAACACTGGTGGCAGTGCAGTCTCAGGTGCTTGCAGTATCTGGCTGATCGCAGGTGGCAGTGCAGTCTCAGGTGCTTGCAGTGTCTGGCTGACCACACCTGACAATGCAGTCTTGTGTGCTTGAAGTACCTGGGTGACGACGGTGGCATTGCAGTCTTGGGTGCTTGCAGCATCTGGCTGACCGTATGTGGCAGTGCATTCTCGGGTGCACGAAGTACCTGGGTTACCACATATGGCAGTGCAGTCTTGGGTGCTTGCAGTATCTGGCTGACCACAGGTGGCAGTGCAGTCTCAGATGCTTGCAGTACCTTGCTGGCCACTGGTGGCAGTGCAGTCTCAGGTGCTTGCAGTATCTGGCTGACCACAGGTAGCAGTGCAGTCTTGTGTGCTTGCAGTATCTGGCTGACTACTGGTGGCAGTGCAGTCTCGAGTGCTTGTAGTATCTGACTGACCACTGCTCTCAGTGCAGTCTCGGGTGCTTGCACTGTCTGTCTGACCACAGGTGGCAGTGCAGTCTTGGGTGGTTGAAGTACCCGGGTGACCACTGGTTGCAGTGCAGCCTCAGGTGTTTGAAGTACCTGGGCAAACACAGGTAGCAGTGCAATCTCGGGTGCTTTTAGTATCTGGCTGACCACAGGTGTCAGTGCAGTCTTGGGTGCTTGATGTAGCTGGGTGATTATAGCTGGCAGTGCAGTCTCAGGTGCTTGAAGTACCTGGGTGACCACAGATGGCAGTGCAGTCTCAGGTGGCTGCAATGTCTGGCTGACCACTGGTGGCAGTGCAGTTTCAGGTGCTTGCAGTACCTGGGTGACCACTGGTGGCAGTGCAGCCTCAGGTGCTTGAAGTAACTTGCTTAACACAGGTAGCAGTGCAATCTTGGGTGCTTTTAGTATCTGACTGACCACAGGTGACAGAGCAGTCTTGGGTGCTTGAAGTACCTCATTAACCATAGGTGGCAGTGCAGTCTCGGGTGCTTGCAATGTCTGGCTGACCACAGGTGGCAGTGTAGTCTCGGGTGCTTGAAGTACCTGGGTGAAGACAGGTGGTAGTGCAGTCTTAGGTGCTTGCAGTATCTGGCTGACCACAGGTGGCAGTGCAGTCTCTGGTGCTTAAAGTACCTGGGTGACCACAGGTGGCAGTTCAGTCTCCGGTGCTTGCAGTATCTGGCTGACCACTGGTGGCAGTGAAGTCTCAGGTGCTTGCAGTACCTGCTTGACCACTCATCCATGCAGCCTCAGGTGCTTGAAGTAACTTTATAAACACAGGTAGCAGTGCAGTCTCAGGTGCTTTTAGTATCTGGCTGACCACAGGTGGCAGAGCAGTCTTGGGTGCTTGAAATACCTGGTTGACCATAGGTGGCAGTGCAGTCTCGGGTGCTTGCAGTGTCTGGCTGACCTCAGGTGGCAGTGTAGTCTCAGGTGCTTGAAGTACCTGGGTGAAGACAGGTAGCAGTGCAGTCTTGTGTACTTGAACTTTGTGGCTGACCACAGATGGCAGTGCAGTCTTGGGTGGTTGAAATACCTGGATGACCACAGGTGGCAGTGCAGTCTCGGGTGCTTTCAGTATCTGGCTGATCACAGGTGGCAGTACAGTCTCAGGTGCTTGAAGTACAAGGGTGACCAGAGGTTGCAGTGCAGTCTCGAGTGCTTGCAGTATCTTGCTGACCACAGGTGGCAGTGCAGTCTCAGGTGTTTGAAGTATCTGAGTGACCACAGGTGGCAGGGCAATCTCGAGTGCTTGTAGTATCTGGCTGACCACAGGTGGCAGTGCAGTCTCTTATGCTTGCAGCATCTGGCTGACCACAGGTGGCAGTGCAATCTTGAGTGCTTGAAGTACCTGGGTGACCACAGGTGTCAGTTCAGTCTCAGGTGCTTGAAGTACCTGGGTGATCACAGGTTGCAGTGCAATGTCTGGTGCTTTGAGTATCTGTCTGACCATAGGTGGCAGTACAGTCTCAGGTGCTTGCAGTATCTGGTTGACCACAGGTGGCAGTGCAGTCTTGGGTGCTTGCAGTATCTGGCTGACCACAAGTGGTAGTGCAGTTTAAGGTGCCTGCAGTACCTGGGTGACCACTGGTGGCAGTGCAGTCTCAGATGCTTGCAGTATCAGTCTGACCACAGGTGGCAGTGTAAACTCAGGTGCTTGCAGTATTTGGCTGAGCACATGTGGTACTGCAGTCTCGGGTGCCTGCCGTTCCTCGCATACCACAGGTGGCAGTGCAGTCTTAGGTGCTTGCAATATCTGGCTGACCACAGGTGCAGTGCAGTGATGGGTGCTTTCAGTGTCTGGCTGACCACAGGATGTTGTGCAGTGTCAGGTGCTTGCAGTATCTGGTTGACCACATGTGGCAGTGCAGTCTTGGGTGCTTGAATTATCTGACTGACCACAGTTGAAAGTGCAGTCTGAGTTGCTTGCAGTATCTGGCTGACCACAGGTGGCAGTGCAGTCTTAGGTGCTTGTAGTATCTGACTGACCACTGGTGGCAGTGCAGTCTCAGGTGCTTACAGTATCTGGCTGACCACAGGTGCAGTGCAGTGATGGGTGCTTGCAGTGTCTGGCTGTCCACAGGAAGCAGTGCAGTGTCAGGTGCTTGTAGTATCTGACTGACTCCAGGTGGCAATGCAGTCTTGGGTTCTTGCAATACCTGGCTGACCACAGTTAGCAGTGCAGTGTCAAGTGCTTTCAGTTCCTGGCTGGCAAAGCTGTCTCAGGTACCTTCGGTACGTGGGTGACCAGAGGTGGCAGAACAGTCTTGAGTACCTGCAGTACCTGGGTGACCACTGGTGGCAGTGCAGTCGGAGGTGCTTGCTGTATCTGGCTGACCATATTTGGCAGTGCAGTCCAGGTGCCTGCAGTACCTTGGTGACCACAAGTGGCAGTGTTGTCTCAGGTGCTTTCAGTACCTGGCTGACCACACGTGGAAGTGCACTCTCCGTTGCTTGCAGTACCTAGGTAACCACAGGTGGCAGTGCAGTCTTAGGTACTTGCAATATCTGGCTGACCACAGGTGGCAGCACAGTCTCAGGTGCTTGCAGTACTTGGGAGACCACAGGTTGCTATGCAGTCTCAGGTGTTTGCGGCATACACAAGAAGAGTAGAGCATACATATCATGAATGAGATTCGTCAACACCAGATGACATTGTGCACTCTAAAGTCAGTGTGATAAGTGGAAAAAAAGCAGCTTTAGTTAGACAGGTTAGGAACCTCATCAGGCTTTCTTCCTCTCTGTCTTCTGGGATGGCTTCTGGAGGACTCCCACCATGGGGACTGGGTACGAAGGAATTCACTGCCATTGCACTGAAGACAGGACCCCCCCCCCGGTGCATCCCCAGTGTGAATACCACAGTTGCGCCCAGCCCTGGATGTGCCGGTGCAACCCCCTGGTCGGGCTGGGAATACAAAAGATGTGCTGTGCCAAAAGCTGCCACTCATGGCCGCCACTAACATGCAAATGAGCCATTAGGCATGCAACGTGCAATGGAGCCATTTGCATGTCATTATGACCCCATTTGCATGAATACTGCAGGGATGCACCCAGCGGAATGCACTGGATGCCCTGCAGGGCCATCAGTACAGCCACAACCCAACACCCCTGGTGGTATAGTAGTCTCCCTTCCCTGCCTGTAGCACCGAACCCATGAAAAGACACACCGGAATGATCCCTGGTGGTATAGTGGTAAACCCCCATCCCCGCCCTGACTGCATTGCAAAACTCGATGTCCTAAATAATCCTGGTGGTCCATTGGTCCCCCCACCCACTCAGGCACCCCCACCCAAGTCTGCTTCCCCGTCCCAGCATTGATAGAAGGCAGCACAACCCACATGCACTCCACCACGGCTGCCCACCGACTGTGCTGTCTATGAATATCAGCGTACTGTACAACTGTAATTTATTTATTTATTGAAATTGTTTCACCAGGAAAAGCACTCTGAGGAAGAACTGCTCATTTCCCGGTGCGACCTGGGGGAGGGTACAGTGGGGAAGAGGACAAGGGTAGTCCAGGTCCTGACATATATACATACAATTACAATACAGTTGAAAACATTTGAAGAAATAGTTGGGCGTAGATGACAATTTGCCCTTACTTATAATATAGTAGCAATTACATGGGGAAATCATGCTTTATACCTTGAAAACATATAATTAGATAATACAGCTGTATATGTTTGACTGGAATAGGTAAGTGTGGATTAATACATATACCCTAATAGTCGAGAGTAACAGTTACAATGAGGAAATCCTGCTAAGGTATTGGGTTGTGGTATATAATGAGATAGGGGTAAGTGCAAGCTAGCTAGCTCAAAAGTTGGGATCAAGTGCAGTAGTTGGGTGTGGTTGTTAAGTGCATTGGTAGACCCTTGTCGACCAATGGTCTTGCAGCGTGTACTGTACGCTGTTGACAAAATTGTGAATGACAGCTTACAGTAAATGCTGCAAGCTCATTGGTCGACAAGGTCTACCAATGCGCTAACAGTTGTACAGTACACTGACATTCACGAACAGCACAGTCAGCTTGCAGCCATGGTGGTGTGTGGGTGGGTTGTGCTGCCTGATGGTCTTCTACCAATGCTGGGATGGGGGAGCGGGCTGGGGTGTGGGTGCCTGAGTGGGTGGGGGGAACACTGGTCCACCATGGTTATTTAGGACATCGAGTTTCTAAATGCAGTTGGGGCGGGAATGGGTGGGTTACCACTATACCACCAGAGATCGTACCGGTGTGTATCTTCATTAGTTTGGTGCTACAGGCAGGGAGGGGTGATCACTATACGACCAGTAATCATACCTGTGTGTATTTTTATGGGTTTGGTGCTATGGGCAGGGAGGGGGGGACCACTATACCACCAGGGATCATAATGGTGTGTGTTGTCATGGAATCTGTGCTACAGGCAGTGCGGGGAGGCTGGACTGCTAGGATGGTTAGGCTGCCGTGCCACTGTCTGCAGTACAGCAGCCTGCCTGTTGGTGGCCACCAACTTAAGTCTACTTGAAGTAGACTTATCTTTGGGAGGCACATCTCAGGACTTTCCCCTGGGATGCGCCTCCAAGTTGGGCTGTGAATGGGGCTGTGCTCCATATGCATGGGCACGTCCCCTTCACAGCCCTTCCAGATGTGCCGCATATCATTATGGGCGGTATGTGTCACATCTGCAATGCATTGGAGCATTGGGATGCATCAGCACATCGGCTGTTTTCCAGAATCACGCTACAGCTCAAGTCTGGGCGCATCCCTTTTGAGAATACTGCCCATAGTGTATATATTTTTTTCATTGTAGAACTTTTAAACTATATAATGTTTTTGTTAAAAAAGGTCTTGTTTAGATTGCTATTTCTAATTTTACAATTAATAAAATGCTGTATCTTGAACTTAATTAACAGCATAGTGAAATGCTTACAAATGATGGGGTTCCTTAATAGCCACAAAAGGCTTTTCCAGTCATGGGTTTGACAACCTGAAAATGAGCACACTGCAAGAACACTGATAAGGCCCCAAATTGTTTTTTCATGCAGTTCAGAGTTATTGCTACAAACAGCTGATCTGTGGGTGGTGTGACAAATTTTATATACTCTGAAAAGATCCCAAATGCTATGATGCTTAATTGAGGGAACAAAGAAATAGCCTTAAGCGCATTCAGCATCAAGACACATGACATTATGGAATAGGGCGTAGGAAGAATAATGATTTGAAGTTTGGAAAGAAGATAACTGGTGCAATTAAGTAATCAATTGAGTGTATTTCTGTGAGAAAAAAAAACAGTGTAAGAAAGGCCAGATAATTATTGTGTCATAATGGACAACTTAAGAAGTAGGGTTTGCCACCCTAAAGTGAACATTTTTAATATCATGAAGAAACTGTTTCATTATATGTGCAGTATTATTTACAGTATGTCTGCACTGTAGAATTACTTGTTGTGTACAGGTGGAGTGAAGCTAAAGTTAGCCAAAAATGCCAGCCCATCAGCGCAGTTCTAGCACTACAGCTAAAGATACTGGTAATCCTGGTTTGGAAATGAGTCTAGAACATTGGGGGCTGGAATGGGGAGGCGGATCAAGTGTACATAGGTAGAGAGGGAAGCTGTCTCAGCTGCTTAGCTGCCTCCTAGGTGACCACAGGTGGCAGTGCAGTGGAGGGGATAATCTGGGAGGGGACTGCATCGGCAGGTGACCTGTGCAGTGCATACTGGATATGCATATGTGAATTGGTCCCCCGTTCACTAAAACAATACCACAAACAGCTTAATCTGGTTCAATTTCAGTTGGTTATCATCTATATCCCCAACCCCCGGTCACCCCTGAAAAAGGGACTTCTAGTCTCAGTGGGTCTACTGGGTCAACAAAATTCAATCAATCAATCAATCAATCAATCAATTCAAACCAACATCATCAGGGATCAAGGGACAAGAAACCCAAGAAAAAAAACCCTAGTCTTAGCTCCCCATGAGATCCAGTACATCTGGGCTGGCCCATCACCTCAATCCACTACACGATGCATTGCTCAAAGAGGGGTATATCCCTCCACCCAGTACCCCACCTAGGGGGCAAAACCAAGGCACAAGTGGAGTCTGAGTTAGTTGGGGGCTGGAGGGATGCTGGGGGACTGGAGGACGCTTGGGCCGGTGAGAAGGGCTCATAAATAAAGAACTGCAAAAAAAAAAATTAGCCAAAATATCATATCCGTCTGTCATTTATAAGATGTAACTAGCGAACTCATGCCATTAAGTCACCTGACAGAGCTACTTTTCTGTGAATTTAGAGCTCACTCGGTCAACACGTGGTTGTGCTCCTAGCTAATAATTGTGGAACACAAAGAAGAAAAATGTATATAGTGCTTTTCATACTTGTAGTCCAAAGTGCTTTACAAGAAATGAGAGACTGGTAGTGAAGTGACTGTAAACATGTTGTGGGATCAATTTCACACATCAGCACCCAGACCGCCTTGGACAGTTGCATGAATTTATTTTATAGGAAAGAAAATGTCAGCCAGGACATGAGGGAAAATCCCCATCTCTTGCAAAAAGTGCCTTGAGTTATTTTACTTTCCCATGGACACCCATCAGGACAACACCTCGGGCAGAAGGGACCTTGGTTTAACATCTTATCTGAAGGATGGCACATTGTGATAGTAGAGAATCCTCTTAATACTGCACAAGGGTACCAGCCATTTATTGAGTTCTCAAATTTTCTGCATTCCTCCCTGGACTCTGGTGCACTAGCCGGGGCAGTGTTTATTGACCTCTCAAAGGGTTTCGACACTGTCTCCAACCCCCTCCTGCTGGATGCCCTCAGCCGCACTGGCTTTGCCACCAGCCCGGTCTCCTGGTGCTCCAGCTACTTGTCTGACCACTCTCAGCGTGTTAAAATTAATGGGGCCCTCTCCAATTCATGTCCCATCCGTTTGGGTGTCCCCCAGGGTTCTATCCTTGGTCCTCTTCTCTTCTCACTCTACCTCAGCACCATGCCCAAAGCCTGCACTGGTAAAATCCTGCTGTACACAGATGATGCCATCATCTTTGCCACCCACTGTAACCCCATTTCCCTTCAAGACACCTTGCAAATAGCCTTCAATGATGCTGAAAACTGGTTCAGAGAGCACAGACTAGTAATCAATCTAAAAAAGACCAAAGCCATGCTCTTCGCCCATCCCCAAAGCAAATCCAGTAATTTCCCACTCCGCATCCTCCCTAGCTCCAAGCATCCTTTCAATCAAGTCTGCTTGTACAAGTACCTCTGGGTCTCCTTTGACTCAGCACTCACTTTCCACGACCACATTGATACCTAGCCTCAGCAACAAATGCACGGCTAGGTATCCTCCTGCCACAAGCACTGCCTCCTCCTGATGCCCGTCGACTAGCAGTCACCTCTCAATAATGTCCCTTATGAACTATGCCTGTCAGTCTATGGTGCCACAGACACGACCGCCCTTAATAAAATCCGACTCACCCTGAATAAGGCCTGTAGGTTAAATACAGGAGCTCCTAGGCTCACTCATACCTGCCAACTATATGATGAGGCTAGGCTGCTTAATCTGGACAAACGGCTCAGGTACCACACCTGCCTCTTAGTGAAAAAAATACTCCTTGGAATCTCCCCGCCCAGACTGACAGACTCTATCCATCTTGCACAACCCTTAGTCCAAACTTGTACCGCCTCTAAGACCACCCTGATAGTCCCTAGGTCCAGGACCACACACGGTCAAAGATCCTTTTGTTACAAAGCTCCCTCCTGGTTCAATACTCTTCTCTCCTCCGTCACCGATACACCTACAATCGCCCGCTTCAAAACCGTGACTTCGAGTCAGCTATTTAACATGCATAGCTGTGCTTGTCTGTAGGTGATCTAGCACACCATGCCCTTACAAAACTCCCTGAGGGGCTCTTCAACAAACTAACTGACAACACTCTCTGAGTGGCTCCCCGTCCAAACTTATCACGAACTGTGCCCTTACCACCTGTATTATTCACTTCTTGCTGTCTCCGTTCTAGACTACCTGTCTACACTACCAATATATGCTTTATCTCTCAATCTGTTCCCAATTACTGTACTAGCTTGTGAATACCAAACCTGTAACACTCATATTGTAACAAAGATATAACTGCATATATCTACCAAGACGGTAACCGCAATGATGTAAAAGCTCTAACTGCAATGTGTAACTAAATGTTGTACTGTATGTGTCCTCTTTGTGACGAGGTACCTTTGGAAACGAGCCTCTGGCTCAAAGGTTGTAAACCGATGTACAAACAAATAAATAAAAAAATTTAAGGTGTGAGCCCAATCCTGGTGTAGGACTAGAACCCATGACCCACTAGCCCATAGGAGAATGTGCTACCAACTGAGCCATAGGAGGCAGGCTAATTGTGGGGCCATATTTTAAAAATGCTGAATGCAGGTGTGGTTGTGTGCTGTGTTTGCTTTTGCTGAGTTGCATTTTGCATTTGCCTGCCCCATTTTCAAAAACAGAGGGAACAATGAGTCAGCAACCATGCGCAGCAAAACTATGTTTTCACTAAGGAGTTACGATGACACCTTAGTGATCTCAACAGTAAAGCTCAAGAGGTCCATGATGTCATCAGAACCCTGAGATGAAAACTCAGCTGACCAGGGATCTCTGCCCATCAATTATT
The DNA here is from genome assembly GCA_016271365.2 of Neoceratodus forsteri. NCBI lineage: Eukaryota > Metazoa > Chordata > Ceratodontiformes > Ceratodontidae > Neoceratodus > Neoceratodus forsteri. The sequence continues at coordinate 132,127,658 of JADMNL010000025.1, forward strand.
TTGCATGGTATGTGCTATGACTGTAAGGAAACAGTGGGACGGCCATGTGCAATTTGAAAACTTATTTTAAAAAATTAATAGTAGAAAATTGCAATTAGAATTTAATTGTGTAACATCGTTAGTCTTATCTGAAATTACTTTCTTAGGCTTATTTTTTTTTTAATGACCAAATGTTCACATGGTGTGTTAAACAAAAACAAGCAATAAGACGGTGAGTTTTAACTTTCAGCATCTGTAGCACTCCCACCTCTCACACTTTGAGTTCCTGTTTGTTTTCTGAATTTGTTTTTCAATCGTTCATCTTTTGTTTGACAGATTCAGATTTCATTAAATGGAATTTGCAGCTCTACAGCTGAATTAATTAATTATACAAAAATGGGCTAACAGGAATTATTAGAGCACAGCTAAAAATGAAGTAGAAAAACACCATACAAATCTACGTAAAAGTGTACAATTATGCACACACTACACAGTGCATGTGATAAGGTGGAACTGCATTGTGAGTTTGAGAAATCTTTGCTCACTGTGATTCTTCTGCATTTGGAGTTTTCCAGAACATTCATGATTCTTACATTTTCTGCTTTCTGGAAAACAAAGTGATCTCCTAGCAGCTTCCTGCTGCTGACACTGGAGGCAGGGTATCATGAGGTTGCAGGTGGTCGTGTAGGAATGTGGCTAGTAGAGACACTTGGTAAAGCTGCTGAGTTTTTAGAAGTGGTGGATTCCTGAGAAAAATTTGAGAATTCCTGTGTTGTTTCATTCGGACATCACTAAATTGCTTTTGATCGATCAGAGCTTGTGGTGGCCAGAATCTTGTGCTGCTTCAGAAGGCACTGCATTTCCATCGATGAGCTTCTGTATTAAGATGTGCAGGTTGGGTGATTTATGGTTGTTTTCATTCTGAAGCAATCCTGCAGTTATCTTCATTTGTTTCATTAGGGACCGGATCGTGTTCTCTCTATCTGTCATGGTCACGTACCATAAGGAATCAGGTTTGTTTGGCACGAAATTGGTACTGGGCGCTGAATAAAAAGGAGCATGTGGTACCAACATTTTTTAGGCCATTGAGATTTATATTTTAAAAAGGCAGCAATTGAGTCTCTAGATGGCTCAGTTGTATTGTGATACGTATTGGGTCTGTATGGAGTGACCATTGTAGGGATTTTCTCCTAATCTAGTCTTTGTCTCTGGTTGTAAGAAATATATTGGTTGCCATCTGAGTCATCTGACAAAATAAAATCTCTCTATTTGAAACTGTGTTTGCCGGACAGAAGGGTAATGTATAAGTGAATGTTGAAAAACAACTTGATTGACGGCACTGTTGTATTATGGAGTCTTTTTGTGCCAGAGGTGTATAGTGTCATAGCCTGAAGCTGGTTGGTGGGAAGTACAGAAGAGACCTGAGAAAGCATTACTTTACAGAAAGGGTGGTGATGCCATGGAATGCACTACCTGAAGAGTTGGTATCAAGGGAATCAGTGGGAGGTTTTAAGAAGGGATGGGACAGATACATGGGCAGGGTACAGATAGGGAGGGTAGAGTCCATGGGAAATCAGAATGGAAATCAGGGAAGGGATGTAAGGGGGGCAGCAGCAGTTATCAAGCTGTGAGCTTCATCTCCAGCAGACTCGATAGACCTCATGGCCTAATCTTCTGGAATTTTTGTATGTTCATACGTTCATAATGTCCCTCCTGAACCTCTCTCCTGTCAGTTTCCACTTGTACTTCTCGACCTTGATCTGTTACTCATGGTAAATAATTCCCCGCAGTCTACCTTGTTTATGCCTTTCAGGAACCTGAAGGTCTGTATCATATCCCCCCCCTTCCTTCTGGTCTCCAGTGAGTACATGTTCAGTGCCTTGAGGTGCTCCTCATAAGACCTTCTCTGTTGGCCCTGAATCATCTTTGTCACCCTTCACTTCACTGTCTCCAGCCTGGCCATATCTTTCCTGAGGTGAGAACTCCCAAAGTGGACACAGTACTCCAGGTGAGGCCTCACCAAAGATCTATAAAGGGGTAGAATTACCTCTTTCCTTCTGCTGTCAGTACCCCTCCCCATACACACCAGCATCCTGTTTGCCTTACTATAGGCCTTGTTGCACTGGTGTGATTGTTTGAGGGTGTCACTAATAATAACTCCCAGGCCCCATTCTTCAGCTGTAGTGCTGAGTCTTAACCCACCCATCCAGTACTCTGCCTGTGGGTATTTAATTCATTCACCTTTCAGAATACCCACTTACTTAAAAATTACAGGTATGACCACGGGCACGTTTTGTACCCATTTTGATCAGCCTCAAAGTGGGATTATAGGAAAAGGAGGCTATTTATAATGCTAAGAAGAACCCCGGTTACCATAAGTTGGTACAGTGGCATAGATATATTGATGATGTATTGGCTGTGTGATGCGGGAATTTATTGGAGTTGCAGGAGTCTGTAAATAATTTACTCCACAAACCCATACTTATAATTTAAAGTGACAACTGATCTCAACAGAGTGAAATTTCTGGATTTTGAAATCCCGAGAGGGACTAGAGGAGATGCTGTTACCAACGTTTTTCGAAAGTCTACTGATTGCAACACACCCCTCCTTTCAAGTTAAGGATTAATTGCTCCACATGAGAAAGAACTGCAACATTGTGACTAACTGATACTGGGGCTATTGAACTTACCCAGAGATTTTTTGAAAGGGCGACAGTTAAGTGACAGTCAGGGACGTTGAGGAGAATGCTAGATCTAAAGACAGAGAGTGTGGGCATGATTTCAAAAGTCTTAGCTCACCACAAGCCCCAGTGCAATGATCATACGGTGCATGGGGCTTACGGTTATCTAACAGGATTTTCTATATCATGCGGCAATTGCCACAAGTTAGACCAACTTTTTGTGGTCTAATTTGTGGCAATCCTGGAGCCATTTTTACAGAGTTTGCACCAGATATATGGTGCAACCCGCCGTAATCCATGGAAACTATTGCAACTGTGCCCAAGATTGTAAAAGTGGATGCAGTTGTGGTGAAGGGTTTTACGCACCGCCAGAACTAAAGTGCCATGGCACAGGGAAGAGTGCAAGCCCTGCGCCACGCTTTGAAAATCCTGTCCTGTGTCTTAGATAGAGTCTCTCTTTTACATGGAAGATATAGGAGATACTGCAACACAAAATTATAGGTTTAACTATGTAACTATATTTAATGCCCATGGATATTGTGTCAAGAATATCATATCGAATTATTGGAATATTTTAAGACATGACCCTTTTTTGCATAAAATGTTGGCAAACCTACCACACAAGTCCTTTAAGAGACCACATAACATTAAAGAAATTCTGGTAAGATATATTTATTGAGTTATTGTTGACAGTAAAAGGAGGATTAGGCAATTCTGCCTATTTTCAGCCTTGTCCCAGGGGGAGGTACAGATGGAAATCAACTGAAATTGAACCAGATGAAGCTGCTGGTGGCATTTTTAGTCAATGGGGGGAAGTTTAGCCAGGACACCAGGGAAACTTCAAAAATGGAGTAAAGTAGTTAGTACCTGGGTAGTGTGAGCAAGTGCGGGAGATTCTTTTCATTACACCAGGGAAATTCTTTATTTTATCGAGGAGCGTCATGAGGATCCTTAATGTCCACCTGAACAACCACCAGAACAGACAGACCTCACTTTAACGTCGTGTCTGAAAGATGGCAGCTCAGGAGTGCAGCACACCCCTCATGCTGCACTACAGTGTCAGTATTGGGATTTTACCCCCGTTTCCTGGTGTGGGGATAGAACCCACAATATTTTGATCTTCTGGCCTCAGAAGTGAGTGTTCAACCTGCTGAGCCATTGACACAAAAATGTAGGCAGCCAGTTTCAAACTAGACAGACTAATCAAAAGCACCAAAAAGGTTGCTATACATGTAAATGACACAAAGTCTGCTCTTCTATACAGATTATAAACCAAAGGAATATGTCTATAAATAGCCCTTGATGCCATTGTATCAACTTCGAAAAAATGTAATATTTAAACACAATTCACCATATATTTTATATTCTTTCCTATAACAAGCATACTTGGGATAGAAATAGGGGAACATTAGTAAACAGACAAGGAAGAGAGAGTTTCAGCAGAGACCAGTTAGAGTCAGCAGAGATAGACTAGGCAGTGATTACCTGGGCAGACTGGGTGGGCCAAGCAGTCCTCTTCTGCCAATAAATTGTTTTGTTTCTATGAGGGATCCCTTTTGCATACAGAGTACCGTTTTGGAACCGTTTTGAAATGGTTCACGTCATTCCTCACCGGAAGATCACAAAGAGTTGTGTCAGGGATTTTTTCCTCTGACCCAATTTCTTTGTTGTGTGGAGTGCCTCAGGGTTCTGTGCTATCACCCATGTTGTTTGCAGTGTATATGCTGCCCCTCGGGAGGTATCATAAGACGATATGGGCTGAGGTTTCACTGTTATGCAGATGATGCACAGCTCTATCTGTCTTTTGCACCCGACCAGGATGGAGCTCTCTCGGTGTTTAATAATTGTCTGGGGGAGATCCAAGACTGGATGAATTCTAGTTGGCTAAAGTTGAACTTGGAGAAAACAGAGGTTCTGGTAGTTGACCCAGGTGGTTGGATTGAGAGGCCGTGTATTGGTGCACCATCTGGAATTTTCCTTGGTGGTGTATCTCTTCCATCCTCTGAGCAGGTGCGTAGCCTTGGTTTATTCTTGACGACAAGCTGACTCTGAAATCTCAGGTGTCAGCTGTTGTCAAGACTTCCTTTTATTATCTTAGGAACATTGCCAGGGTTAGGCACCTTGTTCCGTCCGACTCCCTGCCTACCTTGGTCCATGCTTTTGTTTCTTCACATTTGGACTATTGCAACGCCCTGTACTTTGGGCTTTCTGGGGTTGAAATCCGTCGCCTACAGCTGGTGCAGAACGCTGCAGCCCGGGTATGGACTGGGACAAGTAGGTCCTGTCATACTCCCGTGCTGCGCGAACTGCACTGGCTTCCTATGCGGTGGCGGATCACCTTTAAAGTCATTTTATTGACTTTTAAAGCCCTTCACGACCAGGGTCCAGCCTATCTGAAAGACCTTCTGGTTCCTTACTGCCCTGACCGATCACTCCTTCGGCCAACATGGGGTTGTTAGAGATTCCAAGAGTGAGTTTAAAATTCTCTGGCAGCAGGCGTTTCCGCATGCTGCTCCCTCTTTGGAACTCTCTACCATGCCGGTTACAGCAGTGCACCTCCGTGGAGTTGTTTAAGAAAGATTTAAAAACATATTTATGGAATATGGCCTTTTTAGATACCTAAGTTATTGTTTTAATCTTTCGATTTTACTATTTATATGATATCTGGATGATATGCTGATTTTTATGGATGTTTTATGATTTCATTTAGGGTTTGGATTGTTTGTAATTGTTCAGCACCTTGACATCTTGAAAGGTGCTTTATAAATAAAATTATTATTATTATTTATTTATTAATTCCTACCATTACTTCCTTATTAGTAAGGACCTTTGCATGTAAACAGGATCATTGCCCCTTCCTTTTCTGGCTGCTTTCCTACACCTGACATCACATTTCTGTTTATGACATCACACTTTGTTGATGTGAAAATAATTATGATGCCATAAACGAGATTATGATGTCAGGTGTAGGCAAGCAAAAAGAGCAGATAGTGTCTAAGGGATGGTGATCCTCTTTCATACAGCTGGCCTCCGTAATAAATAAAAAAGGGAAAGAATGATAGAAAATATATGAAATATAAACATGATTATGTTTAAATCTCACATTTGTTTCCAGTTTTCTAATGCAGTTAGGGTCTCTTTAAATGTATGGACATAGGAAAAGTCTATCCAAACTTTAAGGGAGGTGACTATGATGGTTTGGTATTAAGAAGGGTAAAATTCTGTATATTCAATCTTGGTACTAAACAATGGCCAGGACTGAATGAAAATGTTGATCTGGTACAATTTCTGAAGTAATACACATGTGGCCTGTAAATATATTTAACTGATTCTTTTTTATCTCTATACTGGTTATACTGGAAATAGAATTTGTCAGCAGATAAGGACTGCTTGGCCCACCCAGTCTGCCCATTTTGTCCCTGCCTACACTGTTACTGCTGACCCCACTTGCTCTCTGGCCACCCCCACCCATTTTCTACCAAGATTCCTTTGTGCCTATCCCATACATGCTTGAAGCACCTCCACCACCTCCACAGGAAGACTGCTCCAGGTGTCCATCACTTTTTCAGTGAAGACCTACTTCCTCTCATCCCTTCTAAATTTCCCCCTTCCAGCTTCATAGCATGCCCCTTGTTCTCATGCGCCTTCTCTTCTGAAAAATTCTCCCCTCCTGTACATTTTTCAACCCTATGAGGTACTTAGAGGTTTCTATCATGTCCCCCTTTCCCTCCCCTCTTCCAGGGTGTACATATTGAGATCCCCCAGTCTCTCGTCGTAGGGCTTATGATGCACCCCTGCACCATTTCAGTTGGCCTCCTCTGGACAACCTCCACCCCGTCTTACGTCCACCTGTTTGGTGACTGTTAATACCTCTTCCCTCAATGTATGCACAGCCTCTCTGTTTCTGTGACCTAGGTGCATGATTTTGCACCTTTTTGCATCAAAACCCAAGTTCCATTCCCTTGACCACTCCTCAGGTTTTTACACATTCTCTCCACCCCCTCCGGAGTATCTACTCTATTGCAAATTTTGGTGTCATCTGCAACAAGGCATACCTTCCCTTCCAGCTCCTCTGCATTTTCACTTATAAAGACATTGAAGAGGACTGGTCCCAGTACTGAGACCTGAGGTACCCCGCTGGTCACTTTCCTCTCAGAGTGAGTGCCATTTACCACCACTCCCTGTTGCCTGCCCATCAACAAGTTCTATACCCAGTTTACCACTGTGGGTCCCACCCCTGAACTGCCCAGTTTCCTTATTAGCCTTCTGTGAGATATAGTGTCGAACACCTTGCTGGAGTCTAAGTAGGCCATGTTCAATGCCCCACTCTGACTTATTGCCCTGATCACCTAGTCGAAGAAATTGATCAGGCTCATCTGACATGACTTCCCCCATGAATTCATGCTGTCCCGGGTCTTGTAACCCACTTGGTTCAAGATACTCTTCTAGCTTTTCCCCACCACTGACATGAGACTGACTGGTCTGTACTGTAGTTGCCAGCCTCCTTCCTGTTACTGCTCTTATGAAGCGGGATTATATCTGCCCTTCTCCAGTCCTCTGGAACCACTCTTGTTTCCAGTGAGTTGTTGAATAGGGCTGTCAGAGGTGCAGCCAGTACCTCCCTGAGGTCTCTCTGCACCCTTGGGTGTACCCCGTCCAGCCCCATAGCCTTATTCACTTTGAGATTCACAAGTCCTTTCAGGACTCTTTCCACTGTAAGAGTAAGAAGAGAACCTGAGCTGCAAACTTAAATTGCTGTCAACTTATTAAAGCTTAATACTGATAACTGATTGTATATAATTATAATATTTTAATCAGTTCTATTATAGTATCTTGATAGATACATTCAAATATAGCTATGTTTTTAACTGTTAACATTTTCATGTTTTATTTTTGTAAAGATTTCAGTATTTCATTTTTGCACATGTAGGGGATATACAATGAGCCAGCTCAAAATATGCAGTTTATCATTAAGAATCAGAGAGCAGGACCATACCTCATGAGTGGGAGAGCCGCAAGTGAGTTACAAATAAAGATGTGAATTTATAACCAACTGGCGACTTTGGTGCGAATCAGCAAACATTCTCAATTTATGAAACTTGAGAGTTCTGCGGCAGGTGCACCACATTCGCTGGCTGATGTCACCTCCCACGGCCCCAACCACTGTGTTGCATGTAAAAGCCACCCTTTCCCCTCTCACTACCCAAAATAAAAAAATAGGAAACATGACACCTTCACCTTCCCCTGGCACCCTCCTCCCTCCCTTTGCTCCAGTCAGATACTGTTGAAAATATATAATTAAGTAGTAGAATATAGTACTAATACCTTCTCCCCATCCGCATGCCAAACACACTCCCCCCTCCCCCCCCAGCCAAGGTCCCACTCTCTTTATCGAAGCACACATGAGTCCCACCAACCCCCGCCCAACCACCATCTGATCCCCGACTCTGCACCACCCTCCTTCCCCACCAGAAGCACCCACAATTTCCACAAATAAACATGTAAAATTATAGATGGTCCCCTGGCACAGAACATCTACTCTGATCAGTGTCCGTGATGTGAATGAATGAATGGTGACGTCTTTGCTCCTAGTAAAACCTGATTGACTGAATTTTCATGTGTCAAGTTTTGTAACTTTTTGGGGTGGTGGAAGGGGGATTGTTTCTGTATATAGGCTGGAATTAGCATTGTGATTCACCCATGAATTGGCCAACTGCCATGTGAATTTGGCCAATCTGCTTGGCAAATAATAACGCAAATTGTGGCCCTCATCTTAGTGAATTTGCCAAAATTCACAGATTTTTTTCATGGAGTGAATTTCAGCAAATTTGCACACTACTAATTATGAATGTACAGCACCTTTACAAGTGATGATAAACTGCATATTTTGAGTTAGGCCATTGTATATTTGACATATACAACAGTAGTTCACTAATTATAGTTTTTAAATCTGCTGTTTGAGTGAAGATTTAGCTGTTTCTATTTGATTTTAACAGCTGGCTTCAATGCTGCACTAGGCAGTGTGATGTCATCAGAATCATGAAAGCTGTTCTCTGGTTCAATATTCTACTGTGATGTCAGTAACCTGCAAAATATCTACTGTGACAACAGTAACAACATAAGAGAATTAAGGACAAGCGACTGTGTGTTATGAAGTTTTTTTACACATCCGAGGTTTGTGATGACCCATAAACCTTGAGAGTGAAGCTCTAGAGGTTTATTAGGTCATCACACACCAAGGGTGTGTAAAAAAACTTCATAGACATACAGTCACCTATGCATTATTTTTTATTACTACTGGTGCAAAGAGTCAATGCCAGAAAGTACTGAGGCAGCTGTGCTTTGATCCGTGATGCTGCTCAGTGCCATACCCCCGTTTCTCTGTCTCAAAGTTTTTTTTTTAATTCAGTTATAGTTTTATATTTCGTTCAGTGTGGAACAATGCATACTGAGTGAGCCACGGCTGTTCTCAATTAGAAGTGCTTCCACAATTTCCACAATTCCCGCCCGAAGTATCACGGTAACAAGAGGATCGACTAGATAGTTTTTTTGGTTGTTTTTTTTAATGTAAAGGCAGTATCAACCAGATAAATACTGCCAAAAAATAATAGATTACCTGAGGTGAGAGGGTAACTTTCGGTGTGGGTCCTTGGTAACAGGAGAAACTGCCTCAATGTTTGTCAGAGTGCTTGGCCCGCTCATGCATAGACTGCCAACCAATAAGGTGGTGCCGTTGAGATGAATGACACTGCTGTGAAAGAAAGTTTTGCAAAAATGCCATAATAACCCATTTTCGAGTTATTACGGCAGTTTGAAGATGCCTGAAAACTGTGTAATAAAGGGGGTCACCAGTAATTATAACGTATTTTTGAACCATCCGATTGGCATGTTTCATTACAACATTAGATCATTATTAGCCCCATTGTAGGGCTATTTTATTAACCAGTCTTACTTTGATGTTTTTGTCTTAGAATTGCCTGTTTTTCTGACCATCTTGGCACTACAGAAGCTTAGTGTTTTGTTCGCAATGCAACAGGATCCTTGTCTGTATGAGAGCAATTTCTTTTCACCGGCCTCCTCCTTTTCTGGCTAGTGAAGCAGTGCCGTCATCGCAGCTCCCTTTCTGCCCACAAATAGTTGCCTCCACATTCTTACTGAGAAGGCATGTTTCTGTTCTTTTATTTGAAGACTTGTCAACTCTTACATATCAGTCCAGTTTCACTACCACTATAATAGAGTTTATAATTAAGCAATGGGCATGACAGGGTGTGTGTTATGGTGGGATAACGGCCCACTGAATGCTTCCACTACCCAAGAAGGCTGTTGGCCCACAGTGATGCACCCCCTGGAGTGCCTCCTTGTGATAATGAAATGGGTCCTTCTTAGTAAATTGAATGTACTTTTTAAACATATATTTTTTTGCTTTTCTGGATAACGGCCCAGTTGAAAGTACCTCTTGGCCAGTCGGGAGTCAGCATTCTTTCTGTCTATTTCATAATTAAGCAGTAAGGCATGATGGAGTGTTCTTTGTGCTGGGATAATTGCACAACTCAGGTGAGTTGAAGCACGAGGACGAGAAGTGCCATTGTCCCAGCATAAAGCACACTCTAGAGTGTATTATTGTGATTATGAAATGGGTCATAAGGATCAGTAAAGAAATAATTTGTTTTAAATGTTTGCTTTATCTACATAGGTATAGTGTGAAATGGAACAGATTGGATGGACTAGTGGTCTTTTTCTGTTGATGTTTTGTATGATTCTATGATATATTGTGATTCCTGATGTCACTAGCTGAGATATCCTTTCTATCTTGCCACTTTCATCCCCACTCCTGATGTATATATAAATGTATATACATAGGATATGCCATGGCCCTTCCGAAAATATCACTGATGTTTTCCCCAAGTGACGAAGCCACAAGTGATGTCAAAACATCAAACTGCCCAAGGAAAAATATCTGATATTTTCATTAGGACCCCTGCATATCTGATTTATGACATGTCTTTTATTATACAATAGCAGGAAAACATCATGTGTCCTGATTGTTCAGTGGCCGCCTTCAACAGTGATGCTATCTCAGCACAACCTCATTGTATGAAGGTGATCAATAACTCAGGCATTGCACATCCATTACCTCAATGGGCCTAGAGTGAGAATATTGGTCCTTGATTGAGAATACCACAATAGTCTCACTGTAGGGCCATAGTGGCAAAACATATCAATGATATGTGACACTTTGTATCCTCGCAGGTATGACATATATATATACCATATACAATACATGTTTGGTCCCTTGTCCCTATAGAAAATGCCATCATTATATTTCCCTGCATACCATGGTACCCAATTAGTATATATATATATATATATATATATATATTAAAAAATTAGCATATATGAAAACATTTGCATATATGAAACTAACCAACTAGTTACCCTATATTAATGTGTTAGTAACACCTTAATAACACATTACTATTTAATGTACTACAAATCACCCAATTACACATACAGTAACACATGTAACAAACAGAGTAATAACACATATAACAAACACCTTAACACATGTAATTCACCTTAATAACCCATGCAGCAAGTATCTTAATAACATACATAACAGCCACCTTAAAAAAGCCCTCAAACAAAACAGGTCACAGAACTAACAGTCAGCCCCCAAAACAGCAGCACTCAACCTGGGGAACCTGGGAAACAAAAAGAGTCTACACCACACTATAGCAAATCCCTCCTACATAATTCCCCACACAGCATATCATCAGCCAGAACCCATTACATCTGCCAAGCCCTCCATACTGCTGCCTCCTTCATTATCATCCAGGCTAACTGTGCTCCAAGCTGACTCCCACTATACTGCTGCCTCCTTCATGCTGCTCCAGGACAACTCCCATCACTACTCGAATGACGCTCATCACCCCCAGTCTGCCGCTCCCAGATGTTCAGCTCCATCCACATACTGATGCTCTTCTCACCAATGATAAACCACTGCTCCAGACTGCACAGAGATGCCAACTGCTGCTCCAGACCACACACTCAAAACCACCCACATGCCACCCTGAAGCAGAAATCCTGCCAAACCCCTTCCCCTGTTATAGGGAATGTCCTAAAAGAGGCACACATATGACAAAATGCGTGTGCCCACCCTACACTATGGAAAGAAACTATTGTTCTCCCTCGTTATAGTGAACCCTTCTATTATGAATTTCTTTTATAGTGAACACTTGTGATGGCTCCAATTGGTACCTACATACTGTAGGTACATTAACACCTTGTTGTAGTGAATTCTTGCAATCGTGAAAAAGTTGGCTGGCTGCAGAGGTGTTGCCTATTAAGAGGGACCACTGTATTTAAAAACTGCACTAGCATACAACACCACAACCCTATGGAATCACACTACACTATGCAAAAACAGTAAGGACCTACAGAAAAAAACAACGCCAGCATAAAAGGCACACAACTATAAAGACGGCCAAACTTATTTATTATTGTCTCAAACTGGTTCTTTCCCAGAATGCAGCCTGCAACTCTTGTCAGTTTTCTCAACCTTTCAGATACCTATAAGGGTACCTGGACATGCTGCCACCACTCAACCTGACCCAAACTCAGAGTACTTCTGGGTCTGAATCATATCAGAGCTACTGCTCACACAGTACATTGCTCCTTATCAAAGGGCAAGAGAACCACCCATTTTGTCACTGCTGAGAATGCCTCCACTTTAAAATATGGAAAATGTAGCCTTACTCATCAAAGATAGATCACAACTTTTGTCAATCACCCCAATTATCTGTACCAAAAATGACTCAGTCGCAGAATGCTTGAAGTATATAAAAATTGTATTTTATACTCCAAGATATTTACATATGTTACATAATAATATACACTAAGACTATGGGAAATTCAGGATGTCTACAAAGATAAAAAAGAAGGGTTTTTGCACAAGAAAGAAGACTCACAGAATAGCTTAATCCACTTCTATCTAAATACTACATAGAGTAGACTCTTACCCAACTGCAAACTCAATGAGTAGAGGTAGACTCGAACCCTTGCTGTTATTTGCTCAGAGTTTCAATCATAACTAACTTGTCAGGTCTAACCACAGACCTCAAATGCTTTCAGCTTACCAGCCCATCACATTGCATCATTGTGCATGTCACTCTGGCATCACATGTGCAGTAGGAGCTGTAATCGGGACATAGCCCAACAGCTTGTGCATGTGCAGTTAGGGTCTTAGCCCCTGCAATCCTCCCGCTGCATACTAATTCCTTTGTCTGGTTTCCTTCAATAGGCCTTGCAGCCCCCCTCCGTACTCACAACAGGTCGCGGTTGTGGTCAGACGCCTGCAAGCTCCCTCCTGGAGCTGGATTGAAATGGAGTGCCTAAGAGGTAAAGGATGCCTCTCCTCAAGACTGCTACCTGTGTGGGGTGTTAGCCTGTTGGACGCTGTGCATCGACTGTCCCGCCCACCCACCCAGGGGCATCCCTTAATTTATAGGCTCTCCCTCATGCATCACTTCCTGCCTGCTGAAATACTAAGTCCTCACTTTTCCATTTGCAGGTAGTACCTGCCATCCACTAGAGGGACCCACACGCTCCCACCTCAGGCTCCACTAACTGTCTTCCTCCCCCCCGACTTCCTGGAACCCTTCTAACCTCCTGTGCCACTTCTCTCCTCCGCAACTCACACCTACCTCTGCCCACACCTCTCCCAGCACCCAGTCCCACAGCTAGCCCTACCTCCTGACTAGCACTACCTCCTAGCTGCACCACCAAACGTACACCTAGTGACCACTAGGAGTCGCTATTTCTCACCCTGTCTTCAGCCCCAACCCAGCCTGCATCACACCCCTAGAATGTGGATCACTGCTCTCACCCAGGTCCCTTTTCTAGCTGCCCTGGCAGAGACTTGAACCTTGTACCCTGTCCAGAGTCCATGTCACTACCACTAATCCAAAGTGGTATCCACGCTTTCTGGAAGACAACCTAAATACTTCTATCTTTCTGCCCTACTGCTACCGCAAGAGCTATGTTAGTCCACCTCCTCCTAAAATGCCTCCCCCTCATCTACTTTCTAGTACCCTCATCCCACCAGTCAGTCATCTCCCCTGGCTCACTGGTACCAGCACCAACAATTCTCCCTGACATAGTACGATCCCACCCTACACTGACCATGTGCACTGGCCCACGGCACCCATCCCCTGGGTACCTCCCCACCACCTAACCAGGCTCCCTTTGGTGGCTAATCATTCTCGCCCTCCCAACCTGGCAAACCCTACCCATCCCCTGTTCCCTGAAGGTCCCCTCCCCATCCCCACATACCCATTGGAAGCCTACACATCACTGCTTCCTGGCCAGAGCCGTGGTCCTCCTTCTACTCTTAACAGGCAATATACATTCTAACCCAGGCCCCACCCAGACCAGCCCACCAGGTGGGTCCCCCAGTCTGAGCATTGCCTCCATGAATATATGCAGCATATTGAAAAAATATGATACGCTCCAATGCTGGGTCATGCTGCACAAACCAGATGTCACTGTGCTGGTGGAAACCTGGCTATCGAAGTCCACCCCTGACTCCTTTGTCTCCCTCCCTGGCTACACCCTATACCGGGAGGATCATGTAGGCAAACTTGGGGGTGGCTGTGCAATCTATACCAGGGATACACTCACTGGTCAAGCACTTCCTGCTCCGGCTCTTGCAAGCGGGGCACAGGCCCTTACCCTTAAACTTACTCTGGACCCCTCCAGGGGCCCCCTTTATCTCACCACTGCCTACATTCCCCCAAAGAACCAAAACCCGGCACTATTATCCTTAACTGACTATCTTGCCACCCTCCCTCATAAGGCAGAACAAGTCCTTGTGGGGGACCTGAACGTGAAATGGCTCAGCGCCACCTCCTCCACCATCTGGGACTCCTTCGTGGCCATTGATCTGACACAACTCATTTCCCAACCCACAAGAGTAAACCCAAAGAGAGGTACCAGCACCCTCCTAGATGTTATCATCATCAACCGCCCCCAAAAAATCCTGGATATCCAGGTCCTCCCTGACTCACTCAGTGACCATTCCCCTATCCTATTCCGCTGGGTGACCCCCTCGCCCCGACTCACAGCCCAGCCCACACTCCACCGGCATTTCAGACCAGGTGGGCTGAAAAACCTCAAGCAATTTCTTGCCCAGATAAACTGGTCCCCATTCACCACGCTCCTGACATAGATACTGCCCTTGCCTTCTTTTCCCCAAACCTTTAACAAAGCCTGCTTGACCTCTTCACACCCTTCACCGCTGCCGAACCAAAACACATAATGTGCCCTGGGTTACTCCTGCCCTATTACAATTGCTCAGGCTTAGGGATAACCTATGGCACCTTGCCACAGAAACATGCTGGATGGCTGACAGACAGGCCTACAATGCTGCGTGGAATAAGTGCACTTGGGCCATCCGAAAAGCCAAGGCCAACCACTACCAGGCCACTCTCACCTCCTCCTGTGGGTGTGCCCGAACTTTCTGGGATAATGTCAAACAATTAAATGGGAGCGCACGCTCCCCTTCCCCATCCCAGATCACCATTGATGGCACAACCGTTACAGACCCAGCAAACATTGCAAACTACCTTAACTCATCCTTTACGGACCTTAGCTCAGTCCTCCCCAGTAATTTCTTTCCCCCGCCACCTCCCTACCTGCCCCAGTCCTCCAACAGCCTAGCTTCTACCTACGTAGGGTAACTGCCCAGGAAGCCAGACCCCACCTGGTCAGATCATTAAAGAGCAATAGTCCCGGCGATGACTCCCTGGACCCCAGCATTCTCCAGCATTCTCCATCTGGTACTGTATCAGGTCCTTGCCTCACTCACCAGCCTTCTCAACAAATCCAGGCAATTCCCAATTGCATGGAAAACTGCCATTGTTACTCCGATTCACAAAGGTGGTAACAGGTCCTCTGCCGGGAACTACCAACCTATTTTCATCCTCCAACCCCTCTCCAAAGCCCTAGAAAAACTGGTTGCCACGCAAATCACTGAATACCTGACCAAACACAACATCCTCTGCCCTGAACAGCATGGTTTCCACGCAGGACACAGTACTGGCACTGCACTAGTTGAATTTTCAACTTTCCTACACTCCTCTCTGGACTCTGGCTCCCTAGCCGGTGCAGTGTTCGTCGACCTCGCAAAGGCTTTTGACACTGTCTCCCACCCCCTCCTGCTGGATGCCCTCTGCCACACTAGCTTCTCTACTGGGCCTCTTGCCTGGTGCACGAGCTACCTATCTGCCAGCTTCCAATTTGTCAGAATTAATGGGACACTTTCCAAAACTTGTCCCATCCGCTCAGGGGTTCATCAGGGCTCCATCCTGGGACCCTTACTCTTCTCACTCTACCTTAACACCCTGCCCAGTGCATGCACTGGAAAAATTCTGCTGTATGCAGATGACGCCATCATCTTTGCCACCCACCGTAACCCTATCTCCCTCCAGGACTCCCTACAACTATCATATAATGATGCCGAAACCTGGTTTAAAGAGCACAGACTGGTCATTAATCTCAAAAAAACAAAAACAATGCTCTTTGCCCACCCCCAAAACAAAGCCAGCAACTTCCCACTCCATATCCTCCCCTGCTCCAAACAACCACTAGAGCAAGTCCACTCCTACAAGTACCTTGGGGTCTCCTTTGACTCAGCTCTCACCTACCACACCCACATTGATGCACTTGCTTCAGCCACTAATGTGCGGCTAGGTATCTTATACCGCTATAAATACTGTCTCCCCCCAACTGCCCTCCATCTAGCGGTTACATCCTCTATATTATCCCTTGTTGACTATGGCCTACCAGTATACGGTGCTGCTGACACGACCACCCTTAATAAAATTCGCCTCATCCTAAATAAGGCATGCAGGCTAATCACTGGGGCCCCCATGCTTATGCATTCATGCCAGCTCTATGACATGGCACTACTGCTGAATCTAGATGAACGTCTATGATACCAAGCCTACCTAGTAACAAAAAAAAACTCTTCTCGGGCTATCCCCACCCAGGCTGACAGCCTCCCTCCGACAAGCCCAATCCTTGGTCTGTACACGGACCTCCTGCAAGGCCACTTTTCTGGTCCCAAGATCCAGGACCTCCCATGGACAGAGGTCCTTCTGCTATAGAGCTCCATCCTGGTATAACTTGCTCCCTGCCCCCATCTCTGATGCCCCCATGATCTACAAATTCAAAACCGCACTTCGAAGCCAACTATTTAATATACGTAGCTGCACCTGTCTATAATTGAGGCATAGCTCTCTGTGCCCTGACAATGCCCACTGGGCGGCATCCACACCTCACCTCTTAATCCTCACCCGTTGCTGATTGAACTGCTATTATCCTGCTGCTTGCTCTTACCATCGTGCAAGAATATGCCATTGTAACTAAACTGGCTTATCTGTTTAAATGTTGTAATCACATGTGCTTGCTAACTATGTAACCCATATGCTGTAACCAAAAATCTGTTATGTATTTGTCCTCAATGTGACGAGGTACCTTTGGAAATGAGCCTCTGGCTCAAAGGTTGTAAACCGATGTACAAATAAATATTATAAATAAATAAATAAATAAATAAATAAACAGGTTCAGCCATCTATGTTCCTCGGGGAGCCACCTCTCTAGAGAACTGCTCCAAAGAAGATTTGCCATTTCTCAACTCAGCTATGTGGATTGTAATGTCCATCCTTTGTTCTAATTCAAGCCTGCCCCACAGGGCATGCTTGTTTCTGTCATTAACCCACAGCAGCTCCTTTGATATGAAAGCTAATCTTCCTTTGAAGATTCCCCCAAAACAGCCACCCATTACTGGCAGGGGGTCCTGCTGTGCTGTGCTGTGCTACAGAACAAAAGACATTTAGAAGACAGCAAGTCCACACCCAACCTCTCTGAGAATCCAGAATGATAGAGTTGTAATTTACTTAACACTAGGGGTGGGATATTCAGACTGTGCCAGGTTGGGGCGCAAGCATGGGCTCAGTGCATCTGGGCTGTGCCAGGGCAGGAACCAGGTGATATTCAATGGTGCTGTGCCATGGCTCAGCACCATTGAATATGGCACTGAGGGCACACGCACTGCACACGGCACAGTGGCACTGCACCAGTGCAAGTGGCAGGAGGGGAGCCGGAGATGCGCCAGCACAAGTGCAGTTGCGCTAGGTGCATCAACTGCGATATTCAGCACTGGGCATGCAAATGAGGCCATTATGCATGCAAGGTGCAAATGGGGCCATTTGCATGTCATTATGGCCCCATTTGCATGCAGTGCACCACTTCCCAGCGACTTGCACCTGGAGCCCTGCCACGCTGCAGCTGTCGGGGACCGATGCCCTGCTGCCCCTTGGTGGGCTCCGCTTCCGTTCGCTCGATCGCGGGCATGCATACAGTCAATCCCTGGTGGTCCAGTGGACCGATCCCAATCACCTGATCATGAGCATGTGTGTACATATCCCTGGTTGTCCAGTGGATCGCATTCCAATGCCCGATCGTGGGCTTAGGTGTACGTTATCCCTGACGGTCCAGTGGAACCCCCCCAGTGCCCGATCATGGATGGAATCACCATAGCAAAACCCTGGTAGTCCAGTGGTACCCCCCTCCCCACCTTCCCACTGAGGCTTCCACCACCCAGCACCCCCAAAGTCAGCGGCAGGTGGCAGCACCCGGCCCGGCCACCTGCCGACTGACAGTGTACAGTAGGGCTGTATGCCTATTGGTCCACTGCATGGGCCAATGGGCATGCAGACCATACTGTACTACACAGTCCAGAATTGTGAATGAGCGGCTCATTCACAATCTGGGATGGTAGTACAATATGGTCTGCCGCCATTGGCCCGTGAGTGACCAATAGTGCCAGCCCTACTGTATGCTGTCAGTCAGTGGGTGGCAGGCGGGTTGCGGGTTGGTACTGCCACCCCGTCACTGACTGGGGTGCTGGGTGGTGGGGCCTCAGTGCGGGTGGGGAGGGGAGTACCACTGGACCACCAGGGTTTTGCTACGGTGATTCTGCCTGCGATCAGGCACTGGGGAGTGGGGTTCCACTGGACCACCAGGGATGATTACATCTGATACCCGTGATCGGGCTATAGGGAGCAGTCCACTGGACCACCAAGGAGATCATTTACTTATGCCTGCGATCGGGCTATAGGGGGGGCAAACACTCCCTGGGCAGGGAGCTTGGGACAGTGTTTTGGGAGGTCGGTTGGCCACCCACTGCAGGCGGCTGCTGTGTTGCGCCCTGCAATACAGCAGCCCACCTGTGGGTATCCTCGACTTGTTTCCTGTTTTAATGGGCACAACTCTGCGCCCCTCTGAGTGGCGCAAGGCAGGGTTGTGAGTGCATATGTGCCGCACATCCTAGGCTGAATATCGGGATGTGCTGCATATGCATGGGCACACCCCCTGCACTTGCGCTGCATACATAACTGGTGTGCCCCGGTGCATCGGGGGTTGCGCAGCACGACCCTCCCTTTGAATATCGTGCCAGGTCACATTGCAGAGTTATGCATGGTGCAACTCCTTTGAATATCCCACCCTGTGTGTTCAGCAAATTATCCTGTGTGCACTCTTGTTCAGAAAATAAAGGCAGGAGACTTGTAAATTTAGTTTCTCACCTACCTTTCTTTTTAATTTCTTTTTGAAACCACACCTTCAAAATAGTGCAAAAATAGTACATACCACTACAAAGGTTCTGTTACACAAATTTCACCAGGCAACATAAAAAAATCTTCATGGCTCAACAGCCTAAAATCCCAATACGTTTCAGGCCATACAGATTTATATTTCATTCATCTTCATTTTATGAACAAGTCGTAACCTTATTTTTTTGTGCCATCCTGTTGTCATGGTATATAGCTTCTGGCAATAAGGTGGTGTGACTGTGCGTGTGCACGTGTCACATAAGTGCTACAGTAAGTAATCCTGTGGTCTCTCAGAAGACCAACCAGCAACTGTGTCCAGTTCTGGAGACCACATGTCCAGAAGGACATAGAGTGGAGGTGGTCCAGAGGAGGGCAACTAAAATGGTGCAGGGTCTACATCAAAAACCCTATGAGGAGAGACTAAAGGACCTCAATATGTATACCCTGGAACAGAGGAGGAACAGGGAAGATATGAAAGAGACCTTTAAATACCTCATGGGGGTAAATTAAGTACAAGAAATTACATATAGTCTGTGTCTACAACCCCCCCAGGAGTGATCATAAAGGACTGGAGGAACTGCTGGATCGAACCGCCGTTCTCTCTGGAAGAAATGAAGTTCTTATTCTTGGGGACCTAAATATTAACTGGTTGGGTAGCTCTCAACCCACCTCTCTGTCAAGCATCCACAGCCTTAATCTCCACCACCAGAATTTCCCCCCACTCTAACACTGGCACCCTGCTCGATTGGATCATGACTAACCACCCTGAGCACATTGTCATCTCAGGAGTACTAGCTGATGCTATTACTGACCATTCCCCCACCTTCTGCATTTGGGGCAAAGGAAAGCCTTCACTTTCGCAGCCCCTTTTCATTATCTTTCGTGATTATACTAACTTCAACCCCCAAGCTTTTCTACAAGACGTTGCTAGTACTGACTGGTGCTCTCTCTTAGGAGCTAATGATGCTCAGTCCTCTCTAAACATCTTCTTATCCCACTTCCAAGCGCTGCAGGAGAAACACTGCAAGCTGGTAAAATGCAGAGTAAAAACAGGCAAACCAGGTGGCTAAAATCAGGACTCCTCAGAAAGCTACGCTTAAGAGATAAAAGCTGGATCCACTACAAGAGATCTGGCCTTACAGTAGATCTGAACACCTACCAAGCCCTGCGTAACTCCTGTAAAAAGGACATCAAACAGGCCAAAAGCTCTTTTTGCAAAGATCTTTTAACCAATTCCTATGGAGACTCAAAGAAATTCTGGTCCCACATTAAATTCTTTATGGGCTCAAATTTGTCATACTCCCCTAATGACATGTCTCTCAATGGTGTCCACTGCAACAATCCCCTCACCATAGCTAACTTCTTCAATAATCAATTCTCTGACCTAACAAAATACACTTCTTCCTTCCCTGCCAAGTCATCTCTTCATATTCCTACAAATGTTAATCACCCAACCTTCTATTTCAAGTCTGTCTCATCCCAGGAGGTACTCAAATTACTTAAAAATGTACCTGAGGATGTGGCAGTGGGCTTGGACAATCTTGAGCCCAAGTTATTAAAACTAGCTGCCCCCATCATTGCTGCCCCCCAACCAAGATCTTTAATCTCTCACTGTGTCAAAATCATGTCCCTGATATATGGAAGATGGCAAGGATAACCCCTGTTCTCAAAAAAGGTGACCCCAAAGACCCACTCAATTATAGGCCCATTGCAATCCTGTCTGTTCTTAGCAAAATTCTAGAAAAACTTGTTGCTACCCAAACTATTGAATTTCTCCTTAAAAACGACCTCCTAAATCTAGCTCAGCATGGCTTCCGAAAGGGACACAGCACTACAACTGCCCTACCCAAGCTTACCTCTGATGTCCTTAAGGCCATGGACTCTGCTGTCCTTACTGGGCCCATCTTCATCGATATGACCAAGGCCTTTGACTTGGTTGATCATGCTCTTCTTGTTGCTATTCTCAGATCTCTTGGCTTCTCCTCAAATGTAGTAAACTGGTTCGGTAGCTATCTATCTGACAGAACTCAATTCGTAAAATTTAACTCTACCTCCTCGGATACAACCACAATTAACATAGGGGTCCCCAAGGGGTCCATATTAGACCCACTGCTTTTCTCTATATTCCTTAACAATATCAACTCTAACCTGTCCCAGACTGCCTCCCTGCCGTACGTGGATGACATTGTCCTGTACACCAGTGCCAAATGTATTGATGATTTCAATGAACGACTCTCCCATGACTTTCAACTCATCCAACAGGGGCTGAATTCTCACAAACTCATCTTAAATGAGTCCAAGACTCAGGCCATGCTGTTCGGCTCAAGCTGCAAGCTCAAACAAGCCCAAAACGAGTTTAAAGTTTCCACCTTAAGTGGTAAACCCATTGGGGTGGTCGGCTCTTTTAAATATCTGGGTATCACGCTTGATTCCTCTCTAACTTTCAATACCCACATCCTCCAAACGTGTAAGTCGGTAAATACCAAACTTGGTATTGCTTATTGAACTAGCTATGCCCTCACCCCCTTAGCTAGACTTGCTATAGCCCATGGAGTTCTTCTGCCCTCACTAAACTATGTAGTTGTCACCTACACATCTACAAGCAAATCCAGTGTTTGGAAATGGGATGTCACCTACAATAATATCTGTCGGTATGCGCTTTCCTCCCACTGTCTGAAACACCATTGCACCCTCTACTCTGACCTTGGATGGCTTCCACCCCATGAGTCTCGGTCTTATGCCTTTGGATCCATAATTGATAGCATTATCAGATCACAAACTTCTAAATCCCTTGCAGGTCTCTTTCAAACACAGTCATCCCTCTATGACCTTTGCTCGGCAGTCTCTGTCCCTGTTCTCGTCCCTAGGCACTCTACCTCTAAAGGCGCCGGTGCATTTGCCTGTCTCGCCCCCCAACACTGGAACTCCCTGCCTCTAAACATTAGCCAGGCCTCATCCCATGATGCCTTCAAGAAGGCATATCGTAGTCACCTAATCCTGTCCTGTAAATGATCCTGTTTCAAACCACCCTAGACCTGCTGACCCCAGTCTTCTTAACATCTTTCCTCCTAGTGCCTGATCGTTTCCTCTTCCATTCAACACCTTCTTTTTCCTATCTTATGTTACAGCTGATCATCTCCTCATTTCTCTCTCTTTCTCTCTCTCTCCACTTACCCTATTTTCGGACCTAACCCTGTCTCTCCTCAGGTCAAATCCATGACTCCTGCACTTATTATTAAACTTTGATGCCATTTTGTCTCATGTTTACCAATATTTTGTAACTCCTACTTATTGTAATCTTTGTATTATAGCTTTTACTGTATCCCTCTATTTGTTTATTACTGTAACCGTGTGTGTTGTTGTTCTACTGTTCTTTGTTGTACTCTCCCGGGTTGTGCCTGAAAATAGTCATTTCATGGCCAGTGCACCTACCCGGTAAACAAAAAACTAAATAAATAAATAAAATAAAAAATTTTCAGAAGAAAAAGTAGTCAAGAATAAGGAGACATGCTATGAAGTTAGAGAGGGACTGATGCAGAGGGATGTGAGGAAGTATTTGTTCACAGAAAGAGTAGTGGATTCCAGGAGCAACCTTCCAGCAGAGGTGATAGGGGTGAAAACAATGGTAGGGGGTTCAAGAATGCATGGGATAGGCACAAGGGAATCATAATGGAAAAGGGGGGGTGGGAGAAAGGCCTGTAGAGCAAGTACCATCTGCAGTAATAATGTAGGTAGGGAAAATTGGACAGACTGAGTAGGCCTAACAGTCGTTATCTGCCATCAAGTTCTGTGTTTCTGTGATTATCTGTTGTTTCACTGCCAATATTTACTTCATATCTCAAAGTTAACTTTTATTTTCATGTGTAATGTAGAACAAATACCCACTTATTTCTACATGCTCATTAAATTAGAAATCTGCCACATTTCCATCCTACAGTATTTAAATCATAATGCATAAACCAGCAAATTAATTGGAGTAGATTCCTCATTATTTAGTTAATAAAATGGGTCTGTTGCCGGAGGTAAACCACAGTTATGCTTCACTCACTGAATGAATATGCTTCCCTGCTTAATAGAATTATGGTATTGACTGATGACTGCAGTATCGGATTCTAATTAAAGTGGTAGCTTGGCACCAGGGCTACACATTGTTCAGAGTGTCCTTAGTTTTTTCTCAAGAGGCTGCATCTGCGACATTCTAATTCTAATTTTAGTGCCAGTGTAAGCCCAGCTTTGTTTGAATCAAGGGCTGTGGTTTTGGCAGAGGATCCCTGCTGAACACTGCAGTTTACTAGTTGAATAGTTTGAATGTGTCATTTCACTTTTTGAAAGCATAGAGAATATTGGCAGCAAAAGATCATTGGTCCATTCAATCTGCCTGTAATACCCTTTCCTACCCAAGACCTAGTGTCTGTCTGGGGTTATTTGTCCATGCTGCCCCTCCCATATTTCTTGCCTTACTGCTACCACCCTGGGTCACTCTTTAGCTTTTAACTCTGTCCCAACTGTGTTTTTACTAGAACTGCATACTGTGGTATAATGGAAGTTACTCTGATTTTCTGTTTTGAAAAACACATGAAAATGAAAAGGAGAAGTGAAAGGTCATTCTGAAAAGACAACAGTTCTGCTGTTGCAGCTGGATTCCAGGAGGACAGAGGGTACCCATGTGATGTGAAGAGCTAACATGCAGGGTACTGTAGCTGAATAACTGGATCTTGGAGGTTAGATCAATCTAAGGCATGGGGGGAGGGTAAAGCTAGGTGTTTCTTTCCCTCCACAAACACATTTTCCAAAACATTTTAGACTTCGCAAAGCAAAGCTGTAAATAAAATGGAGGCAATGTGGTCTAATGGTTGGTGCACTGGCTTGGGAACCAGGAGATCACAGGTTCAAACCCCATTAGAGCCACATACCCATGTGTGGCACTGGGCAAGTTACTTAAATTCCTAGTGCACAAGTCCACCCAGCTGTGGAATCTGGTAAAAGCAGGACCCCACTGGAAACCAAATGATGTATCTCAGCTGGGCTATCCTGGGTAAATAAATTGTAAACAAAAAATCACTGATGTCTTACAGGATTTACAGGTCAAGTGACCACAAAACAATGAAAGAATCTTAAGGGAGATAATAGTCTCCAGTTGGGGCTCAGTGAACTAGTATGATAGAGTATTAAACATTTGCAGTCATTGATTACGAGTTTGAATTTCAGTTCAAATGGTCAGGAAGCACCTGCATCCACATATTTTCTTTCTTTCTTTCTTTCTTTCTTTCTTTCTTCCTCCAGAAAAGTAGGGAAATGCAGTGTTAGGGTCTCCAACCCTAATACCCCACCCCCAAGTAGCAAAGGAAAAAACATTAGGGGTTTGGGTCTCCAGAGTTTTGGCAAATCAGTGGTGGGGTCTTCCTTGGGGTTGTGAACCCTAATGCTCACTTGTCCCACCCACCTGTAGCCTCCAGTCCAAAGCACAAGGTACAGATCCAAGCCAGTGTCTCATAGTAATACACTCTTCAAAGGTAGAGAAGTATGTCTCATAACATGTTGCCAACACTATTTGTTGTAGAAAGGGGATCATGTGTGATGTTGTTTGCTCATGGAACAAAATTACCAAAGTTATAAGCAAGCATAGAAAAATTTCAATGTACGATCATAACTTTGTCATTTTTACACATTGTGACCCCAAATTTTCAGCATAGCCTTCTTGTAACCCCACCTCATGAACAGAGGTAGTGAAAATTTTCAAATCCTGGCTGAAAGATGATTTTGCCAAGTAACCGCAAAATTGCTTTTTGGGCCTGATTTGCATAATTCTGCCACCAACTGGGGTCACAAAAAGGCCATGTTGAAAATTTGGGTTGAATATATGCAAAAATAACAAAGATATGCATCAAAATTCAAAACCCCACTGAAATACATTGAACTACATGCACCTTAGTTTCTCATATGGCAGTTGGTGATTCCAGCAGCAAGACTTGTCCTTGCTTTGAGAGTGGCTCTACACTGTGGGACATGTTCAGGTGAGTGAGGGGGTGTGGGGGGATGGGGTGGTGGGTGCTGAGTGGGAGGCTGAGGTGGAGTGGGTGGGGTGTGTGTGTAAGGGGTAAGAATAGTGAGAGACCATTTTCTTTTTTTACAGGTATAAAAAATGGAAGGATAGTTTTCTTTATTACAGGGGACTTGCAGGGGACTTCTGACACTGGGGATTGGGCAGTCAGTGTTGGGCTACTGTTCGTTGGCACTGGGGATGGGTACCCCAGTGCCACCACATATTTAGTGGTAGGACAACTTGGAGGGGAAGGGGATCAGGAGAAGTGGTACCAGTGGTAGGTACCCTGGACTGCTTATATATTATAAAAATGAGAAAAAAAAATAGTTAACCATTGGGAACGGTGGGCGAGCGCCCCTGGGGAAGGAGGGAGAAAGAAGCAGTGCCAGGGGTGGGCACCCCACTCCATTTAATAAACAGATAGATAGACAGACAGACAGGCAGGCAGACAGAGAAAAAAAGAGACAGGCAAACATAACAGGGGATTGGCTGCTCACTGCTCTCCCTGTAGCTCACAGCATGACTTCCAGCTGCATCTGCAGAACTCAAGAAAGTCCCATAGTTCACATACAGAGAACACAGGAGAAGGGCTCCTCTAGCTAAGCTGGGCACTTTTGATTTTGGGGTGTGCAGAAAAGGTATTTCAAACAACACGAGGTCTTGCTGTATTCTGACTATGTGCAGTTAGCCCCAGCACTTGAATTGCTCCGGAGAGTAAAGGGTTAACTGTATGCAAAGGCATAGAACGTGGAGCTCGAGCTAGGTTTTCAAACCTCTGTCTGTGGTACTCTGAAGTGTAACCATCAGATTCTTTACTCTGCCTAACTGTGAAGTCGCTCTGGAGATCCCCCCGTGCTCCGGTTCGGTTACAGTACAAATCGGTCGTTTTTTCAAGCCGCTTCTTCAAGAATTTTGGTATTCTTTCCTCTGTCTCGGTACCAGTAAGTGGTAGTTGTAGGTAGTGGTGTTTTTCTCGAGAAATTATTTTAAGTTCGGTGTGGAACTGAAACCTATTCTGTTTCTGTATACTTTGTTATTTGTGTGTTTTTTTCCGGTACTTATTGGTTCCTAAAATAATCCGACTTTTAGGATTTTTTTAACCGACCCGTGACATGGTTGGAACCGATAAGTTGGTAGTCGCCTGGCTTAACTGCTGTTTTGGGTGACTTTAAGTTTAAGGCATGTCTGAGAAACCCAAAAGGAAAACCGGACCCACTGGGTATCAGCACTGTACCGAATGTAAGGAGGTCTTTGCCAAGGCCGACCCTCACCTCGTATGTGTGTACTGTCTGAAGTTTGACCACCTCAAAGAAGACTGCCAAATATGCAAAAACTTTCCAAAGCCACTCTGGAAAAACATTTGAGTAGGCTAAGGGAGAGGGAGGCCGAGAAGTCCGCTGACCCAGATGGCCAACCCGGTTAGGTTGCGACCGAAACTGAAGAGGTGCCCACTGACCTGGGCGATACCTCTTTGGGCAAACGGAGAGTCGATTCTGCAGAATTGGTTCAGAGTAAAAGAGAAAGAAAATCAGCTGGTTTGGATCTGACTTCCCATGGTCCGACCACTGAAGAGATAGCGAAAGCGATTTCAATAGTTCAGTCGCTTTGCCCGGTTCCCACCGAACCGGTTTTGGTTTAAAGCAGACCTGTTCGGTTGGAAATGTCTGCTTCAAACATAGATCCTGAAGCTTACTATGAGGGCAATTGGGAGGAGGAGGAGGAGGAGGAGGAAGATTATGATGAAGAGGGTGAGGGCCTAGATGGGCCGGTAGAACCTGACATCTCCCCAGACAGGCCCTCTCAGGTTTCTCCTCCCAGGTCTTCTGAGTCCCCTTCCCATTTCTTGTTTTACAAGAAAGTGGCTGAGACTCTTCAGCTTCCTCTGAACAGGATCAGGAAGAACCTGACTATTTAGAGATGATGGATGTACCAGAGTCAAACAGGGTGTCTGTCCCCTTACACAAATCCTTGGGGAAGCAGACACAAAAAATGTTACAATTTCCTACATCCATACCCCCTGTGGCAAAGAGAATGCACAGGAGGTATACCTTGTCAGGTCCTGGGATGGAATTCCTTACCAATCATAGCAGCCATGTTGGGGTAGTACAAGCTGTAGCCTGTGACAAGGCTAATATTCCCCTGGCATCTCACCCCGCAGACAAGGATTCCAGGAAAGTGGATGCCATGGCAAAAAAGCAGTACCTGGCATCCTCTTTGGGACTCAGACAATCTAACTACATGGCATATACAGCTAGGTACCAGAAATCTATGTGGTATATGGTTCTGGAGCTACCTAAGAATGCCCCCCCCCCCCAGTTAGCCAAGGAGCTGGAGCAGGTGGCTTCAAATGGTATAGAGGCATCTAAAGTGTAATTCCATGCTGCTGTTGACTCTAATGATGTCCATTCCAGGGTCATGGCTACATCTATCTCCATGAGGAGATTTGCTTGGCTTAGGTGTGCCAACCTCTCATAGGATACTCAGGCTAAGGCCATGGATTTTCCTGTAACTGGTAATTCTCTCTTTGGGGATCAAACAGAGACTTATATGAAAAAAATGGATGAATACAGGACCACCTATAGGAGTGCTCCAGCTAAAGAAAAGCACACTACTCCTCAGAGGCAGTAGTTTAGGGGCAGGGGCAGGCCTTTTTACCACGCTCAGGCCTCCTCCTCTTCTTTCCAGCAGAGGGGGTTCTTTAGTGGAAGAGGTAGATGTGGGGTGAATAGGACCCCATCAGCTACTCAGTCTAAGCCCCCTGCCAAGCAGACACCCTGAGGTGTCAGTCTGGATCGCCTCCCCAATCCCAGTAGGGGGAAGGCTGGCTCACTACTCCCAGGCCTGGGAGTCTATTACTTCAGACAAATGGGTCCTGGAAGTAGTGAGCCAGGGACTTGCTCTTAGTTTCAAAAGGTTCCCAAGAATGAGAGGAAGGTCTTTCAGTCCTCCCTGTCCCTTTGAGACAAAGGTCTTAGAGGCAGAAGTCTCCTCTCTTCTGCTTTTGCAAGCAATAGAGAAGGTACCTCTTTGTCACAGGGGAAAAGGACTGTATTCCAGATACTTCCTAACCCCCAAAAGGACAGGGGAGTGGTGACCCATCTTAGATTTAAGGTACCTGAACAAACATCTGACAAAACCAAAGTTCAAAATGGTGACTCTGGGAGTAATTCTTCCCTCTCTGAGACCAGGAGACTGGCTAGCCTCCCTGGACCTCAAAGATGACTACTTCTACATACCTATCAGCCATTCCCACAGAAAGTACCTCAGGTTTGAGTTTCCCTCAGGCCATTATCAATTCAGGGCCATACCCTTCGGCCTAACATCTGCTGCAAGGGTGTTCACCAAGTGTCTTGCAGTAGTGGTGGCATTCCTCAGGAGGCAGGGCATCCTTCTGTTTCCATACCTGGACAACATTCTTGCAGATGCTCTCAGCAGGAATTCTCAGGGTCATCACGAATGGACCCTGAACCCTCTAGTTCTTCAAGTCATTTTCAAGAGATGGGGCACTCCAGAGATAGATCCCTTTGCAGCCCTGGACAATCATCAACTTCCTCTTTATTGTTGCAGACCACCCCTTCTGGGTCCTGTCCCTCAGGATGCTCTTCTGCTGAATTGGACCAGCAGGTTTCTGTATGCATTTCCTCCTTTTCCTCTGATATTCAGGGTCCTGATAAAAATCAGGTCTTAACCTTGCAAGGGGATCCTGATGGCTCCAGATTGGGCCAGACAGCCTTGGTATCCTCTACTGTTGTCACTGTCACTAACACTGCCCTTGTGTCATCCCAGACAACACAATCTCCTCACCTCCTCTCAGGGAAGGATTCTGTATCCCAACCTTCAGACTCTCAGGCTCAAGGCCTGGCTCTTGAAGAGTTAGAATATGCAAGTTTGCATCTCTCCCAATCAGTCCTGGATATTTTAAAAGTTAGCAGGAAACCTGCTACTAGGAAGACTTACAACTCCAAATGGCAAAGGTTTGGGTTTTGGTGTTCCAGGAAGCATACTAAGCCAGAACTGGCTGATATTGCCACTGTGCTGGACTATTTAGTGCATCTTAACACTTTAGGCCTTTGGCCTGCTACTCTCAAGGTACATTTAGCAGCTGTGTCTGCCTTCCTTTCTGCTGGTAAGGGCTCCTCCCTAGCTTCCCATCCAGTTTTCAAGAAATTCTTCAGAGGTTTGGTTCATGTCAATCCTCCCATGTCAGGCGTTCCAGCAGCCCCTAAGCTCCAGGTGTGTGCAGAGACTTTGCGATTGTGACCGGGGAGCGCTTTGCCTGGTACCGTAGAATTCCCTCACATGTAAATGTGCTATGAGCTCCTAGTGGGTTGTGAGTTAGCTCCCCACTGTGTGAACTGTGTTCTGCTTGCTGGAAGCTGTATCCAGCCCAAAATGGACTGCATCCGAATTTGTCTCCATGTGGTCTGGGCCTTGCCAGACTGGCCCAGCCAGACTACCCACTGCACAGAGAAGCCATTGATGAGAGACCTGCCTGGAGATCAGCCCCCTGCTCCACGCTTGAACGTGTGGGCCCTGCTTCTCCTGGTATTCCAGATCAACCACCTGCAGTCTTGATTTTCATCCAGCCTGTGTCCAGTCTTGGGTATCGTGAGTAAATACCAGGGTAGCTCCCTGCAACAACAGCTTAATCTGAGTGTGTCATCTGATTGTCTTGTTGTTTCGTTTCCTTTACGAACTGAGCCCTCTGGCTCCGGATTACAAATATTGTGTGCTGTGCATGTTGTGTTTTCCATCACATGGCCCCAACCAGCTGCGACACCGGCCAACCCCGGGCATCAGTCCTGGCTAGCCCATCTCTTCTCCACCTGGGTACCCAGAGGTGTGACTGTGTGGGGGACTCAAAGCGCATGCATAACTGCTTGATTGATATAGCCTTTAAGCTAATTAACCTAATTTTGCCCCTCCCTTGTTCAAGTCCCCTGAATAAATCAGATCTAACTTTTTCTGCATGTAATCTGACTGTGGTTTCTATTTGTGCTCAAAGTACTGTACTGTTGCTATTTGCTGTGCATAACCTTGTTTTACAGGGGGTCCCCAGGGTTGAGCCAGAGGAACCAGCCCTGGTGGTAAGTGCAAACAGTGTGGGTACTTGTGTGGTGTACCAGGGGTATTGTGAAAGTAATTATTGTACAGTGTTCAGACCACTAGAGGGGAAATAGGGGGTTTATAGTGTCCCAGAGGGCTGTGCCCAGGTTAGCTTGACCACTACCAACCCTGACCTCTGGGTGGAGGCACCTGTTTCAGAACTCAGGCCCCTTAACCTGCTACAAGCCAAGCAGGCAGGGGTAGTAGCCCTTGGGATAGCGCCACCTAGGGGTTACACAATGTTCCATGCCTTTGCATAGAGTTAACCGTTTACTCTCTGGATCAGTTCAAGTGCTGGGGCTAACTGCATATAGTCAGAATACAGCAAGACTCCATTAGAAGAAACAACATTACTATGGTGAGTAATTTTTTCTTCTGGCAAGTTTTAAAAAAAATACAAACAGCAGAATCTAGCTAAACGGGTGTCGTTTTGCTAGGTTCAGGGTTTTTTTTTCATTGAAAGAGAATATTTTTATGTATTTTCCATGTTTGTGAGTTTAAAAAGGAAAAAGGTGGCAGCCATCTCGATTGATATTTTTTGTCTGCACAACAGGTAAAGCATGAAAATAAACACACACAATGGGGCCTATTCACAAAAGTGTGGACTGGGTACATGCTGCATAACTCTGGTGCTTAGCCCACCCCACATCTGCCCACACCAACCCACACCCACTGCGGGGTTCACAAACTAACTACGCCCTTCCTACACAACTGATCCCCTGGCTGATTGTGGAGCTCCGTACCGGGGTGGGCCAGAGGCGGTGCTGGGGTGTGTGCTTGCACTCTGCACAATTCACGGACATGTGGCGTGCTGGATGTGGGGGCCAGTGGCTACACCAAGTCAGACCAGATGTAACCCTGAGGGGCCAGTTACGTGCTCCCCCGGGATGCAGCCGCTGGCCCCAGCAGTGATGGTGGGGAACACTGGACCCACCATGGATGCCCCAGCCTTCCAGGCACTCTGTGAGGGCTGGGGGCAGATGACTGGGGTACCCCCTTTGCAGTTGGTGCACCGCACGCTGGCTGCCAACATGGCGCCCCACTGATGCAACTGGTCCACTGTGGGACCTGGGTCAGGCTGCTGCTAACCCGACCTCCCCCACCGATCTGTGTGCCAGAGGGGTGGGGCCACATATGGAAACTGTGCAGTGGCCAGTATTTGTGAATACAGCCACCGTGCAGATCTCCCGAGTGTGCTGAGCTTCACGGCCCAGATACATGCCAATATTTTTTGGTTTTTTAACCATTCGAATTTTTATGTTAACTCAGAAATCTTTATAACTCTGGAACCATATAATATTTTTTCACAAAACATTCCAAAGGCACACCCTTGGCATGGGCCCCTTCAACCCTGAAAATTTCATGAAAAAAGTCCACGCTGTCTGTGCTGTAGATGAGATAAAAAAAATACACAATGTTTTTTCCCATTTTTTGGTGTTCTGTATCTCGAATACTGAACAAGATGCCATCACAAAACTTTTCATGTCTTAAGACTCTGGCATCCTGACTGTGCTTGCCAGATTTGGGGCTATTTTGTCAAACAATGCTAAAGTTATTAAGGTGCAAAACTTGGGGTTTAACATTAAACAGCCTACTCAACCATAACTATAGGGGCACTACCTTGCCCATATAACTTCAGCATGTTTTAAACAACTTTATAAAATGGGCACCTAAAATAAAGAGTTCTGATTGGCTGACACCCATCATATGACCGTATGATGATCTAGCTAGCCACATAGTGATCCTGGTACTTAGCCTTGCCCTTATCATAAATCATTATGCCACTAGATTTTAGTTTTTCATTTGCCTTCTGATCTCCCCGCAGCAGCCCCCATCTGACCAACCCCCCCAGCCCCATCACCCGGCCCCTCCAGGAATCTTACCTTCACTGTCTGTGGCTTTGGAATGGCTGCCTGGCCACCGATGCAGAGCCTGTGGGGGGGGTCAATCATCATCCTACTGCCGCGAGGTGTTTTCCATTTTCTTCCCTCCCCATTGCTGGGACACGACACATTAGATACATACGTGGAGGCGTACAAGTCTACAGAGTCCCACAGCACCCTCCCACTGTTGACATCCCTATCCTGTTCTGCCCTCAGGCCTCCACCTGGGGACAGTCATCCGGTGGAGCAGCCAAGTATCCCTCCCTAGCAAAGGGGAACAGTCCTCCGGATGCTCGATCCATTCCCTCCCCGGCCGATCCCCAGCAGCCCATGCTCATTCTCGAACATGGGTCGCCGGTGTGGTGTGAAGTGTGGTTTCCAGTGCCTCAACCCTAAGCACCACTAGGCCGGCCCCATGCCACTAGATTTTTACAAACTTGTTTGGCAGCCATTTCTTTTCTCTTCCCTGTAGTCACTGTAGTTTTCAAACCAACTATTCACAGTAAACCAACTTATAATACAGAGTCCCCCCCCACCAACCCAAACAAAAGTGAACATACTTCAAATAAATACATTTATTTTTTTCTCCATAATTATTGTCACTCGTAGTTCACCTTTATGCATTCCTTACAGCTGCGTTTCGGCCATCTCTTGCCTCGCACTCATGGTTACACTTCAGAGTGCTGTATCTTTCCAGTCCTGCTTCTCCAGCCAGCTTTTAACATACAAATTAAAAAAAAAGTGTAAACTCTGTAACTATCCATTACTCCAACCATGTGGTTTGTGGAGAAGAAGCCCGGTGCTTGAGAAGGGGTTGCTAACCCCAGCTCTGTAGAAATCAGTTCAAAAACAACTCAGCACTTGAAGACTCAAAGGCCCAGATATTCAAAAGGGTTGCGCCATGCGCAACAGGGTTGCGCATGCACAAGTCCAAAATTGCGCCATTTTGCGATATTCAGAAGGAGGCAGTTGTGCCACCGAAAACATGCTGAGCAACAGCGCAATGAAAATGAAGGCATGTGCAACCGAAGGGGGGATCCAGGATAAAGAGCGCACGCGACATTCAAAGACTTGGCGCACGCGCAACAGCGCACAGCCGGAAATTGGCGCGACTAGCGAAATGAGCCAAAATAAAAAGGCTCAAGGAAGCGGCGCAAGAGTGCTACAAGGCTGCCAAGTGGGGGAGAGAGAGAGAGAGAGAGACAGACAGACAGACAACAGACAGGCTAGGGCAGGCAAGGAAAGCATGGGCCATAGGCTGTAGAGGCCAGCGGGGGGTGCCCGGTGCAGTGGAAGTAGCAGTGAGGACAGCGGGGGTAACACAGCAACACCAGCCAGGGGGGCAGAAGCCAGGGAGATGGACAGTGCCAGCTTCCACATGGAAGCTGTAATGAGGGGGGTGAGAATGCATGCTGCAGGGGGACGTGGCCGTGGAAGGGCCCGTCGGCGGTATGCCCCCAACAGGCAGTACCGTGCCCGCATCAGCTTTGAGCTGTACACAGATGTAGAGATCATGGGCCGGTACCGCCTGAACAGGGCAATACTGAGACGGCTCTGTGAGCTGTGCAGTGATGTGATGCAGGCACCCTCACGACGGAGTCACGCTCTGTCGTTGGAGACCAAGGTGACAGCCTGCATGTGCCTGCTCACCACGGGCACTTTCCAGAGGCCGACAGGGGACACCACAGGCATCACACAGTCGGCCACATCATGCATCCTCACCCAATTCCTCAGTGCACTACTGCCACATGCTGCAGAGTACATCCATTTCCCCAGCACCGCGGCAGAGCGTACAGCAAACATGCAGGAGTTCCACAGGGTAGCACGTATGCCTGGCATGCTAGGCGCCATAGACTGCACCCATGTGGCCATTTGCACGCCACCTGGCCCCGATGGGCTCGCATATAGGAACAGAAAAGGATTCTCCAGTGTCAACTGCCAGGTGGTGTGTGATGCCACTGGGCGCATAATCAATGTCTGTGCCACACACCCTGGCGGAGCACATGATGCCTTCATATGGTATCAGTCAGCACTGTGCCATCGATTCCAGAGTGGGGACATCCCCACAGGACATCTAGTGGGTGAGTACACCTGTATGGAATGCAAACTCGGGGCAAGGGTGGGAATGCCACAGGTGCCATGGTAGTGGCACACAGGGATATGGGCAATATGGACCTGAACATGAGACTGATCTCCACTATCTCTCCACACAGGTGACAGCGGATACCCACTCCATCCCTGGCTGCTCACACCGCACGGGCGCCCATGACCCCATATCGCAGCAACGCTATAATGAGGCACATGTTTCACACGCAACATCATAGAGTGGGTGTTTGGGATGCTCAAGGCACGCTTCGATGCCTAGACACCTCTGGCGGTGCCCAAGTACAGCCCCAAAAGGCCTGTGGATATTCCTGGCCTGTTGCATCCCTGCACAACATGGCCAAAGACTATGGGATAGCCGTACAGGTTGAAGAGGGGACAGCGATGGGGGCGCCAGTGGCGCTGGTGTTGATGGTGATGAGCAGCCCCTAGACGGCAGGGACCCCGACTGATCCGGCAGGCCCAGCTGCACCGGGACACCATCACAGAGGAGCACTATGCACAACACAGGTAAGTCAAGGGACATGTGCAACCAACACTGTCCATGCGCAAACCACAGGCACACAGGGTAACACACCAGGGGTGCATGACGGCCAGGGGAGTGGAAGGGTCCAGGCATACAAGCACACCATCAGGGAGGGGTGAACACTCATATGGACACACACACACCAGGCACAGAGCGTACATGGGCACATGCACAGCACAGCAGAACCGACACTGCTAACACACAGCACCACCGACCACCCCCACCACCTGTACTGTCCAAGTATTTGAGTCAGACGCGGCACCCTTGCACCTTGGTGTACAGCACAATGCAGGCATCATCATGCACACGCACCTGTGGACAGCAGTTGGGAGGGTGTGCAGGTGGTCCGTGTGTCGGCGTGGTGAGCAGAGCACCCAGCAGTGCACTGCCCACCATGACACACATTGCACACATGGCAGCACCAGACAGGGCCCGCACTGGGAGACAGCTCAGTCATGTAGCACTGTCCCACAGCCACCGCGGATGCGTGGGTGGCCCCGCCGTGACCCAACAGCACTGGCAGGCTGAGCAGGGGCCACATGGGGTGGCACTGTTGCACCACCAGGGGTCCCACTGCACGAACGCGACCTTGCCTGCACAGGGGTCTGCAGCATGCCAACAAACCTGCACCAGGGGTGCTCGGGATGGCCACAGCAGAACCCGGCATCGACAGGCCTGGTGTCGCACGATGCCGGGAACGGGAAGTGGAGAGTGAACTGTGTGGGGTGTGCAGTACAGGGGCACCTGACTGTGTGCCCAATGCATCCACGACAGAGACCACTGCCTGGGTCAGTCTGTCAATGGCAGCGGTCACATCCATCCGCATATGCACCAGCTCTGCACGGTCCAGAGCACACTCCCAGCTGTGCCACTCCACAGCCACAGACAGTGCCTCCACGGACATTGCAACCCGCCTCTGCAGCTGTACTGATTCCCGCAGCAGGCGGGTGTGCTCATCCAATGGGTACTGTGCCCCTACGGCATCCTGTCCCCCAGGGTGTGGAAGGTCCTGATGCACAACACCCCTTGAGGGTGGGTGCTGTTCGCCAGGACCAGGAATGGGAGGATCAAAGGGCGGCGGACATGTGCCACCACTTGACACTGTACCCCCAGACCTGGTGGGTGACTGCTGCTGCTGCCCCGCCAACTACTGTGCCCCAGGGTCCACTCGTTCCACCGCTGTGCTAGCAACAGTGCCAGACACCTGCACAGCCACCGGTGCTGCCCCACCAGTGCTGACAGGCACAGCCTGGGACTGTGCCAGCATGCTGGTACACAAGTTGGAACCAGAAAGGCCCAGGGGCACGTGCTGGCCTGCTGTGTGTCCATCATGGGACACACACCTATCACTGCCCATTGCAGTCCTTGCATCATCAATGGTGCAGGTACGTGCTACAGCCATAGTCACAGCGTGCTGGCATGCTTGCATGCCAGACTGCTGAGACACAGGCTGTGCACCCCCCGCACCCGAATCACCGACACCAGAGTTGGCGGCCCAGCGTGCATGCTGCTGCAGTGCCTGCTGGCTGGTGATAGAGGTGGATGGACCCTCCTCCATGTCCAGCAGGTCATCATCACTGCCTGGACCCACCACCACCATCTCCTGAAGACGAACAGGATCTGTAACAGAAAGAGAGTACATGTGAGTGCATGTGAACAACCTTCCCCCCAACCCCCAACACCACCACCACCATGTCATACCGTGCAGTGATGGGCTTCCACCTGTCTGGAATCCACCTCCTGGTACGCCCTCAATAGCGCTCTGCTGCATTGATGCAAGCAGTGTCTCCTCAGCCGGGGTCAGCTCCAACACCACTGGCGGGCCCCCGCCAGTGCCAGCACGTGCCGCCCTGAAGGCTGCCACCTTCTCCTTCAACCTCCTGCGGTCTGTCCCCATCTTATTCTTGCATTCCTACACGGAGCGCTGGTGGCTTCCATGCAGGTTCATGGCCCGAGCTACCCCCTCCCATGCAGCCGCACGGGACTGAGGGGTGCCCCTCCATCCACTCAGTACTGGCTCCTCATCCAGGTAGGCCTGGAAGAGGGCCTCTGTCTCTGCTGCTGTAAAGTTGGGCCTCCTCCTACGCCCACCGTCCTCACCCTCACCTTGTCTCTGCTCGGTCATGGCGATCTGTATGGGACAAGTGGACACCTGTCACTGTGCAGTCTACAGCATTTTCCCATGACCATTGTCCAGAACATCACACAGCATGCAACTCACCTCTCACCTGTAGTAACTGAATCCGGCCAGTGCAGCCCAATGTCGCACATTTATAGCACAATGCATGCAAATTAGGAGTGGAGCAACTATAATGACATGCAAATCGCGCCACTGCGCCTTTGAATGGCTGATCAGATGATTTACATGTGTCGGCTGAATATCGCAAATCTGCGCTTTGCGCAATACGGTTGAGTCGGCTGAGCCAATGGCGCAGATCTGTGCCTGTGCGGTACACTGCATTGCGCATGCCCAGATAGCTTACGCAGGCGTCTGCCATGCCGCTGACGTGCTGTGTGCGATCGGCAATTCAGGCCATGGCCACCATTGTGCCAGTGGTGCTACAGCACTGGGCACTATATGGCGCTGTGGCACTACTGCGCAATAGTCCACTGTGGCACTGGTACGCAGCTGGTCGGTCGCGCAGGATGCCTATACGTCAGATGGTGCTGTGCGTGGCCTTGCGTCATGGCCCTTGACCTTGTGTCCGACCTTGGCCCCCTGGCGCTGTTCACCTGCCATGTGTACGGCCCTATTGTGCTGTCTGGTGACAGCACTATGTGAAGTGATGGCGCTGTTCGAACAGCGCGATTGGAGCGTGTGGTGGCTGTCTGCGCCAACATCTCCATGTGGGTTACGCGCAGTGGGTGCCATATTGCCTGCTGTAAAGTTGGTACCATGGCTAGGAGAAGAGCTGTTCCCTGGAGCCAATTGGAACTGGCCAACTTGGTGGCCTATAGTGAGCCCCACTATGGGGCACTTTATGGTGAGCGCCCCTCGCCATTGCCCGCACACAGGTGTGGCATCAAGTGGCAACTGACCTGGTGGGGTCACTGGACGGTGCCGGTCTGATGAGCAGTGCCGGCACTGGTACAGTGACCTCCGCCGGAGGGATCCGGACCTTCTGGATAGGCTGGGTCACGTGCCAGGCGGGGGGTGGTGCCTAGGCCAGGTGGGTGTACCATCTATGCAACTGTATTCTCTGTAGGTGTGAGTGTGTTTTGGTGGCTGTGCATAGGTGATGGCTCTGCCATGGTTGGCTGTGTCAGTGTGTGCAGCTGTGAGATGAATGGGTCTGGCTGTGTGGGCAGGCACTCTCACTGGGGCAGGGGGCAGTCTGCTTTGGAGTCACACTGATGTTTGTCTCAGCATATGTCTCCCACAGGCCAGGATGTGAGGATGCAGGCCGGGTTGAGGAGGGCCGTGCCAGGGCCCCGGTGCTAGCGGGAGTTGCACCCCAGCAGCAGCAGCAGCATCAGCAGCAGCGGCAGACACAGCTGCTTGAGCAGTGTGAGTATCATTACTTCATGGATGCTATTGCATGCTGGGGAGACCACTAGCCCTGCACAACACAACCATGCAGGAAAGGGGAGGTCATAATTCCACTATACAAGACACTAGTGAGGCCCCACCTGGAGTACAGTGTACAGTTCTGGAGACCATACCTACATAAGGACATAGACTGGGCAGAGAAGGTTCAGAGGAGGGCAACAAAGATGGTGCATGGCTTGCATCACAAGTCCGATGAAGACAGGTTGAAGGAACTGAACATGTACTCCCTGGAGGAGAGGAGGGAGAGAGGGGATATGATAGAGACATACAAGTATCTTACAGGGAGGAACAGGGTGCAGGAAAACACTATTTTTAAGCGAAAAATATGTTCCAGGACTAGAGGGCATGGGATGAAGTTGGAGGGAGGACGATTCAGAGGAAACATGAGAAAGAATTTCTTCACAGAACGGGTGGTGGACAAGTGGAACACCCTGCCAGAGGAAGTGGTGGGGGCTGAAACAATCTCGGGATTTGAGAATGCACGGGATAGACATAAAGGAATTCTGGAGGTCAGGGGTAAGGGGCAACAGACTTATAGGAAAACAAAGTGAACTTACAAGCTCAAATGGACAGACTGGGTGGGCCATAGGCCCTTATCTGCCGACACTGTCTATGTATCTATGTATGTATGCATGACACAGGTGACATGCATCACTGTCCAGTATCACAGCACGTCTGTGTATGCGTCACTGGTGGTCCATGCATGCACTGGGCACATAGCTGTGTAACTGGCATCACACCACGTTGCCATGTCACTTGACAGTCTTGTTTGTGCTGTGATGGACATGGGCAGTGTGTGTGTGCAGTGGTGCACATAGCTGGTGCCGCCTGTTTGTGACGGCCATGTGCATGTTCACTGTGGGTGGGTGCATGCCATCACAGGTGCAGGACATTGGGCTATATGGCTTGCAGGTTGGGTGGTGTTCAGGGTTGTGGTCAGTCACAGCCATTGACTGTGTTCCCATTTTCCTAGGCCTCAAGGTTCTCTGGAGGATTCAGCAGGATATTCAGGGCCTCACACAAGTGTCCATGGAGAACCAGGCCATCCTCCAGTCCATCAGGCGCCATGGCCTTCGGAGGAGGCGGCACAGGACGGTGCGGAACCAGGCAGAGGATGAGCAGCTGGCTGGGCCATAGCAGATGATACCCTTCCCACTTCTCCCATCCCTACCACCCTGTCTTCTCTCCATGTTGTTCATCCCACCCTTGAACACCCCTACCTTGTACCCTTCCCCTTGTAAATAGTTGTTATTGTTTTGGTTATTTAGTATTTGGATATTTAAATATACATTTATATTTTGATATGAATACTGTGTTGGTCTCTGATTTGCAGCTGGCTATGGGTGCTCAGTTGCAGGGGTGTACATGCCATCTGGGGTGGTATGGTCCTGGGTATATGTGTGTGTGTGTGTGTGTGTGTGTGTGTGTGCACGTGTGTGTGCATGGGGAGGTATCTCCGCATGGCAGTGACTTTCTGTTGGTCTTGCCATCTGCTGCCACCCACTGCTGGGTGCACAGGGTGTGTCTGTCTTGTATGCTTCTGTGCTGCACGGGGTTGACGTGTGCTGGGGGGGATGCATGGTTTCCTGCAGTGCCAGTCACTGCACATGGGTGGTGTCTTGGGGTCACGGTGCAGGGTGTGCTGTGCGTACGGGGGGCTAATGTGCACTGTGGTTGTCAACCCCCTGTGTGTGGCACTCTCAGCCTGCCAGTGGTTGTGCTGGGGTGTCATGGCTCTGCTGTGCTTTGTTGGCTTGTCCCCATGGGCCAGTAGATCATCCGTCACACCCCCAGTGATGCTGTGCTTGGGGTGTGCTGGTGTCTTGTTGGTTCTGCAGTGTGTTCCTGTGCCCATGTGTGGCATGGCTGGCGGTGGGCCCCAGCCTGCCTCCCTGGATGTGCAGTTCCATTGCTCTGGGGGCTCTGCTTGCACTATGGCACCTCTGGACTGCTCAGCTGGGCTGCCCTGGTTGCGCTATAGCGCAACATTTCTGCTCAGCTTCTCCTTCCTGGTTGCGCTATGGCGCAGTTAGTGCGATATTCAGACGTTGGCTGCTTGCGCAATTTGTTCTGCTCCATGTTTGAATATCGCACCTGCGCATACGCACTGGCTTGTGCTCGCCTCCCGCTGCTGCGCATATTGGGGCAGTTTGAATATCCGGGCCAAGGTTTGGATGTTAAGTAACTTCAAACAGGATACAGTGAGTTGCAAAAGAGCTATCATTTTATTATGTTGGTGCACTTGCGCAGCCAACATCTTGCAGTAGTGCAGATTTGGAGGCATAAATTCACCACCCCCCTTTTGTTGTGTGCCAACGGGGGTGCCCAATCCCCCATCGGCTACAGCTGCCCCCCCAAGAAAAACAAGGCTCCGTTGGCACACTGGGAGCCCATCCCAGCGTGCCACATACCCCTGTAAACAGAAAACCGGTCCCTCGATGTTTTTTTTTTTTTGTACCTGTGGAAAAAGGAAACGGTCCCTCGGCAGTCTCCCTGCCTCCCTCCCACAACCCACTCCCACCCACTATGCACCCTGCCTCCCCACACCCCCCTCACCCTATACTTACCTGCGGAGTCCGGCGTGACGATCTTCGGTGGACCGGGAACACGTCTGCACTCTTCAAAGCCGACCGTGAACTGAGGAAATGCCAGTAAGCAGTATAATGGAATAAATAGGTGTTTTTCAACTTTGATGCATATCTCAGGCATGTTTTGGAATTCTGGCACCAAATTTTCAACATGGGGTTTTTGGGCCCCTTCCTCATGAATTATGGCACTGTCATGTCATTACCCAGTCCTGAAAGGTGATTTTGCGGTCACTGCATGGAATCACCTTCCGGGACCGAGTAATGAAATGACAGTGCCACTGTTCATGAGGGGAGCTCTCAAAAAGCCTTTGTTGCAAATTTGGTGACAAAACTCCCAAAAATGGCTGCTTTAGGAGCGTGTGTTGTGCTGTTTCTACTCACGCTCATAACATCATGAATTTGTAATATTTTCACTCCAGATTGTCAAGCTTGACATTTTTCCACACCTCCTGATGAACAGTACAGCTGTCATTTTACATATCCTACCCGAAATGTGTTTTTGCACGTCCGGCACAGAATAGCGTGGTCGCTGTGTGAAATCACTTTTTGGGACAGTTTGAGAAAATGACGGTGACACTGTTCATGAGCAGAAGTCCCAAAATGCCTATGTTGAAAATGTAGTGCCGGAAGTCCATAAAATGACTGTTTTGCAAACGTGTGTTGCGCAGTTTCCACACACCCTTGTAATTTCGCAAATTTGCAATATTTCCATGCCAGATTTTCAACACTAGCATTTTTTCACACCTCCTTATGAACAGTACAGCTGTCATTTTTCACATCCTGCCCAAAATGTGTTTCCACACCCGTGGCACACAATGGCGTGGTTGTTGTGGGAAATCAACTTTTGGGACAGATTAACAATGCCAATGCCAGCGCGACAACATTTGGCATTGGCAAATGCTTGTTAAATATAACATCCGAACCGTAGTGTAGACATCATGACTTACAGCCTTCAAACTAACTCCCCAGCACTTCGACTGAGGGGTGGTCTTCGCCAAGGGATGGCATTAGAGCAGTCGAATACTCCCTTAAATACTAGGTCAGCTGGGTAACACTTAGGCACCCCCTTGTAACCTGCCTGGCTGAATACTGATACATCAGTGGCCCTCGGAGGATTCTAACTAGTGACCAAATAAAATTAAAACAATACCAAAATAAAAAAGTACAGGAAATTACATGTAGCGGTACACAATAATCAACTATTTATTTTTTTACTGTTTTAATTTTATTTGGTTACTAGTTCAAATCCTCCCAGGGCCTCTGATGTATCAGTATTCAGCCAAGCGGGTGATAAGGGTGTGCCAAAGTGTAACTGATAGCAAACAGAGGGATGACTTCCATAAGGATACAGGGAATGGCAGGATTGAAAGATAACTGAGCCACCATCCAACCTCAACTAACAGCAGAAACCTACTACTAGGGTAACCACTATACTTGAATACACATGCTATATTATGGCCTTCAGCACCCATGAGAGAAAAAAAATAGCCTGTAGAGAAAATCTCTGGAGTTCCATGGTCTCGGCCACCATCTCTCCTGGCATGGGAACTTACTGACAGCTCAGAATGCTAATCTGGAGTTGAAAATTCAGGGGAAGTTTTTTGGAGGCATAACTCTTAACTCTCTCACTAACTCTCTCTCTGACTCACTCACTAACTCTGCTCTCTCGCTGTCCCTCATGGGATAATGCTGTGGGGTGCCATGAGTCAATCTCTGCAGCTGGAGGATGTTCCCTATGAAAGAGGCCTAACAATCAAAGCATGGAATGAGGAAAGTAGAGACTGCTGAAAGGCTATCACCTGGCCTTGAGACTGTGAGGCCTATCCTTGAATGGAAACTAAAGGAAGGGAATATGGAGTGAGACTAGGTAGATCTTAAGCAGACACAGGAGGAATAGCTTTCAGAGGTGCTGCTGACACAGTCTGCACAGCCAAGGAACCCCTGTGGGCTCAGGGTCCCAAACTCTGACAGCTGACATCTTAAATACTACACCTTGAGGTGCCCCCCACCGAAGGTCTGCATGTCTAAATCATCCACCGAAGTATTAGATCTTACCACCTGGTGATAGTGCTGGGAGGCACCACAGGAGACAAGGGGCCTACAGAGAAGAACCTGCACCTGAGTGTTGGCTCAGGCCATCACCATAATCCTATACTTAGCATATGGTCTACATGTAGACCTGCCTGACCTACAGTCCCTCACATGGACTATTATGATGTCATAGTTAGACATTGTTGTTTTGCATGTATAGTTAGGGTACTAAATATCTTTTACCTTTATTTCTGCTTATGCTTAGTTATGAGATATGTTTTGCCTATGTTTAGATGTGATTCTGCTAACAAAATGCCAGTATAAGAATGTGCCATTTCCTGCCAAAGTG
The DNA here is from genome assembly GCA_016271365.2 of Neoceratodus forsteri. Classification (NCBI taxonomy): domain Eukaryota; kingdom Metazoa; phylum Chordata; order Ceratodontiformes; family Ceratodontidae; genus Neoceratodus; species Neoceratodus forsteri. The sequence continues at coordinate 132,171,170 of JADMNL010000025.1, forward strand.
ATCCTTGTGTGGAAAAGTACTGAGAATGTAGAAGAATATAACCATGATGCCTGGATATATTTGTAATCCTAGAGCGCCGCTACAGCCAGGATGCACACTGCGGACATTAGCAGATAATAATGATAACTCAGCTATTTTTGTGACTGTACCATAGGTTCATAGGTGCTTACGAGTTTGACGGCAAGCCCATCAAGAAACTTGCCGCCATTTTGTTACTGGCAGAAATAAAAAATTTTATCTCCCATGTATTTATCCAGTCTATTCTTAAATTGTTCCATAGTCTTACTAGCTATAACTTTTAGTGGGAGCGAGTTCCAGATGGGAGGTATTCTCTGAGTAAAGAAGTTGTTACGCTTTGTGGTTTTATTGGTTACTGAGTAAAGTTTAGAAGAATGTGACCTAGTATTAACAACTGATACCTGATTTACCAAACAGATGGTTTCAAATAAGGCAGGATCCTGAAAAGCTTTAAATACCAAACACAAATCTCCCCTTAGTGCCCTGTATTCAAGTGAGTACAAGTTTAAATTTATGAGTCTGTCACTATATGTCTTGCACTCTTGGTTTTTAATTTTCCTAATAATTTTCCTCTGGATCTTTTGTAAGGCTGATTTACTACTGAGTGTGGTCAGTCCACAAAAAAGGGGCACAAAAGACAACATGAGATCTAACCAGACTAGTATAAAGTGGAATTATGACCTCAGCTTCTCTATAAGGATACCATGACACTTTTTTGTTACATAGAGGATAATGCCTGATGTGCAGGTGATAACCATGGTATATCACCTTGAGTGGTTGCTAGGGCATCAGTAAACTTCCAGAGTGCATCTTGAGAGGTTTACAATTGCCCTAGCAACCACGAGAGATGATTACACCATGGTTATACATAGATACATAGACAGTGTCGGCAGATAAGGGCCTATGGCCCACCCAGTCTGCCCATTTGAGCTTGTAAGTTCAGTTTATGTTTTCCTAGAAGTCTGTTGCCCCTTACCCCTGACCTCCAGAATTCCTTTATGTCTATCCCATGCATTCTTAAATCCCGTGATTGTTTCAGCCCCCACCACTTCCTCTGGCAGGGTGTTCCACTTGTCCACTACCCATTCTGCGAAGAAATTCTTCCTCATGTTTCCTTTGAATCGTCCTCCCTCCAACTTCATCCCATGCCCTCACCTGTACATCAGGCATTGTCATTTATAGTGTATGGGACTCAACATGAGAAGTTACCCTCCCTCCCCCCGAACAGAAGTAATTTAGTCTTACCTTATTAATGAATCTGCACTACAGCCACATGATTGTGTAGGGAAATAATTTATTAGGATACACAGATTGAATGACAGCGGGCCAAAATAGCACCAGAGTTAAAATCTCTATCAGACATAGAGATTGCTAGAGTCAGTAACAGTAAACTGAGATGACTGGAATGTTATTTGAATACTGTACTAAGGCTAAACAATCACATTCTGGGTTTGTAGAATATTGAATAACACTGGCATTCCATTTTATAAACCCACTGCTATGACATAGATGAGATAGGTTTATAAGGTTCTGACATCACAACAGTGGGATTACATAGAGGATAATGGCTGGGGATCAGGTGATAACCATGCTGTAATCACCTCGAGCGGTTGCTAGGGCAACATGGTAAACCTCGAGAGCACAGCTCGAGAGGTTTATTGTAGCCCTAGCAACCACGAGAGGTGATTTCAGCGTGGTTGTCACCCGACCACCAGCCATCATCTTTTATAGTGTATGGTCAAAAAAACACTGTTTGCATTTTATGTGTGAGAATTATGGAACTCTGGTGCATTGTTTTTTGTTAAGCCACTGTTTGGAAGTTCCCAAAGTGTGGTTAACAACTTTTAAAATTCTAAACAGTGCATAACAAAGCTGTGTAACTGCTGATTATGGTGGTTAATAGGCACTTACCATACATTATAAGGTTGTAATCTGTTTGATTTCAGTGGGTAATAAGGGCTACCCGTACATTATATAGAGAATACTGGATGGGCAACTATGCACAACCAGTGTGTTCTGCCACAGAGGGGTTCTGATTCCCTCTGACCTCGAGAGCAAAGCTCGAGAGGTCCATGGGAATCAGAACTCCAAGGTGACAGAACACACAGGTTGTGCATAAAGTTGCTCATCCTGTAATTTTTATAGTGTATAGTAATATTATGTGAAATGTGTGCTTTGTGTTTTTTTTAATTCTCTTTTTCATAATGAAACTGACCTGTGAAGTCTCTAGAGGTTCTAGAATCCTGTCACCACAGAATTAAATAGGGAAAAGCAACAATGTGCCAGCATTCCAAGTGGTTCTGCTGCAGTAGTGACATCACTAGTGCAGCAGAACAACATAATGATGTCTCTAGTGCAGCAGAACATATAGGATAGTACATGAGTAACAGTTAACAACAGGGCTATTCTTTCACCGAGTTGGTACTATGATGACAGATTACCTCGAGAGCACAGCTTGAGAGGTAATCAGTCTTCATAGTACCAAAGAGGTGAAAGAACAGCCCTGCCATTAAATGGTATGCATGCACTGTTCTGTATAGTGGAACATTGTTGCCTCAAAAAAAAATTACTTCATCTTTCTTTTTAAAATAAGACTAACTGTCAGATTGCTGCTCAAGGACACCATGTGTGACGTCTGCACTGCAGCAGAACGAAAAGTCGTTCTGCTGTCCTGAGGACGTCACTTTTTGGTTCTACTGCACTGTGGATGTCACTAGTGCAGCAGAACAACATCTTGAGAGCGCTAGATTTCAGTGAACAACGACGTTCCACTATACACTATATAGAGGATTGTGTATGAGCAAGCATACACAACAAGGCAGTTGTGATCGAGAGATTTCCGTGGTAACCAGAGACCCCGAGGCGTAGCTCGAGAGGACCGTGCTACCACGAAACCTCAAGATCTACAACTGCCTTTAGTTTAGGCATGCTGCTCAGGCTACAATATTTTATAGTGATCGGGCAAAGGCAATCAGCGCTCCGTGATCCCCAAACAAGACTGCCTCTTAAAATAAGGCTTACTTCAGGATGTGTAGCAGCGCGCTGAGTTCCGCATCACCGTGGGCTGCTCAACTGCGCATGCACGAATGCGTTCGATCTTGTTGTGCTGTAGCGGTGACGTACTCAGTGCAGCACAACAAGATAGTGACGCAATGAGGCAAGCACAACAACACTGTTGGGAGCATGGATTCCCAAGCTCAATAGCATTCCACCATACACTATAAGTATATAATGTATGGTAGAACGCTGTTAATCTTAGGAAATCATCATTTCCTAAGGTTATTATACCATCGATGTGACGTAGTAATGTTGTTAACCTATCGATGCTACGTCACATCGATAGGTTAACAACGGGGATCGGTCTGCATATGTGCACGCCTTTTTTTATTCTTGGAAACCGAAGGATGCACGCAGCGGTAAGGGAAGGACTGAACGGCCACAGCGGTGACTCTATTTCGTAAAGTAAGGAGCCGTTCTATTATACACTATATTATTATAGTGGGTGTTAAATTTCAAATTATTGGCAATAGTGATTCCAAGGTCACATACATGTGAAACCTTTTCTAACTGTAAACCATTTAGAGTATAGTTAGCCATCCAGTTATTTTTGCCAACATGCATCACTTTGCATTTAGTAGTATTAAAGTTCATTTTATTATCAACTGCCCTTTGGGATAAAAGATTAACATTATTTTGAAGAGACTGAATAGATTGGGAGTCATTGACAACACTGCCTAGTTTGCTGTCATCAGCATACTTATTAATCCAAACACCATTAATTGTTTGAATGGTTGCAATCATTATGTTAAAAAGTATAGGCCTCAAAACAGAGCCCTGCGGGACTCCACTCGTAACAGTACCCCATTTTGAAAAATGGCCTCTGATGCTAACCCTTTATATTCTATTAGAGAACCATGAATGAATCCATTTTATGATGTTTTGATTTAATCCTATGGTAAATAGGTGATCTATTAATATTTTATGTGATACAGTGTCAAACGCTTTCTCAAAATCCAAATTATTCTGATGATACAATAATAATGTGTTGCATACAAATGTTGCAGCTGGAAGGGCAACTTAGTTAACAGCTATACTGTCCACCAAATTATCCAATCAGGATAATGTATGATATGCACTCCATGTGTACTTGAGCCCATTGTCATAGCAATGGGACTTGATCTTATCTTAGTATAAGAGTTTATGTAATCCTATTCTTCTCTGAGTTTTTCTATGATGACATTCCTATGATGGAGGTTCTAAACTCCCAGCTGACAATAAGCTGACCTTTCAGCATGCATGTATCATGTATCTGAAGATAAACCTTTACTCTGTAAGTACCTGCTTCCTGTGTTGTGCTTACCATGAGGTATAGAATTTGCCCAAATCTGACTTGAGACTAGGGATTCACCCTTAATATGTGGACTTTTAGGGGAGCAAGAGCTGTCTACCCACAGGGAGTGCCCTGAGGGTAAGATCCTAACTGAATAATGACTGCTGAAGGGAATGGTTGATATTGATGGAGAACACAATGACAAAAACGGTATTGAAATTAAAATGAGAGGTAAAACCCAGCCTCAGCAGGAAAGGCTGGAGGCTGGCTGACTGAGTAAGCTAATTACAATGACAAGCAAGAATGGGACTGTCTGCCTTGCCATGACCCATGAAGCCAGGTGAAAGCAGCTGAGAAGGAATGCAGCTGAACTGAGAGGTTGCAAGTGGCCAGGTATGAATGGCAAAATGGAAAAGAAGCCTGAAACAGCAGAAGCCAAAACAACAGAATGACATAGGTATAACATACTCTGGAAACTATTAAACACACCAAGAACCAAAACAGAAAGAAACACAGGCGTTACATGAAGACAAGCGTGCAGCAGGAGTAGCTGACTGAGAGAAAGAAAGAAGCACAAGCTGTGGCCCAGAAAGGTAGGGGGAAAAAAACAAAGCACAGATCTAGAAAGACATTGAGGTCATAAACCAAAAAAAAAGCACACAAGTAAAAAGAGAAAGTGACAGACAAACATGGAGAGAAAGGGGAAAGCAGCACCCCAGCAGAGCCTCCAACTGCAGCAAAGAAGCAGTGCTTCCAAATGAGGCTGGAGGAAGCTGGTTTAAATAGCTCAGGAAAGGGGTTTTGTCTAGTAGCTCCAGCCCACTGAACTGCAGGCATAGCCTTTGTGATATAAAAAGTAATAGTTGACTATTTTTTAAAGTTCATACTTATTTCAGGCAATACCCTAGCTCTTTAAAACAGGAGGGAGGGAGGGATCTTGAGCAGGGCATGATTGGACACTTTAGTCCTCCCAGGGGCATGGAGTATGAGGAGTTCATAAAGACTAGGGGGGGCGCACTTTGTTTAGGGTTTAATAGGCCAGTGAAAGGTGATATATAGTAGTGTCTATGATACAGAGCTCAACCAATATACATTTATCCAAACGTCTGTGTTTCTAGTAGACTTTTTTGTTTCACCAAATGTTATTATTTTTTTTAATTAGAGGGAATTTTTCTTGGATGACTCAAATAAAGATGCTTACTTACACTAATTGGCAGCTGAAGATCTTTTTGTCCAGCTGAATAACTTGTTGGGTGCAGAACCCAACACTCAGCTATTGCATAGGTCATGCTTTCTCATTTAGAACACAGAATCCCATTGTTTGCTGTGCTTTGAAGAAAACATGGAACAAAATTACTAAAATGGTTTACAAAACCTTTATTTTTATGCTTTGAGGATAGACAAAGTCATAAATCATTGTGAAGGAGCGTTCATGAAAAGTCAACAAAACTTTAAGCCATGTTGTTATTTTTTCTTCATTTGCCAGCAATAAAAACAGAAAAACTGTTATGTATGCAGTGTTTGGTTGGAAACATACAACACTAAGCATACAGGTGCAGGATTCATTATCTAAAGAAGGTGAAAGTGCCTCTCTGAGAATAAGCATGTTGCTTAGTAATAATCAACTTCTCCAAACCCACATGGCAGGGTCTAGAGGGGAAACAAGAGTTACCTATCATACACCAGTGATAGCCTAATGGCTTAAATTTGGTTGCAGTGTTGTGAACCTGGAATGGAATACATTTCTTCAGATAACTCTTTTTCACCTGGGTGGCCATTATGTATCAGGTTAAGCAATGGATGGTTCGGACGTCATACATTTCCAATAGGAAGTATTATACTTCAGTTTAATTCCAGTGAATGTGGGTTCTAGTTTAAAAGCTCTTACCAGAACCAACATACTGTGCCTCTGGTATGTTTAATCACACTTACAACTGCTTTATAAGATAGGCACGTACTGAATCACTTAGAAAAGACTACCCACTGAGTGTGAAGAAAATGGTTGAGATCATGATGCAAACATGGTCATGAATGACTAAGATTTATGAATGGAGGGGCCTAGCTTCAGACAGAACCAGAGCTGTGCTACAAGGACAACTATACAATAGGTATGAAAAATATTGTAACTTACTTGGTCGACTAAGGTCTTTACCTGTCTGTAAATCCTGCAAAAATTCTCGGCTGAGAAAAGACATTTATAAAAATACACAATTAAACACATTTTATTTTTATTTGACACATGGGTAAATTGTATAATCATAATAAGGCACTCCAGGATGTAGGTAATTGGGGAACTACCCACTTCTTGTGTGGTTAAGTCACTTGACTGTGCCTTGTGACACACCATACAAGGAATGGGTACATCCCCCAGTAACTCCTGCCCTAGAGATGTACATCATATGAAATCACACACAGGCAGCTTAGACTGGAATGACAGAATTAGATGGTCATGACTGGAGTGGGGTGTCAGTGCTTCAAGGTAGGTATTTTGACAGTCACACTAACTGACATATGATGGTGGTTTCAGGGGAATTGGCATGAATGCCAAGAAGATGGTTACTACAATAAAAAGCTTTAAACTATGATATTTACAACAATTATGTTTATCTTCATGTTTTATAGTTCAGAAAAATTCTGTACCCTGCTGTACAGCAGAGAGGGGGAAACGTAGTCCAGATAAAAGTAGGGACTGCCAAACCAAGTAGGGAAATGGGCATAGTATGTGGGCTGTATGGTTCTTATCTGCCAACAGATTCTATGTTTCTATGTTTTACTCTATTCTAGCATTAGTTGTGATGGGGTGATGTAATAAGAAAGGGACATGAGCAGTCAGGATGAAGTATATACTGTAGGGGTCTCCTACTAGTTTAGCTAAGGGATCCCCTTTTTTTTAGTTTGGTGGCTGAGTCCTGCATTGGTAGCCAGTGGGTTGCATGTTCAAATCCAAAGAGTTCCCTCATTTGTAAAAAGCAGGCTGCAGTACTAGTGAGTGCTCAGCAAGTGGTGGTATGGTGCAAGATCCCTCACATTGGTTTGCTATGTATTTTAGATAATGTGGCACTTAGTGCACTGTGGCCCAGATATTCAAACTGCGCCAGGCTGTGGCGCAAGCTTGGGCACAGCTCAACTTGGCTGCGCAGGGGTGTGGCCTGGGCGATATTCACCGAAGTGCACCATGGCTCAGCAGCTTTGAATATCGCACCCTGGCCACCCCCAGTGTGCATGGCGCAGTGGCACTGCACCAGCGCAAGTGGCCAGAGTGGAGCATGGAGATGTGCTAGCGAAAGTGCCATTGCGCCATTCACAGCACCAGCGATATTCAAAAGTTGACATGCAAATGGGGCCATAATTTATGCAAGATGCACATGGGGCCATTTGCATGTCATTATGGCTCCATTTGCATGCAGGGTGCGCCAATCCCCGATGACTTGCACCTGGCGCCCTGCCAGGCAGCAGCCATTGGGGACCGATGCCCCCTGCAGCCCGATCACGGGCATCTGTAAATATAGAAAACAACGTCCTATATCCCTGGTGGTCCAGTGGACCACTATCTGCCTGATCGCGGGCATTTGTATAAAATCAGATTCGTCCAATATCCCTGGTGGTCCAGTGGACCCTTTCTGCCCAATTGTGGGCATCTGTATTAATCAAACACCCCGTCCAATATCCCTGGTGGTCCAGTGGACCATTTCTGCCCGATCGTGGGCATCTGTATTAATCAGATACCCTTTCCAATATCCCTGGTGGTCCAGTGGACTCTTTCTGCCCAATCACAGGCAACTGTATTAATCAAATACCCCGTCCAATATCCCTGGGGGTCCAGTGGCACCCGCCTCCCCACCCACCCACTAAGCCCTACCACCCCGCTCCCTCCCCGGTCAGCCGGCGGGTGGGCGGCCGCACCCCACTCACCTGCTGCCCCGCCACCAGCCGACTGACACCTCAGTAGGGCTGCACACCCATTGGTTCACAGCCGCCTGGTGCAGCTGGAGCTCTGGTGGACACTCACAGGTGGAAGCTGTCGTGTTAAGCCCTGCACTGCGGCAGCTCATCTGTGGGTGGCCATCAGTTGTTCCTCTTTTTTTTTTGGCGTAACTTTTTGCTGGTGCAGGTAGGGGTTGCACATGCATGGCTCTGCACATCCCGGGCTGAATATCGGGCTGTGCAGGTTATGCATGGGCATGCCCCCCCCACCTGTGCCTGCATACATAACTGATGCGCTCCGGCGCATCGAGATTTGTGCTGTGCACTTTTCCCTTTTGAATATTGCACCGGGGCACAACCCTTTTGAATATCTGGGCCTGTGTCTTTATCAAAAAGCACCTTAATGCCCTCAACTGACCTAACCATTAATGCATTTCTGACATCACAGTATGTTGCCATGGCAAGCACTATGAAGTCACAAACAATATCAATCTAAGGTCAGCTGGGGACAGTCAAATGCTTTTTATACAGACTGTATTGATAGGCTACCAAGAAGATAGAGGAGGATGAGCAGAAAGCAGCCATTCTAAATGACTACTTCTGGTCAATATTCACAGTGGAAGATAGCAGGCATCTGCCAGAAAGCAGAATAAAAGCTGTTGCAAGAGGGATCCCAGAAATGGGACAGGTCATAATTACAGGAGAAAGAGGGAGAAAAGGACTTGCATCCTTGAAAATAGACATGGCTCCAGAGCCAGATGGAATGTACCCAAGAGTGCTCAAGGAATTATCAGACTTGGCTGAACCGCATGGCAGGGCTGTTCAATAGCTCACTACGGTCAGGGGTGGTTCCAAGAGACTGGAGGATAGCTGATGTGGTGTTGTTCCACAATGGAGGGGACAGGGAGGAACCTGGAAATTACAGGCTTGCAAACCATACTTCGATTGTACGTAAACTGATTAGGACCAGGGTCAGACTGGGGTACAGAGGGCCCACCTGGAAAATCAATAGAGGAGGGCCCAGGTTGACACACTCATATCAATATTCCACTTCAATCTGGTATACTAGCTCTGTGTTTGCATCTTACATTTATCAACAGTGTCCCAGATACCCCATTTAATTAGAAAAAGGAAGATAAATGCAAAAGTTTTCAGAGTTCAGAAGGTAACCATTTACCCAACTGAGGGGGGCCCACCTGGAAATTTCCAGGTATGCAGGTGGGCCAGTCCGACCCTGATTAGGACACTAGTCAAAGAGTACCTAGTGAACTTCCAAGAGATAAATGGGTTCCAAGATAATAAGCAGCATAGGTTCAAAGAAGGGAGGTCTTGTCAGACCAACCTGATAGTATTCTTTGACTGGATAACAAGGGCGGTGGAGAGGGGACAGCAGCAGATTTCCTCTATTTTGACTTCAGCAAGGCCTTTGATTCAGTGCCACATAGAAGGTTGTTGAAGAAGTTAGAGGATCTGGGAACAGCAAGGGAACTAGTTAAATGGGTGGGAAGTTGGTTAGGTGGGAGACAGCAGAGGGTATGGTAAATGGGGTCAAATTGGAGGAAAAGGAGGTCATTACTGGGGTACCGCAGGGGTTAGTATTGGGACTAGTCCTTTTCAATATGTTCACCAGTGACATAGGAGAAGGAATACAGGGCAAGATGTGTCTATTCATCGATGACACTAAGCTCCATGTCAGGATAGACATCTAGATGGGGTAATCTAGTTGCAGAGGGAGAGCCTTTGTTATAGAGGTGGTTCAAGGTCTGGCGGGTGAAATTCAACACCAAAAAGTGCAAGCTGATGCATATAGAGAACAAGAGCCTCAGGAAGAAATACTGGATGGGAAAGATTAAGCTGGTCACTACTTCAGAGGAAAAGGACCTGGGGGTCATCATAAGCAACTCCCTAAAACAAACTAGCCAGTGTACCAGGGCCTACAACAAGGCAATTAGAATGTGGGGTGTACTGGAAGGGGTTTTAGTAGCAGGAGGAAAGAAGAAATATTACCCCATCTGGAGTACTGTTCCCAGTTCTGGAGTCCTCTCCTGAGGAAAGACAGAGACAGGCTGGAGACAGTGCAGCATAGAGTAAGCAAAAATGATTCGGGGCCAACGGGACACATCCTATGAGGATCGGCTTAGGGCACTGAACATGTATTCACTGGAGGCCAGAAGGGATCGGGAAGACATGATAGAGGCCTTCAAATTCCTGAAAGATATAGACAAGGTAAACTGCAAGGAACTATTTAGCAGGAATGGTAGGTGAAAAACAGGGGGACATGGATGTAAGCTAGTGGTTAGGAAATTGAGGAGGGGCTTGAGAAAGTTTTACTTTAAAGAGAGAGTTGTTGAGCCCTGGAACAGCCTACCAGCAGAAGTGGTGGGTGCTAAAGCCATTAATGGGTACAAGCATGGCAGGGACAAAGTGAAAGGCTTAATAGTTACTCAAGGCAAAGAGTGATCGGCAAGAGAAAGGTGAAAACCCTATCTGGATAATCAAGGGGTAGAGTAGGGTAAGACTGGGAAGACTGGATTCACCAATGTTTTTTCTGCCAATATTGTCTATGTTTCTATGTGTTATAAACCATGGCAAAGAATACTGGACAAAGTATATATTCTCTAGTGGGGTGGACAGTAGGTCAAATGGGAGACTTAGACCAGCCAGGTTATGCATGACCTGATTGAGTGGGCAAGAACTGGACTTTTCCAAATACAACCCGTACCCATGTTGGATAAGACTCTCTACCCTTTTCACTGACACTGACTCTCTGAGGCATCCTCCCCAAGCTGCTGTCATAAGTCAAAGTGTGAAGTGCCAACAGTTAGCTGACTTACTCCTTACTCACCTTCTAGCCAGCCATAGCTAATGCAGAGGTTGTGGCTGCATCATGCTGGGGCAAGGGGAGACGGTAAAGTATGGCAGCACAAAGGACTATGCTTCAATCTGTTTTGCATAGGCAGCAGGGACAACTGTGGGCTTCAGGCTCTGCAAAAAATAATATAAGCCCTATTAAAGGTTAAATAAGACAGAACCTTATTCATCAAGATCCTATTTTAATTGCTAATTTAAGACCAGATGGAGAGCAAGTTCTTTTCATGGTAGATTCTGAGGAATACTCTGATTGAATAACAAGTCCTTTTCATTGCACACTTAAGGGAGAAATGGACTGAATAACTAGTTATTTTATTTATTCATTTATTTATTCAAGAGATTTACCAGAAGAACACACTGAACAACAAGTTGTTCATCTCACAGTGCGTCCTGGGGGAAAGGGCAGTGGGTTATATAAACAGGCTGGTACACTTATACATTTGTACATTCAAGGGAATACAAAGTAGACAAAAATTGAGCAATTCACAGACATAACAAAGGCACATGTAATGTAGGGACAGATCAAGTAGTAAGCCCTTTCAGGGCTTTTTCAGAGGAATAATTGAATAAAATACATTTTTAAGTGTTAATTTAGAGGGGGAACCTTATTAAATGAAGAGCTCTGTTAAGGATCAGTTTACGGGAAGACCCTCATTAAATATAAAGCCATCTATGATAACCAGACAACTTCTGCTGGTAGTTTGAAATATTTTGTCAAATGGTAGCAACTTCTGTAGCAGTGTTGGAGGGAGAAGGAGGCAGTGTTCAAAAGTGAGAAAACTGGCATATTTAGGAGATTTTCAATATCCCAGCAAGATTTCCTAAGTAAGTGTGGACTTTCATTCAATTGGCTTCCTTGAATGAGACACATTAATTAGTATACAAAGGAATTGGATACAGTCTGTCTCAATGGCATCTGACCATATGCATTCAGATGCTAAATAATCTGAAAAGGAAGCTGGGTCTCAGAAACACCAAGGACAGATAATCTTGCTAGGTAAACTTCACCCAAAATTCCAGGCCTGAAGCAGTTTCAGTCAATCAGATGAACCTGGGTACAGTGACATTAGCCTCACTTGACCAAGGAGGGGGAGTGGGGGGGGTAAATGCTTCAGCCAAGATAGTTTCTTTCTCATTTCACAGAGGTTTCTGCATGTCCAAAGAGGGAGCCAGTCTGTGTGTTTGCAGAGAGAAGCTGAGGTAACAATTCAGGATGATTTAAATGATCTTTCTCTGTGGGTTAAAAAATGGGATATGTACTTCATTATTAAAAAATGCAGTGTAATACACTTTGGGCAGCATAATCCAAAACACAGTTATTATCTTGGTGGTGAATTATTTAATAAATCAGATAGGGAGAGAGATCTAGGGGTTACCATTGCTGGAAATTTCTCCTTTAATAAGCATCTCAATGAACTTATTATTAAAGCAAATAAAACATAATGGGCTATTAGAAGTAATATAAAATCTAAAGATCCATCTATGTTATTAACATTATATAGAGCCTACATTTGTCCACATTTGGACTTCATGGGCTTGAATATCAAAGAGCTTTTAGATTGACACAAGCTGCTGCCAAAGGCACCCTATGCCCGATTCTTTATAGGGCAGGGTCCTGGTGGCAAAGTCCTGCAGCTTGCATCAACTGTGGCAGTGTGCCAAACAGACTGTGCATCCTGAGGGTCTGCTGCAAGCTATGCGGCAGCTGTGCACTGCTCTAGCTAGCCCCTGGTGGCTAATGGCCCCCTCCCCAATCCCCAATATCCCAGACATTACTGTAGATAAAAACCTGGTGAACTAGTGGCCCACCTCCCTGCTTCCCAATGTTCCCAAATTAACATAGAACAAAATTTGGTGGTCTAGTGGACCCCCACTACCCAATCCCAGATGTCCCCAACATTAACATAGAAAAAAAAACCTGGTGGTCTAGTGAAACCCCCTACCTGATCCCTGATGTCCCCAAAATTAATGGAGAACAAAACTTGGTGGTCTAGTGGACCCCTCTCCCTGATCCCCAATGTCCCTGACAATAATGCAGATAAATAACCTGGTGGTCTAGTAGACCTCCTTCCCCGGTCTCTGATGTCCCCAAAGTTACTGTAGAAAAATAAATCTGGTGGTCTAGTGGACACCCCATCCCCGTCCAGCAGTGCCCTACCACTCTGCTCCCCTCATCCCATAATGGAGCCAGCGACTGGCACAGCCCATCACTCAACACCCCGGCCAGATACTGACTGAGCTCTGGATGAGGATGAGCACGTACTGTATATAGTATGTGCTTAGTGAGCTGTCAGTCACTAAGATCATACTATATACAGTATGGGCTCATACAGAGCTTAGTCGGTGGCTGGCCATGGTGGCAAGTGGTGGGCTGTAATAGTCACTGGCTCTGTTATGGGATGGGGCAGTGGGGTGGTAGGGCATGACCAGATTTGGGGGGGTACACTAGACCACCGGGTTTATTTTTTTACAATAATATCGAGGATATTGGGGATTGGGGAGGAGGGGCCACTAGACCACCAGGTTATTTATCTACATTAATTTTGGGGATATCAGGGATTGGGGAGGGGGGCCACTAGACCACCAGGTTTTTATTATTACCTGAATATTGGGGACATCGGGCTGGGGAGCAGGGGGACCGTGGCACATTGCTACAAACAGATTGACTCTTGTAGAGGAGAATTTTTTAAGTACCCTTAGACCTGCCCTGGCTGATTGAAGGTTACTTAGAATTTCTCCCTATGGGAGAGTTCTGAGAATTCCGCATTTGGGGATATGGCAGCCTATGTTTGGTGCAGGCCCCCTGGCAGCATGCTGCAGCCCATTTGTGGACACACGGGTGGTGCAAGCCCCATTTGGGGGCAGGCAGCCTGCAGCTGACACAGGCTGCCATAGAGAATCACTCCAGGTGCATCTTTTGGTGAAAGGGGTACTTTGCGCCATTCTTTGTGGCATAAGCCCCTTGCACCATGCAGGGAGCTTTGAGATTCGAGCCCCATCTCTCAATTATGCAGCCCATATCTTAGTAATAAAAGATTATGTATTGAGAAAGTATAATGTAGAATTACTAAGTATATGATGGGATTAGGTAACATGAGTTATGCTGAGAGACTTAATTACCTGATATTAATGTCATTAGAAACTAGGAGATTTTGCAGTGACCTGCTAGTTGTTTGGGATGTTCTCAAAGATCAACACTTAATGGCTGATATAGGCCTGAACTTTAAGCAAATTTCAGTTGAAATCTGAGGGAATCCATTACAGCTTACTAGGCACAGGTTCAATACTGTAAGGCATGGTATACTGCCCTACCCTCTTCTTGTATAGATGTAAGAGCAGGAGAAAAGGCACTGTGTTCCCATTTTGGCTGCAGTAATTTAAAGAGCTATTGTACTGCCAAAAACTAATATTAGTTTTTAAAAGCAGTCACCCATTACCTTTTCTATCTGAAGTACTTTTTTTTCCCCCTTTAGTTAATTAGAAAATTGTTTAGCAGGTGTGATGTGTGGAACTGCACTCTGCCTGGCAGCAGACATATCTAGCTCTGTTCCTCCCATTGCATCATCAGCATTGTGACCTCACTGACTAAGACATCACTGTTGCTTAGGAACAGCCACTCAGTAGCTGCTGTGGTGCCACTATCAGTGAGATGATGATGATGGTGATGTGGGGGGGGGGGGCAGAATAGAGAGAGATATGACAGCTGCCTGGCTGAGACCTACAGTATTCCACACATCCAGCACAATATTATCACATAGAAAATGTTCTAATGAGCAAAAGGAAAAAGAAAAATACTTCAGAGAAAAAAAAAAACTTACAACTGACTACTTCATAAAATTTGTACCATTTTCCTGTCTGCCTGTTTTGGTTCCACACACTCTTTAAAGCCACTGCTGCTGCTGGGTTCTTCACCATTATGTGTTCTACACAGTCAGTATCTCTGAAGGCTGTACTTGTTCTGTGTTCTAGGTACATAAGATGAGTTCCCTGTGGTCAGTTCTGAGTTTATTCTGCTTATTTTGTTCTGTGTTTGTGTTCATCTCTTCCCCTAGGTGTCTCATCTTTTTCCTTATCACATTGCCACTGCACTGCACAGACAGCTGTCAATTGTTTTGTCACCATCACTGAATGACAAACCAGCTAGACAACCAAGTGCAGGGATAACCCTTTAGTTAGTTTGATAGAGAAACATACCGCTTGTCTGCTTTGCACAAACTGTCCATTCTTCTCTTACAATTGCATACAATGTGTTGGACTAATTAAGGCAAAACCTTATACCTTTGTGGATGAACTTGTGTAGCAGAAGGTGGGCGAAATGGAACAGATGGAAACAAGAGTGAAGCCACTGGTTCACTCTAGCATTTTAGTGCAGTAGATCTAGAGCTACTGAGTAACAGTGTTGTTTTAAAATGATCACACCATGTATTTTTATTATACGCATTTGTAAGATGTAATCAAATTGTATATCTGTGGATTTTGAATGAATGTTCACAGCAGCCCTGCTGTCTCACTCTTTCAATCCCTCAAACCCTCCTTTTTGTGCTGTCTGGTTTCCTTTTTATGCCTCCCAGGTGAGGCTCATTTGTGACTTTTCCCCGCAGGGATTTCCAAGCCTGCATACAGCCAGTACATATGGCCTTTAAAGGGCCAGACCAGAGATCATCAGGGCTGGGTCATAGTTCACTTTGTTCTCCTGCTGGTATCTTAGTGGAAAGGGGGTCCTGGGTGAAGGTTGTATAGACTCCTTCGCAATTATATTTTTGGTTCCTTTTCTGGTTCTGATTTGCTCAACTCAAGCTGTCAGGCCCAGAATAGCCAATGGGCATACCTCAGTTCTCCAGTATACTGTAATACCTACCAAATGATGTTTCTGAAAGAACATGGCTTCTCTTTAAATTTTAAAATCTGGGTGGGATATGAGAGAGGCTGAAAATAGCACCCCAAGTTGAAGGTAAATCTCTGAGTATTTCATTCACTTCACCAGCCATGCTTAGCAACAGTTCCTTCCTTCTGGATCTAGCTGAGGTGCAGTTGGAGAGGTTAGTAAGATAACCCTTTAAACCCTCTCAACCAGTCAATTACCTGCAAAAATCAGAAAATGTTATGCAACTGTGACCTAATGTGTAACTGATTCTGATAAAATAGGAAGATTCTGTTAGTCCTGGCCTTATTTGCGGTGCAACGAGTAGCGTCATTTCACCAGAATCATAGGGGTTGCAAAGCCTCGCCACCCACCACATTTTATATAAATAAATACAAAGCAAACCATGTTTATTTTTATTTAGTTTTTGTTTACTGGGTAATATGCACCAGACAAACATTTGCCTATTTTCAGGCACGACCCAGAAAGGTACAAACCATTAAACAGTACAAATATAAGAACAGTCCTACAGCATTAGAGTACATGCTAAACTTAATAAAAACAAACACAGTGCATGAAGATAAATGAAGCATCAGAGTGATCAGAGTAAACGGAGCAGTACAAAATTAAGTATGAAGCAGAGGTGAGAGATTATTGGCTGTTGTTTTGGGGCGTTTCTAGAGGGTTGAGTAGTTGTCATAAAGGTTGTAAAGAAATCATAGGGGTGTGAACCACAGCCCCTGACTACCTTTAAATGATGACCTTGAATGCAGCCCTGAAGGATATATGTGCTGTGGAAAGTGCAGCCGCTAGTATACGCTAACCTTTACAGTGCATTAGCTCCCAGGTACTTTCGATTTAAATGGCAGAGCAAGATGAAAAAACACAAAAAACAAACTTGCAAATAGAATGGATGAGACAAATGCTGAATATTATTAGTACTGCCTGAGTCTGCTTTCACTTCTAATATAAAAAGTCCTCCTTTGACAAAATACACCTTACTTTTGTATTATTAACAAATGTAGCCAAGTGAATCAGACTGCATCTGCTACTGAGAATAGAGATGTGTGTTTGGAGGACAATATTAGCTTCCATACCAGCATGCTGTGTTCATGGTTCAAAAACCAAGGTACAGATTTGAGATTTGTCCCAGGTCAATGTCTCCTTGACAGTCGCCGCACGGTTGCATACTAAATGCCTCTGCATAAAAAAGTTCAATGATAAAAATAAACAGCATTACTCCAGGGTAAAAGGCAGGTACTGGCAATTTGCTGTGGACTGGAATGTGCCTTTCAACTCTGCAGTGCAAAACCTAGAAACAAGGCTAATGACAGAATGATGTATAAGGCACAGAAATGTGCTGCCTGTGGCCAAAGGGTGCAGAGTTGTATCACACAGAAAATGGAGAGAGAGAAAAAAAACTGAAGAGAATGCTGACTGTGCTGAAAGTAGACGATATTATGACACAGACATGGCAAAAAAAAGAAGAGACAGCTGAGATATGCAGGATGCAACTGGCTTACATTGGGATGGGAATATTCCTCTAGCTTGCTTTCACTTCTATGCTTGGTTGAAATGCCAACATTTTTTTTCTAAGAGTTTAGCATTGTGTTAAGCAGCTCTTGATTTTGACAAAAAATAAAAATAAAATCTGAAAAAAAGTAAATATCAGCTAATGTGATAATACACTACAAAGCGCGTGTAACAGGCTAGTTGGTAAAAGTCAGTTTTGTCCGTTATAAGCGTTGTCCATTCTAACCATACATAAGTACTCTGTTGTGGGAAATCAGACTCCCTAACTTCACCCAATAGGATTTTAATCTACCACAGATTAGCCCTTACTCCCACCTTATTCCCCCCAGCCCCTCTCTCTGTATGCCTGAGCTCCATTAATTCAGTCCCATCTCTATGACTCTCAACCTGCTCCTACTCCCTCATTTTCTCTAACCCTCACTACAGTCTCACCATCCAATCCTGCCCATACCTCATACTTACCTCCATTTTACTTCACCTATCACCTGTTGCTTTCCTAGCTCTAATTTTTCCAGTTTATCTCTCCAACTGTGCCTGTTGATCTCCTGCACCCCTCTCCCTCCTCCCTCCCTTTACCTGCAACTATTTTGAAGAATTTAGGACCTGAAGTTTGTGACAACACCTGTTACCAAGGCAGCTAGTTATACCTCTTAAACTTGTTCATTGCGACTGCCTGTAATCAACAACAAGGCCACTGTCTTGTCCAGCTAGTGTTCCTATATTAGATACCTGTATTTCTATGTGAATTGTACCAGTGTGACTATTGTAACTGCTGTTTTCTCTCTTGACTTGGAACCTTTGTAAAAGAGCTCATAGCTCAAAGGTTAATTCTGAAGTATCAAATAAAGAAAAATAAAATAAATAAATAACCAAAGAGCTATGTTACACTGTACTTCAGGCTGGTGTTCCACTACAGTACCTACTACAGTACCCACTCTACAGCCTGCTCCATTCTCCCCTCGTAGCTTGTGTAATCTTTGTGAGCTTCCATTTATTGTGAGATGCAGCTCCTCCCTACCTGCTCCAGTGGAGCAGTATACGATGCTATACTTTGGTGTGACACTTTGGCGTGAGGCACCTCTGATGCAGCTCCTACCTCCTCTGTCTATTCTTTGGCATGACACTCCATACTTTTGCCTGTCTTCTGTGTTACTTTACTGGATTACACAAGTTACTGATGCATCTCCTTACCAGCTCTGTTTTCCTGTCACCCACTCTGTTCTTCTGCCTCCCGCTCCATTCTGACAGATACTCAAAAATTTTCAAATTTAAACATTCTAATCAAAAGAAGAATTCAACAGTTTACTTCGGAGAGTCATGGCAGTAGCTGCAACCTTAAGCCCTCAACTGACTGGTGCATGAAATCTCTGCCTTCCAGAATGTTTCTGTTTGTAAGACTGTTGCGGGGGCAGCCAATTAAACAGACTCTTAGCAGTCAGGCAGTGGAGGGAGTCCCATTAATACCACTACAGCTGCAGTCAGGTTGCCTCAGAAAGTGTCAGGGCAGTTACCTGATCAGAGCTGTGGAGGTATTAATGGGCTACAGGCATCCGGTATAGCACACGCCATTAATCTGCTATGGCCAGCCGATTTATAATGGAGCCCTATTAGAAATGGTTTTGGCATCAAGGATTTGTCCTTCCTAAATGACCATGCAGCTTAAGCATGGATGGTGTAAGTGGTGTGTACTGTATTTTTTTAGACTTTATTTTTATTCAACTTTTATGCACTTTCTGTAAGAAAAATGTCAGAGCTCCAGTCACGTAGAGATCCATAGAAACACTTCACTTCAGTGCAAATGACCATGTTCATCATTTGCTGAATTCCAAGGTCAGGTATCTGATTATGAAAATGCTAAACAGTCACCTGCGAACCATAGCAGAATAAGAAATTGAAGAAAAATGATACAAACACAAACCTCAGAAGGGCAGATCTTTACAAATATTACACCATGCTGTTTCCTTTTTGGCTTTGAACAATGTACAGATGCAGTAAGGTCACATTTGAAATGTTTGTGAATGAACTCAACTTATATCTAGTATCCGGAAGGATCTGTTGTGCTTCCCATTTTTTTTTTAAGCGAATGAAACATGTGAGGGAAAGTTCTATTCAGAGACACTTTCTGCTGCACCTTTTTAAGGTGTTGTGTGTACAGTATTAATAAAAGTCCAGTCTTTTAACAGCATTTGATAAAATTAGTGTGCATCGTGGAGTAGGAAGTACAAACTGGTTTATGCACATGGAAAGTTAGCAGGGAATTTACACAGCAGTTGTTATATAAAGGAGTTTGCGGCAAGGCTTCAAAGTGATTTTTACACAAGAGAGGATAGCTACTACATAGCAGTTGTTATATAAGGCAGATTGGGGGAAGGCTCAAAGTGTTTTTTGCACAAGAGAGGACAGCTGAAAGGTTACACGGCAACCTTTACGTTAATAATTGAGGTACAAGGTTATACAGTGCTGTGTTCACATGCAGGGCTATCTCAAAGGCTACAATGTCTAGCAGTCTTTATGCAGGGAAGGCTAGCTGCTAGGCTACACAGGTGTCTGTATATAACTGAGGTTAGCTGGACACAATAGCCTTTACACAAGAGAGGCTAGCTAGAAGGTTATGAAGCAGTCTGTACACAAGTGGGTTTTCCAAACATTTACACAGTAACTTGTACATGAGAGAGAATACCGGGAAGATTTTACAGTGGTCTATACACAGGGGAGGTTAGCCTGAAGTTAATACAATAATCTCTGAAAAGGAGAAGTTGGCTAGAGGGTAACAAAGGGATCAGTTTATAGAAAAGGTTAGCTAGACAGTTACACAGTGGTCTGTACACAAGGACATCGGCTAGAAAATTACAATGTCATCTATACACATGAGGGTCAGCTAGAAAGTTATACAGTGGTCTGTACACAAGGATGCCAGACAGGCAGTAACTCAATGATCTGCATACAAAGAGGTACTCCAGAATATTACACAGTACATAGTACACAAAAGAAATTAGAAAGTTTTACAGGGATGTACACAATGTGATTAGCTGAAAGTCTTTGTATTGAGGAGAATGTGGTCTGTTCACAAGTAGAATGACTGGGAAGACTACACAGCACTTGATACACAGGGGAGGCTGGCTGAACATTTAAATGTTTACACAATAGTCGCTATATAGATGGTTGGCTGGAAGACTTCATACTATAGTAAACTATTGAGGGAGGTCAGATACGGTACAAATCTCAAAGGTCTGCACAAGGGTAGCATAGATGGAAGTCTATGCAGCAGCCTGGTAAAAAGATGCATAAAGAAGGGGGAGTTGGCTATAGGGCTTTGCAGTGATCGTTACACAAAGAAAGGTGGCTGGCACCAAATCGGTCAGGTCTGCTATACAGATTGGTATAATAATCAGATGGACAGCTGGCCCGGTGGCGCTGAGGGTTGGACGCCACACCTTGCGCTACGCCGGCAACCCGGGTTCGGGAACGGATCCGGGTCATTGGGGATCGGCCGGGGGAGGGAGGATAGAGCGTCCCGACGGATGCTCTCCTCCCTTGGGGTGGGATGCCAGGGGTGCGCTTTGAGCGCCTGACGTCCTGAGAGGGTCGGGTGGATGCACCGACCCCTGTGGATATGGCGTCTGCCTGTCGGAGCCGGGAGGGGACGCCGTTAGGTGCTTGAGAGAGCGGTGTCAGCACGCAGACCTCTGCGCCGGTGTCTCAGAGGGCGGGTTAAGGGGAAACAAGATAACTCGGAGGAAAATGCCCTCCGGTCACCTAGATGAAGTCCTCCGGAGCCGGCCTTACCACCCTCCGACCAGGGGCAGACCCCAATGTGCAGCTGCCGCAGGGAGAAGGGGGGATAAAAAGGGGGTTCTCTCCTCGCCCCACCCGGGGGGTAATCCGGGCCATCAAGGTGCTCCCAATGGCAGTGTGTCACTCTAGGGGCAGACCAAGCTGGTCGGCAGAGGTGGGGGCCATCACTCCTTGTAGGACGGAAGGAGTGGTGATTGGAAGAGACAGTAAGGAGTGGATAAAAAAAATAAGTAGAAAAAAAATAATCAAATGGACTACATGAAATGTCCAAACAATTCTCGAATCAGATGCCATGCTTGCAGTGCAGGGGCGGCATGAGCCATGGGATAGGCTACTTCCCAAACTAAGCACACAAACACAAAAACTGTCCACACTTAAAACAAAAAAGCAAGAAAACTGTACTTACTGCTACAGGTCCATTTTATTACAGAACTCCATTTCAGTTATGGAAAAAAAACAACAGACAAGCAGTATTGCAGGTGCCAGCAATATCCAAGAAACAGCAAACAGTGCTTATATATAGATACTAGCCATAAGGTGCAGGCTGACTGCCCAGGTGCTTTGCTCCAATGAAACTCTGTCAGGGGGGTCTACAATATAAGTATAGCCACCTTGGTCTTTTTTGGAGTACGGCCACTTTTTGTTTTTTTCACTACATGAACTCAATCATTGTACTGAAAGTAGTCCTATGCATGACCCAGATCTTCTGCATTCAATGAACTATAGGCTGTGGGGTTTGCTGCACAGATTCCGCAAACAGGGACTTATTTTTCATGTCTCATAATGGACGGGAATCTGAAAGTAGTTTCATGGTCGATGAGCACCTGAAAATTGTTGTTCGGCTTGTCAGAAGAGAGCACACAATATTGCAACATAGCCATGCTGGCTTTGATACATTATAGAGGAGCTAAAACTGCACGGTGAAGGTTACTTAACAGAGATGTCAGCCTGCTGACAGAGACAGTTTTTTATTGGTGGTCTCTACAGCCCCAGACGTGGCTTAGGACATGGCCTTCTGCCACCAGGATTTGAACTTTGAAGAATGTGACTGCTTATGTGCCAGATACTAAAAAAAATGCTGAATATGCAAGTCAGAGTTTTGTGCAAGCATTGATTATTCTATGGCATGTTATTTTGAAACTTTCAAAGTAAGTTGCGTATTGGCATAGCCTTAGGCCTTCCTCCAGTACATACTGTAAAGGGAAGGAGGAAGGGAAAGACCTTCAGTCTCGCCATCTTGGAACTTCATTTCATCAGCTCTCAGAAGCTATGTGGGGTTTATTATGGTCTATAGTTGGGTGTGAGACCTCCAACAAGCACCAGGAGTTGAAAGAGGAGGAGTTAGTATCTCTGCAGGAGGCACTCTCCCCCTTGGTTATAAGTGAACATACTGATGCCCTAGCTTGGTACTGTATCAGTGGGCACTGTGCTGTTGTGAAGTGCCATCTTTTGGATGAGACATTAAACCAAGTTCACATCTACTATACCTAGTCTGGTGGTTGCTCAGGGGTATATTTAAGCTCCCTTGACACTTCTCAAAAAAGAATAGGGAATTTTTTTTATTAAGGGAAATACAAACCCACAAGATTGGGTACACATTATATCAGATAGTAACACAAAGAACAGAAAACAGCAATTTCTAATATATCTGCCCTTAGTAAAATAAAAGAAGAAATGAAAGCAACATATAAATTAATACAAATCAAACTGCTGAAACCAAAACCTAGACATATTGTTTACTTCAATCTCACTTCACTAATGATCCCAAAAGTCATCTATTACCTGGTGGCTGCCTATGTAGACTTTTGACTCTACTCTAGAATCAGAATGCATTCTCCTTTTATTCATTGCAAGCTCTGGTATCTCATACTGATTGCACTACTGCTGGCAGGAGATGTGGAATTGAACGCTGGTCCCTTACATCCAAAGCCATGCAATAATGTCTCCTGGGCTTCAAACTCTTGGCTCCGGATATCCCATCTAAACATTAGGAGCCTTATGCACAGTTTTGCTGAGTTGGAGGCATGGGTCGTCACCTACAACCCTGATATTCTGTGCCTGTCTGAGACGTGGCTTAAACCATCTAACCATGGCTCTAGCTGCTCTTTACTAAACTATACCCTTCTTAGAATTGACATGATATCTACAAAGTGAGGAGGAAGAGTGGCACTGTATTATAAAGCTCATCTAAATATCGTACAGAAGGCTAAGCCTAATTTCTCCATTTGTGAAAACATTCATGCACTTCTACGTTTGGATGCAAAAAATCTGCACATAGTCGTAGCATATAACCCGCCCCAGGGAGGTCTCACTGCCTTCACTAACTTTCTGGAGGATACAGTAAAACTCATAAGCTTAAATGAAGTGCTTATTCTTGGGGACATGAATTTAAACTGGCTTGGACAAACTCATAGCACACTTCTATCTTTAATCCAAAGTTACAACCTGCATCAAGTTATAACTGAGTCAACAAGGATCTCTACTAAAGCAATGTCAAGCACACTGCTAGACTGGGTGTTAACAAATAGGGCTGATAGGGTTGTAGATGCAGGCACTCTACCGGATGCTATATCAGATCACACCCCTACTTTTTGTGTATGGCAACACTCCAGCTCCCAGTCCCTGCCCCCACGCTACCTCACTTTCAGGAACTATGCTAATCTGGATCAGGTGAAGTTCTTGAATGAAGTCTCGACTATTGACTGATCTTATATTTCACAGTCCCAGGATGCACAAACAGCTCTTGACTACTTTCTAGACAAATTTAGTGAAGTCCAGAATAGACATACTCCCCTTGTGACCCGACGGATGCGTATGACACCTATTAAGTGTCTGCATAAAGATCTTCTGACTACTTTGCACATCAGAGATGAGAGCTGGAAACGTTTTAGAAAATCAAGGCTTACAGCTGACTACCACACCTACAGGACTCAGAGAAGTGACTGTAAAAAGTGGATCAGACTTGCTAAAAGCACATATTGTAAGGGTCTTCTGCTTGAAGCATCAGGTGACCCCAGGAAATTCTGGGCACATGTCAAATCATTCTTAGGCACAAAGAAAGCACAACTAACTGATGAAATGCTCATTAAAGGAGTCCACTGTAACAACAGTGGGGCCATCGTGGAAGAGTTCAATAAGCATTTCTCTGACCTGTCCAGCTTTACATCTGTCTTTCCCCAAGGTCAGTCTCTTTCTCTACCCACCCCCTACACCCTACTCTACTTCACCCCCCCCCATTCTACTTTAAGGCGATATCCAAATCAGATGTCCTGGGTCTGCTCAATACCATATCTGACAACACTAGCATTGGCTCGGATGGAATCGAACCTAAACTTCTTAAACGGGCAGTGCCTTTCATTGCCCACCCATTAGCAAGGATTTTCATCCCCCCTCTCTCTGCAATGATGTTGTCCCTGATATCTGGAAGATGGCCAGAATCACTCTGGTCTATAAGAAAGGTGATAATTGGGAAATAACTAACTATCAACTGATAGCTATATTATCAGTATTGTGCAAAATAATGGAAAAGTTAGTATCAACCCAGGTCACCGAATTTATGACAAAGTATAACCTTCTCTCGCCTATCCAATATGGATTTCCCAAAGGTCATAGTACCACCACAGCATTGCTCCACCTGGTAAATGATACTCTAACTACTGTTGATAATGAACTCCTCACGGGGGCTGTTTTCATTGACCTCACAAAGGCGTTTGACCTTGTTGATCATTCTCTTCTTTTGGATAGTCTCTTAGCCCTTGGTTTCTCTCAAACCTCGGTAGCCTGATTCAATAGCTATCTATGTGATAGAACTCAGTCTGTTAGATTTAACGCTGCTGTCTTCAGCTTGATGACCATTAACCTAGGTGTTCCTTGGGAATTAATACTAGGTCCCCTTCTCTTCTCTATTTTTATTAATAATATCTTGCTACACATCCCCGAATGCTCGGCTATACTGTACGTGGAAAACTTGGTCTTATACTGTAGTGATAAAAATATACACCACATCAACTTGACCCTCACTACTGCTTTCAAATCTATTCAATCATGGCTCTTCCAACATAAGCTCATCTTTAATGCTGAAAAAATGGTTATGATGCTGTTTGGCTCTGCATCTAAATTAAATAACAACCGGAATCTCTTTAAAGTCACAGGGCAGGATGGGATGACTCTGGATTCAGTCCGCTTGTTTAAATATCTAGGAGTACTACTTGATGAGAATCTTAACTTTGACAAGCATATTACGTCTACTTGTAAATCAGTTAATGCTAAAATTGGTGTAGCCTATAAAACCAGCTACATCCTAACGCAGCCAGCAAGATTAGCCATAGCCCGGGGGATCTTACTCCCATCTTTATCTTATGGGGTAGTCACTTATCTCAATGCATCCGCTACTCTCCTAAGGAAGTGGGATATCACCTACAATGGCATATGCAGGTATGCCTCAGCTTCTCCCTGGTCGAAACACCACTGTTTGCTTTACGCTGATCTGAACTGGCTGCCCACTTCTGATACTCATACTCTCGCTCTTAGATCACTGACCAATAATGTCATCAGAACCAACATCCCAGTCTTGCTGGCCTCCCTATTAACTCCGCTGCCCCCCTCCCATGGCCTCCGCTCAGCCAATAAAGCGTTGTTGAAAATACCAAGATGTAAATCCAACAAAGACACACTTGCCTTTTCTTACTCGGTGGCCAAACTATGGAACTTCCTGCCTCTCGAGGTTCGCCAAACCCCTACACATACCCTGTTTAAAAGTA
This sequence comes from Neoceratodus forsteri, assembly GCA_016271365.2. NCBI lineage: Eukaryota > Metazoa > Chordata > Ceratodontiformes > Ceratodontidae > Neoceratodus > Neoceratodus forsteri. The sequence goes on from JADMNL010000025.1 coordinate 132,197,262, forward strand.
ATCTTCGCTCCTTGGTATTTAACCATGTCTTCTGTACCTGCTTCAAACCCCCTTGAACCCTTCATCTATCCCCCTCTCCTTCATACCCCTAACTGCTACATACTATTTCACTGTCTACCCCTTCTAGCTCAGACTATAAGCACTTATGTAGTATGCTTTGTTATCTGTGTCAAACTGCTCTCAATCCAGTGCTTTGATAAAAGGAATAAGTTTAGTCACTAAGACATATTACTGTTATTCCTTTTGGTCACACATGGCAGCCACTTGTGAAATTTCTTCGTCTTTGAAGAACTTCTAAAATCAAAATGTATGTATTCTTCCTGTTTATACTGTGTAATTTTTGTTTCTTGTGCTGTATTCAATGTAGTCATTTCCCTGTTTTGGCAAAATGTATGTATGGCAAATGTATGTTTCTTAAAGTTCTCCTACCCACTGTAATCTCCCGGGTTGTGCCTGAAAATAGTCATGTCTTGGCTATGGTGCTTACCCAGTTAACAAAAACTAAATAAATAAATAATGGAAGCCATTTTTTAAATCTTATTTTTTGTATTTTAGAGGGCCACATGAGTCAAACAAAGACATGGCTCAATTAACAAGGCTGTTGTTAACTGAGCCGTGGCTTTAATTTATTTATATATTTATTTTTTCCCGGCTGGCTCCTGATTGGTCCGCCATCCCTGCCACCTCACCCTGCACCCCAGGACTTACCTGCTGCCATACTGGAGTACCACCTGAATTGCTCCCCAGGGTGGTGCTATCAGGGAGCCCCCTGTGCTAACTTCCTGAACAGCGCCATATGGTGATCCAGTGGTAGGGTGCCTCGGTCAGCTGCTTGGGGTCAGTGGGGGAGGCAGACATCCTCCATGCCTCAGCCGGTCTTTTTCCCCCGTTACTGGGAGGTATGGCATGCAACGATGTAAGGCGCATTGTGCTGACATCTGGCACACCTCCCAGAAGCTGCAAGCCTGAGCCACGACACCTCAGCCTCTGCCAGGGGTCAGTCAAGCACCGAGTGCTACCCAACCTCCCTCCCTCCATGGAGGAGAACAGTAGTCCATTGAACGCTTGATCCTCCCCCCGACTGGCCCTCTGACTCCCCGATCCTGATCTGAGCCTGGGTTGTCAGCATCACAGGTGGAAATCTAACCACTGTACTGGTGGGCCAGCCTTCCATGACTTTGATTTAACTCAAGTGGCCCTCTAAAATATATATATATATATATATAAAAAGTGGTTTTAAAAATGGTTCCCATTACAATCAATGCAGTGCAGCCCCACATTCTCCAAACAAATACATCACAAAACCTGACAGTGCGAGGCAGTGCCTGCAAAATCAGGGACCAGGAAGGAGAAGGGATCAGGCAGCCGGCTCCTCCTCTGACTGAGAAATTATGGTCCTTTTCTGTTAGAAACAGAGGCCTTTAAAAATTCAAAGAGGTGGACTTTTGAAGTCCTTTAGAGGTAAGCTGCTGTGTGTGGGCTTGAAGCAAGAACCAAAATTGGTACTCTTTACGGACATAAGCTTTATAAACAGGCATTTTGGGAATGACTGCCTGTGTGCTACAACTTTGTTGGCCATCTTTGACAGCTCTGACCCCCATCGGCCTGGCAATGGGGGCAAAGAGCGATTGCTCAACCAATCCAACTCCAAAGCATGTAGAGAGAGCCATAGAGGCTCATTGACTTGAGAATAACTTCATTAAATCTGGTGCAACTAAAGCCACAAATCAGGTTTTGAGTAACAGACCTCCAGCCTTGCTGGTAGTGATTGACTGCTCCAGGGAGAAACCGAGAGCTGGATTTCTCCAGTGAACAGCAGGGGCTGTTCCAGAACTTCTCCGACTGCATGTGGCCGCTGTTGGAGTCAGACTGAAGAGCTGAAGAGGGGGTGAGGAGACAGGCCACATGTCTGCCAGAGGCAAGCAAAATCCCTGTGTAGCAAAGTGGAGGTAATTGCATGCTGGCATAGCACAGACTGCAGTGACTTAAAGGTGATAAGAAACAGTGTCTTATACCTCTAGATGCATCCCTGTTGAATATTGTGATATGTTTTTGACCTTTTTTGTTAAATTAATCTAAGTTTTCTGCCTTTGTAACTGTCTTTAACCTTCTCTCTTCTACAGTTGCTGTTCCCTCTTTTCATACTGCCTGAACATTCTACGACATCAATAACACCTTTACAGGCCATTCAGATGAATAGCATGGAATGGTGTTACTGCTGTCATAGAAACATAGAAAACACAGAAACATAGAATTTGATGGCAGATAGGAGATAGGAGACTACTTCAGTAATACATGGTTTCACTTAACGTGCTTCATGGTGAAGCACTGAGGTTAGTCTCTCCATGTATGTGGCACAAACTGGTCCATTTGGAAACATGGAATTTGGATATCTGTTAAAAGGTGCTCAATAAACTTTTGAAATGGAGCCCTGTCGGGGCCTGTTTATTTCCAGGAGTGTGGCAGTGATTTGGCAGTCACACTGTAAGCACAGCCTGGTATATGCACAGGTACAGACATATAAGGCATATTTATGCTATCACCTTTACAGCACATCAACCTGTGTGGAGTGAGTGTATTATGCGACAGTGTAAGTGTGCTGTGACATTCACTACGATGAAAGGCAGCTGCTTCCAGACTCCTCCACTGCTCCTAACCTGGTCCCCAGCCTCATCTCCAGTGCAGCCTGCACCAGCACAAGAAAGGGCCATGTGAAAACTCACTGTTGACCCCACTGATGAGATTGGAGCATGAGCAGAGTGGGGCAAATATCAGAGCACTGTGACCATGTAAACCCAGCTTTATAGTGACTGCGCCTGGGGGAATAGATCAGGCCACTAGCAAGCAGTAATACTGTTACTTCACCTTGCCTAACCTTTTCCTTCCTAGAGCCTTGTTCCTAGTATCCAGTGAAAGCCCATATTAGTTGTTTATACTTATTGTTTGTGAGCATACTGTTGTTAGAATAATAAGAACTGCAATTTGTGGGCAACTATTGTTGTAAGGTGTGGGTCCCCTGGTGGGGTGATCCTTTGGGGAGGTGGGAAGGTACTGCATTCGGGGGGGAGGGTATACTATAATTATACCAGGACCACTTTAATTTTCTGTGGGTGGAGGCACCATGCAATTATTTAAGTCTTGGATATGAACTCCCCCCAACCAGGAGTTTAATGACCCAGACCCCTCAACCTTGCTTGAGCCCAGAAAGTGAGGTAGTAACTGTCACCATCTAAGATGCCCTGGTTACAAAAACAAATTAATAAAGTAAATAAAAGGAGGGGATTGGGCCCCTTGAAATGGGGCTCGTAGTGTAGCCTAGAGGTTAGAGTAATGAGCTGCTTATGAGCTTGGTACATCCAGCAGAACTTGGTTTGATTCCCACAACCTCCACTTGCTTAGTGTACGACTCTGAACAAGTCACTTACCTTCCGCAGTGCTCCGGGGTTGCCCCTGCCTAGCGGGCCTTACCTGGTACCAAGGAATGAAAAAAAAAATAGATGAGGGAGGAAGGAACCTATGAGTAAGCTAGGGATGATGGCTGAGATGCCTAATGCATATTTCACTTCAGTATTCACCAAAGGGCCCCTCATGGTGGGAGGAGGCAATAGAGTCAGGGCCACTGCGAGGGCCATAGGATGAGTGTAGGTGACTACTTGGCAATAATCAAGCCAAGTAAGTCCCATGGGGCAGATAGGATACACCCCAGGATCATAGTGGAACTAAATGAACACTTAGCCTGAAGTAATATTTCATACGTTTGCTCATACAGATGTGGTGCTGGAGGACTAAAGTGATCAGTGTGGCCCCTGTCTACATGATGGGATCAAGCTCAGGCTAGGATTACCAGTCAGCAGTGTTGAAATTACTCATTATGGGTTTTGGGAGCTATGAGGGCCCATGAGGTTTCTATCTTTAAAGGGAAATGTTCACCTGTAATCGGGCCCCACCTCAGTGTAAGGCAGGGCCTGATTAGCATTTTTGCAAACTGTTATAATTTTACTTACAGGGTGTTTAGTAATTAAGGTTTTATCTGTTTGATCCTTCCATCCCTTCTGTCAGCATTCTATAACAAAGTGCCCTTAGTAATGCAACCACAACCTCCTATGGCTGTCCTGAGAATGATGCATGAGCCGGGAAGCAGCCACTGGAACATGCCTAGAGATCCTGTGTAGTGGGAGCTATTAATAGCTCTGGATGCACTTTACATGTCCCGATGCTATACCAAGACCAGGTATAGACTCCCTGCTGAGGAGGAAGCAGCTGCTGCTGGAGGACTCTAATGTTAGGGGGCTAGACTTGAAAAGAGGTGAAGAAAGTGAGAGGGAGGTGAAGTGCCTGAGAGTTGCTTCCATTTGGAGGGATGGAGAATGGATCCAAAGGATCGCTAGGGCAGCAGGAGATGGGAGGGAGCTAGACATCATTGTCCACCTGGGGACAAATAACCTGGCAAGGAACAGGGTAGGGGTAGTGCAGAATATTTCATGGAGCTGAAGAGGGGCCTTAGGCAGGTGGCATGCATGGTGGCTTTTGCCCAAGTGTTACCTGTATACGACTATAGAGAGGACTGGACAGTCCGTGTCAGGGCTTTTAACATTTGGTTGAAGGTATGGTGTATGGAGGAGGACTTTGGCTATATTAGTGACTGGGAACCTGGGAGGATATGGGCCTCTTTGGGAGAGATGGCCTGCATCTTTCCAGGAGGGGGACCACAGCCCTTAGTGAGAGGTTGCTTGGGAGAGATGGCCTGCATCTTTCCAGAAGGGGAACCACAATCCTTAGTGGGAGGTTGCATGGGAGAGATGGCCTGCATCTTTTCATGGGGGGGACCACAGTCCTTAGTGGGAGGCTGCATGGGAGAGATGGCCTGCATCTTTCCAGGAGGGGGAACACAGTCCTTAGTGGGAGTTTTAAATGCTACTTGGATGAGCATTTAAACTAGATGGGGGGGCTGCAAAACCAAAGGTGGCAACAACGGCTGCCGCAGATGATGAAGCAGCAGGGAGAGAGAGCCAAGGGGAATAAACTTCCCCCAGGGCAGGGGCACAAGAAGAAAGGGGCAGGGACAAGGCAGAGGACAAGGGAATATAAATCATGAAAGCAAAAAGAAAGAACTAAAGGAGACAGGTAACATGAAGGTAACAAGGAAAAGGGGGGGGCATAGGGAGCTTCCAGAAACAGCTCAAGTAGGGAGGAGGAGGAGGAGGAGGGAAGCAGGCAGGGAGGGTGTAAGGTATGGAGAGTCATGTGCACCAATGCAAAGAGTCTGGGAATTAAAATTCTGGACCTGGAGGCCATTATGGTAGAGGCTACCCTGGATTTGGTGGCCATAATAGAGTTGTGGTGCACTGACAGCCATGACTGGCACATGGCCACCCTGGCCTACTCTCTGTTTTGGCGAGACTGGGAGGTGAGGCGGGGAAGGGGGTTGTATTATATGTGAGGGAGGGCAAGGTCATGGAAGTACAGGGGCACCCAGAGGCAATAGAAGAGTTGGAGGAAATAAATCATTTACTTTGTTTACCCTGAGGGGCAGGACTTCAATAACTCACTCATGGCTTTGCCACTAATGAGTCATAATCCTAGAGTTTTTTCAACTATTTATCATCACTTGTGAGGAGGCAGGACTTTCATAACTCACTTATGGCTTTGAAATGTGTGAGTTATGGTCCTGGCTCCTCACATATGATGATAAATGGCATCACGGGGGCTATGCACTATAGTGTGGTGGGCATGCATGAGAGGTGTGTACCTGGCCCACACAGCTCCGTACCCAAGGACAGGCATGTGGGGCATGGCATTCCCTATGGCTGGTCACTGGGGGGTAGATTGGTGGACACAGGCGAGCATTCAACTGGATGCTCATTCTGACCAAGGAGTGGATCTACTGCTCCAAACAGAGCAAGGAAGTGTGGGCCAGTGCGAGCCCTGAATTCCAAAAGTGTGAGACGAGTGCTGAAATGACTGCCCCAGCCATCCCTTCCTGACCAGAGGGCTGGGGCAACATGCTACAGGGGGGTCATTGGATCCCTCCACAGCCGGTGGCTGTACTATGTGGGGGGCACACAATGGATACAGTAGGTTGCCTGCTGGCGTATCCTGCACCCCCATTGCCGGCACTCCATTCTTTCATGACTGGTGCAGAGTATGGCACAAACCCTGATACTCCCCTTGACCATATATGCACATCACTATGTGAATGGCCAGGAGATAAACCCCTTCCATGACTGCGACTGGGGATTCGCGGGACAACCGGTGTATGGCTTACAAATGTAGGGTTGCCTACGTGTTACAGATCTGCAGCATGTACACAACTGTATTTGTTGTGCGTAGGCCCCATTCTGAGTCAGGCCATTATGTGTCCCTTTTTTTTGAAACTGTACTGGTGAAAGAAAACACCAGAAGACTTCAGATCTTGAGTATTTTTCTTTTCACATTTGCTAATTAAAAAATGTTCTACCTGCCAGTGCCAGGTGTGATGTGTGTGAACTGCACTCTGCCTGGATGCTGGCATATCTAGTTCTATTGCTCATCATACCCCATCAGCATTGTTAGAAAACTGAATTTGTCAAAAGAAAAGGACCACTTAGCCCACCCAGTCTGCCCAGATGGTCTCTGCCTAGTCTGTCTCCACAGTGCCTAACTGGTTTCCAGTGATCCTCCATCTTCCATGCCTATTTCTTAATATTCCCCTTTGTCTATCCCATGCAGGTTTCAAACCTTCTACTGTTTTTGACTTCATCACTTCCACTGGCAGTCTGTTCCGGGCATTCACCACTCTTTCAGTGAAGTAGTACTTCCTAACATTCCACTTAAACATCCTCCTTCCAACTTCATTGCATTCCCTCTGGTCCCTGTGCTCTTTCTCATTTGAAGGAAATCCGATCCCTCAGCAGCCAATCTTCAGGACAACCATCAATCTCCAAAATTTAGTTTTAACCCTGTCACATTCAAACAGGTCAAGGACCTTCTTTTTTTAAGATATATTTTATTAAAGATAGAAATAAGAAAGACATAGCATACAGTGTTCATTCCAACAAAGTTTGCAAAGCATTCTGTTGCACTTCTCTAGAAATCTAATATGGAAGTTACAATTCTGGGTTGATTATAAGGCTGTTACATCGGACTTCCAAAGTGGTAAAGCCAGTTTTCCAGCTTCTACCAAGCATTCTGCAATGTGATCTCTTCCCTTTGCATTGCTGTCTCTGTTAGTATCTTTGCTATTTTTATTTTGTTTGTTTTTGCTGTTTGCCTTCTGGGCCATTGGCTGTCCCCAGGTGGGTGACCCTGCCATGCTCCTTCTGACATGCTGGGCATGGCTGTTTCCATTCTCTCAGAATGCCTACCTTTGCAGAGTTCACTGCATTCAGCAGGAGTCTCTTATGCTCCATGTAGGTCAAGGAGCTTCCACTCTCCCTCGACACTAAGGAAAGTGCCGGTGCTGATCAACTTGAACCCTTATTTCTTAAACCAGGATACTACTATCTAACAGCACCATTCACTCATCGATTCATCCGTCTCTTTCACAAGGGGTCCTTCCATCATTCTGGAAAATAGCACACAAAATTCCCCTTTTTAAATCTGGCGATCCCAGTGACCTCAATAATTACAGGCCCTTATCAATATCACCAACTTTATCCAAATTATTAGAAAAGTTAGTAAACTTGCAGTTAAGACAATATTTGGACTCTTCCAACATTCTCAGACTCCTACAATCTGGTTTCAGGTCTAATCACTGCAAGATTTCTGCTTTGGCCAAAGTAGCCAATGACTGGCAAATTGTGCTTGATGCCAAAAACTACATCAGTGCAGTCTTCCTAGACCTGAGTAAGGCATTTGATACCATGGACCATTCAATACTACTTCATATATAAAAAGGCAATGGCCTAGATGCTGTTGCCTTGCAATCGTTCTCATGCTATTTAACAGGCAGAGAGCAACAAGCAAAGGTGCAAGGCGACCTCCTCCTCTCTTAAAAACCTGCCGAGAGGTGTACCTCAGGGATCCATCTTGGGATCCTTATTGTTTGTAATTTATGTAAACAACGTTGCCTCCTGTGACTGTTTCACTTAAACAACTCGTTGTTTGCTCTCCTCTGGCCTCCCCTCCTCCAATACACACTCCCCCCTCATCCCCTCTTACCCTTTGTTAGTACAACATCCACCTGTTGCTGGTAGTCCCCTTTTTCTCCTATCTCCTCCCTTCTCCCTCCTTTCATTTTCCTGGGCCCCTTCCCTATCATCCTCCCCTCCTCCCCTCATACCCCCAGCCCTCCTCCAGGCATATCCATTCCTCACCACTCTCCTCCTTCCTGCCCTGTCCCTCCCACCCCTTCCACACCTACACGTTCTCCCTCAATCTCTCTTTTCCTATCTTCCACATCCTCACCCAGCTCCTCCCTCCTCCTCCTCCTCCTCCCTCCCTCCCTGCTCTCTTATCCCCGGACTTGTTATCTGTCCTGCCTACCATCCCTCTCCTACTTTTATGCCAGTCGCTGCCCTCTGACTCTGTAAGCATTTGCTCCTGCTCCAGCTCTCATGCAACATCCCCAGGCATACGTTGTCCAATGCCTGGTGTACTTGTTCCTACTGCACAGCTATTCACTTTTTGATTATTGACAAAGCCTCTGGCGGCTCCTTAGTGGATTCCTTACTGACTGCTTATAACTCATTGATGTTCTGTTCTGTGTTTTCAATTTGTCCTTTTACGTGATGAGGACCCTTTGTAAAAGAGCCTTTGGCTCAAAGGTGTTTAATTCTGATTTTACCAAATAAATAAAAAAAATATGAATTCTAATCTTAGGATGGCAAACGTTAATCTATTTGCCGATGATACTATTTTGTATGTTGCTGGGCCTTCCCTTGAGCTTGCCTGCACAGATCTGTACAGGATTTCAGCCTGCTTCAGCAGAACCTCTATCACCTGAAATTGTTGCTAAATGCAAAAACAAACCAAAAGTCATGTTTCTTTCCCCTCACGTCTCCACTACATCTGCTACTATCACAGGCCCAACATATCACATAATGACCCTTCTTGCCGAGACACTTGAAGTAGTGGATACATTTTAAATATCTGAGTTTTGGCTTGACTGCCATTTATCTGCCATAACCCACATTGAAGAACTTGACTAAAAGGCTTGACCTATTCTTTATAATTAAGAAGCTACTCACCTATGAAGTTAAACTAAAGCTGGTACAGACCACATTCCTTCCCCTCATTGACTATGCCGACGTCCTCTATATCCACTGTCCCAAAGCAGCTCTTACCGAATTGGATATACTTTATCATAGAGCTTTAAAGTTTATCACTAACACCCCTTTCAAAATGCACCACTGCTCTCTCTATGCCCAACTTGTCTGGTCATCGCTCCACTCTAGAAGGCTAAACATTGTCACACTATGGACATATAGAGCTATCACAAATAAAGCATACATCAAGCTCTTACTCATTGAGGAGCTATTCTTACCTACTGTTAGATACTCCCAAAATCAGATCTCGCCATGGCGAAGCAGCAGTAAGCCATGCCCTTCCAACCATATGGAATACCCTACAGAAAACTCTGAAACTTACTAAAATCATCTGCCTGCAGACCTTCAAAACCCCTGTTGAATGGTTCCATGTGATAACGGTGACTACGTAATAGCGATCGCCATTTGGGCGAGTCTGCATCGCTGAAAATTATTTTCGCTATGTAGACTCATGGCAAAGGTCAAGACGGCACCAGAGATGTAGGTGTTCTGTTTTTTATGTGGGGGGGGGGCTATGCTCCCGCACCCCCTACTAAAGGATTCTCAACTCGGGGGAGAGGTGCATGTCGGGGATGGGTGCAAAAGTAAAAAGAAAAAAAACCCTGACCTGGCGCAAAAATGAGCATGCCCAGAAACAAACCCAGCACCCTCCCATCCCCAGCCTGTCACCAACCCACCACACCACATGGCCAGCTCAGCATCCCACCACCGCACTACACCCCACAAATCCTCCATCCACTTCAGCCCGTCCATGGTGTGTCCCCAGCGTGCTTATATACATAGCGACATCCTGTCGCTATAGTTGTCAAATCCCCTATCCGGTCACCCTCCCTGCCAGCTAACCCTGTGCAAAAACACCATGATTTAGTTGCCCTTTTTGAAAGCATTCAATTGCAGTTGCCTTACACACAGGATACCCTGTTGAATTGTTACTTGAAGGAGGATTGCAATTGTTATGCATAAACTGGCACCCAAATTGTACTGCAGGGTGCACTGTGTTACATCATCCTTCTTAGCACTTGATGATATATACCCTGTTTTCCTGTTCCTCTGTATTATGGCACTTATTCTTGTATGCATCGAAGTTATGTTTACTTGTGAAAATGTCCTGCCTTCTGTCGTCACTTTACCTAGGCCTACTGTTAGATTCATCATCTGTCATTGTCTTTATTTTCTGTACGTATTGTCATGTATTGCTGTCATGTCCCTCCAGGACCATCTTGTAAATGAGCTTGCGCAACGGTGTTATTCCAGGTAAAATAAAAATTGATTGATTGATTGATTGATTGATTGAAAGAGACTCCTCTCCTGCACCCTATTCACTCCTGTGAGGCACTTGTAGGGTGTGATCTCACAAACTGTGACATCACAACTACTCAGGATGAGCCACTCGCCTTCTATGAGATTAGTCAATTGTGATGTCACATGGAGTGAGGTTGCAACGCTGACAAAGTACAGTATGAGAAGAATAGAACTGGATATGTCAGCTGTTGTTAAAGCACTGTCATTCACTTCAAATCTAATACGATCAGACTGAAAACTTGCTAATGGAAAAAAAAAGGAAAAAGAAAAATAGTTATTGAATAAAAAGTAAGAACTGACTACTTTTAAAAATAAATAGCATTTTCGTCTGCTATTTTTTGCATTATTAACTCTTAAAATATAGACATCATGTCACCCACCTTCTAGTCATCGAGTGCAAATCCTGTCCCAGCTGACTCACTGAATTACATCATGAGAGGTGTTGTCATGCCAACTCATGAGCCAAGCCTTATGGAATTCTTAGATAAAACATTTCCAGTCTAATCACCATGCTAGTATCGATTGTCGTCAGTGTCAATCTTCTGTACCTTCTTCTTTGTCTTAAACGCATTATGGGCTGGATTGTCAAATAATCGCGGCACAGTTTTGCCCCATGTGTGCTACCTGCCAAATGATTGTTAGACCACATAAACATACGAACATACAAAATTACCAGCAGATACAGGCCATTCAGTCTATCTAGTCTGCTCAAGTGTACAGCACTTCAATCCATTAGACTGCAGCTGCTCCCCCATATGGCCTCTCTTTTCTCCTGCCCCCTCCCGGTTTGTACCCTCCCCTTAAATCCGTCCCATCCTCTCTTGAAGCCTCCAACACTCTGCAGCGCTATGGCTTCCTCTGGCAGAGTGTTCAACCCTGCAATCACCCTTTCTGTGAAATAGTACCTCCTCAGTTCCTTCTTGAACCTGCCCCCTTCCAACTTCATAGAGTGTCCCCTGGTTTCCCTTCCACCCTTCAGATTAAACATACACCTGATGTTTACTCTGTTCAAGCTCTTCAGGTACTTGAAGGTCTCAAGCATATCCCCTCTCTCCCTTCTTTCCTCCATGGTATACATATTGAGCTCTCTCAGTCTCTCCTCATATGGTCTGTCCCCTAACCCCAGGATACTTTTTGTTGCCCTGCACTGTACCCCTCCAGTAGTTTGATGTTCCTTTTCAAGTAGAGGCACCAGAATTGCATGCAGTACCCTAGGTGTGGTCTCACCAGGGACTTGTACAGGGGCAAGATGACCTCCCCACTCCTAGAAGTAATCCCCCTTGCTATGCACCTAGCATTCTGTTTGCCTTCACTGCTGCCTTCCTGCACTGAGCACAGTGGTTCATCTCCCCAGTTAACAGCACTCCCAGATCCTTCTCCTCCTTGGATTTTATTAATGGGACACCCTCCAGCCAGTAATTGTGTCCTGGGTTCTCACTTCCTAAATGCATCACTTTGCACTTCTTGGCATTGAAACCAAGCTGCCATAAAACGTGGTCTATTGTCCTGCTGGAAGTACTAAGCGTTGCACTCAAGACATCACTTGTGCATCAAAATACTGATGCAGGCGATGCTTTTGTGCCCTAAAGGGAGGAAAATGCAGCAGAAATGTCAAAACATTTAAGAATTGCATGCAAGTTTGCCTGCATATTTGCCATGATGCAGGCCACATCTGAAATAGGGACTTGTGCCAGCATCATGATGTTTGCAAACCCAGGTCCATGTCTCTTATCAACTTTTAATATCCTTTGTAGAAAACATCCATATCAATAATAAAAAAAAAATGATTTTAACAAACAATAAATACAGAGGTAGCCATCCTAATTTCCACTTTACCACAGAACAGTGTACCACAGTAAGGTACTGTATTTCAGCACTTCCCCATTTCTGCAGTAGCATGCTATGTGCCACATTAGCTGAAGTGTTACCTTATTGTGCATAGTCAACGCTATGAGGTAAGACTTCAGCTAATGTGGGTGTTAAGTCTGTGAAAAGAATACAGCATGGTAGGAAACAGCATGGCGAAAACCACAGAGTCAAAGCCGTGCTTAAAATAACAGTGAAGACAAAAACGCCTCTCGAATGTAGATTTGCTTTTAAAACACCACGCCACCGTGGACCACCACTCCAGTGTAATTTTTTCACTTATGGTATGTTTTTTTCCTCAGTGTTATTGATAGGTGCGTTTTTGAGTTCCGCGGTTTTCTCCATGCAGTTTCCTACCTTCACCATATTCTTTTTGCGGACTTGACGTGCTACCCTAATGTGGTACCTTGAATGATACTGCGGTAAGGTGGAAGTGATGTAATGCAGTACATTAATGTGGTAAACTACTCTGTGGTAAAGCGGAATATTAGGATGGCTGTCACTGAATATAATACAGTCACAACAGTTTCTTATAAGAAACCGTTATAAAATCCATACTTCCCACACTGCAGACAACAGCATCTGCAGTAAGAAGCAAGCAAAGACAAGTGAGTCAATCAAATACTATGGCTCCCTCAAAACCAACTTGTTGTGGACCTACATCAATTAGCACAGAAGCAGGCATCCCACCCACCTATGTCCATTATTAGCCAATCAGTGAGAAGTCAGTGGACTAGCACACAGTATGCTGCCTTTATGGTAGTACAGCATATCTAACAGGTACTACACAACTCACTGCAGAGCAATTTTTTTCTATCATCCTGTTCCTATACCCACCCAACTAACTATGCTGTGCTCTTGTGTCACGTGTTCCTACACAGATTGTTATCTTTAGTGCCAATAAAGCCATAAAATGTCAAAATGGTAAAACAGACATTTTTTTGTCCTGGAGTTCCAGTTTAGCTTTAATAAAGCCTTTGCAGATGCCATGCTCCTGTTCCACCACTGTGATTGGCGGGACAGGTTTATTAGGCTGACCTGTCAATTTTATTGGGGTGTTTATTGTAGGAGCAGTCAGCAAACACAATGCAGATTTTTGGGATTAATGTGAGAGAGACAGGGTGCAGTGAGCTGCATAAAAACAGTGCTGTCTTTTTATATCACACTATGTGATTCAGAAGAGAAAGAACCTCAAGGCTATGTCTTGCTGCTTGGTGCAATTTATTATAACAATTCAACATACGGAGAGACGCACAAAACCAAACACTTATTATAATCATTCATACGCTTTTTGCTGCAGGTCAAAGTACATGAAGTTAATCTTTTTTATCGACATGGGAGACACATTAATTTTATATTCCAAATTTTTTAACATTTTTATAAGGGATGTAGATAATTTTTCATCAGTGTTTCATCAAATGGATGCTTTCTTTTGGTGTCCAAAGTGCATTTGGAATAAGGAATGAAATGCATAAAATAATAAACTCTCTTTATCTGATTATTCTACTTTCCATACTAAGCTATCAGATCACTCATGCTGAGGCTAACACTTGGCATGGTTACCAAGTGGTTAGAACCTAAAACTGCATACCAGGAGATCACAGGTTCAAATCCCACAACCACCTCCTGGTTTATTCTATCACCTTGAGTAAGTCACCTGACCTTCCTTACTTCAGTTCCCACAGCTGTATAAAAAGGCAGAACTAGGAAACAAGTGACAATAACATTTTGCATTTCAGCTGCCCTGTGTGAATATATAGTGATTAGCAAATGGGTACAGATGTCCAGAAAGCTGATTGGCAAAGGAGTTTGAACCCAGTGCTGATATTCTTGCACAACAGCTCTGGGAAACAATTAATTTCTTCACTGACGGGTTTAGATTACGCAGGCATAGCAGTATCAATAAATCTCAATTCATTTGCTTATTTGTAAATATCAATAAACTTCAATTCATCTACTTATATGTAAAAAAAAGTACAGCATCTGTCATCTACTGACCAAATAGCAAAATACAACTGCTTAAGAGAACTGTTTTCTTTTTTCTAATTTTTATTAATTTAACTAAAATATTTTTTAAATGTATATGCTAATCCTAAAAGACCCATTTTATAATACAAATACGTCATGCCAAATTGTGCTTTGTGTTGGGATAGTGGCATGTCTCAGGTGATGGAAGCACCCAGCCTTTGGCCATGTGCCTTAACCCTCCTGAGGAGTGCTGTTATCCTAGCACAAAAGCACACCCTAGCATGCCTTATTGCCTAAAGAAGCCTATGCATTTGAACTTCTTATGTGCCATACAAGAAAAAAAAGACAACCTCAGAACTCTCCCATGCTTCTATTGGATGTCTATGACTGTAGTTCAGTGGGGCAAGCAAGCAATCACACCCCCTTCCTGAGGTATATAAGCAGTTCCTCCCAGCCTCTCTCTGAAGCACTTTTTCTTTGCCCCACCATCCTCCCTTCCTCCAGTGGTACACCTCTCTCCTCTAGGGGCTCCTTCCTAAGGTACCTTTAGCCAGGGGAATCTTCCTGCAGCATCTCTAGGATTGGGACCCTCTTTGAGGGTTCCTTGCATATGGTACCCCTACAGGGTGGTAATTCCTGTGGAATAGAGAGTGTGAATGGGCAAACAGTTATTACAGCTGCACAAGCATAACACTACTGTGGTTGTGTAAGCCCATTGAACCATTTTACTGAAAATTTCCACCAACCAGAGATGTTACAAATTTAATCTTGGGTGGCAAAATTGCGGTGAAGCAGCCAAAATTTGCCTTCACAAAGCTTAGCTGAGTTCCTGAGGACCCTAGGAACTTTGACTTTATAAAAATTGCAAAGTTTCTACCGGAAAGTCTCTGTTTTTTTAGCAAAGTGGCCACTTTGGCAACAAATTTTGGTTAATTCACTGAAAAAATGGCAATGTTGCTTGTCAAAACTTTGTGAATTCCACTGAATTCTTGAATGAATTTGCAAAACAAATTTTGACCTGTTTGCCCATCCCCATCACTAAACAGTGTTGCCAGAATCCATTTTACCAGGTTAGGTAAAGTAATTAGTCCTGAGGATTATCATCTGGGTAACTGGGCTAGAGGACACAAAAGTTGGACTATTTTACTCTCTGTTAGGGGATGGGGTGGGGATGGCCATTAGGGTTGAAAACCCTAACACCACATGTACTCACTTTTGTGGCTTTATACTGTAACTGTCACATGTATGTGTGTAAGGAATAAACCATGACAGGCTGTGATTTACGGGATTTCAAGTAATGCCATATAAGCACACAAGGCCAAAGGCAGATTGGATTATAGCCCTGGGAAGTGCATCAGAATAATTTGAACCATAGTCTAGAATGACTTATTCCACTTATGAAAGGCTTTTTGTGGTTGTACAGTAGTTTAATTAAATATACAAAAACACTGTTGTTCGAAGGCAATCAAGGAAGTAATTGTATTCACTTCTGAAACTTTTGCAGGAAGAGATGCAGTAAAATTAATTCCGCCTGCAAAGTGAATGCAACGTGGCCACTTCGCATTATCATAATGCTACATGAAGTGGCAATTGAAAAGTGCTCACTTCGCTTTGTTATTCCGCCTTAATGCAAAGTAAGGTGGAATGACAACAATATAGGCACTTTAGGCAGCCCCCCCCACACATCACATGGCTTACCGTACTGTAAGTCACATGCTTTAGCCAGTTAGGAAGGAAATGAGTCATACAAACAGATACTTTCACTTTCTCCTTTGCAGCGGTAGAAAGAGGAAGCATTTTGTGTAGAAGAGGAGAGTTCATTATTAGTTTCTTTCTTGCGCAAATTCCAAAAACCCAAAAGCTTTTTTAAAAGCTAATTCTTTAGTTTTTTTTGTACTGTTTTGTCAGTTCTTTTTGGTGACCGATTTGTTTGTTTTATAAGTCTTGTTTTGCATGTGTGTGTGTGTGTGTGTGTGTGTGTGTGTGTGTGTGTGTGCCTGTGAGGAGTGTGTGTGAAGTCGCTTCACGCTGGAGAGGGAAGGAGTGTTTTATCTGCGATGGACCAGGTCAGTATGTGCCTGTGGCGGAGGGGAGGGAGTGCACAGTGAAGGCTAGCTGGGGCGTTGGACCACCCAGACTCTTTGGTCCTGCCCCCAGGAAGCAGCAGCATCACCAGTGCCACTGCCACATCCACCAAGTCCACCACCATCACCAGCAGCAGTAGCAGCTGCAGGAGCTCCAGCAGGTGGAGCCCCAGGTGTGTGACCATACTGACAGCACTACATATGTCCCTCTTGTGCCTGGTCCCCACCCACAGCTCCCCAGTTTGGCAGTTTTTCAGCTGTGTTAGGGGGGACAGCAGCCTTGTGGTGTGTCTGCTTTGTGGCGTGCAGATGCACTGTGACCCCCGGGGGACACATCTGGGGACTGATGGCCAGCACACACATATACTGAACCACCACAAGGTAGAGTGGCAGGCTGTCACCGAACAGCCAGGCCTGTTCCTGCTGGCCCTTCTGTGGCAGTGGCAGTGGCAGAGGGTGCTGTGTTGTGCATCGCCACAGCAGGAGGAGAGTCACAGCAGCAGCTGCTCCACCACTACCCCACCACTGCCACCAGCACCATCCTCACCACCACCATTACCTGGTTTCCCCCACACCAGTGGACTCCACAATGCTTGCAACTCAGGCAGACATAACACTTTTGTGGGCTGCGGTGGAGAAAAATAACAAGAGGGTGGGTGCTGTCTAGCAGCAGGTGAAGCAGATCGAACAACACCAGCTACAGATTGTGTTGATGCTCCATCTGCTGCTGGAACATCAGGGGATCCTCCATTAGCTTTTTTTTTCAGCACACCTCCCCCCCACACTGCTGTAGTATATTGTCTTCTGTTTACGTTTAATAACAGACAGAGGGAAGGCCACAGTATTAGTTTAAAGGGAAGCAGTCAGCAACAGGAGGTCCCACCCCCTGCAAGGCTTACCCTCCGGTTAAGCCTTTTAAGTATGTTGCAGTGTTTTTCTCGTGCCACAACATACTTTATTTTAATAAAGAAAAGTCAGTGACCCGGAAGTATGGCGGATGCTATGGGGGGCTCCATTATGTGTAAAGGTGCAATAGTGATGCACCATATGCTTCAATACAACAGTATTGAAGCACATGGTGCATATGCACCGCACCTTTCCTTTACACATAATGGAGCCCCATAGCGTCTGCCATAGTTCCGGGTCACTGAGGGTAAGCCTTGCAGGGGGCAGTAGCTCCTGTTGCTGACTGGTTCCCTTTAAATATATACATACACATACAGACATACATCAGGGTTCGACCTGAACATTGTTTTACTAGCCCTGAACCTAGTGCAAACTGGCCAGGGCTAGTGCAGCTAACCCTCTACTTGTCCGTCTGGACTAATGCAGGTTTTTCATGGCTGTTAATGAAGTTGAAAAAGTCCCTACTTTAGCAGACTGTAGTCCTTTTGCTAATCTTCCTCAGTGTTCCAAGTGGTCTGGTGTGATTACCAGCTCATTAAAAGCTGCAATTATCTAAGAGGGGAATCCAAAAAATGACTCAATGTGAGTCATTATCACTCAATTGTTAGGACATTCAGCTAGTGTGCATGCTGTGATCACTGGCAGAGTTCTGTTAAGTAACTAGCTTCCAGTTTGCTGAACTTGTCTTTGATTAGTCCCACAATATTAAAGCCAGTGTGCCTCATTTCCCAACCCTTTGAGTGCCTGTATCCAACACTGCAGTGACAGAATGCTATCATGTATACAAGGTCTGCCCAGCCAGGTGGTCTGTCCACTCTATACATTCTCTGGACACCACTGCAGACTAGGCTCTGAAGTGGCCATCCATAGACCCATAGCTTCCATTACTAACTGGTGTATTGTTCACAGCTCCTCTTAATGGATCACACCTGCCAATGCCATCAATGCAGTACCACCCAGCATGTCATTTCATCCTAAAAACAATGCTTTGGAGCATGTATGGTACAAAGCAAAATCTTAGTAAAATATATAATTTGAAAGGTTAAAATAGGTATTCCTGGTGTGCACAGATCATCCTATATAGAAAGAGGTAGTACAGCATCATGCCTGTATACTTCTCCCCTTTGACTGATGAAAGGACACTTATGAAAAATCTGTTTTTGCTAGGGCAGAGCATGTTAAATCAATATTTGTGTGCCTGGTGTATATATAAATAGATATGTCAAAGTTTCTTACATCCCAGCCCCCTGTGTTTGTTTAAGAAAACTTACAGAAGTGCAGTTCTGGTTAGTCACAGGGTGGGGGGTGAGAGTGTCTTTCTCTGCTTGATTCTGTACATTGTCCTGCAGGTCAGGGTGGGACTGTGGTGACATACATTATGATGTTGGCTATTGTGTGTGCAGAGCTAGAACTGCCTGGTTGAACAATTTGCTATTATGGTATTCTCTGGTTTGGCGGGAAGGGGGTGTAGAAAGAGGAAGCAAGAGGCACATGGTTGAAAAAAATTGGGGGTACACACTGCATGTGACTGGAGGGACTGCAGTTTTTTTTTTGTTTTGTTTTTTTGCTGGGGCAGAAAGCAATGTGGGACCAGTATAAATATGTAATAATCAGAGTAATTCTTGGCTTGCATTTTTTCCTGTATAACCAATAAAAATTGACCATTATTATTGTGGGCTAGTGCAACCATCAGTGGGCTAGTGCAATTTTTA
Organism: Neoceratodus forsteri; assembly: GCA_016271365.2. Taxonomy (NCBI): domain Eukaryota; kingdom Metazoa; phylum Chordata; order Ceratodontiformes; family Ceratodontidae; genus Neoceratodus; species Neoceratodus forsteri. The sequence continues at coordinate 132,216,345 of JADMNL010000025.1, forward strand.
ATCAACTTGTCCATCTGGCTAGTGCAAAAAAAAGTTAAGCTTGACCCCTGCATACATGCTCCTTCTTGTCCTGTTATTATAATCCAGTGCCTCAGTAATGTTTACTTTCTGCTGTGGAGTGCTTGTGGAAAAGCTAGTGTGAGCAGTGCAAGTATGATGTGCTAAATTACGTGTGCAGTCAGTGTTGTTTCCTCTGTGTGTGTGTGTGTGTGTGTGTGTGTGTGACATCAGACATTGTCCAGCTTCTTGTAAACATATATTGCTGACTTGTTGCAGTGTTTATGGTATAAAGAATAGCGATAAGAATAACGTATATTTTATTGTCAGCATCATCATCAGCGGACTAAGTGATACAATATTTTTTGAGAGGTGTCTGGCCAGAGTGCACCTTAGTCACATACTGCGCACATGACTTTTAGGAGAGCATGTGTTTTTTGTGCTATGATCTCTGCAAAGTCATGTGTGCACTGTGAATAACTGAGGTGTACACTGACCCAATACCTCTGAAAAAATATCATATCACTTACTCCACTGGTGCTGATGGTACAAATAAAATATATGTCATATATTCTTTCTTATCTTTATTCTTGACATACTGCAACAGTCACACCATATATATGTTTGCACAAAGCTGGACAATGTCTGCACACACAGAAAAGAACACTGACAGCACACATGCAGTTTAGCACAACATACTTGCACTGCTCAGTCATGCTTTTTACAAAACACTTCAAATCATGAGTCCTGACACAAAGTAAACATTACTTAGGCTCCAGAAATATTTTTTGAAATAGACATAGTAGTAGTGTAATAATTGGTGAGGGCTCTGACTTATACTTTTATGCTATTTTTACATTGCCACTTTTCTTACCTCCTGACTTGTATTATACCATTCTTTCCAGTATTTGAGTCTGCTTTAGTATTTTTTTTATGTCTGAAATAATAAAAGGAGCACTCCTTTTAATATGGTGCGGACCAGGTCTTCATCAGAATGTTCTGCTGTTTTTCTCCATCAGTTGTTATATATTACCTCTGTTGTAAAATTAACAATTATACAGCAGGCAGTGTTTTATGACCTCACAGAACAATATTTATTCAAAAACAGCTGCAAATAGTGATGAAAACCTGATCAGAGTCATATTGAAAGGTGTTCTCCTTTTTTTCAGACATGAGAAAAGTAGTAAAGCAGACACAAATTGTGAAAAGAAGGGTATCATACAAGTCAGGAAGGAGTAATTAGTTGCTAGCAATGTAAAATAGTATAAAAAAGTATAGGTCAAAATGTTCACCCGATTGTTGCACTGCTGCTTTAATTCATAATTTAAGTATGACATTATGTGCTCACAATCACCACACACAAAATGCAACTGCCTTGTGTCCAGAAAATTCCTAAGTGCTGAGGAAGTGAAATGGGAGTGTTACACCACATGCAAAGTCCCCCAGAATGTATTGTGCAGTCACTCATGTGCACAGTGGTCACACAGAGTCCCCAGACATTTTCTGCATCCCCAAAATGCAACTGTCTTGTGTCCAGAAAGTTTACATACTCTGTGATGATGATGTCATGATGCACAGTGTGTTGCCAAACCATGTGAAAGAGGGATAACATGACATGAATTCATTCAGTGTTCAATCAGAAATGATGACCGTGAGAGAACTGTTGCTGGTCCAAAGTGTGCTGTGATTCCCACGAATGTGATGCGATCACCTCAACTGGATAGAAGGGTGCCTTTTGTGTGTACACTAATAGTAGCCTTGGTGAGTTGAAATATATATATTTATAAATATATATATATGTATTTTCTAGGTGGGGGTTGACATATATAGACATGTACTCATTGTATTATTTTGTATCGCAGGTCACATACTGTTGGTGTGCAAATTCCAGTGCTTGAAGAGAAATTTTGGCATTGAAATTGGAAATGGAATACTCTCAAGCCAATGAAGGTAGGTATTTTTTTGAGGGGGGAGGAAGCATATTCGCAGATTGCAAGTAGGTCTCATTTATGGTTTTTTTATTTGGTTACTTCTTCACAAATTTCATCTGCATCCTTCTCCAGTCTGGTAATGATGGTCATAGTCATCAACTGAAATGACTTCTGCATGTTGCATGTCTGGGGGGGGCTGATGTTGAAGAGGTTCTTTGGCTAAGGCAACTACGGACACAACAAAGCATCTGGAAGTTTCCTAAAAAAAGAAATGAAGGACTTATTACAACTTCATTGCAGCAGTAAGACATTATGTTGAATCCGTGGCTGTTTCACGGGTATCTGGATTAACACAGATAGCAAGCTGCCCCACTACAATCATCAGATCACAACATAATTTAGTACCAGGCTGTGTAGCAAATACACTGTGTCAGTGTCCCTGCATCTCAACTCAAGTTACATTTCAAAACCACATCTTGTCAAGTAACACAACCTGGGTTCAACTTTTTCAACACTGTAATGGCTGCACAGCTACAAATGTGGAATACAGTGCATGATATGTTGCAGAAATATTTTTTGTGATGTACTGTACATGTCACCTACTTTATGAATCCTCAGTCGGATTTGTTGCACTCTTATGAAAAAAAGGAACAGATGAAATACAATTGATATACTTACCAGTATGGATTGGAAATGGATATTCCATAGGTTCCTGTAGACAGTACTGCTGCAGTACCATTAATACAGAACTTCAGTGAAGGAGAGTCATTTGTTGTTAACCTGTAAAAAAACTAAATAAGTTGACCTTATGTGTTTGACCATTGCAGCTCAGAAAAGCAACAGAAAACAAAACACACAGCTAAAGGAAGTTGAATAGCATAAAAAAAATTAGTACACATACTCACTTTATAGTTTTAATAGTAAGAGGCTTTATGCCTGTGGCTGATGGATGTGGTCTCCTGTTCGACTCTCTCTGCCTTGGCATGGTCAATATAATGGAAAAACATTGTCACAATGACATTGATTGTGGGTGCTGGTGGTCATAGCTGTGGCACATGATGACATTCCCTCTCACATCTTCCTGCATCTGCTAGTTGTGGCAGTGGTGAACAGCTGTCTTATGGTGGTGGTAGTCCGGGGGAGACACACGGTCACATTCCCTATGGTGGCAGTGGAGAACAGAGGTCTTATGGTGGTGCTACTCCAGGGGGAACACACACGGTCACATTCCCTATGGTGGCAGTGGAAAACAGTGGTCTTATGGTGGTGGTAGTTTGGGGGCCAGGATATACTATGCTCTGTGTTATAAATGAGGTGATCTGACATATAGAATTTGAGTCAGTATGAGTGGGACAGTGTTTAACTTTACGAAAAAGAGAACATGTATCATACAAGACATGTGACAGCCTTTTAGCCACTTAAGTTAAAACCTGCAAACATTAACCTCATCATCATTCATCATCATCCTCAGAAAGAAAGCTGCCCTCACAGTCTTCTATGTCTGAATTTGGACCACGGGGAAATTCTTTCTCCATTGTGTTATCATCTACGTCAGTGGTAGGCTGCTTCATGCTGTCACTACTAACAGGATGGTCCCTTTCTTCAACATCAGCAAAACCATGAGTATGCCGGGGTACGAATACGAAGGTTGCAGTCTGAGCTGATATGTGCCTCTTATTCATTTTTATGAATGTCAGCAAACTGATATTTACAGGAGAGAGGGTTGTATGATGATCCTGAGCTATTGCACCTGCTGAGCTGAATAACCTCTCGACACTCACACTGGAGGGTGGGCATGTCAGGTACTTCAATGTCACAGCGGTCAGCTCTTGTCATTCACTGACCTTTCCACTCCAGTATAAAAGGGGATCATCAGTGATTGACAGACACCTGTTTTCAGACACATGACACAACCATTCGCTGTGCTGCTCTAAGTCCAGTGGTTGATGCATCATCCACTTCTCCGGAATCATTTATGTCACAAGTCCTCACTTGGGACAAAGCCTCCCAAAGTGGGTTAACACCAGCCGCTTTTGATGACAGACCACCTAGAACTGCCGTCCCTTTCCCGTTACAGGATATGCTTGATACTACTCCTCCAAGTTCACCTTCAGCCTGATTACGCTGCTCAGGTTTCCTGACCTTGGCACGTGACTTCTGTGCCCCATGAACCAAGTGCACCAGTTGCCCACTGACATTTTTTACCTGTTCAGGCCCGCCCCCAACAGTACTAAGGCAATTCCACATTTGTATCATGGGTCCAGCATTGTTGCTGTTGCAAAGTTGTCACTCCGCTGAATGATCAAGATGTGACAGTTCTGGTCAAATACTGTCAGCATGTGTTTTAGCAATGCACTGCTAGCACTGTCTCCGGCAACATCAAGGCAATGCTGTACATTTACCAATGTCTGCTTCAGCACCCACAGTGGTGGAATTGATTGGCTAATGGAGGCCGACTCACCACTCACTGCCTGTGTGGCATGTTCAAAAGGCCTCAAGATTCTTATTACAGAGTCTATGAGGCACCACTGTTCAGTCATCATAGACATGGAGGCCCCAGAATTCTCACGGCTAGTGAGCATGACAAGATATTCTGAGATGGCTTTGTACTGTTCATACAACCTCTCTGCTATGTATAAAGTGGAGTTCCACCGGGTGACAACTTACAGCTTCAAGCGGTGCTGCGGGAGGCTGTTTCAGATCTGCAACTGCCGGAGTTGGTTACAGGCCTTTGCAGAGCGTGAAAAGTGAGAACAGATACAATGCGCAACTGTCAGCATTTTCTTTATATCAGGGTGCTGCAGAAACTCCTGTACCACAAGATTTAAACAATGGGCCATGCATGGATCCCGAAAAAAAAGCCACCATTCGTGATGCATTTCACCACATTTGACCCATTGTCACTTGCTGTGAACCCAGCTCTCAGGGACAGGGGGTTCAGTCACTTGTCAGTTTCAGTCAGTACCACATCCAACATGTTTTCACCAGTGTGTGAACAACTCACAATGTGCATAGCAATCGTTGCATACTGTTGAATTCCTGGAAGATTGCTACCATGACACTCCACCTTACTACACTGATTATTCACACTACCAACAGCACAAACAACCCCCCAGCTCCTGCACCCAGTGTGCAGTTATACATAAATATGAACTCCCTGCTGTTTTGCTACTTGTCCACATATCCATACTTAAATGGATGAATGGAGAGGAGGAATGTTGAAGGGCATGTCTTATTGAGTCGGACACAGTACGGTATATCTTGGCGACAGCACGGGTCAAAAAGTATGTCCTGAATGGGACTTTCCATTTTGGACAAGCACATGCAGCAAACTGCAGGATCCCAGAATTCTCCACAAAGAAGAAGGGCAAAAGATCAACTGCCAGCATTTCAGCTAGAGCAGCATTAAGTTCACGTGACACTGTATGATTGGGTGGGCTCTTCAGCTTATGCACAATAACACTGTAATGTGGGCTGACTTAAACATTTTACACATGTGTAATGACAAATGGTTCTGCTCTACAAATGGCAGGGGATGGAGTGTGGACATTTGATGAAGACAGTTGCACAGGTGATGACAAACCCAGAAATGTAGTTATTTTCCCAGATTTACCAACAGGAGTTGATGTACCACTTGCACTAGACATACTGCATTGACCACCACCACCACCACCAAAACTGCTACTCTCACCACCTCTATATAAGACTTCAAAATCATCCTGCTCTTCCACTTCATCATGGCTATAGTAATCCTCTGCTGTTATTTCATCATTATTGCAAGCATTTAATTTTCTACTTGATGCTACAGTCATGGAAGGGGATAACATGTTCATTATGGTTGATGACAAGGTTGAACGCCCCACTGTGGTACAGGTATTAGCTGCCATCTTGTGCTGAGTCCACAGTGCCATGTGCCTATTCTTAAGAAGTGTATGCTGTCCCCCTGTGCCCAGATGGTTTCTCTTTTAACCTCGACTCACACGCACCTGGCAAACCTGGCAGATTGCAACTGACTCATCATTTGCATCTTCCACAAAAAAAATCCCAAACAAGGAATCTTGATACTCTAGTTTTAACATGTCCCCCCTGATGCTGCTTATTGGACTCTGTTTTTTAAGCCATGAAGTGGGGCATGTGCTACACGATTTTTCAGGCAGGATACACTTGGACTGCAACTGACCACCACGACTGCCTATCATTATTACTGGGTCATCGTCATGAACTGAAACTGGTAAATCAAAACTTTTTACGGAAGGGGGGGAAATGCAAACAGACCCAGACGCAGCCACCTTGAGTTTATTTTTCTCCAGTTCTCAACAAGGGTCACTGACATCATCATCATATTCATCAACATCATCCACATCTTCTGCTTGGATGCTGACATATGGACTGCATGTTGCAACCACAGCAACATCATCATCATCATCAGGACCACCATCACCCGAAATGCTTCACCACACTGTGAATCACTGCACGGCAAATGCATGACCTGAACTGTGGTGGAAGAAATGTCACTGTGTGCTATCATTGACATGCTGATCAGAATCCTCATGTTCAGTTATTGGGATGTTACTGGGGAGTATGACATCATCTACACTGTCACTCACTGCCACTGCTTCACACTCCACTATATTTTTGGACACAGTAAACTGATCAGAACTGGAACATGAGGCAGCAATACTCATACCACCACCAGCAACTGCACTAACACCACCAGCTGGGACAACATAATCTCCTCCAACTATGAGTGAAACTACTGATTGCGCTGTAAAAAAACATTGAAGGAGAAATACCTTTCCTCACATCAGCAATGCACTTCTGCGACTGCGTACTATTACCACGCCCACATACAATCTTACCACTGGCAGCAGTGCCATGGCGAGAAACAGCTTTGCTTGCATGTCTCTTTGTGGGCATTTTGGGGGATCAACAGGAATATTCTAAACAAATTCAGAGTTTGGAACGTTCACTCTGGGTGGGGGCTTGGGGGGGTGATGCTGGCGTGAAGCTAAAAAAAACAAGTGTGGCTTCAACAACAGATACAGACGCAAAATCAACAAGTTCAACAACACCTTAACTAACCAGTGGTATTCTCAAGTCATAAACAATCCAATCTGGAAAAGAATAACTTTTGCTGGTGTGGGGAGAGGGGGAGCACTGACTGTAGATTACTGCAGTGCAAAACCAAGAAAAGATACCACAATGGCAGTACAAAATCACACAGCTGCAGTGGATAGCAGGTTCACCCTGCTGTTCCTGCAATTACACTGTGGCACTATAAAAGGTGTATTATTTGATGTAACGTCACGCACCGCACGCACACACACACACACACACACACACACACACAGAATTTGTCTACAAGTAATGCGTACCAAATTTTAAACTTCAGTAATATACAACATATTTTAAACAACCTCAATGCTGCACCAGGTCCCTCCAGACCACAACACACACAATCAGCAAAAAAATGTCAACAATTACTGAAAATATTACTGTGTGTACATTAACACAGTCAGTTATACAAGAAAAATATAACCAAAAAACAAAGAACTCCCTATTTTTCTAACTTAAATCTACCTACATCAGATACACCCCTCCCTCAAAGCACATTTCCACTGTCTCTCAGTACATAGACTTAATGTTGTACATTAACATTCAAAATCCACACACAAACAATAAACGCTCGATGATATGAGCACAGGAGGGTTTCCTACAATCGACGAACTAAAGATTCAGCAAAAAAAAGAAGCAAAAATACTTTTTTAACAGCTTTTAGAAGGTTCGAATCACAGAGAGCTCTCAGAGCAGACTGTCTCCTACAGCTTCCTACACACACTACCCCGAACTGAGGCTGAGCAGAACAATCTAGAGCCCATATGACCTGAAATCCCATGAATCATTGTAAAATTCGCCTTTGGAGCTTTAAAACAAGGCAAAGTGAGATGAAGTACATTGTTCTCAATGTACTTCGCCTTAAGATTTGGTGGAGTGGTTGTTTGGGAAGGCGGAGTAATGCGAAGTCATTGTCTTCAATGGACTTCGCATTACCTATTATAATGCGCAGTACTCTGCTTCGTGTTGCGGAGCACTCCTCGAATCCACCTTCACTCTGCAAATCACTCTGCAGAATGAATTGAGGCCACTTTGCCCATCTCTATTTGCAGGTAAAGCCTGTGAAAGTTAAGATGAGTAGGGATTGCTAGAGGGGAAAAGTGAAATGTTACAGCGGTATTTAGTCAAGGGTAGAGAGGTGTACTGATTTGTAGTTATGCAGCAAATACAAGGCTGACTTTGGATTGAAATTAGAAAGGAGATCTGACATCTTAATTTGAATGAATAGTGTTTTTAAACTGTGGGTAGGTAATACCATTTAACTAATAAGTTTTCTCAATTTTAGCTTGCCATTTTATAAATATATTTAAAGCAGCAGTGCAATGAAATTGGGTAAAAAAATTTACTCCAAATTTTTTTTCCCTATAAAGGATTCCAGGCATCTTTTAGATTTATTTGGTGGTGCAATTTTCTAATTCCACCAACATTTTAGTATTTTATAAATGTTTTAATTTAGTCTTTTTTTCTCAAGAAAAAATGGTAGCCGTCACATTTTTCATAGACATAGCATTGTAAATCTGGCAAGGTAGCCAGCCTGGTGGCATAGAGGGCTAAGGCACTGGTGCCTTACCTCAACCCATGCCAGTGACCCTAGTTTGGGAACGAGCCTGGGGCATCAGAGGTCGGCATGGGTAGGGAGGGCGGAGCTGGATGGAGCTGCTGACAGGCAGGCTCTCCTCTCCAGGGAGGAAATGCAGTGTCCCTCAGCTGATGGGTGACCCCCAGTGGAGGCTGGAGGAAGCTTGGGCCAGAGGGGGCCTAGGCAGTAGGCCAGGGGATGGGGGAAGGAGGCTGTTACCGGGGCTGTTCGGCACATGCGCACCTCCACATGCATGTGTGCTGACTCCTGGGGTCTCTGGGAGAAAACCAGAGAAAATGCTGGTTGGCAGGGATGGGGCTGGGGGTGTCAGTCAGGGGAGCAACCAGCAGGGGAGAAAAAATGTGTTATGATAAAAAAATGTAAACCTGGCAAGGGTTAGGATCAATAAAATAAAACAAAAAATACTTCCTCACATACTTTATGCACTATACTAAAAATATTGTTAATGATGGTGCAGTCCCAAAACATGTGCATTAGGTTTGCATGTTTTAACTGACATCTCCAACAAGGGCCATCTGGAGGAAGTAACCAATGTTAAAATTCCATTTTCAGGTAAGCTGTTTATTTTGGGTATAGATACAAAGATACCTTTATTAAGTAGTTTGCAAAAATATTGGATTGCCCTTGCTCTGAAAAGGTTACTACTTTCGCACTGGAAATATCCTGTTTCTCCTTTAGCTAATGAGTGGTTTAACAGTGTAGGCTTGTTGGCGAACAATGAAGGAACTGCTGCAACAGTAAGTAATAAGCTAGATGTTTCTGAGAAAATTTGGTCCCCTTTTCTTTCAATTTTGAGAAACAAACCTCCAGCTAAGTTTTGATCTTACTTATTATGTCTTATTACATAATGCATTGAATCTCAGAAATATACAGTAGTTATATTGTATATTGAATGGTAAGACCTGCAAGGGTTGTTATCATACTGAAGGAAAAAACAACTGTCTTTTAATAGTAAATCTATTGAGTCAATATAATTGTATTGTTACCACGGTGCAGACTGTGTATCATATACTATGTTGCATTATTACTATGTATGTCATACTCTGTTGTTTAATGGAAAAATAAATAAACTATTAATTAAAAAAAAAATTCATAGTACACAGTATAGGAGGTACCTAGACATTTATATTTAACAGGTCTGCTAATATTTATATTAATTGTAGCTGAAACTAGCTTTTTTTGGGGAAAAAAAAACATTTTTCATTGCACTGCTGCTTTAATGAAGAGGTGTAAAACTAAACTGTGCAAGATAAATGTGTTATCTTGGCACCCAACTTATAGGGTAACATGTTATGTTAATAGTGGTCAAAACTGGCAGATAAAAATAAATGTGATATTTTAGTCAGCCCATGGCTATCCCATCCTACCACACCAGTGAGAATACATTTCACCAAAATGTCACAAACAAAATAAAATACAGTAGGTTAGATATGTCAGAGCAAAACTAGTGTAAAAACACTGAGAAAAGGGAGCAAATTGGTAGGTGCAGCTATTAAAATACAGTGCAATCAAAAGTCACAAGACTCATAAAAATGAGAATAAAATGCTGACTTTTATTACAGCGCACATAAATATAACAAAGCACAAAAAGTGCAAACATTGTGCTAAAGCTGCTATAAAACCTACCCTTTCTCACCCTGCCAGCCATCAATAACCCCAGTGCTCTGCCTCTTGGCTTCCTCAGGGGGCGTCACAATGGTGTGCCTAACCGATGGGAGAACAACTGAAACAAAGTTTGATGACATCACAGTAGTCCAGTGCAGTATTCTAATCATAGCAGTGAAGTCAAATTAATCAATTAGAGGCCAGCACCAAAAAAGGGTTAATTTATAAGGCTTACATTTCAAAATATGTGGTATAAACTGCACATGCAATGGCCTGACTCAGAATATGCCTTGCCACTCATGAGTCATGGTTCTGTCCCATCACCCATGAAGATAAGTGTTGCATTCTGAGTCAGGTCATTGCAGATCCCCTATATATAAAACCCTTGGATGGTGACTTGCAGTTGAACTGTTCTATGGGCAAAGGGTATCACAAACTCTGCAACTGGGGCCGCTTTGCTATGTGTTTAGCCCTGCAGGCTATTTGCATGCCAACATGACCTCTTTCCCAGCGTGCTCACTATGTTACTAATGATCATGCAGGGTAAGGCTTGCAGCCATGCTGAGTTTGCACAAAAGTACAGGACAAGGGACTGGCACTAAATGGTCACTGTGACCACTAACAGGCAGTCCCTTGAGAGTATATATGCAGTCCCCAATTTTTTATTCTAAGTTCCCATGTACTGTAGCTGTTTTGTTCAGCCGCCAATACCTGTACTTCATGAAGCATTTTGCATCTGTCTTTTTTCTTATTGTTATAATTTTAAGAATAACAACTACCCACCACCATTTATAATAATCTGTAATGAAAGAAATATATTTGCATTCCTGTGCAGGAAATTCTCAACTGTCGATGTCTCCTTATATGTATCCTCAGCCCTGCATGGAAGGACAGAAAGAAACACAATCAGATGGACGAGGAAACTGAGGTAAATGATTTATTAGCCTTGGCTTTCTCTGAAAGGCATCCAACTAGGTGTCTGCCTGAATCCCTTTTTTATAGAGAGTTCTATTATACAACAAAAAAGCTAACATCATACGCTAGAGGGCAGCAGAATTTTGCTTTTTAGTATGAATTGTCATGAGTGACAAACATGTAGCATATAACTTGGTTGCAGAAGTAGCAGATATTTTAGTAGTGTATATTTTATTTTAAAACAGAATAAGGCTGCTAGGCAAAAATGTAACTACAAAGTTGCCCATTACATTCCCCTCAGTTACCATACATTAATAAAATTCACATAAGACAAGGCTGTTATGTAAAACAATCACAGACATTCCATATTCATACAAAACATTCCATCTGAATTTAACAGTGCTATTTGACTGCAGTAGAAGTACAGCTAAAGACAACAGTTAAGCATAGCTGTCACCTTTGCATGAAAGATACAAAATTCTATAGCACCAAAGAGCAACAATGGAAAAACTCAGGTGCCAGGACATCCATTTCAATAGTTATATTGCTATGCAACATACGGATGGTCATTCCTGTTGTATCACAAATAGAGATCTACAAATAGAGGGTGTGTTTCATAGTCTGTCTGACATAGCATCACATATATACTTACATTATGCTAAACAACTTTTAAAAGAATTTCACACTTAACTGTAGCAAACTGTGTACATAGACCAGAGAAACATGGAATTTGATGGCAGATAAGGACCACGTGGCCCATCCAGTCTGACCATTTCTCTCTACCTACACTATTGCATCAGACCATGCCCGATCTACAGCTCTTTCTCCCTCCCCACTTCCTTTCCACTATGATTCCTTTGTGCTTATCCCATGCATTCTTGAAATTCTTGAACCTCACCACAGTTTTGGCCCCCACCGCCTCCACTGGAAGGCTGTTCCACGAATCCACCACTCTTTCTATGAAGAAGTATTTCCTCACATCTCTCCTGAATCTACCCCCCTCCAGCTTCATAGCATGCTCCCTTGTTCTTCTGAAAAATACTCCCCTCTTGTACCTTATTTGCCCCCGTGAGGTATTTGAAAGTTTTTATCATATCTCCTCTTTCCCCTCCTCTGTTCCAGGGTGTAGATATTGAGGTGATCATGATGGTGTTTTGCCTGAAATTGTCTCTACTTGAAAAGAAAATGCCGCACCAATCATGTAATGGCTTTTTCTTTTCATCTGCAGGACACTGCCCAGCAAACAGCTGTTCGGTGTCCTGATCAGCCTAGCTGACATAACCTCCCCCTCCCTTGCCACTCCACTGGAGCTGCTGAGTGGCATACCTCTCAAGTGATCCGCATTCCATGTAATGTCCCGAATTTAGGCTTGCCAAGTTAGCCTGTAGGCTGCACTGCTGCCCTGCATTCTTCCTTTTCTTTCCACACTGCAGCCACTCAAATGCCAAAAACATGCGCTGGCTGCTAAGTTCCTTTGTTCTCAGTTCTACAAGCTATCTTTCCCTGCAGTGCTTGTCTCGGTGCAAAGATGCTGCCCAGCAGGACCACCACAGCTACAGCAAGTCCCAACCTCCCTCCGAGTGGTGGTGCTGCTGCCTCCAGGTATACTCACTGAAACTCAGCATGACATGACTCTTGAATGACAGCAGGCTGTTGCTGCAGGGGTTCCGACTGTGACATGGTAATGGCTCTTGCTGGAAATGGTGGCAGTCTGTCTATTCACTATCCCACCACATAAGGCTGAAGATTGCACAAACTGAAAATGTAAACCATGTACTATAAGCAACTCTGCTGAGTCCCTTTACTGGCTTTAGCTCATGGACAACAAAGAACCACCATAAAAAGTATTCCCTAACTTCTGGCTCCCACGCTACCTGCCTTATCAATATCGTGCAACCTACAGCGAGACATTCTGGCATGCAGGGATTGAAACTCAAGATGGGGCAGGAGTGACATTCCAAACAAGTCAACTGGCCCCAGATTTGGAGGTGGGATACAAGACATGGCAGCATTTGCTGAGTAACTGATTTTGTAAGGAGTTAAGAGCGCCAGGTTTTTATCTCTGTCAAAATGAATGGGAAGTCTTCAGGAGTATTTAGTGAAACTGGCTGTTTATGGGGTGTGAAATGAGGGACAGAGGTTGAGAATGAGATGCCTGTGGCAGACTCCCAATAATAAAAGTTTAGTTGTCCCCGGCCCGTCCGGGACATGACTGACTTAGGGGGAGTTATGCAATCCTGTGTACAGGATGTCACAGTGGAGTTTCACGTTAAGACTCTGACGGTTCATGCCAGGTTACTGGCTCTATCTGTGGTACTCAGGGTGATTCTGGACATCACTGCAGTACTCCTGCTGTACATCTTTGTACTCAGATCGGCGCTGGGATGAAAGGTAAAACGTTCTTGCGTCAAGGCTCCTAATGTTAAGCACACCTTTTAGCCTCCTGCCTTGCAAATTGGGGCAGTCTCAGGGTTAAAAAAAAAAACATGGACAAATAAGCACACCACTCAAGCTGCTATGAATTTGGCATAGCACTATGATTTGTACACCGAACGTTACCCTTGCTCCCCAAAGGTTAATGCTACAGCTATTTTTGGACACACAAACTATTAACTTGCTGAATGTACTTCATAGAAACATTCTTTAACACTAAATATATGGGCTCACTATTTGTAGATATTATTCTGTAAAATAAGAAAGTGCTACACATTCTGGCTCATACTTCTCAACTGTCCCTGATTTTGCCTCAGAATTTTCCTCTGTCCCTCATAAAATTGGTTTTGTGTCTGAGAGGCATGTACAGCTGCAATAACAACAGTGAACGTTCGACATTGACAAATGCTTGTTTCCTTTTTGATCTCCCACCTTCCCGCCTTCTTTTTAATGCTCCTGTTCCTTTCCCCCTTTATCTCTACCACCCTGCTCCTTTTATTCATTTGCACCCTGGGGGATTCTTCTCCCCTCGGATTCTCCTTACTCTCCACTTCAGCCTGCCGGAGTAGGCAGTACAGCATTGCCAACGTCTATAAACTGCCCATCATAGCATTGTCTGTAAACTATATAGAGAATAATCAACTATCGGTAACAAGCTGGTTAGTTCATCAAGAGGTTGCCATGGTGACCATTTGAACCTTGAGAGTGTAGCTCGAGATGGTTGGTCACCATGGGCAACCTCGAGATGAACTAACCCAGCTTGTTATTGATAGCTGGGTGTCCATTGTTTTTAATAGCGTAGGATGCCAACTACTACGAAAAAAGGATACTTAATGTGACTATTTTGGAGACCTACTTTGTTTGTTTATCCACTGTGCTACTGTGCTTCACTGTTGTTTTCACCACCATGGCCACTTCCTTGTCATATAATGCATATGCGCTAGAACGTTCGATGTTGTTATGCTGTAGTAGCTATATAGTTAGTGCAGCATAACAGCTAAGATGACGTAACTACTACAGCACAACAACATTTTTTTCCAAAAAAATGTTTATTGATTTTTTGTTGTTTATAAACAATCTGAAACAAAGGTTACAACCAATATATAAACAATTTGAAATGAAAAGCAGAATTATATGAAACAAACAACAAAATGACATCTTTAAGCAAATTTTTAGAATTCACATCTCTGTACTTAGTGACTGTATCATACTTCAAGAATTTGATAAAATAAATTCCTAAATCTTAATAATTCAATTTTAGCTGTAAATAAAAAAAAAAACATAATGCAATAAAAGTAATGTTTAGTTAACCCTACTGAATTATAACAATTGCATATCTCTAATTAACAAGTAATAATAAATCCGCATTTAGGAAAGCGCTCCAAATAATTGTAAATGTTTCTAACTGATCTAACAATAAATAACTTATTCTTTTGTTATTTGCTATAAAGGCCATAAAGGAGTACTATTCATGCAAGGTTGGAACTTAAGTAGTTCCCCAATGCCTCAGAATTAGGCGTTTAGCCCCTAAGAATGCTTCAAATAACACATTCATTTGATGTTTAGTTATCTTTAAATTTAATGGCACAATCCCTAGAACAGTAAAGGAGGGAAAGTATGGAATTACAGAGCCAACTATTATGGAACAGTGACTATCTATTTCTAAAATAAAGTTAAGGGCATTCCCATAAGATATGCAAAATATTTGCATGTTTTTCCTGACACCTCCAGCACTGACCATCACTTGAATATCCCATACATTCCAATCATTTAGGTGTGTAGTAATAATAATGCAATATTTTGAATTGCAACAATTTACCTTCAATCTCCTTGCTTGACTTGATGGCATGCATCCAGACAGAGGCCCAATCTTCTTCTGAGATGTTTATGTCTAGTTCCTCTTCCCATTTGGATTTGGCTGAAAAGTTGTTATTGCACCATTGTCAGAAAGAAGTTTAAACATCCACCCCACACCCTGTTTAAGGCCTGCTAACTTCCCTAATTGAGCCCATGGTGCATCTACTTCCTTAGCTATTTCATCTTTAAGGGGACCATTAGTAAGTGCATTTCTGAGTTGAAGGTAGATGCAAAAGTTAAATCTCTGTAATCTATGTTTTTCTTTAAGAGACTCAAAAGTTAATAGCATGCTAATGTTTGGATTGATAACATCTGAAAGATGAGTTATACCAAGGCTTTCCTATTCTGGATCTTTTAGTGGAACTTTGTTATAACGAATGTTAGGGTTGTTCTAAAGTAGTTGATTCACTCCAAGCGGGTTGTTAATTTTAAGATGTCATTTCATATCTTTTAGTACTTTAATTGAATTTGTGACACATAAATGATCTCTTAGATGACTAGGAACTGAGAAAGGTAGGAAGTCTGTTAGAAGGATTTGATTCATCATTATTAATTATATTTCTAACCAGAGTGGTGTGTCAGCTTTTCTAAAATTATTTAATAGAGTTTGTTTGAGCAAAAATGCTTCACTGTATTTTTTCCACCAGGGTAAAGCAAAGCCTCCCTGTGATGGTTTTCTTTGAATTTTATTAAGGGAGAGTCTTGCTGGTTTAGGACCCCATAAGAAATTCCTAACCATCGTGACCAGTTTTTTTTCAATGTGCGAGGCAGGCTCGTTGGTGTGTTTTGAAGGACAAAAAAGATCTTGGGTGCAGAAATCATCTTAATGGCTTGTGTTTTTCCCCCATACAGATACAGATACATTTAGTGTGTTCCATTTATTGAAGTCTAATTGCAGGCTCTTTAAGATGGGATTTAGGTTATTTTCCAGAAGTTTATCCAATCTGTTAGAAATTTCCAGTCTTAGATATAAAATAGCATCTTTAAACAACCCCATTTCTATTTCATGTTGTAATAGGTTTAGTATTGAGGGTGGATAATAAAAGGACATTATTTGGGTCTTTTCCCAGTTTAGTACAAGATGTGAGAATTCTCCAAACTTCCCAAGCATGGCTTTGAGTGATTTACAAGATTCCCTTGGGTTGCCTACAGTAATAAGCAAATCATCCGCAAATGTGAATACTTTATTTTCTATTTTCCCTGTCAACCCCCCATACTGAAATGTCCATTTGTATTGTTCTTATTAGTGATTCAATGGCTAATATAAACAACAATGGAGAAAGTGGCACCCGTGCTTTGTTCCTCTATATATTGCAAACGGAGAGGAAATTAATCCATTTGTAATTAGTGCAGCTGATGGTTTATCATAAATCATCAAGGCCCAAGTAATAAATTCTTCACAGAACCTAAAAGAAGCTAGAACTGCTTTCAGATATGGCCATGTTAAGGAACCAAATGCCTTGTGCATATCTAAAGAGATTGCCAAAGCTGGTATTTTATTCCGATGAGATGACCAAATAGCAGAGTATAATCTTTTAAGATTATCTGCACCTGATCTTCCTGTGATAAATCCCACCTGCTCTCTTCTGATTAGTGATGGTAGAAGTGCTTGAACCCCATTTGCCAAAATTTTTGTTAAAATTTTATAATCGACATTTAGAAGTCAGATTGGCCTGTAGCTAGCACATTCAACGGTATCTTTTCCCTTTTTGGGTATTAGTGATATTAAGGCTCCGTTCATAGACTGGGGAAGTTATCTTAATTCATAAGCTTCTAAGAAGGCTTTATGCAGATACTCCAGAATATCTGGGTTTAAGACTTTCAATAACTCGCCTGTAAAACCATCAGGGCCTGGTGCTGTGTTATTAGGTATGGCATTTATTGCCTCAGTTATTTCTTGTAAGGTAATTGTTCTCGCCAGTTTTAAGTTTTCTTCTACCCCATTAGGTAGCTCTAATTTATTTAGAAATTATTGCATCTGTGGTATAGTACCAGCTGCGGGGGCAGAGTATATTTCTTGAAAATATGGCACCAGGGATTCATTTATTTCCTTATTTGTTAAACCATCTTTTCTGATTTTGTGTTTATACCCTGAATTAGATTCTGTTCTTGCATTTTTTTTATCTAAATACCAGTAATCTACTAGCTTTTTCCCCCCAAGTCCCAATATTTTTGTTTTGTTCTAAATAATGCTTACTCCGCCTTACTTGAGTGTATTTGATTAATCTCAAACTTAGTTAAGGTTAACTCATGTAACAAACTCTGATTAGCACCAGGATTTTGTTTGTAGCTGATTTCTAATTGCCTTAGTTTCCCTTCTAGCTCACTTAGTTTTTTGAGCGTGCCTTTTTTCTTGTGAGACGCAAAGCTCATGATCCTTCCTCTAATAAATGCTTTGAATGTTTCCCACAAACATATATTAGACACTTCTCCAGTATCATTATGGTTAAAACATTCAGAGGTTTCATCATGAAGTCATTTCGGAAATTCTTTATCTTTGATCAGCGTGTTATTAAATTTCCATCTGAAAGATTTAGTATATTCAGACTGGATTAAGAGTGACACCTTAATTAAGGCATGATCTGACATATGGATACTATTTATACAAGTATCTAATAAAGTCTCAATGAGGTTCTTAGAAAAGAAGATATAATCTATTCTACTATGTGTTTTATACCTTGCTAAATAAAAGGTATAATCTCTGCCTTGAGGATGCGTTATGCACCAAGAATCTGTAGGCCATGTTCTTCTAGAAGTTTGTTTAAAGCCTCTCAAGCTCTAGTGCAATGCATATTTCCTCTGACTGTATTTTTATCCAAAAATGGGTCAAATACTTTGTTAAAGTATCCAGTTAAATAATTTCATAACCAGTGGCATTGCTTAAATATATTGCTACTTCACTAAAATAGTTTATTTGCTTGGAGCTAGGAGCATAGATATTACATAATGCTACTTTGGTACCGTTTAGGGAGCAAAGTAACATCTGAAAACATCCCGCATCATCTACAACATGTGAATATTTCATCAAGTGTGTGCCCTTTTTGATTAAAGTAGTGGTTCCTCTTTTTTTGGAATTAAAGCTATTATGTTCTACTACCCCTACCCAATCTCTGCATAGCTTTTCTGCTTCGTCTCAATTAGATGCATTTCTTGCAAAATTGCTATTCAGCTCTTTCTCTCTTTAAATACATTAAGATTTGTTCCCGCTTAATAGGTGAGTTAAAGCCTTTTACATTCCAAGAGCCAATATTAATGGATTGGTTATTGGCCATTCTTATTATTATTAGATTGTAAAATTTAGGATAAGTTCTATACAGCTTAAATTATATACCATATATCAAAATAAAGTTAACATTGTAGGGTTAAGCTAGTCTATATCTCTGCTCAAAAAAAAAAGAATATATGTGGTAGCACTTAATACAATGAATATATATCTTTAACAACAAAGTCGTTTGTTTTAAACAAAAACCTCAACTAACAATTCACTAACAACTCACTAGCTAAACTAACAGATAAAGATAGAGATACAAGAAGTAATTAGCTATATGTAGAAAAGGTATTAAAAAAAGCACTGTAACTATTAAAATAATTAGTATGTTAATTAAAAGTTATTCAAATACGTAATACTGTTGTGATCTTTGAACCAAGATTAGATTTAGGTAGGATGTTATGTACACAGGTAGTGTTCTTTTCCTGCAAGACTAAGAGTCCAATGCAGCACAGCTATTTAGGCAGAAACAGTCTAGATAAATAGGCTATCAACTTCAGTCCAGTAAGAAAAACAAATATAAGCAAGCAAGTTTTTTTTTTTTAGATAATTAACTAAGGAATGACATTGGAAATGATCGGTAAATGTCAGGCTATCTTAATAATAATAATAATATAGCATATTGCTATTTATCATTTGTTTTAAAGTAGGATAAGGTCCGAATCATACCCATATGCCCAAACCATGTTTATTATAAAACAATAGCTTCTTTGAACATGTAGCTATAGGGCTTCAGTGGTAAATGAAGTCATTAATGGCATGCACCCTGAGAGATTTCACTGCCATATTAGCCTTAGTGGGAGAGGAGGAAAAACCATAATCAGGACAAGCAAGAGCAATATCAAAACAAAAGTCTCCTGTGAATCTCTGCTCTGGTAAGCTCACAGACAGCCTCCACACACTCAAATATATTCTCTGGATTTTTGTAGACTTCAGCCTACATCTGAGAACTGACAGATGAGAGACAACTGCTTGTCCCACCCTGACGTACTTCCCATTAAGACCTAGAGGTAAACTCACACCCCTGAGATTAGTTTAAGTAAGGTCAGAATATATTGTCTGGCTGGGAGATCTGTCAAGTCACATAAAGACCTAGACATAGCCAGTTAAAATCCTGTAGTTACTCATCAACTTTCTGAGCAATTATGTGGGACCCACAATCCAAAAACCATCCCCAATGAGAGCTAACAAAGAGTCAGTGTTGTGCATTCTCCTCTTTGCCTGGAATAACCACAGTCTTCCTTCCCTGCAAAGCAAACATACCTGGAGATAATAATGTGCAAAAATATCTGATATCCGGTGAACCACTGTAACCCAGATCACAAAATAATTATTAAAGAAAGACAGAGAGGTCTCAATTTTCTTTTTCCTTTTTTCCTCTGTGCACATTTATTTTTCACCATAAATGTAAATTAAGACCTTCACTACAGACATGTTTATTTTATTTAAAAAATGGGGATCCAGAGAAAGCTATCATTAATTTAAATAGATTTCTACAGTTGGTGTTCCCAAAAATTTAATTTTCATCAAATAGAATTAGAATAAATGAAGTCGAAGGTTAAATAAACATGCCTCAAAGTTTACTGCTTTGCTAAAAATCCTAAGCCCAATGTCCTTAGTCCAGGCGAACTGGATTGAACAAGCCAAAAAGCAAAGGCACGAGTGAGCAAATACACCATAATGTATTGTGGTAGTTTGATTCCCTATGTCATACTAACATACCAATTGCCAGCAGATTAGGCCTTATGGTCTATCGAGTCTGCTTGAACCTCAGATCCCTAGTTGGGTGCTGAGGCCCTCCCCCCTTGTGTTCCAGAAACCCCTATCATCCATCCCCACTCCCCTGGGACAAGCCATCATCTGATACATCCACTTTCTGTGTCTGTCCCACCCTCTCTTAAAGCCCTCCACTGTGGATCTCTGAACCAGCTCGCCAGGCAGTGCATTCCAAGGGTCCACCACCCTCTCAGTGAAAACCTCCCCTCCTCTTCCCCCCTCACCCTTCCACTTCCCAACTGTACCTTTTTTTTAAATTCATTTTGTACAGTGCGAGAATCCAGGCAAGCCAAGAAAAAGATGCGTATATTTCCCTGTTTACGTTGGACCCGTATGACCTCTGACCTGTGCAGCTGCAGATCTTGTCCTTGGAGAAACATCTACTTTTTGTTCATTTGTAATCTCCATAGCAGTCAGTAATTCAGAGTCAGATGTAAATTCGGGGGAAGGAGATTTTGAGGACATATCCGGTTCAATGGAGCACCGGGTAGAAGGGCGCATTGCACCAGGCGCATTTTCTTTACTCTAGTTCCTTTTCTTCGAGTTCTTTTTTCCTACAATTGGAATTTGCCTAGGATGAGATGGAACATTTTGAATATTTTTTGGTTTCCTAGTGATGGTCGATCCTTCATTTGGCAGGTCAGTGTTATTTATGGTCTTTGAATAAAGGTATGGGGTTGGATCAGTAGGCTCTGCAGAGAGGTGTTCAGTGTGCAGGTTAAACACAGGATTTTCTTTGCAACCTGTATTATTGGGGGCAGCTCGAGAATAATGACCAGCTCGAACATCTGTGACTGGGTCACGCATTCTGTTTGAAGAGTACTGGTCTTTTTGTGTGACAGAAAAGCCATTATCCCCTTCCCCCGCTTTGAATGTTAAATGTAAATAATCCCACACATCTTCAGGTGAATTACATATGACTGTACTGCCCCTTGCTTCCTTCACAATTAGTGTTGCTGGGTATTTGAAATTATACTGAATGTGTAATTTTTGAAGTTCTTGTTTACTTCAAAAAAACAAACTTCTTTTTTTCAACTAATGCTCCAGAGAAGTCTTGGAAAATCATTATCTTCTCCCCGTTACATTGCAGGGCCCTTTTTTCTCTGGCTAATTTAAGTATTTGCTCTTTCACAGAAAATCTTAAAAAATATGCTACTATGGGTCTGTGTTTATGTTTGTTTGTTAGCTTATATCCTGTCACTCTGTGAGCTCTTTCGATTTCTAACTGCCATGACCATTTGAATTCCAACAGATTTGGTATAAACCTTTGTAAAAATTGTATAATATTATTTCCTTCCCACCCTTCTGGTATTCCTAAAATTCTTAGATTATTTCTTCAACCTCTATTTTCTAGGTCATCCACTTTATTCATTAGCCAATTTGTTTTGTTTGGTGTGCTGCTAAGCCATGATGATCTTGCACTGTTTTGTTGAGTTTGTCCATATGGGTGTCAGTGAGGTCTATTCTATCCGCTAGGAATGAACTTTGTTCCTCTACTTTTTCTGACAATTTTTTAGTGTTATTAATTTCAATAACAAAGTTAGAGAACATTTGTTTTAATTCTTCTGTCACCTTTACTATCCGGACCTCCACAATTAGGATTCTGTGATGATTCATATAGTCCTGAATGAAAAGTCAGTTTTCAAATGGTGGTTTGTCAGCTGGGCTGGCCATAATCTGACAGTTTTTTTTTTTGAAAGGTTGAATATCAAAATCTATGCTGAGGTAAAAAAAAGATAAAACAATTCTGACAACTCCCGAAAAATTACCAGTTCAATATATTGGTGCCCGCGCTACTGTTTTGTATTCTTTTCCGATCATTTCCGCAATTTAAACAGCAAAATAAGTAAAAATAAAACAGGATGAAGCAAAGCACTCGTTCAACCAGCCATCGTGTTCAGAGCGGCATGCGCTCTCAACATAACGACATTTTGAAAGTGATAGATTTCTATCGCACACAACGTTCCATCATACACTATAATTATGTATTATTTTTAGTCAGTCAGGACCGTGTGTTTCTAAACATTCCAGGTACTTTTGTACATAGAGGTTGTCTCTTGGTAACCATTCCTCAAATTAAATATTGTAAGGTAATTGGCACATTCCATTTTTCAAACAGGGTTTTCAACAATTTTCTGCAATCTACAGGAGAGTGCATGTGCAACCATGCACAAGGCCATGTTTCCTTCAAAGTGTTCTGATGACATCATAGATCTCAAAAACAAAGCTTGAGAGGTCTATGATGTCATCAGAAACTCAAGTTAGAAACAAAGCCTTCTTAGTCAAGTGGTTGGTCATCCCTTAGTTTTTTTTTTTTTTTGCATTATCTATTTATACCCCCTACATGCTCCAGAGCTGCCTCTCCTTCGGGCCACCATGGTACACAGGCATTCCCCTACAATCTCCCCCTTCGACCATGTACCTCATATCTGCAGCCTTCCATGGGGGTTGCTCAGTGTAACCCTTCACCAGGTGAGTCCCCGCTCCTCTGAGGGAAAGACAACAGTGGGGGAAACCAGCACACTATTCTTTTGGTACCAGAAGCTGCTGAGGCATTCTGTGGCTCTCCAGGGAAGTCTTCAGAGGTGTCTGGGGCTGGCAGCTGTCATCCGGCTAGACTTCCCAGGTGTTTTTTCTGGTTTTCTTGTTCCCCTTGTGCGCCGCTTCTTGTAGTGCCTCCAGTCTCCACTGGGGGCTGCTACATGAGTGAGGCCAGTCCCAAACCCACCCCACCCCACGATGGGAGAGCAGTCCATCGGATGCTCAATCCTATCCATCCTCTGCCGACCCCTGACAACCTGAGTCCATTCCCGAACTGTCGCCGGCGTCGAGGTAAGGCACCAGCACCTCAACCTCTACTACTGGGTCGGCATCCTTTAGTTTTTTTATAGTGGTTTTCAGAAAAAATTAGTTAAAGAAGAGTGCTGTTGCCCCCAAAACACATCCTTATACAAACTGTGACACTCATAGCTTGATTTAGGAGTTATCTGCTTCAGCAGTGTTATCTTATGTCAATTAAATTTATATGCAGTAGGATTGTTTGTATGTGTGTTCCACCAGGCACCTTTAACCCAGGGTTCCTCCTGGCTGAAGGCAGTATGGTACTGTTAAACTTCTCTGACATCATCTTCTGTTTTTTTAAATGTATATTTGAAACCAATGGGGATTTTTTTCTGTTTTTTTCTGCATTATCTAGCTGTTATAAGTATTGTATTTTCTGAACAACTGCCATGAGCTTCTGAAGAAGGACTGGTTGGTCCGAAAGCTAGAGCACTTTGTTCTTGTTGTTACATCTATGTTGGTCCATTAAAAGGTATCAAATCATTTGCTTCTGGATCTAGTCTTGCAAGGACCAATACGGCAACTGCTAAATCTAGACCCCAAAACACAGAAACTTTCAATTTTTCTATTGATTTTGAAAACATAAACCTACTTCACACCCAGCTGCTAAGAACCCACCCAGTGCCAACAATAGTATTTTCGTTTTCGAACAAATACAGAATAACATTACTTTTTTAAAAGATGCAGCATGAGCCGATGCATGGTAATCCTGCCTGTAGGTCTGACTGTAGGTCTGACTGTAGATCCTGACTGTAGGTGCTTCCATTTAAATCAGCTAAAGAGAAATAGTGAAGCAACCAGCCCCAGTTCACATCAGCATGTAAAGAATAAGTAAGCAAAAACACATGATGGGGTGTGGGTTATGCTCTGATAAATGCATGCCTAGGGGCATAGTCTTATTACCCCAGAAGTGCATTTATCAGAGCATAACCCACACCCCAGGTGTTTTATTGTACTTATAGAGTGGGTATATGTTGATCGATATTGTGTTTTTACAAAAATAACAAAAATTGAAAGTTTTTCCTTTTTTTGAAGCAAAATAGTCCCTCTGCTTAATCAGTCAGTCAGTTGAGATGGAGCTGATTTTCTTAGTTTACTCCCCCACCACTTGGCTATTTTGTGCCACTTTTTCTTAGTCAGAGCCGGGTTTCTCTGTTGCTTCCCAGTTTTGTCTTCCACCCAGCACTCCCTTTCATTGATAGCCGACATTCCTGACCGACCACAATGGGTTGCTAGGCTGCTGGCAGGACCTAAATTTTCTTGTGGTTTTGCTGCCAGCACAGCTCCGTCTGTGGTCCTGACTTTTAAGAAAATACCAGCATTCTCATACAAGCACAGGTCAGGCAGGAGATTGAGATGGTGCATGGTCAGCTGAAGGGTTTTAAAGCAAGCGAGTGGGCCGGAGGAGCAACAACATGGATGTATAACATACTAAACACCTTTGAGTTTCAGAAGTTCACTTTTTATGGCTGTGGGCAGAGCCTAGAGTCATTTTGCTTTCTCTGCCCAGAACATGGCTGATCGTGGCACCTTCCATTGGACTTTTGGAAGTATCCTTCCGAAAGTCCAACGGAGCTTGTAACACTCTGCCACAATCAGCCACTGTGGAGTAACAGCTGCACTATTTCAGCTGTTACTTCCGCATTTCGGAGTAAGAACTGTGCATGTATGCCTCACGCACATGTGCAGTTCCACTGGTGCCACCATCTTGCAAATGGCATATTGCCATTTGCCATTCATTAATCCTTGCAGCAACATAAGAAGTGCCAGTCAGCATATTATTGTCCCTGTTATGGAGCATTAATCCACTGATGTCAGTGTTGACATAGAGTGCTTTGTGTGGGAGTCAACTGTAGCTAGCAGCATATGGAGAGACCGAGAGAAACAGACAGAACAGTGTTGAATAGAAACTTCACGCAAATGTGCTGCTGTCTTGCTCTGTACAGGTATGCGCTGAACATAATTACCGTAGTGAGAGAGAGAGAGAGAAAGTTTCTAGTAAAGTGCACAGAGCCAGGGTCTCAGTTACTGCCCACTGCCACCAGGTGAGAAATTCAGGGAAAGAGAGACGCTGTCATCGGTCAGTTCTCACTGCCTTTGCCATTCTTAACTGCTGTTTCTGCCATCCCATGCCACACCATTTGTGTCCCTGTGTGACTCCCCCCAGGCAGAGAGAAAGAGAGAGATCGGCAGCAGCATTCGACAGAGAGGCAGTGAAGATGGCATCGGTGGCAGCATTGGAGAATCCCGTTCTTCCCTCACAACACCCAGTAGACAGCGAGACATACTCTGGCGAGCAGCAACAGATGACAGTAGTACAGTGTCCTGTCACTATAATAAAGTTGTTCCTGAGCTTCTCTCTCTCTCTCTCTCTCTCTCTCCACTGCTGTGTCTCAAAATTCCCTGGTTTCAGCCACTGTCTGTCCACTGGTGTGCCTCTCCTCCATGCCTCCCCACTCCCCCCCCAACCAGGTGAGAAATTCAGAGAGAGAGAGAGAAACTGTTGTCAGTCAGTTCTCACTGCCGTTGGCGTTCTTAACCACTGTTTCTGCTGTCCCGTGCTGCACCATTTGTAATCCCTGCTTCCCCCGAGGCAGAGAGACACAACACACACACACACACACACACACACACAGGCATTTGACAGAGATACAGTAAAGACAGCATCAATGGCAGCATTGCAGAGTGTTGTTGTTACCACACAACACCCAGTAGACAATGAGACTTGGAGGCACTCATTCTCCAAAGCTCCCAAGCTTGCCACAGCCATGTCAGCTATTGCTAAAGTTTGTTCTGTTTTGCATTGGTTGGAAATCTTGTGGTACCAAAAACAATATGGCAGACAAATCTTTTTTTGTTTGTTTGTTTTTTTTTGTTTGTTTTAGCATTTTCTTGGTGACACAGTGATACTACATGCAATAGGCACGGGACCGTGTTATTTTCCATGGTATAAGCTAAAAAAAAGACACACCTGGCAAGGGCTGTCAGTTAGTCAGGTTCCTTTACTGTGTCTACTCATTTTATAAACTAGTGTAGGCTCCTGGCCTATAAGGAATCACCTTGTTGCAGGTAGTAATGCTTAATTCCCAGTTCTAATGAACTATGAAAACTAGGAAATCTTTTCTAGATGATGGCAAAAAAAGAAATAAAAAGAATGCAAATAAGAAACTAGCAAGAAACAGAAGTGGTTTACAGTCCCCCATGGACTATTTTTTTTTCCTGTGGAAGGGTACACTGGAATCTGTATGTTCATTGACATTTGCCGCTTATTAGAAGCACCCCTATAAAACATAATAATCTTTTCTGTAAGAAATGTGATTAAAACAAAGAGATTTAACAGCTGAGCAGGTTAAACCTTAATTGTGTATGCTTAGAATAAGGTAGATAGTCAAAAGCACATGTGAATTACAGCATGGTAAAAACTGTGAGGTGAAAATAGCATGAGTAAATAGAGCTACTGGTGATTTATAGCGTTGACATGACAGCGCTATACATGTAGCTCTTTTCACTCAGGACAAACACTGTAACACTTCCATTGTGTGCTGTGGTTAGCATAATGAGCAGTGAGTGCCTGGGACTGTCAGTGGAGCTGGGTTTGAGTCTAGCTCCTGCCTGTGATTTTTTTTTGTGTGGTGTTAGGTACGATTTGGAGGATGTTTATATATAATATGGGTGGTGTGGGAGGCATAGTCCTCCATCATAAAATTCTGACAGGTTGTGAGTGACATCAATCCCCCCCCCCCAAGTTGCTTCCTCCTGAGTTTCTAATAGTGTCTGTCATGTGTCCTCCGACTTTCTAATAGGACTGTCCCTCCCCAACTTCCCGACTGTGTCCCCACCCCAGGATACGGAGCCCCACTCCTTCATTTTGTCCTATGTCTTGTGTCCTTCCTTGTGTGGTGGGACGTGCAGAGCTCCATGGTTGAGTGAGCGCTGTGTGTTTTGCTCACTTTTTTCCTGCGCCACTGTCTTTACTGACACTCTTTTGCTTGTACTGTTTTCTACCATGCAGTTATTGTGTAGTTGTTTTGACCTAGTCCCATAGAATGAAACTTTTTTGTTGTTAAAAAAGTTTGGGAACTGTGACATTTCAGTTGTACTCTTTAGCCATGTATGTTATCATGCTTGTCAAACAAGTCTTGAAGCAAAGGTGTTTTCTTCACATTTTGACTGTTTTAAAAAGTGAAGTATACAAAATGTGGGGAGGCTGTGATTTCTTTTTACAACCTATGGCTTCAGTAGTGTCTTGGTAAGCTGTTAAAATAGAAGAAGCAAAACATATGTCACTGTCCATTTAAAGACCTTGGGAAAAATAGCTAAGGATTCCTCTATTTGAAGGGCGCAGCCCGTAGTTATGTGGGGGAAGAGCTCCTCCCCCACATCCTATTTAGTTCAAGCAGCAGACTTCCGCTCTGCTTAGAGCGAGTTGCACTCGCTAGTGGCGCTGCTGGTGTGCGGCTGCTCTCCTGTGTTTCTGTTGCCCCTGCTCCCTTTCTTCCATTCCTCCTTCATCTGTTGTGCTGTTTGTTTGTTTGCCTAACCCCACTCCATTGTTTGTTCTCCTCCCCTGTTCCTTTTTGTTTTATTATTTGGGGGGATTCTCCCCTCACTTGCTCTCCCATTTCCTTCCTGCCTCTACTGTTTGTCTCAGCCCTTGCACTTTCCCCTTCTTTTCTGCCTTTGCTTCTTTTCTGAGCAGCTGCTACCACACGGACGCTGAGTCCTAAGTTTGCTCACTTGCGTTGCTGCCCTTGCCTGAGGGCTTCTGACCTCCACTCCTTACTTTGCTTTCCACCCCTCCTGCAGCCAACTACCACCATCTGGAGTGGAGTTTGGGTTCACTTTCTTTGCTGTGGTTGCCTGCATTGCCTCTTCAGTTGCAGTTGTGCTTCTGACCTCTGCTCGTTCCGCAACCCTCTTGGACTCTTACTTCTGGTGGATCTCCGCTCACAATGGACAGGCAAATTGTTTGAAACCATGTTTGCTCATACTTCTCATTTCCTCAATGGTCGCTTCACGACATATGGGTTCACGGTCACTGCATTTGTGTACGGGCATTTATTGCCGCTATGCTACCTCCGACTGGCTGACTTCCAATAATGCTCTTTCATGTCACCTTCTCCCTACCGTACCTCACTACTTCATAATGCAGTTGGACATTCCTTTGCTGGGGTCAGCTCAAATTTGTTATTTCTGCTGCACTGCTTGACTCAGGATCCTGGTAAGCCATGTCACAGCCGAGTACTCAGGGATCTCCTCATGTAGCATACTACCGACGTGGCCCAGTTGTATTAGCATATCCCTTTTCTTGTTGTCCACTGGAAGTGCTTTCAGATATCGCCTCCTTCCTGTATGCTGGCTCATATCTGATCATCTAAGCATGCCACTTTATCCAACTCCAGTTTCTACAGCTATGATGGCTATCCTTGGCGCTATTCCCTAACTTTTAGTTCTCAGACTCATTTGTATTCCTGGATTGGATTCTTTCTCTCCTGCAAGCTACTGGCGCTTAGCTTCTGTGAAGCCCGCTTTGCCTAAAGCTACTCAAAGTTTGTGATTACGGGATGGGACAACTTGCTGTGGATTTTATCATGCTTCCAGCCTGTGGGTCTTCATTGCCTTTTGACGTCAAGGGGCATGATCTTCTGTATAAAGCTTCCTCCATGACTGCACCTCACTATTCCTCAGCCTGTCTATCCACTCCATTTGTAGATTACCTGTTCTGGCTTCCGCTCCTTGTGGCCTTGTTGTCTGTCGCCGTTCCTATCGATACACCTTATGCACGCCTCCTTGTTTGATATTGTTGAAGCCGTATTTCAATCAGCCCTTCTCCACCTACTTCTAGGACAGGATTTACAAGGAATACGAATGCTATGATATTTACACTTGAGCGCTGCAACTTGGCTATACCATTCTCAGCAATCCTGCCACCTGCTTACGGCAGACAACCCAGGAGCTCCTTACTATGGATTCACATTTGATGTTTCGACATTCATCATCTATTCTTTGGATACTTTGCCCTGCTTCCCTGCTCCTACGTCTTCATCATGTAGCTTGCTTACTACCTTTACATACAGGTTCACTTCTTACCTTACTTGCTCGTGTTACCTGCTACGCCCTTACAGACCTTAGGGGTCATCATGACTAATCTGCCTTTACAATCTACTGCACTCCTCCTGAGCTGGCATCCATCTTCCCTATGCTTACTTAATTACTGCGATCCCTATCTACCAAGACATGACCCTCTGCATTGCATGCAGTTCGACATTCAGCCATCGCATTTAGTCAGGCCTTTGCCCCTACGGGCCCAGAGGTCCTCTGTTCCTTTATGTTACTGCACCATAATCGCCTGCTTCTATGACCAGCTTTCGCCCATCGGGCTGGGAGGTTTACATACTAATTGCCTACTTCTATGTCCTGCCTTCGCACATCAGGCTGGGTGAATTACCTACTAATCGCCTGCTTCTATGACCTGCCTTCGCCCATCGGGCTGGGAGGTTTACCTACTAATCGTCTGCTTCTACGACCTGCCTTCGCCCATTGGGCTGGGGGGGGGGTTCCTTCTTCTGCTCTACTTCTGCCTCGCCCAGCTCAGAGCATGGAGATTCACTTATTCTACACTACGCCTACATGCTGCTACATGAGCCGTCTGGAAACTCCTTTCCTATGATTTCGCATCTGGCCGTTTCTTCGATCATCATCTATTCTTGGATGCTTTGCCCTGCCGCTTCCGCCGTTTGGAATTACTGCTGCTTCACCCTTTCCAGGACACTTACTTGAGCTTCTCCTGAGGAACTTCCTTATCTTGATTGTGCTCTACCGCTTCTTGAACCCTGTGACAACGCTACTCCGTTTGACTCAGCCTCTTCTGTTATCTCCATCTAGGACTCTTATGCTCGACTATCGGATCTCGTCAGGTTATTGCTACCTCAAACATTGCATACCTACAGTTTCAGATTTTATTCCTCTCGTCAGGTTGCCATCTCTGCCACGGTCTCTTCAATGTGATCCCTGCCATCCTTGATATACTGGATACGTCAGTCCTCTGCACCATTCCATTCTCTAAGTCTGCCTTACAAATGCAGTATTACTCTGCTCTAACCTGACTCAAGATACGTCTCCTGGAGGCTATATACTACACTTTATTTCTACTGGCTGACCTCCGTAGGTCTGGCTGCATTTCCTGTTACCTGGAGCTAGCCGCCTCTTTACTTACCTCGCCAGCTGATGGATTTGCTGCGCATCTCATCGAGGGACTACCTGCCATGCTCTATTTCTACCAGCAGACCTCCATAGGTCTGGCTGCGCTTTCCCATACCTGGAATCAGCTGCCTCTCTCTCCTACCTCACCAGCTGTCAGTTAAGCTGCACTTCACCTGCCTCCGTTGGTGCATTCCTCGCTACCTACTATTTCTCTCTTTGGATTCGCAGTCCACCTGCCTTGCTTACTTTTTGGGCTTGCCAAATTCTACTATTTGGATGCTTCCTAACCTCACACCAGTGCCTCCGATTAATCCTTTACAGCCTGCCATTATTCCAGCTCAGCTCTACAGCTGTTGCCTTTATATCAATTCCTAAGACTATACTCTACTCCTATCGTACTTACCAGAACTGGATTTGTCAGTCGGTAGCCTGGCTCCAAGCCTTCTCCCATTCCACATGCTATGCAAGCCCTCTATTAGTAGAAACCTGGAAGTCATGCTACTTCTATTCATCCTGCCTCGTTTTTCAAAGCTTGGATGCAACTATCTTCATCTGGTTATCTGTATTGAGTTCGTTAGTCATCAACTTCATCTCCACCATCATACAATTCCCTGGATTCTTATGCCTTCTATCAACTGAAGTCCAGAAGACGGTCCTTTCAATATATCCACTCTCCATCGTTCCAAATTGTACATGGAGTCTCGAACTCGAAGTTTACTAAGAGGAGATTGCTTCGCTGGACATGTTACAATTCAATACTTTCTTAAGCTCCATTTCTCTGGATTAAATTCTACAATTTAGAATTCAGATTAGCTGATTAATTTATTTATTAATTAGGATCTCTCTCCTTTAGTATGCCCAGAAGGACGGGCAGGTCAGTAGCCATGGGTCCTCAGAGGTTCCCCCCAAGGGGGGTTTTCCTCTCCTGCATACTACTGGTCACACTCTCTGGAGTTGGAGGAGGTGATCGTCTATTCATATCATTATTAGGGGTGTATTCCTGCTCGACTCCTTCTTCAGTCAGTTACAGAACAATTGTTGAGATCATATTCTTTTTGGGGTCTCATATACTAAACCAAGCTTCCTCCCTACAGGTGGGATACAGAGAAAGGCCAACACCATCAAATAATATCAAATGACTCAATTCAAGCATCCAAGCACATTGTTCAGAATATCCGATTCATATGTACTATTTCATTGCCTTTGTAAAGCTCATGCTGAAGTACCTAAGCACAAATCATTCTATAATTCTAGTACCTGGTAAACATTGTCATCTTCCTTGCTGGCCTCTGTATCCAAAAACCATCTACATCATCCAGCTACAATATGTTACACAAGCACTGAGCTATGAACCACACATAATATTGCTTCTTCATAAACCATTATTTGCTGTATATTCTTTTTATATGAGGGCCACTTACTTTTATTGCTACATATATATCTCTGCCAAATGATACTGTATGTTGACAGCAGACAGAATCATAAAGAAACCTGCTGAGTAACTGTTTTCATCTTACCTTATAATAAAATCAAACTACTTTGGCCTGTCTCTGAGTGTTTTCACAGTTTTAGGCAACCACTGCTGGGAGCATTTTAGTACATTTTTTTGGCTACTGGTTGTTGGAATAAATAATACCCCTACATGCGCATGCACGCATATGCACACACACTCTTTCTCTTTTTCCTCTCTTTCCTTACATTCTATACAAACCAGCAGAAGCTAACCAAATCCCTGAGATATTCAAAAAAGAAGTGATTACATAGAACACTTTGGTTGCAGCTAATGTGCCCCAGAAAGATATGACACTTCAAAAAGTGTTTGCATAGTTCTCGTCTAGCAGTGGCAGGAACTTGTAGGCCGGGATATTTAAAGGGGTTACACCTGGTGCAACAGAGTTGCGCTGAGCGCAACCCCACATTGGGCCCCAGTGGGATATTGAAAAGGCTGCCCGGTGCAGTGCAAATCCTGATGCGCTGGGGCGCAATGTAGTCCTATTCGGCACAGATGCAGGGGGCATGCCCATGCATATGTGGCACATCCCAATATTCAGCCCGGGATGTGCGGTGTATATGCTGGTGCAACCCTGCATTGTGCCACATGGGGGGCTCAAAGTTGAGCCGTGAGGAGTGAGAACAACTCCCAGCCACCCACAGATGGGTTGCTGTATTGCAAGGTGCAACACAGCAGCTGCTAGCCATGGGTGGCCACCTGCCCACCCAGAACACCATCCACAAGCAGACACATAGCCCTGGTAGTCGAGTGGTCCCCCCCCACCCGTAACCATGATCGTGGTAATTGGCAAATGACACAGTCCCTGGTAGTCTAGTGGGCCTTCCTCCTTCCCAAGTCCCCGATGAATGCCATAAATGACCCCCCATAGTCTAGTGGCCCCCCCTCCTGATTTCCCAAGTCCCTGAGAAATGTCAGTAATGATCCTCCTGGTGGTGCAGTGGACCCCCCGCCCATGCCCGATCATGGTACAACACCAAAACATATCCCTGGTGATCCAGTGGTACCCCACCCCTCCCACCCACCAAACCCCTTGCCCACCCTGCCCCCCATCATTTGGTGGGTGGCTGCAACCACCACATACTGCCTGGCAGCCCACATGAATGATAGGTACAGTATGGGCTGTAAGCCCATTGGTCCCTAGTATGGACCAATGGAGCTTGCCAGAACATACTGTACTAGACTGATCCCAAATATGTGAATGAAGTCATTCACATGTGATGACTAGTCTAAATATGCCCTGCAAAGCCCATTGGTCCACACTAGGACAATCTTCTACAGCCCATACTGCACCTGTCATTCGGCAGGGGGCAAGGCATGCGGCGGGTTGCAGCTGCCCACCCGACGATGAGGGAGGGGTGGGCAAAGGGGTTTGGTGTGGGTGGAGGGTGGGGTACCACTGGATCACCAGGAGATATATTGTGGTGTTGTACCGCTTATCAGGGCAGTGGACGGGGTGGTTCCACTGCACCACCAGGGAGGGTCATAACTGACATTTCTTGGGGACTCAGGAGGAGGGACCACTAGACAACCGGGGGTCATTCATGGCATTTATCGGGGACTCAGGGACACAGGAGGGAGGGGGGACCACTAGACTACCAGGGACTGTTCCGTTTGACATATACCGCGGTCGTGGCTCTGGGGAGGAGGATGCCCCAGGATCCCCACTGCACACATCATGCTGTGCAGGGCACCAGGCGCAAGTTGCTGGGCTGCCCTGCACAGGGCATGCAAATGGGGCCATAATGACATGCACATGGCCCCGTTTGCATCTTGCATATATTATTGCATATATTATGGCCTCATTTGCATGCCCCCTGTGCTCCCTATCTATGGCTTGTGCCTGCGCAGTGCCACCATGTGCAGTATGTGCACTGACCTTGCCATATTCAATGGTGCTGCGCCATGGTGCATCACCGTTGAATATCACCCGGCCCTGGCCCCAGTGCCCAAGCTTGCGCATCTGCCTGGAGCAGTCTGAATATCTGGGCCATAGTGTTGTGTGTCCATGGGACTCTTACCTGGTGGCAGAAATATGAACATATGAAAGATGCCAGCAGATACAGGCCACATGCTCTATCAAGTCTGCTTGAGTATGCAGCTATCAGTCCATTAGAATGCAAAATACACTAGAAATTGAATGCAGAATACAGTTTAAATAAAAATATCAAATATTAAAAATACTGAATACTTTTATTCAGGAATGGTGTGAAGTTTTTGAATTGGGATAGCACTGCATTATAAGAAATTTAACTGCAAAATTAATTTGTTAAAATGGGTTCTCAGAAAGATACTTTGGTAAAACATAATTTTACAAAAATCACTTGGAGCCATTTGACTGAGGCCAATAGCAATGCAATTTATTTGCAAAAAACAGTACATCTTCTCTTCTCCACAGTGTTGTTTAAGTTTAAAAGGGCCCAGCCTTTCTAGCAGCTATGTGCCCATGTCTTCAGTCCTGATCCCATTTAGCTGCAGGAGGAGGTGGAGAGGCAGTCCTGGGGCACATGCTTCTCTCTGGAGATGGTTTCCTGTGGTCCTCCCAGAATAGCTACAGTACCTTTTCTTGGTGGTCTGAGGGATGGGAACCATTCCACAAGAAGTCTCCTCAGTTCCACCTATACATCCTGATGATGACAAGAGTAAAGGACTATTAGTAGGAGGGCCCCAAGGTGCCAGCACCAGACCCAGCTCCTTGCTTGTTTGGACCATAAGGAGCATGGGGTGCACAGTCAGATGGCTAAGGCGGGAACGGATCCCCTTCTGGCAGGGGGTGGCAGGTGAGGACGCCAGGAAATGGTAGTATTCCAGGAAGAAAGATGAAAAAGCAAATAAAATGATAAAAGAAACAGTGCCAATGTACTAGGGCATCATAGTACATTGCAGTTTGGAACCTACAATTTCGTGGAAGGCATCTGTCCCCAGTAAAGGTACTTTCTTATTTGCTTGTGGTTTTCCATGAAAGTCTTTGAAAGAGTGGTACAACATACATGAGCAGTAAAGAAAATGGAGCCAGCTTGAATCTGCATCATGAGAGACTATTCAAATCAATTTAAATGGGCAGATGATGAACTGGCGTCAAATGGCAACCCCCAGCAGAATCATTGGTGTTTGCTAGTGATCTCCAGACAATGAAATGATTCATAAGATCTTGTAGGCATTCTAGCAACAAGTTAGATCAGTACAACATCTCTAAGAAATTCCCTGTCAGCTTAGTGATCTGTTACTAGATAGAACCATGATAGCACTATATATAGTAATTTTGCATACAGTAACATTGAATAACAAGTAGGGATGGGCAAAGCTGGTTCTAAAAGAAGCCGGTAGGGCCCGACTGGCACAGTTATGAAATTCAGGACTGAAAAGAAACATTCCACAAAAACTGTTTCAGTGATTAAAAATACAAATTAGTATGCAACCTGTAATTAGAATGCAAATATGTGCAAATTACCAGAATCAAAAACATGTTATTAAATCAGAAGCCTTTGCGGTTCAACTGGAGTTAGTTTGATGAAGAAACAGAAAAGGTTTTCTCAACCTTATAAAAAAATAAACTGAACTGGGAATCATAGCAGTGGATTCTACTTGGCGTTTTAGTGACAAGGCTTTTGTTAAACATTTACAGTACATATATCAAGTAAGGCATATTTATTCATATACCACTAGCTGGGGAATAGATTTTCAGAATGGAGGATGCTAACACATGGCTGGATTTTGTTCTCCATGAGCATCCTCTGAGTTGTGCAAAAATAAAGCACTCTTTTTTTTTTTTCTGTTTTCATGACTTGTGGCAGTGTGCATCATAAAATATCAATGCTGATGACTCTGTAAGTAGCTCACTCAGTCCTGGGGCCAGAAGATCAGAGGACTGTCATTAGTAATTAGTGTCAGTGGCTCAGTAGATAGCAAACTCACCCCTGGGGATGGAAGATCAGAAGGCTGTGGGTTCTAGTCCCACACCAGGTACTTGGAGTAAGATTGCTCACTTCACCACAATGTCCGACAAGAGGCGACATCGCTGCAAGTCATTGGCCTCCCTAAACTGACCATCTCTTAGCAACCACCTACAGCACTCCCTACTATGTAATGCATACAAGCTCATCAACAACCACCCCATGATAGCCTAGTCAGCCTGCTGGTTCCAAAGTGATCAGACAGACAGCTTCGCACCACAGGGAGAAATCTCCTGGAAGAACCTAGGGTAAGGATGACAGCTGGTAGTAGATCCTTTGCCTATGCTGCACCGGTACTGTGGAATAAGCTCCCTGTACACCTCCAGGATGCGACCTCCCTGGGAACCTTCCATGTGGGGCTCTGAGAGCACATACTAGATTTAAATGCATGCTCCTGCACTTGAGCACAGAACTATAAAGTTTAAATCCTAACCCACCCTGGACCTGGTCAATCCAGTAGAAATCTCTCCAATCCAGGAGATGCAAGTGTACTGTCAATTGTTCTGTACCAATTCCACATTCTGTCAAAGGTCTGTTCCTTTCTAATGTGATTGTACATTACACTTGTCTTGAAGTCCTGCTGTGTACTGTGTCTTTGGGTCCTACTGTGCACTGACTTGATTGTAAATTGAAATGGTCAGCTCACCTATATACTGTATATGTGAACTGTTCTTACCGTGTAACTAATTCTGGGTCGCCCCTGAAAAAGGGACCTTCGGAGCTCAGTGGGCCTACCCGGTTATCAAAACTGAATGAATAAATAAATAAATAAAATACCGATAACTGACACTGTAGTGCAGTATTGGGGGGGGGGGTGTTGCACTGGTGAGGTGCCGTCCTTCAGATGAGATGTTAAACCAAGGTCCTTTCTGCCCATCTGTGATCACTCTAGGTGGAAGTAAAAGATCCTATGACACTTATCGACAAAGAGCAGGAGTTTCGCCAGTGACATGGCCAGTATTTCCCCCAACAATAAAACAGGTATATGCAACCCACCCCCCAGTACACACCTGGAAATGAACTATTTTAGCTTAGTGTGCCTTTCCTGGTCAAAACATTACAAATTAAATTGTTAGTTGTAGCCCTCATCAGGTATCTGGGATAACATCCGTAGTTGACACTATAGTGCAGTATGAGGGGGTGCTTCTATGATGAGGTGAGATATTAAATCTTGGTCCCCTCTGCTAGTTACTGTCACCATCCAAGTGGCAGTTCAAAATCCCACAGCACTCACTGAAGAAGAATAGGGGAGTTTCAGTGTCATGGTCAATATTCCCCAGTCAATTAAACAGGCCCAGGTAACCAACCCCCAGGACGCAACTGAAAGTGAGCTATCACACCTTAATGTGCCTTTCCTGGTCAAAAAGTGCAACACAAATAAAGAAAAGGGATGTATGTGTCATTTTTTTAATGCAAGTGGTGCTATACTTATTGCAAATCACAGCAACTGTGCCCAAATGTTAGACCACGTCAAAGGTGATCTAACCTTTGGTAAAACTTTAGGAAATCATCTCAGACTGGTGCGGCACATCGGTGGCAGCCTGCTGAAAATCCTGCCCAAAGCCTTGACCAACCCATTGCCCAAAAGAATCTTCCATATTTTTACATTTGCTCACCAATCTGTTTCATTACTGGAAGACCTGCAACTGTTTATTAGTTTCATACTCTTGTGGCAACAAGCCCTGGGAGGTGTGAGACAAGCAGACTCTTAAAGGGACATGTAATCAATGTGAAACACAGGCGTGGGTGGACAGAATATAGACTGATGACAAGATCACTTTAGCTTTGACTCAACAATGAATTTGTTAACACATTTGCAGAACAAATATATTCACTTGTTGACTTTTTATGAAAAAGTTAATAGAGAATTGGATATTGGAAACCCTGTGGATGTGATATTTCTTGATTTTGCTAAGGCTTTTGACAAATTGCCACATAAGGAATTATTGTTGGTGTTAAAAAATGTAAAACTACCCATCAATATATGTAGGTGGATAACTGATTGGTTGAGAGATAGAAGACAGAGGGTGGTTATAAATGGGGATTACTCTGAGTGGGCTGAGGTGACTAGTGGAGTGCCTCAGGGATCTGTGTTGGGCCCCAGTCTGTTTAATATATACATTTCCTCATTAATGATCAGTAATAAAAATATATGGATGCAAAAGTTTGCCGATGATTGTAGATTGGGTGTGGTCACAAATAAAGATGAACATACATTAGTACTTCAGCATGCACTAAATACAATACATGATTGGACAATTAGTAATAAGTTAGAGCTAAATATAACCAAATGTAAGGTTATGCATCTGGGGAAAAATAACATTGAAGCTATTTATCAAATAGATAACACTGTATTAGGGGTTGTAACTGAGGAAAAAGATCTGGGAATCACAGTTACAAAGGACTTAAAGTTTAGAGTACATTGTAGAAAGCAATTGAGGAAGGCAAACCAGATTTTAAACTGTATACCTAAGCATATAGTAAGCAGGGATAGGAGTGTGTTGATGCCTCTGTATGTCGCATTGGTCAGGCCCCACCTTGAATATTGTGCAAGGGTTTGGTCACCCTATAATAAAGAGGACATATCAAATATAGAGGGAGTCCAGAAAAGATTTACCAAAAAAGTAAAAGGACTAGAAAACGAAACATATTTGAATAGACTGGTTAGTCTTAATCTTTATTTATTACACTATCGTAGAATAAGAGGAGATCTTTGCTTCCTATACAAGAGTATTGAGGATGACAAGCTACTAAAGGGATTAGGGATTACATATAAATTAGGGAAGACTAGTTTAAGGAAACATAAACAAATGTATCAACAAATCTGGGAACACAATTTTCGTAAATATTGGTATAGTTTAAGAGTTGTGCAATTCTGGAATAACTTATCTAACGATATTGTTAATAGTACAACTATGAAGGAATTCAAGAATGGTATAGACCTATTTTTTAGAGATAGTAAATTTTTAAGTCAATAATAATTGGATGGCGAGCCTCATAGGATGGTGATCCCATCCTCGGCTTGAATAAACCTATGAAACCTATGGAACTTATAAGCCATTCAGTGACCATTTTAGATCATACCCAGACTGACAGTTTCCCTTGCTTGAAAACTGGGGCCTCGTTTGTAAAATTAGGCTTGAATGTAACTCTTTGTATTCTAATTAGAGATCTTACTTGTGCTTTCAAACAGCAGTTCTGCTATCAGCTTCAGAGGCACAACTACTGCACAACCCAGTTCATGAAGAAAGTTGCAGACAAGCTGCAACCCGGACGGTTGTTTTAGTGTGAAGCTAATTGCTAAGTGAAGCCCATTTGTTTCACAGGACTAACAAACAGTTCTGCTTGGAGTCAGAATAGACTCCGTGGTTCGGATTTGTCTACCTCGAGTAAGAACCAGACTTGCATGTAGTGATGGGCGAAGTGGCTCCAATTCGCTCCGTAGAGTGATTTGCAGAGTGAAGGCAAATTCGCGGAGTGCTCTGCAACGCGAAGTGGAGTACTTCACGTTATTGATGAGTCACGTGAAGTCCATTGAAAACAATGACTTCGCGTTACTCCGTCTTCCCAAACCACTACTCCACCAATTCTTAAGGTGAAGTACATTGAAAACAATGCACTTTGCCTTACTTTGCCTTGTTTTTAAGCTCCAAAGGTAAATTATGCAGTGTTTCATGGGATTTCAGGTCACATGAGCTCTAGATTGTTCTGCACAGCCTCAGTTTGGGGTAGTGTGTGTAGGAAGCGGTAGGAGACAATCTGCTCTGAGAGCTCTCTGCAATTCAAACCTTCAAAAAGCTGTTAAAAAAGCCTTTTTGAGTAATTTTTTTTGCTGAAACTTTAGTTCATCGATTATAGGAAACCCTCCGTGCTCATATTATCGAGCGTTTATTGTTTGTGTATGTATTTTGAATGTTAATGTACAACATTCAGTCTGTGTACTGAGAGACAGTGGAAGTGTGCTTTGGGGGAGGGGTGTATCTGTGGTGTAGGTAGATTAACTTGGAGAAAAAGACAGTGCTTTCTCTTTTGGTGATATTTTTCTTGTATAACTGTGTTAATGTACACACAGTAATATTTTCAATATTTCTTGCCTTTTTTTGCTGATTGTTGTGGTGCAGCAGTGCATAATTTTAGTTTGTTTAAAATATGTGGTTATATTACTGAAGTTTTCAATTTGCATGCATTACTTAGTGTGTGTGTGTGTGAGTATGTGTGTGATGCGTGTCATCAAATCAGACACCTTTTATTGTGCCACATAATAATTTCAGCAATGTGAAGCTGTTATCCACTGCAGCTGTGTGATTTTTGTACTTCTTTGTGGTATTTTTACCGGTACTAGTACTAGTGACTGTTACTGCAGCAGTGCATTACACTGCCCCCACCCCGCCTCAACTGGCAAAGGTATTCTTTTCCAGATTTGAATTTCTGATGGTGAGCACTGGTTAGGTGTTGTGCCTTTGTGTCTGCATTTCTTCGGTGTACAGTGCAATCTTAATCTGTCTGTGCATTTGCATCTCTTTAGGGCCCAATCTCCATCTGTAACTTAAATCACAGTTGTTTCTTTGACTTCCCTTCAGAGTACTGGACAGGTGTGGTGCTTAATTCTGCATGAACATTGTACTCATTAATATGCATTTTTAAGTCAGGACCATCATCACGAGTCACTCATGATACAGATCACGTTCTTCATCATCACGGTCACAAATGCAGTCACAAATCACGATTCACGATCATTCACATTACGAATCACAACATACATTTTTTTTCTAGTTACTTGGATGTATTGTAAGCCTGTTTTGTAGTATCTCTCCAGGCTTCACCACCCCGCCATTTTACTCATTGATACGTGTTTTTAAGGCTGGGAGTTTTAAGCTACAGCTCATCGGGGAAGTACAGCGGTAGGCAGTAGACATTCACGTTTCTTCATCATCACAGTCACAAATGCAGTCACAAATCATGATTCATGATCACGTCACGAATCACAACATTAATTTTTTTTAATAGTTACTTGGATGTATTGTAAGCCTGTTTTGTAGTATCTCTCCAGGCTTCACCACCCCACCATTGTACTCATTAATGTTTGTTTTTAAGTCAGGGAGTTGGGCAGTGTCTGCAGTACATACACAGACTGGAAAGAAGACTGATTGTACACATGCAGTTTAGTACAGTATACTTGTACTGCTCAGAATACAAAGTGTCACGCATACGGAAGACAACAAAAAAAAGGGCCTAATTACATACAAGGGTCGGGGATGGTGGAGAAATACATTTTATAACACAGCAAGGAAGATGTGGGGGGCACATGGTGTGAGGAAAAAAAATAATGTGGGATCCCATGGTGATCTAGCAGCAGTTCCAGCATGGACATAATTTGCAACTGATGTTACTCTATGTGATCCAGCCGCTGCTCCACAGCATTCACCCTCTCGTTGTTATACTCAACAGCACTCCAGAGAACTGCCATGTCAGCCTGTGTTACATGCAGTTCTCTGGGGTCCACACATCTACAGGCTGACCTGCTGGTGGTGGTGGTGGGGGTGGGGGTGCTGGTGGAGTAGCAGGTGCTGCTGTAGCCCTCCTCTTCTTAGGGATGCCACAATGCACAGCTGCACCCTCTGCCATAGAATGGCCAGCAGGTGAAGGCCTGGTCCGTTCTGTGGCAGCCTGCCACTCCAATTGCTGGCGATTGAGCATATGGGTGTACCGGCCCTCAGTCCCCAGGTGAGTTCCCCTGGGGCCACGGCGTGCCTCCACCTCACATAGGTGGCACTTG
Source organism: Neoceratodus forsteri (assembly GCA_016271365.2). Classification (NCBI taxonomy): domain Eukaryota; kingdom Metazoa; phylum Chordata; order Ceratodontiformes; family Ceratodontidae; genus Neoceratodus; species Neoceratodus forsteri. The sequence continues at coordinate 132,258,125 of JADMNL010000025.1, forward strand.
ACCAAACTGCTGTCCCCCCACACAGTAAAAAAACTGCCAAACAATGGAGGTGCAGGGAGGACCAGGCACAGGCAGGGGATGGCCAGATGAACTGGCAGCCGGCTGGTCACAGTGCTGAACAGGGATGGGATCCACACCTGGGCCCGAGGTAATAGGCACATCCTGCTCCAGAGAACCTGGACTTGGTGGTGGTGGTGGTTCAATTGCCTCAGAGTCAGGACAGGAGGTGGTGCTAGTCCTGCTTCTGGGAGGGGGGGGACACTCATAAGTATCGAGTGGTCCAACAGGAATGGGTGCCCATGCCCTCCACACATGCACATGGTACGATGCTTACCACTACCACGTTCTCCCAAAGCTGCCCCTGCCCCAGACATTCCCTCACCCTGGTCCATCTCTCCTACTGAGCTCCCTCAGTCCGAGCAATTACTACTCACACTGTCACACAACACACACACACAGTCACACAGACAAACAACTAACTACTTATAAAGGTAAGAAAAATAAAATTTACAGAAAGAACAAATTAAGTAAAAAAGAGTACAGAAAAGACAAAAAATGTAGCTTTTAAAAAAGCTATTGGGTCTAAATCAAAGTTTAAATCTCCTCTCAGTGGGGAGGTTCTGTAAGTGGGAGACCTAAACCTCCCTGACATGGACTGGAGGCTCCCGTCTGCAGCATCCGCTAGGAGCAGGGGGATCCTAGAGGCACTGCAAGGGGTTTTCATGTAACAACTGGTCAGGGAGCCCACTAGGGGAGATGACCTGCTGGATGTGGTCCTAACAAATGGGGAAAGTGTGGAAGAGGTGGAGGTGGGGGAAGGACTGGGTACTAGTGATCACAGAACGTGAGATTCAGGGTAAAAACTGGGAGGAAGACAAATCTGACTAGAACGCGACTGATGGACTTCAGAAAAATGGACTTTAACAAAATGAAGAGGATATTCAAGGAAGAAATGGCAGGGAAGGGGAATATAGGGGATGCTGAGGGACTTTGTGGAGCTATCAAAGGAGAGATATTGAAGGCAACTGAAGTTTGCATTAGGCTGGTGAGAAAGAACAGAATAAGAAGGAGACCACTCTGTTGTACAAGGGAGGTGGCAGGGGCAGTCAGGGAAAAGGGAGAAATTGAGGAAAGGGGAAACTGTTTAACCAGGAAAGGCACACTAAGCCGAAGCTTGTTTCCAAGTGTGATCTGGGAGCACAAGGAAGTTAAATGACTTGCTCAGGGTCACACAGTATGCAAATGGGGGCTGTGGGATTCAAACCCAGGTCTCTAGGTTTGCAGCTCAGAGTCCTAAACATCTGTGCTATACTGCTATAAAGGGTATTCGGACAATATAAGCAAACACAACAGGGGGAGGACAGGGAACCTTATACAGAAAAAAAGAGGGTGTCAGGGCAGAAGATAAGGAAGACTAAAGTGGAGATGGAGGAGAAAATAGCAAAGAGGGCAAGGAGGGGGATAAAACTTTTTTTTAGTTATGTGGGGGAAGGAAGAAAGGCGAGACAGGTGATAGTAAGGTTGAGGAGGGTGGGCAGAATACAACTGGAAGGAGACTTTGAGAAAGCAGAGGTGTTGAATAAATACTTCTGCTAGGCCTTCTCAGAGGAGGGTGAGAGTAGGGGACCAGAACTGGGGGGGGGGAGGGAATAGAAGGCAAAATGGTGGATCCTAGTATGTTCACCATAGACAGGGTAAGGGAGGAGCTGGGCAGGTTGAAGGTTGATAAGGCAATGGGGCCAGACAACTTGCACCCCAAGGGTACTCAGGGAACTGAGGGAGGAGCTGGCAGACCCACTGATGAGACAGTTAAACCTGTCCATGGATACATGGTGTGTGCCAAGTGACTGGAGGAGAGTGGATGTGGTACCACTGCACAAGGGGGGCAGCAAGGATGCAGCGGAGAACTATTACCTGGTCAACCTCACCTTGGTGTTGGGCAAGGTGATGGAGGCACTAATAAAGAAAAGGGTGGTGGACTGTCTTGTAGACAGCAGGCTGCAGGATGAAACGCAGCATGGATTCATGAATGGGAGGTCCTGCCAGACAAACCTGATAGAGTTTTTCAACTGGGTGATGCAGGTGGTTGACCAGGGGGAGGAGGGGTCAGTGGACATGGCCTATCTGGACTTCAGTAAGGCCTTCAACCTCATCCCTCTTGAGAAGGCTGGTAAGTAAGTAAGCTGGAAAGCTTAGGAGTATGGCAGAAAATAACTAGATGGGTGAAAAACTGGCTGGTGGGCAGAAGTCAGAGGGTGATGGTAAATGGAGAGCATTCCATGATTGGGGGTGACAAGATGGGTGCCCCCAGGATCAGTGCTGGGACCCCTCCTTTTTAATATATATATCAGTGATATAGCTGAGGGTCTAGAGGGAAGGGTGTGCCTATTCACGGATGATACAAAAGTCTGCAATAGTGTGGACATCCCAGGGGGTGAAGGCCATGAGGTAGGACCTAAAGAAGCTGGCGGGGTGGTTGGAAACCTAGCAGCTGAACTTCAATGCCAAAAGGTGTGCTTTGATGCATCTGGGGCACAAAAATCTGAGAGCTGCTTACACTCTGGGAGGGGAGGAAATTAAAAAAACAGAGCAAGAGAGGGGACTTGGGGGCTATAGTATCGAGTAACCTCAAAGTCGGTAGCCAGTGTAGCAAAGTGGTGGAGAAGGCAAATGGAATATTGGCATGCATTGGGAGGGACATAACTAGCAGAAGGAGGGAAGTGCTAGTGCTCCTATACAAGGCCATGGTGAGGCCACACCTGGAGTATGGAGTCCAGTTCTGGAGACTGCACCTACGTAAGGACTTTGATGTAATGGAAAAGGTTCAGAGAAGAGCAAGCAAGATGGTGCATGGTATGTAGGGAGAATCATATGAATAGAGGTGTACAAAATTAGATCTGTATCCATTGGAGACCAGAAGGGAGAGGGGGACATGACTGAAACTTTTAAATATGTGAAGGGGATAAATAAGGTGAAGGTGGGGACCTATTCAGAAGGAAAGGGGGTGCTAAAACTAGAGGTCATAGCCTAAGATTGGAAGGTGGAAGAGATAAGGACAATGTGAGGGGCAGTTCTTCATGGAGAGAGTGGTGGAGACCTGGAATAAGCTACTGGAACTGGTGGTTGAGGCTGAAACAGTGGAGGGGTTTAAGAGAGCTTGAGACAGACATATGGGATTGGGACGAGAGGGGAAAGGGAGGGCACATAAGAGTGGAGTAGATGAGCAAGGGAGGGGGGAAAGGGAAGACTTGATGGGTCAAGAGGTCCTTTTCTGCCATCAGATTTCTATGATTCTATGATTTAACTAGATGTTCAAGAACATCTTTTCTGTAGAGCCACACTCACCTGTTCTCCATCCCCCTATCTTTGCAACGGCATCCAGAGTAAGGGCTGCTGTTTCTCGCAGGCACTATACACTTAATGGGTAGGACACTCACAGCTGTTAATCACTTTTTGTTGACCCTTGCCAAAGGCTGATGCAGCTGTAAGGGGCTTCTGTGTTCAGTCAGTTAGCCCTTTTTGCCATTTGCGTTTAATTGTAATAAAAAAAATTTCTCTCTGTCTGTCCATCAGTCTGCCTGCCTGCCTGTCTGTCTCTGTCTGTCTATCTCTCTCTCTCTGTCTATCCATCCATCCCGCTATCCTGTCAAAAAATAAGAGAAAAACTTTGCTAGCAAGTGTCTCAGGCTGATGCATCTCTGGGGGGTTCCTTGTGTTTGGCCTGTTGGACCTGTTGTTGTTTGCCCTCTCTCTCTCTCTCTCTCTCTCTCTCTATATATATATATATATATATTTGTGTGTGTGTGTGTATATATATATATATATATATATATATATATATATATAGACACACTTTGGAACAAAAAATCCAAGGAAAAGCTACCATCTGGGGGTGTGTGTGGCTGGAGATAACAGAAGAGGAGAAGGATCTGTGGGCGCTCATCATGGGAGCAATGAACAATTCTGTGCAATGCAGAAAGGCAGCAGCAGTGGGTAGCAAAATGCTGGGGTGCATTGCAAGGGGCATTACCTCGAGAAGAAGGGAGGTTATCAAAACAGACACAGAGGGTCTATATTACTGTATGGGATGCTCTCTAAAATAATTGTTTTCGAGGAGTGATCAACAGTATGGCAATTGGGATTCAATGACAAAAAGTACAAAACCATGCATTTAGGGCATAAGAATTCAGGAGCTGAGGAAAGGATGAGGAGGAGAGTTGTGACAGTCACTAAGCAGGAAAGGGATTTTGGGGTTATCATATCTTACAACCTCAAAGTGGCAGGGCAGTGTGATAAAACGGTGGCTAGGGCCAGTAGGATTCTGGGATGCATAGGGAGAGGTATCTTCAGCAGGAGTAGGGAGATGATTTTGCCACTCTAATGCTCGCTTGCGAGACCCCACGTGAAGTATTATGTCAAATTCTGGTGGCCGCACCTCAGAAAAGACATAGACAGGGTGGAGGCAGTCCAGAAGAGGGTACCTAAAATGATGCAGAGGTTGCATCTAAAGCCTTATCAAGAGACACTGAGGGATCTCAACATGTACACCCTGGAAGAGAGGAGAGCGAGAGAGAACATTATAGAGATCTACAAGTACAGCACCTCACAAGGGTAAACGTAGTGTAGGAAGGAAGTCTCTTTCTAATGAGAAAGAGCACAAGGACTAGCGGTGCATGCAATAAAGCTGGAAGGAGGAAGTTTGAGAGGGACATGAGAAAGTACTACTTTATTGGTGGACGCCTTGCACAGACTGCCAGCTGAAGTGGTGGAGGCAAAAAACAGTAGGGAGTCTCAAGTATGTAAGCAATAATACCCAACAGGGTGGGCAGTATCGTGCTATACCGGACCACCCAGGGGCATAATGAGGCCCGACGCCGCAGGTGGAGGGCCTTATAGCCCCTGGAAGGTCCAGTATAGCACAATACCGCCCACCCTGGAGGGTGTTATTGTTCTTAGAAAATGGGCACAGTAGAACAATACTAATTTTATAAAAAAATTGTTAACTAAATAATTAGTTTAATATGACTTTTGTAATAAAATAGTTCCTGTACATGGATTTAACTGGTCATCTTGGTTAACCCCCAACACACAGACACACACACGAGTTGCTTCATTTGTTGGGAAATATGCTTTATATTAAACAAGCAGAGGAAGCACTGGTGTATGGCAAGCAGCAGTACTGTGTTGGGCTGCTATGGACAGCCTCGCATTCTGGTAGCTGTGTGTGTGCACATGGGGAAAGTGATCATCATCTGGAGCTGGTGTGTGTGCGCAGTCAGTCCACAGCTTGACTTCTGAGCAACAGCCTGACATTGGGACCTGAGCGGGACTCGGGAGACATCAAGCAGTGCAGGCAATCACAATCTGTGTTAGTACAGCAGCTTTTTCCCCCCTTAATAATTTTAGTTCTTTTGACCAGGTGGCAGGGATGTAGATGGGGAGTGGAGCATGGATCGGGAGCAGAGTGGTGATTGGGAGCAGAGTGGGGGTGGAGCCTAAGCAAGCCGGGAAAGATGTGTCCAGTAGCGGTGACCACGTGACGAGCTAGCGGTGTTCAAAATAGAAAAAAACGATGGGATCTAATGAATATCATCTGTGGAGGTGGACGCAAGTTACCAGCTTGACAGCGGTCAGCTGGAGTAAGGGGTGCGAGACTGCAGTTGGCAAAGTGACGCTGTTGCCATTCAGTGTGGCTATGGAGAGATGAACAGTTGCTTGCCGCATAAAAATGTGAGCTTGTTTCTATTTTTATTTTAACCTTAATATTACTAAGCTTTTCAGAGAGGAAGTCCAAACAGGCAGGTGCCACTTAGCTAAGGCATGTTGAGGAAACCAGTAGCTCTCGCTGTGCCAGAGAAAAAAATGGTGGGGATTTGAAATTCAATCAGGTGCTTTCAGCCAATGAGGAGGCAGGCTGGGCACAAGCATATGTGAGTGGGTGAAAGGGCTGGCACTTGTTATCTACTGGGCTCTACTGTCTGATAGACCAGGGCTATGAGTAGGAAACTGGCCAATCAGAAGTGAGAATTTTAGAGGCCCATTTTCTAAGTGTGGGATAAACAAACATGAGTATTAGTAATTAGGCAGGGAGAAGGAAGGGTCACCAAAGACCAATTTGGGTCCTGCGGAGACAGACTAGGCAGGGACCATCTGGGCAGGTTGGGCTGGCCAAGCGGTCTTTTTCTGCCAACAAATTCAATGTTTCTATGTTTTTCCACATTTATGTTTCTCAAGTTAGTCTCAGTTTCTGTTGAACTTTCCTGCAGCCTGTGTTTTCACTGGACTGCATTTAATTTTTATTAGTTTGGTCTAGTTGCATCCACAGTGTGCCGCTTCCTTTTCAACTTTTTTCTTTCTTTCCATGCAACCCACAGCAGGGTGGTTACTTACTACTTTCATATACACACTGAAGCATTAGCTAGCGAGGAAATGTACTGTTTATTTCACATTTTATTATGGGTCAACAAGGCATTAATGGCCTCCCTCACTTACTAGGAGCCCAGTCAGCCTTTTGATAATACAGTACTTTATTCTCCTTCTGTTTCACACCACAAGACAACAAGACCAGATGGCAGTAGACATCTTTTGTTCTTCAAACATCAACAGTCCAAACATGAATGGGGGTACAGCCCTTATATATTTTTGATGTCCTTGTAGCCTGGCACTCTCAGGCTGTCCTGGGCCCCCTCAGGATATAATGGGTCACCTACTGAGTATGTGCACTTGTGCCATGAGGGCACTGAGCTGCAGCTGGGTAGAGTTATTGTCTTGTATCCCTTCACCCTGAGCCACTTGGAGGATTGCCATGAATCACAATTCCTTGTATTCCAGGCTATGTAATTGCCTACCCCTTTGGCAGGGACAGTACCGTGGGGAGGGAAACTGTTCCCTCTCGTCTGTTTTAATTTGCTTGTCATTTATATTTAGTTGTTTAATTTTCTCTGTCTCTATCTTTTTTTTTCTCTGTGTTTAAACACGGTGTTTATTTCTTCTCTTTACTAACAGAACTGAATCACTAAGGTCGTTGATGGGGGTTATTGGCTCCGATACAGCGTTGTGCATACACCAGTTCTGACACTGTTGTCGAAGTCCTCACTAAACAAATTTGCTCCTGTGGGGTTTTAGCTCCTCTGGTCCTAAGATCAACTATTGTGGCTCTTTGGAGAAGATATTCTTGAAGATCTAGAGTTATGGTAAGTAACTTTCCTTTCTATTCATCGAAGAGGCATTGTTTTCCTAAAAAGCTTAAACCTATACATCCATATTCTTCTTTGGTCATTCTGCATATCTTGCATTGTAAAAGTCTACATATTTTAGATGTGATTGTTTAAAGCATTTTTTGAGACTCCAGGAAAACTTTCAAAAACTATTACCAGACACAATTCAGCTTAGATTGTTATAATTATAAGCAGTAATGACTGAGAATTCTGTAATTTCCAAAGGACTAACCACCAGTTGAAGGGATGGGTAGCCCGTGGTGCTGCTGAGGCCACCTCTGTCTAGCTGGTCATAAATCCAAGAAAATGACCAGCTTCAAGACTGTTATTCTGAGTATCAATCTGATAATAAAAGCAACTTTCAGTTTTGGAGTTTTGTTTAACTTACTTATGATGTTTGAGGGTTGCAGCGCTAAAAGTGGAGCACATGAACATCTTAACATTTCAGAAATTGTGTGCCACACAGCATCAGTTGGCAGCCAGCTGAATTGTTCGTTTTTAACATTAATGACAGATCCAGTAGCCAGTCAAGAACTTCACTAGGCTCATGAATATTCAATTAGATTTATGATTTTCTGTCTCTGTATCCATCTCATTCTTTATTACTGAGGGTATTTACATTAAGGCAAGATCTTTGAGTCTTACACTTCATCTCATCCTGCTATCCACAGATCATGAGCCTGTGTCTGTTAGATCAGAATCACCTGTATGGGAATAGAACACGATGTCACAAACAGTGAATTTTGACTTCCGGGGTGAGTAATCTGGGAGATAATGACCATTTTTCTTGCCAATCTCCTCAGTGACAGAGTCTGCAGTTATAAGGGAATAATGCTCACCTCAGGTGGTTGTTCAGCATGAGGCATAGCCGAGTGCAGCAGCCAACCAAGACATACATTATTCTCTTAAAATTGCATACCCTGGAGTGTCTGATCCAATTTATAAAATGGGATTTTATTTGTCAAAAAAATTATGTTGGCGAAGTGTGCAGTTGTCAGAAAAAAATCAACTGTTGTGACATGTTTTGACTAATGAAGTTGCATGATTTACATATCCTATTTTAAAATGAAATATGGTTGAATTGTGCTTGAATATTACATTTTAAATAACTGTCCTGGGTACCAGAGAAACACTCATCAGGCTCCTAGAATGCCTTGAACTAGGAGTTTTTCAACAGTAAAGTAGGTTGGCTTCAGTCTGCATGTTAAATGTGCAGTAAATAACAGGTTTTTTAAGAAAGGGCTCTATTTTCTTTGGCATCTAAATGTGGACAGTGCAGATTCAAAGAATATTTGTACATTGTCGGTGAAAAAAGTGACAGTCTTAACAAGAATATGTTTGCAAAAGAAATATGGAGCATAGAAACATAGAAACATAGAAGTTGACGGCAGATAAGGACCGCAAGGCCCATCCAGTCTGCCCATTTCTTTTTCTACCTTATAAATGTGCCATCGGCCATTGCTCTGTCAGTGGCCTATCTATTCAGTCATTTGTATTGCTCCCTTATGCATATCCCATGCCTGTTTGAAGCCCTGCACTGTATTCATAGCCACCACTTCTTGTGGTAAGCCATTCCATGCATCCACCACCCTTTCTGTGAAAAAGAATTTCCTCACATTCCCCTTAATCGGCCTCCCTCTAATCTCATGTTGTGCCCTCTTGTCCTGCTATTTGTCTTATATTTAAACATGTTAGACTCTTTCACCTTGTTTATGCCCTTAAGGTGTTTGAATGCCTTGATCATATCACCTCTCTCCCTCCTTTGCTCAAGGGTATACATATTGAGCTCCGTTAATCTGTCTTCATATGTCTTCTGATGCAGTCCCTGCACCATTTTGGTTGCCCTTCTCTGGACTGCCTCAATTTGGTTAATGTCCTTGTGAAGGTGTGGCCTCCAATACTGCATGCAGTACTCAAGATGGGGCCTAACCAGTGTCTTGTACAGAGGGATTATTACCTCCCTCTTACGACTTGTGATACCCCTACTAATACACCCTAACACCCCCCTAGCCTTACCTACTGCTTTAGAGGTCTGCTTGGATGATTTCAGGTCATCAGTGATGATGATGCCCAAGTCTCTTTCTTCCTTTGTGACTGCTAGCAACTCCCTCCCAGCCTATAGGTGGCTTCGGGTTTCTATTCCTATATGCATGATTTTGCACTTCTTTGCATTAAATCCCAGTTGCCACTCTTCTGACCATTCTGCTAGTTTATCCAGATCTCTTCTCATTCTGCCCACCCATCTGGATCATCTACTCTGTTGCAGATCTTGGTGTCATCTGCAAACAGACAAGCCTTACCCTCTAGTCCATCTGCAAGGTCACTAATGAAGATGTTGAAGAGGACTGGCCCCAGGACTGATCCTAGAGGTACCCCACTTGTGACTTGCATTTCTTCTGACTGTATACCATTTACCACCACTCTCTGTTTTCTGCCCGTCAACCAGTTTGCCACCAGTTGACCAACTTCACCCACCCGAGCCTACCCAGCTTATTTATCAATCTTCTATGTGGAACAGTGTCAAAAGCTTTGCTGAAGTCAAGGTAGGTGGCATCAACTGCTCCCCCTGGTCCACCACTCTGGTTACCCAGTCAAAGAAATCTATGAGATTAGTTTGACAGGACCTTCCTTTGTAAACCCATGCTGTCTTGGATCCTGTGCCCTATGGATTCCAGGTGTTGCACTATCCTTTCCTTAAGGAGTGCCTCTATAATCTTGCCCACTACTGAGGTAAGACTAACCGGTCTGTAGTTCCCCGCCTCCTCCCTGCTACCACTCTTGTGGAGCGGGATCACATGAGCCCTTCTCCAGTCTTCTGGGACCTCTCCTGTGCTCAGAGACTCACTAAACAATTCTGCTAATGGCTCTGCTAGTTCCTCCTTTAGCTCCTTAAGTACCCTGGGATGTATGCCATCAGGTCCCATTGCCTTATCCACCCTGAGCTTAGCAAGCTCTTGTAGGACCCTTTCTTTTGTGAAGGGAGTAGTGCTCACCTCCCTCCCCCCGTTCATGATGCTGAGCTGTGGGCCCTGCCCTACCTTCTCTTCAGTAAATACTGAGCAAAAGTATCTGTTTAGGATATATGCCTTTACAGGGTCCTCCTCCTCACATGCTCCCTTTTCTCCATTAAGCTTAGCAATACCCCCCTCTGGATTTTCTCCTTTCACTAATGTATCTATAGAAAGTCTTGTCACCTTCTTTTACTGTTCGTACTAGTGTTTCCTCAGTTTGGGACTTTGCCTGCCTTACTGCCTTACCTGCTTCCCTTAGGGCAGTTTGGTATGCCTCCCTATCTTCATCCCGCTGTGTTCCTTATATTTCCTGAAGGCCAGCCTTTTGGCTCTGACCTTTTCTGCTACTGTATTTGAGAACCAAAGTGGTTTCCTTCTTCTTTTGCACTTCCTTTTCTGTCTAACACAATGGGATGTTGCTTCAAGTATGCATCCTTAATGCTTGCCCACTTTGCCTGTACCCTCACCTGTGTTTCTTTTGCCAGGGCTAGCTTAACTCTGTTGGCCATCTTATCAAAGTCAGCTCCTCTGAAGTCCCATATTTTGCCTTGGAATGGGATGATTTAGATGTAGTAGCCAAATTGAACCATACCATGTGATGGTCACTGGCCCCAGGTGACCTTCTACCTGGAGATCTGTGATCCCTTCTTTGTTAGTCAGTACTAGATCTAGGATAGCCCTGTCTCATGTGGGTTGCTGTACCAGTTGTTTGAGGCCTTCCTGCAGGAATCCACTATGAGTCTAGTTCTGGCAGATGTTCCTGCTGGTATTGACCAATCTGTATCTGGCATGTTGAAGTCTCCCATTATCAGAACCTCCCTTTAGCTGTCATGTTTTGTATATCTTCTAACAGTAATGTGTCTATGTCCTCCCTCTGGTCTGGGGGCCTGTAGACAACCCAGTTCTTATAGCTGTCCCATTTCCTGTTTCCAGGGTGACCCACAGTTCTTCTGGCTCCTTATGTGTATTCTGAATTTCTGTAGCTTTGATATTTTCATTAACATACAGGGCCACTCCTCCCCCTTTTTAGCATCGGTCTCTTCTGAACAATACATAGCCTGGTACTGAAGTCTCCCAAGTGTGGTTACTGGTAAACCACGTCTCACTAATTGCTACTATGTCCAGTTTAGCCTCTGACATTATTGCCTGCAGGTCTGGGATCTTATTTCCCAGGCTGTGAGCATTTGTGTACATGATTTTCCATTGGCCAGATTTTGGTGTGTTAGTTGTTGGGTGAAGTTTGGCATTACTCCTGTGCGTCGTATGGGGAGACAAACCTTTTTTCTTACCTGGTGATGCAAATGAATGGCAAACATGCTGAATTCCTGTTTGACCACTAGCTGAGGGGGGAGGGGTGTTCTTCCCATTCGACGTATGGGGTGCTGCACCCCTCTCCCCATTTGCTAGTTTAAATATTCTGCAAAGACGTCAAACTTCTGCCCCAATGCACTGACTCCCTCTTTAGTCAGATGCAGTCCATCAAATTTAAAGAACTTTCGCTCCCAGAACTGTTGCCAGTTCCCTACAAATCTGTGTCCTTTTTCCTGGCATCAGTCCTTGAGCCACGTGTTTAGCTCCCCTATCTCCCCTTCTCTGACCTTCCATCCATCTGCTCCCTCTCCCAGACTGGCAGGATCTCAGAGAAGGAGATGCCGGATGAAATAGATGATAGTTTGTTACCCAACCTAGTCAGGTGTTCCTTGGTCTCCACAACTGACCGGCTGGCGAGATCATTAGTCCCTATGTGTACTAGGACATCAATGTTTTCTCCTGCTTTGTGAACAATTTTAGCAATGCGGTCAGTGTCTCTCCATGCTGATGTACCTGGGAGACATCTGACCATCACCCTAGTGGAGATGGGTATCAACTCCCCGAATCATGGAGTCTCCTATGATCAAGAATTTTTGGATTTCCTTTGTGCTTGTTTAGTTTTGGTTCCTGATTTGGGTGAGTTTTGTTGTGCTAGCTCCTGTGCCACAGTGTTCTGCTCTGCAGTGTCTTCTGCCTCTTTATTTGATTTCGGAGATAGAGGCAGATACCTGTTTAGTGTTTATATGGTTTTGGAGGTAATGTGTTGGAGAGCAGAGGTGATGGGGCACCTGATTTGCTCCTCCTAACCACCTGCCAACCTCCTGGACCAACTACCCTCTCTGTCGGCAGTTTTCTGTTGGATGCTGGGGAAATGGCAGGTGGTTCTTATAATGTATTTCCTCTTCAATATGAAATTTGAGGCGTGCAATCTCTGCCCATGCTGCCCGGAGCTGAGCCCTAAGATCTCCAAAGGCCCAGCATGTAGGACAGTGTCCTAAATCCTGTAAGACTGTCCTTCTGAAAATTGTTCCACAGTACCTGCAGTTGATGAAATCCATTCCAAATAAGTTGCTGGGTTTGTAACCTAGTCAGAGTAATTAGAAGGAAAAAAAAATGCAAGTAATGGTTTAATTGTGCTTTGTTTAACTTGTTATAACAAGTTAAATTACTAGTGCCCCTGTAAATGAGATCACCTTGTGGAGCAGTAACGCAGTCTTAAATAGCACAGCAGATGAATGGTGATGAGCGATTATTATTCTCCAAAAATAAAGTAGCGGTCCTCGTGTTTTTCAAAGATAACAATCTTCTATTTCATGTTTTATATTACACCAGCATTTCTATTCTCATGCCATTTTCAAAGTGACATTTTCAGGCAGCATGATTTAACAGCTGCTTCTCATACAAGTCTTTGGATTTGTGTGCTGCATGCTTGCCGTAGTCTCCCAGTACTTTTATACGCAGCAGCTTTAGTGTTTCTAATAAAACACTTCTTCTGTAGCTCTTGTTTTAAACAGAAGTGACCGTACCTGCAGATATTTGTAGCTGTAAAACAAACAATGAGCAATGAAAGTGACTAGTCTGTCAATGCAATTGGGCATTCATGGTTCAAGCTGTCATCGAGAGCCAAGCCGTGGGACTGTAGGTCAGCTTACAAGGCAGTCATTGAATCAATGCTACCACGCTAAATACATATATAAGTCAACACAATATTATATAAGCAAACAAAAAAAACTGCAAGCGCTGCTATAAAACAATGGGTTAGTAATGGTTCATTGAAGTTGATATGTTAGGAGAGGCTTCGGAATCCCATTCTTGAAAGAATGAGGTAAGACTGGCAAACAACAGTGTCCTTTGTCAACACAGTAAGCCCTCACCAAAGGCTGTCTGTTACATAGACGGTTTTCTGTCATCAGAGCTGTCACCACCTGTCCTGACCTGACCAGAGCAGTACTGGTTGTGCTGGGTGCATTCTGACCAAAAACAGGAAAATGGAAGACATACTAATCAGAGACTTGAAAAACATTATTTGTTACTATTTTTAAGAAGAGCCGGGGAACTTAAAAAACTTAAGGAACTGGTGTACTGCCTAAAACTATTATTAGTTTATGAAAACATTCATCTGTTACCTTTTATATCAAGGTACTTTTTCTTTTCCTTTTGGTAAATTAGAAGGTTTTTTACCTGATGTTAGTTGGTGTGGTGTGTAGAACAGCACTTGGTTGGGCAGCTGACATATCTAGCTTTGTTCCTCCCAAGACATTAGCAACACTGTGATTTCACTGACAGTGACATCACAACTGCTCAGAAAGAGCCACTCGGCAGCTTTCAGGTCAGTCACCTGTGATGTCACTGTCAGTAACGTATACTGCTAATGATGTAATGGGAGGAATAGAACTAGATATGTCAGCTGCCAGGCAGAGGGCTATTCTACAAATCCAGCATGATACTATACTATTACATAGAAAACTTTCTAATAAGCAAAAGGAAAAATACTTAAAAAATGAAAAAGTTACAACTGACTGCTTCTTAAAATGTGTAATATTTTCCTGTCTATTTTTGGTTCTACTAGCTCTTTAAATGATGTCAAACTGAGTTGTATGGAAATCGATATAAGCTCAATATAAGCAAACAAAAACAAAACTAACATAAGAAGCCTTGGATTTAATTAACCAAAGAGACAAAGGCTATTGGACTGGGTATAAAACAAAAAGTTATTCAGGGACCCTCAAGGGATGGGCGTGGGAAGACTCTGGTTCTTTGTTCAAATGTGGGACTAGTTTATGCAGGGGAGGGGGGAGTGAAAAGCTGTGGCACCATACAGAATTTTTCCTGCCTTGGAATAAACAGAGGGCTGGACATTAAGAAGGACTATAATTACTGGTGATCTCGTTTAATGACCAGACTGGCACCACTTTCAAACGCTGTAATAACTGGGTTCCATTCTGTAATAACTAACTGGTTATTACGATATTTGGTGCCAGCCTGATTTGAAACTGATAAAGAGAAAGTAAGTTTTAACAAACTTACATGTGTGCAATAATCATTGTTAATCTGCAGTACTAATCACAATCACAGTATTTCAGGCACATAAAATCAGTCAAATAGAGGTAATAAAACCAGCAGTTTAAAAAGGTTGTTTGTTTAAAATCAATCCTGGCTCCATCCCACCTGTTTTCATCATGTCACAGCTCTAAGACATACTGAACTCTGCCCCCCCCCCCAATTTGCATAAATCATGTTTTAAACAAAACAAGCACATTTTTACTAATAAAAGTCAAGTTTGTGATGCCAGCGACCCGGGTTCAGGAATGGACCTGGGGTGCTGGAGGGCTGGCTGGGAAGAGAAGGCTTGAGTGTTGTCAGACTGCTCGCCTTCCGTCGGGAGGAGGGGATCTGGCACCTGCTGACTCCCGGCAGAGGCTACAGGTAGGGCAGTGTGCTGGGTCCCATTGACTCAAGGGGGCATGGTGGATGTCAGCATTTGCACCCAGATGTCAGTGAAATGCCGTGCCTCAGGGGAAAACAGAAAATGGCACTTCAAGGTCCTACCGGATGATGGTCGGCAGCTCTCACTGCCACAGAAAGCCCTGGATGAGCCTATGGTCCACCTCAGCAGCATCCCTGGTCAAGACGTAGTGCGCTGGCCTTCCCCACCAGTGCCTTACCCCTCAGAAAAGGGGGACCCATCCGGCCAAGGGTTACGCTGGATTACCTGGGGGGGGCTGCAATGTGGGGTCGTGACAGCTGTCGGGTGCAGGGTGGGAGCGAGGCAGAGGTGGCATGAAGGAGTGGCCAGTCAGAAGCTGGAAGGCACACAAAAAAAAAAAGAAAAAAAGTCCAGTAAGGGCAGAAATATTTTATTTAAAGTAGAAGAATGCAAAAGATTAAGCCTGAATAGATATGTGTGCAGCAGGGTGACAACAAGCACAGAAGCTAAGAAAAAGTCACCAGTGCCACTCTCTGTCTCGATCCCATTGTTAAATGAAAAGAATCACATTAGATAAAAACAAATCTGGTTCTTTTTTGGGGTCAACAAGTCATACAAATCCTGCACATTTTATAACCATCTGTGCAAAATCTCATTTACCTTCTCCACGTGCAGTTAACAGTTTCTTCTCTCCTTGCACCACTGCCTTCCTTGTTTTCTGATGGTGTTTTGTTTTTATTTTTTACACCAGCAATGATATAAAATAAAGGATGGAGTGTTACATCATTTGTTTTTGTTTATTTACACACCTCAGGTGTGTCATACTGTGACAAACCACTCATGCTTCACACTCATGGTTTCTGTGGTATTACACACCTCAGGTGTGTAAAAAAACTCATATTGTACATCACCCCATCCATTACTGTGCATGTTTTCTGAGTACTTACCATTGGCAGTGTCACAGTGGCAATGACACGCTGCTGGTCGGAAAGTTCTACATGATGCAAGGATGATTGCCACCCTGCATCACTCCTGGGCTGCTGCCATGATGCAGCATGTGATGCCAGGGAGCATTGAGTGTTGACCACTGCAAGGAGTCTGCTGGCTCTATTCACATATATACCATATTATCTGTCTGCTGGAGTGAGGAATGCAAGACAGGCTGGACAGTGGTCTGAGGAGCAGTACTGGAGGCAGAAATATTTCTGACTCAGATGTCCCTCGGCCCAGTGCCACCCTGGAACCTGCACGCTCAACACCGAAATGGAAAACAGGGTACCACGACACAACAATGCCTGTGTCACTGGATCAAACTGCACAGGCATTGACTGTTTTTGAGGTGGCTTTCCTGCCATCCCATTACTCCTGTTGCCACCTTAGCTGTTGGGGGCTGTGTATGGCATCTATTTGTGGTCCTGGAGTACAGATATCATATTCTAGGACATGTATTATATAGTCCCAGTTACTACACCATAGATTCACATCCACAGCCACTCTCAAACAGTACATTACAGATCCTTGTATTTACCAGATTTCTCAAATAAGATGCTGCCTGTATCTCAAACTTATAGGAGTGAATGGGCTCCTTGGCAAATAACAGCTCCTGCTCCTTCCAGAGGCTGTCCTCCACCTGTCCCTAAGTTATAGGGTGGCAGTCAGTTCATACCCCCTGGGGTCTGAACTTTCTCTGCATGAAGAGGTACTGGCTCTTTTCACTGGCCCCAGTATGTTGGCTGCATTGGGCAAAGCACAGTTCCCCAAGGCCCAGTTAATGAACTATACTGCCTGATCTAGGATACCCCTTCAGGGATGAGATAATAACTCCCAATGGCCTCTCTAAATAGTATCCCAACAACTCCCATCTCTCACCCCTGTTTGATTGCCCAGGTTTTTCCCATGGTGAAATGGGTTAAAGGGACTCTGTCAACCCCATTTGGCCTCAAACTGTCCCCAGTTTAAAAAACATATTTTAAGATTGTTTACATTCTGTAGAATATGCTGATGTAGCTGGAAGTTTGATTTGTATTCCTTTTTATGTTTGCTTGTACGCATGCACAAGAAACATATTGCAGAAGCTTGCTGTAGTAGCGAGTTGTGGAGGCATGGCAGTGTTGTGGCCAGTGCCAGCAGTCCATTTTGGGGCTGGTCTCTGTGGTGCCAATAGAGGAGCACACTGTTGATGACAGCAGTATTGTAGCGTGCCACAACTTGAAGAAACTCACCACTGCAATCAGGAAGTGCCCTGTCATTTGACAATCAGCTGTTTTTGCTGCTGGGACAGTCCCTGATTCCAGCGGCAAATCACAGCTTGCCTTGTCTGGTGTCCCATTTCAATAAACATGGTAGCAGCTGTCACCATCTGCCTCTCACAGTCCCCATGAAAGCTGACAGGATTGCCCAATCCCCCTGTTGGCATGCCCCCGCCCCAGTTCATTTGCCAATGGGGTAGCCCAGTCCCTGTTGGCATAATGTCCACATTTATTTTAAATAAAAATGGTGGCAGCTTTTGCAGTCCTCCTCTCACAGTCCCCATAAAAAACTGACATGGTGCCCAATCCCAAGTTTATTTGCTGATGGGGGAGCCCAATCCCCATCGGTGTAATGTCCCCCCCATTTGTTGTGTGATGAGAGGGGTGCCCAATCCCCCTTGGTTCATGTGCCTCCCCAAACACTCTATGTGCTGATGGGGTATCCAATCCCTGTCGGCTACAGTACCCCCCCAACAAACACCCAGGTGGCATGCTGGGAGCCCACCCCAGCTTGCCAAACTACCTGTAAAAAAGGAAACCTTCCCATGTTGTTTTTTAATTTTTTTTAAAACCTGTGAACAAGAAAATGGTCCCTTGCTGTCTGCGGTGCCCCCCTCCTCCAACCCGCACCCACCCTCTGCGCACCCCACCTCCCCACACCCCCTCACCCCATACTTACTTCTACAGCCCGGTGTGATGATCTTCGGTGGAGCGGGAACACGTCTGCACTCTTCAAAGCTAACCGTGAACTGAAAAAAATGCCGGTAAGCTGTATAATGGCATAAATGGGAAGGGGAATCAACTTATGTGGATATCTCAGCCATTTTTGTGAATTTTGGCACCAAATTTTCAACATGGGGTTCTTGGGACCTCATCTCATGAATTCAGTAACTGCCATCTGCTGTTTCAGTCTCGAAAGGTGATTTTGCAGTCACTGCGTGGAATCACCTTTTGGGACCGATTAATGAAATGACAGTGTCACTGTTCATGAGGTGGGCTCCCAAAAAGCCTATGTTGCAAATTTGGTGAAAAAAATCAAAAAAATGAAAGTGTTACAAGTGTGCATTGTGCAGTTTCTAAGCACACTCATAACTTTGCAAATTTGTATTATTTTCACTGCAGATTTTCAACACTGGCATTTTTTCACACCTCCTTATGAACAGTACAGCTGTCATTTTTCACATCTTGGCCGAAATGTGTTTTCTCACTTCCAGCGCACAGTAGCGAGGTCACTGTGGAAAATCAATGTTTGGGACAGAGTAAGAAAATCTCAGTGACACTGTTCAAGAGCAGAGCTCCCAAAAATGCCTATGTTGAAAATTTGGTGACAAAAGTCCATAAAATGACTATGTTACGAGTATGCTTTATGCAGCTTCCATGCACACTCATAACTTTGAGAATTTGTAATATTTTCACTCAAGATTTTCAGCATTGTCAATTTTGCACACCTATTTATGTACAGTATAGCTGTCATTTTTCACATCCTGCCCTAAATGTGTTTTCGCACATCTGATGCACAATGGCGCAGTCGCTGTGGGAAATCAATGTTCAGGACAGATTAAGAAAATCATAGTGACACTGTTCGTGAGTAGAGGCCACAAAATGCAAATGTTGAAAATGTGGTGAAATAATTCTACTAAATGACTGTGTTATGAGCGTTCGTTGCACAGTTTTCCACGTACGCTCGTAAGTTCGAGCATTTTTTAATATTTTCACTCCAGATTTTCAACATTGCCATCTCTTTACACCTCCCTATGAATGGTACAGCCGTCATTTTTCACATTCTGCCCAAACTGTGTTTTTGCACATCTGGTGCAGAATGGCGCGGTCGCTGTGGGAAATCAACGTTTGGGACAGATTAACAAAATCACAGTGCCACTGTTCATGAGCAGAGGTCCCAAATGCTTTCATGAGGTGGGGAGAGGGGTCACAAAAGTGCCATGTTGAAAATTTGTAGTGCAAATACTAACAAACACCCGGGGCATTAGGGTTTCTAACCATAACGTCCCACCCTGTACAGACTGACAGGCATCAAGGGTGTGCCTTTAGATTCCTGACTGTAATGCTCATGCCATTCCACCCCCAACCTGAAGCCAGTGACAGGCATTGAGGTGTGCCTTGAACTCTTTGGCCCCAGACTTCACCCCATTCTCTTATACTGCACCCATTTCAGCGTATGTCCTTATGAAATGGGGTGACTATAAAGCCGAACACCCCAAGGAACACCTCAGCACTTCTCAGTGTTTGCAGGATAGGGTGAGGTGAAATGCCATGAGCATTATGGGCAACAACCCAAAGGCACACCTCAATGCCTGTCCATCTCTGCAGGGTGGAGGTGGGGTCGACATGAGTTCAGTACTTCACTGCCATTCCTATTCTGCATCTAACTCCTGCACATCCAATGCTAATATCAGCAAGCAAACATTCGTCATTGACAAATGGTTGTTTCTATTTAAAAGGATAAAACAGACTGCCCACCATGCTGGTGTTACCACACCAAAATTTGTTTACATTTTTTAATCAACTCCCACTATATCTTTCCTGGATTTGAGAACACCCCCAACACAGTCTAGCCACTCAGGATGCAGTGAGAGCAGAGGAGACTATTGCATCATGAGTGGATACACTGCTTGGGCATATCCCTAATGTTCAGGAAGTGAGCAATAAGAGCAGAGCAAGGATTTGAAACAAAACATGGTTGAGTATAATTAAATAATTATTATGCATTTCAGTTCTACTGAGAAATGAGGCAGGTTAAACCCCCAGCAACACCAATGAGTTTTAGAGCAGGCGTGTAATTGCAAAATGTAGGTTTTCAACTTGAAATAGTATGATGTAACAAGGGTTGAAAGTATCCCTTTAAAATGGTTTGCATCAGAATAAAATCTGGGGTGATATATATTTATCAGTGCAAGGTCTTTTCCCATTTTAAATCCTCTAGGTTTCGCCTTCTGAATGTCTTTGCTCCAAGATACTCTCTGTCCTGCACAGTAGTATCATTGGCACATTGGCAACAAGAAGCTTTGATCAGGTCTCCAGTTTATGGATGGAGGGTTCAAAAGTGAGCATCATGATTTTTGCACAGTCACATGACATTGTGGCAAATGTTTGGATGTTGCTTGACCTCTGAAAAGTTGGTCTAATGGGATCCGATATTTGGACACAATTTGGCACAATTTTGTCAAACACAGTGGTGGATGCATCAAATAATTAAAAAAAAATGATAGAATTCCAAAAGGAAAGGCAGCCTGAGGTCTGCTGGTGCTTTTGCTTTTAGCTCACCAGTAAACTTGACCATAAGCTGCAAAACATAGGCAGATAACTCACAAGGTCCTATTTTTCTCACTTTATTTAGTGCCATTTAAGTGTAGAGAAGTACCTAAGGTTAGCGTACAGCTAGCAGCAGACACACGCCAACAGAGCCAGCTGACAACATGACCATATGGTGCCGTAGCTGTATGATAACTTTTATGCACTTCTGTACACTTTAATTGCACTTAATAAAGTGAGACAGATGGGACTTTGTCAATGCTCTGCCTATTTTTTTGCAGTTTATGATCTGAAAAATGGTACTTATGTCAATTTGATGACATAAGCTGCCACAAATTTTGGAAACTGTTTCAAAAACCTGAGCACCTATGAAAACTGGGTGCTTGCAAAATGAGAGGATGCTGATGAATGCAAAAATCATGTCTGCATCAGCATCTGACCATTTCAGGTCTTGTTAAATGAGTATAGTATACTACTCACTGCTGTGTTGCATGCAGGGCTGTCTTTGTTTAAGTAATAAGTCATGACAGAGTGTGCTTTGTGCTGAGTTAATAGCATGGCTTGGGTGGGTTAAAGCAAGAGACTAAAGGCTGAGTGCTTCCACCACCCAAGAAGTGCCATTATCCCAGTACAGTACACATCCTGGAGTGCCTTGTTGCAATTATAAAATGGATTGAATTAAATATTAGTAATTAATTAAAAAAAACTACTGTTATTTTTATTGAATTTTAAATTATTCAAAAAACTAGAAAAAAGTGCAAAAAAGAAAAAAAAAGTAGTGCTACTATGTATCTGTAGTGCAGATATTCTGCCACAGGGTGGTGCCATTGTTATATGAAACATCTTTGTCAGGCTATTACATGGTTCTCATTTGGGGTTGCTAAATGTTTGCTCCAGAGAAATGAGTGCCTGTGGCAAACCAGAGGTATACTGAAACATGCTGGATACTTTACACGTGTTAAAAGACATGTTCCAGTATTCCAGTCAGGCACTAACCAGAATGAGATTACCAATGACAGCCCCCTCCTGACCAAGGTAGTATGTGGCCAGTAGCATGCTATGGGAATTGCAGCAGTAATCTGGCTGCTAGGGCAAACTAATGGCAATTGCTTCTGTGGCGCAATCTGCTAGATTTGTACTTTAAGATGAAAATGACTCCATAACACTAGCAAGGCACTATATAGTCATTTGCATGTCAATAGAGCCTCATTACAGGCCCAGAGCACACACATCTTGCAACCCCCCTCCACCCCACTCAGGGCTACTGACCAGGTACTGCAGTATTCAGCCCTGGAGTCCAGTGGTCCTTCCGCTTCCAATCCCCCCATCCTGACTGTCATAAAGTTATCCTGATTTCCATTGGTTCCCCGCTGACCTCCCCGATGGTAAATGTAGGCAAAGTTCCTGGTGTCTAGTGGTTCACACATCCTCTGAGTACCCACTGTGACTGTCTTTAAATTTCCTTGGTGTACAGTAGTCCCCACCCCCTCATAGGTTCAAAGCCCCCACCCAACCCATCCTGTCCTCCCCACAGCCACCCCCTTGGCCCCCCTTTCAGAGTAGATGTGCCCTCCACATCCCCATCAGTGACTGGCACAGTCTCTCCACTTGCTTCCATGACTGAACACCGATTGACAGTTCCCAGTCATGTGCCTACTGTAGAAACAGCTGTTTACAGCAGCTGCATGATCATGAACTGTCAGTTGGCAGACAGCTGCAAAGGTGAGTGGAGGGTCTGGTGACATATCTGCTATGGGGGGGCAGGATGAACACAGTGGGGACAGGGCATTTGGGTCAGGGTTGGAGACTTTATAACTACAGGGGGGGTGGGGAACCTCTGGACACCAGGGAAAGTTTATGACAGTTATGCAAGGTGCCCAGGAGGGACCACTGAACACCAGGCAATTTCGTGATAGCCATGGTGGGGGGTGGCGGTACAACTGGACACCAGGGAAATTATGACAATTGAATGGTTGGGTGCTCTTGGGAGAGTGGAGAGACCACTAGACACCAGGGCAACTACTTAACATGAACAGCGAGGTAATCAGGGGTGGGGGCATCACTGAACACCAGGAACATGCCATATCATTACCAAAGGGGTGCTAGGGAGTAGAGAGACCACTGGACATCTGGGAAATACAATTCCTTTCATGGTTGGGTGTTTGGTAGTGGAGGGGTAGCAGTTAGTGGCCACAGGTTGTAAAATCTGGTTTGGGAAGGCAGTAATTAGTTAGGCACTTATGGCTAGTTACCACCCCTTCAAATTTACCAGCATTCCGGTGTGCCTATATTCAAGGTGCTATCAGCTACTTTGCATAGGTGCAGCGGCTTGATTTAGGGCCAGTCACAGACAGTTAGTGACTCGCTAACCATGCCATCCGCTATGGCATTTTGCAATCCTTCCATGCTTTGGGGGCGCAAAGTGGTATTAACGGGTTGCTTACCTGTTTTGCAGTTGCTAATGCACTCTGAGTATCCTCACTTCTGTGTTTGTCCCTACAGCTAAGGGTAAAATATTCAGCAGCCTTCATGCTGCTTGATGTGGCTACAAGTTCCTGTTTGAAGGATGCAGCCATGCACTTTTATTTTTTTATTTGTCAAGCTGCCATTGGAATTTCGTAACTCTTTTTTTCTGAAACTGCATCAGTAGGTTTGTTATGGAGGAGTGCAGCAGCTGGTGAACTACAAGAGAACACTGCACATGTAGAGTGGGAGCCGAGTCCAGTCGAATAACTAAAAATGAAATTCAGAGTGGGAGCCGAGTTCGATCATGTAATTTAAATGGAGCTTCAGTTTTTTTTTTCAAGCTGCACAATGCAGTCAGCACTTAGTAGTAGTTTCACTTGTAGTGTGGATAACATGATTTGGCAGCAACCCTGGCAGTGTTGTTGGCACTCTGAGCAGGCAGCAGTAATTTTGGGAGGTTCAGCAGCAGTGTCCTTGAAGTCAATAAATGATAATGAAAAGAAAAACATTAAATAACAGCCCTTGTGTGTGTGTGTGTGTGTGTGTGTGTGTGTGTGTGTGTGTGTGTGGTGGTGGTGGTGGTGGTGGGGTGCTGTGCAATACTGGCAGCCTTGTTATGAGAGGGAAACTTAAAAGCAGTGATGCCACAGTTGCTGGCCTGGATAAAATGGTCATGGGAGTTCTTGTGCTGTTATGCTGAGATATCAGCATGGAATTCTGATGTCCTCAACCAATCAGCTTTTTAGATTTTTTCTACCCATTTCATAATTAAGCAATAATACACAATAGGATGGTATATCATGAAATATCGTCACCTCATGGGTGTGTTGTGAGGCAAGAGACTATGTTGAGTGCCTTCAACCAGTGAAGAAGTGATGATATGCCATGCTATACCACACCTGGGAGTGCATTATTGTAATTATAAAATGGCTGTTATCGTCATAATCACTTTTGAACTGTGATGATATATGAAGATATCATCATGGGCCAAAGATTGTTTCAGCCAATCATCTTCCAGGATCTCTCCTCTCTATTTTATAATTTCAGTTATCACCTTCATGTTACACTACCCAAAGACATCACATCCCTACTCCTAGTTTGTGCATTCATATGTAAGTTGATGTTTCAATGCCGGGGCACAACTCACCTATGAGTAGCATGCTTATTTAACAAGATTGTTTCTTGCCCTGAGAGTTGATCTCCAACATGAGGACATAATCAGAGCTGCATGTGTTACATTTAGCCAGGTTCATTATGGCTACTTTTTAGAAAAATAACATTTTCTGTCTGCAATTTAGAAACATACTAGTGCATTAAAATTGATCATGAATGCAAAGAAATGAAAAAGAACACAATGGCCCAGATATTCAGAAGGGTTGCGCATGGCGCAACACAGTTGTGCCATGTGCAACCCACTGATGCACCCCAGCGTGATATTCAAATGGGGATTGAGCCTGGCACAAATCCTGATGCGTCGGAAGACTCGGAACGCATCAGTAATGTATGCGGCACTGGTGGGGGGGCGTGCCCATGCATACTCCGCACATCCCAATATTCAGCCCGGGATGTGCTGAGTCCATGCATGCACAACCCCTACTTGCGCTGCACACAGGTGAGCCAAAAAAAAAAGGAACAACGTCTGGCCACCCACAGGTGAGCTGCCATATTGCAGGGTGCAACATGGCAGCTGCCACCTGTGGGTGGCCACCCGAGCTCTAGCTGCACTTTCGTGACGGTGCCCCCCCATGCCCGATCGCGGGCATAAGTGGAATAAAATATTCGTCCAATATCCCTGGTGGTCCAGTGGACTGCTTCACGCCTGATCGCGGGCTTAAGTATTGATATATATGTCCAATATTCCTGGTGGTCCAGTGGATTGCTCGCAGCCCAGTCGCGGGCATATGTTCTATTTAAATGTCCAATATCCCTGGTGGTCCAGTGGACCACTCCTAGCCCGATCGCAGGCATATGTTCTATTTAAATGTCCCATATCCCTGGTGGTCCAGTGGACTGCTCGCAGCCCGATCGCGGGCATATGTTCTATTTAAATGTCCCATATCCCTGGTGGTCCAGTGGACTGCTCGCAGCCCGATCATGGGCATATGTTCCATTTAAATGTCCAATATCCTTGGTGGTCCAGTGGACTGCTCGCAGCCTGATCGTGGGCATATGTTCTATTTAAATGTCCAGTATCCCTGGTGGTCCAGTGGACCGCTCGCAGCCCGATTGCGGGTGTCAGTAAAACATTAATGTCACACCAACCTATCCCTGGTGTACCCCCTCCCCACCACTCCTCTGCCCAAGTCATACTATTATTAAATCTTTAATAATGCATCCAGAGTTTTGATTGATTGTTATAGAAATAGTTGTTACCCATTTTATAAGAGCAATAAGACACTTCAGGGTGTGGGTTGTTGATTGATAAGAGCACTACCCAGCTGCTGTAGTCACTCGGCGCGAGCGCCTCGTGCCTAACAACGCACCTGGGGGCGTGCTCTTATCAATCAACAACCCACACCCTGTCATGTCTTATTACTTTCATACAGAATGGTAGTTCTGCTTCTGAAATACTTTTTGATATTCTTTTTTAATTTGACAGAATTCTGGAAAGCATTTTTATATAAACTGCAGACTAATATTCTGCAGATTACAAAATCCACGTAACATTATTCTACGGTTTGTGGAAAATAAATCTGTAAACTGCTGAGTACTGTTCCATGGTTTACAGTATGTAAACTGTGAATTACTAATCTGTAGTTATAAACAAAAGCATTTCTTTTTCAGAATTTCGGAATTAATCTTCTGCTGGAATTCTGTGGAAAAAGGTGGAAATTCTGAAGTTCCATTGGAATGTCAGAGGAGATATAATTTGAAAGTTCCGTTCAGCTCTTACTCTGACTAGAAAGCCTTTTTGAAGAATACTATACATTTCAGCTCAATTGATTTATTGGAAAGCCAGTCTCTTTTTCAATTGCACACTGTACAGTTGAGAAAATTACAGCAGATAGTGACAACAATAGGTAATGGAATAGATAGAAATATAAAAATTAATTATGCAGTCGTCATTTAAACTAGGTTTTTACCTGGTGGAAGTGTGCAAAGTAAACAAACAAAGAAACTCCTTGCTTTCCTGAAGTTCACTGGCACAGCCTTCAAACCCCATGTTTAATTTTTATGGATCTTATGAAAGTGAAGGACCATGTCACAGATCTTTGAATGTGCAACTTCACCAGCAAAATATAACTTCCCCAGTGAAACTGCCATTCCGTGAAGCGGCTTACCAGTTTTCCCAAAATTAGATATCTGGACCAGGACCATGACCTCCTTTCTTCCAACCAGTTGCCCCTCCTCTTATGAGCTAATGATGCTCCCTCCAGCCAGCTGCTTTTCCTGTAGAGGCAGTGGTTGGGGGTTCATGTATCTGAATAAAAGTTGAGAGTTTAAAGGCCTGTGGCATTGAAAGAGCATGTCAGTTGACTGTGCTGCCTATCATTGCGGCAGCAGCACCCACAAACCATTAGGATTTAATTAAGATAGGTAAAGAGGTCTGGTGAAGGGAACATCATCAGTTGGGATGCTCAGATGTAGCAAAATCCATTCTGTTAGGATTTTTTTAGAATTTTGCAAGATCCGATTCTGGACCATTACCCAAAATCCTAGCAAAAAAAAATCACTTCTTGCATGGAATTAAAATTAGATTTTGGATTCTGGAATCAGATTTCAGAATCTGATTCTAATTCTGAGTCCGAGTTGACCATGTTAGGATTTTTGATCTTTAATTCTGAAAATTCTAAGAATGGACTGGAATTAGAGTAATTTGATTTTGATTAACCTGATTCTGGGCAGCCCTAATTTTCAGCCTGCCAGGGGGCATGTGCAAAAAGGGGACTGCTGCTAGCTATTGAAGGTCCACTTCACAGATCTTTGAAGGTGCAACTTGGCCGACAAAATATAACTTCTCTAGTGCAGTTGACTTTTTTTGAAGTGAGTTGCCAATTTTTCCAAAGGTAGACACCTGGACCCCAACCATGACAGTCTTTCTCCCATACCTCTCAACTGTCCCTGATTTTCAGGGACGTCCCTGATTTTGCCTCAAAATTTTACTCTGTCCCTCCTAAAATTTGTGTTTCTGTGGCTAAACAGTGGAAATTGTAAGCACAAAATAATATCAAGCATTAAAGCTACAGACTTGTTCTTAATTAGAAAATGCATTCTGCACTAAGCCCCATATACTACCAGCTTTCTGGGTGAATATCTTTAATTTTGAAGATGTGTCCCTGATTTTGGTCCTTTGTCCCTGATGTTTTTAAGCCTTGTCCCTGATTTGTGAGGCAGGAGGTTGAGAGCTATGCTTTCTCCCAACCAGTATTCTTCCTCTTATGGGCTAATGATGCCCCTACCAGCCAGCTGCTTTTCCTTCACAGGGAGTGGGTTATTTCAATAAAAGATAAGAGTTTAGAGGACAAACTTAAAGCCATGTGTAGCTGCCATTAGTATTCCCCCAATTCTGCCTCACTTCTCAGCCTGTACCCTTCCCCCTCACCCTATACCCCTAACATTCTCCCCTACCCCTCTATCCCTTTCCTTCCTGGCCCCTATAACTTATGCCTCCCTTTGCCCCCCCCTTGCCTTCAACCTTAACTGATTTTCTGTATTACCATGTACTTATTTATTTGCTCACCTCGTGGCACGTTTCATGTACCGTCTCAAACTTTTATTGCTTGCTAATTCTGTATTTGCATGTTCTGTTGTATCATTTTGTATATAATGTATCCATTTTATACCTTCATTGGTTTGAATTGTATTGCTATTTACTGCTTTATGTGCTTTGGACCTTCTGCTAATGTTGTTACCCCTTCAATATGATGCTCAATATGATGTTTGTCTTGTTTTTAATAAGCTGTTATGTGCATAGGACTTCCTTGTGAATGAGCCTGCTTAATGGAGTTTTCCTACAATAAACTGAAACTGAATTGTGTTTTTGAAGGAGCATATCATTAGACTAAGTTGTCTCTTGTTGCAGTAGCACCCAGTAGACCACTAGGACTTTAATTAAAGGTAAGAACAGAGGTGTTGGTGTGCGGAACATCATCAGTAGGGGTGCTCAGATTTGCCAAAATCCATTATGATAGGATTTTTTAGGATTTTGGTAGATCCAATTCTAATTTGAAATCCCAAATCCTACAATTCCTAGCAGATAAGAAGCACTTCTTGCATGCAATCAAAATTGAATTTTGGATTCTAGAATTGGATTTCAGAATCTGATTCTGATTCATAGTCTGATTTGACCATTTTTAGGATTTAGGATTTTTTGATCTCCATCTCCCCAAAATCCTAAATCCTAAGAATGGATCAAAATCGAATGAATCCAGTTCCATTGCTCGGATTCCAAGTAATCCTAATTGTAAGCCTGTAAGAGGGTGTGGAAAGAGGGAACTGGTGCAAGTGGGTTGGGGGGGGGGCAGAAGTTCCCTGTCCTAGAAGGGACTAGTCAAGCATGTCACAAACTCACCATGAAATCCATTTACTAGTTTGCCAAAGGAATCCAGCATAATTTTTTCAGAATTTCAAAGTGAGTTTCACAAAATTGTGGAGAAATTATGTGGAATTTCATAGGGGCAAAATTGTAATTTTTAGGTTATTTTATGGGTCGAATATTGTTTTGCAACATCTCTGATGTGTGATCGCTTGCCTAAAGCAATGTTTTTAATTTGTATTCTTTTGGGAGGATGTGTTGTAAAATAATGGCTTTTTAAGGAGTCCTCTCTGTTCCTGAGTTTTTATATTAAATACAGACTAGATCCAGAAAGCAGGACAGCATGTACAACTTCACTCTCTTATACTGCTCTGTGACCCCAGCTTGTTGGCAACGCTAACATCCCCCAACTGTCCCTGTCTTGTTCTTGTATCATTTAACACAGCGTGTTTTCTGTAAATAGGACTGTGTCCTAGATATCATTGCCTGCATAAAAATAAACTGTACCTGTCTATCTGTGAACTGCCATGGAGCTCCTTGTAGGGATAGTGGCTATCTGGGGCAGATCTGAGATGGACACTGGGCTTCCAATTGGAAACCCATGTCAGATGTCCACCGGATCCCCTGCGAGAAGGGAGTTATATGACACAGAATTCCTGCAACAACTGCCATATCACTTTACGGTTCTACCACAAGACTACAAGTGCAATAACATGGTGGTCAATTACAGCCCACCCAAAATGGCGACAGTGAACACTGCACCTCACATATACCACACGCTGTAAGGGCAGTGCAGAAGTGAAGTACTCCAAGTCTGAGGGAGATGGGGTGGTAGCTCGAGGGAGAGAGAGAGAGAGACAATTTACTAGTTAAAGACTGGAGGGCAAGCAACTTGGAGGAACAGTATGATTTAGTATAACAACTCAGGAGGGGAAGACAACTTGGTGGGGTGGGTGGGTGGAATGATTTATTATTCAAACTCTATAGGGGAAGCACATCTTGGAGAGTTTTACTTATTTATTTAGCTTTTGTTGACCAGGTAAGCACACTAGACAAAAAATGCCTATTTTCACGTACGACTTTGGAGGTTACAAAGGAAAAAGATGCAAAACAATATAACAAAGAAAGGATATACAGGCAGTAATATGAAGGCATGAACACATAATTGAGGCTGTGGTACAGTAAAGAAGGCTTTTGACAAAATGCAAAATATACGTAAGCATTAGGGCAAAAACAAGGTACGGTTAAAAACAAGGTACAGTTAAAGTTAATAGGCAGCAAGTGCTAGAGTTCAGAATGTTAACAAAATTTTAGGCATCACTGTTAGTTCTGGTCAGAGGCCAGGAAGTAATACAGGAATATAGTACACCAAGACCCTTATTTTTAGGGACAGTTGCAGACCAAGGCAGATTTTAGGTGCACCCATAAAGATCTCTTAAAAATGTGGTGGGTGTCAGCACACCTAGTAGGTGCTGGAAGGGAGTTCCAGAATCTGGGGGCCCAAACAGCAAAGGCCCGGTCGCCAGTCAGTCTTCCTGATACAAGGAGCATGCTTATCTTGCAGAGAGGGGAGGATGTCAAGGAAGTAATTAAGGGTGACTATGGCATCAGTAGCAGATAGCACCCTGGACCAATCTATGAGTGCAAGATTCTGTAGAAAAACGTCAGGGTTGAAGTGAGAAAAATCTCTCACTTCTATAACTTTATGAGGAACTGTAGGGGAGGAAACTCTCCAAACACAGTAAGTTGGGCAGTGGTCAGATATTGAGTCAGGGAAGATACCAGACTCAACGATCCTCTCAGGTCAATTTGTCAAAACCCAGTCCAGGAGTAAATTTTAACCCCCGGGGAGAGAGAGAGAGTCACGTAGGTACATTTAGGAGCTGGGTAAGGCCAAGAGCAGCCAGTAGTGGCTCGTACTGTTTGACATTTACCCCAGACCAATTTAAGTTAAATTCCCCAAATACGAGAGTCTCATTAGTGGTGACCTTATTGCCAATACTGTCAAGCAAATAGGAGAGCCCTTTCACACCCTGCTTGGGGAGGGGCGGGGGGTTATAAACACAAACCATGTGGACCTTTTTTGCATTACCTAGGAGAAGCAGGGCATGGAGATATTCACAGGTAACAAAAGGGGGATGCTCATGGGGGACTAGAGATATAGTAAGATGGCTTTTAAAGTATATCAGCAGTTCTTCCCCGTGTTCTGACCAGTGGTATCACATCAAAGTAGACTGACGTTTGGGAGGGCACAAGCTGAGTCAGTGGTTGTGAACTTTAGCCATGTTTCCATAAGGCACAACACATCAGGATTATAATGGGCAACCGAGGCAGTAAGTTCTGCATGATTTGGTAGGAGGCTTTGGATATTAATTGAACAAATTTGAGACCCTTCAAGGAGGACAGGGGGTGGGGGTGTGGGGTAAGGGACATGGAGACAGCTGGTACAAGGATTGGCCCAGGGTTTGGCTCAATGTCACTGGCAAGTTTTGATGACATGATGGAGGGTGCTTGATCAGAGCCTTGAATGCTTTGTGAACCTGCAACATGGATGCAGTCATTACATTGTGGTTTTCTCTGGCATACACTCTCACTAAGCCTCAAGCCAGGAGTGTGGCCGCACCCCTGCCTGATCTATATCCCTCATGTCCCATGTATGCATACCAGCCAAGCAGGATTCCATCACAGGTAACTATGAGCAAGATGCGACCCTAGGTGAGTGGTATGCTGTCCTCTAGTAAGCTTCTTTTGTCTCTAAGAAAGGCAAGCATGGTGGAAATATAGGGCTGCATTTAGTATTTTGTCTGTTTTTAAACATGCGCTATTCCATTTTTAACATAATTAAAGAGTTGGGGCTGGATTTTCAAAAGTGATGACACAGAAGCAGTTCTTGATTTATGGGCTGTATCTCCTTCATCAAAAATATGCCAAAATGCTAGCTATATTTGAATGTTTTGACACATTAGCAACAGTGTCCTTGCTTTACAGCAGCTGCATCACAAAAATGACAATGCATTGTGTCATGTGCACAAATTGCAACAACTGTGACAAAAAGTTAGAACTTGTTTGATGTGGTCCAACTTTTTTTCACAACTTGTGCAATTGTGCTAAATCAGTGCTGCAAATCCTGGAGACCCCTTTAAATTTAGGTGGTGATCCCTCTATACCAGGCAACTATCGCCCTATTTCTTTTCTCCCCACCCTTGCCAAACTCCAAGAACACTTGGTACTGTCTCAACTTTCTCCTTTCCTTGACTCTTCCTCTTTCTTCACCCCTTACTAGTCTCGATTCCATAAAATCCACTCCACCTCTTCCTCCCTTCTCTGGCTAACTGATTCCATTCTCACAGGCATGGATCAGGGCCAGATCACCTAAGCCATCTTTGCTGACTTGGCCAAAGCCTTTGACACTGTCACCCACCATCTTTTTCTCTCTAAGCTCACAGCAGCAGGACTCTCCACCTTGGCCACTAATTGGTTCCATTCCTACCTTGACGGTAAGTCCCAATCTGTTTGAATTGGAGACTCCTTTTCCTCTCCACTCCCAATCTGCACTGGTGCCCTTCAGGACTCCATCCTTGGCCCTATTTTATTCTTGGTCTTCCTAAATGACCTTCCTGCTGCCTGCACCTTAGTGTTCATTCACATGTATGCTGAAGACACAGTCCTATTTGCCTCCAGACACTTTCCTTCTGATCTGATGACCAGCAGCGGGACTTTGACAATGTTTAGCTCTGGTTTCACTCAAATCAGCTGGTTTTTAATACCAAAAAAAATGGTCCCAATGACCTTTGACACAAGGGAAAAGCTCTCTGGGATTGCTAGTCCCCCTCCTTCTGCACCCTGGACAGGGCCGCCATAGAGAATGTACTATCCTTCAAGTACCTTGGAGTCTGGCTTGACAACCATCTCAACTTTTCTGAACATGCTGATGCCATTCACAAAAAATTGCACCCTAAGCTAGGAGTACTGCGCCGCCACCACGGCTGCATCCCTCTGCCAGCCCACAGAGCCATTGTTCAGAAAATGATCCTCCCCATATTTGACTATGATGACATAGTCTACAGCGCTGTCTCTAAATCCACCCTTTCCAGACTGGACTCTTTCTTTTACTCCTTCTATCATTTTGCTCTGGACTGCCCACCCCACATTCACCACTGCACTCTTTATACTTCCCTCTCCTTTCCTTCCCTTGAAGCCAGACACCTGGCCCACTGCTTCTCTTTATTGTCAACTACTGGTTTGGCTCCCTCCCTTTCTTTCTTTTTTTCCCCCATAGTGCTTTCTGCTTCCCCATTACCACCTGTGCCTTTCTTCCCAATGGGGGAGACATGCAGTTTTTCTGGTTTTCTCTCCATTACCCCGGGTCCCTAGACCGCGGTCACAAATGCGCGTGGAGGTGCACATGTGCTCTGTGGCTCCAGTGACGGCCCCTTCCCACCACCTGGCCTAATGCCAGGGTTCTCTTGTGGTTTGGCACCACCACCTAACCTCCATTGGGTGGCAGCCAAAAGCCAGGGATCCCTCACAACCCACCCCAGAGAGAACTGCCTTGCGGCATCTCAATCCTGCTCTGCTCCTTCCCCTCCCTCTGCCGACACCTACTGGCCTGAGCTCGCTTCCAAACTCAGGTCGCCAGCATGGTATGAGGTGTGGCATCCAGCACCTCAGCCCTTAGCGCCACTGGGCCAGCTGTCTCCCTCCCTTTCTACCTCCTCTCCTCTACCCTCTCCCAGCCCCCTCCTAACTCCTATACTCTTCATAGCTCTTACTTCTGCTCCCTTGCCCTTCCTGCTAGGACCTCCACAGCCTGCCAGGTTGCTTTCTCATACTGACTCCCTAATCTCTGGAACGCCTTCCCTCTCTCCATTCACTCTGCCTCCTCCCTACTTCTTAGCTTCATCTCCCCCACCTGTACCTGCAGCTGACCTCCACTATTTGTGTCCCACTGCCTTCCCTCATCCCCTACTCCCCTCATCACCAACTCTCAATCCTAGTAACTCTCTCCCCCAAGCCATTCACTCTCCCTCCTATCTGACTCCCTTTCCTCCATTTCCTACCCTGCTGTTCTTCCCCCTCTTACTTGTTTATCTTCTCCTTGCCCTTCCCCACCTCTGTCCTTTCTTCAGTGCAGGCCTGGGAACCAGTGTTGTGCTGGGTGTGCACCCAGTTGTGACTGGCCCAGGTGGGGTTTTCACCCCAGGGGGACGATGGTTTCCTTCTCCATCTCAACTTACTCTTCCTCCTCCATTTCCTCCTCCTCCTCCTCCTCCTCGTTTTCTACTACACTTGACACTATTTCTGTACTCCCCTTTCATTTTTTATTCTTCACTATTGCTCCCCCCCCCGCTGTTCGCTATTGGCCATTCTGCCTAACAACATACCTTGTGGCTCAGTATTTACTTGTTTTGCGCTTTTTTAGTTCCCATACCTACATATAGTACAGCTATTGCAATGTTATTTAATTGCAGTATGAAGTTTATTTTGTTAAGCCTTACTCTGTTGTAAAAAACAAATGTAGTTACCCCTTGTCCCCTTCCCCCAGGAAACATTTGAAAACTAGCTGATTTAGCTCAGTACGCCTTTCCTGGTGAAACTTTTCAAATAAATAAATAAATAATATCCAGCCCTTTAGATCTATTATATTATTACTGTAAACCAAAGATGTTTTGAGAAACCTAGACCCAAAGATTGCTTAAATACATTTTTGGTTCACAGTGTTACTAGAGTTATCAATTCTCATCAATAATTACTTCACAGAGAGGGTGGAGGAGTGGAGCTGTCTCCTGGTAGAGTTGATTGGTCTTTGCACAGCAATGGGGTTTAAAGAAGAACTGCACTAAATCTGTTCATCTTTTTCCCCCAATAGAAGTGATTTTTAAATACGGGTGGCAGTGCTGTTACTGTTTCATCTCCAAAGGCTTTTTGGTTACCCGAGTGGGTGTTTCTGATTTGCACACTGCTGATAAGTAGCATTTCAGAACTGTGTGATATAGGTCCTTAGTATAACTCTTCTATTGTTGGCGCAGTGCATCTACTATAGAACTCTGTGGGCAAGAGGGACAGAAACAACACCATAGAGTTCTAAAATGGCACTGAACAGCAGAGTGTAACTTAAAAACACCTATGGAGTTTACTACTAGGCTAGTATGGATGTGGAACTGGAACCAGTGTATAAAAAAATTGCATACTGGAAAGAACGACTTTCAGGTTCAGTGCAGTTCTCCTTTAAGGGGGGTTGGGATAGGCATATGGGACTTCTAAGGTTCATGGGGGATGGAGTTGGAGGAAATGATGGAGGGGGATAGTTCAGTGGAACTACGGGATGATTTATCCATTGGATGCCTAGCCTAACCAGCACTAAACTGGTGAGGGTCTATCTGTCTTTTTGTATGTTTACAGCACAGATGGGAAATTTTAAATCCTCTTACAAAGTAGTGATACCTGGTGTTCCATAGTGAGCCTTATTAGGATTAGTTTTGTTTTAATATTTAGATGCTGCCAATGGAAAACTTATTTATGCTAATGACTCGCAAATGTATTTCTCCATTAAATCATGGTCCAAGGATGTTATTCTTAACTTAGAAGCCTGCCTGTGAATTAAATTAATGGCTATCTGAAAATGTCTTGCAGTTAAATCATAAAAAGAAAACAAAATCAATTTGTTTCAGCATAAAATGTTATTTAAATGGTCATTCATTAGGAAGGTTGGAAATACTTGGTTTAGCTTATAATTTGAAAGCAGTATCAGTCGATAAAAACTTAAGGGTTCTATTTGATTCCAAGCTGACATTTAACTCTCATACAAACTCAGTGGCATTTTTACAGCTTAGGAGAATTTCTAAAATCAAGAAATTGGTAATTTTTGGCCACCCTCTCTTGCATGTCCCACATAGCCAAAGGGAAGAAACATCAATACCTTGAGATGTGGGCCCCCTATCTCTCCTCTACACTGTGTTGAGTTGATTCTAATTGGGCCTTTTGCTAAAAGGCTTAGCATACTACTTCTTGTGGCTTCACCAGAATGATTATTATTAGAAGTCCAGTCTGTATAATTTCCTGTGGAATATGTCAAACCAATTAAGATCACTGTAACTGTTAACAGACTTGTATCATGTTGTTGCTGATGTACTGTGCTGTTATGTGTTGTATATGATATCTGCAATAAAAATTATTAACTGCAAAAAAAAATGGTAACTGCATTTGATATTTCTAGAAATGACTGTTGCAATGCTTTGTTATTGGGTCTTTCAAATTGTAAACTTCACAAATTGCAACATGTTCTCAATGCTGCAGTGAGTCTGGTCTCTAATGTGGGTTTCCGAAAGCATATTACTTTGGTACTTGGAGACCTATGTTGCTATTTGATCACATTTCAGATTGATTACAAAGTACTTTGTCTTATGCACAAATGTCTTCGTAACTGTGGCCCTAGTTATTTGTCAGATTTACTTGTGGAGTAGTGCTTTGCAAATCTTAAGTCGCTGTTTGTTCCAAAAGCCAGCCTCAAAACAGTTGGTGGTAGGGCTTTTGGGATTAGGGTTCCTTCACTCTGGAATGCCCTTACAATAGATTTATGGCAAGCAAACCCATTAGAGAGTTTTAAATCTGCACAGAAAACTTGCCTTTTTTTTCTCAAGCCTTTGAAGGTTTGTGATTTTAAATTGTGTGAGATGTTCGAGAGGTTAATGACGTTGGTCCAAATATTTACTGTACTTTTGCTTTATGTACTATGCAATGTCCTGTATTTTACTGATGGATATTCACATGTTTTGTATTTAAAGCAGCAGTGCAACAAAAATGTTTTTCCAAAAAGCTAGTTTCAGCTACAGTTGAGAAAAATATTAGCACACCTGTCAAATTTTCTTTTCTAGGGAACTTCTATGCTGTACACCATAAATGTTTTTTTTTTTATTTTCTCTCTAAGAACTAAGGGTAGAACTAGTGACACCGCTGACTACTGTCTTTAACAAATCATGGGAGGATGTGGTGGTATCTGAGGACTGGAGGAGGGTGGATGTGATTCCTCTTCACAAAAGTGGGAGCAGGACAGAGGCAGGAAACTACTAGTTAGTTTGACCTCAGTGGTAGGAAAAATGATGGAATCACTTCTGAAGGAAAGAACTGTTGAGTACTTAGAGGTCAGTGGGGCACAGGACCCAAGGTAGCATGGATTCACGATGGGAAGGTTGTGTCAGATGAATCTAATAGATTTCTTTGTCTGGGTGACCAAAGTAGTAGACCATGGATGGGCTGTGGATATGGCCTACCTAGACTTTAGCAAGGCATTTGATACAGTCCCACACAAATGATTAATACACAAGTTAGCCAGCCTTGGAGTGGGTCCCAAGGTGGTAGCCTGAATAAAAAATTGGCTAGACAACAGGACGCAAAGGGTAGTAGTAAATGGAGTCCACAGTGAAGAAAGGAGGGTTATTAGTAGGGTACCACAGGGTTCAGTACTGGGACCGGTCCTTTTTAATGTCTTTACAAGTGACATCGCAGAGGAACTGGAAGGAAAAGTATGTCTCTTTGCAGACGACACAAAGATCTGCAACAGGGTTGATACACAAGATGGAGTGGAAAGGATGAGAAGGGACTTGGCAAGGTTGGAGGAATGGTCAAATGTATAGCAGCACAGATTCAATGCAAAGAAGTGCAAGACAATGCACCTGGCAAACAAATACCCAGGGGAAGAGTACACAATGGGGGGGGGTGAGATACTGACAACAGTAAAAATGGAAAGGGACCTGGGGGTAATTGTATCAGATGACCTAAAGGTGGGCAAGCAATGTGAGAAGGCAGTAAGGAAGGCTAGGGGGATACTGGGATGCATAGGGAGAGACATCAATAGTAGAAAACAGGAAGTTGCTATCCCTCTGTACAGACAGTTGGTGAGACCCCATCTGGAGTACTGTGTGCAGTTCTGGAGACCCCATCTCCACAAAGTCATAGACAGAGTGGAGGCTGTCCAGAGGAGGGCAACCAAAATGGTGCAGGGTCTGCACCAGAAGACATATGAAGAAAGACTAAAGGAGCTTAATATGTATACCCTTGAGGAAAGAAGGGAGAGGGACATTATAGAAACTTTCAAGTACCTCAAGGGGAATCAACAAAGTCCAAGACGGAAGCATCTTTCAGAAAAAGAGATGTGCATGAACAAGGGGGCACAATTTGAAGATAGAGGGGGGACGACTCAGACGTAATGTGAGGAAGTATTTTTTTCACGGAGAGGGCTGTGGATGCATGGAACAGCCTCCCTGAACAGGTTGTGGAGTCAAGAACAGTGGGGGAATTCAAGAATGCATGGGACAGACATAAGGCAGTCCTAGTGGGGGGTAGGAGGAAGTAAGCTGTTGGTTAACTAGGATCTGCAGGTTATCTGTTAGGTAGGAAAATGGGCAGACTAGGTGGGCCAAGCGGTCCTTATCTGCTGTCAAATTCTATGTT
The DNA here is from genome assembly GCA_016271365.2 of Neoceratodus forsteri. Lineage (NCBI taxonomy): Eukaryota > Metazoa > Chordata > Ceratodontiformes > Ceratodontidae > Neoceratodus > Neoceratodus forsteri. The sequence continues at coordinate 132,296,002 of JADMNL010000025.1, forward strand.
TCTATGTTTCTCTATCCTAACCCTTGCCAGGTCTACAAAGCTATTTGTAAGCCAAATGTAGTGAATATTTATTTTTCTTAGAAAAAAGTAATAAATTGAAACATTTGTAAAATTCTCAAATGTTGGTGGAACTTGAAAATTGTACCACCATTTAAAACTGGAAAATGCCTGGAATCTTTTATAATACAAAAGATAGAGTCATATTTTTCCCAGATGTAATTGCACTGTTGCTTTAAACCTGCGTATGATGTTTTTACACTGTACAGCACTCTGTACATCACTCAGAGGTATTTTGGATGGTCTCTGTTTCATAAATAAATATGGATTGGACTGGATTGGCCTAGTTAGGAATTGATCAGACTGGATGGACTGTGAATCTATTTTCGTCTGTAAACATCTGTGCGTCTACACATCTCTATAAACATCTGTATAAACACATTTTAAATCTAGGCCTGGGCAGGAAGTCAGCCTGATGTATAGAAGTAAATACACTGTAGTTTAAAATAGGAACTATGCAGAAGATTGTAACTTTCTTTTTTTACCTAATATAACGGTATTGTCTTTTAGTTTGTTTTTGACAGAGGGAGGCATTGTTTTATCGTGTTTGTATTGACACAGCGCTATATGTGGGGCTCAGAAAAGCAGCAGTTTGCCTCATATCCAGAATAAGAGATCATAAAACATAGGGCATCTTGTGAGGAGTTCTATAATACATGTAATCACAGTCTTGCTTTAGACAATAGGGCATGATCACATCCTTGAGTTTTGTAACAGCTGATTAAGGGAAAAGGACACAACCTGGAGATATTGCACTGTAAAAGGAAACTGGAGATACTGCACTGCAAATGTACAAACTGACAAGTTCATAAGCCATTTGTTTTCTAAATAAAATACTTTGGAGACGTTACATATTCTTGCCATGAAAGGAATTGCATTTATGGAAAATGTTTGATTCCTCATCTTTCTAATGCTGTCTAGCTGTCATTTGACAGTGATTTTCCAAAACAATTAATATAATAACATACAAAAGAAAGTATATCCACATATGTGTTTTATAAAAATGTGGCTAACTAATGATATATTATAGGGATGCTGTAGTGCCCCATTGTTAGGGTTGAGTAGGCTGTTAAATGTTAAACCCCAATTTTTGCACCTTAATAACTATGGTGTCATTTGACAAAATAGTCCAAAATTTGCCATGGGTGGTCAGGCTGCCAGAGTCTCAAGATGTAAAAAGTTTTGTGGGGGCATCTTGTTCGGTTTTTGAGATACAGAACACCAAAAAATAGACAAACCCCACATTTGGTTTCCCTGCACTTAACATTGGGTATTTTCTTCTCTCACCTACAGTCTAGACAGTGTGGAATTTTTTAATGAAATTTTCTGGGTTGAATGGGCCCGTGCCAAGGGTGTGCCTTTGGAAGGTTTCAAGAAAAAATATCATATGGTTTCAGAGTTATAACAATTATAGAGTTAACGTCCTGATGCAAAGGGTAAAAAGAAGAAAGATTGTAATTACTTATTTTCATGATTGACCTCGCAAACGGTAAAAAAAAAAAAGATTGCAACTGCTTATTTTCACGATTTTCCTCTCATGCTGACAAAAATGCCAGTTGTGTTGGCCGCCATTTTCTTTTCTCATTTTAAACTAACACACATTGAAAATGCATAAAAATAATTGCTTTTTTAAAAAACAAACACCTGAACCTAGCTAAACAGGGTCCATTTACCCAGATTCAGGTGTTTTTTTTTTAAACTTTTCAGAAATACCTTTTTTGGGCACCTCAGAATCCTTTCTCTGTATGAGAACAGTGGGACTTTCTTGGGTTCTGCAGCCACATCTGGAAGTCGTGCTGTGGGCTGCAGTGAGAGCAGTGAGCCACTGATCCTCTGTTCTGTCTGTGCCTGTCTCTATCTATCTGTCTGTCTGTCTATTTATACCAGAGTGCCTAGCCCTGGTACTGCTTCTTCCATGCTCCCCTTCAGGTTGCCCGTGCCCCTTCCCAGTGTATATATATATACACACACACACACACACACATGTATTTGTTTTAATTTTTTATTTAATATAAGCAGACCATTGTGCCCACCCCCAGTACCACTTCTGTTGCTCCCCCTCCCCTCGAGGTCACCTGCTTCTGTTCCCCCAACTGTAGCCCAACACTGGGGTGACCAATTCCCAGTGTCAGAATGTGACTGAAAACACAGAAAAGTCCCTTAGTGTTTATTTTTTTTAAACATGTAAAAAAAGAAAACAGTCCCTGGGTGATCTGCCCTCCTCACACACACACCCCACCCCAACCTCCCAGTCAGCACCCACCACCCCACATCTCTCCACACCCCCACACACCTTCACTTACCTGAACATGGCCCACAGTGAGGATCCACTCTCCGATCGAAGACACATCTTGCTGCTAGAACCACTGACTTCAATGTGAAACTAAGGTAAGTATGGTTCAATGTATTTCAATGGGGTTTTGAACTTTGATGAATAACTTTCTCAGTTTTGCACATTTTGACCCCAAATTTTCAACATGATATTTTTGGGACCCCACCTCATGACCAATGGTGATGGAATTATGCAAATCAGGCCTGAATTGATAATTTTGTGGTTGCTTTTGGATGGGATTTGAACATTTTCACTACCCTTCTTCATGAGGTGGGGTCGTAAGAAGGCCATGTTGAAAATGTGGGGTCAAAATATATAAAAATAATAAAGCTATGCACATTCTGTACTTTGACATTTTACTATGCTTGCTCATAACTTTGGTAATTTTAAATATTTTGACCCCAAATTTTCAACATAGCCATTTTTTTATACCACCTCATGAACATGACAGCTGTCATTATTCAAATCCTGTCCAAAATGTGTTTGCCCACCTGTGGCACAGAATTACATTTTGGTGGCACGGAATGACATTTTGGTGGGGATTTGAACATTTAACTACTGGCTTCATGAGGGGGTTAATAAGAATGCTATGCTGTCAGTCTGATGTGCAAATATGGTAAAATGCCCAGGCTACAGGTATGAATGAGTGTTACAGTATTTCAAAGTTCATTCATAACTTCGCTAATTTTCAATATTTTGACTCCAAACTTTCAGTGTAGCCATTTCCCACACCACCTCATGAACATGACAGGTGTCATTTTTAACATCCAGGATGAGACATTTTATCACACTTCTGGTTCAAAACGTCATTTTGGCCAGTATACTATAAATGGTACATGTCATATACTTAAGGCGATTCATAAAATGAGTATCTTGAAAATTTGGGGTCAAAACTAAAAAAAAAAATTGTTAACAAACTTTGTGTGTAGTGCTACTCTTGACATCATCAGGTATGCTTTGTGATTCTGTCCCTGTGAGCTGAGTTTGGGGATGAGCTTAGTGACTCAGCTGGATTGGGTGAGGGTGGGGGGATGGTGCTATTATGCAATGCCCCCCAGCCAGGGAATGAAAGGTTTAGAGTTGTCCACACAGGCCTGGGTACCGTATGCTGAAGATAGCTGTCCTCTTGGCATAGGGCCCTGGACCTCTGTACCCGTGGGTGGCAGGGGACCCCATGCATTGGTTAACAGATGGTTGCTTTGCCCTGTGCACCTGTATCTGCAGCCACATGGAAGTGGTGAGACTAGAGGGCCCTATAGTTCTGCAGACCCACAGACAGCCCCATGAATTCTTCACATTCGTTCCTGCATGGAAATGCAGGGCCCTCAAGGGCCTTGCACTTCTGTCAGTGGACAGAGTCTTCCCTTTGCACAGAGCATCTGTATCTGTTCACCTGCATGAATGAGCATACAATTCCACTGTCTCAAAAAGAAAGGAAATTCTTTGCAAACAATTTTGTTAATTTAGGTTTTGGGTCTCCAGAGTCTTGGCGAATCAGTGGTGGGGTCTTCCATGTGGTTCTCAACCCTAATGCCTACCCCTTTCCCAGAGCAAACATTACACATGATCTTCTTTCTTCACACAGGTCCCGCAGGGCCCTGCATAAAGAAAGGTACAATTACATTGCCAACATGTGGTGAGACAAACTTTTCTACCTTTGAAGAGTGTATCACTATAAGGCACTGGTTTGGACCTATACCTTGTGCTTCAGATTGGACGCTACAGTTGGGGGGGAGTAAGCATTAGGGTATACAACCCCAAGCAAGACCCCACCACTGATTCACCAAGACTCCAGAGACCCAAAACCCTAATGATTTTTCCTTTTGCTGCTTGGAGGTGGGGTGGGGAGTTATGGTTGGAAACCATAATGCCACATTTCCTTACTTTTGTGTCATTCAGTTACTCTAAATGGTGCATTAATAAAGGTTTTTTCCAAAGAATATATTATACTGGTGTGGTAGCTCGGAAGCAGCATAAGCTTTAGGCACAAAACTATTCATGTCTTGAGCTCCTGCCAGCCAGACAGTGCATGCAAAAGTTTAGGCAATTTTGCTGAACACTGCCAAAGTTACTAAGGTGCAAATGTCAGACATGAGCAGGACCCTGCATGAAGAAAGCTACAACACACTGTGTTGGCAGCATGTGCCAAGACATACTTCTCTGCCTTTGAAGAGTGTATCACTGTGATACAGTGGCTTGGAACTGTACCTTGTGGTTCAGAGAGGAGGCTTGTGCTTCATACAGTACAGGAGGCTACAGGCTGGGGGGAGGGGTAAGCATTAAGGTTGACAACTCCAAGAAAGAAATTACCACTAAATCACCAAGACTCCAGAGACCCAAAACCCTAATGTTTTTTCCTTTTGCTGCTTGGGGAGTGGGGGTGGGGAGTTAGGGTTGGAAATCCTAACACCACATTTCCCTGCTTTGGTGGCATTAACGTGAACCCTAACCGGCGCATTAACAAAGTTTTTTTGCAAATAAGTCATGCAATAGGCATGGACACAAAAGCCATTATGTAAATGATGATGTTTGAGCCACTGTGTACATAGATTTTGTTTATGTACATCATAGACATATCATCAGCATTTATGTACATAGTAAGCAGGTCATGATGCGATTATGTACATAGTAGACACGACATCACGACATGTCTTCCCCCCCCGACTGGCACTACTTCTGCAGCATATTCAATAGTCAACATATAAGTTCCCCACTGGATTAAACTGTATGTTGTTTACACTTTATGTTGCAAAACTCACCTGAGAGCAAAAAAGTAAAAAAGACCCAAAGACTGCACCATCAATATGTTGTGCAATTTTGTTGAATGGGGGTAAAGCTATTAAGGTGCATAGTTAAACCGTGCCCCTATAATAGCTGTCTATCTATCTATCTGTCTGTCTGTCTGTCTGTCTGTCTGTCTAGCCATCCATCTATCTCATGTATATAAATAGATATATACATATACACATGCACATATTTATATTCTCTGAAAAAACTGTGTTAATGCATCAATTAGGGTTCAACTTAATGTCACAAAAGTAGGAAAATGTAGTGTTAGGGTTCAGGTTGTCAGTGGAATTTGTTCAGTGATCATGCTGTTATTTTTTTATATGTGTAACCCCCCCAGTGGGGTACAGCCTAAAGCAGGGCACAGTTCGTGCCCCAGTAGGGAATTGTTGGGGGTTAGGCATCCCAGTACATTAAGGGTTAACTCAGTGCTGCTCTTTGGGACCTGCTGCTGGCTGGGAGGTCACCATGGGTGGGTAGGATATAAGCACGGGCATGTAGGTGAGATGGGTGGCCAGAGAGAGAGTTTGAAAGAGGAAGAGGACTGGAGTGGGGGCAATTGCCTGGTCTGGTTGGCTGGAGGTTTTTAGGCCACAGAGCAAAAAGATAGAGAGCCTGTGGGAGGATGTGGCAGGGGCCAAAGCTTTAAGCCCCATGTGGGACACAGCTATACCACCACGGTGGGACTCAAATGAAAGGCCCCATCGAGACTGCAGACAGAGAGTGGGTCATGAGGCAGAGTCAATGAGTGAGGTGACTGGGAGTGGTTTCATGGGACTTCCAGTTGCCAAAGCCCCAGGGTATGAGATGGAGTGAAAAGGGATGAGTAGGTGCTGGCTCCAGCTTGGGGATGGGTAGCCTGAAACTCACGGGGACTGTCACCCAAGGGAAGCCACACAATGCCGAGATGAGAGTTGAGATGGAGCTAGTGGCTCCAATGTGAGAGACCAGCCTGTTGCATGTGGAAATGCCACAGTGAGCTAGTTGAGAGGGAAGTTAGTACAGAGTTGGTGGCCCCGAGGTGCAAGGCCTGCCTGTTCTGTTGCAAAAAGGTTTCAGTGAACTGTGAAGTTTAGAGCTGCCTGAATTTGGGGAAGTCAGAATCACGCCCCATGGGACATGATGTAAACTATTTGCCAAAGTAAACTGTCTGCAAGTGTGAGCTGTTCGCTAATGTGAACTGTGGGACCATATCGGTCCAAGATATGTGCTGCTGACTGTACCATAATCCAATTAATTTTCTGCTCCATGGAGTTCAGCAATTTCTTTATTAAATAGGATCCCCATTGTTTATTTTTAGAGTTGGTCTCCATTTATTTCTCCGGATGTTTATTATGGCTAACATGTGTTGTCTGTCAGCCTGACACACAAAGAGCCTTGCACCCCAGTGGGACTGTGACGACCTGGTAAATGCAAGCCATTTCTGGTGCAGTGTCTGCTGTGGCCGCCCCTTCCCCACGGACAGTTACCATCAGCATACCCCTAGACACTCAGAGGGGTGGGCTACATACAGCTAATCACTCCCTTCCCAAATGCATGCCCAATGCTATTAAGTTTCACTGTTTTAGGAATTTCAGTTTGGAAGCTTTGTATTTGATTTATTTAAAGCAGCAGTGCAATGAAAAAAGTTATTCCAAAAACCTAATTTTCTGCTACAGTTATGAAAAATATTTGCAAAACTGTTGATGTGGGTTTTCTGGATGTTTCCTATGCTGTGTACTGTAAATTTGCATTTTTGTCTGCATTCATACCCTCCTCGGGTCCTCAATATTATTCCTATGCAGACATGAGGCAGCCATCTTTTTTTCTTGGGAAATAATTAACTTAAAACTTTCATAAAATTCTTAAATGATAACAAAAACTGAAACTTGTACCACTAAAATAAACTAGAAGACATCTGGCATTGATTAGGAAGAAAAAAAGGTGGGGTTAAATTTTAGCCCATTTTTGTTGCACTGCTGCTTTCAACTCAGGTGGGGAGTTGTCTTCCTTTTCAAATGCTGATGCTGCCTGGGAGTATTTTTGCAAATAGTTTAATTTATTTTGTGATCAACACACCCCTTATTTTGAAGGAAGAGTTAAATCTAAAAACATCCCTTGGGATACTCCTTTTATTCTCAATTGAAGACTTGGGACAAATTATGATAAGGCAAAAAATTGGACACTTTCGAATCCTGGCAAATTTTTGGGAAAATTTGTAACTACTGTGTCTTTATTATTAGGAAATCCAAGTCATCCTTTTTCAAAGCAAATTTAGCCAATGCTAGAAATAATCCCATGGAATTTTGACATATGGTTGATTCTGTACGGAAGATGCCTTCAGAGTCTATTACTACAAACATGTCTTATAGTGGTTCTACAACTTACCCTAGGAAGAATGTTTGTGCTATGTTTAACTCCCTTTTTACCAAGGCCCCTGCTATGCTGATAAAAAGAATTCCAGCCGATTTTCTGCTGGCCTTTATCACAATCCCTTCACAATGTTTCCTCTCTCAAGACCTAGGTTCTGTTTTAGGCCTATGAAAACAGGGCATATTCAAATTGTTATGCTCCCTGAGAGAGGACACTGCCAAGGGGATTGACAACTTAGATCATTTCTTACTGCATCCCTGTGCTAACATCCCCCCACCCCCATAACTCTTTATATTCAGTTTGTCACTTTTCCCACAGCCAAGAAACACTCTTTTGTTATCCCTTTCCATGGGGGAGACAAAACTTTGGTAGATAACTAGCACCCAATTTCTCTGCTTCCAGTAGTTTCTAAACTTACAGAAAAATTGTCCTACCTCAGATAAATACTTGTATTACCTGTATATCCATGGCACTCCCACTTCCTCACCATAGGGTTATGTACACCTGAGAGGCTGCTGATGCACAAGTGACCTAGGGTCAAATTATGAGTCCTCCACCAAGCCCCTTCTGTAGCCTTCTCCTATTCAGTTTACTATGTGCATCTGATCCAGGCTGCAGCACTATACCAAGCTTCAGTGCAACAATGAACATAAGGTATTTACCAGTTTTTAACTATATGGCACAGACAGTATTGTAACAGTATACAGAAAGGCAATTCTACAGCCAAAGAAGGTTTAAAAAAGATAAAATAAAGTAAAGTAAAATAGAAGAGAAAAGGAGCAGATGTCCCTAAGATGATATTTCAGAATGTCCTGCATCATATAGCGTAGTGTTTTACTAGTAAATTGTGCTACCATAGAGAGAGATTGCTAGCAGTTTTAAGGAAGGAAGCAGGAGCCAGTTGCTTTTAAAAGGACCGCCAGCCTGACTCCTCCCCTATGAGAGAAGATATCTGGCTCATACCTCATATGCAGTCCCTGCTTCAGCATCTGCATATTGAGGGAGGTATAGCAAACAAATTTTACAAGCAACTCCTCCTTGGGATGGTAGGTCCTATGAACCCAGCCTATCACCTCCCTTACGTAGCAGGGCGATGGTGCATAGTTCCTCTCCACATAACTCATTGGCTACATGTGGGCAAATAATTGATTCTATGCCACATTGTTTTTAAAAATTAACCCCCCTGGTCCTGGCACATAGTGCTGGCTCTCGCACAAAGAATAGCTCTAATTATGCGAGTGTCTGACCTGATATGAAGGGGACCACGAGGCAGACGCAGGATGATTCTAAAATGGAGTAATGGCCTGTTGTTTCCTCTCCTTCACAGTCCTTCTCAGCCATTACTCTCTCATGGAATATTGCGCATGCTCTGTAAGGCCCTAGCGCATGTGCATTAGGAATAGATCAGTCACTCATGCGAGATGCCCCTAAGCGCTATGTTACAGCGTGGCAACCAACTCAGGCATGTGAGGTATGCTCGTGCATGCACAGAATCCTTTGCACTCATGACCCAACAGCAGCAATGGAAAATTCAGAGAGCAGGGCAGTTTTTTCTATTAAATCCCCTGCATATGAGTGCTCATTAGTGAGATTCAACCAAGTGCTGGCTCATTCTATTTAATATGAGCAGCACCAGGAGAAATGAGTCATTTAAAGGGCCAGCATTCATTGAGCACAGAGATGTTGACAGAATATTCTAAGAGGGGTACAGAGTTGCACCCACACTGTCCAAGGGAGTACAGGCCAATACAGGGCCAATCTGCATTTTAACAGAATAATATAACCAATAAGACAGTTCATAACTGAACAGTTAAAAAAAAAACTAAGACTAACAAATCCCTTCACATTACTGTCTTGCAGATGTCAGCACCAAGGGAATGCCTGTCATGTGAGGTTCCTGTACTGCCTCAACAGAAGGGCCCATTGTGTCCCACTTGCGAATTGAACAGCCATGAAAATCAAATGGCTGCCCATAACTCCGGCAGGGCAGGCACTAGTAAACCCTGGCACATCGACCTAGTGATGGTGGCACTCCAAAAAGCCATGGCAGCCATGATGGACAGCCAACAAAATTTCATGCTCCAAGTACTGGAGCAGATGTTCAACATAGCCAATCTAAAGCCATTCCCGGGGACAACATCCATAGCAGCTCCCTCCACTCATTCAGGGAGATCTAAGGTCAATCAGGCAAGGACCTTATCACCCACACAAGAAACAGGGGAAAACCATGACAACTCGATGGAGGAGCTCGACAATGATGAGGCCGAGGACATACACTTGTGTCATGACAGCAACCATGGCTCTGAACAACAGTCAGATACAGAGGGGGCTACAGTACCAGGGATCCCAGTCCTTGAAGTCCTGTCAATTGCTTCAAAGTTATTCACTTCCAAAAACATCACAGTCCTGGTGCTCTCAATCCACAACACGTTGGGGTTTAAGCAACCACCACCAGCACTGGACGATGAGCTGGACCCAATGCTTCAGCCACCGCCTAAGATCAAGCACTTCTTCCCAGTATGTCCCACAATACAGGAGATTATTACAAAGGAGTGGGAGGCATCAGACCCAGTAAGATTACCAGAAAAGAGGTCTCTGGATAGGCTGTACCCCTTACAGGAGGCTAGCCTAAATATATGGTGCACAGCACCAAAAATTGACCAAAAAATAGCAGAGTTCAATAAGAGGACAGTCCTTCCTGCAGAGGGTACAGCAGCCCTGAAGGACCCAGTGGACAAGAAAGTGGAAGATCTATTAAAGAAAATGCATGAAATGACCGGTCAGTCAGGACAGCCACAACCGCAATATATGTGGCAAGAGGTCAAATCAGGTGGCTGGATGAAATTGACAAAGCCCTCTCATGCCAAAGTCACAAGAAGCGCAATTACTAGAACAGGCCCTACAAGTGGCCTGATATATAGGGGTCATGTCCGTGGACACACTCAAAATGAGCACCAGAACAGCGGCAGTAGCGAATAAAGCAAGAAGGAACTTGTGGCTGAAACAGGCATGGGATAGGCATAAGGGAGCAATAAAGATGAGTATGAATAGATAGACCACTGACAGAGCAAAGGCCAATGGCACATTTATAAGGTAGAAAAAGAAATGGGCAGACTGGATGGGCCTTGCAGTCCTTATCTGCTGTCAACTTCTATGTTTCTATGTTTCTATATAGGCTACTCAAGCTACCTTTTAAGGGTGATAGAGTATTCAGTGATGGCCTCCAGAAATTCCTATGACTCTGAAATCGGGGGACAGACACGGAAGGTGATAAGGACACAGGGTACCTACCATCCCACAGAGGGAGATCCCAGTCCTTTCGACCACACTCAGATAGAAGGTCGCATACCTCCTTTCGAGATAGGAAGAATGCGACCCAAAACAGATGCAATTATCAGAATAAGGGACAGAACTCACACAGAGGGAGAGGGATCTCTTTCAGAGGGAGGTTCACCAACCAGAGAGGAAGGTCAACCAGGAGAACCAATCAATGACTACCCCAGGACACCACAAAGTACCAAGACCTTGCCCCCAACTATCCACAGAAAGCACCCCACCAGTAGGGGAAATACTTCAACAATTCAGCTTGATTTGGGCAGAAACAACTTCAGACAGATGGGTGAATGAAGTAGTGACTCAGGGGTATGCAATTGCGTCTGGCACACACCACACAGGAACAGAGTGGTAGTCTCACCAGAATCAAAGAAACGATGCCCAATACATCAGATTCAGGGCATTTTGGAAATGTTACTGGCAACAAATGCCATACAAAGGGTACCACCGAATGAGCTCGGCAAGGGAATATACTCTATCTTTTTCCTGGTCCCAAAAAAGACAGGGGACTTTCAACTGATGCTGGACCTCAAATATGTAAACAAATTCATCACCACAAAAGGGTTCAAAATGGAGACCATAAGATCAACAATCAGGTCAATCAAGGTAGGAGACTTTCTGACCTCCATAGACCTCAAGGATGCATACCTCCACATACCTATGCACCCAGCACACAGAAAGTATCTCAGATTCCAAATTCTGGGGCAGCAATACCAATACAAGAACCTTCCATTTGGCCTAGCATCAGCACCAAGAGTGTTCACAAAGATCTCAGTGGTTCTGGCTGCAAAACTAAGAGAGGAGGGAGTACACATTATTCCCTACCTCGACGATTGGCTCATCAGGACAAGATCCTACCAGGAATCACAGAGAGCAATTTCAAGAACACTACAGGTGCTGAGAGAGCACGGCTGGGTTGTAAATATCAAAAAGAGCTGCCTGACTCCATCCCAATGCATAGAGCACCTATGGGCAAGAATAGACACATGAACAGGCCTAGTCTGGCCAACAAAAATGCGAATAGACAACATCACAAGACTGACAAATCAATTGCTAAGCACCACCATGCCAAACATAGCTTAGGTCTCCCAGCTTCTGGGATGCATGTCCTCGTGCATAAACCTCATCCCCTGGCCAAAATGGAACATGCGGCCCCTTCAAATGTTGCTAATGCAATATGGGTCCCCATCTGAGGAGAACATACAACAAAAGATAAAAATGACAGAGTCAGGGCATCACTGCAGTGGTGGACAAACTCACAACATCTGTCCAAAGGACAACCTCTAGAAATATCACACGAAGCCACCATCGAAACGGATGCAAGCCTATGGGGTTGGGGAGCATCCATGGGCTACAGGTCAACCCAGGGTCAATGGTTGCTCAAGGAAAGTAAAATGCCAATCAATGTGCTGGAGATGAGGGCGGTATACAATACATTGCTAGCCTTTCAAACACAAATTGCGCACAGGTGCGTACCAATACGATCGGACAATAGAGCAACAGTCGCATACTTTACCAAACAGGGGGCACCAAGAGTTTGACCCTTCAACGGGAGATGAATTCCATCATGACATGGACAGAGCAGAACCTCAAGCACATCACAGCTATTCTTCTGGCAGGCAAATTGAACATGACAGCAGATTGGCTAAGTCGCAGACAGATAAATCCGGGGGAGTGGCAACTCCATCCAGAGGTATTTCAAAATATACAAAGAAAATGGGGCACAGTAGCCATGGACCTTATGGTGACCAGCAAGAATCTCAGTCCCACAAGTTCTACTCCTGGTTCATGGAACCACTGTCCATGGTGGTGGATGCACTGTCAATACCATGGACACACAATTAAGCATATCTGTTTCCCCCTCTACCCCTGATAACACAGGTACTATCAAAGATCCAGCAATCATGGAGAATAACAATACTCAGAACACCTTGTTGGTTGAGGAGGTCATGGTTCACAATGATCATAGCAATGGACAGAATGACCCTACCAATATGTTCGGACATACTGATGCAAGGACCACTTATCCCAGTCCATACAACCTCAAGCTCATGGCCTGGCTTCTGAAAGGGAGCGATTGCTAAAGGTGGGTTACCACGAGACTGTTATCAACACCATGATTCAATCGTGTCAAAGCTCCACCACATCAAGATATGCCAGGCAATGGTCAATATTTTCATCCTGGTGCAATTTGAGGGCAATTTGACTACAATCACCACCAATATCAGACATCCTACTGTATCTTCAGCAGGGTCTTGACAAAGGTTTAGCAGCATTGGCACTGAGGGTACAAGTATCGGCAATTGGGGCAGCGACCGGTATGATAGAAAGGGTCAGCCCAGGATCACACCCGGACATTATCCATTTCCTCAAGGCAGCAGTCAACCTACGCCCCAGAGTCAGAGTTACTGTACTCCCATGGGATCTAACAGTGGTGTTAAATGTCCTCACAGAGAAACCGTTCAAACCAATCTCAAGTACTGAAGTGTACTGATTTGGCCTAAAGACAACACTACTAGTGGCAGTGTGTTCCACCTGCAGAGTTGGGGAATTGACAGCTCTATCATGTAAGGAACCTTTCACTATGTTCACGGAGCAAGGAGCCTTACCATGAATGGTACCCTCATTCATTCCTAAAGTCAACACCGCATTTCATACAGACCAGATCATTGAGCCGCCAACTTTCTTTGAGGAGCCCACAAATGAGCAAGGAAGAGCCCTACACAAATTGGACATGAAGAGAATGCTCTAAGCATTCACAGAAAGGACAGCACCACTCAGGCACACAGAGAGATTATTTGTCACCCCGACAGGACGTAAGAAGGGTTCTCCAGTGGCAAAGAGCACAATCGCAACTTGGATAAAGAAGGCCATAACTGAGGCATATAAAAAGAGACACAAGATCCCACCCATGGGAATAAAGGCTCACTCAACCAGGGCAATTGCGATGTTGTGGGCAGAGAGGAACACTGTCACGGCACAAGAGATATGTGCAGCCACAACTTGGTCCATGATACACACTTTCACCAGACATTACAGGCTGGGCACAGAACAGCTTCAAAAGAATACTTTTGGATACAAGGTGCTATTAACTGCCACCTGGGACAGCTCCCCCCACCCTAATTGAGAGGCACTGCTTCTTCTATGAAGTGGGAGTGCCATGGATATACAGGCAACACAATGGTAGTTTACTCACCTGTTAAAGGTGATTGTGTTACTGTATATCCATTGCACTCCAGCCCACCCGGGGGAGCAGGATACAGGTGAATGAGTTCATAATGATAATGTAATGTGTGACATGCTAAGAATAGAGTGTGTAGAGGAGTAGATGACTGTAAACCAGTTCAAGTTAATAAAGTAGATTGTTTGAACACTTGGTAGCTTCATAGACTGTCTGTGCAGGGAGAATAACAAAAAAATGTTCACAGCTTAGGAAGTATCGAAACTGAATAGGAGAAGGCTACAGAAGGGGCTTGGTGGAGGACTCATAATTTGACCCTAGGTCACATGTGCATCAGCAGCCTATCAGGCATACATAACCCTATGGTGAGGAAGTGGGAGTGCCATGGATATACAGTAACACAATCACCTTTACCAGGTGAGTAAACTATCATTATTTAGCAAAGTGCTAGACCCTCTTCAGTTTTCAAACAGGTTTGAGGCCCACATTTTCTACCCAAACAGCACTGATTGATTTTTATGGCTCTGTTTCTAGGGCACTGGACAAGGGGCATCTTGCGGGTCCTGTGTTTATTGATCTCTCAAAAGCTTTTGATGTGATCAGTCACTCTACTTTTAACTCATTTGTCTCCCTATGGCTTTTCTTCAAACATCACCAGCTGGTTTTCATCTTATTTACATGGTAGAATGCAATCTGTTTCTTGGAATGACTTTCATTCATCTCATCTCCCAGTTTCCTTCGAGGTTCCACAGGGGTATATACTTGGTCCTATCCTATTCAATCTTTTTGTTGACCCACTACCTTCTGTTGTAGATTCCTGTTCTATTAGACTTTATACTGATGACACAGTGCTTTTTTTTGCTCATAATTCACTTTTTACAGCTGCATGGGCAGAGCTCCACAGACATTATGTCAGCACAGTAGCTTTAGTAGAGCACTGTGGAAGCATGTGACCAGACCGCTGTCCGATGTGCTTCCACAGTGCTCTGACAAATGTCCAGTAGTGCTGTTTATGCAGCTCTTCCCCTCTGTGGGCTGCATAAACACAAACCATTCGCCTGCGCTCTATTTTTTCTTCCACAACTGCAGAAGTGATGGCCACAGTGTCCAAGATGGCAGCATCAACTCAACTGCACAGGTGAGAGTGCCACGCATCTGCAGTTCTGTTGGCGCTGCCATCTTCAGCATGGCAGACTCTGGTGCGGTGACAAAAAGAAGTGGTGCAGGCTTTAAGGGGAAACATATTTTTCCTTCCTCTTGTCACTTTGAGCAGCTGTATCGGCTCTGACCAGAGTTTGTTTCTCTTACTACAACTCTCCAGCGTGTCTTTGATGAAGTGGTGAAATATTTTTTGTATAATGTATTACTTTTAAATAGCAAGAAGACTGAAACAATGTTGTTTGGGTCTCAGTGTTCATTATTTTTCAGTAGGTTCTTCCTTCTCAGTCCTTTTAAAAAATCACCCTTTCGAATTTGTTAATGAATTTAAATATCATGGTCTAATTTTTGACTGTTCTTTGACTTTCCAGTCACACATTAATAAAACTGTTTCTAAAGTTCGTCGATGCCTGGGATGCCTAAAGTGTGTCAGACATTGCTTGTCAGCCTTAGATCACAAACATATAACTGGGCAAGCAATTCTCCCCGTTCTTGATTGTGGCCATACCATTTACCGCCATGTCCTTGACTTGCATCTGCTTCCAATAAACTCTGTTTGTTTTCAGTTGTACTAAATAAAAAAAAGAATTACTTAATAACCAGACCTGGCACTCACCACTCAAGTTCATAAATAAGGCAGTCTATACATAAGGTGTTTGATATTACCTTATTTTATTCAGGGAGCCTGCTGGCCAGATTTTGCTGCATATGTTCTGTACGACTGAATAAAATAAGGTGAAATCAAGCCCCTTATGTATAGACGACCTTATTTATGAGCTTGCGTGGTCGGTGCCAGCTAACAGTGAGCTCTGTACTGTCACTGACACTTGGTTCTCTGGCAGTCTCTTACTGGAAGGAGGTAATAACCAGACTCCCCACCTATCTATCTAAAAGGCTAATAATTCCTGCTGACACAGATTTTCGCTACCCAAAATTTTATACATGTTTTGGCAAAGAATGTTTCTCTTATGGGACCCTTTTTTCTTTGAACAATCTGTCTCCTCCTTTAAAGGAAAACTGTCATTTGCAGGGGCTCCTGCCTCTGCAAAGCTTACCCTCTGGTTAGCTTTTATGAGAAAAGTGGCTTTTTTCTCATGCCACAAAGTATCACTGCATTTATATTGAAGCGCATGGTGCTGTGCCACACCTTTACAGTTAATGGCTCTGCCCCAGCATCCGCCATACTTCCGGGTAGCGGACTTTTCATAATTAAATTAAACTACTTTGTGGCATGAAGAAAAAGCTGCTTTTCTCATAAAAGCTAAACCAGAGGATAAGCTTTGCAGGGGTGGGAGCCCCTGCAAATGACAGTTTTCGTTTAAGAAATGTGACCACTCCTGCCACTTTGAAACATGGCTTAAAAATTATTGCTCCAGGAACAATCTGTTTGCAATTGTTTTAGTAATGGATTTGTGTACTCTTGGTAGTTGATATTTATTTATTGTTTGTTGTAGTTTGTCTTTATTTGACTTGGGATGTTCTGTAAATGAGACTTGTTTCTCATAGAACCTATCCTGCACCATTACAACTTTTAAATAAATAATAAAAATCCTAACTCCCCACCCTGCCAAGCAGCAAAAGGACAAGATCACACACAAGCAACCACATGTACCCAGCATCAGGTAAGAGAAACAACATACAACTGTTTCCAGATGACACAAATGCAGTAGCACTTACATGCTACCTTTATGGATTTGTATCTGTGACTGTAAAAGGGCAGACCCCACAGGGGCCCATGCTTTAACAGCCAAAATTGTGTGTGTGTGCACTCGCATGTGTGTGTGTGTGTGTGTGTGTGTGTGTGTGTGCGCTGTGTGTGTGTATACGTCTTATAGCATTTATGAGTACCTGTGGCTACAGAGGCACTGGGTCCACAAGGGCATGCACATCTGCAGATAGAAGTAGTGTTTCAATTTGGGTATCATGGATTTCTATATTGAGCAGCAGAAGTGCTGCATCTGCACACAGAAGCTGAAGTGTATGTATTACAGTTGCAGCTACAGAAGCACAGACCTCATGGATTTTGTGTGGCAAATAAAGGGATCTCAGTATCAATTACATATCCACATAATGATTCACATATATTTTTATACCAGCAGATATGCAAGGGGGAGGAAGATAGACAGAAACAGCAAGTGAAGGCAGAGCTAGTGAGAGGCAGAGAATCGCAAGACTGTCAGAGTGATCAGATCCTAGGTCTCACAAGAAAATGTGGTTGCACAACCAGACAGACAAGAGACAGAAAAAGAGAGGATAGAACAGATCCTTGCATCTAACTCTTTCTGCATAACAAATGGGACAGGGCCTTATTCAACCCTGTCGCACTATGGTTGCTTCTGTGCTCTTGTCCTTTGCTGCAAGGGAGGTAGGGAGTTAGGGTTGGAAACCCTAACACCACATTTCCCTACTTTTTTGGTACTGAATTTCCTTTCTTTTGAGATAGTGGAATCCTCCCCCAGTGCCTGAAATCCAGTTGTTCGCCACAGGTTGCCCCAGTGACCAGGTAGGTGGGGGTGCGGTGAGCCAGCATCATATGCTTCCTTTGTGCCTATCACTTTCTTCCTGGCTTCTCTCCCCTCCCATCCCCAGTCACGGCTTTCTAGAGCCGTGCATGAATGTGGAGGCATGCATGTGTCTCCGGGCCATGTCTCCTTCCCCTCCATCTGAATTTTGTCTGCCTCTTGGCACTCCTGTTGGCTTACCACCAGGCCTCCACCTGATAGCAACCAAGAGCCAATGGGGCCAGCCTCTCTAATCCAGGAGAGGAGAGCAGCCTGGTGGCTGCTCAATCATGTCCCAGCCTTCCCCGCCAGCTGACCCCCAGCAGCCCAGGCTCATTTCTGAACCCGGTTTGCTGGCGTAGTAAGAAGTGAGGCACTTGGCGCCTCATCCCTCCATGCCACTGGGCCGGTAACACTGCACTTAATTAAAAATCAATATTCTATATATTTTTTTTATACTCATTTATTGAAAGATATAACAATATATTAATATCTCACAGATCTGCAAACTCTACACAAAAAAAACACAAGGTAAAACCTACACACCAAAGAACAATAAAATAATTTGGGTCACTGCACCAAGAAAACATATAAATATATTACATTAGTAACCAATATCATCTAAAAAATTGAATTAGACTTCAATACATTCTGCTGCATAGACAAGTTAATCATTCCTGCAGATGAAATAGAATAACAGGGGAGCATAAATAGACAAATCAATTAATAGTAATGAAGAAAAGCCATGGATTATTAAAAGTAAGGTCCCGAGTTTTACACATAAATTAATGGTCTATTTCAGAATAAAGATCTCATCTAGTCCATTTGTTTTGTTAAGCTGCTAACCATTGTTGGATAGTAAAGGTATGTTTTCTTTTAAATTTTGAATATGATTAACAACTGCAACCCAGTCCATAATTGTAGTAGGACCAGGCTGTAACCAGTTTTCAGTCATGGATTTAGAAGCCGCTATTGTCAGCATCCTCCATAGGTACTTAGCTTCATTCCCATGCAGGGTTGTGGAAGGGATGCATAGCAATAAATGTTCTGAACCAAGTGGTTCTGGAATATTGAGGATCTGGGCTATATGGTGGGAAACGTGCATTCAAAATAAGCGTATTTCTGGGCAAGCCCAAAAAACATGGGCCTGGGAGGCGGACCCCTACCCACATTGTCTCCAACATGTAGATGGGAGAAAGGGATTCCACTTCGCTTGCACTATTGGAACTAGGAAATAGCTAATAACAAGCTTCCACCCAAACTCCCGCCATTCATGGGAGGACGTGGTATGCCATGTATTCTCCCACAGCCTAGTCCAGCATATAGTATCAAGATTTAAGTTCAGGTCCCTTTCCCATTGCTCCTTGACTGAGTTATCAGAGTAACTCTGATCCCATATGAAATTAGCATAAATCACAATAATAACCTATTCCCCATATGGGGAAGTCCATATATTCTGAAATGGGACTGTCGACAAGGACCCAAAGTCCCCCCCCCCCACCGCAACCTATATCAATTTTTTGATATCATCTCAGAACTGATAAAATTGCATTTGATCCACTGGGAGCCACCCAAAACTATGCTGCACCATCTCAAATGTTATAACGGAGCCAGCATGGATTAGCTGCCAGGGAGAATGAATCCCTCTATGTTCTTGTTTTTTAAACCACAAATCTAGTCTTGAAGGGCAGAATGAGTCCTCCCAAGCCCACCAGAGATATCGCTAGAGACAGTTTCTGGTATCCTCTTTAGCTACACCCCACCTCCACCTCTCCAACACCGTGCACGTCCCAGACAGAATGGAATCCGGGAGGGATCCCACTCACCTGGAAGTTAAAAGTAAAGCCAGGAGGGGAAATTGTGAGGTCCTGAGAAAGATCTATTGTTTTCCAGTGTGTCATGTATTGCGGGTTTCCCAAAAGCAGAACCACCCACATCTGAGCCACAATCCAATATCCCATAGGAGAAGGCAAGGCCCAACTACCCTGATTCTTAGGAAGATATAATATATGCTGCCATATGCAAGACCTTTGCCTCTTCCATAGAAAAACCAAAAGAAGTGACTGCCAGGTACTGAAATCTCTTTTGGAAACCATACAGGGTATGCATTGGAAAAGGTACAACATTCTTGGGAGAAGATTCATCCTTAGAGACTGAACACAGGAGTAGAAAGAAAGTGGCAATAATTGCAACGTTATCCATAGAAACATAGAACAATAGAAAGCAGAAGGAGAACAAGGGTTTGTCTAGTCTGCCCATGTATTCCTTGGACCTTCTCAGATCCCAGGAACTAACCCCCCTTCTGCTTAATGCCTCCTACTGTTCCTGTTGCTTTTGATCATGCTTTAGCCATGTCCCACCCCAGCTTAAATGATGTTACAGACTTTGCTTCCACTACCTCAGCTGGCAGTTTATTCCATGGCTCCAGGACAGTTCCACCATGTTGTGTTGACAAGAATATCACCAACCTCCGACGGCGATACATGGTTGCTGACATCCCCGACACGGCCAGGTCCCACCACCAACTGAGTATCACAAAGGCACCTGTTTAGTGTTCATGTGGAGCCCTTCCACACCCACCAGACTTCTAGATTCTGACTCTGGGGCAGATGTCGGGGGAGAGTGCCCAAGTTCTGGAGTCGATGACAAGGTCATTGCTCCAACAACCTGGTCGGCACCACAGGTGTCGACGGGTTGGTGTCACTGTAACAGCGTCGCTGTAAATGTGTCTCTTTTACAATGGTATATGTTCCAGGACTCTTTCTGTAAAAAAGAGTTTCCTAAGCTCCCTCTTGAATTCCCTCCCCCCACACAATTTCCACTCATGCCCTCTAGTGTTAGAGTCGGAAGCCAGTGATGTAGGTCCAGTCAAAGCTGGGTTAACAAGGGGGTATAATTAAGTGTAAATAACATAGAGGATTGTGTCCCAAAGGTGTATGCACAGGTATTTTTAAAGAGGGGTGGTCCCATTTCATAGGAAACCTGCTTTGGAGAGCAGAGGGCACCGAGTAAGAAAAAAACAAACACTTCTGTTTTCGTGGTATTCAGTGTATACCTAGATAGGTATGTAAAAGTCTGGATATGTTGGAAAACTTCAATTATGGATGACTCAGGTTCAGCCAGGTACAGCAGAAAATCATCTGTGTTCAAAACTAACTTATGCTCCACCACACCAAGCCAGATCTCCCAAAACAATGGGTTCTGTCTAATACTTTGTGCCAGTGGCTCAATAGACAGGATGAATAGTAAGGGAGTGAGCGGGCAGCTTTGGGACGGGTTACCCATCCTAAAGCAAAGCTAGCTGATAAATGGCTGTTCACCCATATATACCCCAATGGCATGGTATACAGTTTAAAAATAAATTGAATAAAAGGTTGAGTAAACCCAAACTCAGCAAGGACCCCCCTTAAATAAGACCATAATACCTTATTGAATGCCTTTTCTGCATCGAGACTCATCAAAAGTGCCAGCTGATGAGTCTTATTAAGGTTATCAATAATATGTACGGTCCTCTGAATATTATCTTAGGCTTGATGTCCCAGGATAAATCCAGTCTGATCTTTATTAATAAGCTGAGGAATTGTCTGCTGTAACCTTCTAGTAAATATGGAAGCTAGACTTTTATAGTCAGTACTGAGAATTGATATTTGTGGGATCCTTGCCAAGTTTTGGTATCACTAAAATAATGGCTTGGGACTATGAGGGGGCAGGCACACCCAAAATTCTATGTCTGTCAAACCCCACAAGCTGCTTTCATGAAACTTCTCATGCCTTGAGAATTTGCCTCAGACATAATGCGTGCCAAATTTTGGCTATCTTGTCGAACACTGCCAAATTTGTTAAGGTGCAAAAATTGGGGGTTAACATTAAGCACCTTACTCAGTCTTAACTATACTGGCACTACCACCAGTATAATATACATAGGATAAAGTATGGGGTGGTGTATGTAACGAGAAGTCTACACACACCCAAGGTGTTAGATGCTACATAAACCCCGAGAGCGAAGCTCGAAGGGTTTGTGAAAAGCATCCAACACAGAGGGTGTGTGGGTGTGTGTAAACTTCGAGTTTACACACACCACCCCATATTTTATTTTATATAATTTCTGGGTTTCCCTTTTTCACATCAGCAATTATGTAAAATAAAGACACTCTGGTGTGGCTGTGGTCCGGTTAGGTTTCAGCGGTGGTCTGCCTTATTTCTTCATTTAACAGTTTTTTGTATTTTCTTTGGTTTCAGTTGCCAGCTGACAGGAGAATTTGCATTTTAAAGCTACTTACCACTGAGTCTGAGTGACAGTTTAGTGTCCAGGAGAAACAGAAGGCGGCCAATGCCAGGGGTCTGAAAGGAAGAGCTGTGGCAGGTGCATACACAGAGTAAGGGAAACCATGCGCTTGTTTGCCATAATAAACACTCCTTTATTACCAGTTCCCTCCTTGCTGCTGGGGTCAGCACACAGTGTCCCCACATTGCACTCCAGATCTCACCAGCTCAGGATGGGGAAGCTGGAATTCAACATGGTGGTGCAGTATACCACCAGCCAGTACCACCAGGCTGGGGGGGTTATAATGTTTTGAGCCACAATTGATAGCAAAAAGGTATCTGTCACTGAGAATGCCTTGAATGATATGCGCTAGTTTCAGTAAAAGTTGGTTGATGCTTTATAAAAATTCAATCTGAAAGGAAACAGCATATAAATGTTAATAATTCTACAAAGTAACAACAAATAATTGTTTGTGACAAAGATGCTTGTTATATAATTTTGAAAGACTTACTGTTTTCTTTTGAAAAAAAAAGGCCTAAAAGGGGCAAGCCAGCTGAAAACTCATTGGGCTAGATTTTTGTACAAGCATTCGGAACTTACAGTACAATCATGCCGCATCCTGACCCTTGTACTGATACCTTAGACCACCTCAAATGTGTTCTAAGTATCTTGCACATCTGCCGTGACGTGCAATTGAATAGGAGCCCTATAATGGTGCATGTGTCAATATTTGATGTATACATCATTATTTTAATGCAAAACACTTGGACCTGCTGTAAATGTGCCGTGACATTTGAAAATAGCATTCAATCGTTCTGCTGCATATATGAAACCATAATGTGCAGCCTGAACTCGGGAGCAGTGCTTGCCGCATTGCAGTTGAAAAAAAACTGTTTAATGTCTAGACGATTTATTTTATGTATGTATGTATGTATTTGAATTTTGTTAACTGGGTAAGCACAGTGAGACAAGTGTCCCTTTTTCAGGGGCATTCTGTAAGAATATTGGTGCACATGTATTATGTGCACTTGCTTTAACCCACCTTGAACCTTCACTTCTCCCTGCTTTCTTCATCTCTAGATAATCCACCTCCTTGATACCTCTTCCCCTCCTCTCTTAGTCCCTATCATGCCCACTATCTCACCACCTCCCTCTCTTTCTCTCCTTACCATCTCTCTCTTCCTCTCCCCTGGCCACAAATCTCTCAGTTTTTGGCACTTATTATATTGTCTTGCACTGCCTATCTCCTTTTGATTTATATTTCCTGTGTTATCTATTCCAATCTGTAATACAATTTTTCACAGTACTGTAACTTTCATTATCATTTTGTCAATGTGATTGTCTCTACAGTGCTGCATCACATGTATCGTGTATGTCTGTAAACTGTCTTCTCCCAGGTCGTGCCTGAAAATAGGCATTTTATGCCTAGTGCACTTACCCAATTACCAAAAGCAAAATAAAATAAATAAGTAAATACGTGGCAGGAACAATGCTCTGGGACTCTAAGGATGAGACACGGGGAAATCCTATGAAAAACCCCAAATGTACCGCACTGTAGCTCACAGACTGATATTTATTCATTAACATGTCACAGATTATGAATGCTTTCACAACATAGCATCTTCAAACTAAATATGAGACTACATGCCCTAATACTTTGGGGATATTTCATTCATTTACAGCAGTGATCCACACCACTGCCATCCATTGCAGCTAAAATACACTACTAAAGAGAAAGGGTGAGTGGCAACTTCCTGCATTTGATTTTAACACAAGTGAAAAGTTTAGGAGGACACATCTGAAAAAATAGAGTCAATTAGTTACACAAAGTCTAACAACACTCAAATGCAACACTGATTTTTCTAGCACTAGGTTTTCAGCTCGCTGCAGTTGTGTAAAGATTCGAGTGTGGGGACTCTGAAACAGCAGTAGAACTTATCTGGGTCTTTAAGCTTCCAAATTCCGCATAGTACAGCCCAGTTTATGTATTGTAACTGGTTAATCAAACATCATGCTGCTAGGCAATGCATTATCGTTCCAGAACCAGACACGTTTATGCTTGAAAGATAAAGCCAAAATCACAAATCTCATTGTTTCTGCATAAAAGCTATAATTTGTTGCTGAGACACAATATAGAGCAGTGTCAATCAAAACACATAAAGATCTGCCTGTGGTCAAAGGACACTGATTTCTGTTGAAGAAATGCAAACAACGATGTCCTCAGTATACCTTAACTAAGTGCTTTGGATGATAAAAGTTCTCTACAAACCTTACAGTTGTTATGCCTCTCAAAGATGGTTGTTAGGGAGAGGAGGATGACTTAGTGTTACTGTTGCTGCAAATCCCAAATAATTGCGGTGCTAATTAGAAACTGAATTCATCCATTGTGCTATCAACAACTGGGTTTTCCCATAATTAGCGATGTGGCTAATTAATTGCATAATGCATTCCTAATCCTTGATTTCAGTGTTTAGTATGGAATGGGTTTTATGGCATGAAGTTACCATGACTATGTTGGACACAATCAGCCACTAGTCTTTTTTTTTTAATCTTATTTGTTTATGCCCTGTTCCTATTCTTTGATGCTCACACTTCCTATTTTCTTATACTTGCTTTATTACATTTTTCACTTATACAGTTTTTATATATTTCATCAAATGACTTGAAATGTATCAATTGTAACTTCATCAAAAAGTCCAGTATCCTTAATACATACTAATTAGGATGTTCCAACATGCTACCTGAAATTTATCTATACTATCATCCCTATTAGCTCAGGTTTCAGTTAGCTAATACATTCATACAAATGTATAGTGTTCAACGTGTAACCTGAAGTAAGTCATTTATGTCTAAATATTTTAAATAACTGTAAGCCCCCCTCTCTTCGGGGGGACTTACCCTCCCACTAGGGACCCCCTTCGACCTCCTACCACTCCCCCAGAGATTAGGAATTTATTAGTGCTCTGGGATTAATCCCTGCTGGATGCCTAAAGGTGGCAGCAGAGGGCAGGTTAGGAAGGTTATATCAGTAGAGGAAACAGGAAGTTTGGAGATCTTTCCAGCCTGGGCAGTAGGCCCGAGGCTGGAAGGGGTGGCTGGAAGAGCAGGAGAGGCAGGCAAGGAGGGAGCTCGTCGGTTTGGGTTGAGCCTGTGTGGGGACCCACCCCCCAAGGTCAGTAGATAGAGACGGCTTCTACAGTAATGTGGTGTCGAGGAGTAGGGAAGGGAGCTCCACAGAGAGGATCGTCAGCCAGTAAAACTGCATCATCGGGATGGGGGGAGGCATAGAAGGTAGGAGAAAGGTAGGGTAGGCCCCATTTGGACCCTGGTAGGAGTTGCTTGGGCGTTCAGGGCTGTGGAACTGTGGCAGAGTTCCCACAGAGGAGGGGCTGGTGGCAGGGGTCCCCTCCTGTACCCAGAGTGGTAGGGCAGCCCAGGTGTGGAGGGGGCCAGGAGTGTCCTTCACTCACAAAAAGAGGGCCTGCTTGGAGGGCAGGTCCTGGGGTGCCAGCATTTCAGAGCCAGGTGGGTTGCAGGTCTTTAGGACAGGCCTTGGAGGGCAGCTTCTGATGGGAGCTTATT
This sequence comes from Neoceratodus forsteri, assembly GCA_016271365.2. Taxonomy (NCBI): domain Eukaryota; kingdom Metazoa; phylum Chordata; order Ceratodontiformes; family Ceratodontidae; genus Neoceratodus; species Neoceratodus forsteri. Next base: position 132,321,549 of record JADMNL010000025.1, read on the forward strand.
TCAAGCCCAGGATGTGATGGAAGGAACATGGGTAGGGAAGCTGTGGCATCCTTAAATGGTCATTGGGGGCACTGTAGAGGAAATGGATGCTATGGGACTGAGGAGGAAGGTGGGCTGCTCGGAGGGCCTAGGTGGTGGCAGTGCTCAGGTCTCTCTCATAGCAGAGCAGCTTGGGAGGTGTAGCTTGAGCATTGGAGCTGGGCAGGGTTTAGGGGCTTCAGCACCAGTGGGAGTGGGAGACTGAGGATGGCAGGAGTGAGAGAACCGGTGTGGGAGTTGTTTGGTATATTGGTGGGGTTCAGGCTCAAATGGAAGGCTAAGAGAAGGGTTACAGGGCCTGGGTCGGAAAGGAAAAATCCTGGGACCCCTTGAGATTTAGGCCAAGGTCCAGGGGCCAGGTGGGGGAAAGCAGCTCGCTTCTCCATGCCGGAGATATAGCAACTGACCAATTGCCAGACAGGGAAATTGGGGAATGGTAACCCAAAAAGAAAAAGAGCTGGGCTTACCAGTGCCAGTGATACAGGAGCCTGATGATTCTTCAGGTGTGAAGGATCCACTTGGGTAAAAGAGCCGATTTTCCAGTAGATGAAATCAACCTGCTTGTACTGCCTGTATGCCATCTTGTCTGCTCGAGAGTTCCAGCATGGGTGAGCTGTAAAAAGTTTGAGAGCCCCATGGAGCTGCTTTATTTTTCTTGGCATAAGATAGAACCCCTGTACTCCTGAAATAATTTTGAGTGCAGGTGAAAAAAAAATAAGGAGCTATTTCAGGTGCACTAGCTCAGAGCTGTTTTGCATTGCTGTGATCCCTTCCTTTTTCCCTGGTACATTTGTGATAAATACAAGCCCCTAGACAGAGGGGGAAGGGGGGTTACATTACCTACTAATAAATCTCAACATCTTATAATTAACACATCAGGGCAACAGGTAAATACTTATCTTATGTAATGTTCTTCTCTTTTGGTGGCTGCTGTGTGGGTCTCGGATGGCTGGGGGGAACAGTTTGTCTACATGTTTATTCAAGTCCCTTCCCCTGGGGAGAAATGCTTTCTCTACAGGTCTGTCCTCCCTTTCCCTTCAGAAGGACCCCTACTCTTCCCTCTCCCTGCTGCTCACACTTCCTCTTGAGCCCCATGGTACATTCCCCATGGGACCTTACCTGTATCTGGCCTCCAGCCTCCATGCTGCCTCAGCTTACCAGCTGGATGGGGACTGGGTGGAGGGGATTTATTCCCAAGCTGCTTCATTTTCATCAGGAGGTGACTTGATCAGGCAAGTCCAGCCACGTGGTGCACTGTGGTCCGACGCCGGTAAGCAGCAGGGCATTTTCTACTTTTCAGTCCCATCTCAGGACATAGCCACAAGGACATCAAGGGGCTGATGCCGCAACACCAGTGACATTTCCTTCCTAGTGGCCTTCCAACCCCACTACTACCTGTTGTCACTTAGGTGACGGTATGTGGCAGAGAATGGTACTCTCCCACCCCGGGAAAGGAGTGCAACCTGTGGGATGGTTAGTCCTTCTTCCCCCAGCCAGCCGCAGACAATCTGGACTTGTTCCTGAACTCAGGTCACTGACATCACAAGGGGTAGTGTTACTGCTGCAATGACAGGCCAGCATATAAGCCACTAGTGGGACTGCAGTGTTTTCTTCAAACTATTTTTTGTTTTTTGTTTAGGAATGGGTCAGCTAGTTCTGATAAATTTAAAACCTTCAAGAACTTGCATCATTTTCTGAACAAGAACCGCAGCAGAACTCTTTTGAAGCAAGATACCTTCCCCCTCCAGCAGGTCTCTACACAGAAGATGTTAGAGTGAAGAAAAGAACCAACATCCAGGGTCCCTATTTTCAGAACCTCAAAAACTATGCACATGCAGCAGGAATTGTTGCGTAATGGAGGGTGCCACAGTGAACCCACAATTTCTGTTGTGTGCATACAGGGGCGTAACTTAGGGGTAGCCAGGAGCTGCAGTTGTGACCCTTATGATTTCTTTTCAACCTCTATGATGTCTTTTGCAACCCATATGAAACCATAAAGCAAGGGTTTTCTAGAGTTGGATCATATAGTATTTGGCAAGGGGGGGGTTACATACCCCTAATGATTTTTATGAAGTGGCACCAATGCATGTGTACAGCTTTCAAAATTGGTGCCCTTTTGTGACCCATTACCCCATTTATGGCCTCTTGGGGCTATATTTTCTGCACATGTGCTAAGCCTGGTATGTACTAGGTGTATTAAGTGCACAGACTGGGAAAGCAATGCTCCTGTAGGGAATTTTCAAAAATAGTTGATTCTTTTCAGATTTCCAGTGAGGAGCTTTTTAACCCAGTTGACAATTTACGCATGGGACTTAGTCACAGGTCCCCTCCTAGACCTCTGAAAATTGGGCCCATGTCTGTATTATGTGTCATGTTCACTGTGGTGTAATATAATATGTGTGCCAGACACTAATTAACTTTATGGTATATACGCATTATATTACTAGTTGGAGTTGTTTTTAATATTGTTTCTCTTTACTAATAATAGCGAATGGGTTAAAAAATAAGCTTAAACAGTTTTGTACTTTAAATCTTCAAAATTCAAATGGTTTCTGAATGTTCTGATGTGGCCCAGGCAACCATCAAAACTTTGTGGATTGTAAGAAATTCAGGACCTTCTGTGCTTTTCCACCCCTACCTTAAACCACTTTGTAAATGACTACTGAAAACTAGCTAAGGAAAGGTTTCTGCCTATTCATCTAAAGCGAACATGGCCTACCAGTTAAAGGCCAGTGTTTAAACGAGTGCACTGGGATCAAGTGATAGTAGGTAAATTTACAGTAATTACAGGCCCACTCAGTAAAAGGCAACATTCCCCATCCATATCAAGCAGGTTCCCGTGCCATACAAATCATCTCAAAGGGACATGCATTGTTCATTCTCTTTTCTTGTTTTTCTATATGTTATATAGAGAATGAAGTATGGGTAGTGTTTGTAAATTTTGTATAATAACTGGGTTTCATTTTTTTCTGTACAAAATCTGTGGCATAACTGACCGTTATAAAGGAGTGTTTATAATAGCAAATATGCACCGGGTTTGTTTTCTTTGCGATGCCCCATGCGTTAAAAGCCAGCGCGCCGCTCAACGCCCCCAGCCAACCTAACCTAAGCCACTCAGAAACCGCTACTCCAGCTCAAGCGTAAGTACATTTAAAAAAAAAAAAAAATGAAAGTGCCTCCTAGCAAGAGCGGGGAAATAAAATAAAAAAAAAACACTTCCAGCAACCGCCTCCCGACCGCTGACAGTGCCAAAACTCCTTTGGACCGTGTCTTCACCAGAGGTCTTTTCATTATTTTATATAATTATCATGGAGAAAAAAAAAACGAAACCCAGCAATTATATAAAATAAAATATGGGTCGGTGTGTGTAAACTTGAAGTTTACATACACCCTCAGGATTAGATGCTATGCATAAACCCCTCGAGCTTCACTCTTGGGGTTTATGTAGCATCTAACTCCTCGGGTGTGTGTAAACTTCTGCTTACACACCCCAACCCATACTTTATTCTCTATTTTACACACACCCGAGGTGTATGAAGCCCATAAATTCTGACGATGAAGCTCAAGGGGTTTAACAAGGCATCACACACCATGGGTGTGTGCAAAAATAAACCGCATTAACCCCCCCCACCCATTCATTTTTTTATTATTTATAAATGCTGACTTCACTGACCTCCAGTTTGTTCGCTGCAGTGGTCTGGTGCCGAGCATTGAGTATATCCAGTTTCCCAGCCCCGTTGCCTGTTATGAGGCTGGAAAAAATGTTTTGAATTCACGCCCTAGTGGTCTCCTAAAACTCTGGTCTGGTTACGCTCCTGTCCTGGAGTCCAGGATCCAATAATGCTGTGGGCAGCATTTCTGGCAGTCAACCTTGGTTTCAGCCGTCAGCAGTCATGGCTTTTGCAGAGCATGCTCGCGCCTCTGTATGTTGATCGACAACTCTCAGCTGTCTCAGGATTGCTGTTATGACCATCCAGTTATAACGGTAGATTACACCATGGTTTTCAGGTGCAGTCATGCCTAATCAGTAATTCTAATGCACATTACAACAAACATATCAGTTGTAACATAGACTTAAACAAAACATGTTGCATACATTCTAATTGTGCCTCACTGATGCAATAATCTAAACTCATGGCCAGTAATGGTACAAAGCTGCAGCTGGATAACAGTCTATTAAACCAAATTTGATAAGTGTTAGGTCATTCCATATGACTGATACATATCTGTGCAGATATGTCACCTAACTATATAACACATGCATGTATGGATTGGTGATGAGAGCATATCTCCACCTTGAGTACTGTACTTAATGAGTTGTGTTAATTTTACTTAGCTTGATAGGATAATCGGCTGTGGTTATAAACTCTGAGGCTGGATGTCCAGGTAGACCCTGAAGACCTCCCACAAACACCAAAACGTGTCATATTATCCTCTGAAATAATACAGAGCTTTGTCAATTGGAACCAGATGAGGTGCCAAGAGAATGGCACTTTTGTGCGTTAATGTATAGCACAGTGGTTTAAGGCTCTGAGTTACTAACCTGGAGACTTGGGTTTGAATCCCACAGCACCCACTTGCATACTGTGTGACACTAAGCAAGTCACTTAACTTCCTTGTGCTCCCAGGTTGCACCTGTAAACAAGCTGTCAGCTTAGTGTGTCTCCCCGGTAAAATAAAAAATGTATATTTCCTCATAATCCCCGAAGTGCCACACCATGGTTTAGGGAAATGGCTCTATGTAGGACTTCTGAGACAACTCCAAACATATTGCTCCAGTTAAGCAGCCAGTGCATGTGGTGTAATTAATCATACTATGGCAATGTGTAACAAATAACATAAATTAATATTTTGGGTCTCAAGTATAAATACTTTTGGGGTATTTGCCTAAGGTATTCACACATTCTTACTGGGTAGAACGATCTATAAGTAATCTTTAAAGTGTTTTAAAGGTGGTGGGAATCCAGGGGAGGGCTTGGGAAGCTGGGAGAACGAGAGGGAGGCACATTTGAAAACAGAGAAGGGTGTGTTTATTCTTTGAAAGAACAGAGACTAATATCTTCTGACAATTTATTAACATTGAATTACTAATTTTTACCTGTTATCAAGAGTAATTACATTAGTTTGTGATCTTGATATGATATGTTGTGTCTGTTCATGAATGTCAATATACTTTTGTGTGTGTTGTATACATTTTCATTGTATCAGCAGTATACTGTATATCAGTTTTGTGAATATTAACACTATTTTTTTTTTGCTTTTTAGAAAAAGGGTCAATATTATTTTATGTTGCCAGTACTGAAACAGGTCTATTTCATAGTACCAATGTACATATTTTATATTGATACTTTGTGTTTCAGGAGGGAATAAGACATGACAAGGTGTGGTTTATGGGCTGATAAGAGCATGCCCCAGGTGCGTAATGAGGCATGAGGCGCTTGCACCGTGTGCCTTTAGCACCTGAGAAGTGCTCTTATCAGCAAATAAACCACACCTTGGAGTGTCTTATTCTGCTTATAAAATGGATCCCCACCTGTAAAAACCCTCCCCTGGAAATAACAAGCATTTGTCAAGCCAAATGTTGATTGCATTGGTGTATTGAGCTTGCTCACTGCCCCTCTCTCACTCGCTCATTCTGTGTCTCCTGGCACTGCAGGCTGCCCTTTTGTGCTGGGCTCCTGCCTCTGTTGGTGGCTTTTTCTGCCCACAAAGAGATCTACAGCAGTTCCGACACAGGTCTGTTGAGTCTGCTGACTCCCCCTCTCTCACTCACTCATTCTGTTTCTGCCAGCATTGCAGGCTGGCCTTTTGTACTGGGCTCCTGCCTGCGTTGCCGCCTTTTTCTACCTACAAAGAAATCCGCAGCAGTCATGATAGAGCTCCATTGAGCTCGCTCACTCCCCCTCTCTCAGTCGCTCATTGTGTTTCTCCCGGAGCTGCAGGCTGCCCTTTTTTACTGGGCTCCTGCCTGCGTTGGCACCTTTTTCTGCCCACAAAGAAATCCACAGCTGTCCTGACAGAGCTCCATTCAGGTCGCTCACTCCCCCTGTGTCACTCACTCATTCTGTTTCTCCTGACGCTGCAGCCTGCCCTTTTGTACTGGGCTCCTGCCTCTGTTTGTGCCTTTTTCTGCCCATAAAGAAATCTGTAGCAGTCCCGACAAAGCTCCATTGAGCTCGCTCACTCCCCTTCTCTCACTCGCTCATTCCGTTTCTGCTGGCGTTGCAGGCTGCCCTTTTCTACTGGGTTCCTGCCTGCATTGCCGCCTTCTTCTGCCCACAAAGAAATTTGCAGCAGTTTCAATACAGCTCCATTGAGCTCGCTCACTCTCCCTCTCTCACTCGTTCATTCTGGTTTTCCCGCCACTGCAGGCTGCCATTTTGTACTGGGCCCCTGCGTGCATTGCTGCTTTTTTCTGCCCACAAACAAATCTGTAGCAGTCTCAACAGAGCTCCGTTGAGCTCACTCACTCCCCTCCCTCACTCGCTCATTCTGTGTCTCCTGCCACTGCAGGCTGCCCTTTTGTACTGGGCTTCTGCCTGCATTGGTGACTTGTTCTGGCCAGAAAGAAATCTGAAGCAGTGCCGACACAGCTCCATTGAGCTCGCTTACTCCCCCTCTCTCACTCACTCATTCTGTTTCTGCCCGTGCTGCAAGCTGGACTTTTGTACTGGGCTCCTGCCTGCGTTGCCGCATTTTCTGCCCACAAAGAAATCCGCAGCAGTCACAATAGAGCTCCGTTGAGCTCGCTCACTACTGCTCTGTCACTCACTCGTTCTGTTTCTCTTGGCACTGCAGGCTGCGCTTATGTACAGGGCTCCTGACAGCATTGGCATCTTTGTCTGTCCTCAAAGAAATCTGCAGCTGTACCGACAAAGCTCTGTTGAGGTCGCTTAGTCTCCCTCTGTCATGCGCTCATTCCGTTTGTCCTGGCACTGCAAGCGGCCCTTTTGTACGTGGCTCCTGCCTGCATTGGCGCCTTTTTCTGCCCACAAAGAAATCCGCAGCAGTCCTGATAGAGCTCCGTTGAGCTGAATAAGTCCCCCTGTCTCACTCACTCGTACTGTTTCTCCCACTGCTGCAGGCTGGCCTTTTCTACTGGGCCCCTGCCTGCATCGATGCCTTTTTCTGCCCACAAAGAAATCTGCAGCAGGCCTGACAGCCCTCCGGTGAGTTTGCTCACTCCCCCTCCCTCATTTGCTCTCTTGTTCGGTTTCTCCCAGTATTGCAGGCGGCCCTTTTGTACTGGCCTCTTGCATTGGTGCCTTTTTCTGCCCACAAACAAATCCAGAGCAGTCCCGACAGAGCTCCATTGAGCTCGGTCACTCCCCCCTCTCACTCATTCGATCTTAATCTGTCCCAAACACTGATGTCCCACAGCAACCATGCTATTCTTCATCAGGAGTGCAAAAACATATTTTAGTCAGGATGTGAAAAATGACAGCTGTACTGTTCATAAGGAGGTGTGAAAGAATGCCACTGTTGAAAACGTGGCATGAAAATATTACAAATTTGTGAAGTCACAAGGGTGCGTGGAAAGAGTTGAATGCAGGCTTGTAACATAATCATGTTATGGAGTTTTGTCACCAAATTTTCAACATAGGGATTTTAGGACCTCTTCTCATGAACAGTGCCACTGTCTTTTTCTTAATCTGTCCTGAACACTGATTTCCCACAGCGACTGCATTATTCTGTGCCACAACTATGAAACCACATTTCAGTCAGGATGTGAAAAATGACAGCTGTACTGCTCATAAGGAGGTGTGAAAAAATGCCACCGTTGAGAATGTGGCATGACAATATTACAAATCTGCAGAGTTACAAGGGTGTGTGGAAAGTGTGCAACGCACACTTGTAACACAGTCATTTGATGGGCTATCATCACCAGATTTTCAATATAAGCATTTTAGGGCCTCTACTCATGAACAGTGCCACTGTCATTTTATTAATCTGTCCCGGACAGTGATTTCCCACAGCGACTGCTCTATTCTGTGCCAGAACTGTGAAAACACATTTTGGCCAGGATGGGAAAAATGACAACTGCACTATTCATAAGTAGGTGTGGGAAAATGGCAATGTTGAAAATCTGGAGTGAAAATATTATAAATTTGCGAAGTTACGAGCGTGCGTGCAAACTGCGCAACGCATGCTCATAACAGAGTCATTTTATGGAGTATCATTACCACATTTTCAAAGTAGACACTTGCGGACCTCTACTCATGAACAGTGTCACTGTTATTTTCTTAATCTGTCCCGAGCACTGATTTCCCACAGTGACCGTGCTATTCTGTGCCGGAAGTACGAAACCACATTTCCACCAGGATGTGAACAATAACAGCTGTACTGTTCACAAGGAGGTGTGAAAAAATTTCAATGTTGAAAATCTGGCGTGAAAATATTGCAGATTCACAAAGTTACTAGCGTGAGTAGCAACTGCACAGTGCACGCTCGTAAAACAGTCATTTTTTTTATTTGCTCCACCAAATTTGCAACATAGGCTTTTTGAGAGCCCACCTTATGAACACTGGCACTGTCATTTCATTAATCGTCCCTGAAAGGTGATTCCATGCAGTGACCACAAAACCAACTTTCGGGGCCGATTAATGCCATGACAGCTCAAGAATTCATGAGGAGGGGTCCCAAAACCCCCATGTTGAAGATTTGGTGCCATAATTCCAAAATGACCGAGGTATGCATTAAAGTTGGGAAAACCCAATTTATTCCATTATACAGCTTACCGGCATTTGCTCAGTTCACGGTTGGCTTTGAAGAGTGCAGACCTGTTCCTGGTCCACCAAGATCTGCTTACCGAGCTCCAGAGGTAAATATGGGTGGGGGTGGGAGGCAGAGTGTGCAGTGGGTGGGTGCGGGTTGTTGGGGAAGGAAGCCGTGAGGAACTGTTTTCGTTCTTACAGGTTTAAAAAAAAAACCTCGGGAGACAGTTTTTGTCTTTACAGTGGCATTGGGCACGCTGGGGTGGGCTCCCAGCATGCCACCCGACTGTTTTTTTTTGGGGGGCAGCAGTAGCCGATAGGGAATTGGGCACCCCTGTCGACACACAACAAAAGGGGGGGCTCAGATTATGCCGACGGAGATTGGGCACCCCGTCTGCAGAGAATATATGCGGGGGAGGGAGGTTACATAATGCTGAAGGGAGGGCTCTGCCGGCAGCATAAACACACACAGTGAAGCTGACGGGGATTGGGGCCCCATCGCAGTAAACGGAAGACATTGTTTGTGAACACGGTGGCAAACTGCTGCCATGTTCACAAACAATATCACTCTGTAAAGATTCCGCCTGCAATGAGGGTCACTCCTCATTGCAGCGGATGGCTTACCCTGCAATGACAAGCATGCCCCTGATTGCAGCAGCTAAATTGTCACAGTTGTTAATGTTCCAAACTTGTGTCACCAGCAGCCTGCCACGGCATTGGGGGAAGCGGGACAAGCCTTTGCAGGCTGTGGGGGCATTGGCCACAACAGTGCTGCGCCTCCACAGCCTGCTTCTCAGAAAGCTGTTCCAATATGTTTCTTGCACTGTGCACCATCAACATAAAAATGAATGATTAAAAGAAGTCTCATAAGCATAAGTGTTGAAATTTAGGTAACAAAGTAGAAAAATGGAAAAAACAGTCTGTGCATTTGTAATGCAGAACATATGTAAAATTCAGCTGTTTAAGGGTGTTTGTGTCTGTCTCTGTCTCTCTCCCACAGATACACATCTTTTTTTACATTTTGTTTCAAGCTTTCTTTGAGCCTTTTTTTTCCTCAGGGAGCCTGGGAGTGGCCCGTATGCCTGATAGTGAGGGTATCTGCTGGTGACCCTGCATTCCAGCCCCCCCCCCAAAACACACACACAGTCACAAACAAAGACTGTCTATTTTGTTTTACTCCACTTTTTGTGTTGTTTCTCTATCTTTTTTACCAGGCAGTGCAAGCATGGAGTGCTTCTTGTGTGTTTATGTGCTTGTCACCTGTTGCATTGAGAGCAAGTGTGTCCCTTAACAGCCACTGTAAAGAGTTTCAAGTTCAAGTTTCAAGTTTATTGCAGGAAGACTCCATTGAGCAAGTTCTTTCACAGGGAGGTCCTGAAGGTAATACACATACAAAGGCACATTATACAGTACAACACTTTGATAACCAATTATGTGGAGTATACACAATGTTATAACAGGTAATTCATAGCGAGATACAAGGTTACAGATATATATATACAGATTCGGGATGAACAATATCAGATAAGGCTAGATACTATCACTGTAAGATGCAACTGATAAACAAAAGTAGTCAAACACTAGAAGAAGGAGACAATAGCAATGGTGAAGTTAAGGGGGGAGGAGGTTTAGCAAAGTGTAAAGTAGGTATAGGAATAAGGTCTCAGCATGGCAGGGCCAAAAGATACACTAGACAAGAAGCACACAGGGCTAAGAGGGTGCTTAGTGGCAGTTACAAATATATTTTATTTTAGATGCAAATATCACTCTGAAGAAGTTGACTGAGACAATGCTGGTTAGTTTTAGTTTAGATTGTAATTGGTTCCACAGATAAGGGAGGGCATGTGAAATAGCACGTTTGCCAAAGGAAGTGCGAGTCCTAGGCACGTTGAACAAGACAAAGTCAGCTTTCCTCAGAGAATATGCACTATGGGAAATGCAGATTACCGATGTTAGGTAGGATGGTAGTTTCTGTAAGAGCAACTTAAGGGTCCAAATACCCGTGTGGAGCAGGCGTCTAGTGGTGCGAGATGTCCAACTAACAGCTGCATATAAATCACAGTGATGAGTACGGTAGGGGAAGTTGGTAATGAATCGTAACGCACGGTGATAAAGGACGTCAAGCTTGCTTAGGTTTGAAATTGAAGCTGTATTGAAAATTAGGTCACTGTAATCGAGTAGGGGAAGGAATGTAGGCTGAACGAGCATTGTTCGTGTCTCAAGGGGGAATAGAGACCTGTTTCTAAAAAAGAATCCTAGTCTTGCTTTAAGCCTCCTAGATAGTTCATCAATGTGATCATGAAATGAGAGCTTATTATCTGTCAGGATACCCAAGTATTTAAACTTAGGAACGACTTCCAGGGCTTCACCTAGTACGGTAGTAATAAATTCATTTGGTGGGTCAGGGGAGGAACAGGGAAGGTACAGAGAGCAAAAATCATAGCCTTCGTTTTCTTAGCATTAAGGAGCAGCTTAGCTTTTATCAGATTTTTTTCAAGCTGAGCAAAATCAGCTTGTAGAACATCCCTGACCTGTGATATCGTAGATCCAGTAGTATACAGAACAGTATAATCTGCAAAGAAGTGTAGGCTGGAGCTCGTTATATGGGAGTCAAGATCATTTATGTACAGAAAAAACAGGATAGGGCCAAGAATGGAGCCTTGGGGGACTCCTTTGACAACCAGCAGAGGGATAGAGAAAAGGCCATCCGCTTTGACTTTTTGTGTTCTCCCTGATAGGTAACTAGCAAACCAATCAGAAGTGGATGGAGTAGCACCTAAGCTGAACAAGCAAGAGACTAGCAGGTTATGATCCACAGTATCAAATGTTTTTGCTAAGGTCCAAGAAGACAGCACCAGTAACCAGCTTGGCATCGCCGGCGGCGATCCAATCGTTTGTTAATTTTGCCAAAGCCGTGATAGTGCTGTGATTTGCCCGGAAACCAGACTGGACTGGATTAAGGAGTGAAAAGATTTCAATGTGGAGTTTTAAATTGGTTATAGACCAATTTTTCGAAGAGTTTAGAGAGGATGGGCAAGATGGAAATGGGTCTGTAATTGTTGAGATCGCATGGATCCCCTGATTTAAAAAGAGAAGGAGGTGGGCAGATTTCCAACAGGTCAGAACTAGGGCAGAAGTAATAGAGAGGTTAAAAATATGAAGAATCGGGGCTGTAAGGTGGGTATAGCCTAGTCTTAGAAAGAAAGGTTCCAGACCGTCATCCCCTGCGCTTTTCAGGATATCAAGTTTAAGAAGTGAGTCTTCAACTTTTTTATAGTTACACAAGCGCAAATGAAAGGGACTGGATGAGATGTGGGTGGGTGGGGTGAGGCTAGGTTGATTCATAGCGTAGCTGGCATAAGATGAGGTGTCGAAAGCTAGTCCGGCAGTAACAAAATGGGAATTGAGCTCTTCTAAAATTTGAGAGTCATTTTCCGCAATCCTGCTATTTGCACATATCTTGGTGGGAGCGGAGGGGGCAGTAAGCTGTCCTTCAATAGATTTGAGCATCCTCCAAATTTTACGGGAGTCCCCATTTGCCCGTTCAAGGGAAGAGATGTAGTATCTAATATATTACGATGAATCTAATAGATTTCTTTGACTGGGTGACCAAAGTAGTAGATAAGGGAGGGGCTGTGGACATGGCCTACCTAGACTTTAGCAAGTCATTTGACACAGTCCCACACAAAAGATTAATATACAAGTTAGCCAGCCTGGGAGTGGATCCCAAGATGATAGCCTGCGTAAAGAATTGGCTGGAAAATAGGACACAGAGGGTAATAGTAAATGGAGTCGACTCTGAAGAAAGGGGGGTCACTAGTGGGGTACCGCAGGGTTCAGTATTAGGACCAGTCCTCTTCAATGTCTTTATAAGCAACATTGCAGAGGGACTGGAAGGAAAAGTATGTCTCTTTGCAGATGACACAAAGATCTGCAACAGAGTTGATGCACAAGGTGGTGTGGAAAGGATGAGAAGGGACTTGGTAAGGTTAGAGGAAAGGTCAAATGTATGGCAGCTTAGATTCAATGCTAAGAAGTGCAAGGTAATGCACCTGGGTAACAAAATCCAAGGGGAAGAGTACACAATGGGGTTGAGATACTAACAACAACAAAAATGGAAAGGGACCTGGGGGTAGTCATATCAGATGACCTAAAGGTGGGCAAGCAATGTGAGAGGGCAGTAAGGAGGGCTGGGGGGATACTGGGTTGCATAGGGAGAGGCATCACCAGTAGAAAACAAGAAGTTGTTATCCCTCTGTACAGACAGCTGGTGAGACCCCATCTGGAGTACTGTGTGCAGTTCTGGAGACCCAATCTCTGCAAAGATATAGACAGGATGGAAGCTGTCCAGAGAAGGGCAACTAAAATGGTGCAGGGTCTGCACCGGAAGACATACTGTATGAAGAGAGACTTAAGGAGCTTAATATGTATAGCCTCGAGGAAAGGAGGGAGAGGGGGGACATGATAGAAACTTTCAAGTACCTCAAAGGAATCAACAAAGTCCAAGAGGGTAGCATCTTTCAGAAAAAGAGGTGTACAAGAACAAGGGGGCACAATTTGAAGATGGGGGGATGGCTCAGAAGTAATGTAAGGAAGTATTTTTCACAGAGAGGGTTGTGGATGCATGGAACAGCCTTCCACAGGAGGTTGTGGAGTCAAAAACAGTGGTGGAATTCAAGCATGCATGGGACAGTCATAAGGCAATTCTACGGGGGGTGGGGTAGGAAGAAGTAGGCTGTTGGTTAACTAGGATCTGCAGCTTATCCATTAGGTAGGGAAATGGGCAGACTGGGTGGGCCAAGCGGTCCTTATCTGCCATCAAATTCTATGTTTCTATGTTAAGTAGTGAGCTTTGGCTGTGTGAATATTTTTTACACATGCATTCCTAGCAGCTCTAAAGGTCTGCCAAGCTGCAGGGCTCTTGGATTGCCTAGCTTGGGCCCAGAGCTCCTCCCATTTGGTAAGGGCAGCCTTGAGTCCTGGAGTGAACCAAGGGTGAGAGTTTTTACGAACCCTGACTTTTATTAGGGGAGCATGTTTATTTATCAGTGTGGCAAGGCTACCATTGAGGACAGAGATAGCCTCATCAACATTTTTGGCAAGGTACAGATCCTGCCATCTGATCTCACCTAGGTCTGAGAGAAAATTAGCTGTATTGAATTTTCAATAGGAGCATTTGGTTATAAATGTGGGCTGCTGACGGGCCTTAGTTTGAGCTCTTATTCATACTTCAATCCCATGGTTGCTCATGTCATTATGAAAAACTGACGTATGTGAGATTTTATGGGGATACGTGGATAGGATAACGTCAAGGAGGGAGCTTTTGTCTAGGTTAATGGCATTAGTCCTTGTAGATTCGCTAACTAGTTGTACAAGGCCAAGCTCATCACAAAGTGATTTTAGGCAGTGAGATTTTGGTGCAAGCCAGTCCATATTAAGATTACCTAAAAATATTGTTTCAGTATTAGCATTGGTGATTAGTGTTCTGAGTGCGTTTAAGATTTCTGAACCACCAGACGGAGGTCTGTAGCCCCCAATAATATTGATGCATTCAGAAGAGGGAACTTGGAGCTTCAAGGAAACTACCTCAAATTCCTTAGCTGAAGATTTGCAGCTGATATCTGAGACTATGTACTTGAGTTTTGCATAAATTACTACACCCCCACCCCGACGTTCCTTGTCTGCTTTAAATATTTTATAGCCAGGCAGGTAAATTTGTTGGTCAGAGTTAGTCTTTTTGAGCCAAGATTCAGTGATAATGATAAGATCCGGATTAGTATGTGCAGCCCAGGCTTGTAGTTGGTCAAATTTTTTGGTCAGGCTCAGAATATTGACTAATGTCATTTTAAGACCCGGGGCAACTGCAAACTCTGACGGTGAGGAGAGTTGCAAGGGTGGGCCAGGATTTAGTTCAACATTACCCGAACAGAGGAGGAGCAGCAGCAGCATTTTCTTTAAAGACCTGACCAAAAGAGAGACCGCTTTTTTCCTTCAGGACCTTCCATGGATCCTAGTTGTTGGAATGGTTTTGGAGCTGAAGGTGGTAATGCTGAATTGTTGGTATGACATGATAAGGGAGAGTACTCTCATAGTCAGAGGTGAAGTGGGCGGGAGGGGGAGGTGGGAAGAATGAAAGGTCTGGGCACGATTGGGGGGAACAAGAAGTGAGAGGTACATTGGGCAAGGGTAGGATAGGATATGTTTTGAGGGACCAAGACTAGGTTGGGTTGAGGTACATCATATTGTAGTGTAGGATAGGGTATACCGTGTTCGAGGATCACAAGTATAACAATGAAGAATGCCATGCTTTCAGGCATAGGGCAACAATGTTTTATTCAGGAAATTATTAGGGAGTCCCCAAGGCCAGTATTACCAATAAGAAGGCAGGATAGTTAAGGTGGGCAGAGCTAACCTGTATTTAACGGTGGTCTGGGAGGGGGTGAGAAAAAAATATCTAGTAGATCAGTGGTGCGCCAGGGACACCGGGAGTTTCTGCTAGCTCGGGTGCCTACAAAAAGCAGCCCATTAATTTACATTTAAAATAGCAGTATATCCGATCCACAATATTCCCGCTAGTAAAGCAATCTTGGCTAAGAATCAGTAAAACACATATCTAGTTTACAGTTTCAACTATAACTGAGCAGCCTCAGAAGCCAGCAAGCCACAGAGGGTATCAAAATACCATGCAGCCAATGGGCACATAGCCATAGTGAGCGGCATCCAATGAGGAGTGAATAGTAAGTGGCAGAGGCCAATCAGAGTCCCGGCGAATAGTCTCAGTCTTGGTAGGGAGCATACCTAATGCAGCTTTCGTGGAGGTGGGCAGGAGATGCAGCAACGGCTGGCTGGCTTCCCAGCCACGGCTGCCGAGGAGGACCATGCGCTTGGTCAAGGGCTCAGCCTGATGCAGCTTTCGTGGAGGCGGGCAGAAGATGCAGCAACAGCTGGCTGGCTGGTTTCCCAGCCATGGCTGCCGAGGAGGAGCATTTGCCCAGTCAAAGGCTCAGCCTGATGTGGCTTTCGTGGAGACGGGCAGGAGATGCAGCGATGGCCGGCTGGCTGGCTTCCCAGCCACAGCTGCCGAGGAGGAGTGTGCACCCGATCAAGAGCTCAGCCTGATGCGGCTTTCGTGGAGGCGGGCAGGAGATGCAGTGACGGCTGGCTGGCTTCCCAGCCACAGCTGCCAAGGAGGAGCGTGCGCCTGGTGAAGGTTTCAGCCTGATGCAGCTTTCGTGGAGGTGGGCAACAGATGCAGCAACGGCCGGCTGGCTGGCTTCACAGCCACAGCTGCCGAGGAGGAGCGTGTGCCCGGTCAAGGGATCAGCCTGATGCGGCTTTTGTGGAGGTGGGCAGGAGATGCAGCGATGGCCAGCTGGCTGGCTTCCCAGCCATGGCTGCCAAGGAGGAACATGTGCCCGGTCAAGGGCTTAGCCTGATGCGGTTTTCATGGAGGCAGGCAGGAGATGCAGCGATGGCTGACTGGCTGCACGTCTTTTAAATTGTAGTGGTATTGTGCTACAAGACAAGAAAAGGACTTGTTGTTTGTGGTGATGGCAGTACTTTTAAATAACTGGAATAGTACTAGCAGCAAGGCTGGTGGAGGCATGGGTCTCTAGTCTGATTTTAAAGCTGTTTCTTGGCAGCACGTGGGGATGCTTGATGGATCACAGGTGGCTCTTTGTGAAGTGAAAATTGTGAGCAGCTCTTTTGTGAACCAGGGGGAGCAGAAGTCAGACTTTTCCTCATAAATGTTTTACTTTACTTAAGTATATTTGGGTACTGTTACAGAGTCGGGGGGGGGGCTGCAGGTCAGTCACTACAAGACTGAGTTCTAGGGGACTCCAGCTCAGCCATTACAGCAGAGAGTTTGGCACAGTGATTTCTGTTCTTGTCAGTCCTGACTGGCTGAAGAGGTGTCAGTTAGCACAATATGCCCTGATAAGGGCATGGCCAGAGTTACCTCTCAGCCAATCAGGACACAAAAAAAGCTTGACCCATTTTATAAACACTTTTATTATACACATATAAAAACAAAATAAAATTAAAAAAAAATATATTTTGTTTCAAATTCATAGAAACATGGGCCCAGATATTCAGAAGGGTTGCGCATGGCACAACAGTGTTGCGCCATGTGCAACCCACTCATGCACCACGGCGCGATATTCAAAAGGGAAAGTCGCCGCACAAATCCGATCCGCGGGCGCATCAGTAATATCTTCTGAGCACAGGTAGGCGTTCCATGCATAACCTGCACAGCCCGATATTCAGCCCAGGATGTGCAGAGCTATGTATGTGCAACCCCTACTTCGCCCAGCACAAAGTTAAGCCAAAAAGGAACAACTGATGGCCTCCCACAGGTGAGCTGCCGCATTGCAGGGCGCAATATGGCAGCTGCCACCTGTGGGTGGCCACCCGAGTTCCGGCTACACCTGGCGGCACCCCCCCATGCCCCATCGTGGGCATATGTCTAAAGATAAAGACCCTGTCCAATATCCCTGGTGGTCCAGTGGACCGAATGCTGCCGAATCGCGGGCATTTGTTTAAATACACCCCCACGTCCAATATCCCTGGTGGTCCAGTGGACCGCACTCTGCCCGATCGCGGGCATCTGTTATAATAACCCCCCCCCGCCAATATCCCTGGTGGTCCAGTGGACTGAGTGCTGCCTGATTGCGGGCATCTGTTATAATAAGACAACACCTCCCCGTCCAATATCCCTGGTGGTCCAGTGGACCGAGTGCTGCCTGATCGCGGGCATCTGTAACACAGAAAATGTCCTATTACCCTGGTGGTCTAGGATACCCCCTTCCCCACCCATCCACTGAGCCCCACTGCCCCGCTCCCCCCGGTCAGCCGGCGGGCAGCAGCACCACCCGCCTGCTGCCCGCCACCCACCAACTGACACCTCGGTAGGGCTGCATGCCTATTGGTTCTGGCGTGAGTCAATGGGCATGCAGCACTATCACATTCAGATATGGCAGATCATTCACATATCTGGAGAAATGTCTGTAATAAGATGCTACATGCCAATTGGCTCATGCTGGTGAACCAATAGGCTGCAGCCAGGCCGATCGATCGGCGAGTGGTGGGGTGGCAGCAGGTGGTGCTGCCACCAGCGGACGAAGCGGGCGGTGAAACTCAGTGGATGATGAAAGCTAGACCACAGGGACAAGGGCGGGCCACCTGTGCAGACTGCCCGTGAGCAAGCCTCACTGAACCCGGACAAGGAAAACCTTAACAGATGCCAGCGATCGGCAACACTCAGTCACTAATTCCTCAATAGGACGAGAAGGTGTATCTTATTATAACAGATGCCCGCGATCGGGCAGCACTTGGTCCACTGGACCACCAGGGATATTGGACAGGGAGGTGTTGTCTTATTATAACAGATGCCTGCGATCGGGCAGCACTCGGTCCACTGGACCACCATGGATATTGGCTGGGGGGTTTATTATAACAGATGCCCGCAATCAGGCACAGCGTGGTCCACTGGACCACCAGGGATATTGGATGGGGGGGGTTTATTTAAACAAATGCCCGCGATCGGGTGGAGTGCAGTCCACTGGACCACCAAGGATATAGGGTCATTCTATTTTTGGACAGATGCCCGCGATCGGGCTGCAGGGGGCGTCGGTCCCGACAGCTGATGCCTGGCGGGTGCAGGTGAAGTCGAATCGAGAATCGGCGCACCTGCATGCAAATGGGATGCAATGGAAGAGATGATACGCAAATGGCCCCATGGCCCCATTTGCATGTCACCTTTTGAATATTGCGGGTGCTGTGAATGGTGCAATGGCACTTGCGCTAGCACATCTCCATGCTCCACTCTGGCCACCAGTGCACTGCGCCATGCACAGTGGGGGTGGCCAGGGTGCGATATTCAAAGTGCTGGGCCATGGCACAGCTCCTTTGAATATCGCCCAGGCCACACCCCTGCACAGCCAAGTTGAGCTGTGCGCAAGCTTGCGCCACAGCCTGGCGCAATTTGAATATCCGGGCCATAGACAATAATGGCAGAAAAAGACCAGTGGCCCATCCAGTCTGCCCAGTTAATTTAAGTTAATAAAAGAAAACTGCGCTGGTTATCACCTCCCAAACCTACATTTTAAAGCCTTTATGTCACTGCAAACATTTCTCTCTCCCCACTGCCAACCCACACTTTTCCTTAGTTTTGCAGACCTTGCATGCGAAAGCATCAGAAGATAATGAAGATAAGTTGGTAGGGGCTACCTACTTATTAGTGTTGTTCCCCTTTAAGACTGTTTTGCTGTGATAATGACACTATCCTGCATCCTTCTCTGTGTGTTTGGTGAGGAAGGTCAGTGATGACACCTTTTTGTGTGAGGTATTCTTGGTGGCTCATTTGTTCTTTGTGTGTGTGTGTTGGGGGGGTCACTTGTATGATCATTTTTAGCATGTGATTGTGTTTGATTTCATAATAGCTCTTTGACTCTGAAGGATTTCGTGACTGTGTTTGATTTGCATAAGTATCTTGTTCCTGAAGGGTTATTTTTCAGGCAACACACCTTTGGTCAGCTGTATATATAGGGTAAAATACCAGCATAAGACCATGTTTTGACCAAGCATGAGGAAAGACAGACCAAATCCCATATTTTAAAATAGATTAAATGCACGTCCATGGAGACTTAACAAATGGAGGCAGTATAGCACAGTGGTTTAAGGCTCTGAGCTACAAATCTGGAGACCTGGGTTTGAATCCCACAGCCTTCCCCTTGCATACTGTGAGACCCTGAGCAAGTCACTTAACTTTCATGTGCTCCCAGGTCACACCTGTAAACAAGCTTTCAACTTAGTGTGTCTCTCCTGGTTAAACAATTAAAAAAAAAAAAGAATGCCTTGTGTGCAAAAGCACTTGGCTGTGCCTCATGCCTTCTTAGCAACAGTGTCTATATCAAATCTGAGGGGCATGAATTAAATATAGAATAATGCATCTTTAGTGGTGAGTAATGAGTTTGTTTTAAGCACCTACAATGTGTGGTATCCCATAAACTGTCAGAGCAAAGCTTGGGTGGTCTATACTGCATCACACACCAAAGGAAAAAAAAAGAGTTACATTTTGTAATTACTGGATTTATGTTTTGCAAGCTGTGCTCTGTCCTATGAGGAGAAAGTTAAAGTGGCTTTATGTAAGTTGAGGGTGTGCTCTCCGCATTATTCACATCGGGCTGGATTTTCTAAGGGCCCTTAGAGCCACACAAGCTGCGTCAAACAACCAGCTTGAATCAGATCTGGGTGCACCAAATACCGTGCACCATATTTTGCAAGAAAAATGGTCTGTGTGACAAAGTTCCCCAAACTGATGCAAGAGGTCCACTGCGTCAACAGAAGAGATGGAAATAGCCCAAGCTGCACCAAAATAAATGGTGCAAGTTGAGTCAAAAATAGTGCATGTTAAGTCAGAAAAATGACACAAAGAATGAAAATGATGCAAACTGAGTACAAAAATGGTGCAAACTGAGTAGAAATGGTGCAAACTGATGAAAAATGGTGCAAACTGAGTAGAAATGGTGCAAACTGATGAAAAATGGTGCAAACAGTATAAATGGTGCAAACCAATGAAAATAGTGCAAACTGAGTAGAAATGGTGCAAACCAATGACAAATGGTGCAAACAGAGTAGAAATGGTGCAAACTGATGACAAATGGTGCAAACTGAGTAGAAATGGTCAAGTTGAGTAATCAAAATGGTGCAAGCTGAGTCAAACAAATGACGCAAAGGATGAGAATGACGCTAGCTAAGTAAACAAAACGGCAGATGAAATGGCCAAAACTAAGCCCCCAAAATGTTCTAAACTAGTCCTGAAGGAGAATACTGACCCTTAATATTAGCATAGTCAGGTCTAACCACCTGCTTTGGGTCTCTTTATATGCTCTAGTGTCCCTTAGACCAGCTCTGGCTGGTCTAGCAGCTGACGGTACTTTGACATGTTTGGTGTCAGTGGTGCAGCTTTAAAATTCCCACAAGTGCGGTCGTGCACCATTTCTGTGACGCAAGATGGCTTGTATCATGGTGCTGCCGTTTGTATGGTGCAAGTCTGACGCAGCCACCTTTGATGCAGGGCGGATTGCCTTTGACGCAGTGCTCCTTTGAAAATCAAGTGTGGCGCAATGTTTGACGCAAGACTCCCTTCTGCCACTATTGTTTGGCACATGTCCCTTGCTTCATACCTGGGGCTTTGAAAATCTGGGCCATCTTGTTCTTCACAGTTGTGGTTTTTTTTTAAACATGAAAATGTGTATAGAAAATGTTTATCCACACAAACAAAGATGTATATCACTGGTACAAAGGACCTGTTGAGAACTGAATACACAGTCAGTAGGAGAAGCTGATATCAACAGAAATGTAATACAACAACATAACTCTTTAGCTGGTTAATTGGTACAATAACACAGGAACAGAGTAACACATGCAAGCGGTTCAACACCTATATGGAACATACCACAGCTGTAAATTAATTCAAGAGACTACTGCCTTAAAGACTCCCTGATGCTGCTGTGACAACTTTGAAAAAATGTAATATTTAGACAGCTTATATTTAATATTTTTTTCTCTAATTCTCACTCTTATTGCTTTATTAAGAACATTTGCACGTAAACAAGATCATTGCCCTATCTCTTCTGGCTGCTTGCCTACAGCTGACATCATAGTTCTGTTTATGACATCACAATATGTTGCTGTAGAGATAATAATGGTGTCATAAGCAGGTAATTATGATGTCAGATTTAGGCAAGCAGAAACAGCAGATAAAGTGATCCTCTTTCATACCAATGTCCTCAGTAATAAAGAAAAAGGGGAAAGAATCATAGAAAATATATGAAATATAAACTGAATTGTGTCTAAATCTAACATTGTTTTCAAGTTTTTATAATAGTGCCAGGGGTTGTTTAACCCTTAGGCAGCCGCCGATAGGATATTTTGTCCTAAAAACCTATAAGTTCTAAATCTTCTGGCAGCCTAAGGGTTAAGTGTCTAGCAATCCAATCTACCTATCTCCTGAAATGGAGGAGGGAGGGGAAGCAACAGAGAGCAGGGAAGAGTAAGTACCAACCAGGGTTTCGGTCTGCTTGACTGCTGCAACCAGTGGGTTCAAGGGTGTGGTAATGGAGGCAGTGCATAGATGTGAGTTGAGGAAGGGGGACCATTTTCCACAGAATGTATTACTTTCCCCTTGTACTAAATATGTGAAGCTGTGAAGCAGATCCTTTTGAATCAGCAGAAAATTCAAACAAATGAAGTTCTGGCTGTGACGAACATTACTACTGTCATATATATGCAAAGGAAGATTGAACTGACGGAAAACATGATTTGTTATAAAAATCTTAGATTGGTAGGCATCACTAATTTGTATGATTCCACCTTCGCAACAACTACAGGACTATTGAAAGATCTTTTCATAAATGTTCTTCAGCTTCAATAAGATAAGCTACTATTCATCAGATAGGGTTTTCATGTGCCTATGAGAAGACCTGCCTCTGCTTTAAATACACAGAGTAAGAACACAGTAGTTGCAACTTTAAATTATTCAGGAATACAAACTCAAGTAAAATATTCTACCCATGATGACAGTTTTGACTTTCTATCACTTGACTCGGTGGCAGTCTTTATTGAGGCACAAAATCTGGCATCTAAATTTTAAAATATTACCGGCCCAAGAAATACTATAATATTCTCCATGGTGTTCGACACAGATAAAAATTTAATATTAGCAATTAGCTATGGCCAGAAAACAAGGTGTCTTGAAATTTTAAGAGGCAACATGCCAAATGTTTCTAGTTAGAAAATGGGCTGAAGATTTCCTGGTCTCTGATTGGCTAATACCCAAGCTAAGGGGGTACATTAACTACCAGCACAGACTAGGAAGTAAAAAATGCCAGCTCAGGCTACCTCTTGCCAAACTTACATTACTGTACCCATTTCAATTTTAAAACTTACCACCCATCATTTTTTTCTGCCTGCTTAGCAAGAGAGGCCCTCCCCACTCAGTACTCTCAACCGAGTCCATCAACAGAAGTAACACAAAATAACACTTAAAGAGCCCCTGATGCCATTGTTATAACTTTGAGAAAATGTTATGTTCAGCACATGTCAGCTTATATTTTAACATTGTTTTTGTATTTCTCATTCTTCTTTATTACTAAGGACATTTGCATGTAAACAGGATTGCTGCCCTATCTTTGCTGGCTGCTTGCCTACATATGACATCACAGTTCTATTTATAATATTACAATCTGTTGCTGTAGGGATAATTATGATGCCATAAACGGGGGATAATTTATTTTATTTATTTCTTTATTTAAAAGTTGGTTACCGGGAAAAGCATCATGACCATAAGATCGTTTCCAGGTGTAACCCGGATTATGATGTCATATGTAGGATAGCAGAAAGAGCAGATAAAGTCTAAGGGACAGTAAGCTTCTTTCATACAGCCGTCCTCTGTAATAAAGAAAAAAGGTAATTAATTATAGAAAATACATGAAACATAAACTGAACTGTCTAAATCTCATGTTTTTTCTAAGTTTTTCTAACAGTGTCAGGGGCTCTTTAAGCGCTCCATAAAACAGAAAGTATGAGCTCACCTAGTAGCCATATATCTTACAGCCTTCTGAGTAACTTCCCCCCACTTATGCTCCCACTGCATCTGTTCCCCTGCTCCCGTTCCTGCTGCCACTTTGTCCAGGCACTAAACCAAAAGTAAAAAAAAAAAGCAGGAGTGAGGAAGTAAAAAGTAAACCTCAGATTTTTAAAAGTAAATCAAGAAGTCCTCATCCTTCAGCCACCCGCTCACTTTGCCTTTTGCTGCAAGTCACTCGACTCCCCATCCTCCTACCACCTACCCACTGTCTTTCTGCCATGAGCTGGCAGCATACCTCCATCTGTGGATGCATAATCCAAGAATGTACCGCTGGTCTCATCCTTGAGCCAGCAGTACAGTAACAGAGCACAGAAGTAACTGTGGAGCACTAAGGTAACTGAGCAGCATGGAGGTCACTAAGCAGGGGGTTGAGAACTTAAAACGCCACAAGGGGATGACATAAAGGGGGTGAGGGCTCAAAATGGACATTGGGAGGGGGCAGGGTTCAAGCTCTAAATTGTAAAAACAGGTAATAAACACTGTAGTGCCATCTACTGGCAGGTATACCAGTAGAGAGAAAACTTCAACAAAAATTCAGTAAAAATTTATTTTTACATATTTTTTATCCCATTGTTTTATTTTTTTATAAATCCTATAAAAAATTACACATGTAGCTAATTTTCTAGGCACAATTATACCCTCCAGGGTAGGTGGTATGAGCTGTATCAGACCTCCAGGGGCTATAAGGCTCTCTGCCTGTGGCATCGGGCCTCATTACACCCCTGGGTGGTCTCGTACAGCCCAATATTGCCTTCCTTGTCAGGTATTATTGCTTGCGTATTGACCCAATTACTGTGCAATGGCAAAAGCAATTTCTTCAATACAAGGACATGGGGATGAGATTGGGGCAAAGTTTAAAGGTCTTTTTCCAGCGAAAGACTGGCTCACTTGTGGACAGGTAAAAGACTAATTTTGAGCCTGGATAGCAAAAAACTTACATACTGGCTGTAAAGGTTGAAAAAGAAGAAGGAAAGAAAAAGCAGGAAGAAGGAAGAGTAGAGGAAATGCCAGAATCAGAGGAAGAAAATGATGGATAAAAGAATCTTTATATTAACTTTAATAATTACAGCTGAATGTGATTGAGAATTTAAACTAAAATATATCAATATTTTCTTTATTGATGGAAATCAACTAATGACAAGGGGGTCTAGTAGTTTTTGTTTATTAGTCTTTTTACTCCCTCTCCGATGGCCACATTCCAAATGAATCCCCAGACCCATCCCCCCCGACATCTACCGGACGACATTGGCCATCTTCTCCCAGATCTTGCCCCCCCCCGGCAGGGTCAGCTGGGGTACCCCAAGCCCCCACCAAAGACCAGATACAGTTCTGGTCAGTGCCATGGCTAGTCAGGGAGCGGGACCTGTGAGCTCCTCCTTCATCCAGCCATTGGAGATCTTTTTTCCCCCTGGTTTTCTCTCAGAGGTAGGGCATGCAATGACAGCAATGATGGTGCCGTGCTCCCGTCGGGCATCTGACCCATCTCTGCCCACCATAGTCAGTGTCGGTGTGCCAGTCCATAGCATCTGCTGGGGGCCAAGCAAGCAATGACAAACTGAACCCTCCTCCCCAGAGAAGGAGAACTGTCAATGCTCGATCCTCCTCCACCCCGGATGACCACCCGCAACCCGCTCACACCTCAAACACAGGTCGTCCACGTGGCAGGAGGTAAGTCAGGATTCCTCAGCCCTCCATGCCACTGGGCCAGTAGGGACTAGTTATTTAATTAAAAGTTAAAACTGTCTAATTAAACCATAGGTTTGTGTCCGCTCCCTGAACTTTGATATAAGTAGTATTATTTTAATTTGAGCTTAATTGGACTATATAAATAGGAAAAGGTTATAAAATATTTATATATAAAAACTCACTTCAAATATTACTATACTCCTAAATTATAGTCCAAAGTAAGTTCTTGGATCTCCACTTTGATTGTGGACTTTATCTTTTAAAATATAGACAGTGATTACTTTATTTACATGAAGTATAATGGTGCATGAGGGCAACAGACTATTTCTATGTTACCTACTAATATTGTGGCCTTTGAACGAAAGCACAGGTTGCCTATGCACCATGGATTCACAGTGCATAGGCAACTCTTCATCCCTGAGTCACACAGTGGGGGTCCTGTGGATCCCCAAAGCATGCATGGAAGGGATGCACATCCGTTCCACACCCAATCCTCTAGCAGGCTGTGTGGCTATGCATGCATTCTGTCCAGGACATGTCTTGGGGGTGTGCCTGCACTCCATGCCATTCTCAAAGGTGCAAAATGCCAGGGAGCACAGGATACAGCAGCAGGGACTCTGCCATATCCCTTATGTGCCCCCCAAATGACACTCACTGGCTGGGGTGAGATGGGACATCTGTTTTCCATGCTCCCCCAGCCCACTGGGCTGACAGGGAGGACTGAAGGCAGTCATTTGGGCACTTGCACATACATATAAACTCAAATGGTCCCGGGCTGCCCCGAGCCACTGTGGGATCCAGGATGGACATACAATTGGATGTCTGCCTGTGTCCCTCGAACCATCCCCTTACAGCACCCTGCAGGTGCATGTGGTCATGCATACCATGTAACCTGTGCCTGTCCCCAGGTGCGAAGTTATGTAGGCTGGGTACGTGTGAATCATGTGTACCAGGCCACACCATCATGCATAGGCCCCACTGTGTTTTATAGGCTATATAAACTTGAAGAATCTCCTAAATAGATATTATAAAAAGGTGAGCCTGGCATGTGGCCCTCTCCAAACTAGGAGAGGGCCACATGCCAGGCGAGTAGTGATGGTACGTGTGACTGGTGCTGTTTCATCAGAATGACTCTTTTTGCTTTCAGGAATGCTGCTAGGAACCAATATTGCAGCTGCTGATCTATGTCCTTGAGAGCTGAAGTATCTCCCAATAGGGGCAGTGTAGGAGAATGTGGTATGGGTCTGTTAAGGACCCTGGAACAGTTAGAAAGGATCTTGGTCCAGAATGAATGCAGGTGTAGATAAGGCCATAGGCTATGCAAGACCCTGGTCTCTGATATGTCACATCTCCAACAGCTAGAGTTGGGGATCAGGCCCATTTTATGTAATGTCAGCAGGGTTCTGTGCCACCTACTTTTGGGGGGAGAGGCAGTGGGCCAGAAGGCCCAAGGACTCCAGTGAGGAGAAGGTCATCAGTCATCCCCTCCATACCGGTAGAGGGGATTGGGAGGGTAGATGTGGAGAGGAAGTGGAGCAATTAGTAGTGAGGGGGAAGGGGAGAGCACAGGAGGGAGAGACGTTAGGAAAAGAATAGGAGGAAGGGAAGAAGGTGTAGAGTTGTGTTTGAGGGTGGTGTTACTGAATGAGCGAAGTCTTTGTAACAAGATGGAAGACCTGCAGGCACTATTAGCTGAGGGGGAGGTGGACATAGCAGCAATAACCGAGACCGGGGCCACACCACACCATAACTGGGACCTCTTGACCCCTGGATACAAACTATATAGGAGAGACAGGGTGATAGGCAAAGGGTGGTTTATAGGTGGTGGTTTATATTAGGGAGGGAATAACATGCACAAGGGAGGAGACATAAGGGGGGGTGGAAATACTGTGGATTCAGCTACGGTCCGATAGAGAGAAAAAGATGAGGTTGGGTTGCTCTACAGACCACCCAACCAAGAAGAGTACAGGGACAGGGAGCTGAGTTCACAATTGCTGGAAGCTGCATGGAAGGGAGAGGTGGTAATGGTGGGGGACTTTAACCTGCCCAAGGTGGACTGGAGCATACCAGCCACATCCTGTGCCAGGTGTCAGGTGCTCTTAGATGTAGTGCAGAGTGGGTTCCTGACCCAGGGCATCATGGAGCCCATCGCCCCTAGGTGGTAGCAACCATTGCACGGAGTGGTTCAGGTTGGATATGGGCAGGGAGAGCATTCCCACTAAGATCAAAATCTTGGCTTTTTAGAGGGCAGACTTCAGGAAGATAGGCGAGGTGTTGAGAAGGCACCTGGTGGGTGTCAGAATGGCTATGGTGGTGGACCAGAAATGGTCCATCATCAGAGAAGAAATACTGGTTGCCATAATGAAGTGTGTTAGGCTCAAGAGCAAGAACTCGGGGGGCCAAAGCACCCAGCTGGTTCAGTTCTGAGGTGGTCCAAGTGGTGCGGAACAAGAGGTCAGCCTACAAGAGGTACAGAAAGACAGAGAGAGGGAGAGAGAGAGAGAGAGAGAGAGAGGTGGATAAGAAAACTACCTAAAGTTGGCCAAGGTGGCAAGCAAGGTAGAGGGGCAGGCTAAGGCACAGAAAGCACTCCAGTTAGCTGAGAGAATCAAAAAGGGAGAGAAGGCCATCTTTCATTACATAAGCAAAAAAAAGGGACAAGATGGACGGGATTGTTAGTCTTAGAAGAGGGGATAAATGGGTGGAGAAGAATTGGGGAAAGTGGAGGTACTAGACGAATACAGTCCACGCCACTTATACCACCTTCGGAGCAGGGGCGCCATTTGTGGGGGGGCAGTCGCCCCCCCCCCCGCATTGCAGGTTATTGTTGTTTTTCAGCTCCTGACTCCACCCCCAGAGCTTCTCTGACCAGTTGTTGCCCCGTCTGAAAGCTGAAATAGCCCTCCTGCCTCAGAGTCGGGCAGTCAGTTTATCTGGTTAAATTTCATTAACTGTTTGCCAGTTACATAGGCTCTAATGTTAAAAACGCTGGCTATAGCATTCCATGCTTGCCCTCTGTTTCGGGCAGATTACTGCTAGTTAGTGTCAGTTCACACTTCGGAATGCAGTTTGCAGAGCTTGCCAAAGTGTGAAATGACACTAATTAGCAGCTAATCTGCCCAAAATAGAAAGAGCATAGAATGCTATAGCCATGGACACTGGATTTCCCAATCAGTTGTCAGCAGGGGAGAAGCAGTGATGGAGGAGATGCTGTCTTAGCTGCAGGGAACCTTGTTTCTTATACTTTTGAATGTTTGAAGCTTGCCATCTTAACTGTAGGGAGCTGCTTACAAAACTCCCGCCTTGCTCTACAGTACTTTCGTTGCGGCAGATCTTTTGACGGCATACCTCTTCACCTCCTACTTGCCCTTCTACCTGAACTGACATTCAGACACCCTGAAAAAGTACAGTATCTTGAAACCAGATGTCTTTGTAGCAGAGAAATGAGAAATTAAAATAGTGAATTACAGTCCCCACCGCCTACAAAGCTCCCGCCTTCCGACTTTCGTTGCAGCAGATCTTAAAACAGGTTGTGTAACAGTATACTGTACTGTGATATGAAATAAATGTGTGTAAATGCATGTAAATGTTTATTTCATATTGCATTAGTCTTCCTGATCCTGCAGCTACCTAAAGAGGCACCCTGAGAACTGTATCCATATTTAGCGCATATAAAAATATTCACTTTGGTTACAGCGCCCAACTCATATAATGGGCAGAATGTGCTTGTATGGATGCACCCATTGTAAGCAGCGAGGACTGTACTTCTGCTTTGTCTTCATCAGCGAAAAAGATGGGCTGGTGCCTATGGGGGGGGCAGGGGGGAAGGGAACATGGATGTGGTGATAGAGGACAGAGTGTGGGTGGGGCTGCTAGCACTGAAGGTGGCCAAATCACCAGGCCTGGACAGCATACACCCAAGGATACTAAGGGAGCTGGCAGGGGAGCTTGTGGGGCTGCTGATGAGCCTGTTCAACAGTTCCCTGGAGTTGGGCATGGTATTGCAGGACTGGAGAAGTGCACATGTGGTGCCCCTCCATAAAAGCAGTCCCAGGAATGACCCGAGGAATTACAGGCCTGTCAGTCTAACCTCAATCATGTGCAAGCTCATGGAGACCATACTTAAGGAAAGGATGGTAGGGTATATGGAGGAGAATGGTTTCCAGGATGAGAGGCAGCACAGGTTTGTGGGAGGGAGATCATGTCAAACTAATCTGATTAACTTCTTTGACAGGGTCACTAGGGCAGTGGACAGGGGTCAGGCAATGGACATCTCTTATCTGGACTTCAGCAAGGCCTTTGACTCTGTGCTCCATAAGAAGTTAATCAGGATGGTGCAGGATCTCGGCGCTGGGGAAAAAATGACCAGATGGGTAGAAAACCGGCTGAGGGACAAGACCCAGAGGGTGGTGGTGGGAGGAGAGTTATCCAGCACCAGGGAAGTCACCATTGGGGTCTCACAGGACTCGGTGCTGGGGACAGCATTCAATGTTTTCATCAATGACATTGGAAAAGGCATTAAGGACAAACTGTGCCAATTTGTAGATGACACCAAACTCTGTGGGAGGGTGGGCATGGTGGAAGGGATGCAAGGCCTGTGGGAAGACCTGAGAAAACTTGAGAGGTGGTCAGGGATTTGGCAGCTTGGCTTCAATGCCAAGAAATGGAAAGTTATGCACAATGGAGCCAGGAATCCAAGGACCGAGTACTACCTGGGGGGGGGGGTCCCTGTAGCAGCAACGGAGGAGGAGGAGAAGGATCTGGGAGTGATACTCACTAGTGACCTGAAGCACTCCATGCAGTGCAAAGAAGCAGCAGCAAAGGCAAACAAGATGCTGTGATATATAGCCAGAGGAATCAGCAGAAGGCAGAAGGAGGATATACTGCCCTTGCACAGGTTGCTGGTGAGACCACATCTAGAGCATGGAGTAATACTGGTGTCCATACCTTAAGAAAGACATCAGCCTGCTGGAGGCAGTCCAAAGGAATGCATCTAAGATGATTGTGGGTTAGCAGGGTAAGACACAGTCTAAAGCTGGAAAGGGGGAGGTTTCGAAGGGAAGTTAGGAAGCACGTCTTCAAGGAGAGGGTGTTGGCTAGTTGGAATGCACTGCTGGAGGAAGTGATCTCGAAGTCGGTGGGCAGCTTCAAGAGAGGCTGAGATAGGCATAAGGGGAAATCATGGGGCTGGGGGGCAGGTGGGAAGGACTGGGGAGTGGGTGGCAGCATCAGTAGCGTAAGCTGAGGACCCTGCAATATGAGCAGACTGGATAAAATGGCCTTTCCTGATGGCTTCTTCGTTTCTTCCAGCACTATATTTCATATTGTAATCAATCCTTTCTAGCATACCTCTCAACCTATTGTCACTGAAACGAGGGACACAAGCACTCATAATGAGGGAAAATACGGTACACTGACCCTCATAATGAAGGACACATCTTCAAACACTGCGGAGACCATTGTCTTTACTTGTACAAACTTTATTTTTGATTAAACATGTTAAAATAGTGTACATTTCTGCTTTGAAGTCTGAATTTACAGCATCTTAACAGTGACTGGATAGTGTTGCTCTGTCAGCACCTCCTAAATTTATTTATGAGACTGTTCAGTGTTGACCAACAGTGTTTGTTTCCCTATTTGTATCAGGAATGTGATGGACAGTAGCATACTGTAATGACATTTTGAAGGTAACATTTAAATTGTGCTAAATGTTATGTATCTTGTATATATTATACTATGTCATGCTTCAATAAACATAACATTTAAATACAAAAAAATTAGTTTACAGCATCTTTACTGTGTGGGCAGCACTGTTTCAGTGAAGGACAGATAAGGGACAGAGCAATTCTGAGGGGTAAAATGAGGGACATCCGCCATAATCAGGGGCAGTTGGGAGGTATGCTTCCTAGTTATTGTGTCCCTGTAATGCATAGACCGTAGACTACTGTGTGTCAGAGACACCTTCTAGTTCTATATCTTTTCCATGCATGCTGTCTCTGAAGAGTGAGGCCATTGGTCTCATTACTCCATGGTCTGGTACTACTTACATCCTAGCAGATTGGTTGTTGGAACTAATTTATTAACTAATGCTTGTTTTCCACATTAATTTACGAAGATCATATTTATTATTTATTTAGTTTTTGATAACCGGGTGGGTGTGCTACACACAAGCAGTGACTACTTTCAGACACGACCCGGGAGGTGTATATGACTTGTGCACGACAATATGATCCAAGCAAGATCTAACTGTTCTTCAAAATCTGTAATCATACAAAACATGTCCAGTCTGAAAAGTACAAGTAAAGAAAGCTGTGTGTGAAGCATACCATCTAGGTTTCAAGTAGCACTGTGAGCTGGGTCAAAAAGGTGATTAAAATACATCAACATTTTAATTTTCATTACTCCACTTCAGGCACATGGCAAACCTAAGCCATGCACTCTACATGGCTCTTATTAATAACACAAAGCCCAGCTGTATTGTATTTTATGCCAAACTAATCAATCTTGCACTACTGCCATGGTGTTATTTACCCTATATGTATTAGGGTCGGAGTTTAAAATAGTGGTCTGTTCTTTATGTTGAAGAACTTCATGTGAATTCTAGTTAAAGTTCGTATTAATTATATGGGTCTGTTGGGCTGGAGTCTTTAGAGATCCTTCATTAATTCATCAGGGATTATGTGGTACTTGAATTTTCATATTTGGTGACTTGTGCAGCTATGGAATTTGGAACAGTAAATATAATAATAGCGTCACTAGCAAGTCCACACAAGTATATCAGTGCAAATGCATTATCAAACAATATACTTGTAAATGCATGCTAAATACAATACAATCTCAATAATCCAAACTGTTTGGGTGATAGGAAATTAGTCTGAATAATTGGGAGTCCATGTAATCGGGGTTAAAACAGCCAGAATGATATTTACTAAGTTGGGAGACATGCTACAAGTTCATAACCTAGGGATGTTTTGATGGCGGGGGCGTTCATTGGATTGAGATTGTACAATATAGGTACAATGCAAGTCCTTAAATATTTTAAATAACTCAATATGAATAAACTGCGTAACTCAACATGAACACGTGTAATTTAATATTATAGACTGCCCATTATTTTTAAGTGTTACCAGCATTACTGCAGTTTCCTCCTTGATGTCACAGGTTAACTTTAATGTTATTTCTTCCATTGCCTTGACATTAATGCATGTCATTCTGAGTTTCCTGGTACAGCACAGAGCAGCAGTGTTTCCAGCACAGCGTGCTGCTTTGTACAGCTACAGATTCAGGACCCTAGCCACCTCCGCAACAAATGGAAAAGTCTGTAAAGAGCAATTATTTTTAGGAGTAGCCTTACCTTCTGGGGTATCAACATCTGGAAACACATTACAATGTGGCAATTCTCGACGCAAACTAGTAAACAGTGCCAGCTTTGTGACTTATGTTGTTGCTTCCGACTGCTGTCAGACCTACAAACTAATGCACTTGAGGGGATGGCCATGTTGCCAACTCAAAACCATATGTTCAGCCTTTGATGATATGTCTGAGCCTCCCTTGTAAGTCATCTATGTGCAGTCATCCCATTCAGATAAAATGATGAACACAGGAATGGAGTATGACACACTGGTTAGAACATTAGACTGTGAACTATGAAATTTATGAAATGGGTAAAAAAAATACAGAAACCTGATTGAGTGAGGAGCTTAGAACTCAGAGCTGGTATCCTGGCACAACAGCACTGGCAAACGATTTGCATAAATGCAGCTCAAGTCACTTACTTGTACTGTATTTTATAAAAGAAATGTAGCATCTGCCATCTACTGGCCATACAGGAAAATTACAACAGCTCAATATGACTATGTTTGTCTCTTTTATTTTACTTTTTTTGTATTTTTCACTAATTTAAGTTAAAATGTTTTAAATTATTTCCATACTGATCCTAATGGACCCATTTCATAATCGCAAAAGGCACTCCATGGTTTGCTTTGTGATGGTGCAATGGCACTTCGGTCTTGTACTTTGACCCACCCAAGGCATACCATTATGCCAGCATACAGCACACCCTATCATGCCTTATTGCCCGATTAGATTATCCCATTTGGCTCACTGTTTCACTCCGAGCATGTCACTTGATTTCCATATGCTCCAATTCTCCCACATGTTTCACTCAGAGCATGTCACTTGATTTCCATATGCTCCAATTCTCCCACATATGCTCATTTGTGTAGGAAAGGACCCCATTATAAACAAGATTAATATTTAAGCAATAATGCAAAATAGCATGTGTTACACTAAGATAACATTGTGCTTCTAGTGGTCAGGCAGAAGGCTGAGTACATCCAACACACACACAGGCTCTTATTTATTAATATTGTGGGGGGAAAATGAGCACATGTAGATGGCTCAAACAGTTCATAGTTGGGCAGAGAACAAGAGTTGAAATACTCATTTTATGTGTAGGGACATCTGTTTTATAGTATCAGTTGTACAGCATCATGGATATGCAAATAATCAATTGTGTGGTATCACTGTAGTGTGTTATGCAATACCAGGCAACTAGGTATTTGCATACCCATGATGCAGTGCATTCACATGTGGCGTGTTTCCTCATAAAACTGAAACTGTAAAACTAATACTATAAAAGAGATGTCCCCACAGTACAAAGGAAATGTTCTGACATTTGTGCTCTGCCTAACTATGAAATGTTTTAGCCATGACAAATATTTTTGTCCCCACAATATTAGTAAATAAGGTTTCTATATGAAACTAAGCTTGTGCTACTTAAGTGGGGAGGTGTCATACTCGTTTGGTAAAATGTGGATGTGACAGTGAGAAGAACATAGACTCTGATAGTAGATAAGGATTGCTTATCACACTTAGTCTGCCCATTTTTCTTCCTGTTAGATAAGCTGCAGATTCTAGTTCACCAACAGCCTACTTCCTGCAACCCCCAACTACGATTATTATGTGTGTGTCTAATGTATGTTTGAATTCCCCCACTGTTTTAGATCCAACAACCTCCCCAGGAAGGTGGTTCCATGCATCCACCCCTCTCTCTGTGAAAAAAAATTTCCTCACATTACCCCTGAGCCATTCCTCCTCTATCTTTAAATTGTGCCCCCTTGTTCTTACACATCTCTTTTTCTGAAAGATGCTACCCTCCTGGACTTTGTTGATTCTCTTGAGGTACTTAAAAGTTTCTATCATGTCCCCCCTGTCCTTCCTTCCTTTCATTAAGGGTATACATATTAAGCTCTCTCAGTCTCTCTTCATATGGTTTCTGATGCAGACCCTGCACCATTTTA
Source organism: Neoceratodus forsteri (assembly GCA_016271365.2). NCBI lineage: Eukaryota > Metazoa > Chordata > Ceratodontiformes > Ceratodontidae > Neoceratodus > Neoceratodus forsteri. The sequence continues at coordinate 132,355,943 of JADMNL010000025.1, forward strand.
GTTGCCCTCCTCTGGACTGCTTCCATCCTGTCTATGACCTTGCGTAGATGGGGTCTCCAAAACTGCACACAGTATTCCAGATGGGATCTCACCAACTGTCTATACAGAGGGATAACCACTTCCCTTTTTCTACTTATGATGCCCCTTCCTATGCATCCCAGTATCCCCCTGGCTCTCCTTACTGACTTCTCACATTGTTTACCCACCTTTATGTCATCTGATATGACTACCCCCAAGTCCCTTTCCATTTTTGTTGTTGTTAGTACCTCCCCTGCTATTGTGTACTCTTCTCCTGGGTTTTTGTTTCCCAGGTGCATTACTTTGCACTTTGCATTAAATCTAAGTTGCCATATGTCTGACCATTCCTCCAACCTTGCCAAGTCCCTTCTCATCCTTTCTACCCCCCCTTGTGTATCAACTTTGTTACAGATCTTTGTGTCATCTGCAAAGAGGCATACCTTTCCCTCCAGACCCTCTGCAATGTCACCTATAAAGATGTTAAAGAGTACTGGACCCAGTACTGAGCCCTGAGGTACTCCACTAGTAACCTCCCTTTCTTCGGAATCTGTTCCATTCACTATTACCTTCTGTGTCCTGTTGTGCGGCCAATTTGCTACTCAGGTTACCACCCTGGCACCCACTCCCAGGCTGGCTAACTTGATTATTAGTCTTTTGTGCGGTACTGTGTCAAATGCCTTGCTAAAGTCTAGGTAGGCCATATCCACAGCCCCTCCCTGATCTATTACTTTGGCCACCCAGTCAAAGAAATCAATTAGATTCATCTGACATGACCTTCCTGCTGTAAATCCATGCTGCTTTGGGTCCTGTGCCTCGCTGGCCTCTAGGTACTCAACAATTCTTTCTTTCAGAAGTGAGTCCATCATTTTCCCTACCACTGAGGTCAAACTTACAGGTCTGTAGTTTCCTGCTTCTGCCTTGCTTCCACTTTTGTGAAGGGGAATCACATCTGCCCTCCTCCAGTCCTCAGGTACCACCCCATCCTCCCATGATTTGTTAAAAAGTGTGGTCAGTGGTGTCTCTAGGTCCTCCCTTAGTTCTTTTAGGATTCTGGGGTGAATTCCATCAGGCCCCATTGCTTTGTCCACCTTGAGTTTTAGGAGTTCTTTCAGGACTCTTTTTTTCTGTAAATTTACTGGTGTCAATCCCCTACCCAGAGTGCTTCTACTATCTGGTTTGGGTAACTCCTCCTCATCTTCTTTTGTGAATACTGAGCAAAAGTATTTATTCAGTATCTCTGCCTTTTCACTGTTTCCCTCTGCCCACCTCCCCTCTCCTTTATTAATCTTCACTATTCATCCCTTAACCTTTCTATGCTCCCTAATGTACCTATAAAAGGTTTTATCCCCCTTCTTATCTGAGTTGGCTATTTTTTCCTCGGTTTGGGCCTTTGCTGTTCTGATTGCCTTCCCCACTTCTTTCTGCTTTAATTGATACAGTTCCCTGTCGTGCTCCTTCTGTGATTCCTTATACTTTTTGAATGCAGCCTTTTTCTCCTTAACCTTCCTTGCCACCTCTTTTGAGAAACATAGTGGTTTTTTACTCTGCTTTGTTTTCTTTATTTGTGATATTATAGTGAGATAACATCACTATCCCAGGCACACACTGGCCAACCAGAGCTCAGGGTTTCTTTCTGCTATTGTATAATTTTTGATGCATCCTTAACACTTTTACTGCTACAATAGAAATATTCAGCTCTTACGTGCAGTGTATGTAGGTGTCACATATCTATTGCCAATTAAGTGTATTGCCTGGGATTAATAGTAACTTTCAGTAGTAGTCAGCTATCACTTCTTATGTCTGAATTATTTTTTTTTTTCATTTCTGTTTCATTAGAAGATTTTCTGCTTGGTAGTAATTGGTGCAATGTGTGAAACAGCACTCTACCTGGAGTCTGAAATAATCACTTCTAGTCCTCCCTACCCTATGCTATTTGTTGGTGCTACTAGCCCTTTAAAGGTGACAGGAAAGAGTTTTTTATACCTTTAGGCATCATCCTGTTTTCCTATTGTCATCTATCCTGTATTCCAGTATGTTTAGACCCTTGTTTTTATTTAAGCAATGATAACATAAAAGCCGGTCACTTCCTGGATCTTAATGATTGGCTGGGGGGAATAGTGTGCCGAGGGCCAGCTCCACCCAGACAGTCATTACTTGACAGGAAATGACTGGTTCTTTGGTCATTATTACAATTATAAGTCTAATCGTAGTAATGATCTTTTTGGGACTTTTTTTTTAGTGTTTTGGTTTTTTTGTGGCGTGTTGACAGTGCCGTGTGTCTTCTGTGTGTTTACAGCTGCCGCATGGTATTTCTTATTGTTTTTCGGTGCTCAGGGAGGTGTCCTATGGGTGTATTTAGCAGGTGGTTTGCTAAGTATTTTGTGGCAAAAATGCTGACAAATTGGTCATTGGTGTTTTTTTATGTGTTATTTGACAAATTTTTATACTTCAATCATTCGGTGTTGACAGAAATGCCACCGTGATGAATATTCAATGTGCAAGTATGTAAACTAACCAATTGTAAGTTACGTGCCGACAAGCGTGTTAAGCTGTCTGGCTGCCATACTGGGCACTTCCAAGAGATTTCAGACTGGCATGGCAGCCAATCACTAATGTTGTTTAGTTCATGAATATTTAATTAGACTTATAATTCATTTTTGTTGACCGTGAAAAGAGGGCTAGGCAATTCTGCCTGTTTTCAGCTTCGTCCAAGGGGGAAGGGAGGGGATACAGATAGAAACCAGCTGACATTTTACCAGATTGAGCTGTTGGTGGTATTTTTAGTAAATATGGAAATTTGTCCAGAACATCGGGGAAATTCCTCTGCTCTTTTCGAAAAGTGCCATGTGATCTTTAATGACCACTTGAACAACCACCAGACCAGGCAGACGGGACCTTCTTTTAATGTCTCACCTGAAATACTTCATTTATTTGACAAAGACTTATTAAATAAATAATCCATGTTTATAGCCTTTGAAACTTCCTTTTATTTCTTTATCCTCAGCAACTGCTGTTTTCTTTTGTTATACTACCGAAATGTTCTACAACATCAGTTACACCATGTTGGGTAATTCACAGGAACAGCATTTAGAGGTGTAATTAATGCCATGTAATATCTTAGAACTATGAAAAGAATGACCTGTAGCTTCTGGGAAGAGGGTAGCAAAATGTAGATTTGAGGGCACTGCCAAGTCAGAGCTTTGATTTATCAAACAAAACTGTCAAACCATATCAGAATACAGTTCATGGCTGACATGGAGAGGAAATAACGTGGTATTCAACAGTATAACAGATGTTTTTCACTACTTTTAAGAAGCATAAATAAATGGAATAATGTGCTTTCTTTAGGTTTCTGCAAAAATGTTACTATAATGTATGGTGGAATGCAGTTGTGGTTGGAATTCTAACCCTAGAATAAGTTTGTTGTGCTGCAGTAGTCATGCCAAAATGTTGTGCTGCAGTATGGACGTCACTGCTGCAGCACAACTTGGACTGCCACTGCACAAGGGCTTTCATTTAGCCATGTCAGAGATGAAGTTGGAAGCTTTTTTTTTAACCAGAACCGACAGTCAATAGTGTCAGCCTCCTCTCAACCAATACTTCACAAAAAGGAAGCACCCCACCCCCAAACCGATAAGTGCTTCCTGCCCTCACCTGAACTGTCATGAGAAACAAAAAGATGCACACTCTGTTTTACCAGTGATTGACAGTTGTGTCAGCCTCATATGCTTAAAACAGCAGTTGTGTTTTTTTAAATAAAGATTGCTGACTTCGACTCGTCGACAGGAACAAAAGTTGACTCCCACAAAAGTATGTGTGTGTCTGCATTGTTTAAATGCGAATGGAAGTCCATGCACTATAAAAGATATGTATGGGCATTCATCCATACACAGACAAGCCTGTGTCTGAATCTCGAGGTTTCCATGGTAATTGGAAAATCTCTTAAGATTTGCTCTTGAGGTTCTGGTTGAAGTGGAAACCTCTCAATTCAGACAACGTCTTGTTCTGTAAGAATGCTCATACACAATTCTCTCTATATATTGTCCTGTAGCTAACAAACACATCATTGACACTCAAATAATTTGATTGGCTGTTTAAAATGTTAAAATATGACCAAAAACATCCTTTGAAAAAATATCTTACTAATGAAATCCCCCAAAACCCTAGATATTCTTTTAGAAACTCTGATAATAGAAACCAAGGTATGGTATATAACTTTACAAGTTTCTGCAATCAGAATATGGAATTGGATTCTAATTGAAATTAAAGATAAAAAAACTCAATTAAAGAATTTCAATCAGTTCTTAGAAAAACAGTAGTTCATCTGTGTAATTGTGCAAACTGAAAACATGCTTTTTAATACACTGTATTATAAATCACTAATGTGATTTCAGCCAATCAGCATGCAGAGCTACTGTAGTGAGCACTCCAATACTGGGGGGAGGAGGCACAATAAAATTAAATAAATAAACTTATTATACATTACTTAAACTAAACTCAGCTTCTGAGGGATTTGTCTCAGGGTATAAGAGAATCCTCTCCTGAGGTTTGGGTAGACAGAAACACTCTGCATCGCTTTGCAGTTCTCTCACCCAAACCTCAGGCTTGGAGTCTATTGTACCATGTGACCTTGCCATGGGATTCAGGTTCAGCTTTGCGATGGTTAAGGAGTCTCAAGAAGACCAGTTTGTTAACATCAAACCAACCAGGTATATTTTTATTTCTTCAATATGGCTGGTAACACAGAAGTTTGGGCTTCTGCCCTTTTCTTTTTAAGCCCCACCGGGGAAAATGAAACAAAAACAAAAACAGAAATAAAGAGGCCTAGCTCCAGGTGGGAGCACTGTCTAAACAATCTCCAGCCCTAACTAGAAATCCCCTTTTCCAGAAGGCTAGACCTTCTGGAAGAACACAAACTATCTTACTCAGGGAAACCCCCTCTCCTCCAGTACCTGAGTTTACCACAAATCCCCTTCCCTAGCTCAACACTATAGGATTGGGCGGCCTGTGCCTAGAGGTAGGGCCTTCAGGAAAGTCCATCCGCATTTCTGTTCAGTGTGCCCGCTCTGTGGTGGACCATGAAGTGGTACGGTTGTAGTGCAAGGAACCATCTCGTCACTCTGGAATTTTTTTCCTTGTTTGTTTGCATCCACTTGAGTGGAGCATGATCCATCACCAGAGTGAACTTGCGACCTAGTAAGCAATATCTGAGGGTTTCTGTCACCCACTTCACTGCAAGGCACTCCTTTTCCACTACGGCGTACTGCTGTTCCCGGGGTAACAACTTCCTACTTACGTACAAGATGGGGTGCTCTTCACCTGCTACCATCTGGGAGAGTACTGCCCTCAATCCAACATCTGAGGCATCTGTTTGCAGAATGAATTCTTTATCTAAATCTGGGGAGACCAGTACTGGATCAGAACAGAGGGCCATCTTGAGGTCAGTGAATGCCCCATCCGCTGCCTCTGACCACCTCACAATGTCCGGTGTTCTCGCCCTGGTTAAGCCCGTTAATGGAGTGGCCTGAGTGGCAAAGTGAGGGATGAACCTCTGGTAGTAACTGACCAACCTTAGGAAAGCCCTCACTTGCTTCTTCTTCTTTGGCTGGGGCCAGTTTTGGATTGTCTCTACCTTCTTCACCTGGGGTTTCACCAATCCCCGTCCAACCACATAGCCCAAGTATTTTGCTTCTGACAAGTCAATCTTACATTTGGCAGGATTCGCTGTCAACCCAGCTTCTCGTAACATATCTAGTACAGCCTCGACCTTCTGAAGGTGAGTTTCCCAGTCCGTACTATGGATGACCACATCATCGATGAAGGTGGCAGCATAGTGAGAGTGTGGGCGCAACAGTTGGTCCATCATGTGTTCAAAGGCTGCAGGTGCTCCATGTAGGTGAATGGGAGGACTTTGTAGTGGTATAAACCCCCCGGGGCAATGAAGGTGGTCTTCTCCTGGGCTGCCCTTGTGAGTGGGATCTGCCAGTATCCTTTTGTAAAGTCCAAGGTGGAGCGATATCTGGCCTTCCCCAACTGGTCGATCAGTTCATCGACCCTAGGTAGGGGATATGCATCAAACTGTGATACCTCATTTAGTTTTCTGAAATCATTACAAAACCTCCAAGTGTTATCCGGTTTTGGCACACGTACGATGGGGCTTGACCATTCACTATGGGACTATTCTATGACGACGAGCTTCAACATTTTCTTCGACTTCAGCTCGGATTTTTTTCCTCTTGGCCTCTGGGATACGGTAGGGTCTTTCCCTTATCCTTACACCCGGATCTGTCACAATGTTGTGGTAGGCTGCGACCGTCCGACCAGGTCGTTCGGAGAACACATCCCCATTTCACTGAACCATTTCCACTGCTTCTTTGTACTGTGTAGGAGACAGCTCGGGTGAGATATGGACTTGCCCTCTGTTTTACCTTCTGCCAGGGTTACGGCCAATGAGACACAACAGGCCTCCTGGTCTTGTCGCACCTTCAGGAGGTTAATATGGTATATTTGGAACTTCTTCCTGTGATTGGGTTGGCTTACTTTATAGTTCACATCACCCACAGCTTCCACAACCTCGTACCAACCCTGCCACCTGGTGAGCAGCTTGCTTTCCGCTGTGGGAACCATGACCATCACCAGATACCCTGGCTGGAACTTCCGGATCCTCACCTGATGGTCATAATAAGTCCTTTGGGTCTCTTGGGCCTTTTCTAAGTGTTCCTGGACAGTAAGCATGACCCAGGCCAACCTTTCCTGTATTTGGGAGATATACCCAATCACACTGGCTCCTTGTGATGGTTGCTTTTCCCAGTCCTCCTTTAGTATATCGAGGATATCCCTGGGCCGGCAGGCATATAACAACTCGAAGAGGGAGAATCCAGTGGATGCCTGTGGGACCTTTCGGATAGTGAGCATTAAGTAGGGAAGGAGTAAGTCCCAGTCCTTTCTGTCTCGGCTCATGACTTTCCGTAACATCCCCTTCAAAGTCTGATTAAATTGTTCAACCAGACCATCTGTCTGGGGGTGATACACTGAAGTCCTCAGGGCTCGGATCTGGAGGAGTCTGCAAAGCTCCTTCATTAAATGTGAGACAAAGGGAGTATCCTGGTTCATCAGTATCTCCTTTGGGAATCTGACCCATGCAAAGACTTGAAAGAGTTCTCTGGCAATCATCTTTGAGGCTGTGTTATGGAGCAGGATTGCTTCTGGATATCTTGAAGTGTAGTCTGTGATGACTAGGATGTGTTGGTGGCCCCAGGCTGACCTGTCTAGGGGACCTACCAGGTCCATCGCAATCCTCATGAAGGGTTCATCGATGATTGGCAAGGGCATGAACGGGAATCTTAACCTCGGCCGCGGGGACGCCAACTGGCATTCTGGGCATGAAGCACAGTACTTCCTTACCTCAGCATAAATTCCAGTCCAGCAGAATCTTTGAGGTACGCGACGCAGTGTTTTTTCGACCCCAAGGTGTCCTCCGAGAAGGTAAGCATGTGCCAAATCCAGTACCACCTTCCTGTGCTGGCGGGGGACCAGCAACTGTTCCATATCCTGTTCTTCATCCAGTATCACTCTGTATAGGAGGTCATTATTTAAAGTGAAATATGGTCCAGGCCCCTTGGCTTTGCCATCTACCGGCACCCCGTTAATCTCCAAAACCTCTGACCGGATATTCTGAAAGAGAAGCTCATCTATTTGGACCCGACCAAAGTTCCTGGAGGCTATCCCTCGGGTACTCAGCTCAGGGGGATTCGACTCTGTCTCTGCTTCTGGGTCCTCTTCTTCCTCCCTACATCTCTCCCCTCAGACACCAGACCACTCACCCTGTTGTCCTTCTGGGAGCGGGGTTCTACCTCCCACCAGCATGGACCTGCCATTGACAAACAAGTATCTTGGTCACTAACTTCTTACAATCCCTATGTTCCTTTTGTGATTTCTGGGACTTTCCTGCCTGCCCATACAACTCAGGGTCCCAATGCCTGTAAGGGAAATAATCGGGTGAGTCGTCTGACCCCTCAGGGATTCCTAGCAACATAGCCTCAGTTACCAGGTCCCTGGCCTCCCGGGTTCCCCCCTCATGGAATAATGTCTCAAACCCTGGGAAATCTTGACCCACCAGGACAGAATGTACCAATCGAGGGAGGACACCTACAGTGACCTGCCTCTCCTCCCCCCGTGCTTCCATGGTAACTAGCGCCATGGGGTAATAAAACACTGTGCCATGGACACAGGTGATCCCGGTACATTTCTGGAAATTAATTTGGGAGGGTTGCACCAAACTGCAAACTATAAGGGTGACCTCACTCCCCAAGTCGACAAGGGCCATAATGGCCTGTCTGTTTACCTTAATAACCCGGGTAGATCGATGTGAAGTGGCGACCACCCCTACCACATTAATCAAATGGCAATCGCTCTGTGGGGACCCACCCCAGTTGCACTGCATTGGTTCGACCCCGTTCAGGCAGTTGGCAATTACATGTCCCCACTCCCAGCAACCATAACAGCGGTAGCATTCTCGGGGGTGACCCTGGACCCTTTGGGCTTCTAGGGGTGGTCATATCCCCCTTTATTTTTGAACCTGAAAGTCCCTTTGCGGCCTTGGACCACTCTTTGGTGATCCTTCTCCCTGGTCCTGTCCAGTACGACCTCTCAGGGGGTCAATATCTCCGGTTTGGAGTCCGCCCCAAGTCCCAGGGGTAGCCTTTCCCAACATCTGGGGAAACTTCCTTCATGGCATAATGCCGCTCCACCAAGGTGACCAGTTCATCACAGGAAGTGGGGTTGGCCTGTCCAACCCACTGTCATAGGCTGGGTGGTAGTCCTCTTAGGAACCAGTCCATTACCAGGAGCTCCATGATTCTGGCATCACTATGGAGCTCGGGTTGCAACCACTTCTTGGCCAAGTGGAGGAGGTCATACATCTGTGACCAAGGCTTCACCGACTCCTGGAATCTTCAGCTGTGGTACATCTGGGCTCGAAGGGCTGGAGTCACGCTGGCACAGGCCAAGATCTCTTCCTTCAATCTTGGATAGTCGGTGGTGACTCCCTTATCCAGATCATAATACACCTTCTGGGCCTTACCGTACAAAAATGGAGCTAAAATGCCCTCCCACTGATCCTGAGGCCATAACTCACGAGTAGCTGTCCTTTCAAAGGTGAGCAAATATGCTTCAATGCCATCAGCCATTGTCATTTTCTGCAGACAGTGGGAAGCCCATATAGTCCGGTAACCCTCTGGGGTAGGCCCTGCTGGGCGACCTTCTCCCAGCATGATCTCGATGAGATGCTTTACCATTTCCTGGAGGACAGCACAGTCCTGGGCCATCTGTGTGAGCAGCAACTGGTTCATCTCTTGTTGAGCCCTGGTAGCTTCCTGCTGGGCTGCTGGAGCCTGGGTCAAGGCTTTCACCACATCCTCCATGCCTGGTCTCCTTTACTCCAGGGTGGTTCGGATTCCAGCCAAATTCTATGCCAACCTGTATTCCATTTCTGACACCATGTGCGACAAGGCACGACCTTGCCTCAGGATTCAGGTTCAGCTTTGCGGTGGTTAAGGAGTCTCAGGAAGACCAGTTTGTTAACATCAAACCAACCAGGTATATTTTTATTTCTTCAGTATGGCTGGTAACACAGAAGTTTGGGCTTCTGCCCTTTTCTTTTTAAGCCCCACCGGGGAAAATGAAACAAAAACAGAAATAAAGAGGCCTAGCTCCGGGTGGGAGCACTGTCTAAACAATCCCCAGCCCTAACTAGAAATCCCCTTTTCCAGAAGGCTAGACCTTCTGGAAGAACACAAACAGTAAAACAGAAAACTCACAATGAAAATAAATTTTCTTTTGGGCTTAATTCAGGAGACCAATCTCCTGAGGGTTGCTTAAGGGACTCCTGATCTGGAACACATCCAGGCAGCTTGTCAGCCCTCTACCCTTGCAGCAACTGCCTGCTGGCTTTTCCTTTCTGTTTTTAAAGCTCTCCTGTCTGTGCAGCTGCAGCCAATCAGCCGAATCAGCTGCAGCTGTACCCTGACTATCTTACTCAGGGAAACCCCCTCTTCTCCAGTACCTGAGTTTACCACAACCACCAGAGACATCCTTCAGAGGCCCTATTAATTTACATCACATTCTTAATGCAGTGTTGTTGCTTTTCACTTTTATTAGTACCCTTTGCATCTATTGTTACATGTTCATAAAGTATTGTACAAAGCAGGTCTACAGTTGTAAAAATGATTGTGTATCCTAACAATATGTACCGGGATAAAAATAAAGTTTTATTATGATATTGTCACTAGCAGGTTCAGCTGCATAAAATTTCAAAACAAACATAAACTTCTGGACACTTCATTCTTTATCATGGAAGACATTTGCATGAAAACAGGCTATTAGCCTCTTACACTTTGTAAATTCCTCTTCTGTCCTGTTATAAAGTAATAATCGTTTGCTTATGACATTAGAATAGTGTCAGTGGCAATAGGCTCTGATGTCACAAGCAGAGGATTATGACGTCAAAACAGGAACAAGCAACTGGAAGAAATTACTCCTAAGGGGAAAAAATCTTGGGCTAGATTTCAATGCCCCTGGAATTGCTGCTGCTGTGGGAAGAAACTAGCACAAGTGGGTCTCCACTTGTAGAGCCACAGTTTCTCCTGCAGCTGCAGTATTCTCAAAGGTGGAGCTTCTTACAACCAGCTCCATGATTTACGGCAGTTTGCACTTATTTTTTCAGCACAGCTGTGCCAAAATGTTACACCTGGTGGGAGCAGGTGTAACATGCCCCGCAGCTGTGCTGGCTGAACATGCAAAACTGCGCAGGTACAGAGGTTTGATCCTGCAGCTATGGCTGTGGCGTGGGACTTAGTTTTCAGGACTTTTGAACATCTAGCCCCCAGTTTTTTGCTAATGAAAAATGGAAGACCATTGGAGAGCATTCTGAGTAACTGAGTTCTGCTGATGCATACTGTGAATATTTTTGCTGGAAACTAGAAAATCCAAGCATGATGAGGCTAAAATTCCATTGAGGGGTTATGGTGACAACATGGACCTTAAGGGAAAAGCCAGGATTTCCAAAAGTCCTGCTGCAGGTGTAGGATCTGATTTCTAGTGTGTGCCTGCAGCAGGAGAAATGTGAAAAAAATCCTTGAATGATATTTTCAAACATTTTGCTGTATTTATATTATTTGATGCAGCTTTATAGTAGAATTATGATGCACTTGGCAAATATTAATGCCTGTATCATTATAAGGCTCCCGTTGTACTGCAACTCATAGCAGCTGTGCAACATACACTTTTTACATGGTCTAAGAAATCATCACAAGTATCGAGGAGATGGCATGACTGTGCCAAGATTCCCCGATATACATAAGAAAATCCAGATCCTAAGCTCAAGAGAATTATGATATTGTGAAAACCCCAAGCTGAAATTTACCACCTTATCACAATTTCAATGCTATTCTGTTTTTTACATTATATGGATCCAAAATAAGTCTTCAAATGTAATTGAATTTCAAACTAAAACATACCAGTCTTCGTGAATGCAAATATGAAAACAGCTGTAACGATAGGAAGCATGCAAGTCTTTAAAGCAGCAGTATTTGTTAGTCACTATTTATTTTTTTTTTCAGCAAAAATTATTTCCAGACAATAAAATCAATATAACCATTTTAGTTCTTGCTCTTTTTTATTTCTGGGCTAAGATTCAGGATTTTGAAGTTTTTAAAAATCCACGCCCCCATGACATGCCTGCCATGAAAAAAAATTACATATCTTGGTACAGTGCTGTGCTGTTTACCACCAGAAACATGTGGTAACATCATCCTAATACACCCACAGTAAGAATCTAGTATGTGCATTGTTCTATCTAACAGGTAACCTCAGCGGGAGAGATGTTTAGACATTGTGAGTGGTGGCTATCTTTTTTTATTATTTAAATACAAAATTAGCTATACAAGGGGTTTTAAGAATATCTGAGCAAATTAAAAATACACTGAGAATGAATCTAAGGATGTCAGAAATACATTTTTGCTACAAAATAGTATGATGCAAATGTTTGCTAACTAAAATACTGTTGCTTTAAAGGGGAAGTAAACATTGCAGGGGTCACTTAAACTGTGAAAGCCCATGAAACGATATTTCAAACAAGGCACTGGACTTTCGTGTAGGTGTCAAGAGTCCTGAGATATGACTATCTAATTACTCTGTAAATCAAAACAAGGCAGCAGCCATTTTAAAACAGAAAATGATGTCACTGAGGGGCAAGCTGCATGTTGTTAATTACAGCATGCCCCTCAGTGACATCACTGTTGGTCTCATGATTCAATGAAATGGCTGCTGCTTTGTTTTGATTTACAGATGATTTAGGTATTCATATCTCAGGACTCCTGACACCCTCAGGTAAGTCCAATACCTCATTTGAAAGATCTTTTTATGGGTTTTCAAAATTTGAGTGACTTTTGCAATGTTTTCTTCCCCTTTAAGTACAGTAGTTGCTGCTTCTGCAAGTACCTACCTCTGCATATGTTTGGCTATGAGCTTAGACTTGGGTACACCCTTTTTATGGCTGTAGTGGGCATAGCCATGCAGATGTTTTGCTTTGAGAAAAGGACTCCCTGCATAAGTTACCTATCAAACAACATGATAGAGTGTTAAAAATAGGTCCTCTGATGAAGCCTCATTACTACGCTGCCTGTGTGTGTATGGCAGCTGGAGAGCACTATTTTTCCTCTGGCTTGAGAAGTTAATTGTGCCCTCCCCAGTACTGCCTTTTTTTGCAAGTTGAAACCACCTTGATAGTGTTTTATGGGCCTTTTCTTTAAGTTTCAATGCTTAAGTTGAGCCCTCCCCAGTACTGCCTTTTTTTGCAAGTTGAAACCTCCTCCATAGTGTTTTATGTGCTTTTCTTTCTTTGTTAAGTTTCAGTGCTCAATTTACTACCATTTGCAAACTGAGACACTTGTTTTGCTGGTATCCACTCCCCCACACATCCAGAGGTGTGAATTCCTTTGTTTCCTAACCATGCTGGTTGATTTTACTTGCTTCCCTCATAGTAAGACTGTGAAACTAAACTTGGTTATTTTAAATGATTGATAACGTGACATGTCCAGTTTACATCTCTTGGAGATGAAGCTGTATCCCTTTACCTGTATAAAGTAATTCACTTGAGACCAACTCTTAAGACCTCAGCTGTAATATGTGTCATGCATGTAAGGTGATATATGAAATCAAATTGCAGTCCCTGAAAAACAGCTAGGTTAATTTCTCTTTCCTACCTCTGCAGCCACACAAAGCCATCCCCTTATCTCTCTCTCTCTCTCTCTGTGATACCTACTGCTGGACAACACAGCTGTCAGTGTCAGTGGCTGAGTAGGTAGCACACTCGCCTCTGAGGCTGGGAGATCAGAGGGCTGTGGGTTCAGTTCCCACATCTGACACTTGGGTTAATATTCCAATACTGACACTGTAGTGCAGCATGAGGGGGTGCTGCATTTCTGAGGTGCTGTCTTTTCAGATGAGACGTTAAACCAAGGTCCCATCTGCCTGGATTGGTGGTAGTTCAGGTGGATGCTAAAGATCCCATGGCACTTATTGAAAAAGAGTAGGGGAATATTTTATTAGAGAAAAACATAACATCAAAACAAAGAAAACAAAAGGAAATCCCAAAAATACAGTAGGCAAAATGCTAATCCAAAAAACTTCAGTAGGTAATCATACTGTATAAATATGAAAACAAAGAGAGAAAAAAAACTAAAAGAAACAAGGCCAAATGTATCCTAGAGAAAATCATAAATATTAAACAACAAAAAATACAGATTTAAAGCCAAAAAACATGTTTCCAGTACTCATGAAATTTATGAGTGGAACAAACACTGATCTCAAAATCCCTCTGTTTTCTGATGGCCAAAACAATATTATTGAGCAGTACTGTTGGTAAGGTAGAGATGTGTTGTAACAAAAATTGACATCTCGTTTGCCACAAATAGAATTTAATACATGCAAAAATTAAGTTTAATGTGCTAGGATGATACCTAGAAAAGAAACCTATGTAATCTCCAAGTATCAAACATTCATAGGAAATAGATCAAAGCAGACCCCATCGCCATTTAGAAAACAATTCAGTCCAAAAAGGTTTAGCATATGTACAAGACAAAAAGAAATGTTCCATTGTTTCCTCCAAATCAGTGCACTCAGGCCGAATGCACCGATGTTCAGACAGACTTTTATGCTCCAAATTTCCCTTAACACACAACCTCCGATGGCAACTAAGCCAAATTACATCCCACATTCAGGGTGGTATCAGTTTATCTTTAAGAACTTTCAATGCCAGGTGAGTCTTTGTAGGAAAGCAGTTAGGGAAATCTACAAGAACCAGAAAAACTCAATTCATAATGTCCAAGTACAAAGCTGTTCGAGAAAAACCATGCACTAAAGTCTGAGTAATATGCCACATTCTCAGTCTAATAGCTGACTGAGAAAGAAAAAGAGGAGCACCAGAATTAATTTTAACAATGGGAACCACAGTGGTCCAATTATTCAAAAATTAGTGAATTAAATGAAAAGTCCAAATATCCCAAGGATGTGATGTATACTGATCCTGAGCTTTAAAGGTCGATTTAATAAAAAAGGAAAAATAAAAAAACAAGGGGTTAATCATGCCAAGCCCCCCTTACTGATGGGCAGATAAGTAAAATCCCTCCGAACGGGGTTCAGACGACTCCCCCAGAGCATTTAAAAAAAAAAACACTAAACAATCGGGTCTCATAAACCTTAGGTAAAGGAAAACAGAGCTAAAATATAAAAATATGGGAAGGATAAATTTCTTGATTATCATGACCCGTTTTTGCTTGGAGAAAGACCAGGACTTCCATAACATAACTTTCTTTTCTCCCATCTCTAATTTTGATTTCCAATTGATATCAGCTAAATCTCCATTCCCGAAAAAACATCCTAAAATTTTAATTGGGTCAGCAGAAATGGAAACCCTCCCAATAGAAGCAACAAAAGGCCCTTCCCAGAGAAAAAGTCCCAGGCCTTTTTTCCAAATTCACAGTTGTTCTTGCAATAGCCCCAAATTTTTCAATGATGTCAAGGGCCAACAGCCCTGAACTGACGTCTCATAATAGTAGACACATGTCATCAGCATAACTGCCAAGACCTGAGCAGGGATATGTGGGGAAGGAGTAAGCCCCTGAATTGCCTGACAACTCAAAAGTTCCCTAATGAGGGGATCAAAAACAAAGATATACAAAAGGGGACTAATGGGGCATCCCTGTCGTACCCCTCTGCAAAATGTAAAACTATCTCCAATCATACCATTTACCATGGGATAGGAAATCACTAGACTATAAAAAGAACGAATCCAAGACTGGAATTTTGGTGAAAAGCCATAGTGTTGAAAAACCTGAAACAAAAAATCATGAGACACTTTATCAAAGGCTTTGGCCTGGTCAAGGGATAATAAATAACCTGAAAGCTGCCCCAACCTGCTGCATTCACAAATATTTCACAGAAGAGTAAGATTCTGCTGGATATTTCTTCCCGGAATTGAGCAAGTTTGAACAGGGTGGATCAAAAAAGAAGCAACTTTTTGAAGTCGATGGCATAAAATAGTAGAAAGAATTTTATAACCTGTATTTAATAGACTGATCGGTCTCCAATTACTAATATCATGTCGTAACCCTTTTTTGTAAAGAAGAACAATTAGGGCTGCAGAAAAATCAGGAGGCATGAAGCCAGAATTCAAAATGTCATTCTATACATGAGTTAAGATGACACTAAGTTCGTCTGAAAAAAAATTTGTAAAGCTCAGAAATTAAACCATCAGGCCCAGGTGAAACATCAGGCTTAAGATGGGAAATTTCAGACCTGACTTCCACAATAGAAATTGGTAATTCTAACTCTTGAGACTGTTGCATGGTCAAAGCTGGTGGTGTAAAAGAAAACAGGTCCATCCACTGTATGAGAGACTGAAAAGCTGTCCCATATTGATTTAGCAAGGCGTCCCGGACTACCTCTAGCATCTCAACATTGGAAACCTTCAGAGATCCCATAGGATCCAAGTGGCCATCCATTAATTTTCTTTCTAATACTTGTTTACAGGCTGAATATGGATCTGAAACAGGTGAAGATTTCAATCCATATGATAATTTGTCATGGGAATGACAGGCCCTACTATATTGGAATTTTTGCATTTGGGTTTTTACATTAGATATCTGCTCCTGAATGCAGATGTCAGAAACATTAGGGAGGGACATCAATTTATAAAACTGATTTTGAAAGTCAAGATAAGTGACATAATCAGCAGCATTTAGTAAAATTTAGTGCTGAACATTCAAATTCAAATTTCATGTCCAACCACCAAGATAGCCATGAGTCATACATACCAGCAAGTGACTGTTGGCAGTGAAAAACCCCTACTATTATGGCTTGAAATTCTGCCTGTGATAATAGGGAAGGGCTAAGTTTCCACCTAGTGGGCATATTAGGAAATCGTAGCCGTAACCGGGAAAGACCAAGGTTACAAACCAAAACCATATGGTCAGAGAACTCACAAGGAAGGAGAAAAAAAGAAGAGGCGAGTAACTGCTTAGATATCAGTATGAAATCAATCCTAGTAGCATAACTACTCCGTTGATAAGTAGGCCCTGGGTTATAATGCAGAGCCCTATAAGAGTCCAATAAATTTGCTTTAGTTATGATTTCAAACAGAGCATGAGAATCACAATATATTTTTTTTTGTATGTGGTCATGAAATTTTGCATCTAATCTACAATTAAAATCCCCTCCCCAAATAATAAGCCTAGGAGTAAACAGATACTGCTCAATATCATGAAAAAGTTCAATTCTGGCAGTCTTAACTTGTGGAGCATAAATGGAAATCAGATGTAAAGAAAAACCCTTATAAGTACAATCCAGTAATAAGGCCCTCCCAGGTACTACCTTTATTAAGCAAAGTACTTGTACTTGCGTGGTGCAAAAAAGTATCCCCACGCCATCGGCAGCGTCAGGGCCAAATGACCAAAAAGAAGGTCCAAGTACTCAAAGCCTTTTTGTTTGAGTAACAGCCTGTAAAGTAGTGAACCTAGTTTCCTGTAATAAAATAATATCAGCAGAGAAAGATGTGCAAAAATGTAAAAATCCCAATCTTTTTTTTTTTGCATTCTTAATACTGCCGGTGTTTATAGAAGCCAGTTTCAAAGAAGCCAGAAGTGAAGTTTTTTACGGCCTTTCTTTTTCCCTTTTACAACCAGTTTTCTTTTTTGCACTGAAAGGAGCCAAACCCTCCTCATCATCACATTCCATCTCAGAGGTAACCTCAGACCTAATAGAAACATCAGATTTAGAGTCCCTCTCCGGGTCCTGTAAAACCTGAAAAGCATTCTGTATAGGGACCTCAAGGAGCTGTAGCATTTTCTTAGCATGGGATCTGGTAACTCGCTTGGGGAGAGGTATCTGGAATTCAGCAGCAGCGGGGGAGGCATGGAAGGCTCCACAGGTGGCTCTTCCCCTACAGGTACCACAGAATGCAAAGAAGCAGCAGCCCCTTCAGATTGGGGAGCGAGGTCAACATCCTGTGGTTCTGAGGGAGTATGTGGCTCTGAAGCAGCAGAAGGGTCTGCAGAAGGGGGTTCAGTTTCAGAAGGTCTATCTTCATCATTTGAATGAGGCCGAAATCTATCTTGGGCCTGAGAAATCAAGGTTTCTTTATCTAGGCCTCCAGGTTTATTCTGCCCAGACCAAGGACACTGGTGATATGCGTGCCCCTGTTCATCACAGAGATTGCAATGAAAAACATTGTGGCATGTCCCACTATCATGGTCTCAGTCCCCACACAATGCACATTTTATTTTATCGCAAGCACTACTAAGATGTCTCGTGCTACAGCACTTATAGCAGGCTTTCAGTTGACCTGGGCAAAAACAGACCCCCCTATCCTTACCCAGGAAAAACTATTTGGAATGTGTTGAACTGTATCCCCCTCCAAATGTATCTTAGTTTTGAACCTCCAGTTCCCTGTCAAAATGCCTTCAGCATCAATTATGGGTTCAGGACGGCCCAAAACAGTGCACTTGCCTTCCAACCAGAAGAGTATATCCCCCACATTAACACCTTCATTTCGAAACGTGATGTTTACAGTTTTAAAAAATGGCTTAGTAAGGGGTATGACCCAAAAAGGAGTCCAAAGAGGTGTACTTTTAAGAGTCTCGTATTTCAACCAGAATTTGTCAAGACCAGCAAAAGTTCTGAAACTGATATCAAAAGTGTCCTCACCCCTAACATTAATAAGGGCATAAATGTCAGAGGCTTGAAAAGACATAGAATTTTTTAATAATCTCCTAGCTGTATAGAATCTATCAGGGTGGTCTGAGAGGCCCCCACGTTATCGCAGTCACACAGCATTGCATCTAGGAGCTTGCTCAAGTTTATTTTTGGAAGACAGATCTGAAAATCTTGGTCTGGATTTGAAATGATCTCTTTGGGGGGGGGGAGAGCATGTGGAGAGTCCTGCCCATCCCGAGACCAAACGCCCTCAGAACCAGGAAAGCCCTCAGTTCCTTGAATGCCCTCAGTACCTGGAAAGCACATACGTTCTTCAGCTGTGTGAGCATCGGAATCACTGCCTGAAGTATCCTTTGGACTGCCTCATAACTTTGATGTCCCTGAAGCTGTTGCCAACTCCTGAGAAATAGAAACCCAAGACGAGTCCGGGATCCAACGGCCATCCTGTTGCACCCAGCCCGTGTCTGACAGAGCAGTTTCCTTGCTCCAATCCATGTCAGGGAACGCCGCATCAGTCTCTCTGTGCTTCCACATTCCAATGCGAGAAACAGCGGTCGGCTGACTCACAGAAGGTGCTGACAGTACACTCGGTAATTGATAAGTAGCTGCTGAAGGTCAAGTAGCCAGAGGAGATGCAGGGAAAGCACCACTAATAGCTTGGGATTCCTCCAAAAAAGAAACTTGAGTCACAGAAATAGGTAAAGCTGCAGAAACAGGCTCCAAATTTTGCAGTCTGGAAAACGCCCGCTGCATAGTTAGCACCATGCAAATCACTGCTGAACTCCAAAGGTTCACTGTGAGTAATAGAATCCTGATTAGAAGTCACATCGAGTAACTTGCTGAAAGGCTCCACATCCTCAGGAAAAACGACATCCTCCTCCATTGAAAGCTGAACACTGTCTGCCATTCTGCAGACAGACACCAGCACCCCCCACTGACGACAACAGAGCAGGGGAATTTCCTCAGTGTCCTGGCCACATTTCTCCCATTCACTAAAAAAAAAATACCACCAACTGCTTAATCTGGTTCAATTTCAGTTGCTTACCATCTGTATCCCCCCTCCCCCCGGTCACCCCTGAAAAGGGACTTCTAGGCCCAGTGGGCTTATTGGGTTAACAAAATTCAATAAATAAATAAATAAACAAACAAAGCTGTTTTTTCCCCCTGAAAAAGTAGGAGGGTTTTTTCTTGCTTGTTTTAAGTGCCTGGGTAAGCCACAGGAAGGTATTTCTACTGCCAGGGATATATAAAAAGTCACAAGATATCTATAGCGAGAAGGGAATACATGTTAATGGTTACAACTGCATTAGACTACAAATGCAGACCACGATGCAAAGTTCTCATAAACTGATTCAACATTAAACTAATTGAGGTTATATTCTTTATGCTTCTCTTTTCTTGATGTTACTATAATCCCTATTTGCTGTTGCTGTTGCAAACATTTATTCTGGAGGCACCAGCCATCTCAGAAAATATATAGATTGGGTGAAGGCAGTACAGAGAAGGGCAACCAAAATGGTACATGGCCTGCACCAGAAGCAGTATGGGGAAAGACTCAATGAGTTAAATAGGCACTCTCTAGAGAAAAGAGGGAAATGGGAGCCATGATAGAAGCATTCAAATACCTTAAAGGTATTGATAAGGTACAGGAAGGGTCAATTCTGCTGAGAACAAGATGTTCAAGGACAAGGGAGCATGATATGTAGCTGGAAGGGGGAGACTTAAAGGGGATGCAGGGAAATACTTCTTTACAAAGAGGGTGGTGGACACCTGGAACAGCCTACCAGCAGAGGTAATGGGCACCAAAATGGTAACAGATTTCAAACATGCATGGGGTACACATAAGGGGACCTTGGTAACAGGGCTGGTACATGGGGGGGGGTTAAGGCTGGAGATCAGTTATGGTCCATGGCAGCACAGTAGGTTGGGACCTTAGGGCAAACAAGGTGGGCCAGGAGGTCCTTTTCTATCAGTGGCTTCTATGTTCAACGTTAAACTAATTGACTTTATATTCTTCATGCTTCTCATTTTATGTTTGTTTGCACGCATGTGCAAGAAACATAGTGCCATCATACGAGTTTTCCAGAGGTGTGTCAGCCTCTTCCAATTCAGTCAGTGTATTTGCAGGCGCAGTCACAGAGCGCCAATCACTGCTCCAGCTGTCTATGACAGCTGAAAATGCAGATGGCATACAGGTGAAAGGAGAGCTCCGCTGAGTGAGCAGAGCTCTCCCCCACACCGCAGCGGCGTGCATGCATGCACACTGCGTGCTGATCGCCTCCCCACACTGTACAGCCGAAGCGGTGCCCAATCCCCCGTCGGCTCCACCTCCAAAGCATCCAGATGCCACGCTGAGAGTCCACCCCAGCGTGGCAAAATGTTATGGCTGACGCGGTGCCCAATCCCCGTCGGCTGCACGCCCCCAAAGCATCCAGGTGCCACGCTGGAAGCCCACCCCAGTGTGGCAAATGATGTTATGGCCGACGGGGTGCCCAATCCCAGTCGGCCCCTGTCTCTCCCCCATGCTGTCGCTGATGGGGGTGCCCAACTCCCGTCGGCTCCACTGTCTCCCCTGAGTACAGGGTGCCATGCTGGGAGCCCACCCAGCGTGGCAAATGTCCATCGTCTTTACAACAAAAAATACCTGTAAAAAAAAACGGTCCCTCGCAGTCTCCCTGCCCCCCACAACCGCATCCACCCACTGTGCATCCTGCCTCCCCACACCCCCTCACCCCTACAATTACCTCCGGAGTCACAGCACGATCTGTGGACTGGGAACACGCCTGCACCTCTTCAAAGCCGACCGCGAACTGAGGAAATGCCGGTAAGCTGTATAATGGGATAGATAGGGTTTTTCAACTTTGTTGCATATCTCAGGCATTTTTTGGAATTTTTGCACCAAATTTTCAACATGGGGTTTTTGGGACCCCTCCTCATGAATTCTTGCACTGTCATGGTGTTACTTGGGCCTGAAGGGTGATTTCGCAGCCACTGTGCAAAATCACCTTTCCAGAATGATTAATGAAATGACACTGCCAGTTTTCATAAGGTGGACCCTCAAAAAACCTATTTTGAAAATCTGGTGGAAAAATTCTTAAAAATGACTGTTTTACGAGCGTGCGTTGTGCAGTTCCTACGCATGCTCATAAGTTTGCAAAATTTCAATATTTTCACTCCAGATTTTCAACATTGCCATTTTACCTCCTTATGAGCAGTACAGCTGTCATTTTTCACATCTCACCCAAAACGTGTTTCCGCCCATGTAGTGCACAATGGCACAGTCGGTGTGCGAAATCAATGTATGGGACACATTAAGAAAATCACAGTGACACTGTTCATGAGCAGAGGTCTTAAAATGGCTATTTTGAAAATTTGGTGGTGAAAAATTAAAAAATGACTGTTTCTGGCGCTGCGTTGCAGAGTTGCTATGCGCGCTCGTAAGTTCGCAAATTTTCAATATTTTCACTCCAGATTTTCAACATTGCCATTTTATCACACCTCCTTATAGGCAGTACAGTTGTCATTTTTCACATCTCACCCTCAACGTGTTTCTGCCCATGTAGCGCACAATGGCGCAGTTGGTGTGCAAAATCAATGTATGGGACATGTTAAGAAAATCACAGTGACACTGGTCATGAGAAGAGGTGTTAAAATGGCTACGTTGAAAATTTGGTGAAAAAATTCCCAAAAATGACTGTTTAAGGAGCGCACGTTGCGCAGTTCCTACGCACGCTGGTAAGTTTGCGAATTTGTAATATTTGCACACCAGATTTTCAACAGTGCCATTTTACCACACTTCCTTATGAGCAGTGCAGCTACCATTTTTCACATCTGGCCCAAAATGTGTTTCCTCACATGTAGCGCACAATGGTACAGTCGGTGTGCGAAAACAATGTTTGGGACAGATTAAGAAAATCACAGTGACACTGGTCATGAGCAGAGGTTTTAAAATGGCTATGTTGAAAATTTGGTGACAAAACTCCATTAAATGACTGTGTTATGAGTGAGCATTGCACAGTTTCCACTCACCCTCGTAGGTTCATGAATTTGTAATATTTTCAGTCCAGATTTTCACCAGTGACATTTTTCCACACCTCCTTATGAACAGTGCAGCTGTCATTTTCCACAACATGGCTGAAATGTGTTTTCACACTTTCAGTGCAGAGATGCGTGGTTGCTGTGAGAAATCATTGTTCGGAACAGATAAAGAAAATCACACTGACACTGTTCATGATCGGAGGTCCCAAAATGCCTGTGTTAACAATCTGCTGTAAAAAAATCCCCAAACTAGTTACATTACAGGTGTGCATTGCACAGTTTCTACGCACTCTCGTGACTTCACCAGTTTTTTTAAGATTTTCACAGCAGATTTTCAACATTGCCATTTTTTACACCTCCCCATGAACAGTACGCTGTCATTTTTCACATCCTGTTCAGAATGTGTTTTTGCACCTGTGGTGCCAAATGCCATAGTCGCTGTGCAAAAGCAGTTTTCGGCTAACAAACTGATATTGCCACTGTTCATGAGGTGGGGGTCACAAAAAAACCATGTTGAAAATTTGGAGTGAAAATACCAACGAATGCCTGAGGCATTAGGGTTTCCGACCATAACGCCCCACCCTGTAGAGTATGACAGGCATCAGGGGTGTGACTTGGGATTCTTGCCTGTCATGCTCATACCATTCCACCCCCACCCACACCCTGCAGCCAGTGAGAGGCATCAAGGTGTGCCTCAGACTCTTCGGGCCCAAACTTCACCCCATTCTCCTATACCGCACCCATCTCACCGTATTTCCTGATGGAATGGGGTGCGCATAAGGGCCAAAGACCCCAATGGCACACATCGCGACACTTGTCAGTGTCTGCAGGGTAGGGTGTGGTGAAATGGCGTGGTCATTATGCCTGACGACCCAAAGGCACACCCCAATGTCTGCCACTCTCTGCAGGGTGGTGGTGGGGTTGGCTTCAGTTCAATACTTCACTGTCATTCCTATTATGCAGCTCTGTAACTTCTACACTACCAATGCCAGTGCCAGCAAGCAAACATTCGGCATTGACAAATGCTTGTCTTGATGTTACTTTGATCCCTATTTGCTGTTGCAAACATTTGTTCTGGAGGTCTCAGCCATCTCAGAAAAGCTATAGATTGGGTGAAGGCAGTACAGAGAAGGGCAACCAAAATGGTGCATGACCTGCACTAGAAGCACTATGGGGAAGGACTCAATGAGTTAAATATGTACTCTCTAGAGGAAAGGAGGGAAAGGGGAGATATAATAGCAGCATTCAAATACCTCAAAGATATCAATAAGGTACAGGAAGGTTCAATTCTGCTGAGAATGAGATGTTCAAGGACAAGGGGGCATGATATGTAACTGGAAGGGGGGAGACTTAGAGAGGATGCGAAGAAATACTTCTTTACAGAGAGGGTAGTGGACACCTGAAACAGCTTGCCAGCAGAGGTAATGGGTACTGTATTGGTAACAGGTTTCAAACATGCATGGGATACCCATAAGGGGACCTTGGTAACAGGGCTGGTGCACTTGGGGAAGGGGGTTAAGGTTGGAGATCAGTTATGGTTCATGGCAGCACAGTAGGTAGGGACCTTAGGGCAGACTAGGTGGGCCAAGAGATCGTTTTCTGCCAACAGCTTCTGTGTTTCTATGTTAGTAAAAAAGCTGGTACATGAGCATTATACATTCATGTTGACAACAATTTTAAGATGTTAAATATAAAGCCCATGGTACCAGTAACACAATGCCATTAACAAGTACTGCTTAAATATTCAAAATCCACGGAATCAACCTATTGTCAATTTAAATCAAAAATATGTATCTCTATAGAATCAGGACTATAAACAAAAATAGAGAAATAAGGAAACAAACACAGAAGAAAAAGTGTGCATAAAATAAGCCAAAGTGTGTGTGTGTGGGGGGGGAGAGGGATATTATGTATAAAGCAAGAGAGCAGCACTGAAATGAGTTTTCGTTATACCTGTAAAAGGATGAAAGCTCAAGTAAAATATATATTCTAAATATAGAAAACAATTGAAAAGGATAAAAAGGAAGGGAAATGGTCCTAGATGCAGTAGAAAAGAACAAGACAACCAACAAATCAAAGAAACCGACTGGCATAACATTTAAAATAACAAAACAGTGAATGACATTTGGCAGATTATAAAGGGCAACATATTATCATTTGCAATAATTACTTTAAAAGGATCAAGGAATATAACAAATGATGACAAGCAAGATGGCTAAATGAGGATGTAAAGAAAGTTACTCAACAACAACAACAAAAGCTAAACATGCAATAAAATATCTGAAAACAAAAGCCATGACATAACCACATGGTCAGAATATTAAACATTTTAAAAGAAACATAAAAGCAAAAGTAACAATTTCAAAAAAAAATGTAACTAAAACTTGCAGCAGATGCAGACAAAAGCAACAGCAAGCAATTGTGCAGTTACATCAATAGCCTAAAAAAATAAGAATACAAGTTATATTAATATTAAATGGGAAACAGTAAAAAATACAGTGAAGACAGCAAACTAATGTAATGAATATTTGTGTTCCTTATTGAAACCCAATCACAACTCAGTCCCCTGCCTCTGTACATTCATTACCAGGAATTCCAACAGAATGAATATAAATACAGACAACATACTGCAAAGAAATCAGAATAAAATAAAAAATAAGTGTGCAAAGTTTCCACTGGACACCGTATTCCAAATGAGGTCTCACCAGTGATCTGCACAGTGGCATCACCACCTCCTTCCTTCTGCTGGTTATACCTCTCCCTATGCACCCCAGCATCCCACTGGCTCTCCCCACAATCCAAATGCATAATTTTGCACTTTTTTGCATTAAATCTCAGCTGCCACACATTTTTTCCACCCTTCCTGGAGTGTCCACCTATTGCAGATCTTACTGTCATTCGCAAAGAGGCACACTTTCCCTTCCAGCCCCTCTACAATTTCACTTATGAAGACATTAAACAGGACTGGACCGAGGACTGATCCCTGTGGCACCCTGCTGGTCACACTCCTTTCCTTAGATTGAGCACCATTTACCATGACTCACCATCTTCTATCATTCAACCAGTTCCTAACCCAGTTTACCACCTTGTGACCTACTCCCAGGCTGCCCAGCTTGTTCACAAGTCATATGTGGAACGGTACCATCAGCCTTACTAAATGTGATTCATGTTTATGTTTAAGCCAATGAAACACCCTTATCTAGTTAATGCATTTGCAGCCGTAGTGGCTCTGCTAGACTTGTTCTGGTAGATAAACACAGTCACAGTATCACTTTGCACACATCTCCTGAAGGTGTCTGAAACCTCTGCTGCATTCTGGATACATATCCACTGGGTCCTTTCTTACAAAATAGACTCTTTAACTAAGACATGAAACGTTCACAGAACCCCTTCCTTTTGCACAATGGGTTAAACAGCTGTGATTGCAGGTGTAGCATGAGTAGTCATTTCTCAGCAGACCACCTCTCTTAAGGTTCTTGCCATGGCATAAAAACTGATCTGCCCGGACCAACTGTTAACTAAAATACTCTCCTGTCTCTTTAATTTAGTGTTTACTCCCAACCCTGTGGTGACTGTGATATCCTGAGGGAGAAATGTCTTTTCAACACTCAGTAATGGAGACCACACAGTTCTGTGATCTCACTGCATGTTTTATTTCTGTTTGCATACACCAGTAATCCTTTCTTGAACACAGCCTCTTGATTCATAGTACTGCTAATCTTATATATAAACATTAACCTCCAAATACAGTATTAAAAATTAATGCTGAGTGCATTTTGTGACATCATGTGACCTCAAGCATGAAGGCCAAGAGCTTCTGATGTCACAGAACCCAAGAGGTGATTAAGAATTAGCCCATTCTTAAAATATTGGAGGTTATTTATTTTGTGTAAGACAAGGGTTACCTCATTTTAAAAGGTGAATTGAGGAGTAAATGAAAATTGTGTGTGCTCTTTTTGGCTGTGGGGATTTCCCCAACGTACTGTACCTTTGTTCCTGCACTGAGTGGCCCTTGGCAGTACCATGAGTTTTTCAGTAAATAGTTCATTTGCACAGTGTCGTCTGTGGCAATGGACTTCATTCAGGTCACACTTTATTTTAAGTGTCAGTTTCAATGTAACTGCATGATAGATGATTTTTAATTACATGCAGTTGGGTAATTAAAGTGTAATTACATGCTTTTGCATGTAAGTGCATTGCAATTGCAATGCAGTTATGGTATAGTTACAATGTAAATACAGTGTAGTCCAGAAAACTCACTAAGTAAACATATCTCCAAACTAGCCAGTGGATCTCAGTTTGGGGAGGTGTATGTTGTTTTTTGCTGTTTGTTCTAGTTCAGTACACTACAGCAACACTGATTCTGGGGCACACTTTGTTCTCCTGGAGTAAATGAAGATTATGTTTTTGAGTCTGGAGAAAACTATGGCAAAATTCTAATGAGGTAAAAAAAAATTTAAGCTGCTGTTTGTGCTTGTACTTCGATGAGAGTTCTGACTGATAGACTTATGGGAAAAATGTCATCATTGGTGACTTCCTTGAATTAACTGTAAAATTTGGTTTCAGAAAGTCATTCTTAACAGTTAGATGTTAAGAATGACTTGTTGAAACCACTGACAAAATGTGGTAACCATATATCATATGATAAAGTATTTCTTGTACACTTGAGAACTACTGAGGAAACTGAAAGAAGCATTGTGTTTGGCTGGGAGTGTCACATGACATTCCCACGATCTGTAAGTAGGCTAACAGAATTAATGCCCATCTCTGCATTCTCATTGCAGCAGGTATTGGTATTGTAGAATTTGGCCCTAGAATTGCCAGTAATGGCTTATGGTCCGCCATTATTAATGTAAATTGACAACCATGCAGATATTTCTAAAGTGACATCTAACTAGCTGTCAGTCAATGAGCGCCTACTGTATTATACAGTATGCGCTCACTGACAGGTCAGTCGGCATCCGGCTGTGGTGGTGAGAGGAGGGCTGTGTTGGTTGCTGACTTGGGGTTTAGGATGGGGGAGCAGGGTGGTGGGCACCACCTGCCTGGGTGGGGTGGTGGGGTCCATAAGACCACCAGGGAAGGGAAATATATCTATTTTAAATCACAGGCAACATCGGGGATCAGGGTGGGGGGGCCACTAGACCACCAGGGAATGGGGGATTATGTCTATTTTTAAATCACAGGCAACACTGGGGATTGGGGCAGGGGTGACCAGACCACTAGACCACCAGGGAAGGGGTTTTATTTATTTAACCCAGGGATCGGGGATGGGGAGACACGACTTTGCTGCAGGAGCTTGTGACAAACCCCTCCAATGCGCCATGTGTTTGTCACATGGGAGAGGTTGCTGCAAGTGTGGGGACTTAGGTGCCGAGACCCTTCCTGTACAAGAATCTGGTGCAGGGTCCCTGGCTCATCGGGCTTCAGCACAAGCTGCTGTTTGCTGCAGCTTGCACTGATCTAAGCCCCCTTTAAGAATCGAGCCCAAAGAGTTCAGAAAACTGGACCTCATGGGCAGGAGGGCATATGCCTCTGCCACTCTAGCTCTCAGATTATTAAATTACATTGCCCATACAGTCAAATTCCAGAACATTCTCTAGAAAAAGGCCAAAGCTGTGGCTCAGGCCCTTCCAGAAGGCTCTAAGAGACAGGAGCTGCTTACAACCCTCCAGTTTGGGGCAGATGTGGGTAAGCACCTGTTGAGGTCAGCCTATGATGTCTCAGATGCCTCCACTATAGCAGCTGCAGTTGATGTCTGCCTCAGAAGGCACTCTTGGCTCAAGGTGTCTGGCATTGCTTCTGATATACAACAATCCATCCTGAATGCATCCTTCAAAGGTTACAAGCTCTTTGGGGCAGATGTGCAGGACATCCTTTCTAACCTATAGGCCTCAGGGAGGACTCTACAGTCTGTCCACTCCCTCTACTACACTCAGCCTAAAAGTGGGCAGAGGGTGCCCTTTCATCATGCCTCCCACTGACCCAGGCTGGGGACTACACTGCCAGGCAAGTGCAAAGCATGAACAGCCTTGCCTGCCCCTACCTCCACCATAGGGAAAGCCCTGAGAGGGGGAGATGCTGCCCCAGACACATGTTCCACTTCAGCCTGACTCCTTGCTAAACCTTCACCCCCCAGAACCCCAGGAGGTGGTGGTAGAGGGTCATTTCTCCCTCCACTTGGACAGGTGGGGGACATCACAATAGATGCATGGGTTCTACAGCTCATAGAGAAAGGCCACGTTCTAGAACTTGTGGAGCTGCCTTCAGATCTTCCTCCAAATCATTCAACCTACCCTCCAGTTCATATACCAGTGCTACTGGAGGAAGTTTGCACTTTTCTACAGAAGAGAGCTATAGAACCTGTTTCTCAGGATCAGGGGAACAGAGGGTTATATTCCCACTTCTTTCTAGTCTCCAAATCCATGGGGGACCTTGAGGCCCACCCTGGATTTGTACAATCTGAACTTCTATATTCAGTACAAGAAGTTCTGGATGGTAACTCTGCAGGGCCTGCTACCCTTACTGTGACAAGGAGACTGGATATGTTCCCTAGACATGCATAACTCTTACCTGCACATGAAGATTTGCACTCCTCACAGGAAGTGATTCAGGTTCCTGTTCCAGGGGGGAGCACTGCCAGTTCAGGGTATTGCCCTTTGGCTTGCTGTCTGCACCATGGGTCTTTACCAAATGCTTAGCTGTGGTGGCGGCAGCCCTCAGGATGGAGGGACTATACGTCTTCCCCTATCTGGATGACTGGTTGCTCAAAACTCAAACCAGAGAACAATTGTCCCACACCCTGGTGGGAACCAGCCAGCTGTTCAATGTGCTGGGGATCACGGTCAACCTGTCCAAGTCAAGTTTTGACTCCGTGTCAGCGTCTCCAGTACATAGAAGCCATACTGGGATACTGCTCAGGGCTCAGCCTTTCTACCTCAGGACAGAGGATCCATACTGGATACTGCTCAGCGCTCAGCCTTTCTGCCTCAGGACAGAGCAGAACGCCTGATAGCTCAGGCCCAGGAACTTTACACAACCGGTATGTCACAGTCAGGACATTCCTGAGACTACTGGGCCTGATGTCGGCAGCCATTGTAATGTTTCCCCTGGCAAAGTTGCACATGTGGATCCTCCAGTAGACTTTAAGGGTCCAATGGGATCAACGCATCAACGATCTGGAACAGAGGGTTCTAGTCTCATCACCTGTAAGGAAGGTGCTCCAGTGGTGGATGGACCCCAGCAATTTGCTCAAAGGGTTTCCTTTCCTAATTCCTTCCCCTCATCAGATCCTCACTATGGATGCCTCAGTAATGGGCTGGGAGGCACATCTGGGACATCACCAGACCCAAGGTACATGGACTGATGTGGGGAGTGCCCTTCACATAAACATTCTGGAAATGAGGGCTGTTCTATATAGCCCACAAGCCTTCCAGAATCACCTGTCTCCAGGACCTCTGGTGGTGCAGATGGACAACATCAGTGTAGTGCACTACATAAACAAGCAAGGGGGGACCCATTCTCACTCCCGTGCAGAGAAGCAATGATGGTTTGGTATTGGGCTCTAGACCACCGTCTACAACTGTCAGCAGTCCATGTTCTAGGCATCCAAAACATCCTGGCAGACAGGCTAAACAGGTCACATTCAGAATGCATGAGTGGGTGCTGCTGATCTCAGTAGTAGAGGACCTGTTCAACGGGTGGGGGTCTTCCAGAGTTGGACTATTTTGCATCCACACTCAATGCAAAACTGCCATTTTTTTGCTCACTCGTTTCAGGGCCTGGAGTTTTCTGGTTAGACATATTGTCTCTATCTTGGAAAGGGAGGTTCCTATACACCTTCCTTTCCTTCCCTTCCCTTCCCTCCCCTCTGATTCAGAGGGTGTTAATCAAGCTCCAAATTGAGGGAGCTACTCTGATTCTCATGAACCCATTAGGTCTTGTCTCATATGGTTTCCATTGCTGTAGCAGCTGTCAGTGAACCTCCAGTTCTCCTGCACTTTTGCAGGGGCCTACTGACAAAGTAACAGGGGACCCTGGTTCATCCGGACCTCAGTTCACTCCATCTTCATGCCTGGCTCCTGAAGACATAGGCATTTCGAGATCTGGAGTTTCCCCTAAAGTGGCCAATGTCCCAGTGGCTGACAGGAAGCCCTCCACCAAGGCTATTTACTCCATGAAGAGGAAGTGTTTTGCCCTGTGAGTCGCCTCGCACCACCTGGATCCCGTCACTTGTCCAGTGAATCACATTCTAGAGTACTTACCGTCCTTGTCAGATGCAGGACTGCAATACTTCTCCATTAAAGTGCATTTGTCTGCCATATCTGCCTTCTATATGCCCATTGAGGGCTGTAAGGTGACCGGACTGGACATGCCTTGTACGGTTTTGAGAGGCATTTCTGCATTTCAAGTCTCCCATCCACAATCCGGTCTGATTCGGGACTTGAATTTTGTGTTAGAAAAGCTTTCTTTGGCTCTTTTTGAGCCAGCTGTGACCTGAAAGCTATGCTTTCTGTCATGTAAAGCATTATTTTTATTTGCTATTACTTCTGCTTGAAGGATTTCAGAGCTACATGCGCTCATGTGTGAGCCTCCTTATTTGTTTTTCTACAAAAACATGGGACTTGATTCTCAAAGCTGCTGGCATGGTGCAAGTGGGTTGCACCACAAAGAATGGTGCAAAGTTCCCTTTGTGCCACAGGATGTGCCAGGAGTGATTCTCAAAGGCAGCCTGCATCTACTGCAGGCTGCCTGCACCAAAGGGGGCTTGTGCCGTCTGTGCACCACAAAATGGGCTGCAACATGGTGCTTGGGGCTTGTGGCAGATGCAGGTTGCCAAATTCCCTACATTGGGATTCTCAAAACCCTCCCAGAAGGCTGATTTCTAAGTACCATTAAATGTGCCCTTTGGGAGAGCTGAGCAACATTCAGCAATGTGTCCCAGTCCCCCTCCCCAGCCCCGATCCCCTTTTAATAAATTAATTAGATCCATGGTAGTCTAGTGGCCCCTCAAGCCCCAATCCCCATTTATTACATTAAGTAAGTCCCTGGTGGTCTAGTGGCCCCCCAAGCCCCGATTCCCATGTATTATTTTTTTTTTTTTTATTTTTTATTTTAGACAAATATCGGATTTACAACTTTTGAGTCAGAGACTCATTTACAAAGGCACCTCGTCACAGGGAGGGGAACAATCTAAATGTGCGGTAATACAGAGGAGAACAGTACAGGTGAATTACATGCAACATACAGTACAGAATCATTAAAATCCTCAAGTGCCATTTAAGTAATTGGGTTTCATGGGAACCCACAAGAGGTCATCGGGTTCCCAAGGGACATCCAGGATACAATGTCGATTTCGATTGACTGTAGGCAAAACTCAGGCAGTGTTATATTCTTAGTCCTGAAGTAGCTGGTAAGTCAGGAAGGCACTCATAATAGGCTCTGGGATGAACCGTACATCTCCGTGAGCTAATGAGGTGTTGCGGCGATTTTGAATTGGCCAATTTTAGCGGTGCTAGTGACATGCGAGGGAGAGTTATACCAGGATGGCACTCTGTGATGAAAGGACCTTTGGGCGAGGGAGGTCCTAGCTCTAGGCACCTGGGCGTGGCACTGGTGCCCCTGCAAGTAGGACCGAATGGGAGCCCGTGGCAATCTTGATGACACCGGGGACAGAGCCCAAGTAGGGATTTTTGGTTAGTATGCAGGTGTAATATTGCAGCCGTTCTTCAAGATTGAGTATGTTAGTGATGGAGTAGATTGGCGTGTCGTTCTCCTTGGGGCACCAGTCAGGAGCCTGCAGGCTTTGTTGATAGATGTCTGGATTTTTGTGAGAGCAGTGGGGTCAGCGACAGCATGGGTGGGAGGCCATAGTCAACCAAAGATAGGATGGAGGAAGTGATTGCCAGCCGTGAGGCCGAGTCGGGAGGCAGTCCTTGTGGCGATAGAGGGGCCCAATATGGGTATTCATGGCTGAGGATAAGGCATGGATGTGGGCATGGAAGGAGAACGCCGAGTGAAGGTGATGCCCAGGTATTTATGCGTGGTTACCTGTTCAAGGGGTGAAGGGTGCTGGGAAGGATGCAGGCGGAGCATTTTGAAGTTACTTGCGGTGGGCAAAGATCATAGTCTTGTTTTCTTGAGGTTCAGGACCAGGCGATGTGGAGGAACCATTTTCAGCCTGGTTGAAGTAGAGTTGCAGAGAGTGCTGGAGTGTGAGTGGGTCGGAGTGGGAGGCAACTAAGGCTGCATCGTCAGCATATAGTAGTATTTTGCCTGAGCAAGAGCTGGGAAGGGAGTTTAAGAAGAGGCTGAACAGAGTGGGGCCCAGAATAGAGCCTTGTGGTACTCCAGAGCGTACGGGCAGTGCTGTGGACAGGCAACCATTTAGTTTGACGTGTTGAGATCTGCCACAGAGGTAGCTGGTGAACCAGCTCATCGGACCGGTTGAGAACCCCAGTTTATCGAGGATTTGAGCAGCATCGGTGGCTTACAGTGTCGAAGGCCTTGGACAGGTCGATGAAGACTGCCCCGGCCAGCTCACTTACATCTAGTGCCGAGTGTATATAGTGGGAGAACTCCAGCAAAGCTGTGGTAGTGCTGTGACCCGGGCGGAAGCCATGTTGTTCAGGGCACAGAATGTTGTAGGTGGAAAGATAGGCTGCGAGTTGCGTGGATACTATTTTTTCCAGGGCCTTTGAGAGAGGGGGGAGGATGGAGATAGGTCTGTAATTGCTTGGCACAGTGCGATCTCCATTCTTATATATGGGGATGATTTCGGCCATCTTCCATGCATTCGAGAATTGGCGAGGCACAGGAGCGGTTAATAAAGTCCGTGAGGGGTAATCATGACATCCAGGGTTGGCGGAGCATCTTGAGTCAAGGGTCACAGCTCGGGTTATGGGAGGAGAGGGCTTTTAGAAGGATCGGTTTTGCGTCCTGTGGGAGACAGTCCTAAAGTAAAAGGGGACGGAGACATCTGGGTGGTTGGTTGCTGGGATGGGGTCAAAGAAGTGGACGGTAGGATAGCACTTAGATCAGAGAAGGATGCGTTCAGGCAGTTGGCAACACAGGAGGGATCCGTGTTAATAGCACCATTATGACCACCTGAGAGGGAGGAGGCGCGGGTGAGTACCATTTAATTCCTTCATGTTATCCCAGAAGGGCAGAGCAGAGCCCAGGAGGAAGTCAGGGTGGATTGGTAGAAGTGGGCTTTTGCTTGCCGTATGGCCCAGGTGCACTGGTTGCGAGCTGTATTATAAACACCTATCTGCTGGTCTGCCTGTTTCAACAGCAATATTCCAGAGGTTATCGCGCAGTTTAAGCCGCTGGATCAGGGAAGGTGAAATCCAGGCAGCATTGCGCCTCTTAGTGCGGTGTTGATAACAGAGGCGAAGGCGTCACAGGCCTTACAAAGGCACTAGCGAGAAAGGCTGGGCGCTATCTATATCTGATGCAAGGAGATCGGGGACCAGTCGAGCTGGGCAAGGTGCTGTTTAAGTTTGCTTAGTCCTCCCGGGCGGAGACAGCGACGGGGTGGCTTGGTCGCGTGGGTTTAGGTGTGGGGGAGGACCAGAAGCAGAGAATGGGTGAGTGGTCACTGAGGAGTTGGCTAGGACTCTAAGATCCTTTATTTTGTGTGGACGGTTAGAGAACACGGCGTCAAGTAGAGACTGGTCCCACTTGGCGGGTTAATTCTGGTGGGTTGTTTCCAAGTTGGGTTAGGTCTAGGGCTAGAAGTTGTCCTTAATCGGCATTGAGTTGGGGCCCAGCCAGTTGGACGTTGAGGTCACCTAAGATGAGCTGTTCAGCCTTACATGGCAGGGTGGTGAGGGTAGTCAGTGATGGAGAGGATAGCTAGGGCTTTGCTCACGTGGGGAATGGTGGGTGGAGTGAGGAGAGTGGGCCTGTCCAGGGGGTCAGGGGTAATTTTATTGTGATGGCTTGTGCTCCATGGCCAAGGTTAGGGCGGGTAGAGCATGACCCAGGAGGGAATTTGTGAGGTAGACAGCACAGCCACCGCCACGTTTGCCCACGTGATCCTCTCTAAAGAGGGTAAAGCCAGGAAGGGAGACAGTCGAGTCTGGTGTCGAGGGTGAGAGCCAGGTTTCAACTATGGCAAGAATGTCGGGCTTATGCTGGGAGACCCAACATTGGAGCACAGCCATCTTCCTTGGGAGACTGCAGATATTCATGAAGGCAATACAAAGTCCCTGCCCTGGGGGGGGCGACGGAGAAGGACCTGGACCCGGGTTGGGTGGACATTCCCAGAGAGCAGGAGGTAGTGTGAAGAGATGGGGGAAGGGACTACGGCAGTGGTGGTGGGACGGTATAGCCGGCGAGGATCTGGTGGCGGCAGTGCAGGGGAATGGGTAGGGATATAAGGGTGGGCAGCGCTTGGTCAGTGAGTACCACCTGCTACTGTGTGCTGCTGGGGGCATGGTACGGTGGAGGGTGGGGTGGGGTAGATGGGTTGCTCAGAGTGTGAGGTGTGCCAATGGAGATTGGGTGGCAGAAGTGGGGTATGGGGGCAGGAGGGGATGAACTGTGCTCACATGTTCATAAGGAAGGGAGTTAGCAAGATTTTGGTGGTCATTTTATGTGGGGGAGATGGGACAAAAGAGCAAAGTGAGAACTCCAAGACACAGAGTAGGCATGTTTACTGACTGCTATGCAAGAGGATGAAGGCTTAGGCATGCAGGTTCCCCTAGTGTTCAGCCAGTATAACCTGCAAGTGGAAAAATGGGCTGATAGGTTCTGCAAAGCACGTGATATTCCCTATAAAACAATGGGCTGACCAAGGGTGGTGGTGGGGGCGGTGGGGAGCCGGCATGCAGTGCCGGCGGGGGTTTAAACACAGGCGCCTGCAGCTGTTGCCTCTCTTGCCATATAACTTACTGTCTGCAGGCGGGGGGGGCGTGGTGGCAAGTCCTGGACCCACGGAGGTTGGCTTCTGCTGTGGGGAGGGCGGGCTGTATCCTCGGTCCCTCCGACCCTGAATTCAGTCTCCCATTCACGGAGCTGCTGAGAGAGGCTGTGGAGAGAGAGGCAGCTTTTAAACTACAGTACCTTGAGAGAGGGCAGGTAAGTGGAGAGCAAGACATGCGATACAGGCACACAATAGCATTAAGTTCCTGAATAAACTAAGTATCAGTGAGCGGTAGGCTGGCTAAATATTAAAACAGCAGTCGGTCTATGCAGAAAGTCAGGTAGTCAAAAAGGCGCCAAATTCAAACAGGCGCCTGCAGCTGTCCTCTCTTGCCATATAACTTACTGTCTGCAGGCGGGGAGGTGCGGTGGCAAGTTCTGGACCCGCGGAGGTCGGCTTCTGCTGTGGGGAGGGCGGGCTGTATCCTCGGTCCCTCGCGACCCTGAATTTCGGTATTAAATTATTGAATGCCTGGAATGAATGGTAGGTACAGTGCCACACAGCCGCCTGTAGCTAGCGGCAACCAGTCCAGATGCGCCCTCTGTTTGGCCCACAGCTATGGTTGCCGCAAGCTGCAGGACCTTGCCGCCAGGACCCTACCTGATCAAGAATCGGGTGCAGGGTCCCTGGTGCACTGGCAATCGGCTCAAGTCACTTTTGGCGTGACTTGCACCAATTTTTGAGAATCGAGCCCTGGGTGTCTTTACGTATTAATCCTAAATTCTTATCAAAGGTGATGTCTGAGTTTACTTTAAATCAAACCATCCACCTACCAGTTTATTATCCAGAGCATGCCAATCCAGGGGAAGCATTGCTCCATACTTAAGACGTGCATAGAATACTTAGATACTGTACACACTGGCCCAGATATTCAAACTGCACCCAAAAAGTATGCAACAGCAGGATCAAGCGCAAGTCCACTGTGCCCATGTGCAAGAAGCGCAATATTCAAAAACTGCGCAGGCCAAGATGCGCCTACGGCCGACGACTGAATATCACACCACCTGTGCCATAGCGCAACTAGGGAGGTGAAGCTGAGCATATCTGATGCACCATAGCGCAACAAGGGATGTTCAGCTGAGCAATCCAGATGTGCCATAGCACAACCAGGGATGCCTCCTGCAGCAGGGCAGCAATGCAACAGCACAACCAGGGATGCAGGAGCCCAACACCCATGCCACAGATGGGCAGAGGAACACACAGCAGAACAGACATCGTCCCCCACACCCCATGCACTACACAACCGGGGGAGAGCTGGAATAACCACTGGCCCATGGATACCAGCAACCAACCCACAGCCGGGCCATGGTGCCCCAGCACACCCTGGCAAGCTGTGACTGGCACACAAGGATGGCCCGACCACCCGTACCACACCATCCCACCAATGAAGAACACACACACCACCATGATCCCCATGCCACCCTGCCAAGGTAAGCCCAACAGTACAGGACACCCATGCATGCCACCACCCCACTGTGACAATGCAACCTGTGCACCATGGAGCCATGCAGGGCAGCCCCCATGGGCACCCTGCAGTGGCGGCAACAGACAGTGATGCAACAGATGCATACACAGTGCCACCCTGCACGTCCCCCCTGAGGTACAGCTGAGAGATCGACCATGTGTTAGCACATGAGGTACCCCACATGTGACAGGGCATGCCCCGGACCCCACCTCCAGTGGTACAGCACCCTGCACACCCTCCCAAGGACACATCCCATCCCAACACTGGCCACAACAGCCAGCACAGACATGCACAGTGTAGCATGGAAGCATGCACCACACAGGATGCAACACAGTGCATGGACAAACACCCACCCATACCCAAGGGCACACCAACACAGGGATACAGTAGCGGGTCAACCAAGCCACTGGCGTGTGGCCACGGCTGACATGTACACACGGCCAGCACCCCTACATTGCACAGGTGTGCCAGCCACCCTGCGCAGGCACCATGAAGCTGTATGCCACCAGCATGCTGCCGGAGCACAAGTGACAGACACTGGAGCACATCCCCTGCAACAGACACAAGCGACAGCATGGATAGGGGACAACAACAGCAGAGGCCACAGTGCCACCGGAGGCAGACGTGCACCGTACTGGTGATGTCAGGCAACCTGGCATTGTGCCGGGTACAGTTGTTATCCAGCATGGACAGCCACCGCTGACACACCAGCAGACCGTGCATATCACAGACATGCAAGGGTGTTAGCTGCACAGGCCATGGACGGTCTGACAGGGGTGCCATGCACACAGTGCAGGCCCCATGGACCACTGCACACAGGCATCCAATGCACAGAGTACAACACACAAACCACAGACAGTGACTGATCTCCCTGCCCACACCATAGGTGGTTCACCTCTGCACACACACACACACACACACACACACACACACACAGCCCATGCGTGCACCACCCCTGACACCATGCACACCACTGCAGCTGAGCACCTGTAGCCAGCTGCAAATCAGAGACCACCACGGTTGTTATAACAAAATGTATATATTGAAAAGATGTCAACTAAAACTATTTACAATTATATACAAGAGGGAGGAGCCACATAACAGGTGGGGGCGGGTGAGGTCGGGTGAACATATGGGAGAGGGAAGAAGGGGTGTGAGGGTGGGTCAAAGGGGGAAGGTGGTAGTCGTGGCATGGGGACATCAATGGCCGCCCCGGTCCTCCTCTTCCTGGTGCCGATGTGCGCTCCTCCTCCTCCTGACCCCGTGGCGGAGTATGCGGTGCAGGAGCTCCAACGTCTCCCTCGCCACCTGCAGCAGCTCTTGAATATCCTGCTGGATCTGCAGGAGTCGCCGTCCACCTAGGACGAGGGAGCAGAGTCAATAGGTGTGACTGTCCATCCCCCTGCAGCGCACCCATTGTGCATGGCGTAAAGCCATGTGACACGCACCTGTGATGGTGTGCGACCACCCACAATGACTGTGTCCACAAGACCTGCCCACCCAGGCAGCCACAGCCATGTGGACCACTGCACACACCCAACGCCCATGTCCCGCACAGCACCACCATGGCCGTACAGTGACTTGGCTACGTGGTGTGAAGGCAGTGCCACAGCCATGTGCCCGGTGCACTCATGGACTACCATTGGCGCACTCCCAAACATGCAGTGCCACTGGACAGTGCTGACTGTAACAAGTTGCGTGCATGGCAGTGGTGTCAATGGATGGTGGCCATGCCCCACTGCCCACCCAGTTATACAGCATGCAATAGTAATCATGGATGTAAGGCACTCACCATCAGCAGGCTGGTCCACGCGCCGCGGACGGCCATCACCCATCCTGTCCCTCTGCTCCATCATGCGGCGCCTCCTCTCCCTGTTGCGCCACCGTTCTTCTGGCCCTAAGGTGCAAACATGGAGAGAGGAACATCAGTAAAATCTGGTAGCAAAGTCCCCCCACCCCCATGTGTGTGCAATCCCACACAGCTATACCCACCCACCCCACACCCCGATACCACCACCACAGCCAACACCGGACAGCTCCCCCCATGTGATGGACATCTGCAACCGTGATACCCGTATGGACAATAAAAGTGTATGGATGTTGCACCTACATGGCCGTGGCACCGTACTCCTCCTGGCACATGCCCACAGGTGGGCAAGCAGGTCTGGGTCCCTGCGCCTCAGGTCCCCATAACAGTGGCAGCACTGCTCCACGGTCCGCCCCATACCAGTGGCCTCCTCCAGGGCGTCGGCCACCTCCTGCCAGACCGCACTCCAGGCCCTGTCCAGGGGTGCCTCTCCAAACAAAGTCCCAGCATGGGGCTCAACTATCGCCACCAGGTTGGCGAGCTCTATCTGGCTCGAAACCACAGCACGTCTCCGCACCATTTCTGCTGCCCGGTTCAAACAAAATGGCACTCTGCAGCACGGTCCTGCCACGTGCAGATGCTGCGCGGTACAGTGCTGCCATTCCCTATCGCGCTGTCACCGAACAGCGCGATAGTGGTGCACCCATACCTGACACATGGCGCCTAGGGGCAAGGTTGGAGCACAGGATCAAGGGTCTCTGGGCGTCACGGGCAACACAGCAGCGATTGGAACCCAATGCGTGTAGCGCGATTGGTGCCTGTGTCCACCTCCTGTAGCGACTTACAGCGCTGTTGCCCGAGTGCACTTACGGTGCCAGTGCACAGCGCCATTTTAGGTGAACAGCGCTGTAGCACCACTGGCACAATGGTGGCCATGCCTGCATTGCCTCCGCATGCAACACATCAGCAGTGCAGCAGGGCCTCGTCATCAACCGGGCATGCGCGGTTAGGTGTGTACTGCGCATGTCACAGAACTAAGCCCTTGGCTCAGCACGTTCAACACAATTGCGCAAGCGCAACAGCGTGATATT
The DNA here is from genome assembly GCA_016271365.2 of Neoceratodus forsteri. Taxonomy (NCBI): domain Eukaryota; kingdom Metazoa; phylum Chordata; order Ceratodontiformes; family Ceratodontidae; genus Neoceratodus; species Neoceratodus forsteri. Next base: position 132,395,560 of record JADMNL010000025.1, read on the forward strand.
CAGCCGCCATATGCAAATCATCTAATCAGCCATTCAATGGCACAGTCACTGCATTTGCATCCACTTAAAGATGCGCCGCCTCATTTGCATGGGTACGCTATAAAAATGCGACATTGGGCTGCACTGTCGCAGTCGGTTACTGCATCTATTGTGGTGAGTTGCATGCTGTTTGGGGTGTGGACTGTGGTGTTTGGGACATGCATGGGACTGCACAGTCACAGGTAACACCTGTCATTCTCACAGGATGAATCATGACTGAGCGTGTGGTGGAGGAAGAGGAACAGAATCGTGGGAGGAAGAGGAGGCCAAATTTTACAAAGGCCGAGACAGATGCCCTGTTCGAGGCCTACCTCGACCAGGAGTCGCTTCTCAGCGGACGCCAGGGAACACCACAGGCCCATGCTGCTGCACGGGAGGAGGTGGCACGTGCTGTAAACCTGTATGGCAGCCACCAGTGCTCCGTGCAGGAGTGCAAAAAAGAGGATGGGCACGTACAGGTGGAGGATTAAAGAGAAGGTGGCTGCTATCAGGACAGCACGGTCTATGACTGATGGGGGACAGCCAGAGGTGCAACACCTGACCCCACAGGAAGAGCAGGTTGCTGGCAGCATGCAGCATTGTGCCATTGAGGGTGTTCCGGGTGGTGGATTCCAGACGGGTGGTAGTCCGTCAGTGCATGGTAGGTCATGGTCTGTCTATTGGGGGGGACAGGGTAGGTCACATGCAGTAATGCTACTTTTTTTCCCTTACAGCTCCTGAGCATCTGCATGGGTCAGCGGTGGTGGGCTTCTCCACTGAGGCCAGTAACATGGAGATGGAGGAGGGCCCATCCACCTCCACAGGAATACAGGGGTCAGGGCGACAGTGGGCCCGCTTGGACGTCCGGACGGATGTTGGTGGAACAGGTGCGGAGGAGGTCCTGCCTGTGTCCCAGCGTGCCAGCGTCCATGGATGCCAGCATGCTGAGACTCGGGCTGGTGCCAGATCCATCACCAATGATGATGGAGCTAATGTCATGGGCATTGACACATGTGTGCCACAGGATGGCCACACAGCAGGTGACATCACAGCCATGGCTGTGGGTGGTGCCACAGTGGAGGCCTGCGTGTCATCACAGTCCCAGCCTGTGCCTGTCTGCACCAGCGGAGCAGCACTGGTGTGTGTCCAGGACAGTGGGACTGTTGCGGCCACTGCGGTGACACCATTGAGCCCTTGAGAGCGGCAGCCAGAGGGGCAGCATCAGCAGTCAGCCATTTGCCATGGGGGTACAGTGTCAGGGGGTGGCATCAGTGCACCACCTGTGGACATTCCCAGGCCTGGTGCTGGTGTGCAGCGCCCACCCTCAAGGGGTGACGAGCATCAGGGCCGCGAACACCCTGAGGGACAGCATGCCGATCAGGCAGATGACCTCTTAGATGAGCACATCCGCATACTGCAAGCATCAGTCAATCAGCAGGTGTGGCTTGTGACGGCGGTGGATGCAATGAGTGCGGCTCTGCGCCAGGCAGAGGAGCGGTGCAGCAGAGACACCGCTCTGCTCCCGGCAGGGATGGACCGGTTGCGGGGGGATGTGACCGCTGCCATTGACAGGCAGGCAGAGGCATTCACAGCTGTCATGGCCACAATGGGCACACAGTTATTTGCCCATGCATCGCAGACACCACACAATGCAATGTCCACCCCCCGTTCCTGGCATCGTGCGACACCATCCTTGTCGACACCGGGTTCAGCTGTGGGCATCCCGAGCACGCCTGGTGCAGGCATGTTCAGTGTGCTGCAGACCCCTGTGCGAGCATGGTCACGTTCACGTAGTGGAACCCCTGGGGGACCATCAGTGCCACCCCATGAGGCCAGCGGTCAGCCTGTCACTGCTGGCGGGTCTCGGCGGGGCCACCCATGCATCCGTGGTGGCCGTGGCACTGTGGCGCGTGACTGACCTGTCTCCCAGCACAGCTACTGTCTGATGCTGCTCTGTGTGCATTGTGTCTTTCAGCAGGCAATGCATGGGTGGGGTACCTGGCCCTGCAAGCACACACGCACATTCCATCTGCACACCCTCCTGGCTGCTGTCTGCTGTTTCGTGTGCATGATGATGCCTGCGTTGTGCTGTATGCCAGTGTGCAATGGTGCCCAGCGTCTGACACATGAACAATGACAGGCAGTGGGCGTGGTGGTCTGTGGACATGTGTGTGGCTAGGTGTGGTGGTCTGGGTCGGCGTGCCTCCTACCCTTTGTGCATGTCTTGTGAGTGTGTGTGTGTGTGTGTGTGTGTGTGTGTGACAGCGTGCCATGTTAGACCTTGCCCATCCCTGGCGGTGTGTGCGGTTCCATGCTCAGCCACTTCCCTTGATGACATGCACCCCTGGTGTGTGTCCATGCGTGTTTTTGGGTTGTGCCTTTGCCACTGGTGGTTGCACATGGCCCCATGACTTACCTGGGTTGGCTGAAGTGCTCCTCTCTGATGGTGTCCCGGTGCAGCTGTGCCAGCTGGAGCAGTCAGGGGTCCTGTCGCCCAAGGGGGGGCTGCCCATCACCATCATCACTGGTGTCCTCTTCGTCCCCATTGCTGTCCCCCTCTTCGACCTATACAGCTATCCCACAGTCATTGGCCATGTTGTGCAGGATGCAACAGGCCAGGAATAGCCCGCAGGCCTTTGAAGGTTTGTACTGTAGGGCACCGCCAGAGGTGTCCAGGCAACGGAAACGTGCTTTCAGCGTCCTGGACACCCGCTCGATGACATTGCATGTGGTGGCATGTGCCTCATTGTAGCGTTGCTGCGATGAGGTCGCGGGCCGCCGGTATGGTGTGAGCAGCCAGGGACAGAGGAGGTATCCTCTGTCACCTGTGTGTAGAGGGTGGAGGTTAGTTTGGTGATCAGCATCGCCCTGCCTCGGGCCATGTAGGCCACTGCCCATGTCACCTCTGACCATGCCCTCCCAAGCTCTATGTTTGTCCATGTGGTTTGCATACTCACCCACTAAGTGGCCAGTGGGGATGTCCCCACTCTCAATCAACTGTGGCACAGTGCCGACTGGTGCCAGATGAAGCATCATGTGCTCCCCAGGGTGCGTGGCACAGACATTGATTATGCACCCCTGGCATCGCACCAACCTGGCAGTTAATGCTAGCATAGCCTTCTGTTTGATATATGTGTCCTCGGGCCAGGTGGTGTGCGGATGGCCACATGGGTGCAGTCTATTGCCCCTAGCATGCCAGGCATACGTGCTACCCTGTGGAACTCCTGTATGTTTGCTGTGCGCTCCGCCGGTGTGCTGGGGAAATGGATGTACTCTGCAGCATGTGGCAGCAGTGCGCTGAGGAATTGGGTGAGGTGGCATGACGCGGCCGACTGAGTTATGCCTGTGGTGTCCCCTGTTGGTCTCTGGAAGGCACCTGTAGTGAGCAAGCACATGCAAGCTGTCACTTTAGTCTCCACTGACAGAGCATGGCTCCGTCGTGTGGGTGCCTGCATCACATCACTGCACAGCTCACAGAGCCGCCTCAGAATTGCCAGATTCAGGCGGTACCAGCCCACGATCTCAGTATCGCAGTACAGCTCAAAGCTGGTGCGGGTTCGGTACTGCCTGTTGGAGGCATACCACCAATGGGCCCTTCCACAGCCACGCCCCCTGCTGCCTGCCTTCTCACCCCCCTCATTACTGCCTCCATCTGGATGGTGGCATTGGCCATGTCCCCGGCTTGTGTTCCCCCCCCGGCAGCTGTTTCTGTGTTCCCCCCACTGTCCTGGCTGCTAATTACCCTGCACTGGGAACACCTTCCTGTGGTGACCCCTGTGCTGTGTGGCACTTCCCCCTTCTGCACTGGCTGTGGCTCCCCACACCTTCTCTGTGCCTGTGTGTTCAGGGTGCCCTTTCCCTGTCCTGCCCTGTGTGTCCCTCCTGCCCAGTTTGTGTGGCTAGACTTCAGCCTCATGTGCCTTTCCTGTAGCGTTCTTGCACCTCTCCCTTGTTCCTTTTTATTTTGGCTCATTTCCACTATCGCGCAACTTCCGCTTGCTCCCCTATTGCGCATGGCGCATGTTGTTGAATATCGCACTGCGCCATTTATGCATGGTTCCTCCCCCTTCAGTTGCGCATACATTCATTATCATTGCACTGTTGCTCAGCGTGATTTGGGGGGTGCATCTGCCTCCTGCTGAATATCGCAGAATGGCGCATTTTTGGACTTGCACTGGAGCAACCCTATTGCGCATGGCGCAACCCTTTTGAATATCTGGGCCACTGTATGCAGGACTGCAGGAAGTCCTCACAGTTGTTTGTTTCTTTCACCCTAGGAAAAGAGGGTATTCCAGTTTCTAAACAGTGTCTGTCCAAATGGTTAGCCAATTGTATTACTTTCTGTTATAAGAAGAACGGTAAGGAACTTTCTAAAGCTGTTAAGGGCCATTCCACCAATGGCATAGCCACTTCTGTTGTCTGTTTCAGATGCGTGTCAGCTGCGGAACTTTGTGTTGCTACACCTTGGAGTACTGTCCATACTTTCACTAAGCACTACAGTCTGGACATTGCCTCTAGAAGAAGAGCAGGCTTTGGCCTAGCAGTGCTACAAGGCCTCTTTTCATAGGCCAAACTGAGGATTTAATCTGAATACTGCATTTGTTGTCTTCATTTGTTAATGTATATCTGTTATTGCTGTATGTTTTATTTCACACCTTATGTATTCTAACTTGATTTTAACTATGACATTTGTATATGCGCTACTCATAATAATCATGGTACTTACCTACCATGATTGATCAATAAAAATGAATTGAATTTCATAGGCTTCCACTCTCCAGCCACCCAGACTGTTCTTCTGTGCAGCACTGCTTGGGCCTCATTCCAGAGGTGTGACCTGATGAAAGAGATATCCTCAAAGAAGATAACACAGTTACAGAAGAACTTAGCGTAATAGTAGACCTTCAAGAGAATCTCTTTCATCAGGTCCTGCCATCTCACCCTCCATCCCCTTTGGCCTCAGAGTTTCTTTTTTCCTCTCTCGCACCCTCTCTTTTTCCAGTATGGTCTACCTTCTGTTTCCCATCTTCCTAGTGGGGGGAACCTCTAGCTCCTCCTTAGCTCCCCAGCAGGAGGTCCTTTGTGGATGGTCTCTGGCAGGGAACTGAGGAGAGCATGGGCTGCCCACATTTACATAGGGAGAAAATCAGTGTAATGATGTCATCGTGGGCAGCCCTGGAAGACTGCTGGCAAAAATATTTCCATGTGGTCCTAGTGCCTGGCAGCTATAGTTCCAGAGGCGTGACCTGGTGAAAGAGATTCTCTCAAAGAGCTAATGTTACATAGTAAGTTCTTACGTAACTGTTCTAGTTCAGTGTTGTCAGTCTTTGGGGCAGTGAGGAAGGAGGGAGGTGGGTGGAGAAAAAGACTTTGTGGGCTTTTGCTCCCCATGAAATACCAAATACCATGAATAGTGGGCCATTTGGAAATCATTCTCAAATATTCCGGAAGCCCATTATTTATGATAGTCAGGAAATAACATTTGAGGTGTGTTAGGGTTACCAGATGTCCTCTTTTACCAGGACATGTCCTCTTTTCCAGCTGCCAAATATTCTTCATGTACCTTCTCTTTCCTGTTGTATTATTATTATTTGTTACTCTCTGTAACCCAGGACCTCCTTGTAAATGAGCTGTCAAGGCGGTGGAGGCTTTAAACCTATTTACTCAGGGTCAGGCACAAGGGCTCATCGTGCGAGGGACTAAGTGTCCTCTTTTTGGCATCCTAAAATCTGGTAACCCTAGGGTGTGCACAACCCTAACATGTATTATAGAGGTGCAGTTGCACCCCTATATTTAGGGTTGAGTGGTCTGTTTAATGTTAAACCATGCTTTTTGCACTTTAATAACTTTTGCAGTTTTTTTTATGAAATAACCCCAAATTTGGCATCCGTGGTCAGGCTACCAGAGTCTCAAGATGTGAAAAGTTCTGTGATGGCATCATGTTCCATTTTCAAGGTATGGAGCAACAAAACATGAAAAAAAAAGTTTGGTTTTCCTGTATTTAACATTGATTTTTTTTTTTTTTTGTGCTCACCTACAGCCTAGATGGTGCAGAATTTTTTTATGAAAGTTTCAGGGTTGAAGGGGCCCATGCCAAAGATGAGGCTTTGGAAGGTTTGGTGAAAGAATATTATACTGTTTTAAAAGTTATGATGATTTTTGAGATAATGTTCCAGTGTGACTGGTAAAAAAATAACTATTGTGAAAGTTAAAAGAAAGACTATCGCAAAAGGTAAACAAAAAAATATTTTGAGAGTGGTTATTGGCATGATTTACTTGCTGTGGGGGAAAAAACAGTTGAGATGGTTGCAATTTCTTTTTACTGTTTAAACTTACAAACATTGGGTCCTATGCACTATGCCTACACGTTACAGAAACCAGGTGTATAGGCATAGTTAAGTGGGAGTGCCGCTTGACGGGGTCCCATGGACTCCCGGCGGCATTCCTGAATGGGGCAGACTGCTGTTACATGCTTGATCCCCAGGCCACGTGGACAGCAAAGTGCCAGGAGTGGGCAGGGGGCATGTCTGCAGTATCCACCTTTCACAAAGGTGTATAATGCAGCTCGAAAGGGGGCATAAGGGTGAGCTGGATATGTCGGGGAGACCCTGCCGTAACAGCAACATGCGGCCAGGCATGCACACTCATGGAATCCCCCTCGGTCCCAGCAACATGTGTGCAGCACTCCCCAACACATCAAGTCCCCCCCCATCCCGGCAGCATGGATTCCCCCTCAGCAGAGCCCCAGCCCTGGCCCCGGTCAGCAAGGTAGTGGTGGTCTCCCCCCTCCCAAGAACATGTCTGCCTGGTCCCCACAACAGGCATTACCACCCCCCAATGAATGACAGCCCCATCCACGGTGTAGTACATGAACCCCCCTAAAACACAGATGTTCCTTGATCACTTATCCCAGTGCCTCAGCAGTAGCATTGGTGTTCAGGGGATCTCCTGCCCACCCATGGCACTGACAACTCCCTTCCCCCCAGACCCATACCCACTAGTTGGTGCCGCGGCCAAGACAGCCAGCAGCACAACCCTCCACCCACCTCCATGGCTCCCAGACACCTGACTGTTGCAGGGAGCGCATTGTCTATATAGAGGGGCATGCTCCCTGCAACTGTCAGATGGCCAGTGGCCATAGTGTCAGTGGCTCAGTAGATAGCACACTCGCCTCTGAGGCCGGGAGATCAGAGGGCTGTGGGTTCAGTTACCACATCTGGCACTTGGGTTAATATCCCAGTACTGACACTGTAGTGCAGCATGAGAGGGGTGCTGCACTTCTGATGTGCCGTCTTTCGGATGAGACATTAAAACCGAGGTCCCATCTGCCTGGATTGGTGGTAGTTCAGGTGGATGTTAAAGATCCCATGACACTTATCGAAAAGAGCAGGGGAATTTCCCCGGTGTCCTGGCCAAATTTCCCTCCTTCACTAAAAATACCACCAACAGCTTAATCTGGTTCAAGGTCAGCTGGCATTCATCTGTATCCCCCCCCCCAGGGTTGTGCCTGAAAATAGGCAGGATTTGTCTAGTGCACTTACCCGGTCAACAAAAACTAAATAAAATAAATAAATAAAAATAAATAAATGGAGGTGTGTGGAGGGCTGTGCCACTGGCCAACTTGAGCCACATCACCGGCATGCAGGTACAGAAGATGGGGGATGTTGCCAGTGTCATGGGGGGGCACTGTCCACCAATGTGCACCTGGAGGGGCCAGGAACAGAGGTTGGGAGGTGGTTGGGTGTGATGGCCATGGCAATATGTTGCACCAGGGGGCTTGGGTTGGGGGTGTTTGTCTCCTATGGGGCTGCTTACCTCCCCATCAACTGCCTTGCAAATCAGGGACAATGCTGACATTAATCAGGAACAAAGCACCACCGTCGGGGACATATGTTGGAAATGGGTGATTGCCACACAGGACCCCGATGGCTCAAAAGGCTTAGTGTACATCGGCTTGCCCTGTGAAATACCAAGGCTGTTTTTCCCATAGCTGATAGCAGTATGTGCTTACGGTCCCCACTGTTCAGTCCCAATCACACCATCTGTAGGAGGGACAGGGGTGACTACAGTGTCACTGTCAGGGACATACCTGCTGGTCAGAGACTGGTGAGGGCTATGCAGAGACAGGGCACAGATGCATGGGGGACAACACATATGGGGTCAGGGCTCCACCATGTATGTATGTGGGGGTGTTCCCCCTTGTGGGGTTGGGGCACTGTTGTGTGGTGGTAGGTCTGCTGTGTACCGGGTGTGGCAGGTAGCCATGAGGGGTGGGTATCAGCTGGGGGTCCACTTACCAAGGTTTTTTACACTTGTGCATTGTCTGGGTGCCTGCAAGTGCTATGCATGCACCTGGACCTGCGCTCTCCCATGCAGGGTATCACTGTGGGACCCAGGATGGGCATCCCATTGGATGCCCACCTGGGCATGCAACTCCACCCCTGACTGGCCTGCACAGTCCTGTGTGCTGGGCGGGGTGGGGTTGTGGACAGGTGACTGGCAATAGTGCATACCAGCATGAGCGCACCTGTCAGCCTACGCATAGCTACATGAGTGGGGTACGCACCTCAGGCGTGTACTTTCTGCCTGTAGGTGCAAAGGCAGAATTAAAAGTACAAAAAAAAATTATGATGTTTTTTAAAAAACAAACACCTGATCCTAGCTAAACGGGACATGTTTAGCTAGATTCTGGTGTTTTTTTTTTTTAAGTTACCAGAAATACCTTTTCTGGGCACCCAAAATCCAGGGTGCCTAGCTTAGTGAGAGGAGCCATTCACCTGCATTCTCTGCATGAGAACAGCATGAACTTCTTGGCTTCTGCAGCCATAGCTGGAACTAGTGCTTCAGGCTGCAGTTAGAGCAGTGAGCCACCATTTCTCTGGTATCTAGCGGTAGCCCCCCCGTTGCCATCCCTTTCAGTATATTACATTTCTCTGGTATCTAGTGGCACCCCTACCCTCTGGTTGCCATCTTCATGTTTATATTGTCTTTTCTTGCTGTCTAGTGGCCCCCTCACCCTCTGATTGCCATCCTCATGTTTTATATTGTCTTTTCTTGCTGTCCAGTGGCACCCCCCCACCCTCTGATTGCCATTCCTATAATATTACTGTCTTTCCCTGGTGTCTAGTGGCAACCCCCCCACTCTCCAATCACCTTCCCTGTAATATATGTCTCTTTCTCTGGTGTCTAGGGGCACCCCCACCCTCCGATTGCTGTCCCCGTACTATTTGCTTCTTTCCCTGGTATCTAGCAGCACCCCCCACCCTCCAATCGCCATCCCAGTCTTAAATACAGAAAACCATCCCTCAAAGTTTTTTTTTGTTTTACAACCTGCAAAAAAGAAAATGGTCCCTCACTGATCTGAGCCCCCAACCCCCATCTCCCACTCAGCAACCACCATCCCACACGCCCAGTACACCCCAGTACACACAGTACTGCCCCCACCCAACCTCACTCACCTGAACAGGTCCAAGGGTGAACATTCACTCTCTGATGGAAGACACGTCTTGCTGGAACCACTGACTGCAATATGTGAAACTAAGGTAAGTGTGGTTCAATGTATTTCAATGGGGTTTTGAACTTCGATGCATAACTTTGTCATTTGTGCATATTTTGACCCCAAATTTTCAACATGCCCTTTTTGGGACCCCACCTCATGATCAGTAGTGGTGGAATTACATAAATCAAGCCTGAAAGGTGATTTCTTGGTCACTTGGTAAAGTCACCTTTCAGGCAGTATCACCACCATTGTTCATGAGTTGGGGTAATAAGAAGGCTGTGTTGAACATTTGGGGTCAAAATATGTAAAAATGACAAAATTATGTGCATACATTGAAATTGTATTACTCTTGTTCATAACTTTGGTAATTTTAAACATTTTAACCCCAAATTTTCAACATTGCCATTTTTTACACCACCTCATGAATGTGACAGCTGTCATTTTTCGAATCTTAGCCAAAATGTGTTTTCACACCTGTGGTGTGGAATGATGTTTCAATGCTGTAGAGTGACGTTTCAGCAGGGATTTGAAAATTTTCACTACCGAGTTCATGAGGTGAGGTAATAAGAAAACAATGCTGACAATTTGGTGTACAAATATGGTAAAATGACCAGATTACAAGTGAACATTGCAGTATTTTAACATTCACTCACAACTTCACTAATTTTTTACTATTTTGACTCCAAACTTTCAACATAGTCATTTTTCCACACCATCTCATAAACATGACATGTATCATTTTTTAAATTCTGGATGAGATGTGTTTTCACACTTCTGGTGCAAAATTGCATATGCTATAAATGGTACATGTCATGTTTATAAGGTGAATCATAAAACAAGTATCTTGAAAATTCGGGTCAAAACTGAAAAAAAAAAAAAAAAAAAAACAATATATAGTTGTTAACAAACTTTGTGTGTAGTGCCACGATTGACCACAACGGGTATGCTTTGTGATCCCATGTTGGTGAGCTGACTTCGGGGGTGAGCTCAGTGACCCAGCTGGATAAGATGAGGCTGGGGGATGGTGCTGTTGTGCAATAGCCCCCCTGCCAGGGAAATAAATGGCCAGGGTTATCCGCACGGGCCTGGGTGCCATATAGTGAAGACAACTGTCCACTTGGCATAGGGCCCTGGACCTTTCCCCCTTGGGTGGTGGAGGGCCCTGTACATTGGCTGACAGATGCACTCTTTTCCCTGTGCATCAGTAGCTGTGGCCATGTGGAAGTGCAGGGACCATAGGGCCCTGCACTTTCACAGCCCACCAGAAAGCTCCATGAATTCTTCACATCTGTCATTGCTCTGAACTTTAGGGCCCACACTTTTCTGGTCCTGCACTTCTGGAGGAGTCTTCTCTTTGCACAAGGCATCTGCATCTGTTCAAGGAAGTCCCAAAGGGACCTGCATGCATGAGGATACAATTCCACTATCTCAGAAAGAAAGGAAATTCTTTGCAAAGGATTTTGTTAATGCACCAATAAGGGTAACTTAATGCCACAAAAGTAAGGAAATGTGGCATTAGGGTTTCCAACCCTAACGCCCCCATCCCCCAAGCAGCAAAAGGAAAAAACATAAGGGTTCTGTGTCTCTGGAGTCTTGGCCAATCAGTGGTGGGGTTTTCCTTTGGGGATGTCAACCCTAATGCTTACCCCTCCCCCCAGCATGTAGCCTCCAATCTGAAGCACACGGTACAGCTCCAAGCCACTGCCTCATAATGATACACTTTTCAGATGTGGAGAAGTATGTCTCACCACAGATTGCCAACACAATTTGTTGTAACTTTCTTGATGCAGGGTCCTGTGGGCCCTGTGTGAAGAAAGAAGATCATGTGTGAAGTTGTTTGTTCATGGAAATGGGTGGGTATTAGGGTTGACAACCCCCAAGGAAATCCCACACCACTGATTTGTCAAGACTCTTGAGACCCAACACCCTAATGTTTTTTTCCTTTTGCGGCTTGGGGGTGGGAGGAGGGCACTAGGGTTGGAAACCCTAACACTACATTTGTGGTGTTAACTAACCCTAACTAGTGCATTAACAATGTTTTTTTTTATAAAGAATACTGTATACTGCATGTATGCACTTTATGTATGTATGTACCATATTTATGCAGGTATGTATGTATGTATGTATAAATGCATGTATTTGTTAAAATATCCTCTTAGCAGCTTAACAATAATATTTCATTGATGGGGACAAGTGTTTTATTGACCACAACTGTCTGAAAAGGAGGCCAAAACAGTTGAAACTACTGGTGTTCTGGAACTGACTAGCATACAGAAGATGTTATTGTTAAATTAAGCTACGTAACTCAAACCATCAAAAAGTATGGGCATAGAATTTCTATTATTATGTAAATCTTGATATCACTGAATTCCAACAAGTGACATTGACTGGCAGGTCTTGACAGTTTCAACTTCAGTGTTCTTGACACTGACAATGTAATCAGTGAACAAGTTCTCTATTTTAACGTACCATCATTAAGTATAGTATTTATCTTTAATTAACAACCTCGAATAACAAGAGTCATTGAATTTTAATAACTGGAATGTGTGTTTATTTACGAACACAGCTGCATTAAAAAGATTGCTTTACTAAATATTCCTTGATTGACGCTTTGTAACATAGTATGCAGGTCTACACCTAATGCACTCTAGTCATTATTCTGAAACAACTAAGCAAAGCATCAAATCATTCCCACGCTTTCTGCCCCTGTTGCATTTTTATGGAATATGTCTTAGATGGGAAGGAATAAAAATGATAAATGAATAAAAAAGCCTAAGAAGTAGGGACTGTCAGAGCACTTGGTGAGAATTTAGGGAGCATTCGTACCTGGGCCCAGAAAATAGTTGGTATTCATTATTTAGTATTTATAATAGGGGTACTGGCTATTAAAACAGGATTGGGGTAAAATAGTGGAACACACTGTTTTATTTCCCTTATCTCCCTATTGGACCCAGTGGAGTGTGTAAACCTCTCTACTGGGGTTGTGAGGATCCAAAAAGGTCCTAACCCTTATTATCAGGATCAGGACCCAGGACAAAGTCCTGATAAATTCTGATTAGCTCTGATTTTAATCAGAACCTTTGGGAAATTAAATGTAATGCCAGAAAAGTTCACATTTCTGCCACTCTGTATGTCAGTTCCAACATAACTGCCCCTTCTTACCCCTGTTCTCCCATATTTGCCCCTCCTTGTCCCATTTCTCACATATCTTCCCCTTCCCTGCCTCAGTGCTCACAGATATCTGCCCATGTCCTTCCCTAGTTCTCATTGCCCCCAGTTCTCACCTTTTTCTCCCTTCCTGCCCCAGTGTTCACATATCTGCTGCAACATCTGAAGAAAAACCCAGCACAGAAAAGTTGTAAAAAAAGGTACTAGACCAAAATGCTCATTGCAGATCCATTTATAATTACTGGTGAGCATTTTTTCCCATATGGAAACCCAGTTATGACTTGCCATTATAGCCAGTTGGTTATAATGGCAAAAATGAGCCAGGTTCCCCTCGCTCCCTGCATGCACCTACCACTGTCTTCCCATCATCATGCTGACAATTCATCGGTACTCGCACTCAGCAGTAAGCAACTAAAAAAAATCACTTCTTACAATTGCACCTTCATTTACGTGGGGTTATTTATTTTATTTTATTTAGTTTTTGTTTACTGGGTAAGGGGTCGTAGCCACAAAATGTGACTATTTTCAGACACGACCCAGGAGGTTACAATACAAAACAAATAACAGGTATAGTTCAGAGGTAATCAACCATAAAAGGAAAGATCTACATGATGTTTTGTGACGTAAACAGTATTGCTAATATGACAGAGACAATGGCAGGAAAATACACAATAATACAAAACATAATAAGCATACAATCATAGTACAGTAGAGTTTTAACACATAATCCATGGTAAGTGCTACATATAACAGTAACAAGGGGTCAGAGCAAAACTGAACATTTTGAGAGCTGAGGAAGGGGATGTCAAGCACCTTATGGGGGTTTAAAACAGGAACATAGGGCATGTTTGATGAAGAGAGTGTGATACATCTTTTTAAAAGAAATATGGCTAGGTGCAGAGCAAACATCAAGAGGTAGGGAATTCCAATACTTTGGGGCCAGGCAGGAGAAAGCTGAGGTTCCTTTTAGGGTTCTGCACCTAGGGGGTAGAGAGAGTCCAGTAGAGCAGAGGCCATAGGTGGGGGACACAGGCACCAGCATGCCTGCAAGAGAGGTAGGTAGAGTAGTTCTGATGACGTTGTCGTCCAGCAGAGTACCAAGGGCAAGGAGTCGATTGGCAGATGGAGAAGGCCATCTAAGGTCTGCATATAGCAAGCAATGGTGCTTCAAACATGGGGAAGCCAATACATAACGACAGATACTATTGTACATTGTATCCCACTTATCTAGGGTGGTTTTCAAAGCATTTATGTAGATGACAGCACCATACACAAAGGATGGAAGCAGGATATCCCTAGAAATAGCCAGTCTAGCTGAGGGGGTAAGCATCTGACTAATCTTGTAAGCTATTCTGAGTTTGGAGTTTACTGACTTGCAGGTTTCGATGATGTGTTGCTCAAAGTTGAGAGTTTCATCAAGCAGAACACTGAAATACTCAAATGAGGTTACTTTCATAAGGGGGGAGCCATTTGCACAGGAGACGTTGAAAAGGTTGCGGTTTGTTCTAAGTTTGGTTGCAGATCCAAAGAGCATGCCCTGAGTTTTACTTATGTTTGGGATGAGCCTTTTGTTGTGGATCCATTCTTGCATTATGAGAAATGCAGATGTTAGTCAACTATTTATTTCTTCTCTGTTTGCAGAGGAGGTGTAGAGCACCAGACCATCTGTAGACAAGACTGTTGAGCACCAAGGGGTGTTAGAAGATATGTCATTTATAAAAATGGAGAAGAGAAGAGGCCCCAAGATGGAGCCTTGAGGAACACCAACATTGATAGGTGCAGAGTCTGACACCTCAGAGTTAAATTTTACCTGTTGTTTTCTGTTGCTTAAGTAGCTCTAGAACCAGTTTGCGGTTTGCTCCAATACACCAGAGAAGCTAAGACAATCAAGCAGAAGAGGGTGATCTACAAGATCAAACCCCTTTGAGAGGTCAATGAACACTAAACCAATCATGAGACCGTGATCCATAGCAGTAAGGGCATCATTTGTAAATTGTATCAGAGAGGTAGAGGTGCTAAGCCCCTTTCGGAAATCGTGTTGAGTAGGTGATAGGAGGGTATATTTAGAGAGGAACTCGGTGACCTGTATAGTCTCTAATTTCTTGAGTATTTTGTTTAGTACTGACAAAATGGCTATGGGCCTATAATCAGCTATGTCCTTCTTGTCACCTTTCTTAAAGACTGGGGTGACTTTTACCAGTTTCCATATGTCCGGAACATGACTATGGCAGAGAGACAGTGTACAGATTTTAGCCAATGGGGCCACAATAAAAGGAGCAGCCAGTTTCAGGAGTTTAGGCTCTAGGTAGTTGGAGCCTACACTAGTACTATCAGAGATTGAGTTTAGTAGTTTTAGAACACCAGCATTTGGAATAGCCTTAAAATAGAAGGGTGGATGTATGGGCACGTTTGTGTGAGTAACGGGTGTCAGGATGCGATTTGCTGTGAAAGAGGCAGTGTATTTGGTAAGATCAGTAAAGTTATGCTACAGCTCAATTTTGCAACTGGCAAGTAGGCTATAAAAAACAAGCATTTGTCAATGCCGAATGTTTGCTTGCTGGCATTGGCATTGGTAGTGTAGAAGTTACAGAGCTGCATAATAGGAATGGCAGTGAAGTATTGAACTGAAGCCAACCCCACCACCACCCTGCAGAGAGTGACAGGCATTGGGGTGTGCCTTTGGGTCTTCAGGCATAATGACCATGCCATTTCACCACACCCTACCCTGCAGACACTGACAAGTGTCACGGTGTGCCTTGGGGTCTTTGGCCCTTATGCGCACCCCATTCCATCAGGAAATGGTGAGATGGGTGCGGTATAGGAGAATGGGGTGAAGTTTGGGCCCGAAGAGTCCAAGGCACACCTTGATGCCTCTCACTGGCTGCAGGGTGTGGGTGGGGGTGGAATGGTATGAGCATGACAGGCAAGAATCCCAAGTCACACCCCTGATGCCTGTCATTCTCTACAGGGTGGGGCGTTATGGTCAGAAACCCTAACGCCTCAGGCATTCGTTGGTATTTTCACTCCAAATTTTCAACATGTTTTTTGTGACCCCCACCTCATGAACAGTGGCAATATCAGTTTGTTAGCCGAAAACTGCTTTTGAACAGCGACTATAGCATTTGGCACCACAGGTGCAGAAACACATTCCGAACAGGATGTGAAAAATGACAGCGGTATTGTTCATGGAAGGTGTAAATAATGTCAATGTTGAAAATCTGCTGTGAAAATCTTAAAAAAACTGGTGAAGTCACGAGTGTGCGTAGAAACTGTGCAATGCACACCCGTAATGTAACTAGTTTGGGGATTTTTTTACAGCAGATTGTTAACACAGGCATTTTGAGACCTCCGATCATGAACAGTGTCAGTGTGATTTTCTTTATCTGTCCCGAACAATGATTTCCCACAGCGATCACGCATTTCTTTGCTGAAAGTGTGAAAACACATTTCGGCCATGTTGTGGAAAATGACAGCTGTACTGTTCATAAGGAGGTGTGGAAAAATGCCACTGGTGAAAATCTGGACTGAAAATATTACAAATTCATGAACTTACGAGGGTGCGTGGAAACTGCGCAATGCTCACTCGTAACACAGTCATTTTATGGAGTTTTGTCACCAAATTTTCAACATAGCCATTTTAAGACCTCTGCTCATGACCAGTGTCACTGTGATTTTCTTAACCTGTCCCAAACATTGTTTTCGCACACCGACTGTACCATTGTGCGCCATATGTGCGGAAACACATTTGGGTGAGATGAAAAAATGGTAGCTGTACTGCTCATAAGGAAGGCGGTAAATGGCATTGTTGAAAATCTGGTGTGCAATATTACAAATTGCAAAACTTGCCAGCGTACGAGGAACGCGCAACATGTGCTCCTAAAACAGTCATTTTGGGAATTTTTCACCAAATTTTCATCATAGCCATTTTAACACCTCTGCTCATGACCAGTGTCACTGGGATTTTCTTAACATGTCCCATATCATTAATCAGACACTGACTGCGCCATTGTGCGCTACATGGGCAGAAACATGCTAGGGCGAGATGTGAAAATTACAACTGTACTGCTCATAAGGAGGTGTGGTAAAATGGCAATGTTGAAAATCTGGAGTGAAAATATTGAAAATTTGCGAACTTACGAGCGTGCGTAGGAACTGCGCAACACACGCCCGTAAAACAGTCATTTTAAGGAATTTTCCACCAAATTTTCAAAATAGGCTTTTAGAGAGCCCACCTTATGATCACTGGCAGTGTCGTTTCGTTAATCATTCCGGAAAGGTGATTTCACGCAGTGGCTGCGAAATCACCCTTTGGGCCAGAGTAATGCCATGACAGTGACAGCATTCATGAGAAGGGGTCCCAAAACCCCATGTTGAAAATTTGGTGCAAAATTCCAAAAATGCCTGAGATATGCAATAAAGTTGAAAAAACCCTATCTATCCCATTATACAGCTTACGGCATTTCCTCAGTTCGCGGTCGGCTTTGAAAAGTGCAGACGTGTTCCCGGTCCACTGAAGATCGTGCGTGCGAACTCCAGAGGTAAGTATGGGGTGAGGGGTGTGGGAGGCAGGGTGCTCAGTGGGTGGCGTGGGTGGGGCAGACCCAGCGAAGGACTGTTTTGATTTTCAGGTTTTTTTTTTTTATAACGATGTGCGGGGCGTTTGCCATGCTGGGGAAGGCTCGGTGTGGCAGAAGGATGGCTGGGGGGGGCGTGGAGCCAACAGGGGAGTGGGCACCCTGTCAGCCATGGCATCTGTTGCCACACTGGGGTGGGCTCCCAGCGTAGCACCCTGTACTCGGGGGACACAGTGGAGCCCGACAGAGTTAGGCACCCCATTGGCTATCTGATGTGTAGCCACACTGAGTGGGCACCCAGCGTGGCATATGGAAACTATGTTTTGAGGGGTGCAACACAGCCGGCAGGGATTAGGCACCCCGTCGGCTCTCACAGTGTGTGCGTTGGGGGCATGCACGCAGCATGTGTGTGTGTGTAGGGGAGCGCACATGAGCAGGCGATATCTGATCGCTGCTCACTGAAGCGTAGCTCCCCCTTTCAACTCTATGCCACTGCATTTTGGAGCTGTCATAGACAGCTCCAGCAGGCAATGGAGAAATGCGGCCGCGCCTGCAAACACACTGACTGAATTGGAAGAGGGCTGACACACCTCTGAAAACTCCAATGATGGCACTATGTTTCTTGCACATGCGTGCAAGCAAACATAAAAAGGAAAGGTTTCAGAAGTAATTTCAGCCAACCAGACTAGACCATGGCTAAACAGCAGTGGATCTCTGTTTTATATAACTGCTGTGGTGAAAAAATGCTCTCCAGTTATTACATAAAATAAAACATGAAGTGGTGTGTAAAACTCGAATTTTACACACACCCTTGGTGATGGATGCTAAAATAAACCTCTAGAGTGGGCGTGTGTAGAATCTTGTTAAACACACCACACCATGTATTATTCTATATTTATTGTCCAGGGTCCTACATAACAGATGACTTCACTCACGACTAGCCCCAGTGCTTCAAGTCAGCTCATAACACAGTCATTTTTTTGAATGTTTTCACCAAATTTGCAACATAGGCTTTTTGGGACCCCACCTCATGAACAGTGGCACTGTCATTTTGCTAATCAGTCCGAAAATGTGATTCCACGCAGTGACCGCGAAATGACCTTTTGGGACTGAATAACGAGATTATAGTGCATGTGTTCATGAGGTGGAGTCCCAAGAACCCCATGTTGAAAATTTGGAGCCAAAATTCATAAAAATGGCTGAGATATCCACCTCCGTTGAACCGCCCCCCCCATTTGTACCATTATACAGCTTACAGCTTTTCTTCCAGTTCGCGGTTGGCTTTGAAGAGTGCGATGTGTTCTTGCTCCATCAAAGCGTCGCCTGCCCCCAGGGGTAAGTATGGGGTGAGAGAGGTGTGGGAGGTGGGCACAGAGGGTGAGTGCAGGTTGGGAGAGGGGGTGCTGCTGACAACGGACCATTTCCTTTTTTTCAGGAACAAAAACAAACAAAAAAGGACACTGCCCTGTGGGATGGTTTTCTTTCTTCACAGGTTAAATAAAACAAGTGCTGGGCACACTGGGTGGGGGCTCTTAGTGTGCCCCATGACTTTAGGGGGGGTGATGTTGGACCACACAATAGGGGTGGGGGCAGGAACATGCCAATGCGGTCAGCTTTCTGTTAAATGGAGACACACTGGGGTGGGCTCTCAGTGTGCCACACAATCTGTGTGTGTGTGGGGGGGAGGCAGACATGCCAGCAGGGGAATTGGGCACCCCTGAAGTCAGCTTTGTTTTGGTATTATGTAACGGACAACAGTAGCTGCCATGTTTATTTGAAATGTTTTATCAGGCAAGGCACATAGGGGAGACATGTCTTCTGTACCGCTGCATGACGAGCTTGTCTCAGATTGCAGCAGCACATTTCTTTCAAGTTGGTGGCACTTTGCAAACTTGCGTCAGCTCTAGCATGCTGACTCATTGGAGAATGAGGGATGCACCTTCTAAAGTGTGCCCTGCATTGGCCAACACTGACACACCTCTGCATTTCTCCTACTACCATAAAATGTTGCTTGCGCATGCTCAAGACAACATAAAAATAAATCTGAAGCTAACTGGTAAACATATGTCAATAACAAAAGTGAAAAGGTAAATATAGAATTACAGTAAGTAAGCCAAAAAAAAGGAACATGCCCTATAACAGAATGGAATAGCAATTTTTTTTCTGCTGTATTAGCAACCTTAAAATTTTGAAGTGTACCATTGGTCCAATTTTTCACAATAAAAATAATGTCAGTGATTCTCATGAAATGACTAACTGCTTCAATGAGTATTTTGGATCAATATATGCACCTAAACTTCAGGTACCACAGCCAATATTTTCCAAGATAGATGAAACAGTAGAAATCAAGGAGGGGGACATAATTAAAAAGATTAATAAACTAGGAATCCATTCCTTTACTGAAGCTGACAATATAGTGAGTAATATATTGAACATTATGGCTGGGCACATTATTAAGTCACTAAGAGAAATCTTTCAGGACTCACTAGATATTAAGAAAATCCCAATGGACTGGAGATCAGCAAAACGTTCTCCCATCCATAAGAAAGGCAATAAGCAAACCTTTAATAATTATAGACCCACACGCCTGACCTCAATACCAAGGGGAATTCTAGAGAGCATCATCAAAGATAAAAATGAATCCAAAAGTAGAAATGTTGACCAAGGACAACATACTGTAGGTTTAAGGGCTGGCCAATCATGCATCACAGACTTGCTCTGTTTTATGAGAACAGATGCACCTCACTAGATGACAGGACTCAATTTGATAACATCTTCCTGGATTTCTGTTAAGCATTCGATCTGGTCCCACATTGGGTGATCATTGAAAAACATTTAAAGTTAATGTAACACCTGTCTTAATCAGTTGGACATTGAATTGGCTCAACAATAGAAAGGAAAGGGAACATTGTTTAACCAGGAGTAGCACACTAAGCCGAAGCTTGTTTCCAGATGCGACCTGGGAGCACAAGGAAGTTAAGTGACTTGCTCAGGATCACACAGTATGCACCTAGGTGGCTGTGGGAGTCAAACCCAGGTCTCCAGATCTGCAGCTCAGAGCCTGAACCTACTGCACCATACTGCCTCTAGAACCCACATAGTTAAAATTAAGGGGGTGAGACCAAGTACATTAAAAGTTATTAGTAGTGTCCCCCAGGGTTGTGCACTTGGACCCTTTATTTTTCAGATCTTGCAAAAAACAAAATACATTCTGCTGGGCAAGTAAATATCTGGATGACTCAAAATTAGGTTGACCCTGTGCATTATTGGCCCAAAGCCAACTTATTCAATCAGAGCTTGATAAAATATATGACTGGACCATAAAATGGGATGTAACATTGAGAAATGTAGGGTTATGCACTTGGGACATAAATACCCCAAAATACTGCTACGTTAGGTGCACAGACATTAGCTGAAGACATCTATGAAAAGGACCTGGGAGTAATCAACAAAAGCAATGCAACGAGGGTATTGCTAGGGCAAACAAAGTACTGTACTCTGGGTGATCGAGTGCACTGTCTCGTTTAGAGAAAAAGGCATTTTATGCCATATTGGGCCTATGGAAGATCACATCTTGATTATACAACACCATTCTGGTGACCCTATAGGGTAGGTCAAATCAAAGATCTAGAAAGAATTTAAAAAAGGGCAACCAAGATGATAAGTACTCTCAGGAATGACATGTATGAAAAAAGGCTGGATACCTAAGGCTAATGCCCCTAACTCTCTGAAGATTAAGGGGGGACTTACTACTAATGTTTCACATTATACAAGATCCTCACCTATTGTGCAAACTAAATATTGAATTCAAACCTAATTCAGCAGAAACCAGGGGACATCCACTCCAGATTATTGGAAAATATTTTCACACTCAAAATAGAAAATACTACTCACATACAGACTAGTTAATACCTGTGACAGGAATGTGACCTTGTTTTAATGTAATCTCGTTTTGTTACTGTAATTATTTTCTTCTCTACTTAGTTTCATGTAAGTTCTTTCTGTTGTTGGAATGGTACAGGGTGAATAAAATGGAGTTCAGGTCACATGTCCCAGCAGCTATCTTGGGAAACCGACAAGTGAAACAGCTGGCCATGTGTAACAGTGTTACTTTTTCCACAGAGGAAACCAAGAAGTTAGGGAGTAAACAAGATAGTAAAAACTCTGAGTGAGCCTTTCAAGTGCTGGGTTCTCGCACTCAGACAAAAGGATGTTGCTAGGTGGGAAAGGGCAAGTCAGCCTGTGAGCTGTAATCACACACACACACACACACACACACACACACACACACACACACACACACACACACACACACACACTCACATACTCACAGGCACCTACACACTCACATGGGTGGAGAATACTGGAGGGGACTATTACTCTAGAGAGATCCCATCTTACTGCCCTGAGTCCATGAACAGAAGACATTAACTAACCACAACTCTCTCTCTCTCTCTCTCTCTCTCTCTCTCTCACTGACTTCCTTCAACTTTTAAAGAGGACCTGCAGTTCTGTCTCTTAGTGAGTGTTTCCCAGTTGGAAAGAAACACAGATTTGATGGCAGATAAGGACTGCTTGGCCCACCTAGTCTGTCCATTTTCCCTACCTGTTTCATATACCACAGAACTTAAATGATCTGCAGCTTACCCACCCTTTCCTATTGCTAGAGTTCCTTTATGTATGTCCCATGCATTTTTGCCCCTACAGCCTCTGCTGGGAGGCTGTTCCATGGATCCACCACCATTTCCATGAAAAAAATACTTTTTCAAGTTACCCCTAGGTCTACCCCCCTCTATTTTCATATCATACCCCCTTGTTCTTGAACATCTTTATTTTTGAAAGATGCTACCCTCTTGTGCCTTATTTACACCTTTGTGGTATTTGAAAGTCTCTATCATATCCCCCCTATCTCTCCTGTCCTCCTGGGAATACATATTGAGATCCACCAGTCTCCCCTCATATGACTTTTGGTGCAGTCCCTGCACCGTTTGTGTCACCCCTTTTCTGAACCACTTCTACTCTGTCCATGTTCTTCCAGAGTTGTGGCCTCCAGAACTGGACACAGTACTCTAGATGATGCCTCACCAATGTTCTATACAGTGGCATAACCACCTCCTTTTTTCTGCTGGAGATACCTCTCCCTGTACACCCCAGCATTCCACTGGCTCTCCTTACAGCCTTCTCACATTGTTTGGTAACCTTTAGATAATCAGATATGATTATTCCTAGGTCCCTTGCCTGTTTGGTGGCCGTCAATACCTCCCTTCCATCATGTACTCCTCCCCTGCATTTCTGTGCCCCAAGTGCATGATCTTGCACTTCTTTGCATTGAATCCTAGCTTCCACACCCTTGACCACTCCTCAAGCTTGCTTAGGTCCCTTCTCATTTTCTCTGCCCCAACTGGAGTGTCAACACTGTTGCAGATCTGCGTGTCATCTGTAAAGCGAGTAAAGACACACCTTTCCTTCCAGCCCCTCTGCAATGTCATTTATGAAGACATTAAATTGGACTGGCTCAAGCACTGATCCCCGTGGGACCCCGCTGGTCACTCCCCTCTCTTTAGATTGAACTCCGTTCACCACCACCCTCTTTTTCCTATCGCTCAGCCAATTTGTGACCCAGTTTACCACCCTGGGACCCACTCTCAGGCTGCCCAGCTTGTTTACTAGCCTCCTATGTGGGACAGTGTCGAAGGCCTTGCTGAAAAGTCAGTGGTGCTGCCAGCACCTCCCTGAGTTCTCATAATACCTTCAGGAATTTAACACATTCTGGGTCTTTGATCTACAGTAACAACAGTTTACTGGTCTCCAGTGGTTCACCATTTCCTGTGGATTTGATTATTATTCATCTTTTGTCTCCTGGTGCCTTGGACAAGATTATCATATTACATATCCCTGAAAATCCCTGCAGCATCCTGACCCAGGAGCAATCAGACCCCGGTCCTACTTGTGCTAAAAGCCTTCACCTATGACTGACTGACTGCTGATCCTGTGAGCTGGCTAGCAACCCACCTACAGGAAATCTGACAACACAAATTATCTGTCACAGCATACCCGCCATAAATGGCCTTTTACACCAAGCTAATCCTCCTGCTAGCTCTGCTTACCTGGCATGGGGTTAATGATAGGAGAGAAATGGAAGGACCAGCTAGGGCACCCACAATCCCCACTGTTGAACTGAGGTTAGTGGTTCCAGACAGAAGGGATATGTCCACGAGCTTCCTTGGTTGTGAACACCCCTCACCACCATGCTAAACAATACCAAGTAGGGTCCCAGTGTGCCCCCCTTCACCGCTCTACTATGCTGCAACTATTACATAGCATTTAATGTGGACTACAGGGACTACAGGGACCCGGCCTCAGCCTCACCACTTAACCAAGAATACCTGGTCCTGCTTCCTTCATAAACTGGTACTGATGATACTACTCCTATCTGGTAATGTTCATCCCAACCTGGGCCCCCCCGCAGGACCTCTGAAGGAAACAGACTCCTCAAGATCATCTCCCTTAACATCCATAGCCTCCTGCACAAGTTTCCCCAGTTTCAGACTTGGGTGGAAATGACCAAACCGGGCATAATAGCCCTCACTGAAACCTGGCTCTCAGCAAAAAAACTCAGATGCCTCTGTCTCGATAGATGGCTGCAACACCTACTGACAGGACAGGCTAACCAAATGTGGGGGTGGTTGCCTTGTCTACATTAGAGAAGACATTAAAGTTCAGACCCTGGACAATAGCCTGCATGCCAATGAGGCCCAAATCCTCAATATAAAACTCTCCATAGGGCAACAAAATAAGGTTCTACTGTTCACCACTGTGTACATACCACCAAATAAACATGACGCTGGCCTCAGGTTATTTGTAAGCAATCGGCAACAGTTGGGCACAAATTGGGAGCAAGTCATTGTTGGAGACTTCAACACCAACTGGCAGTCACTGAAGGAAACTCAGATCAGAGACCTCATATCCAGTCTGTACCTCACCCAACTGGTCACTCATGCCAGCAGGATTAACTACAAAATTGGTACCAGTACCCTCATCGACTGGCTCCTCTCCTTCCACCCTGAGCACATATCTGAAGAATCTGTCTTGACAGACAGCCTTAGTGACCACTCACCAGTCCAGTTCTACTGGGCCAATAAGTTCTCCAAATGCCCACCCATGGTCTCCAGAAATAGTGCCCTGAGACCAGGGCTACTGGACACCTTCAAGCAATACCTAAAGCAGATTGACTGGTCACCACTTGACAGAGCCAGTGATGGTAACCAAGCCCTGAACCACCTATTCATGACTTTCAATCAATCCTGTGACATATTTGAACCCTTCAAAACCAAAAAAAGTGAAAGGAACCATCAACCCATGGCTCTCCAGACTGTTAGTTGATCTAATGCATAACTGTGACAATTTGTGGCATAAGGCCAAGTTGTCCGGGAAACAAGCTGACGTTACTGCATACAGAACAGCTAGAAACTATTGCACCAGGCTCACCTCATCAGCTAAAGCCACATACTATAAAGACCTTTTTATCAAATGCTGGAGCTCAAGTAAGGACTTCTGGAACTCCATGAAAACCCTCATGGGGAGGGCCCCCAGAGCCCCACCAGACCTGATTACAACCTCCACAGAGACACTCCAGGAACCTGTAGACGTAGTCAACCAGTTCAACTCAGCCTTTACTGATCTCTCAGGTGTACTACCGACCAATTATCTTAATCCGACTACTACTCCATCACCAAATCATGCCCAACCCACAACATCAAGAACTGGGACTCCGCTGTTGTACTTTAAACAAATCACCAGGGCTGAGACAATCAAGTACGTCAAGCACGTCCTTGGAAAGATTAAGCTGGGAAGTGACCAAGTTGATATGAAGCTGGTCACCCTTGTCCTAAATGAGCTCACTCAAAAAGGTTTTAAATGCCTCACTCAGATCGGGTGTGTTCCCAGATGCCTGGAAGATGGCCTTAGTCACCCCTGTCCTTAAAACTGGAGATAGAACCAACACCTCTAACTACAGGACGATATTCATCCTCCCCCCTCCAAAGCCCTAGAGAGGGTGGTCTCTGACCAGCTCACAGAATACCTGGAGAAGTACAACAAATTGTGCCCCCAACAGCACGGTTTCCGGAAACACCACTCCATCCTAACAGCCCTAGTAGAATACACCTCCCAAGTATACAACGCCTTAGACAAAGGGATGGCAGTGGGGTCAATATTCATAGATCTCACAAAGGCTTTTGACTCCATTAACCATCACCTTCTTCTTAACAGCCTGCTCTCAACAGGACTATCCCCAGACACAGTGGCATGGTTTAGCAGTTACCTCGCTCACCGCACTCAGCGTGTCAGAATTGGATACTCACTATCATCTCCAAGGGAGATAAGCACTGGAGTCCCCCAAGGATCAATCCTAGGGCCTCTCCTCTTCAGTCTCTATATCAATACCCTAATCTCAGCCTGCCCGACTCACACTGTACTCTATGCAGATGATGCCGTAATTTCTGCCTCTGGCAGGGACCAGTCGACCATCACCTCACAACTCCTCGATAGCTTCCACAAGCTAGAATCCTGGTTCAGCACCAAAAAACTGTTGCTAAACCACAAAAAAACTAAGAGCATGCTGCTTACTGTCCCACAGAACAAAAAGAAGTTCCATCCTATGCTGAAACGGAATCTTAATGGAGATGCTCTAAAGCTAGTCTACTCATTTAAATACCTATGCATTCACATTGATGACACACTCAATATCTCTGGTCATATTGACCATGTTGTCAAAACTGCCAATATGAAACTTGGAGTGCTATACCACCACAGGTACTCTATGACACCTGATGCACTAAAACTAGCCATGAGCAGTTTGGTCCTTGCATCTATTGACTATGTCCTACCAATATACGGGGCGGGCACCAAAGCTTCCCTCAATCAAATAAAAACCCTAACAAACAAAGCTTGCCAGCTGACCGTAGGAGCCGATTCTTCAACCCACACCTGTGCCCTGTACTCAGGTACTGGATGGCTTCCTCTCCATCTCAAAGCCCAGTACCAGACCTGCCTACTTGTCAAGAAAGCCCAATTAAGACTAACACCTCCATCTCTATGTGGACTCTTCCAGCAGGCTAGATCATCTAAGCCAACCAGGAGTGCAGAGAAAGGTGGGCTCCTGGTACCATTTAAATGCACCACCCTGGCACAGAAATCCATCTCGTACCAAGGACCAAAATTGTATAATGGGCTACCTGCATTACTCATTGAAAGCAATAAGATTAGCCTCTTCAAAACAGGACTTAGGACTCTACTGCATCATGAACTGGCCTGTGCATGCTTTGACTATCCAACTACAGGACGCATTAGCCCGAATAACCCACCCCCTCCTTCCCACCCACCTCCTACACCAATCCATCCTCCACCTCCCAAACCCCCACCCTCTCCTGACCCTAATATTCCCACCTCAATTCCTCTCCTGCACAATGCCCATCACTACCACACCACATACCTCCCTTGCTGTTTATATCCCAACCTTCTTTCACACCTTCTCCCCACTCCAGTACCCTTCCCCTTAGTTTTCTCCCCATGCCTGTTCCCCCTCTCACTTGCTTCCTACTGAACTCCAGCTTGTACCTCCCCCATGCTGCTGGCACCACTGCAGCAGCTCCCCGTCACTCACCCTCCCACAAAATGACAATGCCATCCTTAGGCTGCTCCCCCACCCATTCCCCGTCTGTATAGCTAGTCCTCATCTGTATGGTCAGTACTCCCAGTTGCCTGATGACCCTAAATTGACAAGTTAAAGCACTTCCTTTGAAACTGTTTCCTTTTGTTTGAGCTATATCCTGAATGTTCCCTCACTGAAATGCTTCATACCCTTGAAACCATGTCCCTCCTGTTTGATTTGTAACCTGACTGAAACAAACTGTTCCTACAATGTAGTCTAACTCGTATCGTTCAAATGTATGCAACCGATATGCTTTGTCTAACCATTTTTGTAATGTCTGCAACCTGTATGTTTGACTAATTGTTTTGTATATGACCTGGAACCTTTGTAAACGAGTCCCAGGACTCAAATGTATTAATCCTAAACTGCAATAAATAAATAAAATAATACTCTGGGATGTATCCTGTCCAATCCCATTGCCTTGTCCACTTTCAGACTAGTGAGTTCCTTTAAGACTCTCTCCTCCTTAAATGGTCTGGTGTCCACCTCCCCCACAGTGGTGCTTCTGTCGCCTAACTTTGGTCCTCCCCTTCCCCTTCTTCTGTGAATCCTGAACAAAAATACTTGTTCATGATTTCTGCTTTTTCTTTGTCCCCCTCTGCATACTTCCTTCCTTCCCTTTTTAGTCCCACAATTGCACCCTTAGTCTTTTTTATTTTTATTTATTTGAATTTTGGTAACCGGGTAAGCCCAATGAGACCATGCAGTCTCTTTTTCAGGGGTGACCCAGGGGAGGTTACAAAATGAGCAAGATATTAATGAAAGTAAACAACCAGAACAACTTATGCAACAGATACATAGCATGTCCAAGACAAATAAAGTATCAAGTACAATAATTGTGGCATGGACTGTACAGTAATCAAGACTGTAAATATAAAGAGAGTCACAGTGTGGAAACGTGAATAATGTGATAAAAATACAGTGTCTAAGATGCTGTACAATCAGAGTTGTGCTTAACTACCCTAAACAGGGGTGGACATGATGTAGACGGTAAAGTAGTAGAATGCTGATAGGATTCGGGGTTTAGGAAGGATGAAGACAAGAGCAAGCGCAGGTACCTCAGGTGGAGCAGGAGCAGATAGCAGATGCAGTTAGGTGGTTAGGAAGGGCATGCTTGAAGAGAGGGAGTGTAATACAGTAGAGGATAGATGGGGGAGGGAGTTCCGAGCTGATGGGGTGGCGTAGGCAAAAGACCTTCTTCCAGATGATAGACGTGTCTTTGGTACATCAAGTAGTGGGAGAGAGGTGGAGCGAAGGGACCGCCTGGACTGCTTTTGTATGATGACATCTAATAGGATTGGTGGTGTGTATAGACGTGTGAGCTTAAAAGTGAGGCACAGTGAGGAGTAGAGGATTTTGTGCTCCAGTTGGAGCCAGCCCAGTGAAGCAAGTACCGAGCAGTGGTGCTGGCAGGACACTGCTCCAATGGCAAAGCATGCTGTCTTGCAATAGAGTAGTTTCAGTTGGTTGGTGAGGGATGTTTTGAGCACTAAGAATAGTGGTGCCTCATATGTAATCATGGTCAGTAGCAAAGCGGTCGCAATTTTTCTTTCACTAACATACTTGAAAAAGTTCTTGGCCCCTTTTGTTATTGCCTGGGCTATTCTTTCTTCTGTTTGCACCTTTGCACTCCTGACTGTTTTCCCCACCTCCCTCTGCTTTTCCAGATACAGTTCCCTGTCTTCTTCCCTCTGTGTTCCTTGCACCTCCTGAATGCTGCCCTTTTAGTCCTAAGCTTCTTGGCCACTTCCTTTGAGAATCATAATGTTTTTTTCTTTCTCTTTGTCTTGCTTACTTGCCTAATGCAATGACTTGTTGCCTCCGCTCAAGCTTAGTAAATGTTTCTTTCAAATTAGCTGGCAGGTAAATATAGATCCTAGTGTGAGACTAGATTGCGAATCTATTCTATAAGTCATCTATCTGTTTCAACTGCTTTATTTTCCTTTCTTGCAAATGTATATTTGCAGACTTTTGTTTGCTGTACATATCCTGTTTGTAATATCCTGTAGCATTATAGTAGTTAAAATCTATTTGCATAGTACCAGTGGCTGAGCATCCTTGTTGCAAAGGTACTTTTAATATTTCTGCTGGGCAAAGTGAACATTGTCTGTTTAAAGTCTGCCATCCAAGGTGCACCCTACCAAATATTACTGTGTTTGGCCTTCCAAGTCCCTGAGTAGGGCAGAGGTATTTTCCTGGGGTAACCAGGTGGTGGCAGCAGGAGCAGTAATTAAGACAAAACTCCCTAGAAGCTGATACAGCTCAAGGGAGTTTTTGTCACAAACTAGTAGCCTGCCTTTGCTAACCACAGTTCTCTCACCTCCTTGTATTTAGATACAAGGAAGCTTACTAAGCATCTCTAATAAATATTATTGGTCTCTACCTTACCACATTTCCCCAGCTATGTAGAACCAGTTTTCCTGAGCTAACCACACTTTTGCAGCTATGTAGAACCAGTTCACCTTTGATTGATTACATTTTCACAGCTATGTAGAACCTCAGCAAAGGACGTAGCATCACTCTGATTGATAGGAAACAGATCAGACAACTATGATGTGATTGGTGCCTTTTGGAGAGACCCTTTTCAAGTAGACTATAGGAACCCAGACTTTGTGCCCCTCAGGGAGACACTCCAAGTAGATTCCTGGGAAGCTATTGCTGAGTGTCCCTGGTGGGCATTCTTTTGGCTAAGACCTCATGAGAAGACCAGCAGGGTGGTAATGTCAAGCTCTTTTTACCTCTAGCATAGTCAGCAGGGGCAACATGCAAAATATTAGTGACAAGGACTACAGATCCGAATAAGACCACTCATGGGGAAATGCTTTGTATATGCATCTGAAGATTAGATTTTAGACTTGGTAGGATATAAGTTTTTTAGGACATAAGTTTATTAGGATATGGACTTATTGGGATATAGATTTATTAGGTAATAGTCATTTTGCTAGATTGTATCATTTAGTTAGGTCACTTCTGTTTTCTTTGGTTAGGATTTTTTATTAGGAGAGGACTGTTAGACTTACATAGTAGATATTTGCTCATTGCATGCACTATATAAGAAAAAAGATAAGTTTGTCATGACATATATTGGAAGGTGCTTTCTCATAAGAATTATAATCATCATTTTTTCAAGTACTTTATGTCTCTGTAGTTTAGTAGGTAATTGTAGTAATAATAGGTATAATAAAGACCACTTGAGTTTTGCGACTACACCTTGGATTTGTGTTATTACATATATAGGAACTGATTAGTCAGATAATTACATCATATGGACCCTGGCTTGGACATCTAGGTCTGGTACTGATCCAGGTTCTGGTACTGGTCCCATATGACAAATCATCAGTGGATAACCTCACCCTGTTGATGCAGCTGACACCAACCCATGCAGAAGAGATGAGGGTGTTGCTGTGAGCATTTGGGGAAATGTTCACAGGGACATTGGGTTGCACCATGATGGCTGAACACCACATGGACACTGGGACCCAAGTGCCACTGAGGCAGCCCCCCTACAGGGTATCAGAAGGGGTTAAGCAAACCATGCAGGGGAGTTCAGAGAGATTCTCGAGGTAATCCAGGAGTCCAGTAGCCCCTGAGCATCACCGGTGGTCCTGATCCCCAAGAAGGATGGTACTACATGGTTCTGTGTCAACTACCGGTGGCTTAACAGCTGCATAGAGTCAGATACCCACCCCTAGCCCAGAATGAATGAGACCTTAGAATGGCTGGGGGGAGCATAGTACCTGACCATGATAGACTTGACAAAGGGATGCTGGCAGGTACCTCTAACCCCTGCAGCCAGGGAGAAGTCAGCCTTCATCACCCGATTTGGCTTATTTGAGTTCCAAGTAATGCCATTTGGGATGAAGAATGCACCCACAACCTTCCTGCAGCTTGTGGATTGCATTCTTACTGAGGTAGGTGACTTTACACTAGTGTACATAGTTGATATAGCCATTTATAGCCAGATATGGGAGGATCGCATCAGGCATGTAAAGGAGGTGTTCCACCACCTGAAGGCAGCAGGGCTGACAGTTAAGGTGGAAAAATACCAGATAGGTATGGCAGAGGTGTCCTACCTTAGGCATGGGGTAGGCAATGGGTAGATCTGCCCAGAGCCTGCAAAGGTTGATGCCACCCAGGACTGGCCCACCCCTACCATGAAAAGACAGATAAGGGCATTTCTGGGGACAGCCGGGCATTACAGGAGGTTTGTTCCTCACTATAGTGAGATGGGAAAGCCTCTGATAGACCAGAGAAAAAAGAAACTGCCAGAGAAAGTTCTGTGGATGGAGGACTGTGAATCTACTTTCTGGAAGTTGAAGAAGGCATCATGTGGGTTACCTATGCTCACTAGCCCCAATTACATCCAAAAGTTCATTATGCACATGGATGCCTCAGATCATGGGCTGGGTGCTGTTCTGAGCTAGGTTAGATCAAAGGTGGAATGTGGCAGAATTAAACTACACCCTCAGCTGTGACTGATGGACCACTTTTCTATCTCCTTATTTCCTAGCAACAGTTAATGCTTTTCTCTTTGGCCACCTAGTGTAGCTATTTACTATTACTATTTTAAATAGGAATAAATACATTTAATAAAGACTTTAAATAAGAAGGATTCAGAAGCCATATAAAACAATAATAATTTCTTGATTAATACAGGTATAAGAAATCCTTAAGGTATTTTCATAAATTCACACTATAAACTTATTACTCTGTAAGGTTCTATGTATGAGAACGTGGTATACTTTATAAAAATGCTTAGTCACTGAGGATCAGAGATATAGAGTCAATATCTGTGAAGATATACTCTGTACCTTTAACTGAACCAGAAAATTCCCTGAAACAACCCCCCCCTTGGTTTTGAAACAACATGTTCAGACATGAAACAGCACGTCCAGACATGTAAATAGAAAAGGGCTCAGTCAGGTGACTCCACCAAAATAATATAAAAACCTTTTCACTGAGTTCACTTCAGTTCAGTCCAGTGGGGCTCAGCCCTGAGAGAGAGGAGAGAGGTTCTCCTGCTACTGTAGACAAGCTGTTAAATGCAAATGAGAAGGGTCTTAGGAGCTCTAAGATTCAGCACTGTATTATATGAGAAACTACTGATGTTAAGCAGTGATTTTTGCAATTTGTTTTTGTTTTCATTTATTATTTTTCTAACCTTTGAAAAATAAATATCACACCACGGTGTGTTTTAAACCTGTAAATTTGCCTTGTCTGAAGTTTATTCCCACACACTGTGACAGGGAGGACGCCCTGTAGTCTATCTGATCTGGAAGCTGCTGCCCAGGGAGGAAGCATATGTCACAATTGAGGAGTGTCGCGAGATGGTGTGAGCACTTTAGAAACTGCAGCTATATTTGTTTGAGTGGGAGTTCATTGTGGTCATGGATCATGATTCCTTGACCTGGCTCCATAGGACTAGTGGGCAAAATACAAAATTACTGTGTTGGAGTTTGGTATTATAGTCATATAACATGACCATCCAGCACTGCAGTGGTTCACAAAATGCCAGTGCAGATTGGTTGCCTAGGCTGGGTTAAGTGTATTGCAGGTTAACTTGAGCACTTCCCAGTTCCTACATGAATTGCAGTTTCTCTTGGGAGTCACTCAAAAGAGTCACACCCTCATTTTCTGGGGATGGCACAGGAATGTGACTGTGTTAATGTAATCTCCTTTTGTTATTGTAATTATTTTCTTCTCTACTTATTTTCATGTAAGTTCTTTCTGTTGTTGGAATGGCATGGAGCAAACAAAATGGACTTCAGGTCACACATCCCAGCAGCTCTCTTAGGGAACTGACAATGGAAACAGCTGGCCAGGCGTAATGGTGTTACTTTTCCCAGAGGCAATCAAGCAGCTAGGGACTAAACAGGGTAATAAAAACTATAAGTAAGCCTTTCAAGTGCTGGGTTCTTACACTCAGACAATAGGGGAGAGGGTGTTGCTAGACTGGAAAGAGAAATTCAGCCTATTAGCTGTAATCACACACACACACACACACACACACACACACACACACACACACACACACCCCTACACACTTGTGGGTGGGTAATACTGGAGTGGGCTGTCACTCCAGAGAGGTCTTATATTACTGCACTGAGTCCATAAATACAAGAGTTTAACCACAACTCTTTCCCAGTGACTTCCTGCAACTTTTGAAGAGGACCTGTAGTTCTATGACTTGGTGAGTGTTCCCCAGTAGGAAGGAGAGCTCTGCTTCCGTAGGTAGCTTATCTGGGTGAGGAAAGAACAGGCTTAGTGAATGTTTCTTTCAAGTTAGCTGACGGGTAAATATAGATCCTAGTGTGAGGCTAGATTGTGAGTTTATTTTATGAGTCAGCCGTCTTGTTAAACTGCTTTATTTTCCTTTCCTGTAAATGTGTACAACTTTTTATTTGCTGCACATACAGATAAGCCCCTCAGGATGAAGCGCAGCACTGCAAAATTCTGCAGTAGAGTTACTGTAGTAAACAATGCAGTTTCAAACGGAGTTAATCCCTTTGTCATGCAGTAAACCTGAAACACTGTGCTTCATCCTGGAGGGCTTATCTGTATCTTGTCTGTAATATCCTGTAGCATTATAGTAGTAAAGATCAATTTTCATAGTACCAGTGGCTGAGCATCCTTATTGTAAAGGTAAATGTAATTTTTCTGCTGGGCAAAGTGAACATTCTGTTTAAAGTTCACCATCTGAAGTGCATGCTACCAAATATTACTGTATTTGACCTTCCAAGTCCCTGAGCAGGACAGCGGTATTTTCCTGGGGTAACCAGGAGGTGGCAGCAGGAGAAGTAATTCAGACAAAACAACCTAGAAGATGATACAGTGCAAGGGAGTTTTTGTCATAACACTGTATATGGAACTCTTTACCCATGGTTCCATGTCAATACAGCGAAGTAATATCAGTGATTGCAATTACAGCGTGTTTTTTATAGCGACTCCAATTACGGCGATCGGTAACATCAGCGAGTCCCTTTTTGGCACATACAGTCAGATCTGCAACATACATTGCTCTTTGTTTTACTACATCTCCCTTAGGATTGTCTCTTACAGCACTTTAATCTCCCGCTCTCTGTACCCACATCTGTCCACTGGCATTCACTCTCAGTCCTACTCGCTCCACCTGACATTTAAAAATACTTACAGAACAAAACCTCTGCTCTTCTTCCACACTGGTAGGCAATCATTCTACATGTTATTGCAGGGGGGGGCTATGCCCCCTGCACCCCTGGAGAGGCTATGCCCCCGAACCCCCCTATTTCTAAAATAACCTCCTCTGAGGTGCACCTGAATCTTGGAGGTAGACTATTAACCCAGAGTCGCTAAAAGTGTTCTGTGCTATAATGCAGTGATCACTGTTATTGCAGTCACTATAATAGCATCACTGAAAATGACTCGCTGTATTGACGTGCAACCCCCCTGCCCCTGCCTCTTCTCATTATCCTCCCCCTCCCTCATTCCCCCCTTCCTCCCTCCCTCCTGTTGCAACCCTCTTTTTTACTCTGTCCCACCCCTTTCTAAAACTTCCAACTGTGCTCAGGGATATCACCTCCTCCAGCAGCTCATTCTATTTTGACACCACACTCTCTGTGAAAAAGTGCTTCCTCATTTATCTTTTAAATCTACCCCTGACAAGTTTCAGGCTGTGCCCCCTTGTATTCCCCTCCATTTTTAAATTGAAAATGCC
Source organism: Neoceratodus forsteri (assembly GCA_016271365.2). Lineage (NCBI taxonomy): Eukaryota > Metazoa > Chordata > Ceratodontiformes > Ceratodontidae > Neoceratodus > Neoceratodus forsteri. The sequence goes on from JADMNL010000025.1 coordinate 132,430,224, forward strand.
CTCTGCTCCAACCTTGTTTATATCTTTAAGGTATTTGAAAGTTTCTATCATATCCCCCCCTTCTGTCCTCTAGGGAGTACATATTGATCTTCTTCAACCTCTCCTCATATGGTTTCTCCCCAGTACCCTGGATCATTTTGGTTGCCCTTCACTAGATCCCCTCCAGCAGTTGGATGTTCTTCTTCAGAATAAGGGTGCCAGTACTACACACAGTACTCCAGGTGCGGCCTCACCAGTGACCTGTACAAGGGCAGAATGACATTTTTCTTCCTGGAGGTTATTCCTCTGGTGATGCATCCCAGCATTTTATCCGCTTTGGCTGCCGCCTTCTGGTATTGCGCAGAGTGTTTCATGTCACCCCTGATTATCACCCCCAGATCCTTTTCCTCCTCCATGCTGGACACCTGCTCCCCCTTCAGATAGCAGCTGGCTCTTGTGTTTCTAGTCCCCCAGATGCATGATCATGCATTTCTTGGTGTTGGACCCCAACTGCCAGATGCCAGACCACCTCTCTAGCCTGGCCAGGTCATCCCTGACCTCCTGTCTCCCCTCCTCCATGCCCACCCTCCCACAGAGCTTAGTATCATCTGCAAACAGGTAGATTTTGCTGCTGATCTCCTCTGCTATGTCCCCAATAAAGATGTTGAATAGCACTGGTCCAAGTACCAAGCCCTGTGGGACCCTGCTGGTCACAGGCCTAGGCTGTTAAATGTTAACATTTATTTTTATTAGTGAACAATGTAACTGTTTATGGGCCATCGCCCCCTGAGCTCTGAAACAACCTCAGTAAGAAACCTCAGTATTGTCCCAAGATATGGAAATGGCTGCTGCCATTATTTACAGTAATTTATGATGATTTAGGTATTTATATATCAGGACTTTTGACACCTATATGTAAGCTCAATATCTTGCTTGAAAGATCTTGTCATGGGCTTTCAGACTATGTGGGACCTGGGACACTTACTATATAATACCTTGCACTTTAAGACATGAACAGATGGTACTACCTTAAATGAAATCAGCCACGAATATATTGGGGACCATGTAAATGCAGTAACAAAAGAGCCCAGACAGTTAAGCAAAGGTAACCTATAATTAAGAAAAGCTTGGCAATTAAGCAGCCACTTGTGCTCAGTGAATATTATAACAGTGCAGCATCACCTACCATAGCTGTTTGCAGCACAAGTAATAACGAATATGACATGCTGAGACATGTCCTCCAATCCTCAATTTCTTGAGCAAATTACTGCCCAAAGGGGAAGTAAAATGGCCTTTCTAAATCTGTCTTGTTTTAATTAAAAATAATGTTCTCAAATAAGAATGATGCATAGTAAAAGGAAATTATGAACAAAACACACTCTCTGGAAATATGAATATTTTGGAGGGTTTGAGTCCAAATCTTGTCAGATTTATTATGAGTAGTCTTGTTCTGCAATCTACTCAACATAATACTTTTGTTTACATTGAAAATACAAAAGATTGATATAAAATTAGAAACCCAGTGTTCCATGAAGTTCAAAATTATGTTTCTGAGGAAGAGAGAGAGAGCGAGAGAGAAAGGCAGATCGAGGGAGAGAGTGGGGGAGAGAAATAAAGAGAGGAGGAGAAGGAGAGAGAGAGAGAGAGAAAGAGATAGAGAGATTCTATAATGTTCTGCACAGTGGCAGGGCTCAGAAAATTAAAACATTCACATAGAATGAAGATGCAACTTCAAGCCCTCAACAGCAAGCAGATTTGGGGATATGTGGCATTGGCCTGGGGTTGTATAAACCCTCACCTTCTTACATATGGACTCAATAAATTTCCCATTTTCAGCAAAATGCTCTCTACCTTATGACCCTTTGCTAGATAAGAGAAACTATGATTTTCTCTAAGTAATGCAAAATGAAAATGTACACATTCCGTGACATGGTCTCCTGTCATCTTCACATAATGAAAACAGAGTCTGCATGTTTTGTGCTTCATAATTTTCTAAAATCCTCTCTTGCAGAAAAATTGAGAAATCAATTCCCACTTAAAAGAAAAGGACCTACAGTATTTAAGTTTTGAATCTGTAACCAAAGTATTTTCTTTTATTTCATAGGCAGATGACAGACAAAAAAATGGACATTTTAATCCTAATCTCTTATTCCAATAATGAAGATGGTCCAGTAGAGGTTAAATGTGTCACTTTTGTATCGTAGTCTGTGAGCTGCCTGTGAAGTTAAAGAAATATTTGAATAAACTAAAGGGTGCCTGTGAAGTTAAAGAAATATTTGAATAAACTAAAGGGGCATATTTTAGGCAGTTATGAGTGGTGGGAGGATTTTTTATTGAAAAATCAATCCTGTTGAGACACTTAAGGGATTATTATATAGTAAAACTGTGCAGACATTTTACAGTAATGTGCAACACTAATGACTATATGGTGGACAACTGCATCTTTTGTGTGCAGGTTTACAAGATGGCTAACAAACAGTCTCCAGGTTTTGTTCTGTTTGAGTGCACAGGAAAAGGCTGATGTGCTGTCAATATGATGGTAGCTCCACATTCTAATTACTAGATTAGGGCCACTTGACAGAATCATGCCTTATTTGCACAGTGACATGATGTTGGTTCTATTGGCCTACACAGGATCAGTATCTCTATGTTAATAACATTCTGGAAATGATCTCCAAATGTTTTTGTACTGCATAGGAGAGTCTGGATTTCATGGGCACCCAAAGTGATTCTTACCAGGGTTGGCATGTACTGCATAATGTAGCAAAGATGTCCATTGCTAAGTTGACTACGGTGTTAAATTTCTCATTAGTTACTGCAGCATTTTACACACACACACACACACACACACACACACACGCTCCATGGATCAGTCAGATTGCAAGGGTAGTGATACCTGGTATTCTCTCCTTTCATGTGCTATGCTTATACAGTTGGATCAAAGGACATGGTCAAATACTTCCAGATATTTGGCAATATTTCTAAAGAAATTCTCTCTCATGGCCCTACTGTGGTACTACAGGAAGGCAGGGAATTTCACTAGAGATAGCACAGAAATTTCCGGAAATATCTTACCATGTCTTTTGCTGCAGCTGTAGGTGGTGAAAAGGTCTGAAAAGTGGTAGTGCCAAGGATGTAATGGGTAACCTCCCCCCCACTTGACTGCCCCGACCTTCAATTTTTTGACACATATTGGTTGAGTAACTCCCACAACGACTGACAGCAGCTCCCTATGCTTAATTCCTAGACACCTACCTTGATTGACAGTATCTCTATTTACATGATGCCCCTTCCCCCTCCTACGACCAATTGAATGGAACTTCTTATGCAGGTTTAGTTCAGTGAACATAGCCTCTAGATTGGCAGAAGGAATCCTTTTAATGTGATATCCAAAACCCTGTCCCCATAGCTATTAGAGGTGTGTAGAACCTCTACTAGTGAAACCAAGCTACTTTGAACCCGTGCGGCTTGGTTTCCATGACACCTGAGCCGATCCTTGCTGGCTCAACTTGGATCTCAGAGCTTTTTTTGGTTTGTTTTCTGATCACTTGCCCAGCTTCCCTCGTGCCTTCCTGTCATGATAGGCTTAAGACATGTACACATAGAGGTCAAATGATGTGGAGGGGAGTCAGCATGCCACGAGATACTCCAGTTTGAGCATGTACAAACTGAAGTATATATAAGAGCGCAGCTTGTACCTCTGCATGATTACAGAGCAGACAGCTAGTAAGGACAGAGTGGAAGGTTGCACAAGTGTGCACAGCTGGCTGTTTTAGCAGCAGCACTTGGAGCCAGAGGAGTGAGCAGGTGGGGAAGGCATTGGGTCGAGATCTTACCATGTCACTCCTGTGCTCTGTGGCCTGCACTGGCTGCCTGTACATTGGTGGATCACCTTCAAAGTTGAGTTGCTGACCTATAAAACCCTACATGGACAGGAACCTGGGCAAGATCTTCTTTGCCCCTACCACCCCCTCCACTCACTCCGTTCTTCCAACAAGGGATTGGTAGAGGTTCCCAGGGTTCAACTAAAGACCTCTGGGGCCTTCTCATTTGCTTTTGCGGCCCCAATCCTGTGGAATGCTTTACCTCATTGGATTAGAGAGTACCTAACCGTCAAGAGCTTTAAAACTGCTTTAAAAACATATCTATTCTGCCTAGCATTTCTTGATGCAAGTGAGATTTAGCGTACCGCCATTGGTTATATTTATAATTATGTCTTAAATTTGTAGTTTTATTTATTGTTTATATGGATTTTTACTGTTTTTTATGATGTACAGCACTTTGATCAATTTGGAATTGAGCTTATAAATAAAGTAAGATATGATATGATATCTTTCCACTTATACAGTACAGATATAGAAATTAACATATAATCAATCCTTGAGTAAGACAAACACCGGAGAGTCAAAAGAGCAAATTTTATGATCCAGATATAAATTACAAAATGCATTACTTAGAGCCAGTTCTTCCATAAAACCTTTAAGCAATGATAATACTTTAGCTTTCATTTTGTGTCATTGCAATCTATCCAAATTGTATTCAGCTACATTTAAGGAAACCCCAATTATATACAGGGATTGAAAATAAGACATTGTGAAAAACACATCCACAACATTTTGCATCCTCCTCATTCGGAGCATATACCTTTGCTATTGTAAAAATAAATCCATCTCTACATACTTTAATAATCATGAATCTCCTAGTAGGGGGTATATAAGAATTGATAATTTGGAACTGTACAGATTTTATAATAATAATGGCTACATTTCTAGAAGATGTTGAAAAGGAAGAATGTGTGCTAATCCATTTAAATTCGTTAAAAATCAATTTTAAATGTGTATCTGAAAACTGTGTTTCTTGTAGAATTAGAGAGTTTACGTGCTTATTTTGAGCTTCTTCAATGATTTTCCTTATTTTTAGTCTACTATGGGCACCCTTAACATTCCAGGATAGACACTGTAGATTTCACATTATTAGTATTTAATGTTAATAGAAATAGTGTGCAATGATGTGAAAAATTATTACTCAAGGTGACTAAATCCAGTTGCACATTTTACCTCTGAGAGTTTTTTGAAACAGTGATGATAAAGTTGAATAACGATACAGAACCCTATTATACAACACCAAGTGAATGAGTAAATACATAAGTGCAAAGTGAAACAATTGACACTTGCACCTCCAATTTATAGTGCCTATTTTTATCGACCACCAAAATTGACCTCCTACTGAACCCTCCACCCCTCTTGCACCCTGACTCCTTTCAGCTAGCCCTCCAAGGCTTCTTCACGGAAGCTGAAACATGGTTCTCTACCCACTGTCTTATCATAAATTACAAGAAAACTAAATATATGCTCTTTGCCCACTGGCACAGCCCCCTTAGAGATCTCCTGCTGACCATCCTTAATACCTAAGACTCCACCCTGGAACAGATGTCCACCTTCAAATACTTAGGAATTACCCTGGAAACCTCCCTTAACTACCATGCCCATATCTACCTCTTGTCTACTACCATCATCTCCCATCTTGGGATCCTCTACCGGCACAAACACTCCATCCCTCCAGATGCCATCCGCTTAGCGTTATCATCCTTTGTTCTCTCCCTTATAGATTATGGCATTGTCATATATAGCTCTTTTGATCCCATGGCTCTTTACCAAATCAAAGTTACCTTGAATAATGCCTGTTGGCTGATCACAGGCAGTGACAGATGGACCCACAGCTGTGAGCTATACAATCTCACTAACTGGCTAATCTTTAAGTGGAGACTTAAATAGCACTCCTGCCTTCTTACCAAGAAAATCCTCCTTAGACAAGCCCCACCTGGACTACACTAGCTCATCCAAACTTCCCCTCAGGTTAGGGCCTCCAGAAGCTCCACTAGGGACTTTCTCCTAGTTCCCCACTGTAGGACAGCCCTGGGTTAAATGTCCTTCCTCTACAGAGCTGCCGTCTGGCTAAACAGCCTTCCTTCTCACATATCACTTGAATCCAAGCTTGGCCACTTAAAATCTGACCTCAGGTCACTTCTTTTTGATTCCTCAGTCTGTGACTGTACCTAACCACCACTGGCTCTTCTCTTTCCTTCTCTCCCCTGTAACCTACTCTTATTTTATCAATAACGCTAGGTCCTTTATCACCCTAGAATTTTTGGTTTTGATCCCCCCCGTATGTTTTACAATATATTTATAATCATAATGTAATGCTCATCCTTGATTGTATATACCTTCCATTGTCTGTTTCTACTGTATCTTGATGTGGAGCCTTTGCAAAAGAGTTTCTGACTCAAAGGTTTGTAATTCCAATTGTTACATAAAAAAAAATTTTGCTTGCAGGTCATGCACAATGTTGACCCTGCAGACAGAGCAACCAACCCCATCATTTGTAAAGATGACAGAGCACGCACCAAGAAAAAGGAACCCATGATATGTAAGTGAGGGTGACCCTAATGACCTGAGATAACAGGAGCACAGTGATAAAAAGAAGGGAAATATAAGCCTGAATCTCATCAAGAGGAAAGAGAGAAGGAGGCAGAGAAAGAAGCAGAGCGATAAAAGAAAGTTAGTCTCTCCACTCTCTCTTTTTTCTTTCTTCATTTCTTATGCCCATCTTGCAACCTCACTTCAGAGCAGGTTTTGCTGTACTATCTCTTAACTATTTAATGTTTCTCAATCCAGCTCTTGTACATCATGAGTTATCTGGACAGCTTGACAAAACCTTTCTCTAGAGTCCTCCTCTTCCGTGGTTAAGCCATGACTCATTTTTTGTGATGCTTGAGCCTTGAATTTCTGTATCAAGAGTTGTTGGGTATGGAATAGCTCTAGGTTTAAATTCAGAATCCTCTTTGTGCTCAGTTACTGTATTCTGTATATTTTCCTTCTCATGACAGTTACATGAAATATCACTGCAACTATTTACAGAAGAAAGGCTCTGTTGTGTATCTGGCCTGTTCTTTCCAGGGGGGAGGGGGGCTGATCCACTCTTTGTCTTGCATTTGTTACTTCTGGTGAGGCCATACCCTTGTCTGGATCCTGTAGCAGACAGATAGTTCTCTCAGCTTCTTTAGGCGAAAAGAAGATGTATGTAGAACCCATAAAAAAAAAGTAATTTAGCTGAAGGTAGAAGTGAAAATTGAATATGATGTTCTTTCAGTAGATCGAAGATCAAAGAGAGGGCTTTCCTTTTCAGAAGAACCTCTGGGCTGAAGTCTGGATAGACCTGTAGTGTCAGACCTCTGAGATGAAGATCACCTTCAAGCCTTGCCATATTATGGATTCTTTCTTGTCCTAAAAGTGATGGGGCTTAATGTATGCAAATTGTGGTAACTTCCTCTTGTAATCTGGATATGAGGCTGCCTGATGGGCTCTGTCTAGCTCAATTTTTCTTGATTCCACATTTCAGTTCATTGCTTCCGAAATCAGCTTTTCAAAGAATCTCACTGAGTCAGCTCCCTCCATTCCTTCTGGGATTTCTGCATTTTTTAAATTACCCCTTCTGTTGTGAGTCTCTAGGTCTTCTAGTTTGTTTTTGAGCTCTTTCAGTTCATTTTGCTGTTTTTCTACTAATGTACTTAATGGGTTCAGTTTATCTTCTTGATGGCTGACTTTGTGTTTTACATTTTCAATACAGAAAGACATAGAGCCCAATTCTGAAACCGGCCCCAAGACCGACGCAATCTGCAGAAAACAGCAGCTTGTGTCAATCTCTGATGTGCCAGGGACTCTGCACCTGATTCTGAATGGAAGGGGTTAAGGTGCCAAACTGCTGGAGCTTGTGGCAACAGCAGGCATGCACCACGGTTAAGGCACAAAGGTGGGGAATGCTGCGAGCTGTAGGACAGCCCTGTGGTACTGCAACAGGTGTCAGTAACCTGCTGACTGTGTGTGTCCATGCAGTGGGCCAGGGACAGTGTGATGCATGTGCAGCTGCACAGACAGGCCGGAAGGGGCGGGCAACAGTGTTAGCAGTGCTGGGGGCATGAAGCATGAGTGCAACAGGAGTGCTGACATCTAGCAGGACTTGGTGCTAGTCTTGGCTGGCAGGTGGGCTGGTGCAGAATACACTGGCTGACAATGACATTGGCGACCGATTGTATACATGTTGTAGCACCAGTTCTGTGCAGAGTGTTCTGTACCATCCCACATCATGCAGCAGGGCATGTTCCCATTCCCCACACTACTGCAGGCATGACATATGCTGTTCCTTCAGAATTCCTGTGTGCTCTGTGCAAACTGGTGACACTTTTTCGCTCCATCACAGGGCCCCTAGTGGGACAGTGGCAGTGCAAGGGGTGGTAGACCAGCTGTGGCTGGTCTAACCCAGGTGGGCCCTGAACCCTTTGGGGCAGCTTCCAGAATCCCATTTAAGGGGATGCTGCAGTGCTGCCATAGTGCAAGCCCCGTCTCTCATGTCACACCAGTGCACCCATCACAAGGACGGCACAAGCCTGGTTGATACAGGCGATCTTGCAACTGGCACAGCCAGCAATGTAGACTCAGGAATGATGCAAGGGAGTTCAGAGAGTTATTTATCTGAGCAAACCCAGTGTGCATCTCAGCCAACAAATGCAGGTCTGAAACTCTAGACAATGGTGATACATACTGCAGCTCTACATCATCTCCTTCCCCCACCTTCGTGTCTTGAGTAGCCGACTCAGACTCCATCTTATTCTTATGTTTCCCCCAGCCATTTTGCTTAAGTTGTCTTGATTGTTCTGATATGTTATGTTTCAAGTCACCTCGTGGTGTCACTTTTAGTGAGCTAGGGACAAAAATGAGAGATTGAAGAAATGAAGTAGGCTTCCCACTTTCCACTGTGAATAACTGCAGCAGGAATATTTTAATTCCAGCAACACCTCCAGTCTTAGAAACTATTCAATTTTGAAGGCCAGAGTTATCAAGCTAACTGCTCTGAACTTCGGCCTGCTAAGGTTGTAGCAGTTGTATCTTCACTTGTAGTGTCATTAGTGCCTGTGGAAAAATCAATCCCAAGCAAGGGTTCTACTCCTTCAACCCCTGCTCCCCCAACCATGTCTTCAGCTGTAGGTGCTTTAAGTACCCTGAACCAATTCATTTTAAAGTTACATGAAGTTACTTCACAAACACACACACACTCCAGCTGCAGTACTTTTGAGAGCCAATTTCATTGTTTAAATAAAGCTACTTTGCACATTCAATAAAAAAAAGAAAGAAAAAATAAAATACTTCAATCTAAAATGAACAGATGAACATTTGATTATGAAATTAATTATTCGCATCTGAAATCAGACAAAAATAGCCCTCACATCATCTTAGGTAATCAATGAAAAATCTCTCGTTTTCAAGAGGCTGTTGTATAATAGCAACAGAGCCATATGACCATTCTCAAAAATGGATTAAATTATTCTTTTTACAAGTCAAAAGGATCTCTTTATAGAAGAGTGCATATTTAACTATGAGTTAGCACTCAGTCACTAATCTAGCACTGATTTTTTTTTCCAGTGCAGCTCAGAGACTTCAGAATGAAATGGAAACTGACCAACATTGTGGTAATTACAAAAGGAACACAAAGTCCCACAAAACACTTTTTGTTTAGTCCCTAGAATACTAAACAGAACATTTCTAATTAAAATCTTTCAAAGACATAACCAAAGCAACTGGAAAGTTCTATTCAGTGACAGAAAAGGATTGGGGCATTCTGGACTGGAGCATTATGCCGCGCCAATAAAAGGAATGATAACTAGCAGTTTGGGAGGCCAAGGTTAAACACACTAAAACTGTTTAAGTACTGTGGTTTGTCCCTGCCAAACTGTATGTCTTGGAGATAAGTAGCTGCAGGAACTTTGTTCCCCTGACGACTGGTCAGAGACCACTTTCCGTGCATCCTGGGCTGGGACCAGCTTGGTCTGAGACCAGTTTTCATGCCACCTGGTCTGGGACCAGTTTCACTGCTGTACAGGAGCTTTCTTTGTTGCACTTAGTTTTTTTTCCTGCACCAACTCCATTTAGTGTAGATTTACTATTACCTACTCTACGCTGCCATGGATCACCACAGCAGTGAAATTTAGGGTCAAAAGAATTTTAAGGGAAAGTGAGATTCAAACCCATACTTTCAGGATCACAGCCTAGTGCACTAACCAGTACACTATGCTGGCTGCTGCCTAACAACCTTGTGGATGGACATATATGTGACAATAACTGATCCCAGACCAGTTCAGCTGGAAGGAGAAACTGGTCTCAGACCAGGTGGCACAGAAACTGGTCTAAGACCAGGCAGGTCTAAAACTGGTCTCAGACTAGGTTACTCAGAAACTGGTCTCAGACCAGGCTGGTCCCAGACCAGTTGTCAGGGGAACAATCTTCCTGCACCAGATATGGATTCAGCGGCTTCTCGTATTTGACATATTTCCACACTGGATGGATAAACACAAATGCTAATGAACACATTTTTGGTTTTTTTTTTGTAAAATTTGGTTATTAACAACAAAAAAAAAAAAACAGTTGCTACAGTTGATAGTGATACATTGATGATACATGATAACAGTTGATATTCATCATGGAATGGTTATACTGAAGGCTGAGAGGTAAGACATGCAATGCATTCAGATCACAATCGGTAATACCCCAAATACTGGATTAGTGCTGTAATGTCACTTAGTTTTTAGGCTTAGTCGATACCTGACTATTGATAGGGTTAGCAGGGCTATACTAGGAATATTCCTTCTTCAATGACTTTAGCAAGGGGATTCCAAATAGAGTCAAATTTATCTGCTTCCTCATTGGTCTTAATTTGTGTATGCTCTATTCTGAGTTGATAGCACATATTCCTACTCCACGTTGTGACACTGGGTGGTTCCGTCCCCAGCCACATCTGCAAACTTGTTTTACCTGCATTTATTAGTCCTAAATGCCACAGTGTCCTGGGGCATGACGGTGGTAATCTGGAGTCAGGATCCTCTCACAGTACTAACTCTACCGGCGTGTTGGGCAGAGGACATTTAAGCACTCTTTGCATTATTACATGCACTTCGGCCCAGAAACAGCTGACTCTGGGACAGGTGCGTGTCATGTGGAGAAAGTCACCATCCTCAGTTTCATGTTTAGGACACGCTGATGATTTGGAAGGATCAAATGAGGGCATTTTTTGAGAAGTTAACTCCCGATACATAAAATTAAGTTGGCCCTCTCTAAGGGAGTTTACTCCTGGCCACGTGTTTAAAATGTGCTGCCACTGCTGTCCATATTCCTTGAGTGATTTCCATATTTAAATCATTATTCTATTTGTTTATTACTGCCGTCATGGGTGTAGGACATGCCTCTAATACCAGGCCGTAAAGGGCAGTGAGTGGCCGACAGTTGCACATTTGAAAACAAACTGAATGCTAGTTTTGCAAGGGGATTTTGTTTTGTTTTTGTTCAAGTTGTTATAGCAAGTTTCATGGCTGGGTTAAGTGTTCCTAGTTCGAATCTGACAGCCTATGAAAAGATCTTTTTTTATTTTTTAATCTTGAATTCTTCTTATTTTTGAGAAGGAAAATGAGGATGGGCATATAATATGCTTGTGAAAGTGTCCGTATTTCACAAAGAAGTTTTAGTCAGTTGAGGGGTAAAGTCATGTTATTGTTCACAAGGTAGGGTTATCAGAACCCGCTTAAATTCTGGTTTCTGGTTCTAGTCTAGAACTTTTGAAAATGTTCTAGAGTTCTAATCTTTTTTAGAACACAAGCTCTATTTTTTTTAATTGGGTTGCAAATAGATAAGACAACAGTGAAATACATCATGAAACTGTGGGCAAAAACAAATCTGTTCATTATAATGGGAGAGAGAGAGAGAGAGATGATCATGTGTGACTTTGACATGACTCTAGCTAGGGTTATCTCTGTTTTCTTCTCCTTTGCTAGTAATAAAAGCCAGCCACTTACAGCTGCTTACAGGACCAACACACACACCCATATGAGGTACCATGCACCTAGTGTCAGTTGACACATGGTCACACACTGGGCACAGTGCAGTCAAATGGATCACAGCACCAGAGATGACAAGTACACCATGCTGGAGTCACAGATATTGTTAAATTAATAATGGGTTATTCTCTCCTCTCCAGTCACCTAAAATATTTCTAGGATTTATTTATTTGCGAAATACCACACACTTATTGCTTGGCAGCACACTCACACAGTGGGTATAGTCATTGCTGTCCCAGAGGGCACAGCACATATGATAAGAAGTATACCACACAGGAGTCACAGATACTTTAAATAAATGATTTTTCTCACCCTGCCCCTGTACAGTATGATCATCATCTGATTCCAAAATCTGATGCCACCCTACTTGCCCTAGTTCTCACATCCCTGCATTCTCTGTGCCCTGATTCTCACATTTCTGCCCCTTCAAGCCTCAGCTCTCACATATCTGCCACCTCCCTGTCCCAGTTTTCACATACTGTATCTGTTCACTCCCTGGCCCACTTCTTACATTTTGGCCCCCTCTCTGCCTCAAATTTCACATTTCAGATCAACCCCTGTTCTAGTTCTCCCTTTTATCCACTCCTCTTTGCCCTAGTTAATACATTTCTGCCTCCTCCCTACCCAGGTTATACATCGTCATCTACCCCTTTCCCAGGCCTGGTCCTCCTCACAACAGACTACATCCTGTCCACCCACCCATATTCCATTATGAATTCCCATTCTTCAGTGCACATAGGTTGTTTTGTTCCACCAGTTCCCACATCCACCCTTTGATTTCCTCATTAGAAACTATTTTTTGCATCTTCTGGACATCCTGGTCTGACTGACTGAAGAGCTGATGCACCTAACTGCTTGCCTACTCCCTCAGCTGCTGACTACTCCTGAGCCATTTGCCCAATGCCACACCACCTCAAATTGTTTGCCTTCTCACTTGGCCATCCAACCACTGTTACTGTCCTAAACCTGGCATACACATGTTGCATGGCTACAAACATATTTTCTGCTCTCTTGGGTAGTTGCGCACTACTGATGCAGTTTGCTCACTTCCCTGGCTGCTCCCACCCTTTGTCAACAGCGATTCAAGCGTGCATGAAGAGAGCAGAAGCAGATGCAAGCAGCCTCAGGACTGTGTCTTTTGTCTTCATGGGGGCATTTCTGTGGGGATTTACTAGCATGGTGGTTTCATAACTTCAGCACAATGGGCAGTGACCTGGCGAATCAGCAATAGTGGGTCAGACCAGGTTGGGAAATGTTTTTGAGAATAAGTTGCCCATGGGCAACCATGATCTACAATTTGGTTGTCCAACATAGATTTTCTGCTGTTCTGCAATTTTTAAGCAAATTCCACCACCATGTGTTATTGAGGTTTACATTGTCATAGCTTTCATGATCATGACCAGCTTCAAGTACTGTAAATTATAAGAATTATGCAAACAAATACAACACATTAACCATGTTTAGAGACTGAGGCATGACTTTATTAACAAATTGGGACCTGCAATAACCACTAACAAGTCAAGTAACAACCTAAAGTATTGGCCGACTAACTGGCAATATTTTAAAGCGACAATTCATAATCTTTTTAGATGTTTTTTTTTATCCTTTGTTGTAGCACAGCCAGTCCCATGCAGCCAGGTGTGCAACCAAAAATCAAAGCTCTTCTTAAATGAGCTGACTGCTGATGTTTTTCACAGAGGCTGCAGTGATGTGCTTAACTGCTTTCCCTTGATGCTTCTATCTATATTGCCAGTAGCAGCAAGCCTTTAAAGAGCATCTGACTTGCAAAATGTTCCTGGGTGACACTGGAGTTGCTCCCTCCCTCCCTCCTTTCCCACAGACAAGTCTACTGCTAATCTCACTCTCTGATTTAGTGATACAGTATTTTTTGTGCGCAATAGAACTACCAAAAAAAAAAAAAAGCGCTATCCGCTGGTTCAAAAAAATTCTCCCAAAACAATGAAAAGTGCTGATATGTAATTTATTTAGTGGACTAGCTGTATTACAGTTTTAAAGCTAGCCCACTAAAGAAATTACATTTGAGCACTTTTAATTGTTTTGGGAGCATTTTCTGAACCAGCAGATAGCATGCTTTTTTTTTTGGGGGGGGGGGTAGTTCTATGGTACAGCATTGTAAACTGCAGCTCTGTTTTCTACTTGCAAGGAGTGCGCTGGAGTTTTTTTCATCCCCCATCTATCCTTACCAGATTGGCAGGTAGTTTCTGCTGCTTACACTGCTTTGACAATAATTGAGACCTTGGCTCCATATAAGGCCTTCTGTTGTATGTGAAGGGTGAAAATTCTGACTGTGCTGCAGTTAGAATTCCTGTGTTCCATAGCAAACATTCCATCTCCTGAATGTGTGGAAAGACAACTAATTGACAGGTAGGGAGGGACTCCTTTTTACTAGTTACGTTTAACAAAAGAAAATACCTGCTTTAATTTTTTATGGCTTTTTTTTTTCCATTTGTTTCTGTTTGCCCATTTTATAAGTGCACTAAGACACTCAAGGTCATTGGTTGTTTGGGGTTAATGCACGTCAAGTTGCTAAAGGCACTCAGCCCAAGTACCTTGTGCCTCATTACACGAGGAGGCGTGCATTCATCCCTGACAACCAATGCCCTGTTGTGTCTTAGCTATTGCTTACATCTGCACCCTGTATGGAAGCATTGCTTCATCAAGGCAGCAGCCATTTCAAGGATTCTTGAGGGCAAAGTGATGTTGCTGAGTGGCACGTTGTATGTTGTTAACCTCAGCTTTTCCCTCGGTGACACCACTTTCTGTTGCAAGATTCTTTGAAATACCTGCTGCCTTGATTTAATTTATGGATGATTTTGATATGTTCATCTCAGGACTGCTGACACCTGCAGGTAGGGTTACCACCTGTCCTGATTTTCACAGGACAGTCCTGATTTGGGCAGCTGAGTCCTGCAAAGGAAAAACATGAAAAATTCTGCATGTCCTGACTTTATAGTAGAAAAATATTTTCCTAACTTTTCTCTAAATGTTGTAGAAAACTATAATACCTTAATGAAAATGCCTTAAAATGATAAGAAACAATTGAAGCAACTAATAAACTACAATACGTGGCCTTAATTCTAACTATATAGAGAGAACAAGTCTGTTGCATTGGTCGAGGTTATGTACTATCTTGCAAAAAATCATGTTTCAGTAAGAAACATTTCAATTTGGGCTTCTTAAAAGGTGGTAACCCTACCTGCAGGGAAGCCTAATACTGCATTTGAAAGATCATATTATTCACTTTCAAAATTTGAGAGACCTGGCTCACTTTCTTTCCATCTGTCTGTCTGTCTACTCTATCTATCTATCTATCTATCTATCTATCTATCTATCTATCTATCTATCTATCTATCTATCTATCTGTAGTGATGGGTGAAGTGGCCCCAATTTGCTCCACGAAGTGATCCACGGAGTGAAGGCGAATTCGCGGAGTGCTCCCCAACATGTAGCAGAGTACTTCTCGTTATAATGGGTAACCCGAAGTCCCTTGAAAACAATGATTTTGCATTACTCCGCCTTCCCAAACCACTACTCCACACCAATTCTTAAGGCGAAGTACATTGAAAACAATGTACTTCACCTCACTTTACCTTCTTTTTAAGCTCCAAAGGTGATTTTACAGTGATTCATGGGATTTCAGGTCACATGGGCTCTAGATTGTTCTGAACAGCCTCAGTGTGGAGTAGTGTCTGTAGGAAGCTGTAGGAGACAATCTGTTCTAGAGCTCTCTGCGATTCAAACCTTCAAAAAGCTGTTAAAAAAGCCTTTTTTGAGTCATTTTTTTGCTGAAACTTTAGTTCATTGATTATACGAAACCCTCCTGTGCTCATATCATCGAGCGTTTATTGTTTGTGTATGGATTTTGAATATTAATGTACAACATTCAGTCTGTGTACTGAGAGACAGTGGAAGTGTGCTTTGGGGAAGGGGCGTATCTGTGGTGTAGTTAGATTAACTTGGAGAAAAAGACAGTGTTTTTTGTTTTGGTGATATTTTTCTTGTAGAACTGTGTTAATGTACACACAGTAATATTTTCAACATTTCTTGCCATTTTTTTGCTGATTGTTGTGGTGCAGCAGTGCATAATTTTAGTTTGTTTAAAATATGTGGTTATATAACCGAAGTTCTCAATTTGCTATGCATTACTTAGTGTGTGTGTGTGAGTATGTGTGTGACACATGTCATCAAATCAGACACCTTTTCTTGTGCCACATAATAATTTCAGCAATGTGAAGCTGTTATCCACTGCAGCTGTGTGATTTTTGTACTTCTTTGTGGTATCTTTACTGGTACTAGTACTAGTGACTGTTACTGCAGCAGTGCAGTACATAGCCCCCCTCCGCGACACACCCCAACCGGCAAAGGTATTCTTTTCCAGATTTGAATTTCTGATGGTGAGCACTGGTTAGGTGTTGTGCCTTTGTGTCTGCATCTCTTCAGTACACAGTGCAATCTTAATCTGTCTGTGCATTTGCATCTCTTTAGGGCCCAATCTCTATCTGTAATTTAAGTCACAGTTGTTTCTTTGGCTTCCCTTCAGAGTACTGGACATGATAGTAAGGAAGTCCAAGGTAGGACAATACAGTACAAAGTTTTACATTTCTACTATTATTCCCCTAAGAGACTAGCCTCCCTGGGTTTTCAACCAGATGGGAAATGCTGGAGGTGCCAAAGGGGTGATGCTGACCTTCTACATATGCTCTGGTCCTGCCCTTGTGTGAAAGAGGTCTGGAATGTAGTACATAAAGTATGTGAATCTGCTCTTGGAATAAAATTCCCCTTTACCCCTAAATTCCTCATATTTGGGATAAAGGAAGAATCTGGAGGTTTAAACAAACAGTTGAATTCCATTATATGGTCAGCAGCTCTGTCTCTTAAGAGGATTTTACTCTCACATTGGAAATCCTCTAACCCCCCTAGTTATAGAGACTGGGGTATCAAAATGAGTGAAGTCATTAACAAAGAAAGATTGGCTCTGAGAGCTATGGGTAAACATGAATTGTTTGATAGAATCTGGGCTTTCTTCCTAAATTATCTTGTCCTCCCATAATATAAGGAATTAAATATTCTTCTAGATGCAGTCTAGGAACTTTTTAGTGCAGTTTCTTGAATTTTTAAGGTGTTAATACTTCACATGAGAACTGATGTATACAGTACTTGATTTTTTTCTTACACCTGTATAATTCGCTATGTTGATTGATGTTTTTTGTGGTATTTGTACTGTAAACCTTTTTACTATAACCTTAATAAATTCTTTACAGCAAAAAAAAAAGAGTACTGGACAGGTGTGGTGCTTAATTCTGCATGAACATTGTACTCATTAATATGCGTTTTTAAGTCAGGACCATCATCATGAGTCACTCGTGATACCAATCACGTTCTTCATCATCACGGTCACAAATGCAGTCACAAATCATGACTCATGATCATTCACGTTACTAATCACAACATTAATTTTTTTCTAGTTACTTGTATGTATTGTAAGCCTGTTTTGTAGTATGTCCCCAGGCTTCACCACCCCACCATTGTACTCATTGATACATGTTTTTAAGTCTGGGAGTTTTAAGCTACAGCTCATTGGGGAAGTACAGCCGTAGGCATTTGCGTTCCCAATGCAGTTTCATACTGGTAATCTCACACGATCGACACCGAATCATGTTCTTCATTATCATGGTCACAAATGCAGTCACAAATCATGATTCACGATCATGTCATGAATCACAACATTTATTTTTTTTTAATAGTTACTTGGATGTATTGTAAGCCTGTTTTGTAGTATCTCTCCAGGCTTCAACACCCCACCATTGTACTCATTAATGTTTGTTTTTAAGTCAGGGAGTTGGACAGTGTCTGCAGTACATACACAGACTGGAAAGAAGACTGACTGACTGCACACATGCAGTTTAGCAAAGTATACTTGCACTGCTCAGAATACAAAGTGTCCCACATAAGGAAGACAACAAAAAAGGGCATAATTACATGCAAGGGTCGGGATGGTGGAGGAATACATTTTATAACACAGCAAGGAAGGTGTGGGGGGCACATGGTGTGAAGAAAAAAAAACTAATGTGGGATCCCATGGTGATCCAGCAGCAGTTCCAGCATGGACATAATTTGCAACTGATGTCCATCTATGTGATCCAGTCGCTGCTCCACAGCACTCACCCTCTCATTGTTCTCCTCGACAGCACTTCAGAGAACTGCCAAGTCAGCCTGTGTTACATGCAGTTCTCTGGGGTCCACACATTCTACAGGCTGACCTGCTGATGGTGGTGGTGGTGGTGGTGGTGGGGGTGGTGGTGCTGGTGGAGCAGCAGGTGCTGCTGTGGTCCTCCTCTTCTTAGGGATGCTGCAATGCACAGCTGCACCCTCTGCTACAGAATGGCCAGCAGGTGCAGGCAAGGTCTGTTCTGTGGCAGCCTGCCACTCCAATTGCTGGTGATTGAGCATATGGGTGTGCTGGCTCCCAGTCCCCAGATGACTCCCACGGGGCGCCACGGCACACCTCCATCTCACATAGGCAGCACTTGACCACACTGCTGTCCCCCCCGACACAGTCAAAAAACTGCCAAACAATGGAGGTGCGGGAAGGACCAGACACAGGCAGGGGATGACCAGATGAACTGGCAGCCAGCTTATCAAGGTGCTGAACAGGGATGGGATTCACACCTAGGCCCAGGGGAACAGGCACATCCTGCTTCAGAGGACCTGGTGCTGGACTTGGTGGTGGTGGTGGTGGTGATTCAACTGCCTCAGAGTCAGGACAGGAGGCAGTGCTGGCCCTGCTTCCTGGGGGGGGAACACTCACAAGTTTTGAGCTGTCTAACAGGAATGGGCACCCATGCCCTCTGCACATGCACACGGTACAACGCTTACCACTACCACGCTCTCCCAAAACTGCCCCCGCCCCAGACATTCCCTCACCCTGGTCCATCTCTCCTACTGAGCTGTCTCAGTCCAAGCAATCACTACTTACACTGTCACACAACACACACACAGCCACACAGACACAGATAAACAACTACTTATAAAGGTAAGAAAAATACAAAATTTCAGAAAGAACAAATTAAGTAAAAAAGAGTACCGAAAAGACAACAAAATGTAGCTTTTAAAAAAGAAGAATCAACATTTATATAGCACTTTTTCATACATCCAAAGCACTTTACAAGCAATGCTAGACTGGTAGTGAAGTGACTAAATGTGTGGTGGCGGCCATATTGCACATCATCGCCCACACACAGCCTGGATAATTGCATGAACTGGTTTATGGGAAAGGAAATGTTGGCCAGGACACCGGGAATGTTCCCTGCCCTTTATGAAGAGTGCCCTGAGTTCTTTTACTTCCACCTGGGCACCCACCAGGATGGGCAGAAGGGACCTTGGTTTAATGTCTCATTCGAAGGACGGCACACCCCAGCAGTACAGCACCCCCCAATACTGCACTCGGATGCCAGCAATTTTTAGGTGCAAGTCCAGTGCCGGTGTGGGACAAGAACCCATGACCTTCTGGTCCAGAGGCAGATGTGCTACCAACTGAGCCACGCTGACACCAAAGCTGTTGGGTCTAAATCAAAGTTTAAATCTCCTCCTCGCTCTGATCTCAAAGTATCAGCAGTCACAAAACACACTACTCTCTCTCTCCGTCTGCACAAAAGAAAGTAAAAGTGTCTGCTTGTGTGACTCACTTTCTTTCTGCCTAGCTAAAGAGCATGTGACTTACTGTACTGTAAGCCATGTGATGTGTGTGGGGGGCTGCCAATTCTGAAACACCAAGTGGATCACTTAGAATCATAATGAGGAACGTGAAGTCCATTAAAAACAACGACTTCACCTTACTTTGCATTGCCATTCCGCCTTAACGCAAAGTGATGATGGCAAGGTGGAGTGAGCACTTTGCATTGCCCACTCCACATAGCAGAGTGCAACACGAAGTGCCCACTTCGCATTCACTTCACCGGTGGAATTTAAATTCACTGCATCTCTATCTATCTATCTATCTATCTATCTATCTATCTATCTATCTATCTATCTATCTATCTATCTATCTATCTACCTATATTTGCCTGTCTGTCTATCTGTCTGTCTGTCTGTTCCTCTGACTATCTGCCTGCCTGCCTGTCTGTCTGACTGTCTACCTACCTACCTGTCTGTCTGTCTAGTTATCTATCTCTCTGTGTATTGTCACCAGCCTTTCACGCCCTGCCTAGGTTTGAGTACAGTTACTATGTTGCAAAAACATTAAATGAACATCTAACAGAGTATCTGAATCTGCAGTGTTTCAGGCTCCAGTATGTCTTCAGGAGGCTGCTGACACATGATTGACTGGTCTTGTATCTTTGTGCTGGGTAATTAGAATATATGCTACCTACCTATAAAGGGGTGAGACAGAGAGGGCAGCAGTTAGTTTCTGGGTTCTGGTTCCAGAGGACTGGACAGACAAGAGAGCGGACAGCGAGAGAGAGTCAGAGATCAGAATGTAGAGAAGTACTCAGACTTCACCTGCCCTTGGTGGAGGAAGAGATTCTGCTTCCTTGGGGTGGGTGGGGGGGTAGGCTAGAGAAATGAGAGTAGAAAATTGAAGAGAAGACAGAACAGCCCTTATGATTCCACGTACATGGGATGAGATACCTGAAGCTAAGCAGATCCACAAGGACCTCAAGAGAGCTGCCTGAGGTCCTTGCGGATGTGCTTCGGGTTCCATAGTGGAATGGTGATGTGGTGGAGAAGGAGGTGTCCTATAAAGCATTATAAATCACTATTGTGATTTCAACCAATCAGTGCACAGAGCCACTATACCTTTTATCCTGTGTACAGTGTGTTCTCATGCAGGAGTGTTAGGAGGGGGAACTCCACTTCAGTGTCAGGGGAGAACGGCACAATAAAATGAAAGTAACGTCTCCAAACATATTTTAAATCACAGGAGCTAAAACTGAGTTATTTATAGCAAGGTAATAGGGCCTCTGAAGGATAACTCTTATGGGATAAGAGGCTCCTCTTACATACGAACATACGAAACTGCCGGCAGAAAAAGGCCCACAAAGGTCTGTCAAGTCTGCCTGATTGTGCAACTCTTAGTTTCATATCACTATAGCTGCCCCACCCCTACCCAAACCCTCCCTTTCTCCTCTTTCCTTGTCCTTCACCCCCTTTGTGTTCTTGTCTGTACTAACCTTACCCTTGACTCTATCCCAACCCTGCTTAAAGCTATCCACTGTCCTTGAAGCAATTAACTCCTCAGGCAGTGCGTTCCAACCCACCACCACTCTCTTTGTGAAGTAGTGCCTCCTCATCTCCCTCCTAAACCTTCCCCTTCCAACTTCAGACTATGTCACTAGTGACTCTTCCCACTTTTAAGCAGAACAATCCTCCCTCTCTGACTTTGTTTATGCCTTTCATATACTTAAGGTCTCTATCATGTCCCCTCTTACCCTTCTGTCTTCCAGCGAGCAACTTTTCCTCATACAGCAACTCCCCTAGTCCCATGATCATTTTTGTAGCCCTATGCTGCACCCTCTCCAGTAATCTCACATGCTTTTTGAGGTATAGGCACCAGTATTGTACACAGTACTCCAAGTGTGGCCTCACCAGTGATCTATACAATGGCAGGATGGCCTCTCCCTTTTGAGAGTTGATCCCCCTGGCAATGCACCCCAGCATCCTATTTGCTGTTGCTGCCACCCTCCTACACTGTGCTGATACATTCACGTCCCCTGTGACTACTGCCCCCAGGTCCCTTTCCTTCTCTGAAGCCGCTACCTGCACTCCCCCCAGGCAGTTGCTGTTCCTGGGACTTCTGGCTCCAAGCTGCATGACCTTGCACTTCTTAGCATTAAACCCCAACTGCCACTCCCTAGACCAGTGTTCAAGTTTAGCTAGATCCTCTCTGAGTGCCTGCCTCTCTTCCTCATTGTCCACTTGTGCACAGATCTTAGTGTCATCCACGAACAGGCTGATCTTACTCTTGACTCCCTCTGCAATGTCTACAGTGAAGACATTGAACAAAACAGGGCCCAGCACTGAACCCTGTGGTACTCACTTGTTACTGGCCTTGGCTTGGATGTCTCCCCCGCTACAACTATGCTCTGTTGTCTGCCCTCCAGCCAGCTCTCAGCCCACCCCACCAGTTTCCCCCACACCCCCATGTCCCTCAGCTTGCTCATTAGTCTCCTGTGTGGCACCAAGTTGCAAGCCTTGCTGAAGTCCAGATACAGGACATCCACAGTGTGGCCTTTGTCAACTGCCCTAGTGACCCAGTCGAAGAAGTCGATCAGGTTTGTTTGGCAAGATCTTCCCATGACAAATCCATGCTGTCACTCATCCTGCAGATCATTGCTATTGAGAAAGGTTATCAACCTCTCCTTCAGAATGGTCTCCATCAACTTCCCCACTATGGAAGTCAAGCTCACCGGTCTGTAGTTACCCGGTTGGTCCTTGAGTCCACTCTAGTGAAGGGGCACCACGTGAGCCATCCTCCAGTCCCTTGGTGCATTCCCCATTTCCAAAGAGGTGTTGAACAGGTCCATCAGAGGGCCTGCCAACACCTCTACCAGTTCCTTCAGGACCCTTGGGTGTACACCGTCTGGTCCTGGTGCATTTTCCACCCACAAGGTTTTAAGGCCCATCAGAACTCTATCCTCTTGGATGACCCCATCTGTTATCTCTGCCCCTTCCACCTTTGCCCCCTTTCCCCTGTGGTATTGGGCTGTCCCTTTCTTTTGTGAACACCAAGCAGAAATACTCATTGAGTGCCTCTGCCTGATAGTCCCCTTGTTCTGCCCATCCTCCCCTCTCTTGACTCTAACAATGCCATCCCTACAACTCATCTTCTCCCTTATGTATTTTAAAAAAAACTTTTCCCCCTCTCTGATCCCCTGGACCAACTTCAGCTCCTTTGCTGCCTTGGCTGCTCTGACTGACCTGGTCACCCCCCTAGTTGCTTTGGTGTACACTTCTCTATCCTCCTCATGCCCAGATTTTTTGAACTTAATGAAGGCCAGTCTTTTTTCTCTCATGTTCTCCTCCACATCCTTGCTGAACCAGCAAGGTTTTTTTGACCTGGACTGCTTACTCTGAGATTTGGCACACGGGTTTGTGGCCTCATTTAGCTCCTTCCTAATGATTGTCCACTTCTGTTCAGCATCCATCCCTGGATTAATTTCAGCTAAATACCCCTCTAGGATGCTGCCCATTCTGGCAAAATCTGCCTTCTTGAAATCCAACACTCTTGTTCTGGTCTTAGTCGACTCCTTCCCTGTGTTGAGGAGGAACCACACTGAGTGGTGGTCGCTTCTTGCTAGATGGTCCTGTACCACCACATTCTAGACTTGGTCCCCATTTGTTAGCACCAAGTCCGGTATGTTTCCTTCCCTAGTAGGATCCATCACCCCCTGCACTAAGTAGCTGTCTTGGATAGCCTCCAGCAGCACCTGCTCCATGGCATGTACTGTAGTTACTGTCTGCCAGTCAACCCCAGGTAGGTTGAAGTCTCCCACTATAACTGTATTCACTTTGCCACTGACCTTCCTGATTTGCTCCCCCAGCTCCCTATCCACCTCCTCGCTCTGTGAGGGTGGCCAGTACACCACCCCCATCTTTCTTACCTTTAGGGTTCTGGAGCAATTCCCATATGGCATCTGGCCTCCCCTCATCCCCTTCCTCCCTACATAGAAACATAGAATTTGACGGCAGATAAGGACCGCTTGGCCTACCTACTCTCTCCATTTCCCTACCTAATGGATAAGCTGCAGATCCTAGTTAACCAACAGCCTACTTCCTCCTACCCTCAACTAGAATTAGTTCAGAAGGCATAAGGTGCGCGCAAGGATAGAGATGCACGAGCAAGAGTAGCCAACTCAATTTAAACAAAAAAAAAATGCTCAGCACTCAAAATCCAGTGTTTTCAAAAACAAAGTGCTATATTTATTAGCCAGGTGCTCGGCGATAAACCACTTACCCCAGCGCTTCGACTCTAATCCAGGTCCTCCTCAGGGGGCGTGTTTCAATATCAACAAGACATAGGTACAATTTATTAGTGTGAATTTAAAGTGACAGGCACCATAGTGCAAAGTTTGAGACAAAAAACATAAAAAACTTGAAAAATGTGACAGACAGCATTAGATTTTTGTTTGACAACTTACACTTAAACAGGATCAAGTAATAAAATTCACTTGGGATAAATGATAAATACAAAATTCCAAATTTCAAAATTCAAGCCGTGATTAGTTCAAAGAAGTCAGATATGTCATGGACAGAGATTAGCATTAGATCATTACTAGAAAGGAAATACAGAGGCAAATACACAGGAATTTAAATTACTACAGACTCTTCTAAGTGGAGTGCTGGAATTCATAACAATTTTATAAAAATAAAAAATAATTCAGGCTATATATATACATATATATATATATTTATATGTATACAGTCTGGAAATTCAAAGGAAGTAGCAGGATGATTTTATTTATAAATCAAGTTGATGGAAAATCTATCTAATGTTATACTAACCATGGGTCAAGGTGAAAATAAGGGAAAAGTGAGGAAAAAGGAAGGAGGAAAAAAGGAGGCGGGGGTTTCAGAAACAACCTACAAGGTTCATTATGAAAAATTTTCATTTGAAAATAGGGTTAGCTCTGTGTGAGTCCAAATCATGGAAACTAAGCCTAGATGGAAATTTACATACTGAGAAGATAGGGTTTGAAAAATGGGACCTGTTATATGTTTTTTGGTTTCCCCAAGTTCAGATAAGTGCTGAATTGTTCCTTGCTTTGTGGGCGTACAAAAACTGTAGCTCTCACTTTGCATTCTCAGGATTAAGGAGTTTTCCACACCAGATTCCTAAAATAAAATGAAAAATAAACAAGAAAAGAGAGCATTCATAGAAACATAGAAGTTGATGGCAGATAAGGACCGCAAGGCCCATCCAGTCTGCTCATTTCTTTTTCTACTTTATGAATGTGCCATAGGCCTCTGCTCTGTCAATGGCCTATCTATTCATACTCATCTGTATTGTTCCCTTATGCCTATCCCATGCTTGTTTGAAGCCCTGCACTCTATTCATATCCACCACTTCCTAAGGTAGGCCGTTCCATGCATCCACCACCCTTTCTGCGAAAAATAACTTCCTCACATTACCCCTTAATCGGCCTCCCTCTAATCTCATGATATTATACTTATTCACAGGTAAGGAGTAAAATCAATGTCCTCATTCAGACCAATTGGTGTAGCTGTTTCCAACAGTAACATCCATTTAGTTTCCCTTTGTGAGAGTGTTTTCACTCTATTTCCTCCTCTGGGATGTCTTTGTATGTGTTCCAGAATAGTGAATCTGAAAGTATCAGGCACGCTGCTGTATACATGAAGAAAAAAGTCACCTAGTGCATTATAAACATTTTTGTTCACAATAACCCTGATGTGGTCCTGCATCCTCTGTTTGGCCGGCCTAGTAGTTTGGCTTACGTAATAACAGGGGCAGGAGCACAAGCAGATGTAAATCACAAAGGGTATACTACATGTCATGAAACTGTCAATCCTGAACATTTTCTCATTTTTAATAAATATGGTTCCTGTCTGTAAATACTGACAGACATTGCAATTTCCACATGTATGTACACCCTTTGCGTTTGGTAACCAATTTCTAGTAGCCTGTTGGTCTGTTGTGGGGGTGAAATGGTTCCTAGTTATTTTATCTCCTATGTTTCTTCCTTTGGAGAAAGTAACTCTGGGCTGTGGATTAATTTAATCCCTAAGCACATGATCGGACAGTAATAGGGGCCAAAATTTGTGAATTATCCCCCCCACTTTCCCAAACTAGAACTGCCTTATGTTTGTCCCATACATTCTTGAATTCCACCACTGTTTGTGACTCCGCAACCTCCTCAGGAAGGCTGTTCCATGCATCCACAACCCCCTCTGTCAAAAAATACTTCCTCACATTACCTTTGACCCATCCCCCTCTATCTTCAAATTGTACCCCCTTGTTCTTGCACCTCTCTTTTTCTGAAAGATGCTTCCCTCTTGGACTTTGTTGATTTCCATGAGGTACTTGAATGTTTCTATTATGTCCCCCCTCTCCCTCCTTTCCTCAAGGGTATACACATCAAGCTCCTTTAGTCTCTCTCTCTCTTCTTATGTCTTCTGGTGCAGACCCTGCACCATTTTAGTTGCCCTCCTCTGGACAGCCTCCATCCTGTCTATGTCCATGCAGAGATGGGGTCTCCAGAACTGCATGCAATACTCCAGATAGGGTCTCACCCACTGTCTGTACAGCGGGATAACAACTTCCTGTTTTCTACTGGCGATGCCTCTCCCTATGCATCCCAGTATCCCGCCAGCCCTCCTTACTGCCATCTCACATTGCTTGCCCACCTTTAGGTCCTCTGATACGACTATCCCCAGGTCCCTTTCCATTTTTGTTCGCTGTTAGTATCTCGCCCCCACTGTGTACTCTTCCCTTGGGTTTTTGTTTCCCAGGTGCATTACTTTGCGCTTCTTTGCATTGAATCTAAGCTGCCATACATTTGACCATTCCTCCAACCTTGCCAAGTCCCTTCTCATTATTTCCACCCCACCTTGTGTATAAACCCTGTTGCAGGTCTTTGTGTCATCTGCAAAGAGACATATATTTCCTTCCAGTCCCTCTGCAATGTCACTTATAAAGACATTAAAGAGGACCGGTCTTAGCATTGAACTCTGTGGTACCCTACTAGTGACCCCTTTCTTCAGAGTGGTCTCCATTTACTATTACCCTCTGTGTCCTGTTGTCCAACCAATTTGTTACCCAGGCTACCACACTGGGACCCACTCCAAGGCTGGCTGGCTTGTATATTTAATCTTTTGTGTGGGACTGTGTCAAATGCCTTGCTAAAGTCTAGGTAGGCCATGTCCACAGCCCCTCCCTGGTCTACTACTTTGGTCACCCAGTCAAAGAAATCTATTAGATTCATCCCTTGTACACAGTACCCCATCCCTGACATAAATAGCCACCCCTCCCGGTCCCTGCGGAACACCTTGTATCCCAGGATTGTGAGATCCCAGTCATGGTATTGGGTGGCCCAGGTCTCCGAGATGGTAGTAATAGCTACCTCCCCCTCTGCCATCATTGCCTGGAACTCTGCTACCTTGTTTGCTAAGCCGCTTGCATTCAAGGATACTACAGTCTACCTTGTGTCCTGTCCCTCGTCTTCCTGTCTCTCTCCCTTCCACTTTTGTCTTGGAAACTTCCCCTCATTCTCCTCCTCCCTCTCTGGGGGGGGGGCAAGGCTTTCCAGTCTCCCCTGGAAGATGCCTCCTCTCTGCTATTGGACTCAGCCCCCTCCTCCTCCTCAGTTTAAATTTAAGTTGTCTTTAATGTACTTGTCCAGTAATCCTTTGCTGAAATGTAATACCTGCAGTTAAGGTACACACCTCAGCCAATTTCAAACACAAACACTCACCAATCTTCCAGCAAACAAATTCTCCTAGTCCTGCTCACACAAAATGGGGACTCCGACTGGGGGTTTGGACAGACAGAACTGCAGACCTCACAGTCAGAGTCTCTTATACCATAAGAGACATCCCTCAGAGGCCTATTAACTTATATAAGATTGCATGGAAGGGGGTCAAGAAAAAATCCTCCCTGTATATGTTAATGTTGTATGCCCCCGGGGCAGGTCACAAATGCCGTGTGGTGCTCCACCAGTAAGGTTACTTCTGTTGCCCAGGGATTTCAAGAAAGTTTGCCCTATTGTGAGATGGGACTAAGGGTAGGATTCAAAGGAAGCCTAGTTTAGATATCATAATGTAACATCTGCTTCCAGACTAAAAGAGTGGGGAATTCTTTGCATAAGTAGCAGGATTGCAGGTAGGTTTAACAATATGGCACAATGCCCCCTGCTATGTCTGTTCTGTACATTTCCTGTTTTGTTGTGCTGTAATGCAGAGAGACAGTAAACTGAAGGAGGGTGCCCTAACAAAGGGATCAGATATGTGTGCCCCAGAAGAAACGATCCCTGTGTGTATGTATGTGTGGTCTCTTCCAGGAAACAATCAATAAAGTTACTGTGGCTGCTTTCCTCCACATCTGGGTGTGGACAATCCAATTTGTTCTGTAGGAAACTTCATTTGATGCACAGTGCCCTTAAGGATCTCTTAGTGAGGTACCCTTGTACCCAGACACTTTCTAGATTGAATGTCTGATGCCTCTTGATGCCAGGACTTAATGACACTTACAGAGATCTGGTGGATAATGACAGAGGTATCAGGTTAGTAGGCTAAAGACTATTCTGAAGGGATAGGCCTGACAGAAAAAGGGGCGGGGTAGCTCTCTTCATATGTGAGGGAGTCACTGTGGAGGGCAAAGTAGACATGGAGTGGGGTAGTGCCACAAAGAACATATGAATGAATAAATAAAATGTATTTTATACAGGTATTTTAATTGTTGGGGTATAATCCTATTTACAACAATCTCCTGTACAAAACATATTAAAATACAAACATACATACAAACATTTAACATATAACTTATAATATCTATCGCTTACATTTCATAACCTCAGAAGTTGCTTTTGTTTAAAAACATAGACAAGCATGGTCTAAATAATTTTTCAAAACCTTTCAGAAAGTGCAATATAAGGAGATACTTTTCAAATTCTTTGGTAACTTATTCCAGGATATGGACATAGAATACTAAGACATAGCATCCCCGTATCTATTATATGATCTAACAATTGGAATGTTTAAACTATGATTTCTCAACTTATATCCCTTTTCCACTTCATAAGTGAAGTTCACAGTACCCCCTTGTTTCAAGTTTTTCATCTGGTATATTAGTTTATGGCACCAGGTTAACCAGATATAACTTTTTTTCTCTTCTGGGTGCAACCAGCCTAATTTCTTAAACAGTGTACAATGATGTGTTCCATGTTTACTCTTTATTGCAAATTTTTCCAATTTATAATAAAGTTGTTTTAACTTGTTTAATTCAATTTTGTTAGCATTTCTATATACTATCAGACCATACTCTATCACAGGAATCAACATGTGATTCACAATTTTCTTTCTTGTCTCAGTTGTTAAACAGTTTGCTACTCTCCTTAAGGCCCCTAGTTTTTGATTAGTCTTCTTGACTAATGATTTTATGTGTTTTTTAAATTTTAATTTGTTATCTGCTATTAATTTCAAATATTTATAACTGGTTGCATTTTCCATCCTGAGCCCGTTGCCAAACCTCACATCCAAGGTCCCGCTCTGGAATTTTTTGTTGCCAGATTGAAAGTATAGACATTGGCCCAGTTTGTGGTGCAAGCCCCTGCGCCGCTCAACATAGTTGCGCTGGGGTGTGGCCAGGGCGATATTCAACGGAGTTGCTCTATGGCTCAACTGCTTTGAATATTGCCCCCTGGCCACCCCCACTGTGCATGGCGCAGTGGAACTGCGCCAGCGCAAGTGGTCAGAATGGAGCATTGAGTTGCGGTGGTGCAAGTTCCATTGCGCCATGCACAGCATCTGCGATATTCAAAGGGTGACATGCAAATGGGGCCATAATTTATGCAAGGTGCATGAAGGGCCATTTGCATCTGATTACAGCCCCATTTGCATGCCATTAGCATGCAGGTGTGCCGATCCCCGATGACTTGCACCTGATGCCCTGCCAGGCATCGGCCGTCGGGGACTGACGCCCCCTGCAGCCCAATCGCAGGACGTCCCCTAAGGGACGATGAATGTCTCCTATCCCTGGTGGTCCAGTGGACCGCGATTAGCCTAATCGCAGGCATAACAGTAACCCCCACCCCCGAGTAGCCCAATCAAGGGAATAAGTGTAACCCCCACCCCAATTAGCCGATCACGGGCATCAGACCCCAAGTCCAATATCCCTGGTGGTCCAGTGGACCGTGAGTAGCCAATCATGGGCACAACAGTGTTCCCCCTCCCGAGTAGCCCGGTCGCAGGCATAATGTAACCCGCCCCTCATTAACCCGATCGCGGGCATCAGATTCCCCAACCCCAACATCCTGGTGGTCCAGTGGACGAATGGAGCCCGATGCAGGGAGGCATTCCTCACCCCAAGTGTAAATCCCTGGTGATCTAGTGGAGCCCCCACCCCACCCGCCCACTGAGCCCCACCACCTCCTCCCCATCAGCCAGCATCCCGCCGCACCGCCGCCCATCATTCTGACTGACAGCAGCATGGCTGCACGCCCATTGCTCAGAGCATGAGCCAATGGGCATGCAGCCTATATCATATTAGTCAGTCCAGATATGTGACATTCACATATCTGACCGCCTAGTAGTAGTGGTGCACACCCATTGGCTCATGCTCTGAACCAATGGGCGTGCAGCCATACTGAGCTTTCAGTCGGCGGGCAGTGGGGTGGCAGGCGGGTGGAGTGCTGCTGCCCGCCGGCTGATGGGGGGAGCGGGGTGGTATGTATATATTTATAATTTGAGATAACTGTAAAAAGCTAGAGGTTACTTGGGTGCAAATGCCCAAGCCTTTTGCAGTTGCTGTGGGGACCTCAGGAAATTCTCAATGTTCTAGCAGCTCCTGAAATTTACAAAGGACAGGAAGCTTGCAAAGGATGGGGGTCGAAAAGAGTTACAAAAACAGCTAAGCTGAGCTGTAAGGGAGATTTTTTTACAAGAGATTGTATTTTTATTCTGTATATAGATATTCTGAATAGGTTTATTTTATTTTGCATTACTGCAACTACAAATAAACAGTTTTGTGGAATTTTACAACTGCTCCTGGGTTTTCTCTATGCTTCATGAACTGTGCCTTGATGACAGGCCTGATGTCTCAAACCAGAACTCCATACTACTCAGGTCTTCCTGAAGTTTTTGTTCCAGCTGTGGGCAACTGCATGCAGATGCCATCAACATGGTGTCGTCCACATACAGGCGCACCCCTCTGTTTTTAATATTCCTTTCCAGAGCATTCACATAGACATTAAAAAGCAATGGGCCCTGGATGGATCCCTGTGGTAACCCCCCCCCGCCGAATTACCCTCTTGATTTGTGTAACACAGATACCATTAACAATACATTGTCTCCTATTAGATAAGTATGATTTAAATCAGTACAATGGTTCTTGATGTACACCTATTTCTAGCAATCTGTCCAACATTGTCTGGTGGTCAACCAGGTCAAAGGCTTTGTTGAGGTCCACAAATACTGCCTCTGGTAATCTCATTAGGGGAAAAGGGAGGCAAAAGAGTTACCTTTATGGGTCTGCTACTGATTCCCTAAAAAAGTTAAAGAGGAGCATGATGTCCACCTAGTTGGGGGAATTATAAGAGACACATCTGGTGCAGTGGTAATCTTGAGGGGGCAGTTCAATCTCCCAGCGTTGACTGGTATCTTGTGAAGACTAATGGCAGGGCTAAGACTGAGTTCATGTCAAGCACTGCTTCCTAGAACAGCATGCCCAACAAAAGACTAGGTTTGAAGAAATGACTACAACTGGGCAAGCTCTCTAGTGACAGTTAAGGCTAGTGTGGTCTTAGCCAGCAGGACCTGAAGTTCAGAAATACAGACTTTGCCATGATGAGAGACCTGGTGCCCAAGGGTCTGAAGAAACTGCATGCAGCGCACATGTTGGATATGTTGATGAAGGTGTTTAAAGCAGCCATAAAGGTCTGCCTTCCTGTTGGCTACAAGGGGAAAATGACATATTTTGCACTTTAATATCTTGCTACCTTTCAATGGATATGCACGAAATATTGCATATGCAGTCTTGTGGGGTAGATCTCTTGATGTATCAAGTTTCATTCTGGTAAGATTTG
The DNA here is from genome assembly GCA_016271365.2 of Neoceratodus forsteri. Lineage (NCBI taxonomy): Eukaryota > Metazoa > Chordata > Ceratodontiformes > Ceratodontidae > Neoceratodus > Neoceratodus forsteri. Next base: position 132,461,916 of record JADMNL010000025.1, read on the forward strand.
TGGATTCTGAGCTGCGCACAGTGAAAACATTTTAAAAATCTCTGATTGTTTGTGGTTTTTTTGCATTGCGCTGTACCCAGTTTGGAATGTTTGGTTGCACTCAAGCAAACAAACTTGTGTAGTCCGATCAATGCTCTGAAGAAAGATTTTATTTAAGGTCACTTCAAGCTTACAGCATAAGGACAGTATGGCACTAAACCCAGCCCTTCACCTCTAAAGCGAGAGGCCTTTCTTTGATCAGAGAGTGAATGTTCACTGTGGGGTCAGTTCAGGTGAGTGAGGGTGTGTGGGAGGTCTATGTGGGTGTGGGGTGGTGAGTGCACGGTGAGGGTTCAGGTGGGGGTTGGGGTCCAAGCAACTGTGGACTTTTTTTTTACTGGGAAAAGAAATCCATCAAGGGATTGTTTTCTTATTTGCAGATTGTCACAGACATTGGAAGGTGGGGGGTGCCACTGGACACCAGTGGGGTACTACATACCATATAAATAGGGTGGGAGGGTGGGAGGTGCCACTAGACACAGATGGGGCTCTTATGTAGAATATATATGAGGATGGGAGAGCGGGGCTGCCACTGGACACCAATGGGGATATTAAATATAATATATATGGGGATGGGAGGTGGGGGTGCCACTACACACCAATGGGGATATTAAATAGACCATCTTGGACTGGGGAAAGGGGGAAAATCCTTTTGGATGGCAATAAATCCTTTTTTGCTATTTTTTTCATTCAGGCAAAAAGGGATCTATTGTCATGCAAAATGATTTTGAACCTAGTTGGTTTTCACCCTTTTTTGTGAGAAAGGATCCTTTATCATGAATCCTTTCTGGTTTTCATGAAGAAGGATCCTGTGTCATGAAGAAAGATTATGGACTTAGGTTTTTTAAAATCCTTTTTGTAGAGTTAGAAACCTTTTTAATGAATCCTTTTTGTGAAAAAGGATACCGAGACACAAAAAAGGATTTTGGATTTAGGTTTCTTAAACTCTTTTGTCATGAGATACAATCCTTTTTTGTGAGAACGAAAAAGGATTCATGATAAAGGATGTTAGCAAGTCACGAAAAAGGATTTAAACCATATAAAAAAGTTCTGGGGGCATGAGAGCTGTTAAAAAATGTAGAATGAAGTTCATCAAATCCTGATGAGCAACATACATGTTTTGGTGTCTGTGTAAGACATCAGTGTACAGAGTAGGGGAGTGCAAAGATGTTAAAATTCATTCCGCGTGAAATGTCATATATTTCAACTATTCTGCGAAGTCTTCTGCCCTGTGAAGTCCCACTTCAAAGCGTTTAGGGTGGATTTGCGAAATTTCTAAGTCAAAAACTTTGATTCCTGTTACAGTCAATTGTACAGGTGTCCCAGATCCACAAAGCTTGAACTTTGCCATCAAAGTTCAGCATAAGAGTTGAAGTTTGCAATGAACCATGGGATTAGAGGTCACATGTTGCTGAACAGCTAATGAGAAGCTAGTTTTCTCGTTCTGTGAGTGTAGTGTGTTTGAGAGAGACTTAGAGAGTAGAGCTTGTACTGCAGCTTAGAGTCAAATCTAAAAACATTATATAAAAGAGCATTTTGTTTGTCAGATTTCTTCAGAACTGTTACTGTGAGTGCTCTTTGCACACATAGTGATTTTTTTGTGTTTTTCTCCATCCTGTATTGTTTATTTGCAGTATTTAGTTTTACATAGATACATAGATACATAGACAGTGTCGGCAGATAAGGGCCTATGGCCCACCCAGTCTGCCCATTTGAGCTTGTAAGTTCAGTTTGTTTTCCTAGAAGTCTGTTGCACCTTACCCCTGACCTCCAGAATTCCTTTATGTCTATCCCATGCATTCTTAAAACCCGTGATTGTTTCAGCCCCCACCACTTCCTCTGGCAGGGTGTTCCACTTGTCCACCACCCGTTCTGTGAAGAAATTCTTTCTCATGTTTCCTCTGAATTGTCCTCCCTCCAACTTCATCCCATGCCCTCTAGTCCTGGAACATCTTTTTCGCTTAAAAATAGTGTTTTCCTGCACCCTGTTCCTCCCTGTAAGATGTTTTCTGTTAGAAGTTGTGGTTTGGTGGCTTGTGGGGGCAGGGGAGGGGAGCAGCAGTTTAGAAGGCATAGTTTTCTTCTGAACAAAATCAATGGGCAAGTGCCCTGTCTTTTCTTAAGAAAAAAAAATCACTGTCCTCCAGACAGCAATTTAACCCAAGTGGTTGTTGTGTGACTGCGTGCACAACTGTATTTACAAAAAAAATCACATCAAAGCACCATCTCCATGTGGCAATACTGTTTCTCTTGCAAACTTCACATATGCTTTGCACCACCTTCTCTGGTGTGTGCGGCAACAGTATTTGACTGAAAAGATGCATTTTCTCTAAGGGGACAGAACTTCACATTTCCGGCAAAGTGCTGGTGGTGGTGGTGGTGGTGGGGTGGCAAGCCCAAAATTGCTTAGTACAATAAATATGTTTATGTTCTCTTGCAAGCTTCACATATGCTTTGCTGCACCTTATCTGGTGTGTGTGGCAACCATATTTCAGTGAAGGGAAGCAATTAATGTCTGGTGACACAACTTCACATTTCTGGCAAACGCAGTAAACATGTTAAGTGCTTAAAACAGATTTATGCTTAACTTCTCAGTAGAATAGCTCACGTCTGTGTTATGGTTTGCACTTCTTTGGGTGGTTGGCAGTTGCACAAAACACAACTACCAGTTACGCACTATCACATACCATGGGGACACAATTTATGTAATGTGGCAAATCCTTGACATTTGTGAATAGAAGGAGGGAGTACACATGATGCACCAGTGACAAAAATGAAAAGAAGGAATGTGATTCATCATGTGTGGAAAGGATTAAGGAAATAACAGAACTGGACAAGCAAGAGACATCCACACGAATGAAACAATACTAAAATAGAGGACAGAAAACAGACCTTGAAACAACAGAACTTTTATTTTACTTCTTATATATATATTTTTTTTTTTAATGGAAGGGGACTAGAGAGTGGAGAAATTAAGAACACAGATGACAGAATAACTACATATAAACTAAAATAAAACTTGAAACAAAACAACTCAGACCACCCCACCAGCACTGCCAGAAGATGAGCCATGCCCACCACCACCACCATGCAGTTCGGATAGGAGATGAGGATCCTCTCATGGCTGGACATGACACTATCCAGCTGATCCATCACCTCCCGCCAGAAGGTGTTGAATTCTTGGTGCAGATCATTCACCTCAGCCCACAAAACAACAAGATGGCCATTTGTGGCAGGTGTCATGAAGTCATCATTACTGCCACTGTCATAGCGACGCTGCTGAGGTACACGAGGAGTACTGCTGCAGTGCACGTCATGCCTGCCACGTCATCGCTGACTCACTGCTGGCACTGCAGCAGCACTGCCAACCTCATGCTGCTCCACATTTCCTCCAGGACCATCACCACCACCACCACCATTACACGATGCAGCCACATCATGCCCTTTGGCCCTCCACTCAGTGAGGTGGTGGATGCGGAGTTGCATCCTCTGGCCACCAGTCCCAAGATAGCTCCCTTTTTTGCCACACTTCACACATCACCCACACACCTTGCAGATGGTCACTGTCTCATCTGCAGGGTGCATATCAAAAAAATCCCACACCACAAGGTGCTACGGGAGTGGGGGAGCACCAGAAGAGGAGGCGGCAGGCTCCTGCTGAGGGGGAGGAACTTGTGGCTACTGCTGTTGTTCCTGCTCCTGCTGTTTATCTTTTTCTTGTTGCTGCTGCTGTGCAGCAGCAGAACTCCCTTCCTGAGCTGGGGAGGCAGCAGTGCCTTTTGAAAAAACATGCCTGCTAATGCGTGTGTGCCTTACTGGTGCTCCAGCACCACTCAGTCTGGACTCAGCCGAGTCCTGATGCTGCCCCTCCATCACAAACAGAAATGTAAAGAAAATGAAAGAAAAATACAGTAACTCAGAAAAAAGAAACATACACCAAAAATAAGTATAAAATCAGAAAGTACAGTAAAGAAAGGTAAGGATTAAAACTAAAAAAGGAGTAGAACTCTAGTCTAAAAACTCTGAAGAATCAGATATATAAAATGCTCTCTCTGCTCTCTTCAATCACGCTGTCTACTTTCCACTCTCATTCAGCTACAAGCCGAAATGAAAGTGAAACATTCACTTCCTGCCTGCCTGGAGTCTTCTGTGTGACATGCAGTAAGTGAATCATGTGACAAGCCATGTTTTTCATTAACTTCAAAGTTACTAAGTCAAAGTTGCCTTCGAAGTTAACAGGCAAAGTTTTGGTACCAGATTAAGACAATTACCTTTGAAGTTACTAAAAAAAGTCAAAGTTAACTGACAAAGTTTCCTGGCAAAGTTTTAGCACCAGAGAGATCATTTACATGAAGTTTTTCACAGGGCGAATTTGGTGACTTTGTGGGAACTTCACTGGCGGATTTAAACATCATAACATCTCTAGTACAGAGCTATATCAGTTTGCTGTGTGGAAAAACTACAAACAAGATGGTGGCTCATGAAAAAATGAATTTTTTCTCATGAAAAAGAACTGGCCCCTAAAGAAAAAGAATCCTTTTTCATGAGACCAAATTCCTTTGTCGTTCCAGGAAACTATCCAAAAGACTTTCTTGAGCATGCTCAGAATCCGAAACTTTAAAATTATATAATTTTGGAACACATTAACATTTGTTCACTAAACCACAAAAGGTACTTCTATGTGGCAAGCTCTTTGGAATTTAGGTTCAACATTTTCAGGGTACAAACTGTCTGGGTGCAGCACGATGACAAAAAAAGTACAAAAAAGATTTATTTTAATGTTTTAGCACTATGCGCAGCTCAAAATCCACCAATACAACCGAAACAAAACTTGGCATGTCAACAGATCTACCACACAACACTGTGCATTCAAATTTAATGCAAATCCATTGAATAGTTGCAAAGTTATTAAACTGCAAAATTTGAGGTTCAACATTAAAGTGCCTGCTCAACCCTAACTATAGGGGCACTACCATACCCCAATAAAATAAATGCAGATAAAAAATACATGAATGAGAACTTTTTCCCATAGAAAAGACCATCATTTATTTCCCTGTATACCTATGACTAATCTATCAATCAAAGATATGTGCTACCTGCACTAATCAATCAATTACAGTGATATGTCTGCATTAATCTATCAATTACAGCTATACACCTGCACTAATCAATCAATTACAGCTATATACCTGCACTAATCAATCAGTTACAACTATATACCTGCACTAATCAATCAATTACAGCTATGTACCTGCACTAATCAATCAGTAACAGCTAATTACCTGCACTAATCAATCAATTACAGCTATGTACCTGCACTAATCAATCAATTACAGCTATATACCTGCACTAATCAATCAGTTACAGCTATAGAGTTAGCTAGAGTAACTCTCTATGTAAAGGAAGGGATCAAAGCAACAGAACTAAAGAGTAAACAGGGAGCAGATGAGGCACTCTGGGTCACCCTGGAGACAGGAAATGGCACCACAATCCGCACGGGGGTTGTATACAGACCCCCATCTCAGGGGGAGGGAATGGACAATGAAATGATAGAAGGCTTCCTTAGAATGGCAGAAAAAGGGAAGATATTGTTGATGGGGGACCTGAATATGCCAGATGTTAACTGGAGCACCTTTGCTGCAGGCACATCCAAGAGCAGGGTCATTCTTGATGCCCTACAGAGGGCATGCCTCAGACAGCTAGTATTGGAACCCACGCAGGAGGGAGCAATCTTAGACCTGGTACTCTCAAATGGGGATGGAGAAAGAATCTCAGATTTAGAGGTGGGTAGCCATCTGGGAAGAAGCGACCGCCAAACAGTGTGGTTCACGATAAACACAGCCGTACAAAAGCAAGAGTATTGGACTTTAGGAGGGCTGACTTTGGGAAAATGAGAGAGTGCCTTAGAAAAGCACTAGCAAACAGGCAAGAAGGAGGGGTGGAGCAACAATGGGGAGTAATCAAGACAGGCATCACAGAGGCAACAAGCCTTTGTGTAAAGCAAATCAACAAAACACAACAAAGGAAAAAAAACGCTATGGTTCTCAAAAGAGGTGACAGGAAAGGTTAAGGAGAAAAGAATAGCATTCAGGAAATATAAGGAAACACAGAAGGAGCAGGACAAAGAACTTTATCAGTTAAAGCAGAAAGAGGCTGGGAAGGCAGTCAGAATAGCAAAGGCCCAAACCGAGGAAAGGATAGCCAATTCCGTTAAGAAGGGAGATAAGACCTTTTATAGGTACATTAGGGAGCGAAGAAAGACAAAAGGAGGGATACTGAGGCTTAATAAAGGGGAGGGAATGTGGGTAGAGGGGGACAGTGAAAAAGCAGGGATACTGAATGAATATTTCTGCTCAGTATTCACAAAGGAAGAGGAGGGGGAGGTACCTAAACCAAACAAGAGAAACACTCTGAAGATGGGAGTTGATACTAGTCCATTTACAGAAGAAAGGGTTCTGAAAGAACTAATAAAATTGAAGGTGGACAAAGCAATGGGGCCTGATGGGATTCATCCAAGAATTCTAAAAGAACTAAGGGTAGAACTAGTGACACCACTGACTACTCTCTTTAACAAATCATGGGAGGATGGGTTGGTACCTGAGGACTGGAGGAGAGCAGATGTGATTCCTCTTCACAAAAGTGGGAGCAGGACAGAGGTAGGAAACTACAGACCAGTTAGTTTGACCTCAGTGGTAGGGAAAATGATGGAATCACTTCTGACGGAAAGAATTGTTGAGTACCTAGAGGCCAGTGGGGCACAGGACCCAAGGCAGCATGGATTCACGATGGGAAGGTCGTGTCAGACGAATCTAGTAGATCTCTTTGACTGGGTGACCAAAGTAGTAGACCAGGGAGGGGCTGTGGACATGGCCTACCTAGATTTTAGCAAGGCATTTGATACAGTCCCACACAAAAGATTAATACACAAGTTAGCCAGCCTTGGAGAGGGCCCCAAGGTGGTAGCCTGGATAAAAAATTGGCTAGACAACAGGATGCAAAGGATAGTAGTAAATAGAGTGCACAGTGAAGAAAGGAGGGTTACTAGTGGGGTACCGCAGGGTTCAGTACTGGGACTGGTCCTTTTTAATGTCTTTATAAGTGACATTGCAGAGAAACTGGAAGGAAAAATATGTCTCTTTGCAGATAACACAAAGATCTGCAACAGGGTTGATACACAAGATGGAGTGGAAAGGATGAGAAGGGACTTGGCAAGGTTGGAGGAATGGTCAAATGTATGGCAACTCAGATTAATGCAAAGAAGTGCAAGGTAATGCACATGGGAAACAAAACCCAGGGAAGAGTACACAATGGGGGTGAGATACTGACAACAGTAAAATGGAAAGGGACCTGGGGTAATTATATCAGATGACCTAAAGGTGGGCAAGCAATGTGAGAAGGCAGTAAGGAAGGCTGGGGAGATACTGGGATGCATAGGAAGAAGCATCAATAGTAGAAAACAGGAAGTTGTTATCCCTCTGTACAGACAGTTGGTGAGACCCCATCTGGAGTACAGTGTGCAGTTCTGGAGACCCCACCTCCGCAAAGACATAGACAGAGTGGAGGCTATCCAGAGGAGGGCAACCAAAATGGTGCAGGGTCTGCACCAGAAGACATACGAAAAAAAATTAAAGGGGCTTAATATGTATACCCTTGAGGAAAGAAGAGAGAGAAGGGACATGATAGAAACTTTCAAGTACCTCAAGGGAATCAACAAAGTCCAAGAGGGTAGCATCTTTCAGAAAAAGAGATGTGCAAGAACAAGGGGGCACAATTTGAAGATAGATGGGGGATGGCTCAGAGGTAATGTGAGGAAGAACTTTTTCATGGAGAGGGTTGTGGATGCATGGAACAGCCTCCCTGAGGAGGTCGTGGAGTCAAGAACAGTGGGGGAATTCAAGAATGCATGGGACAGACATAAGGCAGTTCTAGTGGAGGGTAGGAGGAAGTAAGCTGTTGGTTAACTAGGATCTGCAGCTTATCTGTTAGGTAGGAAAATGGGCAGACTAGGTGGGCCAAGCGGTCTTTATCTGCCATCAAAGTCTATGTTTCTATGTTTCTATATACAGTACCTGCACTAATCAATCAATTACGGCTCTATACCTACACTAGTCAATCAATTACAGCTGTATACCTGCACTAATCACTATATACCTGCACTAATCAATCAATTACAGCTATATACCTGCACTAATCAATCAGTTACAGCTATGTACCTGCACTAATCATTATATACCTGCACTACTCAATCAATTAGAGCTATGTACCTGAACTAATCACTGTATACCTGCACTAATCAATCAATTACAGCTATATGCAGTACCTGCACTAATCAATCAATTACAGCAATATACCTGCACTAATCAATCAATTACAGCTATACACCTGCGCTAATCACTATACACATGCACTAATCAATCAATTACAGCTATATACCTGTACTACTCAATCAATTACAGCTATATACCTGCACTAATCAATCAATTACAGCTATGTACCTGCACTAATCAATAAATTACAGCTATGTACCTGCACTAATCAATCAATTACAGCTCTATACCTGCACTAATCAATCAATTACAGCTATATAACTGCACTAATCAATCAATTACAGCTATATAGAGTATCTGCACTGATCAATTACACCTATATACCTGCACTAATCAATCACTTACAGCTATATACAGTACCTGCACTAATTAATCATTTACAGCTATATACCTGCACTAATCAATCAATTACAGCTATACACCTGCACTAATCATTATACACATGCACTAATAATCAATTACAGCTATATACCTGTACTACTCAATCAATTATAGCTATATACCTGCACTAATCAATCAATTACAGCTATGTACCTGCACTAATCAATAAATTACAGCTATGTACCTGCACTAATCAATCAATTACAGCTCTATACCTGCACTAATCAATCAATTACAGCTATATAACTGCACTAATCAATCAATTACAGCTATATAGAGTATCTGCACTGATCAATTACACCTATATACCTGCACTAATCAATCACTTACAGCTATATACAGTACCTGCACTAATTAATCATTTACAGCTATATACCTGCACTAATCAATCAATTACAGCTATACACCTGCAGTAATCTATCAATTACAGCTATACACCTGCACTAATCAATCAATTACAGCTATACACCAGCACTAATCAATCAATTACAGCTATACACCTGCACTAATCAATCAATTACAGCTATTTTATTTATTTAGCTTTTGTTTACCGGGTAAGTACACTAGACAAGTAGTATGCCTATTTTCAGGAACGACCCGGGAGAGCACAAATGTACAGTATACATACATGGCATCATTGGAGAAACAGCATGATACAGGAAAAAACAGCTATAACAACACTTGTATAAAGGCAGAGATACTGCCACACATTGTACAAATTGTTACAGGACATAGAGAGACATTAGAGAATTGCTAAGTATATATTTCATAGACCATCATAGATCTAGAATAGACAATAGTGGACTGCTGAGTATACATTACATAACAGAGGCTAAGAGCAGTCACACATTGACGTTTGTTTTAAGTGGGACCACAGGGAGGTGCGAAAGGTCCCATAGGAGGGGGCCGAGCGGACATGATCCGGTATAGAGTTCCAGAGCCTTGGCACAAGTGCAGCAAAGTCGCGATCCCCCATAAGGGTCCTAGTAGGGGGGGACTTTAAGCAACTCGGAGGTCTGTGACCTGAGCTGGTAGGGGATGGCATCCAGTTTAGGGAGGAGATGCGCCAGTATACAGTACCTGCACTAATCAATCACAGCTATATACCTGCACTAATCAATCAATTACAGCTATATACCTGCACTAATCAATCAATTACAGCTATATACAGTACCTGAACTAATTAATCAATTACAGCTATATACCTGCAGTAATCTATCAATTACAGCTATACACCTGCACTAATCACTCAATTACAGCTATACACCTGCACTAATCAATCAATTACATCTATATACCTGCACTAATCAATCAATTACAGTTCTATAGCTGCACTAATCAATTACAGCTATATAAAGTACCTGCACTAATCAATCACTTACAGCTATATACCTGTACTAATCAATAAATTACAGCTATATACCTGCTCTAATCAATCAATTACAGCTATACACCTGCAGTAATCTATCAATTACAGCTATACACCTGCACGAATCAATCAATTACAGCTATACACCTGCACTAATCAATCACTTACAGCTATATACCTGCATTAATCAATCAATTACAGCTATATACCTGCACTAATCAGTCAATTACAGCTATATACCTGCACTAATCAATCAATTACCACTATATACAGTACCTGCACTAATCAATCAATTACAGCTATACACCTGCACTAATCAATCAATTACAGCTATATACCTGCACTAATCAATCAATTACATCTATATACAGTACCTGCACTAATTAATCAATTACAGCTATATATGTGCACTAATCAATCAATTACAGCTATATACCTGCACTAATCAATCAAATACAGCTTCATACCTGCACTAATCAATCAATTACAACTAAACACCTGCACTAATCAATCAATAACAGCTATACACCTACAGTAATCTATCAATTACAGCTATACACCAGCACTAATCAATCAAATACAGCTATACACCTGCACTGATCAATCACTTACAGCTATATACCAGCACTAATCAATCAATTACAGCTACATACCTGCACTAATCAATCAATTACAACTACACACCTGCACTAATCAATCAATTACAGCTATATACCTGCACTAATCAATCAATTACAGCTATATACCTGCACTAATCAATCAATTACAGTTATACACCTGCAGTAATCACTATATACCTACACTAATCAATCAGTTACAGCTATATACCTGCGATAATCACTATATACCTGAACTAATCAATTGCAGCTGTATACCGGCATTAATCAATCAATTACAGCTATACACCTGCACTAATCAATTAATTACAGCTATACACCTGCACTAATCAATCAATTACAGCTATATACCAGCACTAGTAGGCTATATAATGGCACTGATCAAACAATTGAAAGTATATACCTGCCCTAATAAAAAATACACAGCTGCATTACATTGAAACATATGGGATCCCACTAATAACACAATTAACAAAGCATCAGAAAGCTAGCCAAACCATTAACAAACTGCAAAAGAACCTCAAGAAAAGACACTTATGCAAAACCCCTCCCAAACCCAGAAATCTCCCAAACTCCTACCTGCACTCACTACACACCATTTTCTCCTTGCTGCAAGAGACCTTCAGGTGCCATAACGTGATCACAAATGTAATCTCCATAACAATAACCATCCTAATGTATTGTATTCAACAAACAATGGGTAAGGGTGGAACACTCAGAAATACAGTCAATTTCAGATGTATGCAGATGGTCAGGGAATGCTGTTGATGTGCATACATCCTAAAATGTATACATCCAAAATAGCATGTAAGGCAGAATGTGGCCGCTCAGTGCTGTGACCTGAAGCCAGTGGCACCCTCTGTTGACAATACTGTGGTAACAAAATGTATGTACTATATGTACTGCATAAAAAAAAAAAGCTTTAGCTTATGAAAAAAAATGTGCTGCAGCTATAGCACTGAACAATTAAAAACATGAAAAGCACTAAACAGTAACTGTAATCTATTCCTTTGTAAAGAATACAGTTATCACAGTTTGGTGTGTTTGCAAAGTTGCAAGAGACTCTAACTGATGCTCAGAACTGTAGAACCAATTGTGGTCTCTTGTTTCTTTTGTTTCTACAAAGTGTCTAATTTTTTTTACACAAGTCCACAGCTCAACAGTCGGGGAAGGGGGTCCTTCTTCATCCTCCTCATCTTTGTCATTGGCATTGTCTGCGACCCCCAAAACACTGCTGCATATCTCAGCGTGTGTTAGTTCACTGGATAAGGGCTCCCCCTGATGAATGGCAAGGTAGGCAGAGAAATCAGCAGCAAGCATACCAGGAGGTGGGGCAATGGGATCTGTCTCCTCAGCGACTGGTTCAGAGTCAGCGACCTGTGCAATGCCAGCTTTTCTGAAACAGGTATTTACAGTGTCCATAGTAACATCATGTCATGATTGTGTGATTAAATGAATGGCATCCAGCAAGCTTATGGACTTAGCTTTGGCATTGAAGTTTCTTGTCTCACTGTAAGTGTCTCTGAGAATCTTAGTTGCAATGTAGTAATGGTAGTGCTGTTTCAAACTGTTAATTACCCCTGGTCCATCAGCTGAATCAGATAGGTGCAGTTTGGAGGTAAGAAAAACAGTTGCACATTACTAAGCTCAATTGCTTTGTGAGTTGGGCAGTTGTCGATAATCATTGCAGTCTGTATTCTCTGCCTTCTCTTTTTTTATCAACAGCTTTCAGGCATTCAGGAAACAAATTAACAATCATCCACATGTTGCTATTTGAGGCATATTCAATGGGCAGTGCTTCTACATTTAAGCCTTTGAAACATTTTACTTGCCCACCAAAAGCAATTTAAGTTTTTCTAAACCATCGGGGGCTAATTAGGGCAATAAAGCCACTTGCCCTTTGGCCTGTGGCCTTATAGCCCTAATTAGCCTACTCAATGGGTATACATCTTTGTATACCACCTTTACCCATTATTTATGTATGTGTATATATGTATATCTATCTATATATGTGTATATATGTGTGTGTGTGTGTGTGTGTGTGTATATATATAATATATATATATATATATATATACAAAAACTCCATTTAATGCATCAGTTAGGGTTGTTCCACAATGACAAAAGTGAGGAAATTCGGTGTTAGGGTTGAAAACCCACCTTGGACCCCAGCCCACCCCCAACCGGCATTGGGATGCGCATTAGGGTCTCATTCTTCTCACACCATCACGTGTGTAAAGCAGCAGAAGTATAGGAGAATGGGGTGAGAGTTAGGACCGAACACCGAATGCGCACCCCAATGCCGGTTGGCGGGGTCCAAGGGGGGGTTTCAACCCTAACACCGCATTTCCTCACTTTTGTCACTGTGGAACAACCCTAACTGATGCATTAAATGGAGTTTTTTGCCTCTAATTTCCCTTTTTTTGAGAATGATAATGAGAAATAGTGAATGGGCCCCGCGCTCCCCACATGATGTCTTGTGACATAGTAACAGGAACAGTAGCAGCAAACAGAAGTGCTAACAGTGGCACACATGGTAGCACAAGTGAATGAGAACAGAAAGCGATACTTACACGGTGGCGTATGACGGGAACGGTCTGCCACATGAATGTCTTGTCACATAGTAACATGGTGCCCGTAAACGGAAATGTCAATGGGCATGGTGGCGCAAAGCAAAACAGAAAGAGAAACAGTACTGTGAACACAAATGGCAAAAATAACAGAAATGCAAGTGGAAATGAAGCGCAAAAGGATACGCACATGGTGGCGTAGACGTGAATGGTAAGTGAAATGGGTATGGAACCGCAAGCGGAAAGGGCAATGGTAACAGTAATGTAAGTGCACAGGCTGGTTTTCCCCAAAAGCTACATAGAGAAAGACAGTGAGTACAAAGAATGTATGCATAATAATGGGTCTCGGAGCAGAAAATGAGGAGTTGGAATACTAAATAGCTTATATCTCAGGAACCGTACGATGTAGAAAAAAATTTAAAAGTCATATGATTTATGACTTTCCTGGCTAGTTTTGTGCTTAGTCCCCATTAGGGGGCTAAGCTATTTTTTGACGAAAAGTCTGTATCTCGCACCGTTTCAGAGATACGGGCCCTGAAAGGCACGGCGAACGCCATAATGTTATCCTACGGGAAAAAAAGAGAAGTTCAGAGGGTCATAACTTTGGCTCCCTGTAATATTTTTTCACCAAACCACTAAAAGGCACATCTATGGGATGTTGGCTGTCTTCCTTCCAAATTTCAGCCCAAAAGACCAAGCCGTTATATTGCAGCAGGGTGCCAAAGGATTGCTGCAATGCGTCGGATGCCGTAATGTTATCCTATGGGAAAAGGCATCAACTTTGGAGTACCGTAACTTTGAAGCTGTATAATATTTTTGCAACATGACACTGAAAGGCACATCTTTGAGATGTTGACTGCATTCCTTCCAAATTTCAAGCCAAAGCACCAAGCCATTCTTTTGCAGCAGGGTGCCAAAGAATTGCTGTCATTTTCCCACAGCCTAGAAAAGTACTGTCGTAATTTGCAAAAGTTTTCACAAAAATTTGCAACACTTTCATGAGTGCGACACTACTTTGCGAAAGTACTTTTTCCAGAAATTTGAAAAACGTATTTCTGGGGTGTTTTACCCCAAAATAAAGACATGGCTAGCATCCTCAGGGCCCGACTAGGTGAATACAGAAAGAATTAGGTTGCTAGAGGGTCCCAATTTTAAACGCCAAGCATTTTTCTGATCACTAACTGAAAACAAAATGGCAGATTTGCGACAGTAAAAGGGCCATTTCGAAAGTAAAAATGCATTTGTGACACTGTCGAACTTTTTGTTAACTTTTCCCATTGACTTATAATGGGAAATTGTTTTTTGAATAACTTTTGAACCGTTTAATATTTTTTCACGAAATCTTCAAAAGGCACATCGGGGACCGCGGCCGCATGTTTGCTGAAGATCTCAGGCTGGTCACGCAAACCGTGCGACCTGTAGGCACGACCATAGAATTCCAGAAAAAGCGTAAATGCACGCTCAGATCACGCTTAATAACTCTGCAGCCTTGTATCCGACCGGTACAAAACATGGCAGATCCCAAGGTGTGTGCATCTTGATTGTGTATTCCAAATTTCAGGCAAATCCATTAAACAGTTGCAAAGTTATTAAGGTGCAAAGTTTTGGGTTTAACATGTAAATGGCTCCTCAACCCTAACTATGGTAGCACTACCGTGCTACCATAATATATATATATTTTCTGCAAAAACTTCATTAATGCACCCTTAGGGTTCCAGAGGCAAAGGTTAGGAAATGCAGTCTTAGAGTTTCCAACCCTAACACCCCACCCCGACCCTGCATGCAGAAACAGGCATGGGGGGGGGGGTGCCTTGGGGCTGTAAACCTTAATGCTTATCCCATTCCATGAGCAAGTCAGCCGAGATGGGTACAGTATAGGAGAATGGGGTGAGCATTAGAGTTCACAACCCTAAGGCACACCACCACACCTGTCCCTGCATTCGTGGTGGGGATGGGGTGTTAGGGTTGGAAACCAGAGTGGGGTGTAATGTTAAGGTTGGAAACCAGAAGACTGCATTTCCCAACTTTTGTCACTTGAACCCTAATGTTGCATTAATGAAGTTTTTTGCAGAGAATCTCCTTACTTTTTGAGCAAGTATAATAGTAGGCTTATTTGCTTCTGGCAGCACAGGGCCCCTCTGGGCTCTGCGCTTCCAACCAACCATAATTTTTGAGAGATTGTAATTGTATCCGTATTTCCCTGTGGGAGTGCAGAGTCATTTGGGCCCTTCACTCCCATCTCTCCATAATCCTCTGCGTATTTGTGTGTGGGAACACAGGGACCTGTAATGTTACTTACAGCAACAGCCTGTCCAGGTGTTGCTGTAAGTAACATTACATGTATCAAGACCCCCTTAGAAGACATAAAATAGGCATAATAAAGGACCACCACTGCTACTATAATAAGAGCAGTGTAGTAGTGATGTCACTAAATGGGTGTAATACCCACGACTCTTTGCGCCCGCTCAATTGGGAACCGCGTGGCGCTTCCGTGTTTGGCCAAATGTTTCGGCAGTTTGTAGAAAAAAGACTGGTGGATTAGAAATTAAGAACACTGCAACCCAGACTCCCACAGCAGCATTGTAAGGTATGTGGGGATGGGAGTGGGCTGCAGTGTTTCTTTGCGGGTCACCTTTAAATTGTGTAAATATTATATAGCCCCAGGCACTGTCCCCACGCAGTAAAGCAGCAGCAGTAGTACTGGATAACAGAAACAGAAACACTCCAGTTGACAGATAAAACAAATAAAGACATCAATACATCCATTATCCACTCTGTTTCATTTGCTTCCTGAGGTTTTATAAAGTCCCTACTCCCTTGACAGGCACTGATCTTGGATATGAGCAGATCAGGATGGTGCTGTGGCGTTAATCCTCAGAAGTGTGTGCCAGCAACCCCCAGCATATCTACATTATGGAATATAGTTTGTGCTGATATGCATCATTGGGCAGTCTAAGATGGAGGCTGCACGCTGCTACAGCTGAGGAGGAGCTGCAGGAGCAGGGCCTGGTAAAAGCGCATTTTTGACTATAGACAGGTATACCACCATTACCTGAAATACCAGATCTTTCCAGGTGAACTTGTTTGTCTATCTTGGGTTGGTGGTGGTGTTTCTGTGTCTCCTCTGTTTCTCACCAGGAAGAAGACTTAGGACTTGAGAAAGGCTTGGACAGCGGTCCGATGGAGGGATGCAAAGGGGCCCCTCAGGAGGGCTGAAAACCAGATTCAACACCCCACAGAAGAGAGGATTTCTTTCTGGTGCAGTGCAGCGAGAGGGAGACAAGAAGGCAGTCAAGAAAGAAGGGAGAAAAGAGCCATAGTACTGGCCGCTACAGAAGAAGAATTGTACAATATAAAATAAATTAAGCTTCGTGGGGGGGGTCACAAAGTTTCATACTAATAACAGACCTCTGAAAATAATGCCGGTCTAATACTTTGCAAAGTACAGAAATACAGAATAGGGTATGAGAATATATGAGAGAGATTACTCTATGGAAAAGACTTATTTTTTTGTTTTTGGAGACAGTGGGCAGTAACGATACTTGCGCACAGAGTGTTATAAATGGTTGATAAATTGTGTGGGACCTAGAGTCGAAACTTTGATTCACCTTTTTTCCTCTGGTCCTTAAGTTTCGAAACTGTGCCTTCTTTATGTTTCAGTCAGAATGTGGTAAGCAGCTGACAGTATTGTATTCCAATCCATGCACAAAAGTGTGGGTTGGTAATGTAATTTCCAATGGATTCTGGCTGGAGACAAGTGTGTCTTGGCTACACACTGTCCTCTTTAAATTGTGTAAATATTATACAGCCCCTGGCACTGTCCTTACACAGTAAAGTAGCAGTAGTACTGGATAACAGAAACTGAAACAATCCAGTTGACAGTTACAACCAATACAAACATCAATGTATCAATTTTCCAGTTTGTTTTATTTGCTTCTGGAGGTTTTAAAAAGTCCCCACTCCCTTGCCAGGCACTAATCTTGAATATAAGCAGATCAGGGTGGTGCTGTGGTGTTAATCCTCAGAAATGTGTGCCAGCAACCCCCCTGGCATATCTACATTATTGCATATAGTGTGTGCAGTTGAAGTGGAAACTCAGAGGAGGAGGAGGAGATCTTTTTTTATTTTCATATGGGTGTTTGTCCTCTGGGCCTGAGTAGCGGGCTAACAGCCCTGTTCCTGCCAGTCCCCAACATGCATCCATCTCCCCTGAGGCATGGCCTGCAGAATCCCCCATAGAATCCCCCTCATGGCAGGGCCAGAAGGGGAAATCTGTCTTCCTACCCCCCACCTCCTGAGACGCAATCCAGATTGCAGATCCCGCTCCCCAGGTGATGACATCAGTCCAGGCCAGAGAGCGCGGCTTCACTAGCCTGCTGAGCCATTTTCCACATTTTCTTCACGTGATCCCTGCTGCAGCTATTGGATGACGGTGCATGCTGTGTGGAGGCACACATGCACTGTGTCAGACCGTAGCCGCTTCTTTCATACTTTCTCCTTGCAATGCCACCAAGTCTCCACCTGATGGCAGTTTAGAGTGCAGAGAAAAGCCTCCCTTCTCCAAAAGAGCAGTCCCAGGGACCCTTGATCCTCCCTTCCCCAGCTGACCCCCAGCGACCCGAGTCTTTTATTAAACCCAGGTGGCCGGCGTGGCAGCTGGTAATGTACAAGGCACCTCAGCCCTCTGCAACACTAGGCCAGCCCAGAGGAGGTGATTTTTTTAAAATTGCCTGGGGCTTCCATCTTTATTGTAGTGCCAAAGAACACAGGACGAGCACCCAGTTCTGGCTCAAAAAGGTGCTGCCAGTAAAGAAGCATATCTACTCCAAGCACAAACAAGGAAAGAAACTGGCACACACTCAAGCACTAAAATGTCTAAAAGGTTTTACTGCTGTGAAAGTAAACAAATGCAAGTTGTGCAAAAGGGACTACTGCAAGCAGATAAGCAGCTGGGCCAACCATCCCAGTGTTTTGCATCACACTAATGTTTTAACAGAAGCTGATTCACCTAGTGTTTTAATGTAGGGTCTCATGGAATTTCGGTAGATTTAATTAAGTAATTAATTCATTCATTAATTAATTAACTTGGAGGGGATAGCAACCATGACCTTGAATACCCAGCAGTTTCCTCCACGGGGGTGCTGTCTTCCATGCCCATGGTCAGAAAATAAAAAAATGTTGGGGTCTGAATGGTGCTTCATTTTTTCTGGATACCAGCCCTGTCCATTGTGAATCCTCCATTCCTTCAGCTATTCCCTTTCTTCTTATAGGAAATAACATCTTCCAACTGTGCTGAGCTATGACTTTGGCTCCTTTCATTTTAGGCATCTTCCCTAAGGTACCTATAGTCTAAGGGAACTGTGTCCCTGTAGCACCTCTGTGGGTGGAGCACTGATTGGGATGAGCAGTCTCTCAGGCCACGTGACTCAGTTCTGTGGCATCCTGTGAGGCTGGTAGTTCCAGCTGGGTACATTGACTCTACTGCAACATTTCGAGAGCGACCAACACTACAGTGACAACAGTGCCAGGTCGCGGTAGTGTCAGCACGGGACTCCACCACTGCTTTCTCGGGGTATTGCACCCTATCCCCGAAACAGCTCCAACTCGGAGTTCATTATTTTAGTATCAGGAGTGCAGGGGGAAGAGCCCCATATGGGGTTTTCGGTGGCAAAGCCCCCCCGAAGAAAACAGTCTGTTCTGTGGCTCCCTTCATGCCGACTGCAAATGCAGTTGACATAAGGGAGTCTCTGTAATGTCGGTCGACAACTAATTTGTAGAACGACTGTCGTGGATCCTTCCAGCTGTGAGGCAGAGAGTGTGAACAGCCAAATCTACTTTATGCAAACACAAGCATAGCATGTCCACTATATTGCCCAATGACACAATGAACTTAAGATAGTAAAGCCTGAGGCTTGGAGAAGCAGTAGATTATTAATGCTGTGCCCCACCAAGTGCTATTTAAAGTGTCTGGTCGCATTCTCAGAGTTCTCAGTTTTCAATGTTGTACCATCCTTCCCTCCTCTCCTGGCAGCTTGACATCCCTTCTTGGGAGGGATCTTCCCTAAGGTTCCTTCAGTCTAAGGGGACCATATCCTTATAGCACCCCTAAGGGTGAACTCACTGGAATAAGCATCCCCACAGTACACACAACCAATTTCTGTTGCACCCTTTGGGGTAGTAGCCCCATCTATGGGACAGAGTGTGAATAGCCAGATCTTCATTGTACAAGCACGTCCATTACATTTACACTCAGTCGCCCCACTGGCACAGTAAATTAATTTTATTAATTCATTAAGTAATAGACAAATTAGAGATTTTTTTAGGGAAAAACTTTTAATAATGCTTCAAATCCTGCAAGAGTGAGGCTGTGAAAAAGCAGTAATAAAGGTTTTGGGGGCCTTTTCAATAGTGGCTTCATTAAATTTCTATGCAGCATTTGTAATTAAAATTGTACTGCAGGTTCTCCTTTAGCAGGAATCCACTTGAGTTTACTGAACACTTCTGCTG
Organism: Neoceratodus forsteri; assembly: GCA_016271365.2. NCBI lineage: Eukaryota > Metazoa > Chordata > Ceratodontiformes > Ceratodontidae > Neoceratodus > Neoceratodus forsteri. The sequence continues at coordinate 132,481,726 of JADMNL010000025.1, forward strand.
AATTTAGCTGCAGAGATTGTTTTTCTTTGTCTGCAGCTATCGGACACATCAATAAAAAGAATGTCATAATTTATAATTAAAGCCATGAAAAACTGCGTTCCTTACTCATCCAGTGACATTTCTTTTAGGTCTTGGCAGACTTCTGTGACATTTTTAAAGCCTCATTAAGTTATGCATTGGCAACAATATTGATCTGCTACATGTCTCCCATTTACTTCCCATTAGTAATGAAGAATACATTCAGCATATTAATCTGTTTGTCCTAATGTCTGGCTAAATTAGATAAATGAAAATAATTTCAGTCTTATTTAATCATCAGGTTAAATTGCTGACAGCATGAAATGTGTATGCATATGTTCAGGTTTTAACCAACAGTACACTGTGACAGAAATAAAAGTTTTATTCTTCCAACCTTATATTGACTCTAACATCATTTTGCGTTTGGGAATTCTTTGCAGCACTTTTGTTTGAATTCCACTCTTACTTTAAGCTTTTCTAATAGCTAGCATAATATTACCACTTTTAATTTTGTCGAGGTTGAAGCCTTGATACTATCCCTAAACCCTGAAGTGGTTGCAGTCTCTGAATCCAGGCTAATCCAGCCTGGAAGACTGCCACAGTCACCGCAATACTGAAGTGTGGTGACAGCACCTCCCCCAGTAACTACCATCCCATATCCATTCTCCCACCACTCTCGAAAGCCCTCGAAAAAATTATAGCCACCCAATTCACAGAGTACCTGCTTGCTCATAACCTACTTTGCAGGGAGCAGCAAGGCTTCAGATCTGGGTACAGTACAACTACGGCTCTCACTGAGTTCTCTAATTTTAGTCACTCTGCCCTGGATAGAAAACATCTAGCTGGAGCTGTCTTCATCAGCCTTTGATACAGTCTCCCACCCCTTACTCTTAAGCACACTCCACCACATAGGTCTGTCCCAAGGACTTGTCTCCTGAATTACCAGTTACCTTACAGCTAGATCACAATGTGTCAGAATAAACAATACCCTCTCAACCACCCTGCCAGTCCACTCTGGGGTTCCCCAGGGCTCCATCCTCGGCCCTCTATTATTCAGCATCTACCCAAACACCTTGCCCAATTCCTGCTCCGGCAACCTACTACTCTATGTGGACGACACTTTTTTTTTTGCCTCGCACTCAGATCCCCCAGTATTGTAGTCCTCCCTCCAACATGCGTTTAACCAGAGTGAAAACTGGTTCATAGACCAAAAACTTGTGGTCAATGTAAAAAAGACAAAGACCATGCTCTTTGCCCACCGACAGAATAAAGCCAAGAATGTGCAGCTAACAATCCTCTCCCACGGTCTTCTTCCTCTAGAAGTGGTCCATACATATAAATACATGGGCCTTACGTTTGATTCCAGCCTCTCCTTCCATTCGCTCACTGACACTCTATCATCAGCCATAAATGTCCATATAGGCCTATTGTATCGGCACAAAGATTGCCTACCTCCGGAAGCCCTTAATCTGGCTGTCACCTTCTCAGTCCTCTCCCTAGTTAATCATGGGCTCATTATCTACTTGACTGCTGACCACACAGCCCTTAAAAAAATCCACCTGGCCATAAACAAAGTGTGCAGACTCCTCTCCGGGGCAGACAAACGTACCCATAATTGTACTCAATATGCCCTGACAAATCTCCTCACCCTGGATGAAAGGCTAGTTTATCAAACATGTCTCCTCACAAAGAAAATACATCTGGGGCTTACCCCCTTGAGGGTTTCTGCCTCTCTCCTATCCTCCCACACCTTGGTGAACACCCGCACTGCCAACCGACAGGTGTGTTCCATCCCTAGGGTTAGAACCTCCTTAGCCCAAAGGTCATTCTCACACAGGGAGGCAGTATAGCGCAGTGGTTTAAGGCTCTGAGCTGCAAATCTGGTGACATCCAGCAGACCAGATCTGGATTTGAATCCTACAGCTTCCACTTGCATACTGTGTGACCCTAAGCAAATCACTTAGTTTCCCTATGCTCCCAGGTCGCTCCTGTAAAAAACCTTTCAGCTTAGTGTGCTACTCCTGGTTAAACAACCAAATTAATAAAAAAAATAAAAAAATAAATAAACACAGGGCCCCAATCTGGTACAACAAACTCCCCTCCGACATCTCCTCCATCTCCAAATTAGGACCTTTCAAGTCAGCCCTCAAAGAGTACATTCTCACTTCATGGCACTGCCAATGTACCAGCTAGTGCCGGGTCATCTATCTATCATCTTACAGGACCACCCTGCCACTGAGCTCCTGCCACTAGGGCAATCAAACATTACCTATTAACAATGCCTCCTTTGGCTGCACTCACAAGATATCTGTCTAATTCTCTACTTCACTGTAAATATCAAACCTGTTACTCCCTCCCTGTATCAGCAAACTTATTGTTCTCTTGAAAACTGTAAAATACAGCTCTTAGAAACCTGTTCAATGCAATGTATAGCTGACCTTGATTCTGCAATATTGTATAACTGAAAAACTGTAACCTTTAGCTGCCATTCTATGTCTATATGTATTAAATGTTTGTATTTGTTTTTTCTGACGCGGAGCCTTTGCAAATGAGTCCATGACTCAAAGGTTGTAATCCTAAAGTCGGTTGAAGGAAGGAAGGAAGAAAGAAAGAAAGAAAGAAAGAAAGAAAGAAAGAAAGAAAGAAAGAAAGAAAGAAAAAATAGAAGATATCGGACAATGAAAATGTGCTCCCTTCAAATGCACTCCTTAGAAGGACAGGCTTGGTAAGTGAGGTGAAGGATGCCATCTATATATCGAGGATCACTTACAGGCCTCTTTGCTTTCTACCTAGGATAAGGTTCTCACCTGTGAGTTCCTGACCGCCAATATTGGGCTAGGCCACAGAAGCAGAAATCTAAATGTGGTGGTTGCTTACATCCTCCCTGGTCTGGATGAACAAGGCTTTAACTCCTTCACTGAGCATGCAAAAAATCTGAACCAAAGCCATGAGAAACTTATTCTTGGTGACTTCAATATAAATTGGCTGTCCTCACAATCTAAGAGGTACAAAAATAAGCTGGTAAACCTCTGTCTCAGCCAGGCTGTCAAGACCCCCACACAGACTAACTACACAAATGGTCCACTGGAAGACTAATTGATTGGATTATGGTATCAAACCCAGATAGGCTAATCAGGTGGAGGTGCTACCTAACCTAATTAGTGATTGCTCTGCAATCTATTGCTTCTGGATTGCTGCAAGGCAGAGGCCTTTACCAACCTTTGTATTTACCTATAACATTAAAGAGGGAAAACTATATGAATTTAAGACATCGAAACACAGAAACATAGACAATGATGGCAGAAAAAGATCAGAGGTCCATCCAGTCTGCCCAAGTTCCCTATAATCCCTGGAACCTACTGTTTCTCCAGGGTACTAACCCTCCCCGTCCTCTCTCTATTCTCCTTCTTGGTCCTGTTGCCCCCAATAGTCACTATTCCCTTCATTATGTCCAGCACCAGTTGAATCACCTGACTGTTTTTACACCCACCTGAAAATGGTACTTGAGCCAAATAGACTGGAAATTCCTGAACTGCATCCATGATCTCAACCTTGCTTTTGATTACTTCTCCCAACCCTTTCAAAAAGGGTGTGACCTCTTTGCTCCCTTAAAAAAGAAAAGAATCTGAGGAAACTCTAATCATTGGCACACCCCTGAACTAATTGCCCTCTTTAAAGATAGGACTAAACAGTGGGCTCTGTGTAGAGAGATTCTGGCTCCCATCAGCACCTACTGAAATACAATGAGTCAAGGAACCACTGCAAATCTGCCATTAGGAAAGCCATAAGCAAATACTGCAAAATGAGACTTTATGAAGCCTCTAATAATCCCATGAGCCTATGGGACAATATCAATGGTGTCTGTAGCAGGAACAACTGTTTCACCACTACAGTACTAAAGTTAATGACTCTGTCACCACTGACCCAAAGGGCATCACAGGGTGCTTCAACTCCTTTTTTTGTAAATGTAGGTAAAGACCTGTCAACTGTACCTTGCCAATTTCTCCAGACTGCCCCGTCCTTCTTGTCCTCCCTTGCACATCACAGCCACATTTCTGCTTTAGAAGGGTAAGCACTCAGACAGTTAAAAAATACCTACAAAGGTCCACTACTAGAACTAGAGTTGGACTAGACTTAGTGGACATGCAACTGCTTAAAATAGGCACTGACAAGTTATTCTGCCTATCCAAAAGATGTTCAATTTTTCCCTTCAGTTTGGCTCCCTCCCTGATGTCTAGAAACAAGCCAATGTGATTCATGTATTCCAATATGGTGACAATATGGTTGTCATTTAACTACAGGCCCATCTCAGTCCTGTTTTCGTAGTCTAAGGCCTTGGAGAAAATTGTCAATGACCAGTTGGTAGATTACATCATTACACCATAATCTCCTAGCTGCTGAACAACTCAGCTTTAGAAAGATGCATAGCACAACCACTGCTCTGATTAAGCTAACTGAGAGGCTCCGTGTAGCGTTAGACAGAGGGGAAATATATTGATGTTGCTTTCCTTGGTCTATCTAAGGCCTTTGACATAGTAAGTCATGACCTCTGAATAAAAAAACCCTGGAGCTTGGCTTGTCGACGCAGGCTGCTACCTGGCTAACAGAACCCAAAAGCAAAATTTGATGATGTGTTCTCTGGGCTACAGCTTTTGACTACTGGAGTACTGCAAGGTTCTATCCTGGGGCCTCTAGCCAGTTTGTTAATAATGTCCCAGAAGTCTGTGACTACTTCAAATCATTACTGTACGCACATGAAACAGCAATTTTCATCACCCACCGTGACCCTTGAAAAATACTTGCAACCTGACTTTAACAAGGTCTGCAGCTGATTCGCCACTAACAATCTTGTCATTAAGTCCAAAAAAAGACAAAGCATATTGTCTGGGAGTACCCACACCCTGAAGGGCAAATATCTTATCTATCTGGACCATACCCTGTCCTTCTCCACTCATTCTTTGTTTCTATATACATTTTACTCCTCCTCGGAGCAGGCGGGCTGCTCTAGCCCCACTTGTCTCTCTGGCCAGCATCTCTCACACCCATCCCACCCCGCCATCCCCCACAGGTTACTCCCCCATGACAGGGCTGGTGGCAAGGGGCACCGGCTTTCACCCCAACCCCCGGAAGTCAACATCCAGATTGCAGGGGGGCAGCGTGGGCACAACCAGCCATTGTGGAGCCTGCCGGCTCCGTCCTTTTTCCTCTGGTTTTCTCCCTGGACCCACACATGTGCAATGGGCAGGGTGATGGTCTCCACCTCTGCAGGGGCAGTCTTATGCCCTGTGCATGGGTCCACCCCTCTGCTAAGCATCGTGCCTGTGCTGATCCCCAACTTCTGTTCAGTGTCAATCTACAGTGCTATACTTTGACCCCACCCTGTGAAAGGAGGGCTGTTGGCAGCTGCTCAATCCTTCCTAGCCCATGGCCGACCCCCAAGCGACCCAAGTCCATTCCTGAACCTGGGTCACTGGTGTGGCGTGAGGTGTGGCGTTCAGCACCTCAACCCTCAGCACCACTGGGCCAGCTTTCCACTCATTTTTTTTATACTTCTTTATTGAATAAGTAATTACTGCAAAATCCCAGCAATATTCAGATATAGAATCAATGGACATTGTTGACAGTAAGTCATTATACAGTGTGGCATTACCATACAAATAGAAACTAAAAAGAAACAATAATAAACAACACATATGCAACTAGCACTGGAGTACCGATGTTCGAGGAACTAAATATGGGACCAGGGATCAGGAGTAAGACTGTCAGTTACAAAAAGTGCATTCAATCATCAAAAAGAAGGGGAACCTGAGGGGAGCAGGTAGAAAATTACCTTGTCAAATAGCTTTAGATACCCCTAACCAGTGTACTATCGGGAGACAAGTTTCTCCCTACACCTGAGCCACTTCCAGTGTGTCCAATGGTTAATGTAAACAGGTGTCATATGCTGAACCACAAAGATTAATCTTTCTATTTCCTGGATCTGAGAGATAATCCCAACCCAGTCCTCATACTCTGGTACAACAGCCTGGAACCACTTTTTGTGATGGCTTTATAGGCTGCAGAAAGCAAAACATTTCAGAGATAAATCCCCTACTGACCCCCAAAACCCAGTAGTTTCAAACACAATATTAAGTGCTTCATCGATGTGGTTGACTGCAGGTTCAGAATTTGTTGTAATTTTATTTTAACTGATTCCCAAAAATGGAAAAACTTGGGGCAGTATCAGAATATGTGCACAAGGGTGGCAAGTGTTTCTCCACATTGCCTCCAGCACTCCAGAGTCACAGAGGGGTCCAATTTAGCCTGAACTTGTGGGACCAAGATATATGTGGAACGGACCCTCCACATGAACTCTCTCCATCTTGGGGATGAAGCAGTTGACTGTACTCTCTCCCACACCCCCTCCACTGCCTTTCAGTTAAAGAAATATTAAGATCATGCTACCACTTTAGTCTGAGATCATTAATGGAATGGGGTTGGTCATGTAGGTAGGTCAGCTAGAGTAAGGAGATGACCCCTTCCCCATTTCCAAATCCCATATTGTTTGGAAAGCTACTATTGGGGCAACCTCCTGATTTTGTAACATATCTGACTGAAGAAGTGTATTAATCTAATCTCTCAGTTGATAATACCAAACTCTATCCAAGGTTGTCTAACCATATTGATGGGCACAATCCTGAAAAGAGCGAATCCCTCCACTTTCAATTAAGTGCCCTACAGTGAAGAGCCCCATGTGTTGTTGCCCACGGAACCATGGGTCAATTCTAGCTGGTTCAAACATGGTATCTCATGCCCACCATTTATAAAACCATCTTGATCTCTTCAGAGTTGGTCCCCTAAGCCCTTTCCTCCAACTCTCCAAGGCTCTACCCAGTCCCCGCAGTGCACTTTCTTTAGCATGTTGATTGAGTGTAAAGTCAAATAAAAGGGCTTACAGATGGACACCAAGGTCTTCATGGAGCTCTATATCCTTCCAGTAGGCCTTATACCTGATATTTCCCCAAAATAGAGCTACTCTCATTTGCGGGCTATCCAATACACTGCTAGTAATGGAATCCCCCAGCCCCACCTCTTGTTTTGGGAGGAGCATGGACTACCTCACCCTAGGCCTGGCTCCCTGCCAAATGAATTCAAAAAGTTTGTGTTGCCATATCCTGAACAATGTCTCTGGAATGATTCATGAAACACATTGCAATAAATAAAGGAATCTTGTCAGGGCTTTCATTTTGCTAGCTTGAACCCTGGTATAAAAAGGTAGTGGGAGAATGATCCACCTCTGGAAATCTGCTGTGAGTTCTGTTATCAGAGGAACATAATTAACATAGAATCAAATATCTGAGTGCAGGCCAAGGTATATGTCTAGATATTTAAGTTTGGGGAGATTTCATCTCATAGGGCGCTGGTGCCTTAGAGCAGCTGAGACTGAGTGATAAAAAAACAGGACATCAGTCTTAGTGGCATTAACCGTATAACCTCAGAGGTGGAAGAAAGTCTTGATTTCCTCCAGGACCTCCCGAAAGGAATGTTCTGAGTTAGTTAGGTAGAGCAGAACGTCATCTGCATAAACTGCAGTTTTCTGTTCTGACCCTCCCCCAAATTTATGCCATTTATGTTGTGGTTCTGCCTAACTGAGTGAGAAAAAGGTTCAGTATATAAGGCAGATGAATTTGGGGAGTGAGGACAACCCTGGTGTGTGCCTGGTCAAGTTTAAGTGGTGAGGAAATGTTTCCATTAGCCCTAATACATGCAGTGGAGGATTCATAAATCCTAGCAACAGTCTGTATAAAAGAATCTGCAAATCCAAACCTAGCAAGGACATTCTATGGGTAAAACCAGGAGACTTTATCAAATGCTTTCTCCTCCTCTAAACTCATAATGAAAGCTGGCATCTTAGTCTGATTTAAATGATCAATTAAGTGAACTGATCTCCAGATGTTGTCTTGAGTTTGCTTACCTGATATGAATCCTATTTGGCTGAGGTGAACAAGGCAAGGAATTATAGATTTGAGCCTTCTAGCTGATATGGAGGTGAAAATCTTAAATTCTATATTAAGGATGGAAATGAGCCAATAAGAACAGCATTGTTTGGGGTCCTCGCCAGGCTTCAGTGTCACAGACATTATTGCCAGGGAACCAAGAAGGGGCCATGGAGTTATCTGCAGAGAGGGCAGAACCATACACCCTCAGCAGGAGGGGAATAACCATAGGCCCTCAGCAGGAGGGGGATCATTCTTCACTCATGTTGACTGAGTAGTCAAATGCATCCATCGCATCCACAACGACTTGGCCTGTTCTGCAGAAATAGGCTAAATCTCACCACTGAGATTAAAAAAAAAATGCTAGTCTCTAACCTCAACATCTCAGTCATAGACTATGATTTGGTGATGTCCTCTGCCGCTAATAATACTGTCCTGATAAAAATCTAAGAAACTGGAAAAGTTTATCCACACCCTCCTTTAATGAATGGTATAATTAAATAGTATTCCTAGCTAGTAATGAGAGGATTTGTTATTCTCTTCATGACAGACTAGATATCTGTCACAGAATTTGGGCACCCTTTCCTGAACTGAAATAATTAACTTGTATGCAGGATATATTATTTGGATCTTTGTAGAAGCTTGGTTACTTGTATTTCATAAGACTTTATAGCTGATTAAGCAATAGTATTGTTTAGCAAAGAAAACATTGAAAAACTGTACAATACTTGCTTTACTGTTTAATTTATTTTAATTTTTCTTAATTTTGTAACATTGTTCTTTTGTGTACTGTTCTTGAAAACCAATAAAAACTATTACAGGAAAAAAAATCTGTGTTGCCTTTCTTCACCTAAAATCTGACTCACCGCTGTGACCTCTTCATCTCCTCTGACTGGCTCCCTTTACACCTCTGATCTTCCTATGTCTCAGTTCTCTTATGTAAAAGAGATCTTTTTGGCCAATTGCCCCTTGATGTTCTCAGTCTCTTTATACTGATTGACAACAATTATGATACTCGATCCATGGGTGATAATAAACTGCACATGCCCTTCAGGAAATTGGTCCTTGGCCAGCGGTCATTTGTATCTAGAGCTGTCAAAGCATGGGATTCACTACTCCAGTGGTGACTGCGATCTCCTATTTCATGCCATTCAAGGCACAAGCTCCTGCTTTCTTTCTCCAGAAGCTTCAATGTAGAGGCTCATAGTTCAAAGTCTAATTGTAGTTATACCTTGCAGCTGTACTTGTTTACTGTTTGTCTATGTATTTTGATCATGCTGTTTTTTGTTGTTGTTGCTGGTGTTGTTACCCTCTCCAATTTGGACACCTTTGAGAAAGGGCTCTTGAGCTTAAAGGTTTTCTGAACACAATAATTAAATTATGCCGACCACATTTGAATATAGTAGAAACATGGAAGCACAGAATCTGATGGCAATAAAAGCCCAGTGGCTCATCCAGGCAGCCTAACCAACCTAATTTGCTTTTGCTGGCTCTAATGGCCATCCTTCTTCTCTCCCTCAGTCATTGTCACCTTTCACCCCTTCCACCCTTACTATGGCCTTGTGCCTGTCTTGCACTATAGAAACATAGAATTTGAAACATAGAAACATAGAATTTGATGGCAGATAAGGACCGCTTGGCCCACCCAGTCTGCCATTTCCCTACCTGATGGATAAGCTGCAGATCCTAGTTAACCAGCAGCCTACTTCTTCCTACCCCCATCCCCTAGAATTGCCTTATGACTGTCCCATGCATGCTTGAATTCCACCACTGTTTTTGACTCCACAACCTCCTCTGGAAGGCAGTTCCCATACATCCACAACCCTCTGTGATAAAATACTTCCTTAAATTACCTCTGAGCCGCCTCTTCTATCTTCAAATTGTGCCCCTTGTTCTTGCACACCTCTTTTTTTGAAAGATGCTACCCTCTTGGACTTTGTTGATTCCCTTGAGGTACTTGAAAGTTTCTATCATGTCCCCCCTCTTCCTCCTTTCCTCGAGGCTATACATATTAAGCTCCTTAAGTCTCTCTTCATATGTCTTCCGGTGCAGACCCTGCACCATTTTAGTTGCCCTCCTCTGGACAGCTTCCATCCTGTCTATGTCTTTGTGGAGATTGGGTCTCCAGAACTGCACGCAGTACTCCAGATGTGGTCTCGCCAACTGTCTGTACAGAGGGATAATAACTTCTTGTTTTCTTCTTGTAGAAACACAGATTATACTTCTAATTGCATATTCATGAGCCTAACGAGGGTCCTGATTGGCTACTGGATCAGTCATTACCATCTTAAAAATTACAGATCCGGCTACCAACTGATGCAGTGCAGTACGCACAGCTTGCGCCACTCCACTTAAAACCTGAAAGTAAGTAAAAAAAAGTTGTTATCGTGATTAGATTTATAATCTCAGTAACAACCTCAAGGCTGCTTATTTCCTTGGATTAATGATTGACTTGGGGGAGATGGTCCTGGCTCTTGCTGTGCCTTGGGCCACTCATCCCCCCAAATGGTTGTTAATTCCCCAGAATTGACTGGCTTCTTGGTCATTACTGCTTAAATCTGACAGCAGGAAAAGGCTCAGCAGCCCAAGCCTTAATATTACTCTGAAAAGGTTAGGTTATTTGTACAAGAGCTGGCCAGAGCTTGGTGGCCCTGGTTTGCTAACGGTAATACAATAAAGGCAAAGGAAAGTTATTTTTATGGTTGTGATGTCATTGCAGGGGATTATGATTTCAGAACAGGAAAAGCAACATGAGTAGATGAACAAACAAATTAATAAAAGTGTCTTTAATAGTAAAACACATAATGTTTGGGTTTCAATCATGTTTTTCATATACCCCAGTATCCCTGAACAGTAATTAAAACAAGTACTCATAGTGCAAGGACTATAGAATACAGTTTGGTTTTATGTAACGTATTTTATACATTTGGTATCCCAAATTGTTTTACAAAGCCATGTCCCCTTATTATCTTGAAACTTTTCCTCTAAAAAATACTCCTCTCCTGTACTTTATTTACCCCCCGTGAGGTATTTATAGGTTTATATCATGTCCACCCTCTCCCTTCTGTCTTCCAGGGTGTACATATTGAGGTTCTTCAGTCTCTACTCATATGGCTTGTGAGGCAGACCTGAGTCTGTTCTCAAACATTTGGTCACTGGCATATTAAGTGGTAGTACCACCACTGTTCTATTGAGCCAGCACTAAATCCTTTTCTAACAAAAAATAAAAAGTGCTTCTTTCGAATGTAGAAGCATGTGATCATAAACAAAAGAGCAAAGTGCTCCCAGTTGCAACCCCATGGAGCAAAACAATGGAGGAGCTACTTTGAAGGCTCTGTAAGCCCTGAAGGCTATCCTAGCATGAGAGAGGGACCTAGTAGTGCAGCCACAAGTAGGGGAGACAGTCCTCAATGGAGTCAGAGGTGTACAGAAAAGGTAGCCAGTGTATTAAGTGACCACGATTACGCACTTTCAAAAAGGGTGACTCAATCACGGCACTTTACAGGATGTCGCTATATGCACATGCATGTGGGGGGTAGGAACCATGCTGTTCAAAGGGCAGAAGGGGAGGGAGGGTTTGAGGGGTGTAGCGTGGTGGTGGGTTGCAGAGCTGGCCATGTGGCATGGTGGGTAGCAGGCTAGGGTTGGGAAGATAGTGGGTTTGTTTCTGGGCACCTGCTTGTTTTTTGCACCAGTCAGGGATCTTTTTTTTTTCATCGTTTTGCACCCCCCCGACATGCACCCCCAGAGTTAAGAATCATTTAGTAGGGGAGGCGTGGGGGCCACAGCCCCCCTCATAAAAACAAAAACACAAGTGTCCGGTGCCCTTTTGCTTTGCGCCATGAGTCTATATCTCTAAAATTCCTTTTTGGTGATGTAGACTCACCCAAACAGGGATTGCTGTTATGTGGTTACCGTTATCACAAGGAACCTGCAGAAAATAAATCCTCTCCATGAGCTCTCTAGTGAAGACATCAGAATGTTGTCCTGGTGCTAGAGTGCAGTCGATCCCTACCAGTGCAACCATGCATGCAACCACAGCTAAAATGTTTGGGGGGCATGGATCTACCAAGCCTTTCACACTGATGCCAATATCAGTGGCCATTTTGCAGGGCTTAAAAAGTTAAGGGGACTAGACCCCCTCATCCCCCTATGCTTGCATTCAGTCCAACAGGAGGCTTAATACAATAAAACAAACCATTTAAAAATGGACTCTGAGGGGGACTCCACCAGCAGGTAACTGATATTTTTTTAAGTAATGTTATGCCAAGGGAGGTAAAGTAAGTTGCTTAGGGTTGGGGTCGAGTCTCGACTGGGTCCCTCTCCAAGTTGTGCATTTAAAAAATATGGGAATTTCAAGAAATTCCATTCTTCATTACTAAAGACATTTTAATGAAAACAGGATCTTTGCTCCTTAAAGGGGAAGGTCCATGTCCTAGACCCAGATTTGCACTTTTTGTGCCAAGAAACATTTTTTCCTATTTTTTTGTCCTTTTAGCCAGCGTTATCTGGCTGATCCTGCTGGCTTTCCCACTTCAACATCTCTGGCTATGTATATCATTGGGCAGCATTCCAGAATCACTTATGGCTAACATTACAGCCAGGGACCAGTTGCGGGAGATTTCATTTTTTTTTTATGTCCCCTCCTCCAGGTTTGCGCTCCTTCAGAGAAGCGCCTTAGCCCCATCACTCCGATGACTGCCAGAACTTACCTGTCCACCATCCTCACCAAGGGCTTGTCCCCATGGCGGGGTCGGTGAGGTTCCCCAAGGTCTGCAGGAGAATGGATCCAGTTTGGGCCGGCGTGCCTAGCTGATCAGGTGTTGGGCTTGTGAGCACTCCTCCTCATCCTGCCACTGGACATTTTTCCATTTCCTGTCCCTGTGGAGACATGACATGCAATGACATCATGGCGCATACCACATGCTCCTGTGCAATATTCACTGACGTTTGCCATGCCTCCCAACCTTCCTGGCCCGGGCTGCTTTTCCCCCAGTGTCTGCCAGGGGGCAAGCAAGCAATCAGGCTCCCCCCTCCCCGGAGGAGGAGGAGTGCCGTCCTATAGATGCTTAAATCTCCTCCCCCTGGCTGGCCCTCTGATGTCCTGGATTCACTTCAGAACCCAGGTTGTTGGCATCACAAGTGGTAGCGCTACAGCAGCACTGGCGGGCTGGCCAGTCATAGGAGATTTAATCACAGAAATATGGTGTTATGAACTTATGAAAGCTCTAAGTTGCCAGTCATAGATCCTGGGGTAATACTGATGCTAAGTATAGGTTTTGAGACATATACATAGCCTCAGAGTTACCATGTGACCACTGGCAGGTATATACAAGTTCTGAAAAGTTCATAAGTGCTATTTTCATAATGGAATCTCCTGCAGCTGACCCCAGGCTGTGACATCAGTAAGGAGGGATCCTGGGATGTTTGCTGTCGCTATCAGAAGATGTCGTGGAAGGGAGTATGGCAGGATCAATCTGATAAACTTCTATAAAAGGTTGTAAAAGAAAGAAAACCCTTTTTCTGTGCACTAGAAGTGCAAATTGGGGAGGGAGGAGACTGTCTCACACCATAGGTATCAGATTCATTACTCTACAGTGTAACCACTATACAATACTGCATGATTCTTGCTACTGTCTTTGAGGGAGGCGGAGGCCCTCCCTCAGTCACAAAGTGAGTAGGAGGTCCGATTAGGACCATTATTTAATGTGTGTGTGTTCAGCAAGTCACCAAACCTTTCAAGTGCTTCAGTCAACTCAGCTGTAACAAGCATTTGTCAATGCCGAATGTTGTCATGCTGGCATTGGCTTTGGTAGTGCAGTGCGGAAACACATTTTGGGTAGGATGTGAAAATAATGGCTGTACTGTTCATAAGGAGGTGTATAAAAATGGCAGTGTTGAAAATGTGGCATGTAAATATTGCAAATTTGTGAAGTTACAAGGGTGTGTGGGAAATGCGCAACGCATGCTTGTAACACAGTCATTTTTCGGACTTTCAGCCCCAAATTTTCAACATAGGCATTTTAGCACCTCTGCTCATGTACAGTGTCACTGTCATTTCCTCAAACTGTCCCAAAAAGTGATTTCACACAGCGACCGCGCTATTCTGCGCCGGACGTGCGAAAACACATTTTGGGCAGGATATGTAAAATGACAGCTATACTGTTCATCAAGAGGTGTGGAAAAATGCCAATGGTGAAAATCCTGAATGAAAATATTACAAATGCACAATGTTACGAGTGTGCATGCAAACTGCGCAACGCACTCTCGTAACACAGTCATTTTATGGAATATCGTCACCAAATATTCAACATAGGCATTTTAGGATGTCTGCTAAGGAACAGTTTTACTGTCATTTTGTAATCTGCCCCAAACACTGATTTCCCACAGCGACCGCGCTATTGTGCGCCGAAAGTGCGGTAACACATTTTGGCCAGGATGTGAAAAATGACAGCTGTACTGTTCACAAGGAAGTGTAGAAAAATGACAATATTCAAAATCTGGTGTGAAAATATTGCGAATTTGCGAAGTTACGAGTGTGCGTAGCAACTGCTCAACACACGCTTGTTAAACAGCCATTGTTTGGATTTTTTTCCACCAAATTTGCAACATAGGCTTTTTGAGAGCCCACCTCATGAACACTGCCACTGTCCTTGTGTTAATCGGTCCCGAAAGGTGATTCCATGCAGTGACTGCGAAATCACCTTTCGGGACCGATGAACGTCATAACAGTGCCAGAACTCATGAGGAGTGGTCCCAAAAACCCCATGTTGAAAATTTGCTGCAAAAATTCCAAAAAATGCCTGAGATATGCATCAAAATTTAAAAAAAAACAACTATTTATTCCATTATACAGCTTACCGGAATTTCCTCAGTTCACGGTCGGCTTTGAAGAGTGCAGACGTGTTCCTGGTCCACTGAAAATCGTCGCGTCACGCTCCGGAGGTAAGTATGGGATGAGGGGTGTGTGGGGAGGCAGGGTGCGCAGTGGGTGGGTGCAGGTGGTGGGAGGTGGGGTAGGGAGACTATGAGGGACCGTTTTCTGTTTACAGGTGTTAAAAAAAAACCCATCGTGGACAGTTTTCTTTTTTTACAGGGTTTTTTTTCTTTTGAGGGGGATACAGTAGCCGACGGGGATTGGGCACCCCGACCGGTACATAAGAAATGGGGACACTAGGTGAGGGGATTGGGCACCCCATCAGCACAGAAGAAGGGGACATCATGCCGACGGGAGTGGGCTCCCCATTGGCATATAAAGTGGGAAAGGGGGATGGATGCCAGCGAGTTGGGCTCCCCATCAGCAAACAACAAAGCGGGCGCATGAGCTGAGGGATCGGGCACCCCTTGGCAAGCAAAAAGGAGGGGCACATTATGCCGACGAGGAGTGGGTTCGCCATCAGCACACATACATGAGGTGTGTAAGCGGACTGGGATTGGGCACTGGTCGGCAGTTTAGCGGCCACTGTGCCACCATGTTTGTAGCTGGTGAAGCATGTAGAAAGGTCCGCTGCATGTGGTGAGCTTTGCTCGCATTGCAGCGGACCTTTCCTTAGATGTACTCACCCGGGTGGTGTGGTGCCGGCATGCAGGCTGATTGGGGAATGAGGGACGCACCTACTGGTGCATGCCCTGCATTCTCCCAACAGCGACCGTGCCTCCAAATCTCCACTACTGCAAGATGTTGGCTGCACAAGCGTGCCAACATAAAAATGGTTTAAAGCAAGACCCCACTGAAAATCAGATATAGCACCTCAGCTGGGCTATTATGGGTAAATTAAAAATTCAAATCAAGAAGAAGCAAATTCTGGCAGAGCCACTATGGCTGCAAATGCATTAACTAGATAAGGGTGTTTCATGGGCTTAAACATAAACATGAATTGCATTTAGTAAGGCCTACGATACTGTTACACATATGACTTGTGAACAAGCTGGGCAGCCTGAGAGTGGGTCACAAGGTGGTAAACTGGGTTAGGAACTGGTTGAATGACAGAAGATAGAGAGTCATGGTAAATGGTGCTCAATGTAAGGAAAGGAGTGTGACCAGCAGGGTGCCACAGGGGTCAGTCCTGGGCCCAGTCCTGTTTAATGTCTTCATAAGTGAAATTGTGGAGGGGCTGGTGGTGAAAGTGTGCCTCTTTGTGAATGACACTAAGATCTGCAACAGGGTGGACACTCCGGGAAGGGTGAAAAAAATGAGAAGGGACCTAGGTAAACTGAAGGAATGGTCTGACGTGTGACAGCTGAGATTTAATGCAAAAAAAGTGCAAAATCATGCATTTGAGTTGCAGGAACCCAGGGGAGGATTATGGGGGTGGGGAGAAACTGATGGTCACCCAACAGGAAAGAGACTTGGGGGCAATCATACTGGATGACCTAAAGGTGGGTAAACAATGTATCAAGGCTATGAGGAGAGCCAGTGGGATGCTGGGGTGCATAGGGAGAGGTATCACCAGCAGAAGGCAGGAGGTGGTGATGCCACTGTGCATATCACTGGTGAGGCCTCATTTGGAATATAGTGTCCAATTCTGGAGGCCGCATCACTGTAAGGATGTAGACAGAGTGGAGGCAGTACAGAAGGGCAACAAAGATGGTGCAGGGCCTGCACTAAACGTCATATGAGGAGAGACTGGAAGACCTTAATACATATACCCTGGAGAAGAGAAGAGACAGGGGTGATATGATAGAAACCTTCAAATATCTAAAAGGCATAAATAGGGTGCTGGAGGGTAGCATCTTTCAGAAAAGGAGATGTCCAGGAACAAGGGGGCATGACATGAGGTTTGAAAGGGATAGACTAAGGGGTACCGTGAGGAAGTATTTCTTTACAGAAAGGGTGGTGAAACCTCTAGCAATTTCATGTCAGTTCATTATGGAAGAGAGAAAAAGCACAATTGACATATTTCACATAATACTACAATACACTATAAAAAAATAGGATGAGCAACTTTATGCATAACCAATGTGTTCTGTCACCCCGTGGTTCTGATTCCCATGGACCTCTCGAGCTTTGCCCTCCTGGTCAGAGGGAATCAGAACCCCTCTGTGGCAGAAGACACTGGTTGTGCATAGTTGACCATCCAGTATTCTCTATATTTAGTGCTGCACTGAGGATTTCTAAGTAACAAACCTGTGTCATACAATTGCTTTAAATTAGACCAAGATTCTGGTCTATTCAATTCAAATTTGTTAAGATGAGGAGCAACGTTTTTGGAAGAAACCAAAGGAATAACAACCCTATAAGACAGCAAGTAATGTCTTATAAATTATTTTCTATGTAGGCGTGAAGGGCTACCCAGCTGTCAGCTGTCCTGCAATATCAATATTGACATCTTTGCAACAAAGCAATAAAGAAAGGCAGAAAACATTTCACAAAATCTTGAGACATAAATTGATGCCAGAGTTTAGCTAGCTATATGCTGCCCAGAACAGCTTTATCAACTGCAGAATCAGTTTCAGTCTCATGGTTCTATGAAATTACTACTGCCTTGATTTAAGATAAGGCTGATTTAGACAGAGCTATGCCTGGAAAGCTTTTGATTCAGTTGCTTGTGTCTTGCATAGAAGACAGTGCTTGTAGACAAATGTGAATAATTTTGCAGCTGTTGTCATCCAATGGCTGTCCCTATGCCCATGACCGGGTGCAATGGCCCCTCTGAACTGCAGTTCTCCTCCTTGGAGGCAATAGTAGCAGCAGCAGCATCTCCCAGCCACACTTGGACACCCGTCAGCCCGCAGCAACAAGCAGTCTGTCCCTGTGCCCCTGACCAGGTGCAACAGCCCCTCTGGACCGCAGCTCTCCTCCATGGAGGCGGCGGCAGCAGCAGCTCCCAATCGCACTTGGACACCCACCGGCCAGCAGCAACAAGCAAACTGTCCCTCTGCCCCTGACTGGGTGCAGCGGCTCCTCCAGACCGCAGCTCTCCTCCATGGTGGTGGTGGCAGCAGCAGCTCCCAGCTGCACTTGGACACCCGCCAGTCTGCTGCAACAAGCAAGCTGTCCCTGTGCCCCTGACTGGGTGTAATGGCTTCTCCGGACTGCAGCTCTCCTATTTGGAGGTGGTGGCAGCAGCAGCTCCCAGCCACACTTGGACACCCACCAGCCCACATCAACAAGCAAACTGTCCCTGTGCCCCTGACCGGGTGCAACGGCCCCTCCGAACTGATGTTCTCCTCTATGGAGGTGGTGGTAGCAGCAGCTCCCAGTCACACTTGGACATCCACTGGCCCGCAGCAACAAGCAAGGTAATGATCCTCCTTGACCAGGACTGCCACGGCTTTCTGATTGGCCGCTTCATCCCAGAACAAGGCTCTCATTGGCTAGCTTTCGCTGCCTGAGCTTCCGATTGGACCGGTACTCTCTGGCACCGAGTCTGAAGCTCAGGCACTCTCGCTGCCTTTCTCTGCTCCCGCTGTACTAATTTAAATTTCAGGGTCCATGTGAGCTCCCACATTGAAAGTTTTCACCCACCGTCCCTCCCCACTCCTGGCACTCTTTATATCGGCTTCCCCCACTTTTCTACCCTCCCTCCTTATACTGATGGGCCTTTACGCGATGCCCTCCCCGTTAGAGGAACAAGCTCCTTTTCTCCTCAACCCACTTCTACTATCTTGCCCAGTTGTCTCATCACTACCTCTGACTTCTCCCACCGCTACTTTGAGGGTAATGGTCTGTCCTTCTGAACTCCCAGTCTTGCCTGTTTGCACCCACCATTAAGTCCTCTCTCTCTCTCTCTCTTGCTTTGCATGGCTACTGCCCTGCTATGTACCCTCCACACAGTAGACCTTGCAGCCTCTATATTATCGAATGATCAGGCCTCCCTCCACCATTTCACTGAAACCTTAAGCACCCATAATCCTTCACCCCCTCTTCCTACAAAGTGGGAACTTACCCCCTCAGGCCTCGCACTCTGGCCCTTCTCCCCAACTTTGAGCGTCGCCTCTTAGGCAGCTTTCTTTTGTCCCTTTCCCTCCCTCTGCCACTAATAAACGCTATGCTCCCATATCTCCTCCTTCTCTCACTCCTCCTTCTGGGTGGTGACATTTAATCCAACCCTGGCCTTCTGAACACTGCCGCTACATCCACCTGCAATCCATGGGTCACCTCTTCTGGAATAAAAATTGCCCATATGAACATATGCAGCCTTCTTGCTAAATTCTCCGATCTTGAAGCATAGCTCACCCTCTATTGATCCCATGTGCTGTGTTTCACCGAAACCTGGCTTAAGCCGCACCATCCTGATGCCATGTTCTTATCCTCTGGGTACTCCATCCTGTGCAAGGACAGGCCAGGCAAAAAAAGCGAGGTGGTGTTGCCATCCTTACCAGGGAACCCCTCTCCACCTCTACCTCCCTCTGCGCTGACAGTGGCTCCACCAGCGAATGGCTTAATGCTGAAATTACTCTTGGAAAAACTAATAAACTGTTCCTGGGCAGTTGTTACAACCCCCCGAACGGGGGCGTCGCTGGCCTCCAAAGCCTACTCTCTGGGTTTGGGTCTCTCTCCCCTTCTAGGGAAGCTACTATACTCTGAGGTCTCAACCTCAACTGGTTGGACACCCTTGAAACCGACTACACTAACATACTCAAGTTGCATAACCTGTCACAAATTATCACCCTCCCCACTCGACTAAACCCTCACACCTCAACTCACTCCCTAATTGACTGGGTGATCACTAATTGTGTGGACCATGTTATCCATGCGGGCACTCTATCTAACTCCCTGAGTGATCATTCCCTTACCTTTGCTATCTGGTCCTATAAGACCCCTGCCCCCTCCCAAATATCTAACTTTCTGAAATTTTAACCCCCTGGATACCCCCCTTCTTCTTGATAACCTTACGGCCATGAACTGGCAGGGCCTATATGCCCTCACTGATGCGTCCCTTGCAGTTACATACTTCACTGACATTCTCCTGGCTATCCAGGACCGCCATTTCCCTTCCACCACCCGGAGAGTCAGAGGTGGCCACAACCGTTGGATCTCCAAAGAACTCCTCACCCTTATGAAAGAGAGGGACAAAAAGTGGCAGGCCCATAAATGTACTCCTTCAGCTTCCCAATGACATGATTACCGGCAGCTGCGAAACCACTGCAAGATCTTAACTAGAACTCTAAAACAAAAATATTTCACCAACCTACAACATTAGAGTTTTGGTAATCCAAGAAAATTCTGGGATTCCATCAATTCTATCCTCACTCCTTGCACTGGCAGCAACAACATCCAATTAACCTCTCCCACTGGCACCATATCGGACCCTGCCGAGGTCGCCAGGGTGTTAAACAGCAAATTCTTTGACCTGCCAGCCCTCCTCAGCAAGCTTCCCCCCTGCAGCCCCTCTAGCCAGGGACCACCCATTTCCCTTACCCCTCCTCCCCCCTCACACCATGTGCCCCCCACCTAGTCAGTCCCCCGATAAGGGGCCCTGCTCCCCACTCATGTCCTTCTCCTTCCTTTCCTCTCCCCAGCAGTCGCACTCCCGCCCTCCTTCCTACTTCAAGACCATCTCCCCCAAGCATACTGACAAGCTACTTAGAAGCCTACCTAACTGCGGTAGTCGGGGATCTGATGGTCTCTCCCCCCCATCTTTTTCAAAGTCATGTCCTCTGTCATCACCAAACCTTTGTCCTTTATCTTCAACCTTGCTCTAACTACCTCCCATATGCCTCTCTTCTGGAAATCTGCCACGGTGGTTCCCATCTTCAAATCTGGGAACCCCCTCCTATCCAACAACTACCACCCTATATCAATTCTACCCCACCTTAGCAAGCTCCTTTAACAGGCTGTTCACCAGAAACTATCTGAGTACCCTGTCAACCACAATATTCTGTGTATCCAGCAGCATGGCTTCCATAGGCTGCATAGTACCACTACTGCCCTTGCCCTATTCACCAATCATATCCTAGCAAACATGGACAATGGGCAAGCAACTAGTGCTGTATTCGTGGACTGATTCAAGGCCTTTGATCTTGTCAACCACCCTCTCCTCCTCTCAAAGATACACTCCATTGGATGCTTCTTGGGGACCACCAACTGGTTCCAGAGCTACCTGTCTGCTCGATCCCAGTCGGTGTGCATCGGCTCAGTCATTTATTCCCTACTGCCTGTCTCCTCCGGGGTTCCCCAAGGCTCCATCTTGGGCCTGCTGCTCTTCACGATATTTGTTAATACCCTTGCCTCTGACTGCCAATCTGGTGTCCCTCCTCTATGCGGATGACCTAGTCATCTTCCACAGTGCCAAATCCCTCCCACACATCTCCTCTGTCCTTACGCAGAATGACTGCACTGCCCAAAACTGGTTCTCTTCCAATCTGATGCTGGTTAATGCCAAGCTAACGAAGGCTATGCTGTTCGGGTCTAAACCTAACCTAGCCAACATCCAGAAAGCATGCACCTCTCTCCTCATCCTCCTGCCTGATGGTCCCCTTGGAAGTGGTCCCTTCCTTTAAGTATCTGGGAGTCACACTCGATCCCACCCTCTCCTTCACCGAACATGTGAATCTTGTTGTTTGGAGGATAAACCTGAAACTTGGTGCTGCCTATCAAGTCAAACCCTACCTGACTGATGAGGCCCAAATGGCCATAGCTCTAAGCAGCCTACTCTCTATCTTGGACTACTGCTCTCCTGTCTACTGCCGTATGTTCTCTGCTCTCCAGGCCAGACTCTTGGCCATCTACAACAGTGTTTGCTGCTTTGCCTTGTCTGCCCCTATTCCATGCACCATTGCAACCTTTACAGCTCCCTTGACTGGCTCTCCCTGCAAGGCTGGTTTGATTTTACCCTTGGTTACCTCACTGACACTATCATTTGTAGTGGCCCCACTTCTCCTCTTTTTCCCTTTTGTGAGCACCCCACCTCACCAAAATATCTTTAGTCCTCTGCTGTCCCATCCCTGGTGATTCTGAGAACTTCCACTTAATCGGGTGCCAATGCCTTTTCAGTGTGGCCCCCTCACTATGGAATACTTTTCCTGCACCCCTTAGATCGACCTATACACATAATACTTTTAAGCTGAATCTGAAATCCTAGTTCCTTGCCTGTGACACCTGCACTTGCTTCCACCAGTAGCCCCCCTTCTTTGTTTGCTATACCTCTCCCCCTTCCCTCACCCACCTCCTCATCTCTGTCTCCCCTGTTGGGTCACGGGCTAACTGGGGCTTGGGTTTGTGTTACCCTAGCTACCCTCTTCATGTGGACTTCCTCCTGCCTGTTGTTATTGTTATTTGCATTCCCTACCTGGAAGCCATTTTTCTATGTTCTCACCTACTTCCTCTCTCCTGTTTACCGTACCTGCTTTATCCCATTATTTTACTAATGCTGTATTGTAACTGCTGTGTTACTTGCTATGTGCTATGCCTGTACCTGCACTATGTACATTGCCTATGTTGTACCGTTATCTAGTTGTTATTGGTGTTTTATTGTACTGCATTTCTACCTGTACCAACACTGTGATTCTTGTATGTATTTGTGCCTTCTGGCCCAGGTCGTGCCTGTAAACGGTCCTTCGGACCAGTGCACCGACCCAGTAAACAAAGCCATAAATAAAATAAATAAATAAATGGCTAACAAAGGAATTCACACCTCTGGATGAGTGGGGAAGGGGATACCAGCAAAGCAAGAGTTTCTCAGTTTGCAAACGTTAATAAATTAAGCACTGAAACTTAACAAACAAAGAAAAGGCCCATAAAACACTTTGGAGGAGGTTTCAACTTGCAAAAAAAGGCAGTACTGGGGAGGGCTCAATTGTTGGAGGAGGTTTCAACTTGCAAAAAAAGGCAGTACTGGGAAGGGCTCAATTAACTTCTTAAGCCAGAGGGAAAATAGTGTTTTCAAGCTCCCATACACACGCAGGCAGCGTAGTAATGAGGCTTCAGCAGAGGACACTATTTTTCACACTTAATCATGTTGTTAGGAAGGTAATTTATGCAAAGAGTCCTTTTCTCAAAGCAAAACATACGCAGGGCTATGCCCACTGCAGCCGTAAAAATGACATACTACACACATAGGTGTATACCACAGCCTATACAGACACACTAACTACAGAAGCACACACAGACACACACATACACCTCTACACATATGTGCACACTTGCACAATCACATTTACACACTACTACAGATGCACGCACGCACACACACACGCATAACCTCTACACATATGTGCACACATGCACAATCACATGTACACACTACTACAGATGTACACAAACATTGATAAACCACTGGAAACTCAGCCTAAGCACACACACATGCATGCACACACACACGACAAATGCATGTGCACAAAGTACTGACAGAAACACTCACAGATGAATACACTACACACCAATGCATGCGTACAGCCCCTTTAAAAAAGTATAGTAGTACATATATACATGCAGATTGTTTTCTTACCTTAGTTGGGTACTTACGGAGCACCACTTGTTGACCTGACCATCGATTTCCTTACCTCAAACAGTAGTCAACACATGAGGGGGAGGGGTCATACCATGTCTGAGGCTAACGGCCAGATTCTCCTACCAGCCTAGCAGGAACCAACACAACGGGGACAAGGATTACATATCAACATAGTTTAATGGACTGAGTACCAACTTGGGAACCATGAGATCCAGGTTCATACCCCACTATGTGACCTGAAAAAGATGCCAAATCTCTCAGTGCTCCAGTGAACTCAGCTGCTGAAATGGACAGAAGTAGGACCCAACTGAGAAAAAGATGTTGCTTCTGATTTGGTCTGTCGTGAAAATAAATTGAAACAAAACAAAGACCCAGTGATGACAGATAAGGGAAACTACTGCCACCACCAGGGACAGTACTGAGGGATTGATAAAGGCTAGTTGGCTGCCACCACTAACAGTGTAGTAGGCCCTATCAGGGCCAGTTGCTGCTACAGATGGCAATGTAGGAGGTCTAGTCAGGGACAGTTTGATGCTGCCACCAATGGTACTGTAGGAGGCCCTACTGGGGCCAGTAATATAAGATGCCAGCTGTGGCACTGTTGTAGGAAGGGGTAGTGGGGTGGGAGAAAGTACAGAGGCAGATAGGTTGGATTAAAGAGTGAAACTGGGGCTGGAGTCAGAGTTTGCAGGTGGGAGAGCATGCATAGAGATGAGTAGATTGGATTAGTGAGTAATTCTGGGGATGGGGACAGAGGTTGGTGGGTGGGTGGGACAGCGTTCAAAGAAAGGAAGCAACTCAAATCAGTGACACCGGGGGTGACGTCTGAGACTGAGGTTGATTGATGAGAAACTGCATAGAGGGACCGGGTTGGATTAGTAAACATCTTGAATGAAGAAAGACTTGTGCTCCTCTGCATAATCCAAAAGAAAACTGCTGATGGCTCCTTCCCCGAGGTAGACCCCACAAGCATCGGCAACATGTCCAATCAGTAGACTTGTTCCATACCTAGCCTACCTACCTACCTACTGGCACAGAAGTGCCCAAAATGTGACTCTTTGTTCTTAAATCTGAAAACGCCATCACCCATCAGAAACATTTGTTAGGTGTGTGGGTTACTTACAAGCCCTATTCCAACTCCTTGTTTCTTCAGTGTGAGAACTTTTTAAGTCAAAGGAATACAATGGCTGGGAGGCTCAGAATTTTGCATCTTTTTATGGCAACTAAATTTCCAGAACATGATGTACTGGCAAGCATGGCATGACAATTTTGTGTTTTATTTAAAGTAATATAGATTTTTCCTTCTATGTCCCCTGTAGCAGTCCAAAGCACAGTATTAAAGAAAACCACCCCTTGCTGTTATTCTTTGATGCCAGCCTTCATCCCAACCTGCAGTGTGTCAGCTTTGAAAATGAAATTATGCTATCACAGATCGTCTGATGTCTTAATGTTGCGAGACTTGATGGGCTTCTGGGAGACATTTTATAGACCAGCTAAGCTGATTCTAACATGTACACGTACTTTGTAAAAAAAGGTAATACAGTTGTACTAAGCATCAGTCTAGTTTTGTTTTGCACTTAGTTTTTGTTTGATTCTTGTGTTTCTGTGCCTTTTATCTCAGAATCTGTGTAATACAAATGCCTGCTGTCTTGTGACCCTCACAGTACTTTGATTTAAGGCACCCTAATCAATTCATGGTAATAAAATGCGGAGTCATTTGTCTGTGTGTGGATGTCTAGCTCCAAACCACTAATGTATCAAGGCTATTGGATTCAGAGGATGCTCTGACAATACAAATGTATTATGCAGAATATTTCTGTTTGGTGACAGTGGGTACAAAATCGATGTGGTAGAAAAAGTAAAATGCCTATTACAAAGGCATTATGTGTATATTTTATATTATAGGCTAGACTATATGGTATTATGTTTATATATTATACTATAGAATATATTATAGTCTAGACTATAGTATATTATGCAATAGTATATAGTAGTATATATTACTATAGTAGAGACTATACTATAGTTTAGATATATTATAGTTATGCTTTTACAGTATTTGAACTCTAGATTTAGTAGTTGCCGTATTGGTCCTTGCAAGAATAGATCCAGAAGCAAATGATTTGATACCTTTTAATGGACCAACATAGATGTAACAAGAACAAAGTGCTCTAGCTTTCGGACCAACCAGTCCTTCTTCAGAAGCTCATGGCAGTTGTTTGGAAAATACAATACTTATAACAGCTAGATAATGCAGAGAAAAACAGAAAAAATCCCCATTGGTTTAAAATACTCATTAAAAAAAAACAGATGATGTCAGACAAGTTTAACAGTACAATACTGCCCTCAGTCCGAATGAACCTTGGGTTCAGATGTTCCTGGTGCAAGACACATATAAGGAATCCTACTGCACATAAATTTAATTGACATAAGATAACACTGCAGAAGCAGATAACTCCCAAATCAAGCCATGAGTGCCACAGTCAGTATAAGGATGTGATTACTGAAAGGCAACCCCCACCCAGCTTCAAGACAGACTGAGATAGTTAAGGGCTCATGAAATTACAATGTATGCATTAAAGACAAGAATTACCAGTAAAGTTGTCTAAAAAACATCAGTGCTCACTGTGTGATGTGTAAAACATCTTTATTTATCTTTGCCTGTGGGGATTGATTCCATTGCACCATATTAGATTACCCAGCCTGCTAGTGTACATACAGGAGTGTTATCTTATACTGTTATATATAATTTTTGTAACTCTGTACATATTGGGATGTGTGATCTCATTTGCTTGGGGGTCCTGCACATATCTTTTTACATTAGGCTAATATTATAGTACTTTTACTCAGGATTTCATGACAAGTTGTATTCCTTTGGGGAACAATTACAGCGACTGAAGTTAATATAGGTTCACTAGAGAGGGATTGAGAGGTGTGTGTGTGTGTGTGTGTGTGTGTGTGTATGTGTGTGTCTGTCTGTGGGAGAGAGAGAGAGAGAGAGAGAGAGAGAGAAAGGAGGGTGGGGATAGAGAGAGAGAGACTACATCTCGTTTAAGCTATGTATCTCCCTCACCCACATTATTGTGATGTGGGGTGGGTTAGGTTGCATTGTTTGTATGAACAGGAGGAGATAAATTACTTTTTTATCTCTTTTTCAGATTCCCTAGACACTTGTGGTACATGAAGTTGTTACATTCTCAGTATATATTGACATCAGTACATATCAGGCTGCATGGTCTGAATTCCTTGAGGTTCCTCGACTAGAGTTTTTTGCTTAACACTAATATTATCTATTTATATTTTAATTATCATGTATATAGTCCTGAGGTTTTTGTAATCTCTTGGGCCTTTTATTTAGCTTGAGAATACAGCTGGGTGGCAAGTCCAGCTAGGTTTTACACATCACACAGTGAGCACTGATGTTTTTTAGACAACTTTACTGGTAATTTTGTCTTTAATGCATACATTGTAATTTCATGAGCCCTTAACTATCTCAGTCTGTCTTGAAGCTGGGTGGGGGTTGCCTTTCAGTAATCACATCCTTATACTGACTGTGGCACTCATGGCTTGATTTGGGAGTTATCTGCTTCTGCAGTGTTATCTTATGTCAATTAAATTTATGTGCAGTAGGATTCCTTATATGTGTCTTGCACCAGGAACATCTGAACCCAAGGTTCATTCGGACTGAGGGCAGTATTGTACTGTTAAACTTGTCTGACATCATCTGTTTTTTTAATGAGTATTTTAAACCAATGGGGATTTTTTTCTGTTTTTCTCTGCATTATCTAGCTGTTATAAGTATTGTATTTTCCAAACAACTGCCATGAGCTTCTGAAGAAGGACTGGTTGGTCCGAAAGCTAGAGCACTTTGTTCTTGTTACATCTATGTTGGTCCATTAAAAGGTATCAAATCATTTGCTTCTGGATTTACAGTATTTGGTATCTTCTAAAGACAGCATTGTGTTATTTTTTCTCTGCATATGTGAATGAGAGAACCCTTTGACTATTACGTCTTCCATTTTATGGACATTGGGACTGCAAGTCTGACAGGACTGGTTGTAACTTCTCGTAATGACACCAACTACTGGGTCAGGGCACTCTATGTTGATGACAGCTTTATCCTGCTGTTGTCAGCTCATACTCCAAGTTCTTGTACCTTCTCTAGTACAGTATTCAAATAGTGCATAGTTTATGGTTCATAGAACTATTTCTTTACTGGATTTCTTGTTGATAGTTATGAAGGTTTGTAACAAAATTTATATTTCTTGCTGAGGGAATTGCGGTTCAGTCTTCTATGGATTCTCCCTATACAGGTATCACCAGGGCCATTGAAGAGACTGGCATTTGCCAAATAACATGAGTAATAGTTGTTTAATGTTTGATTTCCTCCCCCACTCCTACTGTACCAGAGTATAGGGTTAAATATATTATATATCAACTAACTTGATGTAAGACAGACTGTACAAACTGTCTTCTGAGACCTGTGTCTGTAGCTCTGTCTAAGTGTAATGTGTTTATATAGATATATAATCACACATGCCCACACAATGCAAAGTATCATGGGCTGTATGCAAATCACCACAGAATATTATGCTGGTTCAACTTTAAGCAGAATTGCATGGTGCCGAAAGGCCTCTCACACAGTTTGCAAAGGGTGCGAACAGGTAACATAGACACGTGTTTCGTCCTACCAGGACTCATCAGTATGCCTCTTCTGTTTGACACCCCAGTGGAATGGTGATTTGCATATGCAGCCCATGATGCTTTGCATTGTGTGGGCATGTATGATTTTGTATTTCCTTGAAACTTGGCTTCCCAGCCAAATGCCCTTTGTGGGGTAACCATTGCCTCAGTGTTTGCGCACAGAGGTTCTTTGTCCTTTAAATAGTTTTTTGTTTTAATGGGTTCACCACAACATAACCCAGACAGACCGTCTTAGGGTAGCTGGTTCATTCCAAGGAGCTCCCCTGGCTCATTGCAAGCACCCATCATACCTCAACTCAACTCAGCTCACTCTTTATTTATAAAAAGCGCCTTTCCAAAACCAAGGCGCTGTACAATAAATAGTTAAAATACACCAAAAGATAAAACAATATATTAACACCAGTCAACATTAAGCTAGGCTTAATAAATAAGGCAATCTCTCAACTGATGAGGTAGAGAATTCCACAGGGTTGGGGTCATGAAACTAAATGACCTGGCCCCAGATGTCTTCAAATGGACCCTGGGAATCTCTAGCAATCCCTCGTTGGTGGATTGGAGAGGGTGGGAGAGACAGTAGGGGTGAAGAAGATCTTGCGGGTAACTAGGTCCCTGGTCACGTAGGGCCTTGTAGGTCAGCAAACCGACCTTGAAGGTGATCCACCACTGTACTGGCAGCCAATGCAGTCCATGGAAGACAGGCATTATATGACTGGTCCTAGAGGTACCAGTCAAAAGCCTGGCCGCTGCATTCTGCATTAGCTGCAAGCGGTGGATATCAACTCTTGGTAGCCCTAGGTAAAGACCATTGCAGTAGTCAAGGCGGGAGTTAATGAAGACGTGGACCAAAGTTGGAAGATCATTGGAATGAACCAGGTGCTTCACCCAGGCGATATTCCTCAGATGGTAAAAAGAGGTTTTGACAACTGCCGACTCCTGTGACTTAAGGGTTAGGCAGTCATCAAACATAATGCCCAGGTTCTGCACCCCGTCTGAGGTAGTTAGCTGAGCACCCCAAGCCAAAGACCTGAAGGTGATCCTGCCAACAAACCCGCCTCCCGACGACCAGGGTCCACAACCAACACCTCAGTTTTTTCCAGGTTTAACCTCAGTCAGCTCACACTCATCCAATCCTGGATCTCGGTGAGATGGTTGTTAAAGATCGAGACAGCATCACCCTGGCCAGGCACAAAGGACATGTACAGCTGAGTATCATCTGCATAGCAATGAAAACTTAAACCGTATCACCTAATAATTGCTCCCAATAGCAGCATATACACCGCAAACAACATGGGTGCCAAGATGGAGCCCTGTGGCACCTCACAGGATAGGGGGAGTGGTGCTGAGGAAAAAATCCCAGACACCACCCTCTGAGTCCTACCCTTGAGGAAAGATCAAAACCAACTAAGGACCATACCAGACAGTCCACAGATGAGCTGCAGATGCTCCAACAACACACCATGGCCCATGGTGTCAAATGCCACAGAGAGATCTAGAGGGACCAAGATGGAATGGGTCTTTCGATCTCTCGCTATTAGGAGGTCATTTAGTACTTGGACAAGGGCCATCTCAGTACTATGTCTCTTCCTAAATCCGGACTGGAGAGAATCATAGACATTGTGGCAGGTCAAATGATCGTCCAACTATGACGCAACCACCTTCTCAATAACCTTACCCATGATAGGTGGGTTACAGACATGTCTGTAGTTGGCCATACAGTCTGGATCCATGGAGGACTTCTTAAGAAGGGTCTGAACCATGGCTTCCTTCAGGGAATCAGGAAAGATCCCCCTCTCCAAAGACAACCAGACTATCTTGGAGGTTGCTCAGTATGCCACCAGCTGGCAAAGCTCGGGGAGGAAGTGGAAGGACTTTGGAGACAGCTGGCAGAGTGGAAAAGGAAGGGACATGGGGTGGCCTGCAAACATACACAAGGGGGTGAAACCTCAAGCACAAGGAGAGGAACTGGACGTGGGCTGGGGGAACAGGGGCAGCCTGGCAGGAGGAGCCCAGACGTGGGAGTGCCCATAAAACCAGGTGAGGGAGGTCATGGGGGACCAGAGAGAGAGAGAGGGGTAGTATGGGAAGAGGTCAGAGGGTAGCAGGGGGGAGTGGGGACCCAGGCTCAGCAGAAAGGGGACCGGGGAGAGAGGCACATGAACAGATAAGAAAGGGAAAGGAGGAAGTTTGGTGGAAAAAAAACAGGCAGGAAAGGGGGCTGAGGCAGGAAGAGAAGTGGAGCAGGGCCCGGCAATAAAGGTCGGGGTAGAAGGAAAAGAGGGAAAAGCATGGGGGGGGGAGATCAAAGAGAGCAAAGCACAAGGACGGATAGCACAATAGAAGTGCCAGAAAAACAGGATTTGGGTGAGGGAGAAGAGCAGGTTGGAGAAAGAGAGAATTGAAAAGCTTCAGAGGAGGGAAAGGGCAGCACGGAGAAACCAGAGAACCAGGAAGGGGCCCAGGGAAGGGTACAGATGGAGGATGAGGGGAGGAAGGCTCAGGTAGTTTCGGGGAAGGGGGAGAAAGCAAGGGGATGGAAGAGAAGAAATTGGAAAAGAAGAGGAGAATGGCAGTAGTGAGGGGTGTCCAGGAGGAAAAAGGGGATAGAGTTTTAATAGTGGGGGACTCTATTATAAAAGGGGTTACATGGGGGAGAAGGGAAGACAGAGGGAAAAAAATATGGGTGGAGTGCCTGCCAGGTATGACGGCTGCCAAAGTTATCCATTGGGTCCCCTCTGGGGAGGGAAATGGATAAGAAAACGCATCTGATCTTCCACCTAGGCACAAACAACCTTGCAAAGAGCAGCGTGATGGAGGTGCAGGCCAGGTTTGTGGTGCTGGCCAGGTTCTGCAGCGATTCGGACTTCAAATCCCTGTCCTTCTCGGAGGTGCTACCTGTACCAAGGGCCAACAGGAAGGCAAGGCAAAATATTGAGGAATTCAATGATTGGCTTGTAGTTTGGTGTGCCCAGAAGGGATATGGTGTGATAGGAGATGGGGGGTCAACATGGAGTGACACAAACCTTTATGCCCCAGACAGGCTGCACCTAATCAGGAAGGGGAAGGCAGTGCTCAAATGTAAACTGGATGATTATGTGGACAGATGCTACCATTTAAACTAAACAAGGGGGGGAGGGAGGGAAAAGCCCAGCTGTTGAGGCAGGTGGCTGAGGGAGCAAAAAGCCCTACACACACAGCAAGAGGGTAAAGTAGACAAACATATAGGAAAGGAGGAGAAAGGAGCATGGAGAGTTATGTGTGTGAATGCCAGAAGTCTGGGTATAAAGATCTGTGATCTAACAGCAAAAATGGCAGAGGAGGGCCTTGACATAGTGGGGGTAATAGAAATTTGGTGCCACCAGAAGCAGGGATGGAAATGGAGATACCAGGGTACAAATTGTTTAGGAAGGACAGGGAGGGAAGGGGGGGTTACACTCTATGTAAAGGAGGGGCTGAGAGCTTCAGAATTGCAGGAAAGTGGGAGAGAAGGACCTGGGTCTCATTGGCGGTGGGGAAGGGGGAGTTGGTGCGTATGGGGGTGGTGTATAGACCCCCAGCACAGCACGAATCTGCAGATAGAAGTATGGCCGATGAGTTTGTGAAAATGGCAGCAAGGGGAGAGGTGGTGCTGATGGGAGATTAAAATTTAGCAGATGTAGACTGGAACACCCTTTCGGCTGCTTCAACCAGCAGCAAGGAAATATTGGACTCCCTGCAGTTGGCCCTCCTAAATCAACTGGACAGGGAGCCAACCATGGTAGAAGCTACTCTTGATCTAGTCCTGACAAATGGAGAAAGGGTGAAAGAGGTATCGGTGGGGGAACATCTCAGTACAAGTGACCACAACACGGTTAGGTTTAAAATGAGAAACACTGCAGAGGTTCACCAGTCTAGGTTAAAGGTCCTGGATTCAGGAGGACGGACTTCAGGAGGATGGGGGAAATAGTGGCAAGGGCATTGCAGGGGGTAGGGGAGTTGATGGAGGTGGAGGCAAAGTGGGGGAAGATGAAGGAAGCTATTGTATGGGCCACTGACATCTGTGCCAAGAGAGAGAGTAAAAAGAGGAGGAGAAAACCTCTGTGGTATACGAGGGAAGTAGCAAAAAAGGTAAGGACAAAAAGGAAAGCCTTTAGGAGGTTCAAGACAACTCAGACAGAAGTGAACTGGGTAAATTATCAGGTGAGCCAGAGAGAAGTCGGGGTAGAGGTAAGGAGGGAAAAGGCACAGACAGAGGAGCGAATAGCGAGAGGGGTCAAAAAAGGGGATAAGACTTTCTTTCGATATGTAAATGAAAAGAGGAAGACTAGGCAGGGAATTCTCCAGTTAAGAACAAAAGAGGGGGAGGCGCTACAAGGAGACAGAGAAAAGGCAGACCTACTAAACACCTATTTTTGCTCTGTGTTCAAGAGGGAGGAAGAAAGAGAAGAAGGCAGCAGAGCAGGAAATGAAATGGCTGGGGGGGAGGGGAGATGAGGCCATTTCTCATGGAGGAAATATTGGAAGAACTCGGCTGCGTGAAGGTAGACAGGGCAATGGGGCCAGAAGGGGTGCACTCAAGGGTGTTAAGGGAGCTAAAGGAGGTATTGGCGGTACCCTTGACTGCACTCTTCAATCGGTCCCTGGAAACGGGGGTGGTGTCTGAGGACTGGAGGCAGGCAAATGTGGTCCCTCTGCATAAGGGGGAGGGAGGGAGGGAGAAAGTGGGAAGTTACAGGCCTGTGAGCTTGACATCAGTGGTAGGCAAGCTCATGGAGAAGCTAGTAAAAGGCAGGATCACCAGCTACCTGGTGACAAATGGCCTGATGAATCCAAGACAACATGGGTTTACTAGGGGCAGATCCTGTCAAACAAATTTGATAGAGTTTTTTGATGGGGTCTCCAAAGAAATAGATCAAGGTAGAGCTTGAGATGTAGCTTATTTGGATTTCAGAAAGACGTTTGACTCAGTGCCCCATGGGAGGCTGCTGTGTAAAATGGCAGGATTGGGGATGGGGCAGAGGGTAGTCAATTGGGTGGGAAGCTGGCTGGGGAAAAGGAGGCAGACGGTCATAATAAATGGGGTGGCATCCAGGGAGGGCAAGATCATGAGCGGGGTCCCTCAGGGATCAGTGTTGGGGCCCCTACTGTTCAATATATTCGTAGGGGACATCGTTGAGGGCCTTTGGGGGGGTGTGAATATGTTTGCGGACGATATCAAAATCTACAATAGGGTGGACACGGAGGAAGGGGTGGAACAAATGCAGAGAGACTTGAGAAGACTTGAGGCATGGTCAAAAAGGTGGCAGCTTGAATTCAATACAGAAAAATATAAAATCATGCATCTGGGCTACAGAAATCAGAAGGCAGGGCACCGTATGGGGGGGCAGAGATCTGGAGGAGACAGAACAAGAAAGGGACCTAGGCATCATTATATCCGGGGACCTGAAGGTGGAAGGGCAGTGCGGGAGGGCAGTGGCCAGGGGGAATGGAATGCTGGGATGCATCAGAAGGGAGATCACCAGTAGGAATAGGGAGGTCATAGTGCCCTTGTATACCCATTTAGTTAGACCACACTTGGAGTATGGAGTCCAGTTCTGGAGGCCATACTTCAGGAAGGATGTGGGGAGGATAGAGAGTGTTCAGAGGAGAGTGACAAAAATGGTTAAAGGGTTAGGCCACCTATCCTATGAAGAAAGGTTGAGAGATCTGAACATGTACTCCCTGGAGCAGAGGAGGGAGAGGGGGAACATGATCGAGACTTTCAAGTACCTTAAGGGTATAAACAGGGTGCCGGGGGAGCATCTTCAAGATGAAAGGAAATCCGAGGACAAGGGGGCATGGCTTGCAGGTGGAGGGAGGGCGGTTCAGGGGTAACATTAGAAAATACTATTACACAGAGAGAGTGGTAGAAAAGTGGAACAGACTCCCAGAGGCAGTCGTTGGAGAGGAAACAGTGGAGGGATTCAAAAGAGCATGGGACAACCACATGGGAGTGTTAAGGGGGGGAGGCACAGGTCCAAGCAGATAGCTGGGCAAATGGGCAGACTTGGTGGGCCTAGTTCAGTCCTTTTCTGCCGTCACACTTCTATGAATCTATGAATCTTGGCAAGGACTGGGCCAATTTTATCCACACATCGTACTAAAAGGCGCGTGGGGCCCAGGTCCAAACTACAGTTGGTCGGTCACAGCGACTGGACGACCACCACAATGTCTCTGATTGTGGGCAGGTCAAAATCAAACCACACAAACTGCTTGTCCGACATTTCCTGCTGACCACCACAACTCCTATTTGAAAGAGTCAGGAGGAGATCGGACCTGATCGTGGCTGATTGACCAGCTAGGTCCAGCACCGCCATCGGACCCTGTGGGATCAACCCCCTTAAAGGGTGGTACTGGACCATCTCCATAGGAGAGGGTCTTTTTTGGGGGGAGGGGCATCAAGCCTCTGGAAGTTTCCTCAGCGTTCCTTGTATCCCAGAGACTGAGGTGTGGTCCAAAAGGCTGTCATCTTTCTTCAGTTCTTCTGTCTTCTTCCTCGAGGGGTGACCCATTCCGATGGCCCATCTGTAATCTTCTACTGATAATCCTCACTGCCTCAGTTGTATTGAGTGCTTGAGCCCAGGAGGGGTAAAAAGTACCAGTGGTCTATGACAGGCCTGAAGCTGACAACAAGTATGCTTTGAAATGTTCTTTTGTCTCTTCAGCTTGAGTGTCCCTCCTGGAGGGAGAAACTGTCCTGGTAATCCAGATAGGCTCTTGCCCCAATTCCTCTTTAATGGACACACCCAGTAGTGGCTGGACTAGAAAAGAACCACAACGTTTGTGTCATGTCTCATTTAAAGTGTTACATACCAATTTAGAACATCAGAAATTATTTTAGTTGGGTTTATGAATATTTCAGAGTTGAAATGCTTAGTACAGATGTTACTTTAGAAATGTTTAATAAAAACTCTGGTTGCCTTCAAGTTAGCTTCATGCCTCCCCCCTTTCGGGTTCTGGTTAGTCGCAGCTGGCCTAGGTTCCTTCCCCTTAATTACCCAACTCCTGATGGCTGGGTATCACCCAAAAATCCACCTCTGGGTGGTTGGCATAGGTAGAATTCTCTTTCCCTCCAAGATATAGCCGGGCGGATCTGTGCTCCGACCTGATCTATTGGAGTTAGGTTGGCATCAGCAGCCTTCTTCACTACTACAAAACTTGGTGTAGTCAGCAAAATAAAAATGGCAAGGAGTGCAAGGTGTGAAGCGACTCATTGTGGAATGCAACTTACAGTAAATCACATGGTTATAGTGCTTAGAGTTAAAAGGTCTAGAAAATATACAGTACATAGAATTTTATGTTAGCCATACATGGGGACATGTACAGTATGTTGTCATGGGGGCAATCTGTAGTGACCCAGAGTTCCTGGTGCCCTTCAGAAATGGGTATCCAGGTGCTCCAGGGCTCCCATAAGGAAAGGTGCCCCAGAATATGCCCCCCCAGCACAGTATGCAAAGACCCAGTTGGGTTTGCATTTTAAATGTTCTTTTTTATCCTTTTCTCCCTGCCTGCCAATATTCAGCCCCCAGCTGCCAGGTGGTGGGAACCTGCTTTTGTGGTTCCCAAGCATGTGAGCAGGAAGGCAGGACAGGGCTCATGAGGGTTCTGGAATGGAATCCTCAGCCCATTTTGAATGGCAACAGCCATTCAGTCCAGGACAGAGAGCTGTGGGAGTAGAAGCAGCGAGACTGAGTTGAGTAATCATCCAGCCAGGGCAAAGCCAAAAAGGGAGGACTTACCTTGAACCTCTGTGTCCCTCCTGATGTCCTGGCTAGTCCAGTATCTCAGCACTCTCTCTCTCTTCTTCGTTGCAGAGTCGGCAGCAGTCCAGCAGTTCCTGGGTCCAGCAGCAGTGTAAGTCCATCGAGGGGGAGGCGTTGGTGAAAGGCTGTCCCTCCATTCTTCTCCACCCAGCAGTAGCATCTCAAGAGAAGGCCAGTGGCAGAAGGTAGGTCCAGGCCTCCTTCCTTAAGCAGCAGCCCCATCCAAGAGTGATGCAGGCGTCAGGGTGAGTGGTGGCAGCACCATAGCCAGGTGCTGGCTGTCAGAAAAAAAGAAATGTTTTTTTTTTGCTAATTAAAAAAAGAACTTTGCACCTCCCAGCAACATGGGAAGTGGCACAGCCTCATGGGGCAAGCCAGACCCTAACGATTAGAGGACTGCCCATAGGGTGGGACAAGAAAAGCTACATAGGAGTCAGAGACTGTGGGAGTGGGTAAGCCCTGTCCATTGAACCACCCACAAGGCAGGATTTGAACAGCCCTGCTTAAAAGCCAAGGCTAGAGGGGGCAGAACTATTTAAATTAGTGGAATAAATATGTATGAAGCCACTGCAAAGTCACATTTAAAGAGAAAGTGCACCTGATAAAAGCTGCCTATCTTTACTTCATCTAAAGACTGCCTATAGGAAATGTATTTAAAAAGACTGTTTAGTGTTTTGGGACCCCTATAATTGAACTCTGCTGTCCTATGTATGTGTGGGGCCACCAAGAGTCTGCCTAAAAGCTTTGTTGCCCCATCGACAGGGCTCAGAACTGAGTGAACTGACTGAATTTGTAATATTTATTTAAATAACCACCACCACAAATGTTTCAAAGTCCTTTATTGAGCTGCCACTCCAGTCTGCAGGTTGTATCCACTGTGTCCCTCCCCTGTTGTTCCAGACCAGCTTCATCCACGCCGGTTCCTCCAGGAGATTCCTTAGCATTCCTTGCATCCCAGTGACACTGGTGTGATCTGAAAGGCTGGCATCTTGCTCTAGTTCTTCTGTCTTCTTCCTCATGGGTGATCCATTCTAGTGGTCCATGTGTGACCTTCTGCAGATGATCATCACTGATCCAGTTGTATCCAGTTCTTCAGCCCAGGAGGGGTAACAAGTATCAGTGGTCTACAACAAGCCCAAAGCTGACAACAACTGTCCTTTGAAATGTTCTTTTCTTTCTTCAGTTTGTGTGTCCCTTTTGGAGTAAGAAACTGTCCTTGTAATCTAAAGGGGGTTCTTGCCCCAATTTGTCTTTTAATGGACACATCCAGTGGTGACTGGACTATAAAAAGACTATAAAGTTTGTGTCATGTCTCATTTAAAGTGTTACAAACCAATTTTAGAGTGTTAGGAATGAGTTTAGTTGGTGTTATGAATATTTTAGAGTTGAAATGCTTAGTACAGATGTCACATTAGACATGGTTAAATAAAAACTTTGGTTGCATTCAAGTTAGCTTCACACCTCCCCCTTGCAGGTTCTGGTTAGTGGCAGTTGGCCTGGGTTCCCTTCCCCTATATTCCCTGATGCCCGCTAGTGGGGTATCACTTAAAAATTCACCTCCAGGTGGTTGGTGTAGTCAGAATTCTCTTTCCCTCAAAGATGTATTCTGGTGGATCTGCACTCTGACCTGATCCATTAGCATTTGATCTGTGTCAGTAGCCTTCCTCACCACTGTAATGCTCTTGACCACTCCTTCAGTTTTCTCAGGTTCCTACTCATTATTTCTACCCTCTCCTGAGTATCTACTCTGTTGCAGATTTTGGTGTCATTTACAAAGAGACATACCGTCCCTTCCAGTTCTTCTTCAGTGTCACTTATAAAGATGAGGGATGGTCCCAGTATTGAGCCTTGAGGTACCCCTCATGTCACTCTCCCCTCATAAGAGTGAGTTTCATTTTACCGCAACCCTCTGCTGCCTAGCCATCAACCAGTTCCATTCTCAGTTTACAACCTTGGGTCCACCCCCAAACTGCCCAATTTCCTTATAAGTCTCCTGTGTGGTATGGTTTTAAAGGCCTCACTGAAATCTAAGTAGGCCATATCTACTGCCCTACCATGATCTATTTCCTTGGTCACCCAGTCAAAGAAATCAGTCAGGTTCTTCTGACATGACCGCCCCCATGAATCCATGTTACTGTGGGTCTTGTAACTGCTGGATTCTAGATACTCCACTAGATTTTCATTTAGAAGTGTCTCCACTAACTTCTCCACCATGGACGTAAGACTGACTGGACTATGGTTGCCAGCTCCTCTGTACTACAACTTATGAAGCAGGACTACCTCTGCCCTACTCTCATCCTCTGGAACCACTCCTGTTTCTAATGATTTGTTGAATAGGGCTGTCAGAGGTACATCCAGCACCCCCCTGTTCTTCCTCAGCACCCTTTAGTGTGCCCCCATCTGGCCTATAACCTTATCCATTATCAGATTCATAGGTCCTCTAAGAACTCTTTCCCCTGTGAATGGGCTTGTGTCTATCTCCCTCCCTCCCTCCAGTGTTCCTGCTGCTATGTGACCTGTCACCCTCTTCCTCCACTGCGAACATGGAGTAGAAGTATCTGTTCAAGGATATTTGTCTTTTTTCAGATCCTCCTCTGCACAGTATCCCCATGCCCTCACAATCCCTCCCCTTGTCTTCCTCTTTTTGCTTATGTATCTAAAAAAGGGCTCATCCCCTTTTGTTACACTTTGGCTACCCTTTGCTCAGTATGTGCCTTTGTTCCCCTCTCCACCTTCCCTGCTTCCCCTGGTACACCTACCTGTCCTGTTCCCTCTGCATCTCCTTGTACCTCCTGAATGCTGCCTCTTTAGCCTTTACCTTGGCAGTCACTTCCCTTGAGAACCATGGTGGTCTCTTTTTTCTCCTGTTTTTTATTACTTCTTTGTGAATAGGTTTGTTGCCTTTACTTTCCATCCCTTAATTTGTTCCACTGTTCCTCCACCACACCAAGGCAATCCCCCCCAGCTAGGTCATCTGAGGTATTCACCCATTTTTTAACCCTTGCTGTGCCATGGACTGATATATCAGTCCAGAATTCCTATACGTTTTAATTCTGCTGTTAGCCTAAGGGTTAAATCTGCCCTCCTGAAGTCCAGGACCCTTGTTCTTGTGTGCCTCTGCCACCGTCTTTATGTTAAACCACAGTGTATGGTGATTGCTGTTCCCCAGGTGGCATCCTACCTTGATGTCTGCAATACTGTCCCTGTTTGTGAGTGCCAGGTCCAGTATTGCCCCATCACAAGTGGTCTCACTGACTAGTTGCCTGAGAAATGCCCCTGCAAGGAGTTTAGGATGCTCCTACTTCTAGTCGAGGCTGAGACCGGGATGCTCCAATCTACATCCAGCAGATTAAAGTCCTGTCCCAACAGCACCGCCCCCTTTTCTGTCATCATGCTGATGGCTTCCATTAGTGGCTTATCCAGTTCTGCGCCCCCTCATGTTGGAGGCTTGTATATCACCCCAGTGAAAATAGTGGTGCTGGCTCCTCTCTCAAGAGTGACCCACAACATCTCCAACCCCTTCTTTTCCCCCCGGTTTCTTGCATTTCTGTCACTTTGATAACCTCCCTCACATACAGTACAATTACTTCACCCTTTCTCCCCTCCCTATCCTTCTTGAACTGAGTGTAGCCTGGTACCTCCATGTCCCAGTCATGGCTACCTGTGCACCAGGACTCAGTAAATGGCCACCATATCCAACTTTGCTTCTGCTATTATGGCCTCCAGGTCTGGAATTTTATTTCCGAGACTACTTGTGTTTGCACACATGGCCTTCCACACATTGCTTGCACTCTGGCTGCAATCCCCCTTCCCCATTAGTGCCCCACCTCATTTTCCCCTCTCTTTTTACAACTTCTGTTTCTGTTCCACTTGTCCTCTACAATTTTGCTGCATCCCTTAGCCTGCTTCTTGGAGGAGCATCCTCGCCATGGGACCTTCTGTACTACTGCTTCAGTCTGTTGGGGGGGAAGTAGTTTATGCCTCCCTTTGTCGTTTCGTCATCCCCTTCAACTAGTTTAACTGTTTATCAAAGTAACATTTAAACTGTCCACTGTGGATTGTTGTTCCCCTCCCAGACAGATGCAGGTCATTATCTTGTATAGGTCCATATCTCTCAAGGTTGGTCCCCAGTCCTCATTAAAGCTGATCCCTTCCTCTCTGCACCATTCCTTCAACCATGAGTTGAAGCTCCTGGTGCGGAGTACCCTATCCTCCCCTTGGTCATAGACAGGTAGCACTTTCATGAATGCCACTGTGTGTGCTACTTACCTTAAGCACCTCCTCAGTTCTCTAAACTCTCTCTGCACCATCCCAGCCCCATCCCTTGCACAGTCATGAGTCCCCAGGTGGACAATGCCATCCAGCATCCCCCCCCACCTTGCTACCCTAGCAATCCTTAGGATCTGCTATCCATTCCTCCAGGCTGTGGTGCCAGGTAGGCACCTAACCTCCCTCTCTCTACCCTCCGTGCTCCTAATCTACCCCCCTTTTTTTTATTTTAGCTTTTGTTGACCGGGTAAGTACACTAGACAAGTATTATGCCTATTTTCAGGAATGACCCGGGAGAGTACAACATAGGGATACAGACATTTTTACAGTAGAATGTAAGTACATCATGACAACATGTAGGAATAGTAACATAGTCCAGGGGTATGGAAGGTCATAATAAAACTTATAACTTTAAGGTTAATGTACCCCCAGGGTGAGTAGGTCACCTACAAGTTCTAACAAAACCATATACACATTATACACATTGAGACAATTTAGAAAGGCAAGTGTCCAGGAACCTTAGCATAGGCAGTATGCCTAAGTCGGGTACCCTGGTAAATTGGTAGAGTCATGGAAAACAGCAGGAGTTACGGGTAGCATCTGAGGGAGGCAAACTTTGGACCGGAAAGACAACCAATTGAGAAATTCTCTAGGGAGGCTTAGGGCAGTCACACGCTGAGGTTTGTTTCAGGAAACCCCAGAGGGAATTATGAAAGCACAGGTGGGAAGAGGTCAAACGAGTATGCACAGGAAGGGAGTTCCAGAGTCTGGGCGCATATGTGGCAGTCCCCGTCACCACATGAAGTGCGGTGGAGGACCATAGCATCCCTGAGGCCTGGGACCTAGGGTGGTAGATAGTAGTGTCAATTTGCGGCAGGAGCAGGGCCAGCTCTGGGGGGTGCGGTTCTGATCACTTTGTCCGGTGAGACAGCCCACCCAAATCCAGGTACCTAGCTGGGGAGAGCAGTTAAGTTTATCGTATAACTCGCAGGATGGGTGAGACGGGGGACAGCAAGGGCAAAGCGACAGATGTTGTTATATGTCGTATGCCACCGAGTAAGATGAGTCTGGGGAGAGCGAGCGAATAGGTGCAGACCATATCTGAGAGAGGGAAGAAGAACACCTCTCGCGAGGCCTAGTCTAGCCGCTGGTGTAAGGTTGAACTTGGCCCTGTAGGCCAGGCCCAGCTTGCAGTTTACTGCCCTGCAGATGTTTTGGATGTGACTGCCCATGTCAAGTTGGGGGTCAAGGGTGACCCCTAGGTATTTGGCAGAGTTCACTATGGGAAGGGGAGATTCGTCAGGACAGGAAATCTTTAACAGTGCCGACGAGGCTTTGAGTTTGGCTGTTGAGCCAAAGAGCATGGCCTGTGTTTTTTTCAGGTTCAGGACCAGTTTGTTTTCAGTGATCCAGGTTTGTACTTTGTTAAAGTCTTCGGACATGTCCTTGTTGAGAGTAGCGACATCTCGGGCATGTGCCAGGATCACCAGGTTGTCAGCATAGAGGGTGGCACTGCAGGTGGTGGTCACCACAGATAGCTGGTTGATAAAGAGGGAAAAGAGGAGAGGGCCCAGTACCGAACCCTGAGGGACACCGGAGGTCACTGGAAGGGACTCTGAGAGGACTTTATTGAAACTGGTCCACTGCGTTCTACCATGCAGGTAGCCCATAAGCCATTTCGTGGCAAGTGGAGAGAGACCGAGTGACCACAGCTGTGAGTCAAGCAACGTGTGGTCAACAAGATCAAAGGCTTTGGACAGGTCAATAAATATGGCTCCGGAGAGTTTGCCCTGATCTATGGCTGATCTGATGCTGGATGTGACCAAGATCAGGGCAGTAGTGGTGCTGTGACCCTT
This sequence comes from Neoceratodus forsteri, assembly GCA_016271365.2. Lineage (NCBI taxonomy): Eukaryota > Metazoa > Chordata > Ceratodontiformes > Ceratodontidae > Neoceratodus > Neoceratodus forsteri. The sequence goes on from JADMNL010000025.1 coordinate 132,523,722, forward strand.
GTGAAAACCATGCTGGGCCGGGGACAGCAACTCCTGTGACTGGATGTGCTCCAAAATCTGTTCGGCCACTACCTTTTCAAGGTGTTTATTAAGGGATGAGAGGATGGCAATCGGGCGATAATTATCCAGTAATTTAGGATTGCCCTGCTTCAGTACTGGGACAATCCTGGCCTCTTTCCAGATATCGGGGAAGGTACCGCTTCCAAGGGATAGGTTAAAGATGTGGGCAACTGGATAGGCAAGGTGAACATCGCCAAGCTTGAGGAGCTTTGATTCCAGGTTATCTGGGCCAGGACTGGAGTACTGGGAGAGGCCAGCCAAGTGCCTCTGGGTATCCAGTACAGACACTTCCCTGAGGTTAAACATTAACCTCGGGGGGTGACCCTCCCTCCGAGCCGAGGGGGGAAGGGGGCGCGAACTCTTATTGGTCGAGAAGAGTGAAGTGAAGGCAGAGAGATCTGTGAAGTGTGAATTTAGGGAGTTGGCAATGGTGTGGGGGTTCGTGCAGGAGACCCCATTGATAAACATGTCGGATACTCCTGGTTGGGAGGATCCGTTGAAAGAGTTTTTATATTCCTCCAGAAACTCCTGGGGTTGCTGGCGGTGCTAAGTAGGGCGGACTTGCAGAAGTCACTTTTCGCAGCCCTAATGGCCTTTTTACAAGTGTTTCTAAGGTGTCTGTATTTTTGGAAAGTGGTGGGATCACTGGAACTTTTGAAGTGGGCCCCAACACCTTGTCTCTCTCCATTTGGGCTAGGAGATTCCCATGCAACCAGTGAGTAGCAGACCCCCTCACCCTTCGGGTGACCTTGGGGGCGTGCTTATCTTGCAGGGTCCCGAAGATAGTGATGAAGGAGGAGGTTGCCACTGAGGGGTTAGTGGCTGCTAACACCTCGGACCAGTCAGTAAGCCGTAGGTCCTCCAGGAACTCCCCAGGGTCAAACCTGGAGTAGTTCCTGACATGCAGGATTTTGTGAGGAATTTTGGGGGAGGAAATTTTCATACACAGTAGACCGGTGAGTGGTCTGAGATAGAGTCCGGCAGTGTACCTGCTGAGGAGATTCTATCCGGACGGTTGGACATGATCCAGTCCAGTAGGGTACTGGAGGATCCGTTCGCTGACCGCCTGGTTGGATCCTGGATGAGTTGAGTCAGAGTAAAGTTAGCAAGTAGGGACTGATACTGCTTCACACTACCTCCAGCCCAGTTGAGGTTGATGTCCCCTAGGATTAAGAGTTCATTGTCCCCAACGTTGGGACCAACTGAGTCCAGGAGGTGGGTCAATCCGGGGAGCCCCCCCTTAGGTGGGTTATAGGTGCACACCGGGTGCAGTTTCTTTGTGTCCCAAGTAGGAGTAGCACATGGAGTACCTCGCACTGGGACACGTGGGATTGATGGTGGGCAACTTGGGAGACTTTGAGATGGCACTTGTGGTAGATCAGTATGCCTCCCCCCCTCTTGCTCCCCGCTCTGTCCAGGCAGGTGAACTCGTACCAAGGGAGGATACAGACTGAGTCAGGGATCGAGGGTTTGAGCCAGGTCTCAGTCAGTCCGAGGATATCGGGTTTGTAGAGCGCCATCCACGCTACCAGTTCATCTCAGTTGTGTAGCAGGCTCCGGATGTTGAGATGTGCTACTTTTAGACCCTTGCCCATGCCCCATACAGAGGGGATGTTCTGGGGGTTGTACGGACCTGGGTTAGTTTCTATATCTCCCGCCAGTAGTAGTGTTAAGAGGAGGAGCCATTGGAGATACCACTTCATGGTGGATTGGCCGGCTGAGGAATTGAAAGCACGGATACGCTTAGTCTTGGCAGAGAACATTGGACTCCGGAGGTCTAGGCAGCATGTGGGAATGCATTGAGACTTGGAGGTCACAAGGGAGTTTGAGAGGGAGAGATCTGTTAACTCACAGGAGGAACACCTCTCCCAGTATCCCCCCAGTGATATTGGGGGGGAAGTGGCCGTATGGTGCAAGGAGTGCCCTAGAACAGGACCAGCTGGGACCAGCGTCCTGTAAGAGGCAGGCAACACACCCTTGTTCAATGTCAGGGAGGTGTCCCCGCCCGCCTTGAGCTGGGGGCGGGTGAGCCTGGACCACATCCGGACTGAAGACATTGGACCAACAGGAGAGTTTGTACTAGGTCCTTTTGGTGCCAAGTTCGAAGTTCAAACAGTCGGCCAGAGGGGCTCTGAGGGGAGAGAAGGGGGCTTGAAACTTGGTAGGAAAATAGGAGCCTGGCACAGTTGGTGCAGGCAAGGTAGATGGCAATATGGCCGGGACTGGGGGCTAGGGGTCAGAGAGAGACCAGTCTAAGCTTCAGGAGGGACGGCACTTTCCCTAGGCACTGCGAGAGATTGTAGGGGGAGCTGTATAATTCACTTAGGCGATCAGGGCAGGCTCCTATTAGTCCCCATGGATGGGGATGAGCTTAGGACCTGGGACAATTAAACAACAGGCTAGGCACAAAAATAAGCAGAGCGCAGGCAGTAGGGAACAACTTTGACAAATGTCCATATATCAGCACAGCCTAAGGAGTTAAACGTAGAAAGAGCTTCACAGTGGGTAGTTGCAATCAATGCCCCAAGAATGCGAGGTGGGACCGCCCCCTCAGGCTGATAGGGTGAGTTTCCTCATGGTAGGCGGGGCAAAACTGGCATATAACTTCTGCATACACCCTGGGTGGGCTGGAGGGTTCAAACGAAAACTCGCTGAGGATTCAGCTGCGAGGAGGCCCGCCGAGCTGCAAAGCCCACGGCACCTCTCAACTCAGCTGTCGCAGCAGGATTTGGTGCGCGAGGGGGGGACCTTCCAGGAGCAGGTCACCCACGCCTCCCCTCCAGCGCGAACGTCAGGCAAGTCCTGAATAGGTGGGGCAAGCTCGCCCTTTGTAGTGGGCAGTGGAGAGCATCACTACTGGCTGGGGCCAATGGAGGTGAGCGATTTTTTTCGGCGCCAAAATTCAAAAAGAGCAACAGGCTGTGAGTCCTTGAAGTGCAGGTATCAGCGGTGGGGTCACCGGATTCTCTCCGACGAGCGAGACGCACCACAGGCGTGGTTTTCAAGTGGATTCCCGGCAAGAGTTCGAGCGAGGTGGGAGGTGCAGATTTTCCAATTGGCCGTCTCTCTCCTGCACCGGGGCAGGGGTCGGGAAAACTCTCATTGAGGATTCGGCTGCCGAGGAGGCCTGCCAGAGCTACAACTAACTAAGTCCCCCAGCAGAAGCTGCTTCCTCCTCTGCTGGGGTTCTCTACCTCTCACCTTGGGGCCTCCCCTTTGGAGGACCCCCATATCCTCCCTTGCCACTACTTTGGGTGCCTCCTCATGGCAGTTCCATCACACCAGAGCAGCAAAATAATTTTGTGGTGGCACAGGCTGAGGACTGTGCCTTTGACCTGCCACCCCCGCCCTGTGTGAGCTCACCAATGTCCATCTGTCCCTCCTTTTCCTACGTAACATTTGGGGCAACAGTGGTAAACTCGGTGGCTCCTGGGACTGGCAAGAGGCCTTCTGTATCCTAGCCAGCCCTGGCTTGGAGATCAGTGATCTCCTCCCTCAACTGAGAGAGGTGCATGCAGATGAGGCAGCACCTCAGTCTCTGGAATATCTCCTGGAAAATTGCAGCTCTGCAATCATTGTACTGTACTACTACCATAACTGATTTTATGTATCACTACCTACTGCTTTCAAGTGTACCTTTTCACTAATGTCCCCTTCCTGTGTTTGTTCCTTACCCACCTACACCCTATATTGGTATTTACTTTATTACCCAACCCAGATAGGGTTACTTTCTTTCCCTTTTACTCTCTTGCTGTCTCTGGCTATATCTCACCATGTACACCTCTGCCTCTTTACTTCTCCTTTTAATTAACCCTCCCCTGTTTTTGGCTTTCCTGATCAGTTACAGCACTATATCCTAGACAGGGCGTCTTCTGTATTCCTGCCAGTGGCAGCTACCTGCTTGGTTGTTTCCCTACAGATACTCCTTACCCCACCACCTTCAGCTAACTAAACGGGTAATAGTAAGCTGAAAGGTACTCTGTCTTCTCTTGTCTGTCTGGTAGAGTCTCCTGCTTACCTGTGGTCACATGCAGATGCCTGCCAACAATGATTAAGGTGCCAGTCACCTGTTCCACTCACACTCTGGGCCACTGTTGAAGACACATTGTCCAGAATGTCAGCAGCCTCCAAAGTGTTGCAAGCTGCAGAATCTTACTGTGGGAGAAACATTGTGGTGGTTTTAATGACACAATTTTATTTATTTATTTATTTATTCTAGGATTACAAGTACCTTTGAGCCAAGGCTCTTTTACAAAGGTTCCACATCAGAAATAACAAACAACAAGGAAGCAGCAGTGAAATAACAGTAAACAATTCAAGTACAACAGTGCTATTTAAAGGGGTCAATTATAGGAAGAGTAAGGTGTAGAGGAGGAGGAGGAGAAGTGTAGGTAGTTAATGGAGGCAGCTATAGTAAGATGGTGAACATAGCTAGGACGCATATGCCCACAAGGAATGGGTAGGGTCAGGCACCTGGGGGTGGCAGAGAAACAGGGATGAGAGGAGAGGGGGAGGATGAAGATGCAGCCGGAGGCATTTGTCGAAAAATGAATGGGAAGGAGTGATAGAAGAGAAAGGGGGCAGGGTGTGGGGGGGATAAGTGCTGTAATGGGGCAAGGAGAGACTAATGAGGTGGTATGAAGACCTGAGATTTGAAGTGGTGCCTCAGGAGCTGGGGAGGGAACTGGGGGGCCTGGGGTTAAGCAGTATATAAGTTAGGATTAAAGCTGTGTAGGTCATCATCTAGGAGAGGCAGTCACAGGAGCTAGAGGCAATGAGATGGGCCGGGAGCCTGGTTTTGAACAGACCTAGTGTTGAGGCAGAGGAGATGATTTGGCTGAGACCATTCATCCATAGAGGAGCCCTATAGGCGAAGGAGCGTTGGCCCTGCATAGCTTGACAGCGAAGAACTTGTAGAATCTGGGTTGTCGAGCTCCTGGTGTTCTGTCGGTTGGTGTTTTGATGTAACAAGGCAGTAACACTGGGGGGTGTAAGGCCAAGGTTGATTTCCTGCCATAGCACATGTAAGATACTTTATACGGTTGGAGAGTTGGAACCATCCGGATTGTTCATAAAGGGCACAGGTGTGGGTAAGGCAGTGGACACCAGTTGTGAGTCGGCATGCTTTGTTAAGAGTAGTTGTTATACGTTGGAGAGCGGACGTTGTATTGGAGCCATAGATAATGAGGCCATAATCAATAACTGACACCACAGTGCTCTGGATGGCAATCTTCAGGGCCTCTGGGGTGAGGTGCTGCCTGTGTTTGCAGAGTAATCCAAGGCGTGTGCTGGCAGCTTTAGCCACGCTGTCAATGTGAGCCATATAGTAGAGATTGGGGTCAAGCAGAATCCCTAGGTATTGAAAGAGTAAACTTGTTCGAGGACAGTCCCCTGCTTGGTGGAGATGGCAAGGGGGTGTTGCTTGTAATGGTTATGTGAACTGCAGAATAGCAATGACTTGGTTTTCTTGTGATTGAGGACTAGTTTATAATTGGAGAACCGTGTTTCAACGGCACTGAATCCGAGTTGGAGGCTGTGTTGTAGTGGTGAAAGGTCCTTGTGCGTAGAAAAGACAACAGCATCATCTGCATACAGGATGATTTGTTCTGATCAGGATTGTGGTAGGGAGTTTAAAAAGAGGCTGAAAAGGAGAGGGCCCAGTATGGACCCCTGAAGTACTCCGGAGCGGACAGGCAAGGTATCCAAGATAGCATTGGCAATTTTAACTCTTTGAGAGCGGTTGTCAAGGTAGCTTCTGAACCAGCAGGCTGAGTCCGGTGCGAGGCCAGCAAGGAGTAGTTGGTCATACAGCAGCCGATGATGGACCATGTCAAATGCCTTTGAGAGGTCGATGAAGACAGCCCCTGTAAGAAGTCTTTTATCAAGGGAACTATGCACTGCACCGGTAAATTCAAGCAGGGCAGTGGTGGTACTATGCCCTTTTCTAAAACTGTGCTGTTGTGTACACAGAATATTATATTTGTCCAAATAATCAGTGAGCTGGTCTGTAACAATAAGCTCTAGAGCCTTGGATAGTGGTGGCAATATGGAGATCGGGCGGTAGTTAGAGTGGCAGGTCTTATCCCTAGTTTTGTGGACCGGGGTCACAGTGGCAGTTTTCCATATTTCAGGGAATGTACTGGTGTGGAGAGAGAGGTTAAGAATTTTAGTTAGGGAATTGAGGACCTCGTCAAGTGTAAGTGATAGCAGCTTAAGGTCCAGGGTGTCACTGCTGATTCTGGAAATGGAGATGGCTGATGCGATGTGGCGGCGAGCTTCATTCATCTTAATCTCCCTGAAGTAGAAATGAGGATGGTTTGACAGAGTGCAGGGTGTGTTAGAGGGGGTGTGACTGACTGTGAAGAAATTAGGTGGTAGAATAGTACTGAGGTCAGTAAAAGCCATGTTAAAGTTATTTGCAATGACCATGGGATCAAGGGTAGTGGACCCTTCAACAATTAACATGGCCGGAGGGGACTTTGATTGTTTCCCAGTAATGTCCTTGATATTGTCCCAGAAAGCATGACCATTTCCCCCAGGTGTTGGTGAGGACGGCCTTATAATATGAGCTTTTCGTGAGACGAATGGATTTTGTGCAGGGATTACGGGCATGTTTGTATTTTTGGATGTCAGATTGTTTGCCTGTGGCTTTAGCCACTGCCCACAGGTGGTCCCTAGATTTCAGCTGGGAAAGGAGCTCCGCAGTTATCCAAGGGTTACAGAGGGCTTTTGTTTTCCTTTTTTTTGAAGGAGTGAAGAGGTCACAGGCCTTATTGAAGGTGGTGATGAAGTAGCCGAGGGCAAGGTTAACATCCGTCGCCTTGTAGATGGGCAGCCAGTCTTGCAATGATGGGTACTGTTTGAGATGGGTAAGTTGACCACGGGGGAGGACTCTGCTGGTAATGATTATAGGGGGTGGCTTTAGAAATTTATTAGATCATTCACATATAACCAGGGAGTGGTCACTGAGAGAGTCTGGGAGAACGGAGGTATGAGAGATCCTGGTAGGGTGATTGGTGAGAACCCAGTCAAGCAGGGTACTGGTGCCAGTTTTGTAATTTATCCGAGTTGGCATGATGACTAATTGTGAGAGGTTGGCAGCTGCAAGGGCATCCTTATGAGTGTAGACAACAGATGCGAGCCAGTTTATATTGAAATCACCAAACAGAATGTGTTCAGAGCCAGGAGGTTGGGAGCTGACGGAGTTAAGAACTTCTTTGATGCCAAGATCTTGATCTCGAGGTGGAATATATACAGAGACGATGGTGAGGGCTTTATGATTGGGACCTAGAAGAATTTTAATGGGTAGAAGTTGGGCCGAGGAGGCAGGGATGGGGGTTGGAACAAGGTGCCCCAGGAGATTATCCTTAATGTAGATGGCACAGCCCCCTCCCCTTTTAGAGACACGGTCCAGTCTGAAAACATTGCTGCCACATTCAAATTTTCAAAAAAAAACTTCTATATTTAAGGGGCCAGATTCTAGAAAAGTTATGCCTGGTGTAACAGCAATTGCACCAAGTAGAATGGTGCAAGTAGCAACTTACACCAGCAGTTGTGACTTGCGCTATTCTTCAAAGTGGCCTGCAACATGTTGCAGGCCACTTGTGCTGAACAGTTGTTATGCTGGCAGTTGCGCCATAAACCCCCTGTGACATGGTGCTCGGCGGTTTACGGCAGCAGTTGTGCCCCATTCCAGAAGGGCAGCAACAAAGTCCCCACTGTCGGGATACTACAAGAACCCTCGGAGGAGAACCGGCAACATGAATTACACCTGCAATTAGCTGGTATAACTTACATCCGTCCTCCGAAGGTCCTGTAGGACCCGGTCCATGTGCCCTTCCCCCCATGCCCAGACTCCGTTGTTGACCCAATGGGCATCGCACATCCCCACAGGGCTGCCCACACCAACTGCCCCCCAATACCCAGTGCATTCAATGCCCCGCAGGCCACCCACACCCCATGTCCCTGACTCTATCCTTTCGATAGCCCCACAGGCAGCGCACTTCACTCCATGCCTGACTGAAAGTTGTCCGGTTGCAACTGCGGTAATACCTGCGGCAGGCTCACTCCAACATGTTAATCACCTAGCAGTTCTCAGCCAGTGACTGGCAGCTCACTCTCCTCACCACACGTTAAAGCTTCCATGACTGAGTTCAGTATGAGGTACTGAAAAGACATGCCCAGAATTACCACTCCTGAGCACGTCTTTACAGTACGTGACTCATACTGGAACTCATTCGTGGCTGCCCATGGTGGTGAGAGGTGGGCTGTGCCAGTCACCGGCTGGGGATGGGTGGGTGGTGCTGGGTGGGCTGGCATGGCTGGGTGGGGGCTACTAGGCTGCCAGGGCAGGGTATTTGCTGCAGCTGCAGCTGGCAACTCTGGGGTCGGGGCATGGTGGGGGGTTGATTGCATCGCCTGTGGGGCATTCCTATGGGTGTTTCGGGGGCCAGTTGATGTGGCCAGCCCTGCAGGGCACTGTGAGGATGTTTTGGGGGCCAGTTGGTGTGGCCAGCCCTGTGGGACACTGTGAGGATGTTTCAGGGACCAGTTGGTGTGGCCAGCCCTGTGGGGTGATTGCTGGAGGCTTGGGGGGCAGGGGGTGTGGGCAGCCCTGTGTGGCGGCTGTTGTGGCTTGCTGGGCAAGGGGTGCACTTGTGACCTGCAGCTGCGGGTTGCAACATGCTGGCCAGGTAAGCCCTCTGTGTGGCGTACTCAGCCGCATGTCGCAAGTTGCAGGACTTTGCTACAGAGACCCTGCCCCTTCTAGAATAGGGCACAGGGTCAATGTCGCAGTTGCAGGTGGCGCAAGTTGCGCTCAGCGGCAACTTGTGCCACCCTTCTAGAGTCGAGCCCACAATGGTTTTTTTTACCAATTTCTGGCATGTCTTACAACTGTAGTTCATGTTAGCCAAAAAAAAAAAAACCTGGCACTTGCTGCTTCTCTTTCAGTAAGTAAGTGACTTGTCTCATCTAATGAATCAAGCTATTTTAAATAAAAAATAGGCTTTTGGATTGATTGATTTTTGGACATTTAATTTTTGTGCATAGAAAAATAACATGTTTCATGGTTGCTGATCCTTTCCCCACCCAGCTAACAGTACACCAAGCAGTATTGTTACCCCAAAAAGACATCTATTACTAGTGATGTAGCATCTGCAGAGACAGTCAAGAGACTAGGAAGAGAACAATTTTCACTGGACATGCAGAGAATAAATAAGTCTAAAATCAATCAGATTTAGTTTAAAAAAAAAAAGTGATTTAGTGGGTAATTCCTCGCCAGCTGTGGTAAATTCCCCAATAACCCACATCCTCTGAGTGGCTTATTGCAATTATATCAAGGTTCATTTTTTTACTGTAGTAAAATACAGCTTTTAAAGAGGTTGCTTTGTGTTTTTATTTTTATTCTATTTATTCCTGTGCTGCAGATGATTAGGATGTTGATGACCTTTTATATTTGCTTATCAGCCAGTGATTATCATAGGATTTACACAGATGGTAAACTGCCAGTCTGACCATTTCATTGGCTGTTCACTTATGTCCATGGTATAATCTATTTTAAGTAACAGCCAGTTCTGTCTGGCAGTTTCTTAAAATCCTTTTTTTTCCATTTTCCCAAAACTGAGGGCAAATCAACATGTTTTTGACAAAACTTTGTCTCAGAATGAAGGGGTTTGCCAAAAATGTGTCTCAGAATGAAGAGATTTGCCCCCAAAAGATGTTTTTTGCAGGATAAAGTGGTGCACAAAATTGCAAATTCCATTTTTTACCTGACTTTTCAGTTGAAAACAGAAAATTATTGTCCTTAGTACACTGACATCATACAGAAGAAGAAGCCTACTGCTGGAAGTGGTGGACTCATTGAAGGTGGGCAGCCTCAAGAAAGGCTGGGATGGACATAAGAGGAAAGTAAGGTTTATGGGAGGGGCAGATGGAATGGATAGGAGGAATGAGGGTCAGGGTCAGTAGCTTAAACTGTGGACCCTGCAGTATGAGCTGACTAGATAGACTAAATGGCCTTATTCTGCTGGCTTCTTCATATGTTCATATGTACATATGAAGAGGCAATTGGTAGGAAGAGCAGTGCATTGGATCTGTAAAAGGATGCTAGGAGAGAAGAGATATCCCAATTGCTTGGTTTTGTACATCTATACAAACCATACACATACTCTAAAGCCTCAATCCTAGCACAAGGCATTACGGGTATGCAAATCCTTATGCAAAGAAGGCTGACAAGGCTTCACCAGTACAGATGTCACCTTTTAAATAGGATTGTACATCTGAGCCAGTCTAGGCAGAGAATGACAAATTACAAACATTCTTCATCACTATCTCAGAAGCAGTCAGTGCCACTGTTTTGCAGCTGTCATGAACGACTGCTTTAATGAGTTAGTAGCATCAAAATATACCAGCAAATAAAAAAAGAAATGTAGCACGCACCCTTTAGACTTCCAACTGATGTGTCTTACTAGATGTATGGATATATTCCAAACTGCAGACACAATATTGTGCAAACAAAATTATTAATGCACTCTGTGCAAAGGAAGCACGTGAGTTACAAATGCTGAGGCAGTGCCCTTCATCATGTATGCCACATCGACTGGAAGTCGGGAGGGTGCTGAATGCTACATTTATTTCTTTGTTGTTGGTACTTTGGTTTAGTATATTGTATGCACGTCCACAGCATCCCACAGAGGGGCCTTTAGTGGATGTTGCCTAGCATCCAAAACAGCAGGCAGAAAATGAGTATGTTATTATTTTTAACAAAAAGTCAGTTCATACTTTTTACTCCTAAGGTATTTTTTTCTTTTGCTCATTAGAGAATTTGTCCATCTGATAGTATTAGGTATGATGTCAATAGTGGTGCTTTATCTGGCAGCTGACATGTCTAGTTCTGTTCTACCTCATGCCCAAGGCCCCAGAAATTTGGCATTTCCATGGTCGTGGAATTTTCTGCAGAATTTACATCATGCCACAGAATATATATACTGCCACAGAATTCATCATTCTTGGTGAGTTTTCATTCAAATATACATTTTTTCCATAGTGCCCAATTCCCTTCTCCATCTCATTTATCCTGAAGCCCCTCCTGCATGCTCAGCATGTGATGTCATCGATGACATCAACATCATATTTTAGCCAATGACAGGACTACAGTCTGCCACAGAAATGAATAAATCATGCTATAGAAATCAGAAAATGCTGCTGCAGAAACCTAGGAGCCCTGACGCAGAAATCAGGACAAAGTGGCACAGAACACTAGGGGCCCTGCTCATGCCTCATCAGCATTATGACCTCACTTATGGTGACATTATGACTGACTGATCTAGCACAGGGTGAATGACCCTTCTTAGTCTCTTGTGATGTCTCAGTCAGTGAGGTCACACGCAACAATGAGGTATGAGGAAGAACAGATTTAGATATGCCGGCATCCAGGCAGAGGCATGCTGTAGCTACCAACAGCAAAAAAGGCCCAAATGGCCCATCATGTCTGCCCAGTACCTGCCTGCATCCACACCCAGCCGAAGGCTGGACCTGAGCTAGTCTACTGATGGCCCTGACTATTTCAGTAACTCCCTCCCTAGTCCACTCTTCCCCATCCCTCGACCATCCTCTCTTCCCCCACTGTTTTGGATTATTCTTCTGTGCCTATCCCATCTATGTCTGAAGTCAGCAACAGATTACATGTTGATCACTTCTTTTGGCAAAGCATCGAACTTCTCCACAACCCTTTCTCTAAAGAACTTCCTTGCATCCTGTGGAGGGGTTGTGGGATAACAGATGAACCAGACACCGAACTTCAGGTTCAGCACACAGTCTCTATGTGATGTTTATTCAAAATACAGAAGATAACCTTCAGCAATGGCATATCCCTTCTTCAATACATCAGTTTGCAGCAACAGACTATGAATGTTCTTCCTCTACAGTTAGTCAGCACCTACTGACCCACTGATCTACTGACCTAACTTTTCAGTTGAGATTCAGGTTCCCCTATGTAGGCCTTGTTTGCTTGAGTGGTGGGCGCTTTAATAAAAAAAATAAAAAAAAAACAAGCTAAAGACAAAGAACCTCAGTGTAGAAGCACTGAAGCAAGGGTTACCCCGAAGGGTATTGGCAATAAGCCAAGTTTCAAAGAAACACAACATCACACATACTCCCATAATGCAAAGCCTCATGGGATGTATTGCAAATCACCATGAAATTTCAAACTTTCTCAGTTTACAGCAGTAACACATGGTACCAATTTACATGCATTTAACAACACAACAGGGGGGTTTCTGATATCTCTACCCCGTTAACTTAATTTCTATAGTACAGACAGCTACTACTTTTTACCTGGATCAAAAACACCTAGTGCCATAGCATTTTCAACATTTATGTTTCATATAGTATATATATATATATATATATATATATATATATATATATATCAAGGTAGTTTATGACATAGTGCCATTACATACTAAATCCAACAACTAGGAACACAGCCTGTTGTTTTACATCAGCTTGGTGGTCACAACAAGAACCTCTCGGTACGAGGACCTGAGAGGGAAAAGGAAAATTAAAGAGGACACTATTTCATAGTCAAGAAAGAGGAGCGGGGTGCCCATAGGTGGTCAACCTTATGGACCAGAAATTGTAAAAGATAGATTAGGTTAAGAAATAGAAGAACTGTTGTAACAGATTTAAGAAAAGGTCAGTCCTCAAGAGTGGCAGGATCTCCCTCTCACACATCCCACTTAAAGCTCCCCGTTTGCATACAGTTCCACAAATGGCACCTGGTACTGGCAGGTGTAGCTCCTAGTCAACCCATGGGAACTTGGCTCAATAATCATTACCTCAGTCTTGCTTGTTGATGCTTAGTCAGGTGAAGGCAATCCAGTCATTGATCTCATGCAAACTGTGACACAGCACAGAGCCAACATCTCCCCCATCAGGTGTATGTGGCAGATGTAGTTGAGTGTCATCTGCATAGCAGTTCAGTTCCAAACCATACTACCTGTGAAACTTACCCAAAAGGAACATGTACATGACAAACAACATGGGGGTGAGGACTGAGCCTTGAGACATACCACAGTTGAATGCAGGTGTCTCAGAAATGGAATTATCTAAGGCTACCTGCTACATTCTTTTGGACAGGTAGGACTCAAACCAGCACAAAACAGTACTCACAAGTCCCACATAGTGCCTCAGGTTATCCAAAACACTCCATAATCCACCATGTCCAATGCTGGTGGGCCGTCAACAAGGAAAAGAATAGAATGATGCCCTCTATTTCATGGCATGAGGAGATCGCTGAAGTCCTTAGTATGTGCAGCCTATGTACTGTGATGAGAGCAAAATCCTCAATGGAGAGGCTCATACATGTCATACCTTGCCAGGTTAATGTCCACTCCCTTCATGACTACCTTTGCCAGTAAGGGAAGTTTCATAACAGGCCTGTAATTCAGAAAAATATCAGGACTCCAAGATGGCTTCTTGAGGAGGGGTTTCACCATCTCCATTTTAAGAGAAGCAGGAAAAACCCTCTCCGCAAGTGATGATCTGACCGTTTCTGAAATAATTGGGCCCAGGGCCTCCTGTAAGTGTTAAGCAGTTGAGTAGGCCCTGGGCCCAATATACAGTAAGGGGGACATAGTACCAAAATCACTTAGACCACCTCTTCATCTGAAACTGGGCAAAACTCCACCCAAGATGACTAATCACCTAGGCCCATCTTAGGAATGACACTGCCAGCTGATGATGGGCTGCTTGAACAGATCCCATCCCCAATAGAGAACACCTTTTTGAGGAAGAACCAATGAAACTCATTGCATCTTTAAAGGTAGGATGCTGGGTGCAGAACTGAGCAATTGGGTCCTGTACACACCATATTTTATTCTGTAACTACTATTTCCTATGCACTAGAGAGAAAAAATACAGCAAACGTTAAATTATTTACAAAGGCAAAACTTTCACACTTTTGATGACCAGTGACAGTTTTGAGCAAGAAATCTCCTCTAATTAGAATGCATGGTAAGTTCTCAAAAATGTGGGATCTGTGCTTAGCTTTGTTTTCTATCTGTATTCTCAGCAGTGCATTTACTGTAGAATAATGAAATTCTGTATGCTGAACTTCAAAACAGACAGTGGCATGCATCTGATTGTTGTGTTTATTTTTCAAAAGTTACTGCAGTTCCTCTTTTAATCACTAGAAATACGTACAGTACTTCTATCTACGTTATCTCATTCACAGAAGTAAATCTTAAATGCATTTCCATGATTATTCACTTAATTAGTGAATCAATGGTATGTGTCTCCTAAAAAACATGGGATGTGTTAAAATTCACTCTACCTCCGAGTTTCTAAATTGCTACTGTATGGATGTGTATGTTTATGAAAAAAATTCTGGCCAATCACTGAACAGCTGTTTGTTCTTTGTAATGAACATGTCTCCATGGTTACTTGGAAAACTCAAACATTGCCAAGATTTTAGCCTCACGTTTATAGATTCTATCTCTTATTGACCCATCACATGCATAGCCTTTTTGACCACCTTAATTTACAAATGTGTTCATTGCATAAATGCTAAGTGCTTAAGTAGCCTGCTGACAAAATCAGTTGGAATTTACAAGTGAAATTCTCCATTCATGGATATTTTCCAAGTACCAAGAGTCATTGTTAAGCAAGATATGAGCAAATAGATCTGCTTCAGTTCTACTCTTTTTAGGTGGAACACATTGCTAGATGAGTTAAAAGAAGCATCCACTCTCCCACAATTCAAAGTTGCTTTAGTCAGTTACCTTTATCAGTTATGTTTGTAGCAATTAAGGCAAGGCAGGGCAATTTTTATTTAAAAAGACGCCCAATCCCGGAGGCCCTGGGTGCTGCACAAAATGAGATAAACAAATGAATAAACACAAATAGACTCAAAAATAACTATCATTTTTAACATTAAAATCCATACATAATAATAAAATAAGATAAATTTATCTAAAAATAGACTAAAAACAGAGGGGCCGGGAACTAGAGCTAGGCCATAACAAAATGAACTCACTAAAAATTAACAAATATTTTTTCTTGTGAAAGCTGACTCCTGTTACTTGCATTTTAACAACAATTATAGCAGCCTTTGAAGTACTTTCTGCATTTATTTAAAATGTTTGTTTCTGTACTACATGCTGTACCTTATTTTGCATCAGTCATGTAATATTGTAGCACCATGTAACTTGTAGCCGTAATTCTGGAACTCATTTCAGCACTTGCAGCTACTGTTCTTATCACTTGATAGCACAAATAATAAAGTTGCTTACCTAAATGAGGTTAGACTAGTATGGGCAATTTCAGATAAATTCCTAAAATAGGATAACTACATATTACGGACTCTAAAAAACATTAATTTTCAAAAGATTGTTTGCCTTAGGTACAGACAGGGAAAACCCATATGCAAAATAGAGCCAATTTTTAAAGATTTGTTGCTGTGAAGGAGCCTTACGTATAGGTTGGGAGTTCATCTTCTTAGTGATTTAAAGTAGAACATATGCAGCAGTGCCATGTAATAAGTTGCTTTTACTGTTGCTTTTAGAGGAAAATGAGCTGCAACTGTGTAATGTGTTAGCCTAAATATGCTCATGTACCAACCTGGTACCATTTTTAAAGGCTATGGTATTCCACCTATTGTTTTCAATATAAATGCTCATTCAAAGAAGCCATGTAACTGGTGAAGTAGCAATACACTTTTTTTTTTACAAAATGGTGAGGGAATGTCTTGCATCCCAATTGGTCCAAAAGATTCTGAAGACATGTGTGAACCATAAGAAAATGGTCTTTGTGCTGTTTGGCACCAAGCAATGGTTAAGAAATTTCTCACCATCCCTGAAGATACATTCTCGGATGGGTGACCTTCTCGAGTCAGTAGTTTCCTACAAATATCTCAGTCTGCTGCTTGATTAACACCTTGACCACTCTGATCCTATAAATAGCAGTGTGTCCAACTGCTTTGCCAAACTTGGGGCTTTATATAGAGTAAACAGCTACCTCCCCATCTGCTCCAAGATTTATAGTATAGTGTGTTATGGAATATTGTTCTGCATGGAAATCCATAGAAACACAGAAACATAGAATTTGACAGCAGATAAGGACCACTTGGCCCACCTAGTCTGCCCATTTCCCCTACCTAATGGACAAGCTGCAGATCCTAGTTAACCAACAGCCTACTTCCTCCTAACCCCCCACTAGAATTGCCTTATGTCTGTCCCATGCATTCTTGAATTCCCCCACTGTTTTTGACTCTATGACCTCCTCAGAAAGGCTGTTCCATGTATCCACAACTCTCTCTGTGAAGAAATACTTCTTCACATTACCTCTGAGCCGTCCCCCCTCTATCTTCAAATTGTGCCCCCTTGTTTTTGCACATCTCTTTTTCTGAAAGATGCTACCCTCTTGAACTTTGTTGATTCCGTTGAGGTATTTGAAAGTTTCTATCATGTCCCCCTCTCCCTCCTTTCCTTCAGGCTATACATCTTTAGTTCCTTTAATCTTCCTTCATATGTCTTCTGATGCAGACCCTGCATCATTTTGGCTGCCCTCCTCTGGACAGCGTCCACCCTGTCTATGTCCTTTCGGAGATGGGGTCTCCAGAACTGTACACAGTACTCCAGATGTGGTCTTACCAACTGTCTGTACAGGGGGCCAACAACTTCCTGTTTTCTACTGGTGATGCCTCTCCCTGTCCATCCCAGTATCCCCCCAGCCCTCCTTACTGCCTTCTCACATTGCTGGCCCACCTTTAGGTCATCTGATATGACTACCCCCAGGTCCCTTTCCATTTTTATTGTTGTCAGTATCTCACCCCCCATTGTGTACTCTTCCCCTGGGTTTTTGTTTCCCAGGTGCATTACTTTGCACTTCTTAGCATTGAATCTAAGCTGCCATACATTTGACCATTCCTTCAACCTTGCCAAGTCCCTTTTCATCCTTTCCACCCCACCTTGTGTATCAACCCTGTTGCAGATCTTTGTGTCATCTGCAAAGAGACATACTTTCCCTTCCAGTCCCTCTGCAATGTCACTTATAAAGACATTAAAACGGACCAGCCCCAGTACTGAACCCTGTGGTACCCCACTAGTAATCCTCTTTTCTTCACTGTGGACTCCATTTACTATTACCCACTGTGTCCAACCAGTGTTTTACCCAGGCTACCACCCTGGGACCCACTCCCAGGCTGGCTAATTTGTTTATTAATCTTTTGTGAGGGACTGTGTCAAATGCCTTGCTAAAGTCTATGTAGGCCAGGTCCACAGCCCCTCTCTGGTCTATTGCTTTGGTCACCCAGTCAAAGAAATCAATTAGATTTGTCTGACATGACCTTCCCGCTGTGAATCCATGCTGCCTTGGGTCCTGTGCCCCACTGGCCTCTAGGTACTCAACAGTTCTTTCCTTCAGAAGTGATTCCATCATTTTCCCTACCACTGAGGTCAAACTGACAGGTCTTTAGTTTCCTGCCTCTGTGTTGCTCCCACTTTTGTGAAGGGGAATCATATCCACCCTCCTCCAGTCCTCAGGTACCACACCATCCTCCCATGATTTATTAAAAAGAGTAGTCAGTGGCATTACTAGTTCTTCCCTTAGTTCTTTTAGAATTCTGGGGTGAATCCCATCAGGCCCCATTGTTTTATCCACCATCAGTTTTAAGAGTTCTTTCAGAACCCTTTCTTCTGTGAAAGGACTAATATCAACCCCCTATCCAGAGTGCTTCCATTGGCCTGATTAGGTATTTCCGCCTGCTTTTCCATTGTGAATACTAAGCAGAAGTATTCATTCAGTATCCTTGCTTTTTCACTGTCGCTCTCTGCCTAACCATCTTCCTCTTTGTTCAGCCTCAGTATCTCTGCCTTAGTTTTTCTTTGCTTCCTAATGTACCTAGAAAAGGTTTTATCCCCCTTCTTAACCCGAGTTGGCTATCTTTTCCTCGGTTTGGGCCTTTGCTGTTCTAACTGCCTTGCCCACTTCCTTCTGCTTTAACTGGTACAGTTCTCTGTTCTGCTCCTTCTGTGCTTCCTTATACTTTCTGAATGCTATCTTTTTCTCCCTTACCTTCTCCGCCACTTCTTTTGAGAACCATACTGGTTTTTTCTTATGTTTTGATTTGTTTATTTGCTTCACACAAAGGCGTGTTGCCTCTGTGGTGGCAGTTTTGATGTTTCCCCATTGTTGCTCCACCCCACCTTCTTGCCTGTTTGCTAGTGCTTTTCTAAGACACTCTCACATTTTGACAAAAGCAGCCCTCCTGAAGTCCAGTACCTTCACTTTTGTGTGGCTTGACTCTACAGCTAAGTTTATCGTGAACCACACTGTTTGGTGGTCGCTTGTTCCCAGATGGCTACCCACTTCAAGATCAGAGATCCTCTCTCTGTCTCCATTTGAGAGTACCAGGTCTAAGATTGCTCTCTCCTGAGTGGGTTCCAAAACTAGCTGTCTGATGCCCCCTGTAGGGAATCGAGAATGGCCCTGTTCTTAGTTGTGGCTGCAGCAAAGTTGCTCCAGTCAACATCTAGCATATTCAGGTTCCCCATCAGCAATATCTCCCCTTTCTCTGCCATCCCAAAGATGCCTTCTATCATTTCCTTGTCCATTTCCTCCCCCTGAGATGGGGGCCTGTATAAAGCCCCTGTGCAGATTGTGGAGCCATTTCCAGTCTCCAGGGTGACCCACAGTGTCTCCTCTCCTCCCTGTTTACCCTTTAGTTCTGTTGCCTTGATCCCTTCCCTTACATAGAGAGCTACTCCTCCTCCTCTTCTTCCCTCCCTGTCCCTCCTGTAGATTGTGTACCCTGGTATGTTGACATCCCGGTCATGGTTGTCTGTGTACCATGTTTCTGTGACTGCCACAATATCCAGGCATCCCTCTTCCATCAAGGCCACCATTTCAGGGAGCTTTTTACCTAGACTACGGGCATTGGTACTCATTACCCTCCATTTTTTATGGCTTTATTTCTTTTTGCCCCATCCCTGTCCCTACTGCCTTTGTCTTTTTCTCCATTTATCCCTGCCCTTCTCCCTGTTGACTGCTCTATCTTGGTGTTTACCTCACTAATTACCCTGATTTTTTTGGGGGGGGCTAGGATTTCCCTTCTCCTCTTCAGTGCCTCCCCCCTTGGCTAGTTTAAATGCTTGTCACTGAAACATTTAAACCTATCACCTAGGATCCTGGTTCCCCTCCATGATAGATGCAGACCATCGTGCCTGTATAGGCCTGTATCCCTCCAGGTGGAGCCCCAGTCCCCAATGAAGCAAAATCCCTGAGCTCTGCACCAGTTTTTCAACCAGTCATTGAATCCCATGGTGTAGAGTGCCCTAGCCTCATCCATGCTATAGACAGGTAGCACTTCCGAGAAAGTTACCATGTGTGCTACTTGTCTAAGGCCCCTCCCCAACTCCTCAAACTCCTGTTGCACTGCTCTGATCCCATTCTCAGCCAGGTCATTCATCCCTAGCTGGATAATGACATCCAGCTCCCTCCCCTTGCTGCTTCTCCCACAATCCTGAGGATTTGTTTCCTGTCCCTCCAAGCCTTAGCACCGGGCAGGCACCTTACCTCCTTTTCCCCTCCCTGCCCCAATTCTACCCCCCATAACAACTGAGTCCCCCACCAGGAGTTGTTTCCTTCCCCTGTGGGGTCCTGGACCACCCTCCTGTGGGTCTCCATTGTGGTGGATCCCAGCATCCTCCTTGGTCTCCACTGCAGGTGCCTCCATAGAGGAACCATGCTTCACCAGAGTGGCGAATGAATTGTGGAGATGCACAGCTGGAGGGATGCACCTCTGTTCCACCACCCTCACACTCCCTGAGCCCACTGTGGTCCAACCACTCCTCTTTCTTGGCAACCTCTGAGGTAGTGGCGGTGGTCTGGGTGGTCCCTGGGTTGGGGAGCAGGTTTCTCGAAATTCCTGCCAGGTCAGCATGGAGACGAATAACCTCCTCCCTCAGACCAGAGAGGTGCCTGCAAATAGGGCAGCAACGCAGTCTCCAGAATGTCTCCTGAAAGACTGCTGCTCCACAGCCAGTGCATTGCACCACTCCCCACATGTCTGTGTCCCTTCCAGTTACAGATGCCTTTTTGTTTTTTGTTCTTGTTTTAGTGTGTGCAAGCGTATGAGTGTCTCTACACCCTATTTAGTGTGCTGTGTCTTTAAGGATATTAACAGGTGTATGCTGTTAGCAGTTTTGGGGAAGTGATGTCAGAGCCTCTGCTATAAAGGAAGTTATGTGCTTGGGTTGGGGGGTGAGGGGAAGGGTGGGTGGGAGTAAACCTATGACATCCAGAAACAATCACCTACAGCTGTTACCCTCCACCCCGGGGAGTGCCTGCCTTCCTTCCTTTCAGACACATATTTCACAAAGGCTAAGTAACAGGTCTAGTCATAACTGACTGCAAATATCTCCCAGCTACAGTTCTTCACTAGCAAAATTAAAGTTAAAACTAAGAAAAGTCCACCCCAAAAACAGAATCAATTCTAGTTACTTACACAGGTCCAAAAAGTAATAATTCAGTTTAGTGGTAGTCTAGAAAATAACCTCCTTGATTCAAGGAAGCTGTGGCTGCTTTCTCACTCTCCCTGTCTCATTCTCAGCAGCTGGAATACCGCTGTTGTCCTGCAGTAGTGACATCAATGTGTTGTGCTGCAGTGGTGATGCCACTGCTACAGCACAACAACTCAGAATACCACTGCACAGCTGCTTTCCTCTAGTAAATCGAGCAGGAAGCTGTTTTTTTATTGAACTTTCAGAAACAGCTGTAGCTGCAGTCATTAGCACACATTGAATAAATAATGTGAGCCTGCCACCTACCCTCAAGTCCCCCCCAACAACTGCTAGTTCACTAAAAGGAAGTGGAGTGTCAGAATTGGGCATGGATGCCCATACACTATAAAAGATAATATATGAGCATCCATACATGGACAAGCCTGTGCATTCATTCTGAGTTTTCTATAGCAACCAGGGGGCCTCTCAAGATTTGCAACCCCATGCAGACACAGGCTTGTTATGTACCTTGCTGAAAGAAAAAACAAATTTCTTCTACTGGAAGATTTCAATCTTGATTGGCTCAGGAAATATCTGGTATGTTTGACCCTATACTTGGGAAGCTACACCTAACACAACTAATTACTTGCCCCACTAGGGTGTCTCTAAGAAGCAGCAATCAATCCCTCATTGACTGGATTCATGCAAATAGAAATGAATGAGCCCTTATTGCTGGTACTCTGTCAAACTCCATCAGCGACCACTCATCAGTCTACTGCATCTGGAATGCCTGCACCCACAAATTGCCTCCCAAAGAGATTCTAGTTAGGGATTTTTCTAAACTAAATTGTGGTGGCTTAAATGCTGACACCAGACCGATGGGTCCTCCCTATATCAGACATCCGATATTGACAATGTCCTTAATTTCTTTGTCTCCACTCTCCAGGTCCTACAAGACAAACATGTTCCTCTCATAAAGCATAGGGTCAGAGGAGCAGTGACAAGGTGGTTGCACAGTGACGTACTTGTAGCCCTTAAATCCAGGGACGAAGCATGGGTTAGATTTAAAAAAAAACTGAGTCTATCTCTGATTGGGTCAAATACAGGCAGCAAAGGAATGACTGTAAAAAAGCTGTACGTATTGCTAAATATAACTACTGTAAACAGCTCCTCCAGACATCTGTTAAGGACCCACGTAACATCTGTAACCACATAAAGGTTTTTGTGTGAAAGGGCTCTAACCCTACCATATCCTATATGACACTAAATGGTATTAACGGTAATTACTTGGAAACCATTGCAAATGCTTTCAATTCACATTTCAGTGCTCTCTCCAAGTAATGTATGCTGACTGGTATGGCTCCAGAACCTTGCACCCCTGAAGAGAAACTAGAACCCCTACCTTTAAACTTAGGACTGTCACTAAGACTGAGGTGCTATGCCTCTTGAAGACTATCCCAGCATGCGGGAGTGCAGGGCATGACTGTCTCATGCCTAGGTTCCTCAAATTAGCTGCACATGACTTGGCTGCCCCAGTAGCAAGGCTATTTAACCTGTCCCTTTCAACTGGTGTGGTACCTATGCTCTGGAAGGTTACCAGAGTGGTGCCTATTCACAAAAAGGGAGACACCAAGAGTATAGATAATTACCGCCCCATTGCTCTCCTATCTGTGCTTCATAAGCTCCTGGAGAAATTCATGGCCTCCCAAGTAATAGAACATCTCCAGTTGCATAAACTATCATCCCCAGCACAGCATGGCTTCATGGCCACCTATGATACATTCACTGCCCACCTTCAATTCACAAACAATGTTAAAATGGCCATGGATAAGGGGTTGCTCACTGGGGCTGTTTTCATTGACCCCACCAAGGCGTTCGACCTTGCAGACCACAATCCTTCTACTATCAAAACTGCTCACTCTGGACTTCTCATCTGAGGCTACTAGCTGGTTTGCAAGCAACCTTAGAGAGCAGTAGCAGTTTGTTGAACTTAATCAAGTCAAATCCGCCCTATCCCCCATTAATACTGGTGTCCCTCATGGATCCATACCTGGTCCTCCACTATTTACTTTATTTAAGCAATAAGGCATGATAGGGTGTGTGTTATTGTGTAATAATGTCACTCCTGGGGTGGGTTGAAGCATGAGATGAAGCCGAGTACTTCCACCACCCCAGGAGTGACGTTAGTACACAATGACACACACCCTGGAGTGCCTTATTTCTCTTATACAATAACTCTTTTAAAAAATATATGAAAGTATATAAAAAATATTTTTTAATGAGATTTCTATTTATTTATTTGTTTATTTTGTGTTGGAAGGTATATATTGCAATGGTAAGATAAAGTAGTCCGGTAGGTGGTGCTGGTGCTTCATGCTGCCCACTCCGTCTTTCTCTGCCATTCTGGGTGTTAGTTTGTGTGTATGCCCCTTACTTGTTTGTATATATAGCTTCACTAGGTCACCTGATGATTTATTTTATGGGTTTTTAAATTCCTGTATGTCAAGGAAAGACTGACCGCTAAGGATCAAGCGTGCACATGCCATCTGAGCCGCGAACACTCAAGGGCTGGATAAATTCATCCCATTACTCTGTTTTGTGGGACAAAAAAGAAATCAGATTTTTGTGTTCTTGTGAGTATAGTAATCTGTATTGTTTTGACTCTGCTTCTGTTCTGGACGACATGCTACGGGCATTTAAGTGAACCACGTGACCGCCAATTACTGTCTTCGCGGGTCAGTGAAGCAGCTCGATTGTGAGAAGAAAAAGAACAGTAAGGAAGGAGCACGAAAGCAAATGACTTTTATTTTATGCAGTGCTGTATTTTGTATGACTGCTGCAGTTGCCGGGGTAAGCGGTGTTTCGGGCTGATGTTTGGGGAAGGGGAGCGGGGCTGCCCGGCTTAAATCATTTTTAAAAGCAGGCTGATCAGAGCTGCCATAACTTATGGGAGACGTGGATGATTTCATGGTGTGTCATCCAGTTATGTGTGTGCCTGGATTTAATATAGTGGTGTTATTGTTCAATAACATCACTGTCCAAGACACACACTGACCAATCAGGGAACGACAAATTTCCTTGCCGTTGTATAATTATCAATAATCTTCCTGCTACTGCTGCCTCCTGCTCTACACTACTCTAGGCAGATGACATGATCCTATATACCAGTGTTACGGATACATCAGATAGCAACTTGAGGCTAAATGTGGATTTTGGATGCCTTTAGACCTGGTTAACTCACAACAGACTCCTAATGAACCGCAAAAAACATATGATATGCTTTTTGGTTCAGCCCCCAGAATCAGGGTCTGTTCCTCTGCCCTTACTGTCTATTATTCTGATGGCTCCCCCTAGCTATAGTCAGCTCTTTCGAATACCTTGGAGTTACTCTGGACCCTGTCCTCAACTTCAGCCTGCACATAGCTACAGCCTGCAAGACAGTTAATACTAAGCTAGGTCTTACTTATAAAATTAGGCATACTCTAACCTCAGCCGCTAGGTTGGCTATAGCCCAGGATGTCTTTTGGCCAAGCCTTTCCCATGGCTCGGTATCCTACCTGGAGGCAAACAAAGGGGTTCTATATAAATGGGTCATCTGCTACAACATTTGCCTTGTTGCACTTTCTGTGCCCAGGCTGACACATCACTGTGCACTATACTTGAGTCTGGGCTGACTCTTCCCATCATCTTACTACCTTTTACTGCTGTTTGTACCGGTTCTATGTCATAATGGCAATTGCCGAAAGGCGACCGTCATTATGGCGAGGGTACATCATCAAAAATCAGTTGTGGTGATGTACACCCCCAGTGCACAGGAAAATAGCACCGGGGACTTAGATTTTAAATGTTAATGTGGGGGGATGTGCCTGCCCGCACCACCCTCCTAAAGGATTCTTAACTCCAGGGGGTGTCGGGGCAAATTGGGAAAATATTTCGGCCAGGCACACAAAAATGTAAGCACACCTGGACCCAAACCTGGAACCCCCACAGCTTTAGGCTGCCACCCACCCACCACACTATGGGGCGAGCTCGGCAGCCCCATGCCAACCATGCCAGGCCAACCCTCCATCCCTTCCATCATGCTCACTCCCCCCCGCATGCTATATGTCGCTATATGCATGAACCTCCCTCATCCTTCCTCACCCCTCACCCTGTGCTTTCTGCGCAGCAAATAGGTCACCATTTTGGTAGGTGCCCACGTGCGGCTCGCCCACATCACAGGATACCATTTGTACCATTGATAACATGTTCAGAACAGGTACACCTACTACCCTAGCCAATATGCCAATGAGAGCTACACCGGCTTACCCCTTATGACCTAAAGGTAGGTCACTTCTGGTTGTCCCAAAATGAACTTCTAAGATGGGTGAACAGGCTTTCTCAGTTTTTGCCCCCAAGCCTTGGAACTCTCTTCCTATGTCTCTAAGATGCTCTTAGACTCACTTAGCTTTTAGAAATGGACTTCATAAATTTCTCCTAACCAATGATAAAAGCTTGTGTAAATGACTTCTTTATTGTATTTTATTTCATGCTGATCCTATTAATTTGCCTGCCAACTTGCACTCCTGAGGCCCGATTCCAGAAGGTGCCTGCGCCAGATGCAAAGTGCAGCACAATGGGGGACTATGGCTGGTGCAGGTGTGACAACCGCAAAATGTGCTGTTCCAGAAAGTTTGCTACTTGCAGCAAACAATCTGGAATAGTGCAAATTGCAACCCTATGCCAGAAGGAGTGTTGAAAAGGTCAGCATTGTCACAAGTCCACAATGCTGCCACAGACCAGGTCGCAGGGGCCTGCACAGGTGGCCCAAGGGCACTAAGTGTGGCATACAGACACAAACTGGGCAGCTGATGTATGATTTTGGCCCTAGGCAGGTGTTGTCATAGATCTGTGCCCCAGGAGAGGTCAGGCAGCCATGCAGTATGATACCCTGTCTTGGTGGGCACCTGGCAACCTCCCCAGTCCCTGATACAGGCAGAGCCCAGTTATTGCCTTTATAGTGTTTCTTAACTGGAATTATGCCTCCAGCACCCAAGTTGCAGAAACTGGCCTGGTCCTAGTCCATGACCCCCCTCATGCTCCCGCTGTGCCCACACAGATCCGCCAACACATTACCTGGTGGTCTAGTGGCCCTCCACCCTCCCAACCCCGACAAGCAGTGTACACCCACACCATTCCCCCCCATCTCTGACATGCATCTATGACTGGCACAGCCCTCCTCACACCATCATGGACAGCCACAGACTGCATATGGTGCATGCTGTACACTACATAATGTACAGTGAATAGTATATGGCCCTCCAAATGCAGTCTGCAGCTGACTGTGGTGGTATGAGGAGAGCTGTGCTAGTCACAGATGTGTGTTGGGGATGGGGAGTGGGGTGGGTGTCCACTTCCTGTCAGGGTGGGGAGAATGGGGGGGGTCACTAGACCACCAGGTGATGTGTTGGGTGATCTGTGTGGGCTCAGAGGAAGCTAGGGGGGGCACGGACTGGGATCAGGGTTTTGTTATCAAACATGGAAATGGAATATGAGGCT
Source organism: Neoceratodus forsteri (assembly GCA_016271365.2). Classification (NCBI taxonomy): domain Eukaryota; kingdom Metazoa; phylum Chordata; order Ceratodontiformes; family Ceratodontidae; genus Neoceratodus; species Neoceratodus forsteri. The sequence goes on from JADMNL010000025.1 coordinate 132,549,821, forward strand.
ACTTTGGACATGGTGGGGCCACTATTCCACCAAAGACTAGAGAACCCAAAGGGGTTGGGGTTGAATGACAACTACAGCACTGTACTGTCTTGGCACAGATGTGCCCATTGGGTATTATGCCAGTACATGCTGGCACCATCATGATCTGTGCCACATGCTGGGGCAGGTTGCCACCCCATCCATGTCCCCACCATGACCTGTCCTGTCCCTGGTGTGCCCCTATGGGCTGCTGTCCTATCACATCCCATTGACGCAAGACAGTTAGACCACCTCCTTCCTGGTCTAAGTGGCAGCGCCTCTTACACCCATGGTGGGACTTCCAAAATCCCCAAAAAGGTGATGTGGCAGCCCTGCTATGGTGCAAGCCCCCTTGTGACATGGCACCCTGGGTTGTTGTATGCAACCCTGTTGCAAGGGTGCTTTGGCACAGCACTGTGCCAATCGGTCACAGACTGCCTTTTAAAACAGCACTTGCCGAAAGTTGTGACTCAAGTCACCACTTGAGTTATGCTCCTTTGATGCAACTCCCTTGCATCATGTGCATCCCTTCTTCAATTGAGCCCCTGATGTTGAGCTTTTCTGTTATCTCATTATGTTGAATATTGACCATATTGCTCCTGTTCTTACCTGTACTGTGGTGATGTTATGTGATTTTCCAAATGTACTGATTGTTGTCTTTGTCACATGCTGTCTATTTATTGTCTGTACCTCTCCCAGGTCACGCCTGAAAATAGGCAATATTTTTGTCTAAAAAGTCAAATCAGAGCCATTACTTAGTGTGTGGTGCTCACAGTACAATGTAAACATAGAAGCAGCCCCAAACGGTGGCACTCACTCATGCCAGGAACATAGACACCACTGAAAGTTCATAAGGTGCTCAAATCCTTTTATTATTTAAAGTCAACACCTCCAACACCAGGAACACATCAACCCAGGAAAATCTCAGCATTTCTAGCAGGCATGCTGTGCTTTGTCAAGAGAATACCCCCCACCAGGCACTTGGGTTAAATCCCAATACTGACACTGTAGTGCAACATGAGAGGGTGTTGCACTCCTGAGGTGCCGTCTTTCAGATAAGATGTTAAACCGAGGTCCCATCTGCCTGTTCTGGTAGTATTCAAGTGGATGTTAAAGATCCTATGGCACTTCTTGAAAAGAGTAGGGAAATTTTTTATTTCATAACATCAAAACAAAAATAATTACAAACAGTGTTAAGTCGCATGGAATAAGATATAAATCATATGGAAAAATTAAAAAATATTGCAATCATACAGAATCAGAGCGGGATGAAAAGAATAATGTAGAAACGTCCCCCTCCCCCACTATAAAAGTAGGGAATTTTTTTTCTAACATGAAAAACAAATAATTAAAAACTGTGTTAAGTTACACAAAATTATATTCCAATCTTAAGAGAAAGAACACAAATTAGTATTACAGTCATACAGTATCGGAATATTGAGTAAAATCACTAAGTATAAACCTCCCCCCAACTAAAAGAGTGGGTGAATTTTGTTTATTATACAACATCTAAACAATATAGAATAGAGAATTACTGCCAACAGCATTACTATCACACTGATTATTCATTTAAACAAAACAATCCTCTTCTGAGAATTACCGAAACTGTACTGAATGTACTTTGATTCCTAAACTCTACTTATTTATATTTTGCAAACATTAAAAATCCTTTCCACCAATTATTCACCTTTCTAGTTGTATGAACCTCTGAATCCTTGACATACACCTTTCCATGGCCCCCTGAATCAACAAACTCACATTTTCATAAGGCATCAATTTCTGGTATAAAACCCATTGGCATCTTGCTTGCCATAAATAATATTTTAGGCAGCAACAAAAAATATGCAAGGTATCTACATGATAGTGTCTCCCAATATTATGAAACTGTCCTAGGACTAAGCTGTTATAATTTAACCGCAATAGCCACCCCATCTTCCATTTTAAGGCAAGGAATTTCCAGAGGGAACTGGCATAACAGCAATGAAACAGAAAATGATCTATTGACTTTTCTTGATTAATGCAGCCTATGAAGGGGCAAGTTCTTTCTTCCTTGGCTTTGTGTTTGGCACTGCCCCGAACCCCAATCCTCCCATATACTACTAATCACAAAAATTCTCACATGTATCCTAGTAATCTGGCATTATTCAGTTGATGGAGAACCCCCAGGATCATAGTAGAAGGACAATTCTTAAAGGCTGGCTCAGAAGAATAAAGTAATGACATAACTTTGTCATACAGCTTCGGCCCCTTGCACTCTCTCAAACATTGTTTTGTGATACCCCATTTAAAAAGTTTTTGCACTACTGGTCTAAAGAACTGCTGAACATACAGATGTTGTGATAGTTTTGGAGTAGTTATATGCCAAACTGAATAATATCTAGCTAAGGATTGTTTTATTAAGGAGTAATGTTGAGAACTGGATGCCTGTAATCCTTCCTTAACATTTTGTACTGCGAAAACAGTATGAAAAAATACGACGGGTCTACCATACCCAAACCACCCTACTCTTTAGCTAAATATGTATATTGTCTCTTAATGGGGTTAAGTCTATTCCCCCATACAATCTGAAAAAAATAGACTGTACAATTTGGTTTCAAAAGTGGCCAGAAGGGGAAATATCATTGCTATATATAATAACATGGGAATAAGAAACTGTCTAACTATCTGCACCCGTTTCAGCTTAGCCAGTTTACAATGCTTCCATATTTGTACTTTATGTTCTACGGAGGTTAAAGCAGTTTCCCAATTCAAACTGAGAATATTTTGGGGTCCAAACATTATTCCTAAAATCTTTACAGGATCAGAAGAGATCCGTAAACCTTGTATGATTACCTCGTCTGGATATCCAACACCTACAAAAAGCCCTATACTCTTTTGGGTGTGTATTTTAGAATTGGAAACTGAAGAATAAGTGTATATAAAGTCGAAAAAGGCAGACACTTGAGTATAGTCTGAGAAAAACAAACAAACATCGTCCGCATAGGCCTGTAAATACAGTGTCTCTACTGTAGGTGATCCCAGCACCCCTTCCAACATGGATACCTTGACAAGGACCGAATCAATGGATCTATAGAAAATAAATACAACAATGTGCTCAACGGGCATCCCTGATGTACCCCAGTAGTAATATGGAACACCTCTGTAACTTCATTTCTAATAACTGGATGAACAATGGCATTGTCATAAAGGGATTTTATCCAGTCTAAAAAAGGGTCCAAAACCACATAATGTTCTAGGGTTAGAAACAAAAAAGGGTGATAGACCCTGTCAAAGGCCTTCATTTGATCTACGGAAGTAATACTCCCATAAGTCCCATGTAAGGAGAAGTGTTCTATTAAATCCCTAATAATCATTAAAGCACGTTGTAATTTTTTCCACGGGAGCCCACAATATTGTAAAGGGGAGATCACTGTACTTGCATAGGTTTCCTTGAGGGTGTTTTTTGTACCATATTGGAAAAGTGCTTTCATAGTTGTGGCCCTGTTATACTGGACTTCCTGCATTTGCCTTTTTAAGGTAGCAATTTGAGGAGTATAGTCGAATCTTGAAGTATTAGCCATGGAAAATAAATAATATAATTGTTGGCATAATTTCAGATAGTGCAAAAACTTCACATTTTCTCCCGTCCTACCCCGATTCTTTAACATAACTTGTAAATCAACCTTAGAGTCCTTCCACCAATCTCCCACGTCATCATATAAAAAATAGACTGAAATCCTGGCAAGTAGCAGTGTCCTTGATGTTTTTTAACACTAAAGAGTGTTTTAAAATAGGTGAACTTAATTTCCACCTTGACCTTTGTGGTGACAGTAAAGGAACTGAGGAAAAAATACACTGCAGAAGCAGGTGGTCAGAAAAGGCCCTCGGGAAAGTCTGAAACTTAAAGGGGGGAAGATTATGTGAGAGAAACATGTAATCTACTGTAGATGTACAGTATATGCATTCCGTTTGTAAGTGAAATGAGGGCCACTTTGTTGGTGACATCTACTATCTAGGAGACCTGAGGAGTCTACTAAATGTGACAAAGCATTGGAATCAGAGTAAATTTTCTTCCCTTGACTTGTAGAATCCCCTTTTTTGGACTTAAGTTCACAGTTAAATTCCCCGCATAAGAGAATGTTAAAGGAAGACACCAAAAAGGGTTGGAGCATCGCAAAGCATGCTACTCTTTCAACTTTTACCTGAGAACAATTTACATTAATAAATCTGCAAGTCATAGTATTCCATACACCATCTAGAATCATTAGTCTTCCTGGAATTAAATCTATTAATTTAACTAAAGAAAAGCTATAGGAATTAAAGATAAATCCCACTCCATCTGCTGTCTCTAGTCCAAAGGACCAATATGAGGGGCCCCAAATCCACTCCCTCTGGAAAAGCCTAGCCTGATCATTTGTGAACATCCAAGTTTCTTGGAGTAAACATACATCTATTGAATTATCATGAATATAATCATACACTACCTGTCTTCTCCTAGAGTTCAAAATACTATGAACATCCAAAGACCCTATACTAAAGGAAGCCAGATGTAGTTCAAAATTCAAATATCCTTTTTTCTCTTCTTTTTCTTCTTCCCTTTATAACCTTCTTGTGGTTGGAAGGGGATGGTGGACCATTCTGTAATGGCTGGGAGTCAGGTTCTCCACATTCATAGAAACATAGAAACATAGAAGTTGACGGCAGATAAGGACCGCAAGGCCCATCCAGTCTGCCCATTTCTTTTTCTACCTTATAAATGTGCCATCGGCCTTTGCTCTGTCAGTGACCTATCTATTCATAGTCATTTGTATTGCTCCCTTATGCCTATCCCATGCCTGTTTGAAGCCCTGCACTGTATTCATAGCCACCACTTCTTGTGGTAAGCTATTCCATGCATCTACCACCCTTTCTGTGAAAAGAATTCCTCACATTCCCCTTAATCGGCCTCCCTCTAATCTCATGCTGTGTCCTCTTGTCCTGCTATTTTCTTATATTTAAACATGTTAGACTCTTTCACCTTGTTTATGCCCTTAAGGTGTTTAAATGTCTCGATCATATCACCTCTCTCCCTCCTTTGCTCAAGGGTATACATATTGAGCTCCGTTAATCTGTCCTCATATGTCTTCTGATGCAGTCCCTGCACCATTTTGGTTGCCCTTCTCTGGACTGCCTCAATTTGGTTAATGTATTCCATTTCTGAATCTCCCCACTGTGTGGACAATACAGCAAAACAATTGCTGGACTCAATATCCACTGGAGGGGGGGGCAGAAAGAGGTTTAAAATTCCTTATAGACCACTGAACCTTGATTACTGCCGGAGGCCCTGCTGGAGGGTCTGGGAGTACTGTCTCCTGTTGTGCATCATAGCATACAGGTAAGAGAAGAGGAGAAACACTAGGAGGGGGGAGGGGGTTTCTCCAATGGTTGTACAGTTTCATGCAGTGGAGCCAAGGGAGGGATTGGAACTTCCGGGGGTGGAGGGGGTCGGGCCAATTATGATCTGGACAAGCAGCCAAATCCTGGGCTTGTTGAATCAATAAATCAGGGCTACCACTGGAGGCCTTATTCTTTGCTGCCCAGGAGCATTCTGAAAAGACATGGCCAGTGTCTTCACAGAGATCGCATTTGGTGAGGTTTGCACATTGAAAGGCTATGTGGCCTATTTCACCACAATTATCATATCTGGGCTTGTCACAGGAACTGGATAGATGTGTTCGAGATCCACATTTATAACAGACCCAGGGCTACCCTGCATAAAAACACCCCCCGTCCCGGCCAAGTAAAAAAGAATTAGGGATATGCTCAATACCTGTTTCATTCTGCCTAAACTTTACCTTGTACTTCCAGCCCCCAGTCCAGAACTGTTCGGTATCAAGTATTGCCTCAGGTGAACTCATTACGTCACACTTTAAGGACAACCAGTAAGTAATGTCATCCACATGAACACCCTCATTTCGGAACATAACAGTGACATATTTAATCAGAGGTTTAGTCAATGAGATTACCAAAAAGGGGGTCCACGTGGGAGAGAACTTGACCTGGTTGTTTCTCTCCCAGAAAAGATCCACGGCATATGCTGAACGAAAACTAACATCAAAGTTGTCTTCACCTGAGATGTTAATAAAGGCAAATACTTCTCTTGGAGAGAAGTGCAAAGAATCTTTCAGTAAACATTTACCTACATGATGCCTATCAGGCTAACTTCCAACCCCCCCCCCCCATAGCGAATCCTGACCACATTCCTTCGTGGTGCTGCTTCTTTTTTAATTTTTAAAAACAAGTCAGATAACAGTGGCTTGTCAGGTTCTGATGTTCCTTGTGGTGCATTTACAGTAAGTTCAATATCTTTTTCAGGTGGAGGATCCATAATGTCTTTAACAGGGGGAGTTGTACTCTGCAAGGTCGTAGCATGAGGCCTAATTTCATTTTGAACCCCAGTAGTAGGCTCCATTGCCAAGGGGGAGGTTGATCATATAATAGGCACTGTACATTGGGTTTCCATTCGGGTTTATTTTGGGAGAAATTTAACTTCGGATCCCACTCAGGGGTGGGAAGCCAAGTCCCTTGCTGGTATGTCCAACCTGCCTTGCTTAAAGCTTTCTGTGGGGACCAGGGTTCTTCAGTGTGGGGGACTGATTGCAAAGCAGGTGATACAGGCTGAGAAACTATACCAGTAGTAACTTCTGACAAATCCTGTCTAGGAGCTGAATCGTTTTAAGAGTTCTCATTTTTTCCTAAATGTTCTCAAAAGTTACTGCAGTCCATTTGTCCTTTCCTTCTTCCCCAAACCCCACATGAATCTGTTGGCTTCGTTTGGGAAAAGAAAATTCTGTAACACCCTGTTGATTGAAGGGGGCCGTCTGGAAGACATAATCTGCCCTTGAAACTTCAACCTGGTCCAGGGATTTTAATAATGAACTTCTGAACACAAAGCCCATAGCTCTAGAAAGTGTCGAGATATTCGTTGAAACCAGGCTAGGATTTTCAGTTTTTGACCCATCCAGGTCTCAGAACTGATCCCCTGCATCAGCCAATACAGTCAAATCAGGCAAAAACTTCTCCATTTTTTTCTTTCAGTTGTTGGCACTGAACCTCCCCGGATTCCCAACAGCCAGCCGTAAGTGAACCTTGAACTGTAACATTATTTTTAAGTACTGGGGAAACGTGTTGTGACTCACCCAACCGCTCATTCATTCCAGGAGCTGCACCGTCAGTGAAAGGATCGGGCCTAATGACAGCCGGCTCTTGCATTTTGACAGACATGGTGTCGACTTGCAAAACTGTAAGCTCTTTCTGCAGGTGCTCCTGTTCTAGTGCGTGAAATTCAAGTTGAGCCCGAACCTGTGCCTGTAGTGCTTCCTCTGTTGTAAGGGCTACCAGTTTACCTGGTGTCTCATTAATTTGTACATCCATCTGGTTTAACTTTCCTGGTAACACAGAGACATCGCTTTTTTCTGTGTCTTGCTGTGAATTATTTTGCTCCACTTTAACTGGCATTTCATTGATCTTGGTCTCGGACTGTAAGGCAGAATGCCAAATCCATTCTCCCTCCACTGGGATGTCCATCTCCTCCAGGGCTTCACCCAAAGTGACCAGAACTCCCAGTCCATGAATCCTCCTACTGACGAGTAGGGGAATTTCCCCAGTGCCCTGGCCAAATTTTCTCCCATTCACTAAAAATACCACCAACAGCTTAATCTGGTTCATGGTCAATTGGCATTTATCTTTATCCCCCCCCCCAGGATGCGCCTGAAAACAGGCAGATTTTGTCTAGTGCACTTACCTGGTCAACAAAAACTAACTAAATAAATACATAAAATATTGCATCCATCCCCACACGTGTTTATACAGAGGTCAAATCAAATTCAAAACAGGTGCCATTAATCAAACCATTAAATATGGGTCATTACAATTATTACATATATTCTTACAAAAACATTAAAATAAACAGTTGTAAATAACTTATTTTTTGTGCATACATTTTACAAATACAAATTTCATTCAAAGCTAGCATACAGTACTTGACAAAGATAACTATATATTGCATCCATCTGCACACATTTTTATATGTGTGTGGTTTGGCAATGTATACAGAAACCAAACAATTTGGAAATTTCATCTCATTATGGATCCTACATATTGCTCTACTTCCACACAACCTCTGAGTGTACTAACTGCCTAAAAGTCAGATTTCTTGATATTTTGATTAAAGTTACTGTAATTGAAATGTTCAGGCCACTGATAAAGTCTTGGTACTTTTTAGACTAATTATTTTTGTGAGAGTTACGTAGTCATGACTGATAAATCTTGCTCTAAGGGAGTGTGTTGGTCTAGCCAAACTACGGTATTCCATAATATATAACTCAATGTACTTGTACTGCAATTGGTATTTATTTTGGTCATATGGACTTGGTTTGCTGGCCAAGGCACCTAGCTTCACCTGAGCTCTTTCCTTCTAGATTGCTTGAAAGGACAGAGCAGAGAACCTTACCAGAGCAAAGGAAAGGATTAAGACTTCTTTTGGCTAAGCAGATTTACTGTGTGTTGTTATTTTTATTTTGCATTCGCAGGGATTGCTACTGTTTGTTGCTAACATTTCATTGCTTATTTTCTCTGATTCTAATTGTGTTGCTGGCATACCTTCTTATGCAGTATTACAAGGTATGCTTACAGGTGTAGCTAACAGATTACTGCTGTAATCTGATTCAAATTGTCTTTTGCAAGGTATATCTTCTGTTACTGCTTTATTTTTCTCTGTAGCAAAGTGTTTCTTACAGGGTATATCTTCTCTGAAATTATTACAGGTAGTGCTTTACAGGTTTTACAGTTCTATCTAACATTAGGATAAGCTTTCAGGGTTACTGCATTTGTTGTTGACTGATTGTTTCTGCTCTTACCGCCTTGTTCTTTCATCTGTGGTTCTTCTTTTTTGGCAGGGGAAGGGCCCAGCCACCCACCCCCATCCCCAACCACCCCACATTACACTCCTTTTATAGGGTACCACAGTTTGTGACATTTCCTGTGGCAAAGCAGGAAGGGGCATATCAGTAGGGCATCCACAAGGTGAGCTCATTTACAGGGGCACTAGTAATTTAACTTGTTATAACAAGTTATACAAAAACAAAACACAAAATCAAACCATTACTTGCATTTTCTTCCTTCTAATTACTCTGACCAGGTTATAAACCCAGCAACTTATCTAGAATGGATATCATTAACTGCAGGTACTGTGGAACACTTTTCAGAAGGACAGTCTTATAGGATTTAAGACATTGTCCTACATGCTGGGCCACTGGAGATCTTAGGGCTCAGCTCCGGGCAGCATGGGCATAGATTGCACGCCTCAAATTTCATATTCAAGAGGAAATTCATTATAAGAACCGCCCACCATTTCTCCAACATCCAACAGAAGAACCTCGACTGCAGAGGGTAGTTGGTCCAGGAGGTTGGCAGGTGGTTAGGAGGGGCAAATTGGGTGCCCCATCACTCGGTGCTCTCCAACATATTACCTCAAAAAACCATGTAAACACTACAAACAGGCATCTGCCTCTATCTCCGAAATCAAACAAAGGGGCAGAGGACACTGTAGAGCAGAACACTACAGCACAGGAGCTAGCACAACAAAACTCACCCAAATCAGGAACCAAAACAAAAAAAGCAAAAGGGAAATCAAAAAAACTTCTGATCATAGGAGACTCCATGATTTGAGGAGTTGATACCTATCCCCAGCCAGGGGTAATAGTCAGATGTCTCCCATGTACATGGAGAGACACTGACCACATTACTAAAATTGTTCAGGAAGCAGGAGAAAACATTGATGTCCTGGTACACATAGGGACTAATGATCTTGCCAGCCAGTCAGTTGTGGAGACCAAGGAACACCTGACCAGGCTAGGTGACAAACTATCATCCATTTCATCCAGGCATCTCCTTCTCTGAGATCCTGCCAGTCTGAGAGAGTGGGGCAGATGGACGTAAGGTCAGAGAAGGGGAGACAGGGGAGCTAAACATGTGGCTGAAGGGCTGGTGCCAGGAAAAAGGACACAGATTTGTAGGGAACTGGCAACAGTTCTGGGAGTGAAAGTTCTTTAAATTTGATGGACTGCATCTGACTAAGGAGGGAGTCAGTGCATTGGGGCAGATGTTTGACGTCTTTGCAGGATATTTAAACTAGCAAATGGGGAGAAGGGTGCAGCACCCCATACATCAAATGGGAAGAACACCCTCCCTCAGCTAGTGGTCAAACAGGATTCAGCATGTTTGCAGTTCATTTGCATCACCAGGTAAAAAAGGTCCATCTCCCACACGAGGCACAGGGAAATGCCAGACCGCACTCCAACAACTAACACACCAAAATCCGGCCAATGAAAAATCATGTACACAAATGCTCACAGCCTGGGAAATAAGATCCCAGACCTACAGGCAATAATGTCAGAGGCTAAACTGGACATAGTAGCAATTAATGAGACGTGGTTTACAAGTAACCACACTTGGGAGACTTCAGTACCTGGCTATGTACTGTTCAGAAGAGACCGAAGTGCAAAAAGGAAGGTGGAGTGGCCCTGTGTGTCATTGAAAATATCAAAGCTACAGAAATTCAGAATACACACAAGGAGCCAGAAGAACTGTGGGTCACCCTGGAAACAGGACATGGGACAGCCATAAGAAATGAGGTTGTCTACAGGCCCCCAGACAAAGGGGAGAACATATACACATTACTGTTAGAAGGTATACAAAACATGACAGCTAAAGGGGAGGTTCTGATAATGGGAGACTTCAACATGCCGGATGCAGATTGGTCAATACCAGCATGAACATCTGCCAGAACTAGGCACATGGTGGATTCACTGCAGGGGGAGGGCATCAAACAACTGGTACAACAACCCACAAGAGACAGGGCTATCCTAGATCTAGTACTGACTAACAGGGAACGGATCACAGATCTCCAGGTATAAGGTCACCTGGGGGGCCAGTGACCATCACATGGTATGGTTCAATTTGGCCACTACAACTAAATTATCCCATTCCAAGGCAAAAATATGGGACTGCAGAGGCGCTGACTTTGATAAGATGGCCAACAGAGTTAAGCTAGCCCTGGCAAAAAGAAACACAGGTGAGGGGGTACAGGCAAAGTGGGTAAGCATTAAAGATGCAATACTTGAAGCAACACTCCATTGTGTTAGACAGAAAAGGAGGTGCAAAAGAAGAAGGAAACCACTTTGGTTCTCAAATACAGTAGCAGAAAAGGTCAGAGCCAAAAGGCTGGCCTTCAGGAAATATAAGGGAACACAGCGGGATGAAGATAGGGAGGCATACCAAACTGCCCTAAGGGGAAACAGGAAGGCAGTAAGGCAGGCAAAGTCCCAAACTGAGGAATCACTAGCACGAACAGTAAAAGAAGGTGACAAGACTTTTTATAGATACATTAGTGAAAGGAGAAAGTCCAGAGGGGGTATTGCTAAGCTCAAAGGAGAAAAGGGGTGTGTGAGGAGGAGGACCCTGTAAAAGCATCTATCCTAAATAGATACTTTTGCTCAGTATTTACTGAAGAGAAGGTAGGGCAGGGCTCACAGCTCAGCATGATGGACACGGGGTGAGCACTACTCCTTTCACAAAAGAAAGGGTCCTACAAGAGCTTGCTAAGCCCAGGGTGGACAAGGCAATGGACCTGATGGCATACATCCCAGGGTACCTTAAGGAGCTAAGGGTGGAACTAGCAGAGCCATTAGCAGAACTGTTTAGTGAGTCTCTGAGCACAGGAGAGGTCCCAGAAGACTGGAGAAGGGCTCATGATCCCTCTCCACAAGAGTGGTAGCAGGAGGAGGCAGGGAACTACAGACCAGTCAGTCTTACCTCAGTAGTGGTCAAGATTATGGAGGCACTCCTTAAGGAAAGGATAGTGCAACACCTGGAATCATAGGGGCACAGGATCCAAGACAGCATGAGTTTCAAAGGAAGGTCCTGTCAAACTAATCTCATAGATTTCTTTGACTGGGCAACCAGAGTGGTGGACAAAGGGGGAGCAGTTGATGTCGCCTTCCTTGACTTCAGCAAAGCTTTCAACACTGTTCCACATAGAAGATTGATAAATAAGCTGGGTAGGCTCGGGGTGGGTGAGAAGTTGGTCAACTGGGTGGCAAACTGGTTGACGAGCAGAAAACAGAGAGTGGCGGTAAATTGTATACAGTTAGAAGAGATGCAAGTCACAAGTGGGGTACCTCAGGGATCAGTCCTGGGGCCAGTCCTCTTCAATATCTTCATTAGTGACATTGCAGATGGACTAGAGGGTAAGGCTTGTTTGTTTGCAGATGACACCAAGATCTGCAACAGAGTAGATGATCCAGATGGGGTGGGCAGAATGAGAAGAGATCAGGATAAACTAGCAAAATGGTTGGAAGAGTGGCAGCTGGGATTTAATGCAAAGAAGTGCAAGAACATGCACATAGGGAACAGAAATCCTGATGCCACCTATAGGCTGGGAGGGGAGTTGCTGGCAGTCACAAAGGAAGAAAGAGACTTGGGCATCATCATCACCGATGACCTGAAATCGTATAAGCAGACCTCTAAAGCAGTAGGTAAGGCTAGGGGGATGATAGGGTGTATTAGTAGGGGTATCACAAGTCATAAGAGGGAGGTAATAATCCCTCTTTACAAGACACTGGTTAGGCCCCATCTGGAGTCCTGCATGCAGTACTGGAGGCCACACCTTCACAAGGACATTAACCAAATTGAGGCAGTTCAGAGAAGGGCAACCAAAATGGTGCAGGGAATGCATCAGAAGACATATGAGGACAGAGTAACGGAGCTCAATATGTATACCCTAGAGCAAAGGAGGGAGAGAGGTGATATGATCGAAACATTCAAACACCTTAAGGGCATTAACAAGGTGAAAGAGTCTAACATGTTTCAATATAAGAAAAATAGCAGGACAAGAGGACACAGCATGAGATTAGAGGGAGACTGATTAAGGGGTAATGTGAGGAAGTTCTTTTTCACAGAAAAGGTGGTGGATGCATGGAATGGCCTACCTCAGGAAGTGGTGGCTATGAATACAGTGCAGGGCTCAAACAGGCATGGGATAGGCATAAGGGAGCAATACAGATGAGTATGAATAGATAGGCCACTGACAGAGCAAAGGCCAATGGCACATTTATAAGGTAGAAAAAGAAATGGGTAGACTGGATGGGCCTTTCGGTCCTTATCTGCCATCAACTTCTATGTTTCTATGTTTCTATAATAGCACAACTGAGTTTATTAGACCATTCTAAAAATTCATGGACAGTGATGCCATAGCACGTTAAGCACATAGGGGAAGTACCACTGAGAAAAATTCCCTGCTTCATATAAGTCAGTAAATTATGATGCACAAATTAAAGATGAATGTTTTGGTCTGGATTTTCAAAGGGGAGTCTGGGATTTGCTGCACCATTTTGTTGCAATTGTTGCAGTTACAGTAATACACATAAAACGATGCATGCATAACACAAGATGTGTCAGCACATGACTCATGCATTATTTTATTTTGGCAAAAAGCAGGTATGACTGTCGCAAATGTATCAAACTATTTCAAAATAGCATTCAAACATTTTGGCACATTTATTTCAATGCAGGTGCATCTGAAAGGGGAACAGTTAGCAACTAAAATCTCTACCATACCCAAGCATAGGGCTGGTCCCAATTTGCAGTCTGTGTGCAAAAACACTTTTTCAATTTACTGTTTACTGTAGTACAGTAGATTTTATAAGGCTGACTCTGCAGACTCCCAAGATGACATTTGCTATAAGCAGAAATCCCAGAATTCCTTGCAGCTGGTGTTAGAGCTAGAACATTCAATAACCTGCAGTGTATGTTAAAGTATTTATAAGCTCTCATCTTTCATTTGCTTGTTCTGCTGATGTCCCTGGACTAAGTACAGTCACAGGGGACTATATATACCCTGGGGAAACAGCAGGACTAGCAAACAAAAGATCAGCACTTATAAATGTCTCAGGGGCATTTAATGGCATTCAGCATTGCCTCATTCCTAACAATGCACCTGAGCTGTGCATTTATTTCACCATAATGCACACCCTGTCAAATATTACTGCTTATGTATTTTGTTTATTTGCAGTTTTTGACCAGGAAAGGCACACTAAGCTGTGCTTGATTGTTTCTAGGAACATCGGGGGTGGGGGAGTTGCATGGACCTGTTTTATTGATGGAGGAATGCTGGCCATGACACCAGGGAAACTCCCTTACTCTTCATCGATAAGTGCCTTGGGAAATTTTATTTCCACCTAGACAGTGACCAAAGATCACAGAAGGGACATCGGTTTAACATCTCCTCCAAAGGATGGCACCTCTAAAGTGCAGCATCCCCTCGTACTGCACTACAGTGTCATTTATGGGAATTACCCCAAGTACAGTACCTGGTGTTGGGCTACAACCCACAACAATCTGACCTTCTGGCCACAGAGGCAAGGGTGTTACCTACTTGGCCAGTAACATTGCTTACTTATAATAATAAGGTAGGTTGTTAGCTTCATTTAGTTCTAACATAAGTGTGTAGGAAACTTGTTGTAGTTATGTTGCTCATAGTCTTTCTGACTGGGCTAACACTTTCTATTTTAGTGTGAATGGAAATCAGTACTATTCAAAGTTTTAATTGTGCTGGCAAATTTGATGACTTTGCTTTTTACTCAGTTTTTATAAAACTGCAAAAATGTATGTGAATTCATTAATCTTTCATATGATCCAAATTGCACATTCAAAGAAAAACAAAACTTGATTCCTAACAATGGTGAAATCTGGTCCTTTTTTATGCAAAATGCATGAAAGTACACATTTTTGTATATCTCGCTCACATTATTTGAAACTTGTTTTTATAAATGAGCAATCTGAAATGTTTATGTGCAAAATGTATAAACATGCTCTTTTTTCTTTTCAAATTGTTTATTTTTTTAAACATGTTTTTTTAAAAGACACAGTTGAAAACGTGTACTGTATGCACAAAATAAGTGAAAATGTGCATTTGTGTCTGATTGCTTATTTTTCAAAACACAGTTTTTACAAAATGCACAGTTTAGAACTTTTTAATGTTCAAGATATGTAAAAGTACATATGTAGTTCAAAAACAAGATGCTAAAGAATGCAAAGGTATGCACTGACAATAGGACAGAGGTATTCACAAAATGTGTGAAATTGCACATTTGCAAACATTGCACAAAATAGTATTTTCTAATTCTGCCACTTCAGATAAAATTATTGCCCAACAGTGGGCTATTGAAGTGCAATTATATAAATACAGCAATCACCAAATTTTATATAAGAGCTACTTATTACTGAGAGGGGTAGAATTACCTATTTTTAACTTACAGTCTGCCTCTTCCACATTCATAGATTTACTGTACATTTCAAGATGAATTGCTTTGTCAGTGATCTCATGTTACCTGACTACAGTCACTGTAATATTAGGTTTTAAAAATCCAGCCTCCATGAAACCAGAAACAGTGCAGTTCACAATCTGAACTAAACACCCCAAGCATAGTATTTCTTGCAAGCAGTACAATATCTGACTTGGGGAGGGGTACCTATGCATCATTATCATAACTCTCTTTGCATTTCACTGTATGCATCACTGAACAAAGTAATGTGATCATTTGTGTGTGAAAGCTGTTATACAGACTCTACCTCTACAGAAAGCTAAAACTGATGTGTGTGAGGTTAGGCTTTTCAATATTTCTCGTTTACATGCATCTTATTAGTGCGTCTTGCTTACATAATTTTCAGTACTATATTTTCAAGCAGCAGTATTTGTTAGGCTGTAAATGTTTTCATTGTACAGCTTTTTTTAAGAAAACATTTATTTGTGTCATCCCTAGATTTATAATTAGTGTCTTTTTAATTTCCTTGGGTAAAAGATGGCCACCACCCACAATATTACAAAAACAATTATCTTCAATACAGGGTACTTTCCGACTGTAAATACTGGATTTATATTGTGGCTATTCTATGATGGTACTAGTACATGTTTCTGATAAAATATAGCGCCGCACCAAGATGTTTAATTTTGGTAACACTTATATTTTAAGTGTCAACTTCAATGTAACTGCAGGGTAGGTAATCATTAATTACATACAACTGGGGTAATTACATTGTAGTTACACATTTGTTGCATGTAACTGCCCTGCAATTGCAATGCAGTTACAGTTTAATTACACTGTAACTACAGTATAGTTAAGGAAACTTACAGTAAACTGTTACCAGTTTTTTTGTGGTGGGCACTGGAAGGAAGCAATAACTTTTAAAACTTCAAAATTATGTATCTCAGTTTGAGAATGAAAGAAAATAGAAATAAAACTGGCGTAGTGATTTTTTTTTGCCAGAAGTAAATTATTACTAAAAATAAATGACATAATAACTAACGAATACTACTGCTTCAAATAAACTTTTAGAAAAATTTCAATAAATGGCAGATCAATAACCTAACAAAGTTTAAAGTCATACACGAGGATCTGGAATACTGAATAATTATATCACTGATTGAAAAAAGAGAAAAAAACTGTAAGACCTTCTATTTGACAAACACAAATTTATTTTACAAGGTTTTGAGGCCACATGGGCCCTTCATCAGATACTGTGGTATCATAGCTACATGGAGAAGATTTTATACAGAGAACTCTGTCAGCCCCCGTCACCAACCCCTCCACCCCCTTCACTACCCTCCCCTTGCCTCCATGTTTTACCTTCTCTCCCCCCTCTCATCCATGCCTTAACCATACTAGGTCAGCTCTGACTTATTCGCTACCCTCTTCGGCCTCCTCTGTGTCATTGTGCCAGGTGGAGTCTTCCACGCAAGAGGCACATAGCCTTCCCAGTTGTTGGTGTGGAATGGGAATGTTGCATTGCCTGCAGGACTTAGTCTTGGGCATTGTGATCTGTTAATATTAATAGAGAGAGAGAGAGAGAGAGAGAGGTCTCAGGGATCATAATTAAGCTTGCTTGCTGTAACACTTATGTACTGTAATGGAGCCTCTAGTAGTAGTCCTGTGTTATTAATAGCCAGGATGGATGAAGGGACTGGTATCATATATTTCTTTAGGCTATTATACTGTAGGCATTATTTTAAAATTGTCTTACTGCCTCCCTTAATGCAGCCTTGTGCCTTTAAGGAACTCAGATGGTCAGAGGCTATAGGGGTTACACACATGTCCAATCGGAAGTGCGGTTAAAAATGAGGGTTTTTCTCTTAATTTGTATGCACCGCTACAGAGAAGCCAAGAATGTCAGTCTGTGCATTTTGCAGCATTTTGAGTAAAGGAGAAAAACAGTATTGTGCTTAGGAATGCTGGAAGAGAGGAGCGTAGCCCAGAGAGAGAAGTTATCGTGGGATCTCGGGGTTATGGAGATCGCGTGATGTTTTGGGTTCTGTAGCCTGCAGGCCGAGGTCTCACGAGAGTTGCGACCCAATCGGAGTGGCTATAGCTAGCTGCGCGAGAAGCTCTGGCTCACTGCGTGAGAATTTAGCTTGGGAAGAAGAGGAGCAATGGCCACTCTGTTTTGGTAGCACCATGGACCCTGGATACTGAGGCAGCAGTCATGGGACTCCATTTTGGTCCGTAGACCTCCAGTTTTGCGTTATGACCTGCTCGTGACAGAAGTGCTCATCGATAAGGTAATTGGGCTGTTAACAGCTCAGATTTGTGTGAACTGCTCATGCTAGATAAGGGCTGCAAGCTTTTGGTGTGTAGGAGCCTGTGTAGTAGGACATAACTCTGGCACGGCTAGCAGGGGTGGCAGGTTAGCATCAGCGCAGTTCAGCAGAACAGCAGTCTAAATGGAAGTGTTTTTACAACTCTTACTGAGACCAGCAGACTTAGATTATTAACGCTCGTTCCTGGGACCGCTAGCAGGAGAATCCAGTACAAGGTGCCTATATAAAGTTCAGGCTTCTGGAAATGTTGGGATTTGTTCCTGCTGCCACTAGCAGGGGAAGCCTGGACAGATCTCTTTTGTCTTTTATTTATTTATTTAGCTTTTGTTGACCGGGTAAGTGCACTAGACAAATCCTGCCTATTTTCAGGCACGACCCGGGGGAGGGGGATACAGATGAATGCCAACTGACCTTGAACCAGATTAACTGTTGGTGGTATTTTTACTGAATGAGGGAAATTTGGCCAGGACGCCGGGAAATCCCCTACTCTTTTCGATAAGTGCCATGGGATCTTTAACATCCACCTGAACTACCATCAATCCAGACAGATGGGACCTTGGTTTAACGTCTCATCCGAAAGACGGCACCTCAGAAGTGCAGCGCCCCTCTCATGCTGCACTACAGTGTCAGTACTGGGATATTCACCCACGTGCCAGATGTGGGAACTGAACCCACAGCCCTCTGATCTCCCGGCCTCAGAGGCGAGTGTGCTACCTACTGAGCCACTGACACTGAAGCTCCTGGAACCGCTAGCAGTGGTTACAGATAACTATTTCTAGTGCCATTAACCTATTTCGTTTACCCTGCAGTTGTACAACCAACATAAGGCAAAGCTGCAGAGCCTAAATCTGTAATCGTACTTCACAATATTTCAATTTGGTATTTCTTAAATGTAAAGGACTGCTAATTATCTACAGTCTCCCTTTGCTGAAATTGTATGCCTTACCTTGCTGATGTATTCTTATCTATTGATTTTTAAAACTCTGGAGCTGTGTTGTGCTACAGCCTTGATTGGATGCATATTTAGAACTGACCATAGGAGACCAGAGCCCCTGAGAGAGGGACGGACTTTGTTCAGTCACGTGTGCATCAAACAACCTATCAAGTGTATACAACCCATGAAGTCAGGAATGTGGAGTGCCTCAGAGATCATACTCCACAATGTGCTAATGCTTCTCACTTAGTTTGACTCTCTGTGCACCAGTTTATCTGATGTTCTCTTGCATTTTTTGAAACCAGACGTTGTCAACGCAGACTGATTTACTTCTGCCTGTCATATTCAGCAAAATATGCATATTCCTCTGTGTGACAAATATTTTGATTCTCTTATTTGTATTGTTTGTCTGATTGTTGTAGTTATAATGTGGAACCTTTGTAAACGAGCTTTCAGCTCAAGGGTATTACAATCTAAGAATTAAATAAATGAAAATAAGTAAATAAATAAACTCAGCATTAATTAGAATAATAAATTCAAGCACTTTAGGAATAAATAAACTGTTTGCACATGAGTGTGACAGTTCTGTTGATAAGGAGGTATGCTAACAAGACAGCGACACATAAACTGATGTACACATAGACAACAAGGGCAGGTTGGAGTAATTTCAAATAAACAGTGACTAACTAGATGCCTATAAATTGTTACTGCTATTTTAAAAGACTGCTTTCAGGAAGGCCCTTGCAATACAACAAAATATAACAATTTATAGGCATCTTGCTGACACACTCCTTCCTGGGAAAGGGGTCTGTATCTCCAAGCTGATTTATAACCTAGTATTTCAAAGAATGCCTTCTGTTAGTCAAACAAAAGATACATTTTTTTTGTTTTCTCTTTTTTCAATCACTCTTACTTTGACTAACACAACACAGTTTCCTATTTGAATAATGATATCAGAAATTCCCACCTATATGACTTTTATAAAACAAGGATGACTAGCACTTTTTTGACATAATAATACACTTTTATCAGCAGACTTGTGTACACATAGCAGCTTGCTCGTGGGTGGTGAGATGTTTCCAGTTGAGTGCTCACATGTTATTACAAAACCATGTCCTTTAGGAATATGAGGACTTAAAAAAAAGCTGTCTGTTTACAGATTTGTGACAAAGAGATTGCCTCTTCTGCTGGAGTTGCTGGCTGTTTATTTTAGTTTCTTCACCACACAATAGTGACATTTATTTAGGTGCAAGAATAAAAAAAGCTTGTGAAAAATTGTAGACTCCGATTCCAGGTCTCCAAGCTTTTTTTAAGGGCAGCACATGAAAACCTGAGCAGCAAGAAATTTCATTAAAAGCTGACATCTGTCAAATGTTTATTTTGAGTAGACAATAGAGACTGGGCTAATAACTATAGATTCAGTTAATAGTCCATATGACTTTAGTCTTACATTCATTTTTCATGCTGAATTTATACTTTAGTTTAATTTCTTCTCCATAAGTCTCATTCAATATAGTTGTTTGCTTGGTAGTGTGTGTGTGTATATCTATCTATATATATATATATATATATATATATATATAGATAGATAGATATACACACACACACACACACACACACAGACTCATTTATCTTTAGTAACTGGGTAAGGCCCACTAGGCACAATGCCTGTTTTCAGGAGCGACCCAGGAGCACTGGGGAGGTTAAGTGACTTGGTCAGGGTCACACAGTATGCAATTGGAGGTTGTGGGAATCCCACCCAGTTTTGCTGGATATACCAAGCTCATTCACGACTCATTACTCTAATCTCTAGGCTATACTGCCAGCCTTTTTTCATTCACAAAATAATGACCTGGTACTTTTATATCTCCTGTCTATGTAATTGCGAACTGTATGTGTATGTGCCTCAGGACCTCCTTGTGAATGAGCTTGCTCAACTGAGTCTTTCCTGCAATAAACTTGAACTTGGTCTACAAGCATTGATAAAACACAGTCGGTCCCTTCAGATTAAACATTTCTGGTGCACTGCAATCTAATTCAGTCTTTTTTTCTGTTGTACATAACAGTAGTTTATCTTAATGAGTGCATCTGTGCACTATGCTCTTTAAACCAAAAGCATGAAAACCATGTTAGGACTTTGAAAATACAGTGGAGCCAGCCAGGATACAACAGCAGTAACTAGCAGTGAATAACATGCCACAAAATACTGTATGACAAAAGGGTTTAATTGCCATTGAATTACACAGTTCCCTGCAGCATACTGCAAGGTACTGCATTGTATCCAGGCTGGCACCACTGTATTATGTTTACTATCAAAGCATTTTTTTATGGCTCATATAACATAAAGCTGTAAAAAATGTCTAGCTAAGATAGTTTGCTTATACTGGACTGGTTACTCAGTGCTAATGCTACTGCTTGCTACACCAGTAAGCTTGCCTCAGGAATGGATGCAGGTTATTTGGGTGACTGCCAGATTGCCTGAGGGAAGGGAGGATACAGCACCATAAAGACAGAGCTCCTCCCTTAAGGAGGAGGGCACTGTGCCTCACTGATTGAATGCCACCTGGTGGACATCAAGTGTAAGCACAGTAGGCAAACATCAATGTGGAGAGGTGTAGCTGTCAGCTGCATGCGCACAAGAGTGCTATCACATTTATGCCTGTGTGTCATCGCCCGCTGGCACCCTCAGGGGAAAAAAAATTAAGCAGAAAACTACTCAGTCTGCCAGAGAAAATGTTGGCACCTCCCCCAGGCCCATGCATACTGGGTAAGTGATAGACAACCAGTAACTCCATGAGAAGGTTAGTGAAAGGGCTGGGGGGGGCATCAAGGTGGCAGACCATAATGGAGGAAAAAAAAAAGAATAGCTTACTTTGGTTCTAATTTACAGAGTTGACTTTAACATGGTGCAAACTGTATAGCCACACAGGGCCTCAGTAGCAGAGGGGCCCCATAAAGCTTCAGTGACCCCTTTGAGCTCCATTCTTTCTGGTCCTCTGTGTGTGTGTCTCTCTTTCTCTAACTCTCCAAATTTCTCCAGAATTTATCACCGATGTATGCATCTCCTTTCCTTTTAGAGATCCCAGGCCGAATTTTCAACCAGCGGCTGCACAATCTGGCTGCACATGATACTTGCAGTAAGACTATTTGACCACAGAAAAGGTGGTCGAACTTCTTGTCACAAGTGCCATGACTTGCATGCCAAAAATGACGTGTGTCAGATATTTGATGCATACCCCATCTTTCAGCCATAAATCAAGCAAAGTACTGCAAATGCTTCAGAATGTTTGAGAATCACCCACAAACATTCCAGCACATTCACAAGGATGTATCTGCTGCAGTACAATCGCCACAAGTGCTATGTCCTGATTTCTGAAAATCTTGACCCACATTCTTATTCAAGAAAAGAGCAAAAATGATGGAAAACTAGCTGAAATGAAAGATATGAGAAAGTCACCATGTGGATGAGGCAGTTTCTTGGGGCTCCCACACATCTCATATTGATCCCCACCAAGGAGGTTTACACAGGGCCTCAGGATTGTTAGGGCTAGTGCTACTAATTTATTCTGTTATTAAATCTATAAGAACCCCACTTTAGGTGCCTGCATTGTGTACCATATTCTACATAAGCACCTCTACTGCTGTATAGGGTGCATTCAATGACTGCAGCCTTTACTGAAGCACTCTTGCCCCTACGTCCTACCTATGTTGTTTGCAGAGGTTGGGGAAGGGGGCAAGAGCAACCCATTCAATTACTGGTTGCACCAACATGCATCATATGGCCTTGCCTGGCAACCAGCATGTAGCCATCACAGATAAAATCCTTCTGGCCGAGAAGGCTAACATATTATAGCTCCTGCAATGCATGAGATTACAAGTTCAGTTCTACCAGAGACTTGAACAAGTTGGACTTTGCATGTTTGAGTCTCACAAACATTTAGGTCCAAACTCAAACTTTTAGTTTCATGGGTTTGAACGGTGTGGACCAGTTGAATATTCGAGTAAGTGAACTGCAGTTAATGCGCTATTGAGATCATGAGGATGCAAGAGAGGCAGTCATATGGTGCACAGCCTCATTTTGGTGTGTCAGCTCTGTGTTTAGCTGCAGTGAGACACCTCTCTCACACATGCTAGACATTTGGCTGCTAGGTAGTTAGAAGAGCTATCCTTAGGCACCCTGAGTCCCAGAGGTCACTGGGGTCCTCTGACTCATAGGGGTCTCCAGACAAGCTGTGCAGGTCATTAGTCTTCTACATTTCATGTCTGTTTTAATGTATGCATTTAATTCCATGTATTGTTAAACGATCACATGAGGGACACCACTGAGCTCAGCAATGCGTCATAAAACCATGAGAATACTCTGTAAGGTACACTCAAGGGCCCCAATGACTAACCCTGCTGGGGACCCCCAGAAACACAAGGCCAGCTGTTCCAGTTAGACAGTGATCTCTGACTGTAGTACTCTAGCTAGTTTAGCTAGGTTTTTTGACATAAAAACATTAAAAATTGCACTTGACAAAAATCTTGTCTTTC
The DNA here is from genome assembly GCA_016271365.2 of Neoceratodus forsteri. Taxonomy (NCBI): domain Eukaryota; kingdom Metazoa; phylum Chordata; order Ceratodontiformes; family Ceratodontidae; genus Neoceratodus; species Neoceratodus forsteri. Next base: position 132,572,977 of record JADMNL010000025.1, read on the forward strand.
TATAAAAGAAAACAGAAAATTTTTCTGCAGGAAAATCCAGCTTGAAAGCACTGGAAAGCAACATTTTACTGAGTGCGTTTGTCAGGCTGAGCTGTGCAGCAGGTGCCTGGGGCTTGGGTCATAAGAGTACGGAGGAGGAGGAGCAGGAGTGTGCTGGGCAGTCTACAGATTTCAAGTGGGTCTATCGGGTCTAGCAGTTTGGCAGTGCCCAGTACCAGTTGCCATTTTGTTTTGCAATTAAAAAAAAAAATAAATAAATAAAAATGAAACAAATAACCTTTTGCTACAGGAGAGTTTGCTGATTCAGGATGAGGAACACAGACCCTGGAGGTTCAGGAGTGGAGTGAAGTGAGGGACTGGAAGCCATAGCAGTGGGTAGCAAGAAAAAAGTTATCAGCTAGAAAGCCTGGATTTGCCCACTTCCAGTTGATATTTCCTTTGGTATAAAACAAAATACATAAAAACACATTTTTGCTACAAGATGATTTGCTCTGTGTTTCAGGATACGCTATAGAGAGACCCGCTGAGGCCTGGGGTAGAGTAAAGAGAGAGATTTGTATCCTGGGCAGTGTGTAACAAGTGGGATCTGGTTAGTTGCCTGTCGGTATCTGCTATTGGTTAGCAATTTGCCTTTGCAGAAACAGATTAACAGAAAAGTTGATTTCACATTTATCAGAATAGTATTTGTATGTTTCGGGCTCAGTTTTTTTCTGCCCTGTGCAGTATAAGGAGGGACTTGAAGCCTGAGCAGTGGGCACTGAGTAATAGCTAGCACATGGGTATTGGTTGGCATCCTGCCAGTGCCCTCTACCATTCTTGGTAGAAACAAATAAATATACATTTACTATACATTTAATATTCATTTACAAATAAAATACTACCTCCACCTTCAGTAGCAGCATAGCATCTGTGTGTGTTAGGCTCACTTGTACCTTTCCTGTACAGAAAGGGACTGGGCACCACAACCTGGTAGTGTCTGGTACTATTTTTTTTTTTCAGAAACGGAATTAAAAAAATTATATTTTTATTTAACATTAAAAGTTTTCTTTACATTCACTAACAGTTCAGTGTTTGTGTGGGTCAGGCTCAGTTGCACCTGGCCTGTAACATGTATAGTATAGGGAAGGATTAGGATCTTCATAGGAATCATAGGAATTTCCAAGTCAGAAGCCATTTGTCCATACTGACCTGACCGTTTCTACTGAAGATGCCTTGAACCTCACTCTTCCTTGAGTCTTCATGTGCTTATCCAAAAGTCTTTTAAACTGGTCCATGCTGTTACCATCCATGATTTCTGCTGGAAGGCTGTTCCGTTCTAAAACAGTCCTCTGGTTGAACCACTGCTTCCTGCTGTTTCCTCTAAAACCCTCACCTCTGAGTTTTAACTGGTGTCCTCTAACTGTTTTATCTGATTCCCTTTTTGTTAATGCTAGGTATTCCCATAGGTCTGAGTTCTTGAAAGCTTTATAGACCAAACAACGGTCTCCTCTTAGCCTCCTATACTGTAGAGAAACATATTCAGCTCAGTCAGTCACTCCTCATATGTCATCCCCTGACTGGTTGCCCTCCTCTGCAAACCCTCCAGTCTTCCAACAGATGTTTTACTGTGTGGTGCCCAATACTGCACACAATACTTGCACAGTGAGCAGTGTGCAGCGGCCAGCATGAGGGTGCTGGTTGGCAGCTTGTCAGTTCCCACTGCTATCTGGCACTTTTTCTTTGCACAAACCTGGAACAAAATAAAGAAAAGTTTTTTTATGTGTACCAGAAGTGCAACATTTGTATATGTAAGGCTCAGTTGGTCCTGTCCTATAAAGTATAGGAAGGGAGTGGGAGCCTGGGCGGTGGGCACAAGTAAAGCACGTGGGTGTCTGATTGTAGCCTGGCAGTGCCTGCTACTAGATGGCAGTTTTTCTTTGCAGAACCCAGACACATTAAAAAAAAGTTATCTTCAGACTCACTAGAAGTACAGCGTTTTCTTATGTTGGGCTAAGCCGAGCCTGCCCAGGGAGCCTGGGCATTGGGAAGGAAGTGGTTGTGGGCTGGTAAACTGCTGCAGTAAAGCAGCAACAGAGCACCAGAAAGGAGAAGGTGATGAAGGCATGGTATCATCTACAAAAAATCAAAGTGGAGTTGGATTAGGCAGATGCCCTCAGTGGAAAGTGTGGAAACTGAATGAACCATCGGTTAAGTACCACACATTATACAGCGTCTGCCACTCCCCATGGCACTGAAAGGCTTGGGACTCTGGCAGTAACTGTTGGAAAAAAAACACAATAAAAGGACAACAGGCACAAGCAGTGGAACTAGAGGGCAAGAAGGAAGGTACTTGGTGCTCAGTGGGGACAAAGACACTGATTGATACTATGCATGTGGTAGAAGTAGCAGCATCAGTTCTGGGGAGGAGGAAAACAGGGAATAGGTGAGACTATGTGCACATAAAATATCAAAAAAAGCAGATGGTGGTTTCCCCAAAAACAAGAAGAAAGAAGCCCTCCAAAATTAAGATAACTTCGGACAAAAAGAAGGAAAGAGAAGCTTGGAAGCTGAAGTGCACGACTGAACCGCAGAATCATCTCCCTCTCCACCACCACCTAAACTAAGATGGGGTAGAAAGGTGGCATCCCATCTAGTACATGATACACTGGCTACTAAAGCAACAGAAGGCCATCCACCAGTATGCAGTTCATCAGAGTATTGGAAGGGAGAGGTAAACATCAGCTTTAATATGAGGTGCCTGCCAGAGATTCTGTGATGTTCTAAAGCCCTTTGTTTTGCTTTTATTTATTTATTTATCTATGTCTTTGGTAACCAAGTAAGTACAGTGATCCAAAGGACCATTTTCAGACATGACCCGGGCCACAGATGTAGCTACAAAAATAAGCATAATCAACAGTGACAATGTACAAAAATGGCAATAGTACAGAGTAACACATATAATACAGGAATTGGTAACATACCTCAAGACAAGGTAACTAACATGTAATGGAATCAAAGAAGAATTTGCAAGCACAAGTTTCAGAATTCAAAAGACTTACAAAAATGCCTACCTACTGTAACAGCGGACAATAGGCTAAATTAATAGGTGCATAGAAGCTTACAAAGCGCCACTATACAAGCTGACAATGGGCTAAAATAATAAGGTTCATGGAAGCTCAGACTTGCTAGAGAATTCCAAATCAGTAGATCAGCAGTACTACAAGGAGATTAGAACAGATTAGGAAAGCAGAGAGTACTGCGAGGCATGATGCAGGTAGAGAAAGCTAAGGGGCAACAGGAGATGCAAGTTGGAGGAGGGGGGAGGGGTCCCAATGGCACAGCAGGTCCTAGCGCCATAATAGCCCCCACTCTCTGGTATTATCTTGGGGACATTGATGCAGGGAGAGAATGCTAAGGGGCAACAGAGTGGGAAAGCAAAAATGTAGGAGAAGGGAGAGGTCCCAATGGCTCAACAGGTCCTAGCGTCTTGATAGCACATTCCCTCTGGTATTGTCTTGGGGGTAGTTACAGCCTGACCCAGCTAAAAGCCAGTTGTGCAGATTAGTTTTGAAGGATAGATGGGAGGCAGAGGAGTGAATGGATGCAGGTAATTTATTCCAAAGGGTGGGGGCAGAGACTGAGAAGGCTTGACTGCCCATGACAGAAGATATATGTGGCACTTCAAGGGGAGAACAGAGGCTACCGTGAGGCTTCTAGGTACCACTCTGTTTATGAGAAGAGAAGAGTGGGGGATGACTGGTGGCTCCTGAGTGAGTTGGCAATTAGACAATCCATGGTATATTCAAAACGACCCTGTAATGGGAGCCATCCTAGAGACCGGAAGAATGCACAGTGGTGGGTGGAGTATAGATCTTGAAGCATGAAGTGGGATATGGAATTATAAGTGGTGTTTAAATGTGTGCGCAATGAGGAGGACATGAGAGAGTAGACAGGGGAGCAGTAGTCTAGCAGGAGCAGAAGATTGCCTCGCACGATGGCAAGGCGAGCTTCCATGGATAGTAGTTGTTTTAGCCTGTTCAGCACTAAGTTTTTGGTGGATTTTCCACACTGTGTTGTTGATGTTCTGCAGAAGTAAGAGAGGGGTCAAGGGTAACACCAAGGTACTTAAAAGTGTGGACATTGTCAAGTGGAGGACCTGCAAGAGTGTGGACCAGGAGGGACGAGTTGGCTTTGGCGGCCTTGGTCATGAAGGGTTTGGAGCCAAAGAGCATGGCCTTAGTCTTCTTGTCATTGACTGGCAGTTTGTTGGAGAGGAACCAGCTGTGAGCAGCACCATAGCTAATGGAGAGGGTGGATGAGATAGATTCAAGCGAGTTGTCACTATGGTATAGGACTAAATCAGCAGCGCAGAGGAATGATTTACAAGTGAGGCTATCTACTGTGAGTGCATTTATAAACATGTAAAAAAGCAGCGGGCCAAGTATTAAGCCCTGGAAGACACCAGTACCAATAGGTAAAGTGGAAGAGTGTACTTTGCCTATGATGACAGTCTAGGATCTACCAGATAGATAATTGTGGAACCAGGACCTAGTGTTAGGTGAGCAACCAAAACTGCGAAGAGTGGAGTTGAGAAGTTGGTGATCTACAAGGTCAAACACCTTAGATAGAGCCACAACAACTGTACCTGTGGCCTTACCCTTATCCATATTTCTAAGCATGTGGTCTGTAAAAAGTATCAAGGCAGAAGAGGTGCTATGATGTTTGCAGAAGCCGTGTTGGAGGGGACATGGAAGGTTGTACTTTTCCAGATGTTCAGATAACTGGTAATAAATGATTTTTTTCAAGTAATTTGCTGAGATGTGGGAGGAGAGAGATGGGCCTATAGTTTTCTGGCACTAGTCGGTCACTGGCTTTGAAAATTGGAATAACGTGTGCAAGCTTCCAGGAGCCAGGTACAGTGGAAGACGAGAGGGCAAGGTTGAAGATGAAAGTAAGGAGTTTGACAATGGTGGAGGAAATGAGTTTTAGGAATGCTGGGTAAAGGCCATCACTGCCGAGGCTATCTCTGGCCGTCAGTGCCTTCAGAAGTTTGATAGTGACTCTCTGGTTAATGGCCTTGAAATAAAAAGAAGGCGGAGAGGCAGTATTAGTGTGGGAAAGAGGGCGATTTGGGCTGGTGTTCCCTCCAGCAGGTGGTTGAGGAGGGAGTTTGTTGAGATAGGTGGATGGGCCAGTGAACATGGTGTTGAACATGTCAGCAATTTTAGAGGGATCTGAGATGTGACCCAAGGAGGTTTTGATATGGGTAATTTGATTTCCTGTAGTAGGGTTTAATAGGAACCCAATGGAGGCCCAGAAACTGAGGGTTCCCAGGGGCACTACTCTGTTGCGAGAGGTAATACTTACATTTTAAATATTGGGCTGCCTGTTTGCATGAGTTGCATAGTTGCCTATAAGCATTCCAGAGTCGGGGGTGGGGGGATGCCTTATCGGCTTTCCATTTGTGGTCCCTTTCTTTTATTTGCACCAGAAGATCCTTTGATACCCAGTGCATACAGCCCCCTCTGACCCTTCTGGTAGTGAGGGGGAAATGCTTGTCCTATAATTTGTGAAGAATAACAGTCAGATAAGTGACTGTAGTCGAGATGTTATTTTGCAGGTAGAGGACGGACCAGTCTGCAGCTGTGGCATCCCTAATAACTGTATTTATATCCTGGTGATTGAAATTCCTGAAAGACAGTAGTTTGGGGGGGGGGGTGGATGATTGTACTTGTTGGTTATGATTATGACTGTGGGAGCATGGTCACTTATGGAGTCAGACATAGTGCCAGCCTGGAGGACCAAATCTAACCTATTTGTGGTGATCCAGTCGAGAGTGGAGTGGTTAGGGTGAGTGATGGTTGTGTCTAGTGGTGGAGGAGATTACTTGCTCTAAGCTGTGTGCCTTCAGTAAGCTGGCATATACAGACATAGAGTCACCTGTCCAGTTAAGATTAAAATCCCCAATTATTATGGTATCTCTTGGGGGTGAGATGCACCCAAGCCCATCCAGAAAGTAGGATAGGCCCTGGATGCCCCTAGTGGGAGAATTGTAGCAGTATTTCCAAGGTATAGTTTTTTTGTAGTACCCAGTGTGATCTCGGCAAAGAGCCACTCACTAGTTGAGGAGGGGGTTGAGGAGCCAATGAAGGAGGCAGAGATGTGGTCCTGCACATAAAGTGTCACATTCCCACCCCTCTTCTTGCCTAGTCTGTCTAAACATAGAAGGGAATAACCAGGAAGAGGATACATGGTGTCCGAGAGACATGGTTTTAGCCAAGTCTCAGAGAGGCCTAGCACGTGGTGCTTGTACATGGTCACCCACACCTCAAGTTCAGTGAAATTGGCTGGGAGGTTACATATATTCATGTGTGCAGTTTTAAGGCCTACATTTCTTGCCCGAGAGACATCAGAGGAGTTGATATGTATGTCAGCAGGGCCTGGGTTACTTTCCAAATCTCCCGTGAGGAGGAGGAGGAGGGAAAAGAGGGGAGAGGTGGGGGGAACCCAGTAAGGGCATCATATTGAAAGGAGTGAATGATGAGGCCCAGTAAGTGCTTCTCATAGTTTGATAGTAAGGCAAGGATTGTGAAGTCAGTGGACATTAATTCATGGGAAATCACAGTATTTTGGGGGACAGGGGGTTAACGAGTAGATGAAAAATGGTTTAGGCGGGACTGATCAGCAGCACTGAGGCACAAAAATCCTTTGAGAGGTCATTCAGGTGGATCATAAGTGCTGATGCAGCTGCTGTAAGCCAGATACTGCCACTCATTGTCCTGATGAACCTGAAGTCCCAATATGAGAAGGAGGAGCATATGATCTGCTAATGTACATAAGAACACATTTCTTGCGTGACACAGACATTAAGAAAGTAAGTACAGCTGACCACTGTGTCATGACTACCCTATTAGATCCTTTTGTAGAAGATACATTTGGGACACTCTGCATGTGGAAGAATGCAATAAGGATGAGCAATCCTTTAAAGACTAGCTTATCTATCTGACTTCTGTATGCATGGCCTGACAAAAGACTAGAGCTACACAGCAGAAGAAGAGTTACCTCTTGCATGCCCAGTGACAGGCCACGTAGAGGAGGAGGGAGCCCTTGATCTCAAGGTGTTGCTGATGCTGATGGACATCACGGAGTTGCTTGTCCCTGTTCTCGAGTCAAAGTAAAACTAATACTGCTGCTGTTGTTGCGGATGACACCAAGCTCTGTGGGAGGGTAGACTCGATCAAAGAGATACAGGACCTGAGGTAGGATCTGAATAAACTTGAGAGGTGGTCTGGGATATGGCAGCTTGGATTCAGTGCGAAACAATGCAAAGATATGCACCTTGGAGCCAAGAATCCCAGGACAGAGCACTATCTGGGAGGGGTCCAGGTATCTGTAACAGATGAGGAAATGGATCTGGGTGTGATGATCACTAGTGACCTAAAGCACTCTGTGCAGTACAGGAGAGCAGCAGCAAAGGCAAGTAAGTTGTTGGGATGCATTGCTTGGGAGATCAGCAGTAGGCAAAAAGTGATTATACTACCCTTGTGTAGGTCACTGGTGAGATCACATCTGGAGTATGGAGTACAATACTGGTGTCCACACCTTAAAAAAGATATTAACCTGCTGGAGAAGGTACAGAGGACAGTAACAAAGATGATTGTGGGTCAGCAAGGGAAAGCATACGATGAAATGTTGAGAGACCTGAACTTGTACTCCCTGAAGGAGAGGAGGGAGAGAGGGGACATGATTGAGATGTTGTTCAAATACTTGAAAGGGATAAATAAGGTGGATAAGGAGGATCTCTTTAGGATAAGTGGCAACCATGACATGACGGGGCACTGTCTTAAATTAGATGGGGGAAGGTTTAGAAAGGAATTTAGAAAGCATTTCTTCACCAAGAGGGTGGTGGACAGTTAGACTGCATTGCCGGAAGAGGTGGTCTCATTGGCAAAAGTGGGCGGCTTCAAAAAAGCATGGGAAAGACATAAGATGATAATAAAAGTCATGGGGGGGTGGAAAGAGAGGATGGGAGGATGAAGGAAGGGGCACGATCAGTGGCTCAAACTGTGGACCATCCAATATGAGCAGACTAAATAGACCTAATGGTCTTATTCTGCTAGCTTATTTGTATGGTCGTATGTTATTGCTGCTACCAAAAAACAAAATAAAAAAACAAACAGTTCATGACCAGTCACTGTGGGAACATCTAAACCAGCTATGGCTTGATTAAAAATATCTGCGGGCCATGGTCCCTCTTAATGGTACCAGTGATGCCAGCAAACAAAATAATACAGAACTATTTGGATAACATGGTGCTTGAAGATGTAGATCAGCCTCAGATATACTGTTATAAGAAAAAAGACCATCTGGTCCTTTTTGACTTAGGTAGTCATTGAGTGCCACAGTTGTCTACCTGCAAGCACATACTAAGAGAGACTGTTTGGTGCTGAAGGCAATATACTGTAGTTAGCAACAAGACAATGTGCCTTTCCACAAAAGATTTAGAGATTCTCACTTTTTTAAAAGCCAACTTGCCCATTTTCAATAAGACCTGTTCCACTCCATGGTTTATGGATGATGAATCTTCTACGCTACTGGCTCTGACACAGGAAAATGATGAGGTGGATAGCTGGGGCTTCTGTGTCCATAACTTATACTAACAGTATCACAAGTCTATCTTCATGCCGCCTTTGCTGTTTTTTTTCTTTTCTCCTAGCCCATGCAGCTGCATTGTTGTCATCAGCATCCATTTTTCTTCGGCTGCCACGCCTGGCTGGGTGATTGCTCACCTTCTCTTGCTGCTCTGTAAAATTATCTATCTGCTTCTCAGTGTCTCACCCACCTGTCTTTCTATTCTGATTCTCTGTTGCACACTTGAATGTTATTGTCTGCTGGCATTCTTGTGCAGGCTGTACAACCGGAAGAGTAACTCTTGGAGATCGGGACCGGTTTTTTTTATTAGAATAATTAATCCATGCTGGCTAATCCTTTACACCAGTAAAGGTTAGATTATTCCAATGTCTGTAGTACTGAATTTATTTTCTGAGAACTTTTGATGGCAAGTGGTCTATCACATGTCATCGTCAGCCTTACAAATAATTACAAACATTTCATTTTTATGTAAAATCTGGCAAATTACTTTGTCCCTAATACTGATCCGTGGCATTATGTGAAGCCTTACCCATCTTTGGCATTGTCTGGATGGACATATATTTTAGAACAAGGAGCCTTCACATACTTTGGGCTGCTGCACAATTGTCTTCAGACGTTTGAACCAAATAAGCTATAACCAACACTTAACTTTGTTGGCCATGTTGGCCAAGTACACTGTACCCAACCCTTATTCTTGGCATAATACTGAGCCTTGCCCACGTTTGGTAGTGTCTGAACTGACATAATGTGTAGAACCAGTAACCTTCATATACTGTGGGTTGCTACATCGTCATCTTCAGTTTTGTAGCCATTTATGGTATATATTTTAAGTCTTATAAAAGCATGGGAGGGTGGAGGGTTGAAACCAACTATTCTATATGTCCAACACATTGATCCATCACAGCAAGGGTTTGTCACATTGATGGATATCATTTTTGGAACCAGTACCTTCACTGTGGGCTGCTGCACCATTTTGCCATTCTGTGTGCTTCTTGTGCCCTGGAAGAAAGGAAATACTCTCCAAGTAAGTCTTCACCAAAAAATAATAGTTGTCTACAGTCAAACCCAGGCACACTAGTTTGAAACTAAGTAGACTTTGACAAACTTTACCTGGTTTAACGGGATGTATTCACAAAACTGAACTTTGAGAGGTTTTCGCAGCTTTACATGAGATATTTCATCCTTGAATACAGGATCTTGAACCCTCTGTTTTTATTTCCAACATCAACCATCTAATAGCTTCTCACTAATAGAGTGTTAATTTTGGGAATATAGATGCCACACACTTTGAGCACACTCTTAAGGGCCCAGAGGTGTGTAATAAATGTGGTCTAGTTCACTCACTTTTAAAAAATGTGGTATGCTTTTTCCCCTTTTGCCAGCTGCCCCCCCCCCATTGGTCCTACCCACTCCCTTAGCCCCATCACCCACCTCCCCTGGCAACTTAGCTCTCCTCCTACATACACTATGGCTTACCCTCCAAGGAGGAACCACTGGGAGGGGGCTCAACCCCTGAAGGAGACTAGGTTGGTGCCTTCCAAGGAGAGAGCCACAGTTGGTGATTTGGGGCCTATGGTGAGGGGTGGACATCCTCCTGCATCAACTGGTGTATTCAAGAGTGGCAGCACTATTGCTGTGCCAGCAAGCTGGCCCCCTAGTTCACTTACTTAATCACACTGCCACCTACCTGGGGGCTGTTCCATTGAATCCCATCATAGGCCTCTGTTCATACAGTACAAGGCTAGGTGAACGTTTACACAGTAAAAACTCTATTGGACATAGGAACCTCTTCAGTTATTCCAGGTAACCCCACTCCTGCTCTGTATTGGATACAGGTTTACCTATTTAGTTTGGTCAAGATCTGTCTAGAGGCGGATCATGGACTTGGTCCAGTAAAAATAAATTACATGTGTTTCTTAAAACACAGCAGTCACAGATTTATGTTAAATATAAAATATTTAGCCGGCCCGTTGGCGCTGAACGTTGAGGCCCTGGACGCCACACCTCGTGCTACGCCAGTGACCCGAGTTCAGGAATGAGCTCGGGCTGTCGGGGGTCGGCAGGGAAGGGAAGAGATTGAGCGTCCAGAGGACTGCTCTCTATTCCCGGGGTGGGCTCTAGGGGATGCATTGCACAGGGTCGACCTCTGGTGGAGGACCGGGAGAATGCCGAGTTGCATCACTACGCATTGTGAGGGAAGGTGCTGTGGCGGTCGTCGACATTCATGCCACTGACACCATTGCATGACAGAGCAATGGGGGGGAACAGAAAAAATGGAAAAAAAACTCCGGAGGATAGCTGGCCAAGGCACTACTACGACCCATTCCCAACGCTGTCATTCTTACTCCTTGCCCTCGCACTCTGACTCCAAGGCTCACTATACTGTAAGACAGAGTGCCCTGAGAGGATAGGGCAGCCCTTCTCCATGGGGGCTTAGATCCGGGGGTGTAGCCAGGTCAGAGTAAGGGAGTAGTTGTGGTAGCCACAGCAGGGAGGTAGACAGCTGGGTGAGTAGATGCTGGAGAGAGTTCCTCTGGCTAGGGGTGAAGAAATAAAGTATTAAAATAAATAAATAAATAAATAAAATATTTAATATTTACACTAAATTTACAAGATATACAGTAAAGTAAAAGTCATACAATAAAACTGGGGAATTTAACAAAGAAAACAATTTTAAACAGAAAGAATAATAAACAGGAAAACCTCTATAACTCTTAGTTATGAATCTGCATCATTTTCTCATAGGCCCTCTCGGACATCAGAAATTTGGTGCCACAAGGCTTTGAGATCCAGTGATCTAGTACCCCCTGTTATACGGTTGGACTCTGCTCAATATCTGGCTTTCTTCAAATGGATTCAAAGAATGTTGGGAAAAATCCTTGTGACATTGCAGGGCTGGCTCCCTCACCTTATTACTTGGGGGGGTTCCACCCACCTTTTGGAAATATTCTACATTTTTTCTCTTTTTTTGTACAAGCCTGAGAACAAGTTAAGACCAGAGTAACTTGTGCCAGGGGCCCTGCTATTTAAGGATTCACTCTGGAGAAACAAGTCATGTACTTCAATTATCAGCCATTGTGAGACTGAGAGCAAACACAGTAGAGGGTCTCCATTGTGAACTGGCTATTGGTAGACTCTAGGATTCCATGTTATTACCATACACAATGGATACTTTAGAGACATTAATCATCCATCTAGTAACTGCTTGTCTCAAGGTGAACTTCAAATGTGATTTATGTTATTAGACGATATTCAGCAAGAGGCAGTTGCGCCCTCCAAAGCACGCTGAGCAACGGCGCAATGATAATGAAGGCATGTGCAACTGAAGGGGGAGGAACCATGCATAAATGGTGCAGTGCGATATTCAACAACTTGCGCCGTGCGCAATAGGGGAGCAAGCGGAAGTTGCGCCGTAGTGGGAATGAGCCAAAATAAAAGGGAGCAAGGGAGAGGTACAAGAACGCTACAGGGAAGCCACATGACAGCAAAATACAGCAGGACACACTGGGCAGCAGGGACACACAGGGCCAGGCAGAAAAGGGCACCTGGAAGCAATAGCCACAGGGGAAGGTGTGGGGAGACATTGCAGAAGGGGGAGGTACACCACACAGCAGTGAGGCAAGCACAGGCAGGTGTTCCCGGTGCAGGGGAAGTAGCAGTGAGGACAGCGGAGGGAATACAGTAACAGCTGCCGGGGGGGTGAACACAAGCCAGGGACATGGCCAGTGCCACCTTCCAGATGGAGGCCGTTATGAGGGGGGTGAGAAGGTGGGCAGCAGGGGGGTGGGCTGTGGAAGGGCCCGTCGGCGATATGCCCCCAACAGGCAGTACCGAGCCCACACCAGCTTCGAGCTGGACAGTGATACCGAGATTGTGAGCTGGTACCGCCTGAATCGGGCAATTCTGAGGCGGCTCTGTGAGCTGTGCAGTGATTTGATGCAGGCACCCACACAACAGAGCCATGCCCTGTCAGTGGAGACCAAAGTGACAGCTTGCATGTGCTTGCTCACCACGGGTACCTTTCAGAGACCAACTGGGGACACCACAGGTATAACCCAGTCGGCCACGTCACGCCACCTCACCCAGTTCCTCAGCGCACTGCTGCCACATGCTGTGGAGTACATCCTTTTCCCCAGCACACTGGCAGAGTGCACAGCAAAATACAGGAGTTCCACAGGGTAGCACGTATGTCTGGCGTGCTAGGGGCAATAGACTGCACCCATGTGGCCATCCACACACCACCTGGCCCTGAGGGGGCCGCATACATCAATCACAAGGGCTATGCCAGCATCAACTGCCAGGTGATGTGTGATACCAGGGGGCGCATAATCAATGTCTGTGCCACGCACCCTGGGGGAGCACATGATGCCTTTATCTGGCACCAGTCAGCACTGTGCCACAGATTCAAGAGTGGGGATATCCCCACTGGCCACCTAGTGGGTGAGTATGCAAACCACATGGACAATCATAGGGCCTGGGGGGCATGGTCAGAGGTGACATGGGTAGTGGCCTACATGGCCCGGAGCAGGGCGATGCTGATCACCAAACTAACCTCCACCCTCTACACACAGGTGACAGTGGATACCCACTCCATACCTGGCTGCTCACATCCTACCAGTGGCCTGCGACCCCATCGCAGCAACGCTACAATGAGGCACACGCCACCACACGTAATGTCATCGAGCGGGTGTTCGGGATGCTGAAGGCACATTTTTGTTGCCTGGACACCTCCAGCGGTGCCCTACAGTACAGCCCCTCAAAGGCCTGTGGGCTATTCCTGGCCTGTTGCATCCTGCACAACATGGCCAATGAATGTGGGATAGCCGTACAGGTCGAAGAGGGGGACAGCGACGGGGACGATGAGGATGCCGGTGACGATGGTGATGGGCAGCCCCCCCTTGGGTGATGGGACCCCCGACTGCTCCGGCTGGCACAGCTGCACTGGGACACAATCACTTAGGAGCACTTCAGCCAACCCAGGTAAGTCATGGAGCCATGTGCAGCCAACAGTGGCTAAGACACAACCCACAAACACGCATGGACACACACCAGGGTTGCATGCCGTCAAGGGAAGTGACAGGGCATGGAACCACACACACAACCAGGGATGGGTGAGGTCTAACATGCCACGCAGATGGACACACACACCCGCACACACACACAATGCACCAAACATGCACAACGGGTAGGAGGCGCACCGACCCAGAATGCCACCCCTAGCCACACACATGTCCACAGACCACCACGCCCACTGCCTGTCCATGTGCATGTGTCAGATGCTGAGCACCATTGCACATTGATGTAGAGCACAATGCAGGCATCATCATACACACGCAACTGCGGACAGCAGCCGGGAGGTTGTGCAGATGGACTGTGTGTCCACGTGCAGGGCCGGGTACCCACCCGTGCACTGCCCACTGAAAGATGCAATGCACACAGGGCGGCACCAGACAGTAGCCGTATTGGGAGACAGGTCAGTCATGCAACACAGTGCCCCAGCCACCACGGATGCATGGGTGGCCCCGCTGAGACCTGCCAGCACTGACAGGCCGACCACTGGCCTCATGGGGTGGCACCGATGGTCCCCCAGGGGTTCCACTGCATGAAAGCGACTGTGCTCACGCAGGGGTCTGCAGCACACTGAGCATGCCTGCACCAGGCGTGCTCGGGATGCCCACAGCTGAACCCGGTGTTGACAGGGAGGGTGTCACACGACGCCGGGAACAGAGGGTGGACAGTGCACTGCGTGGTGTCCGCGACGCATGGGCACATGACTGTGTGCCCATTGTGGCCATGACAGCAGTGAATGCCTGTGCATGCCTGTCAATGGCAGTGGTCACATCCTCCCACAACCGTCCATCCTGCCAGGATCAAAGCGTGTCTCTGCTGTGACGCCCCTCTACCCACTCCAGAGCCACACACGTGTAATCCACCGACGCCGCAAGCTGCATCTGCTGCTGGACCGATGCTTGCAGGTGGGTGCTTGTCCAAGAGGTCATCTGCCTCCTCGCATCCTGTCCCTCAGGTGTGCATGGCCCTGATGCTCAGCACCCTTGAGGGCGGTGCTGCACACTGGACCAGGTCTGGGTATGTCCACAGGTGGTGCACAGACACTGCCGCTTGACCCTGTATCCCCAAGCCCATTGGCCGACTGCTGATGCTGCCTTTCTGGCTGCCACTCCCCAGGGCTCAGTGGTGCTGCCGCAGTGGCCGCAACAGTCCCACTGTCCTGAACACACACCACTGCTGCCCCACTGGTGCTGACAGGCACAGGTTGGGACTGTGCTGACATGCAGGCCTCCATGGCAGCACCACCCACAGCCATGGCCACGATGTTACCTGCTGTATGGCCATCCCATGGCACACACATGTCACTGCCCATGCCGTTAGCGACATCATCATCGGTGATGGACTCGGCACCGGCCCGAGTCACAGCATGCTGGCATCCATGGACGCTGGCATGCTGGGACACGAGCAGGGCTTCCTCCACACCTGTTACAACAACATCAGTGTGGACAGCCAGGTGGGCCCACTGTCACACTGAGCCATGTATACCTGTGGAGGTGGATGGGCCCTCCTCCATCTCCAGCTGATTGTCCTCAGTGGACAGGCCCACCACCGCTGACCCATGCAGACACTCAGGATCCGTAAGGGAAAACAAAGTTGCGTTACTGCATGCGACCTACCCTGCCCCCCCATAGACAGACCATGACTTACCATGCGGTGCTGGGCTACCACCTGTCTGGAAGCCATCACCCGGAACACCCTCAATGGCACAATGCTGCATGCTTCCAGCAATCCTCTCCTCCTGTGGGGTCAGGTGTACCACCTCTGGCTGCCCCCCACCTGTTGCAGCTCATGCTGCCCTTATGGCAGCCACCTTGTCCTTTATCCTCCTCCTGTCTGTGCCCATCTTCTTCTTGCACTCCTGCACGGAGCGCTGGTGGCTGCCATGCAGGTTCACAGCACGTGCCACCTCCTCCCATGCAGCAGCATGGGCTTAAGGTGTCTCCTGCCGTCCGCTGAGAAGCGGCTCTTGATCCAGGTAGGCCTCAAACAGGGCATCGGTCTTGGCCTTGGTAATATTAGGCCTCCTCCTCCTCCTCCCATCACTGTGTTCCTCCTCTCCCACAACTTGCTCAGTCATTTTTTAGCCTGTAAGAATGACAGTTGTTACCTGTGACTGTGCAGTCCCATGCATGTCCCTAAATCCACAGTCCACACTCCCAAACAGCATGCAACTCACCAATAGACTGCAGTAACCGACTATGGCCACTGCAGCCCAATGTCACACTTTTATAGCACAACCCATGCAAATGAGATGAGGCGCAACTTTAAGTGGATGCAAATTGCAGTGCTGCGCCATTGCATGGCTGATTAACTGTTTTGCATATGACGACTGAATATCATGCTGTTGTGCTTTGCACAATTGTGTTGAACGTGCTGAGCCAAGGGCGCAGTTCTGTGACATGCATAGTACACACCTCACTGCGCATGCCTGGGTTGCTGACGCAGGCATCTGCCATGCTGCTGATGTGCTGTGCACGGGAAGCAATGCAGGGCATGGCCACCATTGTGCCAGTGGTGATACAGCGATGTTCACCTACATGGCGCTGTGGCACTGGGCCATCATAGGCACACTAGGGCAACAGCTCGGTAGGCCGCTACTGGAGGTAGCACATAGGCAGCCAATCACGCTACACGCATTGGGTTCCAATGGCACTGTGCGTGTCCGTGCGCCAGAGCCCCTTGACCCTGTGCCCGACCTTTGCCCCCTAGGCGCCATGCGTCAGGCATGGGAGCACCATTATCACACTGTTCGGTGACAGCGGATAGGGAATGGCACGCTGTACCGCGCAGCATCTGCACGTGGAGAGCCGCGCTGCAGAGCACCATTTTTGCAGACCGAGCTGTGAGAATGGCACGCAGGAGGGCTGCTCAATGGAGCCAGGTCGAACTGGTCAACCTTGTAGCCATAGTGGAGCCACACCATGGACCACTGTTTGGGGAGGCACCCCTGGACAGGTCCAGGAGCCAGGTGTGGGAGGAGGTGGCCACTGAACTTGAGGAGGCCACTGGAAGGGGGCAGACAGCAGAGCAGTGCCACCACAGGTACGGGGACCTGCGGCGGAGGGAGCCAGACCTGCTAGCCTGCCTGCGGGCACGTGCAAGGAGGGGCACGGTGCCATGGCCAGGTAGGTGTTATGTCAACACACTTTAGTCTTCCATATGGGTATCATGGTTATATGTGTCCAGCACATGGGGAGGGACCGTCCGGTGTTGGCCATGGTGGTGTTATCAGGGTGTGGGTGGGTGGGTCTGGCTGGGTGGGAGGGCACACACCTGGGGGCAGGGGCTTTACTACAGGATTGTACTGATGTTCTCCTCTCCATGTTTGCACCACAGGGCTGGAGGAGTGGCTGGCACATGAGCTGTGGCGCAATGAAGAGGACAGGGAGGCAAGGCGGGGTGAGTGTCCATAGCGCCCAAGGGACTGGCCCGATAATGGTGAGTGCCATATCTCCATGATTACTATTGCATGCTGTGTAACAGGGTGGGCAGCGGGGCATGGCCACTATCCATTGACACCACTGCCATGCATGCAACTTGTTACAGTCAGCACTGTCCAGTGTCAATGCATGCCTGGGAGTGCGTCGATGGTGGTCCATGCGTGCACCGGGTACATGGCTGTGCCACTGCCTTTGCACCACATAGCCATGTCACTAAACGGCCACGGCGGTGCTGTGCGTGACTTGGCCGGTGTGTGTGTGCAGCATTCCGCATGGCTGTATGCACCTGGGTGGGCAGGTCATGTGGACGTGATCAATGTGGGTGATCACACACCATCACAGAGGTATGTCCCACGGCCATATGCCATGCACAGTGGGTGGGCTGTATGGGGCTGTGCATTCACACCTATTGACTGTGCTCCCTTGTCTTAGGTGTCCGCCAGCTGAACGACATATGGGAGGCATTGCGGGAGATCCTGCACGTGGCAAGGGCATCCCTGGAAATCCTTAGCCGCATTGATCATATTGGGGTCCACAGGAGGCACCGGCAGAGGAGAAGCCAGAGCGGGGAGCGGGGCTCCCGTTGAAAATCCCTCTGCCCCTGATATCCCCTACCCCCCTGGACCCACCCTCACACCCCTCCTTTCCTGTCCCATTTGTCCACTCCTGCCCCTTACCCACCCCCACCTTGTTTGTGGCCCTCCCCCTCACCTTGTATATATTATTGTATATAGTTAACTTTTATATTTTGTTTTAATACAGATCTTTTGATATGAATCCTGTGGTGGTCTCTGATTTGCAGTGGGCTATAGGTGCTCAGCTGCAGTGATGTGCATGGCGTCAGGGGTGGTGCAGTCATGGGTATGTATGTGTGTGTGTGTGTCCGTGGGGAGGTGACTATGGTGTGGGGGTAGCTATCAGTCAGTGTCTGTGGTGTGTGTGTTGTGCCCTGTGCACTGGATGACTGTGTGCAGTGGTCCATTTTGCATGCTCTGTGTCCATGGTGCCCCTGTCAGCCCATCCATGGTCTGTGCAGCTGACACCCATGCATGTCTGTGACCTGCACGGTCTGCTGGCATGTCAGTGGTGGCTGTCCATGCAGGGCAGCCACTGCACCCGTCACAATGCTGGGTTGCCTCCTGTCACTGGTGTGGTGCATGTCTGCCTCAGGTGACACTGTGGCCTCCACAGTTGTTGACCCACCTCCATGCTGTAGCTTGTGTGTGTTGCAGGGGATGTGCACCACTGTCTGTGACTTGTGCTCCGGGCAAATGCTGGTGGCGTACAGGCCCACAGTGCCTGCGCAGGGTTGCTGGCACTCCTGTGCCATGGAGGACTGCAGGTTGTGTGTACACAGTTTACATGGGCCTATGCTGGGGGCTTAGTTGCCCCGCTACTGCGTCCCTGTGTTGTTGTGCCCTTGGGTATGGGTGGGTGTCTGTCCATGCACTGTGAGGCATCCGGTGTGGTGCATGCCTCCATGCACCACTGTGGGTGTCTGTGCTGGCTGTTGTGGCCAGTGCTGGTTCGGGGTGTGTCATTGGGAGAGTGTGCAGGGTGCTGTACCACTGGTGGTGGGGTCCGGGGCATGCCCTGTCCTGTGTGGGGTACCTCATGTGCCTACGCGTGATTGGTTTCTCAGCAGTACCTCGGGGGGCTGTGCATGGTGGCACTGTGTATCCCGTCATTGCATTGCTGTGTGCTGCCACCCACTGATGGGTGCTCATGGTGGGGCTGCCTTGCATGGTTCTGTGGTGCACAGGGTTGCATTGTCACAGTGGGGGTGGTGGCATGCATGGGGTTTCCTGCAGTGGTGGACGCTGCTCCTGGGCAGGGTGTCTAGGGGTCATGGTGCAGGGTGTGCTCTGCATTGGGGGGATGGTGTGGCATGGGGTGGTCAGCCCTCCTTATGTGCCAGTCACAGCTTGCCGGGGGGTGTGATGGGACACCATGGCCCGGCTATGGGTTGGTTGCTGGTCTCCATGGGCCAGTGGTTATTTCAGCCCTCCCCCAGTTGTGCAGTGCATGGGGTGTGGTGGGACGATGTCTGTTCTGCTGTGTGTTCCTCTGCCCATCTGTGGCATGGGTGATGGGCCCCTACCTCCCTGGTTGTACAGTTGCATTGCCACCCTGCTGCTGGGGGGCATCCCTGATTGCACTATGTTGCCTCTGGACTGCTCAGCTGAACATCCCTTGTTGCGCTATGGTGCATCTGATCTGCTCAGCTTCCCCTCCCTAGTTGTGCTATGGCGCAGGTGGTGTGATATTCAGTCGTCGGCTGTAGGCGCAGTTTGGCTGGCTCAGTTTTTGAATATCGTGCCTCTTGCGCATGGGCTCAATGGACTTGCGCTTGCTCCTGCTATTGCACACTTTTTGGGCGCAGTTTGAATATCTGGGCCAAAAAATACAGAAAAAATAGCCATTTTCTTTTTACATTTTGTTACAATTACAGTACATGTTACAAGAGATGAGATCCTTTACTTAAGATCTAAGCTTATAAGTAGTCATAGGTTCTTTGAGTAGACTGCAGTGGTAGCCAGGCACGATGCCTTGTGTACCATTAAACACTACATTCCCCCATTCAGTTCTCTCTCCTGTCACTCAGTGATAGAATGCTCAAGGCTACAGAGAGGTTGCAGAGGTGTACAAGGTGGATGATCTTGAGCACCACCAGCAAGCTTTATTACAAATGATAGTGAGTTTATGAAGCAAGGTAAGGCAAGCCACAGTGTAAACTGCACCACTGTATTCCAAAGGTGGCAGTAGGAAAGACCTCAGTATTAGCTTTTTTGGATGGGAATCAAGGCTGTGCCTGTATCACTATAAACATATCAAGCTTCCAACTTTCAATGCGCTCACTCAACATTTTCAATATGCTTGCTTAATATTAATATAGGTTTGCCTAATATTTCAGTACATAATTCAAGTGATAGTCCCTGGTCCTTCCATCCACCAAGCTACTGTATTTGAACCGTTACAAACCTTCTAATGATTCCTCACTTGCAAATAGGATATGATAGTCATCATTTTGTTTTGCATATTGGTGAAAATCCTTACTTTTGATTTTTTTTTGCATTAAGTAGGTATTTACCATCTTGCATCCAGAGCTTTCTGCATTTGAAGGCTATTTGCCATTTCCTACCATGGTAACTGAATGTCCTTGAACCATGCTAGAGTATAGTGCCATCCATATAATTATTAATGGCTTGGAGATCATTCACAAAGAGAGAAAAGAGTATCGGAACAAGACCAGAGACCTGTGGGACCCAGAGTGAGCACTCTGATATATGCTGTAGCACTGCTGACTTATACCTTATGCCCTGTCAAGGTAGCGCTACATCTAGGCAGGCATGGCGTGGAAGACATTCATCTGATGTATCATATGAAGGTACAGAGTATGCGCTACTGTGTCTGAGGCCCTAGTAAGATGTATGTTGATAGTCTATCAATTTAGAAACATAGAAACAGAGACTTTGACAACAGATAAGGACCACTTAGCCCACCCAGTCTGCCCATTTCCCTACCTTTTCGATAAGCTGCAGATCCTAGTTAACCAACAGCCTACTTTCTCCTTCCCCCCCACTAGAATTGCCTTATGTCGGTCCCATGCATTCTTGAATTCTCCCACTGTTTTTGACCCCACTACCTCCTCTGGAAGGCTGTTCCATGTGTCCACCACTTTTTTCTGTGAAAAAAATACTTCCTCACATTGCCCCTTAGCTGTACCCCCATAATTTTCAAATTATGCCCCCTTGTTCTTGTACATCTAGAGGTTAAAGGAATGAGGTGTGAATGAGCTTGGTACATCCAGCAGTCAAGACCTAAGTTTGATTCTCACAACCTCCACTTGCACACTGTGTGACTGTGAGCAAGTCACTTAACCGCCCAGTGCTCCCAGGTTGCCCCTGAAAACAGGCACTTGTGCCTAATGGGCCTTACCCGGTTACCAAAGACTAAAATAAATAAAATAAATCTATTTTTCTGAAAGATGCTACCCTCTTGGACTTTGTTGATTCCCTTGAGATACTTCAAAGTTTCTATCATGTCCCCCCTCTCCCTCCTTTCCTCAAGGGTATATATATTAAGTTCCTTTAGTCTCTCCTCATATGGCTTCTGTCGCAGACCCTGCACCATTTTAGTTGCCCTCCTCTGTACTGCCTCCATCCTGTCTATGTCCTTGCAGAGATGGGGTCTCCAGAACTGCATGTAGTACTCCAGATGGGATCTCACCAACTGTCTGTACAGAGGGATAACAACCTCCTGTTTTCTACTGGTGATGCCTTTCCCTATGCATCCCAGTATCCCCCCCCGGCCCTGCTTACTGCCTTCTCACATTGCTTGCCTACCTTTAGGTTATCTGATATGACTACCTCCAGGTCCCTTTCCATGTTTGTTGTTGTTAATACTCCCCCCCCCATTGTGTACTCTTCCCTTGGGTTTTTGTTTCCCAGTTGCATTACTTTGCACTTCTTTGCATTGAATCTAAGCTGCCATACTGTTGATCAATTTGGCCTAAGCCAAGGAATTTTGCAATATCATTAATATTTTTTTTTTTACCAGGAATAGTCTCCATTGAGCAAGCTCATTTTCAAGGAGGTCCTGGATAGGACAGCATACAGTATAAATAGATACAGTAGAATACAAAAGTGAAGAGCTACAATTGTAGTGCCATGAATGATGAACAATATGCACATTGTCATTTGGACCAGTCTATAATATATACAATAATAGGGAAACTATAATCTTAGAACAGTAATGGATATACAGGATAGACAAAAAGAAATTCATTGTAGCTCAAGCGAGGATATAAGAGAATCTGATAACCTATACTAGGTATTAACTATTATGCACTCACTTGACAGGTCATAACAGAAAAGGATATTTAATGATGCTTTAGGTTTTGTTGCTCAGGAAAGCAGGGCTAGGCAATTTTGCCTATTTTCAGCCTCGTCCGGGGGGGGGGGAGTACAAATGCAAAGTGACATACTGAACCAGACTAAGCTGTTGCTGGTTTTTTAGTGAATGGGGGGAAATCTGGCCAGGGCACTGAGGAAATTCCCCTACTCTCTGGAAGGGGGAGCTGCTGTCCCACTATTGGATGGCAGAAGCCGGTAGAACGTCGGAGGAGGGGGCTGTGTGGCAGGTTCAGCCTGTGTCTTGCAAGGGGATGAAGATTTGGTGATGGGGAAACCCAGTGAGACTACTGAAATGGAAGTGGATGAGAGTATGGAGCCCAAGTCACTAGATGTGACCGCATAGCCAGAGACAGTGGAGCATATGATTACAGAAGGCAAAACTTCTGTTTGCATGAAGACTGAGAAAACTGCTTCTAATCTTTATGGTGCTTTATTTACGGAGAATGTGAGTGACTCATCGGCTAAGTTATCAGCCACAGAACTCCACCAGTCCACTGACAAACAGCTGACTGAGAGTGACGCGATGTTTCTGGAACACCAGCTGGATCCCTCCCAACCGTACCCTGCAGTAGCGGTATTGCAGCACATTGCAGCTGCTTTTGGTTTAACTTATCTGATGGAGCTACCGGGAGGAAAAAATTGTTCAGCCAATGCAGCATTATGGAATTTTGGATGGATACAAGCAGCTGATGGTCGCTGGGTCCCGGACCTGAATTGGACTCTTTTCTGGGGGCCCCCTCATCATCACAAAACAATGTCCCTTTGGGCATTAACTCTCAGGCTAGTGCAACACAGTGACTGACAGACAAACAGGTACTGGTACCTAACAATAAAGTTGATAACAGCATACAAGATAACCTGCAGGAAGACAAATTGGTTTCCGACTCAGAGACTGTGCAATCTGGCATAGAACGTGAGTCCCCCCAACCCCCTGGAAGAGACCAAACCGAAACAGAGATCCTACTTTTTCAGAACTTTTCATTAACAGAAGTTCTCAGGCACCTAGGAAAAATGCTGTAAGGCTAAGATATAGGGGAGGCCTAGAGGTCCACCCCGACAAGGTTTATGTAACTAGGATGTTACTTAAAAATTCAATGTCATTCCAAACATCTGATTTCTATGCTTTAATTCATGTATCGGGGAGGATGTTTTTGATGTGAGTTTTAAAACCTTTTCATTGTTAGAGAGATTCTGGGGAAAATACAATAAACTTAGATCTTTCACCTTATGGCTACCCTTTTTAGCTACCCCCCCCAACAAGCCCCCTTCTTGAAACTGTTACAGTCATGTTCAGAAATGAGGGGGTGAGTGTACGTGATATTTAGTACTGGTTAGCAAAGAAATGCATGGTATTAGGCCCTCCTGAAGCCATTATAGACACGGAAGGAATTTGGACAGGAGGATGGGGTGAAACTCACACAGAGAGCCAATGATGTTATGTACATACCCAATAACTTCTACCTAGGGAAAGATAGGGGAGTTTGTTTTTACCCAGGCCAACCAAAGGCATGTTATAAATGCAGGGGCAGGACACATCTAAGTAGTTCTTGTGACAAACTTAGATGTGCACTCTGGAATGAGTTTGGGCTTGTCAGCATGGGTTGCAGGAACCTAGCTAGATGTAATTTGTGTGAAGCAGGACATGCTTATCACCAATGTTCTTGGGCAGGGCAAAACCACCCAAATTACTTCAACCAAGAAGACATGGTCCAGAAAGCCCAGGAAACTAGACAAAAAGTCCAGGAAAACCAATATCTTAGTAGTATGTGTCACAGATTCACTCAGCAGGTCAGCCCTCTACTCCCAAAGTGCCAACCTCTGAGTGTAGTCTTATGAACAGTGAACAGAACAAGGTAGCCCTCTTGTCTGTTTTGTGGATTTGAGTCACCTTAGTCCCAAGTTCTGGAGGGATTCAAACTTGTTAACCTCTTGTTAGCATACCCAATTGTTAGGCTCAGATAATTCTGTCTTCGGGGGCCAAATATCTTTGCCTATGGGCACCTAACCAGGTATTACAAAATGAATCCTTTTTGAACTCTATGTAAGACCCAGAGAAACTCAAACTGTTTCCCAGTTTGGTACACCCATAAACTCATTCATTGTGTCAGCTTTAAAAACCATCTAACTTCACTTAAAACCAAAGAAATGTTTCAAGGCACACCAGGCAGTTTCTGTTTTTAAAATATATCTTTACTAAACAAAAGGTAAAATAGTAAACAGTAATATACAGAACTGTTATCACAAAAACATACATATCCTTAAACCAAACAAGGTTTAAACAGTGTAATTCCTACTTACAGTATTTAGATTTAACTCTCTTTCTAAATAATACGCTAACAGTGCTCAGATGTTTTCTTGGTCAGTGTCAGATAAAAGTGTCCCTGTAGTGAAAGAGAATAATCTTTACAAGCTGTATTTGCCAACCCCTTTTGGATGAAGTCATCCAGCTCCTCTTCTGTCAGATATCAAAAAAGATATATATATTTCTATACGACCACAGGATGCAGTTTTCAAAGTATTAATTCTGCAACCTTAGCATAACTCAATTTCAAATGACCCCTCTTTGATCCCAGGATGAGCTTCCTCCCTCCAGGACATGAAGGAACAGTTACACTTCGCACCCCGTGTAAGAACTTGAGTTTCCTTCCAACGTTATAAAATGAGTATTTCGGGGCTTAGCTACAAATGACCCACATCCTAACTAAGGCTATAAAATACAAACTCTTAGGAGTTAATCTAATCACAGAGATCTGCTGATCAGCATATCCTGTCCTGTTAGAACTGAAACCTGGGGGTGAGTGAGGCATTCCAAGTGCACTGGCATTTCCAGCAGACAAATTCAATACCACATATCTGTTATTTTTAAGAAATAAAAAATGATACAGCACTCAGAGCTGGCTGTCTATGTCACAATATACACTCAGCCAATAGGGATACTCCTGGCTAGGTAGAACAAAGGCCTAGTAGTAGGGAACGGTCAAAGCAGGCTACTTGTAATCAAGTGCCCCCCCCACCCTTTGGACACAGAGCAGCCAGTACCGTTTTCTCAGAATAAAGAAATCCTTTCTCCTTCCAGTAGTACCCCCCAGTTCACTCTATTGTAGCACCCTCTGTGGAAAGCTCTGGGGAGCAGGCCTCAACACATACATACATACATACACAGTGTTGGCAGATAAGGGCCATGGCCCACCCAGTCTGCCCATTTGAGCTTGTAAGTTCAGTTTATGTTTTCTTAGAAGTCTGTTGCCCCTTACCCCTGACCTCCAGAATTCCTTTATGTCTATCCCATGCATTCTTAAATCCCGTGATTGTTTCAGCCCCCCCACTTCCTCTGGCAGGGTGTTCCACTTGTCCACCACCCGTTCTGTGAAGAAATTCTTGCTCACGTTTCCTCTGAATCGTCCTCCCTCCAACTTCATCCCATGCCCTCTAGTCCTGGAACATCTTTTTTGCTTAAAAATAGTGTATTCCTGCACCCTGTTCCTCCCTGTAAGATACTTGTACAAGGAGAATCTTCTTGCATGGGTCCCCCTAGTGATTTTCAAGTCCCAGAAAACAGTAAACAGGGCCTCATCTACACAGACTACACACACTGTTCTGGTACATAATCCTTATCAGGTTCTACAGGAGAAGGAGAAGGAACCTCTGACCCTGAATCAGACTTTTCTTTCCGATCGGAAGCAGCTTCTGAACTAGAAGGGGATGAAGAAGTCTCTTCAGGTATACTTGCAACAAAGAAAAAGAAAGGGAAAAAAATAAAAATAAAAAACATAGCTTAAATTTGCATAGATGGCGACTATAAATGTTACCACTATAAATGTATGCAGCATGAAACCATCCAAAAAGAGTGTGCCAGTTTTGTCCTATTCTAAATTTTCCCCTTATAATATCATTGTCTTGCAGGAAACTAGATTTTCTAGTTTACACGGCATATCTCAAGCTAAAACTGCATGGGTGTGGGGACCCTCTTTTTGGTCCTTTGGTCATGATGCAGCTGATAGCTTAGGCACTGTCTTTAAAGATGCAGAAATCTCTGTTCAAAAAATCATAGATATATGTCCAGGTAGTGCCCTGCTAAATGACTGCATTTACCATGGTTTTCCACTTAGGTTAATAAATACCTATGCACCTCAAAGCAAGACTAGAACTTTTTCATAAAATGAAACCTTTTCTATTTACTGCAAAACATATGGTAAGGGGAGGGGACATAAATTGTGTGTTAGACATAAAAGTTAAGTATGATATACAAAAGAAAGTTTACTGTGACTCAAATGCATTAAAGAATACTATTTCATTAGCAAACTTAAGAGATTCTTACAGATTCCTTACAAAGGATCCTGGGTTTACATACCATAGGAGTTGCTATGCAACCAGAACTGACTTCTTATGTTCCTCTAAATACTTAATACCCTTTAAAGCAATGGTTACTCCTTGTGAGTTTTCTGACCCCTCTATTTTAATATGCTATTTCTCTTTTTTTATGAACTCTGTTTTATCTCTCTCATGGACAGGGCATCTCTCAGAAGTGCCCACTCGACAGACACTGCTACTCCCCACCTGAAGCCTCTCTCTTCCCAGGACCCCCCCCCACCAGAACTGACCAGTCCCCTGGATCACCTCCAAGGGAGGGTCTGCCCCACCTACCTGGCAACTTTTCTGATATTAGAGGGTCGGTCTGGTGGAGAGCCAGGGTGACTGATAGATAGATAGCCCAACACTGGGGATATGGGTGCTGTCCCTGGAGTCCTCATCACCTCCCCAATCCTGAGAGGGTTTTTCTCTTTTGTTTCCAGGAGTGCAGACATGCAATGATGTCCACCCGATGTCTGCTGATGCTCCTTACCCTCAGCGTGGCACCGCAAGTCCTTGTTCTGTTCCAGGGGCTGCATAGGAGTGGTGCAAGTCCCGATTCCTCCCCTGGGAAGGGAGAGCAGCCCTTCGGATGCTCAATCCCTTCCCTCCCCTGCCGACCCCCAATGACCCGAGTATGTTCCTGAATCTGGGTCACCGGCATGGCATGAGGTGTGGCGTCCAGCTCCTGATATTTCTCTTTAAGTTCAGTTCCACCCAAATTTCCTTCCATTACACAAATCTGGAAACATAATTCATCTCTCCTAAAGAATGAAGACATTTGCCCAAGTATTTCAAATTTATTGTATGCAAGAGGTTCAGTACAGTGTTTTTAGGACTCACTAGGACCCTGGTGGGCTGATACTAAAATAACGATAAAAGAATTATTTATAGCTTTTGGTAACTCTAAAGCTAATAGGGACTATTTAAACTATCTGGATTACTAACATCAGCTTTATAAACGTATGTCCTCTCCACCTTCCATTAGAGTATCCTTTAAAAACCAAATTGATTATTTAAAGGAAAACATGTGTCAATATCAGTATGACAGAGCCTCCTCATTGGAAGCTGAAATGAGATTTGGATTCAGCAACCAACCCTATGCAGACCCTTTCCAGGCCTGTAAGCAAAAACTGGATGCTAAGTTGATGTATGGTTTGTATGATGAGGTAAGGAACAAAAGAGCATCTGATGCAGAAATGCTGGCTATTGTCTATCATTCTTTACTTCAGTCTTTTGCTTCCGCACATAAGGCATCAGCTTCTGTAACCAAAATCATAAAATTTGAAATACCCAGTATCGATGTAGCAGATAAATTATTAAATATTTTTTTGTAGACTCTGTTTATTCTCCACCACACCCGGGCATCCTTCCAAGGTGTACTCTCGACGTCAACCTCTACTCCTTGACTGAACCCTGCTGTGACCGGAGGGACTTCCCCAACCATTCAGGCATTCCTAGCCCCCCAGATCACCCCCTTGGGTGGGCCCATCCGCCCACAATGGCCTTTCTGGAATTAGAGAGGTCATATCTGGATGGTGGGTTAGCCATGGATTCCTCCGATTGCAGGGTCTTCAGTGGGATGTGGGCAGCATCACTGGAACCCCCTTCATCTGTGTGAGCATGGAGGGTTTTTTCTGGCTTGTGGTTTGTCCTGGTCCCCACGCAGCCTGGCCAGCATGGCAACATAATGCCGCAGCTCCACCCCCCCACATAGGCAGCGCCACTATGCTGATGCCCTCCAGCCACTGCCAGAGGTTGCTCCATGAGCGGACGCTTCCCTGAACCCTCCCTGAGAAGAGAGAGCAGTCTACCGGATGCTCGAACACTTCCTTCCCCTGCTGACCCCCGATGACCCAGGCTTGTTCTCGAACTTGGGTCACTGGTGTGGCATGAGGTGTGGCATCCAGTGCCTCAACCCTCAGTGTCACTGGGCTGGCATGATGTAGCACATAAATTAATGCTAGCCATGTCTATATCTGTAGAAGAAGTCAGCAAAGCCATTTCTAATCTGAAACCAGGCATTTTCCCAGGTCCAGATGGATTTATACATGAGTTATATAAAGCTTTCCCCCAGGAAATGAGTTATAGTGTATGGTGGAATGCGGTTGTGTATGGAAATCCATACACCGCAAAAAGTCGTTCTGCTTCAGTAGTGACATCCTCACTAACGCAGAATGACTTTTCATTCTGCGTTAGTGAGGACATCACAGTACAACTGCCCCCAAACAGCACTATTCATTGGATGGGGGGGGGTTGATGAGCTGCGTGCGCAAGCCGACTTGGTGAGTGGTAAAATCAGAAGGGAGTGTCCGGTGGCAAGGACTCATCACAGAGAAAAACTAAAGTAAGAATACTTCTTTGTGAGGGCCATACAGTATATAGAAAAGTGTATGGGAGCCCTCATACACACCCAGTTATTCTAATACCTTGTGGTTTCCAGTGACAATAGGGACCTCTCGAGCTTCGCTCTCAAGGTCCTCATCGTCACTGGAAACCACTCGGTATTAGAATAGCGTGGTTGTGTATGGGCTATCATGCACTATCCTATATTTTTTCTAGCTCAACTTTTTAATGAGCTCATAAAATGTCCTCAAGCCTATCCTGAATTTTCTGAATTTAATCACTATTTTTATACATAAAAAGGGCAATAACATGACTTACACAGTTGGAGGCCCATAAGCCTGCTTAACACTTATTAATTCTATCCACTATTTTATGCAACAGGATGAAGAAGGTGGCAGAGTTGATTATATACCCAGCCCAAACCTGCTCAATTCCAAATAGAAATATATCACAAAATTTGCAATTATTACGAGATATTTCTGAATTTAGTAATCGACAGACTACAGGATTATGTTTTATCTTTGAATCAGTCCAAAGCCTTTGATAAGTTATCTCATGATTATCTTTTTATGATCTTATGGCTGTACAGTTTTCCCCATAAATTTATCTCTTGGATTAAACTTCTATATAACATTTCCTCCATGTTTCCATCAGTAAATGGATTTTTAGGTAAGGAAATTTCATTAAAGAGAGAAGTCAGGCAAGATTGCCCTTTGAGCCCTATTTTGTAGGCTCTTATGCTGGATCCTGTCATCAGACAAATTCTATGGTATAACTCCATTTTAGGTATATCCCCCGCTCTGTCAGTCCCAGAGCAAAAAAATCACTGCTTATGCGAATGATTTGTGCTTATTGGTAAAAATTCAGAATCTGGGGAAGCAGCTATAGAACTATTAAAATACTCTGCTGTTTTCTCAGAGGCTGAAATCAACTTAAACAAAAATATTGGCATAGCCTTAGACAAAACTGATGTAGCTACTTTGGATATAGTTCAGATTCCCATATTCCAGATGCCTATAAACATATTAGGGCTTTTGTTTGAACAAGGTGACTTAGCTTACCTAAATTGGGAAGTAAAAATAGCATTGGGGAGAAAAAAATACAATTATGGAAATCATGGAGGCTATCTGAAAAAAAGGTGGCCATTATTAAACAATTTATTCTCCCTATTTATACCTATGTCAGCCAGATCTATCCTCCCCCTGTTAATTTTGATACTAGAATATGTAATATTTTTTTCCAGATGCAGTGGAGGAGTCAATTAAACCCAATAGAAAGGGAATTTACCTATTTAAAGAGTAAACGGGGGACTAGATATGAGAAACCCTTTAGTTTTTTAGCACTCTTTTTTTCTACAATATCTCAAAAAAGGATGGGATGTCTCCCAGCACC
This sequence comes from Neoceratodus forsteri, assembly GCA_016271365.2. Classification (NCBI taxonomy): domain Eukaryota; kingdom Metazoa; phylum Chordata; order Ceratodontiformes; family Ceratodontidae; genus Neoceratodus; species Neoceratodus forsteri. The sequence continues at coordinate 132,603,122 of JADMNL010000025.1, forward strand.
CATGGTTCCAATGGACAATATTTTTACTTAAACTTCTTTTAGACAAATGGATGAAGGAACCTCCCAAGTTAGTTGGTACCTTACAGGTTCCGAGTTTTATAGAACCAGCCATTAGGAAAGCAAGACAATGGAAAATAGAAAAGGCAGACATACACAGCTTAAACAGAAAAAATCTATACCAAAAGATAATGGAGACAAATTCTGCTACAAGAGCAGATTTTCCATTTTGCCCCTTCCCCACCCTTCTCAGATGCAGCCGACACTGTTAATGTTGAATGACAAAAGGTTACCCCCAAAAGTGTGGGATGTTACATGTTTATGCTGCTACAGGAAATTAGGGGTCAAAGGGAATTTAAAATACAAATCATTAGATGAAAGATATTGTTTTAAACAAGAATGTGTACAGCAGGAAGAAACACAAGAACATGTCTTCATTTCATGTCCCTATGCTGCTCATTTATGGAAAACTTTAGCACAGAGATTAAATTGTTTTTTCCTAAGGAACATAACCTATGAAGTTTTAATATTAGGTATTTTATTTATTTATTTAAACATTTGTTGACCGGGATAGGCACACTGAGGCGAGGCTCATTTCCAGGTGTGACCCGGGGGAGGGGTGTACATACAGTGATAACGAGACAGGATGTTCACAAAAACATTTACAAACAGACCCCGTATTTAAAAGTTTGAAGTACAAACTACAAATTGTTACAGTAGTTACAAAGTTAGTGATACGAATAACATGAAAACCAGCAGAGGTGTCCACATTTCGAGTCAATAGAGCCACAGGATATCAGCATATTTTTTATTGTACAAAAGCTGTAGCAAACAGGCAATACTGGAACATTTAGATTGCATGAGATGAGTAGAGAGGATGAGAATAAAGCAGAAGTAGTTTTGGTCTGTGCGAGGGGGGTCTAGTAGGAGCTGGGAGTGGTGACAGAATCACAGGAGGCAGAGCAGTCACCTTGGACAGTGGCAAGAGGGAGGTGGTAGGAGGCATAGTTGTTTCTTGCAGGTGAGAGGAGAAGGCAGCTTTGCCAGAGGATGAAGATGGTCGAGGTATACTAAAAGATCTTTCGTTTCTGTGTCTTAGTTTGTAGGGGGTGTCAGAGACCAGAGAGAGAGACTATCCACCACATAGTGGGGTAGCAGGTCAAGCCAGAATTTTGGTATCTGATTGAGTGAGTGGATATAACGCCTGTAGGACAACAGGGCTATTCCAAGGAGGGAGTACAGATCACAGTGATACGTTCTAAGGGGTAAGTTGGTAGCAAAGTGGCAAAAAGAATTCAGGAGGATGTCAAGCTTTGATAAGGTGGTACCTGAGGCAGGGCAGTAGATCATGTCCGCATAATCGAAAATGGGGAGTATCATTTTAGTTACGATTTGACATCTGGCAGGTAGTGGGAGGGAGTGTCTATGCATAGCATACCGAGTTTGGGGAGTAATTTTGAGATGGTTGCATCTATGTGAGAGACAAAAGATAAGAGGGGGTCTAGCCAAACACCCAGGTACTTATATCTGCTAACCTGGTCAAGAGGGGTTCCATCCAGGGAAATGATGGGGGGGAGGGGATCTGTTAAGTTTCTTCACTGTGCCAAATAACATGGATTCAGTTTTGGAGGTATTAAGTTTTAGTTGATTATGTATTAGCCACTTTTGGATGTTGTTGAAATTGCATTAGAGGGTTGTTTGGGCTACTTGTGTTGATGGGCCTGAGGCAAAAAGGATAGTGTCATCCACATACATATGTATGCTAGATTTTGTGCAGGTGGTGGGGAGGTCGTTTATGAAGAGAGAGAAAAGTATGGGGCCAAGGATGGATTCTTGTGGAACACCTGCTAGGATGGGAAGGAGGGGGAAGACACGTTGGCGATTCTGACAGATTGTGACCTATTGGAGAGGTAGGAGCTGAACCACTGCAAGGTGGTGGGAGCAAGGCCTACTGTTTCTAGCTTTAGCAGTAGGAGAGAGTGGGAAACAGAATAAAAAGCCATGGCCAGGTCGACGAAGACTGTGTCGGTAAGGAGACCTTGGTCAGAGGCAGTGTGGATGTGGTTAGTGATATGCAGGAGAGGAGACAGTGGAATGTTGTTTCCTGAAACCAGACTGGTGGGGAGATAAGAGGTTGTTTGTGGTGAGATAATCTGCCAGTCTGGAGTATGCCAAGGATTCCTGAAGTTTTGCAAGAGCAGGGAGGAGGGAGATGGGCCTATAATTTCCAGGTGTAGAGGGTTCCCCTCCTTTGTGTAGAGGAACGACAAAGGTTGATTTCCAGGCCTAAGGGACCATGTCCATGGAAAAGGAGAGGTTGAGTAGATGGGTAAGAGGTTTTGTTATTGTGGGAGCAGAGATCTGCAGGAGTTTGGGATGAATCCCATCTGGGCTGGACTTGGTGGTATTTAATGAGAGAAGGGCAGTGAGGGCTTCTTATCCAGAAACTGGTGAGAATTTGAAGTTGCTGTGACAGGGAGGAGGAGTAGATGAGGCTGTGGATTTAGGTGGGGGCTATGAGGTATGGCGCAAGTAGTGAAAAATTTGTTGAGAGTGTCAGCAATGCTAGCAGGCTCTGTTATGGGCTGACTGTGCTGTTTGAGAGCCGGGGAACTGGGTTGCGATGGGGGCTCGAGAAGTGAGTGTATCACATTCCAGAATTTGGAGGGGTTGGCGTGCGACAGTTGCGATTTGAAGAAGTCTGCTTTTTCTTGTCTTATGGCCTTAGTGCATGTGTTGTGAAGGGTGTTGTAAGTCTGTCCATTTTTAGGGCTAGGAAGGGATCTGAAAGCAGACCAGGCTTTGTCCCTGGCCTTGCATAGGATGAGGATGGGACTGAGATCCATTTATGGTGGTGCTTTTTCACCCTGAACTTTGTCAGGGGCGTGGAAGTCCCATATATTTGTGAAGGTATGCAGGAAGCTGAAAAGGACAGCATCAACATTGGGGAAAGAATATACGTGCTGCCAGTTAGCATGACATAGACTGGTTAGCAGGGATTCAGTGTCCAATGAGTTTAGGGAGCAGGTGTTAATGTATTTTGGGACAGATTTGGGCAGGTGGGATTTTCTGATGCAGTTGGTAATGCAGTGATCACTTAGTGCATTTGCAAGGATCCCAGAGGCGGTTACCCTGTGAGGATGTGAGGTGAGGATCCAGTCAATTAAAGAGTGGTTTTGGGAGTGGGGATTGTAGCGGGTGGTTTCATGTAACAATTGGGTCAGGTTGAGGGACTCTATTCTGGTGATGTGGGCTTTAGAGGAGGGGGTGAACCAGTCCAGATTGAAATCACCTAGTAGAACCAGTTCCCCTTTGGAGGTCAGGTTGGGAAGGGTAGTTATGGTGGTTACCAGAGAGCCTCATGCAAGATGGGGTGAGGCATGAAGTACCCTAATGAATAAAGGGAGAGAGGCAGGCAGAGCGAGTTGTTCCAGGAGGACTTCATGGGAGCCAGGGTGCGATTCTTTAAATGCGATCTAGCATGAGAGTGGTTGTTTTGAGTAGATGGCTATGCAGCCACCTCGTTTGCCATGGTCTTGTCTGAGTACAGTATAGTTAGGAAGATTTAGGGAGGAGTAAAGGATCCTTGCTGAGAGCCAGGTTTCGGTCAGGCAAAGGATATCAGGAGAGTGCTCAGTTATCCAGCAGGTTAATTGGTCAGTTTTAGGCAGAAGGCTTCTGATATTAATGTGGGCAATGGAGATACCTTTGTGGGAGCTGAGCAGCTGTGTCCTAGCCTGGAGACCTAGATTAGGTTTGATATCTCCAGCTAGGAGCAGGATGAGGAGGAGTACAGAGTATACAGTGGTGAATTTGTATTTCTTGGTATAAAGGAGAGTAATTGGGGCAGATTTGACAACCCTGATAAGTGATGTGGTGGTAAGCATCTGTGGAGACAAGATGCTTGGACTGACAAGGGGTGGGGTGAACAGACAGGTTTCAGGGTGTCGGCTTGGTAGAGGATTGGTGGAGCTTGTGTGATAGGCGTGCGGTTCTGGGGGGGTTGGGAGCTATAGATAGGATGGTGGGCCGGGAGGACTAGTGTGAGAAGATAAGAGGTTGGGACCAGGTATAGGAATGGTTTGAGTGGAGCCACTTTGAGATGCTGTGGAAATATTGTCTAGAAGTCCATCTAGGTATTGGAAATAAGTAGGGCCGCAGATAACTCTGTAAGCTATAGAAGAAGATCAGTTAGGCAAAACTGGTCTGATGGCAGTAAGTATGGCAGATGGGGGTAGATACACTTCAATTGGATTAGACTGATGTCTGGTAATAGAGGAAGTTGCTCATGAGTGGACTAGGGGTTTAGGGGAAGTTGAGGTAACAGAAAGCTTGAGGAATATAATCAGTATCAGCCCATCCTAGTGTTGCTTTAAAGAGCTCAGTAGATGTGGACAAAGAGGAGAGAGGAGGAGGAGCTGGGGGCAGAGTGATCACATATTTAATAGAGGTTGGGGCTGGGGAGGGTGGTCAGGGCTGAGGATGGTGGACGGGACAAAATACAGTTTCTACAAAAAGCAGTTTTACAAATCACTGCCCCAAAAGTCCCAAAATATCCTCTTTTCAGTGAAGCTTAAGGCAGCTGAATCACTTAAAAATTGGTGCCGAGATGAGGGATTTGACTGGCAGCCAATCAGGAGTCAGGATTAGGTTGTGGCAGCCAGTCGGATTTTTGCGTCTCGAAAGCCAGGCTTCCTGGAGGCAAGCGGTCGTATCTTTCTCTGGGTGGGCAGGCAGAATTTCCAGCACAGCCAGCAGGGATGAGAGCCGGGGCTGCTTCAGCTCAGGGAGACTTGGGAAATTTCATCCAAGGACACTGAATATTATATTTGCCTGCATAAAATTTTACATGTGGCAGGCCAGGTACCAGTTACTATTGCAACATTTGCAAGCTACTACTATCTCTATAATTTTACAAATCGAATCTGTATCAGACAGGTTAAAAATCAAGAATACCATCTCCTTGATAGATGAAAAGCTGAATCTTTATGGGCACACATTAAGGAGAAGTCCACCCAAAACTTGAAAAAATATATGTTGTGCAGAGTGTTTTAATTTGTATGTGAAGTGTCAGTGGCTCAATAGGTAGCACACTCGCCTCTGAGGCCTGGAGATCAGAGGGCTGTGTGTTCAGTTCCCACATCTGGCACTTGGGTTAATATCCCAGTACTGACACTGTAGTACAGCATGAGAGGGGTGCTGCACTTCTGAGGTGCTGTCTTTCGGATGAGACGTTAAACTGAGGTCCCATCTGCCTGGATTGGTGGTAGTTCAGGTGGATGTTAAAGATCCCATGGCACTTATCGAAAAGAGTAGGGGAATGTCCCTGGTGTCCTGGCCAAATTTCCCTCATTCACTAAAAATACCACCAACAGCTTAGTCTGGTTCAAGGTCAGTTGGCATTCATCCGTATCCCCCTCCCCCGGGTTGTGCCCGTAAATAGGCAGGATTTATCTAGTGCACTTACCTGGTCAACAAAAACTAAATAAAATAAAGTTCTAGTGTTTCCTTTCCTCTGACTGGTATTAGGAGTTTTTCCTAAATTAGCCTACTAGCTTTATGCTAGTTTTATGACCCTGGGGATCTTCATCCCTGACAGCTTAATTGTATTTCTTGTTCCCACAGTGCATCTTGTCTCATGTGACAGTGATGTAAGAGAGACCCAACATTCAGCACACACATGCCAAACAACTAAATATCTTGGAAGCCTTACAAGCTGCACAAAAATTACCAACAGCAAAGTTTTTTAGGACAGTAAGACTTTTACAATGAGGGTGGACACCAAGCTGAATTCTACAGATTTTAAAATACAGCCATCTCTACTGTTGTGAACTGATTTTAAAGCAGTGCTTTCTGCTGGATTTATGGTCTCTGCTACATCACCATCACATGAAACAAGGTGCAATGTAGGACAAAGGAATACAATTAAGTTGTTTCATATGGAGATCTCCAAGGGGACGTAAAACTACCCTAAAGCTAGCAAGCTAATTTAGGAAAAACTCCTAATACCAGTTAGAGGGAAGGAAACACTAGAACTTCACATACAAATTAAAACTATCTGCACAACATATATTTTTTCAAGTTTTGGGTGGACTTCTCCTTTAACTGTCTGCACTACTTTGCATAGGAAATATACTATATTGCAATCTGATTACAGGGGTTGAAATAAGAGACATTGTGCACAGTTCTACTGGAGAATTATATTGCAAGTCAAATTACAGCCTGTGGAAAAAAAAGGGGGGGGGGGACAAGAGGGAGAAAAGAGAGAAGGGGAAGGACCTGATGGATATACTGTATGATGTATATTTTTTTCTTCACTTTGTAATCATAATATTACATATATACCTTTCATGACATTTACACTGTTATTTTCCTCTCTTTATATGTATGTAATACTTTGTTTTTGATTTTTTCTTAAATAAAATTCCCCTACTGTTGTGGTAGGGTGCGACCTAGAGTTGTTGTTGGCAACATGGTGGATGCCTTGTTCATCGGTGCCACAGGTAGGGAGAGGAGAGCCTCCCTCCCATTGCCTGTTCTTACTGAGGCAACAGATCCATCCTAAGGATTAGGGACGACAGCATTTCTGTCCCTAAAGGAGGCATTCAGTTTGGAATGCCGGACCTGACCCACCCATTGGTGCCAGCTGAACGGCATTCGGCCGCACCTCTTGCACACTTAATGGACTCGCAGCTATGCGCTGTGGAGGAACAATTGGATATTGCACTATCGCAATGGAAAAAGCACCTTTTGGCTGTCTTGGAGAAGCAAGAGCTCTGGACCCAACAAGCAAAGGAACGGCTACACACAGTCGAGGACCGATGATCTCTTTCCATGGACTCAGATCCTCTGGATGAACAGTTCATTGCTTTACAATCACCTCTTGATGCAGGTGTAACCCCGCCTCCCAAGTTGGGAGCTTACTTGAGGGCCCCGAATCCTCCTGACGGCTGCTGCCTCCTAGCAGCTCCTGCTTTCCGATATGCCTCTTGCCTGTTTCTTCACTCCCCCAGCCCACTCCTCGACTGCCAAAGGACCAGGGAGCAGATTGACTTTGTTATGACGCCTCCGTGCACCTCTTCCCATGTGGCCGGTAAGCCGCTCGCATCCTCACCCCCACAGCCAGATTCTGGAATGCCGGCAGGGTTTGGGAGCGTACCAGACTTGTTCTGGCACCTCCAGTGCCCATAATGAAAGTGGCCAGTGAGCTGCACACTTGTGTTGCTCCCCCGCCCCTGAAATGCCACACAGCAGGGCAGGGAGCAGAAGGAGAAGGTCACAAAGTTGTTCTGGTGCCTCAAGCGCCCACCAGATAATGTGGCAGAAGAGCCACTCTACCGATCCTCTCTCCAGCCCCACTGGACAGCAAAGGGGGCTAGGGGGAACAAAATGAAAACTTCTAGAGAGGCTCCTGACATCCTTGCCTCCAGTGGGTCGGGAATTGGGACAACATGGTGCCTGTTGGGACTACAAGTCCCAAGACACCTAGCACCAGAAATGCCATTTTGCCACACAGCTCCTCCTGGGGAGCCCAAAAAATGGAGCTTCTGACAGAGCTCCAGTCCCCCCAAAGTGCCCCCTGGACCTAGCAACCACCAGAAGGGACCAGAAGGGTCCTAGCCATGTAGCCAGATGTTGCCAAGACTGTTTCCCTTTATTTAAAATGAACTTTGATGAGCAAATACTGTCTGGGGGCAGCCATCTTTACCGAGGTTGCTTGAGGACAGCATGGAATCCTATTGGTAGGTGCACTAGCTCCAATCAGGATGTGGAGCTCGAGACTAGTGTGGACGAATGAGATGTCAAGATTCAAATCAAACATTCTGGGGTTGACAGTTTGGCCCTGGGTTTTTTCTGTGAGAGTGTGGAAGAAGAAACAACTGATTTTTACAGCTTCTGCTGCTGTCACAGAACAAAACTTAAGTAGTTTGTGCCAAAACAAACAAAGGGATGTTCTGAACTTGTTCCTAATTGTCTGGTAAATCCCAGAGACAAGGGGATTTACTTCAGCCTAGACCAGACTGCTGATATTTGGCAATCCAGATATCAGTGACTGCTGAAAGGAGTCTTTTATTTGTGCTTGTGTGAGGTGACAAATCCTCTGCCTCACTGTCCTGACACCAGAGATTGAAATTCCTGCTGTGGGACCTAAGTTCTGAGGTTCTGCCTGCCTGCTCAACTTCTGGCTTACCTGCCAGGTGGGTGAAGACAAGTCCCTCTGTGGGGTGAAGATGACGGTCTACCTACTGCTAAGGTGGGTGAAGACAAGTCCCTCTGTGGGGTGAAGATGATGGCCTACCTACAGCCAAGGTGGGTGCAGACAAGTCCCTCTGTGGGGTGAAGATGATGGTCTACCTACCCGGCGAGGTGGGTGAAGACAAGTCCCTCTGTGCGATGAACAGGATCATTACATTCCATGCCAGTTTGCCTGCTTTTCCAAAATTGCCTGCAAGGGGAGATGTCCCCCAATTCCTACATCTCCTATTCACCAAAAGGTTGTGAGTACTGGGTTTTACCCAATTAAATACTTTTCTAACTGTTCTGCTAGCTGTCTAGTTAACTTTCCATCTGGGCTTCCTGTGCAGCCTTAGCCACGCCCACAGCAACAGTTACAGCCAGGATAAACTGTAGTTCTACACTCTCTGGTTTAGTTTGGTACTTTGCACCTGCAGCATCCAACCATTGCAATGGTGCTGCACCCAGTGTCTACTAGCCACAGGCCTGCAACTCCTTAGTGTGCACACAAGGTACTTGGGAGCTCCCACAGGGACTGTGGAGTTAACTGGTGCACAAGTGGGGGAGAGCGGCTGGGACAGTGAATACTGGGTGTAATATACTGTGGAACCTGTTTTTATCTGCCTGCTTACACTTTTTATTATAAGGTTTTGTTGAATGTTTTATTACCCTTTGCTTGCTTTGTTCCTTACCTCATTATCCAGCCCCCAAATAACCCCCTTGTTTATTTTACTGCAATTGCTGAATTATCTGCATTATTGTGTAGTATAATATTTGCATGCTTAGAGTGATATGCGGGGAGGGGACTGTATATTGGTTTAACTGTTACCAAGAGAGGGGGCTGTATTTCATTTCCTGTGGGGAAGCACCCTGACAGTACGCTTCTGTAAGGATCCCCATAGGTGGAGGCACCATGCCAGTTGCCAAGCCAATTATAGCCACAAACCCAGGTGCCAACCTAAATCCCTTAGGCAGCACCACTTGCGGGTGGGTGTGCAGATATAAGAGAAGGGGTGGTTACACAGGTATTCCATTTCCCTGTGTATCGGAATGACAGCTGCCTTTTTTTCAGCCTTCCGGCTCAAACTCACAGTGCAGCTCGATCATTGCTGTACCTTCCTCTCCATCCCCTCTGGACTTCTGGGACACTGCTGCTCCTTTTCCTAAGGTTCCCCTTCCAATGGTTCCTCCTCCAAAGCAGGATTTACAGAGAACTCCATTTTCAGCTTTACTGCATACTGGAAATACCTCCCCCAAGCACCCCATGTTGCAGCAGATGACAGCTCTATGAACCTCTCCGAGCTATACACACACTGCCCATAAACCCTGTCATTGACTATCCCCCAGCAGATTGGGACAAAAATGCAGTTTTGCAGAATGCTGGCTGGGGGGATGTCAGTAGAGGGCTGCTGGTCTCCTTCCCAGTCCTTCATCTAAGCACTCTGCCATACATATGAACTGACCCCCAGGGTTGCCACACCATCTGCTACTGCCCCACCTACCTCTAGTTCGGTTTGCCCCACTTTTGTCTTTAGGGATGGTTTTTCTATCCTCCCTCCCCAGGCTTGGCTCCCTGCTCCCCAGAATTCACCCCCCCAAACAGATTTGGGTCCCTTCAGCTCTACTACTACCAGCTCAGACCCTGTTTTCCTGCAGCATGAGCACCCCCAACCCCCTGATGGACTCTCCCCCTCGAAATTGGGATGTACCCCTGTCTTTCCCTTCCCCTATGGATATGGTGACAGATCCCCCCACTCCCTGACCCTCCTGTGTACCCTGATTTTATCTTGGGCAGAACAGGTTGACACAGAGCTTCACTTGTGGGAAGCAGTTCCCACAGCTCTACAGCAGTCCCTCCCGTCCTCCTTGGTGGCCTGGTGGCATTCCTTCTGTAAACCACAGGATCCTCCTAATACTCCGGCCCCCACTCAGAGACAAAATGTGATACGGTTACTGTATACAGGTGGCCTTGACCAGCCCCCTGACCGTGCCTATGTAGGGAAAAACCCTTCTGAAAGAGACCATGCACTTCACCCCCAGGGAGATTTATGCCCTACTGCACTCTACATCTGACCCTTATTTTAATATCACTTTCTGGGACCACACCTACTTGAATGGCTTCTGGCAACAATACAAATGGCTGAAGCACATCCCCTCCTGTAAACCCTTCCAGGCCATCCCACTGATAAAGCACACACAATGTATAGTCATGGTGCTCCTTAAGAATGAAGGGATCAACATCTATGTTAAATATTGGTTGGCACAACACTGCACCCTGCTTGGAGACCCAGAACCAATTCTGGACCCTGAACACTTCTGGATGGTAATTGGGTATTTCGGGTGCAATTAAAACATGGCCCCTCAGGCATCCAACATCTGTCCAGTGTCTTCTTTTTCATATGTGACAGAGTCCTGTTTTTGTCCCGGCCAAGAGAAGACGTGTTTAAGTGTGGTTCCAGCTGGCATCTCAGCACTGCCTGTGGTACTGTTAGATGCACTCTTGGCCTTTGTCTTGGACATGTCAGCTCCCAATGTATGAATAAATTTTGGTATAATCTTTGTGATGATGAGGGTCACTGCCCCTGGGCTTTCCACAATAGGGAGGATCACTCCCACCCTGATGCACTGGTAGTACAGGCACAGCTAACTTCACAGCAAATACTGCATGAGGAACTTGCCTGCCAGGTGGCCCATGAGCAAGAATACCCTCATCTACACCTGGCAGACTCTCCTGAGGTTTCGACTAGTGCACAGAGCTCACCCCCCGTTCAGACTTGGCGCCAGAAATCATTCCATCTGTGCCCCAGCACTCCTCCGCCTCCTCTGAACTGATCCTTCAGGAGGAACAAGTCCTGCTAGACTCATCGCTTGCACTAATGCTGGCTGCCACTCCTATGTCACAACCAGCCACCTTGATGCTGACCCACAAATGATCATTACGACAGGCGGCTGCTGCTACCCGATCAACATCACTGGTGCTGACTAATAAATTTGGGGCACTTGACCTGTATGGCCGTAATTCCGAGGATACTGTGGACATGGAGCCTCATCTGCTGAAACCCTTTTCCACTGCTTCCTTGAAGGGGGACCCAGCTTCAGTTTTTTATGCCCCGCTTCAGAAAAGAGAGAAAACATATAAAAAGGGCCCTAAGGCTTTGACCAAGCCTGGGGCAGTTACGTGACCTTCTTTTTCTTCTTATTTCATCTCCTTATGGTTCTCTCTTTGTCCCTGGTCTCTGTCAATATCAACAGCATAAAGAATCCTGTACGTCAATGTCTGCTGTTTACAATTTTACATTCTTTGCTATATGATGTCTACTTTGTGCAGGATACTTGCCTTTCCTCAATATCTAATATTTCACTTGCTCAGAAATTTGGGCCCTGGGGCCCTTCCTTTTGGTCTATCAGCCCAGATCACTGCAACAGGGTGGGTATACTATTCTGTGGTCTCACCATCCAGCTCCATAAATTGGTTGATGTGGTTATAGGATGTGCCCTTCTGCTTGATGTCTCCATCCAGTCTGAGCACTTTCAATTTCTCATGATCTAAACCCTGCAAACCAAAGAGGATAGAATAGACCTCTTCACCTGCTTAGAACCATACCTCTACACAGCCTGTTTGCTCTTCTTCAGTGGTAATTTCAGTTGTGGCCTCTCTACTCTGGACACAGGTGCGAAAACGATAAGCTTTTTTGTTATTCAAACTTTCTTTCCTAACTGCTTCAAGATGCTTCTTTGACTGACACCTATAGGACTCTCTTCCGCGCTGGTGGTTTTACAAATTACAGAAACTCTCTTGCAACCCAGATTGGCTATATCTTTACAGCTTCTCATGTACTGTACATACTGATCCAGTATCCCATACTCCCATTGAAACTACAGATCACCTCCTTTTGGGTGGACAGTTTACCGGAAATGCAGTTATTCACTGGGCCCAGCACTCTGGAAAATGAACACCCAGATGCTGCTGGATGCTTCCCTTCAGCTACAACTTACAGACTTATTGAAAGCCAGAGTTTCTGTTCAATGATTGTATGAAAATGTATATGATTGGTGGATTGACACTTAGGCTGTGAAGAATTTGTTTCTCTTCTCCTCCCTTAGGGCCCATAGAAATTGTTTCTTTCACTACTTGTGACTTGGAACACACCTCTGGGGCCTCCTGACCTGAGCCCTTCAGACACACAAGGATATTTCTACCCAGATTACCATAGTTAGGGAACAGATGATACTATATCAGTATGACAGGATAAAATCCCTCAACTTGGAACATCATTCAGGCAAAAAACTCATACTGGTGGAGGTACAGCTTTCTTAAGTTTCAAACGCTGGGTTTTGAGATGACACATTACCACCCTGAGCACTCCGACCATATCTATGGTCAGTGCCAAGGATAACATCATTGCAGAAGTCCACTGACACTTAGCTACACAATTTGGAACCAGACTCCCTTTCTGTTCTAGTCACTTTTTCCTAAGCACACTTCACCCCCCTACTATATCACTGAAGGATTTGGATTCCCTTATACAGCCCCTTTCTAAGGAAGAGATTCAGATGGCCATCTCAGGCTTCCATAATACTATGGCCCAGGAACTGATTGCTTGCCCTCAGAATTCTACAAAAGATTTGCCTCTTCCCTATTGGACGTTTTACTATAGGTTTTTCAATGGGTATTGATCCACCCTCCCCTGCTCACCTTTTGTGAGGCAATTCAAATCTTGCTCTACAAAAAGGGAGACGATCATGGCCTTGGCAACTGGCACCCCCTCTGCCTTCTCAATATGGATTTAAAAATACTAATTTTCATGCCCAGACTGGCCACAGTTGCACATTAAGTGATAATCCCATATCAAAACTGTTCCATCCTGGGTAGATCTATCACTGGCAACCTTATACTGCTCCATGAAGTCTTTTCCTATTCTAGAATCACTCCCCCACTTAGGTTATGTCCTCACCTTAGATCAGGAAAAGGCATTCAACCGGGTACAACATTCATATCTATTTGAGGTCCTTAGCCATTATGGCATCCCCCCAGTTTTCTGTCACTAGATCCGTACCTTACATGCAGCCGCAAGCCTCCTTCTGAATGTCAATGGTCATCTCGGGCAGAGAATTCCCATCTTGGCTGCAGTTCAGCAGGGGTGTCCTATGAGCCTCTTGCTCTATGTCTTCTGCATAGACCATCGATGCTGCCTTCTTAAGCTTCCTGCACACACTCACAACTATCTGGGACTCACATGCCCCACAGAAAAAGCTCAGGGTAAAAATGCATCACCATAAATGGCTCTCTGCTCCCATTCTTGCGTTATGCAAGGCCAGAGACAAAGCCTGGTCTGCTTTCAAATCCCTCCCTAACCCTAAAAGTAGGCAAGCCTACAACTTCATCCGCAACACATGCACAAAAGCCATGACAGGCGAAAGCGGACTTCTTCAAGTCACAACTGATCCATGCCCATCCTTTCAAATTCTGGAACATCGTTCACTCACTTCTAGACGCTCCATCATGACCCAGTTCTCCTTCCTTCATGCAACATGGTCCTCCTATGACTGACCCCACCAGCACTGCTGATACCGTCAACAAATTTTTCACATCTTGCACCGTGCATCACGGTCCCCCACTGAAATCCACTGTCTCCCCCCTCTGCCTCCCTGTCAAAACAACTTCAAATTCTCTCCTGTCACAGAACATGAAGTCCTCACAGCCCTCAGTGCACTAAATACCACCAAATCCAGCCCTGATGGGATCCACCCCAAACTCCTGCTAATCTCTGCACCAGCAATTACAAAGCCTTTCACACATCTACTAAACCTCTCCTTCTCTTGGGGCTCAGTCCCTCAGGCCTGGAAACCTGCCTCAGTTATTCCCCTCCATAAAGGCAGGGATCCCTCTAATCTTGGTAATTACATCCCTGTGCTCCCAGGTCACACCTGTAAAAAAGCTTTCAGCTTAGTGTGCTAGTCCTGGTTAAATAACTAACAAAAAATTAAAAAATAAATAACATGCCGATCTCCCTCCTCCTCCCTACTTTCGCAAAACTACAGGAATCCCTGGCCCACTCCAGACTGGCGGAATATCTCACTACTAAAAACCTCCTATTTCCCCACTAGTCAGGTTTCAGGAAACAGCATTCCACAATCTCCTCTCTCCTGCATGTCACAAACCACATCCACACTGCCTCTGACCAAGGCCTCCTTACTGCCGCTGTTTTCATCAGCCTAGCCAAGGCCTTTGACTCCGTATCCCACCCCCTCCTTCTGTCAAAATTAGAAGCAATAGGCCTTGTTCCTATCACCATAAAGTAGTTCAATGCCCATCTCTCCAACAGGTCACAGTTTGTCATAATTGCTGACGTCTCATCCCTCCCCCATCCTAGCAGGTGTTCTGCAAGGATCTGTCCTTGGCCCCATCCTCTTCTCCCTTTTCATAAATGACCACCCCTCCTCCTGCACTAAATCCAGCATACACATGTATGCATATCCCACTATCCTTTTTTACCTCTGGCCCATCCATACGAGAAGTTCAAGCTACCCTCCAATGTGACTTTAATAATATTCAACATTGATTCAGACTAAATTAATTAAAACTAAACACTTCTGAGCCAGCCTGGTGGCGCAGAGGACTGAGGCGCTGGTACCTTAACTTACACCACTCCGGCGACCTGGGTTTGGGAACAGACTCGGGTGCCGGAGGGTTGGCAGGGGAAGGAATAGAATTGAGCATCTGGAGGACTGCTCTCCTCTCCAGGGGTGGGTTGGGGATTGGCATCACTCTGTTGCGGCCCCCAGTGGAGACCAGGGGAAGCTCAGAGGCAGCGCGACTATGGGAACTCGGAGGAAAACTGAAAATGGCGTCTCCTCATACTGGATGACAGCTGCCCGGACCAGTGCCCCCTTGAGCTCTGTGACAGCCGACCCAGCCGCAGCAGCACCCAGGACCAATGCCTGGGCTGATAGGCCATTTCTCCTTGGAAGAGGAGGACCCATCCGATGCACGGGTTATGTCGGGTTACCCTGAGCCTGCAATGTGGGGGAGATGAGCGAGAGGTGAGTGTCCTTGGCAATTGGCCTGAAGGAGAGGTAGGGGAGTCACAGGGGAGATAAATAAATAACACACACAGAAAAAAAACTAAGCACTTCCAAAACTGCATCCATGTTATTTGGCACAGCACAGAAACTTAGCAGATCCTCCCCCCTCTCCATCACTTCCATGAATGGTACCCCTCTAGACCAGATCAGTAAATACAAATACCTGGGTGTTTGGCTAGAACCCCACTTATCTTTTTCGCCTCACGTAGATGCAACCATATCTAAATTACACCCCGAACCTGGCATGCTATACTAGCACAGACAGACTCCCTCTTACTTCCTGCCAGATGTCAAATCTTAACTAAAATGATCCTCCCCATTTTTGATTATGCGGATGTGGTTTTCAGCCCTGCCCCAGAATCCACCCTATCCAAGCTAGACACCCTCCTAAACTCTTTTTGCCATTTTACTACCAACTCACCCCTTAGAACCCATTACTGCGATCTTTACTCCCTCCTAGGAATAGCTCCACTGTCCCACAGGTGCTATATTCACTCTCTCAACTTTATATCAAAATACTGATTCGACATGCTACCCTCCCTACCTGGAGGTTTGTCTCTCCCTGTCCTCAGACACCCCTTATCTACTGAGGCACAGAAATGATAGATCTTTTCATGTACCTTGCCCATCCTCGTCATCTGGCAAAGCTGCTTTCTCCTACCGGCTTCTCAGTTTGTGGAATAAGCTTGCCCCCTCCATTAGATGCTCCTCCTCTTACCTTGCTTGAAAGGCACAACTATGCCTCCTACCAGCTCCTCCCTGCCACTGTCCCAGGTGATCTATCAGTACTCTTATGGTATGCTGAGACTCACTATTCCAACACTGACCTGGCCAGGCAGTATTGCCCGACAGGTTCAGTATCCAGACAGCGAGCAACCCAGTAGTAAGAAACCCGACGGGTGTTTATAGGGGTAAGGTAGCAGATGCGATGGCTTGCTACCTTACCCCTGTTGATGCGATTCCAATACTGGAGGAATCGGGAGGCTGACCGAGCTGCCCCAGTGGAGTTGAGGGCTAAACCACTGGCAGCTTGGACATTGTGCTCTGGGAGGTACGGGTTCTATCTCACACTGCGTCCAGTAACATTTTAAAATGTTATAGCCCGATAACTAATTTTTTGTAACGCTGAGGTCCGCTCCACCCTTGGAGTTAGTTATTTTAGTTATGGGAGGTGTGGGGGGCGTGAGGGGCAGAAGCCCTCTGTCTTACATTTTGTATTTTTCAATCAGATGCCCAAAATCGTATTTTCGGGCATCTGATTGATTCTAGAGCATGGATTTCGGGCCAATGGGGCCGGTATCCCGAGACTCAGGATACTGAGTTTAGGGATATCATAGTATATCTGATTTAGCTCCACTCCACAGCACTTACAAGACCTAGACCATGCTATGTGCACTAACTTTTGTGATTCTTGCTTTCCCAGTTTTCTCATGTCTAGAAATGTTTTTCAGGTTTTACATTTTCTGTTAAAGTTGAATTATTGCTGTAACTGTTGTCAGTTTGTTACAAAGTCCCGATATGTTTTTCAAACTCTGCTGTATCTGTTTGTTTTCGAATCACTGATATAAATGATGTAGTTTTGTGAAATTGTATGTAACTCCTATTTCCCTTCCCCCTCCCCCAGGTCGCACCTGGAAATAAGCCTCAGCTCAGTGTGCCTATCCCGGTCAACAAATGTTTAAATAAATTAAATAAATAAAAAAATAGAACTGATACGCCGTAAAATGTTAAATCACCCACAGATTTCTGGCATATCCCCACCAGATCACACTATTACTGTAAAAGTGGCCACCTATGCAGGTGACATTGTTTTATTTGTTGCTGACCCTTCCTCTGGTCAACTGGCACTTAACCTTTTTTCCACATTTACCCCCATTTCTGGCACTAGATTGAACTTCTCTAAATGTGCTGGTTATGCACTTGGTTTGACCCCTCCTCACTTATCTGATACAGGTGGTGTCGTGGTGTTCCAGTTCCCTTTGATGATACTTAGAGCCCCAGTTTGGCGGGGACACCCTATCCCTTCTGAACTGGAATTCTGAATTGATGACCTTTCAGGGAAATGTGAAGCTCTGGAAACATTGGTCCCAGTCCAAGAAAAAGAAAGTGGCCATTCTACACACCTACTTGCTCCCACTCTTTACCTACCTTAGTGTTGTTTACTCTCTACCAACTGCTTTGAAAGTACTAATCCTTAGCAATGCCTTTCAGCTCATAAGGGATAGCCGTCTGAATCTGATAAAACATGATGTTCTTTATTTCCCCACCTCCTCTGGTGGTCTAGGAATGAAAAACCCCATTGTCTTCTACTACAGCATGTTCCTTCACTGGATCCTGTTTGGCCCTACACATCGGGACATATTGTTCTGACATCCTTGGACCAATCAATGGCTTCAGCCCCTGCTCCAACACTGTACCCAATCCCCAGCTTCCCTCTGTTTCCTACCAACATACTCACCCTTTTTGAGACCACTAATTTTGAAATCAGAAAGTGGCACTTGGGATCTCGACCTATGGCACCACTCTACGTGGGAGGGGATCTAGTCCACCATTATGAGTTCCCATTTCCTGGACTCTATCATATACCTCTCCATACCTCACGTGGATATCCCTCTTTTACATGCTTCCTTTCAGGACAACTGTACTCCCCCCTAAGATGTGAGATGTTCTATAATTGTGTGGACATGGTAGGCTCAGTGCCAAGGCTAATGCCAAGCAAGCACAGATCTCTTGATGAACACTATTGCCCTAGGCCAGGCTGTACCCCCTAGTCAGAAACCATGGACCATTTTCTCCTTTCTTGCCCCTATGCCCACCACTTTTGGCAGACCTTGGCGCACACTTGGAATAACCCTTCCTGGTTCTGAATCACTTACCCAGATGTCATTTTGAGGCATCTTCAGACACCAATCCCGCATGATGTCAGCACAATGCACTTACTTCTAACCGCTATTAAATACTGCCTTTGGCAATCTCATCGTGCTTTGCTTTTTCAACAGAAGACATCATGTCCCATCTTCTGGTAGACATGATTCACAGGGAACCTTTTTTTTTATTTCAGGCTGAATCCTGTCAAATGTCCCCCTCCATTTTCAGGAAGAAATGGAGATGATTTTTGGTGCACAATTATCAGCCCCCTTGATGATGCTACAGTTTTGTTTTGTTTCTATTTACGTTCTGGGTACTTATGGCACACAGTTCTTTTCCTGTTATTTTCTCATGCCAAGTGTAACTGTTAGGTTCTTTGTCCTACCATTACATGGTTATTTTTTGTGTGTTTTCATTGTTTCCTCTACAGACTTCTGAATTACTGTACGATTGTTTTGATTGCTATAGTCTGTTTATTTTTCTACCCTTTTATGCCTGATGATTTCACTGTATTTGCTTGTTTTTCTTTCAATAAAACAAAATTCCCTTCTCTTTACATATGTACTTCTGCCTATTATGTTCTATTTTGTTTTACATTGGTGTTGCTGTTTCAATACTGTGCAGGTGAACTATTATGTATCTATATACTGCACGGTACATCATGTTTAACATTGGTGTTACTATTGCAATACTATACATGGGAACTGTAATGTATATACTGTATAGTACGTTATCTTTAATATTGGTGTTACTGTTGCAATACTGTACAAGGGAACTATAATGTGCCCATATACTGTACAGTACAGTACATAGCATTACACATTGGTGTTACTATTGCAATACTATACGTGATAACTATAATGTGCCCATGTACAGTTCAGTACAGTACATAGCGTTAAACATTGGTGTTACTTTTGCAATACTACATGTGGGAACTATCATGATTATACTGTATAGTATATAGCATTTCATATTGGTGTTACTAATGCAGTACTGTACATGGGAACTGTTATGTATCTATATAGGCTACAGCACATAGTGTTTAACATTGGTGTTACTATTGCAATACTGTGCATGGAAGCTATAATGTATCAATATACTGTACAGTATGTTATGCTTAACACTGGTGTTACTACTGCAATATTGTACATGATGCGAACTATAACGTATCTTTATACTGTACAGTATGTCTCATTTGTACTAAGAGCTTTTACTGCACTTTGTGTTGTCAGTGTTCTGCCCTTATTTGTAGGTTACTACTTTCTTTAAGTTTCCTTGTTTCTTTGCATTTGGACTTGCACTGTTGGCATGTAATGATGCCGTGCACTGCTTGTAAAGAAATTGATGAAAGGAATAATGCATGACAGGGTGTGTGTCATGCATGTACGACATCATGCCTCTGCTGGTTGGGCATGAAGCCGCAGGTCGAGTGCGTTCAACACTCAAGAAGTGATGTTATCCCAGCATGACACACACTCTGGAGTGCATTATTCCTATTATACAATGGCTTGTTTGTAATAAAAATAAAGTAAAAAAAGGAAAAAAGATATAAAAAAGATTAAAATATTTATTAAAAGTAGATTTTTTGTCATATTTTCAATGGGCAGGGATACTTTACAAAAACTGTGCTTATTGTTTCTTATGGCCAGTAGGTAGAGCTGCTGTGATGTGTGGCTCTCTGCAGCTTGGTCCCTCAGACAGGTTCACAGCTTCCTTAGATTGTATGTACTTGTTGTTTGTGCCACCCTCCTTCTCTGTTGCCAGTAACATCATGTTTTGTTTTAATTTAGGTGTAGCGGGAAACCGGTCAGGTGGCCAGCTACCCCATCTCAATGTCTTGTTCACACTGGGATCACGGTGATGATTTTAGTTCTCCGAATACAGTTGCTGTGGGTTTTGTACCAGGAGAAGATAAAGAAAGAGGCATGAGTAGAATAAAACAATGTTAATGGTGAGTAACTGAAGTGCAGTGTATTTTTCAAGATGTGATTTTTGTGTCAGGTGTTTGGGTCATGCATGTGCTGAGACTAGCTCCATGATGTTATGCTGGGATAACATCTCGGGTCCAGCCCCAGACTGACTAATCAGAAACCAGCATTGTTTCATGCCATTGTATAATTAAGCAGCAACACACGACAGGGTGTGCTTTATCATAGGATATTGGCATGCCTTGGGTGCATTGAGAGGCATGAGGTAAAGACAAGTGACTTACACACTTGAGAAGTGCTGATATCCTATGATAAAGCCCGCTCTGGAGTGTATTATTGTGATTATGCACTGTACCCTCACTGTAAAGTAAAAAAAGGTGCAAACACAGATCTAACAATTAATTTTGTTACTGTTTTTAAACTGTGGAAGTATATCAGTGCATAAAATAGTCCTATGCTGGAGTGATTTATCAGGTAGCTGTAGTGAGTTTGGTGATGACTGACACATTAGAAGCAGTCAGCTTATTGTAACATCAATGTCAGCTTCCTTTTAGCATGAAAATAAAAAAAAAACTGCTGTGAGTGCCCCAGTGGTGTAGTAGTGCATTTTAATATATTTTTAAGTCATTTTAATTAATTACTTTGAGAGGAGTTCTGTCCACGAAACATCAGGCACTGGAAGCATCTGTACATCGCAAAGGTGCCTCTGTAATGCTGCTGACCCAAATCCTGAACTTGAGCATGGCTGTTTTTCTTTGTCTGAAGCTGGTAAAAGTGAAGAAAGTATTCCAAAAGTCTGTTTTATTCTAAACTCGTAGATGCCTGTCTCAAGCCAAAATGTACGCCTGAACATCATTAAAACTTTGTGTGAAAAAAACTCAAGCAAGATCCCGAGCATGCGTACTAGCGCTCCCACTGATGCGCATGCTCAGGATCTCACTGGAGTTTTTTTCACACATGATTTTAATGACTTTTGGGTGTGCATTTTGACTTGAGACAGACATCTACATGTTTAGAATAAGACAGACTTTTGGAATACTGTCTTAATTTGTATTAGCTTCAGAGAATGAAAAAAGGGTATGGTCTAGTTTAGCATCTGGGCCGGCAGCATTACAGAGAAGCTTTTAGGATGTAGCGGTGCTTTTGGCGCATGGAGTTTGTCGGATAGAAGTCATCCCAGAATAATTTATTAAACTGGCTTAAAAGGTATTACAAAGTATTATTATGTTTACTGGGACATTCACAGTAGTTAGATTTTTTTTTCAATTCTGTTGCTAAGGAAGCTGGTCACATATGACCAAATATGAGATGAGGGGTTTCTTCGAGGAAGGGTTTTGAGAGGGTGTAGGTAAACAGCGCCTGCTCAGGGGACTTGTTCTTATCCATTCCGTTATGAGGGAATATAAGTATGGGCATAGAATACTGTTGACCAATCAGCATTCACAATTTTTCCTGTCCAGTACGTAGTTAAAAATATCATGTTGTACCGATTATGTCTGGCCTAGCTGTCTTGACATGCCATTCAGTGCTCAGTGTCTGCTTCCAACTCTAACCTGAAATGGAGGCTCCGACAGTCCAGTCACTGGTTTTCAGTTGCCATTCTACTGAATGCACCCTGCAACAGGCAGAATGAACTACACTGGTGTTCTCAGTTGTAGAACTAGTTTAGCATTTGGTTCTAGAAAAAAAAAGAACTGAGGACTACATTTAGTGTGCTAAGCAGTGTAATATGATATTTTCATATTTAAAAGTGCATTGTTCTTGGAACAGACTTGTATTATAATCACGCAATCTCCCTTGTAGCCTACAATAACTTTTTAAAATAGCACTGCCACCTTTTTGGAAAACTGAACCCAACAGCCCCAGTTGCCAAATACAGGGGGCCCGATGTTAATCACAGGCAGTGGTTGGTGCGATTCTGTAGCACCATCAGTAACCTTGCAACCAAATTTCCCAATGATCAATGGGGATTACAGCCTTTTCCCATAAGGTATAAACTGTTGAAACTAGGCAGTAATGGGGTTTGCAGTACTGTGACTGAGTGCAACAGAACATCACTGATGGGTGGACCACAACAGAAAAAACAAAGGGGACATATTGGGATGGGGGGGTCACTGGATGCCAAGAACTGCGTATTACCTGTGTGAGTGTGTTTTGACCACTCAGCCCCCTAGGACACTGGGCACTGGGTCACTTTGGGGGGGCTAAACAAACATATGCATACTGTGGCCAATTGTTAGGGAATAGATTAGAGAGGAGGAACATTTGGCAACATGCTGTGTGCACCAGAGTGTGACTGTCTTACAACATTGCACTGCACCATGCACTTGGAGCAATGCCATGCTACAATCCAGTTGTTGGCACAGTCCAGTATGTCAGCAGACATGACCCCCATTTGTACCCGCTAGCATCTGGATCTGTGATTTAAATTGCACCTCTGTTTCCTGACTCCTCCCCCTGTAATATATACCAGCTAAGTGTATGGTGCTAGAAGATGGCAGTGCAATGGGGCATCCAGGTTTCACATATAGCATACAAAACCCTTTTATTTTCTGTGCACTGATGAAAAAATAGAAAAATATCATATACAGCCTAGAGCTTTTGCGGACTTGCCATGAACTCTCAGAAGCAAAGGTTTATAAAACAAAATAGTTGGCATTGTGAATCACTTCAGTTTTTCTCCTCCATTTTTACAGCACTTAGTAACAAAAGGATTCTCTGTGCTGAACAAGGACATATGATGCTTGCTTCATCTAAAGTCCAGGTTCTATAGGCAGCACCTTATATAGCTGGCCTCTAGATCTCAGCCTGATTCATCTACTGTAACTAGCATGTACAGTCTTCTTGATTTGAGCCCTTCAAAAAAAATCTAATCTAATGTTCAAAAACAAAATTTTAAGAAATGGGAAAATATACTGGAAACAAACACAAAGGTAAGTAGTTTATATCATAGATACTACTACAAATAATTGTAGGTAACAAAAATGCTGCCTACATTTAAAGAATATGAGACTGCCTCTATAAAGGGACTTACAACAGTAGAAGCAAACTAATACAAATGTTTTAATTCATAACTGGAATCAATGATCTTAGAAATTGAGATGGGAACACAAAGAGCAGAATTAGCTGAGTTTTACAAAATACAAAGAAGCCTGCCAACAGTGAAGAACTGTATTCAGTCACATTAAATTGAACATTAATGGAATAATAAAAAGAAATGTCCTTCGGAGTCTTCTGTTTATAGTGCAATAGCAGATGACTAGATAAGGTGAATACTTCTATAGCTTTGTAACTTAAGTGTGACCCTCTTTCATGGAATGGGACTAGAGGCTAATTAATTCTTCAGTATTTGTGCAAAAGTGAAGAGAACTGCATAATTTAAATCAAGCAGAGTCAGATTCAATTAATTGTCATTAATATTGCATTGCCAAAAAAAAAAAACAGATGAGAATGTAGCAGAACATTCAAGTCATTAATGAACCTTTTTTATTCAAAAGGAAAGCCTATTTCTTTATCAGTTACTTGCAGAGCCTGATTCTGATTGCACGCAGCAGTGCAGTTCTTATTGATTGTGTTTACTGTTCTAAATGATCTCTTATTGTGCTCACTTCTACCCTCGCCCTGATAATTCTTTCCCATATCCTCATTGTGCTTCACTTGGCTTCCGTGAAATCCTCTCTTTATTTATAGTTGGCATACTTTTGATGTATAGTCAGGCTAGGTAGTCACTTGCTCATTGACTGCTAACACTTCTGAATGATCTTTAAAAGGCTCGCTCGCAGCATCTTGAAAATGCTGTGAGATGATTCATCAATATTGTGCACATCTGTATTCCATCCCAAGCAACCAATTGATCCTCCAATCATAAACAATTGATTTCTACTGCCCTTACTCAAGAAACAAGATATAAAACAATTGTTCTAGCTGACAAAGGTCTTTAATTCTTCTCATATATGTACGTACAAAAAACTATTGCATACCAAATAAGCTATGGCATCTTCAGAAATTGTACTTTTGTGTTCCATCTTGGAAGCTGTTCTCTCTGTTTTCCTAGAAACTGATTGTATTTTCTTAGATTTTCATTAGGTTAATTCATTCACCTGGGTGCTTCTTCCTCATTAGCAATTTTTGCCATACGCTGCAATTCCTACCATCCTTAAAAGCATCAGATATTATCAGCATCTGACTCTGAATATCTTTTAATGGTATACTTTGCCACGTTGCATAGCTTAAAGCATCAGTTCATGATGGTCATAAAAATACAACTCAGACTGCTTCTGATTTAATAAAGGAGTGTCTAGGTTCTATTAATGAATTGGGCTACTGTGCTCTAAACTTAACTTTGGTAAAATAGTTCATTTTTGCTTTTGTTATTTTTTTGTGGTTCTGAAGAAAAGATGGTACTGGTCAGTTGCTGCTAGCACTGGACTTGTTGCAACAAACAGGAAAGTTAAACAGCACACACACACACCAGCGCTCAAGAGAATAAGTCATTTTATTTAGAGTCCTGGAACCATGTCAGGTGCTGGGCTAGTAGCCCAGCAGCTGGCACAGTTTGGGGCTGCAAATAAAATATCATACTGTAACTTATTCTCTCGAGCTCTGGTGCATGCACTGTTTTACTTTCCTGTTTGTAGCTACGTGCACCAGACAGCGGCACCTTTGGGGATGAATGGAGTGTACTCCCTCTCTTGCTTCAGCACTAGACATGTGCCAGTAGATGTTGGAAATGGCAGAGTCTCTCAATGACATGAACTAAGGGGGCTGTGGGATACAGTCACAGCAGACACACTCAAAAAGGAGACACTCCAGAGAAAGTCAGTGCTCACTGGTAATCAAGCAAAACGAGTCAATTAAAAAAACAGGATCATAGACACTATACTGTACCAGAAAAAAAATCTTCTGCTGGTTACATCTTTGCTTTAAAGTGATTTATTATAGTGCTCCATAACCTGCAAAATTCAACAGGCACTGGGGGCTAACGACCCAACGTTTCATGCGTATGTGCGCTTTATCAAGGCAATTGCAAGGTCAGCCAGATAGTACTTTATTTAGAGATGATGGGGGATTTTCAAAGCAGATTTGTTACAGATCCACCCATCCTATTTTCTATGTGGACCCAAATCTACACAGGTAGACCAGCAAATAGCTAGTTTGACCACATCTGACCTGTATGCAACTCTTTGATGAGAAATTGAATGCACTTGTGGTGATTAATGATGCAAGAACACACAAGTCCCTATGTGCATCACTTACTGATGCTCGATGTGAGAAATCGCATCTGGCTGTTGTAAAACACCAGTAGCCTTTGAAAACAGTCACAGGCAGGCCAGATGTAAGCATTCTGACAGAGACACAAGTGGTACTGAGTCCTGCATCTGCAGCAGAGCCTTTTATGAATGCCCTCCCACAAAATTTATAAAAAAATGATTACAGTTTGCTTTTACTTAATGAGGGCCCCCTTAATCTGACTGTATATAATACTGCCACTTGAACATTCCATCCTATTTAAGATTAGATTGGTACTGGAAATAAAAACAAAATTGTCATGTGCATGGAGTTGTTGAGGTAAAAACTCAGCAAACTAAAAGTCTCCTGCTTCCTATCTTCATATGTCTATATTCCTGCTGCTAAATTCTGAGGGATTTGATATACTATAGTGAGATTAATGGTGAGTGGTTGCTTACTAAATATAGAGAGAGGAGATCCACTGTATACCCCCTTATTGGAGGTAGGCCTCAATATTGAAAAAAATGGGTCAAGAGCAGTGCAGCCATTCATGCTGTACTTTCGATACCCCCAGCCATGGTGAAGATGGATAGTGTACACAGATGGAGCGGCACTATCTGACTGCATATCGGCCCATGTCAGTACAGTACTGAGCAAATCTGTGCTGCCAGAGAGCTGACTATGGCCCTTAGTAATGGTGCTGCCCAAAGCGGGATAATGCCAGGTCCCCTGTAGGCCATATTCAGCCCGAGCATACAAATGATCCCATTCTGCATTCAAGCTGCTAAGGGACCATCTGCATGCCCATTATGGGCTCATTTGCATATTGCACAGCAGCCACTTTCACAGTAGAAATGAGAGCCCTGGTGGTCCAGTGGTTTCCTCCACCCCCACAATCACCCATTGGATATTAGTTTAAGAAAATGGCCAATCGGGGTGTGGGGAACCACTGGACCATCGGGGCATACTTAAAGTAATACACAATGGGTGATCAGGGAGGAACCACTGAACCACCAGGGCATATTTAAACTAATAGAAAATGGGCAATTGGTGGTGGGGGGAACCATTATATCACCCGGGCATATTTAAACTAACACATAACAGGTAATCAGGGGTAGGGAGAACTACTAGATCACCAGGGAATGCTTACGCTAATACACAATGGGTGATCGGGCTGGGGAGCAACTTGGCATATCGGCTCGTGGCTGCAGTACAGCTACCCTGCCTTTAGGGTTGGGGGTGCAGGCTTAGCGATCAGATAAGAGTTTACAATGGTGGTAAAGAGTGCATCTTGGGGGGGCATTTTCTGCTGCAATAAACTTTTCAGCATGCCGCTGCACTGGTGTGCATGAAGGGACCCCCTCATTTGCACAGGCACAGCAGTATATTGGTGTCTGGGTGCTGCCAGGTGTGGGGGTGCTCCAAGGGCACCTGAATATGGTCCCGCCCAGAGTGCTGGTGCTAACCCGGGTTTGCGCTGGCAACCAACCACGTTTGCATCAGCACTAACTTTTGAAATATCAAGGCCATAGTCTCCTGCCTGAAATTAATATTAACTTTCAAAAGTAATAAATTATTACATCAAGGGATGCATTTCATATTAATTGCGGCATGATATTGCAACAGTTGCTATACTTGCGACATGACTGTTTGATGACATAAAATGTGGTCTAACTTCATGTTGCAAGGGCCACAGGTTGCACATCAAAAGTAATGCTAGCATGAAAAAGAGACATGCGTCATTTTTCCACCACAATAAGTGAGGACACGATGCTGATGAGGTATGAAGAGGACTAAAACTAGACATGTGAGACTCTAGGAAACGTACTGCTCTTTACATCCCTCCTACTACTAACTAGTAGAAAACTTAATGAGAAAATGAAGTATCTCTCCTAATACTACTGAGAAGAAAAGCTTCTAATGAGCAAATAGAAAAATAAAAATACTTCAGAAATAAAAGAAAATTCCTACTGAAAGTTTAAAAAAATTTAACACATTTTCTGCCTGCTGTTTTAATGTTACTAACTCTGTAAGTTCAGAAGTTTTTTGTGTGCTTTGGTTACAGACTGTGCTCTGCCATGACAATCACACAAACCAAGCCCCACCCACCCCTCAACTGTTTTCTTGCTATCTCCCACCGATCTACCTCCAGACAATCCATCTTTTCTTCCGCTGTCTTAAGCTGTGGAACTATCTTCCCCCTTTCATCCCTAATGCCATCTCACACAAATCTCTCTCCTCATTTTTACATGACTACACCAACCCTACCTGCTCCTGCCAAAACCTTCCTACCTCTCATTTTGTAGAACCTTCTCTACACTCCTCCTAACCTCACCTCCAAGATCTACTTGACTCTTATTTATCTAGTTTTCACTTCTATGTTATGTTCAGCTAACTACCTGACCTCCCCAGGACATGAATCTGAGCAAGGAACGAGGTACATTTCAGCAGCATGAACACAGTTGATGTAATTAATTTAGGTTTGCACTAGCTCTGGGAGGGTGGTGGTGGCAGGTCAGGGAAACATTCCTCAACCTGTGCCAATACAGAATTCCTTCACCATTCTGGTGGGATGGGACTACTGTGAGGAGGCACCCATACTGGTGGCAAGTGAGGATGTGGGGGTCCTCTGAAGGGAAGGCCCCCAAGGTGGGTGGTAGAGGACCACAGCACATGAGAAAGCATCTTCTGGTGGGGGACTCAGTTGTCAGTGGGATAGATTTGGGAGCAGGTAAGGCTTAAGAGAGGGAGGATAGGTGCCTAGCTGATGCCTCAACTTGGAGGGATTGACAGCAGAGCCTATGGATCAGTAGGATGGCATGACAGGGTAGGTAGCTGGATGTGATTGTCCACCTGGGGATGAATGACATAACAAGGGATGGTACTGGGGTAGTACAGGAAGAGTTCAGAGAACTGAGGAGGGGCCTAAGGCAAATAACATGAATGGTGGCATTCACTAAGGTGGTACCTGTCTACAGCCATGGGAAGGGTAAGGGACTCCACACCAGGAGCTTCAACATTTGGCTGAAAGAATGGTGCAAGGAGGAGGGGGTTGGCTTCATTTGGCACTGGGGGTTGACCTGGAAGGATATGGGTCTATACGGAGGCAATGGCCTGCATCCATCTGAGAGGAGCACCACAGTCCTCAGTGGAAAGTTTAGATGTTACTTTGATGACCATTTAGACTAGCCAAGGGAGGAGACAGAAATACAAAGGAAGGCACAAACTGCCCCCCAACAGATTGAAGCAACAGCAAGAGTGAGCACAAGGGGAGGAAACTCCCCCAGGGCACAAGATAAAGGAAGCAGAAGCATAGTAGGGGACAAGGGAGACAGGAACAGAAGAAATGGAAAGAGATGTATTGAGAAGGGAAGGCACAAAGAAGGTTGTAAGGGGAAGGGGAAAGAGGTAAATTTCAGGTGGCAACAAAGTCAGGAAGGTGGGGAAAAGAGCTTGCAGGCAGATTGGAAACAATTGTGCGGAAAGCCATGTGTGCCAACACAAGGAGCCTTGGAAATAACAATCCAGACCTGGAGGCCATCATAGCGAGGAAGACCTGGATCTTGTAGCCATTACTGAGTCATGGTGTGCAGGGAGCCATGATTGGGACATGGCCATACTAAGCTGCACTTAGTTCAGGGAGGGTAGTGAAGGAAGAGAGGTGGAGGATTGTGCTGTATGTGGGAGGTGGGTATGAGAACAATGGAAATGCAAGGGAACATGGAGTAAAGGATGGGCTGGAGGTACTGTGGGTCACCCTTGAGACAACAGCTGGAACCTCTGTTTGCACTGAGGTGATATACAGACCTCCAACTCAGGGAGAAGAAGTGGATAAGGCAATGGGGGAGGCCATCAGCACAATGGCAGAAAAGAGGGGGTGCTGCTGGTGGGGGACTTCAATCTGTTGGATGTAGATTGGAGCCTCCCTGCCATGGCCTCAGCTACAAGAAGGGCTATCCTAGACTCTCTGCAGGGGACATTTCTCAGGCAACTATTCAGAGAGCTACTCAAGAGTACCTGGACCTGGTGCTCACTAACAGGACTAGTATTGCAGTTGCAAGCTAGGACGCCACCTGGGGACCACTGAGCACCATACAGTGTGGTTTAACACAAGGATGGTGGCAGAGGCAAACCACACAAGGACAAGGGTCCTGGACTTCAGGAGGGCTGATTTTTAAAAAATGGAGGAATGCCTCAGAGATGACCTAGCAGAGGGGGATTGCCTGGGTGGGGTGGAGGAACTGTGTTCCAGATCAAGGGATGGAATAGAGAAGGAAACATACCTCTGCACGAAAGAAGTGAGCAAAGACAGGAGGAAACAGAGACCCCTATGGTTCTTGAGGGAAGTGGCTGCGAAGGTAGAGACTGAAAGGGTGGCATTCAGGAGGTACGAAGAAATGCAGCAGGAAGAGGATAGGGAGGTGAACCAAGAAAAGCGGAGGAAATCAGGGAAGGTGGTGAGGGGCACAAAGTATAGCCAAAGGGGTAACTAGAGCGGACAAAACGTTTTTTTTTTTAGATACAGTACGTAAGCAAAAGGCAGAAGACAAGGGCAGGGTTTGTGAGATTAAGAAAGGGAGGGGAAGACTGCAGAGGAGGAGCAGGAAAAAGCAGATATCCTGAACAGATACTTCTGCTCAGTCTTCACTGTGGAGGGAGAGGAGGATGGACCACATAAAATCAGCAGGAACAATGGGGAGGGATAGACACAAGTCCAGTCACAGGGGAAAGAGTCCTGAGAGGACTTAAGAATCTGAAAGTGGATAAAGCTATGGAGCTTGATGGGCACTTCCAAGGCTGCTGTGGGAGCTCAGGGAAGTACTGGCTGAACCTCTGATGACCCTGTTCAACAACTCACTGGAAACAGGAGTGCTTCCAGAGGACTGGAGGAGTACAGATGTAGTCCTGCTTCATAACAGTGACAGCGGGGAGGAGGCTGGCAACTATAGGCCAGTCAGTCAGTAGCAGAGCGCTGTCATTAGGACACTGTAATGTGGGCATGCTAAAGAGGGTACCCACAATGTGGCTGATTTGGATTTTGGGGCACATGACGCTATGGCCACCACCTCCCCTATACAGGGTAGGGGGAGGTGATTATAAAATAGTAGGGGGGTTGTGGAGGGCTATGCCTCCTGCAGAAAATCATGCACACACTGTGTGCAGTTTGGCAGTGGGTTACCAGTTCCTTGGTGCTTGCCTGCTGGGCAATCTTTTGCCTGAGCCCTCATTGACGGTGCAAAGTTTCTTTTCGCACTGACATGGGTGAACCCAATCAGTATTACCTGTGTTATGTGTTGCATACCCCACATTATGAAATGGGTAGATAGAATGCAGCTCTGGATTGTCCAAGAGTTATTTTCAGCAGGGCTATTATCGAAGCACAGCAAGCCAGCTGAAGGTAGTTCAACAAAAATATGTTTAAAAAATACATCCAGTTTACTAAAAAGGATCTATTTCATAATCACAATAAGGCACTTCTGGGGGTGTGCGTTATGTTGGCCTAATGGCCCTTCTTGGTGGTGGAAGCACTCATCGTTGTCTTATGCTTCAGCCCACCTGAGGTGCGTCATTATCCCATCATAATGCACCCCCTGTTATGCTTTATTGCCTAAGTAGCATTGATCACCTTATTTTCTCTCTTGGTAAATTTTAGCTGGAAATTTGTGTAACTGTCAACCACATTAATTCCCATCTCCATCTAAATTTCTTTCAGCTCAATGTGTCTAAAACTGGGGTTCTCCTCTTGGGCAAGAAGAGATTTTGTGGTTCTTACTCTGTCTAGTCCAGCTGTCTCTTAAACTCTGACCTCACATTTGCCTGAGTAGGACAGAATCTTCATGTCTTCCTTGACCCTAAACTATCACTTTTATTCCATGGCTTTAGTGTCTGTAAGTCTGCATATTCCTACCACGGTAACATCTTCTTTGCCCATCACTGTTCTGACTCCTCTTCTGAGATACTCAGTTTGTGTCTTCTCACCTCAAATACTGCACCTCCATTCTCTTTGCTGTGTTTAACTTGCAAGACTTCAGTCTGTCCATAACGTCGTTGCCCACCTCCTTACACATGCCAAGAAGCATGACCACATCATCACTCTTGTTCACTACGATGCACATCGACTTTCCATTTCTTTCCAGCTTGAGTGCAAAGTACTAGGAGTTATACTAGGAGGTATAGACATACAGAAAGCCGAGGCCCATTTTGGTATGTCTCCAGCCAAGCTGGTAATTTCCATGTTTATTTTAACAGGATTGAATCGAGTTTATGCTTCAAGATTTTGTGATCTCTATTATCGAACAAGGAATTAGTAATGAGTTCCATAAGGTTATTATTCTCTGGGTAAAAAAGGATCTCCTTTTATTATTTTTTGGGTATGTTAGAGATAATTGATATCGGTGGCTTCTTAAATTACAATTATGTTTATTATAAGATAGATTTAATAGTGTTAGTAACTCTTCCTCCCCACATAATTTATGCATAAAAAGGTACATTTCCACTTATTCTTCTCTGCTCCAGGGAATACATCTTTAATTCATCCAATCTTTGTTCATAGCTCAAAATGGCACTACTTGTTATTAAAATACTCCATGGTTCTGCCCTTGCTTAGCTCTATTACCTTATCTCTTCTGTTCTCCTGCTTGCTTGCTTCCTTCCATCACTCCTCTTGCTCTACAGCTCCCCATTCTGTTTTAACCCACAAACTCTGCATTATTTGTAGTAGTTCCTTTTCTACTGCTGCTTCTAGTTTAGACATTTTTCTTTCCTGGTTTTATTATTAATTTGGGATAGTGAGTCAATTAGCTGGGTTATGTTATGGTCTCTAGCCTAGTTTCTGGAATATGTAGCTGTTTTATTGTACCAACAGCCTTTGTTGTTTGTTTTTTATTTCAATAAAAAAAAATAGAAAATCAAGTAACATTTTGGGGAGTTTTGTTTGTGGGAGGTGAGGTGGTGTATTCATAGATTGGGGTGAGGGATCATATACAATAACAAATAACACATAGGGAACACCATACACAAAAAGTCTAAGTTCCCATCTCAGGATTTTTAATACCATCTTGGAACCACTCAAGCATTACACTCTTGGTTCTGATGCCATCATCAGACTCCCCTTATGGGGACACAGGCTTGTTATGCATGATTTCCTATCTGTTATTATATACATTACTCAAGTTTCACTCTAGTAGTTCTGATGGCATCAGAATCCCCAGATGGCAACACAGGCTTGTGATGCATAGTTTCCTATTATCCTATATTGTACATTACTTGAGCTTCACTGTCATGGTTTTGCTGGATCAGAATCCCTTGATGAGAATACAGGCTTGGTATGAATGATGTAAGCATTAAGCCATGAAAAAGGAGGGTTCTACTGGGGAATTAATGCCTGGTTTGGGAGGGGGAGTTGGGCAGCTGAGTGCCTCCAATCACCCAACCAGGCATTAATTCTCAAGTAGAATTCTGTTTTTGAGTGGCTGAATGCGCTTGTAACATGGAAATAAGCAGATTTATTATTTTTACTGCTAACTTGTAATGCAAAAAAAGACACACACACACACGCATACACACAATTATTATATTTCTTATCTTTAACAGTGACTTGATAGTACACATTCTGCTGAATGTTGCCTGTTTTACATATATCATGGGTGTAGGGAGGCATTACTTTACAACATTTTAAGTGTATGGTATTATTATTGCCAAATATATGTTTAGCATTTCTACCATTATGGTACTTTTTCTCCTAACTTGCTGCCTGGATTAGTGCGAGATACTTCAATTTTTGTTTGCGTGTATTGCAAGATATGGGTTGCACTGCATGATGGGACCATGCTAGGGTACATTTTCATGTTTTGTTCCTGCAGTTCACTTGGCAGGCCAACAGATGACTGTGATTGCTGATAACTGTAATATCGTGTGTAGAAACTGAACGATTTTCAACCAGTAATTCTATACAAATTAGCCTTACATTTTCGAATATGGTACTTTGTCTCCTAATTTACTGTCAGGATTGGTGCTATGTACTTCGATTTTCGACTGCATGTATTACAAGATATGGGTTGCACTGCATGATGGGGCCATGCTAGGATACATTTTCATGTATTGTTCCTGCAGTTCCCTTGGCAGGCCAACAGATGGCTGTGAAACAACGCTAGCAGCACAGCACTCCACTGTTTTACAGTCATCTGTTGGGCTGCCATGGGAACTACACTTGAACAAAGAATTTACTCTTGTTCACAAAAAGCAGCAGGGCATTACTAGGGAATTAATGCCTGGTTGCTCCTTGGTCAGCTGTTGCTATTGCTTCAATGAAAACAGTGATTTGTGTCTCTCCTTTGTCATGGCTTAATGCTTACTTACCATGATATTTATAATTACAAAAAGCTTAGTATTCTAACTTTCAAATTATTTGAGGTGCTCCCAGATTGCACTAGCACTGTGTCAACTTGCCCTTCACAACTGATGTTTTCTCTTTCACTTTTCTCCAGTAATGTTCCCCCCATCTTTATTCTCTCCTTCTCCCAGCTTGTTTCCCCTGTCTATCCCTCTACCCTCCTTGATGTCACCCCACTGGACCTCATTCATTCAATAATTGCTAAATAATCTGCCTCTTAACTGTGATCCATTCCTGCAAGAAGCTGGCTCCAAGGCTACATTCAGTTTCTGTACTATGTTCCTCAGATATGCCACTTGTAATTAAATGCATATTCCACAGGTATGATATATTTAATTGTATGTTATGTTACAAATGTGACTGTATGATTATTTATG
This sequence comes from Neoceratodus forsteri, assembly GCA_016271365.2. Lineage (NCBI taxonomy): Eukaryota > Metazoa > Chordata > Ceratodontiformes > Ceratodontidae > Neoceratodus > Neoceratodus forsteri. The sequence goes on from JADMNL010000025.1 coordinate 132,637,234, forward strand.
ATGTTTTTTAACTGCAAGTATTGTTACAAATGTATTTGAATGTTTAATTGCTCTGATATGATAAATGTTGAACTGTATGTCCAATTCTTCATACAATTGTAACCCCCCTCCCACCCCAGATTGCACTGGGAGACAAGCAACTTGTTATTCAGTGTGCCTTCCTGGTGAAACATTTCAATAAATAAATACATTTATAGGGACCCATCATTCTACTATTGTGTTTACAGTCAAGTTTTAGTTTATTGCTTCTGTATGTGTGTTGCTGTTTGCTCTGCAGTGTGTTGTATATGAATGTTATTACACATGGCAAAGTATGTTAAACCAGTTTGGTAGCGCTACTTTACCAAACCAAAGGTTTTCAATTATTGCGAAGCATTGTAGGTGCTGAAATCAACAATGTCTGCTGCTTGCTGCTAAGCTACAGAATTAAACACCTCGGCAGACAGGATCATATTAATAATAGAAACTCTGACTCTGGAAAGTGTGGTCACAAAATGTAGCTTAAAATTGTCAAATGTGCAGAAAAAAATAGAAAACTTGTATGTAAAGCACTTGTAAGTAATTTTTTTTATTTAGTTTTATCATCACTAAACTATGAATTTTCCCTAAAAGGAATATGTTGAATTGCTTTGATTTGTGTGTTTCAAATGAAACTAAGGATTCCACAGATGCTTGTGGAAAAGAGACTGAAGCTGCAGGAGACCTTCATAAAAAAAAAAAAAAGCCTATATTTTTCTGAATCTTAGACCTCTGCAATTCAATGTAGTCTTGAAGACAAGGTATAATTAAAATACCAATTCCATGTCATATGTCTCCTCTTGAATGAAAACCCGCAGTCCACTGGATCATTGGTTCCAAAATGCAACAAAGTAAATTGTGTTTGGTTTAAATCATTACAGTGGCATTTGGCTGCTTTCCACATCTGTTTCATTTAGAACATATATTTTTCACTGGTTTGTTAGTACCCCTTTCCTCATTGTGCTATATGGAAAACAATTATGGATCTGGTATTCCAAAAATTTGGGGCCAGAAACCACTTAGAATGCAACCCCATGGACAACTGAAGCTTGGCACATTTGCCAATTTTGCAGTTCAAACAAAGCCTGGAAAAGGGAGGGTCAACATAATCTGCAAGAGCATGAAGGCAAATTGCAGGCAGTTTTTTTAGCTCACTCCGCAGTTAAAGCAGCAGTGCAATGAAAATGGGTTAAAATTTGACCTCACCTTTTTTCCTTCCTAATTGATGCCAGATGTCTTCCAGTTTATTTTGGTGGTAACATTTTCAGTTTTCATTATCATTTAAGAATTTTATGAAAGTTTTCAAGTAATTATTTCTCAAGAAAAAAAATGTCTGCCTCATTTTTGCATAGAAATAATATTGAGGACCCGAGGAGGGTAAGAGTCCAGACATAAATGCAAATGTACAGTACACAGCATAGGAAGCATCCAGAAAACCCAAATCAACAGTTCTGCCAATATTTTTTATAACCATAGCAGAAAATTAGCTTCTTGGAATAACTTTTTTTTCATTGCACTGCTGCTTTAAGTGAGCCCCTAAATGGCAGTCTTTTTTTAGTTCTACCTTCTTGTGTGCCCAATAGATCAGCAAGTGAAAGACTTCCAAAAAGTACCTTTTACTGATTTACTATTATCATGATGACTAAAATTTGCAACACTGTGTACAAGCTATTAAGTGATTTAATTAACATGCACAGCAATAGCATTTGATGACACATGTCAATAAAGGGAGTCAATGATAAAAAGAAAACATGTTGGAATGTGCTAAAAAATAGGTAGGCATTTTCACTCTGTTGGTAAGAACTCTACTTTTATTTATAGGTGGTTTACTGCAGTTTGTGCAAACATTATAAATTACTAGATGTAATTTGGGCAAGTCAGTACTCAGATCTGCATGCCATCTTATTCTTGATACAGTAGTTGTCTCATGCAGTAATGGTAAAGCTGAATGTTCCCCTATAGAGGAGGTGGAGAAGCGATACACTCAAATATGAATTTGAGGGCCCATACACAAAGAAAAAATATAAAACATGGGACTTTGTAACATGTACTATCATTCATGTGGTATAACGTACCAAGATGCTCCTGCAACAATCTGTATGTCGCAAAGACCACCAGGGAACTGAAGCAGAGAATATCTGAACATAAAGGCTGCATTTCATGGCAAGTGAAAAAATCTTTGGTGGACATTGGCCAAGCACTTTTTCTCAAGCAGGCCACAATGTAGCATTGCTGTATTTCTGGGGATTGGAGGTAGTAAAGAAGAACCCTTCAGGAGGGTAAAAGAGACCTCCATCTAAGAAAAAGAGAGATTTGGTGGTTTCACCAACAGGACATGCTGATCAAAGAGAAAGGAATAGACAAAGTTGAGGACTGGAGCATCTTCCATTAGTACCTCCCTGGGACTCATTTATTGTGGACCTGTTGCAGATATTATTGGATCACGGGACACACTCTACATTAGTGACACCTTACATGGTATAGTATTTCTTTGTACATTTGTATGAACTTTATTGTTTAGGAACTCTGTGGGGTATAATGTGTATATATACTACCATGCACATTTTCTAGGCCATCTGGAGGAAACTGGGAGGAAGTAGGAGGAGCGGCATGCTCCATACTACCCCTCCTGCCTGGTAGCTTTACCAGGTCTTTGGGGAACCACTTCTTGGTGGATCCCTGCCTCCTGGTGGAACACTCTCCACATCATAATGCATGAGCCCATCATGCATAGAGGAAGTGGAACTGGCAGCACGTAGCAATTCTGCCATATCAGCAATTTTGGAATTCTCCAATATGCATGACCTTGACCCCACCCCACACCTGCCATATGGCACCAGAACACTGTGATCTGTTTGGGGTACATTTATACATAAATAAGAAAGGATTTACCACTGGAACATTGATACACCAGTGCAGTTATGTCCTTCAGGGCATTTGTCTATGGGCAGGGCTGGAATGATGAAAATATAGCCCATATTCCATACATTGTTAGCGCTTAGAAATGAATATGCATTCTGAACATGCACAATGAGAACAGACACAAAAAGTGACTCACACCTTTTTACTACTGCACATTCGTGGAGATTTGACACCAAACAGAGGTTGTCATGACAACAGTTTCTTGCAATAGGAGATCAGAAGAGGTTATGGTCTGCACCACTAGAGGGTGAGGGAGCAGCAGCAGAAACAAAGAGCTCAGTAGTAACCTTTCTGGTAAGATGCTGACTGGGAATTTGCAAATGTTAAGGACAGGGAACCTCAAATATTTCATTAGAAATGATACGTCACATTGCCTAAACAGAGTGCAAACATATCTCCACAGGGCACGATCCAGAGGTGTGCTACTGTATAAGGAAAAGGGGCCATGGCAGGCAAATCCTGTTACCATATCAGGTAAAAACAAATTGTACTCTTTGAATGCAGGTAAGCAACTATACCTAATAACCCAAAATATTATACAGTACGGGTGGGATATTTAGACTGTGCCAGGCAGGGGCGCAAGCCTGGGTGCAGCTCAACTGGGCTGCGCCAGGGCATGAACCATGCGATATTCAACGGTGCTGTGCCATGGCTCAGCACCATTGACTATGGCACTGAGGGTGCACTCATTGCGCCAGCTCAAGTGTCAGAAGGGGAGCCGGGGGATATGCCAGCACAAGTGCGGTTGCGCTGGGCCTATCAACCATGATATTCAGCACTGGGCATGCAAATGAGGCCATTATGCATGCAAGGTGCAAATGGGGCCATTTGCATGTCATTATGGCCCCATTTGCATGCAGTGCACTGAACCCTGGCAACTTGCGCCTGGTGCCCTGCCAGGCTGCAGCCGTCAGGGACTGATGCCCTGCAGTCCCTTGGTGGACCCCACACCCGTACGCCCGTTCATGGGCATATGTTGAAATAATCCCTGGTGGTCCAGTGGACTGCTTTCCATTGCCTGATCATGGGCATATGTTGAAATAAGCCCTGGAGGTCCAGTGGACTGCTTTCCATCACCCGATCATGGGCATATGTTGAAATAAGCATTGGTGTTCCAGTGGATGCCCCCCCATGCTCGATTGCAGGTGTATATAGTGAAACCGCCTGGTGGTCAGTGGTACCTCCCCACCACCCACCCACTGGGGTCCCCACTATCCAGCACCCCCAGTCGGTGGTGCACGGCCACCTGCCGACTGACAGCATACAGTACCGTCTGCATGCCTATTGGTTTCACTGCGTCAATGGTCAGCATAAGACCATACTGTACTACTAGGCCTGATATGTGAATGAACCTTTCACATATCGGGCTTGTGTAGTAGTATGGTTCTGTATCCCTATTGGCCCATGCAGATCAACAGGCATACAGACAGTACTGGGAGGTCAGTCAGTCAGCTGGTGGCATGCAGGCAGGTGCTGCTGCCCACCGCTGACTGGGGGAGCTGGGTGGGGGACCCCAGTGGGTGGTGGGGAGGGGGTACAATGGACCACCAGGGCTTATTTCAACATATGCCCATGATCAGGCACTGGGAGAGGCATCCACTGGACCACCAGGGATTATTTCAACATATGCCTATGATTGGGTGATGGAGAGTGGTCCACTGGACCACCAGGGATTATTTCAACATATGCCCGTGATTGGGCGAAGAGGGGGGAACTCGCTTCTGGGGCAGGGAGCTTGTGGATAGTGTTCTGGGTGGGCAGGTGGCCACCCACAGCTGGCAGCTGCCATGTTGCATCCAACAATATGGCAGCTCACCTGTGGGTGGCCAGGACTTGCTCCTGGTTTTCCCAGGTACAACTATGCACCTCCCTGAGTGGTGCATGGTTGGGTTGTGCCTGCATATGCACCTCACACCCGGGCTGAATATCGGGATATGCTGCATATGCATGGGCACGCCCTGGCGCATTGGAGTTTGCGCAACGCAACATGCCCCTTTGAGTATCGTGCCAGGGCACTTTGGTGAGTTGCGCAACCCTTTTGAATATCCCACCCTACATATACAAGTATGATAAAATGTTTAGTGTATGTAAATAGTGAACATAGAAAATGTTTGGTTTCCCTATAAAAGTGTTGACAAGTACAGCGAGGGCACTTAGCATATTGCAAACAAAGAGGACACAGTATGACAGGTCAGTATTGGATAAGAAAATTATAAGAGTTGCTATAAGTATAAAATACTGCAGCACTAGTATGAAATATATACCTGGATAAAATTATAGGAACGATTAATATGACCAGCCTGCTACTGATCTGAACTTCAAAATGTAAATGTATACAATAGTTGGTATATTTTATTTGGATGAGAGCACACTTCAGCTGGATGAGGGAGCTGGTTCTGGGCAAGCTAGACGGAGTCAGTGGACAGCATCAAGGATGTGGGGAAAGATGGAAGGCAATCAACAGGGTCATTCACGAGGCAACAACATTTTGCATGAGAACAGTAGTCAAAAGAAAAAAGGTAAAGGAGACTTATATGGTTCTTTGGAAAGGCAAGGGAAGCAGTGAGAGCCAAAAAGAAGGCCTTCATCAAGTACAAGGAAAAAACAAGCAATGGAAGACTGGGGAGAGTACCAAATGAGAACAAGCAAAACCAAAAGGGCAGTCAGAGAAGCAAAGGCAGACACAGAGCTATGTATTGCGGAGGGGGGTCAAGAGTAGGGAAAAAAGTTATTTAAATATATTAGGGGAAAAAGAAAGAAGAGGGGAGCAGGAATTGTTAGGGTAACAGAGGGAGGTAGGGTAACTGAGGAGGACGGGCAGAAAGCAGCTGTTTTAATGACTACTTTTGCCCTGTATTCACAAAGGAAGACAGAGGGCCTCTGCCAGAGAGTGGCATTAAGGCAGCTGTAAGGGGGATCCCCGAGATGAGGCAGCGAGTATGTACCAGTGAAAGGGTTTGGGAAGGGCTAGCTGTCTTAAAGATAGTTAAGGCCTCGGGGCTAGATGGGATGCATCCAAGGGTGCTCAAGAAATTGGCAACAGAACTAACTAAACTCCTGGTGGGGCTATTTAATTCAGACAGGGATAGTTCCAAAAGGCTAGAGGGTAGCAGACATAGTCTCACTCCATGGGGGCAAGGAGCAACCTGGTAACTACTGATCTGTAAGTCTTACCTGTGTTGTGGATAAACTGAAATGATGGAGACACTAGTCAAAGAGGACCTCATGATCTACCTGGAGAGCAATGGACTCCAGGATGGTAAAAAAGTATGGGTTTGTGGCAAGAAGGTCTTGTTAGACCAACCTGATAATATTCTTTGACCGGGTAATGAGGGTAGTGGATAAGGGCTAATCAGTGAATTTATACTACTTCAATTTTAGAAAGACTTTTGATTCAGTTCTTCACAGAAGGTTGCTGAAGAAGCTAAAGGATCTGGGTACTGTGATAGACACAGTTAGATGGGTGAGAAACTGGTTAGAAGTGAGACAGCAGAGGGTGGTTAACAGAGTCAAATCAGAAGAGAGGGAGATCAACAGTGGGGTGCCACAAGGATCAGTTCTGGGTCCAGTCCTTTTCAGTATGTTCATTAGTGACATGGAAAAAGGAATCCAGGGCAAGATGTGTCTCTTTACAGATGGCACTAAGCTTTGTGGCAAGGTAGACAGTGAGGAGGTGGTTAGGGAGATGCAGAGAGACTTGCAAAAGCTAGACAGGTGGTCAAAGGTTTGGCAGTTGAAACTCAGTGCCAAAAAGTACAAAGTGATGCACATAGGGAACAAGAACCTGAGGACAGCGTACTGGATGAGGGGGTAAAGCTGTGCACCACTTCGGAGGAAAGACACCTAAGGGTCATCATCAGTGAGTCCCTAAAACAACCAAACCAGTGTAACAAGGCCTACAGTAAGGCAAACATGATGCTGGGGTGTATAGGAAGGGTACTGACAGCAGAAGGAAGGAAGTATTACCACTCTGTAGATCACTGATGAGGCCCCACCCATGGGTATAGACTTTAGGTTTGCCCGGGGAGGGGAGCTCTCAGGCTCAAAACTATTGGCCAAAACAGTTAACCTATTCTTAGACTATCCTCTCAGCTTTCCCGGGGTGGGGCTCGAGCCTGGAAGTCCCCCCCAAACTCTACACTATGGCCCCACCTGAAGAACTGTGCCAGTTCTGGAGTCCTCATCTAAGGAAACATAAGGGCAGGCTGGAGATAGTGCAACGTAAGGTGACCAAAATGATTCAGGGCCAGCAGGGCAGATCTTATGAGGATTAGCTCAGGGCACTGAACATGTAGACGTTGGAGGCCAGATGAGATGGGGGAGATATGACAGAGACCTTTAAGTACCTGAAAGGAATGAATAAGGTAAACTGGAGGAACTATTTGGCATCAGTAGTGGATCAAGAACATGGGGAAACTAATTGGGGGGGGATTCAAGAGGGAAGTGAGAAAGTTTTATTTTACAGAAAGGGTGGTGGAGCCATGAAACAATCTACCAGCTGATATGGTGCACTCAAAATTTATCAATGGTTTCAAACATGTCTGGGACAGAGTGAAGGGCTTAGTGGTTGCTCAGGGTGATAGAAGTAGGGTGGGGGAGCATGGGGTGGATAGTGTGAGTTAGAATCCTTCATAGACAATAGGTCCTGGGTTTGTTAGGGTTTATGGGCAGACTATATGGACTAGTGATTTTTATCTGCCATCATTGTCTATGTTTCTATGAATGGATGCATTAAGAAGCTGGTATAAGTTTTGTTTTTGCCTTTGTGTATTGCCTTCTTTCGTTGATATGGAGCGGAGTATATTGCAAAGTAAATGAGAGACTAAACTATTTTGATAAGAATCGAAGTACTGTTATGCTGTGTATGATCAATTGCATTTGTGTGTTGCCGGTGCAACTTTCTGCTTAGGGGATAATATGCCATATTTAATTTTATGCACTTTAATTGGAGAAAGCTATTTATTTATTTTATTTATTCATTTATTTAAAATTTGGTAACTAGAAAAAGCACACTGAGGCTTGTTTCCACATGCAACCCGGGGGTGGGGGAGATGGAGCAAAACAGCAGTAGACAATAGCAAGCCAACATCTGAACAGTCAGACAAGCAATGTGTTACAATAACAGAACAAATAAAGAGCAGTTTGCATGTACCACAATTAACAAAGTGCAGTGAGCTTTAACAGTGCACAGAATCATGACCAATAACTTGTATGGATTAAAATAAAGACTTCAAGGGCAATCGGGAGAACTAAAACTAGTTTGCACAAACAGAATTTACTGGAGTTGTACTGTAGATATTGCATGACCACAACATGGTTAACTTCTGGTGGTGGGTGAGTTTGAGTACCAATGTATTTAATCTACTTAATATGTTTATTTTTGTTTTAATTATGAGATGACCACTGTACCTTAAGAAAGTGTAACATTTTCCATGAAATACTGTTTTTGACATGTACTTATTGGTGCCAACATTTATAAAATAAAGATAACAATTTGGTTTATTGACAGAGGAGTTAAAGTCTCTGTTTTCTTCCTGTCTTTGCCTTTGCTATAGGAGACTCCTCAGACTACATGAACTATATATATATATATATGTATATATAAAACCGTCAGCTCTACTCCAGGCTAGGGTGGCTTTCCCCCAACAACCACCGATCCTTTGTCATGGGCAACTTCATAGACAACATCATCAGAACGTCCACCCCACCGGTACTTGTCGAGCTGCTCAAGCCTACCTTCCCTGCCTACGGTCTGAGGTCCAGAGACTCCCAGGCCCTCAATACCCCCAAAACTCATTCCCTCGTAGGGGATTGCACCTTCGCGGCCCTCGTTCTCAGAGCCTGGAACCTACTTCCTGCTCATGTAAGGACTGCTCCCTCCCACACCTGCTTCAGGTTCTCCCTCTGGGGCCACTTAAAACAAGCATCCTCCTGCCCTTGCTGTTAGCTCTGGGGTCATCTAATAACAAGTATCCTCCTGCCCTTGCTTTTAGCTGCACCACCACAAATGGTGGGCCTGTGTCCCAATGTCTATGTGCATTTGCTGCATGTGTCTAGTGATTTTGCCTTGTTGATATATTTCTTGCCTTCTTGACTGCCTCCTGTTGCTGCCATGCCTTGACCCTGTGCTTGCCACTGTGCTTGTTCTACCTGTACCTGATTGTATCTTGTTGATTGCTGTACCTTTATTCTGAGCTGTTATTACCAGTTCCTTGAAACCTGTACCTGATTGATTGCTGTACCTTGACTCTTAATTGTTATTGCCTGTACCTTGTAATTCTCCCAGGTCACATCTGAAAATAGGCACTTGACTGTCTAGCGTGCTTACCCGGTAAACAAAAGCTAAATAAGTAAACCTTCAGTAGGGTAGTAGCATCCAGGGATCAAACCCCTTTCTGTCTGTTTTCTAAGGAAGTGACAAAGGTGGTGAAGAAAAAAGGATGGCATTCAGGAGGTATAAAAAAACACAGAGTGAAGAGGATAGGGAAGTACATCTAGCAAAGCAGAAAAAGCAGGCAAGGCATTGAGGGGAGCAAATGTGCAGACAGGAAAAATCACCAGAGGGGTCACTAAGGGGGATAAGACTTTCTTCAAATACATAAGTGAGAAAAGAAAAGCAAGGAGGGATAGTGAGGATTAGAAGGGCAGAGGGGGTGACTGTGCAGGATAAAAAGCAAGTATCCTAAATGGGTACTTCTGCTCAGTCTTCACAGTGTGTGTGTGTGTGTGTGTGTGTGTGTGTGTGTGTGTGTGTGTGTGTGGTGGGTCATGGACCACCAGGGAGTAGCAGGAATGGGGGGTGCCACAAGTCCATTTTCAAAGGAAAGAGTCTGCAATGGACTTGCAAATCTGTAGGTGGACAAAGCTATGGGACTGTGCGGTTGGACCACGGTGGGCTCAGGGAGGGTGAGGGTGGTGGAACAGAGGTGCATCCCTCCAGTTCTGCCTCTCCACAATTCATTCACCATTCTGGTGGAGAGTGGTTCCTCTATGGAGGCACCTGCAGTGGAGACAAAGGAGGATGCTGGGAACCTCCAAAAAGGAGACCCACAGGCGGGTGGCACGGTACCTAACAAGGGGAGGAAACAACTCCTGGTGGGGGACTTAATCATTAGGGGTGTACAACTGGGGGAGGGAGGGGTGAGGGAGGTAAGATGCTTGCCTGGCGCCATGGCTTGGAGGGACAGGAAGCGAATCCTCAGAATTGGAGCGGCAGCACGGGGAAGGGAGCTGGATGTCATTGTCCACCTAGGGACAAATGACCTGGCTGAATATGGGATCAGAGCAGTGCAGCAGGAGTTTATGGAGTTGGGGGGGGCCTTAGACAAGTAGCACACACAGTAACCTTCTTGAAAGTGCTACCAGTCTATGGCATGGGTGAGGCTAGGGTACTCCTCACCATGGGATTCAATTACTGGTTGAAAATTCAGTACGGAGCTCAGGGATTTGGCTTCACTGGGGACTCAGGGTCCACCTGGAGGGATACAGGCCTATATTAGCATGATGGTCTGCATCTGTCCAGGAGGGGAACCAGAATCCTAGGTGATAGGTTTAAATGCTTCACTGGCGAGCATTTAAACTAGCCAAGGGGGAGGCACTGAAGTGAAGCTGGGAAATCCCAACCCTCCCCCACAAAACAGGGTAGTTAGCGAAGTAGACACAAAGATAGAGAAGTCAAAAGGGAGCAGGACAGGGGTAAATCCAGAAAAAGGCAAAGGCAGTAAGGACAGGAATGGGCCTAAAAGGGGTAAGGCCATCAAAAAATGGAGGGCAATGAGTACCAATGCCCATAGTCTTGGTAATAAGCTTCCTGAACTAGTGGCCTTGATGGAAGAGGGATGCCTGGATATTGTGTCAGTCACAGAAACATGGTGCACAGAGAACCATGGCTGAGATGTCAACATACCAGGGTACACAATCTACAGGAGGAACAGGGAGGGTAAAAGAGGAGGAGTAGCTCTCTACATAAGGGAAGGAATCAAAGCAACAGAACTAAAGGGTAAACCGGAAGGGAAGGAGGCACTGTGGGTCACCCTGGAGACAGGAAATGGCACCACAATCTGCACAGGGGTTGTTTACAGACCCCCATCTCAGGGGGAGGCACTGGACAAGGAAATGATAGAAGGAATCCTTAGAGTGGCAGAAAAAGGAGAGATATTGTTGATGGAGACCTGAATATGCCAGATGTTAACTGGAGCACCTTTACTGCAGCCACGTCCAAGAGCAGGGTCATTCTCAATGCCCTACAGATGGCATGCCTCAGACAGCTAGCATTATAATCCTCTTGGGAGGAAGCAATCTTAGACCTTGTACTTTCAAACGGGGTTGGGGAGAGGATCTCGGATTTAGAAGTGGGTAACCATCTAGGAACAAGCGATCACCAAACAGCATGGTTCACAATAAACACAGCTGTAGAGTCAAGCCATACAAAAGCAAGGGCGTTGGACTTTAGGAGGGCTGACTTTGGCAAAATGGGAGAGTGCCTCAGAAAGCATTAGCAAACAGACAATCAGAATAGCAAAGACCCAAACTGAGGAAAAGATAGCCAACTGTGTTAAGAAGGGAGACAAAACCTTGTATAGGTACATTAGGGAGTGAAGAAAGACCAAGGGAGGGTTACTGAGGCTTAATAATGGGGAGAGAATGTGGGCAGAGAGTGACAGTGAAAAAGCAGGGATACTGAATGAATACTTCTGCTCAGTATTCACAAAAGAAGAGGAGGGGGAGGTACCTAAACCAATCAATAGAAACACTCTGGATGGGGGGTCAATACCAGTCTATTCACAGAAGAAAGGGTTCTGAAAGGACTCTTAAAACTGAAGGTGGACAAAGCAATGGGGCCTGATGGGATTCACCCCAGAATTCTAAAAGAACTAAGGGTAGAACAAGTGACACCACTGACTACCCTCTTTAACAAATCATGGGAGGATGGGGTGGTACCTGAGGACTAGAGGAGGGTGAATGTGATTCCACATCACAAAAGTGGGAGCAGGGCAGAGGCAGAAAACTACATACCTGTTAGTTTGACCTCAATGATAGGGAAAATGATGGAATCACTTCTGAAGGAAAGAATTGTTGAGTACCTAGAGGCCAGCGGGGCGCAGGACCTAAGGCAGCATGGATTCACAATTAGATGGTCATGTCAGATGAATCTAATAGATTTCTTTGACTGGGTGACCAAAGTAGTAGGCCAGGGAGGGGCTGTGGACATGGCCTACCTAGACTTTAGCAAGGCATTTGACACAGTCCCACACAAAAGATTAATATACAAGTTAGCCAGCCTTGAAGTGGGTCCCAAGGTGGTAGCCTGGGTAAATAATTGGCTGGACAACAGGAAGCAGAGGATAATAGTAAATGGAGTCCACTCTGAAGAAAGGGGGGTTACTAGTGGGGTACTGCAGGGTTCAGTACTGGGACCCCAGTCCTCTTTAATGTCTTTATAAGTGACATTGCAGAGGGACTGGAAGGAAAAGTATGTCTGTTTGCAGACAACACAAAGATCTCTAGCAGGCTTGACACACAAGGTGGAGTGGAAAGGATGAGAAGGGACTTGGCAAGGTTGGAGGAATGGTCAGAAGTATGGCAGCTTAGACTCAATGCAAAGAAGTGCAAAGTAATGCTCCTGGGAAACAGAAACCCAGGGGAAGAGTACACAATGGGGGAGGAGGTAGTAACAACAACAAAAATGGAAAGGGACCTGAGGGTAATCATATCAGATGACCTAAAGATTAGTAAGCAATGTGAGAAGGCAGTAGGGATTGCTGGGGAGATATCGGGATGTATAGGGAGAGTCATCACCAGTAGAAAACAGGAAGTTGTTATCCCTCTGTACAGACAGTTGGTGAGACCCCATCTGGAGTACTGCATGCAGTTCTGAAGACCCCATCTCTGCAAAGACATAGACAGGATGGAGGCAGTCCAGAGAGGGTAACTAAAATGGTGCATGGTCTGCAACAGAAGCCATATGAAGGAGACTAAAGGAGCTTAATATGTATACCCTTGAGGAAAGGAGGGAGAGGGAGGATATGACAGAAACTTTCAAGTACCTCAAGGGACTCAACAAAGTCCAAGAGGGTAGCATGTTTCAGAAAAAGAGATGTGCAAGAACAAGGGGGCACAATTTGAAGATAGTGGGGGGACAGCTCAGGTGCAATATGAGGAAGTATTTTTTTCACAGATAGGGTGGTGGACACATGGAATGGTGTTCCTGAGGAGGTTGTGGAGTCAAAAACAGTGGGGGAATTCAAGAATGCATGGGACAGACATAAAGCAATTATTGTGGGGGGTAGGAAGAAATAGGCTGTTGGTTAACTAGGATCTGCAGCTTATCCAGTAGGTAGGGAAATGGACAGACTAGGTAGGCCAAGTGGTCCTTATGTGCCATCAGAGTCTATATTTCTATGTGTCTATGAAAGACTCTGAAAGTTCTAATTAGGCTTTGATACTTACCAGAACTTTTTATGGCTTATTAGAACTTTTTAGAACCTCAAAACCTTTTGTAATTCTTCCATCCCTATTATGTACTGTAACATCTATGTACAATTTATTTACTGGTCCAATAAAAGGTATCACAATCTACAAGAAATCCAGAATTCTCACATAAAAATTCTCTCTTGGTGTCCCCATCTCAGAATATGATAAATGGAACAGGTCTGGGCTGGGTTACCTACACCTTGAGGCACTTGTGGTAGACCCCGACCAATAATGTGGATTCCATCAAACTAAGATCCCAATAGTGAAGGTCATCACATATCTCACTGAGTTGACTGTCCTATGTGAACAAATCCTGAAGTCAGTGTTTATGGATAAACAGCTGATGTTGAGCCTATATTCAAGGCCCCTGGAATTCTGCGATTCTGCAGTTGCGGAATGTTCCACAGAATTAGTGTCATGCCGCAGAATATATATAGTGCTGCAGAATTCATTGTTTTTGGTGAATTTTCATTAAAATATATTGTTTTTCTATAGTGTTGGGCTTTCTTTCCCATCTTGTTTATCCTGAAGCCCCTCCTCTGTGCTCATCATATGATGTCATCGATGACATCACTTAATATTTAGCCAATGGCAGGACTGCATTCTGCCAGAGAAATGAATAAATCATGTCGCAGAAATCAGAAAATGCTGCCACAGAGCACTAGGGGTCCTGCCTAAATTGGACTCTATGTAATGCATATAAAAAGTAAAATAAAATTATGTAAAAAATAGCAGAATGCAAAGCAAAAAACAAACAAATCAGTGGATTCATTACTGGGTACCATTTATTTAGCACTCCACTAGTACAGGGTGTACCTGATCCTCCTGGCCTTTAGTACTAGATTGTCACACTGCATGTTAAACACGTAATTATTGGCAGTTTATGAACCAGCATAATGTGCTTTCATCACTATATATAGCTCTTCTTCATAATAAAAGCAGACTTTTCTCCCAGGGCATTTGAAAGCGGCTACATTTTGTCATGCTCTTCCAACTCATATGAGCATATTGCAGCTGTGTAAAACCACGTTGTACGTAAACTGCTTTCATGTACAGTTGCACTTTATGTGATGTGTTTCAGTCATAATTGTGGAGTGTTACTAGTTGCTTCCTGTTTACTGTTGCTTTGCAAATCTACCCCAATATTCTAACATGAATGGACATCAAAAAAATATTAAACAGACCTGACCTTTTATTATTATTATTATTATTATTATTCATTTGGGTTAACATTTGATAACAGCAAACATTGTACAAGGTGCAGTGGTGCAAAGCATCAGCAAACAGGGAGCAAATAGTAACACTCCTTAATTATATCTGAAACACATCACAGAAGGTGCAGTTGCACATGAAAGTAGTTTACATGCATGGTTTTACAAAGGAAGGTGTAATATGTTCATATTAGTTGGAAGAGCATGTGGCAAAAAAAGTCAGCTACTGAGAGCCACCCAAAACAGAAATGGCTAAATTTTCATTAGCTAGCAATGTTCTTGGGGTTAGGGTCAGGAGTAAAAATAGATTGTATCATGTACAGAGCAGGGGTTTGGAGAGAAAAGAGAGGAGTTTGAGTGAAGTGAGACTGGGTGGTTGTTCCAGAGAGAGGGGACAGTCTGTAAGGGAAAGAGGCACATCCAGCAGAAATATTGAAGGACAGGGAAAGGAAGGAATGAGCATCAGAGTACTAGAGTGATTAGGATTGAAGGGGAGGAGAGGGGAGGAGAGATAGCATCAGAGTTCATTCATTCAACTGACCGTATGATACTTATAGTTGGAGCTGACAAAGAGTTATGACTAGAACTGCTGGGCTGAGCTTTCCTTCTGTTTCTACCGAAACTTAGTCAAGTAAAATAGAGAGTGAGATGGTTAAAGCCCTGCATGTGAGGTGAGTTCAGTAACTGAAAGCAAATAGAATCAGACAGGGCTGTTTTTGAAAGATGGTTTATTTTTTTGGACTAGCCATCTTTGTTCACAGTTTTCAGATGTATATAGAAATGCAAATGAAAAGGTCTGCAAAAGAACTGGCAAAATGTGCATCTTCAAATCCGTAAACCAAATCTCACAGTGAAACATGAGGCGCACTAGTTTAAAGAAGTACTGTTCATTAGCAAATGTAAAGTGTATTCAGAGGTTTGATGAGCTAATCCTTGTTTCATAGCTATCCATTTGAAACATGCCACAACATTATCACAAACAGCAGAAGTTACAGGCTACCCTAATGGATATTAATGGAGCTCACCTCGCAGAATTGTTAACCCTGCTACTGATATTTCAATGCACATAACTCATGAAGTCATTAATTCCCTGACAGCGTTCTCACTCATGGGCAGCTCAGCTTTCATTTTTTTCATTTATTGAATGGCTAACTGTATCACAAATAAAAACGTGATATACTTTTACACATTTTCTTCTCTGTAATATTCCTATGCTAAAGTGGTCATAGCCAAATGTTTATGTGAATGCTAAGGAGGCAGGCGCCAGTCTGGCTGGAGTGTTCCAGTCAAATGTGTCCTTGTTAAGAAGTCATTCATGTAGAAGACCATATCTCAGCAGTTTGGGAAGACATGTCAAACATTCTGTAATTCTGCTTGAGATGATTATGTTCAGTAAAACATTTCCTGCTACCATGAAATAAAATATAGATTTTACTAACATTTACTTAAAAAGCAGTTGACGCCTCCAGGATAACTTTAAAAACACAGTATGTTTGGACACAATTCATCCTCTATTTCATATTTGCTCTGTATTTTTTCTGCCTGTTATTTATTATTGAGGTCAAGTGCATGAAAACAGGTTCTGTGTTTCTTGAGAGCACATCATCTCCTATTGTGTATTCCCCAAATAATGTCAATACTCTGCTTATGATAGCATAATTATTTCCATGGCAACAGGCTGTGATGTCACAACAGATGATTATTACTTAAAGTGAGGAATACGTTGCAGACAGGTGAATTCTAGAGGATAAAGACCCTGTTTTCATGCAAAAGTCATCAGTAATAAACAAGGGGGCTATTAAATCTATAGAAGATATATGAAATAAAAGCTGTCCTGTGTCTGAATAATATGAGTCTTGAAGTTTTCCAAGAACCATCAGCAGCTTTTTAAAGCACCTGTAATGCTAAGGAAACTGGGCAAATAGTAGACCTGAATGATGACTAGCAGCAGGACCTTAGTGTGCCCCATTATATAATTTGCTATAAAACTTATTCCATGAGCACATCTACTATGTATGATTACGGGCCAGCAGGGTAGGGCATATCAGGAGAGACTGGAGGCCCTGAACAGGTACTCCCTGCAGGAGAGGAGGGAGAGGGGGGACATGACTGAGACCTTCAAGTATTTGAAGGGTATAAATAAGGTGGACAGGACAGTCTCTTCAGGCTCAGTGGGAATGACAACATGAGGGGGCACTGTCTTAAGTTGGAGGGAGGTTTAAAAGGAGAACAGGAGGCATTTCTTTACAAAGACAGTGTTGGCAGATTGGAATAGACTTGCTGAGGAAGTGGTGTCACTTGAAACAGTGGATGGTTTCAAAAGAGGCTGGGACAAGGTAAAGCAGAGAGTCAGGGTCAAGAGGGGGATAGACAGAAAGGAGGGGATCTTGATTTGGGAGGGGTCAGAGTCCTTAGCTGATGCTGGGGACCCTGCAATATGAGCAAACATGATATACTGTAAAGATTGTAAAGACTAATTCTGCTGGCATCTTTGTATGCTTGTACAGTATGTTTGTACTATAGCTTTTGTTTCCTGGGAGAAATTATGCTTCGACCAGAGTTGGATCTGCAAGTAGTTCCTAAGTAGGAACTTCTCTCACGTCAATGAAGCTAAAGATATTTGTTAGGCAGAATAACTGGTGTAAAAATTCCCCATAGCTATCTCCCGTTTTCTTTTCAAAACAATGCTGCTTACATTTTAAAAAAGTGCATGCGTTTAACATGTACCTGCTTCTCACTGCCACCAGTTTTCTTTCTTTCTTTCTTTCTTTCTTTCTTTCTTTCTTTCTTTCTTTCTTTCTTTCTTTCTTTCTTTCTTTCTTTCTTTCTTCACAGAGATGTGACAACTCATTTCCAGGTAAGTCCTGCAGGACGGGTTACATGGACCTGTTTCATTGACAGTGGGAATGTTGACCACAACACCAGGGATGATCCTCTACTCTTGTCTATTACAGTGCAAAACTATGGCTAATCTGTTTTAGAATATCCTTACATAGGAATTCTGGAAGTATATCGCCCAGTGGTGGTGCTTGTAGTGGTGGTGGTGGGGGAGGGGTAGCCAGGTTTGGCTGTACCCATATACAGAAGTATCATATTGAGGATTTTTCCAAAAATATTTTCAAAATATAATAGCAGCACACCGATAGTCATGTTTGCATGCCTCACATTCTTTGTATGGCAAATATGGTATCAACTAACAACGCAAGAGAAGATGGTAACCCATAATAAATTAATGATCATGGTTCTGGAGATCCTGAGAGGTATACATTTATAAGAGTTAACCTCTTTACACCAGGGAAGATTTTAAGACATTTGGAGGAATGTAACCTGGGTAACATTGTAGTCTTTGATCAGAACATGTTTCAAATATTTCACACAATATCTCTATATGGTTTGCTCTTTTGAATTGTTTACTCCTTTTCAATAATTGTGTAATGCTCAGTATCTAGTTTTGAATTCTGTTTTTGTATTGTTTCGAGATTTCTTTTACATAAAACGTAGCCTACTCTAACAATAAGTGCCATGGAAGCTTTAACTTTCCCCTGGACAACCGCTGGAGATGGGCAGACGGGACCTCGTTTTAACATTTCATTTGAAGGATGGTACCTCAACAGTGCAGAATCACAATGGTAAAACTTCAAAAGCAACTCTGTCAACTCTGACGGGGATCTGGCCCAGGGACAGGTGACCATACCCAAAATACCCCAAAGCCACAGCTAGTTTATACTAGCACTAGTTACCCAGTCCAGCTCAGTGCACCAAATATGAAAACATGAAAATCAAAAACCACTGTAGTTACTTAATAAAAGCTTTTTTTTTTTAGCCAAAGTAGGCACAGAGGGTTGGCAATTTAGCCACACTGGAGGATTTACTATCTAAGCAACTCTTGTGCACTTTTTTTTTTTTTTTTTTATCAAAAGTATGTGCAACACTATCGCTGTTTGTAATTAATTCTGGGCCACCCATGAAGAAGGAACACACTCGTCACAGTGGGCTCAACCAGATAACAAAATTAACATACAAACATAAATTAATACATCAATAAACAAATCAATGTATATAGCTATAATCTGTAAATTAACGAAATAGTGCTAAACTGATTTGCACAGATTTTGCATCAGCTATTGACTTGAATACCCTGCACACCTGCACATTTATTATATGGTGCTTGCTTTGGTTACAATAAATTATTTTCTAACACAGAATTATTGAGCAATTTCATACAGAAATGAACATCCTGCTCTCTGTGACTGATAACAAACATGTGCTATACTAATCAAGGATTAACAGGAGACCAACATTTCATGCAAACATGGGGGAACTGAAAAGTGCAGCAGGTTCACGTTCATAAGGTAGAATCCATTTCTGTAGCAAGGGAACATGTAGGATGAAAGTTCATAACAGAAAGTTCAATGAAGAGGTCTGAGCTATAACTGGGCATGTCCCAAATATGTCACTTCTTTGTCTCCTTTGCCTTTTTTTTTTAAGATATGGAGGTTACCTTCAAATGAGCTGATGTGCACATAAAAGGGAGTGAGATTGGTGAGGGAAAAAGTCCATTTTTTGCAGTTCACTGTCCTCCTCTAAGCTTATTGTGGCTAAGGTACTCAGTGGTTGCCAGATGGTCAGAAATAAGTCCCTTCTACGTTGAAGGTCGAACATGAGTCGTTCCATGTTGTGGACCTCATCCTTTTTCTTTAGCTAAGTGGATACCTGTGGAGCAATATCTGAGAGCCATCTTAAAGTAATACATTATAGAGCTACCAGTATCATCATTTGAAAAAGTTGTCTCAGGTGTTTATTGAGAATGGGGTTGGGAAGAATGTCTTGGGTTAAGGCTTGAAAGGTACAGGGAAGTGTTTTACCTATAACCTTTTGAACTGCTTCCTGCACCTCTGACCAAAATCCTCATAACCTAGGACAGTCCCAAAAATGTGCTAGTGGGATGCTCTGTATCCACAGAGTTAATGGATTTTATGTGATTAGTGATAGTTGGTGTGATAAGAAACCTGATGGACACTTTCCAATGAAACTGTTGGAGCAAGATTTAATAATTACAGTGGTTTTTGAATTTTATTTGGTGTACTTAGCTAGACTAGATCACACATGCTAGTACAGCATTGGAAAATAGCTCACATTCTTGGTATGAGACTGGAACCACAACTTCCTAATCTAAGAATGACTGTACATCCCAATGAGCCCCTGGCATTGTTAGTATGTAGACCGCAGGGTAAGAAAACTAGAAATGAATCTTCCCTTGAAGTGGGTTGGGTAGGGTTTGCCCTCTGCTTGTGTACAGTTAACTGGTGGCTCAGTTTCCATGTATTGTATTTCATGAATCTGTTTATTAGACTAGAATTAAACATTTTTTATCATAGTGCCATTATTGTAGTGCTTGTTAGTTGTGAAAATGATGAACATCTTTTTATCAAGTATTCAGTAGCGGGTTTTAAATACTTTGAAGTTTTTATTGATCCAGACTTGCCATATATGGCCAGTGTGAAACATATCACAGCAAAGATACCCCCCAAAAAAAAAGTGAAATTACAGAATTTGGATGGCTTGTGACAAATGATGCCGGAATTTTAATTATTCAGTACAGCCTTCTCCGTTTGATATATTATTGGGCTGTTGTTACTGGTACTACTATTAAAATAGTGTGGCACAGTTCGCCTCACTGTCTCTGGGCCAGAAGATCATGGATTATTTTCCTTCTGTAGGATTGGGCTCCTACCATAAATGCTGGCACCTGTGTGCAGTACTGGCTGTACTGGTGGGCTTAACTGTCCTTCAGATGAGATGGAAGTCTCCTCTACCCATCTCTGTTGGCTTTAATGACATGTTTATGAAAGAGCGAGTTCTAAAAGAACTCACAAAACTGAAAGTGGGCAAGGCAATGGGACCAGATGGGATACATCCTAGAATGTTAAGGGAACTGTGGGAGGTGCTGGTGCCACCACTGGCAGCCCTGTTCAATGAGTCACTCAATACGGGAGTGGTTCTGGAGGACTGGAGGAGGGCAGATGTAGTCCCTTTTCACAAAAGTGGCAGTTGGGAGGACACTGCAAACTACAGACCAGTCAACCTCACCTCAATAGTGGGGAAGATTATAGAATCACTACTTAAATAAAGCATCGTGGAACACCTTGAATCCAGCAGAGCACAGGATCCAAGACAGCACGGATTCACAGTAGGAAGGTCATGTCAAACAAATGTACAGTCAATTCCACTTGTATGCCTCACCCTGGGAATACATGAATTTGGGCATACAAGTGGAATGGCATACAAGCGGGAGAGCGAGTTTTGATTAGTTGTCGGCATCACAGTAGCTGTACAGAAATCGAGGTTTTATTAGAACGGTCCTAGCATCTTGGGCCATATTTACAGAAAGAGACAGCATGATAATTGTGCTATTTAACTTAACCACAATTAAATTAAAAAGAAATGCAAGCTAGAATCAGAAAAAAAGTTCACAGTTCCCTGTGCTCACATAGTTCAGCGCCCAGCTCACTCTCTCACTCTCATTCATGTAAGCCAAGTTAGCGGTAACACAGTCAGTTTCAGATAGTACACAGTCCTGCTTTAATCACCCTGAGATTGGCATTTGTTTCATACCTTTGGATGTGTCTTTTCAAAAGTTTAGAACCACTCGTAGCCATGGCTTTCTCTGGAAGCCACATACCGACGTATGGAGCCAATTGGAATTGGTTGGAGCACTCTCCTCATCAAACCTAATTAAAAGCTTAGTGCAACAGCTGCAGTCAAGCAAGTTAACACCTAATTAGGTGATTAGTGACTGGCTGAGTGCAACCAAACTAGCCCATTCACCTTACAAAAAGAGGCATACGACCGAAAATGAGGTGGCATACAAGCGATTATTTTAACATTGTTTACATAGGAAATGAATCAGGACACCGTAGAAAATGACATTTAAGCAGAAAAGGCATACATCCGAAAGGCATACAAGTGGAATTGACTGTAATTGATTTCTTTGACTGGGTGACTAAGGTCATGGATCGGGGAGCGGTGGATGTGGCTTACCTGGATTTCAGTAAGGCATTCAATACCGATCCACATGGGAGACTTGTGAACATGTTGGGCAGCCTGGGAGTGGGTCACAAGGTGGTAAGCTGGGTTAGGAACTGGTTGAGTGATAGAAGACAGAGGGTCATGGTAAATGATGCTCAATCTGAGGAAAGGAGGGTGACCAGCGGGGTGCAACAGGGATGAGTTCTGGGCCCAATCTTGTTTAATGTCTTCATAAGTGACATTGCAGAGAGGTTAGAGGGGAAGGTGTGCCTCTTTGCGGATGACACTAAGACCTGCAACAAGGTGGAAACTCTGGGAGGGGTGGAAAAAATGAGGAGGGATGTAGGTAAACTGGAGGAATGGTCCATAGCGTGGCAGCTGAGATTTAATGAGAAAATGTGCGAAATCATGCATTTGAGGCACAAGAACCCAGGAGAGGATTACATGGGGGGGGGGAGACTGACGGTCACCAAACAGGAAAGGGATTTGGGGGTAATCATATATGATGACCTAAAGGTGGCCAGACAATGTGCCATGGCTATGGGGAGAGCCAGTGGGATGCTGTGGTGCATAGGGAGAGGTATCTCCAGCAGAAGGAAGGAGGTGGTGATGCCACTGTACAGATCATTGGTGAGGCCTCATTTGGAATAAAGTGTCCAGTTCTGGAGTCTGCATCTTCATAAGGACATTGACAGGGTGGAGGCAGCTCAAAGAAGGGAAATGAAGATGGTGCAGGGCCTGCACCGAAAGTCATATGAGGAG
The DNA here is from genome assembly GCA_016271365.2 of Neoceratodus forsteri. NCBI lineage: Eukaryota > Metazoa > Chordata > Ceratodontiformes > Ceratodontidae > Neoceratodus > Neoceratodus forsteri. The sequence goes on from JADMNL010000025.1 coordinate 132,659,649, forward strand.
AGACTGGGAGACCTCAATATGTATACCCTGTAGGAGAGGACAGACAGCGGAGATATGATAAGAAACCTACAAATGTCTAAAAGGCATAAATAGGGTACCAGAGGGTAGCATCTATTAGAAAAGAAGATGTCCAGGAACAAGGGGGCATGACATTAGGGTGGAAGGGGGTAGACTAAGGGGTAGCATAAGGAAGTATTTCTTCACAGAAAGGGTTGTGGATGCATGGAATAGACTCCCAGAAGAGGTGGTGGGGGCAAACACTGTGGGGGAATACAAGCATGAATGGGACAGGCATAGTGGAACCCTAGCAACTGGAATGAGGAGGTAAAGCCAGAGATCAAGCAGGGTCTTCAGCTTTTATGGTAGGCAGGGAAAATGGGTAGACTAGATGGGCCTAGTGGTCCTTATCTGCTGTCAGTTTCTATGTTTCTCTGTTTTCTTTCTATTTCTGTACTGTAGGAGCTGACTGTCATTATTATTTTATTATTACTGGTTATATAAAATAATACACAGATGTTAAGCATATTCAAACTGTGTAATACACATGTGATAATACATGTATATCATTGAATATGTTTCTATGTTTTATGTCTTATCACCCATGTATGTGGAGTTGGCTGCACACTCACTCTAAAATCTGCTGTACCCATTTTGCTCAACTCTAAACTGCCATTCAGAATACCACCTGATGGCATATTTTGGCAAAACATAAATTTCCATCTCAACCCTATATGAAAAACTAGCTTTTTTCAACCCTATACTGGCTTTTCTCTCTAATCCCTTATTATTTCAGCTCTCTTGAAGGTGTCCATGGATACGGCTCATTGATTTACAAAACACAACACCTTTCACTGCTCACAGTTCTGTTATTGGAGCTCCATTCAGCTCTGTTAAAACACTGCTGTGTTTTTCTGTAAACTTTAAACAACTGTTTGGTTACATACAGTTATTGAAAGTTAACATGAAGCTGAACATTTAATGAAGACTTTTATTCAATACACTCTGCATAGGTGAGTAACCAAACTGAGTTTTTCTTTCAAGGATTCATAGTTTTTTTTTCCAGACCAAAACCATTCTAACCAGTAACTATAAAAAATAAAACATGGGAAGTGGTGTCACAATTTATTATTTCTTACATACCTTCTGTGTATGATGTAAGCGTTAACACACAACAGGGTATGGGTTAGTCTATGATAAACACACGCCTAGGGGTGTAGTGAGGCATAACACCACAGGCCAAGTGCCTTACTGCCCCAAGAAGTGCATATATCACAGACTAACCCACACCCGGGAGTGTGGTATTGTGCTTATAAAATGGATATATGTTGAAAAACAATCATACTGTTTAAAATTAATTACTAAATATTACAAAAAATGTCTAATTGTAAGCTACATTTTTCCCATTCACTAGGGGCACTGTGCTGTGCCAAGTTGCATGTGACTGCCTTTTGAGACCGCACCAGGTTGCTACACTAGGCCACTGGCAAGACTACGATTTTCTTCTGGTTTTGCCAGCCGCATGCTATCATCTGCAGTACAGGCTTTTGTCTAAGTGCTGGCCCTCTACTGTAACCACAGATTGGGAGGGAGGTCAAGAGAGCACAGTTGGCTCAGCAGCAGTCTATGTAATGGAAAGAAGAGTGAGCAGGTCAGGAGGAAGAGCAAGAGGGATTTTAAAACAAACAAAAAATATTTCTTGCATTATCAAATTAGTTTATGAGGGTTAAAGCGAGCAACTCCCTAAAAAAAATCATGGCCCAATAATTTTTAAATGTCCTATCCCATAGTACATGGATTCCCTTTGTAAAGTGGAAACAGGTACTGGCACTTGTTTTATCTCTACTATACTATGCCTGAAGTCCTGTCTAAGACAATTAGATTCCAGGACTGTCTTTACCCATTTTATAAGTCTTCATAAACCTCTCCAGCTTTGCTCCTATGGTTTACAAACATGACACACCTCAGGTTTGTCAAAAAGTATCATAACACACCACTTCCCATAAATTATTTTCTGTTTTGTTAATAGTACAGTGCTTTACTTTTAAAAAGGCACATCACAAATGCTCTATACTTTTATCAACCTACCTACCTGTCCAGTCATCTGTCTGCCCATTCATGTCTGTCTACCAGTCTATCTATCTGTATATTTATCTATGTATACACAGCTGTTTGAAAAATGAAATGCTATTCAATTATGAATCCTACCAAGTGTTTTAATCCACACCAAGGGGATATACCAAAGAAAATATCACATCCATACATTCATATGATTATTGGGACGTACTATGTCACTGCTAAAGCACATCATTCATAGGAAGGTACTGCATGCACATTTTGTGATGTGCTCTCCTCTTAGTTTCCCCGAAAGGTGATAGAATAGAGTTAAACCTTTGCATGCTGTCTCTTTTGATTACAAAACAAGTGGAAATACATTTGGCGATGTTAATTAGCTGGTACAGGGAAGCCCTGATTTGGAGAAGCGTTATTATTGGCTGTGGACACAGTTGCTTACCCACGTTCCCAGCCAGAGGAAAGGAACAACCTTGGCTGACTTGTAGGGAATGAAGGGAGAGCAATATCTTGTTGAGGGGAGAAAATATTAAGAAATACCTGCCCAAGGTGCTTTGGTCAAAGAACTGCACAACAGCTGCCTGCAAGCAGACAACAGCCTTATGGCCAACCCTTGAACTAGCTAGCCCAAGCTATGAACTGGAGTTCATAGCTCACAAGGATGTGTTGAATTGAGGCTTAGATTCGGTGTTAAGCCAGTATGACAGAGAGGAAGGGGAGTACCAAAGGCAAGGCAAGGAAAGAGAACCTGGTAGGCCTGCTCAGTTCTAAGGTTTCCTGAAGAAACCTTTGCTCTGCAAATAGCAACCTACTGGAAATTCCCCAGATACATACCAGTTTTGATAAAAGATCATTTAGGTTCTCAGTACCCTACTACTGGTGCTTGTTATCTGAAAATCTGACCACCAGCACAACCTAGAAAGGTTCAAGGAGGTCTAAAAGTGTACATGTTGTAGCACAGCCACTGCAGCTGTTACCTTGAACTACTACGCTGACCCAAGAGACACGTTTCTATGCACTAGATCTTAAACTGAATGAACTGCTCTAATTATAGTGAGATGAATGACCCTATGGTTATGTTGACCCAGACTACTTATCTTTTTTTTTTACACTTTCATTTTTATCCCCACCTTACAGCTCCCTCGTTCCACTCCTTCAGACCCTGATCATCCCGTAGATCCCTCCCACAGAATCTGCCCCTAGAGTGCCAGGCTTACTCCATTGTCCCTCCTACCTTACTCCTCTCTCTCTCTCTTTAGAGTGCCTGCATAACGGGGTCTGCCCTGCGGGTAGGTGATCCGAGGCTTGGATCGGTCGTCATCTTGGACTGAGAGAGTTTTTTCTGTTTTCTCCCTTAGTCCCTCCTTCCCCTGAGGGTGTCGGCATGTAGGATGAAAGTCCAGACAGACGGAGTGCTAGCACATGCCGCTGTCAAATGCCCACAACATCCTCCCCTACCCAACTCTCGAAGAGCCACCTGTGCTCCGATGCCCGTGCTTCCACAGGCATAGGTGCGTCGGGTGCTCAGGGCACCCCAGGAACCCACCCCATGAGGAGGAGAGCATCTGTTGGGGTGCTCGATCCTCCTCCCACCTCTGACCCCAAGTCCGTTCCCCGAACCCAGGTCACAGGCATGATGCGAGATATGGCGTCCAGCGCCTCATCCCTCAGTGCCACCGGGCTGGCTCAGATTACTCATCATTAATCTGTCTGTTGTCTACAACTTGCCTGTCTACTTAAACATCTGTCCGATCCCTCAGACTCTGCTTTGTGACAAATTTTTTGTGTGATTATGTTGTAAATATGCATTCCTTTCTGTACCACTGATCTGATGTGTTCCTCTGTTCTTGATTTATTGTAAACTGTTGTAATATATATGCAGCATGTAACTAATACTGGGTCATCCCTTTAAAAGGGACCTCTGGTTTCAGTGGGTTTACCCGGTTACCAAAATGATATAAATAAACTTTATTTACTGTTTGTAAAATGGGCCATGAAGATCCTGTATCCTCATTGGTCATAACAGGTCATGTACCTGTTATTTTCTTACAACTGCACACCTTACTCAAACTGAATATTTTTTTTACAAGTAAGAGCCCATTGTATAAGTGCAATAACACACTTCAGGGTGTGCTGTCATATGAGAATGATGCACTTCTTGGGTGGTTGTGGCATTTGGCCATGCATTTTACCTATCAACCATGTGCATTATTCTCTTACAACTGCCCACACCTGTTACTGTATATGTTATCCTTTACACATAGCACTGCTTTACAAAGGCACAGAGCATGTTGTCATTTAAAATACCATATAAAACATAATATCCTAAAAAGGTAGAATAACATGTCTGCATCATCACAATAAATAGTACCTCAAATCCAAGAGAAATTACAGAAACAAAGGAAAGGTTGGGCCAGATGGCAAAGAGAAGGATTGTGATGTTATCAAGCATTGTTAAAACTGCCTTGCCATGGTTAGCAACTATACAGATATGCAAATGATCCATGCACAATCGTTAGGGATTATAATTTATAGAATAATGTAGCTGGCCCAGTGGCACAGAGGGCTGAGGCACTGGACACCTTACCTCTTGTCACACCAGTGATCTGGGTTCGAATGCAGACTCGGGTCATCGAGGAGCCAGCATGGGGGGGGGGAGAAGAGAGCAGGATTGAGCAGCCATGGGGCACCTCACCTCTCTCGGGGTGGTCGTTGCTCTCCCATAGTTCTGCTGCCACTGGATGTAGGTCCCGTGGCTAGCATAGGCATGAGGGAGCAGCAAGTTGTGGAAGGATGTCTCAAGCCACAGCGTGCGCATGCATCCACATGTGCGTGCACGGCCGAGAATGGGGGTGAGCAAAAAAAGGGTAAAAAATATGGCACTTAGAATATCCATGGAAAGTAATTATTGAATAACGCATGGGCAGCCATTCATAACAAGGCTATGTTTCAGCTGAGGGGTGAGATGACACCATAAACCTCAACAGCAAAGCTCAAGATGTCTCCATGATGTCATCTCACCCTGAGATGGAAACATCAGCCCTGTTGTACATTTATTAGTTTATTTATTTCAAAAGTTTTGCCAGGAGCTACATACTGAGCTTGTAACTGCTCATTTCTAGATGCATCCTGGGGGTATGGGGCAGGGGAGTACACAATACAGGATGTGCAAGTCAAAGTACATAATGTAATGAGAATAGAAATAAAACTGCAATACAATAAGAAATAATTACAATAAAATAAATGTCAAAATACATAGCAGTGTACAGTCACAAATTACAGAGAGTTAGTGTAAGACAAAATAAAGATGAACACTATGCAAAATTAAGGCACAAGTGCAATACAGTACTGGGGTAAAACTGCAAAACAGAACTGGTAGTGATGCCAGATAGAAGCAGATTACCACCACCCTGGCTGTTAAGGTCTAAGCGCTGACAAAGCTAGTACAGGAGAAAAGCTAAGGAGTTATGACTTATGAGTAGCTGATTTAGGTGCAGTTAGCCTTGGGGGTAGGTAATTGCTGACAGCTGGAGGGGGGGCGAGGGAGGCAGCAACATCATGGAAGGGCAGGAACAGGGGTCTTGGATCAGCAACAGTTGCAGGAAGAGGTAGTAAAGTCACAAATAAAGGTCTTGAGGGAGGAAAAGGATGTATCTGGGTGTTTAGACAAGGGAGGAGAAGATCAGAGGTTAGCAAAATGATACCAGAAAGTAGCTTGGCCCATGGAAGTTTTCCCAGAGGGGAGAGAGAGAGGGGGGAGGGAAGGAAGACAGTATTCTGGAGGGGGTAGGTGGAAGGAGGTGGGGGAAGGAAGGAGGATAGAAAGGTGAGGAGGAGAGAGCAAAATCAGAATTTGGAGGTGATGATGGCACTGTGAGTTATATGACTGGTATCGAGGGAAGGGAGGGAGAGGGAGGAGTAGAGAGAGCAGTAGTGTGTACAAGATGGGATAGTCCAAGGCAAAATGGAAGAAAAAGTGAAAGAGGGGGTCCAGTCTGGCAAGGGTGGACTTGGGAGCGACGCTGTGGTTAATGTCACCATTGTTGAAGAAAGGGAGAATCATCTTAGTGATTAGCTCCCAATGGGCAGAGAGAGGGATGCTGACTTTGTTCCTATAGAGCGTGGCCAGTTTGGGGGTAAAGCCTGAGATGGATAGCAGCAATGTGAGTGGAGTTAAGGTACCTGCCCTACCAGATACCAAAGTACTTGAAGGAGGAGACATTCTCAGTCACAGTTCCATCAAGGGTGAGGAAGTGCGGGGAGAGGTTGGTGAACAAGGTTTGATTGGAATTAGCGCTGAACACTAAAAGTCCTCTTGGAGATGGGCAGTAAAAGCAGCAGCAGAGGAGACGTAGGCAAACAGCACAGTGTTGTCTGCATACATGTGGGTATATGCAGAGAAACAGGTGGAAAGGTGCTCATTTAAAAAGAGTATGGGGCCTAGGAGAGAAACTTTGGGAACATCAGAGCAGATTAGAAGTGGAGGGGAATGGATGTTTCCATATGGACAGCTTGTGACCTGCCCGCTAGAGTGGAACCATCTGATAGAGGAGGCAGAGAGCCCCACTGCCTTAAATTTGTCTAGGTGAACAGGGTGTGACACTGTCAGAGGCTTTGGCCAGGTCGACAAAGGTAGTAATTTGGCCCTGGTCCTTACCCTTTCCCATAAAACCGGTTCATGCAATTATCCAGGCTGTGTGTGGGTGATGATGTGCGATATGGCCGCCACCACACATTCAGTCACTTCACTACCAGTCTAGCATTGCTTGTAAAGCTCTTTGGGATACACTGTGTATGAAAAGCACTATAAAAATACTGATTCTTCTTCTTCCTCTTCTTCTTCTTACCAGACAGGATGAAGTCAGTGAGTCGGAGGAAGGAGGTAGATGTGGAGTGGGACTTCCTGAAGCTAAACTAGAAAGGAGTGAAAAAGGAGGAGTCGAGTAAAGGGTTGAACTGTGAGAGGACAAGATGTTCCTGGAGCTTGGTCAGTGTAGGGAGGACAGAAATGGGATGAAAGTTACCAGGAGAGGAAGGATCACCCTCTTTTTGGAGGGGGATGACAGTAGCCCACTTCCAGGCATAAGGGACAGAGGCAGAGGAGGAGGAAAAGGAGAGGTTAAGGAGGAGGGTAATAGGGAAGGTGATGGCTGGTGCAGAAGCTTGTGGTGAAGGTCCTCTTGGCTACTATACTTGTTGGGGTTAAGAGCCAGAAGAGCCTTAAGAGGCAGAGAGAGTGATAGAAGAGGAGGAGTGTGAGGGAAGAGTGGAATGAGTACCCACCTCTTGGTGGCTTGCGTTGAGGTTATCAGCCTGGTCCTAGCTGAGATAGTCTGGTGTTTGTTAGAGACAGGTATGTTCCCTGACACCCTGAAGGAGGTGGTGGTGACATCTCTCCTTAAGAAATCCTCTCTTGACCCAGACTGTCTCGCTAACTACAGACCTGTCTCTAACCTTCCCTTTGTGGGTAAGGTTATTGAAAAGGTAGCTGCACTGTAGCCGGAGAACCACCTTACCATCCACAACCTCTACGATCCTCTCCAGTCCGGATTTCTGAAGAGGCATCGTACCGAGACGGCCCGAGTTCGGGTACTCACTGACCTCGTGATAGCGAGAGATCAGAAGAGCCATTCCATCTTGATTCTCCTTGATCTTTCCATAGCATTTGACACTGTGGACCATGCTGTGTTATTTAGAGTGCCTGCGGCTTATTGTGTACTGTCCAGTACAGTCCTCAAGTGGTTCCACTCTTTCCTCACTGGCAGGTTTCAGAAAGTGGTGTCAGGGATTTATTCTTCTGACCTGTTCTCTGTCTTGTGGGGTGCCGCAGGGCTCTCTTTTATCACCCATGTTGTTTGCGGTGTATATGCTGTTGTTGGGAGACATTGTAAGGTGATATGGGTAGAGTTTTGACTGCTATGCAGATGATACTCAGCTATACATGTCCTTTGTGTAATTGTGCCCGAGCAGGATGGAGCTGTCTCGATATTTAATGACTGCCTCGCTGAGGTTCAAGACTGGATGAGTGCCAACTGGCTGAGGTTGAACCCTGACAAGACTTAGGTGTTGGTTGTGGACCCAGGTCATCAGGTGGAGGGGCTTTCAGTTGGATGGCCTTCTGGGCTTTGGCTTGGGGGCAGCCAGCTGATGACCTCTGATTGTGTGTGAAATCTGGGCGTTATTTTTGATGAGGGGTTGACACTTAGATCTCAGGTGTTGTCCGTCGTCAAGACCTCATTTTACCATCTAAGGAATATCGCCCAGATAAAGCACCTGGTTCTGCCTGATGACCTTCCAACTTTTGTCCACACCTTTGTGACCTCTCGCCTTGACTATTGCAACTCCCTCTACCTAGGACTACCGGGGGTTGATATCCGCCGCTTACAGCTGGTGCAGAATGTGGCTACGGGGCTGCTGACTGGTCTTCCTTGATCTTGCCATGTCACACCTGTGCTCTGCAGCCTGCAGTGGCTGCCTACTCAGTGGCAGATCACATTCAAGGTTGGCTTGCTGACCTATAAAGCCCTACACTGATAGGGACCGTGTTACCTGCAAGATCTTCTTTGCCCCTACCACCCTCTCCGCCCATTCCACTCTGCCAATGAGGGATTGCTAGAAGCTCCCATGGTCCTTTTGAAGACCTCAGGTGCCAGGGCTTTTGCATTTGTGGTCCCTACCCTGTGGAATCCTCTACCTCGTCAGATAAGAGAGTGCATGACTGTGGAGAGTTTAAAATCTGCACTAAAGACACATCTTTATAATCTTGCTTACCCTGAGTTTTGATGAATTGCTGATGTAGATATGTATCTTATTATTTATGGATATTTTAATTTTAGAGTTTTATCAGTGCACAAGTGCTTTTATCCTTTGGCAAATTGAGCTTTTTATAAATAAAGTGAGTTGAGTTGAGTAGGAGAGGGGCAGGGGGAGAAAAGTGCACAGGTGGCAGAGAAATAGTTGAAAGAAGCAGCAACAGCAACAGGGTCAGTGACGTAGGAGTTGCAACCTTGAGGAAGGGCAGGGAGGACCGGGTTTGGGGGGAGAAGAGGGAGTGGATGACTTTCCAGAACTTGGAGGGTGAGTAAGGTTGTTCTAGAGTGTGGATGTGAAGTACTCAGGTTTTGCAAGTCTAGTGGCTTTGGTGCAAGCATTGTTAAGGGTCTGGTATTTTAGCAGGATGTCAGGGGATCTGGTGATCTTATAGGAGTGCCAGGCTAGATCATGAGCTCAAAGGCAGGCCAGCCAGTAAACAGAGATCCAGGGAAGGTGGGAACCTCATATCTTGGGTTTCCTGAAAGTGGTATGGTGGTCCTAGACAGCCATACATTTGTTCTGGAAGGAGTCGAGGGCCAACCTGATGTTCATATATGGTTGCCCATGCATTATTTTGTATAGTATACGTTTGTTTTTAATTCATTTACCTTCTTTCTAACTCTGTCTTGAACTCTGATCAAATAAACAGAAAACAGGATAGGATTAAAAACATTTAATGTAATTTAAGTAATAGCAACATGAGCTGGCAACATTTCTAGTAACTCATCTTTCAACAGAAAATTCACTTATGGTGTTTTCAGTTTTGTGGATACATTCATTACATGAGGAATCTACAGTGTAGGTAAGCATGACAGATCTTAATAGACTACTAATAGACCAGCGCAAGTCCTGAGCTGTTAGTTGTTGCCTATAATAAGGCTATTTCTTCAGCTCATGACCTGATTGCTCCTGCCTGTGTTTGCACCCTTCCGCTTCACCCTCGGGCACCTTGGTTTGATGGGTCTCTGAGGGAGTTGCGGAGGTTGGGACATAGGTTATAAAGTTGATGGCGGAAATCCCCCTTGGATGCCGACCGTCTTATTTTGTTAGAGCATTATCAACTGTATCAATCAGCGATTTCCCGTAAGAAGGCAGAATTCCAGTCCAGGGAGATCGCCGTTGCTCGGAATCGACTGGCTCAGCTCTTCCGAACTATGGACAGGCTGTGCAACCCAGCCTGTCTTCAGCTCCATCGAGTCTTTTCACAAATGGAGTGTGATGAGATCGCTCGATTCTTTGTGAATAAGGTGGCCGACATCAGGCAGGAGATCCCTCAGACTCATTCTATAGGGGATGATGTTGTTGGTTGGTGCTCAGTCACCATGCCCTGTGTTTCCTGGAGTACCTTTGACCTGCCAGAGTCCATTGTTATTATGAGGATTGTCCAGGGGATGCACCCCACGGGCTGTAGTTTAGACCCGGGCCCTACTTCCCTGATTTTGGATTGTAGTGACATCATTGGCCTGGTCTTAGCTCAGATTGTCCAGTGCACCTTGGAATCGGGTGAGTTTCCAAGCTCCCTGAAAGAGGCGGTGGTGGCACCTCTTCTGAAGAAAGCTTCTTTGGACCTGGATACTCTAGCGAACTACAGACCCATCTCAAACCTTCCTTTTGTGGGAAAGGTTATCGAGAAAGTTGTGGCAACTCAACTGGAGAACCATTTAACCATCCATAATATGTATGAACCTCTCCAATCGGGCTTTCGCAAGAGGCACAGTACTGAGACTGTTCTGGTTCAGGTGCTCAATGATCTCCTGATGGCAAGAGATTGGAGAAACCGTTCCATCTTGGTACTGCTGGATCTCTCTTCAGCCTTTGACACTGTGGACCATGGGGTCCTGCTGAGCACCTGAGGTCCATCTGTGGGCTGACTGGTAAAGTGCTCAGATGGTTTTCATCTTTCCTCACCGGTAGAACTCAGAGAGTTGTCTCAGGAATGTCTTCTTCCGAGTCTTTCTCTCTGCCTTGTGGGGTGCCCCAGGGCTCGGTGCTGTCCCCCATGTTGTTTGTAGTGTATATGCTGCCCCTCAGAGACATTGTAAGATGGTATGGGCTGAGGTTTCACTGCTATGCTGATGACACCCAGCTCTACCTGTCTTTTGCCCCCGACCAGGTTAGTACTCTCTCGGTATTTAACAACTGCCTCGTTGAAATCCAAGATTGGATGAATTCTAGCGGGTTAAAGTTGAACGCAGGAAAAACTGAGGATTTGGTGGGGGACCTGGGTCGTAGGACATAGGGGTTGAGGACTGATCTGCCCTCTGGCTTATTTTTTGGGGGCGCTCAGATCCTTACCTCCAAACAGGTGCGTGACCTGGGAGTGATCCTTGATGATGGGCTGACCCTTCATCATCAGGTGTCGGCAGTTGTCAAGTTATCCTTTTATCATCTTAGGAACATTGCCAGGATCAAGCACCTTGTTCCGTCCAGTGATTTGCCCGTTTTGGTCCATGCCTTTGTGACCTCGCGCCTCAACTACCGCAACTCCCTTTACTTTGGACTTCCTGGGGTTGATATCTGCCGCTTGCAACTAGTGCAGAACACTGCTGCACGTTTATTGACTGGGGTATCAAGGAGATCTCATATTACCCCAGTGCTGCGTGATCTGCACTGGCTGCCAGTTCAGTGGTGGATCACCTTTAAGGTAGGCCTGTTAACCTACAAAGCCCTACATGGACTTGGTCCTGACTACTTGAAAGAGCTTCTGACTCCTTATACCTCTGTATGACAGCTCCGCTTGGCTGACGAGGGGTTGCTAGAAATTCCGAGGATTAGCTTAAATTTATCTGGGGCTCGCACTTTTATGTTTGCTGCCCCAGCCCTCTCGAATTCTCTGCCCTGTCAGCTACAGGAGTGCAGGACAGTGGGGAGCTTTAAACAGGCACTGAAGACATTTTTATGGAGCAAAACTTTTCCTGACTTTCTGTGATTTTATCTATATTTATAGAATTTTGTATGTACCTGTGAAGTGCCTTGATACTGTGAAAGGCGCTCAATCAAATAAAGCTATTATTATTATTAAACTATTATTATTAAAAGACGTGAGATTCTGTGTTGTTGAATGTCAGTAGTGAGGTAGTGTCTGTGGTACAACAGCAATCTGACATCATTGTTGTGGTACAACAGTATCTGATTGTGTATGGATTTCCATACATAACACTAAATCATATACTACAGTATATGCCATCTGGACTCTCATTAGTCAATCACATTACTCAAATCATAGCACATTCCAGGGCCCATTTTGTAAGGCTAACATATTAACTTGGGGGCATCCAAGGAGCAAACTGCAGTATTTCATAAGGGGATCCTTCAGGTAGCAAGGATCCAGTCCATGTAGGGCATTAAATGTTATCAAGAAAACCTTGAAGGTGATATGCCACTTCACTGATCACTAATTGGTATAGACTCATTACCTGAGGTATGACTGGTTGATAAATTGAGGCTGATATCACTCAATTTGCTATGAAATGGATTCCTAATGATTTGCAATGTATCTTTAAATGCTTACTATAAAAAGAGAGTAGGCAAGCCTCAAGCTCCGCCCCGTAATGAATCGTCATGCCTTGGACCCAAAGTGCCAGAGTTTTCTTGCTACTGCTTTAACTTTCTTATGTGAACATGTACATCTAATAAATTATTCTTGGCAGTCTTTCTGTTTGCATGTTGACTACCTGGAGTACACTGTTCTTGTGTTTTGGCTATTGATGTTTTCCACTAGTGTACCTGCTGTCCATTAATATGCACACGGCTGCAGTGTGGTTCCACTTCATCGGTAGCCAGTTCATGCAGCACTGCCATAATATGACCTAAAGTGCTTGAGAAAGATAGCCATGCTGCCCCATTCTGTACCAGATGTAGGTGGTGCATCACACCTCCAGGAAGCCCTAGGTACAGGGAGTTGCTATAGTCTAAGTGGGATGCCAGGAAGGCAAGTAACAATTTGACCAAGTCAGCTTCTGTCAGGTATGGCTTCAACCTGGCAATATTTCTTTAATGGAGAAAGCTGTTTCGAACTACAGCTGCCACTGGAGGGTCATGGTGTCAGCCCTGTAGTTTATTTTTTTTTTTATTTAAAATTTTGATACAGGATAATTACAATAACACTCAAGTCTCATTTGTGGAACATCCTGACACAAAGACAATACAGAAAAAAATAAAAAACAAACTACACAAAGGTGGCTTGTCAGCAAAAGGGTAGTGCTACTGCCGCAACGCTGGTGACCTGAGTTTGAGAACAAACTTGAGTCATTGAGGGCCTGCTGGGAGAGGAGGATCGAGCAACCCAGAGGATGTTCTTCTCATCCTCTTCCTCCTCCTCTAGGGAGGGAAGGTTGTAGCTTCTGCCTTGTGATTGCCACCTGGGTGACTAGAGGTGGTAGTGCAAGCAGGGGCCCAAAATCAGGGAAGGGAGATGTCGATGGTGCTGGATGCATGACGCACTTCTGGTGGGTGTATTACGCAGCTCATGGACTGTCAGTGTCTTGAGGGCAGGGAGAAAAAAAAGGAAGGATAGTCCCTCCAGCCAGCAGAATGACATCACTCATGCTCTGCAGGCCCCACACGGCTGAGCTTGACACCTGAACTCCAGACCAAACTTGAACTTTGGTGGTGGCAAGGCCCATCCCATCAACCCCACTCTCGGGGGTAAGCCAGGGAGGAACATGGAGTGAAGAAGTAAGTCTTAGAGAAGGTGGGTGACAGTGCTGAGTGGGAAGACAGCTAAAGAGGTCATGCTGGGGAGTGGAGAGTACTTCAGTAAGAAAAAAGCAACATGTAATTGTCCAGTTGAGTGACTTTCAGGTTTTTAGCCATATCCATATCTTGCAGGGGTGTGCCATTTAAAGACAGAATAACAAAATTATCATCAATCATTGTTGATGGATGAGGGTTCAGTCTGCTCAGTAGCACCTCCATTTTGCCAGGGCTCAGGGTTACCCAGCTTATGGCTATCCAGTCACTTATGTCAGACAAACATTTGTTGATCACAGTTACTGGATCTATCCTGTCATATGCAAGCAACAGATACAGCTGAGTATCATCTGCATACCCGTGAAACTCTAAGTTGTACCATCTAGCAGTCTCACCCATGGACAGCATGTACTCTGCTAATGGAATCAGGGACACAGAATGAAACCCTGAGTCACACCACAGCTAATTGTAGTTGGCTTTGACGAGAATGCACCCATCATTACGTACTGTTCTCTTTGAGTCAGAAAGGACTCAAACCAATACAGCACTGTTCCAATGAATCACCCATAGTAATCAAGGTGATCCATCAATGCCTGATGGTCCACAGTGTCATATGCTGAGGAGCAATCAAGGAGAATAATAACTGATTACTCACCTTTATCTTTCGCCAAAAAAGAGATCATTCAGCATTTTAGCAAGATTAATCTCAGGGCTCTGCTGAGTTTTGAAACTAGACTGTAGTGACACAGATATGTCAAAGCATTTCAGTTAAGCCTCATACTGCAGTGCTATCACCTTCTTATTCATCTTTCCTAAAAAGGGGAGGTTTGACACAGGCCTGTAATTAGCAAGACCCTTGGGTCCAAAGATGGCTTTTGAGTAGGGGTTTTACCACTGCTCTCTTCAGGAGGAAAGGAAAGAAGCCCTCTTCAAGGGAAAACTAGATGATTCCAGTCAATACCAGACACCAGGTGTCTTGACAACTATTGCCCCAAATCTAGAATACAGTTTGGGGGTCACTTTCAGGCTAACACCTGGGATGCCTGTTTATTAGTAATACGCTGAACCTCAACCCACACTCTTGGGGTGCCCACAGTATCACCACCCCACCATCACCCAGCAAAACTTGCCACCTATTGAAATCCCGACCCAGATAGTTTACACACTGCCAAACTCTTTGCATCTTTGTACATTAATGACTTCTCCAGACATGATGCAACCTGTCCATAGTGCACCTTCAGAGCGAGTCTGTTCTCCATTCTAACCCTCTTTACCCCAGTGCTTTCAAATGACTAAGCTTATCATATCCATGGTAAGCTCTGGCAGAAGGCCATGGGGTGGAAAAGGATGAAAATGAAGATGTCCTCAGCTGATGAGAGCCACACTATAACTCTACAATGCCCACTTGACATCTTATATAGAAACATAGAATGTGATGGCAGATAAGGACGGCTTGGCTCACCTAGTCTGCCCATTTCACTACCTACTGGATAAGCTGCAGATCTTAGTTAACCAACAGTCTACTTCCTCCTACCCACTGTCACGAGCCCCTGACCCACAAACATTGGGCAGCCCAGCAGAACCTCCTGTTTGCAAGAAAGGATGCCCCTTTTTAAGAACTTGTGAGCGGGTGTAAGGGTTCAGGAAGACTTCCCAACCTTCCTTTTCCCAGTGGGAGGGTGGATTCTGTAGTTTCGAGTTCCCTTGACTCTGCACTACTTTCAGTATTTGAATCCCACCACTACCACTGGTTACGTCTTGCCTAATTAATTTTATATGATAGCTGAGCAGTTCTATCTTTCAGGCACACAGTCTTTTCAAAACCCTTCTGTTTAAAATGTTAAATCACACAACCAGACCCCAGGCAGAGTTGATGAGAAAATCATAAAAGTTTACTTAAAATAAAAGCAATACAGAAAATTCTACAGTTTGGAAGAACTTTAAAATGCAGACAATATCAAAATTAAAACTGGATGGTTTACAGAAAACACTAGATACTGTTATTCTAAGCTGTACCTTGTTTTGACGTTAGAGTTCAGATAAGATTTTAAATGTTCTTGTGGAGATGTGTCCTTAAACAACAATCTTGCAGCAAGGTTGTAATCCAAATCAGATTCCTCTGAAATGTCCTTTTTAAAAAGACTTCATGTGCTTCCATGATACAAAGTCTTGGTTTCCAAAATTCTGACTTAAAATCAGAATTATCTGTTCCGTATGTGAAAAGTCCTAATTTCCACACACTCAGGTCTGGTTTTAGAGATTTTTCCAGGCCTACACATATACTTCTGGATTACAAGTATATGCCAGCTGGTCACACTATCTGACTTCCAGCTAAACCGTTTCACAACTGCTCTTAATCCCAAAAGTGTGTCTCATAAATACATGCTGGTCATCTTCAAGCCACACCCACTGTGTGATGGAGTGCAACAGTTTACCTTTCCCTGTAGGCGTCACTGTGGTTCCATGTCAGGTTTCATGTCAACCCCAGTGACTTCTGGTCCATGCATTTGTCTAGACCTCTAACCCCTAGGTCACTACATTACCTTTCCCTGTCATGGAAAGTCACAGTGGGATATTTTATGCCTTCCTGGGTTATATACCTGTCTCCCTTATCTTAAGACATACCATCCACCTTAGCCATGAGAACAATTAATGCTATTTTTGTAAGTTCATTCTTAAAAGCCTTTTAAAGAGACAGTATCTTAATTCTAAAGTACATTACAGCATATAGAATATGAGCCCACATAAATGGCTGTAGGACTATCATGCAGCATTCCTCCCTCCTAAAACAGAACCTGGGGGGAACACACCTCTATTGGAGGCAGTTCTTCTCAGTTCTGCTATAGATCCAGTATGCAGGATAGGCCATCTGCGTTCCCATTCTGGGATCCAGGCCTATGCAAAATCTCCATGTCATAAGCCTGCAAGGCAATACTCAATCTCAGATATTTGCCTGCAAGGCAATACTCAATCTCAGATATTTTCCCATTTGGCCCAACCATATTAATGGATTGTGGTCTGTTTGGACCTAAAAATGCCTCCCATGCAGATATGGTTCCAGTTTTTTTAATGCCCAAACTAAGGCGAGACATTCCTTCTCCACTGTTGAATAGGCTTGTTCCTGTGGAAGCAACTTATTGCTCAAGTATACAATGGGGTGCTCTCTCCCCTGATTAGATACCTGGCTGAGGACTGCCCCTATTCCCACATGTGAGACATCCATCTGTACCACAAATGACCTGTTGTAGTCGGGGCTAGCCAGCACTGGGGCCCTACACAGTGAGGTTTTCAGCTGTGTGAATGCCTGCTCACAGTCTGCGTCCCATTTTACCCTCCTAGGCTTATTCTTTGTCAGCAATCCAGATAAAGTAGTGGTCAGAGAGCTGTAGTTGGGAACACATTTTCTATAATACCCTGCCATCCCATGAAAGCTCCTAACTTGTCTTTGGGTTTCAGGTGTAGGCCATGATGCAATAGCCTCTATCTTTGCTTGGTTTGGGCAAAGTTGGCCTCGCCCCACCACATGTCCCAAATAAGCGACCTCTGCCATGGCCACCTGACACTTTTCTGACTTAATAGTCAGACCTGTGGTCTGTATTCAGCCTAGCACCTCCCTCAGGTGTATCAGGTGTTTCTCCCAGCTATTGCTGAAGATAGCAATATCATCCAGGTAGGTGACTGCAAAGTCTTCTGTATCTGTAACACCTGATTTATTAACTGCTGGAATGTAGCAGGGGCATTCTTCATTCCAACGGGCATAACCTTGAACTCGAACAGACCGACTGAGATGTTGAATGCTGATTTTTCCCTAGCCCTGTCAGTCAGTTCCACCTGCCAGTACCCCTTTGTCAGGTCTACTGTAGTCAAGTATGTCACCCCTTCCAGTTTGTGAAGTAGTTTGTATGTGCATGGCATTGGGTGGACGTCAGATTTCATGATGGCGTTAAGCCAACGATAATCTATGCAGAACTGTGTATTCCCATCTGGTTTTGGTACAAGGACTACAGGTGAGGCCCAGGGGCTGTGGGATTTCTGGATCACCACTAGATCCAGTAGCTCCCCTACCTCCCTCCTAATGTCCTTGGGGATTGTCTCTGACACCTGTTTTATGCATGGGTGATTGGATCCCCATGTCTATGCTAGCGGTGTCTGTCCAGGCTTTGCTGTAAATAAAGTGGCAAAGTCTCGCAAGATGGTCCTCAATTCTTTGACCTGTCCAGGTGTTAACTGGGGTGACAGCATGATGGTCCCCACAGATGATGCCTGCTTGCTCTCAGCTAATAAGTCAAGAAGGGACCTTCCCCACTTAGCTCCTCTCCATGACTGCAAACTGAGAGTACCATGTCAGCCCTATTAAAATATGGCTTCATCATGTCCACATGATACATCATATGAATGTGTTTTTGGTCAGGTAACTCTACAATGTAATTAACATCGTTTACCTGCCAGACTACCTTGTATGGCCCTGCCCACTCAGCTTGTAGCTTTTTCTTTAGGACTGGGATCAGAACCATCACCTTCTGTCCTACCCCGTATGATCGAGCTCTGGCTCCATGATCATACCAGGTCTTTTGGTTTTGCTGGCAGCTGCCAGGTTGCTCTGGGCCATGCCTATAAGCTCCTTCAGTGTCTCCCTGAATTTTAACACATACTCCACTATAGGGTCCCCTGGTGGCATGCTTACCTTCCCAGTTCTCTCATATTAAATCTAGGGGCCCTTCATCCTGTGTCCATACAAGAGCTCGAAGGTCAAAAATTAAGTTAACTCTTGTGGCACTTCCCTGTAGACAAACAGCAGATGGGGCAGGTATTTCTCCCAGTCCCGCCCATGCTGTTCTGCAAATGCCATAAGCATAGCTTTTAGGGTCCCATTAAATCTCTCTATGAGACCATTGGCCTGTGGGTAGTAAGGCATTGTGTGCCTCTGTACGACACCACACTTCTCCCACAAGCACTTCATTAGGTCTGACATGAAGATACCTTCTCAGAGATAACCTCCAGTGGAAACCCAACATGGGAGAAAATCCCCAGCAAAGCGTCTGCCACCTTGTCTGCCTTAGTGGAGGACAGCGTGATGGCTTCGGGATAGCGGGTAGCATAATCAACAACTGTCAATATATACCTCTTCCCAGAGGAACTTGGGGTATTCAAAGGACCCACAATATCCATTCCAACCTTCTGGAATAGCTCCTCCACAAGTGGCAAGAGAATCAGGGCAGCCTTAGCTTTGCTTCTGGCCTTCCCTATTTCCTGACACCGGTGACAGGATTTGCAGTATTCCTTCACCTGCTTGGTAATATTGGGCCAGTAGAAACTGTGGGCTAAGCACTGCATAGTGCGAGCAATGCTCAGATGTCTGCACATGGGAATATCATGAGCTATCTTGAGCAATAACCCATGATACTCCTGGGGAACAACAAGCTGCCTGCCCATCACCCCTCTCTCTGTCCTGATGTCCTGTGTGTATAACAGTCCATTTTCCCAATACACCCAATGTTTTTCATCACCTCCCTGTGTCCCAGTAGACACTGCACAGGCCCTCAGCTTCTCTAAGCTAGGGTCTGTCTGTTGTGCTGCTGCTAAGTCTTCCCTCTTACCCAGAGCATGAGGCATGCCCCATCAGTTCCCAGGCTGAGGTCCATAGCTGTGGCAGTAGAGGACTCAGTATCACAACCTTCCCCCTCCCCCAGGCTATGTGTCACCCCTCCCTCCTGAGAGCAACCTTCAGTAACAGTTGGATTAACTGCCACTAGGGGAAGTTCCATCCCTCTGTTATTACCCTCTTTTACAAGAGCTACAGGTTGGCTGGCCTGTCTCCCAACCTCTCCTGTCTGAATTTCTGTGGTGTCCTGAAGATCACAGGATCCTCTGTTGTTTTGGTTCCTGGTCACACCACAAACCACTCCCTGTGAAATATCATTCCCCACAATGACATCCATAATAGGTTTTTCAGCTACAGCCACCTTCCTTACCCCTTCACCTGCATCTCCCCAATCCAGGGTAACACTGGCTAATGGGTAAGTTTTCCTTTCCCCAGTGTAATCCCTCACAGAGACAAACTGATTTGGCAGTATTTGTTCAGCCCCCACCAGATCCCCTTTCACCAGAGTAAGAGATGCTCCCGTATCCCTTAGCCCTCTGGTTTGCACCCCATTCACCGTGACTGGGTGAATGTGTCCCCTCATATTGTCAGGAGAGCCTCAGTAATACAGTGGACTATTGTCTCTGACTGCACAGGTTCTTTTACCTTCTGAGCTTTCTTAGGACACTGCCTAGACAGATGGCTTATCTGGTGACAATACCAGCATTCATAATTTTTCTTGCCCCCAACCTCCCCTTTGGGTACCTGGGGAGTCCCTTCTTTTTGCAGAGGTGCCATGATTTTTGGTTGCCCAAAATGCCCACTTATCTCTTTTTCCACTACATTCCTTTTGGGAGCAGCCATGCTTCAAGCATAGCGATCCATCAGCACTGCAACCTCTTTGGCTGTCTTAGGATCTCGGTCTTCTAGCCAAAGCTTTAAGTCAGATAAGCAAATCCAATAAAACTGTTCAAGCAATACCACCCCTTCAATAGCTTCAACAGAACCTGCTTTCACACCCTCCCACTGTTTTAAATATTGATTCTGTTTTGTGACTACCTCTTCAAAGCTCATTTCTGGCCCCTTTCGGAGTTTCTGGAACTTTGCTCTGTATGCATCAGGGTTCAGATCATATATATCTTTTTTTATATGTCTTATTTCTGCTCCCACAGCTCAGTCTGCCTTACCTGCAGCCACCGTCCTCTCTCCAATCAGCCCACAGGCTCACTCACATCTGGCTGGCACACTACGTGCCCGCAGAGGAGTCCCCACTCCTTCTCACTGGGCCGGGATCCACTACCAGAGTGTGATTCCACGACAGGCCTCCTGGATATAGAAGCATGGCCATCAAGCTGCCCAGCTGACTGCCATTTTCCTCCAGTTTTTATGCCCCTAGAAGTGCGGACATGCAATGATATCCAGGCATAGCGTGCCGATGTCTGCCACACTTCACCCCAAATGCACAGCCACTGCAGTGCCCTCGATTTCCATCAGGGGCCACTGCAGAGTGATGGAAGCCCCAAACCCTCCCCAGGGAAAGGAGAGCAGTCCATTGGATGCTCAATCCTTTCCCTCTCCAGCCAACCCCTGATGGCCCAGGTGTGTTCCCGAACCCGGGTTGTCGGCATGGTGCGAGGTGTGGCATCCAGCGCCTCAACCCTCAGTGCCACTGGAATGGCAGATCATATTTTTTTAATAAAGCAGTTTTTAGCTTGTCAAAATCTTTACTTTCAACATTGTCCATCTGCCCCAGTGATTTCCTCCCCTTGCCAATAACTAGTGGAGACAAGTAAAAGCTCCAGGTCTCTTTGGGCAGATTGGCCTGGATACAGACCTCTTCAAATGAATTTAAAAATATGTCCATATCCTCCCCCCCTTTAAACTCAGCAATTCATTTTTAATTTAGTTTGTACCCCAGTCCTGGAGATTTAAAACCTACTCCACCACTTACCTGCTCAGGGTTTGTTGTCAGTTGGAGCGTCAGCTTTTTCAGCTCATGTTCCTTCTAGTGCTGTTGTTCTTCAGCCTCTGCCTGGTGCTGCCTTTCTTCTGCCTCTGCCTGGCACTGCTGTTCTTGGGCCTCTCTCTGCTGCTGCTGTCGGTCCTCCATTTCCATCTCAAACCTTTTTTGCTCATTCTCAAGCTGTTTATCCTGCATCCACAGCCTCCTCAGGTCAAGGTCTTGGTCTGTAGATGGTTTCTTCTCCTCTGGACCTCCGATGTCACCACCTGTGGCTCTAAGTGGGGTGGTCTGTCCTCCATCTCAGCTGCCAGAAGGGCCTCCATGAGTTGCCTTTTTTATTTGGGTTTTCACTCGGAATGCCCTTCTCCCCACAGATCTTCTTCAGTTGTTCCAGGTTCATCTTGCCATACCAGACAGACATTCTTCTATCTACACTACTCTTGTTTTGAAAAAAAAAAAAATTAAAACAGGATAGAGTCTATTGTCTGCAAACAAATTTCTTTTTCCCTTTCCAAATTCTGCCCTTGATTGTGTGATGGTTTTACAAGACTGTTCAAAATCCCACTGCTACCACCAAATCTGTCATGAGCCCCTGGCCCCCAAACCTCGGGCAGCCTGGCAGAACCTCCTGTTTGCAGAGAGGAGCCCCCTTTTTAAGAACTCGTGAGCAGGAGTAAGGGTTGAGGAAGACTTCCCAACCTTCCTTTTTCCAATGGGAGGGTGGATTCTGTAGTTTCGAGTTCCCTTGATTCTGAACTACTTTCAGTATTTGAATCCCACCACAGCCACTGGCTACATCTTGCCTAAGTAGCTTTATACGATAGCTGAGCAGTTCTATCTTTCAGGCACACAGTCTTTTCAAAACCCTTCTGTTTAAAATGTTAAATCACGCCACCAGGCCCCAGGCAGAGTTGATGAGAAAATCATAAAAGTTTACTTAAAATAAAAGCAATACAGAAAATTCTACAGTTTGGAAGAACTTTGAAATGCAGACAATATCAAAAATAAAACTGGATGGTTTACAGAAAACACTACATACTGTTATTCTAAGCTCTACCTTGTTTTGATGTTTGTGTTCAGACAAGATTTTAAATATACTTGTGGAGATGAGTCCTTAAGCAATAATCTTGTAGCAAGGTTGTATTCCAAGTCAGATTCCTCTGAAATGTCCTTTTTAAAAAGTCTTCAGGTGCATCCTTGATGCAAAGTCTTGGTTTCCAAAATACTGACTTAAAATCAGAATTTTCTGTTCAGTATGCGAACAGTCCTAATTTCCACACACTCAGGTCTGATTTTAGAGATTTTTCCAGGCCTACACATATACTTCTGGATTACAAGTATATACCAGCTGGTCAGACTATCTAACGTCCAACTAAATCGTTTCACAACTGATCTCAATCCCAAAAGTGTATCTCATAAATACATGCTGGTAATTTTCAAGCCACACCCACTGTGTGATGGAGTGCAACAGTTTACCTTTCCCTGTAAGTGTCACTGTGGTTTCATGTTAGATTTCATGTCAATACCAGTGGCATCTAGTCCATGCATTTGGCTTGACCCCTGACCTCTAGGCCACTACATTACCTTTCCCTGTCATGGAAAGCCACAGTGGGATATTTTATGCCTTCCTGGGCTATATACCTGTCTCTGTTATCTTAAAACATATCATCCACCCTAGCCATTAGAACAATTAATGCTATTTTTGTAAGTTCATTCCTAAAAGCCTTTTAAAGAGACAGTGTCATAATTCTAAAGTACATTACAGCATATACAATATGAACCCACATACATGGATATAGGTCTATCATGTGACACCCCCACTAGAATTGCCTTATGTCTGTCCCATGCAATTTTGAATTCCCCCTCATTTTTGACTCCATGACCTCCTCAGGAAGGGGCATTCCATGCATCCACACCCTCTCCGTGAAGAAATACTTCCTCACATTACCTCTGAGCTGCCCCCCATCTTCAAATTCTGCCCCCTTGTTCTTGTATATCTCTTTTTCTGAAAGATGCTACCCTCTTGGACTTTGTTGATTCCCTTGAGGTACTTGAAAGTTTCTATCATGTCACCCCTCACCCTCCTTTCCTTGAGGGTATACATATTAAGCTCCTTTAGTCTCTCTTTGTATGGGTTCTGGTGCAGACCCTGCAATTTAGTTGCTCTCCTCTGGCCAGCCACCATCCTGCCTATGTCCTTGCAGAGATGGGGTCTCCAGAACTGTACACAGTACTCCAGATGGGGTCTCACCAACTGTCTGTACAGAGGAATAACAACTTCCTGTTTTCTACTGGTGATGCTTCTCCCTGTGTATCCCAGTATCCCTCCAGCCCTCCTTACTGCCTTCTCACATTGCTTGCCCACCTTTAGGTCATCTGATATGACTACCTCCAGGTCCCTTTCAATTTTTGTTTTTGATAGTACCTCACCCCCCCGTTGTGTACTGTTCACCTGGGTTTTTGTTCCCCAGGTGCATTACTTTGCACTTCTTTGCATTGAATATAAGGTGCCATACATTTGACCATTTCTCCAACCTTGCCAATTCCCTTCTCATCCTTTTCACCCCACCTTGTGTATCAACCCTGTTGCAAATCTTTGTGTCATCTGCAAAGAGACATATTTTTCCTTCCAGTCCCTCTGCAATGTCACTTATAAAGACATTAAAGAGGACAGATTCCAGTACTGAACCCTGCGGTACCCCGCTAGTAATGCCCCTTTCTTCAGAGTGACTCCATTTACTATTACCCTGTTTACCCAGGTTACCACCTTGGGACCCACTCTAAGGCTGGATAACTTGTTTATTTTTGTTTACTAATATTTTGTGTGGGACTGTGTCAAATGCCTCCCGTGCAGGTGGCCACCAAACCCATAATGCCAGCATTGCCTTGAATTTATACAGCCAAAGGCAGGGCTTGTGCCGACACTGGATCATTTTACCCAAAGAAAGAATATACTGGGGTCCCCGACTTGAAAACACATAGCATTATGATTGAATGAAGTTATTGACTCAATCCTTATATTCGAGATGTCAAACCTCGACATGAAGATCATATCCAAAGTGTGACCCACTTCATGGATGATGGAGGTATAGACCTGTGAATGATCTGATGATGCCATGAGTTAGAGGATCTGATGAGAAAAAGGTGAGGACTCATCACTGGCCCTAGCATTGAAGTCTCCTATCACAGTTACCATTTACATGATTCAAAGGTAGCTTATGTTGCTATGTAAAAGGAACATCTGTGAATTGTGTGGGCACAAGGGACGGGCACATTGTTTGTAGTTCATGTTTAAAATGGTTCAAAACCAGACAACCAAATACACAAAAGGTATTTTGTCCAAACCTGCTTTTCAAACTAACATAGGCAGAGTCCACTGGATTTCACTGCTGTAAGTAATATGGCCCTCCTGGAAGCCAAAGAACATTATTACCTTCTCTCCTCTGACCCCACACTATAGTGGTATAGTGGGCAGGGGTTTGGTTACTGCCTGCTGCAGGGCAGTGACCACCATGGTTGAAGCCACAAATACAGCTTGAGAAAGTCTGCTGGACTTCCTGGTGCCAGTTGTTCTTACCCTGTAACTGCCCGTTGAAGCAGGCATTGGTTTGAAGAAGAACTTCAGTGGTTGAAAGTGAAGGGTAGCGTAATAGAGTATGGTCGAGGAAGACACAGATTGATGCTAACAAACGTGTCTTGCTGGCTCACATTGAGGGCTATCAGGAGGCTATAAAATTGGAGAGATCAAATTTTCTGTCTGGGACTATTAATGCCAACAAGATCAAGCCTGCCACTTTCTTCCACATTGTAGATAGTCTACCATATTATGATTGTCTTTGGGTTGGGGAGAATTGCTTCTTGGAGAGGTATGAATGATTAAATGGGTTCTTCAAGGACAAAGTTGACAGCATCCGGGACCATGGGTCAAATTTTCAATCATTGTTGAATGCTGAAAGCCACGGGTTCACCAAACATATGGTGCATGGAGCTTGCGTCATTCTCCCGGCCAGTGATCAGGATTTTCTATCCCATGCACCAACTGCTGCAAGTTAGACCAGCTTTTCACTGGTCTAGCCTGTGGCAGTCCTGGGTACCCTTTTTACAGGGCTTGCACCAAATATTTGGAGCAAGCTGCTGTAAATCAGGTAAATGGTTGCAACTGCGCCTGTTCTGGTAAAATTGGGTGCAACTGCGGCAAAGGTGTTTGGTGTAGCTGCACCAAAAAAAGGGTTGGATGCAGGGCTTGCTACAAGCCAAGTATCCTCCTTTAAAAATCAGGTTGCATGTCTCTTCGTTTGTGGGATGCTGGGAAACAGCTGTGGTATATGTGATCATTTTGATGTTGTGGCGTAAGTTCCACCAAGTAGGAGTTCAGAATTTCTCTAGGTGTAGCCCAGAATGAGCTGCACCACCTCTAAGCTGGACCCTATACTGCCCCAGTAAATAATGGTGGGTGCCAAGACTCTAACTACAGTGTTCAGGAGTATCAAAAATGTATTTTTGGTTGTGGGTTTCCTTCCCATACTGCCTTAAAGAGGGCAGTGGTGAGACAAATGATCAGAGCATTCTTCAAATCCGGCTGTACCATTGAACCATAGGCAAGCTCCAACTTGAATCTCAGGTAGCAGGTGTAGTCAAAACCTACTTCTATAATTTTTTTTATTTTTCTTGTGCTTGTCCTCCTGACACCTCAAGGACCCCTATCTGGAAGACTCCCCAGCTCAGTAAATCACCATCTCCATGACATACCCACTGTTTCCCATATTGCAAGATGTCACCCATTTCTAAAACCTGGAGGCCTGACATTACTGGTGCAGGTATTCATCTCATCGCTTTTCAATCACTGCAGTGAGCTATATTAGGGACTGCCTTGTAGCTAGATCTAATCCCTGCACCTGGTGCTGAATGGGCTGATGACCTCGGAGGTCAGACCATATTATTCCAGTGCTGTGTGTAAGGCAGAAGATTGACTTCAAAGTTCTTTTACATACTGAATAGTGTATGGAAAGTAGTGCATTATGAATGCTTAAACTGCATGCTTTTGGTTTTATTAGGTGGCCGGAATAGCAGTACAGTGTGGTGTGAGTTAACTTTTCTGTGTGGTAATATAAATGATCTAAACATGGCAGGTTCAACTACATAAGTTATTTTATTCAATAATTGTATGCTTTCATGCTTGTGAGATAAAAAGTTATAAATGTCTGAAGGAATCATTGTTAAACAGAGGTGAGGATGGGTTGAAGTAATAGAGCTATGTATTGTAAAATGTCATAATACACAGTTGTGACATCTGAACCATGTATTATGGGATTTCAAAAGTGCCGGTTTCGGGTTTTTGTGAAGGCTAACCAGTAATTATTTACCTTTAAAGGACTGAATGATCTGGGTCTTTACTAACTCTGCCAGCTCTTGACCTCCTATTTCCACAGGAGAGCAACTTGTGCTGTTAATCAGGGCAGTGATACACGCCTGCCTTGTACATGAAATCAGTTTGTGAGCATAAATTTACAGTATTTTGTTACCCTTTGTTGTTCATGGACTTCCATCCCAACAAAAAAGCTATTCTACCACAGTTCAAAGGTCATAGAATGCTACTGTACCATTCTGTGGTACAACAGATTTTTAAATTAGAATGGAAACTTGGCCACCTGCCATTTAGTTCCATTTTACAACACACACACACACACACACACACACACACACACACACACACATCTTGGAGCTTCCCTTAGCACAAAATCTTTTGTTGTTTCATCATTTTAAAACAACAGAAACCCACCCCTCACCTAGGTGGCATTTCAGCAGCTGGTAAGGGTGGGTTTCTGTTTTTTTTAATAATAAAAAATGAATCAGAGATTTCTTGAAAGAAAAAAGTATTTTTTTTAACATTGTCTTTCAAACCGTATTCTGTACAAAATAACACGTGGGCAACCGTGCACAACTTGGTGGTGTTGTTTCCATCTCAGGGTTCTAATGAAAAAAGGGACCTCTCAAGCTTCACTACTATGATCCCTATGATGTCATGAGGACCCTGAGATGGAAACACATGGTTACACATCGAAACGTCTCTCTGAAGTAGCAGCCTCTGTCCTATAGCACTCCCTACCAACTGAGACTTGCTTTGTGCCCCCTTTATGCACTAAATGCTGTTAATTTTTAATGTTATTCAATCAGGCTGTTTATACAAATTGTAGGAAGCTTTGTTATTTTATTACTGGTTTCTATCTGTCTTCACTGTTAATTTGCAATGTGTACTTTTTGGTGGTACAGTGTGCTGAGTCTGGGAAGGGGATTATAAAAATACAAGTCTGCCTAATTGCTCTCACCAAAGTAAACAATAACCCCCTCTCTGACCACAGTGGATAAATAGTAATCATGAGTGCCCCCCCACAAACATCTTCCCATCATTACCAAGACCCTGACTCGGCCATGATTTTAGGGCCAGGCCCCAGTGCCCCTTATCTTCAGCCACCACTCAGGACCCCTTTGCAGTGACTGATGCTGTTTCATTTTTGGTTGGGAAAAGACAGGACTACCACAGGAGTATCCTTTTCTATTTGGAATCTCCTTTGAAAGTCTTGACTCCCAGCCATTAAAACACACATACACACACACACACACACACACACACACACACCTTTTCATAAACACTCATACACTGCTGAACAGGCCCCCATTGTACAATAAATGTATATCTGGTGAACTACTTTTTCCATGAAGTTGCAACTTTGCAAGTGAAGTTTGATCATTTCGCAGAAAAAAGTGCCGCTTCGCTGGCAAAAAATGTTGCGAAGTTGGCACTTCGAATATCATGAAAGTGGCTGACTTCACGAACTTCTATCGAAGCGAAGGTTTCTCAACTTTGTACATCTCTAAGCAATACTGAAATTAGGGCTCCAGGGGCCCAAGTGTGTGGTGCTGGAACACTGCACAACATAGGATGATTATTGGGCCATATCTTTTTAAAGTATGGAGAAATGGGGACTTGGGGACAGGACAGATGGTTGTTTGAACGAGGTGTTGAAATGTTGACTAACTCTCACTGGAGATGGGTACCTCTAGTCCAGGACTAATGAGATATCATTTTATTACAATGAGCCGGGGGGGGGGCTGTGCTTTCACAGGGGAGGAGGACTGTTTATCAAAACACGGGGATATGGAGTGTGGGAGAGCCAACACTTCTAACTACAAGTCCCTCCAGGTTGGCTTTGGGTGCTTTACACAGCTCTAGTATAAATGTGGCAGCTGCTATTAAGCATGCAAAAAAAAAATCAACAAATAGCCACAATTGAATTCTGAAAAGAAAAAAATAACCACCAGAGAAAGACAGAAATAACCTTGATTTAATTTTGAAAATGAAGGATCCAGCTCCAACACTGTTCTGCTACATCACTGCTGTATCGACTTTGGATACCAACCAAAGTCTAGGATATGGGACCTAAACCCCATGATCTTTTGTCTCGCAGGTGAGAGTGCTACCATTTGAGCTACAGTACGTGGTCACTACAGCAGTAAAGGTTATATATACTGTGTATTGAACACTACCCGCTTGGATTGCTTTGAATCAAAGTCCAGAGCTAACAGGCACCATAATCCACAGCCAATTCACAGAACCATCAACTCCCAATACAATTTTAAAGCAATACTGCCCAAACAAGCAGACATTTCTTAGAGATTAACATCTGTCTAGGGGTGTTTGAACTTTGAATAATTAACCCCCTTCCAGGTGTTAATTCCCAGAAATACCCACTTGTAAGGGCATGTTTGCAATTATATCTAATTGCAATTAAAAAAAATAAATTAACAGGATTTTGTTTGAAAAGAAAAATGTGGTACAGCATCGCTGGCTGCTTTAAGCTGTACTGTCCATTTCTAAGAAATGAATGCCTGGTAAAACAGCAAAATGGGAAAGCAAATGGCCTCATGAATATCTAATTAGACATAAAATTGATAGGAAGACACTCTGATATTGCACATCCTGCAACTAGGAATAATCAAGATGACAAGCAGATGTTTTGTTACAGTATTTACCATTGCTAAGCAATTTGAATCACAAATTGTAGTGACAAAGAAATAATGTGCCCCACAGGGATTTGAACCCCTGCCCCTAGAATACCATCCTGGTGCTCTAACCACTTGAACTACAGGCTCACATGGTTGGATCTGGGGTTCCCACATATGCTTCCTTTCTCTTGTATTGTATATCCTGCAACTAGAAATAATCACGAAGGCAATTTGATGTTTTTTGGTGCTGTATTAGCCACTGCTAAGCAATTTAAATCACAGATTGTAGTGAGAAAGAAATAATGTTATCTACTGGAAATTGAACTCAGGCCTCTGGAATGCTGTCCTGATGCTGATTATTCCTAGTTGCAGAATATGCAATACCAGAGAAAAGACGTGTGTCTGGGAACCCCAGGTCCAACCATGTGAGCCTGTAGCTCAGTGGTTAGAGCGTTGGGATGGTATTCTGGGGACTTGGGTTCAGTTCCCAGTAGATCACATTATTTCTTTCTCACTTCAATTTTTGATGGTAAGACCCTCAAAACTGTTGAAGTAGACATTATAAAAATGATAATCATAGTAGTCAGAAGCTCAGTAGTTTGCTTGCTCACCTCTGGGGCTTGAACTCCCGAAGGTTGTGGGTTCTTGTCCCAAACTAGGAACTGGGCCTTATACCCAATATTGACACTGCAGTACAGTATTATGGGATGTTGTACTGTTAAGGTGCTGTACTTCAGATGACAAGCTAAACTGAGGTACCTACTATCCCTATGTGGTGGATCACCTGAAATGACAATGGGTGCAGGTAGTTTGATTCCATGACTTTCTTCAGTCACACACAAGGAGAGACAGGAGACATACTCAAAGAACAAGAACTGAGATTTCTTGAAGTAGAAGTCACAGCAAAACAGCAGGCAAGAAATATGTTGAAAACAGAAACCTTTCTTAGTAATTGCTGGTACCCTAAAGACTTTGTTATGCTAAGCAAATTTAAATGTATCAACAGATCACTGTATGATACACTAACATGTACTTTTAAGACAAAGAACCTCAGCACAAAAGTATTGAGGGAAAGGTGACCAAAAAAGGGCATTGGCAATGTTGCCAGGTTTCCAAGAAATACTGTCTGGTGCATTTTCCCCTGGGATGAGATACAGAGAAGGCACACAGATTGAGTCCTGTGTATGACAAAACGCATGTCTGTGTCTTCTGTTCTCACCATTTGCAGATTATATGAGACACTCTTTGGCACCATGCTTCCCTGTTTAAAGTGGAACAAACCTACATTTTCATGGTGATTTGAACATATACTTTATATATTTATTCAATGTTCAACTCTGTGAGCTCAAAAGTACCCTGTCCAAGACTTTCTATAAAATTATTTAACCTATATGAGATTATAATTTGACTCTATGGTAACTAGCTAAAGTCTTGTAAAGGGTAATGTGTAAATGGTTAGTGCACTAACACAGAACTAACTGGTGTTCTCTCATTCGTTATGTGTCAAACTATGCTAGAGAATGGGTGGGTCTGTCAGATGTGAAACATCAGAGGACTTTTCTCAGAGATGTCATCATACTAAGTGGTTTTGGGGAATGGAAACCTAGGGAAATTTGTCTCCACCTGTATTGTCCAGACAAAGGAAAGGATAATCTACAGGGTAACAAACCATGGGATCTTTCAAGCGTTGGCTACTTGGACTCCCAAATGGGCCATGTGGACAAATGGCATGGAAGACAAAATGCAGATAGAGGCAACATGATCCTCATGGTGTCAGTTGATTAGACCCCAGTGTGTCACCGAGATGAGTGACACTGAAGAAAAAATGCAGGAAGAAGAAGCAACAGGATCCTCATAGTATCAGACGACTGGACCCTCAATCGGTCACTGGGATGGGGGATGATATAGACCATGAACAAGAGGAAGAAGCAGTGGTATCCTCATGTTGTTAGTTGGTTGGATCCCCAATGGTGAATCAGGATGGCTGATGCTGTAGACAAGAACAAGAAGCAGGAGGATACTCCTGTCTTTGGCTGATTGGACCCTCAATGGGTCACTGAGATAGGTGATGCTGTAGAAGAATACTGAAAGACAACTGCTGGTCCTGAGGAACATTGACCCTGAAGAACTCTGGTCTTGGAGAAGGTTAGTCCAGAAGGAAATTGACACTAAAAAGGAAAATACCCCAATCCCATCATATGTTGATAGCCTTAACTGTCATGAAGGAGTGACTGCCATGCTACCTAACTCATTTTTGGATTGTTAAAAACTGGAACAGAATTTGGCTGTTGCAACCCACCCTATCCTTTTATAATCCTGCACTAGCTGGATGACTGATCCCTTGTCTGCTTGTTATGGACGTGTTCCCAGATGGAATCTGGAAGGAGTTGCTAGCTTGATAGCCACAGGTTGTTGCAAAGGTTTCACTTAAGGCACCAGATATGACTGTTCAAAGCCCTCTGTGTGCAATATTTCTTTTAATCAATCTTGGACATTGTGTACACTGGACAACTTGCATCAGCTCAGAGGCATTCAGGCTCTTTTCCTAAGGAGAGTTCAGGACAGTTCAGCTGGTGCCAACAGGTGGGTCCTCTGACTTTAAATGTCATGTGGGGATGAGCTATTGGGTGGGCAAACAGTCATTAGAGTATACCAGGCAAAAAGACAGTCTTAGCAAACAGGGTTTAAATAGGACGTCTAGTTATATGTACACTGTGAAATAACAGTGTAACCCCCCTGTTACCTGGGGTTACTAGAATCCCAGTAAGACCTAGTGGTAGGCAGGGAAGACAGCTTGTGAAACTCCAGTTAAATGGATTTCACACTGTCTCACTCTGTTCTCAGTCTCAGCTGAGACTGAGGGATGACAACATTTTAGAACAGTCGCAGCTGCATAAGCCACACTGGAATGTTGCAGTTGGAGGTTAGAGTAGAACGTTGGGGAATTTGAACCCAGTCTGTGTGCAGTCTTAGAGAGAGACTGTAGTGCAGCAGTGTGTGTGCAGGCTCTCAGAGCTTTAAGCTCTGTTTGAGATACTTTTGGTAAGGTGTGTGTTTCCACCTGAAGAGGAACATGGGAACTGGTAATTGAAGTGGTGGAAACCGCTTTCAATGGTTCAGTAGCCCCATCCCTGAGGATGGGGAAGGAAGTGTTGCCTGTTTTTCCGAGCCTAGGTTCAGCTAAGGGAAAGAAGCTGCCTGTTCAAGTTGTGCTAAGGCACCAGAAGCTCTGAGAGGAAGATTCCTTGTGGAGGAAACGCCTGTGGGGCACCTGCAACCAAAGGGTGAGTTCACTCTGAAAAAAGGGCTACGTGTTTTCACCTGCACAGAAGGAAACTAAAGGGACTGTTACTGTGGGGTCAGGAAAAGACAGCCAAGTACAGTTGGAAGATTTGGGGATTGGACTTTTTAACTCAGTGGGGGGTCTAGAGTAATGGACAATGCCACTTATAAATATGTTCAAGGCCAGCACAAAATGGAAAGAAAGAAAGTGGGGATTGAACTGCTTTACTTTGTGGGGGGTCTAGAGTAACGGACAAAGCCATGTATAAGTATGTTCAAGTCCAGCACAAATGGGAAGCAAGACAAGTAGATGGAATGTGAAATACATGTAGCAAGAATCTACACTGCAAATTTTTAAAGGATGAGGTGTTTACTATTCAGAGAAATGGCTGGGTATGAATTGTGGGAGCGAGAGGTGGGAGACCCCCCATCAGTAGTAACCAAATTCACCTCTACGGATTTGCTCTGAGACACCTTTTGCTTTCCCTCAGGTACTTGGCCAGTGCCTCAGTAAAGCACCTAGATGTGGGATTGAAAGGAAGATTCTCTGATGGAGCCGTGGTGCTCTTAGGTGGTTTAGGGAGCCACCAGAAAATGTTTCCATGAAGTATGGAAGGTGTCCAAGTGGCTGGCAAGGGAGCTGAACCAGAGAACACCCAGAATAGTATACAAGTTCGGGCTGTGTAACCCAAAGCAGCATACAAGTCTGGGCTGTGTGCCCAGTGTGTGGTAAAGCCTGATGGCTAAAGTAATGAGGATGTGTTCTGGTCTCTTTTAATCTGCATTACCAGGAGTGTAGCCCCGTGGGGGTCCATCTATGCTTTGTTTATTCTGTTTGGATGTGAATAAAAGCCACACTTTAGAATCCCACTTCTGGTATTGGACATTACAGTTATTGCTTCCTTTGTTCGGAGTTACAGTACTTGGGTGCCCCTGTGCAGAGTAGCCAAACCTACCTTTGTACCGCATGACCTATTCCTCCCCGAACCCAGACCACCTGGTTTGGCTGTCAGATACAAATGGCATACCGGCCTGGGGTTACAACAGTCTTTAAATACTAGGTGCAGCTCAGCAAGGTAGTCTATTAGTCATCCTAACTCAAGTAGTCAAGGCACAGTTCCAATAAGTAGTCATTAGGTGTGTGCAGTTCAGTATGGCATTCTGTCAAATAACCTCAATCTAAATGGACAGTCTGTGTATAGATGTAGGTATTGGCCAAATGAGCAGTCTATTATTTATTTATTATTTATTTAGATTTTGATAACTGGGTAAGCTCACTGAGACCATAGATCCCTTTTACAGGAGTGACCCAGATTAGTTACAGACAATAATTACATACATTGGCAGGAGTACACAGTAGTATATACATTGGTAGGAGTACACACTAGCTGGAGCATACATTGGATAGGGTATAGAGTACATTACAGAGCATGTCAGTTACATGCACATAATAACATAGCAAATTAAATCAGACATATGACATCTTAACCAACAATGCTTTAGGGGACAGATGATAACAACAATATGCAGGATATATTGCCACCCCGTAGACTGACTGCCGTGGGACAAGCAAGTTTCAGCCACCAAGACTAAGTCTCAGGCTAGTGGTTACAGCCACAGAGACTAAGCTCTAGCAGGTATACTTTCAGGCCTGACTTAAAACCCTGAATAGTACAACAATTAGCCAAGTCAATAGGGAGAAGATTCCATAAATGTGGGGCAGCGTACCTAAAGAAGTGCTTGCCATAGTTAGTTCGGACACGAGAGATGTCTAGGGGAATGCCAATGGAGGATCTCAGGCCCCGGCCCCAGACTTTGGGATTTAGCAGCCCACACAGGTGAATAGGAGGACCAACAGTGGTAAATTTGAAGGTCGGGCTCAAAGAGGTGTAGGCTAGTTTTTGTCACATAGAAGGCCAGTGGAGATCAGCGAGGACCTCGCAGTGGTGCCTTCTTAGGGGAGAGTTGGTGGTGAAATGAGCCACACTGTGGTAGAGTGTAATAGGCTTTCTTTGTTCACCATCTCTTAGGGAATGCAGCAGGGGAGCCCAATAGAGGAGGGAGGGGAGTAGGGTGCAGTTAGATAAGGCACACCGAGCCTCAAGAGAAGGAGACTCACCCAGCCTATAGAGAAGTCCTAACTTCTGGTGGGTGGACTTAACAACAGAGTCACTATGAGGCTGGAAGGTCATTACCTGATCAAGCAGGACTCTGAGGTACTTGATCTTGTCTGTGACCTCTATTCTCTTCCCTTGGGCAGTATGAAGCTGAAAGGTGCCACGACGGTCTGAGCCAAGGCATCTGATTAAAGGTGCACAGTTCGAATAAGCAGTATATTCATTAGCACAGTTCAAGTAATCAGGTGGTTTCTTAAGTCACTTGCAGTGAAGAGGCAGCTTCTCAAATGATGTGCATTAAATAAGCTCTTTAAAATATTAGGTACTGTCTCTTTAAATACTGTTTTGGCCCCTGCCTGGCTTCAGGAAATTTGCATAAATTAACATTTATATGAATCTTGCCCTTTGGCTTGGGGCTTAACTTGAGAGCTATCCTGCTTCCTTGTGCCAGCCCCCACCTAATCTAGCAGTACTGAATGGAAAAGGGAATTGTGCTGTGTTCCTTATTTACAAAAAATGAGTAATTACATAACCTTGCCCCTATGGTCTGGGACCTGGAGCAAGGTGGTAGGTCTACTCCTGGGCTGTTTCTTCCTTCCTGCTCTACCCTGATTTGGTGAGCCAACTCTTCAGTCCTTCCCTAGCAGGGTAAAGGACCAGTAGCCACCTCTCATTCAGGTCTCATTGCCAGGGGCCAGTCTTACCCGATTGGTACAAGCAATAAAAAAACTTTAATTTTACTCTTTGGCAGGTGACACCAGAGCTTATTGTTGCTGCCTCACTCACCGCAGCTACCTGGTCTCCTGTTGGCAGCTGGAGGAGGGAACTTGGACTCAGACTACCAAGACAAACAGTTGAAGAGCTGGTACACTGCCACCACAGACTGCTGCCATGCCTGATGCTGCTGAAGATGAGGGAGTGGACCACTGAACTGGTGCTTCCAGCAGGCAGCCAATGCCACCAAGCTGAATCACTAAACTGGAGGAGAGGAATGCAGCCAGAGCCAGCAGACAGCTTCATCCTTAGCAGGTAAGCCTTTTCAAGTGCCTGTTGCTCCTTGCATTTTCCATCCTCACTGGTCCCAACACTGATTGCTCCCCAATGACTGGTCAGGGAATCTCTTACACTTGGGGGTTTCAGCGCAGAACCCTCAAGCCCCATGAGTCACCAGTGGCTTACTTTTCAAACTCCCCACTTACTGGGGAACATCCGATTTCCCAGCATGAGGTGCAGAATTATTCATGTCACTGCCTGCCCAGGGTGGGGGTTAGTCTAAGAGCAAACGTGTGGGAAGAAAAAAATAAACAAACTGGCCATGTGCCCTTGCAGGGTACATGCTGGGGTTCTTCTATAGAGGGTAAAGGCCCAATCTATGCCACTGGCCTCCTTATGCCTTGTCCTGCCCTGTGGTCCCCACACTATACTGCTCTATCTGGGTCTTCCACCTGGTGTCCCTCGGGTTCCTTATCATTATTTCTGTAGGGTCCCAGGATGCAGTTCTCAGGGGCACTACACATCTTTGTTGACTGTCCATGTGGAAGGTAAAGCTCCCCTGGTACTTATTTATTTATTTGCTTTTGTTTACCGGGTAAGCACACTAGACAACCAAGTGCCTATTTTCAGGTGCGACCCGGGAGGATTACAAGGTACATACAATCAGAAGTAACAGGAAGAGTCAAAGTAACATACAAGGACTTTAGGCATAACACAGAATGATGGGTAGCTAACAGGAAAGTGGACTTCAGAATTAATGTTTAGATATCAACATATGATTCATAATATATTACATTAGGTAGATAACAGCATAATACAGAATGTACAGACATTTTCAACAGGGCAGTCAATATAAGGTAAGCCATTATCCTTGGGGGGGTTAGGTGGTTAACAGGAGAGGTACATAAGTGCAGGAGAGAGACCTGGAGAATGATAGGGATAGATTAGGCAGGGTACCACTCTGGGACAGGTGGGCAGGGAGTCCCAGAGCAATATTGACACTATTTTTGTATCAAGCTGGTACAAGTGCACTTTTAACGCTGGAGCCATGCTCCCTTCAGTAATACACAGGGGAAAAATATGAGTCTCAGCAGGTGGACTAACAGGCATCGAGACAGGCAGAGGCAGATTTCAGGAAGCCCCACATGGAGGCTTTAAAGCAGGGATGGGAGGAGGAGGAGCGGATTAAGGCAGGGAGGGAGTTCTACACTCTCTGCGCATATGTGGTGAAAGCCCCATCGTCAGCAAGGGTGCGGGTTTTTGGCATCAGGCAGTCCTGTGTCTCCCTTGATCTTAAGTGGTAGGTTGGGGTTCCATGTTTAGGGGGTAGGGCGAGGGCAGAGGGGGTAGTCATTCTGACAATGTTGTCGATGAAGTTGCCGAGGACAAAGGTGCAGTGTTTTTCTGGGGGAAGCCACTCCAGGTATGTATAGAGATCACAGTGGTGCATGAGATGAGGGGCCAAGAGTGCAAAGTGGCAGATATTGTCATAAGCTGATTCCGGTTTTGTGAGACTAGATTTAGGGATAGGGGCAAAGGATACAAGCCCATAACAGAGCGTTGGTAGGAGGACCCCACTGGCTAAGGCCAGTCGTGCAGCCAGAGCGAGGCAACTTTTTGCTTGATAAGCAAGTCCCAGCTTGCCATTTGTTGCCTTACGAATGTTCCGAATATGCAGGGTAAGATCCAGTAGTGGGTCAAGGGTGACACCCAGGTACTTGACAGAATCCACTGTCTGCAGGAGGGAGCCATCTACCCTGTGGATCTTTAGTGGAGCAGGACAGGATTTTATTTTGCATAAGGAGCCAAAGAGCATGGCTTGGGTCTTTTTTAGATTGATGGTAAGCTTATGGTCCTTTAACCAGGTCTGAATAAGCATGAAGTCTCATCATAACAGAAGAGAAATCTTTATGAAAACAAAATCCTCAGTGCATCAAGTTCTGCAGCACAAAATGATTCACATTTTACAGAGAAAAACTGAAAAAAAATCTCACAGTTGACGATCACAAAAGAGTACACTAAATGTAAACCCAGTCTACAGACATGGAGGTCAAAGTTACACCAACCTCAGATAATGTCCAAGTGGTGTATTTCAACTAGGACCTTCCAATTAAATGTACAGTGCAACCCATGACTCCAAGAGTAGGGACTTGTCCTGGCCAATGGTCTCCATCAGTAAAACTGGACCATATAACCCCCACCACCTGGACATACCAGGGAACAAGTTTTCACAGCTCAGTGTGTCTTTCCTGGTCAAAAATCTAAATATAGTGAATAAATAAACAAATCCTTTTAAGACTTATCCTACAGTTGCTAAAAACTGAATCGGGCAACAATGAACTTAACGATTACTGCACCCCCTTGGCACATTTATTCCTCACTTTCCTGCACAGTAATTTAATGGCTTTAAGTGGCTGAAGGAGTAAATTGTCTCCTTGAGAGCATCTTGAAAATGTCATGAGGGGAAGAAAGTAAAGAAACTTTTATTATTGCTGTTATTGAGCTTTCCTCTGCTGCAGAATTGTGCCCTTCGGCTGTTGTATTCAAGCATGCTTTGTTTTGCACTTTTCAAAAAATAGAATGCAATCTGTATTCATCAGAGGATATACCATTTTCGATGTGTTTTTCCAATCAGCTTTTAAGATGAATGAATTTACGTCTTGTTTCCGCAGATTTTCTATTTAAACTTGTGATTTGAATCAGCGTATGCTGTTGGCATTATATGTATATATATGTATATATTTCTGTTTACATATGAAATTGTGATACTGCTGATGTTGAGACTCTGAGTTAGTACTTTTACCTATCTGTTTTCACTGTATCACTTGAACTGCAATAAGTGCATGTATTACAGGGAAAGGGAATAGTGAAGAAACTGACAATGATCTTTCTGATGGTGATAACAGTGAGAAAAGCAGAAGATTCATGGCTGAAGCTTAAGTTGTGTAACTTCCATATCTTCACAGTAACAGTGCAGGTCTGATTTTAGGAACTGGCATTTTAGCTGTTGGTTCCCATTTAGGATCCTTCATCCTCTTACATTTTGTAGATTCTCCCCTGTCTGTAAGTTTCACTTTAAAAACCAAATGGACTTCCTTTATCCAAAAATATATTATTTGATTACTTGCTCATTAAAAAAAAAAGTGGCCCTTGTCTGTGATGGGTAGTGCTGCACCGCTGGAATCATTTTGTTGCCCAGATTAAAAAGGGAAGAACAAAGTGACCTCAGTGATTGACGTTTTGTAAAGCATGGGCCGTGAGGTTCAGCTGACTGACTCAGGTCTTATTTCTGTGGTCACAGGAAGAACCTGAAGGGGCAGGATCAGGATCTGCAAATATCTAAAAGGGATAAAACCGTCAGACCAAAATTGCCCTTCAGGATGTGCAAGGACTGAAGGACAAGGGAACAAGCAATGGCATTGAAAGGAGGAACATTCAAGGGAAATGTGACAGGAAGAACCACTTTGCAGAACAAGTTTTGAACCCTTGGACTAGACTTTCAGAACTGGTGGTATTAGTTAATACTAATGACCTTCAAGCTCAATCTTGACAAGTACTTTAAAGAAACAGGAGTAACATATTCCCCTTGAGCTGATGCGAAGGGAAGCAAGCTCTCAATGGACCAGTGACCTTCTTTCTTCCTGAAAAGCTGTGTACTATATATAGAATAATATATGGGGTGGTTGTGTATAACGAGAATGTTACAGACATCCAAGGTGTTGAATGCTACGTAAACCCCGAGAGCAAAGCTCGAGGGGCTTATCTAAGCATCCAACACTTATGGTGTGTGTAAAATTCAAGTTTTACACACTACCCCATATTTTATTTTATATAATTTCTGGGTACTGTTTTTTTTTGCCACAGCAGTTATATAAAATAAGACAATGTCTCTGTGCAGCTGCGCCACAGTCCGACTGGGCTTCAACAAGTTCCGTGGTTGGACGCAGCTGATGAAGATATTTTTTCTTTTCTTTTTTTCTTTGTTTTTTTTTTAAGTTCCTCAAGTTTTTCCCAGCATTTGTGTTTTTTTTTTATTTTTATTTACTTGCCACCGAGTCCAAGTGGCCATGTAAGCTTTGGTGGTTAAGTCAGTGCACTGGCAGTGAGTAAGGTAAGCATGGCCACTGGCATATGCGAAGGACGAGGGAAGCCCGGCGCATGTTTGCCATTATAAACACTCCTTTATAATGGAATATTACACCTAAGGGTTTCTCTATTGGAAAAAACAAGTTCCAGTTATTATATATGTGGTATTTCATTGATTAGAAGCTCCCCCTTGATTAGAAGCCTTCCTCAAATTGTAGCTGCAGTCTGAAATTAAATTGTTAATAAAAGCGTGTTTATAAGCTGTGGCTTCTAGTCAAGGGCAACGACTAATCATTGCTTATGGTCCCAATTCTAAGATTATTACTAATCAAAGCAGCATTTATCCTACTTACAGTGGAGGCAGTATAGAGTATTGGTTGAGGCACTGAACTGCATACCTGGAGACCTGGTTTTGAATCCCACCAGCTCCAACTTGCATACTGTGTGACCCAGAGCAAGTCACCTGACTTCCATGCACTCCCAGGTCGCACCTGGAAACAAGCTCTGACTTAGTGTGCCTTTTCTGGTTAAACAATTCTCTCCCCCCTTTACAGTCCTGACTATTTTCTTCTGCTTGCTAGATTGCGAGTAAGTGGCAAGACAGTGCACCAGTCACTCACTCTATCGAGGAGGGCAGGTTAGAAGATACGGAAAAAGCAGATCTGGCTACAGTGCACGAAAGGCTGGTATTTTACAACCGCTGGTCCCTGTATACCACATGGTCTGTTCACCAACTAGCAACACTGATCAGGTCAAGGAGACCAACAAAAAAGAGAACTATTTAAAATTCTTTTATTATTACTGTATTATTACTGTAGTTAAACAGTTTGTAAGATAGCAGATAGCAGAGGTTTTCTTGTCATACAGGGTCTATCTCAAGTGGTCTGATATACAGCATGGCTCTAGGCATCACTCAACATCTGAACTCAGCAGCATTCAACAGCCTGTACTCAGCGCCTGGTATTATTCACTCATTATTTTCAGGGGGTACATTAATTTTGCAATATTTACAGAAAGGTACTGAATGTCTTTAAATGTCCTAAAGTGCCCGTTCTAGCATTGATGGGAGTAACTGAGAATGGTGTTAGAAATACAAGCAGACCCCATTTATTAGCCACCCTTGATTAGAAGCCATGGCTCAATCTGCTAAATACAAATAGAACTGAAGCTGCAGCTTCTAATTGATGAAATACAGTATATGGGTCTACGCATGGTTCCTGTGTCCCTTGGGGTTCTGAATGTCTTCTTTAAATTCTTTACTAAAATCAGCATTTGATGCTGGCCCATCGTCAAGGGGGCAGGGTGGCCACTTACAATGCCAGTAACCCAGATTTGGGAATGAGACTGGGATGCCACAGAGCTGGCCAGATGAGGAGGACTGAGCATCTCAGAGAACGCTTGGGTTACGGACTCCCGCTGCTTTTGTCCCACCTGGATGTCCATGGGTGGTGGTGCATCTAGAACTGGAAGCAGGAAGGTGGATGCCAACTGGCTTCAATGTGCACTAGCATGCATTTGCATGCATGTGCATTGCTGAGACCTTGTCATCAACATTCTTTGGGGAAGGGAGAATATAAGGACCTGCTAGGTGTGCAGGATAAAGCAGGGACTCTAGAGCCCTGATGATCTGACTGTCTGCTACATCCTGGAAGTGCCTCTCTCAATGGGGAGCTATGTGTGACCAGCTCTCCATGGATCCCACCTCAAGGAGTACATTTGGGGTAAGAGGAAGTCGGTAAGTGACAGAGAAGGAAAGGTTTGGGCTAGGAGGTCGCCTAAGCTAAGGGGGGCACTGTGGTGACCAAGAGACAGAAATAGACCATCAACAAAATAAATAAGTAAATTAGTCACTATACCACCAACAGCTTAATCTGATTGTGTAAATCAGTTTGCATCTGTATCCCCCCCTCCCCCCTGGAAGAGACTGAAAATAGGCAGTATTATCTAGTCCTCCTTTCCTGGTCAACAAAAACTAAATAAATAAATAATCATTTAAATGGAGCTTTAATTTGTTGTTTATGGTACAGAAAAAAAACAGACACATGACTGATAAGGAAAATGGAACATTCCAACTAAATGTAGAATGTCAGAATTTTGAAGCTTCTGACATATAAATGGATGCTTAGCAAAATATGAAGTATAGGAATGTTTGGGCATGACAGCTAAATATTTAAGATTCCATAATTTATAATGGCATGACAAGACTTGAAAAAATAATTATAATTGTCAGCTGTAATGTATTTTTCTTCATGTGCTTTCTGATTATTGCTAACTATTAAATCTTTTTGTGTTTATGAAAAGGTCAAAGAAAATCCTGATTCCTGATTGGTCAGTTGGGGTGTATAAGTCTCCCATTTGGCTACATACCTAGAAAACCATAACTATTATTTGAATTTATATTAAAAAAAAAAAAACATTTTAAAAGTGCAATAACACCTTTCAGGGCATGTGAGCATTGGGGAATATACACATGCCTCAGGGTGTTTGAAGGCACTTGGCTATACCTCTTCTTTTAAAACACCCAGAGGTGTAAGCATATTCCCCCAATATCCACACACCCTATCACATACCCTGAGCTCTTTCCTTCTAAGACTGCTTGAAAGGCAGAGTAGAGAAACTTACCAGAGCAAGGGAGAAGGATTAAGACTTAGTTTGGCTAAGCAGATTTACTGTGTGGTGGTGTTTTTATTTTTTTACTCACAGGGATTGCTACTGTTTGTTGCTAACATTTCATTGCTTTATTTTTTCTCTGATTCAAATTGTTGCTGGTATACCTTCTTCTGCATTATTACAAGGTGTGCCTACAGGTGTGTGCTAACAGATTACTGCTGTAATCTTCTGATTCAAATTGTCTTTTGCAAGGTATATCTTCTGTTACTGCTTTATTTTTCTCTGGAGCAAAGTGTTTCTTACAGGGTATATCTTCTCTGAAATTATTACAGGTGGTGCTTTACAGGTTTTACAGTTTTATCTAACATTAGGTTAAGCTTTCAGGGTTACTGCATTTGTTGTTGACTGATTGTTTCTGCTCTTACCTCCTTGTTCTTTCGTCCGTGGTTCTTCTTTTTAGGCAGGGGAAGGGCCCAGCCACCCACCCCCATCCCCAACCACCCCACGCTACACTCCATTTATAGGGTACCACAGTTGTGACATTTCCTGTGGCAGAGCAGGAAGGGGCGGATCAGTGGGGCCTCCACAAGGTGATCTCATTTACAGGGCACTAGTAATTTAACTTGTTATGACAAGTTAAACAAAGCACAATTAAACCATTACTTGCATTTTTTTTCCTTCTAATTACTCTGACTAGGTTACAAACCCAGCAACTTATTTGGAATGGATTTCATTAACTGCAGGTACTGTGGAACAATTTTCAGAAGGACATTCTTACAGGATTTAGGACACTGTCCCACATGCTGGGCCTTTGGAGATCTTAGGTCTCAGCTCCGGGCAGCATGGGCAGAGATTGCACGCCTCAAATTTCATATTGAAGAGGAAATACATTATAAAACCACCCGCCATTTCCCCAGCATCCAACAGAAAACCTCAACCGCAGAGGGTAGTTGGTCCAGGAGGTTGGCAGGTGGTTAGGAGGAGCAAATCAGGTGCCCCATCACTCTGCTCTCCAACACATTACCTCCAAAACCATATAAACACTACAAACAGGTATCTGCCTCTATCTCTGAAATCAAATAAAGAGGCAGAAGACACTGCAGAGCAGGACACTGGCACAGGAGCTAGCACAACAATACTCACCCAAAACAGGAACCAAAACTAAACAAGCACAAAGGAAATCCAAAAACTTCTGATCATAGGAGACTCCATGATTCGGGAGTTGATACCCATCTCCAGCCAGGGTGATGGTCAGATGTCTCCCAGGTACATCAGCATGGAGAGACACTGACCCAGTGCAAAATTGTTCACAAAGCAGGAGAAAACATTGATGTCCTAGTACACATAGGGACTAATCGATCTCGCCAGCCGGTCAGTTGTGGAGACCAAGGAACACCTGACTAGGCTGGGTGACAACTATCATCTATTTCGTCCGGCATCTCCTTCTCTGAGATCCTGCCAGTCTGGGAGAAGGAGCAGATGGACGGAAGGTCAGAGAAGGGGAGATAGGGGAGCTAAACACATGGCTCAAGGACTGGTGCCAGGAAAAGGACACAGATTTGTAGGAACTGGCAACAGTTCTGGGAGCAAAGTTCTTTAAATTTGATGGACTGCATCTGACTAAAGAGGGAGTCAGTGCATTGGGGCAGAAGTTTGACGTCTTTGCAGAATATTTAAACTAGCAAATGGGGAGAGGGTGCAGCACCCCATCGTTGAATGGGAAGAACACCCTCCCCTCAGCTAGTGGTCAAACTGGAATTCAGTGTGTTTGCCGTTCATTTGCATCACCAGGTAAGAAAAAGGTTTGTCTCCATACGATGCACAGGGGTAATGCCAACCCTCACCAACAACTAACACACCAAAATCTGGCCAATGGAAAATCATGTACACAAATGCTCACAGCCTGGGAAATAAGATCCCAGACCTGCAGGCAATAATGTCAGAGGCTAAACTGGACATAGTAGCAATTAGTGAGGCGTGGTTTACCAGTAACCACACTAGGAGACTTCAGTACCTGGCTATGTATTGTTCAGAAGAGACC
Source organism: Neoceratodus forsteri (assembly GCA_016271365.2). Lineage (NCBI taxonomy): Eukaryota > Metazoa > Chordata > Ceratodontiformes > Ceratodontidae > Neoceratodus > Neoceratodus forsteri. The sequence continues at coordinate 132,703,901 of JADMNL010000025.1, forward strand.
GAGGTGCAAAAGGGGGAGGAGTGGCCCTGTATGTTAATGAAAATATCAAAGCTACAGAAATTCAGAATACACATAAGGAGCCAGAAGAACTGTGGGTCACCCTGGAAACAGGAAATGGGACAGCCATAAGAACTGGGGTTGTCTACAGCCCCAGACCAGAGGAGGACATAGACACATTACTGTTAGAAGATTACAAAACATGACAGCTAAAGGGAGGTTCTGATAATGGGAGACTTCAACATGCCAGATACAGATTGGTCAATACCAGCAGGAACATCTGCCAGAACTAGACTCATAGTGGATTCCCTGCAGGGGAGGGCCTCAAACAACTGGTACAGCAACCCACAAGAGACAGGGCTATCCTAGATCTAGTACTGACTAACAAAGAAGGGATCACAGATCTCCAGGTAGAAGGTCACCTGGGGCCAGTGACCATCACACGGTATGGTTCAGTTTGCTACTACATCTAAATCATCCCATTCCAAGGCAAAAATATGGGACTTCAGAGGAGCTGACTTTGATAAGATGGCCAACAGAGTTAAGCTAGCCGCGCAAAAAGAAACACAGGTGAGGAGGTACAGGCAAAGTGGGCAAGCATTAAGGATACAATACTTGAAGCAACATCCCATTGTGTTAGACAGAAAGGAAGTGCAAAAAGAAGGAAACCACTTTGGTTCTCAAATACAGTAGCAGAAAGGTCAGAGCCAAAAGCTAGCCTTCAGAAAATATAAGGGAACACAGCGGGATGAAGATAGGGGGCATACCAAACTGCCCTAAGGGAAGCAGGTAAGGCAGAAAGTCCCAAACTGAGGAAACACTAGCACAAACAGTAAAAGAAGGTGACAAGACTTTCTATAGATACATTAGTGAAAGGAGAAAGTCCAGAGGGGTATTGCTAAGCTTAATGGAGAAAAGGGAGCATGTGGAGGAGGAGGACCCTGTAAAGGCATCTATCCTAAATAGATACTTTTGCTCAGTATTCACTGAAGAGAAGGTAGGGCAGGGCCCACAGCTCAGCATCATGGACACAGGGGGAGGGAGGTGAGACACTACCCTTCACAAAGAAAGGGTCCTACAAGAGCTTGCTAAGCTCAGGTGGATAAGGCAATGGGACCTGATGGCATACATCCCAGGGTACTTAAGGAGCTAAAGGAGGAACTAGCAGAGCCATTAGCAGAATTGTTTAGTGAGTCTCTGAGCACAGGAGAGGTCCCAGAAGACTGGAGAAGGGCTCATGTGATCCCACTCCACAAGAGTGGTAGCAGGGAGGGAGGCGGGGAACTACAGACCGGTCAGTCTTACCTCAGTAGTGGGCAAGATTATGGAAGCACTCCTTAAGGAAAGGATAGTGCAACACCTGGAATCCATAGGGCACAGGATCCAAGACAGCATGGGTTTACAAAAGGAAGGTCCTGTCAAACTAATCTCATAGATTTCTTTGACTGGGTAACCAGAGTGGTGGACCAAGGGGAGCAGTTGATGTCACCTACCTTGACTTCAGCAAAGCTTTTGACACTGTTCCACATAGAAGATTGATAAATAAGCTAGGTAGGCTCGGGGTGGGTCAGAAGTTGGTCAACTGGGTGGCAAACTGGTTGACTGGCAGAAAACAGAGAGTGGTGGTAAATGGTATACAGTCAGAAGAGATGCAAGTCACAAGTGGGGTACCTCAGGGATCAGTCCTGGGGCCAGTCCTATTCAACATCTTCATTAGTGACCTAGCAGATGGACTAGAGGGTAAGGCTTGTCTGTTTGCAGATGACACCAAGATCTGCAACAGAGTAGATGATCCAGATGGGGTGGGCAGAATGAGAAGAGATCTGGATAAACTAGCAGAATGGTCAGAAGAGTGGCAACTGGGATTTAATGCAAAGAAGTGCAAAATCATGCACATAGGGAAGAGAAACCCTGAAGCCACTTATAGGCTGGGAGGGGAGTTGCTAGCAGTCACAAAGGAAGAAAGAGACTTGGGCATCATCATCACTGATGACCTGAAATCATCCAAGCAGACCTCTAAAGCAGTAGGTAAGGCTAGGGGGTGTTAGGGGTGTATTAGTAGGGTAATCACAAGTCGTAAGAGGAGGTAATAATCCCTCTGTACAAGACATTGGTTAGGCCCCATCTGGAGTACTCTAGGCAGTATTGGAGGCCACACCTTCACAAGGACATTAACCAAATTGAGGCAGTCCAGAGAAGGGCAACCAAATGGTGCAGGGACTGCATCAGAAGACATATGAGGACAGATTAACGGAGCTCAATATGTATACCCTTGAGCAAAGGAGGGAGAGAGGTGATATGATCGAGACATTTAAACACCTTAAGGGCATAAACAAGGTGAAAGAGTCTAACATGTTTAAATATAAGAAAAATAGCAGGACAAGAGGACACAGCATGAGATTAGAGGGAGGCCGATTAAGGGGGAATGTGGAGAATTCTTTTTCACAGAAAGGGTGGTAGATGCATGGAATGGCTTACCACAAGAAGTAGTGGCTATGAATACAGTGCAGGGCTTCAAACAGGCATGGGATAGGCATAAGGGAGCAATACAAATGACTATGAATAGATAGGTCACTGACATAGCAAAGGCCGATGGCACATTTATAAGGTAGAAAAAGAAATGGGCAGACTGGATGGGCCTTGCGGTCCTTATCTGCCGTCAACTTCTATGTTTCTATGTTTCTATGTTTCTTGCATGAGGCAACTCCCTCACAATTCACCTACTCCTCTTGTGTGCCATGCAGCAAAGTCACATTCTTTATTGTTTTCCTTTCCATGATAACAGAATGTGATGTCACAATGGTGGCATTATTATGTCACTCACTCACTCACTGCTGAAGGAGCAGTAGAAGCAACCAGGAAATCTTTACACTCGGATCTTACTATCTTAAAAGAGTTGGTACAAATATTAATTTAGGCAACTGTTCTAAGTTGTCAATTTTGCAGAATTCTTCTCTAAGCACTAATACCTGTATAATTTAATTTTACATTTTATTTTGAGATTTTAACCTAGAATATAATAAGCCATATTGTAATAATATAGTATCAAACCAAGTATTGCAATATATTTCTGAGACAGTATATATAGGATCTAGTAGGCTATTTAGAACTAGTAATTAATTAATTAATTACTGTAACTTATTCTAAGATATGTTTCAGTAAATGAAATTAAATATGCTTTTTTCATATGAATTGTTGTTAAATGGATGTTGTAAAACCTTTTTTCTATTTACTCAATAAAAACAAATAAAATTAAAAAAAAATATGTTATGTTGAAGATCTACAAACACAGAAAAGTGTGCACCAGGATTGGAGGTACACTGGAAAATCCAGGTATACACAAAGCAGAAGAATTCTGGCACTCTCCACCTGAATTCTCCTGCTTTGTGTATGCTGAAGATCTCTCTTGTGTAAGCACCAATATTTTAGCAATGAGCAATAATGAGGAGAAATACAGGACAAGTCAATTGTTTGGGTTAAGATGTTACTTTTCTTTTGTAAGGTTTGCCCTACTGTGAAATTCCTGCTTTAATTCTCACCACAGGACTGTTCAGCACAATAAATGGTAAATATCTAAGACATTCAAAATCATACATACCCCATTAATGCAAAGCATCATGGGATGTATCTGCAAATCACCACAAATATTTAGGCATGGTTTTCGTGGTGATTTACATATACATCCCATTATACTTTGCATTATGGGGGTACAGTATGTGTGATTTTGTACTCTTCCTGCCATTGAAGCAGCTGCATCATTTAATATTCTGTGAAACACTGCGGTGTCCACCAGGATCAGATGCAGTGTCTCCATGTGCAGCAGTTTTCTGCATGACAACTGCCACTGAATTCCACTGTTTCCCACAGGATTAGATGCAGTGTCTTCATGTGTTGCAGTTTCCTGCATGAAACTGCCATGAAATTCCACCTTCCTGCAAGATTAAACACAGTGTTTCTGTGTGCCACAGTTTCCTGCATGACAACTGTCATTCAATTCAATTGTGTCCTACAGGATCAGATGCAGTGTGTCTGTGTGCCACAGTTTCCTGCATTACAGCTGCCACAGAATTCCATTATTTCCTGCACAATCAGACATGGTGTCTCCATGTGCCACAGTTTCCGGCATGACCTCTGCCACTGAATTCCATTGTTTCCTACGGGATCAGGTGCAGTGTCTTCATGTGCCACAGTATCCTACATGACAACTGATGTTGAATTCCACTGTTTCCCACAGGATCAGATGATGTGGCTTCATGTGCCACAGCTTAATGCACAATTGCCACTGAATACTACTGTTCCCTGCAGGATCAAACACAGTATCTCCATGTGCCACAGTTTCCTGCATGACAACTGGCACTGAATTCTGGTGTTTCCTGCAGGATCAGAGGCAGTGTCTCTGTGTGCCACAGTTTTCTGTTTGACAACTGCCACTGAACTGCACTGTTTCCTACAGAATTATGAGAGGCCTCAGATCCTGGCAGGTGCCATAGTAGCCGTAGATATGATTTAATGGGAACTCCTACCAACAAACTTCATGGATTTTGATGCTAAGGAGAGGAAAACCCCAGTGGCAGAACCCACTGGAAGAGAAAGACCAAGGGATTCCTGTCCTCTTCCAGCCATACTAATTCATTCTGCTATGAGAGTTGGCTGGTGGTCAAAATATTATTTTCTGTTGTAGAAGTCTGTGAAAATTCTACTTTTAATGCACATAGAATTTAACTAAACCATTAGCAAATGTGTCAAGCTTTTTTCTGCACCACCACCTTTATTAGTGGAAACAATGGTTGCAACATTTTTTCTACTGGCAGAAGAAATCTTCTGAAAGTTCAACAGGTAAAGCAATCATCTTGTGGATATCGTTTATCATGTCATGTGTTTTTTTAAATCTTTTTGCATTGTAAACATTTCACAAAATGCATTATTTTGTCAAATTTTCTTCACATTTTGCAAACCAGCAAATGCAAAATATAGCAACTTTGACCAGCTCTGTTCCTTGTGACCATCCCTTCCATAAAGTTAATGTTGTGCCCAGTAACATCATTCTCCATAACCAAATGTTCCACCTTGAGTTTGAAAGATTCAACACTTACCACCTCCAGTGCTTTCTTTGGTAACTTGTCCCATACTTTTACCATTCTCTGAGGGTTAAAAAGTGTTCTCATATTCCTCCAAATTGTACCCCCTTCCCCATGCACAGAGTGTATTATGCCCTCTAATTATACAGTCCTTAACAGCCAACTGAAAAAGTTTTGCCTGATTCCCTGATCCAATCCCTTTCAAATTAAAAAAAATGAAATTACATCTCCCCCGGTCTTCTTTTCTCCAGGGAAACATACTAACCCTGTCTGATTGTTCCCCATAGCTTAACATTCCAATGTCCTTAATCATTTTAGTTGTTCTCTGCTGCAACATCCTTTTTATAAATGTGATGGCAACTTTCTGCTTCCTGATGGGTTAAATAAGTTCTGAGATCTATAAAGTATGTTATTTCCCCAGAAATGCATAGGCTAGAACAAATTCCAGCAGTGAAATTTGGAATTTGGGCCAATCACATACTGAATTTATGAGCAACTTTACTCATTCCTGATTGCCATCACAAACAGGGCTGCCACGTTTACTCATGGAAAACCTTCAGCAGTCTCTGTTGCTTACTGAGCCATAGATAAAACTGAGACCTGTTGGCTCTATATGTGGCCTTCTGTTGTGTAAGAGGGGGTGAACATTCTGCCAGAGAAATTCTGCAGCAGTTTAAATTCATGCATTCCATAATAAACAAACATTCCATATCTTGAATGTGTGGAATGACAGCTGATTGATAGGTTCAGGGGGACTCATTTTTACTAGTTACTTTTAACAAAAGAAAATACTGTTTTTAATTTAAAAAAATGCACTTTTTGTTTTTTTGGTTTCTTAAATTGCTTCTCATTTTACCCTTTTTATAAGTGTAATCAGACACTGCAGGTCATTGGTTATCTGGGTTTAATGCACTTCAGTATAAGCCGCTCATCCTGACTCATTACACAACCAGGCATGTATTAACCCCAGACAACCAATGCTCCGCTGTTTCTTTTTGCTTATTTTTACACTGTGGTGACCAGAACCTCTTCTGCAGGTCACTGAAGAGTGTCTGTCACTCCAGCGCTCTACAGTTTTTTTTTTTTACAGGTTTTCTTTTCATGTATCCTTAATTTGTTATTCATTTCCCTAATTTGGGGCTTGGGGGGAGGTGGGAGGTTGGGTGCCGGAGGGTGGTAAGGTGGGGGGTTCGCTACTATTTCTGTGAGTTGGGGGTAGACACAAGGTGAGGAAGTTCGGTGGTATGTTTTACTGACATGGTACATGTGGAGCAAAGTGACTTACCATACATTATAATAATATCTTTGCCAGAACTGTGGGATGGAGAAGAGAGCTGGGTGCTGAAGGGTGGTGTGGGTGATTTGTTCAGTTGGGTCTTGGTGGGATGAAGGGACTGGGAAGAGTATGTCACAGTGGGTGGGTTATACATTTAGAGGCAGTTAAAAAAAACAAGGAAGTTGAAGGAACACTTTGTGTTGTTTTTGCTGGCAAACTGCTGCTTCACCTTGTGAAAGAAATGACTTGCCATATCCACAGTATAACACTCCAGTGTTGTCCTTGCTTGGGTTTAATGCTGTGCAGAGTCATTTCTACTTGTTTATGATTCCATCCTTAAGTGATTCCATGGATTCTTTCCAGTATCTGAGGACGATCTTTTCTTTCTCAAGACCCTGACTGACCCACAAGCAAGGCGACAATATTCCATGTAACAGTTTGGTATTCATTCCAACCGAGACATGATTGTAAATGAATGTCTGCTTAGCCCAATGGTCTTTTTCCCACCCTTTTAATGGTTTCAAATACATTTATTTGATTGATTGATTGATTGATTGACTGATTGATGACAGATCCTGTCAGATTATAAAATGGGTAAGAGAAAAAAGACCTATGAATGGCCTGATGTGATCACATGAGCATGTGTTATTTCACCCCAACAGCACAGGTCAGAAATACTTAACTTTCTGAACCTCATTACTTAGTTTGTAAAATAGTTATCAAACGATCCATTTTATAATCACAATGAGACACTGCAGAGTGTGCACAATTGTGTGATAATGGCACTTCTTGGGTGAGTAAGGCATTCAGCATTGCTTCATGCCTTACTTCCCAAGGTGTGATGTTATCCCACAATAATGCACACCCTGTCATACCTTATGTAAGCAATAACACTTGGTAGGGTGTGCGGTTGCTGAGTGATTACCGCATGCCCCCTGCTTCATAGATTTGGAGGCACAAGACATTAGCCTAGTTTTCTTCAACCATGGGGTGATGAGAAGTGTGGTAATTACTCAATAACCACAAGGTCTAAAGTGTATTATTGCATTCATAAAGTGGCTCCAAAATAATAAAAAACACAAGACTAATAAATCTTTAAATAATGAATAAATAAATTGTCATCGCTGGTAGATCGATACTCACGCCACACAGCTTGGTTCGCCTCATCAAAGAGATCAAATTGGCTGACAGGTAAGTCACTCATGTTGTTACTTGAACCTTTTTTTGTTTTTCACAACTGTCAAAGCTACTGAGAGTTCTGAAGTAGTATAGCGATATTTCTATGCAGTTAGGTCAGGCTAGAAAACAAGTTCCTAGATTTTCAAGGCACTTTACAGACCTGTGCGGTTACTGGTCAGTTACCAAACAGATCTTGGCAGCTATTGACCAATCAGATTACTGGATTTTTCTTGCCCATTTTATAATGCTAAATTATAAAATAGGAAGGGATTTTGGGTATTCTCATTGATCATTAGCTGTGCATTAGAAGTGTCTAACGCATGTCTAAAACTAGAAACCGCATGTAAAATATAGAGTCACATTTTATAAGTGCAACTATTCACTCCAGGTTGTGAATTAGTCAGTTCTAAAGCAAGGCTAAGGGGCTGGACACCCTCTGCCTATGACTTCGTGCCTTATTATGCCCCCCAAGCCATGCATTAGAACTGCCTAACACACCCACCTCATCGTGTCTTATTACTTACGTACTGAACTGTAACTGCCCAATAGCAGGTTACATCAGCATATATGAAATAAATTGTGTCAAAAGGGCACAGGTGAATGAATGAAAAGAAAAAAGGATGGTTTATCCTATATACTCAAGAATCATACTTCTCACAAAGGTTTTTACATGATAAAACACATTTCCTGCCTCCAGTTGTCCTTCCCTCTCATTAATAAGACATGACAATAGAAATTCTTTGTGTCTAAGGATTATCAAATGTGGTGGGGGGGGGGTTCATGTACAATACTTGCAGTCATATGGGTTCTGCTGTCTTGTGATAAATTGAAGTCGAAGTGCCGTAAATTTCAATTGTCATGGCAATAATTTTCATGTGGCTCTCAGACGGGCTCCATGAAATCTTTTTCCTGTGAGGGCTCGGTTCTAATTAGTTATTATTTTCATCTGTATGAAAAAGGAAAAAGAAAACTCATGCTGACAGATCTGGCTCTGACTGCATCCCCAATGTGCAAATTAATTTTCATATAGTATGCCAAAAACTGCACTGAACAAATACAAGAAGACGTGTTATGTTCACAGATTACAGAGGGCTACCCAGTGCATTATTTTTAATTGTCACAAACCTTTTTGGCAGTTATGGTACAATCGGCATGGTGCGCAGCATAGCACCTGCTGTTGCATGTCTACTACTGCTGCCTTAAACAGCCTCCTGATGTCCTAGGGAAACGTTGAGAAATCATCATTTTTACACACATTCCAGATTGTAACATACATACAGTACTTTCTCTATTTAAAGAACTGGTAGTGTCAAAAATAGCAGACTGAAAATGTATTATTTTTTAAACATAGCCAGCTGTGAATTTTCATTTTTGAAGTATTTTTATTTTTCCATTTGCTCATTAAAAGTTTTTGGGTTACCTTCTAGTATTAGGTATAACGTGAAAAGCAGAACTTTACCTAGAAACTGACATGTCTAGTTCTAGTCCCCTTCATACTTTATCTGCATCGTGACCTCACTCACTACGATATCACATGTGACTGATCTGGCAGAAAGTGATTGGCTCTCCTTAGTCATCATGTTTTTTTTCAAAGTTGCCATTATGATGGTGGGGCAATGATCATAAAACCAGTTAATCAGGGCAAGGTGAAAACTAGCCTGCTTCCATCTTTGTCATGCGTGAAAACACAGGTAACTCTAGGAGCCAGATTTTCTGGTGGCTTGTGGTCCTGCAAGCTTCCCAAGAACGCCACAAGGTTAAGCCTTTTGTGATGCTTGTGAGCTCTTTTCCAAGCCCAGATTACCAGAAAAAGGGGTCTTAGGCATATTGAAGGTGGGCTTGATTTAAAGATATGTGTCATCTGTTGTCCCAGCTTACAAAATTACTGACCACAATTTCAACCTCCTTGCATCCCTTACTCTGAGGATTATTAGTCCACTTGAACATTGCAATACCGTGCAGCCCTGCTATAAAAACACCCTAAATACCAATCAAAACTGTTCCTGAAGAAGGATGTGGGATTCATTAAAAAGCATGAAAATTAGAGTTAAATCAATGTTTAGCATATGAGGAAATCAGGCCGAAACTATGCTTTCTTGGGTAACCAATTTCTGACATGACAACATCTGAACAATTTTTAAATTGTAGATTTTATTTGTTTTGCCAAGTTCATAAGAACATTGGAAATTGTGATTTTGTATATAGAAACATAGACAATTATGGCAGAAAATGACCAACAGTTCATACAGTCTGCCTGAGTTCCCAATTTAGCCCTGGAACCTACTGTACCTTTAGGGTCCTAGCCCACCCTTTCCTTCCCACCGTTCTCCTCCCAGATTTTGCCATCCTGGGCAACCACTATACCCTTCATCCTGTCCCAACCATGCTTGAAACCACCAATGGTTTTAACATGCACCACCTCAGCTGTCAGACTGTTCCATAGCTCCACCACCCTTTCTGTAAAACAAGACTTCCTCATATGTCTTCTTAATCTTCCTCTAGTCAGTTTCCACTCATGTTCATGTGACTGCAAGCTAGTATTCAAGCTAATAGTCCCCTGCTGTTCCCCTTGTTAATTCCTTTCAGGAGCTTTAAGATCTCTATCATATCTCCCATCTCCCTTCTGGTCTTCAGCATGTACATGTTCGGTGGCATGAGATGCTCCTCATAGGACCTACCCTGTTGGCCTAGAATAATTTATAGTGTATGGTGGAATGTTGTTCTAGCTAGAAATTCCACCATACCAAAATGCTGTTTAGCCACAGAGACTAAAACGAATGTAACGCTGTACTGACAGTACATGCAGAACAGCATTCCATTCACTTAGAATGAGAAGATCGAGCTGGTAATGAAAGCCACGCAACAAGGAACTGCCATGAACCTTCAACATTTGAAATCAGCATTTATTTTTTTTTATACTTCTTTTATTTAATAGCACAGTTTAATACACATACAGGTGCAAATGTAGGCTGCCACCATATGCAGCCTATCCAGTTCCAAAAGTGACAAAAAACTTTATAACTTTGGCATTTAGTGCAGGGCAATATCATCAAATCATAGGCATCTCGTCTGATTTTATATAAATACAATATCTAAGTTTCAACATAGTTAATAGGTTGGCAATAGCGTTGATACAAAAACACTTATAAGAACACATCCATCTCCCCCAGTTAATCAATATCTTGGTTTCGACCTATTGGTGCTTATTTTATTCCCCCTGTACTAGGTTTAAAGCCCTTTGCTTTCAGTTAATTGGTTTCAATTTTATGCTAAAATACTTGGTCTTGGTAGAGTTCCCACCTTGTTCATCTTGTGATATAAGTTTCCATCTTATCTTGGAGGCTTAGAGAAATCTGCTCATTATGCTGAATATTTAGTATTAATGACTTCCACTCAGAAATCTGAGGGGCAGTTGTCTGTAGCCACTTTTTAGTAATAGATTTATAGGCTGAGCCTAACAGTATTGACCATAGATATACCTTTACTCTATCTCTGACCTCCACAGGTGGGATCCCCAATATTAGATTGAGCCCCATGAGCGGGCTTTGAATATCTAACGTCAGCTTAATATGGTTCGACACTTGTTGCCAAAAGGCTGATAGCTTTGGGCAATCCAGGAAAATATGCTTATGTGAAGCCCTTGGTTCTCCACACTCCCTCCAACATTGGGGTGTATTTCTTGGGTTTCTCAGAGCCATTACTGAGGGAACCAGGAAAAACATCGCCTTTACCTTCCAAACAAACTCCCTCCAGATAGGGGAGGAGGTGGTAGCCCACGTGCCTCTCCATATCTTAATTCAGTCCTTAGAAGGTATTGGCTGTGTCAACTCTTGCTCCCATCTGGCTTGCACCGGTGTCATCGCGTGGGATGTTTGTAAAATAAGGGCCTTATATATTATAGATATCGCTCTTTCACCTTGGAGTGATAACAAAATCAGCATTTAAACCAGCAATGTGGCCATGCCAGTTTTCCCAGAAGAAATGACGGCAAGGGAGCACTTTATCTTAGCAATGCTCATCAGCAGACAGGTGCCTGACTGACAGTCTTTGTACAGAGAGTTCAGCGATTATTGATCCATGAGGATAAGTGGAAGAAATTAATATATCATTTAAAATGTATTGTTGCTTGTTAATCTTAGTTAAGTATATGGGAGTGTTTCATGAGTGCCACATTTTAAACTTGTAGCTGCATGAACTGCCGTTTCTCAAGTTCCGGTGGTAGTCGTGCTGTTGTTCTTTTTAATTTTAAAAAATGTCATAAAGTTTAAAATGACATTGAAGTTGTTTTTTGTACTGTCTTCAAAGGGTCATCATACACAATACAAAATACTGGCTTCTCAATCTCGCTGAACCAGTGTATTTTCAGCCACCTCAGGGTTTATGATTCCACTGGACCTTTCGAGTTTCACTCTCGAGGTCACATGGAATCATAAACCCTCTGTGGCTGAACACACTAGTTCGGCACGATTGCTCAGCCAGTATTCTCTATTTGTTACCCTGCTCTGCACTGTCTCTAGTCCATTGCTATCCTTCCTGAGGTGAAAGTTCCAGAACTGGGCACAGTACTCCAGGTGTGGCTTCACTAAGGATCTATATAGGGGATATAAAGATATACACAGAGTATACATAGAAACATAGAATGTGTCATCAGAAAAGGCCCACCAGGCCCACCCAGTCTTCCCAGTATGCCTAGCATGGTGCTAGGACTTTGTTATTGTCGTCCGCCTGCCCACCTCCCTGTGTCTAACAGCCCCTTGTGTCTATCCCATGCTCTCTTAACCCCCCCCACCATACTTACCCGCACCACCTCTTCTGGGAGTCTGTTCCAATTTTCCACCACTCTCTCCATGAAGTAGAATTTTCTGATGTTTCCCCTGAAGCTCCCCCCACTATCTGAAAACCATGCCCCCTTGTTTTTGATTGTTCCCTTATCTTGAAGATGTCCCTTACCGGCACCCTGGTAATACCCCTGATATATCTGAAGGTCTCAATCATGTCCACCTGTCCCTTCTTTGTTCAAGAGAGTACATGCAGTGATCCTTTAGTCTTTCCTCATAAGACAGATGACAAAGATCTTTTACCATTTTTGTCACTCACCTCTGGATGTGCTCCACCCTATCCACATCCTTCCTGATGTATGGCCTCCAGAACTGGACCCCATACTCCAGATGAGGCCTGACAAGCTGTCTGTATAAGGGTATTATGACCTCCCTCTTCCTGATAGTTATTTCCAAGCCGATACATCACAGCATCCTACTGGCCCTTGCCATCACCTTATCACATTGCTTTGCCACCTTCAGGTCCCGTGAAAGGAATATGCCAAGGTCCCTTTCCAGCTCGGTGACTTCTAGGGCCTGTCCCCCCATACAGTATTCCATGCCTTGGTTCTTCCTGCCTAGGTGCATAATCTTGCAGTTTTTTGTGTTGAAGGACAATTGCCATTCCCTGGATCATTCCTCCAGTTTCTCCAGATCCCTGTGCATGCTCTCAATCCCCTCGGGCATGTCCATTCTATTGCAGACCTTCATGTCATCTGCAAACAGACACACTCTACCCTCCAGCCCCTCTGCTGTCTCCTATAAATATATTGAAAAGGACTGGCCCCAGCACCGACCCCTGAGGCACTCCACTGGTGACCTTACCTTCCCCAGATGGTATCCCATTGACAATTACCCTCTGTCTCCTGCCATCCAGCCGGTTTTGCACCCAACTAACCATGAGCGGCCCCAGCCCAAGGCATCTCATTTTGTGCAGCAGTCCCTTGTGTGGCACAGAATCAAATGTCTTTTTGAAATCTAGATATGCAATGTCCACCAACCCTCTCTGATTCAGTACCCTGGAGACCCAGTCAAAGAACTCTGTCAAGCTTGTTTGACATGACCTTCCCTCAGTGAACCTGTGCTGCCACCGGTTCTGCAGGCCACTGGCTTCTAGGTAACTAGTGATCCTTCTCTTTAAAAATGTCTCAATGAGCTTGCCCACCACCGATGTTAAACTCACTGTCCTATAATTGCCTGCTTCCTCCTTGTCACCCCCCCATGAAGGGGGACCACCTCCATCCTTTTCCACTCATCAGGGATCTCCCGATTCCAATGAACAGTATATATGCTTCCTTCCACCATCCTCTTCCCTGTCTTTCCCAGTCATGCCCCATCCTATTCCTGCCTTTCCACCCCTCTTACATTTTGTTTTATACCTTGTACATATATATGTATGTATGTATGTATATGTATATGTGTGTGTGTATATATATATATATATATATATATATATTTATACAATAGGGGTGATGTATATTCATTGAGAATAAAAGCAAATATTCTCACCCCAGTGAGAATATCGGATGATGAATATATTCTTTGCAAAAACCTTCTTTAATGCATCAGTTAGAGTTGTTTCCACAGCGATAAAAGTGGAAATTCAGTGGTTAGGTTACAACCCCACCCCCACGCCCCATCTTCAAAATCCTAACTCCAGATTCCCCCACCCCACCCCACATACAAACATGCAAGCAGGAAGGGCCAAGGCAACACAAGCATCAGAGACAACCAGCATCAGGTAACAGAAGTAACATAGAACTCTAAATGTACTACAAGACACATCCATCATCATGGTCCACCAACTGTATGAGTTCTGCTGCCATCAGAGTGCCTTGGGGGTAGACACGCATGCTGGGCAACCATGGGAGATGGCCCACGATAAGCATTTTTCCGTTACAAACATCAATAACAAGATTTAAACAGATGCCTATATTTCAATTGTTAACAAATGATGAAACACACAGTATGTTATCTATAGATAACTATATTGGAAATAAGACTTTGGATTACTGTAGCAACAGTCATTGGATGTTTGCCTATTTTTTTCTGATAGAGTGAGTCAGTCCTAATAACAAATGATAGTAGTAATAATAAAAGTAATGTTTTGTAGTATAGTTTACAAGCAACATGTGAAAGCAACAGTTGTAACATCCAAAGCTAACCATAACATGCTGCTAATGAGTATTTCCAGGTAACTCAGCAATGTAACAATATGTAATGGTGCTAGTTTCATACCTGAACAGTATCTGAAAAGTACTATGTACTGTATGTGTCAGGTCTATCTTTCCTGCTACCATATACCTATGTGGTAGCAGTGACACCTGCAGCAAGGCAATTGTTGAATTATGACACATAAAAATCAATATTTAGAAAATTTTGCACAGACTAAGTTTCACTGTGTGAAAAAGATATGCCAGCTATAATGTGTCATCATACTGTGCTGGCAGTATAGAGTCGATCATACTGTATTTATTTTTTCATTACATAGTGTTATGTGAAATGAGTACAGTGTAGTGATTATTGTGCTTACAGATGTGACTGACTTGTATAGTGTCTTACAATCTTGCATGTGTCTTGCATATGTGTGTGTGGGGGTGGGTGGGGGGAATGCAGAGTTAGGGTTTTGAGGATGGGGCGTGTGGGTGGGGTGGTGGGGTGGTAACCCTAATGTTGAATTCCCAAACTTTTGTCACTGTGGAAACAACCCTAACTGATGCAATAATTACATTTTTTGCAAAGAATTTCCTTTCTTTTTGAAGAAGTGTAATATAAGTAGTAAATGGTACATATTGGTGGCCCCACGCTCCCACCAAGCTGCCCATTTGTGCATAATGATATGTGTCTGTGGGAGTGTGGTCCCTCCGGGCCCTGCATTCCCACTTATATGTAACTATGGAGCCATACGGCAGCCCTATAAGGCAAGGAACCCTTGTAGCACTAATTTGCCAATATCTCGTGAACCGTTACAGCTAGGAAGAAAATTCAAGTGTCATTATAATCATGACAGTGAGACGTCCACGTGACATAAATTGAACAAATCTGTATCCCACATGTTTACAAGATATGGGCACCGAAAAGCACAGTGAATGCTAACTCTGTGGGCATGACTGTGGCCCACAGACATGAAAATGAGCAATTGGAATACTTATTCCCAAATATCTCAGTAACCGTACAAGGTAGAAAAAAAAATCAAATTTCATGGTATTCATGGCTTTCCAACCTACCTCTTTACTTAGTACCCCTGTAGGGGGACTAAGTGTTTTTGTGATGAAAAATCCATATCTCAAACTGTTTTCAAAATACGGGCACCGAAAGGCATCACAGGCTCCACAATGTTACCCTATGAGAACATTTCTGAACTTTGAAATGCTATAACTATGGACCTGTTCAATGTTTTCGTACCAAACCACCAAAAGGCACATATGTGGGACTAGGGCTTGCCACCCTGAAAATTTCAGATCAATAGCACAATTCACCTTGCCACAATGAAGTGACAAAGAACACAACACATAGCAAAATGTGTTTGTGCAGTGTTACCGCGATTACTTTGATGTTATCGTGACACTCCTATCGCTATAATGGGAATGTTATCATGCACACAACAATGTTGCCGCGGTTTCTTTTGTCCCTAAAAGCAATTGTTTTCGTGGCAACAAAAAATGTTGCCATGATTAAAAAACAGCAAATGTTTTAAAAACATATTTGCAGACCATGTAGTAAAAAAAAACTAATGCCAGGGGCATGTACCTCAGGGCCCGATTTGGTAAATACAACTGCTGGTGTTTACCAAAGGGCATTATTTTTTGAGTTACAACATTTTTTCTCCTTTGCTAACTGAAAAACAAGATGGCAGCAGCATGAAAACAATTTAGGGGCGCTCGACAACAAAAATGTGATCGTGAAAGTTTTCACAATGCATATATAAATTTTCCCATAGCCTATAATGGGACAGAAAAATTGAATAATGTTTGAATGGAGCAATAGTTTTTCAACAGATCTTCAAAAGGCACCAGTTCAATCCAGGCCAAATGTAGACAACCAAATTTGAAGCCACTCAAATGCATTCTTCAGTCCCATATGGCTTACCAAAAAATGCGCAACAAGTGTGATTTTGCACTTTTTGAGTGCCCCACCGTTCCACAACCTTATATCTGACCAGAACTAAACTTTCAAGATCCAGAGATCTATGGCAGGCAGTTGTGCATTCAAAATTTCGAGCAAATCAGACAAACGGTTGGAAAGTTATTAAAGCGAAAACTTTAAGGTTTAACATAGAAGTGGCAGTGCAACCCTAATCTACACTTGCCCCATTAATATAATATATATATATATATATATATATATATATATATATATATATATATATATATATATATATATATATATAGAGAGAGAAAGCGAGCGAGAGAGAGAGAGAAAGAGAGAGGGGGAGAGAGAGAGAGAACGAGAGAAAAAAAGAGAGAGATATTTGTATTTATGGCTTTTTATTAATTGTCATGAAATTATGGTAGGAGTAATAAATGACATACAAAGCAATCAATTCTCCCACATAAGCCTTAAAGGGACACTGACAACCCCATTAGGCCTCAAATTGTTCCTAGTTTAAAAAACACATTTTATGATTGGTCACATTCTGTAGAAATTGCTGATATAGCTGGTCAGTTTGATTCTGATTCCTTTTTGCTTTTGAAAAGTGAAAAACAGACTGCCTACCATACCAGTGCTACCACACAAAATGATATTGCTTATAGTCCTTGATCAACTCCCACTGCATCTTTCCTGGATTTGGGACACCCCCATACAATCTAGCCACTTATGATGTACTGGGATGAGCAGAGACTTTTGCATCATGAGTGGCTGCCCTGTTCAGGATGATCTTA
Source organism: Neoceratodus forsteri (assembly GCA_016271365.2). Taxonomy (NCBI): domain Eukaryota; kingdom Metazoa; phylum Chordata; order Ceratodontiformes; family Ceratodontidae; genus Neoceratodus; species Neoceratodus forsteri. Next base: position 132,721,131 of record JADMNL010000025.1, read on the forward strand.
ATGTTCAGAAAGTATGCAATAAGAGTAGATTAAGGATTTGAAACAAAACAAGGCTGGATATAATTACATATTAGCATATATTTCAATTCTACTAAGAAAGGAAGCATGTAAAACAACCAGCAACATTCATGAATTTTAGAGAAGTAAGCAATCACGAAAGGTGGGGTTTCAACTAGAAATAATGTGATGCAAAAAGGGGTTGACAGTGTCCCTTTAAAAGATGTAACCTGACATAGTACCTTTACAGACTGCACACAATCTCATCAAATATGTGAAGATTTGTAGCTGTTCCCTTTCACTTTAAGGGGGAAACCTCTGCAAGATAGTAAAGTCCATAACAGATCCTGCCAGTACAGAAACATAATAGACTTTGATGGTAGATAAGGACAGCTTGGCCCACCTAGTCTGCCCACCTAGTATGGTATAGAGGTTAGAGTAACAAGCTATGAATGAGCTTGATAAATCCAACAAACCTGGGTTTGAGTCCCACAACCTCCACTTGCAAACTGTGTGAATGTGAGCAAGTCTGAATCTCCCCAGTGCTCTCGGGGTGCCCCTTAAAACAGGCATTGTGTGCCTAGTGGGCCTTACTTGGTTAACAGAGAATAATAAATAAAATCCAAAAGTCCATTTGCTGATGTCTCAGTGAGAACATTAAAGTACACCCTAACACTTAACCTGTAGGAATGAACAAATACATACGTGCTGAGAGTAAACCACCCTCTGCATACCCTCTCCTTAACTTGCCCATAATTGTTGAGTTAACTAATGGTTCCTTCTCTTGCACATGGCCCTTAATATCCCAGGGATGGGGGGGGATATACAATTGCTGAGGCCTAGGCAAACACCTTGTATATTATTATTATATAGTTCAGCTTGGTTTCAGACATGTTCCAAATGGAGTTAAGCATATACTCATTATAGTTTCAGGCTGTGTCTAAAGATAGCAACCTATAACAAATGTATTTAATGGACATCAATTTGACAAAATCAGTCAAAAATATTTTTTTACTGTGTATAAGGGAGCAAGAAATGTAAAACAGTAACTACTGGACCACACATTTGTGAAATAAGTCAGGGAGGAGGTCAAACCACTGACCTCAGGGGCAACATAGAAGCACTGCTTGGCCTGCTCAGTCCCATCCTCTGGCTGGAAGTATCAGCAACCTTAGTGGGTGGGAACTAGGTGGTGACATCAGTGATGATGTCATGATCCCCCATTGAAGTGCACTATATAAATTGAGTCCTTCCGGGGCAGCAGCCAATTCCTTTGGTCAGAGGGAACCATGTAGTCAGATACAAATACAGCTATTTTAGCAGTGGTGAATAAATCCCTTTAATTCTCTAACAAAACCATTTTCTGTATGAAATCTTTTACAAGAAGATATAAAAAAAAAAAAAACAAACAAACAAACAAACTAAAAAAATGTTTAATACTATTGCCCCATTCAGGAGAAATTACCAAGCTGATAATACAGAGAAAAGAAAATGTTATGACCTGTCTGCCTAGGACAGATCCATGTCCATTGTAAAGTACTGTATAAGAAGGCAAATTAACTTTATAACAGCAGTGCAATGAGCATTTTTTTTTACATAAAATCCAGTTTAAGCTACAATTAAGAAACATTTTAACATACCAGTCAAATGTACTTGTCTAGGTACCGCCTATGCTGTGCACCGCAAGTCTATTTTTTTATCCTAACTCTTGCCAGGTCTGCAATGTTGTATTCATGCAAAATGTGGAGTTATCTTTTTTCTTGAGAAAAAAACTAAATTGAAACATTTATAAAATACTCAAATGTTGCTGTAATTAGAAAATTGCACTACCAAATAAAATTGGAAGATGCCTAGAATCTTTTATGGTGAAAAAAGGTAGAATCAATTTTTTTTGCCCAATTTTATTGCACCGTTGCTTTAATAGAAATATCCCAGTCATCATTCACTAAGTATAAAAACATAGTGCTAATACGTATTTAACTGGGAATTTCATTTCCACATACTGGCAGTATACTAAAAATATAGAAACCAGAATTAAGTAATTTATTTGAGTTTTGATAACTGGGTAGGCCCACTGAAACATGCAAGTCCCTTTTCAGGGGAGATCCAGAATTAGTTACATACATTGACTGAAATTTCACAATATTTGCAGAAAAAAAATAAACATTAAGGCAAACAACAGCAGTGGAGTAATCTTACTTTCAAGGTAGATAGGTTAGTTACATCTATTTATTTATTTATTTATTTCTTGAATTCTGGTAACTGGGTGGGCCCACTGAGACAAGCCAGTCCCTTTTTCAGGGGCAACCTGGGAAGTGCAGTACATTGACAGTGCCTTGCGTTGAGAACAATACATTCACTTTAGCACCTTGGTAATACAGCACAAGCTAACAAACAAACAATACAGATGCAGGATACATTTGGAACAAATAATACAGTAATTTAGAGCATATACAGTCATAGCAAATTCAGAAACTGGCAGTAGTTAGAGAACACGGATACCTTGTGCACGAGTCTTAGGTAAAGTCAGGTTTCTCTAAATATCATACAGTAAACACAGTTAACAAATATAGCTAGCAGGATGGGAAGCCAGGCATTAGATAAGGTAGAGCAAAATTTATCAAGGAAATTCAGGATGGCAGGATGGAGATAACAGACTCCAGGAATCAGTGAAAACAGTTGCATTGTGTGGCAGCAAGGAGAGGTAGCAGAGACACCTGAAAAAGAGGAAGAGAGGTGATAGCCAGAATGGTTGGGGGAAGCGAGTTCCAATAGGATACAGCTCAGAAGGTAAAAGACCTCCAGGCCATGGCTAGCCGAGTGTTAGGTAAGAGGAGGAGGGGCAGTGAAACAGATATGAGATGGCGCCTTGGGCGCTTTCGTTGCACTAAGTCAGCAAGACAGGGTGAGATATAGCGGTGTATCAACTTATAAGTGAAGCTTAGGGTAGAATACCATAGTTTTGAATCATAGATAGCCATCCTAGGGATGATAATACATCACCGTGGTGATGTCGAGCATTGACCCCCAAAGCAAATCTACCTACTCTATGGCAGACTTAAGTGAGGCGAGACATGATGGTGGAGGAAGTAGAGAGAAGTAAGGGGGCCACATAAGTTAGTAGAGGAAGGGGAGTGGCAGATGTTATTTTGTGACAGGCAGAGTGAGGAAGGGACAAATTTAGCATAATACACCAAGCTTTTGGTTTAGGGTTTTGGTGAGGACTGATACATGTGTGTCAAAAGAAAGAGAGGAATCTAGGGTGACACCCAAATATTTAAAGGACTTAACTATTTTGAGAACAGCCCCAGTTTGAGAGGGAACAACGGGGTGGGTGGTCAAGGTAGGCTTGGAAAAACATACACTTAATTTTTTAGTATTAAATAGAGCTGTTTTTGCACAAACCAGTCTTTCAGCTTGTGGAAGTCAAAGGTTAGCACTGAGTTGATCCATCCTAGGTTATCCAAAGAATGGTAGAGGATAGCATCATCTGCATACAGATGAACAGTGGCTCCTCCACAGTTATTAGAGAAGCCATTGATAAAGAGTGAAAAAAGTAACGGTCCCAGAATAGATCCCTTGGGGATGCCGTGGGTAATGGCTCAAGGGTCAGATAGTGATCCTGCCCACTTTACTCTTTGGGTGTGGTCTTGTAGGAAGGATTGAGTCCAAGTAAGAGCACCAGCATCAAGACCAATGAGGTGCATTTGCTATATCAGAAGACCGTGATTGACCAGGTCAAAGGCCTTAGTCAGGTCCACAAAGATTGCTCCGGTGGATTTACCATGGTCCATTCCTTGGAATATGTCTGATGTGACTTTTATCGGGGCTGTGAGTGTGCTGTAGTTTTTCCTGAATCCATGCTGGGAATTTGAGAGGAGATGGTGGAGTTTTAGGTAATCCTGCAGATGGTCGTTAAGTATTTGCTCTTGAATTTTGGCTAAGGGACGGAGAATTGAGACTGGACAATAATTTTCAACAGTTGTATTGGAACCACTCTTATGTACAGGTACAATCACTGCTTCCTTCCATTTCTCAGGGACATTACCAGATAAGAATGAGTGATTTAGAAGGTCAAGGATTGGGCGAACTAGGGCATCAGCCCCCAGCTTGCGGAATTTTGAGCGTAATGATATATACATTCAGTATCAAGCTACCGGATCTCAGGTATGTATAATTTAAGCAAAAAGAAAACCTGAAAGACAGTATACTGTATAACTTTAAAAAAATTTCTTGGGGCAGGTAATACTGTTTTGGAGAAGAGAAAACTGCCCCCAAAATATATGTACTTATAACATGGGCACCTACCTGTGTGTGAAGTGACTGGTGGAGATGTAGCAGGTGACCATTCATTAATTTCTGTTACACAGACAGTATCTGTTTGTGGTGAACAGTCCCCAGAGAAAAAGATCAATGAGCACACTGAACTAGTTATTCCAAGCAGTGAATAATTCTGAAAGGCAACCATTGTTTCTGCATGTAAGGCAGAGTCCCCACCCACCACCGGTGGATTTCAAGGTCCCAGCCACAGTAAATATCTTCATAGTGAGAGACTGAGCTTGTAAAGAAAGATTTGCCTGCACATCGTCAGCAAGTTTCAGAGCAGCTGCTGCTGTTGTTCACCATGAGTATTACCGCTCGAGTTACTGTGACGCGCAGCATGTGCTCATCAGCAGCTTCAAGATCCCAACACCTTCTTTCCCTAGAGTACCGACAGACAGCCCTTCCCAACAGTGTCCTGTGTTCCCATGTGCGTAGCCCCGTCGGCTGCAGTGGTGAGATTTTGCCATGGACCGCTAATGTAAGTAGCCGTGTCCCATACTGTGCATTTCCCAGGAAGCAGAGAGCTGAGATTCACCATGATAGCACCTCACCATGCTGCTTCCATTCTGCTGCCTAACCCTGCAACCGACCAGATCATGAGAGAGAGACAGCGAGTGAGTCATTTAACACAGAATTGTTTGTCTGCACCTGTCCATAATAGCTTTTCTCTGTCTCCGACGTGTGGTGCTCCGGTTGTTCAGAGTGTCAGTTGCTCTGTCGATGTCGTTTGTGCTGTGCACACTGACAGTGTGTGGTTCACTGGAATGGGACCACATTATGCCCTGCCTGTGGTCTGAGAATTGCATCGAACCTCGTCAAACAAACAGTATATACAAAAGAGAGGCACAGCATGGCACAGTGAGGGAGACAGATAGAAACGCAACTCGATGTGTGTAAATTGACAGACTGCAGTGTCCAAATATATATATGCAGTCTGAGGACAGAATACCAATAGACAAATACAGCACCCTGTGTAGTTTAGATAGTACAATAAAAAGCACCAGCTTCTCCTTGATGTAATAATCTGTAGCCTGTTCACCACAAACATGTCTGTTCTGAACTATTTTTACTGTTGCAGAACACAGAAAACTGTGGTTCCACGGCCAAAAACAGTGGAAGAACACTAAGTAGTTCCCACATGTTTTCTGTGTTATAACAAAAGTTTGTGTCCATATGTCTCCAAATCTGGCCCATGTTATAAGTGCAATAACCCACTCCAGGGTGTGAGGTTATTGGGGGTTAATCAACACCCCGGGTGTTGTGAGGACATTCAGCCTGCAGCCTCATGCCTCACAACACACCCGGGGTATTGATTAATCCCCGATAACCGCACACTCTGTCGTGGGTTATTGGTTACTTAAAATACGTTCTGTGCAATACTTACTAATGGTGGTAAGAAGGGACCTCAGTTTTGTTTAGCATTAAAAAAATATTACTGAAATAAATGCACTACAGATAGTGACAAGAACAGGTTTAAAATAGATAGAGATAGACATACAGACAGGCAGGCAGACAGAAAGAAATTGAAGTGGAATATTGTCAATAGCAAATAGAAACATGTTGATATAGGAATGTATAAGGTACTTAAAGAGGTTAGAGTTTATAATTAGTTAATTTAATCTGTATGTGAACTGCAAGTGATATGCTTGCATAAATAGATTGGGCACTCTTCTGATTTACCACAAGAGTATTTTTATTTTGGATCTGAAAGCAATGTTTCTGATTTTTAACAAATAGGAAAATCAGCAGTAGGCCAAGCTGTGGTGGCATTTTGGGCTACAGCATGACCCCATTTGTTGTTTTGAGTGACATGATACAATAAGGACTGCCAGAAATTTAACAGAAATGGTGTGATCCCCATACTTCTATTGCAAGTTTTCACTCAATAGAGGAGATGCCCTGGAAGAAGATAGATTCATTACTTACCTGTAAACGTAGATCTTCAAGAGGAGCTCTTTCATAGAGCCGTGCTTTTCCGACCCTTCATTCCCTCACTTGGAGGACTTTGGCATCAATTTTGTTGCTTAGTCCACCTTTGGTTGTTCTTGTTCTGGCCACTTTTAGGAGGTCATTACATGTCTATCTTCCCTGACGCTCCCGTATGATTGGCAGGGGCTAAGTTCTCTGGTTCCTGTCTATTGGTTTTTCAACGTTTGGACCTACATTTCTCACCAGTGCCCCTATCATCCCTTTTGGTTTGGGCCAGTCCTCCTTGGTTGTTGCCCTGCTCTTCTGGGGTGGGGGCTCTGCAGCTGTACTTTTGTGTCTTGTGATGTCATAGCAGTTCTGACTTTTTGCCAGTGGTACATTACAGGACTGATGGTTATGACGGCCTGCCTACCTTATTTAGGCAGCACCATTTGGGGGCGGGTCTAGCCAGTGTAAGGTGAGCAGCCCTAGCTAAGAAACATTTCCCTGCAGCATGCAAGTACCTGCTGACTCTAATACAATATATTATGGCATTATGGAGGAGATACTATTGAAAATCTACTGTTTCTGGTAAGTAACAAACCTTTTGTAAAGTTTGTCTGAAACTGTCAGTAGTGATATAGAGCAGTAGTTGCCATGGACTGAGAGGTCACCCCTCTTTATATATAGGAAGCAGTAGCCCTCTTCCAGATGTCAGGGACTGTACCAAAGTGGAAGGAGAGATTTAGGAGATCAAAGATTGGCAACACTACAGCAGGAGTTGACAGACTGAGGAGCTTGGAGTCTTCTATTTTTAGCATGCATTTAATATTTGTTCTGTTTTCAGCCAACACGCTGATGCAGCACCTTGTTGTTTTGTTCTTATATAATGACTTGTACCTAGCAAGGTCCACCTGTGAGCTTTATGGGAGCAGCAGCCTGAGTTCCTTGCTTTAAGACAGGCTAGTAAAACAACAGAGATCAAAGAAATGTGCGAGTCTTTGACCCTGTCCTCCTTTGAAGGACATGGACATCCCAGGAAGCCATCAGTTTAGCTTGAAAATTTCTGTTGGCCTCATTTATGTCAGCAGATGCTAAGATTAAGGACCAGTCAGTATCTGAGTGGTTAGTGTACAGGGCAGAAAGATCCAGTGACTAGAATGGCAGAATCTGGATGATCATAGGAGGGACTTTGGAGTGATAGATCTTCTGCACACAGTATACCATGCAGTGGTCTCTGAGAGAATTGGGGAGTATATCAGCTTCCACAATAGAGTAAGAGTAAGAGTAAGAGAAAAAGACCCAGCAGGAGTTAAACTGAGCAGGAACTCACAGGAACTCAGTTCCACCTCCTCTGACACTTTTCTCCATGGAATACTATTGGAGAGTTCCACCTGCGAGGGATGACAGTTTCACATATAAAATGACAGTTCTACCTCCTAAACATTTCTAATTTAACCATTGAGACCCAGTTGATGAGGGAGTGGTTTGTGGATGTCAGGTTAAGCCTTGTGGGCTCAGAGATAAGTTGACTGAGTTGGAGTGATTTTACATTTTGAATTTTTTTTTAGTGGAAGGGGATAGCCAATTATAATTGAAGTTACCCAGAACTATGCATTTACCAGTAGAGGTAAAGGAAGAAGCTCAGGAGAAGAGATTAGTGATGGAGTCTGGATTAGAACCAGGGCAACAATAGATTCCAGCAATGAAGATAGGGACGGGGGGGGCTTTATAAGTAACAGCTCATGAGAGGAAGGAACAGAAAAACAGCCTATAACCTCATATCTGAGGAGGGTGGAGACATACAGTGAAACTCCCCCACCCCTGTTTCTTCAGTCATGCTTGGTCACCAAGTAGCCAGGATGGCTATGGTCAAATCATTGATCTTGGGGGAAGAGTCAAGATTTTGAGATGACCAGAACATGGGGATGGTGGTTTGAAGACATCAGCCTTAGCTGATATAGTTCAATGAAGAAGCTGCAGATGTTAGAGTAGCTTATTCTCAACACCTTCTGGAGGGGAAAGGTAACTGAGGTGGAGAGGAGGCTAAAGTTAAGTTCAGTATCTCTTGCCGCAAGGATGAGCATGGTAATGATGAGCTTGAGGGAGCCCTTGTGGGAGATGGGAGGGGATGGGAGTAAGGTTGGGAGGAGGAGGAGGATAGGGAGTTAAGAGGAAAGCAGTCACCAGAGGGCTTTCAGATGCAACTAAGGTGAATGGATGAGGCTGCATGCAGGAGACCAAAAACTGCTAAGAGGAGGAGGAGAGGTGATTAGGGAGAGTAAAGTAGGGACAGGTGCTGAAAATCAAGATAGGAGTCAGGGAGCACATGGGGCAATATAGGAGAGGGGGACAATGAGAGTAAGCACGATAAGGGAGCAACGGAGCATAATGCAAGCTGAGTTAGAAAAGGCACAGTAATAATTAGAGCAAAAAGAGAGTAACTATAAGAATAGTGAGAGCAGCAAATAAAACACTCAAATATGTTTTTTGTTATGCTGCAATTGTTGGACAGGAAAGACACAGTAAGCCAAATTTTCTTTCAATGTGCATCCTATGAATCCAGGGAAGTTAAATGATTTGCTCATGGTCACACAGTATGCAAGTGGTGGCTGCAGGATTCAAACGCAGCTCTCCAGGTTTACAGCTCAGTGCCATTAACTACTACACTATACTGCTCCCTCAGTCACTGAATATAGTAAAAACCAGCCCCTACACCCCTCAGACTACAGTATATTGGGGGGGGAGGAGGAAAAAGCAAAACAAAGTGCTTGAGCTAAAGTTAAACCAGCACCCGTACCCCTGAGGTCATAAGGAAGGAGGGTGGGAGCAGCAAATAATACATAAGTTAGACCAGCCCCCCAAACCCCACAGGTTATAAGGGGGAGGAAGGAAATAAGACAGTACTAAATATAAATTTGACCAGCCACTGCACTCCACAGGTCATAAGAGGGGAGGGTGGTGGCAGCAACAATACACAATACAAAAATTAAACTAGCTAGTATCATGGATAAGACTTTTTCTGCCAAAAAAACTGTAAGAAAATGAAGCATTTCACACTTTTTGTTTTCAAAGCGATCCTGTTTTTGAAGGTATGATAGAATGAACTGTGTTTCAAAGAAGATCATTAACTGTCAGGTGCATTGAATGGACCATCCAACTCCAGTTCATTTAGCTGTATTCATTTTCAAATGGTTTGAGAGCTCCCATCTGTCCCCCTTGAACAGAAGGTCACTTTTCTGTAAGCTGTCATTGTTTCTTCTGCTATTTACTGTATTTTCCAGACAGCAATCAAAGCTTTTCTATACCACTTTTTCCCTTAATCAATGCAGTTCAGACTCTTCAAAATACTTGAGCAGGTCTTCATTAGTGTAATGAGCTTGCCTCAACATTATCTCTAAGAACACAATGTGCAGAATAGGTACACTTACAGGCTCAAAAAAAGGTTTATTTCTTTTCTATTTTTTATTGTAAAGGTGTTAACATGCTTGGAGCCTTAGCAGCTGGGCTACACAAGTCTCTCAGAAGCCCTTTGAGAAGGAGAAGACTCTCTGAAGCCCTATCCAAGGAAAAAGAACAAGCATTTGTCAATGCTGAATGTTTGCTTGCTAGCATTAGCAGTGGAAGTGCAGGAGTTAGACAGATGCAGTATAGGAATGGCAGTGATGTATTAAACTGACACCAACTCCACCCCCACCCTGCAGAGATGGACAAGCATTGGGGTGTGCCATTGGGTCATCACCCATAACGGTCACGACATTTCACCTCACCCTACCCTGAAGACACTGACAAGTGTCGAGGTGTGCCTTGGGGTATTTGGGCTTTACACTCAACTCATTCCATAAGGAAATACGCTGAAATGGGTGCAGTATAGGAGAATGGTGTGAACTCTGGGGCCAAAGAGTCCAATGTGCACCTCGATGCCTGTCACTGACTGCGGGGGTGGGGTGTGGGTGGGGTGGAATGGCACGAGCATTACTGTTGACAATCCCAAGTTACACCCCTGATGCCTGTCAGTCCCTACAGGGTAGGGTGGACGCCTGTCAGACCCTACAGGATAGGGTGCTATGGTCAGAAACCCTAAGGCCCTGGGCATGTCTTGGTATTTTTACTTTACGTTTTCAACATGGGCTTTTTGTGACCCCACTGCATGAACAGTGACATTATTAGTTTGTTAGCCAAAAGGTGATTTTGCACAGTGACTGCGCCATTAACGCCACAGGTGCGAAAACACATTTCCATCATGAGATGAAAAATGACAGCTGTACTGTTCATGAGGAGGTGTAAAAAAATGGTAATGTTGAAAATCTGGAGTGAAAATATAAAAAAACTGGTGAAGTCACGAGCGTGCACAGAAACTGCTCAACGCACACCCATAATGCAATTATTTGGGGAATTTTTTTTACCCGATTTTCAATATAGGCATTTTGGGACCTCCACTCATGAACAGTGTTACTGTGATTTTCTTAATCTGTCCCGAACATTGATTTCCCACAGCGACTGTGCTATTCTGCACTGGAAGTGCGAAAACACATTTCAGCCAGGATGTGAAAAATAACAGCTCTACTGTTCATAAGAATGTGTGGAAAAATGCCAATGTTGAAAATCTGGAGTGAAAATATTGCAAATTTGTGAAGTTATGAGGGTGCATAGAAACTGCGCAATACACGCTCGTAACACAGGCATTTTATGGACTTTTGTGACCAAATTTGCAATACAGGCTTTTTGAGAGCCCACCTCATAAACAGTGACACTGTCATTTTGTTAATCAGTCCCGAAAGGTGATTCCGTGCCGTGACCGCGAAATCACCTTTCGGGACTGAATAACCAAATGATAGTCACTGAATTCATGAGATGGGGTCCCAAGAACCCCATGTTGAAAATTTGGTGCAAAAATTCAAAAAATGACTGAGATATGCACCAAAGTTGAAAAAAACCTATTTATACCATTATACAGCTTACCAGCATTTCTTCAGTTCGCGGTTGGCTTTGAAGATTGCAGATGTGTTCCTGCTCCACCGAAGATCATCGCACCAGGCTCTGGAGGCAAGTATGGGGTGAGGGGGGTGTAGGGAGGCGGGGTATGCAGAGGGTGGGTGCAGGTTGCAGGAGGGTGGTAAGAGAGTCAACAAGGGACCTTTTTCTTTTCTTACAGTTCTTTTTTTTATTTTATATGGATGATGTGGGACTTTTGCCACACAGGGGTGGGCTCTCAATGTGGCACCTGGAAGTTTTGGGGAGGCAGTGGTGCCAACAGGGGAATGGAAACCCCCATTGGCCATACAGTGTGGGGGGGACATGTGAGGACACTGGACTTCTGCCACACTGGGTGGGCTTCAAGTGTGGCACCTGGAAGTTTATTTTGGGGCACTGGAGCCAATGGGTTGGGCACCCCATCGGACATACAGTGTGCTTGGGAGAGGAGTGCATGAGCCAGGGCATAGGGCACCTCTTGGCACACAACAAAGAGGGGTGCGCATACAACCACCACTACAATCAGCGGTGGTGACGTGGAGGCAGTTTGCATACTGATCATGGCAGGGCAGCATGCAAATTGTCTACATATTACCACCACTGATTGTAACGGTCATTTGCTTTCAACTGTACACCACTGCAATCTGAACTGCTGTCATAGACAGCTGGGACATTCATTGGTGCGGTGCAGCTGTGCCTGCAAAAACGCTGAGGGTATTGGAAGTGGGGGTGCCACGCTTATGAAAACTCATATGGTGGCACTATGTTTCTTGCACATGCATACAAACAAAAAAACTCATGTGCTTTTTTCTTTATTGAATAAGGGATTTATGCAAAATCCCCCGGTAGAAAAGCCAAAAATATTTACTCACCCAGTCTGCTCCCTCAGGCACTGGTGTTCTGGAAGTCTTGCAGCATAGCTAGGTGCATGGAAAAAGGCTCTACAAGTCAGGGGAGGGGGATCAGAGGAGTATTCAGGATCCATGCGCCTTGCGAAGTACATTCCTGCTGTGCTGCCAAGAGAGCACACTGTATGCCATGTAATATATTACGAGGAGACAAATCATCATATCCCTTTTACATGGCAACCTTTTAACTAAAGAGGCTGAAGCGATTGTTTGCCACATCATTTGGCACCAAGTGAATCGGATTACTTTGACATTAAGGAACCTAATTTTATTGGGTTACTAATATTCATTTTGTTTTAACTATTTATCATTGCTTGTTTGTAGATTTGATTTATAATTTTATATACAGTATTTTTCTTAGATGACTTGTTCTTTCCTTTGTGATGTGCCCCAAGCCCCTGAGATGGAACACTTTGTATGGTACATAAAATTGCTGTGTTTTAATTTTTAAACATATTTTTATTGTTTTGTGAGCACCCACAAAATGCTTAGGGACTAGATAAAAAAAAACAACATATGAACATAGTTCAAGGCAGGGAGCATAATGACAAACCTGTCTCACAAGACGTGCCAAATGCTATAATGTCTCTCCTACCCCCTACCCATGTCTGTTTAGGAGAGAGAGCAATGTGGGACGATCAAGGTTGACTGCTGCTGCTTTCGGCTTTCAAATTATGCTGTTGGAATAAAGTTTTTCTGCACAAATGTTATGAGTCAAGCTGCTAATGAAACTGCTGAGTGTGACTCCATTCTCTATCATTCTGTACTATCTCAGTATAGCCTAGAGGTTAGAGTAATGAGCCATGAATGAGCTTGGTACATCCATAAAACCTGGGTTTAATTCCCACACCCTCCACTTGGATACTGTGTGGCTCTAAGCAAGTTACGTAACCACATGATGGCTCCTGGGTTACTCCTGAATACAAGCACTTGTGCCTAGTGGGCCTTACCTAGTTGCCAAAAAAGAATAATACAAAGAATTTCTACTGTTTTTTCCTGAGTGGTTTTCACTGAGGATAACACCTTATTTAAATATATAGAGTTTATCTAGTGCACCTTTTAGTAATCCCTGCTTATCTTCTCTCCACAGATGCATTATGGGAAGGAAGGGAACAGTTTATCAGTGACATGAACTGCATCTTTGCTGGAGTCCAGTGATTACAAAAAAGTTTCTTTATAGAAACATCCACAGAGTCTAACCGAAATATGTGTATTTATTAACTCTGAGAACAAACATTAATATGTTCAAGTTACTATTGGAAAAAGATAAAAGCATTTTCATTATACAGAATACCTATCCCACTGTGTGATGTATTCCCCTCGCAGTAATTTAAAACTACAGTCATTTTGAACTGCAGGGAGAAAGTAATCACCCGGCAAATGGCGTCTGGAACTACACTAGAGACTGCCAGGATGCAAGGTAGAATACTGCAGAATACTGCAGCAGAATTACTGCAGGAAACAAAGCAAATTCAATGACAGATAATCCCTTTTGTCATGCAGGAATCTGTGACACTGCATTCTATCTTGACAGGTTCCACTGAATGACTCACTGACCACATGATTATGTTAAAAATTTTTCCAGACTATGTTAGGCAAATAGATTACGTTACAAAACTGCTAGGTTTGTACTGAAATGTAACTTCAAAACTCATCACTGCACTATACTTTCTTGGTTAAACTGGCATGCCTTAACTACTATAAACACGGATCAGGATTCATGAAGGGAAAATGTTAACGTTTCCCTCCACAACTGCTGTTGCCGACTGGAATCGTCTGCAGCTGCGGCAGTACTGATTCATAGCCACGGCAGTTGCAGAGGGTGCTACACCGGGTTCTGCTGCCCATAGCAGTCTCCCACAGCTGTGGTGCTGTCCCTGACAACAGCATCCACAAGCTGCCATATTCTGTAGAGCCGGTCATACTCTGGCTCCACCTACGTGAATACCCGCACCTGCGGGTGACCTGCGGCTTCGCAAGTGGTTTCCCACTAGCGCCGAGGTTTTCCCACAGATGCGGGTCCTTCTCCCCCTTCGTGAATCCTGCCCACTACGTTTTGGTTAAAACTTTTTCCACAACTATCAGACTTACAGTTCTCCTGATTATATAACATATACACTATTTGGTAGACAGTAACTGAGTTGGTGAGTTAAAAAATTCAGTTCACATAAGTAAAATGCATCTAGCTAAAACAAAAACAAAATGTGACAAAACCTTGCAATCTCAAGCTACGCTCATATGGAATGATTTGCCATTTACAGTATGAACATTGTCTTCTCATCATGATTTTACTAATGCTTTGGATAAATGTTTTCCATTACTTGTAAATGTATATAAAAATATGATTGTTGTTGGCATGGTTTTGTCTTGCTATATGTGAATCTGTAATGTATTACAACATATTTTGTATGTAGTGTATTTTTAGAGTAACTGATGAGATTTGAACACAGGACTGTCTTGAAAACAGGGTACAACATCCCTAATGACATGTTTTCCTGTATAAATATAATGATTTTACCTGCCTGCCTACCATAAGTTTTATTTTCAAGTATTTTCACCATAAACAGTGTCAGTACAGCAGCCAGTCATCAGCAATGTTTCATGGGGAACCTTTTCTTCATGGTGGGCAGTTACTGTCTGCTGATATCCTGTACCCATTTTTGTGGACAATGTACAGACCGAATGGTTCTTTTTATTAGAGTATCAAGTGCTGCTAGCCTCACTGCTTTTATGATTTAGGCTGTTAATCTCCCATTGAGGGGAGGCTCCCCAAAATTGGGTAGAAGGGATCAACAGAACCAGTAACTGCCCACCCTAAGGAAGCTGTTTGCCTCAAAACATTGGTGGTGACTTGTAGCAGTAGTGACACTGTTTATGGTGGCCTAACTTGAAAATTTAAATTTGGAAAAATCTTTAACATAACCATGTGGTGAGTGTGTCATAATTCTAATCTCCATCTGCTGTGTCGTATGGCCATATCAGAGCAGACTCCTCCACAATTGCTTTTTATGTTGCAAGGGCTGAGGTGGTCACACTGGAGTTGTTATCATTAGAAACTAATTAACCTAATGGGTCAAAAAAAAATGCATTAATACCGTTACAAGTTATACACATTATTTTGATATATCAGTGTAGTTATATTTACATCAACTTATGTTTCATATAATGTTATTTCCATAGAAAGTTTTACTAGCATTATTATTATTAAAACCTACATTAATATACTTTTCATGATAAAAAGAGTTATTTATTTATTTATTGAAGTCTTGGAATTACAATCCTTTGAGTCAAAGACTCTTTTGCAAAGGCTCCACATCAGATTTACAGACAGGTTACAAAAAAAAATTATAGGTGATTAATACAGTACATTATACATAAGTGCATCATAAATGAGGGTGGAGTGCATGGCAAAGAAACAACATGGTGAGTAGATTTAAAACAGACAGGATATGAAACATTACAGGAAATTAATACAGTACATAATACATAGGATAAGAGTATACAAGTAATGCAGTGCATTATACATAAGTGCATCATAACTGAGGGTGGAGTACATGATAATGAAACAAATGTGGTGCAGGCAGTGCTAGCTAGCTATGTAAAAAGATAGGAAATCAAAGAAAAGAAAGGGAGACCAGAAGGAAGTCAGTTAAGGAGAGTTTTGAGACAGTTGGGGGGTGTAGGGAGAAAGGTTGAGTAGAGGGGTGTAAAGTGTAGAGAAGGAGGAGCAAGAAAGATTACAGAAAAAGGATGAGTAAAGGGCAGGAGGGGAACAGAGTGGGAAGGAAGAAATTAGACCAAGAAAAGGTGGGGAGGAGCAGAGGGAAATTGAGGGACAAGCCATGAGCAGTCCCAGATTGACCAGTAAAAGCTAGGAGCAGTCATTGAGACATATTGGGCCAGATTCACAAAGGTCTGCTGCAAGCTGTGAGAATGGCAGCTTGCACCAACCATTCCCATGACCTGGACCCTGCAGCTGATACAGTATTGGAATGGGTCCAGGGGTATGCGTCCTGTGACTTGCGGTAGCTGCGCAAGGTAGGGCGCAGCTCCCAGGTATGCTGCAAGTTGCAGGACAGGGTAGGTGGCAGATGCACCAGCTGAGGGGAGCCATAGTAACCCCATGCCCACCTCTGATCCCTAAATAGGGTAGACACCAGCCCCAATCTCTCTTGACATGCATACCCCCCCGAAAACACCCTTAACTGCCCTGGTGACCCAGTGGTTTCTACCCCCCTCCCAGCAGTGCCAGCCCCCCAACACACACACACACACCCGGTGGGTGAGTTGGTGACTGGCACAGCCCTCCACTCACCACCATGGCCAGCTGCCAACTGAACTGTGCCGAGATCGCGTACTGTAATAATATGCACTCTGTGAATGACAGCCACTGTCATTCACAGATCGCCTATTGATACCATTGGCACATTCAGGTTATTGCGTGGTGAGCGGAGGGCTGTGCCAGACCACTCACCTGCCAGGTGTATGTGTGGGGAGGGGATGCACCGCTGGGTTGGGGATGGGGCCACAGACTACCAGGGAGTTCTGGGAGTGGATGGAGGAATCTTGCCACAGGGGATGTGGGGGCTCCCTACATGTGTGTGTGTGGGGGTCTGGGCATAGGGGTGTTCCACACACCCATCCTGGCACAGTGGATGCCATACCTGGGAACTGGGGCTTTTGGGGGGCAGTAGGCCACAGGGGCTGTAGAGCTGGGGCACAGTGGCAACTCCCTGTGGATGGCAAAGAACACTTATGCCACCTCATAGGTGATGTAAGTGATCTTTGACAGATCTCCACCAAGGATTGTTCCTGAATCCCGATGTGTTACGTAGCAGCTACCCTTTATAAATAAGGTGCAACTGTCGCAAGGGGGTTTCAGGTGCATTGGTGCAGTTGGGCACAGGCAGCCTGCAACATGTCACAGGCTGCCTTTGTGAATCCCACCATGATGCAACTCAGGACGCAAGTGCTACTTGCAGCATTTTTTCTGATGCAAGTTGTCTAGCATCCTGAGTTGCCTTTTGTGAATCTGGCCCATTGTCTATATCAATACAGCTTTTCATGTAGCACAGAAAAACACATAATAACATAATCAATATATATTTATGCATATTTTTAAACATCAAAATATATTTTTGTATTAGTGACATATAAAAACACTCACATGTGTGTATATATATATATATATATATATATATATATGTATTAGAGGCAAAAAACTCTGTTTAATGCATCAGTTAGGGTTGTTCCACAGTGACAAAAGTGAGTAAATTTGGTGTTAGGGATGAGAGCCCCCCCTTTGACCCCTCAGCCCCACCCCCAACCGGCATCGGGGTGCGCGTTGGGGTCATCGGCTCTAACTCTCACCCCATCACATGTGTAAAGAAGCTGAGGAATAGGAGAATGGGGTGAGAGTTAGGACCAACGACCCCAATGCACACCCTGATGCCAGTTGGGGGGTGGGCTGGAGGGGTTGAAGGGGAGCTTTCAACCCTAACACCAAATTTCCTCACTATTGTTGCTGTGGAACAACCCTAACTGATGCATTAAACAGAGTTTTTTGCCTCTAATTTCCCTTCTTTTTGAGAACGATGATGAGAAATAGTGAATGTAATGTGGCGGTGGGAGCGCAGAGCCCTTTGGGCCTCAAGCTCCCGTCACATAATGTCATGTGACATAGTAACAGGAACAGCAATGCAAACAGAAGCACCGACAGTGGCGCACATGGTAACACAAATGTAAATGGTAAAGGAAACATTAATAGAAACGCAAGTGCAAAGTGACGCCGAAGTGAACAGTGACGCAAACGGACATTGAAGCACACACAAAAATGCAACTGGTAACATGAACAGTGATGGCAGTGGTATTTTAAATGGAAATGTTAAGTGTCACAGCAAAAAGAACACGAAATGGAACGGAAATTCGAACACAAGTGCACACATAAACACAAACCGTAATGCTCACAGGCATGGTACTGCAATTGTAAATGCAAATGGAAAAGTTAACATGAAGAATAACGCCAAAGGAAACAGAAACGGAAACGGGAACGAAAGTGCGTACAGAAACGCAAACCGAAACATGCATGGGCATAGTACCGCAATTGTAAATGCAAATAGTAACAGTAACAGGAAATGCAAAATGGAATGCAAGCGCATATGGAAACGCAAACTGTAATGCGCATGGGCACAGAAACGCAATTGCAAATGCAAATGGTAACAGTAACAGCAAGGAAGATGCAAAACAAAAGAGAAACGGAAATGCAAACAAAAGGGCTGCTGGAAATGCAAATGGCAATACGCACGGTGACGCAAACAAAAACACAAACAGAAACAGTAGTGGAAATGCAAATAGTAACAGTAACAAAAACGCAAGCGCAAATGACAACGCAAAGGGTAACGCACATGGAGGTGTACACGGGGAACGGTATTGTAATCGGGGACATAAACGCAACTGGAAACAGTAACTGTAACAGTAACAGAAGTGCATACCCTGTTTTTAATGAACAGGTGCATAGAGAAACACAGTGTGTACAAAGAATTTATGCATTGTAATGGTCATTGAAGCTTAAAACGAGCATTGGAAGTACTTAATTGCTAATATCTCAGCAACCGCGTGATGTAGAAAAAAAATTTAAATTTCACAGAAATCATGATTTTTCTGGCTAGTTTTTTGCTATTACATAGCCCAAAATGCTATGTAACTTGCAACAAAAAATCTGTATCTCGCATCATTTTCAAGATATGAGCCCTGAAAGATGTGGCGTATGCCACCATGTTAGTCTATGAGAAAAAACACCAACTTTGGAGTACCGTAACTTTGCAGCCATGCAATATTTTTTCACTAAACCACCAAAAGGGACATCTGTGAGATGTTGGCTGCATTCCTTCCAAATTTCAGCTCAAAAGACCAAACCAATCTTTTGCAGCAGGGTGGCAAAGAAGTGCTGTCATTTTGGCCATCGTCTGAAAAAGTAGTGTCACGATTGCAAAAGCTTTTGCAAGCATTTGCAAAAGTGTTGTGAATGCGACACTACTTTGTGACACTACTTTTTCAAGAAATTTGAAAAACATATTTCTAGGGTGTTTAACCCCAGAATAAAGACATGCATAGCATCCTCAGGGCTCGACTAGGTAAACACAAAAATAATTGTGTTCCTAGATGGTCCCAATTTTAAATGCCAAGCATTTTTCTGATCACCAACTGAAAACAAAATGGCAGATTTGCAACATTACTAGGGCCATTTGCGACACTAAAAAGTGCATTTGCGAAACTCACACTTTTTGTTAACTTTTCCCATTGACTTATAATTGGAACCTGTTTTTTTAATAACTTTTGAACCATTTAATATTTTTTCATGAAATCTTTGAAAGACACATTGGCACATTGGCCTCAGATTCCCTGAAGTTTTTGGACCAGTCACACAAACCGTGCAACCTGTAGGTGTGAGCAAAGAATTCAGCAGAAACCGTAAACGCGTACGTAGATCACACTTAATAAATCCACAGCCGTATATTCAACTGGTACAAACATTGACAGATCCCAAGATGTATGGTTCTTGATAATGCTTTCCAAATTTCAGGCAAATCTATTGAATGGTGGCAAAGTTATTAAGGTGCACAGTTTGACCCTTTAACCTTAAAAGTGCTACTCAACCCTAACCGACTCTTTTAATAAAAATTAGAAATTCATTTGCTAATTTTTCCTAAATCTTTGTTTCACTTCATGCTACTGTATTTCATGAGGAACCATGTCATTTTAAACATTCTGGGCCAGATATTCAAAAGGGTTGCGTCATGCGCAACAGGGTTGCGCATGCTCAAGTCCTACATTGCGCCATTCTGCAATATTCAGCAGGAGGCAGTTGCGCCACTGAAAACAGGCTGAGCAACAGCACAATGCAAATGAATGCATGCTCAACAGGAGGGGGAGGAACCATGCATAAACTGCACAGCCAGATATTCAGCCGGGTTGTGCAGAGTTGTGCAGGTGCAACCCCCAACCTGAGCCTGCAGGACCTTGAGCCAAAAAAAAAAAGCCTTAAGTAGAGGGCCACCCACAGGTGAGCTGCTGTTTTGCAGGGTGCAACACAGCAGCTGCCACCTGTGGCTGGCCTCCAACTCAGTCCCTGTGCCCCCCCAGCCCGATCGCGAGCATAGTGTACTCCCTCCCACCAGCCCGATCGCGGGCATCAATGTCGCTCCCCCCCTCCCGTTCACATCCCTGGTGGTCCAGTGGACCGAAATGCCCGATCGAGGGCAGAATGTAAATTGACACCCCCCCACCCAAACATCTCCCTGGTGGTCCAGTGGACCGTAATGCCCGATCGCGGGCAGAATGTAAATTGACACCCACCCACCCAAACATCTCCCTGGTGGTCCAGTGGACCGTAATGCCCGATCGCGGGCAGAATGTAAATTGACACCCCACCCAAACATCTCTCTGGTGGCTAGTGTCCCCCCACCACCCACCCATGAGCCCACCACCCTGCTCCCCGGCGGCCCGGTGGCGGCATCCACCCGCCTGCTGCCCGCGCCCGCCGACTGACTGCCCGGTAGGGCTGCACGCCTATTGGTGCAGAGCAAGAGCCAATGGGCGTGCAGCCCATACCACATGACAGTCCAGATTTGTGAATGATGTGGATGCTGCCGCCCGCCGCTGCCGGGTGGAGCGGGTGGTGGTGGCTTCATGGGTGGGTGGGTAGGGGAACACTCAGCCACCAGGGAGATGTTTGGGTGGGGTGTCAATTTACATTCTGCCCGCGATCAGGCATTACGGTCCACTGGACCACCAGGGAGATGTTCGGGTTGGGGGGGCACTTTGCTTACTGCCCGTGATCGGGCACTAGGGACATGTTCGGGGGGGTCATTTTACATTCTGCCCGCGATCGGGCATTACGGTCCACTGGACCACCAGGGGGATGTATGGGAGGAGGTGGGGGAGCCACATTGCTGCCCGCGATCGGGCTGCAGGGTGCGTCGGTCCCCGATGGCTGCTGCCTGGCAGGGTGGCCAGGCGCCAAGTCCTCGATCGGCGCTTACATCTTAATGGCATGCAAATGGGGCCATAATCAGATGCAATGGCCCCTGTGCCTTCGCATGAATTATGGCCCCATTTGCAAGTCACCTTTGTTTGAATATCGTGATTTTGCGCATGGCGCAATGGTATAACCACATAGGTTGAATGCTCCCTCTGACAACTTGCGGTGGCACAAGTTTCACTGCACCATGCACAGTGGCTGTGGCTGGGGGGTGATAGTCAAAGGAGTTGCTCAATAGCGCAACTCCTTTGAATATCGCCTGGGCCACACCCCTGCGCAACTATTTTGAGCAGCGCAAGGGCTTGCGCCTCAGAATGACGCAGTTTGAATATCCAGCCCTCTGTGCCTTTATCTTTTACCCTTTAGTTGCATCACAAGCATATCCCTTTCCACTCTAGTAATCCCTCATCTCTCTTGCTTCTGCAGGTTATGCCTTTGAAAGCATCAAGTAGAAGACAATAAAAAATGACTGAAAAATAATCAAAATGGAAACTGTTGTTAAGAAACCATATATTGTACTAAAGAAAATGTACATTTATATTTAAAATGCATTTCCCTTTTCAGAGGTTCTTACAATAGGCACAATCTGAAAGGCCATTCATGGCCTCATTGGCCTTAGACCATAGGATTATTCAAGCATATAGTATTGATGGTCATTCTCTCTATTCCGTAGAACCTCTCCCCACTTTCAAAGCATGTATGGAACTAGCAAAAGATGTGGATTGCTTCTTTGAATAACACAACACCTGTTCCTACAACAGTCATAGTGGATAAGGTTGCCTTCCTAAGTGCATACAGCACTATAGCCCTTTGTAAATAGGGGCCATACATGAATTAAAATGAGACAATGCCACCTTTTTACTGTGATAGTACTACTGGTAAGAAATTCATGGCATCACATGAATACAGTGATGTGAGAATAGCGAACCTATATGAGTGAACCTGTAATGGTGAAAGACATATGAGTGAATGGAATATATGGGCAATTGGAAGGAAATAGCAACCCCACTTACACTAGGGATTAATTGTCTACCAGGGTCCATAATAGCGACATATCCAAATGGACACATGGATGACAATAGCGACTTATCCCCACTATCAATGAGTGTCTTGAAGTGGTAATCTGAAATATAGGGGAGGTGTGGAGAGGCAGAGCCCCCGCTTATATCTATTGGAGACACCTGTGCGCCTGGGTATTAATTAGGTGCTGGTTGGGTGGGGTTTGTATGTGCCTGGAGATCTGGAGTGTGAGGATGTCTGTGTGTGAGTTTATTTGGAGCTGAGGATGGAGCAGCTTGTTTCTAGAGCTGAGACCCATTGCTCTTGCTGTCGCTATAGAGATCTTATTGAGCGACATGTGGAGGTTGTTATGGAGTACAGTAAATGGAGTTTATATGGTTTTTGGCCATAACTTCTGTGCGCTGTTATTGCTTGAGCTATTGTCTGCATAGTGCTATTTTGCCATATCGCTGTTTTGGCATTCGCTATAAAAAAGTCGCTGTTTTGACTTTGGCTGTTATGTTTTCGCTGTAATCATATGGAGCCAAAATTCATTATTGTACAGGAAAAGGATAGACATTATTGAGCAACAAGATCATTTTTAAAGGTTTCCTGTTTCTGATAAAATTAATATCATTTAACAGTGCATATGACCAAAGTATATTAACAGACAATATATATATTTATAAAACATAAAAACAATAGATCAGAACTGCATCCTTATGAAGTTTTTAGTTTTCTTCCCCGCATCTGTAACAGTTTTCAGCTGTGAAACTCATCAGAATTGATGCTGCTCTGTAAACTTATCTGTTGATCAGATTTTTTAATTCATCAGGTGTTCATTAATTAAATGGGTTCTGCAGTGCTGTGTTATGATATCTATCAAATTGGCTTTTAGCCTGAGCCAGCTCATGCACATTGGGCATTGAAGAAAATGAACTCAAGCTACTGACACACTAAAATACATAACCGTGTGTGCCCCTAAGGAGTTCCGTGACTTGCTATGACCTCTTGTGTATTATGTTTGGAGAAGTATTCTAAAAGTGAGAGCCTATGGACTGTTTATTGGTTCTTTAATTTGGCAAAGCAAACCAACTGGCATTCCTGATTGCATAACAATTAGCAGCTTAACTGTAGTCCTTATTTACAAGCCCAAAACTAACAGATGAGCCCCTTCCTCTAGGGGTTGACTGACAGACAGCTGTAAATACCTGTCTGTTTGGTTGTTTGTCAGTCAAACTGATAGACATTCAATCTGGCTCACACCTCACAGGGGGAAGTCCCAACGGACAGGACACTAAGCTACTGTTACCAGGGCAATAATGCTCAAAATACCAATGCGTAACCTTATTACGAATCTCAGCTGGCTTTCACAAAGATTTTGTGGCTCAAAGCTGTCATTAATCAGCATGTCCAGCAACATGGTATGTTTTTGTTTCCACAAAATCCTCATTTTGAGGCAAAGGTGGTTTTAAATACAATTTATTGTTACCATTAATGAATGTTTTTTTGTTTTTTTTTTAAAAGGAAGATTACTTCTTAAGAGGTTGCTTTGTCTGTGCTTTAAGTATCTGCAATTACCTAAAAAATGATGAACCTGGCAAAATTAGAACAACGCAGATGACTAAAACAGCAATATTTGTCAACCATCTTTTATTTTTTTTTTTAGCAATACTGTGTTTGTGGCAAAACTAATCAATATACCAATTTTTTTTTCATTCCTGAACTGAGCTCTATGAATTTAAAGTATTTAAAAGTTCTTGTTCCTTAACAATGCCTACCATGAAAAAAATTAACCACTTGGGTGCTGCAGTGCTGCTTACCCTGAGAAATGTGCTAACAGAATCATTCTACAACCATGTACATCCAACATACATCCATAGTATAAATTCAGTACATACTCTCAGAAGGTATTCTAAGTGGAAGAGATTTTTAAATATTCCAACTGTTGGCCATCTTTAATGACTTCAGTCATCAGATAAACATAGTTATAAGACTTCTTTTAAAAAAAATATATATATATATATATATGAGAATAAAAAATATACCTATTATGAATCCAAGGCTATCAGAAATACATTTTTGCTAAAAAAACTAAATGATGATTATTTTTTTGCCAACTAAAAATACTGTAACCAATGCCTTTAGTAAAACAATGGAAAATATATTATTTTAACACATCTCTGCTTCTATTTCATACATTTGCTAGAGTCCTCTCCTCTGTATTTTTTTTTAATGAAGACATTTACATGAAAACAGGATCTTAGTCCCAGGAGTTCACCTATATTTATAAAATGGCAAGAAACAAAAACCGGGAAATTTGTTGGCTGAGAGACATCACCTGACCATACACCGAATACAGAATAATGCATATGGAGGGGTACATAATAAGAATTTTATGCGCACCTGAGGTGTGTGGTGCTACATAAACCCTGAGGGTGAAGTCTGAGGGGTTTATCAAGCCATCATACTCTGAGGGTGTGCATAAAATTCAAGTTTGCACACTTCCCCATGCATTGTTTTATGCAGTTGCTGGGGACTGCTTTTTGCCAACTGCAGTGTGACTGTTTTGGAGAAACCTGCACGGCAGAGTGAGCGTAAGCTGTCACTTTCATGTTCCATAGGGAAAGCTGGTGCATGTCTACCAGGGGATTGGCTAAGGGCAAATGTGATACCCATTCATAAGAAGGGAGATAGAGCAGACTGCGCAAACTATAGGCCAATAAGTCTGACTTCGGTGCCTGCTAAGTTGATGGAATCAATATTGAAGGATATAATAAATGTGTATCTGACCGAGACTGGCCAGAATGAAAGGGAACAGCATGGTTTTGCAGCTGGTGGGTCATGTCTTACAAACATGCTGTGTTTCTATGAGAATATTTCAGTGGCATTGGATGGGGGGAACTGGTGGACTGCATATTTTTGGATTTTGCAAAGGCGTTTGATAAAGTGCCACACAAAGAAATATTAAGATGTTTATTAGATATTGATATGGACTATAGAGTACGCCAATGGATCCAGGCATGGCTAATGGATAGGACCCACAGGGTGTGTATAAATGGGTATCTGTCTGATGAGATCCCTGTGGTGGGGGGGGTTCTCAGGGATTGGTCCTGGGACTGGTGCTGTTTAGAAATTTCATTGCCCAGATGGGTAAGAGGGCTCAAAATTAGGTAAGCAAGTATGCTGATGATACAAAGTTGGCTGGACTGGTAACACAGTCTGCAGGGGCGGCGACAATTCAGAAAGATTTGGATGACATCCACAAATGGGCCATTTCAAGGGGAATGAGTTTTGACATAGATAAATGCTGTGTGATCCATATGGGAAATAGAAATTTGAAATATAATTATAAGATAAATGGGCATTCCTTAAGGGGATCAGGAGTGAAAAGGGACTTGGGTATATGGGTGGATCAGAAACTGAAATATCAGGTTCAGTGTGACAATCAGAGAATAAAAGCAAACAGGGTTTTATGGGATATAAAGAAGAACTTTAGAAGTAGGAAGGAGGCAGTGATCATGCCTTTGTACAGGGCGTTTGTAAGACCCATTCTAGACTATGGTGCCCCAGTGTGGGGACCAATAAGCGGGTGGGCAGTGGCGAGATTGGAGAAGGTGCAGAGGAGGGCCATCAAGATGGTGCATGGTATGAAGGACAGATCTTACAAACATAGACTGGTTGATCTAAGGCTAATGTCACTGTAGACTAGAAAAGTGAGAGGGGACTTGCTGCTATGTTATGATATAATGCAAGATGATTACTTATTAAATGAATTGAATCTACAGTTTAAATATGATAAACTGGGCACAAGAGGACACCATCTTTAACTAAGACATATAAGGTGAAACTCAAGTAGACGGATGGCTTCCTACACACAGAGAATGGTGGCCCTGTGGAATGGGCTACCTGAGGAAGTTGTATATGCGGTTAACAAGGTTCAGTTCAAAAGAAACTTAGACACTTATATCTTAAATTGCCATAAGCTGACATATTATGGGCAAAAGGAAAGGAGCGTGTATGGGTCCAAAGGGCTCCCTAAGCTCCTCACCACTTTGTATGAAACTTTGCATTATAATCTATGGGTTATATAACAAATTATAACCAGTTTTTCCCATGAAAAAAAAATACTCCAGTTATTACATCTCTATAAAGGCATGGTCAGGAGCCGAATCTCACTTTCCTGTCCCCAAAAACCTACACAGAGCCATT
Source organism: Neoceratodus forsteri (assembly GCA_016271365.2). Lineage (NCBI taxonomy): Eukaryota > Metazoa > Chordata > Ceratodontiformes > Ceratodontidae > Neoceratodus > Neoceratodus forsteri. Next base: position 132,747,492 of record JADMNL010000025.1, read on the forward strand.
TTATAAGTGTAATAAGCTCCTACAGAGTGTGCATCATAGGATTTTAATGCACTTCCCAGGGGCATAAAGACACTCAGCCTTTAGCCTCATGCCTTACTACACTCCTGGGGCATGCATTAAAATCATATAATGTACACCCTATCATAGCTTATTACTTACATTTAGCAGCATGTATATAGTTTATTTTATGCCTATGTTCTTTGTGTATCAATCCCGGGTCACATCTAGGAAAGAAAATTACATTCCAGTATGCTTACCCGGTTACCAAATAAATGAAATGAAATCTACTACTACTGCCAATTTCCCACTTGTAGTCATAATTCCTGATTCCTAAAAAAAAAAGGGTCTTCAAATAACATATCACAATATCATCCCATTTCTCTACTGCCTCTCCTAGGTAAGCGCCTTGAAAAAATGGTCTCCTCCCAACTCACTATCTGAATTCTCACTACCTCCTCACCCCTTGCCAACATGGTTTCTGAAAGGGTCATAGTATGATCACTGCCCTCATCAAGCTCTCCGACAACACCAAAACCACCGTGGATTGGGGCTCACTCACTGGGGCCATCTTTATAGACCCATCCAAAGCCTTCGATCTCATAGACCACTCCTTTCTTACTCAGAAGTTAGCTGCCCTGGGCTTATCCCTCTATGCCACTTCATGGCTTGCTAACTAGCTGTCTGGGCATAGCCAGTTTGTTAAGTTTGGCACTGCTTCCTCTCACCAACTGCCCATCACCTGTGATGTTCCCCAAGGGTCTTTCCTTGGCTCTCTCTCTCTTTTTCCATTTTCATACAGTAGATCATCTCTCAACTGTTTCCACCTCCTCCTCCTCAATTGTCATGTATGCAGATGACATAACCCTCTATCACAGCACTCAAAGCACTCGACACATTGACTTCCAGCTTAATAAAGACTTCACACTCATACAAAAATGGCTTATAACAAACAACCTGGTTCTCAATGCCACAAAAACCCAAGGGATGTTATCTGGATCCCAGATCCGTTGAGTCTCCTGCCTTCTCCCCCTAGATATTGGATGCATCAATGGCTCCCCTCTCTCCACAGTCAAGGAATTCAAATACCTGGGCATCACCCTTGACCCTGGCCTAGACTTCCACCTTCACATCAGAAATCAGTGCAAAGCTGCCAACTCTCATACTGGGCTGGTCTACCGCCTTAAGCAGCTTCTTACACCCCCTGCCTGGTAGACCATTGACCAGGGTTAACTCCTCCCCTGACTACAATATGGATCTCTGCTCATCACTATACTCCCTCAGTATTCTTGCACAAGTGGTACATTACTTACAACAACATATGCCACTTCTCTCTTTCACCCCCATGCCCCACTACACCACTGTTCACTCTAGAAACAAAGAAACATAGAATTTGATGGCAGATAAGGCCCGCTTGGCCCACCTAGTCTGCCCATTTCCCTACCTGATGGATAAGCTGCATATTCTAGTTAATCAAAAGCTTGCTTCCTCCTACCCCCCACTAGAATTGCTTATGCCTGTCCCATGCATTCTTGAATTCTCCCACTGTTCCTGACTCCACAACCTCCTCAGGAAGGCTGTTCCATACAACCACAACCCTGTCTGTGAAAAAATACTTTCTAACATTACCTCTGAGCCGTCCCCCCTCTGTCTTCAAATTGTGCCCCCTTGTTCTTGCACATCTCTTCTTCTGAAAGATACTACTCTCTTGTATTTTGTTAATTCCCTTGAGATACTTGAAAGTTTCTATTATGTCCCCCCTTTTCCTCCTTTCCTCAAGGGAATACATATTAAGCTGCTTTAATCTCTCCCTGTATGTCTTCTGGTGCAGACCCTGCACCATTTTGGTTGCCCTCCTCTGAACAGCCTCCACTCTGTCTATGTCTTTGCGGAGATGTGGTCTCCAGAATTGCACGCAGTACTCCAGATGGGATCTCACTAACTGTCTGTACAGAGGGATAACAACTTTCTGTTTTCTACTGTTGATGCCTCTCCCTATGCATCCCAGTATCCCCCCAGCCCTCCTTACTGCCTTCTCACATTTCTTGCCCACCTTTAGATCATCTGATATAATTACTGTTAGGTCTCTTTTGATTTTTTTTGTGTTATTAACTCACCCCCCATTGTGTACTCTTCCCCTGAGTTTTTGTTTCCCAGATGCATTACCTTGCACTTCTTTGCATTGAATCTAAGCTGCCACATATTTGATCATTCCTCCAACCTCGCCAAGTCCCTTTTCATTTATTTTATTTATTTATTTAGCTTTTGTTGACCGGGTAAGTGCACTAGACAAATCCTGCCTATCATGACCCGGGGGAGGGGGTTACAGATGAATGCCAACTGACTTTGAACCAGATTAAGCTGTTGGTGGTATTTTTAGTGAATGAGGAAAATTTGGCCAGGACACCAGGGAAATTCCCCTACTTCCTGCTTCCTGTGAGCAGGGGGGACCCATTTTCTGGTGGGACCAAGATGGCGGAGGAGGAGGATGTCTGCTTGGTGGGAGAGCTGGCCTCTGCTCCCACAGTGTGCAATGTGGAGGCTGACCCTTTGAATACTCAAGATATGGATTCTGATATGGAGTTTCACGATGCAGTGGTTCTTTGGGAGGATACAGCAGTTGATTTAAGGAAAAAAAATTCTCAAAGGACTGGGAGAAAGGAAATGCTTGAAAAGGAATCTTTGGATGCAAGGTTCAAATCCAGCTTGGAACCTGACGACATGGATGCACTTAATACCTGCAATATTGCTCTCCCTGAAACCGAGGTGTTTAAAACTGAGAAAAATACAGGACTGCACTTAAAAGAAAGCTCCGTGGAGCATGGTGAGTCTTTGCAACATTTTTTATTATTTCGGAAGCCACTACTGAAACAGACAACCGGCTTTTACAATCTGCTTTACCCGCTTTAAAAAATGTGCAGCAAAGTGATTCCCTCTCGCTACACAATCAGTGTGTTCACGGGAGTAAGGGAGAAGCAAGCAGTTGAGCACTCTATGAGACTTTGCACTCGGCGCTCAGCGCTCAGCCTGAGTTGTTAACTCTGCAGCAGGTAGAATCGGGGCTTGACAGCTGCAGCATTGCTCCTAATAATAATATGGCTGACTCGGTTCAGTCGGGAGTCCTGGCAGGGCGAGACCACTCTCTTTATAGCCCAGCAGCTACGTGGGAAGTTCCTGAAGTAAAATTGACTGTTAGTAAAGCTGCTAACAGTACTATAGAGGTTAGTGAGTGCATTCAGCCCGCTATAGCTCCGACTGCCCTAACAATTGAAAAGCCGAAAACAGAGTCCCCAAAGGAAGTACAACAGACTTTGTCTGCATCAGAGCTAAAGCAGTTTGAGTCTGCATGGTTAGACAAATCAGCTGGATTCGTTTTTAAAAAGCATGGGGCTCAGCATAATGTAGTTTATCAGTCCTCAGCTGTTTCCCAAACTGGAGTTACTGAATTCTTCTTTTCCAAAAAAAAGAAATACCTCTTATAAAATCTGGTCTACAAACACATAATGTTTCAGAGCTCTGGTCCCTGATAAAGCACTCAAAGGAGCAGGTTGGAAGCAAAATGCAGCAGGCATATGGAAGCCTGATCCTACTTGGGACTCTGATTATACCCTCTCACAGCATTCACCAGAGTGGAAACCGGACTTACAACAGCAAAGCTGGAGCAAGATTTGCAGGACAATAAAACTGTTTAGAGGTAGAAAAACTTCCACTGAGAGCTACATCCCTGGAGTCACAGATATCTTTACCTTCCTCATTGAATACAGATTTGGTAACACCCCTGCAGGAGCCTATTGCTTCTTCCACACCCTCTCCAACGGAATCCGTTCCTCAGAAACCACTTATGTCTGAATTATTTTCTAACACTAAAAAGAAGCAGCACCTCGCGGAATGCAGTTCATATTACGTTATAAAGGGGTTTGGAGGATCGACCAGATAGACACTACGTGGGGAAAATCTTATTAAAAGAGTCCTTGCATTTTACCCCAAAAGATGTGTGCATTTATTAATATCTCTGGAGAGATAATTTTGACATCAGTTTTAGGACACCACATGCATTGGACTTATTCTGGGATAGGTACAACCAGGTTAAATTCTCTCCTCTATGGACCCCCTTCTTAGTGATTCCTTTAACTAAACCCCTGATAAAACATATTACGGTCATGTTTAGAAATGAGGGGTTCATGTGGAAGATATATCATTTTGGTTGTCCCTTAGTGTGAAATTTTAAGGGGCCGAACCTATCCTAGATTCTGAACAGTTTGGACGGAGGATGGAAATAAAAACTAAACTGAGGCAATCTGAGACAGGGTAGTCCATATTCCCAATTCCTTTCTATTAGGAAAAGACAGAGGGGTTTGTTTTTATAGTGGACAACCCGGGCTTGCTACAGATGTGGGGCTAAAACACACCTCTCAAGTGTTTGAGGACCAACACTGCTAGACAACTGTGGGAGGCTGGACACACAACTATGTATTGTCACAATCAGCTCAAATGTGAGCTTTGTGAAGAATCTGGCCACTCTTTTCGGTTTGCCCTTGGGCTGCAAAAATAAAACATCCTGTATAAATTCAGAGCTTTAATTCAGCAAGCTCAGGATGCTGCACAATTTCCCCTCCTAGCTCACAACCCCTCTACCTGTTTCTTCTTCTCAAACCAAAGTTCAGACCCTTGATGTAGTACCCCCATTGACAAATCCTTAGGAATAGCAGACAAGGTGGAACAAACTGTTTTAGTTATGGAAGTCATTAAAAAATCAAGTATGGGCCCACCTGAGCTTTGGATTTCCCCTGTGTGTTACTCTGAGGTTTGGTGGAGACTTCTAGAAGCATCTAAGGCTTTAAATATTAGGCCTTCACTACCCCAACGTAGATCATCTAGGCATTTGCATCCCAAACCCCCCTTACTCCTCCCATAGAGACTAGCAACTCTTATGCTGCATTGTTTACTCCTTGGGGAGATACAGAGATGGAATTAGAGATTCAGACTCAAAATCTTCCACTGATCTCAGCCAGTGGATAACTATAAAGAAAAGAAAAAAAGAGAAAAATGATAAAGTAGTTCTTTTTTATAAAGCTTAATGCAGTGGTCATGGGGCTCTTTGAACACTCATAGTTTGCTTAATATAGTTAAGAGGCAAGCCCTTTTCACTATATAAAAACAAAATTTATCAGTATGTTTTTACAGGAAACCTGGATGTACCAGCAGAACAACTCACTACTTTCAAACGGGATTGGGTGTGGGGCCCTTCCTATTGGTCCTTTGGAACTGATACAGCAGATGGTATTGGGATTTTATTCAATACTATTCCTTTAAACTTCATAATTTAGTAGATCTTATTCCAGGGAGAGTCTTGATATTAGATGGGAAATGGCATGATATATGCTATCGATTTATTAACATCTACAATCCACAGACAAAAGCTGGTAGAGTTTCTTGTTTAAAAGCTGTTCAACCCTACTTGGTGACATCAGTTAAGGTGCTTTGGGAGGTGACTTTAATTGCACAATTTCTGACTCACCTAATCAGAAGAAAAGAAAATTTATTGTGATTCTCACATCTAGCTAATATAGTTAAAATAGCAGGTTTATTTAACTGTATCTCCTTTCCTCTCAAGGGCCAAGGTATTCATTTACAAAAGGAAATTGTTTTCCTAATAGACTACATGTTTGTCTCTCATAATGTACAACTGGATTCCTTTAAGATGATCCACTGTGAATTTTCTGATCATTTATTACTTTCTTGTAGTTCATTATCTACAGGTTCCCTGAACGAGGCAGCTCAGGTGGAAACTAAATAACACTATGTTAGATATACCATATATACAGTCCGGGTGAAACATATTCTAGCAGCCAGGTTGTCAGTGGCTTTTTTATGAGGATTTAGGAGATTGGTGGTTAACAACTAAGTTCAATTATGTAATTGGTTTAAAAGGCAAGGGCAAAACAAAAATTTTAAGTTTTGAGATATTTGTCCCTTAGGCAACAACTGCAGAAACTTATGACAATTGCATATGTCTCTCACTTAGACTATTCAGACCAAATTAGTAAAATAAAGGAGGAAATGAGGAATTTCCAATATGATAGAGCAAAACCCTACAGGCTATTTTTCTAATAGCATAAAAATCCCCCATTGGGGACCCTTTTGAAACCTGTAAAATCTGAAGCTTCTTCTAATATTGATTCTTTGCAAAACCTGATGGCTCTTTGGCCACCACGTTGCTCAGCTCAGAGAAACAATTATTGGGCATTTTAACTCTAGACCCTCTCTTATTACAGAGGCAGAAATGCTTTCATATCTTAAAACATCTAAGCCCCAGGTTAGCAGAAATCTCAACATTATTGGATCCAATTACACAAGAAGAAATAATAAAAGTAATTAGGAATTTGAAATTAAACATTTCACCTGGTAAGGATGGCCTTTCAATAATCTGTATAAAGTTTTTCAAAGGAATTGAGTCAATGCTTGTATATTTTATTCCAGTATTTTATGGAAACTGCAGTTTTCTTTCCTCTTTTCTGAGGATTGCTGATTTACTTATTCAAATCTGGAGACAGACAAAATATTAAAATTGGCGACCAATTACCCTCTTAAATTCAGATTATAAAATCTTCACCAGTATTTTGAATAATCGGTTAAAAATTACGCCAGATGGGTAATTTCTCCTTACCAGTTTAGTGGGATACCTAATAGGCAAATTCAGACAGCCTTAATGATCATACGAAGTTATTGAACATCTTTCTGAAGTGGGAGTCACGATTGTATGATGGTCGCTGATTTGGAAAAGGCTTTTGATAGGGTATATTTGCCTTTTTTATTTCTAATGTTAATACATTATGGAGTTCCATTGCACATTGTTAATATAATTAAAAAATTATATGAACATAATATTGTGTTCCCCTTCGTGCAAGGTCAGACGGCAAAATGTTTTCAGTTACATACTGGAGTTCGTCAAGGTTGCCCTCTTAGCCCCCTACTCTATATCTTTTCTTTGGATCCCCTACTACAAAAATTAACTACTGTTCCATTGTGGCCAGGTATTTCTGATGGTACGGTTAAGGACAAACATCTTCTGGCACAGGCCTATGCAGATGATTTGATTGTATATTTGCAGATCATTCATATGTGCACATTTTTTGACCGCATTTGAGGCTTTTTCGAAAGTTTCAATGCAAAATAAATTGCACAAACAAAAGGTTTATTTATCGAGCAACAGGTCATAAGGAAGCGGTGCAGGGTGGTATCCATTTTTCCAGAACTCCCTTAAAGTTTTGGGCATACATTTTGGCCCCAGAACATACCAGTTGAAAATTGGGATATAGCCCTACAAACAGTGGAGAATAAAGTCAATAGATGGAAAAAGTGGAAATTGTCCAAACTGAAACGCATACATGTTATCAAACAGTTTCTTTTACCATGTGTTCAGTATGTAGCTATGATTTTTCCGCTCCCAGTGCATCTAGAAACTAAACTGTATGGTTTATTCTTTCAAATGGTTTGGGGTAATAGATTAAACCCCATTAAAAGAAGCTATACATATTTAAGTAAAAACAAGGAGGTCTTGGGATGGTGGATCCAGTGATTTTGCTCACTCTTTATTCATTATGTGTTCAGTAAAGTGGCTTCGATTAGAAGCAGGGAGTGGGGATAAATGGATTTCCAGATCATTGGACAAATACTTTAGAAATTGGCTTTCTTTGGCTCAAAATAAATCTCACATTTATATTCCACAGTATTTTAGACCAGCTGCACAAAAATTATATAAATGGAAAATAGAGAAAGAGACAATTCTGAGTAATAGCATGAAAGAATTTATCAGGTGGTAATGGCAAATTTACTTCCTTTAGAGCCATGTTTTAAGAATTGCCCTTCTTCTTTGAATCCTAAAGTATTGGCCCAACTTAACTGTCTAGATTGCCTCAAATGCAATGGAAACACAGTGGCTAATATTCTATGGCCGTTTAAATGTTAGGGTAATGCAAGTACAAAGCCATTGAAGAAAGAAGTGTCCTTACTTGGATTGTATAAATACTGAGGAATCGATGGAGCATTTTCTTTACACTGTTCCTATGCAAAGGGTTTGTGGGTTTATTTGCGGCACTTTGGGGTTTTAGTGGCTGAATTTTCTTACATATCAAATCTTGGTTTTAGGGGTTTATCCAGAGACTCTTTCTGATTTTCATGAAGAAACACTGTCATTATTTTTGGATGTTTACGTTATTTTTATGGCAGGCAAGGTGTCAGTGGGTAATATATCAAAGAAAAATGCCTTATTTTGTTTTAGCATTATGGTTTCACAGGAACTCTCGAGGATTTACGCTCAGGATGCTCAAGGACAGTACAGACTCAGTTACTAAAAATGTGGAAAGGGTTTTTCATTTTATTAAGTTCAAATAATGTATAAAATAATCTGATAATTACTCTGATTATTGTATAAGTTTGTTAGATTAAGTTTTTGGCTCTTACTTTGTATAATTGATTACACTGAGTTGTTCTAATTATGTTTAATAATACAATAAAAACTCCCCTACTCTTTTCGATAAGTGCCATGGGATCTTTAACATCCACCTGAACTACCACCAATCCAGGCAGATGGGACCTCGGTTTAACGTCTCATTCGAAAGACGGATGAGAAGACATTCTTTCCACCCCACCTTGTGTATCAACCCTCTTGCAGATCTTTGTGTCATCTGCAAAGAGACATACCTTCCCTTCCAGGTGCTCTCCAATGTCACTTATAATGACATTAAAGAGGACCGGTCCCAGTACCGAACCCTGTGGTACCCCACTAGTTACCCTCCTTTCTTCACTGTGAACTCCATTTACTAGTACCCTTTGCGTCCTGTTGTCCAGTCAGTTTTTTATCCAGGCTACCACCTTGGGACCCACTCCAAGGCTGGCTAACTTGTATATTAATCTTTTGTGTGAGACTGTGTCAAATGCCTTGCTAAAATCTAGGTAGGCCATATCCACGGCCCCTCCCTGGTCTACTACTTTGGTCATCCAGTCAAAGAAATCTATTAGGTTCATCTGACATGACCTTCCTGCTGTGAAACCATGCTGCCTTGGGTCCTCTGCCCCACTGGCCTCTAGGTACTCAACAATTCTTTCCTTCAGAAGTGATTCCATCATTTTCCCTACCACTGAAGTCAAACTAACTGATCTGTAGTTTCTTGCCCTCTGCCCTGTTCCCACTTTTGTAAAGTGGAATCACCTTTGCCCTTCTCCAGTCCTCAGTTACCACCCCATCCTCCCGTGATTTGTTAAAGACAGTAGTCACTGGTGTTACTAGTTCTACCCTTAGTTCTTTTTAGAATTCTTGGGTGAATCCCATCAGGCCGCATTGCTTTGTCCACCCTCAGTTTCAAGAGTTCTTTCAAAACCCTTTCTTCTGTGAATGGACTGGTATCGACCCACTATTCAGAGTTTCTCCCTTGTTTGGTTTAGGTACCTCCCCATCTTCTTCCATTGTGAATACTGAGCAGAAATATTCATTCAGTATCCCTGCATTTTCACTGTTACCCTCTGCCCACATTCCCTCCGCTTTATTAAGTCTCAGTATCCCTCTCTTGGTCTTTCTTTGCTCCCTAATGTGCCTATAAAAGGTTTTATCCCCCTTCTTAACAGAGTTGGCTATCTTTTCCTCAATTTCTGCCTTTGCTGTTCTGACTGCCTTCCCTGCCTCCTTCTGCTTTAACTGATAAAGTTATCTGTCCTGCTCCTTCTGTGTTTCCTTATATTTCCTGAATGCTATCATTTTCTCCTTAACCATTCTTGCCACCTCTTTTGAGAACCGTACTGTTTTTTTTCCTTCATTTTGTTTTGTTGATTTGCTTCAGACAAAGGCTTGTTGCCTCTGCGATGGCTGTTTTGATTATTCCCCATTGTTCTTCCACCCCTCCTTCTTGCCCATTTGCTAGTGCTTTTCAGAAGCACTCTCTCACTTTTCCAAAGTCAGCTTTCCTAATGTCCGATACTCTTGTTTTTGTATGGCTTGACTCTATGGCTGTGTTTATTGTGAACCACACTGTTTGGTGGTCACTTGTTCCCAGATGGCTACCACTTCTAAATCTGAGATCATTTCTCCTTCCCCATTTGAGAGTACCAGGTCTAAGATTGCTCCCTCCCTAGTGGGTTCCAACACTAGCTGTCTGAGTCATTCCCCCTGCAGGGCATCAAGAATGACCCTGCTCTTGGATGTGCCTGCTGCAAAGGTACTCTAGTTAACATCTGGCATATTCAGGTCCCCCATCAACAATATCTCCCCTTTTTCTGCCATTTTAAGGATACCTTCTATCATTTTCTTGTCCATTTCCTCCCCCTGAGATGAGGGTCTATACACAACCCCTGTGCGGATTGTGGTGCCATTTCCTGTCTCCAGGGTGATCCATAGTAACTCATCCTGTTTACTCTTTAGTTCTGTTGCTTTAATCCCTTCTCTTATACAGAGAGCTACTCCTCCTCCTCCTCTTTTACCCACTCTGTCCCTCCTGTAGACTGTGTTTCCTGGAATGTTGACATCCCAGTCATGGTTCTTTGTGTACCATGTTTCAGTGACTACCACATTATCCAGGCATCCCTCTTCCATCAAAGCCACTAGTTCAAGGAGCTTGTTGCACAGACTGCGGGCATTGATACTCATTACCTTCCATTTATTTTTTATGGCCTTACCCCTTTTAGCCCCATCCCTGTCCTTTCCACCTTTTTCTGCATTTATCCCTGTCCTGCTCCCTACTGACTTCTCTGCCTTGGTGTTTACCTCTCTAACTACTGTGTTTTGTGGGGGGAGGCTGGGATTTCCCTGCTCCTTTTCAGTGTCTCCCCCCTTGGCTAGTTTAAATGCTTGCCAATGAATCATTTAAACCTGTCACCTAGGATCTTGGTTCCCCCATGGATAGATGCAGACCATCATGCCAGTATAAGCCTGCATCCCTCTAGGTGGCTCCCCAGTCCCCAATGAAGCCAAAACCCTGAGCTTCACACCAGTTTTTCAACCATTCATTGAATCCCATGGTGCAAAATACCCTAGCATCATCCTTGCCATAGACAGGCAGCACCTTCGAGAAGGTTACTGTACATGCTACTTGTCTAAGGCCCCCCCAACTCCACAGACTCCTCTTGCACCACTCTGATCCCATTCACATCCAGGTCATTTGTCCCTAGGTGGACAATGACATCCAGCTCCCTCCCTCGTGCAGCTGCTCCCACGATCCTGAGGATTTGCTTCCTGTCCCTCTGAGCTGTGGCCCCAGGCAGGCATCTTACCTCCATATTCCCTTCCTCCCCTACTTCTACCCCCTAATGATTGAGTTCCCCACCAGGAGTTGTTTCCTTCCTCTGTGGGGTCTCATGCCACCTTCCTGTGTGTCTCCTTTGTGAAGGTTCCCAGCATCCTCCTTGGTCTCTATTGCAGATGCCTCCATAGAGGAACCACTCTTTGCCAGAAGAGCATATGAATTGTGGAGAGGTACAACTGGAGGGATGCACCTCTGTTCCACCACCCTCTCCCTCCCTGAGCCCACCTTGGTCCAGCCGCTCCTACAGCTCTTTAGGGTGGCTATCCCCTTAATGTTACAATCCTTTGCTGTAGACTGCTTTATGTGTGAGCAGCTACAGTTCCCCTTCCCTGCTATTACTATCCCACCCCCTCCTAGCACAAGTGCCACCTACTCCCTCAGATCTCATGATCCTACCCAGCTTACCACACCCAAGTGTGTAACCAAAATGGGCAAACAGGCCTTCTCATGTTTCACACCCAGACTCTGGAATTCTCTTCCTGAAACTGTACACTGTTCCACCTCTACCTTGTCCTTCAAATGAGCCATCAAAGCCCACATCTTCCAGTCCATTACCTGTAAATGTTTCCAGCTCCCATGACCTCTTGACACCCAAATCTGCTCCACTGCATACATAATTTATTGCACTGTACTAATACCCAGATGAGTTTTGGTCACTCTCTGTCACTGCACCCCCTCCCGACATGATGGCACCACAGTCTCCAATTTTATGCTTTATGCTGTTAATGCTCTACTGCCTGTATATTGTTGCTACTGCACTATTGGCTGTATATGTTTACTTTGTTCAAACCCTTGTTATGTTTAGGTTGTTCTACAAAACTGTACCCCTCTTTACTCTCAATGCACACTGCATGTATGACTATTTCTGATATACATGGATGCTCTCTAGGCCTCCTCCTTTGTCTCTTTTGTTCTACCTAGTGCAAACCCCTGTTTTATAAATCACTCTTTATAGCTGTACCCCTCCTGTTTTCTAATGTACTACTGCTTGTATAACAACTGCTTGTATAATACCTGTACTGACTTGTTGAACTGTGAGCACCTTGATGTGCTTTTGTGAATCGTAATCTGTTCTTGTGAAATGTAATCTCCTGGGTCGTACCTGAGAATAGGCACACTGTTGTCTAGTGTACCTACCTGGTTACCAAAAACCAGATAAAATAAATAAATACATTCCTTGCTTATGACATCACAGTCAGTTGCTATGGAAATTACTGTAATATCACAAGCAGGGCAAAATGACCTCAGATGGGGATAAGTAGCTGGAACAGATCAAGTTTAAAGGGACATGTCAGTCTCCATTAATGCGTATGTCAGGAATCATGGTTTCAATTTTTGCAAAATTATAAAAAATAAAACAGGTTACAGTGCTCATTTGTGAATGGGACTATCTTTGTACTACTCTGTGTTGTTACCAGTAACAGATAAGACATGTTCAGCATATAGGACCAAAAATAAGTAACTCGTTCATGAACAAGTTTCCCCCTGGCTCTGCGCCATTCTAGCTTGTGGATGCATGGAGCCAACATTTTGGTTGGGCTGAGCAAAACTTAATTTTTACAAAAATAATCAACATCTAGCACTTCTGTGAAAAAAGGTTGCTGTTTATGTATTTTACATTAGTAAAGCTTGCCCCAGACACCTCCATTTTCAGTCTTTCAAATTAGTCCCAAAGGCTGACAGTGTCCCTTTAAGAGATGGGTGCCCTGTTTTCATATAGCTGTCCTCAACAAGAATGATTAACTGGAAAAGAAATATAGGAAATGGTACGCAGAAGCTGGATTGTGTCTAAACATTATGGTTTTCAAATTTCTTGCTTTGGCATCAGCTGCTCTTTAATGACCAATGGTTGCTGCATTCCATCAATACACCATTAAAGAGCTAGTCTACTGCCTGGAATTGAAACTAACTTTTAGAAGTAGTCAGATATCCCTTCATATATCTGAAGTCATTTTTTTTTTCTGTTCTGTTAGGCTAATTAGAAGATTTTTCACCTGACTGTACAAGTTATGATATATGGGACAGTACTCTACCTGGAGGCTGACATAGTCAAATCTATTCCTCCAGCATTGTGACCTCATGGACTGTGACCTCACCAGTAACCAAGGAGAGCCACTCTCCTGCTGGTTGATTGGTAACTTGTGACACACATGTTATCAGTCAAGCAGCAGGGCTTGTGATATGACAAGTCAGGTAACATGCTGATGATGTAGCGGGATGAATTAACTAGGTATATCTGCTCAGTAAAGTATTACATCACACCCATTATTACTAGTATTTTAAAATTTACAAAATATTCTCATTAGTTATTTTGGTGCTACTAGTGCTTTAAACAGTGTGTGCATGTGTGTATATTACCTATTAAACAGTGTGTGCATGTGTGTATATTACCTATTAAACAGTGTGGGCTTGTGTGCATATTACCTATTAAACAGTGTGGGCTTGCGTGTATATTACCTGGCAAACAGTGTGTGCATGTGTGTATATTACCTATTAAACAGTGTGTGCATGTGTATATGATCGATCTGTCTATCTGTCTGTCTATCTATCTATCTATCTGTCAGAATACTGCATCAGTGAGCTTTTTAAATAGGACACATTATTAGTAAAACTCAAATTAAAGCTTCAAATAAACCAATATTTTCCACTTTTTGTCAGTTTGATCTACTTGCAGGTTGTCAGCTTAATGCTGTTAGGTTATTTCTAGAAATGGCTGTGCTAGTTATACAGCTCACCGCTTTCTTCTGGGTCAGTCTCTGAACATCTGTTGTAGAAACTGCATACAGCATTTCTTGACTTCCCCTTCTGGCAGCATAATGCTGACTGCAGGTCATGGAGGAACTAATTATATGATATCAAAAAAACTGGGCTAGCACTTTAAGGGATGCAAGCTAATTTTCCTCTCTTGGACAGGCATTTACTTTGAAAAGGATCAAGCAGCTTGTTAACTAATGAGGCCAGAAGGCTAGGTAAGATAATGTGTGGTGTAAAACGTTAAAAGTACTCTAGGTGCACTTTAAATACACATTCATCACCATTTATAAAATAGGATGGAAACTTTCTGCTTCTGGCTAAAAAAATTCCAAGACCCATATTTTGATACCCAGAAATGCACCGGTAGGAGCGAGTTCAAGCTGTAGGATTTGGAATTAGGGTGAATCACATGCATAATTCATAATCCACTTCAATCATCTCAGATTGCCATCATAAACGTGGCTGCCATGTTTACTTAAAGAAAACCTTAAACAAGACCCCAAGAAGTAAAACACTCTTAAATGTTAAAAATAAACATTCTATCCTCTTATTATTACTCCATTCCATACATAAATGTAAAAATGAAATACTATTTCCAATTTTCATCCATTTTGTTGCTTTGGTGACCATAACCCCACCCACTGTACTTACCAGTTTGCTAGGGCAATCTCTGCGGTTTTACTATAGTGGGGCAACATCCCTGATATCGACATCCCTGACAGCGACAGATACAATGGCGAAGTGTCTGCATTGTACTGTCACGGATGTGCGAGTGTTCTCTTTGGGGGGCTGTGCCCCTGAACCCCCATGTGGGGGGCACTGCCCCATACCCCCCGGTCTCTAAATATACAACTCAGAGTCAGAATTGTATTGGGGGAGGGGTTGCAACACCAGGAGATGCACTGCTGGTGTCTGCAGGGATCAGCACAGTGACCCAACGATTTTGGGCAAAATCTGTTGCTGTGCTGTCTTCGTGGTCGCAGGGTCGACCTATGGTTGGCATACCATCTCGGCTACTTTCCCTGCCACACATACACACTCCTCATTCTAATGTCTGTTTGTGTGTGGTGGGGCTGTGTGAACGTGTGTGTGTGTGTGTTTGTGTGTGTGTGTAAACATTCTGCCAAAGGAATTCTGCAGAAGTTTAGATTCCTGTAGTCTATGATAAACAAACATCCCATTTATTGGATGTGTTCAAAGATAGATGATAAGGTGGAGAGAGACTACTTTTTTTGCTAGTTATTTTGTAACAAAAGAAAATACCTGTTTTCAATTTAAAAAGTAGGCATTCTTATTTTTATGTTTGCTTGCACACATGTGCAAGAAACATAGTGCCACTATATGAGTTTTCATAGGTGTGCCTCCCCCACTTCCAATGCCCTTCTCCCTTTTGCAGGCACAGCTGCACTGCACCAATGAATGTCCAAGCTGTCTGTGACAGCCATTCAGATGCAGTGGTGTACAGTTCTGAGGAAAACACCACCACAATCAGCATTGGTAACGTGTAGACAATTTGCATACTGTCATCGGCAGTATGCAAATTGCCTACATGTCAGCACTGCATCTGAACTGTCATGGACAGTTTGTACCCTCCCCATGAACACCTACATAGCACGCTGGGAGCCCACCCCAGTGTGCTCATGTGCTCCCCCCCGCACACACCGTATGGCCGACGGGGGTGCCCAATAACCCATCATCTCCATTGACTTTAAAAAAGACGCGCTGCTCACAAATGGTAATTGTACCCTTCCTTACACGCTGCCTGAGTGTTTTCTACTAGATCGTTTGTGAACTCATTTGAGAGACTGCTGCTAAAAGT
The DNA here is from genome assembly GCA_016271365.2 of Neoceratodus forsteri. Taxonomy (NCBI): domain Eukaryota; kingdom Metazoa; phylum Chordata; order Ceratodontiformes; family Ceratodontidae; genus Neoceratodus; species Neoceratodus forsteri. The sequence continues at coordinate 132,763,356 of JADMNL010000025.1, forward strand.
GACTTTAAAAGCGTTTTCATCTGCTTGAAGGGTGCAAAAGGGTGAGAGACTATTGCAGAACCCAAGTTTAAAAAGCATTGGAAGCAGCTGTATCACGGAGGAAGGCTGGGGAGTGTGCTGTGAGGTCAGAGGAGGAGGAGGGGCTAAAGCACTTTAAAAAAGATGCGCTGCTCGCAAATGGTAATTGTACCCTTTCTTACACGCTGCCTGAGTGTTTTCTACTAGATCGTCTGTGAACTCATTTGAGAGACTGCTGCTAAAAGTGACTTTAAAAGTGTTTTCATCTGCTTGAAGGGTGCAAAAGGGTGAGAGACTATTGCAGAACCCAAGTTTAAAAAGCATTGGAAGCAGCTGTATCACGGAGGAAGGCTGGGGAGTGTGCTGTGAGGTCAGAGGAGGAGGAGGGGCTAAAGCACTTTAAAAAAGACGCGCTGCTCGCAAATGGTAATTGTACCCTTTCTTACACGCTGCCTGAGTGTTTTCTACTAGATCGTCTGTGAACTCATTTGAGAGACTGCTGCTAAAAGTGACTTTAAAAGCATTTTCATCTGCTTGAAGGGTGCAAAAGGGTGAGAGACTATTGCAGAACCCAAGTTTAAAAAGCATTGGAAGCAGCTGTATCACGGAGGAAGGCTGGGGAGTGTGCTGTGAGGTCAGAGGAGGAGGAGGGGCTAAAGCACTTTAAAAGATCGCTGCTACGCAAGATGCTGGCGTAAGCGTGGCGTTAATGATGAAGCGCGGCGCCACTCGATATAAGGAAATTTATTTAGTGGATATAGGAGTAGAGTTATTTAGTAATATTGAATCTTGCTTGGAAAGGAGATGGGGAAATTATTGATATTTATTTGTTATATTTTTCAACAAATGTTGATTAATGATGTATTTAATGCTGACAATAGTGATGACACTTTATTGAATAGGATTTTGGTCACACTTGATGTTACTAATGATGGGCAATTATGTCCTGAATTTAATTTGTATCCTATACATTACAGTAAAGTGTGTTCTGTATTAGGTAGTCATTATATGGTTAAGAAGTTGATTAATTTGTGTTATCAACAGACTTGTTATTATGTGGGGAAAAAGTGTATAGTCAATAGTGGTATTAAATATGTTTCTCTGCTTTTAAGGACTGGGAATAAAAGGTTGGGGGTTAAATGGTTAATATTGATGTTGTTAATGTTATCAGGTACTGTCCATCCAAACCCTGGGCCAATTAACCAATCAGATAAGGATAAGAATACTTTTTTAAAAATAGGACATTTAAATATTCAGAGTTTAATGCCTAAAAAAGATTTATTGGAGGGGTGGTTAGTTGAAAATCATTTTGATATTCTTGCATTGACAGAGACTTGGTTAACTGATAAAATAACTGAAGATGAAGTGAGGATTGAAGGGTATACTACTTTTAGGAAGGATAGAGAAGGTAAAAGGGGGGGAGGTTGTTTATTTTATATTAAGAGCTATCTTTCTGCTAATATTCATCAAGGCTGTCAGGGTAATGGTTATTATGAGTCCTTGGTAATTGATTTGGTTTTGGGAGGGAATAAATTGTTAACCTTAATTGGGGTATATGTGCCACCTCGGAATGTTAATCTGGGAATTGAAGCCTTTTTTCAGGAATTGACTGTTCCTTCTTCGAGGGAATTGTTAATTTTAGGGGATTTTAATTTAGATTGGTTATCTAAACAAGCATTAGATGTTATGAATTTAGTATCAGGGATGGGAATGACCCAATTGGTGACTGATACTACTAGATATAATTATCGTACTGGATATGAGTCTTTGATTGATTGGATTATTACAAATTATCCTGGGCATGTTACTACATGGGAGTTAACTCTGATTGCATAAGTGATCATTGTGCTGTTTATTGTGGATGGACAGCTAAAATGTAAATGAACCAAAAGGATTATACATTACGGAAAATCTCTGACTTTCATTATCAGTCTTTTTAAAAAGTCCAGTCAATTGATTGGTCTTTCCTAGATATTATCTCAAATATTGATGAGTATTTCACAAATTTTGTTGTTACTTCATTGGTATTTCATAAGTTATTACCTATTAAAACTGTTAAAATAAAAGCAGAGGATAAAATTTGGTTTAAACCTGAAATGAGGAAGTTGTTGAGTGATAGAAATTAGGCTTGGTGTAGATTTAGGAAATATAAGACAGTAGGTTTTCAAATGGAATATAAGAGATTCGTAATTTATGTAAAGTTGAAGTCAGGAAAGTAATAGAGTTTATTTGGAAAATAAATTGGGTAATGAATTATGTGATACTAGGGCCCTTTGGAAAGTTTTGAATGAGATAATGGGAAGAGTAAGAAATCGGATGATATCACTTTGCAATTAGATGGCAATTGATTAATGACCCAGTTAAAGTTGCTAATGGATTCAATTCTCATTTTTTAGATTTAGAGAGGTTTAATAAACAAGGATGTGTGGTTAGTCCAGATTTAAAGGAATTGTTAGTTGAAGATACTAAGGTACAGAGTGGACTGCCTAAATTTTATTTTCAGGTACTTACTGAGAAAGATGTATTGATGTATATACAGAAGACGGATCCTAGGCCTTATTTGGGGGTTGATGGTATTGATTATAGGATTTTTAAAAAAGCAGGGTCATTGATTGTTCCAATGTTGACTAAAATGTTTAATTTTTCCCTTGATAATAACGTATTTCCTACAAAATGGAAATGTGGTGTAGTAAGACCCATACATAAAACAGGTAGTAAGACTTGTGTCAATAATTATAGACCTATTACACTTTTAGCTCCTCTATCCAAATTGTTAGAGAGAATAGTCTCTGATCAGATTAAAAGTTATTTGAATGAATATTCATTACGGTCCCCTTCTCAACATGGTTTTTGGCAGGGACACAATACTGAGACTGCCTTGGTGAGGATCACAGGCCAGGTATATAAAGCTTTAGATGAGGGAAAAGTGGTGGCTGCTGGTTTTGTGGACCTCACCAAGGCATTCGATTTGGTAGATCATAGAAAGTTGTTATTGAGTTTATTACAGGTAAACTTTTCTAATGAAGTTATACTATGGATTAATGATTATTTAACTGGTAGGGTGCAGAATACTACTTTGAATGGTATAACCTCAGATAAGGGAAAATTGATTTGTGGTGTTCCACAGGGGTCAGTTTTAGGTCCGTTGCTTTTTTCTTTATTTTTAAATTCTTTATCTAAAATATGTAGGGCTACAGAACTTATTTTATTTGCAGATGATGCAGTTTTATTGTGCATTGGTGATCTGGAACAAACTGTGCAACAACAGTTACAGATGGAATTTAGTTCATTGCATAGCTGGTTTATTAGGCATAATTTGGTCTTAAATCATGTTAAAACTAAATGCATGGTTTTTAGTAATGTTAGATCTAATGTGAATTTTGATTTGATTTTAAAAGATAATTATGGAAATAATATTGAAATGGTTTCTGAAATTAATTACCTGGCTTGGTCATTGATTGTAATTTATCATTTGATACACACATTCAGAAATTGATTGGGAAATTGCATCAAAGATTAGGAATGTTATACCGGTTAAAAAAGTATTTAACATATGAAGTTAGGGTAATTTTGGTTAATAGTTTGCTGTTTTCAGTTATTGATTATGGTTTAGTAATATATTTTTTTACATCAGAAAGAATGCGTTATAAGCTTACAATAACTTATCATAATATTATTCGGTTTGTAACAGGTCAGAATAGGAGAACTCATCATTGTTTACTTTATAGTTCTCTAGGGTGTCATTCATTAATTGATAGATTCAGATTACGTATATTAGTTTTTTTACAAAAAATTAATTTAAGAATTTTGCCGAGTATTATTTGTGAAATGTTTCCAAAGATGGTAAATGAAATTAGGACAAGGTCACAGGATAATTTTAAGTATAGGATTCCTTTATGTAAAAGTACATTTGCTCAGAATTCTTTAACATATTATGCAGTAAAACTATATAATGATTTACCTAGTCATATTGTACAATGTATTACAATTCCAGTATTTAGGAGGGTTTTAAAAAAATTTTTGTTAGATGAATCAAAGTGTTGTTGTTAAATGATATTGTATTATTGTATGTTTGTAAATGTAATTGTTATATGTTTGTTGTTGTGACTGGGCGCCAGTGAAAATGGGCAGATTGTTGCTCACTGGTTATACAGAATAAAAATGATTAAAACAACAACAAAAAAAAGACCTCCAAACAGACTTCCATCCAGGTGCCACACTGGGCGCCAACCCCAGCGTGACAAAAGTCCATATGGTGACAGGGGTGCCCAATCGCCATTTGGCTCCACTGTACCCCCAACAAAGAAAAAGCCGACTTCCAGTTGCCACCGTGGAAACCCACCCCAGCGTGGCAAACATCCATATGGTTGGGGGTGCCCAATTCCCCATCAGCTCCACTGCTCCCCCAAAAATAAGTTTCCAGCTGCCATGCTGGGAGGCCACCCAGTGTGGCAAAAGTCCAGCGCGTTTCTAAAAAGAAAAAAAAACACCCTGTAAAAAAAGGTCCCTTGTTGACTGTCTTACCCCTCCCCAACCCATGCCCACCCTCTGTGTGTTCTACCTCCCCTAATTCTATACTTTCATTTCTGGAGCCCAGCGCGATGATCTTCGGTGGACCGGGAACATGTCTGCTCTCTTCAAAGCGACCGCGAACTGAAGAAATACCAGTAAGCTGCATAATGGCATAAATGGTCTTTTTTAAACTTTGGTGCATATCTTGGCCATTTTGAGGAATTTTTTCACCAAATTTTCAACATGGGATTCTTGGGGCCCTCACTTCATGAACTCAGTCACACTGTCATTTTGTTATTTGGTCCCGAAAGGTGATTTTACGGTCACTGCATGGAACCACCTTTTGGGACTGAGTAATGAAACAACAGTGTCACAGTTCATGAGGTAGGTCCCCAAAACCTATGTTGAAAATTTGAATTAAAAATCCCAAAATGACTTTTTATGAGCGTACGTATGCTCGTAACTTTGTGAATTTGTAATACTTTCACTCCAGATTTTCAACATTGCCATTTTACCACACCCCCTTATGAGCAGTATAGCTGTCATTTTTCACATCTCACCCAAAGTGTGTTTTCACACATGTAGCGCACAATGTCAGTGTGCGAATTCAATGTTCGGGACAGATTAAGAAAATTACAGTGACACTGATCATGAGCAGAGGTCTTAAAATGGCTATGTTGAAAATTTGGTGACAAAAGTCCATAAAATGACTGTGTTACGAGAGTGCATTGAGCAGTTTGCATGAACCCTCAGAAGTTCACGAATTTGTAATATTTTCAGTGCAGATTTTCTACACTGGCATTTTTCCACACCTCCTTATGAACAGTACAGCTGTCATTTTTCACACCCTGGCCGAAATGTGTTTTCGCACTTCCAGTGCAGAAATGCGTGATCGCTGTGGGAAATCAGTGTTCGGGACAGATTAAGAAAATTACAGTGACACTGTTCATGAGCGATGGTCCCAAAATGCCTGTGTTGACAATGTGCTGTAAACAGTCCCCAAACTAATTACATTACAGGTGTGCGTCAGCAGTTTCTACGCATGTCTGTGACTTCACCAGTTTTTTTATATTTTCACTCCAGATTTTCAACATTGCCATTTTTTACACCTCCTCATGAACAGTGCAGCTGTCATTTTTCACATCTTGTTCAAAATGTGTTTTCGAACCTGTGGTACCAATTGGCGTAGTCACTGTGCAAAATCAGCTTTTGGCTAATGGACTGATATTGCCACTGTTCATGAGGTGGCGGTCACAAAAAAAAATGTTTAAAAATTGGAGTGAAAATACAAACAAACACCTGGGGTGTTAGGGTTTCTGGCCATAACACCCCACCCTGTAGAGACTATAGGCATCAGGGGTGTGACTTGGGATTGTCACCTGTAATGCTCATGGCATTCCACCCACACCCACACCCTGCAGCCAGCGACAGGCATCGAGGTGCGCCTTGGACTCTTTGGCCCCAAAGTTCACCCCATTTTCCTATACTGTACCCACCTCACTGTATTTCCTTATGGAATTGGGTGAGCATAATGCCCAAAGACCCCAAGGCACACCGTGACACTTGGTGTCTGCAGGGTAGGGTGTGGTGAAATGGCGTGGCCATTATGCCTGATGACCCAAAGGTATACACCAATGCCTGTTAGTCTCTGCAGGGTGGTGGTGGGGTTAGCTTCAGTTCAATACTTCATTGCCATTCCTATTATACATCTCTCTAACTCCTACACTACCACTGCCAGCAAGCAAACATTAGGCATTGACAAATGCTTCTTTTTATTTGTTTCTCAGTTTACATATTTTATAAGTGCAATAAGACATTGGGCAGGAGGTCATTGGTTTCTGGGGGTTAATGTCTTTCCAGGCACTGAAGGCACTTTGCACAAGCACCTTGTGCTTCACTGCAGCACGGCACACCAGTGTCAATGTCATATGGGAGGGATAAATCATTCTCCAGAGCTGCTCAGTGCCTGCCTTCACTGAGGAATGGGCAGAATCATCTCAGAATAGTTGCTGATATGCCAGCTACATTCCTCAGGTTATCAGTTAGTTCCTTGTGTTCAGTAGTGTCCAATGCAGATGAAAGGCCAATACAGTAAGTGCTCCTTGATCCCTCACCAGGAGCAGATCATTCATAACCATTAAAAGGGTTGTCTTAATGCTATGATACAGCTGAAAGACAGATTGGAAAGGTCCATAGATGTCACTCCCTTCCAGGTGCATACGGAGCCCATAGAAACAGGAAGTGAGATTGCAATGACTTGGATTAATACTACATCAGCATCAGCCTACTGCACCTATAAATAAGTTCATGTCATTTTCGTAAAGCACATTTTTTCAACCCTGCCTATTAGCTGGGGAAAGGAGTGACCTGCTGGACCTCTAGTCACTGCTGACCTTAAATTGCAATGTTACACTGTACAGTACTTCATGTCAATGAAAACTTTTTTTTTTTGTCAAATCTTTATATTGGAAAATTTTTTGAAAGGAAACGTATACACTTACAACCTTTTCATTAGAACTTTTTTTAAAGGAAACATACACACTTGCAACCTTAAAAAAAAAGAAAATAGACACACAACATCATTTAAAACAACATACAGTTGTACAATTTTGCAATAAGGCATGACAAAGTGTGATTTGTGCTGGGATAAAAGCATGCTTTGGATGGGTTGAAGCACAAGGCAAAAGGCTGAATGCTTCCACCACACAAGAAGTGCCATTATTCCAGCCCAAAGCACATCCTGGAGTGCCTTACTGCAATTATGAAATGAGTCCATTAGGATTAGTAAAGGAATATTTTTAAAAAGCAGTTTTTGAATTTAACTAAGTAAAAACGAGAAAAAAAGGGAAATAAAAAAAGGAAAATAAGAAAGTAGTACTATTGCGCCATTGTAATTTTGCTGTTTGGCCAGTAGGTGGCAGATACTGTACTTTTTTTTTTTAACCCAAGTAAGTGAATTGGGGTGTATTGATACATATGTGCATGTTCAGTGTCAACAGGCCAGTGAGGCCACAAATCTTTTTCCAGTGCTGTCGTGCTAGAATATCAGAACTGGGTTCAGAGCTTCTCAGCCAACAGAGTTTCTGGATTTTTTATACCCGTTTCACAATCATAGGTAGGCTCATGAGTAGATTCTTATTTTAGATGTTATCATACCCTACATTTTTGACAAGCCACCACAATAACACATTCAAAAAAAAAAAAAAAGAAAAAAAAAGACTTGTGAGTGGGTTTAGACTTTAGATGTTATTATACATTAATTTTTTTGACAGTTCATCACAAGGATACATTTTAATCTTGCACATAATTTGTACATAAATTGAGGTCTGTATACTTAGTTTTATCATTTTATCAGCACATATTATATGCTTGGTAGTCTAATTTTATTGTAACTTGAGTTATTTGTATACAGGACAGTCCTGAAAACAGGCTTTGCCTAGTACCTCCTGTTAAAATATAAATAAGCTAGCTCTGTTGTGCCAATGGATGAGGCACCCAATAAGCACACTGGAGACCCAGGTTTGTAAGTCACACCCAGGGTGCCTGGAGTGGAGACCAGTGGAGAGGGTGAGTACTGTCTGCACAGATGTTCTCCTCCCCAGGAGGAAGGGTATGGCCTGTACCACTCCTTGAGTGGCTTGTGGTAGTGAGCTGATGGAGGCATACTTGGCTGTGTGGGTACCATGTGCTGCTGTGCATCTTTCCCATGATGCAGTGACATGTAGCCATGATGTGTGATGGGGTCAAAGGAAAGAGGAAATGGAAAATGATGCACCCTGGCAGCACTGAATGACTGCCTACAGTGAGTCCCCCCATGCCACCTAACCACCCAGTATACCATCATTACTGCCCTGACCAGCACAGCTGTTGTACAAGGTGCTTCCTCCCCAGGGGTAGTAGTGGGGTACCCCCAACAGTGATAAGTCAGAACATGAGGAGTGTCAGAGAATGTTGGGGGCCAGGAGGTAGGTGATGGCAGTAGGAACTGAGTCTGGTGAGAGAGGGAACGAGCATGTGGAGGAAGGAGTGGGGCTCCAGGGAGGCCCAGGAGGAGCAAAAAATAAAAAAGAATAGATATATGTGTATAAAAAATGTGTGTGTGTATATATGTAAATTGCAAAAACTTCGTTAATGCTCTAGGTTGGGTTAAAGTAACAAAAGTAAGGAAATGTGGCGTTAGGGTTTCCAACCCTATCACCCCCCCCCGGCAGCACAGCAGGTGTGGGATGTGCCTTGGGGTTTATAACACATAGCATCTCTGGGAAGAGAGACTGTATTACCTAGGTAAGGAAAACTGGTAGTTCTCCTAGTGATTACACTGTTGGTAGTATGTCTGTATTATTGATCTGTAATAAATTCCATTTATTACACGAGTACCACTTGTCTGTTGTCTCTTCCTTTTGTGCTGTTCTACCAAGAATCTGAGAAGCGAATTTATTACCAAGTTACATTAGGCGACCGTGTGCAGGTTGGAAGGTACAAAGGAAGATTCACATTCAATTTATTTTGAATGTCGAGTAGTGTAGTGTGATTTTTGCCTACTTGGACCTACTGGTACTTACAGTGGTAGCAGTTGGGGTGGACCCACACCATCTTGGTCTCAGGCATGGCAGACCCACACCGGACCCCTTTGCACTCCCTCTGCAAGTGACAGTGTACCACCTTGGCATCACTGTTCATCGACTGGGGACCGGAAAGTGGTTGGTGATGGCGCTGAGGCATTTGACCAGTTTTCCAACTGTTTATTTGTTTATTTGTATACCCCTTCTTTGTTATGTCTGACCTGTGCACAGAACTGAGACTCAATGTCTCAAATTACCTCACATCCCATAGCGGATGAACAGAGTTCGTGCTGGACACAAAATCTGCTAAAAAAACATTACTGCTAATATCTGACCAATACCTAGAGTCCAAACAAACAGCCAAGAAATACAACCTCAAAGGTCTCTTGGTTGTGGCTCTACATACAGCTGTTGAGAGTCTCACAGCAAGGTGTGCCTCCCTTGAACTGCAAAATGCATCTCTAAAAAAAGAGATGGGCTTGCAGGCATCCGTGATGCTAATTCCAGACTGCTGCACTGTTCTGTTCAAAACACCGAGTGAGAGATATGTTTATTAAGAGATGATTGTGAAAGGTTGAAATGTGATAAGAAACAGCATATCTGAATGACATTCTGAGTGATACGAATGTAGGTTTGAGAGAGGAGAATGCTGAGTTGAAAGGGAATACAAGCATGTGAGTTGTGAACTGGATAAAGAGCTTAGGGAAAATGTTGAATTGGGCATCGCGAATAGAGTCTTACAGAGAGAGATTGAGAGAGGTATTGAGCAGGGCACTGCAAAAGTCTATCACAAGAAATGTAAACAAAAGATGACGAAATTGAGCCATCAATGGGAGGTTCTTGCCGGCCATGTTAAGGCCATGAACAGGTTTCAGTATACACCCATTGAGACTGCATCATCCGGCGATTACAAGTCTGACTTGATGACAAGGCATGCCATGTCACACACAAGTCCAACCCCCATGGTGGAGCAACGTCTGCTGGCCATCCACAAGATGGCGCCAATGTTGGCATGCACACTGCATCATCACATCTACACAAACATGGCCACGTACAACACTAAGATGGTGGCCCCCATGACATAGGCAGAGGGCCTGTGTTCCGTGGTGCACCTCCACTCACTCTTCTCACCAGGGGAGATGAGTCGGAGATTCGCAACATGATTAAGGATGCAATTAGTCGGATCACTGTCCCGTAAGATCCAAAAAGGGCCATCCAAGACCAAATTGACAAAATACTGAAAGATTCTGTTAATCAGGATCACATGTACAAGGCAACCACTGATGCGGCAGTGGAGGCTATGCTCCATGGAGCCTCGGAACATAATGAACTAAATGCGATTACGCATACCTCCAACCCCCTACAAGTCACTCACTCTGTCCAGAAAATCACACAGAGCATCGGACAGATGGGCCCAACTGACAATCTCAGTTGTCACTTGGAGAAAGTGCGCTCCCTTTGTGAGACACTCTCCCTCCGACCTGAGTACCAGGTTCAAGTCTTGCAACAGATGATAGAACCTACCCTCTGGGCCAAACTCTCAGAGACAGTACGTAACTCTGACACCCTCACTTGTGACGACATTTCAGTGGCCCTTATATCCACCAATTCCCCAGGTGTCGTAGGAACTTGCTTGGCCTACAAGGTTAAGCAAAGCACAAAAGAATGTCCTGCGGTCTGCCACCAGTGGTTATGACTCACAAACAACACTGGCAAAGGCCTAGCAAATGAACCTGCAGACAGAGATCAAACTGAGTACAAGGGTTTGTACATCCAGAATATGACTCTGGCCTTACGGGAAAAGGTTGAGCTCAATGTTTACCTGAGTACCGATATGTCTGTGGCTATCCTCACTAAGACGGAGCATGCCTATCAGGTCTACCTCCATACCCTTACTTCCAGCAAATCCAACTAGATGGCTGCAGTACAGGTGGCTGCAGTACAGCCCACCCTGACACTCCTTCCCACTATATGGTAGAGGGAAATAACCAAACAAATGGTGCCCCTTCTATCGACAAGCAGTCGCACGGCGTGGGAACCAGAACTATAGAAATAACAGGAAGAGAGACAGAGGCAATTAGAAAAATCCAAATGGCCAGCAGAATAGCCAGAACCACAATGGTCCTAGCTATTGACAGATCAAAGATGAAAATGATACCCTTCACAAACTGTTGGAGGAGATCCATGCTGAGAGGGAAGGTAAAGATACATGAACTATAGCGACCCTAGCCCCGACCACTGAATGGACAAGCGGCTGAGGAAATCCTTTCTTAATCCCAGCTGTCAAATGCACAAATGGCTGAGGGAATCCTTTTGTTGCACCAGTTACAGGCTAGGCTGATGTGACATCTAAAGAGGAATCACCCGTGCAGGCCGTCGCAGCACATGTGATGTCACAGATACATTTGTACCCATTGCAAGACATACAGAAGGCCTTGGAAGACCTGCAGGCCTTCTGTTTCAGAGACAGGATGATGGTACTGATTCTGAAAATACTGATTGACAATTACAGACCCCAGTCCATATTTTGAGCAATTTGATCTTTGACACAAATGGACAGCCTTGTGTAAAGGCCATGGTCAGGGGCCGCCAACTTACCATGTTTCTGGATACCAGAGCAGCCATGTCAGTCCTCCACGATGAGGACCTAGTCTCAGCTGACTGGTCTACCAGCTGAAAAACCAGTGTACAGGGTGTAGATGGTACCCAGCTACACACCTACCAATCTATTCCTCTATCAGTGGTGGTAGGCCACCTCAGGATGGATTTTGCTTTTGTCCTTATGATTCTACAGCATCACCCCCACATCCTGGGAACTGACTTCCTAGCACTACATGGCTGTGTAGTGGATTTAGCCAACAGGCTACTCATTCACATCAAATGACAATGTCATGCTGTCACCATCCCAGACTCGCATATGGTGGCAGCCATCTCCCATAACAACAAGAATATGATGTCATGGCTTTGTTCAAAAGTCATGACCTGTTTTCTGAACGTGCACCCTTGCTGCAAGAACACATTAATGTGTTTGCGACTGACAAGCATGACTACCATAGGATGCACACTACCATTAAAATTACAGGGTCTAACCCTGTGAGGCAGAAGCAGTACCCATTTCCTGCTGAAGTCTTGCCATCACTTGGGGAAACCACCCAAATCACTGCTTCAACAAGGAGTGATTAGGACCTGTGTCTCCACTGCCACTGTTAATGCACCCATGTGGCCTGTGAAAAAGCCAAATGGAGCTTGGAGACTCACAATTAATTACAGGAAACTTAATCAAGTTACCCCCAGGTGCGCCCCAACAGTAGCATCAGCACCTGATGTACTCAAGCTGTTGACACCTGACAGAAAGTGGTTCACAGCTCTTGACATCTCTAATGGGTTCTGGTTACTCCCATTAGCACAGGAAAGCCAGTACAAATTTGCTTTCACCTTTGATGGACGTCAGTACACCTGGGCCTGCCTTTCCCTGGACTTTCATAACAGCCCTTCCTTCTTCCATTTACACATTATGGATGCTCTTCAAAGGTTCTCCACACCCCAGTGTCTCCTGCAATACATGGATGACTTGCTTCTAGTTACCGCCATGAAAGAAAAGCATTTGGCCCTTCTAGATGAACTTCTGTCTCTCCTCAAGAGAGCAGGCTTCAAGTGCAACCCCTCTAAGGAACAATTGTGTGAAAAAGAGGTAATCTTCCTTGGCCTATGCATTACAGAACAAGGCAGAAGCCCAGCTGTCAAGAAGATCCAGGGCTTGCAAGATCTGTCACTTCCTATTAGCATGGCAACACTCAAGCTTTTTAGGAATGGTAAAATATTCCAGGGATTTTATTCCTGACTTTGCCTTGAAGGCCGCTCCCTTGTATGAACTTCTGAAAAAAGGATGTCCCATAGACATGTGGTCCCACTCACACTGAAACTGTAATGCAGCTCAAGTAGGCCCTAGCCTCAGTCCCAGTACTGGTCAATCCTAACCCAAACCTTCCATTCCATTTGGAAACTGTTAGTTCTGATGTGGCCATGTCTACAGTGCTGGCACAAAAGTACAATGGGTACTTCAGGCCCATTGCCTATGCTTCTCAAATGCTACCCCCAGTAGACAGAAAGTATAGTCTATGTGAAAGAACACTCTTGCAAATGTACTGGGCTATTAAACATGTTATGTACATCATTGGGTATGCACCTATTGTCTTGCATACCTACCACACCTCAACCAACTTCTTGCTTTCAGACAGAGTAAAAGACGGTTCAGTTTCCAACACCAGACACACCCACTGGTCTTTGCTTTTGCAGGACAGGGATATCAAAGTACTGCCTGCAAAAATGCCATCCACCCTGGCCCATGGCCTACTCTACACAGGTAAGCCCCATGACTGTGCACTCCAACCGCCTGACCTACCTGATCCAGGACCATTCTTACTGGCTACACCAGATGTTTTAGAAGATACCAGCATGCATTGCATTTTTACAGATGGCTCAGCCTCTTATGTAGATGGAGAGCAGGTAGCAGGATTTGAGGTGCTCATATTAGATCAAGATGGTGATTTCAGGCACATTTCAAGGAAATGCACTGTCATCTCCTCACAGTATGCTGAATTGGCAGCTGTGGCCTGTGCTCTAGAAATTATGCCCATGGCACTAAAGATGCTGTCATCTTTGTAGACTCCAACTGGGTTTGTTCCTCCTTACTGAATTTCTACCATTCTGGGAGAAAAATAACTTTACATCCTCTGATGGCACACCTGTCAAGTACAGGGATCTGTTTGTGTATATACACACCCCGACACACAACAGTTTACTCAAAAAATGTACATCCACAAGGCAAAGGCTCACTGTAAATCTGACCCTTACCATGACTTCAGTGACTGAGTGGATTTGCTTGCCAAATCAGGTGCTCAAGGGGGGAGACATGGTCAATGACTCACCAAGTAGCTTTGGCAGCTATTCCACCAACACTAGGCAAATACCACAACCAGAACCTCCACTGGACCTTTCTGCTTCACAGAAATCTGATCCAGAACTAAAAGATATGTTCAAATTCCTGGACAAAGGAATTGAATGGGAATTACCTACTGGTAGTCCATACAAGAGACACTCAGACAGTATACACCTGTCTAGTGATCAGAAACTCATCTGGCATTGAAAGGAAGATACAGGTGACAAATTGTGGGTTGCACCAAAATTTTTGCAAACCAAATTCTGTCCATATGGTTCATGACACCCCCATTGGTGGACATTAGGGGGTAGATAATACCATCCAGAGACTTAAAACTGTTGCCTGGTGGCCTGGTATGACCAAGGACATGGAGCACTATGTGGACAACTGCATAGTGTGTGCCCAAAAACAACCAAATTTCAGTGAAAAGAAATGCCAAACTACTGCCATAAAGGCAATCTGGACCATGGAATGCAATAAAAATCGATTTCATTGGCCCCTTGACTAACTCAAGTAAGAACAACAAGTATACACTTGTCACAAATTTGTTTTTGAAATGGGTGGAGGCATTCCCCACCAAGAATAACACGGCAAAGACAACTGCCAAGATCCTGGTGGTTCAATTGTTCTCCAGGTGGTGCCTACCCTTTAAGGTAGACTCAGACCAGGGAACCAGGTTTATAGCTGAGCTGATGAAGCAGACACTCCAAATGCTTGGAGTAGATCAAAAATGTCATATCCTATACCATCCACAATCCTCAGGCCAGGTAGAAACAGCAAACAGAAGAATCAGGCCAATGTTATGCAAACTCATCAATGACAATCCCAAGGAATGGGATTCCCTCTTGCCACTACTACTAATGGAAATCAGGGGCACTCCTGCAGCAACTATCTAGTGCACACCATATGAGGTTATGACTGGTAGAGCCATGAGATTACCTGAGCACCTGTTGATTGATTGCCACACTCCCACTGTAGATAAGAGTATCTGTGGACAAATATGTTGAAAAACTTCATGATGACATCATAAAGACACACCTGTTCACTGCCAATCATATGGGTAAGCCTCAACAACAAGCAAAAGCCCATTTTGATAAGCATGTCAAAGTTGCCTTGCAAGTTGGAGACCAAGTCATGCTTCTCCAATACAGACAACCAGCTCATTCATTTGCCAGCAAATGGAAAGGCCCATATCACATTGTCAGCAAACTCAGTCCTGCTATCTATCAGGTCAGAGTTCAACAGCAAAAACAGATCACCCACAAGTGGTTCCATGCTAATCAGCTCAAGCTGTATAAAGGTGACTAATTACTTTTCCCAACCCTCTTAGGGCAGAATAGTACCCCTCACTTAACAATTCTTTTCTGTTTCTTTCAGATACACCAGCAAGATGTCTATCTTGCACATCCTCATCCTGGTGGGACTACTTTCTTTGCCTTACTGTCAAGACAAACCCCTTTCGACTGAACACAGACAACGTATAGCACATTTGCTTGATAAACTTGAACATTCAGCAAGAGATATCCCTGGCCTACAGGGAGTTCATATTGACGTCCCCAACAAAACGATTACTGTTAAGGAAGATTCAGATGCCTATCTTAATGCCATTGTGGTAGCACCAGACAAATACACATAGCAGATACAATGGGAAACTGATTTTAATGGTTATTTCTTGTAGCTCGCTTATCCAAAGGTACTTTTCATGGAAGGCCCAACACAGGGAATGCACCAAATGGTACACTCTATTTGATAAATGTCTCCTAGATATACTGATCTCTACAACCTGACTGCCTTAATAAATCCTACCTTTTTGTGACCACCTCAACTCTGAGGAATCACATGCTTTCTGACTTCATAACTATGTAGCTACTGCAGCTATGTTTCTTTCTGTAGTCCCACCCACCAAAGAACTGACTGCATGTCCTCCCCAGGAGCCAGGTCCTTCTAGTGGTTTGACTGAAAATTCCCTTCCAGGAGTTTTGATTAATAATGTACAAGTCATAAATGTCCCAGTTATTTTCAATCTTACACATTGGAATATGGCTGAGTTTGGTCTCTGTCACACAACCAACACTTCTAAATTTTTTTCAGTATGATGCTTCTAGACATTGTAGCTGCATACCAAACTTGCACAAATGATCCGGCTAGCGGACCTCATGCCACCGATCACTTAGGAGTCTTTAGACCCACACCTAATGCTAAAGGTAAATCATGTGCTAGATGTGACACTGCAGATGTTACCGGTGCAGCATGCACCACCTCTGGCATTTTTGGTTCAGGCATGTCTATCTGGAATAGGGCAGATATCGCTGCTATTAAAGCACAAACACTTAATTTTCAGCAAGCTATTAAAAATGATGTGTTACCACCACTGTTACATGGTGTAGATGGTTTAAGTAAAGAAGAACATTTTACTGTTGATAATATGCAGGAAATTGCCAAAGGGTTCAATGACACTAAAAACAAAATTAATGAATTGATTTTCCAAAACAGTAAGGAGGCAGACAAGCAATATATTGCATGTAAACATGTATGATCCACCTATGGCTCTTATGTAATTGCCACTGTTAACAATCTGTTCATATCCCCTTTAAGATCTTCTTAGGTTTTTCTTTTTTTGTTAACGCCAAATCCAGAGTAAGGGGTTTTAAGCCTGTTTCAAGAATAATTTATGTATATGGAGTAAAGTTCTTACTTATTACTTGTCAAACCAGTTTTCATTATAGTATATTTAATTACTTTAATTATTACTAATTAATATGGGTTGGTTCCCTAGTAAGCCATTACTATTTTGTATGAGCATCACTTTGAAGTTTTCTCCTCAGTGAATTACCACCCAAACTTCTTGAAGTGTTTGTTAGTTATGACTTAAGCTAAATAATTTTAATTGACCCTTGGAGAGTGTGAAAGGAGTATTACAGTTGAATGTTTTATTAACACTTTATTGGCTGGTTTAGTGTATTAAAAGGGGGGAGAAAAGGGGTTTTACTTGTTGTATTATTGTATGGTTCTTAAAATGTTATACACTTTCTTAATATACTTTTAATACTTAAGTTGTTATCTTATAGGTAATATTGGTAAGTGGTTTTCCCTAATAGCTTCATTAACCACCATTTAGTGTTAAACTGAGCTTATAACAATGAGTAATGTTAACATAGGTTCATGGAATGTGCAAGGGCTTGGATCCCTGGTAAAAAGATACTGAGTTTTAAACCACTTAAACAAGCACAAATTTCATATAGCCCTGTTGCAGGAAACTCACTTAAACCCACTGAAGCAGAAAAACTAGCTCAAAGCTGGGTTTCCTCTGAAGAGTATTGTTGTTTTTCCTCAAAAAAAGAGAGAGGCAATTTTAATCAGAAAAGGCATAAACTTTACTAAGCACTCCCATATTACAGATCCAGAAGGGAGATTTCAAATTATTTTAGGGAATTTGTATGGTAGAGACGTAGCTATCTATAATGGCTATGCCCCTAACACACAACAAAAGGAATTATTTCACAAACTGACTTATACACTGGCTAACTTAGGGCCTCATGAAATTCTGTAAGGGGGTGATTTTAATTTAGTTATGGATCCTTCTTTAGATAGATCACATTCTCAAATTCCCTGTTCTTTATCCCCGGATCAGAAAAGTTTGCACAGTTTATTAGGAGTGGGTTTAGTGGATACATGGAGACTCTTTTATCCATGTGACAGGGATTATTCTTGTTTATCAGCCAGACATGGCTCTTTCGCCATATTGATTATCTATTTATGAATATGGGATGGTGTAATAACACTAGTCAAATAAGTTATGAAAATACATTCATTTCTGACCATTGTTTAGTTAAGAGTGCAGTGTTTTTTGAAAATAATTCTGGCAAATCAGTAAGATGGAAATTTAACATTTCACTTCTTCAGGATTCAAATTTTACAAAGTGGTTGTATAAGGAGATAAATGCTTATTTCAGTTTAAATAATAATGGGGAAGTATCATCTAGAATAGTACGGGATGCATGTAAGGCATTTATTAGAAGGGGGATAATTGGCTATGCATCTAGGAGAAAAAAGGAAAAACTAAAGGAACTGAAACTCAAGGAAGAAAAGCTTGAGGATATGCTGATACAATTAAAAAATAATCCCAGAAACAAGCAAGAACTCTTATATAAGACAATTAGTCTTAAATATGAAATCAATAGATTATACTCAGACAAAATAGAATAATCCCTTTTTAAAATAAAGCAGAAATATTGTGAATTAGGAGAGAAAGCTAGTAAACTATTAGCACATAGGCTTTGTAAGTTACAAAATCAAAACATTAAGGGAATTAGAAATATGGAAGGGGTAGCGACACACA
Organism: Neoceratodus forsteri; assembly: GCA_016271365.2. Classification (NCBI taxonomy): domain Eukaryota; kingdom Metazoa; phylum Chordata; order Ceratodontiformes; family Ceratodontidae; genus Neoceratodus; species Neoceratodus forsteri. Next base: position 132,781,726 of record JADMNL010000025.1, read on the forward strand.
ATATCAAACAAATTAATGATTGTTTTAAGGCATTCTTTGAAGACTTATATAAATCTAAGTGTTCCCCTGGAATAAATGTTATAGAGGATTTTCTTAGAGTAAAATATCTAGCATTTCTACTCTAGATAAACAGCAGCTGGATGGGCCATTAAATTTGGAAGAAATATCAGGAGTTATTGCTAAAGCCCCTAAGGGGAAACCCCCTGGCCTGGATGGTCTGCCTGGAGAATTTTATAATTCCTTAAACAGCATAATTTCTCCTCACCTTTTAAAAATGTTTAATGATTCTTTGATGAAGGACTTCTTCCAGACTCTATGAATGAAGCCTTCATTTGTTTGTTAAACAAGAAAGATAAGGACCCCTTGGACTGTGGCAATTACAGACCTATTTACTTACTAAATTTTGATTACAAAATTATTGCTAAAGTATTGGCTAATATAATCTCTAATCTCCGGAATAAATTGATTGGTAAAGAGCAGGTAGGTTTCATGCAAGGCAGGTAGTCAGCGGACAATCTTTGAAAGTTATTTTCCATTATTTGGGCTACAAATTCATAAAAAAAATGTCAATAGGCCTGCAGCTGCTATTTTCCTAGATATAAGGAAAGCATTTGAGATTCTTTAGAATGAGGATACCGGTACAAAGTTTTGTCCACTAATAACTTTGGACCAGGTATTCTAAGATGGATTCAGACACTATATACTTGTCCCAAAACAAGCATACGAACATACAAAATTTGCCGGCAGATAAAGGCCTAGAGGTCTATCAAGTCTGCTCAAATGTGCAGCTAGCACCTCTTATTCTGCAGCTGCCCCTCCCTTCCACCCTTCCCCTTCATTGACCCTCCCCCTTGTCCTGTCCCATCCCCTTTTGAAGCAGTCCACTGTTCTTTTGGATACCACTTCTGCAGGTAATGCATTCCATTCAGCCACCACCCTCTCTGTAAAAAAGTGTCTCCTCATCTCCCTCCTGAACATTCCTCCCTCCAGTCTCATATCATGGCCCCTGGTGTCCCTCCCCTCCCTTACTTTGAACCTCTGTACCTGTCTTGTTTATTCTTTTCATGTACTTAAAGGTTTCAATCATGTTCCCCCATCCCTCCTCTCCTCCAGTGAGTACATGTTCAACTCCCTTAGCCTCCTCTCATATGATAAGTCCCCCAGCCCCTTGATCATCTTTGTCACCCTGCGCTGCACCCCCTCCAGTAACTTAATGTCCCTCTTCAGATACAGGTACCAGTACTGCATGCAGTACTCCAGGTGTGGTCTAACTAATGACCTATACAGTGGTAGAATCACCTCCTCCCTCCTTGAGGATATACCCCTTGCAATACTACCCAGCATTTTGTTGGCCTTTGCAGCTGCTTTCCTACATTGTGCCGAGTTGTTCATTGACCCTATAATGAGCACCCCCAGATCCTTCTTCTCCTCTGTCTGGGCTAGCTGCACTTCCTCCAGCTGGTAACTCATCCTTGGGTTCTTCATCCCAAAATGCAGCACTTTGCATTTTTTGACATTAAACCCAGTTGCCAGGTGTCTGACCAGGTTTCAAGCTTTGCCAGATCATCCTGCAACCCCTGCCATCCCCCCTAGGTCATCCACCACTGCTCCTACCTTGGTATCATCAGCAAACAGACTGATCTTGCTCTTGATGTCCAATTATATGTCTGCAATGAATATCCCAAACAACACTGGTCCCAACACCAAGCCCTGTGGAACACCGCTCGTCACTACCCTTGGGCGTGAGAGCTCCCAACCCACCACCACCACCCTCTGTTGCCTTCCCTGAAGCCAGTTACCTACCCATTTCACCAGCTTTGCACCTGCCCCTGTGCCTACTAACTTACTTCCCAGCCTTCCATGCGGCACCGAGTCGAATGCCTTACTGAAGTCCAGATACAGGACATCCACTGCATGGCCCCTGTCCAGTTGCCTAGTTACCATAACAAATGGTCTTAAATCCACCCCATTCAGATTTAAAAGAGGCTCTTGACAAGGGTGTCCACTTCCCCCCTACTTTTTGTGTTAGCCATAGAACCGCTAATCAGAAGAATTTTAAACTCAGATAATATTCATGGAGTGGTAACAGGCAATTACAATAATAAGGTATTGGCCTTTGCAGATGATATTCTCTCAGGCTGTTAAACCCTTGCTACAAGAATTTGGTGAGATTTCGGGTCTATGTGTTAACTCGTCCAAAACTGAATGTTTGATGTTAAGTCACTCTGACTTGGAACTTAGGAAATTGAAGGAACTCCCAGATATAGCTTGGCAACAGGAAGGCCTGAAATATTTGGGAATCAAAATCTTTGATTCAATAGATAAAATCCAGAGTCATAATTGAACTAAAGTCTTAAATTATTCCAAATCTAATCTAGACAGGTGGTCCAGCTTACATCTTTCTTTATGGGGAAAAATAAATTCTATTAAAATGATTCTAGTTCCTGGATTGTTCTATTTTGTGAACAATTTTGCAGCTAATGTCCCTGGCCTTTGGTTCATCAGATTTGACAAGAGTATTTCTTCCTTTTTATGGGAAAGGAAACATCCCTGGCTATCAAAACCAAAATTAAGAGCACCAATTAAATCAGGAGGATTTGCGCTGCCACGGTGGCAGAGTTATTTTTGGGCATATAAATTAATACAAATTGGAAACTGGTTCTCTCCTCAGGATAGCTCCAATACGCCTTTATGGTTACACATTGAGACAGAGCTTTGGGCCCCCCAAAATTTACCAGATTTGTTCTTCACACATACACCCACTAGGTTAGCAAATCACCCCACATTACAGGTCTCAGTGTTGGTTTGTAAAAAGCTCAGCCAGCTCAAGAAATCTGAGTTTATACCCTTAAAATATTTGCCCCTCTGGAATAATCCACTGATTACCAAATCAATCAAGGGTATCCCTGACCTTGGTTGGGTTACAAATGGTACATGTGTTACTGGAGATGTATTAGATACAAGCAACAGACTTATGCCTTTTGAACAAATGCGGTTAAAATACAAAATCAATAAATGTGATTTCTGGTTCTACTTACAACTAAGAAAATATCCACTTCCATTTTGGATAGTAGTTTTTCTATTTCTCCCTCAAGTTTATGGATAACCTTTCCAAAATTGCCCATCTTCCAAAAGGCCTTAGCTTGATGTATAAGCTAATGCAAGATTCTGAAGAAATCCTAACAGACCATGCCAATGTTAAGTGGCAAACAGACTTGAACATAAGTATTCCTATAGATGCTGGGGTTAAGCTTTGGGACAATGCTATAAATGCATGCAGAGAAACTCAACACAGATTGGTCCAATTCAAAATTCTTCATTATTTTTACTATTCTCCATGGATTCTTTTTGGGTTGGATATAATCTCAAATAATAACTGCTGGAGATGTGAGCAATCTGATGTAGGATTAGCCCACCTCCTGTGGTTTTCATTTATTCATTTATTCACTACAAATCAGGTTTACAACCTTTGAGTCAGAGACTCATTTATAAAGGCACCTCATTGCAAGGGGGGGAGACATCAAGACAGTTATTACAGTGCAGATTAAAACAGAAGATAACATTACAGGTGCAGTAAAAGGAACATTTAACATAGATACACTTAGGTTACATAATGTAGTAGGTTGCATGTTACTTAGGTTGCATAGTGTTACAAAATTGTGAGTTACACTCATGGATATAGTAGGTCCTCAGAGAAGACAGCGGGTTACATCCCTGTTTGGACCTAGTAGGGAAGGAGTGGGTCTGGGGGAGGGAGAGGCTGTCCAGTGGACGTTGTTGAGCCAGGGGGCAAGGTGGGTGGGTACCACAGGTTACAACAGGGGGTTAGTTGCACTGCAACAGCGGGTATTAAAGATATGGTTCTGAAGGGCTATTTTGAAGTAGCCAATTTTTGGCAAGTTGGAGATGCAGCTAGGGTGGGAGTTGAACCAGGTGGGGGGTAGGTAGAGGAAGGATCTCTGGGCAAGAGAGGTCTTGGTTCTGGGCACCTTGAAAGTGGCCTTAACAGAGCTATGGGTGGTGATGGACGATGATGACTGCTGTAGGGAGGTAGAGACCCCAAGGGGGAAAGTCCTAGCAGTGATTTCTTAGCAAGAAGGCAGGTCTGGTAGAGCAGTCACTCCTCAAAGTTGAGCAGATTGATAGTAGTATAGAGAAGGCAGGTGTGAGTGTGGCTGGGGGCACCGATCAGGAGTCTACAGGCCTTATTGATGGAGAGTTGGATTTTGGAGAGGGTAGTGTTGTCAGCTGCGGCGTAGATGGGCAAGCCATAGTCCACGAGGGACAAGATGGAGGAGGTGATGGCCAGCCTAAGGGCAACCTGAAGTAGGTAGTCCCTGTGCCAGTATAGCAGGCCAATCCGAGAGTTAATGGCAGCTGACAGGGCATTAATGTGGGTGTGGATGGAGAGGACAGTATTGAATGTGATTCCTAGGTACTTGTATGTGGTCACTTGTTCTAGCAGGTGCAGAGTGCTGGGGATAATCAAGATGGGGGTATTATTAGCTTTATTTTGGTGGTGGGAGAAGAGCATTGATTTGGTTTTCTTTAGGTTAATGACCAGTTTGCGGTCACCGAACCCCCTTTCAGCTTGGTTGTAAGCTTGCTGGAGGGATAATTGAAGGGAGGTGGGATTGGGATGTGAGGCAATGAGGACTGCATAATCAGCATAGAGGTTAGTGTTTTACCAGTACATGAGCTAGGGAGGGTGTTGAGGTAGAGACTAAAAAGTATTGGACCTAGGATGGAGCCCTGAGGGATTCCTGAGCGAACAGGAAGAGTGCTGGAGAGGGAGCCGTTGATCTTGACATGCTAGGATCTAGCAGAGAGGTAGCTAGAGAACCAGGAAATGGGACTGCCAGAGAAGTCAAGTTGGTGGAGAGAGTTGAGAAGAAGGGGATGACAGACAGTGTCAAAGGCCTTGGAGAGGTCAATGAACACTGCTCCTGCAAGGCTGCCAGAGTCGAAAGCAGCTTGCAGGTGTTGGGAGAAATCCAGGAGAGCTGTGGTTGTACTGTTTCCTGGGCAGAAACTGTGCTGCTTTGGGCACATAATGTTGCACTTGGTTAGGTATTCAGAGAGCTGGATCAACACCACTTTTTCAAGGGCTTTAGAGAGTGGGGGAGGATGGAGATCGGCCGGTAATTGTTGGGGGTGGACCGGTCCCCACTCTTATGTATGGGTGTGATTTCAGCAGTTTTCCAAGCACTTAAGAACTGACCCAGGCATAGAGACCAGTTTAGAAGGTCAGTCAGGGGGACTAGGACTTCATCCAAGACCATACGGAGGATTCTGGAGTTGAGGGGGTCACTGCTGGGGTTATTGCTGCTTAAGGCTTTTAGCAAGTGTGGCCTGGCTTCTTGGGGGGATAGGGTGTGCAGGTAGAATGGTGGGTGATGCAGGACCAGAGAGAGGGAGAGAGAGGTGGGGATTGGGTCAAAGAATCTACTGGGGAGGACCAAGCTTAGGTCAGAGAAGGCAGTGTTAAGGCAATTGGCTATAAGGAGTGGATCTGTGGTGGGGGTGCCATTGATGGAGAGCTGAGATGGTGGGGTGGAGCAGGACTTCCCATTTAGCTCTTTCATATTATCCCAGAAGTTCTGGGCTGAACCCCACGTGGAAGCGAGGGTGGTCTGGTAGTGCTCTGCCTTGGCCCACCTAATGGCCCAAGTGCACTTATTGCATTCTGCATTGTAGGCCTGTCTATCAGATGCCTTTCCAGATTCTACAGCAATGTACCAGAGATTATCTCTGTTTTTGAGTCTCTGGAGGGGGGTGGGGTGATCTGTGGGGCATTGCATTTTTTGGAGCAGGTCCTGGTGAGGGGGTTGAAAAGGTCACAGGCCTTACAGAAGGCATTTGTGAAGTGGTCAAAAGCTGAGTCAATGTCAGGGTTGTGCTGGATAGGGGACCAGTCTAGCTGGGCTAGGTATTGTTTTATTTTTATGAGGCCACCGGGGCATAAACGGTGGTGTAGAGTGGCCTGGGACACTGGCTTCAGAGTGGAGGATGACCAGAGACAGAGAACAGGGGAGTGATCACTAAGAGAGTCAGAGAGGACAGTGACATCCCAGATTTTGTAGGGGTGGTTAGATATAACAACATCTAGGAGAGTGCTGGTGCCAGTAGAGTGGTTGAATCTGGTGGGCTGGGTGACTAACTGGGACATATCCAGGGCAGCAAAGGAGTCCCTTATATGGGAAGCAGTGGAGGCAAGCCAGTTAACATTGAGATCATCTTGGATGACTTGCCCCACTTTGTGAGGGAGAGATGTGAGGTAGTCAATGAGGGACTGGACCACTTGGTTTTGATTCCTTGGGGGTACGTAGGAGACCATGAGGAAGAGAGGGACTCGGGTGGGATCAGGTGTGATTTTTAAGGTGAGGGCTTGGACTCCATAATCAAGTTTAGGAGCTGGGAGTGCCTGACCTATAAAGGAGTCCTGTACGAGTAGTGCACAACCACCACTGCGTTTGCCTACTCGGTCTTCCCTGTAGATGGTATATCCAGGGAGGGTGATAGCGGAGTCCAGGGTGGATTTGGGGAGCCAAGTCTTTACCAGTGCAATTATGTCAGGTTGATGTTGAACGACCCAGCACTGGAGGGCAGCAGATTTCTTTAGGAGACTGCAAATGTTTAAGGATGCAAAGCGGAGGCCAGTTGATGTACATGGTTTAGAAGGGCTGGAAGCCATAGGTCCTGGGTTTGGTTGTACATTACCAGATAATAATAATAGCAGTGTTATTATTCTGGTTAGTGGCTGGTGGCGATGGAGACCCTTGGGTCGACACCCAGCTGAGGACTTTACAATCAGGGTCCATGAGATTGATAAAGTGCAAAGGGTGGGAATGGTAGGGGAGAGCTGGGTCCAGGTCGGGGCTTGGAGGGTGAAGGGAGTGGGGGTGTTGGCAGGGTGGGGGTGTTGGGGGGTCATGGGTGTGTTGAGGGTGGGGAAGGGCCGAGTCACTGTGGGGTAGTCTGGGGATGAGGTGCCTAGTGTGGAGGAAAGGTGCTCCGGTCTGTGTGAGGTCTGTACCAAGAGGGTGAAGGAGAGCAGACTTAGTAATGGAGTGTAGGTACCCATAACAGCTGAGCAATAAAGGAATAGTGTCCAGGAGTAGTAGAGATTAAGGAGATGTAGAGCAGCTTTGGCATGGTTGGAGGAAAACCCCTCTAGTGGGTGAAGAGTATAAGCTGAAATTGGGAAAAATCAGTATCACTCAGTAAAAGAGGGAGGGGGCAAAGACTGATGAATAGTGATAGACTGACCACACAATAAGTGAGATGAGACAGGAACTGTATTGTGTTGAATTGGATAAGTGTGCTTATAAATGGGCCCTCTAGTGGCTAAAAGATATAATCTGCTAATGGAAAAGTCAGCAAAAAAAAAAAAAAAACAGGCAGGGAGGTTCTGAAGCAAATTTTTTTTTGGGGGGGCACTGCAGTAGCCTCAATGGGACACAGAGGTCAAGGGTGCAGCCCACAGACTTACAGCTGTAAGAGAAGGGGCACTGGGCAGATAGCAAAATCACATAACCTTAATAACCTCTCTCAAACTTAAACCAACTCTTAAGAAATCTCTACATCAGACTAAACATTACTTAAAGTGAGAAATCAAGAACATGTCAAGCAGAGGTCAGTCCTAGCATTAATTTCCTGGCAGCAGTTCCTAGAAGACTTCTGGATTGCTGCTCGTAGTGTGAGAAACACTGACAAATGGGGCAAGTGAGACTCCTCCAGGGGTAGATGCCAAAATTCAGAGTTCCAACCCGTACATTGCTTGGAGGGTGAGTGTCGGGCAATTATGGAGAGATGGAAGCAGATACATGGCATTTTTCAATATATTTTAAAAATTAATTTTCCACTCTCTCCAACTTTATATATTCTCTGCGATTTCTCTGCCCTACCTAAAATTCCAAAGGAAAAGCAATTTTGGGTAAGTGCAATGGCTTTGTCCTTTAAAAGATTAATTCTCCAGAACTGGAAAGATCCAATTGTCCCATCCATTCATCAGTGGTTTGACTCCCTTAGCAAGGTCACAAATAACGAAAGAATTAGCTACACTATTTTAGGAAAGAAAGAAAGAAACATTTGAAGCAATATGGGGTCCCTTTTTAGAACTCTGTGCTTAAAGCAAATACTTTGGTGATTTTGTTTCTCAAATTGTAAAATCTAATATTTATTAGCTTCCTATATGTTATTTTAGAAATGTATAGGGATTCTAATATTCTTTGTATTTATGGCTTGATCAATGATTGCAACATACAGGCATTTTGTTTTTTACTTGAAAACTCAATAAAATTGTGCATTGCAAAAAAAAACACAATCTCTTCAGGGACTTGGAAACAGATCATATTCCATGCCTTATTCATGACAGCAGAATGTCTAAATGGTATTGCCCTCACTGCAAGTCTACTGCATGCATAACTGTATGTATGTCAAACAATGTTAATATTTCTATGTCTACTGCTAGAACTCTTGGATATGTTTCACGTTATCCAAACCAGGCACCCTGCTACTTTACTGAGAAATGCTCAATCCATAGCAACATGTTCTTTACTTTTACTGTGTCACTACCTCGCTTTGATCCACAAATTTCTGTCTTTGACAAACTGGCTGCTATTCATTCCATTGGACATCTTGATAAGAACATTTACTGAGATCAAACTGATTTACCCTCCTTACTTGTATACCACGCCATTCTACACACTTGGGTCACACCGTATACCAACTACTGTGCCAAGAACGAATATTATTACCTGTGCTGCTGTGACCTATTTGACATTGTTAAACCTGTATGTGGATACTCCCTGGAACATCTCGACTGGTCTTACACTTTGGGTGATGATCTGCCATCCAACCTGACTGATGAATCTGAATCGTCGCAAGCTGCATCTTCAGTGACTGACACCGAAACAGCTGCATCCTGAAGCTACCTGAAAGAGGTACATCGCTTCCCTTCATGGCTCACCAACCAGTCTTTCGCCTGTCCTATAAGTCTACAAAAATGGAGGGTTCCAGTTGTACAAGTTACCTACAGTTCTGATGGGCAGTACTGTGTAGTGACAACTCATAAATCTTTGGTTATGGTGCCTAAACTTGTGCTATTAATACTCCTAACTTCTGTTTTACTCCACAGCAGAAAACAACCATTGGTCACACTGTGATCATTCCTGTTCCTCTCCCTGAACCAGATGTTATTGATACTGATCCACAATACTTGCTAGCCTTGTCTCAATATTTGCCAGTGTTTAACATGCACATTGACCCTTTGACGCTATCCTTGCAATCACTTTTAGCTATAAAAGATTCACATTTGATTTATATCAGCAATAATATTTCTAAGGCTGGTGATGCTCGTAATGATCTTATTCAAGATGATGATTTAAGCACTGCTCTATCCAATACTTGGTTAGAATTGACTTTTAAAGCTTCTGTTATTATTCAAGCATTTTTTTGTTTTTCTGATACTAACCCTTTGCTGTCTGTGCTGCACTCTAAGACAACATCGCAAACCACTCGAATTCCTTTACAAGGCTTGTGCGTTGGGCTTGTGAATGACTTTTGTAGCTCCATCCACTACTTTCCTGTGGTTGCTGCCTTTTCTTTTGAAGGCAACAAGGGGGGATGTTATCCATGGTTCAGCACCACTGATTGTACCCCCACCTCGTGGACAGCAACCTATATGTAGGTACATGTACTAACCTTAGGGCAAAGACACATCATATAAGCATAAATGTCAGGATCTGTGTTCTACTAATGCACATTATGCTCTATTATGTTTTACTGATATACTTTAGCTATGAGAGATGCTGTTTACTCTATTTTTACTACATTCTCTATAACTAAGGCAGTAGCATCATCTTTAGTAATTGTGCACCATTACAAGTGCAACTGACCTTGAAGTTATAGAGGTCCTATTGTATTATGTTATCTTCTGCAAGCTACACAACTTCTTATGCTAGTTAGGATGGTTACTCAGGCCAGCTGTTTTTGGTCAATTATATACATTTTATGTATCTTCTACAGCCATTGCCATAGAGATTATCAGGGTACAAGACCCTTTGTAACATGTAGTATCTCTGAGAAGAGAGGGGCTGTGTTACCTAGGTAAGGAAAACTGGCTGCTATCCCAGCAATTACACTGCTGGTAGTAAGCCTGTATTATTGATCTGTAATAAATTTCATTTATTACATGAGTACCACTTGTCTGTTGTCTCTTCCTTTTGTGCTATTCCACCAAGAATCTGAGAAGGTAATTTATTACCAAGTTACAGGGGGGCGGAACTGACTGTCACCAGAGAGAAAAGGGACCTAGGGGTTACCATCTCTGATGACCTTAAGGTATCAAGGCAGTACACAAAGGTGTCAGGGATGGCCAGTGACATGCTGGGATGCATAGGCAGGGGTATCACTAGCAGGAGTTGGGAGGTGTGATACCATTGCACAAAACATTCATAAGGCCTTACCTGGTGTACTGTGTGCAGTTTTGGAGGCCACACCTGTGCAAGGACAAAGATAAGGTGGAGACTATCCAGAAAAGGGCAACAAAGATGGTGCAGGGCTTGCACCACAAAACATATGAGGAGAGACTACGGGACCTCAATATATACTCATTGGAGGAGAGAAGACAGCGGGGGGACAAGATTGAAAAGTTTCAAGTACCTCAAGGGCATAAACAAGGTGCAGGTAGGGGACCTTTTCCAATGTAGAAAAAGTACTAGAACAAAGGGGTACAATATGAGATTGGAAGGGGTAGATTAAGAGGTAATGTAAGGAAGTTTTTCTACACAGAAAGGGTAGTCAACACTTGGAATAGACTGCCACAGGAAGTAGTGGGGGTAAGGACAGTGGAGGGGTTTAAGCATGCCTGGGACAGGCACAAGAGAAGCTTGAGAGGGGAGGGAGTGATGAAAAGTCATTGATCACATAGGGTCAGTGGCCACATACAATGTATAGGGCCTATGGGCAGACTGGATGGGCCTAGCTGTCCTTATCTGCCAACAATTTCTATGTTTCTATGTTTTGTGTTTCTAAACTTGAGACCTGTTCAGGTGAGTGAGGGTGTGTTGGAGTGTATTGGGGGTGTGGGGTGTTGGGTGCTGAGTGGGACGTGGGGGTGGTGGGCTGATCAGTGATGGACCATTTTATTTTGTAGAAAAAAAAAGTTTTGAAAGACAGTTTTTGTTTTTATTACAGGGATTGACAGTGATTGGGGGGCAGCTCTCCCACTATGCTTTGTACAGATGGGGCACTTCTCTTACTATTTAGGGATGTTGGGAGACATCTCTCATGTCTCACTGTCCACAAATGTGTGGGCAGCTCTCTCACTATCTACAGATGTTGGGGACAGCTCTGTCATCTATGTGATGTTAGGGACACCACTCCTGCTATCTGCAGATGTCGGGAACTGTGCTGTCCATATCTACATATTCTGGAGACAATTGGTTCACTATCTGTAGACAGTGAGGTAAGCTTTGCTGTTACTTACAAATATTGGGGATAGTGCTCCTGCTATAGACTACAGATGTTGGGGACACTTCTGCTATCCGCAGATGTTAGGGGGGGACTCTTCTGCTATTTAATGATGTCAGGGAGCGAAACTCCTATTATCTACAAATATTGGGGCAGCTGTCTTGTATTTTACAGATGTTAGAGATGGTAACAGGGCAACTCTTACCTGCTAGTTACAGAACTTGTGTGTCCTTTTAAACGTCAGTGGGAACAGAATCACAGGCCATCACTCACAACCAGCAGCCAAGCCCTCGAGAAAGTTCCTGTCCTACTCACAGCGGGTTGGGGGGAGCCTTCTGTTGATGCCATGCTGGAAATAAGTTTACCCCATTAAAAAAATGTTATACCTCAGTCTAATAGTATTCTCCCTCTTACACAAAACAGCTTGAATGTAGGATTTCAGAATAAGGCATCAGAGCATGGAACTGCAGAGAGAGCTGGTTTAATGTTTGCCTCATACACCACTGTCCGTTTAACAATTAACAGACATTTAAGCAAGATTTTTTCCCTCTTTGGAATTACGTTATTATAACTTTTTAAATAAAACATATTCTAGCTTTGAAAAAAAAAATCCTGTTGAGAACTTTTCATTGCGATCACCAGCTCACTGCTTACACTGAAGCTGTCAGCACTGCCTCAACACATCCCCATTCTCCATCTTTGACTAAAACTGCCAAAGAAAAGCCTACACAGAGATAGAAATGGACAAAGGGAGAGATAGAGAGAGAGAGAGAGAGGGACAGAGAGTAGGGGCTCACTGCTTCAGCTGAAACCAGTAGCAAGACTCCAGCTGTGACTTTGGCATATAAGAAAATCATGCTGTTCTCATACAGAGAACATGGGTGAAGGGCTTCTCTTGCTAAGCTGGACACCTTGGATTTTTGGTGCCCAGAAAAGGTATTTATGGCCCTTATTTTAAAAGAGAAACTTCTGAATCTAGCTAAACGGGACCCATTTGGCTAGGTTCTGGTGTTTGTTTTTTAAAATGCCACCATTGTTATGTGGTTTCCACACTTGTTAGTTCATGGAAAAAAACAACAAGATGGTAGTTGTCATGGCACAGAAAAAAGTTTGGTGCCATGCCAAGGAGGTGGTGGATTTGATCTGATGGCAGTGTTCAGTGCAGACATTCCACTCGGAGCTCCATAACGTCCTTCCTCCTTTGAATTACACCTTTTTTTTTAAAGTAATTTCTATAGCCCTAGTATCAGAAAAGTGGCAAACAACCACTGGAACACCAATTATATCATCAGACTGAGATTCGAGCGGTTTTCCCACCTAAAGGACTTATTAATTTTCAGCTTAAACTACTCCCAGCACCACCGTGGTCAATAGTTCGACACACGCAGAGAGGTGCATCTGACAGCTGCACAACACCACAAGGTGCCCGCTCCAACCATCAGTCTAATTACAACAAACAACATGCTGTCAACTGCGTCCCAAAACAAAGCTACATCTAAACTGGATAATATTCTGTGATACAACTTGAGGTATTGGTCCAGCATATTTCTCTTCTAATCAGATCATTGAAATTGTTCAAAACTAAAATCACCACACAGAAATTGGAATCAGATAACAATTTGGTGGTGATGAGGAAGGAAACCACTGTAATGAAATGCCCACTGCCTGATTCGGACAGTAGTTCAGATGACTTAAATGAACATGTTCTACTGAAATCTGCCTCTGCAGCTGCCTCAACTGTAGATCATTTTGATCTTATATTGTTAGAGATCATGAGACTGAGTCTAGAAATTTCAGAAATGCATACTGACTTAAGAGATGTAAAACAGGAGCTAGTCTGTCATACCTTATGAATAACTGATGCAGAAACAAGAATCAGTAGCCATGAAGATTCAGTAAATAAAGGTCATACTGCCATGTCACGGATAACTGTTGGATAAGCAAGTTAGAATCTAAAATTGAAGATCTTGAGAACAGAAACAGGAGGAATAATCTTAGAATCGCTGACCTTAAGGAGGGTATAAAAGGGGCAGATCCTCTTTTTTTTGCTAACAGCCTCTTCATCAAAATAGCTGGGCCCCCTGCTGACACTAAGATTTATGTACTAGAGACAGCACATTGATCATTGAGCCAAAGCCAAACATAGAAGAGAGACCAAGATCATTTGTTTTAAGGTTCTTAAATTTTCAACAGAAAATACACATGCAGAGAGCTCTTAGGAATAAAAACAACATCACCTATGAAGGATGTAAAATTATGATGTTCAATGACCTTGCCCCTGAAACCATAAAGACGCATGAAGCCTTCTTTCCTTTTAAGAAATGCCTTAGAGAAGCAGGACTGAGATATAGTTTATTCTTCTCAGCCTTACTGAAAGTATGGTCTGCCGATAGCACTAAGGAATATAACAGATTTGCAGCAGCTAAAACGGGACTAAAAGCAGACTTCCCTCCTTTGTTCACAACCTTTGACTTTCAGAGCTCAATTTGGTCCTAGAAGGCTTGCTGCATGCATGTTTCAGTATATGTCTTTTTACATTGCTTAGTGACTTGGCTCTGGTGCAGGAAGAAAAACAGCCTTAAAGCATAGGGATGATGCTGATACTGTAATTTGTTACGTCTGGAGAGGCACCACTAAGATTAGATTAGTTCCCCCTTCGTGGGAGGGAACAGCATTGAGAGATCAGACCATCTTAAAAAATAATATTTCCAATGTAGACCTGGGGTGTAGTGGGCCTGTAATTCTCTCCATGAAGCTAGCCAAGAGACTATTATTTGAGGAAAGGTTCTCTTGTATCTCGCCCCATACCTGACAAAGTTGCAGGTTAGATAAAATCAAACGTACATTATTAAGTGACTTGCGATGCCTTTGTGTGTTGTGCTTTTGATGATTGTGGGTGGTGGTTGGTCTTTATGCTTAAGCAAATGTTTTTCTGAGGCTTTTGCTACAAAATGACATTCTGATATTAGTACTACTTGGTCCCAGGGTACAGGATACTTCAGTAATTATAGCCTATGCTCTCATTGGTGCCTGTATGGCTATATGAAAGCTTTAATAAATTTACTTGAAGTTTAAAACACCTGGTCACCTGCAATGCTCACAATTATGGGTGGGAATGAATGTCAGATGATACATTTTTGTTTGCTCTGTCCTCAATAGGCTAGGGGCTCTATTGATTTTGGCAGACATTTGTAGATCACATATAATTACTGAGATAATTACACATTAAGGACCTTTGGATGGGTGTTTTTTTACTTAATGTTGGTATTGAAAGCTTCTATAAGGGTTCACACAGCTTCTCTGGGTTGGGAGAGGGGAAGAGATAGATCCTGCTGATTTTGTCTCCTAGTTGCTTTATGTGAGTTTGTTTTGGTCACTCCTCCAGTGTTTGCATGACTTTAAAGAATCGGCCATCCCCCGAATAGCTGTTTTTTTAAAAATTACCTTAAGGTTCCAACTGCCTTTTTGTGGGTTCCATTGTTCCATGTGGCTCTTCTAGGAAGATGCTCGCTCCATGCTAAGATCATGTGGGAAGCTACGTGTACTTTTCTCCTTATACTTTGATTTGGGTAATCACTATGGCATCATGGGACTGTCATGGTGGATGGAGATAGTAAGTGGTGCCTCTTCAATAATAAAATTATTAAAAAGCTGACAATTTAGTTTTTTTCCTTTTTCTTATTCTTAACACATGTGTTACTTTGTTTGACTGTCACCAATCACTTTTTAGCTTTCTCTTTCTGCTAAACGAACAAGATAATCTGCAGGATTGAAGGGTGCAATACTCCATTTTCTGGGGGAGAGGTCACTTCCTTTTTTTTATTTTGTTCTTTAGCACTTATTATAATGATTTCAATCATTTCCATCTATAGTGCTGATCAGAAACAAACCTTGGTGCAACATGGTTTCATACTACAGGCCACCATGGGATTCTGAACTGGAGGGTAAGCCTGACTCCTATTAAAAAATGTTAACTCCTGTTTAAGAAGTGGGGGGGGGTGTTTGGAATGTCATTGTACAGTTAGAGTAACACCCCCCTTTTTTTCCTTTACAGCATCTATAATGGAGGAGATTTAGCTCAACAATGCTTCAGCTAATGGTTTATCTACATATTTATAACTCTGACTGATATATGCACAAATGGACTGAATTTTCACTTACTGCATTTATTATTTCCTCTTCCTGTATCTATATGCATTTTCAACCGAGAATGGGAAAGTGTTGAAAAACAGACAGAGTGAGTCAATATAGATGTTTTATCTTATTTCCAGGGGAGGATTACATTTACTACAGAGGTAATTCTTGTATGCGGTTTAGATTGTTTATTTAAGGTACTACGGGCGAGTAGGGAGGCGTAGTTGTTTTTTTTATTTGTGGGATAATAACAAAATTCTAAAAAGACTGTAGAGGTGCTTGAAGGAGAAAGGGGGACCAGTACCTGAACAACCCCATCTAGGAATGTGCTGGTTGGGTGTTCCATCACACCTGGTTTTAATATCATCTACACTGATGGTCATTAAACAGGTGTGGTATAATGAACATTTTAAGAATATTTGTGAATGTTGTTACAGTTTTCAAAGTTTGTTATATGTTTCTTTCTTATGCTCTTGGCTTTCACTATCTCTTCTAACTCGTTTATACTCACTCACTGTCCTTTTCTACTCTTACTTTCCTACCTCTATGAGAATGAGAATTTGGGGGATTTGATCGCAACATATCTACCCGACTGTGGAATTAATACATTTTGTACACATATTCAAAGTTTGCTTTTGTGGAAATCAGCATGGCAGTAAATTATAAATTAAAATCGGTCACATGAAACATTAGAGGTCTAAACCACAAAATTAAAAGACATTCGGTGCTGAGACATTTAAAGAGGTTAGATACATCTGTAGCTTTCTTACAGGAAACACATCTCAAGAAAGGATACTATTCCTTAATGCAAAGGGAGTGGGTAGGTTAAATATTTGGGGTGGGGGCAACTCGAAAAAAGCAGGTGTGTTAATATTGTTTGAGGGGTTTAAAATGTTTTCCTAGTACAATCACTGAAGACTTCTTGGGCCAGTACATTATTGTTAATGGTAGGTTGGGGAAGAATACTTCACATTTATAAACATCTATGGCCCTAACTCCCAATCACACACAGTCTTTAATCTAACATTTACAAAAATAGGCAATCTGTTAGATAGCACCATTATAATTGCTGGTGACATGAATAGCACACTAGACCCTGTTCTAGACAGACCTAACTTTCGGCCATATAGATCCAGAGTTGATAAAGATCTAAAAGACCTGGTAAATAATTTAAGCTTAGTGGATGCCTGGCAGATCCTCCACCCAGATGGGAAAGCGTATATCTTCTGGTCCCAATGTAACAACACAGGTTCCAGATTATATCAAATTTATACATCTGGAGTTTTTATATCTAGAATACGTAGTGTCACTATTGAAGCACAGGTAATATCTGACCATTCCCCTGTGTCTCTTCTATTCTTTACATCTGATAATCCTCACAGAACACGGAGATGGAAACTCAACAATTTTCTACGAGGCAAAACAGAAGTTTGTAACAAAATTAATGTCAACATTGAAGAGTCTCTCTCCTTCAATAGTCCAAGTTATACTTCCTGGAATAATAACTGGGACTGTCTCCAGTGTTGTTTGAGGGGCATATTTATAAGAGAAGATTCTATCATCAAAAAAAAAAGAATCTTCAAAAACAAAAGGAAGCTCTAGCAAAGATAAATGAACTGGAAAAAGCATTAATAAATTTAAATTCACCTGAATTGTGGAGGTCATGGTCTAAAATTAGATGACAGTACAATGAATCTATCAGCAGTGAGGCTATTTTCGCCATCAGGAAGGCTAAGTTAAATAATGTGGACTCCAGACCTAGGGCTTCCAAAATGTGAGCTATAAGAATTTCCCAAAACAGTAATGCCACTAATATCACATCTCTTAGAAATAAAACTACTGGGGACATAATGGAAGGTCATCTCCGAATAAATAAAGAATTCCTCAAATTTTACCAAAGACTCTATTCTAAAAAGAAGGGTACTACTTCTATTGAGTTAGAAGAATTTTGCAATGATATTAATATTCCCTGCATGCCAGACTCATTTAAAGAAGGATTGGGGGCCCTAATTACAATGGAAGACATCTTAACTGCCATCAAACAACTGAAGAAAAATAAGGCACCAAACCCAGACGGCTTCTCAGTTAACTTTTATAGTACCTTTTACAAAAAAGATAGCCCCTATTTTGATGGAAGTCTTTAATCAAGTATTTGAAGATGGCAAGCTCTCTCAAGAAATGACCAAGGGTTTAATAACTTTAATACAGAAGCAAGGTAAAGACCCCTTGGATTGTGGAATCTATATGTCTATCTCTTTGATCAACTCAGATGTTAATCTTCTGGCCAAAGTGCTCGCTAATAGATTGGAGACAGTAGCTCAACTTTTAATATCCAAACATCAGCCAGGTTTCATGAAAGGGAGATATGCAGAGGACAACACAAGGAAATTATTCCATGTGATGCAAGCAGCTAATACCCAGTTGTTGCCCTGTGGCCTTGTCTCTCTTGATGCTGAGAAAGCTTTTGACAGAGTAGCGTGGTCCCATATATTTAACTCCCTTAAAAGATATAGTTTTCCTGAAGCTTTCTTAAGCTGGATTCACATTTTATATCAAAATTCCTCATCAGCAGTAGTCACTTATGGTGTGATTTCTCCCTTTTTTGAGATAGGAAGAGGCACCAGACAGGGTTGCCCTCTTTCGCCTCTTTTATTTAATATCACCTTAGACCCCTTAATAAGGCGTTCGTCACATGAAAAAAATTCAGAGCATTAAAGTAGGTTAAAAGGAACAATTAATCATTGCTTATGCAAATAATATACTTCTCATGATTTCAGATCCAGCCTCTTCTCTTCACCATGTTTTTAAAATATTACAAAACTTTGATGAGATCTCTGGTTATAAGCTTAATAAGGGAAAGACTAACTTTTTGCCCCTCAAAAAGCATTGCATTAAGGGAGATATTGATAATATGGGGATATCATGGTCAAAAGAGTTTATAGAATACATAGTTATTCACATTTATAAAAATATTAACATGACAGTTTCAAAAAATGTAGCAAGAGTCAGACAAAAAGCATCAGATGATTTAATTAGATGGAACAAATTACCCTTAGGTCTTTGGGGAAGAATATAAACCATCAAAATAATCTTTTGCCAAGACTACTCCATATATTCATAAAGATACCATGTAGCTTGACAAAGAAATGGATTCAGGGAATATCATCTCAAGCAGCTTATTTTATTTGGGGGTATAAACGGCACAGGTTAGCATACCTAAGATGTGTCACACTAAAAATAAAGGGGGACTAAAGACACCTGATTTCTACCTTTATTTTGAGTGGCTAGAACAAGTTAATTAGCTTTCTGGTTTAAAGTAGGGACAACACAGATATATATACCTAATTGGGTGCATATTGAACAGGATGTTATGATTTCACAAGGGACAGATGTAAGATCTTTATATTTTTCAAAACCCTTGGGTACTTACAAAAATAAAATACTTGCTGACTCCATTAAACAAATCAAACTATCACTACTACTGAATCTTAATTTGGGTCAGGCCATGATACAACCAATTTGGAACAATCCAAACTTTTTAAAAGAGGGGAAACCAATTGATAACAGAGTTTGGAGACATAAAGGTATTCACTCAATTCAGAATATTAACAAAAATTGATCACTTTCCCCCTTGCTGACTTTGGTAGACAAGTTTGGCAGTTCCCTTGAAGTTGGTTCATTTTACATGTCCATTCAACAAATAATTTGGGATAAACTTGACCTAACAATACCACCTAATGAAAACATTCTCTCTTTTCTGGGCAATATGAAAATATCACCTTCCATCTCTTCTTTCTATGCATTATTTGGGGAGCTGGTTAGAAGGTCAGCTACAGAGTCAGTAAGATGGTGATCACAAGTTCTGGGGTGTTCTACTGATGATTGGGACTAGAAAAGTATATGGTCACTGGCTTTTAAAACATTTGTTATGGCAGCTCTTAGACTAATTCACTTTAAAACCTTACACAACCTATATTACAATCCTATGCATAGATTTAAGATGAGCTTGTCCTCTTCTCTGATATGTCACAAATGTAAACTTAGTGTGGGTACATTGTTGCATATGTTCTGGTTCTGTCTTCTTGTACAATCGCTATGGACAGAACTAGGGCTTTTGTTTCATTCTGATCCTATGATTTCTAATAATATTCAGCTAAACACATGTATCTTGGGTCACTTCGAAACTAACACACACTGGACAAAAGATCAAAAACAATCTCTTCTCTTGATAGGTATGTCCATTAGACATGTTATTTTAAAATATTGATTGGAGGACAAAATATCTACAGTACCATACATGAATGGAGAAACAACATATTAGTGAATCTCAGGCTAGAAAGACTGGCATCATCTTTAAGGGACAATCCACCTAAAATAATAAAAAAGTAAGACACCATATACAAGTTGCTGAGTGCTACAAATCAGACCTAGATATTAAAACACAACACCACGCTCATTATGGTACTCTTTGTACACCTATGTACTTAGGGATGATGTGTCTGGTTTGGGAATGACCCCCCCAAAATCTCTCATTCTCATGATATTTTCTCATTTTTCTTATGTCCACTTGGACATCCTTGCTATGGACTATTTCTCATTTCTCTTTTCTCTTTACTGTGTCACCTCATCTCTATTTAAAGTATACTACATTATCAACTTTATCTCTTAAAGTCAAATAATAACTATATTTCTGTGAAACATTGTATGGATTATTACACTGACCTTATTCACACTACTTCAATGTATTTTAACTAGTTGGACGAGTTTCTAGTTAATCCAGATGTTAAGATAAAGCATTATTTTATTTGGACATAGTATTTATATATATCCGGCATATATCGAGGGACCTGTTATACATTTATATTACATTCTTTTAAATAGACTCTTACTTAATACTTAATGACCATATTCATTTATTTGTACTGTATTCATATTATAAAACAATAACATTTTAAGGGTCCTGCAGCATCACATTTTTCATTTCGCATTAGAATATTATTCCAAACACCCTACTGTGCATGCTCAGAAGGGAAAACACTAAACTTTAAAGCCTTATAACTCTACAACCATGTAATACTTTTTTTCACCAGACCTGTCAAAGGCACTACCATAGGACATGACATATGTCAGCCATAAGTTTGGGATAAAAATTCCATTCCATGTAGGCAGCAGGGGAGAACAAAAAAAAACATGTTAAGTGTAGGAAAAAAGTTAGACATTTACAAAAAATGACACATGCAGATCTCAGACACCTCACAAGCTGCTGTCACAGAAATTTTCACAGATCAAGACCTGGCTTCCTGGACAACACATGCAAACTGTCAGCTCATTTTCTCAAAGGGTGGCAAAGATAATGTGAAAAGGTAAGGGATTTACACTGAACACCCTACTCAATCCTTTCTATAGTGGCGCTACCAAGCCACAATTTTTTTTGTTGCACAATAGGGGTGAGCTAATATCAAGTAACTTAAAAACACGTATTTTCACCCCAATGGAGTAAACGGGCTGACGACCTAGACACTATGGGCAGGATTCACAAAGAAGATGTGGTCAGTGAATCTCGGCTGCCCCAGCATAGGGGAGATGCACTGAGTGCAAATTGGGTGATTCATGGAAGAGGCACAGGGAGATGCCCCCAGTGCATTCCCTCTGTGAATAGCACTGTTGCACCCTGCCCAGAATGCACATGGTGCATCCCCCATATCAGGCTGTGAGCCCTTTGGGTCAGGGCATCTCAGGATGCCCTGTGCCCAAAAATATGATTCACAGCCAGGGGCATGCAAATGAGGCTATTAGGCATGCATGGTACAATGGGGCCATTGGCATGCCATTATGACCCCATTTGCATTGCACCTGCAGGGATGCCCCAGTGGAATGAGCCAACTTGTAGACACTGCCCTCTGTGGCCTGACCCCAGTCTGAGACATGCCGCTTCCCGCAGCAGTAGTACCACATAAGCATGCCCACCAAGCCCCTGTAACATGCTGTTCCCTGCGATGGTTTTAATGATGTCAGAGAACCTCCCCTCCCGGCCCCATGCCCCCAGTAAATGCCACTCCCTGTGGTGGTATTAGTAATAGTAAAAACCCCCCACCCTGAGCCCCCATGAAGGCTGCCCTCCACGCAGTAGTAGTGATGCTCTGACACCTGCCACCCCAGCACCCATTAAAGCCGCTCTCTATGGTGGTCAGATGGTATAGCCACCACCCACCCAGGCACCCCAACCCACCCTTGCCCCACCCCAGCAGGGTCCACTGTTGGCGGGCAGCTGAACCCACCCGCATCCGCCATGGGCCCACTGACAGAGCTGTCAGAGAATGACGCTACCATACTATCCAATGCCCAAGGTGGGCTTTGGGTAGCATCGGTAACTAATCATTCTCAGACAACTCTCCTGTGTAATAACGTGGTGTGTAGTGAATTCAGCTTCTCCATGACGACAGGACCCTATGCTGGAGTGAAGAAGGTGGGTTGGAGAGTGAAATAGGTTCCTACTGTCTGACTGCCATGGAGTAACTTTAATGAGTGCTGAACAGAGACCTGACATCACTACTACTGCCACAGAGGGTGGCTTCATGGGGGCTTGAGATGGGTGGGTTTCTACTGTCACTAATACCACCACAGGGAGTGGCATTTACCTGGGGCTTGGGGCAGGGAGGGTGGTTCTCTGACATTGCTACAACCGCTGCAGGGAGCAGCATGTTACGGGGCCTTGTTTGTCTTATATTGACATCGCTACTACTGCAGCAGGGAGCAACATGGTTTGGTGGCCTGGGGGGGGTTAATTAATTCATACTGCTGCCAAGATCAACTGATTACAGGGTCTTGGGATGGGGGGGACACACTGGGCCAGGGTGGGCATACTGCCATGCTGCTGCCTGCAGTAGGGCAGCCTGCCTGTGGGTGGCCACCCACTTAAATCTTGCACCACAGAATAGGGCAATGAATGGGGTGTTCCCGGTATGCATGGGCACACCCCCTTCATAGCCTCCTCCAGATTCACTGCATGTCATTACTGGTGGTCTGCGGCACATCGGCCCCTGCCAGAATTGCCTTTGGGCACATGTCGGGGATGCCCCAACACATCTTGGATGTGCTGGGCACATCCCTTTTGTGAATCCTGCCCTTTAGGTATAAATGTAAAATCTTCCATTGATACACATACTAGATATGTCATCGGCCATTTATTCTCACACTAAATATGTCAGTGCCCCCTCAGCCTGTACTTCTTCCCACAGTGTCCTCTACATTGCAGTCTCCTCCAGTCTGTCTCTGCCCCCCCACACACACACGTGCGCTCTATCTGTAGCTGCTCCCTCCTCTAACATTTAAATCCAACATGAAGAAATACAAAATCTGATCAAGATTCCCCTCCATAGCACAAGTCTCCCTCTGGACAAATGATTAAATGGCAAATGCAGTCACCTTTTACTAGAAAACTGTTCAGTGCTTTTATATCTGCAAACCCCACAAAAATCATACCTCTTTTTCCACATCTGTAAATTCCAAGAATCCATGAAGAGAAACACTCCTGAGCACTCCACATACCTGTCAAAACAAATAATAATAAAATATCCCGGCTACGGAAACACGATCCTGCAACACTGCTACTTTCCGTTGAAGCCCCACTCCCCACAAGAAATCAACCTCTAAAAAGACAAATTGACAGGACATAAAGCATGATCAACCAGTCCATCTATGTCCACACCAGCCAAACATATCTACAGAATCACACAACTTTGAAGCACCAATCAATGGAAATGAACACCTTGCAAGCAGAAACCAATTGGAAATTAAAAGCAGAAATGCATAGCAAAATGTACAGCCATTCATGAAACCACAGCACTATCACACACAGCCACACACACAAAATATACTACAGAAACCAAACAAATTAACCAAAAAAAGCACTAAAACAATCAAAAACACACTCTTGCCCTATTGTATAAATCGTACACATGATGTGCAGATCGTGGAATATGGAAAATATTCTCACTCCTGCAGAGTGAGTTCTGGATACTCTCACTCATGCATTCAGCACTCGTGAGTATCCAGAGCTCATTCTGCAGGAGTGGGAATATTTTCCATATTCCACTCCTGCCCATGATGTATATGTCATATGCTTAATAGCGAACAACATGAGCGTTAAACCGAAATAGCACTGTAAATGTGAGTGAGAGGGTGCACTACTTCAAATGCTTCTATGCACAGTATTGCACTCTCTCGCTGTCCCAGGCAGAGGATAAGAACTCTGCTGGGATGGGTCTCCACTAAGTAGCTGCTGTGGCTCTATAAAATAAGCCATTAGCAGCAGGGGATGCAAACAGAATCTTTGGGACTGGGTTCGATTCCTGGTCCCAGACACAAGCAAATTTTTTTTTATTTTTCACACTTTGTGTGATTTTACTGTTAACCCCCTCCTGGAGTTAAGAATCCTTATTGTGGGGGTTCAGGGTAGCCCCCCATAATGAAGGTGTGAGCCCCACTAAAAAGACTTATGCCGATGCAAGAAATTGTGCTGTATTGGCAGAGCACTTTTTGCATGCGGCATAATGTCTTGCAATATTATGACCCCATGCCATCTACACACACACACACACACACACACACACACACACACACACACACACACAGTCATGCCATGCCAGTATAGTTATTTTGTACTTTAAGAACTTTGCAACTGTATGACCGATATGCAGAACTTTTTTATGCGCTGTCTGGTACCATAGATCTCAGGATCTGGCAAGTTTTGTTCTGATCCGTGGTGCAGTTGCAGAGCTGCTGTGTGGCCAGAAATGTGTAATTTACCATCTAGGTGCAAATTCTTTGCTCATCTGTATCTCCGAAAGGGCTTGGGTGTCCGGTCTGAAATTGTTATGGTATATGGAGTCTGGGCTGCAGATGTGCCTTTTGGAGGTTTGGTGAAAAAATACTAATCCGTTCAAAAGTTATTAAACTTTAAAGTTTCCTATTATAGGCTATGGGAAAAAATATATGTATGCCCGGAAAGCACTTTTTTCTTTTGCGAAAGCACTTTGTAATGCTGCAAATGGCTTCAGTAGTGTCACTATTTTCAGTTAGCGATGGTGAAAAAATGCTGTAGTTCAAATAATAGTCGGGATCTGAGGAATACAATTCTGGCATTTTTTTTTAAACAGTGGCTGGAAATATGATTTTATTACACGGCTGTTGGTAGTTTTGCAAATTTGCAGCACTATTTTTGAGAAATTGCCCCAAATTGCAGCAGTTATCGCACAACTAATGGCACTGTTGCATGCAAACTGCAGCAAATTTGTGGCACTTTTCATGAAAACTGCTGCACATTCGCAGCACTACTTTAATAGAAAACATTGGCCCTCGTAAATTACCAAAATCTTCCTTGGCAATTTTTTGGCCAAAATAAGGCCAGAATCATACTCCTCGGCCACCTGTTGGTGTTTACCTAATAAAAGGAGGTTTTCCCCTTTTACTGCCACCAAGGGGGCCAATGCACATTTTAACAAAAAAACCTGTTTCTGATGACATTGGGGTGCCCAAGTCTCCATGTTGGCATTTAGCCCCCCCCACACAAGTAGTATGGGATACTGGAGAGCCCACCCCCCAGTGTCCTGAAATAGTTTCTTATTTCTGACACCATGATGCCCCCCCCCAAAAAAATATGGCTGCCAATATCAGGGAGCCCAATCCTCATGTCAGCATTCTGACATTCCCTCCCTAGCAATGTGGGACACTGAGGAGGTCACCCACAGTGTCCCACAATGCTTAGTTTCTTTATTCCAACACCAGGATGCCAACCCCAGTGTCACATGCCCCTCCAAGCCCATTGTTTTATTTAAAGCTGCCGACATCGGGGTGTCAAATCCCCATGTCAGCATTTTGAAGTCCACCCCACAGCACTGTGGGACACTGAGTAGCCCACTCCCAGTGTCCTGAAATAATTATGTTTAACCTGTCAAAAAGAAAAAAACTGTCCCCCAAAATCTTTTTTTTAAGTCCTGTAAAAAAGAAAACGGACCCTTGCCACCTCCCTCATTCCCTTCTCCCATCCTGACCCTCCCATTGAGCAACTCACCCCCCCCTTGCCCTAAACTTACCATCAGAGATAATCTACTGTCATTTTCTTTGGACCGGGGCACGTCTGCACTCTTCAAAGCTGAACTGCGAACTAAAGACTCAGGCTAAGTGCCGTATAATGGCTGTCAATGGTGTTTTGAACTTATACTGATATCTTGGCCATTTATTTGTATGTTTGCACCAAATTTTCAACATGGACTTTTGGGACCCCCACCTAATGAACACTGCCACTGTATTGTTTTGTTACTCAGACCCATAAGCTGATTATGTTGTTGCTGCACAAAATCACCTTTCAGGCCCGATTAATGACATGACAGTGCCAGTGTTCATTAAGTGAGGTCCCAAAAAGCCCATGTTGAAACTTTGGTGCATAAATACCAAAAAAATGCCCGTTACAAGCTGTCATTTTAATTTTTTAATGCATGCTTGTAACTTTGGAAATTCTTTTATATTTTCACTCCAGATTCTCAATGTTGCCATTTTTTCATACCACCTCATGACCAGTATAGCTATAATTTTTCACATCCTGCCCAAAACATGTTTTCACACCTGTGGCACATAATGGTGCGGTTGCTGCATGAAATCACCTTTCAGTACTGAGTAATGAAATGACAGTGCCAGTGTTCATGAGGTGGGGTCCCAAAAAGCCCATGTTGAAAATTTGGTGAAAATATTCCTAAAAATCCCCAAGTTATATGTGTCCATTGAATTTTCCCTACACGTAACTTTGGTATTTTTCAATATTTTTCTGCCAAATTGTAAACATAGTCATTTTTTTACCCCACTTCATGAACAGTACAGCTGTAACTTTGCACATCCTGTCTGAAATGTGTTTTTGCACCTGTGGCACAGAATAGCATTGCAGTTGTGCATAATTATGTTTTGCCTTGCATTTCACAATTTCTCTGTACAGGGGTACATGAGATGTGGTAATAAGATGATTATGCTGACAATTTAGTCACTGTTGTTCGACACATGGAAACGCAGGGCTGAAAGGGCCCTGCGCTTCCACACCTACATAAATATGTGCATCTACAGAGGGATGTAAAGTACGGATACTATCATACTATCTCACAAAGTAAGGAAATTCATTGCAAAAAACTTGGTGTTAGGGTTCCCAACCCTACCACCCCACCCCCAGCCTATACCCACCAACTGGTGTCAGAGTGTGCCTTGGGGTCATCGGGCTTAACTCTTACCCCATTCTTCGATACTGTACCATCTCAGCTTCTTTACACATGAAATGGGGTGAGAGTGAGGCCTGATGACCCCAAGGCACACCCCAATGCCTGTTGGGCTGTTGAGGGTGGGAACAGTGGGGTGGGGTGGTAGGGTTGGAAACTTTTGTCACTGTAATAGGAACCATAACTGATGCATTAACATGGTTTTTTGCAATGAATATATATTATAGTGACACAGTAACACCACTATAGTTAGGGTTCAATGGTCTCTTCTATCTTAAATCCAAGGATTTTGTACTTTAATAACTTTGCAACCATTCAACTAAGTCACATGAAATTTTGCATGCACCATTGGGAACCAAAGATCTCTTAATGTTGCAAGTTTTGTTCTGGTCGGATGTGCGAGTGTAGATATATGTATTGTCAGAAGATGTGAAAATTGCCATTTTTTATGCAGATTGTCATGCTGTCTCTCAGAAATGGCTTGGGTGTTTGTTCTGAAATTTGTAGGGTTTATTAGGCTTGGGTCACAGATGTGCCTTTTGAAATGTTTGGTGAAAAAAAATCAATCCATTCAAAAGTTATTAAAGTTTCAATGTTCCCATTATTTCCTATGGGAAAAATTAGATGTCCCGTATGAAAGTGTGTTTCTCTTTCTCAAAAGTGACATTCTATGTTGTATATGAGAAATGTTCTTTCCAGCTTCCACCATCTTGTTTTCAGTTAGTAAGGCAGAAAAAGTTAAATATCTAAGAAAATACTGGCATCTGGTAAACACCAACGGTTGTGTTTACCTAACCAGGGCACGAGGAATCGAATTCTGGGGTTAGTTTGCTTCAGTAAGGCCCAGAAATGTATTTATTTTGTCTGTGGACCTATTTCTGCCACAAATTGTGGCAGTTGTTTCATGAAACAAGAGGAGTTTGTGCATCAACTTGCGGCACAATCCTGTTGTTTCCTGAAACTAGGAAGGGTGTCTCGTGAAAGAGCTGCCGCAATTTGTGGCCAAATTTGTCCGAGGACAAAACTAACATATCTGTGTGTATTTCTGGGGAAATTGACCCCAGAATCTGATTCTTCAGCCCTTGGTTACCTGTGATGTTTACCTAAATTCAGTGTTGCTTTCCATCTTGAAATGTCCAAAGAAAAAGCATGGAAAAAGCATAAATATAAAATGCCCCTTCAAATTCATATCCTCGGCCCCCATTTATCTTGTTATAACCTAGTGGTCTAATGGCCCTCCCTCCCAGATCCCTGATGCACCCCCTTTCTTTTCCTGTTGTCTAGTGGCACCCTCCACACTCCTATTCTCATCCCCTCCCAGCAGCATGAGACACTGAATAACCCATTCCAGTGTCCCAAAATATTTGTTTTATTATTTTGCTGTAAAGAAGAAAAACATCCCCTGACGTCTTTTTATTTTAAAGCTGAAAAAAAGAAAATGGTCCTTCGTCATCCCTGCCATCCACCCTCCCCCATCATGGCCCATTCATTGAGCACCCACCAAACCACACACCCACTTGAGTTACATGTGTTTGTTGAAATTTTTTATGTAAGCACATAACTTTGATAATTTTCAATATTTTGCTGCTAAATTTTTAACACAGCCATTTTTCACACCACCTCATGAACAGTACAGTTGCCATTTTTCACATCCTGCCCAAAATGTGTTTTTGCACCTGTGGCATGGATTTTTAAATTTTCACCTGTGGGGTTTATGAGGAGGGGACCCTAAGAAGAGTATATTAAAAATGTGGGGTCAAAATATGAAAAAATGCCAAACTTATGACATTGCAATTTCTCTATGCCCGCTCGTAACTTTGAAAATTCTAAATATTTTTACCCCAGATTTTCAACATAGTCTTCTTATTACCCCATCTCATGTATGTCACAGCTGTTAGTTTTCAAATCTGCTTAAAATGTGATTTTGCACTTGTGGTGTGAAATGGCATTGCAGTTGCGCAGAATTATGTTTCAAGTTTGGATTTGACAATTTCTCTGTACTGGAGTACATGAGGTGGGGTAATAAGATGGCTATGCTGACAATTTGCTCACTGTTGTTCTAGAAATGGAAGTGGAGGGCCCAGAGGGCCCTGGGCTTCCACACCTACATACACTAGCAAGAGAAGCTCAGAGGTTAAATCAGTAGAGCAGAAGTGCCTCCCTGTTTACCCTTTAGTTTCATTGCTTTGATCCCTTCCCTTCCCTTCCCTTACATAGAGTAAATTTTACTAAACAAATTTTACTAAACAATGTAGTAGTACATTGTTTAGTAAAATTTACATGTGTGTTTAAATATGATCTTTACATTTTGTTATGGTAGTGTAACATAGTGCTCTAAAACTTGATGTTATTTCTGCCAACATGCTGTAGCAAATCTTGTAAATAATGTGATGTGGTTGTGTATTATGTAAAATGTATTATGCCCCTTTAAACAAGCATTTGTCAATGCTGAATGTTTGCTTGCTGGCATTGGCATTGGTAGTACAGGAGTTAGAGAGCTGCATAATAGGAATGGCAGTGACGTGTTGAGCTGAAGCCAACCCCACCACCACCCTGCAGAGACTGACTGGCATTGGGGTGTGCCTTAGGGGTGTCAGGCATAATGGCCACACCATTTCACCACACCCTACCCTGCAGACACCGACAAGTGTCACTGTGTGCCTTGGGGTCTTTGGGCCTTATGCTCACCCCATTCCATAAGGAAATACAGTGAGAAGGGTGCAGTATAGGAGAATGGGGTAAACTTTGGGGCCGAAGAATCCAAGGCACACCTTGATGCCTGTCACTGGCTGCAGGGTGTGGATGAGAGTGGAATGGTATGGACATTACAGGCAACAATCCCAAGTCACACCCCTGATTCCTGTCAGTCTCTAAAGGGTGGAGGATTATGGTCGGAAACCCTAACGCCTCAAGCGTTCATTGGTATTTTCACTCCAATTTTTCAATATGGGTTTTTTGTGACCCCCACCTCATGAACAGTAGCAATATCAGTTTGTTAGCCAGAAGCTGATTTTGCACAGCGACGATGCCATTTGGCACCACAGGTGCGAAAACACATTTCAAACAGGATGTGAAAAATGACAGCTGTACTGGTAATGAGGAGGTGTAAAATGGCAATGTTGAAAATCTGGAGAGAAAATATAAAAAAACTGGTTAAGTCACGAACATGCATAGAAACTCTAATTAGTTTGGGGACTGTTTACAGTAGATTGTCAACACAGGCATTTTGGGACCTCTGCTCATGAACAGTGTCACTGTGATTTTCGTAATCTGTCCCGAACACTGATTTCCCACAGCAACCACGCATTTCTGTGCTGTAAGCGTGAAAACACATTTCAGCCAGCATGTGAAAAATGACAGCTTTACTGTTCATAAGGAGGTGTGGAAGAATGTCACTGTAGAAAATCTGCACTGAAAATATTACAAATTCATGAACTTACGAGGGTGTGTGGAAACTGCACAATGCACACTTGTAACACAGTCATTTTATGGACTTTTGTCACCAGATTTTCAACATAGCCATTTTAAGACCTCTGCTCATGAACAGTGTCACTGTGATTTTCTTAATATGTCCTGAACATTGATTTTGCACACCAACCGTGCCATTGTGCGCTACATGTGCGAAAACACATTTTGGGTGAGAGGTGAAAAATGACAGTTATACTGCTCATAAGGAGGTGTGGTAAAATGGCAATGTTGAAAATCTGGAGTGAAAATATTAAAAATTTGCGAAGTTATGAGCGTGTGTAGGAACTGTGCAACGCTCACTCGTAAAACAGTCATTTTTGGGAATTTTTTCACCAAATTTTCAATATAGGGTTTTTGGGGGCCTACCTCATGAACTGTGACACTGTCATTTCATTACTTGGTCCCAAAAGGTGGTTCTGTGCAGTGACTGCGAAATCACCTTTCAGGACCGGATAACAAAATGACAGTGACTGAGTTCATGAGGTTGGGTCCCAAGAACCCCATGTTGAAAATTTGGTGAATAAATTCCCCAAAATGGCTGAGATATGCATCAACATTGAACCCCCCCCATTCATGCCATTATACAGCTTACCAGCATTTCTTCAGTTTGCGGTCGGCTTTGAAGAGTGCAGACATGTTCACTGTCCACCGAAGATCGTCATGGCAGCCTTCAGAGGTAAGTATGGGGTGAAGGGTGTGTGTGGGGAGGTGGGTACGCAGATGGTGGACGTGGATTGGAGGAGGGGTGAGACAGTCAATGAGGGACTGTTTTTTCTTACAGTTTTATTTTTTTTTTTTACCTTTTTTAGGAAGACGACGCTGGACTTTTGCCATGGTGGGGTGGGTTCCCAGCATGGCATCTGGAAGGTTGTTGGGGAGGGCTAGTGGAGCCGACAGGGGATTGGGCACCCCCGTTGGCCATATGGATGGTGTACTGTTGCCACGCTGGGGTGGGCTCCCAGTGTGGCAGTTGGAAGGTTGTTTGGGGGGGCCAGTGGAGCTGATGGGGGATTGGGCACCCCTGTTGGCTACATGGATGTCGGACTGTTGCCATGTTGGGGTGGACTTGCCATGCTGGGGTGGGCTCCCAGCGTGGCACCTGGAAGTCAGTTTTGGGAGGGCAGTGGAGTCGGTGGGGGATTGAGCACCCCCATCAGCCATACGGTGTGCAAGTGGGGGGAGTTCATGAGCATGCTGGGGTGGGCTCCTAACATGCTAGTAGGTGTTCTGGTCGGGGGGGAGAAAGAACTGTCTATGACAGACAGTTCAGATGCAGTGTGATGTGCAGGCAATTTGCATACTGCCGTGGATGGTTTTTCACTTTCAACTGTATGCCACTGCATCTGAACTGCTGTTATAGACAGCTCTGACATGTTTTGGTGCAGTGAGACAGCACCTGCAAAAGGGATCAGGGCATTGGAAGCTGAATGGCACACCTATGAAAATTCGTATGGTGGCACTATGTTTCTTGCTTATGCATACAAGCAAACATAAAAAGGGTGTATAAATAAGGGAGGTTGTAGCCACAATAGCCACACCTTGAGAAAGTCCACAGTCACATGGGTGAAACGATCATTGGCTGACACTGGTGGGGTGAGTTGTGTGAGCATTTTATCAAATAAAGGCTATTAAACTTTGAGACAAAATACAGTCTCTTTGTGCCTTATTTTTGTACACTAGTTGCCAGTTAGCTGCTTTTTCACTGTGGATTTGTACTAGGTTTGCACCACGGTCAGGGGCTGAAGGCACTTGGCTTCATCTCATGCCTTACAATGCCCTTGGCCATGGGGTAAACCTAGTATAAGTAATGATCTGTCATGTCTTATTGCTTAATTTCCTTTTGCTGCTTGGAGAGTGGGGCTGGGGAGTTAGGGTTGGAAATCCTAATTCTTCATTTCCTACTTTTGTTAACTTGAACCCTAACTGGTGCATTAATGAAGCTTTTTTTTACAAATAATTTGTTTTCTTTTTGATACAGTTGAATCCTCATTCATGCAGGTCCTGAAGGGATCTATGTGCACAGATGCAGATGCACAGGGTCCAGAAGGGAAGACTCCATCCATCTACAGATGCAGCAACTGATGGCAAGAATTCATGGGGCTATCTGGTGGACTGTGAAGTGCAGAGACCACCCTGCACTTCCATGTGGCTAGACAGACATGCAGGGCAAAGAATCCACCTCTCAGCCAAAGTACAGGGCTCTCTGGTGTCCATGGGTGCAGAGGCGAAAGGATCTATGCCAAAAAAAGAGCACTCTTCACTGTATATGACTTGGGCCCATGTGGGCAAGCCTGCACCTACACTTACTAGGCTGTGGGATGGTGTCACATGACAGCGCCACCCCCCCAGCCTTGGCCCATCCAGTTGGGTCACTGAGCTAGCCACTGAACTCAGCTCACTGGCACAGAATCACAAAGCACTAAAATCTGGGGTAAAGGCTTGTACTACACACAACATTTCTTAATAATTTTTTTTTTCTTAATTTTGACCAAGAATTTTCAAGATAGTTGTTTTATGACTCCTCTCATAACCATGATATGTGGCATTCATAGTAAATTGGCAGAAAAATCATTTTGTAACACAGGTACGAAAACACATCTTGTCCAGGACTAAAAAAATGACATCTCTCACATTTATGAAACGGTGCGAAAAGCGGCTGCATTGAACATTTGGAGTAAAGATATTGAAAATTAGTGAATTTATGAGCAAACGTTGAAATATTTCAATGTTTACTCATAATTTTGTCATTTTACATATTTTTCTGACTAAACTTTCAATATAGCCTTCTTATGATCCCACCTCATTAACCCAGTAGGTCAAAATGTTTAAATCCTGCCTAAAACTTGATTTAGCACAGTGACTGCAAAATCACTTTTTGGGATGGATTGAAAAATTTCACCTGCCTTGTTCATGACGTGGGGTCACAAAATGGTCATGTTGAAAGTTTGGTGGAAAAGTATTGGAAATTGGCCAAGTTATAAGTGAACGGTGAAATGTTTCAATGTTCACTCATAATTTAGTCATTGTGTCATATTGTTACACCAAATTTTCAACATAGCCTTCTTATGACCCCACCTCATGATCAAGAGTGGTAAACATGTTCAAATCCTGCCCAAAAGGTGGTCTTGTGCAGCAACCATGAAATCATCTTTCAGGCTGGATTTGAAAACTTTCATCTTGTTTATGAGGTGGAGTCCCACAAATCTATGCTGAAAATCTGGTGTAAACATAATATATAGATGAAAAAGCTATGAATAAAAGTTCAAACTCCACTGAAATACATTAAACCAGACTTACCATATTGCCTCATGTCTCAGTCTCCGGTTCCAGCAGTGAGACGTGCCTTCGATCGGAGAGTGGATCTGTGCCGTGGGACATGTTCAGGTGTGGGAGGGTATGTGGGGGATGTGAGGTGGTAGGTGCTGAGTGGGAGGTTGGGTGGAGAGGGTGAGCATCTGGGGTGGTCAGATTGCTGATGGACCATGCTCTTTTTCTTTTCAGGTCAAACTTTTAAAAAAAAAGGTCAATGAGGGATGTTTTTCTTATTTAGCAGAAGGATGCTACTGACACTAGGGACTGGGCACCCCAATGTTGGGATACTGTTAGGTAGCACTGGCATGGGCACCCCCATGCCACCACCTATATTTGGGGGCGACATGGAGGGGAGGAGGTTATTACAAAGCAGTACCAGGATGGGCATCCCGGTTTTTGTCTGCTGTTCTTCACTTGGAGGTCCTAAAAGTCATGAAAACATGTTGTATTAGTTTTTAAATGCTTTCATATCACAATGCAAATGATTTGCTTCTAAACTTCTACTTTTTAAGCTTCACTGGAATGACTGGGCTCTGTTTCTAAGAGTAAATTGAAATGGGAATTAAAGAATATGAAGTACTATTTATACTAGGCATATCTACAATTACTGATTCTGAATTAAACATATCACTTTATGAACGATGCAGTGGAAATGGGCCAGAGGAAAAATGAGATATGATCTTCAATCCATGTATATTTAATTGCTTCATTATCTAAAATTTCATATGAATAGCAGTAGATATAGTCTGCTCTTAACTCACAAGAAAGAAATGAGAATTTCTTAGCCAAATTATAAAAGGCTATCAAAAATTAATTTTTGCCTGCTGTGATCACTGAAAATGTAAGTGATTTTGTGGCACAGTGACATAAAAATGCCATTTATATGCTAATAATGAACAAGTCACATGTTTCCATTTTGATGCAAAATAAATTTCATTTTCATTTTAATGAACAGTAATGAATTATTGGCTACTCTTTTTCTATCAGTAGGTAAAAGCTGTGAAAAGACACTATAACGTCCAAAAAAAGATTCAACCCTTTTTAAGAATTTGAAGTTTAAAATACTTTTTTTTCCTAATTGTTTAACCAGTAGTAGCACACTAAGCTGAAAGCTTGTTTACAGGTGCGACCTGGGAGTACAGGAAAGTTAAGTGACTTGCTTAGGGTCACACAGTATGCAAGTTGGGGCTGTGGGATTTAAACCCAGGTCTCCAGATTTGAAGCTCAGAGCCTTAAACCACTGTGCTATACTGCCTCCTGCACTGGGCTCCTCTTGCAGACACTTGGAATGTTTCATGGCTTATAAAAATGTTGTTGAGCCAGTGTCCTCAATCCCTAGCAGCCTCTTGATAACATTGTCTATTTATAACCCTAGAACATCCGTGACCATTAATCTCTATCTCTATCTCTCTCTTTTCTCATCCACTTAAACTTATTTGAACATTTAAAGATCAATGGAAGGATAACTTTTCAGCACAGCAACAGTGGTGCCACCTGCAGTGCCAGTGACCCTGGTTTTGGAATACACCTGAATCATCAGGTCCCAGTCAGGGGGAGGAGGACGGAGATTCCCATGGGATGCTTTCCTCTTCCAGGATGGTAGGGACACTCTACTGCTATACTGCCAAATGAGTGACCACTGGTGGCAGTGCTATTTGAGCAGCAAGGGGGGTGGGGGCGCTGATTGGCGCCATGTGTGGGGACACTTCAAGTTTCAAGTTTATTGATTCTGAAACAATCTTTGAGCTGGAAGATAGTTTACAAAGGTTCCATGTACAGACAGGACACACAATACAGAAAAATAGCAATGTCACAAGAATCATCTCCAAGGTCACTTGGTAAGGTTCTAGACAATAATTTCACCCAGTTACAGACTTACTTTTTTTTCCATACAGGTTCTTATACTCCTTCTCCCCAGCTGCCCCCTTCAGACCGACCCCCCAGCCCCTTCACCCTGGTATGACCGGGACTTACCTCGTACACCTGGTCGCCAGGTGCAAAGCCTGCGGAGGGTCAGTTGTCACCCACAGTCAGGGTGTTTTTTCTGGTTTTCTCCCCATAGTTTCCCATCTCCGTTGCTGGGGTGCACACAGCCAGACATGCATATGTGGAGGTGTGTGCACGTCAGTGGAAGTCCCACAGTACCCTCTCTTTTTCTGGCACCCACAGACCCGTACTACCCGTGGGCCTCCAACCGGGGAAAGTCATTTGGGGGGAGCGCCAGTCCTCCCTCCTCGGGAGAGGAGAGCTGTCCTCTGGATGCTCAAACCTCTCCCTTCCCAGCCAACCCCTGGCAGTCCACTCACACCACGAACACAGATTGCCAGTGTGGCAGGAGGTAAAGCACAGATGCCTCAGCCCTCCATGCAGCCCTCCGTGCCACTGGGCCAGCTTCAGTTACAGACTTTAGGGTTGCTTCAGCATGCACATGCTCACTAGCTGCCCTTGCCACTGCCATTGGTATCATTAGGGCTATGTAGAAACAGAAGAAATAGCTCTAGCACATGGCAGCAAGAAGCCAGCACTCTTAGACATGCTGCTTCAGATTTCCTACTGGTCCCCTGCACACTAGAGGGGGGTCTGAGGGAGGTCATATCTGACAACATTTGCAAAGGAGCTCACCACTGAGGAAATGCCCTCAAATTAAGAGAGACACTCACTAGACACCCTGGGACCAGTGAAAGGACAGAGAAGGGAGGGGATGGGACTGGTAAGTACTGTAGTAAAGGTGGGCAGTGCCAGCAAAAGGAAAGTGGGGGGCAATATACAAAATAGATCAATAGAAATAAATATTTTCAATTTGGTTCTTTTCACTGCTGAGGTTTGTTCATAACAAAATGTTCTTTATTTAAAAAAAATGTACATACTCACCTATAAGTTGACCTCACATATAAGTCAACCTCACACATACTGTTAGTAACCTCTCATATAAGTCAACCATCCTTTTCCTCTTCAGTTCTAGCAAAATTGAAGACATTACTTTGCTGCCCAAACTGGGTGGAAAAATCTGTTTTTGTGACCAATATCCGGCAAAAATATGACTTTGTGATCAGATCCGGATGCAAAATTAGATTACATAGTTGCAAAAAAATAGTTTACCATAGTAAATTCTACAGATAGGTCAACCTTGCAAATGAGTTGCGTCCCCCTTCTTGAGGCCCTATTTTTATTACCAAAAGTTAGACATATATGTGAATATATTCAGTAAGTTGAAGTATGAAACTAAATCATTGGGTTTTGCCACTGCCCTTTGTTCTCACAGACGCAACAATTTCCTGAGGAAGAGCATGATGTTACGATGCTCACAGCACAGTTTTCCTCCAACTAAAAACAGGTAAAAGGAACAGCTTGGTACATAAAAATGAATCCTGCCATTATAAATTTACATTAAAAAAACACATTTTATAAAAGGATGGTGTAGAACTAAACAGACTAAAATGACATCATCAAACTATTTGCTAGTTACTGTACTTGACCAACTCTTCTTGTATGTTCTGCTAACAAGGCTGTACTTGAACTGCTGGTTTGTTCTGCTGACTACACTCCATGTGAGCTGCTATTACCATATTACTAACTGTAATGAACGTTAGATTACTGTTTTGTGTATCATCTTCTTTACTCAGACGTGGAACCTTTGCAAATGAGCACTTGTGCTCAAAGGTGTAATCTGAATGATGAAATAAATAAATAAAGTTGTGAACCTGAGTGACTGAGAAAGGAGCAACAATGAAAAAAGCATGTTGTCACACCCCATAATATGATACATCTGAGGACATTTTCTTTTCAATTACGTATTTGTTAGTCAGCAGAAAATGTCATCATACAGTTGAATAGGAATAATATATTTTTGTCATAATTAAATTCATGATCAGTATTATCCTTCTTTCTCTAAGATGTTATTATTAATGACTCAAGCCATTAAAGATGGCCGCCACCAGCAATTTTTACATATCCCTTCCCTCAAGGTTACTTTTTGACTTTACATACTGCATTCATGTTGTGGATGCATCAGAAATGTGCTAGCACACACTTTTAATGATAAACAGTACAGCAACACTCTTACAGTAAATGTTTAATGTAGTTATAGTGCGTGTGGCCAGAGAGCAGGGATTTATTTTAAAGTTCAAAACCCTATATCTTAGCTTAGTAGTAAAATACAGTGCTGGCCTGTGATATGATGGTACCATCACCACCTGCCATGCTGGTGACCAGTGTTGGGAATGGACATGGAGCACTTGGGGGGGCTGAGGGAAGGAGGACTGAGTGTCCCATGGATCGCTCTCCAAGGAAACAGCTTATTTCATTGCATCACTACAACTTAGTGGAGGCTAGGCGGTACAGCAGCAAGCACCTTGTAGAGGGGCATTGATGTGGATACTAACAATGTTCTCTTGTCACTGCATGCAGCTCGGCCCTCGGGGAAACAGGTGATGTAAAACTCTGGAGGAAAATCACCCCAGTTGTCAGGATGATGGTACGACCTTGCAGTCCCTGTGCTACTGACTGAGGCACCAGCCACTACACAGTGTTTTTTCCTCAAGTGGTGGGGTAAGTTCCAGAGAGGGTAGGTGATGTGTTTGGGGGGGGAATCGCATCTCGATGAGGGCTAGTAGGTGAGTAAGGTGAATAAATAAACAATGAAAAAAACACAAAGTGAAATACAATGAAAAGGAAACTGCATATATTGATGTTTGTGCCAGAAATACATCACTACTAAAAAAACACATGATGACATTTGTTTTACTAACCAGTACTACTATTTTAAAACAGCATAATTGTTAACCACTATATTGTTTTTTAGTAATACCATATTTCTGGAAAAACATCACTATACCAGTTTTTCTTTTCATTTTCTTTCATTTCTGAACTGAGGTATCGCTTTAGATTTTGAAGTTTTTAGCAGTTCTTGTACCCTTGCAATGCCCTTGTTAGTTGGGCCTCCTATGGCCCTCTAAATCATAAAAATAGTATTTAAAAACTGTCTCCCATTACTATAAAGCCAATAGATCTTCACAATATCCAGACAAATACATCACAAAATGTGAGAGCATGGGGGCAGTGCAGATAAAATCGGGGACCAGGAAGGGGAAGGAATAGGGCATCTGGCTCCTCTGCCTGAGGATTCACAATCCCTTCCCCTTAGTTATTGAGGTCTTAAAAAATTCAGAGACATGGACTTCTGACATTCTTTAGAGGTAAGCTACTGCTGGGATGGGCTTAAGGAAAGCACCGAAAACTGGCACTCTTTGAGTAGCTGATACTTGAATAACTGAAATATTTTTAATCATATCATGTTGTTTGCCGTTTTCTGTTCCTCTGATCACAGTTCAAGACAGAGTTAGAAAGAAGTTAAATGAATTAAAACAAGCATATACTGTACAAATAATGTATGGACAACCATATACAAATATCTTGGGTTGAGATGAAATCATATTGACCTCTTGAACTTCGCTCTCGGGGTGTACAATATCAGCTCACCCCTCGATAGATACACAGCCTTGTGTATGGCTGCCCATGAATTATTCTGTATGTATTTACTGATTTGGGTTGATTATACCAGGATAACTGTGGTTTAATTTTCCATTATAACTGGCTGGTTATAACGGCGAGCTCAAGTTAGTCTTGAGCTGTCAATCATAACTGACAGCTCAAGCACAGTAAATAAACATAGTCTCAGCCAGCCCAGTGGTGCTGAGGGTTGAGGCTCTGGACACCACACCTTGCACCATGCTGGTGACCGGGGTTTGGGAGCGAGCTCAGACTGCCAGGGGCCAGCCAGTGGGGGGAGGGCGAGGAGCCAGGATTGAGCAGCTGCTAGGCAGCTCTTCTTTCCAGGGAGGGTCGTGAGGTTTCCCCCACTCTTGGCTATCATCCGGTGGAGGCTAGGTGGCAGTGCCAGGCTGGGGGGGAACCTAGGTGCTAGGCTGGGAGGGCTGATGGGACCATCACTGGAGCCATGGGGCACGTGCACACCTCCACACACATATGCGACCTGATTCCGGGGTCCCAGGAATAATAGTGGGAAAAATACAAATATCATGTCTCCCTCATTGTTGTAAGGCAGGAGGGATAATGGGGGAGCACCAGGCTAGGTAAAAAAAATAAATAAATGTAATCTCTCTGAATGGTGTCTTTTCTTTATGCTTTCTTTCCACCAAGTGTCTACCTCAAAACATCCTCTCATTTAGTAAAATTCTTTCAGACAGTTAATAGCAAAATCAAATATTAATACCCATAGTAAAACCAGAACTGCTCAAGCAAGAAGAGAACAGTCACTCCGAAAGTAAAAGTGCTTCTTCACTCAAGATTTCTACTTACTTTACTCACTATCATGAAAGCTTTCTTTCAGCTTAACAAGCAACACAGGCCAGCAGCAAACAAGTGAAAATGGGACAGAATACTTTTAATAACTATATTCTACACAGTGTGAATTGGCAGAATGAGATTCCTCAAGCTAAGAGGTAATGTCAAAAAAAATATCTTCACCATTTTAACTCAAGTGGGGTCCAGTAACTATAAAAAATAAAGTACCTGTAGAGGTTGTTTAATGTGATTTTATTCACACCCTCAGTATTTGATGCTTTCATAAACCCCTTGACCTTCACTCTCGGGGTTTATGTAGCATCACACATTTCACGTATGAGTAAAATCTCATTACAGATGCCTACCCTTTTGCTAACTATAGCTGGATACTAGCTCTTTGGAAAAAAAAAACACATTTCATTGTACTGCTGCTTTAATGGAAAAAACTATAATTCTAATATTCCAACCTGAAATGCTGCTGCTGAAGATACCAGGCAATGCATGGCCTCTTTAAATTTGTCAGATAAAATGGAGCACTTAAGACGCTGCTACAAAAGTTCTGATTTGCATAAAATGAAAGCAACCACAGACTTGTCTTTCTAACTGACAATTGCAGACAATTTTACCCCAGGAGAGGAAGTTCAGCATCCCCTGCTGTGATATAACTATTAGCGATTTTTTTCCCCTGAGACAGATAAAAGGATTGGGATTAAGACATGGCAGGCAGCGAGAACATTTCATGGAAACAATAGATGTCTGAAGTGAAATCACAGACTAGAAAATTGTCCGACATACAGCGGCAAGCGAGAGCACATTAGACATGAGGCATAGGCTATAATAAATGTTCACTTTTGAGGGATTGTGGACAACAGTGAGGGTGAGAGAAGAATGGGGTCAAAGATCTGAAGTAATATAGCTGTCAGATTTGCAACTAGCTTCATGCATTATCTTCCCATGCCTGACAATAATCATAAGAGAAAACAGTAATTCTGCATTTGTCTTTGTTATGTGGTCCTAAAAGCCCATAAACAATCAGTCAGGAGGGGCTTTTCAGGGGGCATCTGTGCAAATGCTTCCCTCAGTGCCAAAGAAGTTTAGTCTTTTTTATGATCGCCATGATATGTTGTATACAGAGAGCATGTCAGTACCTAGACATAACAGACATGGGTTTTATCATTATTTTAAAGTAATATGGAACAGACTGATTTAAATCTAGAGTTGCTTTGATAGGTCACTAACATTTCAGGGTAAACCCTGATCTCATGTTTTTAGACCAGAGAGGGTAAAACATACTGAATGTGGTGGGATCTGCACCAGGGTAAACCCACATTCTTGTTTCTACACTGGTTATCAAGGATATACCAGGGTTACAGGGCTCTGGGTTCTTTGTGAGAGGCATGGCTGACCTTTTCAAAAGCATTTCCAGGTCAGATTCAGCAGTGGGCATGTTCACAGCACCAAATCTGTATCTGGACTGGAAAGTGTCTTTTTTTTATACATTCTTTATACCCCTGTCCTGGTCAACCGACGTTCTTGCTGACCCCCCAACTCCATCCCTGACCTTGTAGGGCTAGCTCCCTTCTTCCCCCATGGCTTACCCAGGTTGCTGGCATGGCAGGAGGTAAGGCATCAATGCCTCAGCCCTCCATGCCACTGGAGGACAGTGTCTTAAGAGACCAAATTTAGTTGAAAAAACATTTGGAAACAGAAATATAAGGAAAGCCCCCATATTCAGAACCTGTGCTATTGAGGGTAAAAGTTGATTTTGTGCATAGAGGTGGCACACATGACATAGTGTGCCATATTCAAACACTGCACCGCAAGAAGGCATGCCAGTGCAAATGACTGAATGTAACACACTAAGTCAAATGAAAATGTACTGTGCAATAAACCATTAGCACACTAACTGGGAAAGGGCAAACCCAGGCAGTGAAGACCCATCAAACAAGACCGATGGCACAAGTCCCTGCAGTGGCCTACCAGACAACCCCAAACTCTCAAGAGAATATCCCACAGGCTGCAAAGACACAAAAAATAGAAAAATAAACAGCTTTACTGGAATGAAAAACATATATACTGTGGTGTAACCTGCAAGCAAAAGCCCAAAACAGAAAAAAGGACTAATACACTAGTCCAAATAAAAGCTCAATCCACAGGGCTGCACCTTGCCCACCAACAGAACCAACAACATTAAAAATTAAAAAGAACCATAGCATAGATGAACAGGAGTGGCTCACTACTGCTTCCTGTCCTGTGCCCAACTCCACATGACCTTGATCAGTGTCCACATTGTCACTGTCATCTTAATCATGTACTATGGATCTCCTGTACTTCTGCCAATATCGCATGCCGTAGGAGTATCTGTTAGCACAGCAGTAGGCATGTGCTCTTCTTCTCTAGGCTGTCATGCAGTGGAGAGCTCCCTGGGAACCACCAGTGGAATGGAAAAGAAACAAGCCACCTTGACATGTAAGTGCGGTAGAAAACACCACCACCACCACCACCACCACTACAGGCCCCTCAAAAGGTGCAAAATGCTAATGTTCGTCATGGCAACACGTGGGTAAGTAACTGTCACACAAGATGTGTGTGTAGATACAAAGGGTGCGTGCTGAGACACAAACAGCAGAAAGAGCACTACAGTGCCTGTACTGTGCCAGTAACCTAGATTGCTACGTGGAACACAGACAGGGACAGGAACATCCAAACTTCAGCAAATCTGGCAATTCCTATGGTGGAGCATAGTAGTCAAGTGTGTTGAGGACATGCTGCACGCATAGTTGTGAAGGGAATGTGTGCATAGTGGCATAGGTGTGCATATAAATGGCATGGCACGTGACTATACCAAGCAACACACCATACAGAAACAAAAACCATCATGAGGCACACTGTGACAGTGACAATCTGCAGTGTCACCAGTTCCGTTGTGAGTCAAGGAACAATAGGCCACAACACATGAGGGAACAGTAAGGCAATGTCACCTGCTTGGGCCCCAGTGAGATACACAGCATCGTACACATGGCACAGACCATGATGTAACACACACACACACACACACACACACACACACACACACACACACAATAGCATACATACACACCATGTAACACACTATTGACTGATACTGGGCACACTGTGTGGAGAGCCAGCACATAGAGGAATGTGGACATGTACATCTGCATTACAGCAGTGTCTGCAGAACTGTACAGCACTCATGTTAACCCCATATACTGGTCACCTGAGAACATTACACCACATACCTTACTCAGTAATAGTGACCTCACCATCCCAGTGTCCTGACATCACACTAGATGTGTGTGAGACCCACATGAGACTGAGGGGTAGCTTGTGCACCAGCAATCTGCACTTTGTGTTGTTTTGCAACACTACAGCAAAGCTGTGCACAGCTGGTGCATATATAGCATAAAGTGGCACAGCACAATGATGGTGGTGATCCACGCACACTGAACGGTGCATGACACCAACAGGACAAGAGCCCTGTAGAGTCCGTGACCTCAACTCAGGACAACAGTGGACTGGAATGCTTAACATCACATGCACAAGCACTCCTGCAGTACAGATGAATGTGAAACATACCACATTGTGGTCATGCACAAAGTGATACACAACACACAGGTGCAGATAACCCGAGGCCCAACAAGCCCTTAGTATGCTTACTACCTTTTCACTACCATGTGGCCACTGATGGGTGCCAGCAGCCTCTGTATGGTCCTGTAGCATATCTTTGGCCTCTTTCTGAGCCCTGCTGCTGGCTGTTTGTCTGTTTTGCTCCAGCCAGTGTTCTGTCTGCCCTGTGCTGCCTCCTAGACTTCCTGGATCTAGTCCCTGCAGAATGAAAAACAAGATGTCTTTCACATACTGAACGGTGTTACAGGTAAACAAGCACAACACACAGGCACAAAGCACACCATGAGGACAGTGCCCACGGGCACATGTATGGTGAGCCTAAGACAACTGTGAAATGACAACTTCAGCAGTGCTGGTTCTTACTCAGCATGTGGCATGGTGCGTGTACAATGTTCAGTGAACGCATCCCAATCTAGTAAATGCCCTGTAGCCCATTATAGCCAAGAAAACCAGCACAAGCCCATGCACACCTTAATGCCTATGAAAGTGCCAGTCGCCATGTGGCATCTGATCAGGAACAGTGATGACAGAACAACATGCAGAGGCATCAGAAGTGTGTGCATTGCAACCTGTGCATGGGTGAGCCTGGCAGTTGCACCAAAGACATGGCCCACAGCAGCCTGTGCCTCTTGAATGTAGTGCACACAATGACCCAAAATGGATGACACTGCTGCACCTCTGAGCTGTGCTGTGTGCATGCTCCAGCAATGTGCATCAGAATGTGTTGTACAGGGTAGTGGCAACATGCAAAATGAAGGTTGGTACTGACACATAGACAGTACTGAGAATACGTACAACAGTGAGCAGTAGCACCCATGGTGATCAGCACAGTACAGTACACCACACTTACATGCAGCACTGTGCCAGCACTGGGCCCGACATGTCACAGCACTATGGCCTGTAATCCCTGACCAACACACACTCACAACTTATCCAGGCCATGCATGCAAAGTGTGCAGTCATGCAGTGCTGCCATCACTGTTGTGCCTGTACATGGCATATACCATAATTCACACACGTGCACCATACACTGTGGGCCATATGACACAACAGTGCACACCAAGATGACTAATGGGTTGCCCCTGTGGCCAGATACCTACATGCATGTCTGTGTTCACCACTAGCCACCCTCTTCCACAGCTTTGCCAGCTGCCCCCTCTTCTTTCTTGCAGAGGTTTTTCCCGATGGTGGCGGTGTTGCACACTAGTGCAGATGACCCTGTCTGGTTGCTGAGTCTGTGGCTCACAGACTCACACTCTTCAGTCCTACTAGGACTGGGAGCACTATCTGGGTGGTGGGACCAGACAA
Source organism: Neoceratodus forsteri (assembly GCA_016271365.2). NCBI lineage: Eukaryota > Metazoa > Chordata > Ceratodontiformes > Ceratodontidae > Neoceratodus > Neoceratodus forsteri. Next base: position 132,826,632 of record JADMNL010000025.1, read on the forward strand.
CAAGTCCTCCTTTGCAGTGACCAGCTCCACCAGGGCCAGGCTATCCTCTGTGAACCTCTGTTTATGCTCCCTGCCCCTGTGTTACCTTATGTAGTTGGGAGCACAGGGTCTCTATGTTTTTTCTAATAACTATCTGCCCCAGCTTTACCTCGATGTCAGAGACATGCTGCTGTTGTACTCAGTCACACTGTAGTGCTGTGAGGTGTCAGTTGCAATGACAGACCTTGCGCAATCTGTTTGTGCAACATTACTAAGACTTCAGTGACAGTTGCACAGTGCAAACCCTTAGCTGCAATGCTAAGTATGTGTTTTGCTATGGGTGTGTGACTACACACAGTTGCCACATGCGACATGTGACTTATTCAGGATCCTGTGTTGTGTGGTAGCCATACACGCATATGTGCAGTACACAGTACTGCATTTGCACACTATGCAGGACCAGGGTCATCACACTGAGCTTGATGTCCTGTGCTGACATCACTCATCGTGCCTTGTTAACACAGATTGCCATTGTAAAAGTACAGTGCACTGGACTGAGTGTGCTCATAACACCATAACATATTGAATCATGGCATGCAAATACACTAATTACACAATCTGTGCTCAAATTAGCATCAGCATCTCATGCATGCTCATTATCTGTGCAATTTACATATCATTAACCCAGCATGTGAATGAGTGCACTAATAGCACCACCAGTATCCACAGGCCACAGACGGTACTGCACAGGATTTAGGTGAGTGAGACAACTTTAAAGGAAAACTACACCCTCATATCTTGTCAATTTTATTTGCTTCCATGTCAACAGACAACTCTTTTCATGCAGCTGTTGGGGATATATGTGATTACCTTAGTTTATTTTCACTGTTCATACTATCCCCTGTAACTGTCCTGGAGTCTCCATTTTCTGGTTGTTGAAATCTCATTGTGCCTGAGAGGTGTATTAGCATATGAGAATGTGGTGTGTCAGCACCCTTTAGACTCCACAATATGCCTGTTTTCTTAATTAAGAGTTCAATTAAACAAGTTACAGCAAGGTGTGAAATACCACATTTACCTTCAGTTAGTATGGCAAACTGTCTGAGCTGAAATGCAGTTTTTTTCCCTTTAAATTGATTTTAATTGTGTGTTTCCAGAAAGTTTTTGTTCAGGTTATGTGTACTTTCTGCACAGAGGTACATAGTATAAATGGGTGATTACACACCATGTTCTCATATGCTAATACAGCTCTCAGGGACAATGAGATTTCAACAACCGTAAAATGGAGACCCCCAGATGGTTACAGGGGACTAGAATGAAACATAGAAGTTGATGGCAGAAAAAGACCACAAGACCCATCCAATCTGCATGAACAGTGAAAACAAACTAAAGCAAACACATATATCTCCAACAGCTACAGGAAAAGAGTTGTCTGTTGACATGGAAATAAATACAATTGACAAGCTCTGAGTGTGTAGTTTTCCTTAAACCATTGACTGCATCGTAGTGTTATATGAACTGCACTGCTGTCTGCAGCATGTTCACAGTGTAACTGTCTTCCATACTGATTTTCCTTGCACGAAATATCCTGACATACCTGATAACTGACAGGAGGTGTAGACCCAGATACACAACAGAGGAGCTAGTTGTGCTGGCAAGGAAGTATGTGGCCTGGGACCTTGTGCTTGATCACAATAAATCACCTGCAGCAGTGAAGGAGAGGGCCTGGGGGGAGCGAACAGAAGTGATTGATGCTGAGATCTTCCCTAAAACACGACTAAGAACAAGAAAAGGGTGAGAGGTATGCATGTCCACACTAAAGAGAGGCTGGCTGCTCTACACCAGAGCTAGTGGGACACTTGTGGGGGCCCACTGACTGTACAAACCCTCACACCTAAGGAGGAGGAGTAGCCATGACACCATTGTGGGTGTGCCTGATGGTATGGAAGCAGGCATTGTCACAGTGTGACCATGTGAGTGCACACCTACCCTGTCCCATCTGGGGGTCTGCACAAACACTGTAATGTGTCCAGCACAGTGGTGTGACATTGTTTCTGTCTGTCTGTCAGTGATGTCTTTTGCAGATGTGGGGACACTATACTAAGAGTTGCATGCAATACTGCTCTGTTTGTCAGCATTGTGTCTATGGTGCTACAGTACACTGGGCACGCACTAGGTGGCAGTACACTACTGTGCAGTAATTTACATGTCTATTCATTTATTCCTCTACTAATTCTGACCCCTCCAGTGATGAGGACATGCCTAGGATTCCAGGGGCTGAGTGGAGGACACTGTCCAATAGGCTACCTTCAACATGACCAGCAGCACAGATACCCTGGGATGCTACTGACATTCACAGACACAACAGATGTCGGAACCACTCTTTGGGAATATGGACATCATAAACTGCAGGCATTTTGGGACCCTAGTCACTAGAGCTTATACGTTGCAGGTTGGACATTGTCATACATGCTCTGCCCTCAGTGACCTTTGTACTCAGCTCCATGTGACATGGGCCAAGATAAACTACCTCAGGATGCAACTTGACAGCGTAACACAGAACAACACTTTAATGTATTTGAGCTTTAAGCACCAACCACAAATGCCACTCCCCAGAGGACCAGCAGACCAAAGGCTGGCAGTTGGTGGGAAATCGGAAAGCTCAACCAAATAACCGGCCCATGTTGACGCCAACACCAATCCACTTGTCAGATAGGTTCTCTCCACTGTCATCCTTTCCTATGCTTAGGGTAAACAAGCCAGAGGTGGAGGCTCTGATGCAACGCATAGTGTGTCAAGCCAAAACAAAAATTGCTGAACACAACAAAAAGCATGTACTCATAATGGGAGGCTCTATGGTCCATGGAGCAGAGTCTCACATCAACCAAAGCAGCCCAGCAGAGACTGCGGTTAGATGCCTCCCAGGAACATCAGTATGGAGGGACACAAACCACTTCAAGGGAATTGTGCGAAACACCAAGCAAGACATGCACATTCTGACCCATATCAGTACAAATGACCTAGCTAGTCACTCTGTGGAAGAAACTAAGCAAACTATTTCAAAACCTGGAGAAAAACTAGCTTCCATTTCATCCAGTGTCTCCTTCTCAGGTATTCTGCCTGTGTAGGGAAAGGGAGCAAACAGGCAGAAAATCAAAGAAAAGGACATTGGCGAGCTTAATACCCTGCTTAAAAATTGTGCTGGGGCCCCTACTCTTCAATGTGTTCATAGCCAACATTAGCCTTCAGTTAGAGGGGAATGAGAAAGAAGCTTCTAGCTGGATGCTGGGAGAGTAAGGAGACTTGAAAGATTTTCTTACCTGGTTTTCTTTGTGTTTCCAGCAGACAATCTGGTGTTTGTGTGTGTTTAAATCTGGAGTCAGGGAGAGTAAGTAGACTTAAAAGATTTTCTTAGCTGGTTTTCTGTGTGTTTCTAGCAGACTATTTGGTGTCTGTGGGTGTTTAAAAGTTGCTATCTGGCCTGTAAGTGCATGCATCATATTACAGGGGATTAGTGCTGTTTGAAAGTAAGGTGGGACTCCCAACTCAGACAGTCTTCAGTTAGAGGGAAATGGGGAAGAAGCTTCTAGCTGGATGCTGGGAGAGTAAGGAGATTTGAAAGATTTTCTTAGTTGGTAGTGCTTGGAGGTGCAGTGAGGGGCAGACACAAGGCTGATACACTCTTGTGAGAATCGGGTGTAGGCCCTGATCCCACCCTCCCCTACCCCAGAGCTCGGCTCTTTTATAGGGGAACACCTGCCCTGCAATTGGAGAAAAAGGCTTCAGGTGCAGCTCGTGTAGTTCTAGCTACTAGGGGTTGGGTTTAAGGGCTGGGAGAGAGGAGCTGAGGGAGTTGTACACTTCCCCTATACGTTTACTGTGTAGTACTGCACCTAGTAATGGGGATACCTGTTTACTGTGGGACATTATCTAGGATTATAGGGTGACCTGATTAGTGGGTAGGGGTGTATCTTGGACTAGTGGGGAACCTGGTAGTTCACCCAAGGAATCCTTCTTGGAGGGGGATGGGACCACATGTCATTCAGGCTGGCATCTTTGGGAGGGTGGTGGATGCACAGGGTGTGGGGCGGCCATGATTCTGGACTGGACTTGGAAGTTCGGTAATTGCCCAGTGTGCTACCAGCTGGCACAGCTTAAGGAAGAGTTTGAGGGGATTAGGAGACAGCTGGGGGAGGTATGGTTGGGGAATAGGGCAGGGGCTCTCCCATGGGGTTGCACCAAGCACTAGGGGCAGGGGCATAGGGAAAGGAGTGCAAGAGAGTACTCTGGGGTCGCATACAGACCCTGAGAGGTGGGGGGCCCAAAAGGAGAGCACTACCAAGGAAGCAGGCCAAAGAGAGGACATTGTTAAGGAAGTAGGCAGATGACTGGGGCTGGACAGAAGGAAGCAAGGGGAAGAAGTGGATCGGACCTTAAGCTCATTAACCGCTTCAATTCTCTTCTTCTGCTTGAGGATGAGGGGATGATGTAGCCATGACAGGGGCGGGTAGAGATGGAAAGGGAGTGGAGGGCAGGGGGCAGGGGCTAGAATAACAGGAAACACAGGGTGGAACTTGGAACACGGGAAAATGGGGGGAGCGGTGGATCAGAACAGGAGGAGGAGGGGTAGAGGGAGGAAAGTGCAAGGAGAAAGGCCAGTTGGGAGGAAAGGGCAATGAGAGGGACCAGAAATACAAGGAGGATACAGTAAAGGCAGCTGAGGGTTTATGCCAGGGGAGCACGACAGGCAAGGAAGGGCTGAACGGAGACAGGAAGGAAGGGAGGATGAGCCAGGCAAGTTTAGCAGATGGGGGAAGGACCAGTTGCGAGCAGTGATGGGGGGATAGCTGGGTACAAAAGGATACTCAGGAGGAGGAGGATAGGCATAGGATTGGAAGGGGTGGCCAGGGTAAATAGAGGAGGCGGCAGGGGGCACCCAGATAGGGGGAGGAGCAAGGAGTCAGCTGGGGGGGAAGGGCCAGTTGAAAGGATGAGGGACATGGAAGGGAAGGGGAATGGAGAAAAAGGGGTGGTCAGAGTGCTCCTGTTGGGTGATTCCATGATCAGAGGTATCAAATGGGATAGGGAGGGGGAAGCCTGCCCGGTTAGAACAAAATGCTTCCCTGGACTAATGGTGCACAGGGACAAGCATGAGGTATATTAGATGGCAAAGGATTGTGGAGGTTCCCCGGACATACTGGTCCACCTGGGTACCAATGACATTGAGGGAAATAGTGAGCTAGAGATACAGGCAAGGTTCAGGGAGCTTGCCGGGGTCTGTCATGACATAGGATGCATGATTTCCTTCTCGGAAATCCTGCTGGTGCCAAGGGCTAGTGGGGAACACAAGAAGAAGATTAAGGAGATAAACCAGTGGCTCAGGGAGTGGTGTGGGGCCAGAGGGTATGGGTTGAGGGGGGATTGGGGAAGACCTGGACAATAAGGGGCTGTATGCTAGAGACAGGCTCCATCTCAATTTGGGGGGGAGGGAAATCCTTAAGTTGAAAATAGAGGAGTTCGTTGGTGAAAGGTGGGGTTTAAACTTGTGAAGGGGGAGGGATGGGAGAAAAGGCTGCCGAGGGGGGTCTGATAAAGGAGGGACTCTATCTCCACCCCCCTGGGAAGCTGGAGGAATGCGGGAAAAGGCCAACTGGTAAGGTGCTGACCGGGGGAAGATGGAATCCCCATGAGAACACGAGCAGGGGAAATGGAAGTATACGGAAAGGGTGGAAGGTAGTCCTGCTAAATGCCAGGAGCTTGGGCAATAAAATGCCTGAGCTCCAGGTGATGCTAACTGAGGGAGAGATGGATGTGGCAGTGGTCACTGAGACCTGGGCCACTGCAGGGCATGACTGGGACCTGAACCTGGAGGGTTACACTATGTTCAGGAAGGACAAGGGGAGGAGGGGAGGAGGAGGAGGAGGAGTAGCAATAATAGTCAAAAACTGCATTGGCATAGGAGGAGTGGAGGAGGCGGAGGGAACTGTGGAGGTGATTTGGGAAACCTTGATAACAAGGGGGGAAAGAGAGTAAAAATAGGAGTGGTGTATAGAACCCCCCTGCACTGGCGGAGGAGCTGGAGGAGAGTCTGGTGGCAGATGTTGGTAGGCGCTGCAGATTGGGCAGGGGAAGGGTGGTGGTGTTGGGGGACTTAAACATGCCAGGAATGGACTGGGAGACTACGACATCCTCGGTGGCCAGGGAACAGAGGTTATTGGATGTCTTTCAGGACACGTTCCTAACTCAGCAGGTGGAGGAACCGACCAGCGAGGCATGGATACTGGATGTGGTCCTGGCAGACAGTGACTAGATTTGGGGCCTGGAGGTAAGGGACCCATTGGCGGGGAGCGACCAAGCCACATTCTTGTTCAGCCTGGACCTAGGAGGGTTAGAAGGCTGCACAAAGATGGAGGTAACTGACTTCAGGGGGGTGGATTTCAAGGAAATGGGAAGGATCCTTAAGAAGCATTTAGATGGGATTGAGCCAGACATGGACGCTGACAGTAGGTGGGAAATCGTCAGGAGGAGGGTGCAGGATGCTACCAGCACCTGTGCAAGAGTAAGATGAAAATGCGGTGTGGCCCATAAACCCTGCTGGTGGACCAGGGAGGTTCAGGAGGTGGTGAGGGGAAAGAAGGTGGCTTATAGGCATTTCAAGTGCTCAAGAAGTGAAAGGGATCGAGGGCATTATGAGCTGATGGCCAGAAGGGCCACTAGGGTGGTGAGGGTGGCTAAGGCAAGGAAGGAGCAGAACCTGGCCAGGGAAATTAGGAGAGGGAACAAGGGGTTCTTTAGACACACTGGGGAAAACAAAGGGTGAAGGGGCAAATTAGCAGGATTAAAACAGGAGAAGGATGGCCACAAGACCCAGGGGAGCAGGCTGAGGTACCAAATGAGTACTTTGCCTTAGTTTTCACCAAAGGAAAATGGGGGGCTGCATCATACATGGGGAGATGGTAAAATTGAAGAGGGATCCTTGCCAATCGGCAGATTTGGGGAGGGGGCCATCAATGCAGGAGGGGGGAAGGCAAAGCAGGGGGATGCGGTAGCGGAGGGGGAAATCATGGCAGACAGAGAGAGAGAAGCCTTCGGGTCCCTTCAAGATGGAGGAAGCACTGGGGCAGGATAAATTACATCCCAGAGTGCTGAAGGAACTGGTGGATGTCCTGGTGAAACCCCTGGGGGAGCTTTTCAGTATCTCTCTGAGGACAGGGTGGGTGCCCCAGGACTGGAAGGTGGCGCATATAGTGCCAATCCACAAGGGAGGATCAAGGGAGGTGGCAGGGAACTACAGGCCTGTCAGCCTGACATCGGTGGTGGGCAAGGTGATGGAGGGCATTGTCAAGGAGAGGCTGGGAAGGACCTGGAAAAGTTGTGGTGCCTGGACGATAGACAGCATAGATTCATCCCAGGGAAATCATGTCAGACAAACCTTGTGGAGTTCTATGACTAGCTGATGAGTGCCTTGGACCTGGGTAGACTGGTGAATGTCCTCTATCTTGACTTCAGCAAGGCGTTTGACTCTGTTCCTCAAAGGGGCCTGTTGAATAAGCTGGGAGAAATGGGGGTGGGGAACCAGATGATCAGATGGATAGGCAATTGGCTCCAGAACCGGACCCAGGGGGTCGTGGTTAGCAGGATAGTCTCATCCCCAAGGAGGGCCATTAGTGGGGTCCCTCAAGGATCAGTCCTTGGGTCCCTCCTGTTCAATGCCTATGTCTCTGACATAAGGAAAGGTATCAGGAGTGAGATGAGTCTCTTTGCGGATGATTCTCTTTGTGGATGACTCAAAACTGGGGGCGGTGGTGGATAAGGAAGAGGGGAGGGTGGCCCTACAGGGGGACCTGGAGGCTCTGGAAAGGTGGTCTAGAAAGTGGAAGCTGAGGTTCAATGCAGGGAAATACAAGGTACTGCATCTGAGAGTGAGAAACCTGGGCCAAGTATACACCCTGGGGGGGGGGATGCTAAAAGGCTTAATGGCTGAGAGGGACCTGGGGGTGGTGGTGGATGTCAAGATGAACAACTCTGAGACTTGTAGGAGGGCAGCAGCCAAGGCCAACAGGATGCTGGAATGCATGGCTAGGGGGATCACCTCCAGAAGGAGGGAAGTGATACTCCCTCTGTATAACGGCTTGGTGAGGCCACACCTCGAGTACTGCGTGCAGTTTTGGAGGCCACACTTAAAAAGGGACATTGAACACCTGGAGAGGGTCCAGAGGAGGGCAACCAAAATGATCTGGGGCTTGGGGAACAGGACCTATGGGGAGAGGCTTGAAGAGCTAAATATGTACACACTAGAACAGAGAAGAGACCGGGGGAACATGATAGAGGTCTTCAGGTATGTGAAGGGGTTAAATAGGGGAGGAGCAGTCAGGGTGCTCCGAAGGAAGGGGGGACAACTAGAGGGCATGGGTGGAAGCTGGAGGGGGGGAGATTCAGGGGAGAAAGGAGGAGGTGCTACTTCACTGAGAGGATGGTGGAGTCATGGAATGTGCTACCCAGGGGGCTGGTGGAGGCAGAGACGGTGGAGTGACTCAAGAGGGGGTGGGACAGGTACAGGGGAAGGGTTCTGGAAGCAAAGTCCTGTGCAGTGGGAAAATCCAGGACTGGGAAGGGAGAAGCCAGAGAGGGCGAGGGGGGCAGCAAGGTCAGCTCCCAGGGTGGGGGCTGACCAAACGAGCAGACCCGAAAGACCGTTAGGCCTATTCTGCTGGCATTTTAGTATGTTAGTAATGGATTGGAAGGGAAGGTGTGTCTGTTTGCAGAGGACACCAGGATCTGCAATACAGTGGACACCCCAGAAGGAGTCAAGAGCATGGAGTCAGACCTGAGGAAACTCGAGGAGTGGTCAGATGCCTGGCAGTTGAAGTTCAACATCAAAAAGTGCAAGGTCATGCACTTAGGCAAGGGCAACCCCAAGGTGGGATACCACCTGGGAGGGAAGCAGCTGGCATGCACCAACCAGGAGCGAGACCTAGGAGTCATTATATCAGATTACTTAAAAGTGGGGAAGCAGAGTGAAAAGGCAGCATTAAAGGCAAGTGGTATGCTGGGCTACATAGGGAGGGGACTCATGAGGCGCAGAAGGGAGGTGGTGATGCCTCTTTACAGGATGCTGGTGCACCCCACACCTGGAGTACGGCATAAAGTTCTGGAGGCCTCACCTTAGGAAAGACATTGATAGGATTTAGACAGTGCAGAGGAGAGCCACAAAAATTATTCAGGGGCCGCATCAAATGGCATATGAGGATAGGTTGAGGGAGCTTAACATGTACTCCCTGGAGCAGAGGAGGGAGAGGGGGGACATGATTGACACATTCAAGTATATCAAGGATTTAAATAAGGTAGGGGCACGGCAGCTCCTTCAGGAGAAGAAAAGCATCAGAACTAGTGGACATGATATGAGGCTCAAGGGTGGGTGATTCAAGATCAATGTTAGGAAGTTCTTCTTCACTGAGAGGGTGGTCGACCCATGGAATTGCCTGCCCAGGGAAATGGTGGAGGCCAAAATGGTAAACGGGTTCAAAAACATCTGGGACAGGCACAAAGGTATCATTTCATGAAAAGGGGGGGTAGTTACCCATATCGAGCAGACTAGATGAATCTTACGGCCCCCTTCTGCCATCAGTTTCTATGTTTCTGTGTCGGCATGCAGGAATGTGGTGGTCATTAGTTGCAAGTGACTACAACAGTGATGTGATGCTCATCATCTCATCACAGGCATGGGACAATCCACATCTCTTCCACCCCATGAACATGCACCACTGCACAGTGGCCACCACCACAGGACATGCCTGGTCTCATATCAAAGTTTACACAGGCCCAGGATATTGCATGTTCAGTGGCCAGACAGCATGCCACACATACAAGATCCTGTGCCCACAACCACATAGCCACAGCCTCATGACAACAAAAAGTCAAGCCAGCAACCAGCCCCTCCTCCAGCATTTGGCCCACACTGCACAACAGGCTGCTGTGGTGCAAAGGCCCTAGCAGCAGCAGCACCCTCCACCACTTGCACCAGTGCTTGGGTGCATGGCAGAGGACAGATGCCCACTACAGTCTGCAGTGGCAGCACAGGAGGCTGCCACGGTGCAGCTGTGCTGCATTCATGGGCTAATGTAGGACTGTGGTGATAACACTGCTCAGTGTCATCAGGAAGTCACCTGTGCCATTAGGGACAACTGTGCTGAGGTCACCCAGGTCACATGGAAGCAGACTGCAGCACTCGAAGAGGTAGTACAAGCATCCCTGGTTATGGGTCATTCTTGCCCGCAGCAGAAGGGTGAAGGTGTGTTCACACCCATGCAGATGGGGACACCATGTGGCCAATGTTGAACTTGACAAGCTCCAGGAGATGACCTACACCCAGAACACCAGGCCATGATCTGCCACTAGTGATCCCTGCCACTACACCTCATGGTTGGAGTAGAAGGTGTCAACCACAGACACAGACATCACACATAAAAGCACAGCATGGTGCTGCCATGTCTAACATTACCCATGGGCATGGGGATAGCTTCTTCTGGGCCACCTCTTCTGGTGATATGTCCTCTTCACATATATGTGGCAGGCAGGATCCAGGGTGGTCAGGGAGCGCAGTCCCACCTCTTGCACTCCACCCTATGACAACCACTCTCCACAGAACACTGGGGCAGGTGACCTAAACAGTAATGTTTCCCTTTTTCTTTTCCTTGGTTGTGCTTTCTGTGAGCCAGCTACATGTGCTGCAGTGTGCCATAACTCTCCCCACGTGCAGTGACCATGTTACCTGTCCGATATTTTGTGTTCTGTTCTACCATTGTGTTACCATTATGTACCTGTTCTTCACTAAAGGAATCATGCATGACAGGGTGTGTGTCATGCTGGGATAACGCCATGCTTGGGGGGAGGGTTGGGCACAAGGCCGCAGGCCGAGTGTGTCCAATGCCGCATGCGTGGCGTTATCCCAAACGACACACACCCTGGAGTGCATTATTCCTATTATACAATGGCTCATTGTTATATATAAAAAATAAAAAAATACTTTTAAAGAATGTTTTTATTAGTGTGGAAAAATATTTTTGTTTCTTAAGAGGAGATGCAAAAAAAGATATCTAGCTCATAGAGCTCATTGATCCCATCCATACTGGTTCACAGTGCTGAGACTAGACCCGTGGTGTCGTGCTGGGATAATACCATGGGTCCGGCCCCAAACTGACCAATCACAGTCCAAGATTCTTTCTTGCCATTGTATAATATGCATTAATCATTACATTGATCTGCCTACATTTATGTGTCTAGTGTCATTAGTACCAACCATCGGGGTCTGAGGTTTGCACTAATCAGATGGTCCCAAAATGCTGAGGAGCATATGTATGCACAACCCTACCCTCAGCACTCTCTTCTATCTGCCTGAGTGATCTGTTAACATGCACTGTTGGGGTGCCCAACCCCACCGCTGCTGCTGTACCACTCCCTCCTGTTCATCCAGTCTGTTAAAATACACATGTGACATGTGCCCAAACTGCTGCTGGTAACCCCGTTCCTCCTGCATGCCTCATATGTTAAAATACACCAGCAACAGGTGCTTAACCTGCCACCAGTATCCTCTTCCATCCTGCCTGATTTGTTTAAACAAAAATGGCAGTGGGTAGCCTTCTCTGCTGACAGAAACCCCTCTCTTCAGCTTACTTAATCTGTTACAATAAATTGGCAACTAGTGACCAACCCTGCTGCAGGTACACCTTCTTGTTCACCCAATTTATTAAAACACACTGACAGCTGGTGCCCATCCCCACTGCTGGAACCCCTTACTGCTCACCCAATTTATTAAAGTACGTGGCTGGTACCCCTCCAGCTTGCCCAATTTGTTGTACTATACTGGCAGTGGGTGCCCAACTCTACTACTGGTACCCCTTCCTGCTCACCCAATTGATTAAAATATACTGGCAGTAGGGGTGCCCAACCCCACTGCTGGTACCCTTTCTTGCTTGTCCATTTTATTAAAATATACAGACAGCTAATGCTCAACCCCACTGCTGGTACTCCTCCTACTCACCTAGTTTATTAAAATATACTGGCAGTGGGCACCCAACTCCCATGCTGGTACCGCCCCCCCACTCATCTATATATCGCCAGCCCTAAGGCAAAAAGATTCACATAGAGTATTAAATTCCATAGAGGAGTCTCTAGAGACAATTAAAGCCAGATATCCAGGTGTTATGGCCATACTAGCAGGTGATCTCAAGGGACATATCAGAAGTTTAGTCGAGGAATATTCAACAGACTGGCAGGAGGATGATACACTTAATATTTCTGTGAGACACTCGAAGGATGAACAATATCACAGAAAGGTAAAAAGGCACTGGGCTATGTTTGAAAAACTTGGTCTCACGGTACTAAATGGCAGTACCGAAGGTGACTGGGAAGGAGGGTATTCTTTCCCTACAGCGAAGGGTGGCAGTGTTGTAGACTTGTGTATAACTGAAACTATAAATTATGTATTAGTGAAATATTTTAGTGTAAATAAAATATGGGATAGTGACCACTTTCCTGTTGAATGTGGTTTCAAAATATGTTTGCTGAAGAAATTAGAAATAAAACAGCTGAAAAAGAGGCAGATATGCATATGTGTCTGAAATATGGGAAAAAGATAATCTGGACCCCCTATACTAAACAGGCGATTGGTAAGGTTATCAGAGAAACATACCCAAACAGGTCTACAGTGGACAATAATATATCTTATGGTGAGGCCATGGACATGATGAGTGGACTTGAAACTTTCATGAACCAGTTTGCAGCACAGTTAGATACAAAAAAAAAAGATATGAAAATAATGCAATAATCCATGGTATGATATTGAGTGAACCAAATTTGAAAAAAAAATGACCAAGTAGGGAAATTAAGAGTTAGAAATCCAACTCCCTCAATATTAGGAACATTAAAAAACCTGAAAGCAGAATATAGGAAGCTTATCTATGAAAAAAAGAAACAATTTAGAAATAGGCTATGGTCTAATTTGCAAGATTGCATCAAGAAAAAGGACACTAAGAATTTTTGGTCACTTGTGGCCTTTGGTCAGGATGAAAACAATATACTGTATGCTATAACACTCTGGCATGATTACTGCAGATGCATGGGTAGATCACTTCTCAAGAATATACAGGGCTGATAATAAAGATGGTATCCCCTAGTGGTTGAAAACCCTATAAAACAAAACTCAGATGGTATATTTTTATGTGCAGTCCAAGAAGTTAAAACAGCAATACTAGGGCAAAACAGAAATAAAGCAGCAGGTGTAGATGGTCTACCAGTGGACGTTTTCCTGCATAACCTGGAGTATTGGACTCACTTACTTGCCCTGATATTTTCAGCCATAGGCTACCACAAAAACGGAAGAGAGGTATAATTGTTCCTCTTTTTAAAAAAGGAGATAGGCAAGACCCCAAGTGCTATAGACCGATGACACTGTTGCCAATAGTCTATACAATTTTCACCAGATTGATTTTGGTTAAACTATCAACCTGGTCTGAAGAGGAACATTTAATCTCCAAATTTCAATGTGGATTTAAAAGGGAACACAGCACATTGGATTTAATTTTTGTTTTGAGTCATTTCGTTGATAAGTATGTAAATGGGGAAAAAGGGACAATTATATGTTAGTTTTATAGATATCAAAGCTGCATTCAACTTAGTCAATCAGTCCACTTTGTGGGTGTTATTGGACAATTTTGGAATAGATGCTCATCTACTAGCAATCCTAACAGGCATTTGTCAATGCCGAATGTTTGCTCTCTGGCATTGGCAGTGGTAGTGTAGAAGTTACAGAGCTGCGTAATAGGAATGGCAGTGAAGTATTGAACTGAAGCCAACCCCACCACCACCCTGCAGAGAGTGACAGGCATTAGGGTGTGCCTTTGGGTCATCAGGCATAACGGCCATGCCATTTCACCACACCCCACCCTGCAGACACTGACAAGTTCCTTGGGGTCTTTGGCCCTTATGCGCACCCCATTCCATTAGGAAATACGGTGAGATGGGTGCGATATAGGAGAATGGGGTGAACTTTGGGGCCGAAGAGTCCAAGGCATACCTCAATGCCTCTCACTGGCTGCAGGGTGTGGAATGGTATGAGCATTACAGGCAAGAATCCCAAGTCACACCCCTGATGCCTGTCATTCTCTACAGGGTTGGGCATTATGGTTGGAAACCCCAATACCTCAGACATTCATTGGTATTTTCACTCCAAATTTTCAACATGTTTTTGTGACCCCACCTCATGAACAGGGGGAATATCAGTTTATTAGCCAAAGCTGCTTATGCACATGACTCTGGCATTTAGTACCACAGGTGCAAAACATTCGAACAGGATGTAAAATGACAGCTGTACTGTTCATGGGAGGTGTAAAAAATAGCAATGTTGCAAATCTGCAGTAAAATATTAAAAAATAGGTGAAGTCACGGCGTACATAGAAACTGTACAACGCACACCTCGTAATATAATTAGGTTGGGGATTTTTGCAGCAGATTGTCAACTCAGGCATTTTGGTGCCTCCGATCATGAACAGTGTCACTGTGATTTTCTTTATCTGTCCCGAACAATGATTTCCCACAGCGACCACGCATCTCTGCGCTGAAGTGTGAAACACGCTTCAGCCATGTTTGAAAATGACAGCTGTACTGTTCATAAGGAAGTGTGGAAAAATGCCACTGGTGAAAATCTGGACTGAAATATTACAAAGTCATGAACTTACAGTGCGTGGAAACTGTGCAATGCTCACTCATAACACAGTCATTTTATGGACTTTTGTCACCAAATTTTCAACATAGCCATTTTAAGACCTCTGCTCATGAACAGTGTAACTGTGTTTCTTAATCTGTCCTAAACATTGCTTTCCAGCAACACCATTTATTAAGCTACATGTCGTGAAAACACATTTTAGGCATATATGAAAATGGCAGCTGTACTGTTCATAAGGAAGTGTAATAAAATGGCAATGTTGAAAATCTGGAGTGAAAATATTAAATTCATGACTTACGGGCATGCATAGGAACTGCGCAACGCACGCTCGTAAGACAGTCATTTTAAGGAATTTTTTCACCAAATTTTCAACATAGCCATTTTAAGACCTCTGCTCATGAACAGTATCAATGTGATTTTCTTAATGTGTCCCATACATTGATTTCGCACATCAACTGTGCCATTGTGCGCTACATGGGAGGAAACACATTTTGGGCAAGATGTGAAAAATGACAGCTGTACTGCTCCAAGGAGGTGGTAAAATGGCAATGTTGAAAATCTGGAGTGAAATATTGAAAATTCGCAAACTTACGAGCCTGCGTGAGGAACTGCATAGCGACGTGCATTGTGAAACAGTCATTTTTTGGAATTTTTCCACCAAATTTTCAAAATAGGCTTCTTGAGAGCCCACCTTATGAACACTGGCAGTGTCGTTTTGTTAATCAGGCCCAAAAGGTGATTTCGCAGTGACTGCAAAATCACCCTTCAGGCCCGAATAATGCCATGACAGTGACATCATTCATGAGAAGGGGTCCCAAAAACCCCATGTTGAAAATTTGGTGCAAAAATTCCAAAAATGCCTGAGATATGCAACAAAGTTGAAAACCCTATCTATCCCATTATACAGCTTACCGGCATTTCCTCAGTTCGCGGTCGGCTTTGAAGAGTGCAGAGCGTGTTCCAGTCCACGCAGATCGTCGCTACCGGCTCCGGAGAGTATGGGGTGGGGTGTGGGGAGGCAGGGCGCAGTGGGTGGGTGCGGGTTGTGGGAGGTGGCAGGGAGACTGCATTGGACGTTTTTCTTTATAGAGTATTTAAAAAAAGATGACGCGGGAAGTTTGCCACGCTGGGGTGGGCTCCCAAGCGTGAGAAGACAACTGGGGTGTGGAGCCGACGGGGATTGGGCACCCCTGCCGGCCATGGCATCTGTTGCCATGCTGGGGTGGCTCCCATGTGGCACCCTGTACTGGGGGAGCAGTGAGCCGACGAGGGATTGGGCACCCCGTGGCTATACTATTGAGATGCCGCACTGGGGTGGGCACCCAGCATGGCATTGGAAGACTTTGAGGAGCACTGCACAGCCGACGGATTTGGCACCCCTGCCGCTATAATGCGGTGTGTGTTGGGTAGCACGAAAAGTGTAAAAGCGCATGCTTGTGTGGTGTGTGTGTAGGGGAGCTGTGCATGAGCAGGTGATATCTTATCGCTGCTCACTGAGCGTAGCTCCTCCTTTCAACTGTATGCCACTGCATTTTGGAGCTTGTCATAGACAGCTCCAGCATGCATTGGCAGACAGGGGCCGCGCCTGCCAACCCATTGACTGAATTGGAAGAGGGGGTGACACACCTCCAAAAACTCGGATGATGGCACTATGTTTCTTGCACATGCGTGCAAGCAAACATAAAAATGCTATGCTATAATATTACAGCAGAAATTAGATTTACAGTAGATGGTGCTATAACAAAAGAAATCAATATAGAAAAAAAGAGTGAAGCAAGGGTGCTTGCTCACTCACATACTGTTTAATCTCTGTATTGAATTACTGATTAAAAATATTTCTACCATAGATACTTATGCACCCTCTATAAATAATGAAAATTCAATTGCTGTTCTACGAGGATGACACAATACTTATCTCACAAACACCTATGGAGCTCCAGAAGGGGATAGAAAACATAATGCAGTCCCTGGATAAGCCTGATTTGGAGATAAATGTCGACAAATCAAGAATAGCTATACTGGGGAAAAACAAAACAGCCTCTAGGCACTGGACTATCAAGGGAAAAAATTGAAATGGTTACAGAATACAAATATTTAGGTATAATTTTTATTGACTCCAATATGTCATGGAAAGCACACCTAAGGAAAGTGAAAAGTATTTTTTTACAAATCAGTGTGTGGCCCCTCCTTGCGCCTCCCCCTCCCCCGGTCAAGGGTAATACCTCCCCATTCTACTCCAAGCAGCTTAATAGAAATGACACTATCAGATATGTTAAAGGGGTACTAGGGAAGACAAGGATGGGGAGTGACCTTCTAGACATGAAGCTGGTAGCATTTATGATAAATGAGCTGGCAGACCCACTCACCAAAGTGTTCAATGCCCTTCTAATGTCAGATGTGTACCCTGACAAGTGGAAGAAAGCGCTTGTCACCCCCTTTTTCTAAGCAAAAGATGCTACCAATATGTTCAACTATAGACCCATCTCCATTCTCCCTCCCCTGTCTAAAGCCCTCGAATGAATTGTCTCTGACCAGCTCACAGAATACCTACTGAGGTACAACCTATTTTGTGCCCAGCAACACAAGTTCTGGAAAGACCACTTCACAATCACTCCCCTGGTTGACTACACAACCCAAATATACACAGACTTTGATGATGGACTGGCGGTGGGGTCTATCTTTATAGACCTCACAAAGGCATTTGATACAGTTAACTGCCAACTCCTCCTGCAATACCAACTATCAATAGGACTGTCCCTAGACATGGTTACCTGGTTCAAGAGCTACCTCTCAGGCAGGACTCAGTGCATCAAAATAAATGGTACTCTCTCTGAGTCAAAAGAGGTGTGACTTGGAGTACAGCAAGGTTCAATACTGGGCCACTCCTCTTCAGCCTCTTCATAAACCCCTTACCCTCAGTCTGCCCAGTGCACATCGTGCTACAGTATATGCTGATGATGTGGTTATCTCCATAAGTGGAAAAAATCCACCCGCTATCACCCTTGAACTTGAAGAATATTTTCACAGGCTTGAGGCATGGTTCTCAAACAATAAACTGCTGCTCAACTATAAAAAACACTAAGAGCATGCTCTTTTCTGTTCCACAGAACAGAAAGAAATTCAGGCACCTGCAGATTCAGAGCTGACATGGGGATACACTGGAGCAGGTTAGCACCTTTAAATTTCTTGGGGTCCACATTGACAGTGCCCTCTCTTTCACAACACATGTGGGCCATATAATCAAAACTGCCAATGCAAAACTAGGTGTTCTCTATTGGTCCCTGCACCTACATGCCCTCTGATGCCCTAAAGCTTGTTACATGCTGCTCAGTTCTATCAACCATAGATTATGGCCTTATAACATATGGTGCAAGAATGGACACAGCTCTGAGTAGGGTAAAACACTTCTCAATAAAGCATGCTGGCTGTTTCTTGGAGCCGATCATTGGACACACATGTGACCTCTATAAAGCAACTGGATGGCTCCCCCTTCACCTTAGGGCCCAATATCAGGCTTGCCTTATGGCAAAGAAAGCCATGATTGGGCTTGCACCTGAATCCACTGCTTTCCTATTCAAAAACGAACAACCTATTATAAATACATGAAGCACTTAAAGGGTGGGCTGCAGGTGCCTTTTAAGTGTACCTCCATAGCCCAGAGATCCCTCTCCTATTGAGGACCCAAATAGGTAAATGATCTCCCCTCAGACCTTATTGAATGTAGTAAGGTCGGCAAATTCAAAACTGGTCTCCGCACACATCTACAGTAGCTCTAGCTAGTGTCTGTGAGTGCCCCAACATAATCTAATCCATTTCTAACACCTGGAGAGTCCTGGAACTCCCTACTTCCAGTCTCTTGGAGAATTCTCTGAATGTCCTCTCCAACTTCCCATTGCCACATTACTACAGGCTTATCCCCCACCCACCTTTTTACCCACCTCCTCCCTCTGCCACCCCAATCTTTTGCCATCCTTGGCTTCCTCCCCACCCTTTACTACCCCCCCTACCCTATTGACCTCCCCTTATTCCAGTCCTCACCCTGTGCTACCTGCCCCTTTTCTCCCTCTCCCCCTCCACTTGCCACCCTGTACTACCTCGACCCACATCACTGCCAACCCCTCACAACCCCCTCACACCGTCGCTTGTCCCCTCCCTGCTGACCCTCCACCAATGACCCTCCACCACCAAGGACAATGCCCTCCCAGGCTGCCACACAGCCACATCCTGAACAAAGCTCTCATCTGGCTGCCTCTCACTACCCTTGCACATTATCCTGTAATCTTTCTAATGTCCACTGTACCTTGCACAGGGCAGTCCACCCCCACAGTATAGTCTGGTACTAGTTGTGTCTATATGTTGAAGTGAAGGTGAAATATATCAAAGTGATGGTGAAATTCATCTCAAATTTCTAGACAAATAGTAACATAAGTTTAACCTGCATTTAAGGTGAATTAGTTCTACTACGTAGCATACTGCAATTCCAAAATCAATGTGATGTTACCTCAAAACCAATGTGACATCTTGCACAGAAATGTATTTTTCCCTGTAATTTGTTGTTGTTGTTCACCTGTTCTGTGCTGTGTTTGACTTGGAACCTTTGTAAATGAGTCTTTGACTCAAAGGTTTTAATCCCAAACTGAAATAAATAAAAAAAAAAATAAAATAAAAAAAGATCCTTTGCTAACAAGTTTGTAGGCAATTTATTTATTTTTTTGCAATGAAGAAAGCTTTTGAAGTAAAAAACTATTAGCCAATTGCTCTTTGGAAGTGAAATTTGGGGTCTTTATATTGACAGTTCGAATACTGATAGAATGCAGAATTCATTCATTAGAATTACGCTGAATCTATCAAGGGACTGCCCCTCCAGTTTTCTAAGGTTAGAATCAGGGATGCTCCCAATAAAAAACTAGAATCCTTATTAGAGCTATTAAGTTTTGGGGAGAATAACAAAAATGTTGGATAACCACCTTCTAACTGTCTTGTTTTTGTGTTTAATATGGTATTGTCCTGTAGTTTTATGTCAGGCGTGACTGAAAAAGGACCGTGCCCAGTCATTTTCCTGGTGAAAAATAAAATGAAATGAAATGAAAATGTGTTGGTTAGAGTACCAAAAATTAATGTCTAAACAGAATCATGGTAATTGTTGGTTCAGTAAACTTAATTTGTCATTAAATAAAATGGGCTGTTCAGATATTTGGTCTGTTACATCTTGAAGTAATATTGATAATACTGTTAGAAAAATAACATCTAGATTACAAGATATGGCTAGGCAGGAAGATATATCTAGAATTCATGATCTAGATGTACATGGTATATACTCAAATATAAAGAACTCCTGGGGCCTTGAAAATTATTTGATCCGCTGTGAAAACTGTGAACATAGAAATGTCCTTTGCCTACTGAGATTGTATAGCCTTGGGATACAGCAATTATGATATCCTCGAGATGACGGAAAAATGTAACTGCTCCACCAAATTGCCAATAAAACCTTTACATATCCTTCTTGAATGTAAAAGTAAAGAACAATATAAGTAAAAATGGATGGAACCATTATTGTCTTTACAATATTCAACCTTAGACATTATTTTTTACATCCTCCAGTCAAAACGATAAAAATTATTCAAGGAGTTGCAAAATTTTTCAGTGACTGTGAAACCAGGAAAATCAATTACTGAATACACTTCAACATATATGTATGAATTTTAATATAAATATAATTGTATTTAGTGTCTGTATGTGTTTTTTACATAAGTTGTATATAACAAATCATCGGAATTTATACATTCTTCTACAAATAAAAATTGACTTGACTTGCATTGACTACTCACCCAATTCATTAAAATATAGTGGCAGCTGGTGCCCAACTCTACTGCTGGTACTCCCTCCTGCTTGACCAATTTATTAAAATATGCTGGCAGCCAGTGCCCAACTCCCCTTCCCCCTTGCTGGTACCCACTCCTGATCGCCCAGTCTATTAAAATATGCTGGCAGCAGGTGCCATTCCCACTGCTAGCACTCCCTCCTGCTCACCTGATTTATTAAACTATACTGGCAGTGGGTGCTCAACTCTGTTGCTGGTACCCTCTCCTGATCAACCAATTTATTAAAATATGCTGCAGTGAGTGCCCAACCCCCCTGCTGGTACCTCCTCCTACACATCCAATCCATTAAAATATACTGCCAGTGAGTGCCAATCCCACTAGTGGTACCCCCTCCTGCTCGCTCAATCTATCCTGGCAGTGGGTGGACTTGGGTTTTCTCCATATCTTTTTTTCTTTTACTCAAAACTTTACCATTTTTAGTCATTTTGGGGCCCACATTTTCAGGGTTGCCGATTCTCTACATCACCAAAAACACATTTAAGGGGCATGGCCTGACCAACAAACAAGATGGAGTGCTAATCCTTTCCTGCTGACAACTCGGAGCAAAGTCTTCGACATTTACCCGATCCAAAGCTGAGCTAGTGACACCAAAATTGAGCTGTCACTATAAGAAGATTCTTTATACCTGTGGTCCGTTTTTCCAAAATCTTCGATGTGGGAGTGTTACTAAAATTGACTTCGGGCCCAGAATACCGCAGCAGCATTTTTGCAAGCATGGCACACAAAACTAAAGGAAATGGAGAGCCCTCGGTATGGGACAAGTTCTCCTCAATAATGAACCAGATTGAAGCTCTCACGGTGGCTACTAATAATGCTGCTGGTACACTACAGAAGCTGGACACCAGAATGGGACACACTGAACAAAAAGTGGACCAACATGAGGAGATGCTGCAAGGACACTACATGATTATGAGAGATCAGGGGGCCCAAATTAAACTCCTTCAAGAGAAAATGGATGACATGGAAAATAGGAGTCTCCACAACAATTTGCAGCTTCTAGGCTTCCTGGAGGGCTATGAGAGGGCCAGAACCGTAGCTTTCCTCCAGCATGCCCTCCCAGAGCTCCTGCACCTACTGCCTAACACAAGGCTGACCATCGAGGGTGCGCACTGTTCCCTGCAGCAAAAAATGGCTGTGGGTGAAAGGCCCAGATCCATACTAGCACGCATTCTCAACATCGCTGAAAAAGAAGCCATACAAAACAGGGCCAGCGAACTCAGAACCCTGGATTGGCATGGGCACCGTATCATGATTTTCCAAGATTACTCACAGGAGTTGGCTGCTAGAAGAAAGGCCTACACGGAAGCCAGAAGGAGGCTCCATGACTTCCAGGTACCATTCACTCTCTGATACCCTGCAGTCCTGAAAATAACCCATAATGGATCACCACAGCAATGTCATACACCAGAGGCTGCCATGGACTTTATAAATGCAACCTGACCTCCACCTAACAATCGGAGCCCTAGCTCCGTCCCGAGCATGTCTGGCATGACAAGCAGTGCTCACTTCAACCACAGATCTCCCCTGAAATGGTAACAGCATAATACGGTGGCAGAGACCCAAAGATCCAATGGGCCCCACAGAGAACTAACTAGGACCTCATCTCCCCAAAAGCTGAAAGAGACCTCCATCCATCGCCCACACCAGATGGGAACACCCACATTACAGAACACGGACCGAGGATTACTTCTACCCCCCTGAAGTATGCACACAGTGAGAGCAGACACAGGAAGTAGAATACACCAGTCCCTATTTCTCTCAAAACTGATTCTCTCCTATGGCTCCGTCACACATGAAGGAAGCAGAGGACTATTTCACAGAGATGGACATATCTGCACCTGAGGCCCCGGACCGAGAACAGGAGGGCTGACACAGATGAGGCCCTCCCACTCGGTGACTCTGAACTCTCAACCGCGGTTTTGGGCCTTCAACCAGGAATGGTGTAGATTTCTAAAAGTACACTGGAAAGGATGACCCCCCGCGATGTGCTCCCTGTTTGATTTGCACACAGATAAGTCTCTGTTAGGTTTTGTGTCTAAGGGGAGTAACCGGGGGGTTAAATGAGCTGGGGGATAGGAAGTGACACAGGATTCTATTCTAGCTTCCCCTCTGAACATCTTCTTTACACCCGGATATATGGGGTATTAAGACGGGCAGTGTAGTATTACCTGCCCCCACCAATAGACACTTTTCCTCTAAGGCTTTTTGTAAGACATCTAATTGTCTGCTCTGAATGTTTTGAAACTGTCTTGAGAAGGTGGAGGGGAGGTTTAGGGTTACAGGGGCAATAGAGACACTGCAGGGTGCTTTAATGTAAATGCTGATCTCAGAGGTATGTCCTTGTCCCCCACCCCTCCCTCCCAACTCTTTCTTCTTCCCACATGATACTACACCCAGAATATGTACCTTTCCTCAAGCCAGATGGATTAGAAGATTGACGTAATGGAAACCCCCTCACCCCATCAGCTGACCAGGGGACAGGCCATGCAAAGGGATCTGATCTGTTCCTGTCGAAATCTGTATATAACTTCAGCCTGCACGGCATATATCAAAGCTCAGGAAAGGTATTATCTAACCCTTGCAGCTAAAGGGGATAGCTAAATAAAAGGACTGCTTTATTTGTTCTGATTACACTACCTCTACATTGAGCTTGCTGGTAGTACATCCCTTGAGCTCTTACAGATAAAGACACGATGGCCCATATAATGGGTTAGTTAACTCCTAACCCCCCCAATAGCTACAGTGGGCATGCCATTGGCTGGGGCTCCATCCGGCTAAGCCCAGCTTGGGACTGCAATAGGTTTTTCATTTTCTTATGTTAAATAAGAATGTACATAGGTTGATATAGTGTTATTACTTGTATAAAGGATACTCAGACCTCACCTGATTAAGACTTCTCTAGTTCTCACCCTCACCCTCCGGTGAACGGAGGATACTATCTCCAGAGCGCCCACTCCTCCATACACACCCTGATGACCCACCTGTCACACATAGAGGTTGGAAAGGGAAGAAGTGTCTGGAGTTAATCCTAACGCCATCTGCCTCAACAGTTGGTCTCAGCCCTTTCCCATACTGCTTCACAGATGCCTAAGAAGAAGGCAGATATTATCCCTCACTTAAGGAGGATGGCTGAAACGATCTTTCACACTTGGAATGTCCGGGGACTGAATTCTCCCATAAAGTGGAAAAAAGTCCTCTCTCATCTTAAGCATTTAAAATCTAAAGTGGCCTTCCTCTAAGAAACCAAACTGACCAGGAACAACCATGCTTTTATGATAAAAGACTGGGTGGGACAGGGGGTGCACTCTGCTGCCCCCACTAGGAAACACAAAGTTCTTATTCTAATACACAAATCATTGCAATGGACTTTGACAGACTCTGCAGCTGATCCATATGGTAGGTGGGTTGTGGCCACATATCATACCTCCTCAGGTCCCCTTACACTGTGCAATGTCTATGCTCCCAACAATGATGACCCCCAGTTCTTTCATATACTGGCTGAGACTATCAGTACATTTCTGCCCACCAACTGCCCTCTACTCCATGGTGGAGACTTTAACTTAACATTGGTCCCCTCCCTAGACAGGAATGACAATGGCAGAGAAGTGCATATGGGGGGGGGGGGTACAGCTCTGCAACAACTGATAAAGGACCAAGGGTTCACTGATGTGTGATTGTTTCACTCCACAGACAGGAACTATACATTCCACTCGGAACCCAATGCCTCACACAGCAGGCTAGACTACTGGTTCATGTCCCCATCCCTTCTTCATAACTCTCTAGATGCTGCTATCCTCCCATGAGTCATCTCTGATCATGCCCCAGTCCAGCTGATAATACAATGGGGCCCATCTTCTCCCCTGTCTCGTCACTGGAGACTTGACCCTTTCCTTATACAAGACCTGTATTTCATTCCCTGGGCCAGGACAGAGGCATCCTTGCTCTTAAAACACAACCCACCCCTGACACCTCAACAGGGAATGCAACTGAGGCCTTTAAGGCCACCATGAGGAGTAATATTAAGGGATATGCTACTGCCAGGTGTTGAGAAAGGGAACAATGCCTCCTAGATCTAGAACAATAGCTGGCATCAGCAGAAGCACTATTCAAAGCGATGCCCTCCCCCTCTCCTAGCTCCCCCATTGGCAGGACTATCCTTGGCTTATGCTTTGAGATAAAACAGCTCCTAAATAGGAAAGCTGAAGTGGTCATTCTCTGTCTCCAACATACCTTCTGGGAGGGAGGAGATAAAAGGGGGGGTAAGGTGTTGGCTTACCAACTCAGGCGCCAACAGATTAGCCGGCACATCCCTGGCCTGAAAAACAATCAAGTGATAGTGGCTACTACCCCGCAGGCCATAAATCAGATTATGACATCCTTTTATCATAATCTTTACTCCACTACCAACTCGAAGCTGGTCACTGGTACCCTGCTCTTCCTAGATAGCCTGCTCCTCCCTGCACTCTCTCCACAACAGTCCTGTGATTTGGAAGCCCAAATTACTCAAGAGGAGGTGAGTACTGCCATCGAGAGTCTTCGTCTGGGTAAATCTCCTGGGAGTGATGGCTATACTGTGGATTTCTATCAGGCACTAGCCCCAATGATCATCCCACTTCTTACAGAGGTATTTCAAGAGGCTGAGTCCCAGGGGACCATCCCTTTGTGAGGTGACTTTCGTAGTTATACCAATGAAAGGTAAAGATCCCGCCAACCCTGGTAGCTATTATCCGATTTCCCTTATAAACCTGGACAGTAAAATTTATGCCAAGGTTCTGGCCTCCAGATTGAGCCCCTTACTCTCACACCTAATTCACCCCTCCCAGGTGGGATTCATCCCCGGCCACCACAGTACTGACCACCTCAGAACCCTGATGAATCTTATGCATACAGCAAGATATCTGGCAACTCCAGCTGTGGCCATTGTGGTGGACTTCAAAAAGGCCTTCAATTCCATCGAATGGGACTACCTATATCTGGTCCTATCCCATCTGGGAGTAGGAGAGAGATTCATAACCAAAGTGCAGGCCATATATAACTCACCATTGGCACTGGTCACCACCAACTCCACCCTTTCTTCTCCCTTTCCACTGCAGCGTGTGACCAGGCAGGGCTGCCCCTCTCCCCTTTACTATTTGTCCTTGCAGTTGAACCACTTGCAGCAGCTATTAGACAACACCCACATACCTGGGGGATCAGAGTTGGTGACATTGAATACCCGACTCTGATGTACGCGGATGATCTCCTTCTCCCCTTGACTGATGCCCAATACTCCTTGCCCCATTTAATAGCCTTGCTTGACTCCTTCACCACCTACTTCATCCTGAAGCTCAACCAGTCTAAGACTGAACTCCTTCCCCTTAATGACCACTGCCTTCAACATATAGCAAACAATTCAGGGCTGCTATGGACCTCTACGGGGATCACTTATCTGGGCATTAAGCTCAGCCCTAAACTAGAGCACCTCTGTCAGGACAATATACAACCCCTGCTAAATACTGCCAAGACCAAATTCGACAGGTGGAAACAGCTCAAACTCACCTTAGCAGGTAAAATAGCTGCCATAAAATGGTTACTGCCCCTTGTTTTCTCTACCTCTTGGCCCATCTACCCATCTCCCTGCCTGAAGTGTGGTCCCAACCCATAGACAAGCTATTCAGGGACTTCCTATGGAAGGGAGCCAAACCCCACTTTAGCCGATCTAAACTGAGGGCTCATTGGACACAAGGGGGATGGAACTTCCCGTGGTTAGAGGGATACAAGTGGGCATTTCAGGTGGCACAAACTGGGCACTGGTTTCATACTCCCTCTTCCTCTATGAGGCCTTAATGGGTCCACATAGAACTAGAAATGACAAACACTCTGGTCCCCTCCTCTCTCCTGTATACTACCTAAAGGTCCGGTCTCTCACATGCCTCTTCACCAGATAAAGCCTCAACTTCCCCCACAGTGGAGATGTCTAAAAAAGCCTGGTACTATGTGCACACCAAATTGGCCACTGACCCACTCCCTCTTTCCTATGCACCGCTCTGGCAGAACCCTTTCATTGCCATAGGTAAGGAGAAGGTGACTTGGAAACACTGGCTCACTAAAAGCCTCCAAACAGTGGGAGACCTATGTGATCATGACCTTAACAGTGTCTCTACTTTCCAGTACCTACAGAAGAAATAGGACCTCCCTCACAGGGACTTCTGGAGGTTCCTCCAGATACAATCAACTGTTACACCCCTGTTGGGGAGCCCCAAACAATAGGTTAACCCCTCATCCCTGCAAACATGGATACAACACCCAAAATGTCTTGCAAGAAGAATCTATGCCAAACTGAGAGATGCCTTTCCTTCTCAGTCAGGAGAGTTGAAGGTAAGATGGGAAAAATGCTACAGTGTAATATCACTAACACTCAGTGGGGACATGCCTAGAGAGATGAACACAAATGGTACCAAGATGCCAGAGCTAGGCTGATCCAGAACAAAGTCTTACACTTGTGGTACAAGACCCCCATTGCACTTTACAAGGCCAGGCTCCTAGAATCCGACCGATGCTGGAGATGTGAGGCAAGAAGAGGGGATCTGTCCCATATACTATGGTCCTGTCCTAAGATACAAAATCTCTGGACAGGAGTGGGCTTAAATGCATCCAAGGAACTCCACAAGCAGATCCCCCAGACACCGCTTTTCTTCCTCCAAGGGATTCAAACTGACCTCCCACTGCTGACCCCACAGGAATACAGGTGGTTAGCCCTGCTGGCCAGACAGACAAAAAGGGCCCTTCTGTGTAAATGGCATACCCAGGTTACTCCCACAATTGCTGAAGTGGAGGCCTCCCTTTCAGCTCTGGCTAAGTTAGATAGGATTGCCCATCTTAAATCCTATCAAATGGCCACATTCCAACAATGCTGGGCCCCATACCTGAGATATGGACAACCCCCACAAGGAGTGGGATGATTTCTCCCCAGACCACAGACTGGACTCAGCAGAGATTCTAACTGATTCAAGACTTGTGTGAGGGGTCATGCTAATAAGGGACTCCCCTCAAGGCAGGAAACTTTAGCCAGACTACTGGTCTTAGACCTCAACTCAAGGTCTGACACCTTGATTTGTTATGACTGTCCTACTCAGGCCTTCTTTACACTAAGATTAACATGCTGTTCCCCAGGTCTGGGATACACCCTTCTGTTGATAAGACTGTTATTATATGTTATTATAAGCATTATAGTAGATTCAGCACACAGATTCTTTGTGTATAGCTCTGTTCTGTTTGAGAAATGTACCTCCAGACATGCTAGAATGAACCCACACCCATCCGGATTACCTGATGCTTTGCCGTGATGCAAATCCCCCGTAGAAGGATAAATGTGTCTCCAGTCACATATTACTCCTGTCTCGCATAGAGTATAGATTGATGAGTATCACATCTCAGTAGCACATTATGTTGTCAGACCTTGCTCAGAGTATTTCTCATAGTTTCAATCCCCTAACTCCCCTTCTTCGAAAGGGAGAAGGACTAAAATAGTAAGTGAAATGATTTATATAAACTGTGGCTTATACCAGATACAGTATAGTGTGTTTGCACCCTGTAACCATGTGCAAACTGTGATGGTATATTCTTCCCTATATTCTCCCCCTAACCTCCCCCTTCCTTCCCACCCTCCTTCACTTTTCCACCCCCATTTTATAGTGAAGCTGTTTAATAGAACTTACATTGTGCTACTTATATGACTTGAGCTGGGGTGGTGACTTGACCACCCTGAAAATGTTTGCCTAAAATGGCCAAAAATGACCAAGTTATGATCAAAAGAAAAAACAAAAGAAAACCCAAGGCCACATGCATGCACAATATATGCATTGTGGGACCTAGGTTTTTCAGTTTTCATTTTACTACACCTTCATATCTTTTAAATGTTATTTGTTTTCATGTCAACAGACAACTATTTTCATGTACCT
Source organism: Neoceratodus forsteri (assembly GCA_016271365.2). NCBI lineage: Eukaryota > Metazoa > Chordata > Ceratodontiformes > Ceratodontidae > Neoceratodus > Neoceratodus forsteri. The sequence goes on from JADMNL010000025.1 coordinate 132,855,155, forward strand.
GCTACAGATATATGCAACTGCCTTAGTCTGTTTTCACACTTCATACTAGGCCCTCTAACTGTCCTGAGAGGCTCCATTTGGTGGTTGTTGAAATCTCATTGTCCCTGAGAGCTGCATTAGCATATACTGTAAGAACATGATGCATAATCAACCTTTAAACTCCCCAGTATGTCTGTCTGCTTAATTAGTCTTCAAAGAAACGAGCTGCAAGAAGGTATGAAATATCACTTTTACCTTTCAGTAAGTTTTGCAAACTATCTGAGTTTCAATGCAGGGTTTTCCTTTTAAACTCCATTCACTTTATGTGTTTCCAGAGAGTTTTTGCAGGGTATTTGTTCTTTCAGCATAGAGACACATGATATCAATGGTTGATCTGACATCATGTTCTCATGTGCTAATGCGGTTCTCATGGACAATGAGATTTCAACAACCATGAAATGGAGACCTCCCCAGTGCAGTCACAGAGGGCTGCCATGAGCAGTGAAAACAAACTAAAGGTAACACATATAGCCTTAATAGCTAGAGGAAAGGAACTGTCTGTTGACATGGAAACAAATAACATTTTAATGATATGAGGGCGTAGTTTTTCTTTAACCATTTTGGGCCATTTTGTGCCCATATTTTCAAGGTGGCCAAGTCACCACTCCAACTCATGACTACCTAAGCTGCACTTTGTAAATTTCACACAATATGGTGTTTTTCCAGTTACATTTACAGGTTGCGACTTAAATGATCATGAGATAGGATGGCAACTTGGACACCCTGAAAATCTGGGCCCAAAATTGCCACAAATGAGCTAAGTACGAGCAAAAGGAACAAGAAAGAAAAGTAAGTCAAGACACTCATTTTTGGTTACCTAATTATTGTAGGAGATAAAAGAATTGTTTAATAATATGCACACCAAAGTGGGTTGTATATTAGTTGCTTTTATTTAAAGCGGTTATGAGGTACAAGGGATTGAGTCTACAGACCTGAAGCAGATGTTCAATATACTAAGAGAATTTTATAGTTAGTCATGAATAGATGGCAAGCCATGACACTTTTTGGCAGTTGAAAACCGTGATTAGAAGGGCAGTGGCACATTAAACATGGAAACAGTGACTAGAAATCTCATCCTAAATGGTAGTACGTGACGAGTTACTGTGCAAAACTAAATAGCATTACAGACTTCATTATTTCTTAATCCATAATTGATGAAACCTGTATGTGCTTTTAATGTCTGCTAATATGGTCTGTTGTAATGAGATGTATGTTGTAAACCATATTTCTCAAAACGTTTTTTGAATAAAAAAAGAAAAGTCAAAGTATGCATGATTTTATTATATTTTGTGTCGAAAGTTTTTTCTCCTTTTATTACTTTATGAATTAAAAAAAAAGCCTAAGACAAAGCATGCACAATTTTTATCATATGTTGTGACCAAAGTTGTTTTACCAGTTTTGTTTTGGTTTTTTTGTTTTTGTGTTTTGTTGCTTACTAGATGGCAGCTGATTGATGCAGAGGGAGAGTGGGTCAAGCCAGTTGTCCAACATCACATTTTACTTAAAAGATGGGTGCAGAGGGAGGGTAGGTATAGATCCTAAGCAGGCTGTGGGGATAGAGTTTTGTTTTACTTGCGTGGGGAAGGAGGGTGGCATGGGTGCTACTCTTTGAGAATGCTGTTTTTTTGTATGATTGTCTGACACCTGGATTGGACTCCCAATGTTAGGAAACTAAAAAACCAGGGTGGGGGGTGCTACTGTGGAACATTTGTGGTTTTGGGCACTATGCATCTCAAGACAGGTGATCGGTGAGTGGCAGCTATTACTGACTTCCTCTTCTCAGGGGGCTCAGAGGGCCATGCATGAGGCAAGTACTAAGGTACTATGGCTATACAGAAAGGAAATTAATTGCAAAAAATGCACTGGTTAGGGTTTTATAGTAACAAAAGTATGGACATGTATTGTTAGGGTTTTTCTTGAACCCTAACTCTGAACACCCCATGTACCAACCCTATAAACTCTACCAAACTGAATGCTAAAGCACAATCTAGCTTTTAAACACATTTTAACATCATAAATAAATAACATAGTATAAGGAATATAGTTGCATTGCATTATGAGGGTCACTCATGTAGTCTGGTACAGGTCTGGTGCAGTTTATATGACCATGTAGCCACTTTCTGCTTTGTGAGTGGCCCACAGAGCTATGCACAAAGTCTGCCATGGGTGTGACACACTTTGTGTGACCATGCAGTGCAGTTTGAGTGTCCATGTCTATGCAACTGTTTCATGATCACTCCCAATGTCCCCTATAGGTCTTACGTACTTCATGTGAGCATGCATATGGTTCAATGTGTGGTTAATAGCATAGTGCTTGTGTATACTTCTGAGCTTGGATTTGATGTGCTTAAGGTTATGAACTTAGAATTTTAGTTTAGTTTATTGTTCTAGGAATTACTACCTTTGAGCCAGAGGCACTTTTACAAAGGTTCCACATCAATTAGGTACAGTACAAAAGGTTACATAGATAACACAACAATTTGTGTTGTATCAAGAGCAAGAAAACATATACAAATACATATCAAATCATTTGTGCAAAAGGACATGAGATATCAATAATCACATTATTACTACAAGAAAGAGGTCATGCCAGATTAGGAGAAACAAATAGGGAAAAAGTCCAGAGCAGAGAGGGTAAGTGAAAGGTGTGGGGAGCAGACAATAGCAGGGGAAAAGGTTTACCCAAACATGTCTTTGTCAAATAACGGAACAGGGTGGGTAGTGAGAAAATAGGAGGTTTAATCAGGGCAGTCACAGGAGCTGGAGGTGGCAAGGTGAGAGAACAGCCTTGATTTGAAAATACCTTGAGAGGTGGAGGCAGTAATATGAGTGCTGAGGGCATTTAGCCAGCTGGGGGCATGATAGGCAAATGATCTTTGTCCCTGAGAAGTCCGCATCGAGGGGGACTTGGAGAGGCTGGTGTTCTGATCTTCTAGTAAAACGGGTGCTAGTGCTCGGGCATAACAGGTCTTGGATACAGGGTGGAGTGAGGCCCATAGTGGATTTTTTCACCATCAGGCAGGTAAGGTACTTTATCCGGTTTGAGAGTTGCAACCAACCTGAGTCAGAATAGAGTTCACATGTGTGGGTATGTCGATGTGCACCAGTGAGCAGCCGACAGGCCTTATTTAGGGATGTTGTAATGCGACTAAGTGCTGTAGTAGTGGCAGATCCATATACAACTAAGCCATAGTCAACGACTGAGATGATAGAGGATTGGATGGCAATCCTCAGTGCAGAATGGGTAAGGAGCTGTCGGTTCCGATACAGAATCCCAATTTGCTGATTAATAGTTTTTGCTGTACTATCAATGTGACTTGCGAAGGTTAGGCCTTGATCAAAGTTGATTCCAAGATATTTGAAAATTGGCACTTGTTCAAGGGTATTTCCCAGGTATGTATTAATGGTGAATGAGACTTGTCGTTTCTTGTTTTGCGGGTTAGAAAAGAGCATGGATTTAATTTTTTTGTGGTTTAGAACCAGCTTATGTTCAAGGAACCACATCTCAACTTTGGAAAAAGCATGCTGAAGGTTGAGGCATAAGAGGTTCGGATCTTTATGAGTGGCAAGAATCACGGCATCGTCGGCATAGAGGATTATTTGTTACATAGATACATAGATACATAGACAGTGTCGGCAGATAAGGGCCTATGGCCCACCCAGTCTGCCCATTTGAGCTTGTAAGTTCAGTTTGTTTTCCTAGAAGTCTGTTGCCCCTTACCCCTGACCTCCAGAATTCCTTTATGTCTATCCCATGCATTCTTAAATCCTGTGATTGTTTCAGCCCCCACCACTTCCTCTGGCAGGGTGTTCCACTTGTCCACCACCCATTCTGTGAAGAAATTCTTTCTCATGTTTCCTCTGCATCGTCCTCCTCCAACTTCATCCCATGCCCTCTAGTCCTGGAACATCTTTTTCGCTTAAAAATAGTGTTTTCCTGCACCCTGTTCCTCCCTGTAAGATACTTGTATGTCTCTATCATATCCCCTCTCTCCCTCCTCTCCTCCAGGGAGTACATGCTCAGTTCCTTCAACCTGTCTTCATAGGACTTGTGATGCAATCCATGCACCATCTTTGTTGCCCTCCTCTGAACCTTCTCTACCCTGTCTATGTCCTTACGTAGGTATGGTCTCCAGAACTGTACATTGTACTCCAGGTGAGGCCTCACTAGTGTCTTGTATAGCAGAATTATGACCTCCCTTTTCCTGCTGGTGATGCCCTGCCTATACATCCCAGCATCCTATTTGCTTTACCTGCTGCCTTGTCACACTGTTTCCCTACCTTGAGGTCATCAGAGATGACAACCCCAAGATCCCTTTCCTGCTTGGTGCATGCTATAGCCTCACCCCCCAACTGATATATTGTGCCAGGGTTTTTGTGCCCCATATGCATTATCTTGCACTTCTTTGCATTGAATTTCAACTGCCAAACCCCTGACCATTCTTCAAGTTTCTGCAGGTCGCTTCTCATTCTGTCTACACCCTCTGGTGTGTCTACTCTGGTACAGAGCTTTGTGTCATCAGCGAACAGTGAAATTCTGCCTTCTAGGTCCTGCGCAATGTCACTGATGAAGATGTTGAATAGGACCGGTCCTAGCACTGATCCCTGTGGTACCCCACTGGTCACTCTTCCATCTGTGGAGTGACAGCCATTTACCACCACCCCTCTGTGTCCTGCCACCCAGCCAGTTACCTACCCACCACACTATTGTCCTGCCCACACCCATATTCCCCAGTTTGTGTAATAGTCTTCTATGTGGCACAGTGTCAAAGGCCTTGCTGAAGTCCAGATAGGCCATGTCCACTGCCCTCCCCGATCCACCTCCATAGTCACCCAGTCAAAAAATTCAACGAGGTTGGTCTGACATGACCTCCCCCCCTGGTGAAACCATGCTGCCTTGGGTCCTGTAGTCCATTGACAACCAGATGTTCCACAATCTCTCCTTCAGTAGTGCTTCCATGATCTTCCCCACTACAGAGGTGAGGCTGACTGGTCTGTAGTTCCCTGCTTCCTCTTTGTTCCCACTTTTGTACAAGGGGACTACATCTGCTGTTCTCCAGTCTTTGGGTACCTCCCCTGTTTCCAGTGATTGGCTAAACAGGATAGCCAGAGGTTCAGCCACCACCTCTCTTAGTTCTTTAAGGACCCTGGGGTTGTTCAGGGCAGGATTTGGGGAGGGAGTTTAGGAAAAGGCTGAAAAGGAGGGGGCCCAGGATGGATTCCTGGGGAACTCCTGAGCGAATTGGTTTTGAGTCTGAGAGAACTCCAGCTACTTTTACAGATTGAGAGCGCTGTGCAAGGTAATTTTTTACCCAGTCACCAGGACCCTGTGAGAGCCCTAGGGATAGTAGTTGTTTGATAAGTAGGCCATGGTGTACTGTATCAAATGCCTTGGTTAGTCAATGTAGACTGCTCCAGTTAGGTTTCCTTTGTCCATGGCATTGTGGATTGCTCCTGAGAATTCAAGTAGGGCAGTCAATGCTGTGCCCTTTCCTAAATCCATGCTCGGAGTGCATAGGATGTTGTGCTTTTCAGGTAGTCTGAAAGTTGGTCCGCCACCAAGCGTTCAAGGACCTTAGAGAGAGGTGGTAGTATTGATATCGGGCGATAGTTACCAGGCAGTGACTTATCACCACTTTTGTGCACTGGAGTGACAACTGCAGCCTTCCATTTCCTAGGGAATTGGCTGTAGCAGAGAGAGAGATTGAACATTTTTGTGAGGGGGAGCAGTACTTCCTCCAGAGTGAGGGACAGAAGTTTAAGGTCAATAGTGTCACTGCTTGCTCGGGACTTAGAAATGGCCTTCTTTACATATTTTTAGACTTACTAACATACTAAAATGCCAGCAGAATAGGCCTAACGGTCTTTCGTGTCTGCTCGTTTGATCAGCCCCCACCCTGGGTGCTGACCTTGCTGTCCCCCTCGCCTTCTCTGGCTTCTCCCCTTCCCAGTTCCGGATATTCTTGCTGCATTGGATTTTGCTTCCAGAACCCTTCCCCTGTACCTGTCCCACCCCCTCTTGAACCCCTCCACTGTCTCTGCCTCCACCAGCCCCCTAGGCAGTGCATTCCATGGCTCCACCACCCTCTCAGTGAAGTAGCACCTCCTCCTTTCTCCTCTGAATCTTCCCCCCCTCCAGCTTCCACCCATGCCCTCTAGTGGCCCCCTCCTCCTTCCTTCGAAGCACCCTGACTGTTCCTCCCCTATTTACCCTCTTCATGTATCTGACTTCATGTGCCTTTACTAGTTTGAAATGGAAGGGTGGTTTGGTTGGAGAGGCAGTAGTAGAAGTAGAAATTGGAGGGTCAGCATCAGTGAAGAAATCAGATGACAGGACACCACTAAGGTCCGTGAAGGCATCATTTAGGGTGTTTGCAATGATCTCTGGGTCTAATGTAGTGGTTCCATCCACATTCATTATTGTAGGAGAGGGATTTGGACTGCTGACAGATGATATTTCTTATGTTGTCCCAGAAGGCTTTCCCTTCACCCCAGGAGTTGGAGAGGGCATTCTTGAAGTAGGAGCTCTTCATCAAGCGGATCTGTTTAGTACAGAATTTGACCTTTCTCTGTTTCCCACCCTCTGTAGGATTGTTGGGTAGCTGTAGGACTAGAGGCCCAGTGTCGAGGGTGAGATAAGAGTGCCGGAGGAGGAGGCAGGGGTGGAAGGTGGGTGATTTTGAAATGCTCGAAGCTGAGCAGCAGAAGTGCTGGGATTTAAGTAGGGGATGTGGGAGGAGCTATTCTCCCCGCATTGAACCTCAGGCTATAGCCTTCCCATTCAGTGTGTGGTTCATAGTATAGTGCTTGTGTATACTTATGAGCTTGGATTTTATGTGCTTGAGGTTATGAACTTAGACTTTGGACTTTCTCTGTTTCCCACTCTTGGTAGGAATCCTGGGTAGGTGTAGGACTAGAGGTCCAAAAAGATTATTAACAGTTTGATTACCTCCTCCAACTCTGGAGAGTGTGGCCAGTAGCACACAGGAGAGGAAAAAAACCCTGTGGGGGAAACTTCTGAGGATCCATGGCTACTGATCTTCCTGTCCTCTGGGTGAATTAAGAGGAGATAATCCTAAAGAAGGACCAAGGTTTGGTTCTGGTTATATCTGCTGTTGTTATCCTTGGAGTCTTACTGGTTGATGAGATGTGTCCTCTGGCTCTTGGCAGGAGTGGAAGTCAATACTGAAGGATGAAGATTCTTGGAAAATGAAGGAGAGTCCAATTCTGATGCTGTCTGGATAAGGGAAGATAGTTGAATCATGTCTAGGTTTTTTTTAAAGTAGTCGGGAACTCGAAACTGAACATAAGGATAATTCTGGGGAGCAAAGTCAAGGGATAGAAAGTCGCTAGCTGATGAACCTCTGAAATTCAGAGAAGACATGTGCTGTTGGATGTGCCATGGCAAGATAGAATGAGAGTGAACAGGAGCTTTCTGAAGCAGTCCGCTGACATAACCAGCAGCAATAAAAATCCAGAGACTGGTTGGCAATAGGCAGTGAAATGGGAACCCCATGGAGGCAGAGTGAGGAAGCTTAATTGAGGAGACCCCCGCTCAGGTCATCATTGAAGGTCTTTCCAGGGGGACCCAAGAAAAGTTACAAGATGTCCATGGAGTTTCAGGGCAAGTCCAGAAGCTGAGGATCCAGATACGGGATGGAGGAGGGGACAAGGATAGGCCCCCATGCAGGCAGTCCAAAGGAAAATTAGGTGTCAGACTTGAATAGGGAAAGCAGAGTGGATTTCAGGGAATGAGGAAGCAATTGTGAAGTGATTCAACTGGGACATCCTGTATTGCGAGTCCTGGAAGGAATGGAATGAGATCAGACATCAGAGTTCCTCAGAGCTGAAGTGGCAGGTATGATACAATATGACAAGGCAGGACAGGTCAGTCGCCAGAAAGGATGGTTGCAGAGGAAGGAAAACTAGGGCTCCAGAGTGTTCAAGCTAGGATTGCGTGGACAGTAGAATGTCACCAAGATTGCAGACAGTAAAGGTATGGGTAAATCGTACATGCTGAGATAGCTGTATGGCATTGTTTGTATGCAGGACGTGTATCAGGAAGTCATACAGATAGCAGGTCAATCTGAGATTTACGGATGTTCATGATCTTGTCAACTTGAGTACTCCATCTGACACTGACTTTAATCCTCAGTAAGAGTTGGATACCATTGTTAGCTTTGACAGGAAAGTACCTACAATGTCCCAGGACCGATATGTAATTGAGATTTGCTCCACAAAGATGCCCTGTGTAACAGACTGAATCTTGAACTGGGACGGGAAGGAAGCTGGAACAAACCTGCTATGAAAAGAGGCCCCCATTTGGACCAAGTTGGACTGGTGGGATCTCCGTGGAGGACCATTAGAGGAAGCGTATAGGTATTTGAGCAGTAAGCTAAGCCCCCACGGAGGCTAGATGGAGCAGCAAGACCCCCACATAGGTCTGTCTGAGGAAGGTTTAAAAATGCATGAGTAGAGCTAGACCCTCACATAGGCTAACTAGACCAGCAGGACTCCCACATAGGTCTGCCTGAGGAAGGAGTAGAATTGATTGAGTTGAGCTAGACCCCCACGTAGGCTAGCTGGACTGGCAGAACCCCATGTAGGTTTGCCTACTGAATGAGCAGGATTGAGTGAGTCAAGCTAAGCCCCCACATAGGCTAGCTGAACAGGCAGGACCCACATGAAGGTCTGCCTGAGGAATGAGTAGAAATGAATGAGTCGAGCTAAGTCCCAATGTGAGCTAGCTGGACCAGTGGGACCCCGAGGTGGATCGGCCAGGGGAACCATTAGAAGTAGTGATTCATGAGCTAGGCCCACATGGGCTAACTGGAAGCAGTAAGACCCCCACAGAGGCTACTATAGGGAACAGTGATGTACATGTTATAGATGGTCTGGGCACGCACTGGGAACCGAGAACGAGATGGAGACATTGTAGATACGGACAGAGTAGACGCATAGTGCACGGCATTAGGTCATTGACCTGACTCAGGACCTGTACCAGGACCTCAGATAGAGAAGTTAGGCATACATAGTAGGACGATTGGAGTTCTTGCATGTAGCAGTGTGTCAGTGGCCCAGTCTGTGCAGGAAGACCTCAAAGAGGATGAGCACTATATTGGTGAGTCATGTGCTCTGCTTGGAGCCCTGAGTGACATAATGGAAGAGTGGACAGAATCCATACCACTGAACTGCTAGGAAGTGCGCTCAGTGTCATGATTTTCACACTCAAATATGCCCTTGATCTGCATAAGTTTACTGATGTGCCTCATAAAGTTCGACCAATATCCGGACATGCAAACTAGTAAATTACAGAACTAAGGAAATAAAAACGTCCCATAGCATCAACAAGATGAGGCCCAGTATCAATAGACAGATCATCGTGTAAAACAGAAAAGTGCCACACAGTCTGGCCCTTTGTTATGATTTGAAGGCCAGAGCTATGATTTGAATGCTGAGAGCTATGGCATGCAGTTCTCTTCTGCACAGGAATGCCGGTAGGAATGCAAGGCAAACAACAATGAGGTAGTGTAATATGGAGGCATACAGAATAGCAACTATGGGTCCATGGGGAAGTCCAGAGCAGGAAGATAATAACCCCATGAGAGGAAGGAACATGGGCAGGGCACCATCAAGGCAGTGCCAGAGTGGCATGGCAAAGGCAGGGGAAGCAATGATAATGGTCCTGGTGTGGTTCCAGCCCAGAGAGTTCCAAATGAAAGGGATCTCAGCAGAAGCAGCCAAGGGGAGTTACAGCCAGCAGAATGAAACAGCAATACACACTTGAGCAAGCAGAAGGTGGCAGCTACAACAACAGACGCAAGGACATCAAATTTTCAATAGGTAGGAAGATGTAACGGAGACAGTCAAAGCTCATTGGACTGTCCTCCGAGAAAGCAGAGTCATGATGATGTCATGCCCCAGAAGCTCTGGCAAGGAAATGAAGCAGTGCTGGCAAGGTAGCGGAGCTGGCAGAGCCGCAGCAGAGGTGCAAATGGAGCGCCACTGAGCAGCGAAGGTGGATGTCTTCCCCAAGTAGGATCCAGGGATGAGCGGGCTGTGTTCTATACAGGCTGCGTGGTGCTGGAGAGATGACAGGAGTAAAGGCAATGTGGCAGGTAATGAGCAACATCACCTTGGGAAGGCAGCAGCACCAGATGCACACCGGTCTGGTGACCAAAGTAAATACAGCAAGGAGCAGAGCAGAGGCAGTGGCTGGGAGGAGGGCCCAAAAGAAATGAACAGGAGAGGAGGAGAGACACACAGGAGGCAACCAGGTAATCTGTGTAAACTTATCTTAAATATGTATTGGCTTCAATATGCATTGATTATACATTTGTATATTTTGTATATTATATGTGTAACTTGTTTTGCCATTTTATGCCCATGGAACCCCACTGTAAATGAGTCTAGGCTCAATTGGGTTATCCCTTTCTGAACATCAGAATAACATTTTTACTACTATTACTAGGTAACGGAGGAGAGAACAAAATGAGGGGAGGACAAACAGGAGGACACAAGAGAAGACAGAAGAAGGGAGATGAAGGAGACAATGGGGGGGTGCAACAAATGGGAGCAGGGAAAAACCAAAATGAGAGGGTGGGAAGGGGCAAACAAAACACAGAGCGATGACAAGGGAGAGTGGAAGCAAGTGAGGGGAACGGGGGGGAGGAGACAGGAGGAAGAAAGAGCCCAACCACACCAGCCAGCAGCCACAACAGCACAGAGACACAAGCAAGGAATCTCCAGATTTTGAAACGCTCAAAATTGAGTGGCAGAAGTGCTGGGATTTAAGTAGGGGATGTGGGAGGAGCTGTTCTCCCCCTCCATTGAACCTCAGGACTTAACCTTCCTATTGCTGAGCATCCCACACCACTCTCAATGTCTGCTATAGGTCAGGCACACTTTGTTTAACCAACCAGCTGCTCTGTGTGTCCCGCTATAGGTCTGGTGCACTTCATGTGGTGATGCGGAAGCAATGCGAGTAGCACTCACAACACACACACGCACGTACACACACACACACGCACACATGTGCAGATACACACATTGACTTGCCTTTATGTTCTGCAGCCTTTTGTCTCACAACACATGAGTGTAATGTTCATCACAGGATCATGGGGAGGAACTGGATTCCTCACATTATGTTATTTGTTTGTGATGCTAAAATGTGTTTGACACATCTGAATTGTGCTTTGGCATTCAGTTTGGTGCAGTTCAGGAGAGTGGTTTATGGGGGTGGGTGCTATATATATATATATATATATAAATATGGGATATGCAATGAAAACAAGTGTAATAAATGATTTATCTGCACAAGAGCAGTTTGACCTTGGGAAACCTCGCGAGTGGCATAAGCCACAAGTGAGGTGTCCAAGGTCAAACTGCTCGAGTGCCGATAAATCATTTATTACATGAGTTTTCCATTGCATATTCCATTTATGTAGTTCTTTTGTTTTTGCTTCTGTAGGGGGCATTTGTTAGTCAAAAAAGTGAATAGAAATTGAATTTTCTGTCATTTTTTGCTGATTATAGAAAATCTAAAATGAATCTAGAAATGCAACATGTTGTAGATATTTTTAAGCTGAACAACCATTGTGTTCAAAGTACCATACTATCATTTTTTGGTTTTAAGTTATTTGCATTTCTTTGATGAAAAAGTGCACAATAACTGAATTTTCTGCTGTTTTTCACCAATTCTGAAAAAACTAAAAAGTATCTATAAATGAAACACCACTCGTTTTGTAGATATTTCTGTACTTAATAAACTTTGTGCTCACAGTACCTTGCTATCATGTTTCATTTTAAAATTATTTACATTTGTTGCGGACAAAATAAAAATAACAAGCATTTGTCAATGCCGAATGTTTGCTTGCTGGCATTGGCATTGGTAGTGTAGAAGTTACAGAGCTGCATAATAGAAATGGCAGTGAAGTATTGAACTGAAGCCAACCCCACCACCACCCTGCAGAGAGTGACAGGCACTGGGGTGTGCCTTTGGGTCGTCAGGCATAACGGCCACGCCATTTCACCACACCCTACCCTGCAGACACTGACAAGTGTCACGGTGTGCCTTGGGTTCTTTGGCCCTTATGCGCACCCCATTCCATCAGGAAATACTGTGAGATGGGTGTGGTATAGGAGAATGGGGCGAACTTTGGGGCCGAAGAGTCCAAGGCATACCTCAATGCCTCTCACTGGCTGCAGGGTGTGGAATGGTATGAGCATTACAGGCAAGAATCCCAAGTCACACCCCTGATGCCTGTCATTCTCTACAGGGTGGGGCGTTATGGTTGGAAACCCTAACACCTCAGGCATTCGCTGGTATTTTCACTCCAAATTTTCAACATGTTTTTTGTGACCCCCACCTCATGAACAGTGGCAATATCAGTTTGTTAGCTGAAAGCTGCTTATGCAGAGCGACTATGGCATTTAGCGCCACAGGTGCAAAAACACATTCCGAACAGGATGTGAAAAATGACAGCTGTACTGTTCATGGGGAAGTGTAAAAAATGGCAATGTTGCAAATCTGCAGTAAAAATACAAAAAAAAAACTGGTGAAGTCACGAGCGTGCATAGAAACTGTGCAATGCACACCCGCAATGTAATTAGTTTGGGAATTTTTTTACAGCAGATTGTCAACACAGGCAGTTTGGGACCTCCGATCATGAACAGTGTCACTGTGATTTTCTTTATCTGTCCCGAACAATGATTTCCCACAGCGACCACGCATCTCTGCGCTGAAAGTGTGAAAACACATTTCAGCCATGTTGTGACAAATGACAGCTGTACTGTTCATAAGGAAGTGTGAAAAAATGCCACTGGTGAAAATCTGGACTGAAAATATTACAAAGTCATATGAACTTACGAGGGTGCGTGGAAACTGCGCAATGCTCACTCATAACACAATCATTTTATAGACTTTTGTCACTAAATTTTCAACATAGCCATTTTAAGACCTCTGCTCATGAACAGTGTAACTGTGATTTTCTTAATCTGTCCCAAACATTGCTTTCGCTCAAAGACTGCACCATTGTGCGCTACATGGGCGGAAACACATTTTGGGCGACATGTGAAAAATGGCAGCTGTATTGTTCATAAGGAAGTGTAATAAAATGGCAATGTGGAAAATCTGGAGTGGAAATATTGAAAATTCCCAAACTTATGAGCGTGCGTAGGAACTGCGCAATGCACGCTCGTAAAACAGTCATTTTAAGGAATCTTTTCACCAGATTTTCAACGTAGCCATTTTAAGACCTCTGCTCATGAACAGTGTCACTGTGATTTTCTTAATGTGTCCCAAAAAATTGATTTCGCACACTGACTGCGCCATTGTGTGCTACATGGATGAAACACGTTTTGGGCAAGATGTGAAAAATGACAGCTGTACTGCCTATATGAAGTGTAATAAATGGCAATGTTGAAAATCTGGAGTGAAAATATCTTAAAATTCGCAAACTTACGAAAGGCGAGGGAACTGGCGCAACGCTGCCGTCAGAACAGTCATTTTAGGAATTTTTCACCAAATTTTCAACATAGCCATTTTAAGACCTCTGCTCATTAACAGTGTCACTGTGATTTTCTTAATGTGTCCCATACATTGATTTTGCACACCGACTGCACCATTGTGTGCTACCTGGTGGAAACACGTTTTGGGCAAGATGTGAAAAATGACAGCTGTACTGCTCATAAGGAGGTGTGGTAAAATGGCAATGTTGAAAATCTGGAGTGAAAATATTGAAAATTCACGAACTTACGAGGGTGCGTAGGAACTGCACAATGCACGCTCGTAAAACAGTCATTTTTAGGAATTTTTCCACCAAATTTTCAAAATAGGCTTTTTGAGAGCCCACCTTATGAACAATGGCAGTGTCATTTCATTACTCAGTCCTGAAAGGTGATTTCGTGCAATGACTGCGAAATCATCCTTCGGGGCCGATTAACACCATGACAGTGAGAGCATTCATGAGAAGGGGTACCAAAAACCCCATGTTGAAAATTTGGTGCAAAAATTCCAAAAAATGCCTGAGATATGCTGCAAAGTTGAAAAACCCTATCTATCCCATTATACAGCTTACCGGCATTTCCTCAGTTTGCGGTCAGTTTTGAAGAGTGCAGAGCGTGTTCCCAGTCCACTGAAGATCGTCCTCCAGGTCTGGAGGTAGTATGGGGTGAAGGGGTGTGGGGAGGTGGGGTGCGCAGTGGGTGGGCGGGTGGGGGCAGACACAGTGAGGGACCGTTTTTACGTTTCATTTTTTTTTTTAAATGAGGGACGGGACATTTGCCACACTGGGGTGGGCTCCCAGCATGGCACAAGGATGGCTGGTGGGGGGGCGTGGAGCCAATGGGGGATTGGGCACCCCCGTTGGCGATAGCATGTGTTGCCATGCTGGGGTGGGCTCCCAGTGTGGCACCCTGTACTCTGGGGGGGAACCAGTGGAGCCGACGGGGGATTGGGCACCCCTGTTGGCTATACCATGTGTAGCCATGCTGGGGTGGGCACCCAGCGTGGCATACGAAACTCTGTTTTGGTGGGGGGGTGCAGCACAGCCAACAGGGATTGGGCACCCCTGTCGGCTACACAGTGTGTGCATGGGGGGGCAAGCACGCAGTATGCATGCCTGTGTGTGTGTGTGTGTAGAGGGAGCGTGCATGAGCAGGTGATATCTTATCACTGCTCACTGAAGCGTAGCTCCCCCTTTCAACTGTACGCCACTGCATTTTGGAGCTGTCATAGACAGCTCCAGCAGGCATTGGAGAACTGCAGCCGCGCCTGCAAACACACTGCCTGAATTGGAAGAGGACTGCCACACCTCAGAAAACTTGGATGATGGCACTATGTTTCTTGCACATGCATGCAAGCAAACATAAAAATGAATTTTCAGCTGTTTTTTTCCTAATTATCAAAAAATCTAAAAGGTATCAATAAATGAAACACCACTCATTTTGTACATATTTCCATGCTGAACAACTTTCATGCTCACAGTACCATGCTATCATTTTTCGTTTTAAAGTTATTCGCATTTGAATACGGTTAATACTGCTACTGAGGCTGAACATTCTAAATGACATAAGCACTCTATAGATAAATGGCTGATGACATAAGCACTGTGTAGATAAACAGCTGAAGACATAAGCACTGTATACATAAATAAGGGTTATAAAATGGCAAGAAAAAAGCTAGAACTCTCACTGGCCAAGAAAGATCAACTAACCATACTTTAAGTCTTTGTATATGCACAGTCATCCTGGTTCTAAACCACATCACACAATGAGCAAATCAGTTCCCCTACAACCAGAACTATCTTCCATCAATCTCCCTACAACCGGAACTGATCTTCCACCACAAACATGGCTGCTGCCTTTACACTGTAGAAACCTTCCACTGGGCCCTAAAAATAAAATTACTTTAAATATAAAATAAAACAAATTAATTAAATGTTATTTACCAGATCATCACACTCACCTTACACACATAAACAATTTAGAAACATTAAGTATTGTTTATAGTTTTCATTACAACTGTTTCTTTGCTAACAGTGAAAAATCTCCCTTTTATCTTTACCTGCTCATCAGGAAAATCTCTTTTGCTTACCTTGACAGTGAGATAACTGAGTAACTGGCTCTAAAACAGGCCTTTGTTGTGTGTGTACAGTATGTTAGTAGAGAAACATTCTGCTAGCAGAACTGAGCAGAATTTTAAATCCCTGTATTCCATGCTAAACATTCCATGGTAAACATTCCATTTCTTGAATGTGGGGAAACACAGAGAGAAAAAAAAACAGAATGAAGAAAGTAAGCAATAATACTATATAAACAAAGAGAAAATGTGGTAAATGACTCACCCTGCTGTTTATCTTTTCAGACAGGGTGAGCAGTTCATGATGCTGCCAGTGAGTGTGGCAGTTTTGAACCATGTTTATGCTTGCAGCATTGGGGAACTGAGAAGCCTCTGTTATGGCTTCCTTTTAGTTTTGTCTACAAAGTGAGGAGAATGAAATAAAGTAAGGGGGCTATGTGCCATACTTAGAATGAGGAAAACAGCATTTGTGAATTGTTGTGGCTGGCATGGGAGTATGAAGCTTAAGTGGGCAGGGATGCACACACTGTATAACACTACTTTAATCTAGTACCAATTGGTGGAAGGACTATTTTATGTTAAAAGCACAGATTCACTTACATTTTTACTTATTTAAAAATGTATTTCAAAATAAAAAAACTGCCTCTAAAAATAAAAGACCATTTTATAAGCGCAATAAGACACTCCGGGGTTGTGCATTACGGTGTGATAACCGCACTGTTAGGAATGACTGGTACTCTGCCTTCAGCCTCATGCCTAACTACGCCCCAGGAGTGTTTATCACACCATAATGCACACCCCATCATGTATTATTGCTTACATATACAATGGTGAGCTGTTAGATAAATGATTTATCTACACAAGTGCTGTTTGACCTTAGGTAACCTCACGAGTGGCGTATGCCACGAGTGAGGTGTCCGAGGTCAAACAGCACAAGTGTAGATAAATTATTTCTCTGACAGCTCACCATTGTATATTTCATTTATGCAATAGGGATGCTTTCTGTCAGTGCAGGGAGATTTGCTTTTGATTGCTTATCTTTTCTTGCATATGTTTGTCAAAAAAGTGAACAAAAAATTGCATTTTCTGTTCTTTTTTGCTAATTATAAAAAAACTATAAGATATCTATAAATGAAACACCACTCATTTTGTAGATAATTTTGTGCTGAACAACTTTCATTCTCACAGTACCATGCTATCATTTTTTGTTTTAAAGTTATTCGCATTTGAATATGGGTAGTACTGCTACTGAGGCCAAACATTCTAAATGAGTTCCGGAGTGATTGTGACATAGCTACTATATGGATAAATTTTATTTATTCAATGGCTGTAAAGATAAATGGATATAAATAACTGGTGACCCCCAGTATCAACCCATTTTTGAGACTTGTAAAAAGTCATATCAACCTGCGAGTTGATATGGCAAGTCATATCAACCCGCGCAAAGCCGAGCAAAGCCACGCAAAGTTGTGCAAAGCTGCGCAAACAGCGCAAAATACCAGTAATTATAAAAAAAATAAAAGATAGTCAAGTGTGCATTATGGATTTTTTTTACACACCCTCAGTGTGTGATGACTGTGTAAACCTCGAGAGCTTTGCTCTCAAGGTTTACAGGTCATCACACACCTTGGGTCCTTGGGTGTGTAAAAAAAATCCATATCACACACTTGACTATCCATTATTCTCTCTCTATACACATACACACACACACACACATACATCTACAGAGAGAGTGAGAATAAATGATGACAAAGTATGGTATACAGGAAATAATATCATCGAGGGATGAAACAAGTCATAAAACCACAAGCCTGAAGGGTGAGTGGCATTTATGAGCTTGTTCAACCCCAGGATAGTACTATTGCACGAGTATACCAAGCTTTGCCATCTTTTTTTTATATAACGCATTAGGGTGTACATTTTTTGCTGTGTCCTATGTTTTATTACAGTGTTGGCGGGATGGAGAGACTGTTAAATATGTGATTAAGGGGCTAGTTACATTTGTTATTGAGGAGCTTGTTACTTGTGTTATTAAGGGGTTGTTACACATGTTTTTGAGGTGATTTATAGTGTGTTGGGGAGTAATGTGTTATTAAAATGTTAATAACACATTAATTGTGGTGCTATCTATAGATATAGCACATGTTAGGTATTAATTTATTATTAGGGTGTTAACACATTAATATGGTGTAACTAGCTAACTGGCAACATAATATGCTAATTGGTAATACCATCATATTTGGGGAACTATATGATGGCTTTTTCTATAGAGACAACGGCCCAACCATACATATATATATATATATATATATATATATGTATGTATGTATGTATGTATAAAATGGATAAGAAAAATCAGTGACAATCCAGTGTTCTGATTGGCTAAAACATGTCACATGACCGTGCATTATTCCACAACAACCGCACACCTGCCAGTACGACCGCACGCCTGAACTATTTTCCAGCCCTTGAAACCTTCCTACCACCACTGAGATCACTCCACACCTGGCACAGACTGGCTTGCTCACTCAGCTGGCACCCACAAGCTGGTACCCACAGCCATAAGAAAATCAACATAGCTGTCCCACACTGCATGCATCTGGTTGATCCAGCCATAATTATAATGGGCTGGATTCAGAAAGATCTGCCGCAAGCTGCAGCAATAGCAGCTTGTGCCGACCATCCCTGCAACCTGGCCCGTGCACCCGATTCAGTATTGGAGTGGGTCCAGAGGTCTGCGTCCTGCAACTTGCGGTAGCTGCGGAAGGTAGGGTGCAGCTCCTGGGTATGCTGCAGGTCACAGGACAGGATAGGTGGCAGATGCACCAGTTGAGGGGTGCCATGGCACCCCATGCCCCCTCTGAGTCCCTGTAAGGTGTGGGCACCAGTCCCATGCCCCCTTGCCATGGACCCCGCCAGATCACTCACCCTTACCTGCCCTGGTGGCCCAGTGGTCCCCCCTCCCAGAGGTGCCAGCCCCCAACACACACACACACACCCGGCGGGTGAGTCAGTGACTGGCACAGCTCTCCCTCACCATCAGGGCCAGCTGTTGACTGAACTGTGCCACAATCGCGTACTATAACAATACACATTTTGTGAATGACAGCCGCTATCATTCAGAGTGCATATTATTACAGTATGCGTTCTTGTACGGTTCAGTCGGCAACAACCCTAGTAGTGAAGGGTGTTCCAGTCCTGTAGGTGGGTGTGTGTGTGTGTGGGGCTCACACTGTGGGGTTGGAGGCCACCAGACTACCAGGGGTTACGGGGATTGCAGGGGGGATCATACCCCAGAGCATGTGGGGGGCCTCAACATGTGTGTGTGGGTCTGGGCCTTGGGGGTGTTCCACACACCCATCCTGGCACAATGTGTGCCATGCCTGGGACCTGGAGCCCATGGGGAGTCTGTAACCCACAGGGGATGAGGAGCTGGGGCACAGTAACAATCTCCAGTGAACAGCAAAGACCACTTAGACCACCTTTTTGTTGGCGTAACT
Organism: Neoceratodus forsteri; assembly: GCA_016271365.2. Lineage (NCBI taxonomy): Eukaryota > Metazoa > Chordata > Ceratodontiformes > Ceratodontidae > Neoceratodus > Neoceratodus forsteri. Next base: position 132,874,274 of record JADMNL010000025.1, read on the forward strand.
GGTTTTTGACAGATGTTCACTGGTGGTAGTCTCTGAATCCCGTTTGTGGACATAGCAGCCACCCTACCTGAATAGGGTGAAAATGCTGCCATAAACCCCCTTACACCATGTCGCAAGGGGGCTCATGGCACAAAGGTGCAGTTGGGCTCAGGCAGCCTGTGACATGTTGCAGACTGCCTATGTGAATCCCACCGGGACACAACTCAGGACGCAAGTGCTACTTGCACCATTTTTTCTGATGCAAGTTGCCTAGGGTTGCCACCTTTGGATGAGATGAAAACTGAATACTAAACCACACACCCAAACTCCACCCCTGACCCCGCCCCTTTTATGACTAATGAGGGCATCGCTTGGACTCTGATTCACTTGATTTATTCAGAATTTCTGCTGATATAACATTGTGTACAACTTCTTTAAATTACATCATGCTTATTATTTTTGGTTTATTTGATTTAGATTTAAATATTTTAAATTTCAGAGTGCGTGTTAACATTTGGTGGGGTTAGAGGGGTTCAGAGGACTTTCCATCCTGTGCATAGCTTAGCTGACAAATCGAATGACTACAAGGACACCTCTGACAACTGGCTAGTTTGCATCAGGTGGCCTTTTCTGGCAAAACTCTTTCAACAAATAAATAAACTACACCAGTAATGGTGGACGAGATGTAATTACAAATATCATCTGCCATTTTAAGATGTGCTACTGTCCCTCCCATTGCTCCTACTCTAAAGTTATTTGTAATGTCAGAGAAGTTTTTTAAAAGTGGTAGGAACTATTCTATGCTGTTAAATACCCTATTTTGTTTTCCATGTCAGTCATACATAGCAGATAGCATGATATGTGATATGCAGCTTGGAGGCAGTATAGTGCAGTGGTTTAAAGCTCTGAGCTGCAATTCTGGAGACCAGGGTTTGAATCCTATAGCCCAAACTTGCATACTTTGTGACCCTACACAAATCACTTAATTCCCTTGTGCTCTCAGGTTGCACCTGTAAACAAGCTTTAGCTTAGTGTGTCTCTTCTGGTAAAAAAATAATAATGTTTTGAAACATTTCTGATAAATTGCCTAAATTGGCAGAGCCATCAAATCTAGATTGTGTTCCTGTCATCTCATCAGCTACTGCTTTCTCTCTCTCTCTTCCTTTTCTCATTTCTGTAGTTTAGCATGACAGTAGCCACATTATTCTGTGCTGTTCATCTGAAAGGCCTGGACTGGTCTTCCTGGAATCTGGGTTGGTCTTCCTGGAATATCCAAGTAGTATGAAAATTGACAACAATAACTACTGAGGAGAGAGAGGCATAGTATTGTTAGAAATGAAATAAAATATTAGATTATTAATTTAACAACAAAAGGGGTAACAAATATTAAGATATAGGACAGACCCTAAAAGAAAAAATGGTGAACATTTAAAGGTATAAAAGTATTCCTTATCACAGCAGTCAAAGACCATACTCACAACTGCAGCCTGGAAAGGATTAGTTTGATTTGCTGCTAATGGTCTTAATAGCCCTACTTTACACCTCTCAGATTGACTGGTACACAAACAAAGGTCTGCATGACATCAGAATTTGTTTGTAATCTGACCATGCAAGTAAAATGGTGAAGGATTTAACAAAATCTGTTTTACAAGCATGTGAGCATTCAAAATGACTGAAAAAGTACTATCTCTGAATAAAACTGGATTAGCAGGTAAAGTTTCTGAAACACATTGTACAGTCCATACTGGGACAGGAAGCTACCCTAATGTGGTGCCTGTCTGGTTTCAGAAAAATGAAGGCGTTAATTAAGGAGGTATTGTTTACCCTTCCCATGAATAATCTTCTAATTTGCTGGTGTGAAGTTAGAGGTGACAACTGAGCAGACAGGGACACATTTGGCTCTTTAAGTGCCCTGCTCTTGAAGGCACTTCCTGATTATCACGCACTGCAAGCAAGCAATCACACTAAAATGTCAGACACTTGCTTACAGTCAGTTGAGAAGAAAATGAAACAGTTGGTGGGGAATCTAACAGGTGCTGCTTGACCCACCATAAAAACCGAATTTGCAATGGTGAAAACAGGAGGACCGAATCTGGACCTAGAAAACCGAATCATTCGGTCAAAAACCGAGTAGGTGGTAACCTTAAGCAGAGGCATTCCAATTGTCTGGGAGAAGTTTCGGCCGGTTGAGGTGGCTGAGGTCATTGAGGTGATTTCGAAGCTGCAGCTCACATGCTGTGAACTGGACCCTGGCCTGACCCCTCTCCTAGAGGGAGGGGTCAGGAACACCAGTCCAGCGTTCACCTGGATAGTCCAGTGCTCGCTCTCAGAGGGGTGCTTCCCTTGTGCCTTGAAGGAGGCACTGATTAGGCCCCTTCTGAACAAACCATCACTTGACTCTGATGTCTCCAACCTCCCATTTTTAGGGAAGGTTGTTGAGAAAGTAGTGGCTCTGCAGCTTGAGGTATACCTCTTGGCCTTTGACATCTATGAGCCATTCCAGTCTGGTTTCAGTGCTAGACAAAGCACTGAAACTGCATTAGTTCGGGTGAAGAATGACCACCTCAGGGCGAGGGACAGAGAAGAATGGTCAATTCTCATTATCCTCTATCTCTCTTTAGCATTTGACACCATGGACCTCATTGTGCTATTGGATCACCTTAGAGTGTATTGTGGACTCATCGGAATAGTCATCAAATGGTTTGAGTCCTATCTCCCTGACAGGGGGGCAAAGAGTAGTGATGGGGAATTTCTCCTCCTCCTCCTTGAAGCCCCTGTCATGTGTAGTGCCTCAAGGTTTGATATTTTCACCAATGTTGTTCATGGTGTACATGCTGTCCTTGGGGAGCTCATTAGAGAATACAGTATGGGTTTCTACTGCTATGCAGATGACACCCAGCTGTATATTTTTTTTTTTTTGAAATTCTTTGTTTATTCCTTTTACATAACATCAGGATGTAATACAGAGACCAGAACAAATTATACCGGGATACCCCCAGTAGGCCTGACACATTTGCAGTACACAGGATCAGTATAACCCTCGTTCCCCAACCCCCCATCCTACCCCCCGGAAGGCGTCACCGCTAAAAATACCTAATCCGGAGATGAGCTCACCCTGTGAAGGATACAATGGATAGTATGCCTTAGAATACTTGGAGTCAGTCTAAAGACATTAATGAGATGGGAAGGGAGACATACCTAATTGCACTACCCTAATAACCAGTATGAGTCTAAGCTAAAATTCAGTGGAGATACAAAGCATAAAGTTTGCCCCATTTTCTCTGAAAAGCAGGTAGAGCATGCCTAGAACTAGCAATTAATCTTTCAACTTTGAAACAAAAGGACATTTCCTCAACCCAGTCTTGGTAGGAAATCTCTGAGTGATCCAACCAGTGACGAAGCGCTAATCTTTTGACCACTATTGAAATAAAAGCCATATGGTATTTTCTCTCTTTGATCTTGATATTGGAAAAATTACCCAGTATGCAGATTTCGGGAGTAAAGAGATCCTCCAATCCTAAAATTGGATCTAGGCTATCTCGGATAGCTTTCCATAATGGGGCAACTTTAAGGCAGTACCAGAACACATGAAGTATGCTACCCAATTCCTTGCCACATCTTGTACAGTTGGGAGAGCTAGATTTATCAAATTTGGCCCGTTTCAGCGGTGTGTAATACATGTTGTTAACTATGTAAAACTGAATGAGTCTGTTTCTGTCTAAAGTGATAAATGTGTATAGGTCACGCCATACTTGACTCCAAGAAATGGAAAGACCGGAATTATGGATGTCCAAACTTTAGATCCTGTCAGCGCATCTGGGGCTTTAGTAAGCATGAGTTGCAGATATAAATTGGAGACGCTGTGAGGTTTTGATGCACAGTTTCTTAGTTGATCTAAGAGGGGTCTGACACTGGGGGTTGACAACAACAGTCCAAATTCTTTACCTATGAGGTGTCTCAGTTGGTATAATTTAAAGATATTTTGTGAGGGGATATTCAGCATTGTCATCAGGTCGCCTGAAGAGCCGAGAGAGCCTCGTATATACAAGTCTTCAACCAAACGGTCTCGAATCTGGGGCAACCATAGCGGTGTCAGCCAATGAGAACCAATCTTAATATTAGGATTAAGAACTAATGGTTGGCCCGGGTCTTTTGTATATTGTATCTTAACAGAGGTATAATATTGGTTTAAAACTTTCACAGATAACCCTACCACTGAGTTTTTGACAGACACAGATAAAGTGGAAAAGCTATAGTAAAAGATATGCTGGGGTACAATATTGTGTGTTCCAGGAGATTAAGATCTAGATTAAGCCATATGGGCATATAGTTGGAGTTGGTAAACCAAGCCATTTACCCATTTTAATTAAGTGGCTGGCCCAGTAATAGTATTCGAGATTAGGCAGGAGCCTCCTTTTCTTTGGACAAACAAAGCCTAAAAAAGATCGTCTGGGTGTTTTCCTTTCCAGATAAATTAGTCAGCATTGAGTGTACCTTCTGAAAGAAGGCTTTAGGAACCAAATGTCTAACAAATTCAGGGGTAGAACAAATGCGTGCATCGTTCATTTTAATTATATTGATTCTTCCACCTAGGGTTAGAGGAAGGTTATCCCATCTATTGAGATCAGTCTGGATCCTGTCCACTAGGTCTTCTAAGTTAAGTTTCCTGATTACCCCTTCCTCACGGCCAAATAAATGCCCAGATACTTGAGATGGTTCAGGGTCCATTCATGCCAAACTGGGCCGCGTTAGAGGTGGAACAAGAGCAGGTGAGCGGGAATATTTCGGACTTAGATAGGTTTAGCTTGTAATTAGAGACCATACAAATTGCTCTACTATCCTTAAGACCTCCCATAAAGAGTCAGCCGGGTTAGTAAGGTGTAAGAGAATGTCGCTCATAAGACCGACAATGTCAGCATTTGTTGGGCAATGACACATCCAGAGATATTGGGTGAGGTTTTATCACGTATCAAGAGAGGTTCTAAATGAGGGTTAAATAAATCTGGTGATAGTGGACACCCTAGTCAGATCCGAGTACAATGGGAAACGGGATGAGAACACCCCATTGCAATAGACTCTGGCCGAGGAAGAACTGTAGATTGCTGTGATCCACTGGATAAATTTATTTGGAAAGCCAAACCTACTTAGTGTGGCCCACAGGAAATACCAATTTACGTGGTCAAAGGCTTTTTCCGCGTCCAAGGCAACTAAGGCCATGGGTACCTGGGCGTCTTGGGCCTCATGGAGAATATATGAAAGAACCCTCATATGATCTGATGCCGATCTTCCTTGGATGAAGCCTACCTGTTCTCTGCTTAGAATTGATTGCCATACCTGCTTAATGCGCAGTGAGAGAATCTTGGTTAAAATTTTAACGTCACAGTTAAGTAACAAAATAGGTCTATAATTGGCTGGGTCCAAAGAAGATTTATTTGCCTTGGGAATTAAAATTATGGTAGCTTCTAGTAAGGAGGGGTCCAGTGGATCAGAAGAGAGGATGTAATTAAACAAGTTGAGGAGGGCCGGCGCTAACTCTTTGCAGAAGGTCCTATAAAAATTAGAGGGCAGGCCGTCTGGGCCTGGGGTTTTGTCTAGGGTCAGATTGTGGATGGCCTCTTCCACTTCCCCTAAAGTTATGGGGGCTGAAAGCAAGTCACCGTGCTCCGACGGGAGTTGGGGCAGGGGAGTGTTATCTAGAAAGGCTGTTATACCTGGAGTTGAAATTGAGCATGATTTGTCCCCATATAAATCTTGGTAGAAGACCCTGAAGATATCCGCAATGTCCCTGGGGGCAGTCTTAATGGAACCGTCTCTTGCTTTTAAGGCTGGGATTAACCTTGAGCTCTCTACTTCCTTGAGTCTAAGAGCCAATAGTTTCCCTGGTTTCTCACCCTGGTCAAAATATTTTGTTTTGGATTTTAAGATGGCTAATTCGTTTTTTCTTTAATTAAATCTTCATATTAATCTTTAAGTTTATATAGGTTCTCAAGAGCTTTCTGAGATTTGGAGGAAGAGGGGCTTCTTCAGCCAATTTAATTTGGTTGGACAGGAGATAAGTTTCTCTGCTCTCATCCTCTTTCTCCTTGAGGATACTTTAATGAATTCACCCTAAGATAACATTTCAGTGAGCACCACACTAGGTCGTTTCTGGAATTGACCCTTGATTAATTTCAGAAAAGACCGGATTAATGTTCTGATATGGGAGATGGTCTGTTCATCTTTCAGGATCTGGGTATTGAGCTTCCAAGAGGTATCACGCTGCCCTGGGGGGGCTGGTACAAGTTTAATCCAGGCCAGTGCGTGGTCTGAAATAACAATGGGTTCGATACCCGTGAGGGAGATGTTAGTAATAAAGCTGGTGCTCACTAAGATGTAGTCTAGCCTCGACCAGGAGTTGTGAACTGGGGAGAAGAAGGTATAACACCTAGTAGAAGGGTTCAACAACCTCCAAGGATCTTCCAGGCCTAACATACCACACAGTTCCCTCAGCGCCAATTGTGCGAGACGATGGGGATCTCAGGGGTCTATAGGTTCTATCTAACTCCTGTGATGGAGCGATATTCCAGTCACCCCTAAAATAAATGGTGTTGGCAGAAAGGCACTCAATTTGTCTGTTAACTGTATCAAAAAACTAGGATCACCTCCAACTGGACCATATAGAGCACTGAGGACTACATCAATATTGTAGAGTAATCCCTTCACAAATACAAATCTACCCTCAGGGTCCTGGATACATTTCTCAGGTGTAAAGGGTACTACGCTTAATCATGATAGCAACACCTTTGGATCCTGTAGCCCGACTGCCACAAAACCTGAGTGAACCCTTTAGACCGCAAAAGATCTAGCTTCCTAGTTGTAACATGGGTTTCCTGTAGGAAAAGTATATCTACCCGATTAAAGAGCAATTTAAAAGTATTTGACCTCTTTTGTTTGTCTCCGCATACCCTAACATTCCAGGTAGCTATTTTAATATGTTCTAAAGCCATTTTAAAGATAAATTGAAAGCATTTGCACAGACTGAGCCATATGGTGCTAACAGAAAGACTAAATAAGCGGTGACACCTTCAACCCTCCCCAAGCCACCTCCACCCCATAATTGTCATCATATAAAATGAATCTACAGCCACAAAGGTAAATAAACAGTACACTGGTGAATGTGAATGGAACTCAAACAAATCTATCCTCTCTACTGTCATCAATGCATGGCAGGTAGTGTCCTCCCACAAGCCCCCCACTTTCTGCCCCTTCATACATAAAGAACTATTTACAATTAATCCCCAGAACAAGCTAAACCATAGAACCAGAACGCTGAGTCGGGTTACCCCTACCCCACCCCCTGAGTGCCATGGATATTTCCATGTCTCCTTTAAGACAGAGCTGTGTTCAGAGCTAAAGAGACCCACTCTTGTTGTCCCCGAATAGACGTAATGAATACAGCCCCACTTAGATTGAACCAGCCATGGCACCCCAATATCCCCATCACAGTCGCGAAACAGGGCTCTGAGGTGACTCATCTGCCCATTCCCCCATCCTCCTACCTCTCCAATAAAAAGAATTTAGGCAGCTGAAAATTATAATGCAGGCCAGTATAGGACGTCTACTACATGCCCGCACCATCGGGGAAAGCTTACAGCTCTTTGTCCTCGACTGGGCTCAGTAAGGGAAAGAAGCAGGAATAATTACCTGTATGAGTTTTGACCTGGAGTGGGACGTCCAGTGTAAGCCTGCAGAGCATCCAGTGCTTCCACCGGAAACCAAGCGACACAGAAGTGCAGGGCAAGAGCTCAACTGGCGGACCAAACGGTCCGTCTGCTAGAGCGTCCGCCGGAAACCTACCCTCGTTCTCGAGTACCCAGGACAGGAAACAAAAGGGTACACATGGTTTATGCAAACAGCAGGCCATCTAGGCCTCGCGGCCTACACCATCTTTGCTCTCCCTTCCACCTGGAACTACCCCACGGCCCACAAAACCAGGTAAATTATTAATTAATTCGCCCCAAGGATATCCGACTTGAAGAAGATGAATGTCTAAGCTTTGGTTATTACAAATGATTATTTAAAGCGTAACACAATTATGAGTTTTTATATAAGATCAGTCTCCTTTGAACAAATCTGGGAGTCGCTTGGATAATTCAGTTGAAGCTTGCTCAGGGTTTTAGTAGGCGTGCCAGGTCCCCTCGATCAGAACTAGGAGTTTTGCTGGATAGTTCATTTTGAAACTCTTGCCCACTGCTATAAGTTTCCTGACGATCTGGTGGAATGCTGCACGCTTTTGTCGAACCTCATAGGGAAGGTCTTGGGTGATTCTCAGTTTAGTGTGGTTCCAGTGGATTGCTTCCAGTTCTTTAATTTTAGCTAGAACATGCTGTTGCTCTAGATAGCTGAGAAACTTGACAATGATTGGTCTGGGGGAAGCACCCGGCGGAGGTTTAGACCTGAGAGATCTGTGAGCCCTCTCAATATGATATTGTTGGTTTATAGGAGAGGGGCCGACCACTTTGTTAAGGAATTGCTGAATAAAGCGTATGGTGTCTCCTCCTTCTTCCGATTCTGGTAGGCCTAGAATTAGGATGTTGTTCCTCCTGCTCCTGCCCTCAAGATCTTCGGTTTTTGCCTGCAGTTTCTGAACTAGTTGCTTTAATTTAATGATTTCTGGGTCAGTTTTAAGTTTCCAGTGCTCTAGGGAGGCTGTATGTGCCTCCGTATCACCAACTCTCCTCGAGAGGTCTGCAAAGTCGCTCCTCAGCGACTTAATCTCCCCTGAGATTTCTTGAAGTGTTTCTCTAAAGGGAGCCAGCTCCTGGAGAAAACCTTCCTCTGTTAAGGGATTTCCTGGAGGTCCAGTAGTTGTTTGTTTAGCGATTGACTCAGATTAGAATTTCTGGCTTTTTGGGAGTTTTCTCTGGTGATGCGGGAGGGGTATGCCTCACCCCAGCCGCTTTCATCTCTGAATCCATCGTCATAGGCACTGATAAGTTTTGTAAAGCTCACACTTATTAGCCCAAGTGGAGCAAGGGTGATCAGCAAAGCTTTCAGGTCGCAAGTAACTTTGTAGAGCGACTTTATTGCAACGAAAAAAGTGTTTTTAGAGGCGGAGGGCGGGAGCTCAGCAGAAAGCTGCTTTCAGTTCCACTGCATCACGTGACTCCGCCCAGCTGTATATATCATTTGCCCCTGGAGCTGGAAATGCCATTGAAGTGCTAAATAAATGTCAGGCTGAAATACAGGACTGGATGTCCTCGACCTGACTGAGACTGAACCCCAACAAGACGGAAGTGCTAGTGATTGAGCCTGGTCGACGGCATGATGGGGAGACTTCCAGAGCAGTAACAGGGTTGGTCCTGGGATCCACTCCACTGATGGCCTCCCCCAGGGTGAAATGTCTGGGCATCATCCTTGATGACAGACTAACCCTGGAAGCCTAGGTGTCATCTGTTGTCGAAAGTGGGTTTTATCACCTGAGGAATGTCACCCGAATTAAACCCCTGATTCTGCCTGAAGACCTGCTGTCACTGGTACACGCCTTTGTGACTTCCAGGCTGGACTACTGTAACACTCAATGGAGGGACCCTCCACCAACTGCAGCTAGTGCAGAACGCAACAGCCAGGCTGTTGGCGGTCCTACTGAAGTCCTGCCATGTGATGTCAGTCCTGTAGGATCTGCAATGGCTGCCTGTCAGGTGGAGGATCATCTTCAAGGTGGGCTTGCTCATCTATAAGGCCCTATATGGACTAGGCCCTGTTACCTGTCTGACCTTCTAACTCCAATCATCTCAGTACATCCCCTCTGCTCCTGCACCAAGGGCCTCCAGGTGATTCTGAGGGCCAGGCTGAAAACCTTGGGGGATCATTCCTTTGAAGTGGCCAGCCCAGCCCTCTAGAATTCACTGCCAAGATCCTCGGAGGCCTCAGTGGTGGAGGTATTTAAAGGAGGCCTGAACCTGTCTTTTTAATAAAGCATTTCAGGATGTTTTTTAATGTGATGTTTTATATATACTGTATATATATATATATATATATATATATATATATATATATAATTTTAGTTAGTTATTAATATGATTTGATGTATGATGTCTGAACCCTGTTGAGAGTTGTAATGGTGCCCAGAGCTTCCGGGATTGGGCACCACAATATAAATAAAACCTTACTTTACTTACGTTGACAGGGTCCTATGCCTCCAGCTCCCTTCCCGTATTTTAAATGCCCGATGCTCGCATCAAAGTTTTGGCCCAGTGCTTGTACTCCTTCCTTCATTAGGTGCAGTCCATCGTATATGAAGAACTCACCCTCCCAGAAGTCCCTCTATGCATCAATGAAGTGGTATCCTCTGACTTGACAACATTCCTGCAACCACTCATTGAACTCTTCGATTCCCTTGCTGCTGACCTTTTCCATGCTACTGCCTTTGCCCCACACTGGAAAGATCTTGGAAAAGGCCAGGGAGGTCATCTGGGTGGCCAATTGGTCTCCTAGTTTAACTAGGTTTCATTTGACTTACTTGGTTTACTTGGTTTTTAGGACAAAAGAAGGCCAATAGCCCATCGAGATTGTCCTCCACATTGGTGGATCATTTACCTATGTCCTTCCTCTAGTGACTGCCCTGCCAGGTCATTTGTCCCCAGGTATACCATGATCTTCAGGTCATCCCCTTCTTTCTCCGCTGTCTTTTCGATGCAGTCGGTATCATACTTTGCTGAGGCACCCTGGAGGCATCTGACTAGCACTCTTGTTTGTGCACAGTTATTTAGGTGGACCTCCACTGCCCTTACCATGGAATCTCCCACTATGAGTACTCTTTTGTCTTTTACTCTTTTGTCACTATTTGTCCTCTCTGGGTTCCATCCCGTCTCCTCAATTGGCGTATTATCTTTTCTCTCGTTACTGCGATCCTTTTCCTTAGTGAGAGGTGCAAAATGGTTTGCCATGGGGATAGGTCTTGCATGGACTGATTGTATATGGTCCCTTCTGCCAATTTTATTTCCTCTCCTCTGAACCACCTTCCATTCTTCTGAACTGGTTCACCTCTGTGGGTGTGGACTTCTAGGCAGGATCCGAGGGAGGGTAGTTTGAGGATGTGGAGTCCTGTTCCTGTACATCAGGTACTGCAGCTTCAACATTTCTTCCCATGTTGCATTCAGCTATGCTTGCGTATCATTTAGGGTCCTGCATATGGGGCAATGCCTTATTCTCCAGAGAATTCCTCTGTGGATGAGTGCCCCAAACCTGAGGCAGCCAATGATATCCATATCTCCTTGTATGATTTTACTTCTCCCCGATGTCTACAGTTTCCCTGAAAGCTGCCTCTGCTTTTGGATACTTAATGTGGCTTTGCTTAGCTGACTCCTCTGTAGATTAATCCCTTTTTCTGTAGCTTGGAGTTCAACTGAGTATCCCTGCCTTTATCCCAGGAAAACATTTTTTCTTTCTTTCTTTCTTTCTTTCTTTCTTTCTTTCTTTCTTTCTTTCTTTCTTTCTTTCTTTCTTTCTTTCTTTCTTTCTTTCTTTCTTTCTTTCTTTCTTTCTTTCTTTCTCTCCCTCCCTCTATCTCTCTCTTTCTCTCTCTTTCTTTCTCCCTCCTGCAGGGAGACTTAGTTCATCACCTCACCCTGTTCCTACAGGAAGTCTGTGCTGTCAATCAGACTCAGTCCCTAATATATTGGGCAACCCCTGGGTGGGCAAGGCTGGGAGGGAAGTACACTAAGACCAGTGTTTGAATTATGTGGCTCCTTATCCTGCTGCTCCATTTTAGCTTTAAGTCCCTGATCTAAAACTGAGTCTCCTGCAAAGAAAAAATCAATCAGTTGTGTCAACCAACACTTACGGGCTTCCCCGATTCCTGACTAACTGCACTGGATGAAAGTTTAGAGCTGGAGGGCTTGTGCTGCAGTTTGTTGAGCTAGCAGAGTGGTGGCTGCTATTTAAAGTCTCTGGTTAGTTTAAATGTTGGCGCCAGAGGATTCCTTCTCTCTCATTGGCTGGTGCCCTCATTGATGTTTGTCCCAGTCTCCGTGTCTACATTTTGTGGCTCCTTATCCTGCTGCTCCCTTTTGATTTTAAGCTTCTGCACTAAAACTGAGCCTCCTGCAAAGAAAAAAAATCAATCAGTTGTGTCAGTCGACACTTACAGGCTTCCCCGATTTCTGACTGACTGCAGCAGACAAAGTTTACGGCGGGAGGTCTTGCACTGTGGTTTGTCTTCCAACATAGTAGGGAAAAAAGAAAAAACAAGAGGGAACTGTTAGACTATCAAAAGCGGGTAAGGTGATAGAAGAGGATGGGCAAAAGCTGCTGTCCTTAATGATTATTTTTGCTGTTTTCACCTACGAGGAAGGTGGGTCCCTGCCTGAGAATGTCATCAAAGTGGCTGATGAGGGGGTCCCAGAGATGAGGCAGCCAATATTTTCAAGCGACAGGGTCAGGAAAGGGCTGGTGGCCCTATCGATAGATAAGGCCCTGGGACCAAATGGGTTGCATGTGAGGATACTCAGGGAACTGGAGGGAAACTTGCTGAACACCTGGTAGGCTATTCAGCCACCCACTAAGGATGGGGGTAGTTCCAAAGGACTTGAGGGTGGCAGATATCATTCCACTCCATACGGGGGGGGGGACAAGGAATAAGGGAAAAACTACAGACCCAACAGTCTAACCTCCATTGTAGGGAAGCTGATGGAGTTACTGATCAAAGAAGACCTTGTGGAATACCTGGAGAGCAACGTTCTCCAGGACAGTAACCAGCATGGCTTCATGACAGAGGGTCCTGTCAGCCAAACCTGATAGTTTTCTTTGATAGGGGATAAGGGAACTGGATAGAGGCCGTGCCATGAATTTGTTCCATTTTGACTTCAGTAAGGGTTTTGACTTGGTACCCCACAGACACTTGCCGAAGGAGATGGAGGATCTCGGTGTGCCTAAGGACATAGTTAACTGGGTAAGAAACTGACTAAAGGGTAGGTAGCACAGGGTTGTGGTCCATGGGGTAAAATCAGAAGAGAAAGAGGTCATGTACGGAGTGTGACAGGGTTCTGTCCTGGGCCCAGTCCTCTTCAATATGTTCATCAGTAACATTAGAGAAGGTATCCAGAGCAGCCTGTGGCTTTTTGCAGATGACACTGAGCTGTGTGGGACAGTGGATAGCCATGAGGGAATCAGAGAGATGCAGAATGTCTTACAAAAGCTAAAGTGGTGGTCTTAGGTTTGACAGTCAAAATTCAATGCCAAAATGTGCAAAGTGGTGCACCTAGGGAATAAGAACCTCAGGACAGCGTACTGGATGGGTGGGATGAGACTTAGGACCATGGCTGAGGAGCATGACCTAGGAGTTATCAGTAACACTCTTGAGCAATTGAGAAAGTGAAACAAGGCCTATGGTAAGGCAAGTAGGATGATGGGGTGTATAGGAAGGGGTATTAATAGCAGGAGGAAGGAGGTAATACTGCCCTTTTTTAGATCTTCAGTGAGGCCATACTGGAAGTACTGTGCCGAGTACTGGATCTCTTGCTTCAGGAAGGATAGGGACAGGCTGGAGATGATGCAGTGCAGGATTACAAAAATCAGTCAGGGCCAACAGGGCAGGTGATATGAGGAGTGCCTCAAGGCACTGAACGTGTATTTGCTGGAGACCAGAAGGGAAAGGGAAGATATGATAGAGACCTTCAGGGTCATAAAAGGATTAAACATGGTGAACTGCGAGGAACTATTTATCTTGAATGCTTGTTCGAGGTCACAAGGGCATGAGTGGAAACTGACAGGAGGGAGGTTCAGGAGGGACATGAGGAAGTAATATTTTACATAAAGGGTGGTGGGGCTGTGGAAAAATCTACCAGATTAAGTGGTGGGTGCTAAAACAGTTGATGGTTTCTAGCATGGCTGGGACAGAGTGAAGGGTATAGTGGTCACTAAGGGCGACAGAATTGGGAAGGAGAATGGGAGGAAGAGAGGGAGGACTAGGACCCTGGATGGAAAGCAGATCCCAGGATTAGATAGGGAACTCAGGCAGACTGAATGAATCATTGATCTTTTTCTGCTGCTATTGTCTATGTCTCTATCATCTCATTGCTGTTTGGTGGGCAATAATATAGGCTGTGGTGTTCTCAGTCCAGCTAATAGTGAACAGGTGTCCACATCACAAAATATTACCAACACATATGTCACTGTAGTGAATTTATTCTCAAGAATGCATCATCGGGTTTGTTCTTCTTACCTGAGTGTGTCACCCTGTGGTTCTGTCCTTCAGGGTGCATGACCAGGGGCACGCTAAGTCAATAAGGACCAAAACAGTTATGTTTCTGTCTTTATGAGTGGCGGCAGGGTAAGTAATGCTAACTGCCGACTTTATTCTCCCAAAAAACATACATAAATAATGGTCTGGCCCCCCCCACCACAGCGGTATTGCTACCGATCACGATGCTGATGACCTGGGTTCTGGAATGAGCCTGAATTGTCATAGGGCCAGCTGGGTGAGGAAGAGTGCATGTCTCAGAGGACACTGTCCTCCTTTGAGAGGGAGATTTTGCAGACTTTGCTGCACTACCACCACCAGGGAGACACACAAGGGGTGGGGCAGCAACAGCTGGAACACAGGGAGGGAGGGAGGATAATAACAAGCTCTGATATGTGCTGCCATGCATGCGTATGCACGTCTCTGAGCCCACTGTTGGGGTCCCATGGAAAATGGGGAGAAAAGCTTACCCCACCTACCACTCCAGATGAGGCAGCATAAAGTTGCTCCCACTCTGCAGGCCCAGCACTGCCAACAAAGGCCTGTGAATCAAGCGTAAGTTCTGGCTATCCTCTGCTTGAACCAGGCTGATCACTGAGGGACCCATTTTATCCCACTGGGGAGATCCCTGCCTGAATGGAGGATACCCAGTCTGAGAAGAACAGAGCAAATTCTTTGCATAATGCAGTTGAAAATGTTTTTTTCTGCTGTAGACAGACCAGACATAACAGCCTGTCTTCATTCTAAAATAGATGAGCTGGTCTGTTCTTCCGAGCAGCAATCTCCCTGGATGGAAATTCTGCCTTTTTATGGCTGATTGCCCCCCTGATAATCATTGTAGTGATTTCTCAGGGCCACTCTGTCCTCCATGGACTCGGTCCTCTGCCAGCAATGCTCCAATGTCCAACCCATAGTCTTAATCTCCTTGAGAGCCCCATCGAACCATAAAGGTCTTAAGCCAGAAGACCTGGGTCATATACGAACTGGTGCTATGGCATTGAGTGCCTTGGTGAAAGCCCCATAATAGGCTGTCACTGCCTCACCTGTGCCAATAGCACAATCATCACTCATGCCAGAAAAATCTACTACCACCAACAGTCCCTCTGGGGACAGTCCCTTACTGGGCAATAGCTGAACATCTCAATGGGTGGGGTGGGGGACTCTTGGGGATGCCGAAACAAGAATTCCACTGTGCGGTGATCAGACCAAATGTCTCAATCAGTCTTGATGTCAGTAACATCAAGTTCCAGCGAGAATACCAAGTACAAGGTGTGGCCATGTTGGTGGGTCACAGAGGTAATCTTCTGTGTCAGGCCCAGAGATGTCATCATCTGGAGGAGTTTGTAACTGAATAGCGAGGATTCATCATCAATCCAGGTATTGAAATCCCCCAGAATTAACCATCTAAGGGACTCCAACACCCGGTTGGTGACGAAGTCTGCTACCTCCTGCAGGAAATCTCCCCCGTCCCAGAGAACAATAGATGAGGAGAATCCTGAAACCTGAAAATGGATCCCCCATGCACTGCCACACATTCAAACAATGAGGTAGACTCCACTGGGTGCACAGAGAAGTTCAGGCTGGATCTAAAACAGATTGCCACTCCCCCGCCCATGCATTTCCTTCACAGGCAGTGCACCACTGAATACCTGTCAGGGACCGATACCTTCAATACCTGTCCAGCATCATCCCCAACAAGGTCTCAATGATGTAAGCAAGGTCAACCGAGGAAATCAAGTATGGCATAACAGCAGTCTTTTTCCTCATCAACCTGGCATTGCACAGCACTGCCCAAAGGGGACCAGCAGAGACTGCTGACAATCTAACTACCTGCCCACATGGTCCGGTGGGAGCCCTGGGGACAGGAACCAAACAAACTGGACCCCTCTCAAAGCTCTGTCTAACTCCAGGGTGCCTCCTATTCCAAACCACCCCAATACTATTTGCCCTAGCTATATTGACAGTAGCATGCTGCACGCCCCTCCTCCCCTCTCTGTACCCACCACCCGGCAACGTCTCAGTGGAAGCACTGGGAGAGGAACATCCACAAAGGGATGGAAGTCATGCAACAGGGATGCAGTATAAGCTGTTAACCTTAAAAATAGGAACTTAGCTGTAACTCCCCCCAAAACAGAAAATACTCATGGAATACAAAGAAGGAATAGAAGGAACACAAAAGGAGGACAACAAACTCAAGCAGAAGTGGAACACAGTAGTATGTCTACTGGGAAGGAACTAGAGGGAGAACAAGGGATCAAGGGAGGCAATGTAAAACAGAGGGGTAACAGAACATGGAAAGTCATGTGCACAAATGCTCGCAACCTGGCAAATAAAATCTTAGACCTAATAGCCTTGATGTTAGAGGCAGACCTGGACACTGTTGCTGTTTCTGAGACATAGTACAGAGGGACCCATGATTGGGACATAGCAGTGCCAGGCTATGCTCTATTCTGAAAAGACAGGGTAGGAAAAAAGGGAGGAAGAGTGGCTGTCTATGTTAGGGAGGAAATACAAGCTACAGAAGTACATGGCATAAGGGAGGAAGCAGAGGCACTTTGGGTCAACCTGGAAACAGGGAATGGTACTGCCATTTGAGCAGCCATGATCTACAGACCTCCAGCATGGGGGGGAGTTGGACAATGCACTAGTGGAAATCATCCACGAAATGGCAGCAAAAGGGGAAGTACTGCTGATGGGAAACTTCAATTTGCCAGATGTCAATTGGAGCACCCATACTGCAGCCACAGCGAGAAGCACAGACATCCTGGAAGCTGTTAAGGGAGCAGGACTTAGACAGCTAGTGGTAGAACACACCCATGAGGGGGCAATATTGGATCTGGTGTTGACCAATGTGGACAGAATGATGGATATAGAAGTGGGGAGTCACCGGGGGTCCAGCAATCACTGTACAGTGAGGTTTAATGTGAGAACAGTGGAGGAATCCAGCCACACAAAGGCAAGGGTCCTGGATTTCAGAAGTGTAGATTTTGCAAAGGGGTACATTATGTTTGAAAAAAGCCCTGGGGGGAGAAGTGGGAAAGGTGAATGCAGAGGGGCAATAGGCACATCTTAAGGTAGTAATAATGAAAGCTACAAGCTTTTGTATTAGGCAAATAAGTAAAATAAAGAGAAGGGGGAAAAACAACTCCAGGTTCTTAAAGGAGGTGGCAGGGAGAGTGAGGAAAAAAAGGCTGGCTTTCAGTAAATACAAAGAAACACAGAGGGAGGGAAGAAAGGGGAAATTGTTTAACCAGGAAAGGCACACTAAGCCGAATCTTGTTTCCAGGTGCTACCTGGGAGCACAAGTAAGTTAAGTGACTTGCTCAAGATCACACAGTATGCAAGTGGAGGCTGTGGGATTCAAACCCCGGTCTCCAGATTTGCAACTCAGAGCCCTAAACCACTGTGCTATAGACAGAAGAATGTATCTGGAAAAACTAAAGGATGTGGCAAAAGCAGTAAGAAAAGCCAAATCTCAGATGGAGAAAAGAATAGCCAAGGCAATTAAGAAAGGAGACAAGACCTTTCTTAGATACATTCGAGAAAAGAGAAAAAACAGGGGTGGGATTGTGAGACTAAAAAGGGAAGTGGGAGGGCTGGCAGAAGGGGACCAGGAAAAAGCAGAAATCCTGAACAAATATTTTCATTCCGTGTTCACGGGAGAAAGGAAGGGAGAGGGACCACAGCTAGGTGTTAGAAGTACCAAGGGGAGGGGTGTAGATACCAGTCCATTTACAGTAGAGGGAATCCTAAAGGAACTAGAAAAACTGAAAATAGATAAGGCAATGGGACCGGATGGAATACATCCCAGACTTCTAGAGGAACTTAGAAAGGAGCTAGCAGCACTACTGACAGCCTTATTCAACAAATCATTAGAAATAGGCGTGGTTCTGGCAGACTGGATGAGGGTGAATGTTGTCCCTCTCCATAAGAGTGGGAGCAGGGAGGAGGCTGGTAATTATAGGCCAGTCAGCCTCATGGGAATTTGATGGAATCATTACTCAAGGAAAAGATTGTGACATACCTTGAATCCAGTGGACAGCAGGATCTGAGGCAGCATGGTTTCACGGCAGGCAGGTCTTGCCAAACAAACCTGATATATTTCCTTGACTGGGAGTCAAGGGAGATAGACCAGGGAGGGGCGGTAAATGTGGCCTACCTGGATTTTAGTAAGGCCTTCAAAACTATCCTGCATAAAAGGCTAATTAACAAGATGAGCAGCCTGGGAGTCAGATGGCTCCAGGGAGGTAAACTAGGTTAGAAACTGGTTGAACAGTAGGGCACGAAGGGTGATAGCAAATGCAGTTCAGTTCGTAGAGAAGGAGATGACCAGCATGGTGCCTCAGGGATCGATGCTGGGCTCAGTCCTCTTTAATGTCTTTATAAGCAACACTACAGAGGGGCTGGAGGGGAAGGTGTGCCTCTTTGCAGATGACACAAAAATCTGCAATAGGGTTGACACACCAGGGTGTGTGTGTGCAAAGAATGAGAAAGGGTCCTGGGCAAGCTGAAGGAATGGTTAAATGTATGGCAGCTGAGATTCAATACAAAAGTGTGTACAATTATGCACCTAAGACACAGGAATCTGAGGGCGGAGGAGTACTCAGTGGGGGTGGGTGGGAGGTACTGTCGGTCACCAAACAGGAGAGAGATCTAGGGGTGATCATATCTGAAGACTGAAAAGTGGCTGGTCAATGTGAGAAGGTAGTTAGAAGGGCCAGCAGGAAGCTGGGGTGCATAGGGAGAGGCATCACCAGCAGGAAAAAGGGAGGTGGTGATGCCACTCTACATATCACTGGTGAATGATAAATGAAATGAAATGACCTCTTCTGAAGTGTAGTGTCCAGTTTTGGAGGCTGCATCTCAGGAGGGACATAGATAGAGTGGAATCAGTCCAAAGAAAGGCTACAAAAATGAGTACAGGGGCTATAACAGAAGTCATATGAGGAGAGGCTGAAAGACCTCAATATGTATTACCTGGAGAAGAGGAAAGATATGGGGAACATGATAGAGACATTCAAATATGAACATACGAGGAAGGCAGCAGAAGTAGGCCATTTGGTCTATCAAGTCTGCTCATATTGCAGGGTCCACAGTTTGAGTTAATGTCCCTGCCTTCCCTCCCTATTCCTCCCATCTCTACCCATGATCCTTACCTTCCCCTATGCCTATCCCAGCCTCTCTTAAAGCTGCCCACAAAATACCTTAAAGGGATAACTAAGATGCAGGTGTGGTAGCATATTTCAGAAAAGAAAATGGACAAAAACTAGGAGACATGATATGAAATTGGAGGGAGGTAGTCAGGGGTAATGTGAGGAAATATTTCTTCACAGAAAGGGTAGTGGATGCTTGGAACAACCTCCCCATATGGGTGTTGGTGGCACAGTGGTGGAGAAATTCAGAAATGCATGGAACAGACACAAGGGAACCCTAGAGACGGAGGAGAGGGAAAGCTGCAGATCAGCTACAGTCTGCAGCGTAAGGAAAAGGTAGGAAAAATGGGCAGACTAGATGGATCAGGTGATCCTTATCTGCCAACAAATTCTATGTATCCATGTATCTGTTTTTCTCTGCCCATGACCCTTTCTATAATACGTAGCTCTGTGTCTTCTTTTGCTTCCCTAATGACAAACAGTGCGAAAAAGCACTTGGAAAGGCTAACAGAATGCCAGAGTGCATAGGGAGGGATGTAACAAGTAGAAGGAGGGAAGCAGTGGTATCGTTGTACTACTCCCTAGTAAGGCTTCATCTGGAGTATTGTGTTCAATTCTGGAGGCCCCATCTCCAAAAAGACATTGACTGGATAGAGATGGTACAGAGGAGGGCGACAAAAATGGTTTCAGGGATGCAGCATAAGTCATGTGAGGAGAGACTCTGAGCTCTAAATATGTACTCTCTGGAGGAAAGGAGAGAGAGGGGGGACATGATAGAGACCTTCACATATCTAAAAGGGATCAACAGGGTACCATAGGGGAGTATCTTTCACATGAAGGGAAATAACAGAACAAGGGGGCACAGCATGAGACTAAAAGGTGGAAAACATAGAGGGAACTTGAGGAATTTCTACTTCACTGAAAGGGTGGTAGAGAGATGGAACAGTCTCCCCCAGGAAGTGGTGGGGTGGCCACAATTCAGGGATTCAAGAATGCATGGGATAGGCACATAGGAATTATCAATATAGTGTGAAGGGGGGGCTTGTAGCATCTAGGGTACCTTAAGCATTAGAAAGAGGGATAGGGTAGACTAGATGGGCCACAAGACCCTTATCTGCCGACAACATCTATGTATTTATTTATGACCCTCTTTTCCTACTTATTTCTCAGTAAATTTTCTTCCCATTCTTCCTCCCCCTGCTTATCTTTGTACCTGTAGAAGGCTTTTTTCTTAGCCCCCACCACGACCCTAACTTTTGCTGAGAACCATACTGGTCTCTTAAACTTATTCCTTTTGGTTGCTGTTCTCATGCATAACTTAGATACCTCAAGAAGGGCTACCTTTATTAACCCTCATCTGACTTCCACCCCATCTAAATTGTCTACCTTTACTAAATTTTCGCTGACCAGTTCCCCCAGCCTGCCAAAGTCTGCCCTACTAAAATAAAGGACTTTAGTTCTCGATTGGGGCTTTCCCATCACAAGGGCGTTTGAACCAAATGGAGCTATGGTCACTGTTCCCTAGTGGCTCCTATTCTCTCACCACTCCTACCAACTCCAGGTTGGTAAGCACCAAATTGAGACTGGCAGTCTGCCTGGTGAGTTCCTTAACTAGCTGTACCAGGAGACAGTCCTGGAGTCCATCCAGCAAGGCCTGACTTCTGGTGCTCCTGGCCACAAGTACATCCCAACTGATGTCTGTCAGGTTCAGATCACCCACTGCCACTACTTACTCCTTTGCTACCCCCATTTTAAGTTCTTTCCTGAGCTCTCTGTTCCTCTATTCCCCTTGCCCTGGAGGTCTATAGAGTACCCTCAAGTGTAGTTTCTTGCCCAAGGCTGCCGTGAGTTGCACCCACAGCCACTCTGACTCTCTATTACTACCCCCTGATGCATTCATCCTCCAGAACCTCAGTGCCATCCCTGACATGGAGGACTATTCCTCCCCTCTAACTTTTCCTCTATCAGTTGAACAATGAATACCTAGGAAGTCAGGTCCCAGTCATTATTTTCTGTAGTCCAGGTATTTGTGATGGCCACAAGGTCTAGCTCAAGGCTTGCCATCAGCATCTATTGCTCACTGATTGTATTACCCAGGCTCCTGGCATTGGGGCATACTCCTTTCCATCTGACCCCCACTTTACTATTCCCCTGTCTATGACCCATGTTTTTCTCACGTTCTCGTAGCTTCTTGTTTTCTTGGTGTTTGTACACTTTGCATTCCCCCTCTCTAATGTTCCCTCGCCTGCCCCAGATTGCACGTCATCCCCCTTTATACCTGCAGAGCTGCTACTAGCCTCCAGAAGTGGGGGAGTACATAGTAGGATCACCGTCTTCTCACTTATTGCTGTGGTTCCCCTAGCCCCAGTCTCCTTCGCAGTCAGTTTAAATGTGTGATAGAGATATCAAACATCTGCCCCAGTGTGCAGGCCCCTTTTCTTGTCAGGTGGAGTCTATCACCCTTGAAGAGCCTCTAGTCCCCCTCAAAGTGGTACCCCTTTTCCTGACACTAGTCCTTAAGCCACCCATTAAACTGCTCTATCTCATCCCTCCTAACCCTGTCCTTGTTCCCCTCCCTCTCCTATGACAATACATTTTGGCCACTACTGACAAGGGCTAAATTCAAGCTAGTGACCTCAGGGATGTGTAACCCTTGAAATGGCATTTAATTCAGTTTTCTTGGAAGTTATTATTGTTCTGAATCTTATTCCCCTTGACTGACTCCACTGATTGGCATCCTAGATCTGCTTTCAAATTAGCATTCATCAGTCATAGAGAAAGCTATCATCTGAAGGTATAAAACAAACACAGGCACCAGCAGCGAATAATCCTCTTTAATAATGGATGTATGAACAATCTAACTAATCAGCACATTCAGTCCTTGGAGGATAGTGCACCATATCCTAGATCTAATGGAAGCTACTCTGTAGATTATCAGGGGTTTATGAGCACATTTATTGAAGGTTATAAATTTCTCGTGATAAATTATCCTGAATCCTTCTTATTTCCTTCCTGGAAAATGTCTTAAGGAATTCAGCAGGCCCAACCACTGTAACCTCACGTGAGGAATATATAATTTACTTGAGTAACTCCCCACACATCCTGGTTACTGTAATTCATTCAGCAATTATGCTGTTCCTGGGACCTTGGTAACTCACCTGGCAGATTTTTTCTTACAAATAAAATTAAATGAGCAGTTTTGTGATGAAATAATGAGGCCACCAGCCATTAATATTAATGGAACACCTGACCTGGAGGACAATGGTTCAAAAACACAACTGTGGGACTTGTCTGTTTGAACCCAAATGATTCCAACCTTTGACACAGCTGTTTCTGACCTTAATCCAAAGTCAAAATAATTTGTTGCACTTTTGTTACCAAGAAGCAAAATATTAAGTTTTTTTTTACTTGTTATTGAATTTCCTATCTTGACACAGATGCCGTCTGGCTTTCTATACAGAAAAGACCAACAGCAGGTACAATATTGTGCTCCCAGTGATTTGTTTGCCTGTTTAGCAGCATCCGGTTCAAACCAAAGAACTTTGAACAGGCATGTTTTGCCTGGTACCACTGTTGGACTCAACCCCCCAATCTCCCAAACAAAAACTTATTTAAGTTAGCATTGCTTTCCCTTCATCTCAGGGATTCTAAAATATTTTGGACCAGATAAATGCTGCTCATTTTATATGAAGGCTCCATGCCTGCCATCAATCCAATTGACTTAACCTACCTCTTGATTCTGGCACTGGGCCCTGGGTTCTCTCTGTGTTTGACTTCCTCATTGTTTGGGGCTCAACACTTGCACCGCTAGCCTCTGGGCTTCCGTGCTGTAGCTGATGCTGCTTTTCCATTCTGCTCTGCACCTTCCTCATGCCATGATATAGCTCTGCCCAGCCACCACTCTTCCTTTGCATCCACTGCTGCTCCACCTCTCCGGCATTGAGACCATTTCAGTTAGGGCTCCATGCAACTTTTTACTCAAATGCCTTCATGCCTCAATGGCTTTACTGGCTCTGCATATTAAAGAACCTGCGATCCCATTCCATTTCCAGTATTCCATCTAGTACCATGAGTTCTAAGCCCACAATCTTCCTAGCCTCCTTGCCTCTACCTGGGGAGGTTCTTTACTTTCATTCCCTGCTCCTCTTCTCTTCTCCTCTTGACCTGAGTTTGGGCTCATGCCGTTGCCAACCAGCAGTCCTGGCTGTATCCAGTGCATATGTCTCATTTTTAGCTGTTTCTTCCCTGCATTTTCTGTGTTTCCCTATTACTGCTTCTTCCTGCTGGACTCTTCCTTATTCCAGTGCCCTTTATCTCCCTGCATGTCAATGGTGTTCATGCTCTGGTTTTTGTTGTTTTGTGGAGGGAGCTTTGTGTTTGCTTTCACTGCCTCTTCAACTCTTACCCTAGCAACCTGCCATTTGAGCTGTTCTGTCTCTCCTGTTTCTCTCTTATTGGTATACATTAGTCGCATCCCCCCAATGTTCCTTTAGCTTGTGCAGAGTCCTTCAGGCACCTCTAAGGGTGGGAACTCCCAAGAGGTGTTTTTCTTTAGTTATACAGTATGACTAAGCCATGTGGCACCTTATGAGGGTGGTAGTTCCTGTCATGGGTTAGAAAGATTACGTACCCAAGCTATTGCTGCAGTTGTTACCTGTGGTGCAGCTTTCTCTCTCTCTTTGGGTTTTGCAATATTGTACTCTAGTGTTCTTTTATCCAAGTGGCGGAGCCCATTTGGTACCACAAAGTGTGAAACTGTTGCGAGGGTGGGTTCCCTTAGTTATATGACTGAGCTCTATGACACCATTCAAGGGTGGAACTGTCATCCATAAGAGAGAGAGAGAGAGAGGAAAACCATTTTTCAGACAAATTCTTGAGGTAGCACATTATTTAATCAATTAGATGGGTGTACCTAAGGTGCTTTTAGCCATACAACTGAGCGCCTTTTCTATCTGCAAGGAAGGAAACCTTGTCTCGGGGTTCCTTTATTCATACAGTCAGCCAGTCATCATGCAGAGATAGTGGCTAAACCATAGGATGCACAAGCATTCAAATATACTTATTGTCATTTGTGACCCAGTGAACCACCAAATATCAGTGGCAAAACATTATACAAAGGCATCCAGAGATGAGTAGTGATATACAGTAAGTAAGCAATAACCCATGACAGGGTGTGGGGTTATAGGCATTTAATCCACACCTGGGGTGTGTTGTGAGGCATGAGACCTCAGGCCAAGTGTCCTCACAGCACCCCAGGCATGGATTAAATACCTATGACCTCACACCCTGGAGTGGGTTATTGCACTTATAACATGGGTTACTTGTAGCACAGGATAGAAACCCCAAAAGCAGCTTTTCCCCCCTGTCTAAATGGAATATAGGGACTGCATCCTTCCCTGTTCCAAAGTAGCCCCTAAGAAAAGATGCATTATGTTACTTCTTATATTACATACAAGTGTAACAATCACAGTTTTCAGTTAACTTTTCCCAATTGTGTTGTTTAAGAATGTTGTATCTTGCCTCAGGATATCACAGAGCTGCCAAAATCGATAATGTACAAGCTGTACAATGTTGGCAGTGAGTGCCTGTCCAACACGTCCTGACTGTGGATTAAACTTTCAGTTTAATCCACAGCAGTGGCAGCTGAGCTACTATGTGTGGCTCCTGCTCGCTAGCTGTAGTGAGACTTTGCATTGGAAAGAGAACATAAGGCTGCGTTAAGCTGTGCTGGGGGGGAACAGTGCTCATGATGGAAATCTCACTCCTTGTTTGATTTCCTTACTGTGGGAAGGGGAAAATGTACATGGAGAGGTGTGCACTGTGCAGTGGAGGCGATGGTGTCTGCAGAAGAGAACCAGCACCACTGTGTCACTCTCCATTTGGTGCTCAGAGTTCCACAGGCCAGGTGGGTTGCAACTCCTACGACTGTTGCTGACAGAAGTGCTGGAAGCATTTTCAGGTGATGGGAGACATGCACATCATTGGGATGGGCCACTTCCACTAGCATGCACTGGGTTGGGATGGGCGATCTCCACCAAAGGGGCAGGTGGCAAGGTGACTCCTTGTGTTTCTCATAGCTGTGTAGTTCTGTGTGCCAGCCACCAACAGACTCCTGGTGATGACTTCTCATGGCACGGGTGGGTGGGAACACACAGCAATTGTTACAATGGCTCAAGAGAGGACTGCACAGTAGGGAAGTGTGCCACTGCACATTGCAGCTTATGAACTGTGCACAGCAAGCAGCAACACTGCAGTACCACAGATGACCACTGCTTGCTTGCACTTACTTGCTCCTGCATTCCTTTCACAGTTTCACCCACAGCCCACTGTTTAATCCACAGGTGCTACGATTGACTGGCTGGTATCACCTAACTGGGGATACGATTCACAGTGCACGCCGCAGTTGTCCGGAAGCTTGTTGCGGCGCCCCCTGCCCCCACCACTGTGTTACAGTATTTAATCCACACTTACTGTTCAGCAAGAATGGTGACAGCCATAAAACATGCAATTTATGACATTCATGGAAAATAGCTGATAGATGAAATCGATTACTAGTATGATGTATGGCTTGCATTCCTTTCACAGTTTCCTCCACAGCCCACAGTTGACAGGAGCCATGTCTGAGATTTTAATTTTTTTAACAGCTCAGACCACAGGTTCTCTGTTGGCAAACCTCTGATCCACCCACTTATAGACACTAAGGGTGCCAAACAAGGAGAAATTCATGTTCATTACACCGTGGAGGCTAGTGTACTCTGCTCGTTAAGATGACAGATAACAATGGCTGCTGGCAAAAACGAGCAGAGCATAATCTGTAGATCCCTCCACAGTGTGATCAAGTCCACTCAACTCTCAGGAACAAGATCTGGCAGAGAAACCATGGATTAAATAGCAAATTTAATCCATGGGCACCTGACAGCTCTCAACCAATCACTTCAGCTACCTGAGGTGACCCATGTTATAACTAGATTTATAAAATGTCCAGGAAAAATCCTGAAACCTCACTGTCTGAGAGACATCATCTGTCTGCACATTAAAATGCTAGGTATACACGGTCAGGTACAGGATCTCATTATCAAGGCAAAACAGCCCGATTACTTACAAAATCAGGCACTATTTCATGCATATAATTTTACCATTTAAAATGTTTTTAAACAAATGATTTTATGCAACAAGAATTCTATCAAAAACTGTTCACTTTACTTATAATACATAAGAGCAATGAGCTATTTTCTAAGCACAATAAGCCACTGCAGAGTGTGCATTAAAGGATTTGAATACATTTCTCAGGGGCGTAAGGGCACTTGGCCTTCAGCCTAATGTGTCATGCCTCATGCCTCACTCCCTGAGGTATGACTTAAACTTTTTTAATGCACACCATGTCATGTCTTATTTCTTACACGTCACTGTGAAATCCCATTGAAATAAATGGTATTTGTGCTATGATCTATCTAGATTAGAGATGGGCAAAGTTGGGAAAATTCGCTCCATGAATTAATCCGTGAATTTAGTGCAATTCGCAGAATATGGCTCAATCCATGAAGTGTGAACTTTCACCGCAAAGGGCGAAATTTCACATGTGAAGTGCAGAATTTTGTGGGCGAAATTCCGCACTTCGAGGTGAAAACTACAATTCGGGCGTAGTTGCTGAGGCCAGAGAAAACTTCATGAAACTCCACAAATGCAAATTTTGGCCACTTCATGGCAACTTCGCCAGCAAATTAAAACTTTGTCACATCTCTAATCTAGATATATCACTACATGTTTCTGGCTGTCGCTGAATATTTTGTTTTACTTTTGGTAATAAAGTAATTTTTCTACCATGAACAAAACTGCCGAAGCCAGCTCACTGACACAGTGATAGCAATACTGCTCAAAAAGTTAGTGACTGAGGGTCAGGAACGAGCCTGGTTCACTGGGGGCTAGCCAGGAGTAGGAGGATTAAGAATCCCAGAGGATGCTCTCCTCCTTCAGGTCAGGAAGGCAGTAGGCTCTGACAATAGGTTGGGGTTTTATATTAATATAGTTTTATTTAATGGTGTTTGAATTTCATGGATATAGGATGCAATAATTTGTATTCTATCTTTAAGAACTGACTTTAAAAGTCAAGGGCATCCCACACCCTGCACTCCCTGATGAAGGCTCACGTGGAGACCTGAACCATCGGGGTTTATTGTCATTACTCTCCTGGAGCTCTGCTAAATAAACCATGAGACACTTTCTGCAAGTAAATATTGGTTGTGCCTTTTTTCAATTGGAGTGCAGCTTTTTTGTGTCTACTGCTGTAATGCCACCA
The DNA here is from genome assembly GCA_016271365.2 of Neoceratodus forsteri. NCBI lineage: Eukaryota > Metazoa > Chordata > Ceratodontiformes > Ceratodontidae > Neoceratodus > Neoceratodus forsteri. The sequence continues at coordinate 132,901,923 of JADMNL010000025.1, forward strand.
AGGTGGCCACAGTTGGCAGTGTACTAGGAGTTGCTTCATGGACGAGGGGAGCAGCATCTGATGCTGCGCTGTGGATGCTCACATGTGCACGTGCATGTATACCCTCACTGCAAGCACCCTGAGGGTGGGGAAATGAACAGCAGAGAAAAGTCTAAAGGGATAGGATGGCACATGGATAACTCAGGCACCAACCCTCAGCTGGATCCCAGGTCAAGAAGCTCCTTGCTGACCCCTTGCTTTACCTGCCATGGGGGTCAACCGTGGAAGAATAAGGACTTGAGTAAGTCTGGGAGAAGTTGAATTCCAGGCTGGGAAGCAGACTTGAAGGTGACCTTTTAGTACAGTGAGGAGCATAATGAAAGACAAAACATACCAGAGGGTTCTGCCAATGTGTTTTGCTTCATATTTCTTCTCCCTCCAGATCTCTCAAATCTATAACATTCTGATGATGTCATGTAGGCCATCAGTGGTCAATTATTTCTAGTCTTAGATCTTTATGAAAAGGTACAGTTTTATGAAGTAGTGTCATGTATACTTACAGTGAGTTTGTCTGCTGCTTTCTCAGCAGATGACCTATTAAAAGCTTTCTGTTCCATTCGTCATTCTAGGTCAAAGATTTACTACCAACAACCTCCCTTGTCAAACTGTTTCAGGTTTCTACCACTCTCTGAGTGAACCACTGCATCCTTCCTTCCGATTTTAATTGTTCCCCCCAACTGATAGTCATACCTCCTTAAATTTTGCTCTCCTGTCTTGGTGACAAGCTTAAAGAGCAGCTCTCTAGTAGATGGCCTCACAAACATATAAGGTAGATTACCTGGGGCAGAGTTGCAGGATACTAATCTTCCATCCCAATTCTTCCATTTAAAAGAGACATTTCACTCGTAATTTTATTCCCAAATACTCGCAAAACAACAGACCCACTTCCCGAATCGGCAGACATGCACCCACGTCAGCACACACAGCCTCATTTTGTGATGCCATAAAACGAAGGCTGCATATGCGCACACCATTAACTTTAACGGGGGTGAATTTTCTATGCATTGTATTACTATTTAATGTTGCGACTTTAAAAAATCAAAGAGACCACTTGACTAACAGGGTCCCTGTTAGTCAAGTGAATTGCTGATTTTTAAAATCGGAACTATTAAATAATAATACAATGCATAGTAAAAGTAAAGATATCAGGTGGGCACACGCAGCCTTTGTTTTATGACATCTCAAATGGGTCTGCATGTGCCAATGTGCGTGTGTGTCTGCCAATTCGGGAAGTGGGTCTGTTTTTTTGTGAGTGCTTCAGGAATAAAATTATGAGTGAAATATCTCTTTTAAATGGAAGAATTGGGATGGAAGATTAATATCCTGCAACTCTGCCGCAGGTAATCTACCTTATATGTTTGTGGGGCCGGCTGTTAGCTTACCATGAACCTGCTCTTTAAAGAAGAACAGTTGTCCTCCCAACAACCCCATCCCCCAAAGCAGAGGCCCCCAATTAGGCGTTTTAGCCTAAAACATATTTTTTTCTTTACCTCCATATAATAAAAGCTCCTCCAATGCATTCTGTTGTAATGTGAACATGGCCAGAGCAACACAATGCCATTTAACATGCTCAGCATGGCTCTGCTTTGCTCCGCCGTATAAGTGATACTCCTTTAAACATTTTAGTTCCTCCAGGTCTCTCGATATTTGATATACTAGAATCATATCATCCCTCTCCCTTCTCATCTCCAGTGAGAACAGATCAAAGGGACATTGTCTACTCCCTTAGGCTCATACTTCTCAACTATCCCTGATTACGATGGTTGCCCCTCATTTTACCCCCCAAAATGGCTCTGTCCGTCATCCATCCCTCATAGAAAAGATGCTGCCCACACACATAAGGTGCTGGAAATTTAGACTTTAAAGTAGAAATTCATAACATTCTAACTTGTTAAATCAAAAATAAAGATTATTCAAGTAAAGGCAATTGTTTACATCAAGTCTGAGCTTGTATCTCAATTGTATCTCAATGTTTAAAGATGTGTCCCTTGTTTTGAGGGCTAGTGTTTCACATTGTCTCTCATTTTGACTGCTGGGGTCCCTCATTTCAGTGACAAAATGATGAGAGGTATGCTTAGGCTACAAAGTGTCTTTTGTTTAAAAAAAACATATTTAAGGATTGGTCATATTCTATAGAGATTGCTGATGCAGCTGGTAGTTTGAGTCTAATTTGTTTTATTTTTTTCTTTTTAAAAATGAAAAACAGTTCTGCCCTTCAAACTGGTGTTACCACACAAAAACATATTTTTTTATACATTCCTTGATCAGCAGCCACTTTATCTTTCCTGGACTTGGGAATACCCCAAGACAGTCTAGCCACTCATGATGCATTGGGAGGAAAGCAGACTATTGCATCGTAAGTGGCTGCACTGTTTAGGGTGTTCTAATGTTCTAGACGTATGTGAGCAGAGCAGATCAAAACAAAAGTTTGTGAATAATAACACCATTATCAAGCATTTCAGTTCTACTTAATAAAGAAGCAGATAAAACAGCCAGCAACATCAATGAATTTTAGATGGGGACAGGGGAAATTGTTTAACCAGGAAAGGCACACTAAGCCAGAGCTTGTTTCTGGGTGCGACCTGGGAGCACAAGAAAGTTAAATAACTTACTCTGGGTCACACAATATACAAGTGAGAATTGATAGGATTCAAACCCAGGTCTCCAGGTTTGTAGCTTAGTGCTTTTAACCACTATGCTATATTGCTTCCCAAATGGAGAAGTTAGTGAAGGTAAGCAACATCAATGAATTTTAGAGAAGATAAGCCATCATAAAATGTGTTTTTTAAACTAGAAATAATATTATGGAAAAAGGGTTAACAGTGTCCCTTCAAGTTCAGGCAGCTTTGAATTTTAGTTTCCCCTTTTGAAATCCATAATCCTCCTACTTGCTTTGCATTGCATAGCCTCCATGCTAATAGTATTTGCCCTGCTCTGAGTACTCCAGAATTGATCACAGTATTCTAAATGCAGCCTAATTATGTAAAGGAATAATCAGCATCCTAGCACTACTAACAAAATTCCTCTTTGTGCAAAACAGAATTCTGGTACTTTTTAAAATCACGCTGTCACATTGCGGTCCTTGCTTTAATGTTTTTGAGGCCAAGGCCCCCAGGTCCTTCTCATTTTCACTTTCCATTAACCTTACCCCCATTTAATGTGTATGTTGCCATGGTATTCTTAGTCCCAAAGTGAAGGACTGTTCATCTGTCTGGATTACATTTCATTTTGGCCCTCGCTGCCCACTCGAATAAGCTGTCTAGATCCAGCTGTAGAATTTGTATTCTTATTTATGAATCTACCCCGTGGCCAGTTTTAGTGTCATCTGCACATTTTGACATCCACCCACCATTTTTGCATTGCATGTCATTAACATAGATGTTGAAAAGTGTTGGGTCCCAGTATAGAAACATAGGGACCTCACAGATCATCATCCCCAATTTAGATAAGAATCTATTTACCCTAACAGTTTGTCATCTTCCAGTTAGCCAGCTGTTTATCCAATTTACTGTATTCTTGTTTGTCCCTTAAATATCATGGGTCAAGTGTTTGGCCAACATCTCCAGTGTCATGTAATCTATTAAATGTTTCTGTTTACTCATGTAATATGCCATATAATATTTTATATATTCTGTTTATCAATGTAAATACCTTGTTTTGTATTGTGCCTGTTGTTTATTGACTCTGACCCCTTGTAACTACCTGGGTCATGACTGAAAATAGACACTTAATTATTTTTTTTTTCCCCAAGAGTTTCACCAGGAAGGCATACTGAGCAATAATGCTTGTTTCCAGTTGCGTCCTGGGGTGAAAGGGAGGTAGAGTTGAAAATTAATACATGAGTACAGTTTTGTACAAAGTAATACAATGGACAGTATACATATTAGGCAGAATAGCACAGCAGATACAGTAAGAACAATATGGCAGATACTTCCAAAAGTAGTTGAACATTATTGCAGCATGAGAATAAACAGAAATACGATAGGGAGTTCATTGGGATGAGCATTCAGTTAAGAAGAGCTGGGTAGACGCACAGAGTGAAAAAGAGAAGGAAGGCGGCAAAGTGCTAAGTTGGGCAGTCTAAACTGTCTACTGCACCTACCTAGTCAAGAGAAACTAACTAACCACCCATTGAAAACCTCAGTCTCCTCCTTCCTCATTCTATATTCTCTCTTCTCATTACCCCTGACAGGGAGGATCTCATAAAAGGCTAAGGAAGCTGAGTGCTTCCTCAGTCTGTCCCCACAGCCTCTGGAAGTCCTGCTTCACTGTCCCAACAAACCAGTTTGCCAGATCATTGGTACCAAGGTGAACCAGCACTCCCTGCTCCTGCCCCTCCTCCGCTATCCTCCCTATCCTCTCAGAATCCTGGATGGCTGATGCTTCAAGTAGGCATCTGACCACCTCATCCCCTTTCCTGCACTGCCTACTACTCTCTTTGTCTCTCTAACCATACAGTCCTCTATCACCAGATTTTTCCTTACTAACTTCTGCCCACTCTTGTCCCTGGGTGTCATCATGTCTTCTTTCCCTTCAACACCAACTGACTCAAGGTCCCCCCATTAGAGTCAGGCACCTGTATCTCTTTGAAGAGTGCAGAGTGATTTGTCATCGGTATCTCTTGGGTGTGACTGACTGCTGTGTGAGTGCCCCTGCTACCAGATCTTTGCCTCTCTCCTTCCCCACCACCCTTAATCCCACTGAGCCAGTGGGTCTCTGGGGTAGTGGTGGTGCAAGTGGTAGGTACCAGTTTAGTTGGAGTCACAGTTTGGATATTTCCTTCTTTGCTGCTGCCAACTGAGCATGGAGCTCTCAGATGGTTCTGCTTATTGGGAAATGTCCCCTCCTCCAAAACATAGCCTTGGAGATGAGTGCCCCACAACCCCCACTGCTGACTACATCCCCACTTTACCCTATGCTTCAGTCTACCCTGCTGAATGCATATAAAACTGCTTGAGTTGCTTAGTGATGTGTGGATGTCAACTGCATGTCTTATAACCTTATCCTTTACACAGTAGGTAGAAGCTAAAATTAACAGTATTAGCAATAATAAGGAATACCCAACCTGAGACACAGCCTAACTGTTAATCTGCCTGTTTTATAACTTTACCCTACATAGGTTGAAGTTTTAGCAGTGGTCAGTAACACTACACATTCTCTAAAGTTTGTGCTTACCAACTGATGTTCGCTGCTCCTTCAGAGTCCCCTGCAAAACTGACAAATACCTGTGGATGCCCCTGTAGATATCATACTCTTGCTCCTATGGGTCATAACTGCCTGGGGTTGCCTGGAATTATGGATAACAAATACCTGTCCAGGTTCACAGGTTCATCCCTTTTAGCTGCCTCACGAGCAAAGTGAAAGAGGTGAGGGGAAGCTTTAGCTGGCTCTACCCCTCTACTCTCCCTAGTGCTCTGCTTCTGAAAGCAGAATCAAAAATATCATATCTTTACTGATATTGATCCCCCTATCAGAGTCTAGTATATGTTTCATTTTCCCAGCAGCAGCTGTATAAAATATAGAACAGAAAAAGTTATTAGACGTATTGACCATATCTTGCTCATTGCTAAAAAGGGCGCCTTCCTCTTACAGTGGCCCCACATTTATAGATGTCACCCTTTTGGATCTGATATACAGTACTGTAACTATAAAAAAAGTTTGTGTTACTCTTTTCTTTCCCACAATCTGATTTTACATGCAACTTTTAGTTTTTTTTAATATTGGACTTACACTCTGTATAGTTTTAAATTCCTCCCTGCGCTGTTGTGCAACACTTTTTTTGACCACATCTCTTTAGCTCCTCTTCTTTTGCCTTTTAAAATGTCTGCATTTTTTTATTCCTTTTTCAGTGACTAACTTCCTATTTAATTTAAATTGAACCATAATGTGGGCACTGTTTCCTAACAGTTACTTTGTGCTACAATCCCTGATATCACTAGCTATGTTAGACATTATTAACCCTTTTCCATGATGTCACTAGCTATATAAGATATTACTAACCTTTTAGTAATATAGAATAGTGCATTGGGAAGTGTGTGTAATGAGGATTTTATGCACACCCGAGGTGTGTAATACCTCATAAACCCTGAGAGTAAAGCTCAAGGGGTTTATCAAGGCATTGAACAGTGAGGGTGTGCATAAAATCTGAGCTGACATATTTCCCTGTTTTATTTTTTATAATGACTGGTTCCTTTGTCTTTTTGTCTGACAGGTACTTGTTGAACAGCCTAACATCGGTCTCGGTTTTTCTTAGAGTGCTTATGTTTTCTTGTTTTTCTATGAATTTTTGTCTTTCTAGATCACTAGGTTGCTGAAATGGTGATAAATGTACCATTTTTTAGGATGATAGACAGACATTAGTAGACCACTGGTTATATTTTGTTTCTTTGAGAAATGTGTCTTTCTTTACCCACACGTAAGTTAGATTTCTGCTCAGCAGTTTCAGTGAGGTTAGCACAATCAAGCTGACAGCACAAAGAGCCAGTAGCGCTAGCAGAAGGGTGATTTTTAGAATTTTTGCAAAAAGATGCTTAATCAAACTCCGTTATGCACAGGTGATTATACATGGTTGTGTATAATCAAACTCCATGATACACAGGTTATTATGCATGGGCCTGTATAGAGGAGTTTGACAGCTTCTGCCCACAGCTGATAATCATCACTAGCCCATTATTATAAAAGTTTTATTTACTACATAAAGTAACACAAATCCTTTTCCAGACTGGATTTTTTTGAACAAAAAAATTAAGCAATGATATTTAGAATCATGTTATAACCTGGTATAACCCCTTCCCCCCCGAGACAGTGACACCAATACAGCAACCTATGATGCTGTTGACAAAATCAACAGTTCATCAACAGGTCACTGTATTGGTGTGCCACAGACAGGGGCACACTGTCTCCCAGTTCTGCACCCCTTCCCTGAATCAACTCCAACTTGGAGTTGATTATAAATAGAACAGGGGTGTGGGGGGTGAAGCCCCCCAATAGGAAACTGGACTGGGTGTCCATCAGAATTTATGTCAACCGCAACTTGCAGCCAACAAAAATTCCATCGCTGTGATGCCGGTCGACTAAATTGTTGTTGAACCGGCATCATAAAGCCTTATAACCCCACTAGTAATTATGGAGACTGGACAATTCCTTATTTAAATTTAAAGAATTTAAAACCTTAATAAGGCAGGCTTGTTAAAAATGTTGGACTTTTAATATGGATGAGTCAAAAAATAATTGACTTGTGGGATGCCTTCAAGGCAGTTATGAAGGGGATGATAGTATTTTATGAGATTAGCTCTAAGTGAACATGTAAGCAATACAAAATTATTTTAGATCAAGAGATATCAAAGTGAGATAAGGAAAAGAAAAGGGGAAACACAATATGTGCAGGAATGGAAGCATAAGAAGACAATAAAAACAATATTTTAGGTAAAGAGGTGGAACATTTTCAAAAAAGTTAAAAATCTCTATATACAGTATTATCATGGAAAAAAGTCAGGAAGATTACTGGCTTACATAAAAAAAAATTTGGAAAACATGTCATACTTCAAACCAAAAATAAATGGCTAATATGTAACAAATCCAAGATCAATTAAGGAGGAATTTATTCAAACCTTTACAGAAATATATCAGTAAAAGAAAATTATTACTGAAAAAACATCAGTCAGTATCCAGATACTGTACATATTACAACATGTGAAGATTCTGGATCTAGTACTGAGGAAGTGTATATATAATGTGAGCAATTAGGGATTTGTTGAAAGGAAAATCCCCCAGTAGAGACAGCCTATCAACAGACTTTTAACAGACTTTTCTAAAGGAGATTGCTCCCTGGTTGACTAAACTGCTGCAGGAGATTGCAGAAGGGATAGGTACTCAAAAAATGTTTATGAATGAAAATGTAATTTTACTACTAAAACCAGAAAAAAGATCTATTAATACCAGAAAATTACCTGCTTGTTGTACTCCTCAGTACAAATTATAAAATTATTGCAAAAATAATGGTAAATAAGTTTGCAAACATTGTCTCCTATGCCATCCACTGAGATCAGACTGGGGGTTTGTGAAGGGGCAAAAGATGCAGAAAGGGCTCCACAAAGTACAAACTATATTAGAATACATTTGGATTGATATGGATCAGATGATGGCACTTGCCTTGGATGCAAGCAAGGTATTTGACTGTTCAATGGTCCTACTTATTCAAGGTGTTGAAGTGGTGAGGAATAGATAACCATACTATAAATATTATTAAATAACCAACTATAAGCCAAAATCTTATCTTAAAATAAATGAGAACACGTGGGCAAGTGAAATTATACAAGGGGGTATGTCAAGGCTGCTCACTGTCCACTTTCTTATTTATCTTAATAGTGGAACTTTTTTTATAATGTATATGTATTATGTATTTTTTCTTTGTTGTTCTACATTTTATATCTCCTGTCTATGTAATTGTGAGCTGTATGTGTATGTGCCTCAGGACCTCCTTGTGAATGAGCTTGCTCAACTGAGTCTTTCCTGCAATAAACTTTCCTGCAATATGGGCAAATAGTTGAATTGAAAGAATAAGGCTATCAAAAATGAAAATTAAATAAACTGTTTTGCCAATGATGTTTTGGTCATAACAAAAAAAAATCCCTTTGCATTACTATTGGCTTTATCGGACAAAGTGAAAACTTTTGCTCTGATATCTGGCTTTGCATTAAATAAGAATAAGACAGTGGCAATACCTTTGAATACATATACAGTGTATGGGAATGGGTCCAGTATTTTGGGAATCCGAATGTGTAATGAAATGAAATATTTGGGGATAATCTTGCTGGCAGAAACAAATATTGCCCCAAAGCTAAACTCTCTTCCATGTATAACAACAACAACAACAAAAACATAAAAAATATTTTTTTCATTTCATTTTATTAGGGTTATAACCACTGAACATGCTCATTTGAAATGGTATCTCATTTACACAAAATATGCATTTGGATTTGGGTACCCAAACTGGATTTGTGTACATGGAGAAAATGAAATATGTCTTTATGAAGAAGATCTGAAATAATAAAAATGTAGATGATGCCAAGGATTATATTTCTGATACAGTCTATGGTGGGTTTATGGGGAAAAAGGGTTGGAAAAACTTAAAAGAATGATTAAGAAATTCTTGAGGAGGGGTGGGAAGTCGAGGATATCAAGGGACATATTATGTATACCAAGGAAGTTCGATGCAGTTGGCTGCCCAGATGTATGAAATTATACACAAGCAGATTTGGCAGAAACAGCTTGAAGTGGTGCCCTATTGATGGATCATAATTATTTAAACAGATATGTAATGCAAATAGTGATGGCTAAAGATACTAACATACTAAAATGACAGCAGAATAGGCCTAACGGTCATTTGTGTCTGCTCGTTTGGTCAGCCCACACCCTGGTTGCTGACCTTGCTGCCCCCCTCGCCTTCTCTGGCTTCTCCCTTCCCAGTTCCGGATATTCTTGCTGCATTGGATTTTGCTTCCAGAACCCTTCCCCTGTACCTGTCCCACCCCCTCTTGAACCCCTCCACTGTCTCTGCCTCCACCAGCCCCCTAGGCAGTGCATTCCATGGCTCCACCACCCTCTCAGTGAAGTAGCACCTCCTCCTTTCTCCCCTGAATCTTCCCCCCTCCAGCTTCCACCCATGCCCTCTAGTGGCCCCCTCCTTCCTTCGAAGCACCCTGACTGTTCCTCCCCTATTTACCCTCTTCATGTACCTGAAGACCTCTATCATGTCCCCCGGTCCCTTGTCTCTTCCAATATGTACATATTTAGCTCATCGAGCCTCTCCTTATAGGTCCTGTCCCCCAAGCCCCAAATCATTTTGGTTGCCCTCCTCTGGACCCTCTCCAGAAGGTTAATGTCCCTCTTTAAGTGTGGCCTCCAAAACTGCATGCAGTACTCAAGGTGCGGCCTCACCAAGCAGTTATACAGAGGGAGTATCACTTCCCTCCTTCTGGAGGTGATCCCCCTAGCGATGCATCCCAGCATCCTGTTGGCCTTTGGCTGCTGCCCTCCTACAAGTCTCAGAGTTGTTCATCTTGACATCCACCACCACCCCCAGGTCCCTCTCAGCCATCGAGACTTGTAGCATTTCCCCCCCAGGGTGTACACTTGGCCGGGTTTCTGGCCCCCAGGTGGAGTGCCTTGCATTTCCCTGCATTGAACCTCAGCTTCCACTTTCTAGACCATCTTTCCAGAGCCTCCAGGTCCCCCTGTAGGGTCACCTTCCCCTCCTCCCCATCCACCACCACCCCCAGTTTTGAGTCATCCACAAAGAGACTCATCTCACTCCTGATTCCTGTCCTTATGTCAGAGATGTAGGCGTTGAACAGAAGGGGCCCAAGGACTGATCCCTGTGAGACCCCACTAATGACCATCCTTGGGGATGAGACTATCCCACCAACTACAACCCTCTGGGTCCAGTCCTGGAGCCAATTGCCTATCCATCTGATCATCTGGTTCCCCACCCCCATTTCTTCCAGCTTATCCAACAGGCCCACGTGAGGAACAGAGTCAAATGCCTTGCTGAAGGCTAGAAAGAGGATGTCCACTGGTCTACCCAGGTCCAAGGCATTTGTCACCCGGTCATAGAACTCCACCAGGTTTGTCTGACACGATTTCCCCGGGATGAATCCATGCTGTCTATCGTCCAGGCACCCTGACTTATCCAGGTCCCCCCCTAGCCTCTCCTTGACAATGCCCTCCATCACCTTGCCCACCACTGATGTCAGGCTGACAGGCCTGTAGTTCCCTGCCACCTTCCTTGATCCCCCTTGTAGATAGAGCACCATATGCACCACCTTCCAGTCCTGGGGCACCCACCCTGTCCTCAGAGATGGTGAAAGCTCCACCAGGGTTATGCAGGACATCCATAGTTCCTTCAGCACTCTGGGATGTAATTTATCCGGTCCCGGTGCTTTCTCTGTCTTAAGGGAGCTCAGGGCTTCCCTCACTCTCTCTGCTGTGATTTCCACTTCCGGTACCTCTTCTCCCTGCTTAGCCCTCCCCCCACCTGCCAGTGATGCCTCCCCCTCTCCCCAGACCCGCCGATCAGTAAGGGTCCCTCCTCAGTATCTCTGTCTCCTCCCATGTATGATGCAGCACCCCCATTTTCCTTGGGAAACTGAGGTAAAGTACTCATTTAGTACCTCAGCCTGCTCCCCCGGGTCTTGTGCCCATCTCTCCCCTGAATTAATCCTGCTAATCTGCCCCTTCACCCTTCATTTTTCCCCAGTGTATCTAAAGAACCCCTTGTTTCCTCTCCTAATTTCCCTGGCCAGGTTCTGCTCCTTCCTTGCCTTAGCCACCCTCACCACCCTAGTGGCCCTTCTAGCCATCAGCTTGTACTCCCCTCAATCCCTTTCACTCCTTGAGCACTTGAATTGCTTATAGACTGCCTTCTTTCCCCGCACCACCTCCTGGACCTCCCTGGTCCACCAGCAGGGTTTTTGGCCTACCGCATTTTAGTCTTACTCTTGCACAGGTGCTGGTAGCATCCTGCACCCTCTCTGATGATTTCCACCTACTATCAGCGCCATGTCTGACCCAATCCCATCCAAATGCTCATAAAGATCCTTCCATTTCCTTAAAATCCGCCCCTGAAGTCGGTTACTTACGTCTTTGTGCAGCCTTCTATCCCTCCTAGGTCCAGGCAGAACCAGACCGTGGCATGGTCACTCCCGCCAATGGGTACCTTACCTCCAGGCCCCAATCTGGTCACTGTCTGCGGACCACTCCAGTACCCCACTCCTGGTGGTTCCCTCACCTGCTGAGTTAGGAATGCATCTTGAAAGACATCCAACAACCTCTGTTCCCTGGTCACAGAGGATGTCATAGTCTCCCAGTCTGTTCCTGGCATGTTTAAGTCCCCAACACCACCACCGTTCCTCTGCCCAGTCTGCAGTGTCTCCCAACATCTGCCACCAGACTGTCCTCCAGCTCCTTTGCCAGGGCAGGGGGTCTATACAACACTCCTATTTTTACTCTCTTGCCCCCCTTGCTATCAAGGTGACCCAAATCACCTCCACGGTTCCCTCCGCCTCCTCTACTCCCCCTATGCCAATGTAGTTTTTGACTATCATTGCTACCCCTCCTCCCCTGCCCTCCCCCCTGTCCTTCCTGAACATAGTGTAACCCTCCAGGTTCAGGTCCCAGTCATGTCCTGCAGCGGCCCAAGTCTCAGTGACCGCCGCCACATCCACTGCTCCCTCAGTTAGCATCGCCTGGTGCTCAGGCATTTTATTGCCCAAGCTCCTGGCATTTAGCAGGACTACCTTCCACCCTTTCCCTATACTTCCATTTCCCCTGCTCGTGTTCCCATAGAGATTCTGTTTTCCCCTGGTCTGCACTTTGCCAGTTGGCCTTTTCCCGCAATCCTCCAGCTCCCCAGGGGGGTGGAGACAGAGTCCCTCCTTTATCGGCACCCCCTTGACAGCCTTTTCTCCCATCCCTCCCCCCTTCACAAGTTTAAACCCCACTTTTCACCAATGAACCCTCTATTTTCAACAAGGATTCCCTCCTCCAAATTGAGATGGAGTCTATCTCAGCATACAGCTCCTTATCTCCAGGTCTCCCCCAATCCCCCATCAACCCCATACCCTCTGGCCTCACACCACTCCCCCTGAGCCACTGGTTTATCTCCCTAATCTTCCTTTTGTGTTCCCACTAGCCCTTGGCACGGCAGGATTTCTGAGAAGGAACTGCATCCTATATCATGACAGACCCTGGCAAGCTCCTGAATCTTGCCTGTATCTCTATTTCATCTTCCCTCAATGTCATTTGTACCCAGGTGGACCAGTATGTCTGGGGAACCCCCACAATCCTTGCCAGCTGATATACCTTGTGCTTAGCTCTGTGCCGTTAGTCCAGGGAAACATCTTGTTCTAACTGGCCAGGCTTCTCCTCCCTATCCCATTTGATACCCTGATCTGAATCCCCAACAGGAGAATTCTGACCGCCTCCTTTTCCTCCATTTCCCCTTCCATGTCCTCATCCTTTCTACCGGCCCCTCCATGCAGCCTGCTCCTTGTTCCTCCCCCTATCTGGGTGCCACATGCCACCCCCTCCTTATTTACCATGGCCACCCCCTCCCCTCCAATCCTATGCCTCTCCTCCTCCTGAGTATCCTTCTGTACTTGCTAATTTCCCCCTCACTGTTCACAACTGGTCCTTCTCCCCCATCTGCTAAACTAGCCTGGCTCGTCCTCCCTTCCTTCCTGTCTCCATTTAGTTCCTCCTTGCTCGTCGTGCTCCCCAGGCCTAAACCCTCAGCTCCCTTTACTGAATCCTCCTTGTACTTCTGGTCCTTCTCCTTTACCTTTCTTCCCAACTGGTCCTTCTCCTTGCACTTTCCTCCCTCTTCCCCCTGCCCCTCCTGCTCTGATTCACTGCCCCCATTTCCTGCATTCCAGGTCCCCCTGTTCTTTCTGCTATCTGGCCCCTGTCTCCTGCCCCCACTCCCTTTCTGTCTCTAACCACCTCTGTCATGGCTACATCACCCCCCTCATCCTCGAGCAGAAGAAGAGATTTGAAGCAGTTACTGAGTGTAAGGTCTGATCCACCTCCCCGCCTTGCTTCCTTCTGTCCAGCCCTGGCCATCTGCCTACTTCCCTGAGAGTGTTGTCCCTCCATCCCTCCTTTGTGAGGGTCCCCAGTTACCTGCCTGCTTCCTTGGTAGTGTCCTTTTGGAGCCCCTCTGCCAGGGTCCCTATGTGACCCCTGAGTATTCTCCTGCACTCCTTTCATTATGCCCCCGCCCCCAGTGCTTGGTGCAACTATGTGGGAGATCCCCAGCCCCCTTCCCCAACCATACCACCCCCCTTCCCCCAGCTGTCTCCTAATCCCAGCAACCTCCTCCCTAAGCTGTGCCAGCTGGTAGCACACTGGGCAACCACCAAACTTCCAAGCCCAGTCCAGTATCATGGCTGCTCCACACCCTGTGCACCCCACCACCCTCCCAAAGATGCCGGTCCTAATGACATGTGGTTCCATCCCCTTCCAAATAGGTTTCCTTGGGTGAGCCACCAGGTTCCCCCCTAGTCCAAGATACACCCTACTGTCTAATCAGGTCACCTACTAATCTTAGAGACAGTCCCACTGTACACCAGTAACCCTGTTACTAGGTGCAGTACAACACATTAAACTTATAAGGGAAATGATCAACTCCCTAAGTTCCTCACTCCCAGCCTTTAAATCCAACCCCCAGTGGCTATAACTACATGAGCTGCACCTGCAGCCTTTCCTCAAATTGCAGGGCAGGTGTTCCCCTATAAATTAGCAGAATTCTGGGGAGGGAGGGTGGGAGTCATGCGGTCTTGGGCAGACACCTGACTCGAGAGAGAGTGTATCAGCCCTGTGTCTCCCCTCCAAGCCCAGCAGCCAAAGAACCAGCCCAAGCAAATCCCACCAAATAGGTTTTAAATCAGAAGAAATAGGCCTCCACCAGCGCAACCTGTTACACAGTGAAACATCCACAAAATGAGCCCACTTACAGCCACCAAACTAGTTTTCAAACTTCCAGCAGCCCCCAAAACAATACCCTGCTAGTCCCTTAGAAGTAAGAAAGAAAATAACCAACCTTCTACCAAGTAAAATCCACAAGAACCCTGTGAAAACAACAAGCAGCAGCTACTGGCCTGGAACACAACTGATCCTGTCCCCTTCCAGTTCTTTCTGAAGAGTTTGTACACTTTTGCCAGAAACTAATCAATACAGATGAAACTATTAGTCAGGGCATATTTAACACCAGTAAATATGTATGTAATGAAGTGTTAAGTGAATAATTACTGTTGATAAAGTTAAAACAGACTTATCCCATTGTTTATGGAACTGTTCCAAAAGTGGTGGGAAACTACAGCTTTGGAGATGGAGAAAATAGTTCCTGGCTATAAACGGTTTGTTCCTCTTGTTTTAATCTTAATCCATTTTACAGGTTATAATTTAAACCCACCTTTGAAGAAAACAGTTCCACTGGCATCTATAACTACAAAATGGTTTCTTACAGCAGACTGGAATACAGAAATCCTGGAGCCTTTCAATAGGAACAAATGATTAAATATGTTCCAGGATACATTACAAACTGCGAGCTTACTACATTATATTGATCAGGATTATAAAGATCCACAATGGAATGATCTGTTATATCTTTTATCACCTTTGACTCGTACAGAATGAGGTGGTTTACTGAATCAGGCTCTGGAATCCTTAACCGCCCACTCCACTATGTCCTCTTCCTATAAGGAGGATATAGGTAAGGCAAGGCGAGGCAAATTTTATTTTTTCATAGGTTGAAGTTGATTATGTATTATAATAATGCATGAATGGAAATGTTTTGTGTAATGTATTTTATAAAGAAAATTATCTAATAAAAACTACTCTGACAAAAAAGATATTAATACATCCAGATCCTGTCTTCTCTGGTTGCAGATGTCACATGCTGTTTGAGGTCATTATCACTTACTATTCTTTTTTTTTTTAACCTGCATTTTACCCTCTGGATCCAACCGGCTTTCCCCGATCCACCTCGACTGTGATCCACCAATCAGGTGCTCCCATGTAGCCATGGCCATGCCTCCCAGGCGGGATTGGGATGGAAGGACCCCCAAATCCTTCATGTTTCATCGAGCCCCCCATTGTGGCCTCGCAAGTCGAGTGGTGAAGGGTGCAGCTTCTGCCAGAGGAGCTCCAGTCAGCTCCATTTTTCCTTTTTTCTCCCAGGAGTCATGGTTGCACCATGATGTCAAGGTGTGTACGCCAATGTCCTACCATGCTGCCCCCCACGTGAGGCATCAGGCTGCTTCATCTCTGACTGCCATCAGAGGTCAGATCAGCACCGGCCTGCTAACCCCCTTCGGCCCAGGGGAAGCAAGCTGTCTGTTGGACACTCAAGCTTCCCTTCCCCGGCCAGCCCTCCAGCTCCAAGGCTCATTCCTGAACCCAGGTCTCTGGTGTCGCTAGTGGTAGCATTACCACTGCACCAGTGGGCTGGCCATATCACTTACTATTCTTAAAAAGTCTTTTTCTAACCTTGTGTTGTGATCCAAAATGCTCCTGTTGATCCAGGTAAATTAAGTCTCCCATAAAGATCATATCCCCTTTTTCATAGACAGACAGGATATCATCTGGCATGAAATCATCAGACGCACTTGCCTGATTTGGTGGCCTGTAACATGTCCCGATACGGATTATTTTGTTACAAATATGCATGTTAATGCCACCACTGAAATCACTCTCATATTCTAACATATGAAGTAGACTTCTCATAATTGCAGGGTCCATAGTTTGAGCTACTGAACCTGCCCCCCCATTCTCCCAACCTTTCCACCCACCCCTCTCATAACATTTACTTTCCCCTTATGTCTATCTCACCTCTTTTTGAAGTTGTCCACTGTTGTCAATACGACCACATCTTCAACAAGTGCATTCTAACTGTCCACCACCCTCTCAGTGAAGGCTTGCCTTCTAAATTCCCTTCTAAACTTTCCATCATCCAGTTTAAGACAATGCCCCCTTGGATTATGGTTTTCACATTGCCTAAAGAGACCTCTTTATCCACCCTGCTTATTTCTTTTTAAGTATTTGAAAGTCTCTATCATATCTCCTCTCTCCCTCCTGTCTCTAAATGGACTGGGCCCTGGCTACCTGGCTGAGTTCCTCTCACCTGCCACTTTGGCCCACTTTCTCCGTTCTTTGACCAGGGGTCTCCTGGACATTCTCAGAGTTCAGATCAAGACCTCAAGCAATCATGCATTTAGTGTCACAGAGCCAACCTGGTGGAACTCACTCCCAGCTACTGTCTGGGAAGCCCCATTGGTCAAACAGTTCAAACAGAGATTAAAGGCCCACCTATTTCATCTTGCCTTTCCAGAGGATATGGTATATCAGCCCCGACTACTAGTTGTTGATTTTAAATCTTGTTGTGTTATTCTAGTATTTTAAGACTGCTATGATTGTTATATTTCAATTGACTGTAATTTGTATCGTTTCATTGTTAGACACCCAGAGCATCCAGGATTAGGCACCATAAAAATAAAATTTGCCTTGCCTTGCCTCTGGTGAGTACATATTTAGGTCTCTCAACCTCTCCTCATAGGTTTTCCCTTGCTGATCTACAGTCATCTTTGTTGCCCTTCTCTGGCAAGATAGTGTCTTCTTTAAGGTAAAATGACCTGAATTATACACCCTACTACATATGTGTCCTCACCAGTGACCTATACAAAGGAAGAATTACCTCCTTTCACCTACCACTAATCCCCCTAGCAAGGCACCCCAACATCTTGTTTGCCTTAGCTGCCACACACCTGCACTGCTTTGAGTGTTTTAGGTCACTAGTATTATCACACCCAGATCCTTTTCCTCTTCTATTACACATAATATGTTTGTATGTATAGTTGCTGTGTCTTGTATAGTTATAAGAGTACCTAGAATGTTTAGAAATAAGCAATCCTGATTAGCTAAGAATGATTTCATGGTTTGTATGGTTGTAAGAGTGGTCTCTTGCACATTCTAAGGTTATGAGCACTGCAAACTGAATGTGTGTATTCTGTTATCTAAAAAATGTGATTGAGACCACTCTTACAACCATAAAAGTAGTCTCAGTGGAGTGATTATTTATTGTATGGTGATATATATACATATATATATATATTTTTTATTTAAATTTGTGTGTGTTTGTATGGCGCCCAGAGCCTCTGGGATTGGGCACCAGAAAAATAAAATGTGCCTTGCCTTGCCTTAAGGTGTTATTGATCAAAATTGATCAATAAAAATGTCTAAATCTTTCCTTGAAAGTTATAGTTTCCAAGGCAGCAGCAGGTGAGACACTTTTTTACAGAATAAGCAACTGCACTGCAGTTTTAGCACTCTTCCTGGCTGTTACCCTTACCTGCAGGTAAAAGGAGCACTCTGATTGGTCTAGAGTGCCCCCTCGAGCTGTAATATTTTAAATATATCTTAATTGTTATGTTTTTGTTCATCATTCCAAAGCATTCACATACTCTAAGCCTCAATCCCAGTGCAAGGCATCATGGGTATGCAAATTGTTGTGCATGTCAGGCTGACAAGGCTTAGCTGGAACAGACATCACCTTTTAAACAGACTTGCACATCTAATTCAGTATAGGCTGAGAATGGAACAGTAGAACCATGTGTTTCATTCACTTGTAACTCCTCAGTTTACTGCAGTCATATTGTCTTAGCCACGTACCAAGTCAGAACCCCAAGGCAACATAAGTTTAGAATACTCAGACTGAGAAAATCAGAGAGGCAGTTTGCAGGAACAATTGTATATGGGATTCGTAAATGGATCCTGGGAGACAAGAGGTGTCTGAGTTGTTTGCTTTTTGCGCATCTCTCCAGTTCAATTGATCAGGTAAGCAATAAGACATGATGGGGTGTGCATTAGACAGTTCTAATGCATGGCTAGGGGGATGTAGTGAGGCATGAGGCCACAGGCCAAGTGCATTCAGTCCCCTAGCCGTGCATTAGAACTGTCTAATGCACAGCCCAGGATTGGGTTATTGCGCTTATAAAATGGGCCTGTGTATTCTAAATGGGAGTTCTAGTTTTAGCTGTGCATTAGACACATCTAATGCACAGCTAACAACCAGTCAGACTGCTTGAAATCCGTTGTTCATTTTATAATTCGAGTTTATTGTTTGACTTAGAGAAAATAGTCATCACAATTGTTACAAATGTTCAATTAAACATTTAAACGACACATACATAAATAGCATGAGCAATTACAATACATAAATAATTTCCATGATACTTTACTATGACACATGTACATTTAGGATGTATTTTTTAAAAAGATTTTCTAACATGCATTTAAAAGTTTTGCAATACACTCCATAGTATTGCATCTCTCCAAACCTACACACATACAGTGCTCTAAGCAAGACATCATGAGTATACAAATGCTTGTGCATGTCAGGCTGACAAGGCTTCACCCGAACAGAAATGTGTTTTGTCCTTTTAGGACTCCTCAGTGTAATGCAGTCATTGTTTCAGTCAGCCGCCAAGTCAGATAGTCACCACACTTTCTTTTTCAGCAAGAATGGCTTCTCGGGAAAACAAATTGAGGCAGTATAGCACAGTGGTTTAAGGCTCTGAGCTGCAAATCTGGTGACATCCAGCAGACTAGACCTGGGTTTAAATCCCACAGCTTCTACTTGCATACTGTGTGACGCTGAGCAAGTCACTTAATTTCCTTGTGCTCCCAGGTTGCACCTGTAAAAAAAGCTTTCAGCTTAGTGTGCTACTCCTGGTTAAACAATTAACATATCCATTTTTCTTGTTGTTGTTATCTTCCATTACTGAATGAAGATACAGGATTCTGAAATTTGTAAAAGTTCTCACTCCCACATCATGCCCACCATGAAAAAAACTAAACAAGCTGGTACAGTGTTGTACTGTTTTTCATCAGAAACATGGGGTGGCACCCCCTTAATACATCCACAGTATGAATCCAGTATGTACATTCAAAAGGTAACCTCACCATAAGAGATTTTTTAAAATTGTGTGCAGTGGCAATCTTTAATGATGCAAGTCATTAATTACAAAATTACCTGTAAAAGCTGTTTTAAAAAGATCTTAGAAAACTAGAAAAACACTGAGAATTAATCTAAGGATGTCAGAAATACATTTCTGCTGAACAACTATATGTTGAAGTGTTTTGCTAACAAACTTCTGCTTTAAACTCTTAATTATATCTCAAAAGGAGAATGCAAAACAAAATGGGCAGGATTTTCTAAGTGGTGAGAATGCCACAAGCCCCTGGTACACTGAACATACAGTAAGGTGCATGGGGCATGCAGCATTCTCTTGGCTGGTGATTGGGATTTTCTATCCCGTGCACCTACTGCTGCATTGTAGACCCACATTTTGTGGTCTAGCTTGTGACAATCCCCGAGGGCCTTTCTTACAGAGCTTGCACCAGATATTTGGTGCAAGCTGCCATAAGTAGTGGAAACTGTTGTAACTACACCCGAGATTGTAAATCAGGTGCAACTGCAATGAATGGGCTTGGCACGCTGCCAGAACCTAAGTGCCATTGCGCAGGGCTTGTCGCAAGTCCTGCACCATGCCTTGAAAATCCTGCCTAATGACTGAGATTCATGAAGCCCTTTTCCAGAGAATGAAAGAGTTCTATTTTACGCTGAAATTGATGAAGCATTCCCTCGTTTTTTTGCATGCACTGCATGTTGTTTCACTTCACACCAGACTTAGCACTGCATTTTTAGGTCACAATATGTTTTTTTTCCTGCAGTGATGTTTTTCTGGCAAAAACATCAATATATTTATTTTTCATTTTGTTTTCTTTTATTTCTGAACTACTATACAGGAGCTTGAAGTTTTTAAAGTTCCCATTCCTGTGCACTGCCCACCATGAAAAACATATATGTCTTGGTACAGTGCTGTGGCGCTTACCATTAGAAACATGTGGTAGCACCATCCTAATACATTCACAGTGTGAATCTTGTATGTACATTTAACAGGCAACCTCAGTTAAAGAGATTTTAAAAAATTGTGCATGGCGGCTATCTTTAATGATGGGAGTCATTAATTACAAAAGTAGCTATAAAAGCAGTTTTAAAAATATCTGAGAAAACCAAAAATACACTGAGGATGAATCTAAGGATGTCATAAATAGATTGTGCTAAAAAAATATATATGATGACATTTTTTGTCCGACTAACAAATATTACAGCTGTAATAGTGGGGTAAAAACAAACAAACAAACAAAAAAAACAACAGGAGTAAAATAAAGCAAAAGTAATGAAAATAAACAGGCCTCTTGAATTGAAGCTATAATCAAGCAATAAGGCATGACATGGTGTGCATTATTGTTGGATACTACACACCACAGGAAGTGAGGCATGAGGTAACACAGAATGCCTTACGCACCTGAGAAGTGCCACAATTCCACAGTTACATAGAAACATGGAACATTGATAATGCTGGTAGATAAAGTTCAAGGGTCCATCCAGTCCACCCAGAAAAAAAAATCCTTCCTATCCAATTGATCTACTGTCTTAAAGGGTATTTAGCATGAGTGCCTATCCCAAACAACTTCCCCTTCCCTAACTTCTCTTTTTGGTGCAACCAGCTCCCTATACCTGTCCTGCCCATTTTTGAACCCATTTATAGTCTCTGCCCCCACAACTTTCACAGGAGATCTCTTCTATGTCTCCACCACCCTCTCAGTGATGTAGAATGTCCTCATCTTTCCTGAGGTTCCCACCAACAGGCCCCCATTTGTGCCGTCTCATTACTGCACTAGTGTTTCTGGTGAACAGGTCCTCGCTGTTCACTTTAATTCCCCTCAGGAACGTATACATCTCTATCATGTCACCCACCCTGCACACCCTGAAGTGCCTCATAGAAAATGGTTCCTCCGATTCACAGTGAGTATTTGTGTCCACATCTGAGCCTTTTGAAAAAACCTGCCTCACATGTTTTGACTACCAAGATTCATCAGTGAAGGTGGTTGTATTACAAGCATTACAATCATGACAAAATTGAGTAACTTTTTTTAAAAGAACCCCCTCCCCACCAAACAAAAGCCTCTGCAGATGGCAGACAACAAAAACGTTTTCTGATGTTTAAACTTATCACCAATATTTTAAAACATTGAGGTCCAATTCTCAGTCTCAGGAAACTGTCACAAAACTGAAGCAAACTGATTTTGCTATAGTTCCTTGGCTTCAAACCTCTTGAGCTATGCTCAGAGGGAGTCTCCAGTAGTGCAGAGCAAAATTAGAAAAATCTTTTATGCCAACTTTTTGCAAAAGTGCACCTTTTTCACATAATTTCATGCAATTTCTCAAACTGAAACTGCATTTAAAATGAAAAGATTGGTTGAAGCTGCATTTTTTTTAGAGATCAAATTAAAAAAAAAAGTGCAGTTTGGAACAAATGATGCCAATTACTGAAATTGTGTATTTTTAAGAACACATCATTTAAAAAAAAATGTACAATCTGGGGGGATATCTGCATTAAAAAAAAATTGGCAGAATTATGCCAGATTTCAATGCAATTTAGCAAAAACTGTGTAAATGTGAAATTTACAATCACATACAATTTCACAAGGGTAATAACAATTTTGCTCAGCACTAGTCCTGGGGGCCTTCTGCACCAATCCATGTCAAAGTGTACTAGTGTGTAGAAGGGGGCAGAGCGAGAATGTAAATGACTTACAATGCCATCCACATAGACAGCTTTCTCTGGCATCCTTTTGAAATGGTTCCAAATACTGCCTAAAAATGCTGGTGGTAGGGAGCCATCAGAGTGCTGCATGAGTGCACATAGACATGACGCCACAAGATCATCATGGTACCTAATCTAAACTTGTTGAGAGTATGAGAACATGGGGGTGGGAGGAGCCACTGGACTACCAGGAGACCAGTCAGGGATTAAAAAACAAAGCGGTCTCATCAAGCAACAAATGGGCCTAAGGTATAGCTTGTGACAGGTGGACATAGTTTACATACCTGATGCCCCATGCATGTTTTTCATGGCACTGCACCATGAGCATACAAGGTATGTGGTAGACACATGCACCATTTCTGTGCACACACCATCTTAGCACTCAGCAACAGCTGGATCTCTTAATTTAAATATTAGTATGTGCTCCAGAAGGGGTCTCCATGCCCGGGCACAGATTTAAGGTTCTCAGTATTCCGATTATTTTTTTTTTTTTATGTTGGTTAAACAGGGCACACTTTACATCTCGTTTCTTGGTATACAAAATGACAACTGGGAAGCAGGTCTATCATTCTTGCATAAAGCATTACCACAGCAGAAAGTTGTATATTACACAAAATAGGCCATTCATTATCTGGCAGTCTTTGTTTTCTGAAGAATAGTTATTTATTTATATTATTTATTTATTGTATTTGTTCATACTTGATGCTTATATTTCTGTTTTAGTTAAAAATGCCATTATGTCTTTAGATAGGTAGACAGCATATTTTTAAATATATGATTCATATTAACATTTACTCAATTCTAAGGTAAACTTGTCTATTCTTTGGTGATATAACCACCCAGAGAACTATCAATGTGTCCCCATAATTCCATACTTTAAATACATAATATTCAGATACAACTGAACATTTATTTAATAACTTCTGTACCCCAATTTTTTACTGAGAACATTTGCATGAAAATTGCATCTTCCTGTCTCAGACTTTATGTCCCTTTTCTGCTTCTCCTCCTGCTTATGTCATAATTCTCTGTGAAATTTTTTTTTTAATTTAATATGTTTTTGGAATCGGGGCTTAGCCGGCCACCATCGGTCCTCTCTTACAATCCCCACAGTTCCACTCCAACATCTATGATCCTGCAAGCACCCTTGCTTTCCCTCCAAGGGTGGGGCAGCCAGTTCCCTGATGGAACTCCAACTATGGTATCAAAAGGCACCCTGGCTTCCCTCCATGGCAGGGCTGCTGGTTTCCCAAAGGACCAACATATGGTACCAGGGTGCAAGGGAACATGGCTTGCTTTATGGGGTGTGGGGCAGGGGGGATATCATCTCGCTGATGGAATCCCTGAGAGGCAGGACATGCAATGCATCCAAGGCAGAAGTGTTGACGTCTGGCCCATCTCCCTCAGAAGCAGGCACCAACAGCTGCATCCCTCCTGGCCTCCACCAGGGGTTAATCACACCCTGGTTACACCCCCTTCCCCCCAGAGGAGGACAGCAGTCGACAGGATTCTCAATCCTCCCCCTCGGCTGGCCCACCAACGTCCCAAGTCTGGATTTGAACCCAGAAAGTCAGCATCGCAGCTGGAAATCCAACCCCTCTGCCTGCAGGCTAGCCTTTCCATGATGGTATCCTGTGATATGGCGTCTCAGGTTGAGTGACTCAAGATGAGTGATTCAAATTGAGCGACTGTGGAAAGGGCAACATACAAATTATAGAGAACCCAGTAAAGGAAAGAGTGTGAAGGCAATAAGGTCTACTATGTGCAGGGAAGGAGAAGTGTGCCATCCACTATAGCATACCACGTCAATGTTAGTAGTCTCAAAGGTAGTTATATAAACATGGGGGGGTGGGGTGCTTATGAAAAGGCAGGTTTACTGTTAGTTGGGTAAATGGTGGTACGAACATACAAACTTACGAATGTGCCAGCAGAAACAGACCATCTGGTCTATCTAAGTCTGCTCGAGTGTGCAGCTAGCACCCCTAGTTTGCAACTGCCCAACCCCTTCCCCTTTATCATCCCACTACCACCCCCACCTTTCCCACTCTCACTCTCCCTTGTTCCCTGTCCCATGCCCTTTTGAAGCTGTTCACAGATTGACATGCTACAACCCATTCTAGTAGTGCATTCCATTTTGCTATCACTGTCTCTGTGAAATAGTGTCACCTCATTTCCCTCCTAAAACTTCCCCCCTCTATTCTTAGCCCATGGCCCTTGGTGTCCCTCCTCTTCCTTAGCTTAAATACCCCATCTGCCCCATCCTTATCAATTCCCCTCAGATATTTGAATGTCTCTATCATGTCCCCCATCCCTTCTATCCTCCAGAGTGTACATGTTGAGGGTCTCCCAGCCTGCTCTCATAGTCTCTCCACTCCATTCCACATATTGTCTTTGTTGCCCTCCTTTGCACCCCCTCCAGTAGCATGATATCATGCTTTAGGTATGGCCTCCAAAACTGCACACAATACTCTAAGTGCGGCCTTACCAGCAACCTGAAGAGGGGCAAGATCACCTCTCTTCACCTGGATGAAAACCCCCTTGCTATGCACCCCAGCATTTTATTTGCTTTTGCAGTCACTCTCCTGCACTGGGCAGTGTTGTTCATGGTCCCTGTTACCATTACACTTAGGTCCTTCTCCTCCTCAGTGATTCTCTGCTTAACCCCCCCAAGCCAGTATGCTCTCCTTGGGTTCTTCACCCCAAAATGCATAACCTTACACTTCTTTGCATTGAACCCCAGTTGCCACCTCTCTGACCACTCCTCTAGCTTGCTTAGGTCCCCCTGCAGCTGCTTTCATCCCTCCCCGCCATCCAACACTGCTCCGATTTTGGTGTCATCAGCGAAAAGACTTACCTTGCTCACCACTCCATGTGCAATGTCTAATATGAAGACCCCAAATAATACTGGCCCCAGCACAGAGCCCTGTGGCACCCCACTCATCACTGGCCTTGGAACTGAGAGCTCACATCTCACCACCACCTCCTGTTGCAGCCTATCAAGTTGGTCTGACAAGACTTCCCTGAAACAAATTCATGCTGCATCACATCCTGGAGGCCACTGTCCTCCAGGTACGACACCAGTCTTTCCTTTAGTATCATTTCCATGAGTTTGCACACTATGGAGGTGAGACTCACCAGACAATAATTACCCAGTTCATCCCTTGGCGCGCTCTTGTGTAATGGTACTACATGTGCCATCCTCCAGTCCAGTGGCACGCATCCTGACTCCAGTGAGGTGCTGTACAGATCCACCAGTGGCTCCGCCAACACCTCCGCTATCTCCCTCAGCACCCTGGGGTGGATACCATCTGCCATTGGTGCCTTGTCTACCTTCAGCGCCCTCCGTCCCTCTAGGACTCTACTTGCCTCAATTCTTCCAACTGTTGCCTCCTCTCCCCCTCTCCCCACCCTCCCAGCCCATGCTGGTAGCAGTCCCCCTTTCCATGAACACTGAGCAAAAGTATTCATTCAGTACTTCTGCCTGCTACTCCCTGTTTCCGTTCCTCCCACTGCTTTTATCCTCACTATTGTCTCCTTGCACTTCTTTTTCTCCCTGATGTATCTGAAAAAGTCTCCCCCGCCCATTAATTCCTCGCTAATCTTAGCCCCCTCTAGGCCTTGGCTTCTCTCACTTTTCTGGTCACCTCCCTGGGCCATCTTGCATAGTCCTCCCTGTCCACTTCCTTCCCCATCCTCCTATACCTTTGGTGCACCACTTGTTTTGCCCTCACCACCTCCACAACCTCGCTGTTCAACCAGCATGGTTTTCATGCTCTGCTTCTCTTACTCTGTGCCTTGGCGCAGGCTTCTGTTCCTCTGTAATCCCCCATTTAATAATATCCCATATTCTCCCAAAGTCCACCCTCCTGAAGTTTACCACCCAAGTAACTGATTTCTCTGGCTCCCTGCACATCGTGATATTAAACCACACCGTTTGGTGATCACTGTTGGCTAGTGGGTCCTCTACCTTTATTTCCCTCACTGCATCCCCATTTGACAATACCAGATCTAAAGTGTTCTTTAGCCTAGTAGGTACGTAACCAACTGTGTCAGGAGACCCTCCTGGATCATGTCCAGGAGCACTTGCTCCCTGGTACTGGAGGTGACCAGAATGCTCCAGTCAACCCCCAGCAAGTTGAAATCCCCCACGATAACTACCTTCCCTTTTCTACATACCTTTTTGATTTGTCCTGCTAATTTCCTGTCAATCTCCTCAGACTGGGACGGCGGCCTGTATACCACCCCAAACCTCAATTTCCTACCCCTTGAATCTAGGAGCTTCAGCAGATTGCCTCTGTTCTCCTTTCTTCTCCCTCATCCCTTGAGCATTTGAGCCCGTCCCTCACATAGACTGCTACCCCATCCCCCTTCCTCTCCTTACTGTCCTTCCTGTATAATTTGTATCCTGGGACTGCCAGATCCCAGTCCTGGTGCTCAGTTGCCACATTTCTGTGACAGCTGCAATATCCACCCTCCACACTGCTAAGAGTGCCTGTAGCTCAGCAGATTTGTTTCCTAGGCTTCTTGCATTCAAGAAGACCACCCTCCATGAGATAGGAAAAGTGGAGTAGTATGTAGGTTGTTGTTCTTCCTGCTGCAGCTGTGGTGTTGCTGTGGTGCATTGGCTTAAGGTGTTTGTTAGGTAGGCAGGTAGATAGTCCATGAGGTAGGAGTATATAGAGTTTGGTTCGATTCCAGGAGTGTGTGTATGTGTGGAGGGGTTGTGGGATAACAGATGGACCAGACACAGAACTTCAAGTTCAACACACAATCTCTGTGTGATGATTATTCAAAATACAGGAGATAACCTTACACAACAGCATATTCCTTCTTTGGTACATCAGTTTGCAGCAACAGACTATGTATGTCCTTTTTCTGCACTTTGCTAGCACCTACTGACACTGATCTCTGTTCTAACTTAGCAGTTGAGATTCAGCCTCCACCCCTATGTGGGCCTTGTTTGCTTGGGTGGTGGGAGCTCAAATAAAAAACCAAAAAAACAAGCTAAAGACAAAGAACCTCAATGTAGAAGCACTGAAACATGGGTTACCCCAAAGAACATTAACAATAAATCAAGTTTCAAAGAAACACATCACACATACTTCCATAATGCAAAGCATCATAGGATGTATGCAAATCACCATGAAATTTCAGACTTGTTCAGTTTACAGCAATTTACATGCATTTTAAATAGCACAACTAACTTAATTTTTATAATAGTCACCTAGTACTTTTTACCATTATCAAAAACACCTTGTGCCATGGTATTTTCAACATTTACAGGTTTCATAAACATAATGCATATACATCAATGTATTTTATGACATCGTGCTATTGCATACTAAATCCAACAATGAGGAACACAGCCTGTTGTTTTACATCAGCTCAGGTGTCACCACAATAACCTTCCTCTACGAGGACCTGAGAGAGAAAAGGAAAATTAAAGAAGATACTATAGCATAGTCAAGAAAGAGGAGGGGGCGCCTATAGGTGGCCAACCTTATGGACTAGAAATTGTAAAGGACAGATTAGGCTAAGAAACAGAAGAACTGCTGCAACAGATTTAAGAAAAGGTCAGTCCTCAAGAGTGGCAGGAGCTCCCTGTCACAGTGTGTGTGTGTGTGTGTGTGTGTGTGTGTGTGTGTGTGTCTGTGTGTCTGTGTGTCTCTGTGTCTCTGTGTCTGTGTGTGTTGGGAGATTTGTGTGTTCCCTTGCTGGACATCTGCTACTTCCTTGCAGTTCTGTGCATTTTCTGCCTCATTCTGTCTGCTGTATACCTGCTCCTACACTGTGGTTTTCATTCTCGCTCCTGCAACCTGGTCCTGTGTGAGACACCTGCGGTGTCTCCCCTTCTGCCCCTGCTTTCTCTGCTACCTCCAGTTTCATTTTCCATTTTGTCTCTCCCTGCCTCCCTTCATCTGAGTCCCTTACCATACCCCCCTGCACTTGTCTGCCCTCACTCACACTGCCTCCAGTTATACTCTCACCTTATTCTTCTTCTGTCCTCCACAGGATTCTGTGTATTTAGCAAGCCGCCAGAGACAGACCAGGGTTGCGAAGGCACCACTCTAAGCCCTCCCCCTTTCACTTACAGCTGCTGCACAGGTACAGAGTTCTGTGTGTGCTCTGGGTGTTTCGGAATGGGTACTGGATACTGGGTTGGTGCACGTAGTGGGTGTGATTCACTTTGGTGTTTTTTTTAATTTGGATTTTTGGTTTGCTAGTTTGTTAGTCGCTGTTAATTATGTGGGCTGTTTGTGGTGTCACCATTCTGTATTCACCCTTATTCCTCTCTCTCTGTTTTGTATTTACCTTTATCACATGGAATCTCTGTGATATCTTAATCTTATGCTAGAGAAAAGATTATGTCAAACACAGAAGACCATGACTTTGGGGGGTGCTAGAGGATGGGGTAAAGTCTGAGACATAAAGATCTTATTTTCTTGTGAATGTTGTCAGCAATACAAAGGGCCACAAGTGCAGAAATTTATGAAATGTAATAATCGTCTTAATGTTTTATTTTTAAAAGCATCCACGGATGCTGGAAAAATGCTTTAAAATTTATTAGCCTAAAATGTTATTGCTCTATAACTGTAATAGCAGGTCTGAGTTGGCGCTGGATATTATTTTGAACATAAAAGCACATCTTATTGTAGAAAGGACCTGAAATTGCAATAGCATGACAGAAGCTGTCAGTATATGTAATAAATATCAAAAAACATCCCAATGGGCCTTTAGAGTGCACTCAAGTTTAATGGAAGATAAACTCGTGGATACTTTACCAACTATGGCTGCCAGCCAACAAGGAACAGGAAAATTATTTAACAGAAGACTAAGTACATGGAACCATTACAGTGCTGGAGGTTAAATGAAATGCATGTTTATAGCAAAATGCATTTCGTGGGCAGTGTGCAACTGTGTCCAGATGTAGGATGTGTTGAACATGTTTCAAGAAACAGTGACAGTGACATAGTAACATAGTGATTTAAGGCAGGCTGGGACCCAAGGTCTGTTATATCTGCCCCACCCTCTTCATAAGTGAGTACCAAACTCATCAGCAGAATGCAGTACACTGTTATAGGAAGACTGCAAAAATATGGAAAGCATCTCCCATATACTAATGTGTGTTGCGTTTGAATGATTCATTTTCAGTATTGCATAAGCAGTTTGCCCCCAGCATATACCCAATCCCCAGCAAAGTCATTTCTGTTGCAATGGGAATTTTAGTCCTCTGAAATATAGAATTATTCTCACTGTGTTTTTTTTTTTTTGTCGGATGTTAATTTAAAGAGAACAGCAACGATGTTTGCATTCTGGCAAGATCAGTTGACTCAGGATTGTTTAACAGAACTTGACTTTAATCATAGACTGAACAGTTACCCCAGCCTAATTTTTTAGGCATTTGAACCTCTTTCAGTCCTGCTGGGAAGACAGATGCCTTGCAGTGAAATATTTAACATTTTACCAATAAGTTCCCAAATCCCCGCACCCCCAACCCCCACATAGTTGCCCTCAGTACAGTAAGTATGAGGACACATTTCTGGGTTTCATTATCATTTTTATTTTGCACTGATTTTTTTGTCATGCTTGTGCAATGAAGCTGCACACATTATAATGCTACTGTGTATACATAGTTGGGCAAGAAGGAGTCACCTCTGTAGACCTGCTGCAACCTTCACTGCTTTGTAGCAAAAATCCACTTCATGTTCGGTGTCAGTGTCAACAACACATTTTGTATCTGCGATTTTTTTAATTGGAGTGTGTGATGAAATATGCATAATTATATGTGCAATTTAAAAATGATTCTGTTTGTAACATATGCCAGCTTTACTCATACAAGCTGAAACTATTTTATATCACTCCTCGGGGGGGTCAGTATTGTTTAATATAACAAATATTAAAGTAATTTTCCATTTGTGTGTTTACCTCTTATACCCTTTATTACATTTAAACAAGCCAGCACTTTGTTCTGGTGTATCATTAGTTACTGCTAAAATGCTCTGTAGTTTCTTATGTAATTATGTGAACAATAGTTTTTCAATTCTAGGTCCGAAGGCTCTCTTCCTTCCCCTGATGGCTTTTCTGTAGTTGGAGTTGAAGCAAGACTGTAATAAGTGCACCTGACTAGATTAGTACATTACTAACCCAGCCGCTATCCCCACCATAGGGTTAGGATGTGTCTGTGTAGCACAACTTAGCTATGCTAAAACACTGTCAGGGGGAGGAGAGAAACCTTTGGTCATCATCACCATGCTGCTTCAGTCAACAGAGAGCCTGATAAATTTACCTACAGTGACTCTCAAAACAAAGGTAGAGGATGGAATTTGTTAGCTGCATGGGTGGGGGGGGGGTTGGTAAGATAGCCACAAATCTGGTCTAACAAGAAGTAGCTTCATATCTGGGTGGGAAAGAAGAGGAAGGGGAAGGTGACGATCTGAAGGGTTGGCAATTGTGGCAACAGAAGTGGGGTTAACCTCTCAGGGGACCTACCACTGGCTTTAGGGCATGTTTCATGCCCTCAACTTTCTTCCATTGGATCAGAGGTAAGTCGAATGTCAGAGACTGTTTCGGGATAACGGAGATTTTCTTTTGCAGATAGGGTGCTTTGTTGGAGGTTGGAGGTGCCAAATTGAAATTGGCCATAGATAATGTCTGATTCTATCAGTTACGTTAGATAGTTACTATACAAAATATTTCAAACCATGTAGACCCTAGCTGTTCAATCCTATAATGAATCAAATGTATTTCAGGAAATGGGAGCCCTGTGATGCACTGTGACTCCCATATGTTACTGTCATTGTTGCTCTCTTCTTTTAGCTTAATGTGAAACTGTATTAGATTTGGGTGCATCGTCCTTTTATTTTGTTGTAAAAACATTTTATTTTTACAGCGCAATTTCTTTCTTAATAGTGTTGCAGTTTACTTTCTAAAGCTTGAATTACTTTCATTTTTCCCAGAGATAATTATTTCCCATAGTGATATAGGGGGTAAAGGTAGGAGAAGACCAGCGACTTGGGACAATACCAGTTACTGACACTGTAGTGCAGTATGACTGAGGAAGGTGCTGCACTGGTGAGGTACCATGCTTCAGATGAGACATTAAGCCTAGGTCCCTTCTGCCCAGTTCTAGTCATGGTCTAGGAGGAAGTGAAGATCCTGTGGCACTCATTGCTGAAGAGAATGGGGATTCTCAGGGGTCATGGCCAACATTCCCCCATCAGTAAAATCACTACATGTAAGCCACCCACCAGGATATACCTGGAAATGATCTAGCAGTGCCTTTTCTGCTCAAAAATGATAGTATATGTATAGATATATTATAGGGTAGCAGGGTTGCACCCCTACAGTTAGGGTTGTACAGGCACTTCAATGTTAAACCACAGTTTTTGCACTTTAATACCTTCACAGTCATTCATCAGATTTGCACAAAATTTTGCATGTGCAGTCTCGCATGGCAAATCTCTGGATGTACCAAGTTTTGTTCAGGTCACATGTACAGATTCCGAGATACAGATAGTGCAAAAAGTGAATTTTGGGGGATTTTTTTCCCTTTGGTTTGAATGGGATTTCTGTCAACTTGGCAAGCATGCAGACAGCTTCGAAATTTGGTCTGAAATGTTCTGGGTAGAAAGGGATTAGCCCACAGATGTGTCTTTTGCTTGTTTGGTGAAAAAAATATTAATACGTTCCAAAGTTATTTCATTTTGAAATTTTGAATAACTGATTCTGAGCATGCTCAGTGAGCACCATAAAATAGCTGTATGAAACGAAAAAATAATTCTTTTTTTCATATTGACATCATCCTTTTTCATTTGGGGAAAATTCTTTTTCATTTGGCTGCTATCTTGTTTTCAGTTTTTACCTGAAATTCAAATTTAAAAAGCATGCACAATAACATTCTGTAGTATAGTCAGCACATGTATGTTGCTTATCTGGACCCCGTTAACTAGATTCTGCAGTTAACTGTTGAGCAAATTGCCTGACATTTTTTTTTTTCTATATTTAAAATCTTTTTTTGTCACTCGCTTATTACGATAAAGATTCTTCTATTTATCCGATGGTTCCTGATCCCCTTATTGTTTTATGTCATCTGGCCTAGCTGGCAGACTGTTTAGAATTTGGGCCTGAAAATTTCAGGGTAAAAAGGAGCTGGGGTACAGATGTGCCTTTTGCTGGTTTGGTGAAAAAATATTAATCCTTTCTCCACTTAGTGATGTTTCTTTGAACTTTTAAATCTTTGTTTCATAAGTTGTGATATGAAAAAAGATTATTTTTCATATGACGACTCTTGGAAAAAGATTTTTTTGTCAGGAAAGTATTCTTTTTCCCTGCCGGCATGTTTTCTCTGGTATCTAATGGCACTCCCCACTCCTTGTGCTTATGTTTAATTTTCCCTGGTGTCTAGTGACACCCCACACTCTCCCATTGCCATCCCTCATTTTCCCTGGTGTCTAGTGGCACCCCCAGCCATCCAATTGCTCTCCCCTTAACCATGTTGTATTTCCTTGGTATCTAGAGACATCTCCCACCCTTCAATCACTGTTTCCTTAAGTTTTTATATTTTCCTGGCATCTAGTGGCACCCCCCACCCTCTGAACCTGGTCCCCATCATTACTATATTTCCTGGTGTCTAATGGGACCCCCCTCACCCTCCAAACCAGTCTCCATTATTATTTATTTTATCCCTAGTGTCTAGTGGTACCCCCCCACCCTTCAATGGCTGTTCCCTGTTATATTTCATATCCCTGTTGTCTAGTGGCACCCCCTCCCCGATCATTGTACAGCTGGAATAAAGAAAATAGTCCCTCTATTATTTTTTTTTACCTGCAAGGAAGAATACTGTCCCTCACCAATCTGACCTCCACTTCCCTCTCAGCACTCACCACCCCACACCCCCTAGTATACTCCCACACATCCTCACTCACCTGAACAGGCACCAGGGTGAAGATCTGTCTCCCATGGAAGACACGTCTTGCTGCTGGAACCACCAACTGCGACATTAGAAACCATATATGATCATGGCACAGTGTTGTTCAGGGTTAGAATGGAAAAAGAAGCATTCCACACTAAAATGAGGGTCCTGGATTTCAAGAAGGCAGATTTTAGAAGAATGGGTGAGTGCATTAGGAGAGCACTGACACAGATAGGAAATGAGGATGGGGTAGAGGAAAGGTGGACAAAAATTAGGAAGGCCATAGAGGAAGAAAGAAACCAATGCATAACGTAGATTAAAAAGAACAGGAGAAGGAGGAGACCACTACGGTTCTCCAAAGAAGTAGCAGCAAAAGTTAGGGGAAAAAGCTTGGCTTTCGAGAAGTATAAAGTAATCCAGATGGCACAGGGAAGAATATCAGGAGAAACTGAGGGAGGCAGTAAAAGTTTGTAGGAGCACTAAAGCACAAACTGAGGAGAATTTATTTATTTTTTATTTATTTTGAAATCTTGGATAACACCAGTGAGCGGATGCTCGTTAATTGATTCCACATCAGTTAACAAGTACAGAGTGATACATAAACATTCAAATACAGAGTGGTTCGGTAGCAAATATACAAACATGTTACGGTACAATAATATAGATAAAGTTCATGGTTACACTATATTGAGGCATTTTGCAAAGTATGCACGTGTCAAGGAGAGATAAAAATCAGTAGAGTAGACAGAGGGGGGAGGAGAAGGGGGAGAAAATGGAGAGGTAAGGGTAAGAGGAAGGGGTGGGTGGGGAAGGATGTGGAGGGGTAGGGGTTGGGAAGAGAGGTGGGAGGGCATGAAAGCACCATGGGAGAGGAGGTGGGTCAGTGAAGTGCAAGATCGAGGCTACCAGTGAATTTAGCCAGGATAGTGAAGCTGGGGATAAAACATTTTACAAATACATTAGCAAAAAGAGAAATAACAAAGCAGGGATAGTCAGACTTAAGGGTGGGGGAGGGTGGAGGAGGACGAGAAGAAGACAGACATACTGAACAAGTACTTTTGTTCAGTATTTACAAAAGAAGGAGTGGGAAATGGACTGCAGGTAAAGAATAAATGAACTGCCAGAGGGGAAGTAGACACAAGCTCTTTTTCAGAATAGAGGATACTCAGAGAACTTGAGAATTTAAGTAAGCAATAATACCCTTCAGGGTGGGTGGTATTGACTAATACCAGACCGCCCAGGGGAGTAATGAGACCTGACACCGCACACCGAGGGCCTTATAGCCCCTGGAAGATCCAGCATTGCCCACACCACCCATCCTGGAGGTTATTATTGTGCTTAGAAAATGGGTTACATGTAAAGTTTTTTTTTTTTGCAATATTTAAGAATAAAAAGAAAATGATAAAAAAAAAGATTAAAAGTTAACTTAAAGTTGCTTTTTAGTAAAGTAGTCCCACCACTGCTGCTATCCTTACCATTACATATCACTAGAGGACAGTGCAGCCTTTTACAGTTGTATTGTCTTCCTACTACTATGTACAGCATGTACCTCCTTGGCTCTTGAATCATCACCCTGCCCCCCCTTCCATGAATTTACTTGGATTCTGTTTTTTTTTTTTTTTGTTAATGAGACCACAGTTTAAACCCTCATCAAGCTTTCTTGTAGTTTGGGACTCTGGCGCATGATCGGGGAGACTGTGTATATGAAAAGAGAGGTAATAGATTTAACAGGACTTCATTTTCATTGAAAGAAATAATAATAAAAAAACTCTGCTTTTGTTTCACCTTTTTATTATTATTATTTCAATCTTTCATTCGGGGTACTTTGCAAGCATGGTCCCTTCTCAAAAGGAGCAGTAGTGTGCAAAGGAGTTGCTGCTCACAGTGTAGTGCGACTTTCCCACACTTTTTATTTCTGTTGTGTGTTATGAGAGGAGTACACAAAAGAGCATAGTAGAGTGAAGTAAGAAAAAAAAAGTTAGTGCTTTCTGCCAGAATGGCGCTGTATTTGTAGTTTTCCTAGCTGCTGAATGGGAGTCACATGCAGCCCTTATGAAAGCCTCACTTCCCACCATAAAGCCGATTGGACTGAAGGTTTCATTTTTCTTTGCTTTCCTTGTTTATTATTATTTTTTCTTGTGTGTGGCTGGTGTTTATTTACTGTGCATAAGAGAAATAGGACAAGACTGGAATAATAAGAGAGAGAGAGAGAGAGAGAGAGAGAGAGATGGAAGGGGACTTGGCAAGCTGCCAACTCGCTCGCTAAGCTAGAGAAAAAAATGGTGGCTGGCCACTTTGAATATTCGGGGTACACCTGGATACACTAAGTAATGAGGCACCCCAAAGTGGGACTTGTTTTTCACCGGATATCTATTGAAAAATACATGCATGCCTGACCATGGCTTTCAGCCAGTCAGGATGCATTATTTTTCAAGCCCATTTTTCTAAAAGTGGATAATGCAACAGGGCCAGATGGGGTGCACCCAAGGATACTGAAGGAGCTGAGGGGAGCTATCTGCTCCCCTGGCAGTCCTCTTCAACCAATCATTAGAAATGGGGGAAATACCAAGGTGCTGGAGCAGGGTGAGTGTATTACCAATTCACAAAAGTGGGAATAAGGAGGAGACAGGGAACTATAGACCTGTAAGCCTGACATCAGTAGTAGGGAAGATTATGGAGACATTAATAAAATGAAGGATGGCCATGCTGGTGACCCGGGTTCATTAGCAAGCTCGGGCTGCTGGGGGTCAGCAGGGGAGGGAGAGGATGGAGCGTCCGTAGGACAGCTCTCCTCTCCCATGGAGGGATGGGACACAGTGACTGGCATAACCTGACACCTAGCGAAGGCCAAGCATTGGCACATCTGGTCTTGTATAGAAGGGGTCAGTAGGCAGAGCAGCCGGAGGGCATGTGATGTGCGGACGAGTGTGTGGCGTGCTCCCTGCCAGTATTGCACATTCCACCTCCAGAAGGTAGAACAAGGAAATAGGAGCACCCCAGTCACAATGGTTTGATGGCCGTCTGATGGAACCTGCGCCAGCTCTGGGAGGGGATCACCAAGTGTGGATCTGGATTAGTGGAGGAGTTGGTCGACCACTACCACCCTGCCATGGGGGGTAAGCCACGGGGTAATTGGGTGATTGCCCTTAGTAGAGACCGGCATGAGTCAGACAGCGGCTGGAGGATAAGGATGCGCAGACAACAGGGCCGACTAGGGGTCCCAGGGGAGAAATAATCAGAAGAAAAAAATAAAATAAAATAAAACAAAGGATGATTAAGTGACTGTCCAAAAATGGGTTGCAGGATGCAAGACAGCATGGTTTCACAGGGGGAAGGGAGATCATGCCAAACAAACCTAATTGAATTCTTCAACTGGATGACAAAAGTAGTGGATTTGGAGGGGGGTTGATGTGGCCTGTTTCAGGAAGGCCTTTGACACTGTCCCACACAGAAGATTAGTAAACAAACTGAGCAGTCTCAGAGTGGGGTCAAAACTGGTAAAGTGGGTACAAAACTGGCTGAGAAACAGGAGCCAGTGCATAATTGTAAATAGGGCAAGTTCAGAGGAGGGGGAAGTGACAAGTGGGGTACCACAAGGGTCAGTTCTGTGACCATTACTGTTCAGTGTCTTCATTAGTGACATCACAGAGGGACTGGAAGGGATGGTATGCCTATTTGCAGATAACACCAAGATCTGCAACAGGGTAGACACACCAAAGGGGGTAGACAGAATGAGGAAGGACTTGAAAAGTCTAGAGGAATTGTCAAAGGTATGTTAGCTAGGACTGAATGATAAAAAATGTAGAATTATGTATATAGAACACAATAACCCAATGGCAATGTACCAACTAGGGGGAGAGGAGGTGGTAACAACTAAACAGGAAAGAGACCTGGGGGTCATCATAACAGATGACCTTAAAGTGGCAAGTCAGTGTGAAAGGGCAGTAGGGAAAGCAAAAAGGATGCTGGGTTGCATAGGGAGGGGTATAACAAGTAGAAAGAGAGCGGTAATATTGACCCTATATAGGTTATTTGTGAGGCCACACCTGGAGTACTGTGTCCAGTTCTGGAGGCCCCACCTGAAGAAGGACATTGATCAGGTGGAGCTGGTGCAGAGAAGGGCTACCAAAATGGTCCAGGGCATGCATCAGGAAAGCTATGAGGAGAGACTCAGGGACTTAAATATGTATTCACTACAGGTTAGAAGGGAGAGGGGGGACATAATAAAGGCATTCAGATACATCAAGGGAATAAATAAAGTACAGGAGGGCAGCATTCTACAAAAAAGGAGATGCACAAAGATAAGGGGTCATGGTATGAGGCTGGAATGGGGGAGACTCAGAGGAAATGTGAGGAAGTACTTCTTCTCGGAAAGAGTGGTGAAAGCCTGGGACAAGCTACTGGTGGAAGTGGTGGGCAGCACCGTTGAGTTCTTCAAGCACACATGGGATAGGCGCAGAGGCCTCTTGGAGTCTGGAATGGTGGGGGAAGCAAGGTCACAGGTCGGTCAGGATCTGTGGTACAGAAGTAGGAACTATACTTGTAACTAGAGCAGACTGGATGGACCATGGGGTCCTTTTTCTGCCTATCTCTACTATGTCACTATGTAATTATGTAACCATGTTACATAAATGGGGTTCAGTGTATTTCAATGGGGTTTTCAATTTTGATGTATAACTTACCCATTTTTGCATATTTTGACCTCAAATTTTCAACATGGACTTTTTGGGACCTCACCTCATAAACTGCCAGTGACATTGTGCAAATTCGGCCAGAAAAGTGATTTCATGGTTGGTTTTCAAAATTACCTTTCAACTGGGATTTGAAAATTTTCAGACCCTGTTCATGAGGCCTATGTTGACATTTTGGGGTCAAAGTATGTAAAAATGCCAACTTACACACATACATTGAAATTTTGTTACGCTCCCTTGTAACTCTAGCAATTTTAAATATTTTGACTCAAAAATGTCAACATACCAATCTTTTTACACTACCTCATAAACATGACAGCTGTCATTTTTCAAACCCCGGTCAAACTGTGTTTTCATACCTGTGGCACGTAATGGCAATGCAGTGGCACGTAAAGACGTTTTGGCAGGGGTTTTAAAATGTTCATTTCTGGATTCATGACGTGGGGTAATAACAAGGCTATGCTGACAGTTTGGTTGCTGTTTTGGCTGAAATGCTTCCACGGCAACATATATGTAGGCATCTAAGGAGGAATGAGAGCACAGAGGGCTCCGCGCTCCCAGAGATAAATGTGGATACAATTACACTATCTCAAAAAGTAAGGAAATTCTTTGCAAAAACTTTGTTAATGTACTAGTTAGGCTGAAGTGACAAAAGTAGGGAAATGTGGCATTAGAGTTTCTAACCCTAACACCCCACCCCACCCTGCAGGCAGCAACAGGCATGGGGTGTGAGTTGGGGTTGTCACCTGTTGCTGCCTGCAGGGTGGGGGTGGTGTTAGGGTTGGAAGCCCTAATGCCACATTTCCTACTTTGTTGCTTCAGTCCTAACT
The DNA here is from genome assembly GCA_016271365.2 of Neoceratodus forsteri. Taxonomy (NCBI): domain Eukaryota; kingdom Metazoa; phylum Chordata; order Ceratodontiformes; family Ceratodontidae; genus Neoceratodus; species Neoceratodus forsteri. Next base: position 132,940,624 of record JADMNL010000025.1, read on the forward strand.
AGTGCACAAAATTGTCATAATGAATATAGAAATGGGTAGTGCCCTCATAGTTAGGTTGTACAATGACTTCATATGTTAAATTCCAATTTTTCACCTGAATAACTTTGGCATTATATGATGAAACAGCTCAAAATGTAGCTTGCATGGTCATTGTGTCAGTATCTCAAAAGGTGGAACGTTTTGTAATGGCATCTTGTATGGTTTTTGAGATACGGCGAGGTAAAAAGCATAAAACTGCCCTGTTTTTTCCCTATATATAACATGAGATTTTTTGCTCTCATCTACAGCCTAGAAATTTTCAGCAATGATGGGGCCTGTGCCAAGGGTGTGTCTTTGGATAGTTTGGTAAAAAGATATCTCACCATTTTTTAATTTTAACGTTTTTTGTGATAGCAGCTACACAGGCAGGTTATTGAAAACCATTCGAACTGTTATCTCCGAAGGATTTGTTGAGAGCAATACTGTTCATGCCGTCAGCCATCTTGTTTTTTATTTCTCTGTTTTAAAACTGCTTTTCCAAATAAGTACTGTTTGGCAATTAATGAACAAGACCTGTATTTAGTCTCCATTACATACTTTTTTGGTTTTTTGTCTTATTATTGTGAAATGTACAGTACAGTGGAAATGTTTGTTTTTGTGAGGAGAATCATTTTGCCCATCACTCAATAATCTACGGATAGTTTGAACGTTAAATAACCATTCGAACATTTTAATAGTTCAAACTTTACTGTTCGATCTGAAAATACATCTAACAGTAAAGTTCAATAATACATCTAATGATTCCTCTCCTCCCCCCAAAACACACATTTGATCATTATACATTGTAGATATTTAATTCCCTGGTGTCTAGTGGCCCCCCTCTCCCCGATCTCTGTGCCGGTAATATACTGTAGAATAGACAATAAGTGATACAGTTTATTTTGAGCTTTTTTGTTCATGGGGTAATCACGCTAAACTTTTATCCGTGCGGCGGGTACAGACAAGTATTAAAATCACAGTATATACAAATGCACTCCTGCCCACCAGAGTGACAGAACAAATAAACTGCAAACTCAAAATATTTTTTTTCCCCTATCCCAGTCACTTGTGGCTTACATTTCAAGCACAGCAGCACCCTCTCTATCTCCTTATGCTCCACAACACCCAGTGTGCTCTCCCTATGCTGACACCCAACACCCAATGTGCTCACTCCTTCAATATTGTGCTTGCACATCTGTGTGAGCAAAAACTGCAGGAAACCTTTTCAACTTAAAAAAAAAACTGCCACAAAACAAAATCCTGTGTCCCCACTGAACGGTGTGAGCACATCAGACTCACCACTTTCCCGCCCGCTTACTATGATTTGCTGACCTGGGATGCTGATGGTTATTAAGGGTGGGTGGGGACACAGTATACACAAATGTGTTCACATCCACCAAAGTGACAGGACAAATAAACTGCAAACTCTAAATATTTTTTCCCCTCTCCTGGTCACTTGGGGCTTACATTGCAAATAGAGTAGTGCTCACTCTCTCTCTCTCCCTGTGCTGACACACAACACCCACTGTGCTCACTCCTCCAATATTGCACTCACTCATCTGTATGATCAAAAACTGCAGGTAATCTTTTTAATGTAAAATATATATATATATATATAAAATTGCCACAAAACAGAACCCTGTGTCTTCACTGAAGCATGCGCAGCAGCAGACTCACCACTGTCCTGCTCGCTTGCTAAGACATGCCACTTTCTTTTTGGATCTGATTCTGCCCTTCTGACTTGGGATGCTGACAGCGATCGAGGGTGGGTGGGGACATGGTGCATTTATTTCACTTGGTGCCAGCACACCAAAGCCACATCAACAAACAGGTAGCACACCTCAACAATACCAGTTGTTTTCCTGGTGTCTAGTGGCGCACCCCATACCTCATTGTTTTAGTATTTTGACAATAAATACTATTCCCGGGTGTCTAATGGAACCCCCTCCCTTCCTGATAACTGTCCTCATTATGTTGTTGTCCTGGTGTCTTGTGACACCCCTCTCCCCAATTGCTGTCCCCGTAGTCCTGTTTCTTTCCCTGATGTCTAGTGGTACCCTTCCCCAATCCCTGTCCCCATAATCTTCTTTTCCTGGTGTCTAGTGGCACCCTCCCATCCCAGATCTCATACCTGCAAAAAAGAACATGGTCCTCAAAGTTTTTTAAACCTGCACAAAGAAAAGGTCCCTCGCCAATCTGTCCCCTTCCCCACCCCTACCTCCCACTCAGCACTCACCACCCCACATCCCCCAGTACATCCCACACACCCTCACTCACCTGAGCAGGTTCCAGGTTCGAGATCTGCTCTCCAATCAAAGATACATCTTGCTGCTGAAACTGATGATTGCAATATGAGAAACTAACGTAAATGTGGTTCAACGTATTTCATGGGTTTCATAGGTTTTATTCAAGCCGAAGATAGAAAATCTACCCTATTAGGCTTGCCATCCATTTTTTTTTTTAAAAAGAAACTTACTATCTCCAAAATATAAATCTACCCCGTTTTTGAATTAGTTCATTGTGGGACTGCTAACAATTTTAGTCGGTAAGTTGGTGTCTAGTGGTGCCCCCCCATACCTCATTGTTTTAGTATTTTGACAATAAATACTATTCCCCCAATGGGGGGGTTCTACTTTTATGCATAACTTAGCAATTTTTTGACATTTTGACCCTACATTTTTTACATGGCCTTCTGAGGACTCCACCCCATGAACAATATGAGTGTTGTTATGCAACTCCCACCTTGCGTAATGACAGTTCACTGCACTTTCGCTACGCAAGCTCATAACTTCAGACATTTTAAACATTTTGACCCCAAATGTTCAACATAGACTTATTACCTCATCTCATGTATGTCACAGCTGTTATTTTTCAAGTACCGGCCAAAATGTGTTTTCGCACCTATGGCCCAGAATGATGTTGCAGTTGCATGGAATTACTTTTTGGTTGGGATTCAATTATTTACTGTAACAGGTACATGAGGTGGGGTAATAAGATGGCTATGCTGACAATTTGTTAATTGTTGTCCTATAAATGGAAGCACATGGCTCTTCCAATGTGACATACATATATGCATCTATGGAGGGATGACCCTGTGCTCCCACAGGCAAATAAAGATATGATTACCCTAGCTCAAAAACTATACATGGATGGGGGTGCAGGGCCCAGAGGGTCCTGCACTCCCAAAGGCAAACAAGGCTCTGAGTACACTATCTCAAAAAGTAAGTGATTTTTCAGGTGGTACAACTGTTAGCATAAAGCATAAAGTCTTGTGGTATCCAATTTCTTCTGAAGGATTCCTCCGCTGGAACTAGATCATCTTCAGGGACACCAGATAATCATTACTGACTTTTCCTGGAAAAGAAACAAATATAATGTCTCTTATTAATCCTAGGTGTTAAGCAGATTATTATTATTTTCCAAGATTCTGGTATTGTTTATAATGGACTCAGGTGGCTGAATGGATTGTAATTGGTATGAATTGTAATACCTATATAAATGTATGTATAGATTTGTAATGGGATGCTGCTTTCAATAAAAAGATAAGTAAAAAAAAGTAAAGAAATTCATTGCAAAAAACAATGTTAATGTATCAGTTAGGGTTCAGGATCAAGTGCAAAAAGTAGAGAAATATGACATTAGGGTTTTCAACCCTAACACCCCACCACCCTGGAGGCAGCAAATCAGGCATGCCATGGGGTTGTCAAACTGAACGCTCACCCCATTTTCATTCAGTGTACACATCTACATTTGTTTAGTGATGGAATGGGGTAAGCGTTAGGTTTAACAATCCCATGGCACTCCTAATTTGATGCTTCCAGTAGTGGTGGGGTGTTGGGTTGAAAACTCCTGATGTCATATTTCCCTTTTGTGCTTTATTTATAATGCATTTTTTGCAATGAATATATATATATATTTTATATATATATATATATATATATATAATTAATTGCAAAATCTTCATTCAGTTAGGGTGGATAGCACAGTGACAAAAGTTTGGAAATTTGATGTTAGTGTTACCACCCCAACCACCCCATCCCACCCACTCTCCACACACAGATGACAGGGTATGCCATGGGGTCATCAGCCCAACTCTCCCAACTCTCACCCCATTCCATGTGTAAACAAGCTGACATGCTACAGTATAGGAGAATAGGTGAGAGTTAGACCTGATGACCCCATGGCATGCCCCAATGTCTGTTGGTGTGTGGAGGTGGAGAGTAGATGTGGTAACTCTAACATCAAACTTACAAACTTTTGTCACTGTGCTATCAACCCTAACTGATGCATTAACAAAGTTTTTTGCAATGAATTTCCCTTCTTTTTCAGAAAGTCTAATGTAACTGGTAACTGGTATGTGTTTGTGGGAGCGGGGTCCCCGGGGCCCTGCACTCCCTTTACATTACCCACTTTGTACCTAATGGTATGTGTATGTGGGAGCATGGGCCCTCTGGGCCCTGCGTTCCCATTTACACATAAGTACAGAGCCATACAACAGCCCTATAGTACTGAAAAGGAACCCTTGTAACACTAATTTGGCAATACCTCAGTAACCATAGCAACTATGAAAAAAATTCCACTGCAGTTGTGATCATGACTACAAAACCTCCACACAGGCTTTGTTCACTTGAAGGTGGATTATGCAGCTGACAGAGAAAAATCCATATCTTGAATCGTTTCCAAGATACAGGTGCTGAAAGGCACCACGGGTGCTGCAGTGTTATCCTATGGGACATTTCTCAACTTCGGAATTCTGTAACTATGGGAACACTAAATTGTTTGGGACAAAACCACCAAAGGGCACATCTTTGGGACCAGGGCTTGCCACTTTGCAAATCGCAGCCCAAAAGCCCCAACCGTTTTGGTGCAGTGCGGTGGCAAAAAATTGCTGTTTTTTGCTGCAGTAGTGTTGCAAATTGCAACACTTTTGCAAAAAGTTGCAAAAGAACGGACATGACACTTTAGTGATTTATGAAAGTGTTGCATCCATTCTGTCGCAATTTGTGATACTACGGGGAGCTGATCGCAGAAAAGGCGTTTCTGGTTGGGAGGAGTCCCCCAAAAAAACAGATGTGCTGTGCTCCTCAGGGCCGACTAGGTAAACACAACTGTCAGTGTTTACCTAAGGGGTCCCAAATTTAAACGCCAGCCATTTTTCTCTCTTGATAACTGAAAACAAGATGGCCACCGCATGACTGTAAAAGGGCCATTTGTGACAGTAAAATGTAGTGGCTGCAGCTTTCGAGAGGCACACATATTTTTTTCCCATTGACTATAATGAAAAAAACACAATTTAAATAACTTTTGATCAGATTAATATTTTTTCACCAAATCTTCAAAAGGCACGTCAGGGATCCAGACTGCATCTTCTCGGAAGATTTCAGATCAGACAGATAAATGGTTTGGGCTGTAGCCCTGAGCAAAGAAACGTGCAAAACCCCCATTTTTGCGCATTGTTTGGTTGTTTGGCACTCTACAGCTCCGCAACTGCTCATCCGATCATAACACAACTTGCAGGATCCAGAGATCTGTGGAGCACCACTGTGCATGCACAATTTCAGGCAAATCTGTCATACAGTTGCAAAGATGTTAAAGTGCAAAGGTTAGGATTTAACATACACCTCAAATATTACTTACTGCAACACCTGGACAGGCTATTGCTTTAAGTAATATTTGAGGCGTCAAATCCCCCAGGGAAGCAATAAAATCAGCATGATAAGCTACTGCCAAAGCTGCTTATATAAAAGTAGTAGTGGGAGTGACATCACTAAATGGGTATAATACCCATGAACACTTGTGCCCGCTCCATCTGGTCCCCTCCACACTTCCGCGTTCAGCCGAAAGTTTCAGTGCTTTATTAAATTTAAACCTGTTTATGAAAAATAATGCTGATTGCAACCATGGACTCCCACAAAAGAACTGCAAGATATATGAGGACAGGAGGGGGCTGCATCACTATTTTTCAGGTCACCTTTAAACTAGAGCCCTTTGACTCAGGATGTAGTGAGTCCGGAGGTGTTCATGATCTCTGGGTCACTGCCTCCACTGCAACCACTTTGGTTTCTGGATAAGTGGTGGATTCCGCTCAGGAGGGAAAGTGGGGGGGTTAGGGAGGGGTCTGACGATTAGTTACTATGGCAAGTTCTGCTGCCTCAGAGACCTTCTATGTGAACTCATTTTATTTCTTGGAGAAATAACTTGAACAAGGGACATGCAATGAAGCTGGAGGATGTTAAATTCCGGAGAGATTTGAGGAAGTACTTTTTCACAGAAAGAGTGGTGGATGCCTGGAACAGTCTTCCAGCAGCAGTTGTGCGGGGGCGAAAACAGTGGTGGGATTCAAGAATGCATGAGATAGGCATAAGAGAATCTTAGTGGAAAGTGGTGGGGGGAGGGTAGAGCCAGAGACCAACTAGAGCCTGCAGTGACAGTATAGGCAGGTATGTTTCTTTTTTTGCAATTTAATACACTTTATTGTTTTTCAGGAAATCAAAAAAAAAAAACCATATACACAGTTGTTGTTTGGCAGGTATTTTCTACATAACAGATCTTTGAGACTGCTTTGTTAACATACAGAGGTTTGCATAGACTGGCCCCCACCTATCTCAAAGGTGTTGTCCACCTAATCAGGAGCCAGGGCAGCTGCCACAGAGACTTGATCTGTTATTGTTTTTATATCTGTCCTTGAGTCAAAAGCTTTGGCTTGGGATATAACGATGTGTCTCAAGATGAGGGTAATGACTTTAAGGCAGTAATAGGGGCATTGCTGTCCTCTATTCTACCTCTTTCTCAGTTGAGTTTTCCATATACTGTAACCATTATGTAAATAACTGTAAATACTGCTCTGTATATGTTCTGTTTATTGTCTTTTTATGTACTGTTTATTACATACTGTCCTGAAATGCTCTGTTTTGTCTTCCATTCCCTTCCCCCCCCCAGGACACAGTTGGAAATGAGCTGTTATGAGGCTCAGTATGTCTTTCCTGGTAAAACATTTGAAATAAATAAATTAATTAATAGGTAGGAGGAAAAGATGATGTTATAATGAAAATGTGTTCAGTAAAAACCTTGAGGAGTGACACTGATATCAGCCAAGTCGGTGCAGATATGCAATATCATACTTAATTAAAATGCAAAAGACATATGCTGGCCCATACTGTAGATGACCCTGCAGCTGAACACATTTGTGTCATGAGAGGCTCAGCCACAGGGCATCCCATGGGAGCCATCATGGTGTGTTTAGGTTTGCAGGATCAACTATGGGCACGGGCTAAGAATAGAGGGGGTAATATTTAGGAAGGAAAGGAGGAGACACTATTTCACAGAGAGGGTGGTAGTAAAATGGAATGCCCTACCAGAATGGGTGGTATCACGCAAATTTGTGAACAGCTTCAAAAGGGCATGGGATAGGGGATGGGAACAGGGGAGAGTGAAGGTGGTGGAGGTGGGGGTGGCAGTGGGATGACAAAGGGGAGGGGGTGGGGCAGCTGCAAACTAGGGGTGTTGGCTGCACACTCGAGCAGACTTAGATAGACTGGGTGGTCTGTTTCTGCTGGCACATTCGTATGTTCATATGTACGTATGTAACCAGATACAAACATCTGTTATAGAAAAAGTAAGTGCATTTTTGGGGAGGGGTTTGCCCCAGTCCATTAGTTTAGTGCATTTGAACATTTTCTTTAATACATAGAGAATAACAGTGAAGTCAGGGATAAGATGGGGCCCTGATTTTGAAAGGGGGACTGAGCGAGGCAGAGTGACAGAAAATTGAATAGCTACTTATGTCAGGCTAGGAAGTCAGGTGGCACGGTCAGATGACTATGAAAGTGGATAGGAGCCTGCTGGTGGATGTCATCTATGTAAGCAATAATACCCAACAGGGTGGGTGGGTGGTATTGGGCTATACCGGACAGCCCAGAGGCATTATGAGGCCCAAAGTTGTAGATGGAGAGTACTATGAGGTCCAAAGCTGCAGGCGGAGGGCCAGATAGCCCATGGAAGGTCCTGTATACCCCAATTCTGCCCACACTGGTGGGTATTAGTGTGCTTAGAAAATGGGTTATATGTAACATTTTTATATCGGAGTTAAAAAATTAAATAAAAAAATAAGAAAAAGATAGTCAAAATAAATTTCAAGTTAGTTTTTTCATAAAGTAGTCCATATACTAGTATACCTGTCAGTAGAGGGCACAGCAGTGTTTGAGAGCTGAGTTTTTTTTTCAGTTGCTTTAGCACTTGCCCTCAGCAGTCTTCCCCCCTCATTTTTTCCACAAATCAAGCCCTCACCTCTGTGATCCCTTTCACAAGTCAAACTGCTTGTCTTAGTACTTGCCTTCAATAGTCCCCCCCCCCATCATTGTTTCACAAACAGAGCTCTCACTTCCAATATTGGTTTTACACATTAGACTGCAGCGGGCTGGTGGCTCCAAATCACTGATACTAGCAAGCAAGTATAAATAGAATAATAGATAGGTTCTGATGTATTACAAGGTAGTAATTCCATTGAGAGGTTCTGGGGACACAAGAAACCTCGAGAGCGAAGCTTGAGAGGCTTCTTGTGTCCCCAGAACCTCAAGATGGAATTTCTGTCTTGAAACACCATAACCTATTTGTTATTTTTTGTAATATACAGAGGCAAGGAATTTTTAAGTTCTTACTTGTGCCTGCTGTACGGCGCTGCAGTCTACAGAGTTAGTAAGACTCCCGAGTTTTGTTACTCGCTCCTCGCTCATACCCCCCACCACTCCTGCTCCTGCTCCCAGTCCCATTCCACTTCTTTCTCTCACAAAAAAAATAAAACACGCTTCACACAGTAGTCGCATTGGTAATCCCAATTATACTATTACGAAGACTGGAAGTACAGTATTTTTGGGCCAGAAGTATACAATTACAAGGACTGGAAGTATACTATTATGGGACTAACTAATATATTACAAGGAATTTTTTGTATGCATTTTGGGGGTATTATTTTCATTATTAATATATTACAATATGATCTACTAAAGTATTACCGATATCACCAAAGGTTTTTTCTGTCTGGGTTGAAGAGTAGGGGGTTAAATGAGAGTGAGCCAGTGACTAGTGATGAAGATGTGACAGTATACCGCTGAGTCATGAGCTATGTTCCCCCTAAGGTGTGCGCACATGCGCCCGCACAGCAGTCAGAAATAACCCGCACACAGCTTTAGTAGTAGCGCACAAAGCATCTAACAGGGATCCTCGTATTCATGAAGTAGTGACTACAGTCATCACTCAGATTTAAGACTCAGACAGCAGGACATGGAAGTGAATGGGAAAGAAATATTGTATGCCCACCTCTGAGGCCACGACCCATTAACTTTAACAAGCCAGCAGTCTTGGTCTTGCTCTACTTATTGAACAATGGAACCGACTGTCAAAATTCCAACCAATCGGCTTTGCAGTTACAAATGTTTTTGGCTTGACACCTCTTTTCAGCAAGACAGTACTTGATAATGAACAGTACTCCCCTGCTGTTCATAGAAATGGCATGTTTTATTTGTTTGGTAGATTCACCCCAACAAAGCAATAAGAGAGATTCTCTGACATAGGGTGTATATTATATTATTTCAGTTTTAAAGTTGCACAACTTCAGTGTAATCTGCCTCCTCCCCAAGCAGCGTCTTACATACAAAATATGTTTATAAAAAGCCTCACCATTGAAAGTGTGTTATTTTTTTTCAGTACAAGACTGTACATATGTTTAGAGAGATGAGATTGCGCTTCTCTTTAAAACAGGGTCTCACATTATACACACATTTGAGATTCAGTGAATCAGTGCTTGTAAAAGGTTGCCCATGTTGGTTACATGGGGATAGTAATTCTAAAATGGACAACAAGAAATAGCAGTGCAACAAATGTCTCATTTAGTTTCATAAATTCAGACTGCTCTTAATATGGATCCAGAATGGAAGAGAATTACAGTCTCCTAAATGCATCTCCTCTCTCATATCACACTGACTCACTCACTACCTGGCAAAAAATACATTTTAAAATCCCCGCAGAGCTTGACAATACCCAGCATAGTAATTGTAAACCATACCTAGGGTAAATGACATCACATACAATTTTGCATGCATCCATCAAAGATCCCATTGCTAAGTACTGCTTTAAGAAGCTGTCCAACCCTGAATACCACATTGCCATAACAGTATTAAATGATGTACTTTTGGAGTTGGCAGAGTTGTCTAAGATGTTTCAGAAAGTTGTCTAGCAAGTTGAAGCTGTACAGATTGCTAGGACAAAAATAAAAAAAAGTTCAGAAGCCAGTACCTGGGTGAAACCGTCTACTGGAGCCCACCAGTAAAACTGCTTTTGGCTAATTGCACAGCTGAAGTAAGCACAGCAGCAATTTTGCAATTCATTGGCCTGTTACGTGACCATCTGACAGCTGATTTCCTGCAAGTGAACTTTCTGACTGATCTGCCTTTGATTTTGCAGCAGTGCCACATTGCAGCTTTGAGTCTGGCTTATCAAATATTGAGAGACTGTACAGCAAATATCAGGAATATTTATTTTCATCAGTGGACCAGGCAGAAATTGTTAGCCAGTACAATGACTTCAGATTTATAGTTGCTGAAAAAATAAAGGAGGATCATTAAAACCTTTACTGACATGATCCACTTTGCTTTGACTAATGTGCAGTACAGCATGGTGACTAAACTTACTGATGTATGTGCTACATTCCAAGCTAAACATGAAGCTATCATGGATAGAGGTTCCTACACAGTCTTATCATTCCCCAGAAGAGATTCTCCATAGGGTGGTGCAGAGTAAGAAGGGTACAATAGCACAGAGAAAAATTTTGAGACTGATAGAAGATCATGTACTTAAGTAGAGAGAAGTATGGCTGAGTAAGACCATTACTATCTTTGGGTGGAAGGTTTCACTCAAGGATTCTCATAGGAAAGTCAGGGAAGATGTGCTGCTGCTCTTGGCATTAGGATTTTATATCTTCAGAAAAATGGTGGAGTCTGTAAAGTTATATGGAGACCCTGAGCCCAAAACACAGATTGATATTACATTTAAAAATCATCATACAGCTAGCAGCGTGCTTTCTCTGGCCAGCAAGCTGGATTGTTTGGAAATACATGTCAGCGTGGCTCAGTTGGTAGCACATCCGCCTCTGGACCAGAAAGTCGTGGGTTCTCACCCCACACCAGGATTGGCCTTGCACCTAAAAATTGCTGGCATTCGAGTGCAGTATTGGGGGGTGCTGTACTGCTGGTGTGTGCCGTCCTTCGGATGAGACGTTAAACCGAGGTCCCTTATACCCATCTTGGTGTTGTCCTGGTGGGTGTCCAGGTGGAAGTAAAAGAACCCAGGGCACTTTTCGCAAAAGAGTAGGGAACATTCCCGGGGTCCTGGCCAACATTCCCCTTCCCATAAGCCAGCTCATGCAATTATCCAGGCTGTGTGTGGGTGATGATGTGTATGGCGCCACCACATATTCAGTCACTTCACTACCAGTCTAGTATTGCTTGTAAAGCTTTGGATGTAAGAAAAGCGCTATATAAATGCAGATTCTTCTTCTTCTAGTTAACACGTTAAACTTGGATGAAGTCTTTTCATGGTTTACATAGACTAAGGATAGTCCAGAATCAATCTTAGAGACAGATAACCCCCTGATTGACTTTGGAAAACTAATTGACCCTAATACCTACTCACCGCTGACAGTTATTGATTCAGCCTGACAAATGCAGCCTGTAGATAATATCAAACAATGAACTCTGAATGGCAGCAGGATTTGGATAAGGGAGCTGGGGATCGAGATGTGGATGCCCTTTCTATACTTTCATGGAATATTGAGGGCATCCATCTTAAAATAATGGACCATGAAATAGTGAGATTTCTGGATAATTTTGATATTATTGGACTGCAAGAAACATGGTGTACAGAACATGTAACTCCCAAATTGTCTGGATATTTTATCTTTACTCTGCCAGCAACTAAAGATAAAAAGTTTGGAAGGTTTAAAGGGGGGTATTTCCTTTTTTTATCAAAACTTTGCTACATTTTCAGATCACTAACATTTCTAATAAGTCAGAGGGTATTTTGGCTCTAATGATTAGCAAGGAGCAAGAGAAGATCATTCTCTGCAATATATACTTGCCTCCTCACAATAAAGCTACTGATCCTGCTGACCTTTTCATACAGAATCTGGAAATGGCACTTGACGAATTGTCAGATAAGAGTATACCTTGTCCTATAGTTATTTTGGGAGACTTTAATGCCAGAATTCCTTCTCATTTCTTGGAGGATGTATATTCAGATGTGATCCATACAATATCTATAATTAATCCAAATATCTCATATACCAGGACAGCTGAGGATCTAAAATCTAACCTCAGAGGTAAGGAATTGCTAGTGGGCTTAGCCAGTAGAAAGTTCTGTATTTTAAATGGTAGAACTCAGGTCGATCTAGTTGGATCCTTACAGTGTAGAGGACCTACTGGCTGTTCAACCCCTGATTAGGTTTGGACCAATCTGGAAGCAGTAAAGCTGATCCAAAAGTTAGAGGTCATGGATAGATTGGAATCAGCACACTGTGCTATTGTAATTAACATCAGTGCCCTTTTGGAACTTTAGGGAGTGAGGCACAACAGGAAGAGAGTCTGGAAGTGATAAACAAGAGGAGGATTGGATGGGAGCCGATTCATCAAGCTAGTTTCAAAGAAATTGTTAGTACAGGAGTCTTAGGTAATATTCACAAGTTGGTCCTGGACAAAAGTAAGTCCTTTAATATTTTGGAGAATTGGGAAACTATTCATTCTTTACTTGGACCTAGATGTAAAACAATGTATCATCCTAGGTCCCTTTATAAAAAGTCTTAGTTTAATTCGGTATGCCTACAGGCAAAGAAAGAGTTTGGAGGAAAACTAAGACAGCATAAGAAGAAAAGAAATAAGTCTGCAGCAGATTTTAAATTGCTAAAGACTGAAAGAGAAAAATATAGGAAAATTCTTGAACGGGAGAGATATAAACATACTCAGGGACTTTGGGAAAAACTGAGGCAGGCTGTTTTGGATAGGGATGGAAGATGATTTTGGAATATTGTTGCCCAGGGATATAATAGATATGCCAATAGGATTGAAGCCTATATTACACCTGAAGTTTGGGCATCTCATTTCTCCAAGCTCTATTATTCTCATGAAGAGCAGGAGACACCTGATGCTTTCAAAATACAGGAGGATGACATTTTTTTCGAAGACCTATCTTGATCACAGAGGACGAAATCCAGATGGCACTGATTGGCCTTAAGGCAAATCAAGCACCAGGGCCAGATAGGGTCCTAGGTGATCTCTATAAAGTTTTTACCAACTGATGGATTCCTTCTTCTTTTACTGTGTAATGGCCTGGTTCAGGGTACTTTACACTGCCAGTTGGGCAGGTAGTGTTATCTTCACAATTTTTAAAAAAGAGGATCCGAATGACCCAAGGATGTATAGGCCTATTAGTCTGATAGATGTTTCACAGAAGATTTTGTCTAGGATAATTCTGGGCAGATTGCTGCCATGGGTCAAGGAGAACTCAGTATCAAATGAGGCACAGAATGGTTTCTGGAAGGACTGTTCTACAGTACAACACTATTATGTGCTTCAACACCTGATCTGGAAGAATATTAAAGTGAGAAAAAAAGAGATTATATTGCTGTTTTGTGGACTTCTCCTCAGCCTTCAACAGCATTAGTAGAAAAATCCTTTGGGCTACATTAAGGGATCTGAAGTTGGAGGCCTCACTTCTTGATGTTATTAATATATACTGTGAAAATATGTGGGCAAGGGTCCAGTATAATCAGTATGGTCATCTAACTGATAGATTTGAGACAAATGTGGGGGACAGACAGGGGTGTATTTTGGCCCCCACTCTATTTATTTATTTTATTTATTTAGTTTTTGTTTACCGGGTAAGTACACTAGACAAGTTTTATGCCTATTTTCAGGAACGACCCGGGAGAGTACAAAAGGGTACAACAGATACATTGATACAGTAATTGGTTCAGAAGAATACAGTCAGGTACAAAAACAGGAGAAAAGACAATTTTTACAGTTTTTACATTTACGTAGAAGGTACACCCAGATACAGTGCTGGGGCAAGGTATAAGTTAGAGATAAATTCAATGACCAACAGGGCTGGTGAGGATTATGAGCATAGTAACATCATAGCGTCGGTCAAGCAAGGAAGGGGGGATTTGGATAGTCTTGGATCAGCTAGGTAACCCAGATTTCCATACTGCAAAAAATAATGATCAAAGGATTGAATGTTTAGCATATGCAGGCAATTTAGTCTTGCTCTCTACTTCAGTCCTAGGTCTTAAAAGAAAACTGGCTCACTTTAAATCACTCTGTTCTCAAAGGAAACTAAAAGTTAATCTCAGCAAGATCAACGATATAGTTTTTGGCTCTCAAACCAAGAATATGGTAGGCTTTAGGCTAAACAGTAACCATATAGACACTGTTAAGTGTTATGACTATTTAGGGGCCCATTTTGCCTATAGCCTATCTTGGACCAAACATTTGGAGGTTATTCAATTTAAAATGGGGTCTTCTGTAAATGCCCTAAAAATATTTAACAGCAAGATGTGGAAGTCATCAGTGAGCGAGGTATTAAGAGCTGTTAATGCCAGAATAAGAGCAATCATGTTATATGCCTCTGAAATCTGGGGGGTTATATCAAGGTTAGAGAATTAGAAATAATTCTGAATAAACTCTATAGATGCATCTTAATACTTTTAAATGCGCCTCCAAGCTGTATTTTTGCTTTGGAGGTAGGACAACGTTCTTTGACTTCTCTCATCTGTGAACGACAGATTCTCTTTCTATTGAAACTTTTTTCTTTTGCCCCTACAAAGATATCCCAGATTGTGTGTAGTGGAAGCCATCAAATTGGCCAGCATGGGATATGTACAACCCTTTGTTCAACTTATTAAGGAAACAATAATGCCAGATGGATTGGGCCACCTCTTATATAAAATTTACATGAGACCATTTGAGGAGATTAGGCAGGATGTCAAATTGAGGCTAATTGGCTTAAGACATAAAATCTTTCTGTGTTCAACTCTTCAAGCTTAAGCTATATCGATTTTATAAAAAAAGTAAAGATTTCATGGGGATATGAGCCATCACTCTCTTTTCTTAACCTGTCCTAAACAGAGAAGAATCTATACAAGATTTGGAACTGAAAACTATCATGCTCAATGCATTCATTTCAGACAAAAGAGAGGGGATACTTTTTCCATATTGTAAATGTGGAGTGGGGACTATAGATGATCTCAAACATGTGGTACTCTTGTGTCCTAGGTACGGATCAACTAGAAAAAACTGCTGGGGGATCTCGGTCTCCCCCTGGAGGATCTTTTGGAATATTTGTTTACTATGAAAGAGAAAAACCTGGAAGAGATCTTTGCAAGATTCTTCATCTCAACTTATTTGTAACATTTATTAGGAGGACTTGAAGTTCTGTGGAGTTTTTTTATGTGAAAAGATACTCAAATTGAATTGCACTGTAAAGATATTTAAGTTCTTTGTTGATTTATTGTCTATTTATATTTACTATGTATTTTGTCCTAATTTTAGTACACTGTAACTGCTCTATGCAGAACAATAAATTGTACTACTACTACTACATTCCAAGCTTCTAGTGCTGACCGTGACAGATGCTTTAGCCTCATGAACTGCATTAAGAGCAAACAAAGAAACCGCTTGGAAGAAAACCATTTAGATATGCTGATGTGAACAAAATTGTTTTTACCATCTGGTGGAAAAATGGATCTTAAAATATAAGTCCACTGGAAGAATGGGAAAGACAGGAGAAAAACAGCAAATGTTGATTTCTTAGCAATGCATCATCAGCAGCACCCCTTTTAGATGCATGCAATACTCTTTCAAATGTACATAGTTTACACATATTTCCAGTTCTTACTGTTATGGCGCACAATGCACATCCAAGCTTCGGACTGTGTCAAAATGTACATTTATATTTTGCATTGAGTATTTGAGTGTTTGGTTATATTTCCACTGTTTACTGGTAATAAAATATATCACTTGTTTGGGCCACCCAATTTGCGCACATGAATCAATTTTTTTGTACAAAGTGCCGCACACACATATCAGTCACCCACCCACAGAGACTAAAAATTAGAGGGAACATTGGTCATGAGACCAGTGTACTTTCTTAGATTGATCTCCAGCAGATGGAGAACCGCAGCCAGTTTGCGGCAGTATGTAAAGTGGGCGGGCGGGTGGCCGGAGGGCAGGGACCTGCTTTATGTAGAGTGATCAGGGTTACAGGTGACAGTTTGCTTGTACTACACAAAAATAATAATAAAAAAAAAAAACAAAGAACAAAAGTGTTTGGAGGGCCCACCGATGCAATCTTTAGTAACATGGAAACATGGATAGCGGTAGCACAGAGAGCAGTGTCCAGTGCAAGAGAAGGCTGAGAGGGCAGGCAGACATAGGATGCTGTTTGTGGTAGAACTCATTTTGTTTTAGCTTAAAGTGAGAAATGTTATGAATGGCCTTTTCATGTTGACTGCGCGCATGCACAAGAAACATATTGCGGCAGCTTGCTGCAGAAGCAGGCTGTGAAGGCGCGGAACTGTTGTGGCCAGTTACCCCCACTGCCTTTCAAAGGCTTGGCCCATGTTCCCCAATGGGGTGGCACACCATGGCTGACACTAGTTCAGCCAGCAGCTACCACTTTGAAACATTTTAGCCGCTGAAATCAGGGGCCACCTCGTCATTGCAGCGTCATCCGCTGCAATGAGGGAGCGACCCCTCATTGCAGTGCTTGTTGATGGTGCACCCAATCTCTGTTGGCTTCAGTCTCTCCTTCCCCTTGCTGATGGGGAAGCCCACTCCTCATCGGCATAAGTCCCCCCCCCGCTTTCGTTCTGTGCCAAGGGGGGGTGCCCAATCCTCCTCAGTTCTTGTGCCCCCCTTCCATCTGTGCTGACAGGGTTGCCAACCCCCTGACGGCTACAGATCCTCCCCAAACACTCAGGTGGCATGCTGAGAGCCCACCCCAGTGTGTCAAATTCCCCTGAAAAAGAAAAACTGTCCCGCAATGTTTGTTTTTTTTTAACCTGTGAAAAAAGAAAATGGTCTCTCTCGGTCTCCCTGCCCTCTCCCCAACCCGCACCCACCCTCTGCGTGCCTTGCCTCCCACACCCCGCTCACCCCATACTTACCTCCGTAGCCCGGCGTGACGATCTTCAGTGGACCGGGAACATGTCAGCACTCTTCAAAGCTAACCGCAAACTGAGGAAATGCCGGTAAGCTGTATAATGGCATAAATAGGGTTTTTTCAACTTTGGTGCATATCTCAGGCATTTTGGGGAATTTTGGCACCAAAATTTCAACATGGGGTTATTGGGACCCCCTCATGAATTCAGTTACTGTCATTGCGTTATTCGGTCCCAAAAGGTGATTTTGTGGCCACTGCGTGGAATCACCTTTCGGGACCGATTAACGAAACAACAGTGCCAGTGTTCATAAGGTGGACTCTCAAGAAGCCTATGTTGCAAATTTGGTGGAAAAAATCCAAAGAATTGGTTTTACGAGCATTCATTGCACAGTTGCTATGTACGCTCATAACTTCACAAATTTACAATATTCTCACTCCAGATTTTCAGCATTGGCATTGTTCTGCACCTCCTTATGAACAGTACAGCTGTCATTTTTCACATCCTGGCCAAAACATGTTTTTGCACTTCTGGCGCAGAATAACACAGTCGCTGTGGGAAATCAGTGTTTGGGACAGATTAAGATTGAGCGAGTGAGAGGGGAGAGTGACCGAGCTCAGTCGAGCTCTGTCGGGGCTGCTGCGGATTTCTTTGTGGGCAGAAAAAGACATCAATGCAGGCAGGGGCCCAGTACAAAAGGGCAGCCTGCAGCGGTGGGAGAAATGGAATGAGCGAGTGAGAGAGGGGAAGTGAGCGAGCTCAACGGATCACTGTCAGGACTGCTACAGATTTCTTTGTGGCCAGAAAAAGGTGCCAATGGAGGCAGGAGCCCAGTACAAAAGGGCTGCCTGCAGCACCAGGAGAAACAGAATGAGCGAGTGAGAGAGGGGGAGTGAGCGACCTCAACAGACCTCTGTCGGGACAGCTGTGAACTTCTTTGTGGGCAGAAAAAGGCGCCAATGCAGGCAGGAGCCCAGTGCAAAAGGGTAGCCTGCAGCACCAGGAGAAACAGAACGAGCTAGTGATAGAGAGAGAGTGAGCGAGCTTAACGGAGCTCTGTCAGAACTGCTGCAGATTCCTTTGTAGGCAGAAAAAGGTGCCAACACAGGCAGGAGCCCTGTACAAATGGGTAGCCTGCAGCATCAGGAGAAATAGAACAAGCGAGTGAGAGAGGGGGAGTGAGCGACCTCAACGGAGCTGTGTTAGGACTGCTGCAGATTTCTTTGTGGGCAGGAAAAGGCACCAGTGCAAGCAGGAGCCCAGTACAAAAGGGCAGCCTGCAGCTTCAGGAGAAATAGAATAAGTGAGCGAGAGAGGGGGATTGAGCGAGCTCAATGGAGCTCTGCCGGGACTTTACAGTTGCCCATCCTCCCACCCAGTGTCCTCTGTGGTCCTATATTACAGCAGGGTCTCTGGCGTGGAGACAAAGCAATGGTTGGATACTTTAGGACTGCTGTAATAATACAGATTTAGTTGTTCTGTTTCTTTCTCTAACTGAGCTAAGTACTGAGCTATACTGTTATGATTGCTGTAATAATACATATTTATTTGTTCTGTTTATTTCTCTAACTGAGTTGAGTAATACTTGGAGTGCAATAAGATTTCTAATTGGGCTAAGTGAAACTATATGAGAGCCGAGAACAAAAAGTATGGTAGCTGAGGGGTGAAAAATGGACAAGGAGGCTTTAGCATTGCTACAGTAATACAGTATCTAACAGATGAGATTTGAGACTGAATTTCCCCAGTCGGCAAGTGGTCAATAGGGGAACTAGTGGGGGGAGGGAGGATTTTGAGTAAATGGGGGCCTAACAGTTGTAGTAGGGTACAGAACCTGGGAGTAAGAGCCCGTAACATAAGATGGGGGCCAAAATGGGGCAGGTGCCACATGTCAATAGGGTGGGCATCTTTGGAAAGGTGGATGAGTGTACAGGGTGTGGGTCTGCCATGATCCTGGACTGGGCTTGAAGGATTGGGGGGGTGTATGGTCTGTAGATGACTGGCTAGTTTGAGAGAGGAACTGTAGAGGTTAGGGAGGAGTGTAAGTGGCAGGGCAGATGAGTATGGTATGTATCCTGGGGGGGGGATAGGGCATAGCAAAGGGGGATGAAGGAAGAATAACTAGGGACCGAAACCGACCCCAGTATCAGAGGCACTAGCAGAAAAGAGAGAAGAAGGAAGGGGGTGCCCGAGGTGAGGATGGGGGGACTCCTGATGGGGGAGGAAGAGACCACGAGGAGTACCAGAGGAGAGAGCAGATGGCTATGGGTAGGGAGGGACCAGGGGTGCCACGGAGGGGAACAAGTATGAGGTGGGAACTGATAGGAGAAAGAGATGTATGACAGGATTCGATTATGAATAGATTCAAACCTCTGTGATGGGACAGAGAGGAGGAGCAGGAACATACTGAAGGGGGAAGGACAAGCGGCGCATGAGAGGGATGGCAACAGGTAGGGGAAGAGATAGTGAGGACAAAAGGGTAGAAGGGGGCTAGTAAGGAAGAAGGGGGTGGTGACTGAAGGAGAGAAGGCTACAGGAAGGGGGAAGGATGGGAGGGGCATCACTATCAGGGTAGAAGAGAATGGGGGCTCTGAATCGACAACAACGGGG
Source organism: Neoceratodus forsteri (assembly GCA_016271365.2). NCBI lineage: Eukaryota > Metazoa > Chordata > Ceratodontiformes > Ceratodontidae > Neoceratodus > Neoceratodus forsteri. Next base: position 132,960,452 of record JADMNL010000025.1, read on the forward strand.
ATAGGAGAGGGGTTGGAAATCAGCAGGGGAGGAGGGGAGGTCGACATGGGAAGCCTAGTAGGAAGTAGTCAGGCTGGGAAGGGGTTCAAGGGGGATGGGAGGAAAGGCAGAGAAAAGGGGTGAGGCGGAATTAGGGGGTACAGATACAGACGTCACAGAGGGTGCAGTTGGTGGGGGTAAGGGACAGGGAAGAATGAATACTGGGGTGGTGGAAGGGACATTAGAAGGGAAAGGGGGTAAGGGGCAGGGGGGTACTCGTCCTGGGGGATTCTATGCTGAAATGGGTGAGATGGGGTGGAAAGGGGGAAAAACACAGCCATATTTGGGTTGAAGCTGTCCCCAGGTTGACTGCATGAGGGGCAGGGCAGGCACTGCTCAAGTGTGCAATGAGGGGCAGGAAGAAACCTCATTTACTGTTACATGTGGGTACAAATGACTTGGTGGGGGACACTGTGGAAATAGTGAGGGGGAGGTTTGAGTACTTGGGCAGGCAGTGTGAGGGGGTGGGGAATTCGGTGGCATTCTTAGAGGTACTGCCGTTACCATGCGCAAGCATGGCGAGGAAGGGTAGGCTTGAGGAGTTTGAGTGGCTGAGGGACTGGTGCCACATGAAACATTATGGGTTAGTGACTAACTGGGGCAGGGTCTGGGGGGAATAGTGACTTGTACGTGGGGGACAGGGTACACTGGAGCATGAAGAGGAGGGGAGTGTTAAAGGCAGCATTGCTGCTGGGCCACTGGCACTGAGGATTGAGGCGCTGGAGGCCACACCTCATGCCATGCTGGTGACTCGGGTTCAGATGCAACCCCAGGCCACCAGGGGTTGGCAAGGAAGGGATAGGATTGAGCATCTGCAGGACTGCTCTCCTATCCCAGGGTGGGATCCAGGGCCCCACTGCTCTGTAGTGTCTCCTGGTGATGACCGTGGGCGCTACTGCAGTGGTGTAGTAAAGGGTGGCGGTGTGGCAGATGTTGGCACACTGTGCCTAAGTAACGTGCTAGCCGCACTCTGCAAAGGGGAAAAAGTAGAAAATGGGTGCGGTCCAGGCAGCATGAGCTTTGACCCCCCCGCCCACCCTGAATGGAGCCTCCTCAACCAGATTCTCCTCCGTGGGTTGACCTTGGAAGCTCCTCACTACCCACCACAGGGTAATCCATGGAGGTGAGCAGCTCAGCCTGATGTTGGGAGCAGGGCTACAGGGGTCGGTTGGGATGACCAAGCTGATCGTAGCCCAATGAGAAAATATGTAAAAAAAAAAAAACAGGATTAGAGGGGCATATCTCTACTAAGGTGAATTTAAACACATGGGGGAGGGGCAAAACGCTGAGGTTGGTAGAAAGGGCCGGACAGGGGAGCCTGATGAGGTCACCGCCCTAGATGTAGGTAAAGGTGGAGGTGTACTAACCTTGGAAGGGGGCAGGCAGAGTGGTCTGAGTGTAATACAGAAGGCACCACCACCCGATAAGATTAAGGAGGAGAAAGGGTGCGGACTACCGGGAGGAGGGACACAGGCCAAGGAGGAGAAGAGTGAGGAGAAGGAGGGGTACGGGTGGAAGGTGGTCTGACTAAATGGATAGAGAACTGGTTATAGGGGAGGGTGCAGAGGGTGGTGGGGTAGCTCTCAGCACCTAGAGCAGTGATAAGCGGGGTGCTGCAGGGCTCAGTGCTTGGCCCAATGCTATTTGGGCTCTTTATCTCCAATATAGCACATGGACTGGGGAGCAGGGTTAGTCTGTTCGCACATTATACCAAATCAAAAGCAAATAGTTATAGTAGCAGAGCACCCCCACTCACACACATACACACTCCCCGAAAAGCTGCTTAAAAGCCTGCAATTCATTCATATTAATTCCATTTTCTTACTTACTTGAGGTTCAATGCCAACAAGTGTAAAATCATGTACCTAGGGCATAGGAACCCCGATGCTGGGCATAGCATGGGAAGAGGTACTGATACTTACTAGACATGAAAGGGTCCTTGACGTTATCATATCAGAGGACCTCAAGATAGCACTACAGTGTGACAAGGATATGGGCAGGGCAAATTGGATTCTGGGGTGCATAAGGAGTGGCATCTCCAGTAGGAGGAGTAGGGATGTTGTGCTGTCATTGTATCACTCCCTGCTATACCCCCAGCTGGAGTCCTGTGTCCAGTTTTAGAGTCCACACTTCAGAAAGGAAATAAGGTGGAAGTTTTCCAGAGGAGGGCAACTAAAATGGTTCAGAATTTTCACAGGAATCCCTACAAGAAAAGGCTGAAGAATCTCAACATGTAAACTCTGGAAGAGAGGAGGGCGAGAGGTGACATGATCAAGACCTACAAAGTAACTCACAGGGGTAAAAAGGGCACAGTTGGGGAGTTTCCTTCAAATGAGGATGAGCACCAAAACCAAGGGAAATACAATGAAGCTGGGGGGGCATTCAGGATAGATGTGAAGAAATATTTATTTACTGAAAGGGTGGTGGACGCCTTGAACAGACTGCCAGGAGAAGTGGTGGAAGCTAAAATGGTAGGGGGCATGAAGCATGCATGGGATAAATATAGGGGTATATTAGAAAAAAGGGAAGGAGGGGGTCAATGGAGATCAATAGGGCTATGGAAGTGGAGTAGGTTCAAGTTCATTGCAGGAAAAATCCATTAAGTAGCCTCATTCACAAGAGGGTCCTGATGGATACAGGCAGAGTAAGACATGCAGTAAAATATACAGGCAGGAGTTACAAGTAGGTAGAGAACACTAGGGCAGACTGGATGGGCTGAGTGGTCCTTTTCTGCTGACAAATTCTGTTTCTATGGCATCATGTGTTAATTCAGGTGCAGTGTTTATTTAAAATTGGGCCTGCCATACATCCAGATGTAAGGTACAGTAAATTACTGAATTAGATGCAGCCCACTTACAGTACAATAAACAGAACCCCAGTGCTTTGAGAAGCCTTTACTCTTCATAAAGCTGCTTAAAGAGCTGGGGTTCTATTTGCAGTGTCCACACCAGTATGCTGATCTTAAAGTCGACGCCGGGTCTGAATAAGTAGTAGTAGTAGTAGTAGTAAAAAGTTTATTTTTCATATCAGAAACAGGATAAAACCAAATTTAGCATCAGCTAATTTACAATGGGGTCCTACTGTACAAAAAAACATCAGTTAAATTTTAAAAAATACAAATACACACATTATACATACATGCAACACAGTACATACATGACCAAGGAAAGAAAAGGAAAAGCAAAAGTCACAACAATATATCATATATACAAATATCTCAAGTACAACAAGTTTTTAAGGACGTTGCTTCCTTTACAAGCCATGATTTTATTTCATTCCAAGATATTTTATTTGTACTTAACCTCAAGTACTTGATTCTTGCTCACTCCATTTCTTCCCCACTTTGAACCTGTTTGTCCTCAGTTAATTTTGGGCTGGCAGCGCCTGGCCTGTGTTGGAAGATGACCAGTAAGCAGCACTGAAAGACATCAGACTTCACAGAATGTGAAGGCAGCTGCTCATGGACAGACATAAGGCAATTCTACTGGGGGGTAGGAGGAAGTAAGATGTTGATTAATTAGAATCTGCAGCTTATCCATTAGGTAGGGAAATGGGCAGACTAGGTGGGCCAAGCGGTCCTTATCTGCCATCAAATTCTATGTTTCTATGTTTCTCACCCACCATCTTGCCAAGAAGAAGGCTGCAGCTGTGGCCACTGATAACTGTTGGGGTGTGGGGATGGGGGGACCAAAGAGGACAGACATAAGGAGATAAAATCATAATAAAAATTGTGAGACCTTCAAATGGCAACACAATCTGGTGAGCCCTCTGTCTGCCATCTGACACCAGGCATCAACCAGCATAAAATTGCCTACAGAAGGCAGTGTGGTCATGTGGTTACTGAAATACTGGAGATTACAGATTTATAGGAACAAAAGAATATCACACAGAAGCTGGCACATACACCTATAGCAGCTGTCTCCTGCTTCTCAGTACTTAGTTTATATCCTTGAGGTACTTGAATGTTTGTAGCATAACCCCTCTTTCCCTCCTCTCTTCCACTGAGTACATATTGAGGTCCCTTAATTTATCCTCATAAGTCTTGTGTTGCAAGCCCTGCAGCGTCTCCTTTGCCCTTCTCTGGACCATCTCCAGCCTGTTAATATCCTTACAAAGGTGCGACCTCCAGAATTGCACACAGTACTCCATGTGAAGCCTGACCATGGTTTTATATAATGGCATCACTACCTCCCTCCTTATGCTGGTGATACCCCTGCCTATGCACCCCAGCATGTCACTGGCCCTTCCAGCTGCCTTACCACTTTGACATTTTCAGGTCATCTGAAATAAGAACCCCCAGGTCCTGTTCCATCTTTGTGAGTGTCAGCAACTCCCTTTCCCCCCCATCCTGCACCTTTCCCCAGGGTTTCTGTGTCCCAGGTGCATCATTTTGCACTTTTTTGAATTGAACTTCAGTTGCCAGTCCTCAGACCATTTCTCAAGCTTCCCCAGGTCCTTCCTCATTTTCTCCACCCCCTCTGGGGTATCCACTGTGTTACACATCTTGGTGTCATCTGCAAAAAGGCAGACCTTTCCCTTCAGCCCTTCTGCAATGTCACTAATGAAGACATTGAACAGGACTGGCCCCAGGACCACTCCCTGCAGCACCCCACTGGTCACCCCCTATCCCCAGATTGTGCCCAATTTACCACCACTCTCTGCCTCCTGTCTGTTACCCAGTTTCTAACCCAGTTCACCACCATTGCCTCCATGCCCAGCCTGTTCAGCTACTTTATCAGCCTCCTATGTGGGACGGTGTCAAAGCCGTTGCTTACATCAAGGTAAGCTTGTCCACTGCCCCACCCTTATTTACCTCCTTTGTCATCCAGTCAAAGAGACCAACCAAATTTGTCTAACATGATCCCCCCACTGTGAATCCATGTTGCCTATGGTCCTGGCCTCCGATGTCTTCTAGATGCCCCACTATCCTTTCTTTAACCAATGTCTCCATAATCTTCCCCACTACTGAAGCAAGGCTGACCGGCCTATAGTTCCCAGCCTCTTCCCTACTGCTGGATTTGTATAAAGAGATCACATGTGCCCTCCTCCAATTCTCTGGTATCACCCCTGTGTTGAATGAATCAGTGAACATGGCTGCCAGAGGTACTGCTATTTCCCTTCACAGTTCTTTTAATATCCTTGGGTGTATGCCATCTGGTCCCATCACTTTGTCTACCTTCAATTTATTCACCTTCTGCAGGATTCTTCTGCCTGTGAATGGACTACTGTCCACCTCTTCACGCCTTTGCAACTGCTGTACTGCTGTGCCCCATGCCCCTCCCCCTCTTCTGTGAATACTGAGCAGAAAGACACAGTGATGTCTTGGGGGGGGGGGCACATGACAGTTCTTAGACATGGTACTTTCACTTCCAAATACCTAAACAGCACATATAAGCAATCAACATTCAGCATTGACAAATACTTGTTTTACACTTAAAATGAGTGAGACAGGGCTGGGCCAAGCTGGAATCAGTATAAATCTTACTTGGTATGCGAGAAAAAAATGGCTGTTGTTCACATTTAAAAAATCTGTGGGCACAGTGATCTAAGAACGAAATCAGGCAACAGAGTGGGGGACTCGTTATTTCCTGGTCTCTGTTGCTTGATACTGGACTGGCTGGTTGGTGGTCTTAGGGCCCAATCAGCTTTAAGGATTTCCCCAACCCATTTTCTAAATAGAATTAACAAAGGCCTTTGGTACTATACTGCATGGAAAACCTATAGAGAATGTAGCACAATATGAAATCGACAGAGTGTACGGGAATTGGAGTTACTCAGACAGCACACTTAGCCTACCATTTACACTTCAACAGATTTCACAGTTACCAGAGTACTGTAGATCCATTCTAAGTAGAGCTGTGCAAAACATGGAATTTCAATGGCAGAATTCATGCAGAAGAGTAATTCCACTTCCGAAATGCATTGTAGAATTTATTTTTCAGTTCTAAAGAATTCCGAAAAGCATTTTTTATATAGGGTTACATAATCCACGGAATATTGTTTGATAGTTTGTGAAAACTGAATCCATGGTTTACATACACCACAGACTACTATTCAGTAGTTAATGTACTTTTACATGGATTGCTAATCTACAGTTAAAAAAATTCTGCTTTTGGAATTTGAGAATTCTGCTTGTGATAGAATTCTGTGGAATTAGGCAGAACTTCCAAAATTCTGTGGAATTCTGACAGAAGCAGAATTAAAAAATTCCCCACAGCTCCAGTGCCAGAGAAGCTTATAAAAATAATGTTGTGCCTAGTCAGAAATATCTAGCATCTTGCTTTTGTCTGTGTCAGCCTTATAGGCCACATAAAAGATATGCTTTGCTTTAGCCAGCCCAGTTGTGCACTGGCAACCCAGGTTCAGGGGCTGGCCAAGGTATGGAGGACTGAGCTCCGCAGATGGCATTCCTCCTTCCTGGGACTGTATGTACTGCTGCTTGGCTGCCACCTAGTAGAGGCAAAGTGACACAGCAGCAGTTACCTCATTTGATGGCCGGTCACAGACATTTATTTTTATTTTTTATTTAGCTTTTGTTAACCGGGTAAGTGCACTAGCCATAAAATGACTATTTTCAGGCACGACCCGGGAGAGTACAGACATGCAAAAACTTAACAGGATAACAAATTATAAGTGCTTTACATACAATGAGTTAAAGAGGATACAATATATCCGAACATACAAAGTAAAGCGCTTTACATACAATGAGTTAAAGTGGATACAATATATCAGAGACATATAGAGTAGACCATTCATAAGTTCATAGGTGCCTACCTATGCAATGAATAGAGAGGACCTTGGACAATAAATTATCAGGTTAAAAAGGCATGCAGCATCTTTATGCTGCACATGTGCATTACTAGCTTCATTTCCAGGGAGAAAATGGGAGAAAACCCTCCTCCCTCTCCTCTCTCCACTATGTCTGGCTGCCAACTGAGCTATCAATGAGCATGCAGGGTATGTGCTGATTGATAGCTCTGTTGGTGGCCAGCCGTGGTGGAAAGAGGAGGAATGTGCTGGTTGCTGTCTCATGGAAGGGACGGGGGAAAGCAGGGTGGTGGGGCACTGCCTGCCAGAGTGGGGCGTGGTGATCCGGTAGACCACCAGAGATGGATGTTAATTTAGTAATACTGGGATCAGGCCGGGGGGGGCTGCTATACTACCAGAGATGGGTGTCAATTTAATACTATGGGGATCAGGGTGGGGGGTCCACTACACCACCAGGAATGTCCAGGAGTGGCACACAGGCACCCTGCAGCTTACAGCAACCCGAGCCCACTGTCAGTCTACACTTTCCTGCAAAGACAGCAGGACAGGATTTGCGTCACACTCAGCCGACGTCCCAGCGCCGGCATAAAAAAAACAACTAGGAGCAGCTATGCAAACAAAATGTGGGCATCACTTGAAGAAACAGAGACACACAAAGATATGAAAAAGAATTTTATTTATCATAAAACGTCAGGGCTATATCTACGGGACATAGTTTCACTATAGGAGGTGCAATGACAAGATTACGATGTTGTGCATTTGATCTCTAAAGCAGTACAGCTGTGATTTCAAGTCAGTTTCCTTATGAAGTAGGCACTAAAAGCTACATTTAGAGCTTAGCAATTACTCAAGGTCTAACTGAGTGGGTATTCTGTGACAAAATAGCTAGAGTCCTTACTAATTACAGCATTGGTGACCTAAGGTGGATTGTGTGCTTTTCATGGCTGGGTGCAGTTTGATTAAATTAAAAGCTTTAAAAGCAAAACTGTTACTCTTGCTGGCTAGACCTAGAGAAAGACATAGAAAACAAAAATAATAAATTAGAGCCATTTAGCTGAGGCCAGAACAGCAGGCTCCTATTTTCAGATTACTGCTGCAGTACTTTCCCTCACTCCGTCAGTGGTCCCGGATGCATCACTGTCACATGAGACAGGAGACATTGTAGGACAAAGAAGAGCAACAAACCATTCTAACATGGAGATCCCCAGAGGCCATAAAATTAGTAGGCACATTTAGAAAAAACTCCTACTAGCAGACAAAGGGAAGGACACACCAGGACTAAGCACAAAACAAAACACTCTGCAAAACATGTTTTTGCAAAATTTGACTGTAGTACTCCTTTTAGTATGCTGCCAAGTCAGATACCAATTTATAAGTATTTATAGGGATATAGGGCCCTCTCAGTCCCATCGCAACCCTCCTACTCCCTCAGGAGTGGTAATTCCTGGCTCCTATCTGTTCCACGCATGGCCACATCAAGGGGCCAATTGGCATTCAATTACTTCAAGCCTCAACTTTGGAATGCACTCCCAGTGGACATTTATGAATTCGCAAACACGGCATACCTAAATCACCTCCTCAAGGCTCACTTGTCCCCAACATGCGCCTGCACATAGGGCCACCTAGGGGCTGGTACCTCAAGTCCTCTACTTGCATTCAGGCCCTCTTGTGGTGCTCATAGCACACCGGCCCTACGAAGCTTATACGTTTGCTGAGCAAATTGTAGGGGTTATGGATTAAACTGTGCATAACTCTTTATTTTTCTTCGTTGCTTGCTTCTCAGCTACCTATTTCTTGTTGTTAATAGTTACATGCACCATTTCTCCTACTGTTGTACATTGTAGCTGCATACATGTGTTTCCACTGTGTGGTTATTAATTGTATGATCCTGTCCTCCAATTGAGTTCTCATAACATCTTCCTGCCTAGTGTAACTGTAAACATGTACAATTTTCCACTACTGTATGTAAATGTAATAGCATTCTTGTACACTCTTCTTTGTTCTTATGATTGTAGTTCCACTTGTATGTGTCCACTTGTATGTTCTCCCAGGACGCATCTGGAATCGAGCGGTAACCTGCTCAGTATGCTTTCCTGGTAAAACTCTTAAATAAATAAATAAATGGAAACATATTCTGTTCACAAATGCCACAGAGTGGCATGAAGCAGGATACCACCAAACCACAAAAGGAAGGACACATTATTCTGCGCAAAAGACAGGACAGCCAGGAGCGGGACTCATTGCAAGCAGGGCTCAGCCAAACTGTAAAAATGATGGTGGGCATTTTATTCATTATTGTTAGTTTAAAATTATTACTAATTTAATGTTTTGATCATTCTTTAGGATTGGTTTCATTCATTTATTTTCATTTAGTCATTTATTAGACAAACCATTAAACAAAGCTCATTTCCATTGGTGTCCATTATCTCTGAGATACAAAATGGCAGACAGATGGCCCTGCAGCTGAACCTGTTGTTCATGTCAATGTGGCTCAAGAAATATTAAATACATAATGATGGAGCTAGAGGATGAGGACTGTGGTATTTAAGAAGCCACACATGAAATGCAGACAGTTCTCAAGGCCCACATTGACAAAATGCCTCACTAAACACAACAGAAAAGGAGTAAAGATTTTTGGCCACCCCAAAAATTGCTGCATTCAAGCCAGCCCAGTGGTGTTGAGGGCTGAGGTGCTGGATGCCACACCTTGCGCCATGTCAGTGACTCAAGTTTGGGAACAACCTGGGCCGGTGGGGGTCGGCAGGGGAGAGAGAGGATTGAGCATCTGGAGGACTGCTCTCTGCTGTCAGGGAGGGAGGGCTTGCCATCCCACTCATTGATCTCCCTTTGGCGGTGGCCAGAGGAGATGCAAGTCAGGAGGCACATTGCCGACATACACCGATGGTGGGGGTGGGGGTGGGGGGCAGAGAGAAAAAGTAGTGGAAAATGGAGCTGACAGGCTCTGTGATGGCTCTTCTGTGCCTGTCCTGGCTCCCTGAGCATCTGGATTTTGCTGAGGGAGGTAGGGAAAGCCAACGCCCCTTTGCCCTGGGGGGGGGGGACCCATGGGGGATTGTAGGGGAAGTCGCATGGGGAATGGAGAGCCAGAGACCAAGTCTCTCAGAGGGAGGGACTGGAGCCAAGCCACCTGCCAGGCTCCCAGAAGCAAAAATAAATAATGGAAAAAAAATTGCTACATACTATGCAAAGCAAACATGACTGGATAGTTATTGTGAGCATTTTATTATTTTTATAACTTTAACTATATGAGTACTTCATTAGTGGTGTTGTTGTTATTATTGTTTAACAATTCTCAGTGAAATAAGCAATCATCAGATGAATGCACTGGTTGCAGTTGGTGAAATATGATGACAAAGACTGCAGTTGTTGTGACTGCATGAACAATGACAATAAATGTATCTAATTGTTTATGCCAAAAAAATGGAAGAAGTTGATGAGCTCCCTTCCACCCCAAGCTGATGGTTAATGAAGTTAATGATCTATCCCTCCCCCCAACACATGCACACAGTTTCTGGAAAAATGTGAAAGACATTGACAGTGACTTTGTTTGAAACTAATGAATAATGAGAATGAGACACATGGGAGTTTTCCTAGGGGTTTCTCCTTCTAAAGGGAGATGGGGTGGCTTTCTAGGCTATGGGAGAAGAAAATGGTTGCTCACTGTCATTGTAATAAAATATTTATACAGTCTCAAGCAAATGCTTAGCTGGGGGGGTAGGGGGACAGGTTTGCCTACCCTTGAGGTAGTGGGGTGAGGACCCACCAAGAATGGACAGGTCTTTCATGGATTGAAAGAGAGAGATGCCTAGACATGAACTCAATATGAATAAGCTGAAGTGCCTTCTTTTCTGATTTAGTCCCACAGGTCACAAACCCACTGGAAATGGGGCATCCCTTCATCCCTGGATGCCCCCATGGGAAGTTTCACCCCCATGGTTGTAAGCGGAGAGAGTTCTACCAAGACTCTTACCAAAGACAGTTAACCATCACTGAAGAGCCGAAATGCCTTACTTCCCTTTAAGTAGTCCCAGATGCTAGGGAGCCCAGCTGGTAGGTGGGCTCTTGTATGCCCACAAGCTCTGTAGCTCTGTTATAAGTGGGAAAGAAATGTAAAGGTAGACACTAATCCATGAATGGCATATATTTTGAGATATATAGGCATTCCATTAAACTATGTAAATAAATATGACATCATTTAACCCAACAGAGTGCAGCTGTATTGTGTCCAGACTGGGAGCAGGACATCTGGAGCAAGTAGAATCAATATCCCTGCATATCCCACATGGAGCCATGGATAGTTATGTTATTAATGGTTTTATTAAATGAGCAACACAATGTGGGCCAGTACAACTGGTGTTTACCATACTATGACGAGTGATATGGGGTATTTAAAATCCAACAGAACCTCCAGAACTGAAGAGATAGTACTTGGTTTACTATGTTGGTTTCCTTGTAGACTAGCAGTAAGTAAAAATGAGCCCCCATCATTTCCTATGCCACTGTTGAAGACAGATCCATCCTACTGGCTGTCACTTTGGAAGCCAGGCTGGCATTTGGTTGTGTCCGACCAGAGGGGTTTCCTTTTAAAAGCCCTGGGTTTAACTGAACAGAAATAGATCTTAAAAGTTTAACTTCAGTGATAGGAATTCTGTTGACCAGGAGTTATTAAACACAGCTGCCAACAACCACCTTCAGGAGAATCTCATCCTGGTGAGCAGCATTGCTCTTCTGTGTCAAATGAACATCTATAAAAGATTTTCAGATTGTATTAGTTCTGACTCTTCCTCATGAAAAGCTAGGTTTGCTGACATTGTGTTATTCGTGAATGACTGCATATAAGGAGTAATTTATGTGTGACCATACACAACAAGCCGGTATTTGCATTGAGATGTAGAGATAACAGCATATGGACCTCAAGAGCAAAGCTCAAGAGGTCCATGTTGTTATCGCAACCTTGAAATGAAAACAGCATGAGTTGTGTATTGTCACCCATATTTTATTTTTTATAGTACATCAATTTGGGGGGGGGGGGCAGCTGCAAGGTGAGGGTGCTAGCTGCACACCCAAGCAGACTTGATAGACCATGTGGCCTGTTTCTGCTGGCAAATTCATATGTTCGTATTTTTATGTGAGATTGTCACCTTGTGTGTGTGATTGGAGCCGAGTGAGTGAATGAAAGTGAAAGCAGGAACAGGGAAGCAGTGGCAGGTGGCACGAGAGGGAAAGTCAGGGTTAGCACGTTAAAATGGCAAATGGGGAAGGGTGACCCATGAAGAGGGTGCCAGAACCACAGTCTCAACACTTTCAGGTGACTGGTGGTTCACCCTATCCCTGAGGTATGCCCCCCCAAGAGTTAGTATAGTACATAAAGTGGGATGTGGGGTGCTTGCCCCTCCCCACAAGGCGGGGTGCAGGGGTGAAGTCTCCCACAAAAACGACATTGTGCAAAGTCATCGCCCTGGGGGATTTGTGCCCTCTTAATGGATCACCATTCCCCAATCACCGTTATGACATGGAACCAAAGTCAGGTGCACTGATTATAGAACATGCACAGCAGCATTTGGAATGTGCACGCACAACAAGCTTTTTGCACTGATTGGATTCCAAGCACGTTACGCCCTAAGCACATTCTATTTTTTTAAGAGTTTTCTCTGGTTTCAAGTAACCAGTTGACAGTTGGAATCAGTAAAACTTAGTGACACAAAATTCCCCTGAAACGTTATATTTTAGCACCTTGGTTTTATTACTGAAATCACTGTCATTAAAATGGTGGGCTTGATTCTTGAGTAGGGCTTAGATCAAGAAAAGCTGCAGCAAACAGCAGCTTGCATTGAAGCCCAGTGTGCCAGGGACCCTGCACCAGATTCTGGTACATGAGGGGTACTGGCACCTAACTCTCCTCACTTATCGCAACTTCTCCTGTGTGACAAACACATGGTGCATGGGAGGGGCTTGTCGCAGTCTCTGTCTGGCAAATGTGGGCTTCATAGAGCCCATTCTCTTACATATATGTTTATAATTCCCTGGTGGTCTAGTGGACCCCTCTCCCCAATCCCAAATGTCCCCACTATGCATATAATTCCCTGGTGGTCTAGGGGACCCCTTCCCCTATCCCTGATTCCACCCATGTATTGCAATACAAAAAACTCCCTGGTGGGCTAGTGGCCCCCCACTCCTACACAACAGCAGGCAGTGCCCACCACCCAACTCTTCCAGCCCGAACTCTGAGCCAGCAACTGACACAGCCCTCCTCTCACCACCACAGCCAGCCATCGATTGGGCTTTCACTGAGCATATACTGTTTGCAGTAGATGCTCATTGACTGACAGCAAGTGAGCTGTCAGTCAATGAGCATGTACTGTATACAGTACGCACTCAGTGAGAGCTCAGTCAGCAGCTGACCATGGTGGTGAGTGGGGGGCTGTGCCAGCCACTGGCTCAGGGTTTGAGCTGAGGGGGGAGTTGGGTGTTGGGCACTACCTGCTGGGGAGGGGAGTGTGGTTCCACTAGACCACCATGGAAGGGAATTGTTATTATTTAACTAAATGGGTGACATCACAGATTGGGGGGGTCCACTAGACCACCATGGAATTATAAATACATACATATTGGTTACATTGGGGATTGGAGAGGAGGTCTACTCAACCACAGATATATGATATATATATATATATATATATATATATATATAAAATGGGCTTTTCATATCCAAGCCTCTGATTGGCTAGTACATCATCTGAGCCGTGTCCTTATCAGATGATATACTAGCCCACCAGGACTACTGCCCACCAAGATGCCACATGACAACGATGAATCAGTGAGCTCTTCCAAGCATAAACAGAAATGCTATCTGCCAGAGCTCACTGAAGCAGACTACCACACAACAGTGCTGAAACAACTGCTGACTGACTGAGAAATGACCCTTCCCCACACACACTAACGAGATCTCTCTTCCCTAAAACGTTTCTTTTTAATTGAAGTTGCCTGACCTGTTCTGTGGTTCCCAACTATGCTTGAAGCTGCCCACGACTTTTCAAATGCGGCTACAGACCCAGACATCCAACTGCATTCACACACAGAAATTCAGACCTGCTCCTCTGCTGGTGTTTATATCCAAACTGTAAAAAAATGTGAAATCCTGTAAGACCGGTTAGCCAGCCATTACAAGTGCAATCTAGGAAGCGCTGTTTCTCACGATTTGCAGTACTCAAGGAGACCACCTGAAATCCTCACACCTCTGTCGCGATATTTCCGCTGCAGATGCTACAAATTGTTCATTTTGTTTCCATACTTATGTCCAGTAGTCCCCCTTGATCTGTTCTTCTGCAGTCCTTCACAATCGTAGTTCTTCTTAATCCTGTGTCACTAAGAATGATAACTTTCCACCCCGTGGTATGCTGCATTAGTGAACTTCGAAGGAGTTAACCGCTGCATATGGCAGCCAGTAAGGGACATGCTCGCCTGAGACTTCACAACCTGTGCTTTAAAAAAAAAAGATAAAACTCCATAAAAAAATTCAACAAAGTAAGCATTCTTTATTTCTGCCACCATTTAATTCAGACTGTATTGGGGGCAAGACACTTAGAGACAGCAACATTGGCAGAGACAGTCACAGCTATAACTTAAAGCGAACACTCGGTCTCAGGAAAAAAAAAACTCTCATCATATCAACAAAGAAAAAACTCCACAAAAACAATCTGACATAGGGATTTTATAGTACTAAAACAACAACGATGGACATAACCTCAGGATGGAACATATAAGGACCTTCTGCTTCCAATGAAACACGTTGGAAAGTAACTTAATAAGGGGGCTATTTTTTTAATATTTGAAGTATTACAACCTTTTTCCCTTTTTTTATATTTTTGACTTTTTTATGTTTTTTTTTTTTACCATTCAATAATTACTTGGTGAGCCCATTTTATAAGCACAATAACATACTCCGAGGTGTGGGTTATCGTCTGATAAGGAACACGCCCAGGGGCATAAGGCACTTAGCGGCGCCTCGTGCCTAGTAGCACTCTGGTGCTCTTTATCAGATGATAACCCCGTCTTCGTATGTTATTGCTTGCATATACATATTGGGGACATCAGGGATTGGGGTCCACTAGACCACCAGGGAAGGGGATTCTTATTATTTCAATACACAGGCAACATCGGGGATCAGGGAGGATGGTCCACTAGACCACCAGGGAAGGTAATAATTATATACCAGGAGATTGGGGCTGGGGAACGGGGACCAAGGCATGTTGTCACAGGTTGCTGAACTCTGCTCAGAGCAGTCAAAGTACCCATAGACCAGGCCTGGCTAGTTTAATGGTACTTAGAAATTTGCCCTCTGGCACAGTTATGAGAATCTTGATTTGGGGAATTTGGCAGCATGTGGCTGCTGCAAGCCCATGGCGCCATGCCTCAGCACAGTTTGTGACTCACAGATGGCGCAAGCCCCTCGTGGTGCACACAGCCTGCAGTTGCCATAGGCAGCATTTGAGAATTTCTCCTGGCACATCTCTTGGTGCAAGGGGCATGTTGCGACATTCCTTGTGGTGCAACCCCTTGCACTGCACCAGGGACTTTGTGAAATGGGCCCAGCATCTTTTACCTTTTGACATCATCAGTTTCAGTTGCTTAGGTCTGCTGTGATGTCATAATCATCTGCTTGTGACATCACATACTCTTGCTACAGATATGATGCTGATGTCACATTATAAGCGACATTGCAGAGGGACTGGAAGGAAAAGTATGTCTCTTTGCAGATGACACAAAGATCTGCAACAGAGTTGATGCACAAGATGGGGTGGAAAGGATGAGAAGGGACTTGGCAAGGTTAGAGGAATAGTCAAATGTATGGCAGCTTAGATTCAATGCTAAGAAGTGCAAGGTAATGCACCTGGGAAACAAAAACCCAGGGGAAGAGTACACAATGGGGGTGAGATACTAACAACAACAAAAATGGAAAGGGACCTGGGGTAGTCATATCAGATGACCTAAAGGTGGGCAAGCAATGTGAGAGGGCAGCAAGGAGGGCTGGGGGAATACTGGGATGCATAGGGAGAGGCATCACCAGTAGAAAACAAGAAGTTATTATCCCTCTGTACAGACAGCTGGTGAGACCACATCTGGAGTACTGCGTGCAGTCTGGAGACCCAATCTCCGCAAAGACATAGACAGGATGGAAGCTGTCCAGAGGAGGGCAACTAAAATGGTGCAGGGTCTGCACCAGAAGACATATGAAGAAAGACTTAAGGAGCTTAATATGTATAGCCTTGAGGAAAGAAGGAGAGAGGGGACATGATAGAAACTTTCAAGTACCTCAAGGAATCAACAAAGAGGTGTGCAAGAACAAGGGGCACAATTTGAAGATAGAGAGGCGGCTCAGAGGTAATTTAAGGAAGTATTTTTTCACAGAGAGGTTGTGGATGTATGGAGCGGCCTTCCAGAGGAGGTTGTGGAGTCAAAAACAGTGGTGGAATTCAAGCATACATGGGACAGTCATAAGGCAATTCTAGGGGTAGGAAGAAGTAGGAAGAAGTAGGCTGCTGGTTAACTAGGATCTGCAACTTATCCATCAGGTAGGGAAATGGGCAGACTGGGTGGGCCAAGTGGTCCTTATCTGCCGTCAAATTCTATGTTTCTATGTTTCTATGTCACAAGCAGGGGACATTGACTTAAAAGCAGGGAAAGCTGCAGGGACAGATTGTGACATCCTGGCAAACAGCATTGTTCTTCTGTATCAAACGCCTAGAACCTTGGCCTGTTATTTATATAAAAATGTTCAGTAAAAATTACGGTAACATTCAAAAATTTAGATTTTTGTAAATCTCATGAGATTTGACTCCTGCCAGCACCAACATTAATTGTCTTACAGAAACCTGGAAAAATCACTCTAAGTTTAGAAATTGCATTAAAATTGCATTCTAAATAACTCTTTTAATGGTTTTGACTGAGTTCAAAGAACACATCCGAGCTGTAGAAGTGTTCTAGTTTGCAAGTATATTGTTCACTAATAAACAGTTTCAGATTTGGCTTTCTGCCCCTCTCTCTTTTTGCATAGCATTGCTTTCACTGCTATCCAGTCTAGACTGATAATAATGAATGCAAGTCACAAGAGAGCTAAACATAATTATGTATGCCAAAGGAATTCAGATTTTCTTTACTTTGCAGTGTAGAAGTTCATTTACAAACATGTCACTCCGCCTGGGCTTAGAAAACAGAGAAGCTAGATTTGAAGAAAAAAAACTGCAAATTAGAATGAGTCAAAGCTGAAAGTCTCATTGGTTTACATTTCCAGTGGTGATAGAGGGGCTGTTCTGAGCCATTAATGTAACACTGCCCCAACTAAGTCAAGGTTTATGAAATGACAGTACAGATAGCAGTACCAGGTCCAAATATATGCCATGGGATGGCAAGACAGCCTAATATAATCCTGAATTTGGGACGCTCAGGTTGGAGGATCCAAACATCATCAGGGCCCACAACAGGTGACTGCATAAATGTTGATGCATGCTGTGGCTTGTGCATGCTGAATAGGATTTAGCAGATGCACACTGACATCGGCAGAGGGTTTCTCACACACATATAAATACATACAATGCTGCCTGTCAGTTTGACATGCTCTTATCACAGTTTCTGCCAGTGATATCTTCAAGGATGCTGCAGGAACACAATGTAATCCAGCAGCAATTGCTCCAATTTATCATGCAGGAAAGTGTGACATCTTTATCACAGAAAGCCTCATCCTGGTAGGTGGCACTGAACTACATACATACATACTTACACACTTACAGTGCAGCTTTATGGAGGAGAGTAGTCCAGCACTCCACTGAATTCTCCCGTCCTATCTGCTAAGTGAGAATACCCTGTCCCTCCTTTTCTTCAAAATAATTCTCAAAGCTGAGCTTGAAAGTAGTTATGATGTCAGTTGATTCCATGTGCTCTGAAAGTGTATTTCACATGTCCAGCATGCATTCTGAGAAGCAGTTATTCCCAATGTTTCATTAAAATGTTCTTTTCTGGCCAGCCTGATGGAACAGCAGAAGGGCTACTGCTTGCAGTGTCGGAGACCCGAGATCAGAAAAAAGTTCGATTCGATGGCACCACCCAGGGGAAGGAAGATGGACTATCCCAGAGGAGGTTCTGTTCCCCCTGAGAGAGAAAAGGAGGCTGTCACCACTGCAACACTACCACCTGGGGGAGCACTGGTGGCAGTACAGCAGCTGTTCAGTAGGGAGGGGGGGGACATCAGCCAGGTTCCACTTTGCATGCTTTGGGTGCACAGTCATGTAATCCCTTGCATGCCGTGGCCCTAAGGGTGAGGAACCAGAACACGGAATCACCTTGTCTCATGCAAAACTTACCCTGGAAGCACTCAGGAGGAGGTGGGATCTGGCTTGGTCGGACCACACTATAGGGTGGGACGGCAAGCCTATGGGGTTGGAAACATAGAGTTCATATATATGCAGTACTAGAGAGGGCTAGAAGGTGGACTCCAATGGCTCAGTTGAAGCCATGCGTCCGACATATTAGAGGAGGGCTGAGATGCAGGCAGACAACAGGAACCCTTCTGGAAACTTACGATAGTGGCACCGGCACACTGTTTTGACAAAGATCAAGTAACACATTGCTTATACAAGCAAAGGACAGATGAGCATGCCTTGTTTTTGTCACCACAATGTGTGTCTGCTTCTTCACTTCACTGCTGTCAATGGTGCTTGTGACCCAACCAGATTAGCAGATTTCTGTCAAAACAGTGTGCTGTTGCCGCTATCTTAAGTTTCCAGAAGGGTTCCTGTTATCTGCCAGCACCTCAACCCTTCTCTAATATGGCAGACGGGGGGCTTCAGCTGAGCCATTGGAGTCCACCTTCTAGCCCTCTCTCGTATAAATTTGAACTCTATGGTTGGAAATAGAGGGGAAGTAAGTGATAAAGAAGCAGGTGGGTGAGGCTGGGCCTGACCTGAGGGGAGGTTGCTGAGACAGTGAAGGAGTATAAACATTATGTTTAGACAATATTTGCAATAATGTCATGCAAGAATAAAAAAAAAAAGAGTGCTGCATCAACATCTGAGCCTCTAATTAAACAAGAGTGTTAGATTAAATTCAAGCTACAAAATTGAAAATAAGGTTAACGCTGACATTTCAACAAAGGTCTTCTTCAGGAATTATAAGTAAAGAGAAAGGTTTGTATGCCTGTAGTAAGTGAGCACTTCTGAACATCAAGACTGGGATCTGGTGATCCCAGGGTACGGAATTTAAAGGAAGGACAGAGGGATGGGGAGGGGCGGCAGTTTATGTAAGGGATGGGATTAGATACACTAGAGATGAGGGGGAGGAAGGGACAGAGGGAGGATGGAGGCTCTATGGATGCAGTTCCAGGACTCCAGAGTTACACAACTGAGGCTGGGAGTGTGTATAGACCACCAGCTCCATCAGAGGAGCTGGATAGGGAGTTGGCAGAGCAAGTTCAGTGGATATGTAAGAAGGTGACTGTGGTGACCGTGGGGGACATCAATCTGCCTGGGGTGGTTTGGAGTACTCCAGCCACCTCTAGTGCCAGGGAGCAGGTATTGCTGGATGCATTTCAGGATAGTCTTCTGGCATAATTGGTTAGTGTGCCAACTCGGATAGATAATATACTCGACCTGGTACTTTTGAATGGGGAGGCAGTGAGGGAACTTAGGGTAGAGGACCTACTGGCTGGGAGTGACTGCCAATCGGTGTGGTTCATGCTCAGCTTGAGCAGGCAATCTGTAGGATCAGTGACAAGGGTGGGGAACTTCAGATGGGCAGACTTTGAGAAGATGCGGAAATCCTGAAAGGATGCCTAGAGAGGATAAGACTAGGGATGGATGCACAACAGAAGTGGGATATCATCAAACTAAGTCTGAATGAAGCCACTGAGGCTTGCACTAGGACTATGAGCAAGAAGAGAAGAGCTAAGAAGCCATGTTGGCTGAACAGGAAGATACTGGAGTGGGTAAGGGCAAAGAAAGTGGCATTTCAGATATTCCAGAGGACCAATGGGGGAGGACATGGAGGAGTATGCCAGGAGGACCAAGGAGGTAACCAAACTAGTAAGGGAGACCAAGGCCTCCAGAGAGTTAAGGTTGGCTCAGGGCATCAATGGAGGATTGAAGGACTTTTTTAGATATATGAGGGAAAGGAGAAGCTGCAGAGACAACATAGTGTGGATCAGGAGGGTCGGGAGGTGGGTGGAAAAGGGAGAGGAACAGTCAGAAGCATTAAATGAATACTTCTGCTCTGTGTTCACCCAGAAGGAGGGCAGTCCACTATCTCCATTGACTGGGGGGTGGAGAAGGGGGGAGGAACAATGGACGGGGAGATCACGGAGAGCAGAGTACTAGAGGGACTGAAGGCACTAAAATGGACAAGGCACCAGGTCCTGATGGCATTCACCCCAGGGTACTGAGGGAAATGGAAGAGGTGTTGGCCAGACCACTGGCAGACCTGTTCAACACCTCTCTGGACACAAGATGCATACCACAGGACTGGATGATGGCTCATGCGGTGCCTATTCACAAAAGTAGCCCAAGGGATGAGCCAGATAACTACAGATATGTTAGTCTCACTTCCATAGGGGGGCAAACTTATGGAAGTGACCCTGAAGGAGGGATTGGTGGAATTTCTTGAGGTAAATGGCCTCCAGGATGGGTAGCAGCATGGGTTCATCTTGGGGAGATCTTGCCAGACCAAACTAATAGAGTAATATGACTGGGTAACAAGAGAGCTGGATAAGGGCCATGCAGTGGATGTCCTGTATTTAGACTTCAGCAAGGCCTTTCATTTAGTGCCTTGTGGGCAGCTGGGGGTAACTGAGATCCATGGGGGGGTGGTAAAGATGGCTTACTGGATCAAGAACTGGCTGAAGGGAAGACAACAGCGGGTGGTGGTGGGGGGACTTTTAGCCCCTAGGCCTGTGGCAAGTGTGGTGCCACAGGGATCTGTGCAGGGCCTGGTATTGTTTGGGCTGTTTATATCAGATATCTCGCATGGAGTTAAGAGCAGCATCAGTCTGTTCGCAGATGATACCAAGTTGGGAATGGTAGTGGATGATGCAGATGGGTGGAAAGAGCTACAGGGGTACATAACCAAACTGTATGAGTGGTCGGTGAAGTGGCAACTGGGCTACAATATGAAGAAGTGCGAAGTTATGCACTTGGCGCCAAAGATCCCGAGGAGGGAATACTGGTTGGGTGGGGTGAGACTGGTGGTCACCAAGGAGGAGAAGGACCTGGGGGTACTGATAACAGAGAGCATGAACAACTCTGCACAGTGCAGAAAGGCTGCATCACTTTCATGAGCACTGAAATTCACAAGAATTTAAAAACAACATGAAAAAAAGATGTATTTCAGTGATATCTATGCCATTTAGGTAGCACAGTATTTTGACTTGAATGTTTCCTAGATGCATTGCCTTGCATATCTTTGGATCATGAATTTCCAAACATAGATTTAAATAATCTGGGTTAGGAATTTTAAGATCCAGGCATTCCTGTCTCCAAACGTGTATGTATAAACACTAACCGACTGACTTTCCACAATATCCATATCTCTATTAATCTTTGGAAATAACATTTGGATTCCAAGCCTAATGAAAATGTGTGTTACGAGACACAGAAGAGCAAAGCAAGCTAGTAAGGTGAATTCCAGCAATAACTCTCTTAAAAGGCAAATAACTCACATTTTATCACACTGTTCATTCCAACCCAGTTCTAATCAATCACACTATTCAAATACCTCCACCCTACAGTAACTCAGTAATATGCTGAATAAAGGTTTTGCCAGTTTGTACACAGGCATTTAGTCCTCGTCCTTTTATAGCTCCTCACTTAAGTGGGTTTCATTGTATTAGTGTCAAAACTATTTTCAGGCTTGCTATAAATGATGTAGCATAGCAGTTTGTTACACAAAATTCATTACTTTGCTCTGTAACTTTCTGCTTTCACAGCAGTTGCTCCTGAAGGGGCCCTGTTCTCAAAAGTAGATGAGGGCTGTCCACAATACACCAGCAGCGGTGCAATGCCATTCACGTAGGATTTTGCAGCAGCAGTGGTATCCGTTATCTGTAAAATGCTGACACTGTGCCCTGTTTAGTAGCTTGCACTTTGCTCCCAGTGATGAGACCAGAATAAAAATACAGTTTACCTCCTAGAGTGCAAAGACCAAAACGACAGATGGAAAAAAAAAAGTCCACCTGTTATTTTCTTGGTGTGCTTCTCTGAAGTTCTCCATTTAATAAAAACAACAAGACAAAGTCACACTGGGAGCTGGGTACTCACACAATTAAATAGCGAACATAAAGACAGAAAATAATCGGGCACTCAAACCCATGAATGGACGCTGGAGGCTGAACTAGATAATGTGCAAAAGGTCATTTTATTCAATGACCACAGGTCCAAAAAGCTTAAAAGTAGACCCACAGGCTGCACATAACCTGATGCATTTCAAGTCACATGACTGTTTTTCAAAGATGAACTGTAATGCAATGATATCCCTTCAATAAAAACTATTTAAAGAGACAGTAACTCATAAAGTGCCTTGACCAGTGCAGTAAACAGTGTTGCCTATAAATACTCCTATACACAAAAATACCCACAGCACCATCAACAAACTATGTACTATGTAATTTATTTATTTATTTATTTATTAGCTTTTGGTAACCGGGTAAGTGCGCTAGGCAACAGACCTGCCTATTTTCAGGCACGACCCGGGAGAGCACAGGACATTGGTTACAGTATGCAGAAATGCACAGACACAATGTAGGTGTACAGGTGCAAAACAAGATATACATTGGGTAGCACAGTAATAGTTACATAAGGGTACATTTTAGGTATAGATCATAATAAGGATGTAAAATAAAGCAGTTAGGGTAACCATAAGACAGCTGAGGACAGTGAAGACATCAAGGTTCATAGCCACCTAGACAAACGTATTGCATGGGAGAACATTAGTGTAGTAATTAGGGTCATGACCCGACAGCCTGCAGTGGGACAAAGCAAATTAAGAGCATTTGCATTGGCCAGAGGCTAGGAGGTGGGTGAACAGCTAGTTTTTGAATTCTCGATGGAGGTTGAAGTTTTCACCATAAGGAGAGTGAGTTCCAGAATTTGGGAGCAAATGGGCAAATGCCTGTTCACCCATTTTGTCATGCAAGGTCTAGTGGAGAGCATGGGGACAGAGGAAGACCTGAGGGCAATGGGTGTGAGGCAGGAGTCAGGAGATTGGCAAGATAGACAGGGCAGAGAGGTCTAGACAGGGAGTCGATAAAAGCAGCCCAGGGGTAGGCTTGAATATCCTTAGGTGACAGCCAATTTAAGCCAGCGTAAAGGGAGACAATGATGGGTAAGACGTGGTAGCAGTTAAGGCTAATCTACAGATGTTGTTGTAGACAGTGTCCCATTTGTGGAGTGTAGCAGAGTTTGCAGCAAAGAGGAGGGGCAGAGCATATTGGAGCTGGGTAAGAGAATACCTCTCGCAACAGAAAGTCTAGCGGAAGGAGTGAGGGAGTAGGCGTGACGCGATACCACTCCTAATTTTAGCATTGACGGCAACAGCACACCATATTGACATGTTGAGACAGGTCAAGTGGGATCCAAAGTGACCCCAAGGTACTTGAAGGACTCAGTGTTTGAGATGAGGGAGCCATGAAGGCATTGAACCGGAACCTGTTCGCAGGGGCAGACAGTTTCTTAGAGGATCCGAATAGCATAGCACAGGTTTTTTCTAGGTTCAGGACTTGGTGGTTGCTAGAGAGCCAGGTCTGCAGGGATTGGAAGTCATTAGTGAGAGTGGAGTTGATGGCAGCAACCGATTTTGACCCAGAGTAGAGAACAAGATCATCTGCGATGAATTAAAGGATAACTTTCCATTGCAGTTCACCTTTGAAAAACAGTCATGTGACTCAAAACATGTCAGGTGACATGCAGCCTGTGGGTCTCTTTTTAAGGTTATTTTTTTACCTGTTGCCACTAAATAAATCAGCCTTTTGCACATTACATAGTTCAGCCTCCAGTGTCTATCGGTTGTAAGTGCCCGATTTCTTTCTGTCTTTATCTCTGCAATTCATAATGTGTGATATGGCTAGCTTGGCAGTGCAGTGGTTATGCTCTGCGTTGCCACCTTCAGACCTGGGTAAGGATTTAGAAATTCAGTATGCTGTATATGTAGGGTTGTGATGACAGAATGATTTGGGATTAGGATTAAATATCTGTACAACAACCATTTCTTAGCCAATTGTCAGCATAAAGGTTTCTTGCAACTGATACTGTTTTGTTTTTGTTATGTCATCCAATTTATGTTTCAATCCTGTGTTTCACCTTTGTTCCCCCAGGTCTCCCTTGAAAAAGGACAGTCCTTGTCCATGGGTTCTTACCCAGTTATCAAAAATCTTACTTACGTACATACATACATGCATACATACATACACGCATACATACATACATGCATGCATACATACCCACTTACATACATACATACATGCATGCATACATACATACGGAAATCAATCAATCAATCAAAGAATCCATCATGTCTACTCCTTTTGCTGTATGGCAGTGACTATACCCAACTTGAGCATGGTCACTCCTTCAAGCTTATCAGAATGTTATCCTTACTCATGTTGTATAACTCTCAAAGTTATTCTTTTTCAAGAAACTGAATAGACCTGATTTGAAGGTCTAAACAGTGCTATTTGTCATGCACTGATGGAGGACTATGGACCAGCGTTACTAGCATAGTGTGGTATTTGTGCTTAGCTGGAATTTTTGTGATGTTTCTTTTTTTAATTTAAGTTTTTTAGCTCCGCCCCCACACACCCTGTGCTTTTTTTTATTTTAAATGGAATGGGGTGGAGTGGGGTTGAAACCCTCTGAACTTAAACAAATGAATACAAAGTAAACATATTTTCTTAAATTGGCACTAGCACAAATAACATAGTGTACTGTAGTGCTCCACTGACACTGCTTCCACTACTTCAGCAGGTAAGTGAGTCCACATCTTAAAGGGAAACAACACCAAAATCCCCAAACACAAGTGTGTGGCTGGTCCCAATTTGCACTTTGTGCGCAAAAACATTTTCTTTTTACTTACTGTTTACTGCAGTATAGTAAACTGTTTCAGACTGATCATCCTGACTTCCAGGCTGACGTTTTCTGTAACTACAAATCCCAGAATCCCCTACAGCTGACATCAGAGCAGGGCTACAGCAGTGGGAAATTTAATGGCTTGCAGTGCATGTTAGAGATTTTATAACCTCAGATCAGATGTTTGCCAATCCTGCTGTTCTCCTGAGTCTAAGTACAGACCTCTATGACTACACTTAGCCCATGGAGGATAGGGAGACCAACAAACAAAAGATCAGGGGCCCTGATATTCAGAAGTTTGCATGGGCACTAACTGGTGTCTGACCATGCAAACTGGGCTTTGTGCTGGAGCCCAATATTGAAGCCCCCAAGTAAAAATAGTACTCCCTGGTGCTAGTGGTCCCCCCCTCAACTGCCAGTCCCAATGTTAGAACAATGTTCCCTGGCGCAAGTGGTCTCCCTTCCCCAATCACCAGCCTCATTGTTAAAATAATATGCCCTGGTGCTAGTGTCCACCCCTGACCCCCCCAACATTAGAATAATGTACCATGATGCTAGTGGTATGCCCAGTGCTGTAGGGAGGATAACCACTGGATGCTATGGAGGGGTTTTGTTTGTACTTCCAAGCTGGCAATCAGTGGTGGGGGGACCACTGGCACCAGGGGATTCTTTTTTGTTGCAGAGGGGCTGGAGACTGGAGGAAGGGGGGACAACTAGCACCAGGACATATTATTTTAACTTCAGGGCTGGTGATTGGAGGGGGGGACCACTAGCACCAGGGAATATTATTCCAGCATTGGGGCTGGCAATCAGAGGAAGGGGACCACTAGCACCGGGAGTACTATTTTTACTTGGGGGTTGGTGATCAGAGGAGGACTCTAACACCAGGACATATTATTTTAATGTTGGTGCTAGTGATTGGAGGGGGGGGGGCACTAGCACTAGGGAATATTATTCTAACATTGAGGCTGGTGAATGGAGGGAGGGGTGAACCACTATTACCAGGATGTACTGTTTTTACTTTGGGGCTGGTGATGAGGGGGGGCACGAGCACCAGCGATAGCTACGGCTATCAGGGACTGGCAGGTGGCACCACACTACCTGTCTCCTCCACCCATGCAAATAGGCCTATAATGGGCATGCAAATGGCCCCTTAATGCCTTGCATGCTCAATGGGCTCATTTGCATGGATACTTTTGAAAATTGCAGATAGCACTCCAACACTCCAACACTATCAACTCTTGGGGCCAACGTTGGGAGCCATGTTGGGGTGGCATTACCCGTTGGTTAGCGCCCGACTGAGTAGGCAGTCCTGGGACCTCTGGCCAATTCAAAGCACAGCACAAACATTTGTGCTGTGCCCGCACACTGTTACATATAGTAATACCATTTAAGTGACATCTATTACAAAAACTGATTCATTTAGATCAGACCTGTAGAAGTTACAGGTAAGATAGCAATAGATACACAACCCTGCCTAGTGGCAGGGCTCCATCAACACGACTTGGGAAGGGTACAAAAAAGGTTTCCTTTCATGGATACCCATGTTATGTTTGTTGTAACTTTATTATTGCTGTTATATGTCTCTGTTCACGTGGTTTGGATTTTACTGTTAGATGCACCTGTTGTGTGATTTCATGACCAAGCATGGCTTTCCTATAGAATAAGAATAAGCAGAAATAGGACAGGTAAACAATTTGCAGGGACAGAAGAGGACTTTCAGGCCAGCCTAGGGGAATTATGGCTCGCTGTAACTAACTATAGATGTGTTCCTTAAAGATAACCTCCTTGAATGTTCAAGGATTTAATTCACCTATTAAAAGAACAAAGATATTACATTATTTGAATCAGCTTCACACAGACATCTGTTTCTTGCAGGAGACTAAACTATCTGCTGTGGAGCATCCAAAACTTAGAAGAACCTGGGTGGGTGAGGTAGTGGGATCCTCACATGTGTCAGGCAAAAAAGCTGGCTCTGCCATTTTGATTAGAAAAAATATTCCTCTAGAAGTTCTGAGGGAGGAAACCCTGGAGAATGGCAAGGGAGTTTTAATTGCTGGAGAGCTCTTCTCTCAGAGGCTGCATTTAGTCAACATGTATGCCCCCAACAACGATGATCCCTCATTTTACCGTGACCTTTTTAACAGAATTTCAAGACTAGGAGAAGGTTTGACTTTATTAGGGGGTGATTTTAATTGTGTGATCAACCCCAGCTTGGATCATTCATCCCAGAACAGCAACACGAACAAGCAGATGAGTAGGGTGGTACAGGGAGGGATGCAAGAACTTGCTCTATTAGATATCTGAAGGGAGTTGAACCTTACAGCTAAGGACTTTACTTTCTATTCAAATCACAATAATCTGTATTCTACATTGGATTATTTCTTATGCAGTAGTGGAGACCTACACAAGATGAAAGACTGTGTCATTCATCCGAGGGTGGTCTCAGACCATGCTGCAGTAACTTTTACATTACAATTGGGAGATTGGAATAAACAAACATCCTGGAGATTTAATTCGTCCCTTTTAGGGAGACAGGAATTTAGAGACCACATCTTGGAGAAAATGAAAGATTATCAGAGAAACAAGAAGATAGACGAACCAGGGCCAAAATGGTACTGGGATGGCCTCAAAGTGGTTATTCAGGGGGGAAGTGATTTCATATGCTTCTAAGTTAAAAAAGCAATGAAGGGATAGGCAGCTGGTCCTAGAATCACAATTGAAGCAATTAGAGACTGAGCATAAACTAAATAAAACTAAAGAAAATCTAAACAAACTAAATAATGTTAGGAAAGATTTACAAAGTCTCATGGATTTACAGATAGAAGGGAAATTAAGGTACCTAAATCAAAAGTATTATGAATATGGTAACAAGGCAGACTGGCTCCTTGCCTTTAGGCTACATTGGGACCAGGCAGATAGATATGTTAAAAAATTAAAAACAGATAATACAGACTTGGAGATAACTCACTTCACCCCTAAAAAGAAAGCAGAAGCCTTCGAGCAATACTACTCAACTTTGTACTATAGGAACCCAGAGGGTTTAGACTCACCACAAGCAATACAGGACTACTTGAGCAAGATACCACTTCCCAGACTATTGGAAGACATCAGATTAAAGCTTGACTCCCCATCACATCCCAGAAAATAATCAGAACAATTCAAGGCATGAAGCCAGGAAAATCCCCTGGCCCAGACAGCTTTAATATTGAGTTTTGCTAAAAGTTTAGGACCCAGCTATCCCCCATCTTACTTCAGATCTTTAACTCCTGTGAGGAAGATGATGGTTTCCCTCATTCTTGGCGGAGAGCATTTATCTCAGTCATTCCAAAAGAAGGTACTCCCCCTGACTTATGTGCTTCCTATCCAACCATATCCCTTCTTAATGTCGACTCCAAGATTTTCACTAACATTTTAGCCAACAGGATAAATATGATTCTGCCGGATTTAGTTCATCCAGATTAGACTGGGTTCATGCCCAACAGACACCTTAGAGACAATATCAGAAGATATCTTAACATCTTATATCATGGCAAACAGTTTAAAGAACAACAATTGACCATAGCAATTGATGCGGAGAAGGCGTCCGACCACCTAAGTTGGAATTTGTTATAGGGTGTTCTAGAGAAGTTCAGATTTGGTGACCAATTAAAAATTTAGATTAAAGCAATATATCAATCTCCCATGGCTAATGTCAGGGTAGATGGTACAATCTCTAGTAGTCTGAACATTTTCAGAGGGACTAGGCAGGGTCGCCCCTTGTCCCCCATTTTGTTTGACCTCTGCATGGAGCCCTTAGCGGCAACTGTTAGAACACACTCAGATTTCAAATCAAATCAAATCTGCTTTTACTTATAACGCACTTTTCAAAAAGCAAAGCGCATGTACATTGTAAAAACACAGACAAACACTCAATCAATAAAATATATAAAAAGATAAAAAGGCAACAGGAATAAAACTAAACATGATCCTCAAAAGACAAGTTAAATAAATACATATTCAGTGAGGCTTCAAAGATCTCTGTGGACAAGCACTCTCTAATCCGATGAGGTAGAGAGTTTCACAGGGTCGGGGCCTCAAAAGAAAAAGCCCTCGCACCTGATGACTGAAGACGGACCCTGGGAACCTCTAGCAATCCCTCATCAGTGGAGCAGAGTGGACAGGTAGGGCCAAAGGAGGTCTTGCAAGTATCCCAGTCCTTGTCCATGTAGGGTCATATATGTCAGCAACGTGACCTTGAAGGTGATCCTCCAACACACTGGCAGCCAGTACAGTTTGAGTAGCACAGGCATGACAAGGCAAGTTCTTGACAACCCAGTCAACAACTTGGCTGCCACATTCTGCACCAGCTGCAGGTGATGGAGATCCACCCTCGGTAACTCTAGGTATAGAGCATTGCAGTAATCAAGACAGAGGGAATCAGAGTGGGTGGGGAGGAGAGCAGAATATCACTCTATGCAGATGATACCATGTTGTACCTCAGAAACCCAATCAGAATTTTTCCAGTACTACACCAAGTACTTAAAACCTATGGTAATTTGTCTGGTTTTGAAATCAATAAGGTTAAGACAGAAATTGTGTTGGTGAGTGGTCCTCTCACAGTGGAACTAAAACAATGAATTCCTTTCCAGTGGGTATCGCATAGTTTCAGATACCTAGGGATATATATCCCCTTAAATCTAAACCAGCTGTTTTCAGTTAACTATGGGAGACTAATAAAAATGGTATTTACTGACTTGAAGAGATGGGAACTTCTCTCCCTTTCATTGATGGGGAAGATTGACACTATTAGGATGAACATCCTACCACACTTTTTGTTTTATTCAGTACCCTGCCATTGTACGTTCCGAGTTCAGAATGGGAAAAAAATAAAGCTCTTTATCACTTTATATGGATAGGTAAAAGAGCTAGAATAGCCTGGGACACACTGATGAAAGCAAAAAACCAGGGAGAGTTGGGCTTACCAAATTTTGAAACCTATTATCAGATGGCCCAAATGGTCCCTTGGGTGGCACACTTGAAACAAGACCCAGAAAATGTCTGGACCAGACAGGAAATAGGTGGAAACCCAGGGGTATCTCCTGGATTGGATTTTATGGGACCCTCACAATGTGTAATTGGATTCAGCATAGAAAACCCATGGATGAGACAAATGTATAAAATTTGGGCTGTGGTGAGGAAGGCTCCGGGAATAAGATCTCAATTAAATAAAAGAATGACAATTACACAATGTGTTTATTTCACCCCACCTAGACTAGATCATTCATCTGAGAGTTGGAAGCACCGTGGCCTAGTTCACTTTGCTCAGTTCCTCCAGCAAGACCAAATAAAAACTTTCCGGCCTCTCCAGCAGGACTTCTCATTACCCACCTTGCATTTTTTTAGATATCTACAAGTGGTCTCTTTCCTCTGCATGGGATCAAACATCTTAGATGCCCAGAAAGACCCCTACCCATTAGAACAGGTAATATGGCATGCAGTAGATAACCAGAAGGGATCACATCTGATATCCCAGTTGGTGTCTACCTATGGAGAGCTGACGGAGGTGACCCCACTGGGAGCTCAGAGGGCCTGGGAGAGAGAAATGGGACAACAACTGGATCCACAAACCTGGCGGAAGATTTGGGAGGGAACATTTTGTACCTCTGCCTCTAACACCTGGCAGGAGTTCAGGTGGAAAATTTTGATTAGGTTTTTAATACTCCCTCTAAAACAAAACACTATATGCCTAATGCCTCAGAGACCTGCCGTAGGGGGTGGGAACCGCTATCACATATTTTGGGAGTGCCCGATACTTACTGTAGCTCCATTTTTGAAATGAGGTGAAACTTTATTTCCAGGAAATGTCAGGTTTTCAGGTTCCGGCTGACTTCCCTCTTATGGTGTTAGGCTCTTTCCCTAAAGGTAAAAGGTCTAATGCCAAGATTTCCTTCTTAGAAATTCAATTAGCTGCTACAAAGAAGGCAATCACTAGAAGATGGTTAAACCCGGATCCCCCACTCTGAAGGAGTAGTTATATTTTATAAAAGAAACAGCAAGGATGGAAAAGATAACTGCAGACCTCAGACTGAGAGGGGATAAATACAATGGTACATGGTTACTCTTTATGCATATAGTGGAAGAGGTGGAGGGTATTCAGGTCCTTTCACAGCAGGCCTTCCCTCAATAAATACAGAACTGCCTTGCTCTCCCCCCAGTGATGGGGGTAAGGAAAGATCAAGAATATAGATTATTTATGTCCAAGCAGATGTAAGACATAAATCCTAAAGCAATGAGAAACAAGAAACACAATGTTGTAGCCATGCTTTCCTGTTGTTTGTATTTTATTTTACTTCTTTATTTCTTCAGGAAAATTAAAGAGGTAGACACAGGTTAACAAATTGTGTTGAAGGTTAATTCAATACAGTGTAATGAAACAAAATTAATTGCACAAAATGCTGGACTCTTTGAAATGATGTTTAGTCCTTGGATCAACTGGACACCGTGGAGCATATCTGGAAGAAAGAACGACTTTTACTATTATGGACTTTCAGTGCAATTGATGCTGACTTTAGTACTGTATTACTGTATTACAATATTTGAGTTTGATAGTTTCACTTACTATATAATGGAATCAATTGGGTCTTACTCAACTAAACTTGAAGTTAAAAAAAACAAAAACACTGAGCGGGTGCCCCCGGCAGGCGTTCCGTCCCCAGGACAAACGGTCATGAGCCCTGATTACCCCCCAGGATGGGGCCATGGGAGAGGGCCACCCCCCCGGCAGACTTCCATTTCTAAGGGGTGGCAGTGGAGGTGGGAGCTTCAATCATGGGGCCAGATTTTTATGGCTGCTAACCCCGGAGGCGGGACGTGCATTGATGTCAATTGTCGTGCACCCAACATCTGTCCCAGCCTCCCATGATATGTGGGATCAGTACCTGTGGCTCCCCAGCCTCTGCCAGGGGCCACTAATGTACCAAGAGATCAACCCCCCTCCCTTCCGAGGAAGTGGAGTTGCCAGAAGACATGCAATCCTTTCTCTGCCCCTGCTGGCCCTCTGACTCCCAGGTCCATTCCTGAACCTGAGTTGTTGGCATCCTGAGCAGACACCTTGCTGCCATGCTTGCAAGCCATCTCAGTCAAATAGAAATTGCTTGATGCCCATATGTTAGGCCAGTTCAGACTGCCACATTGAATTCCTTCAGTCACCATCCATCTTTATAGTAAATTTCCCCCTTTAAAAGTTTCCCCACACCCCTATAAATTTTAGATGCTGTTTTCTGCTTGGATCTATTGGTACACAAGGTCCATCAGTTAAGGATTCCTTACTATCAAGTACGCAATAAAATTCCAGTTCAATGTCAGGTAATTTAAACTGGGTTTGCAAGTCTATAAATATTTTAAATAATTGTCATTGAATAACAAAATACCTTTATCCTCCCAGATTTTAATGTCTATACTATTTTTATTAAATTTGATTTACAGGCTACGCCTAATACCCTGTAAAGTATGACAAACAGGGTTAGAGGCCATTAATTTACTTATCTGTCCAATTATTCTTCTAGAGTCATCAGAAAGAAATTTCTTTAATTTAGGGTGAACCTTGATCAGACTAAATACAGAGCTGATATTAATCTTATTTTCTAAGCAAATACTTTTTTTCCATTGTCAGCCAATCCAGAAAGTAAATGTCATTATTTCCTGTCTCAACATGCTTCTGATACCACATGTATGCCCTACTGAATCTATTGCATAGATCACATACACATGTTTTGTACAAGAGCCAGTGATGACAGGGGGCATAGCACATGAATTGCCAAAGAAAAAGAAAACACAATACTGATGAAAAAAATGATTTTTTTACAAAAGTAAATAACATACAAAATGTTCAGTGTAGATTTTAAATAAATATGTTGATTGTTTCTGAATACAGCACAGATAAATAAATGGAAGCATGATAGGTCGAGACAAGAGCTATTTTATATTTTA
Organism: Neoceratodus forsteri; assembly: GCA_016271365.2. Classification (NCBI taxonomy): domain Eukaryota; kingdom Metazoa; phylum Chordata; order Ceratodontiformes; family Ceratodontidae; genus Neoceratodus; species Neoceratodus forsteri. The sequence goes on from JADMNL010000025.1 coordinate 132,993,352, forward strand.
AACAGTCACCCATTGTATGTTTGGGAACATTAGACTTTGGTCATGTTGTCACTATGGCTGTACTGTGCTTGTTTAATCATGTGAATGAAAATGTCACGTGACTTGACTTGGATTTAGGTGATATGGGCCCAATCCACAGAAGATACATGCCAGGATCTTCATCCACGGGGGGAATCATTGCATGAGCTTGTGTAGTACAGATGTCCTGCTTAGCACATGCAGAAACCATCATGTATCCACAGTCTTGGATGCCAGCCCCCTCTGCACCTGATCCCAAGCCATGTGAGTGGCTATGTGGATGTGTGAGACTGGGCAGGCAAAGGGGCGGGGCATGCATGTGTCTCATGCACCAAACAAGCTCTATATTGTAGGGGGTTGGTGGAGGGGGCAGAGGCTACACAGCCCTAAGGACTGCAATTGCAGCTACCCACACACCTCTGCATGGCCACAGCCCAATCATCTACCTTCCACCAGCCCCAAGCCCTCAGAGCCTCCATGGTGTGCTGGGGCCATACTGTACCAACACCAGCCAGTGACTATTGCAATATGTTTGCATATCTGATTGGGACACAGCAGCCCTAAGAGACCCCTGCCCTGTTTGGAGTCAAGGATCTACCCACAAGCCATCCTGGGCATCTGACTGGATGTCCAGTGTCTGTCAGTGCTCCACTGCCTTGCCACCCTCTCCCACTTGCAAAGCACCACATTGTGGGGTGCAGCAAGTGGGGGATGTGGATGCCATCTGGTGCAGACTTGATTTGGGGTGCAGAGTTCTACAGTCAGGATATGCTCCAAATGCCTACAACCTCATGCCTCACAGGGCACCTGAGGTGTGACAATATCCCATGATATTGCACACCTTGTTGGTATTATTACTCAACTATGCACTGAGGAAAACATTTGCTCTTAGCAGCTGTGAGGCAGTGACTGGTCCTGAAGATGAGGAGATGCCATTCAGGACACACAGGTGATTCTTCAAGGTTATCATATAGTGCAGATCTGGAGTATTCATACCTTCTACTAGGACATGGGCTGGTGAATTCTGCACACATTTTCCATGCCTGTGAGTCAATATGAGCAAGATGGTCCTTTGCTGTCTTGAGTCTGGTGCTGGGCGGGACACTGATGTATGATGCATGGATGCTGGAGCACAGTTATACACAGCATGCTTCACTGATTAATCAGAAACTGAATAATGTCACTGAGCTGACGGAATTAAAGAAGCTATCAACAATAGAAAATGACTTACCCCTCATGGCTTCATAGTAAAGTGAGACAAAGCTCAGTGCACTGCACTGCTGTTGTGTTGTATTAATTTATAAAGTACTTGTACAACTTATTCATTAACTGTTGGTCTCTGCTGTCACACTGTTACCAGTCTCTTTATGGTGGTAAGTGCAAGTCTTACTTAAAACAATATATACTGTGGCCAGCCAAGTGGCGGGAGGTGTTGAGGTGCTGGATATGATGCCACATCTCTAACTATGCTGGTGTCCTGAGTTCAGGAGTGGACTCAGTTCATGTGGGGTCAGCCGGGGGGGGGAGGGGAACGAGCACATGACAGGCTGCTTTCCTCTATTTGGGAGGGAGGACATGCCATGCCACCTCTAGGCTGCCGGCATGGAGGTGTGGTGGCAGGGCAGTATGCCTGGCTTAGATGCTGTGACTGATGGCAGACACGTGGTGTGTGCATGGTGTATGCATGGTATGTGCATGCCTCTACATGCATGCACAGATGCGTCAGTGCATGCTGCTGGCCAGTGGGAGAAAACAGAAAGAGAATCCAGATCATGAAGCCTGACTCACTCCACAGCCTGCGTCGCCCTCCGGGCATGGCAGCATCTGGATTGGGACTCTGGGTAGAGGGAGGATGGACCTCCCCTTCCTGCCCCCCCCCCACAGAGGGCACTCTGCAGCAGATTTGTCCTGCTAGTAAGTCCTGGGGAAGCTTATGCTGGCTGGGGTGGGCTGCAACAGAATGGGGTGCTGGCCCCCAGAAAAAGCTTGATTAAAAAATAAAATTCACATATATAGATATAAACATATAAAGCAAGATACAATTAAAGAACTCTCAGCAATAAAAGTCCCTCACTTAAGTGCGTTTGAGGCTGAGCCCATTATGTTCTTTGCATGTACAAGCAAATTTTGTTTCTTGCAGGTTTTTGTTTTGAAAAGGATTGCATCTGTTGATCTTGTCGACCGTCACCATGACATTTGCTATGTACAGCTGCTCCAGTGTTATCCCTGAATCCCATATGTCTCACGTCAGTGCTTGCTTGGCTGCATCCATGGGAGATTTAATTGTCTTACATAATAAGTAAGCCTTGTAAAAGCATTGATGTACTGCTCCTCAATACTGCATAGATCTAGCCTCAGATGGACAGCATTAATGATTTAGATCTGATTGGAGCTTTTACAAAGCCTAAAGGATGCCTAAGCCCCATGTTTTGTACTGGCAACGCTTTATAAATCTTCCCATATCAATGCAGTGAAAAGAGGAGAGTCCTAGTAATAAAACTGAATAAATCCTTTTAGTTATTTTATATTTAACCCTGTTTTATAGGTTTCATACCACAGCGTTAGCAGCCTATTAAATATAAAGTGACAACCAGGCAGCCTTCCTACAGTACTGTGACTGACAGAGGGACTGACCAACCAGAGAGATGAAATCTCGAGTGGCGTGTAAGATCTTTGCAGTTGCAAAAGTACTCTGCATGTGACTGAACAGAGAGACAGACCTATTGTCTGCCTACTTGGAATGACTTGCACAGACGCATTGGAAGGAGACTTGTGCTTTTACAGCTGAGAAAGAGGAGCTTGCTGAACCCTCAGAGAGACTGAGAAGTGATTGCCACAGCCAGAATGAGACATTTTGTTAAGGTGAAATGCCTTACAGTTTTGCTCTCAAGTACTGTGAACTGTGAGACTTTGCGATAAAACAGACCTATGGGTCTGTGATCTGAGAGACTGCCACAGCCAGTCTGAAGAGACATCATCACCAGCCACTACAGCTTGGTGACTGGTTTGCATTCAATGTCGGGAGTTGTCACGTGGTGTTGTATCACTGGTCATGGGAGACAGGAGCACCTCAACATGTGCTGTACCCAGAATCTAGTGACCAACTGAGAGCCAAAGTTGAAACGACTTCACATCATACCTTTTGCTGCCAAACAGTGTAAGCAACTGTACATGGCTTGTAAACCACTTCGGTATAGAATGTGTATAAAAGACATCACATAAAACTGAATATTTTGCTTCCCTTTTTAACGTTCAACACACCGAGGACAAGGCATTTAGACGTTACAGTGAATCCAATGCACAAGAAAAATGTTAGCATGCAACATAATGTACACATATTGGGGAAAATTGAGGGAATTAAATGTAAAGCTCCACAGACATTACATATCAATAACAAGGGGCAGGCCGGCCTGGTGGTGCTGAAGGTTGAGGCGCCGGACGCCATGCCTCGCACCACGCCGGCGACCCGGGTTCAGGAGCAATTTCGGGCTGCCGGGGGTTGGCCGGGGAGGGTTGAGGATGAGTGTCCTCGTGGTGCTCTCTTCCCCAGGTAGAACGGGGTGGGTTGTCCCGGCGTGCTGGTGACCCCCGGTGGAAGCCAGAGGCACTACAGCAGCCAAGACAAGCATGCATCCAGCATGGACGACGCCGGCAGGGTTGCCGTGCACCAAAGCGTTGACATGCGCCACACAGGGAGGAAGTGGGAGGGGGTAGCACACAGAATAGGGAAAAGAACAGTGCCATGGGCAGGCAATGGCACCTGTCCACCATGCTCCCCGCTGGGCCATACCCCGACTTACCTTCCAGGTCCTCCATTCCCCAGCCCTACTCTGTAGCCAGAGTCTGACTTGTAAGCGTGCCCAAGAGTAGAGGGCGACTCACCCCAGATGGGTCAAACCGGGGGTACTGGCTGCGGGTTGGGGGAGGAGAGAGGAGGTTCAGTTCGGGGGGCTTCAGGCTGGGCAGGATAAAGGACTAGGTTGCCTGAGAGAGGTCCCATGGTGCCACGACCAGAGGAAAGAAATTCAGAAAAAAAAAAAAAGAACAAGGGGCCATGATATGAAGATTGGGGGGGGGGGTAGACTTAGGGGTAATGTGAGAAAGTTTTTTTTCACAGAAAGGGTGGTGGATCCATGAAACAGCCTCCTGGCAGAGGTTGTAGGAGCAAGACAGTAGGGGAATTCAGAAATAGGCCACTGTCTTAGTTACAATCAACTATGGGGCGAGGCCTTCTGGCTGCCACTCTGTTACCTATTTTTGCAGCTCTAATATTACACATCTTCAAGCACTGTTTTGCACCTTTACTGTTGTGAATATCGTGTATCGCACATGCCACCTTGTATTCTCCACTGTAACCATCGTATTTATTCTTGTACCATTGTACCAGTTTGCTAATTTGTATTCTCTGCTGTAACTATTGCACGCTGTTGAAATTTATTTTTCTGTTGCATCTTTGTTATGTGTTATAATTTCATACAATGTTTGTTATTGTATTCTCTGACGTGGAGCCTTTGTAAAGGAGTCTTTGACTCAAAGGTATTAATTAGATACGTTCAATAAATAAATAAATAAATAAAATGAATGGAAGAGACATAAAGGAACTCTAGCGATAGGAAAGAGAGGGTAAACCGCAGATCATTTAGCAGCTGTGGTATATGAAACAGGTAGGGAAAAATGGGCAGACTAGGTGGGCCAAGCGGTCCTTATCTGACGTCAAATTCTATGTTTCTATATAACAGCTAGATCTGGCTCAGTTACATCACTGCACATCATCGCATTACACATCTGCAGTCTGTGCTAAATGTGAGTTTCGAATGATTTTATGATTAGAAAAGAACAGTGCCATGGGCAGGCAAAGGCCACTGTCCACCATGCCCCCGCTGGGCCATACCCCAACTGACCTTCCAGGTCCTCCGTTCCCCAGCCCTACTCTGTAGCCAGAGTCTGACTTGTAAGCGTGCCTAAGAGGAGAGGAGAGGGCGACTCACCCCGGACGGGTCAAACCGGGGGTACTGGTTGCGGGGAGGGGGAGGAGAGAGGAGGTTCAGTACATACATACAGTACCTACATACATGGGCTAAACATAAGAATGGGAGGCCATATTTAGCTTGATTAATAGGGCTCTTCTTTTAGTAGAATTGTATGGGGTAATTTATTTAGCAACAGTGGCAGTACAAAATATAGGTTTTATGTATTCTTTGATTATTTATTTCTCAAAGCGGTAGTGAATGTCCTGGTTCCCTATCGTAATAGCTAAATAATAATAGTGCAGGTCAAAATAAGGCTGGAAAAAAGAGCATCTGCAATAAAACGGTCCGAGCACAACAGCTACAGTACAAAACAGCTAAACAGCAAACGTGAATAGATTACCATATGACAGTTATTGGAACGGCAGCACGCACTGTATAAGACACAAACAGAGATACACACACTCCACGACAGTCACAGGATCCAAACTGCTGCAAATGAATTGACGTACCACACAGCAATATCCCACTACACCTGATAAGCATGTGCATGGCACCTGTGAGCAATAACTCTCCCCGTAAGCATAGAGACTCCTACCAGCTTGCATGGTGTGCCTGTTGTGGATTGTGGCAGTATAGCCTAGAGGTCAGAGTAATGAGCTGTAAATATGAGCTTGGTACATCTAGCAGACCTAGGTTTGATTCCCACAACCTCCACTTGCATACTGTGTGACTCTGAGTAAGTCACTTAACCACCCAGTGCTCCTGGATCACCCCTGAAAACAGGCACTTGTGCCTAGTGGGCTTTACCTGGTTACCTAAAAATAAAACTTGTGTGCATCTCTGTTCGTGCCTTATACAGTACATGCTGCCATTCCAATAACCATGATATGGCAATCTATTCACGTTTGCTGTTTTGTACCATAGCTGTTGTGCTGGGACCCTATTATTGCAGGCGCTCGTTTTCCGACCTTATTTTGACCCGCACTATTATTGTTTAGCTATTATGACCAGAACAGAATGTCCTACAGCTGCAGGCTAGAACTGATGTAATCCATGCATGATTTGACATACCACTAGAGCATCTTTAGATAGCAAATGTCATGAGGTGTGTGAACTGTGCAGGATCAACACATTCCTTTTTACAACATATACCTGCAACTAACAACATATGCTTTTGGAAACAAACTGCATATTGGGTCCAGCCCCACACTTGAACACTCTGCTATAATTGCTGAGATTTCCACTTTAATGTAATACAATTTCTATTTCATTGGTACAGGGAGGGACAGCTGACATGATAAAACATAAAATACCATGAGTCCAGTAATGCTGAATTATGTACACTGTGCAGAAAGATCTGCAGTAATTACAGTGTGAGTAATGTTTTTGTATTGGGCCTAGAAGTGGTAGCATATTTGATACTACATAAAATACCACATGCTGTCTAATACTATGCACAGTGTAGGCAGAAATCTAATTGTCATATGAGTGGCTGGCTGTATAGCCTAGAGATTAAAATAATGAGCTGTGAATGAGTTTGGTACATCCAGCAGACCTAGGTCTGATTCCCTCAACCTCCACTTGCATACTGTGTGACTCTGAACAAGTCACTTAACCTCGCCAGTGCTCCTAAGTTGCCCCTGAAAACAAGCACTTGTGCCTAGTGGGCATTAGCGGATACCAAAAGAATTAATGAGTAATTGTTCTGTGTTGGAACGAGGAGGGGGAACACACATGATGCAACACATGGTAACTTACAGCTGAGCTACCGTATATACAGCAATATACATAAATAAAGTTAAGGAACCCAGTTTTCTTTTTTCCCCAGATAATGCAGCATATTACATAAAGAGGATAATGATGGGCTATCAGAAGGCAACATCAATTTCTTCAACTTTATCTTCATCCCAATGGTCACCATCATCCTCACTCCTCCTTTCTGGACCCATGTGGTGCCCATTCACAAAAGTGGCCCTAGGGATGAACCAGGCAACTACTGACCAGTGAGCCTCACATCAATTGTGAGGAAGATCATGGAGACAATCCTAAAGGAGAGGTTAGTGACCTTTTTTTGAGGACAATGGTCTCCAGGATGGCCAACAACATGGATTTGTCTCAGACAGATCCTCCCAGACAAATCTAATTGAGTATTACGACTGGGTGACCATGGAGCTGGACAGGGGTCATGCGGTGGATGTCCTGTATTTGGACTTCAGCAAGGCCTTTGATTCAGTGCCGCATGGGAGGCTGGGGGGGAAGCTAGAATACATAGGGGTGGGAATGAAGATGACCAAATGGATCATCAATTGGATGAATGGAAGGCATCAGAGGGTGGTGGTGGTGGTGGTGGGGAACTCTCATTACCAAGGGAAGTGACAAGCAGGGTGCCACAGGAATCGGTACTGGGACCAGTGCTGTTTAGGATATACATAGCTGATATCTCACATGGGATCTGGCGTAGGATCAGTCTGTTCACTGACGATATGAAGATGGGAGCTGTGGTAGATAACATCGAAGGGTAGAAGGGGCTACAGGAGGACCCGACCAAACTACAAGAGTGGTCAGAAACATGGCAGTTGGGGTTCAATGCCAAGAAGTGCAAGGTACTACATTTTGGAGCTAGGAACCAGGGGAGGAACTATCAGCTGGGAGGGGTACAGCTGGAAAGCACCGAGGAGGAAAAGGATCTGCGGGTGCTTATAACGGGCAGCATGAACAACTCAGCTTAGTGCAGGAAGACGGCAGCAAAAGCCAACAGGATGCTAGGGTGTATAGTGAGGGGAATCTCCTCCAGAAATAGGAAGGTGATCCTTGACTTGTATAGATCTCTGGTCAGGCCACACCTGGAGTACTGCATGCAGTACTGGCACCCATTCCTGAAGAAGGACATCAAATTGTTCGAGGGGGGGTGCAACGTAGGGAAACCAAGATGATTCAAGGATTGGAGGGAAAGTCCTACAGGTATAGATTGGATGAGCTGAACATGAACTCCCTGGAGGAGAGGAGAGATAGGGAGGATATGATTGAAACCTTTAAATACTTTAAGGGGATAAATAAAGCAAATACAGAAGGGATTTTCATTCTTCACTCTTTTACTTCCTTTTACCAACATCTATATCGGGAAGATGATGGCCCCACATCAGAGGAAAGATTGTCTTTTCTGAGGGATCTTCCCCTTCCCTCCCTTACCATCACTCAGCGGGAACTTCTGGAGTCCCCGTCACTACTGAAGAAATATCCCGCGGGATTCAATCTCTCTCTTCTTATCATTGCCCAGGATCTGATGGGTTCTCATCCAAATGGTACAAGAAATTCATTAAGGAATTATCTCCACAACTACTCTCAACATTTAAAGAAGTTAAGGAGGGTCTCCCCCCTCCTCCCTCCTGGGCATATGCAACATTAGCTACCTTATTAAAACAAAACAAGGACCCCACTAATACATCTTCTTATCGATCTATCTCAATCCTCAACACTGATTATAAACTTTTCATGGCCATTTGGGCCTCTCAACTGGAGCGGATCTTACCAATTTAATTCGCTATGACCAATCTGGTTTCATTAAAAGTAGAAATACTACGGACAACATACGTTGAACTTTAATTGTCATGGAATATATTCATGACCGGCAGATCCCAGCTGCAGTTACTAGTCTGGACGCGGAGAAGGCCTTTGACAGGGCATCCTGGAAATTCTTGTGGGACAGCCTGTCGAGACTCCAACTCCCGGAGTCATTTGTAAAACTACTGAGGAATCTTTATGCCACCCCTCATGCATATGTGAGAGTCAATGATGGAATATCTCCCCCCTTCTCATTACATAGAGGCACTCGACAGGGTTGCCCTCATTCCCCCCCTTTTGTTCGCTCTCTATATGGAGCCATTAAGAATGGCCCGAAGAACTTCCTCTGAGATAGATGACATTCCATTAGGGCAACAATAATATAAAGTTAATATGTATGCAGATGATGTCTTATTGACTCTTCTCTCGCTGGACACGTCTATTCCAGTGGTCTGGCAAATTCTTCAGAAATACAAAGTTCTGGCAGGATTTAAGCTAAATGTTGCAAAATCAGAAGCTCTTCTCTTTAATTTTTCTCCAACTAAAAGTCTTTGCGGTCTTCTTCCCCTTCAGTGCAGATCCACGAAGATCAAATATTTGGGAATTCACATCCCCCTGAATCAGGAGGTTTTGGAGCTAGTTAACTATGAGCCACTTACTCTCACAATACAAAAGAACCTGGAAAGATTGTCCTCCTTACTGTTAACATTTTTTTAATGGATTGAAACTGTCGGCATGAACATCCTTCCTCAACTTCTATATCAAAACCTTCCATACTTCCCTGCACCCTTTTATTTTAAGTCTTGGGATAGAATAATTTCGAAGTTTATATGGGCAAGCAATGTCCGAGGGTCCGCCTTTCGATTCTCCAGCTTCCCATAGCCCAGGGAGGCTCAAATTTGCCCAATTTTAAACTCCATGCCCAGGCGGCCTTCCTTCGTATTCTCATCTTTTGGCTGACTGTCAGTTTCTTGGCTCCTTGGAAAACTTTGGAGTTTACCTTAAATGATATGTACGACATATCCACTATTCTTTTCTCATCTACTGACAATACACCAGCAGTGCAACACTTTACAGAGGTCACAGCTAGTTCTTTTCTAATATGGTTCAGACTAAGGAAAAACCCAGAAATAAAACCAATTTATTTATTTATTTTTTTATCATGTAAAATTTTATTGATTTTCCAAGCTTTGCACAACATTGATAGGATACACATTACAGTGCTATCTATAACGACATTAACAGTTCCAGTTTCAGTCAAATGTATATTCTCTGTCAGACTATACATCATGTATCTATATACCTGACTTGGGAAAGAAACAGCTTATCTTAACACATCTGAAATTGCATGATGAATTCCAAACCCTCTATATTACATTATCTGTCTACATCATACTGTAAGCAGCCACAGACTAATATTTAGGGTAATAAGTAAAGAACAGCTAGTTAAAGTGGGCCAGACGAACCTTTTATAGGTGGAGTCAGCCAATGAAATAGCAACCAGGTCAAGATATATCCAGGGAGTAACCAGAGAGGTAGGAGATAACCAGAAAACACAGCTCACAGTGGTGGGAAACAAAAGCATGAGCTACCTTTAGGAGGGGGGTCCCTATCTATTATCACAACCCATACTTAGCCAACAGGGGGATTTTGCAATGGGGGGGCGCAACCATGCAGATATGAGAGTGCAAATATGCATCCCATTTAAGATGGTAACCAGCCAGTTTCCCCTTAGCTACTGCTGTGAGTCTCTCAAAGACGGCCAGTCTAGCTATAGCCACCCGTCAGTGTGAAATTGTAGGAGGTGAGGGGTTCCTCCATTTCAACAGGAGAGCTCTTTTCACCTCGATAACTGCAACCAATACCCACGCTTTGTTATAATAGGAAAGTGCAGTCAGAGGGGAGACATCCACCAGTAACAGGGGGTAGTGTTGCAGGGAGATTTGTGTGTCGACTATGGCGGAGCAGTCCTTCAGGACTTGTGTCCAAAAAGTATGTATTGCTGGGCAAGACCAGAGTATGTGAAACAAGTGGACTGGAGAAGACTGACATCTCCAACATTTATCTTGTAAGATGAGCTCACGGCTAAAAAGGATTGCAGGGGTCCTATGCCATCTAAGTAAAATCTTAAGTTCAAGTAACTGACTCTTGGAGTCTTCATAAGCTGTATGGGCCACCCTGAGACATTCTGACCACTGCTGAGGAGATATAGGGTGTGGAAGGTCTCGGTCCCATGCTGTTTTGTTGGATAGGGAGGTATCCGGCTGGGTGTCTCTAAGTGTTCTATACAGCGCACCTACAAGGCCTTTGCCGCTGTTGGGTTGGTGAAGATTATCTAGGCAGTTCCATTTGGACTGGGATAAGGCAGACTTGAGAAGGGGGTTAGGGCGCTCCTTAGTTGGAGAAATTTCCAAAAATCTTGGGATGGCAGGTCGTATTTGTCCCTGAGCTGTTCAAAGGACATCAGCACGTACGTGTTTGGGATGAGGAGATCTGCAACCGTACTGATGTGCTTAGAGGCCCAGAGTTTCCAAAGGATCAGCTTATGATCTACCATGATAAAGGGGTTATTCCAGATCGGGGCATAGTAAAGAGGAGGGGGGTAATCCGCTTTCGGGACTTTAGCTAAGGCCATCGCCCTACACCAGGACCTGCATGTCTCTTTCATAAGGGGCGTCAGATGTTGCCCCAGGGATTGCCTGCAGGACAGTAGAGAAAAGAGAGGAACCCTAGGCGACAGAGCGGTTTCTAACTGAATCCACGGGGGCGCGAGGGGCAAACCAGGCTGCGGCCTGGGCCAACCAAAAGGCGAGCCAATAACCCATGAACCAGGGGAGGTTCAAACCCCCCTTGGTCCAGTGGGCACGCATCTTGGCACATCCCCATCTGGGGGCATTGCCCTCCCAGAAGAACAGTGCCACCAGCCTATCTAAGGCCTGAAATGGCTTCTGAGTGAGGGGAATAGACAGGTTTGAAAGCAAGTAGGAGACCCTGGAGAGAATAAACATTCGAATAGCTTCAACTTTCCCTTTCAAGGTGAGGTGTAATTTCCTCCACCATTGTATCTCGGCCGCTAACGATGCCAGAAGAGGGGGAAGTTAACTGATTCTAACTCTTTCCAGGCTGATGTAATAGTAATACCCAGATAGGGGAAACCCTGTGGGGCCCAAGTGATATCCGTGCCAAGCAGACAATGCCTGCTGCATTTCTTATTTAATGGGGAAAGTGTGGTTTTCTTTTGGTTTACCCGGACTCCTGAAAGAGAAGTGAACTCTTGTAGGACGGACAGAATCAGGGGTACAGAGGCTTGTGGATGAGAAAGTATAGGCAACATATCATCTGCATAGGCATTGACTAGATACGAAGAACCACCAACTGTGATACCAGTGATACTCGGGGTGGCAGTAAGCTTCCTTATCAGTAGGTCAAGGGCCACCAGGAAGAGTAGAGGGGAGAGGGGACAGCCCTGCCTGGTACCTCTGTACAGGGTGAAGGAGAGGGAGATGTCCTTGTTAGTAAGGATTCTGGCCATGGGTAGATTGTGCAGAGTAGATACCCAAGAGCAAAAGTGAGGTCCAAAACCATCCAATCGAAGAACCTGATGGAGGTATTCCCACTCTAGAGAGTCAAATGCCTTGGCGAAGTCAATCGACAGGGCAGCCATGGGAGTATCGGACTGTAACGCCAACCATTTAAGGTTAAGAATAAGACACAGGTTATCCACACTGGACTTCCCCACTAAAAACTCGGTCTGCAAAGCATGAATTAGTTCTGACAGATGTGGGGGCAATCTGGCTGCCAATACTTTGGTCAGTAACTTGGTATCCACTGGGAGGAGCGATATGGGCCTATAGTTCACACAAAGTAAGCCATCCGATGCTTTTTTGGGGATTAACGTGATGAGGGCCTCATGCATAGTAGAAGGGAGTAAAGTGTCCTTCTGGGCTTCCTGAAGAGCACTTAAAAGGTGGGTAGTGATCTCACTCTGTAACAGTTGATATAACTCAATGGACATCCCATCCAGTCCCGGGGCCCTCTCTTTAGCCATGTGAGATAAGGCCAGATGAAGTTCATCTTGGGTAATTGGGGCATCCAATGCATGGGCCTGTTTGTCAGACAGCACCAGAAGGTGGCCTCCTTGGCAGAACTCTTGCAGGCGCCGGGTTAACTCAGCATCAGACAAAGTGTTTTGGGACTGATAAAGTTCTTGATAAAATTGGTACATGGTTTCATTAATAGCTTTGGGTGTAGTCACTACCATCCCCTGCTTGGTCTTTAAAGTGAGGATCCTAGAGGATGCCTGCTGCTTTTGGAGATAATAGGCTAGGAGCTTCCCCCCTTGTCCCCTCCCTCCCAGGAGCGATGTTTGGCTCGAGTTAGTTTCCACTCCACCTTCCTGTTTAACAATACATTAATTTTGTATTTTAGGCCAGTGATGTCAGCCAGAAGAGGAGAGGAGAGTTAAGAGGATTAGCAGTGGATATCTTAAAGCACCTTTCCAGACTTGCAAGTTCAGCTTGTAGCGCAGATATCTGTTGCACCCTTTGTTTGTTTTTAGCCGCCGAGTAGGAGATAATTGTCCCCCTTATAAATGCCTTGAAGGCTTCCCATACTACAGTTGCACTGGTTTCCCCTGGGGTATTAAGGGTGAAATAGGCATGAGACTCTTCCTTTAAAAAGTCTCGAAATGCTGCATCTTGCAGCAAAAGTGGGTTACACCTCTATCTTGTTGAGGGCGGACCTTGTCCCGGGGGCAAAAAAGTGATTGTCACCGGGGAATGGTCTGATATCAGTATGCTGCCAATGGTGGTAGCCACTATCCCTGGAAAAGCAGCATAGTTGGAAAACCAAAAATCAAGCCTGCTATATGTCCCGTGTACATTAGAAAAAAAAGTGTATTCTTGCCCAATCGGGTGACGGAGTCTCAAGGGGTACCTCAATCCCCATTCTGATATTAGTGTGTTTAGGGTTTCTAAGACTCTTGGATGGGACTGTGGTGTGGGGAGAGATTTATCTAGAAAGATATCTCGCACCAGGTTATGATCCCCTCCCAGCAAAATTGGGATGTCGAGTTCTTCCGCTGAGAGCTCAGCCAATGCCTGGCTCAGATCAGCGTAGACGTCTCCTGTATCTGAGTTCAAACCATAGACATTGGCTACTATGGCTTTGCCACATGGGTATGACAATTTGGCCATTACCCATCTACCCTGTGAATCCCTACGCTGGGCCTCCACAGTCCAGGGGCCCGACTTCCGTAGCAGGATAACAACTCCTTTGGATTTCGTGGAGGCACAACTAGCTAACACTATGCCCACCCAAAGTTTCTTTAGCCACTGGACCGTGCGGGTGGTAAGGTGCGTCTCCTGGAGTAAAGCTATGTCCACCTTCATAGAGTTTAAAAATCACAGAACTTTAGTGCGTTTTACCGGGTGGTTCAGTCCATGCACATTCCAAGAGACGCACTCCCAGCCGCAGGGTCCAATTGAGGTCTGAGTCATTCTTTTGTACTCCACCAAACACGTGTTAGAAAAAACAGGTATTCACCAACTCGGTGATAGCAGTGGAGACAGGTGAGCAAGGGGGGGGGAGTATCTGGGTACCGACTTGTGCTGATATACATGTCACCAGTAATCTCAGAAGACAAGAGTTGTGAGAGAAGGAGTAATAGCAGTAGAGGGTGTTCTGTCTGTGAGCTGCAAAGGAAATCTAAACAACGCATAGAAAGATAAAATGTCAGTTCTAAAACTTGAAAAACTGTAAAGGTCACAAGAACAATTATCCAACAACGTCAGTGTCACACAGTGTAATCTTACTATACTCAATATAAACTCAGTTATGGTGCCAAGGTGAACATGTGCGAAGGGTGGTTGATACACCCAGCAGCCACACTGCTTCAGGCACCAAACATATAAAGGGGAAGGTCGCACCAGATATGGATGATCTGTCCCAGCCTGCCTCTGTCAGATTGGAGCTGAGACCTTCCTCCTAGGGTTGGGGTAGTCCCAACTCTCCTGACCAGACTGAGCAAGCTGCAGCACCCTCAAACAGCGAGTTCCAGGATATATCCACCTGGTCAGAAAGTAAGATGGAGGGGAATTTAACGGCCTCATAGTTACTATTACAGGTCAGAGTATCAAAAGTATGTATCAGACTAGGCGGGAGTTAGAGGGGGAGATGGGGGGCACTTGAAAATGGCAGAGTAGGACATCCACAAGGAGTGAGAGGCCATCCTGTGGTAGCACTAGATCCAGCATTCATGGCAGAAGTTGCCCGTGCACTGCACACAGTGGACAGGGAGAAAGGGGGGGCACAAAGGGAGCTAAGAGTACAGGGCAGCACCATACAGTAGAAGCCTGCAGCTACCCAGAAGGATAATCACGTGCACACCCCTGAAGAAAACAAGGTTCTCAGGGATGAGGATTGGGTCTCTGCTGAGGCAGAGGCAGCGAAGGAGGAAAGAGGAAACAGGTAAGCCCTCCAGTCCTGCCGTCTGCCCTTAGGGAGTATGGCAGTCCGGACCAGCCAATGGAGAAATACACATATCTATCAGATCCCTAATACATCACGCATTTTTAAATGACTCTCCCTTGCTTTGTGTCGCAAGAGCTTCAGCAAAGGTTTTAAGTCCCAGTTTAAGCAGGCCCTCGGTCACTGCTACATCATCTTCAGCCTCTTCCAGGGCTTCCGCCCAATCCAATGGGATTGGGTCTTCCAATTGTCCCACTGGTTGGCTCTCTGCAGGTTCCAGATGCTTTCCCGCATCCAGGGCTGATCTATCTGCCTGGAGAAGTTTTGTGGGGGGACACGCAGCAGGGTTGTCTGAAGCTAGGGAACGGGGGCTTTGAGCCTGCTGACGCTGCTTCAGTGGGAAGGATGAACCAGGTAAGTCCGCTGATTTGGCTGTTGCACCCTCGTAGGGTATGCCATGATTAGACTGAATGGCTTCTTCTGTTGCTGGGGCCCAAAGCTGTCGTTGCATGTGGGGATCCTTATTGTGGGGACCCGTCCATCTGCGATCAGAGTTCCTATAAGCAGCATTGCCCTTTCCACCTGTTCCATGCTCTATGCGGTCCCATGGTTCCCAAAGGTGTCTGGAAGATGTAGTCCCTGCTAATAGGCCAGGCCAATGACTTTGGATCCAGAATTCAGTGTCCTGAGAGGACTCAGCTAGAAAAGACTGACCGTTCTTCGATATGTACAGGGAGGTAAGATTCTTGAAACGATATTGAGTGGCATTTGCGCTCAGCACTTTCTTCAGCTGGTTGTAAGTTTTACATTTAGCTGCAACCTCCTGATAAAAGGAGATAGTATGGGCCTTCTAGGTCAACTCCCCAGCTTCCCTTGTGGCCCTGAGTATTTTCTCCTTAGTAGAGAAGCACAGTATGTAAGCAATTATGGTCCGGGGGCTCTTACTACTGTTCGGACTGCCAGGGACACGATGAGCATGTTCCACCCCTACAGACTCTTTCCAATGTTCCCTGAGGAACTGAGGGATCCATTCATTTAAAAACCTCTCCATATTTGGGCCTTCTGTCCCCTCAGGCACCCCGAGGATCCTGATGTTCTTTCGTCTACTTCGGTTTTCCTGATCCTCCACCCTGTGCCACAACTGAGCCAGTTTATTTTCATGATCCCTAAGCCTGTGAAGGGTATTCAGATGTTGGGTTTCCAGCTCCTTCACATGCTGCTCAAGGATGTTCTGCTGGTCTTCAAGGCGGCGAACATCCGCAACGTTACCAGCAAGGGATGCGCCGATTGTGTCCACCCTACTAAGCAGTGCCTCCAGCATTTTAGTAGTATTAGCCAAGGCCTCTCCCACCTGTGGGTGCTCCATTGTGCTGAGGAATGCTCCGGTTTCAGTGCCCTCACTAGAGCTGCCATCCTGCTCCATTTATTTAGGCAAAACTCCAGATTTATAGGTAGCCGCAGTATTACTGAATTATCTCCAGTCTGATGCCAGTCCTACTAGAACACCCACTGCCCATGTAACGCCTCCTGATGGGGAATGGGGGGAAGGAGACAACAATGACCCCATGATCCACCTGTACCCGCGCTTGGGCCTTACATCAGGTAGACTGGGCCGAAACCGAGATCTACGCAGCTCGTGCAGGATACCGGGACGTGGCCATCCCCCTAAAGAAACACATCAGTAGTAAGTACCAGCGGGTGGTCAGAACAGAAACCGTCAGCATGAGGGATTTTTCAGTCCAGCATAGCGGTCAAATATGGGCAGATTTTTGCCAGACAGGGGCAGAGTGAAAGAATCAAGCAGCCATCTTCTCTGGGTCCAGGCCACACCCCAATAAAACCAATTTATGATTACTGTAAAATAATTTCTAAAGATGACCTTTTTCAACCCTCACATATGGATCAGGCTTTCTCTCAATGGTGGCATGCTCGATTATCATATTTATTTCAATTTTTGAATGAAAGAGGAGTCCTGTCATGTGAGAAGTTCAAGGCACAATATGGACTTCGGACTTCGGACTTTTTTCAATACCTTCAAGTGAGGAATTATATACTTAGCCACCGAACAATAGTGTTTAAACTTCCTAACCTAATCCAACTTTTATTAAAAATGTTTACTGATGCTAGTATGGGGAATCAATGTGGACACCTCATAGGAAATCTGTACAGGGCATTGCGAGACCTACTGGGAGACTTGACAAAGTCAGTTTTAGATAAATGGAACGAGGATCTGTTATCTGAGGTTCATTTCCCAGACTGGACAGCGGTGACTGTCAGCCATCAGGCTGACCTCTTCTTTCTGGTGGGAGCTTTCGTGGAAGATTCAAACTAGATATTTTCATGCCCCAGTGATTCTAACTAAATTTCTCCCAGCAGAATATGGCAGATGCTGGCGGTGTTGCGGCTGCGTACTGGCTGATTTGGGTCATGTTCTGTGAAATTGTCCCCTCCTGATGCTCTTTTGGTGAAGTCTCCAGTTGGAACTGTCTAAATGTCATGGGGAAATGGTAGAACTAACAGGAGAAGTTGTCCTGCTATCAATATACCCGGAATGTTACCCCCGGTGGGATAAAACACTGTTGCCTATATATCTTATAGCAGCCAAAAAGGCCCTTACCAAAAAATGGATGTCAGTGCAATCTCCCACTATTCAGGATCGGAGATCCATAATATTGGAAATTTACCAAATGGAAAGCCTTACAGCAAAAATTCAGGATTGCACACATAAATTTAGATTGAAATGGCAGGGATGGACTCTATATTATTCAGGAGTGGTACCATCCTTTGTTCCCTCAGTAAAGGAGCATTAATGTTTCAGCCAGTTTGGGGTTTGGTGTTCTGGGTAAAGTGGTTATAACCAGTCATGTTGTCTGTAACTCCGGCTGTCAAACTATAAAAGTACAGTATGTAGAAAGATGCTACATGAAGATATTGTATACCATTTAATATCTACTTTCTGCATTTGTGTATGAAAGTGTCTAATAAAAATAAATGCAAATAAAAAAAGAAGGGATTTTCCAGCTTAGAAGAGGCAGGGATACAAGAGGGCATCAGCTGAGACTGGAGACTGGAGGGGGGAAGATTCAAGAGGGAAATCAGGAGACATTTTTTCACTGAACGGGTGGTGGACAGGCGGAATGCTTTGCCCAAACAGATGGTATCCTGTAGAACGGTGGGTGGCTTTAAGAGGGATTGGGACAGAGTGGGGGGGGGGTTATGATGAAGGAGGAATGGGAGGGTGGGGCAGCTGCAAAGTGAGGGGCTAGCTGCACAGTCAAGTAGACTTGATAGACTATAAGGCCTGCTTCTGCTGGCATTTTCATATGGTCATATGCTCATATATAGACCAGACTCAGTTCTGCTTTTAGCCATATAGTAAAGTCACCAGTATTCCTTTTTAAAAATATGTCACTCCAAATTTTCAGGGAATAAGACAATTTGACGATTAATGGTTCCTGCAGCACTAAATGCTCTTTTAGAGTATACAGTGGAGCATGGACAAGACAAATAACAATACTGGCCAAACATGCAATGTTGTCTTCCAGAAAAGAATGAGATCTTCATTGCATGTAGAATAATACATGGGTAGTGTGCATAACAAGAATTGTACACACCCCTGAGGTGTTGACTGCTACATAAACCCCAAGAGAAAACACCCAGGATGTGTACAAAATTTGAGTTTCACAGACTACCCCATGTCTTGTTTTATATAATTGCTGAGTAGTGTTTCTACATCTTGAAAACACCACCCAGCAATTATAGAAAACAGTGGTATAGTACGGCAGGGCAGAACCGTAGATTAATTAAGTTTAATTTTTTTTCCTTTCTGTGTGATTGACCCAAAGCTAGCCATTTAGCAAGTGAACAATAACTATATTTCATAAGAAGCTTATGAAGGCTAGCCTGTTGGCACAGCGGTTGGATTTCCGCTTGCAACGCCAGCGACCTGGGTTCGGGAACGAGCTTGGGATGCTGGAGGGCCGGCCGGGGGGAGACAGCTTGAGTGTACCATGACTGCTTGTTGTCTTCAGGGAGGGAGGAAGGACTGCAACCCGATGTTGGGTGACTGCTGGTGGAGACCAGGGGTAGAGCAACACGTCAGATTATTGCTGGGAGGTGTGTGGCAGATGTTGGCTCTTGCTTTGATGTCCAGACATCACGCACCACAAGGAAATCAGGAAAAATAGCTTGCTGGCCACTGGATGATGGCCTTCTGTTCCCTGAGTGCCTCCAGGGCCTCCTGTTCCTTGGCAGCATCCCGGGCCCTAGCAGTATGTGCTGGGGTCATCCCCCTCCCTGGTGCCTTCCCCCTCAAAGGGGGATCCACCTGGCGAAGGGATACGCCGGGATATCCTGGGATCGGCTGCGATACGAGGTCCAGAGAAGGGCTGGGTAAGGACAGTGGGGAGAGGGGGAAAATGTAGAGGCCTGTAGGAGTGGGGACCAGCGAGCACGGGGTGGGGAAAGAATCTTATGAAAACACTAGGCACAGGGTCATACTGTCACAAGACATTATGCCACATGCAAAAATCATGCTGCATAACTCCTTTTTTTTTTTCTTCTTTTTTTGCAGGGAGGGGGCTATGCCCCCACATCCCCTGTTGGGGGGTGTGTGCCCTCTGAACCCCCAAGTTATAATTCTCAACTCCGGGGGGGGGTTAGGTTCACACTGAAATCACACAAAAGTGCCAAAATAAATAAAATATTCTGGAACTGGGAATCAAACACAGTCCCACACACAGCACTTGGATTCTTTGCTGCAATGGCTCAGTCTTCTCCCAGCAGAGGTCTTATCCTCTGTTTCGGACAGTGAGAAGGCGCACTACTGCGTACAGCAGCATTCGCAGTATTGCACCACTCGCTCTTCCATACAACTCTATTTCACATTAGTGCTAATGTTGTACGCTTAACAGCATGCAACATATTGACCCAGTATGAAAACACTAGCAACAAAACAAGCCAATTTACTGTGTGGTGATCAAAGTGTATGTGTGCCCATGAGGAAGGTGCTCATGCGTGGTGCAAGGGCAACCTGGCGCATGCTGTCCGTTATAATCAGTTGGTTATAACTGTGAATTATAACTGGGTTTCCCTATGGGAAATGATGCTCCCCTGTTATATCACAGTTATGTTGCATCTGCCAAATAGTCTTCCCCATTTGTGAGACTGTAACTTTATGTTGTTTACGTGACACTGTTGTAGACACACATTTCATTGGTCTCATCTTTTTCTTGTGCTCAAAAAGACAAGATCCAGCGGAAGAGAACTGGCAAGGTCTTCCTTCTTTCACAGTGGGATCATGCTGATGAATGGGATTCTCCCCAGTACTGGGTCAGTATGTCACAGACGAAACTGCTCAACAATAACCACGCTGTAGAAAGCACAAAGGTTTGTACAGCTACAGGGGTTTCTCAGCATATAGTTACAACCACTACCTCATCGCTGTACACTGTACACTCTCTTGGGGGAGTATCAAGTAGGTTGCTGGTGCAGTGCTTGGTCGAGCCGTTCCTGTGGTGGAGTTGCTAGGGCACCGGCACCCAGTGGCGTAGGGGACCTGGGACCACAGTTGGGTTCCCGCCAAGTCCCACTGTATTGTGACTTTTTTTTATTTAAAAAGGTTTATACCCACTCCAGTGTTTCACCCCATCTATGAAGTCCACACCCTCTCAGAGTTAGTTATATTTATTCTGGGGGGTGCAGGGGGCTAAAAACACAGATATTACTATTTTTGTTAATGGTGTGCACTCTTCATGTTATGGTAGGTGTTTTGTCCCAACCTTGTTTTGGTGCATAACATTTTCTCTACACCATTGTTGTCTTTCGCAGGTTTGTCCATGACATAATGTCCCTGTGCCATTTTCCTCATGGCTAGTGTCCTTGTCCTCAGAGTCCTCACCAAGTTTTTGATGACTCTTTTCATGCTCACCCTCTTTCTCTGGTTTTTCAGACATCTGATTTGCTTTCTCTATAAGACAGTCTTTCCAATAATCCAAGTTGAAATGTGAAGGAAGGATACTGAGCATGCTGTCTTTGGTATGTGGACAGATAAGTAGCCAGTGCAGTGCAGATATGCCCCCTGGTGAAGATCTTGTGGTCGAAGTGCTGGGGCTTCGTTCAGTGGTTCCTCCATGTAAGTATCGCTGCTCACTGTCTAATAAATTCACTTGATGCTCTATATTTTTTGACTCTGTGATGGTTTCCTCAAGTGCCAGTACCTGTTTTCTTAAGTAGCCAGTGCATACTGCTCCAATACGAAGATGTCAGTCGCTCATCAGTTGAAATAATTTCAATATGACATCACAGAGATCAGAAGCATTAACTTTTTCTGCATGGAACTCAGATTAGAAACTGTATCACAGAGAACTAGCATGCAGACTTATCATTCCTTTCAGAAAGAATGCTACAGGACCCATGATCATCTCTCTTGAACCAGTTACACATAATGTAGTTTGTCTCTAGTGCACAAGTTCACTTGATGCTGTTTTCTGTGAGAAGGGTTAGGGTTATCAAATGAAAATCAGTGAGCTAAGAACATGGAATCAAATACCTGACTGCTAATTCACACATCTGTCATAATGTGTATAGATGGAATAGATGATGTCTAAAGAGCTAAGGACACCTCTGTGTAGATTTTCTCAAGCAGGTTTGGCATGGCAGCCCTGGTAAAAGAATGCCATGATTGTACGTTGCAACAAGGTTCAACAATTGTCATGAAATCTTTATGCCCCTGACTCGAGAAGAAAGAAAATGAAAGTACATTCTTCACACTCAGTTCTGTCAATGCATTGCCGTATCTTCCAATGCTTTCACAAGTAATGCCTGTGAAAGCTAAGAAGAACAGGCATTGCTAGAAAGGAAAGTAAAATGTCTGAAATGCAACTATAAGTAATAGCAGTTGATCTGGCAAGTTAGTTTCCAAAAAACTGGGAAATCTCTAGGGAGACTTTCATAGCATTTGCTGCAGCACAGGCAGCCCCAGAGATTTTTACGCCTGCGTGGGTGGAGCTCTACAGCTGTAGTGCTGTCATTCTGGAAAGGAGCACTGCGGAAGCACGTGACCAGACAGCACTCCAGCGTGCTTCCACAGTGCTGTGGCACAGTTCCAGAGGGTTCTGTTGTAACAGCCCTTCCCCTCCAAGGGCTGCATCAACACACCCACTTCAAGGGGCACTTCTTTTTTTTCCCGCAACTGCAGAAGTGACGGCCACCATGCCCAAGATGGCCGCTGACGCAAACTGCGTATTGGTGTGTATCGCACGTGCACAGTTCTGATATTTCTGATATGGTCACCATCTTGGATATGGCAAGCTCTGGCACAGCAAGAGCTCCGAGTACTGTTTCACTCAGTCTCACTTCTCTGCGCAGCCATATTTGCTCTGACCAGATTTTGTTTTCCTCTAGGTATCTCCAGAGAATCTCGGGAAATAACTGCTGAATCAGCTACCATTGTAAAGGCATAAAGTTAATGAAAATTAAGTTGCAAACTACATAGTATCTAATTAAATAATATTGCAAAATTCTGAAAAAAGCAAAAAATATTTTTGGAATCTATTTTTAAAGCTAACATATCATTTTATGTACCAATACAAAAAATAGTTTGATTGGGTGACCAGGAAAATAGACCAGGGAAGGGCAGTGGATGCTGCCTAACTGGATGTTAGCATGGCCTTCTACACCGTGCTGCACAGGAGGCTGATTAGGAAGTTGACCAGCTTAGAAGTAGGGTCCAAACTGGTAAATAGGATTCAAAACTGGTTAATGGCTAGAAGGCATAGGATGGTGGTTAACTGCAATCAGTCAAAGGATGTGAGAGTGACCAGCAGTGCACCACAGGGTTCAGTGCTGGGACCAGCTCATTTAAATGTCTTCATAGGGGACATTGCACAAAAATTGAGGAAGAAGATATGCAGTTTTGCAGATGACACCAAAATCTTCAATAGGGTGGACACTCAGGAGTGGGTGGAAAAAAGGCATTTGGATCTAGGAAAGTAAGGAGTGGACAAAGACTCCGCAGTTTGGATTCAATGCCAAAAGGGCAAAATCATACACCTAGGGCATAGGAACCCCAGTGTTGAGTATAGGATGGGGGGCATAAGTACTGAAAGTCACATAACTGGAAAGGGAACTTGGGATTATTATATCAGAGGACCTCAAGGTGGCATCACAGAGTGACAAGGCTGTTGGCAAGGCTAGTGGGATGCTGAGATACAGAAGGAGGGGTTTCTCCAGCAGGAGAAGGGAGGGAGGTGGTGCTGCCATGATCTCACTAACTGGTATGCCCCCACCTGTAGTATTATATCCAGTTTTGGAGACTGCATCTCAGGAAGGATATAGATAGGGTGGAGGCAGTCCAGAGAAAGCCAGCTAAAATGGTATACAGTTTGCAAGGAAAGCCTGACAAAGAGACATACTATGGGATCTCAATATGTATACCCTAGAAGTGAAGAGAGCGCAAGAGAGAGGTGACATGATAGAGCCTACAAGTACCTCACAGGGATGAAGAGGGTATAGGAGAGGAGCCTCTTCCAAATGAGGTTGAGCACCAGGAGTCAGGGGCATGCACTTAAGCTGGAGTGGGAGGGGGGTCAGGAAAGATGTGAGGAAATAGTTCTTTATTGAAAGGGTGTTAGGTGCCTGGAACAGACTGCCTGCTGAAGTGGTGGAGGCTAGAATGGTAGGGGCTTCAAACATGCATGGGATAAACATAGAGGACTATTAGAGCAGAGACATGCGGGTGGGGAGGGTCACCAGACACCAGGTATGGTCTGGGGATGTAGAATAGGCAGGTAACACTTGGGCAGAGGGGTGGGCTAAGCAGTCCTTTTCTGCCAACACATTCTGTGTTCCTGTGTTTCTATAGTATTAATAAAAACTTGATACAAAAAACTACACAGCGACAAGGAAGCTCAGAAGGAATTCTGGAGCACAAGGGCAAAAGCAAGCAGTTCAACTGTTAAAAACGTCCTAGTTCACAGCACCAAAAAATAGGTACACTTACAAACTTGTAAAGTTATACCAAAAATGTATTGAATGTATTTTATAAAAACATAACCGCAATAGTGGAAGACATAGACATTTTGCACATAAACATTTGCTTTATCAAGAGTGATAAAGCATACGTTTCTGTGTGAAACATTGAATTTTTTCCACTATTGCTGCTATGTTTTTATAAAATATATTCAATACATTTTTGGTACTACTTTACAAGTTTTTAAGTGTGCCTGTTTTTAATGCTGTGAGCTAAGGCTTCTTTAACAGCTGGGATACAAAAAAACAGCATCAATACAATGGGGCAGATTCACAAAGAGTGAAGTAGGGCTTGCATTATACCCTGCATCAAACCTGACAGTCAGAGCAGCTGTGTCAAAATGTTTGCTGCAGAATGCACCTGATTCAAGAAGATCGGGTGTATTTATGACAATTTTCCTGATTTACGGTAGCTTGTGCCAAATATCCAAAAAGCAGGCACCCAGGATTGCTACAAAATAGACTGGAAAAAGCTGGTGTAACTTATGGCAATCGGTGCACAGGCTTGAGAATCCCAATTACCGCCAGGGAATGGCGCAAGCACCATGTGCCACATGTTCAGGGCACCCAGGGTCTGCAGCATTCTCAGGACTTTAGAGAATCAGTCCCAATGTGTTTCCCACTTTTTTGGCTGTGTTGCAGTTAAATAACATGTATCAATAATACACAAAAAGTGGTTTGAAATAGGATCGATACTTACAGAATAGTATGAACACATACAAACTGTATCAGTAGGACTGATTCTTAATGAGCTGACTCCAAGCTTTCATTTAAAAAAATTAATTTCTAGCCCTAATGGTTCCAAAGTTGAAACTTTCAAAACATAATGGACTTGATTTTTAAAGCCCCTGAAAATGAAGCATGGAGCTTGCATTAAAATGAAGTGACGCAAGGGGCACCATGTGTCACTACTTGTGGCAGTCCTGATTTTCATATGCCAGCTGCGGTGAAACTGCATCCTCTTGCATCAGACTAGACCTGCACCAGCCCTGCATCAGAAACAGGGGTGTGCCATGGTGGAAGGGGGCTTGTGCTCAAAGGCACTGCAGCATCCCCTAATGTGGGATTCTGGAAGGCTCCTCATGGTCACAGGTCCTGCATGTGGGTATACCAGCCAGAGTAGGTCTAACAGTCCATACACCAATCCATCCAACAGTGCCGGGTGTGAGGTGCTCCTGTGCCTACCAGTTGTGGTGGGATGCCCTGACAAACCCAAGGGGAAATGATTGCATGTACCAGTGTGTAGGCAAAAATGACAGTTGTGAGTCATCTGGGTGGCCACATATCACTCAGTTGCTAAACAGTACAAGCCTGTCACAGAATCTTTGCTGCAGTAGGTGCCTGTGAGTGCTCTGCATGTGTACATCCTGTTGCTATCATCTGTGTCTTGGAGACATGAGTGACGTGCTCTCTGCCCTGCCAGGTTACGATCATCTGTCCCGTGCTATTCCCACTAGGACTGACACCTTTCAGGGTACCGCATAACACTCCATGGCTCACTGACATGCTGAAGTGACAGTTCAGGATCCAGCAAAATGCCCCTCAGCATCATGACTGTTTCGTGGGTATTGTACATGTACCTCCTCCCTCCCTCCCTCTGCAGTACTGTCAGTTGTCCCTCTATGTGAGGGCAGTCTGTGTCTGCTACCATGGTATCCTACCTGCAACTCTCTCAGATGTAGATGTGCTATGAGAAAGCCATTCTATGCCCACATGTGGCATCCTCTGTCAAATCCCTCCCGTGCGCCATTTCTTTGGCACATGGAAGTGGCTGCAACAGTTGTGGGGGGTTTGGCGCCGGGACCCGTCCTGTACCATAGTCTGGTGCAGGATCCCTGGTGCACCAGGCTTCAACACAAGCTGCCATTTGATGCAGCTTGCATCCGTCTCCAGGTCCCTTTGTAAATCAAGCTCAATTTCTTTAAAGTGGGATAACTTTGTGACCATTAGGGCTAGAAATGTAATATTTTCTTTTATGAAAGTTTGGAGTCAGCTAAGTTTATGATATTGACACATGATCATAGAATCATGTAATCATAGAAATCTGCCAGCAGAAAAGAACCCCTTGGCCCATCCAGTCTGCCCGTTGCCCTTCTCCCCTAGGAACATCCCCTTCATCCCTCTCCAGCCTGCCCTCTGCTTGCCAGTCCCGTGTGCATGTCCCATACCCTCTTAAAGTCTCCACAGTATCCATTTCCACCACCCATTCCAGTAGCCTGTTCGTTCCATGGTTGTACCACCCTCTTGGTAAAGAACATCCCCCTGATGTCCTCTCTGAATCTGCCAGTCTCCAGCTTAAGGGTATGCCTCCTAGTATTATTGTTCTTACTCAGCTTGAATATGCTGTCAACTCTTACCCTGTTTTTGCCCTTCAAGTACTTGAATGTCTCTACCATGTCCCCCCTCTCCCTCCTCTCTTCCAGTGTGTACAGGCCCAGCTCCCCCAGTCTCTCCTCATATGACCTCCCCTGCAGCCCCAGCACCATTTTTGTTGCTCTTCTCTGGACCCTTTATAGCCTGTCCTTATCCAGTTGTTGGTATGGCCTCCAGAACAGGACCCCATAAATCTTCCATATATTGATACAAGAAAACATAAAATGGCTCAAAATGTTTTTAAATTCTGTCATTTTTAGCAACATATTAACATGTATAGAAATGTATCAACACACAAGAAATGTATTATTATGATCTATTCATGTTGATCAGAATTCAAGCTTTTATTTAAAAATAAAAACCTTACATTTTTAAGCCTAACCATTTAAAAGACACAGCTTTTGAAATATAATTCAAGCACTATAAAATATGATACAACAATTATTTTTTGAAATGGTTGGAAGATATTAGTGGTTGTTCTCTTTATGAACAGACATATTCTTTCTAGTTTTGTCTTTCACTCTACCATACTTGGATGTAAGCCTACAAAGCTGTGATTTCTATCATGGAGATCAATAAGTGTCTGTTGTCAGTGAGAAACTGGAAGTGTTAGTAGTTGAGATTCAGAAGACCTTGGGCCCAATTTTAAAAAGATTATGTTTGAAAGGTGCCTGCACCAAATGAGCATAACACAAGTGACACCTTGCATCAGACTTTGTGGCAATCCCGATTTTCGAATAAAGGCTGCATCGAAATCTGGATGCCTTGTGCCCAAGCCACCCTGCGGCACCCCTGTGACAGAAGCACCCTTGCACCAAGACACAAGGGGGCATGTGCCACAGTGGGGCTACACCATCCCTTTATTTGTAATTTTGGAAGCCCTGCCATGGATGCAACAAGGGGCTCTGCTTAGACCATCCAGGAGGTGGTCTAAAAGATTTGTACCATCAGACACGGTGGTGATTGGGGGAACCTGTACATAGGGGCCGGGGGCAGCAGCAGTATGGGGTGCCCAAGGGGGTGTCAGAGAGACTGCAGACTAGCAAAGTGGTGATGTGGCACCCAGTAGTGGCACCTTTTCCAATGCCTGGTGTCTGATCAGCTCACAGTTGGTGGAGGGTTAGCAGGGAAGGAACATGACCATGCCCTAGGTGGTCACAGCCCTGGCACTTGCCCCAGAGGTGCCACAATCCAGTGGGAAGCACTGGCTGCAGGCTGAGGGTTACCAGTGGTGGAGGGTAATGTTCTCCAGGTACCACAACAGTCCCCTGGTAATCATCCCCCCCCATGTTGTGGCAGAATGCCTCCCACCTACATAGTTGTGGATTGTAGCACCTCTTGGGAAGGTGCCAGGTCTGCACCCACCTGGTGCTAGGTCACGTTCCCTCCTACCAACCCTCCATGGACTGCCAGTTGATTGGTTGCCTAGCATTGGAAAAGGTACCACTGCTGGGTGCCACATTGCCACCCAGCTAGTCTACCATCTCCCCCATGCCCCCTTGGGCACCCCCAAGCTGCTTCTGCCCCGGCCCTTTCTGGCATGCATTGTCAGTCCCCCCACCTTCATGGCCATTCTGGTGTTGCAACAGGTGGGGGGGGACAGATCCTTGCGTCAGTCCCCACAGGTGGTTGGCCTGGTGGTGCTCGGGGTTGAGGTGCTGGACGCCACACCTCATGCCACACTGGCGACCCGAGTTTGGGAATCAGCTTGGGTGCCAGGGGTTGGCAGAGGAGGGAGAGGATCGAGCCTCCAGTGGATTGCTCTCCTCTCCCTGGGGAGGGATCCAGGGTGTCTCTAGCACAGCTGGGACCCCTGGTGGAAACTGGGGATACAACTAGCACAAAGCTGCTAAGTGGAGGAGCACGGCTGATGTCTATGGCTCAGCCTTGTTGACACCATTGCACATTCGCGCTCCTGGAGGAAACGTCAAGAAAAAATCCCATGCCTGGATAGGTGATGGCCCCCCTCTGGACCACACTGCCACATGCCCACAACCGGGTCTTTGTCCCTACCCCCCCCATCCTTCCACCACCTCGGTCTGCACACTACATTCATAGATAGAGTACCAGAGTGGAGGCAGCCGTACCTCAAAGGGCTTAGAGCTGGGGGGTCAGCTGTTAGGAAGTTGGTGGAGGGTGGATACCATCTGAGAAGGCAGGGCATCAAGTAGATGGTAGAGCAGTGGAGTGAGCAGGGGTAGCTCGAGAGAGTTCCAGGTATGGTGCATAAACAGAATCTACAAAAAAAAAAATCCTTGCAGGTGTGCCAAATGTTTGGCACAAGCCTGCAACTGTGGCAACTCCTGGGTCTTAGGTGCAAGGACACTCTTGTTATAAAATTGGGCACAAGGTCCCTGATACACCTAGAGTTTGCTGCAGCCCTAGATACAATGAAACTTGTGTCGCTCTAAGAACTGTTTTAAAATCGGGCCCCTTGATTCACTTGAGCTCTTTCAACATGAAAACTCATACCTGTGTGGACCATATTGACTATCAGATGGTAATTCCTCTTCCTCAGAATGTTCCCTCTCCCCACATTAGTCAAGTAGCATTAACACATTGTATGGCATGTTCCTCTTTTAACGAAAAGCAATTCTGCAATGTGTGTATGTCTCAGACGATTATATACAGACCTGATGTCCCAAATCCACATGCTTGATTTCTTCCCCAAATGTGATCATTGCATGTCATGCACATTGCTCTGCTCTCATGCTTTTTTATGAAGGTTTTTATATCTCCAGAACTGACAAGACAGTTGTTCAGCTTCATCCTCAGGTACTGTTGACCATCCCTTGTCTCTGTCGACATCAGGGAGGGGTCCCCCATGGATTGTCTCCTGTGGTTGGTCTAGGGAAAGGCTGTCCTACCCTCACCCCGGTGCTTCTCATCCAGAAGTCCCACCAAATGGAGTGGCAGGGTGGGTCATGGTACTTACGGGTGAGGCTTCATGAAGCCCTGATCCCCCCATTTTCCACCTGGCTTTTCTGCCCCCAGCCTACAGCTGTGGCAGCACAGAAGGCACATGCACATAGAGGCTCACATGCATTCCAGAACCGCAGCTCCTTCCACCATCCCTGACATCCGCCTGTCCCTGAGCACTGGCACTACCACCAGGCCTCCACCTGGTGGCTGCCAAGAGCTGGGAAGGCACACCACCCCAGTCTGGGAGAGAAAAGCTACCTGGCAGCCACTCAATCCTCTCCCAGCCCTCCCTCCTTTGCCAGCCTTTGGCAACCAAAATATTTTTCCTGAACTCAGGTCATTGGCATGGCAAGACGTAAGGCACTTTGCAGTGCCTCATCCCTCAGTGACACCGGCCTAGCGTGCTTTCATCTTTTTTGCACATTAAACAAAAATAACACACTCAAGAGGTAGTTTGGGTTTATATTAATTTCTAGAGCTGACTACTTGTCTTGATGTTTGTGGTGGTGGAAGAACTGGTGAAAGAGAACCAACATCTTCTTCATTTGGCTGCTCTAGTCATTAGCCCTAGTAGTGTGCCACCCCTTATCTTTGCTGGATCTGATTTATTCTTGCTCTGTGATAAGTGTTATTTTGCTCTTTTCTTACCATAAGAATGATTCTGCTTCTACCACTCCCTCTTCTTCATCATCACCACCATCACTAGCAGTACTGGTACACAGCAGAAGGTTTGGTTTCAGTGTGTAAGCAACATCTCAGTCATCATTAGGTTCTTCTTCTGTAATTTAAACTACTGACTCTGTGATTATTTCTTCTTTGTGATGTTGTACCATCTCTTTCTTCCTCTCCTGCTGCTTCACTTTCTACCAATGCAGAAGACACACCCTTTTTATGCACATCATTACAAAACAATTTCTCCCCACTTCTCATAGTGGTAAAGCTTTTTTTCTAATTTTCTTAATGATAAAGGATCCGGGATGAAGAAGATCCTTTTTCACTAGCAGTACAAAAGCCTCAATGGATGTTGGGTCTTCTTTTGCGTCTTTCCTCATGGGTGCATGCTGGACAGTTTTCTTGCTTTCTTCTGACTGTACTTTTCAACTGAATCCACCAACTGTGGAAGTCATCTCTTGGAAGCAAATTTCTTTGACACATTGCTGTATCTTCTTCCTCTGACATGAAGAATGACATTCACTAGTTAACAAGGAGTGACAGACAGAAATAGATTTTGGTTTACCAATGGGAATAGAATGTAAAATGACTCAGGGAGGACCCTTCCCCCCCCCGTCCATGACTACAAGTACACAAGATGTCAAGGAAACAAACAGTAAAGATAAATCAGTTCATGGCTTCTAACATTTCCAAAACCAACAATATCACATTAAACAACATAGCTTACAAGCAACAAATTGCCCCCAAAATGACAGCATATTCCAAGCAGAGCAGTAACGTAGAAAATGTGTATCAGGAAAAATACTTATAAACTTACCTATAGATTAACAGTGATGAATGTATTACTGTATGTACTAGTGCAGAGGGGTGCAGAGACACAAAGAGTTCCAGAGTTGTATGGAGCTGTACAAAACTTGAAGCAATTAACTAAATGGCATCCGGCCTGGTGGCGCTGAGGGTTGAGGCACTGGACTCCACACCGGTGACCTGAGTTCAGGAAAGAGCTAGGGCACCAGGGGTTGGCAGGGGAGGGAAAGGATGGAGCATCCGGTGGACTGCTCTCCTCTCCCTGGGGAGGATTTCAGAGCATGCCCAGCAAAGTAGCAGCCCCCGGTGGAAGCCAGAGGCATTATACACACTCTGGCTGATGAGTGGGAGGAATGCAGCAGACATCTGTGGCGTCATGCCGCGCCGATGTCATTGCACCATGCACTCCTGGGGAAAATATACAAAGAAAATCCCCATCTTTGGGAACAGATGATGGCACCATTGCCCCATCGAGCCACAGAAACATAGAATTTGACAGCAGATAAGGACCGCTTGGCCCACCTAGTCTGTCCATTTCCCTACTTAATGAATAAGCTGCAGATCTTAGTTAACCAACAGCCTACTTCCTCCTACCCCCTACTAGAATTGCCTTATGTCTGTCTCATGCATTCTTGAATTCTCCCACTGTTTTTGACTCCACTACCTCCTCAGGAAGGCTGTTCCATGTATCCACAACCCTCTCCATGAAAAGATACTTTCTCACATTACCTCTGAGCCATCCTCCCTCTATCTACAAATTGTGCCCCCTTGTTCTTGTACAACTCTTTTTCTGAAAGATGCTACCCTCTTGGACTTTGTTGATTCCCTTGAGGTGCTTGAAAGTTTCGATCATGTTCCCCCTCTCCCTCTTCTCCTCGGGGGTATACATATTAAGCTCCTTTAATCTCTCTTCGTATGTCTTCTGGTGCAGACCCTGCGCCATTTTAGTTGCCCTCCTCTGGACAGCCTCCATTCTATTTATGTCCTTGTGGAGATGGGGTCTCTAGAACTGCAAGTAGCACTCCAGATGGGGTCTCACCAACTGCCAGTACAGAGGGATAACAACTTCTTGTTTTCTACTAGTGATGCCTCTCTCTATGCATCCCAGTATCCTGCCAGCCCTTCTTACTGCCTTCTCATATTGCTTGCCCACCTTAAGGTCATCTGATATGACTACCTCCAGGTCCCTTTCCATTTTTGTTGTAGTTAGCATCTCACCCCCCACTGTGTTCTCTTCCCCTGGGTTTTTTGTTTCCCAGGTGCATTACTTTGCACTTCTTTGCATTGAATCTAAGCTGCCATACATTTGACCATTCCTCCAACCTTGCCAAGTCCCTTTGCATCCTTTCCACCCCACATTCTGTATGGATCCTGTTGCAGATCTTTGTGTCATCTGCAAAGAGACATACTTTTCCTTCTAGCCCCTCTGCAATGTCACTTATAAAGACATTAAAGAGGACCGGTTCCAGTACTGAACCCTGAAGTACCCCGCTAGTTACCCTTCTTTCTTCAGAGTGAACTCCGTTTACTATTACCTTCTGCATCCTGCTGTCCAGCCAATTTTTTACCCAGGCTACCACTTTGGGACCCACTCCAAGGTTAGCTAACTTGTATATTAATCTTTTGTGTGGGACTGTGTCAAATGCCTTGCTAAAGTCTAGGTAGGCCATATCCACAGCCCCTCCCTGGTCTACTACTTTGACCACCCAGTCAAAGAAATCTATTAGATTCGTCTGACATGACCGTCCTGCTGTGAATCCATGCTGCCTTGTTTCCTGTGCCCCACTGGCCTCTAGGAATTCAACAATTCTTTCTTTCAGAAGTGATGCCATCGTTTTCCCTACCACTGAAGTCAAACTACAGGTCTATAGTTTCCTGCCTCTGTCTTGCTCCCACTTTTGTGAAGGGTAATCACACTGGCCCTCCTCCAGTCCTCAGGCACCACACCATCCTCCCATGATTTGTTAAAAAGGGTAGTCAGTGGTGTCACTAGTTCTACCCTTAGTTCTTTTAGAATTCTTGGATGAATTCCATCAGTCCCCATTGCTTTGTCCACCTTCAGTTTTAAGAGTTCTTTCAGAACCCTTTCTTCTGAGAATGGACTGGTATCGACCTTCCTATCCAAAGTGCTTCTATTGTTTGATTTAGGTACCTCTCCCTCCTCTTCTTTTGTGAATACTGAGCAGAAGTATTTGTTCAGTATCCCTGCTTTTTCACTGTCCCCCTCTGCCCACCCTCCCTTCCCTTTATTAAGCCTCACTATCCCTCCCTTGGTCTTTCTTTGCTCCCTAATGTACCTGTCATACTCCAGAACTGGGCTTCTCTCCTCTCCAGGGCTGACCGCCCAGCAGGCACATTGGATTCTAGATAGAGCGCCCTAGGTGGATAGGGTGGCCCCACCTTGTGGGGTGCAGAGCCAGGGGATCTGCCTGGCAGGTGCGTGGGAGAGGAGGGAAAGCTTCAGGTAGGAGGCAGAGTTCACGGTGTGGTGGATGCCAGAGAGGGTTCCCCGAGGCATGGAGTAGAAACAGAAACTACAAAAAAAAACTAAATGGCAGCTAAAACAATTGAGCAGTTATGTCCAATGATACCACAAACATTTTTTTAAATGCACAAATGGAAAAATGCACTGTCCAGGGGCAGATGGGTACTGAGACATATGGACCCACCTCCAAGGCACACTGGAGATGTAGCAATAAACTACAGTAGTAGCCAGTGCTCTTGAGAGCAGTAGTGCATCATCAAACCTCCCACCATAAGTCCAGTATTGCTAAAAACACATTCATGTGAATGCTGCTATAATGTTTGGTATCACATCATGGTGTGCTGCCACCATTGATATGATCAGTGATGGTGATGGCTGACACTGTAAATGGGAGTTAAACTAACTGTGCAGTCATGGCCCATGATACCACAACCATCTTTGTAAAAAAAGCAATATTGGAGAAAAAAATGCACCAGCCAGTAGCAGACATTTGTGGAGACTCAAGAACCCAGAGGGACACACGCCAGCTGCAATAATTAAGTAAATGGAAGCTAAACTAACTGTCATCAAGTTCTGGGAAGACTGGGTGGGCCAAGTGGTCTTTTTCTGCCAACAAATTTTATGTGTCAAAGTCCAGTGATAGCACAATAATTTTCGAAAACTGCAAAAAATTAAAAAAGAAAAATGCATCGTCCAGGGGCAGAGGAGTGCAGGGACATAGAGGGCACACTGGACTTGCAGCAAGTAACTAAATGGCAGCTAAACAAACTGTACATTCATGTCCCATGATATCAGAACAGTTTTTGTAAAAAGCAGTATTGAAGAGCAAACACACTGGCCAGGTGCAGATGGGAGCAGAGACCCATGGACCCACAGGGGCACACGGAACTTACAGCAATGAGTTGCAGGTGACAGCGTAACCAACTTTGCCATCACATCCCATGTGGTACACACCACTGTTACTGTCTTTATTGGTAAAATCACTGTTAACAAAATATATCACTTTTTTCTAGGTGATTTCAAAAATTGCTAATGTCCCCCAGGCCCTAGCTTCCCCACTCCAGGCTAATGTAATGGTTGGCTGCAAGACCTCACTCAGCCATACACAAATTTACCCACCCGTGACACAGAAACAGAGAATTTGTCTTAAGAAAAGGACTGCTTGGCCCACCCAGTCTGCCCTGATGACCCCTGCCTGGTATGTCTCCGCAGACCCTAACTGGTCTGTGGTTATCCTCCCTCCTTCATGCCTATTCACTAATATTCCCCTGTGTCTATCCTATGCAAGCTTGAAGCCCCCTGCTGTTTTCTGTTTTTGACCACCACCCAACCCCCACCAAACTACTGTGTGTGAAATAAAAGTTAACAAAAAAAGCTGAGACAAAGCAGGACAAATTTAACAAAACTGTTTACTAAACCTTTCAGAACAGCAGTATAGTACCACAAAAATCTCTGTTAAGCACAGAGAAAACACATAGACTTGTATTTGAATACCATAATGACTAACTGCACAATACATCCACCTC
Organism: Neoceratodus forsteri; assembly: GCA_016271365.2. NCBI lineage: Eukaryota > Metazoa > Chordata > Ceratodontiformes > Ceratodontidae > Neoceratodus > Neoceratodus forsteri. The sequence continues at coordinate 133,028,184 of JADMNL010000025.1, forward strand.
AGACTGCATGGAACAAAAGAAGCTGCACAGGAAGTGACCCTGAACACACTAAGTGAACTTTCTGTGCATTCCTATTGTGCGCAGGTCAGGTAATCAGATTAGACAATTGTAATCCAGTCCAAGTAATCATGGCTACAGCATGAATCACAAAGGTTCTGTGTCATAACAGTGAAACTTGAAAGGTGACTACCTAACAGCAATTGCACATCACCAAAAACCACAAACGGCATTGTGCACTACTACCACCAGGAAAACAACAGTGAACATTTCCTATATTTACCCATTGGATGCCAAAATATAAACCTGCTTTTATATGTTGCCCCCATGCCCCAAAATTTATATAACCAACTCGGGGTGCATTTCAAGAGGGAGAAAGAAGCGAGGAACAAAGTCACGGAGCGAGACCTCAAAAAAATAAAAAAATAAAAAAAATTTAAACTTAAACAACACCCCCTAAACAAAATACACAATCACACACCATACCAGTCCTGAACCCAGGCCCACCAGCATCACCGGTGGTAGCTCTAACCACCACACCACAGGAGCAGCTCAGAACTGATTTGCCAAACAATGCCCTATAACCCTACAGATCTAACCCTCCCTTGCTATACACCGCTTGCTAGTCGCTCTCTTTTGCAATTCCCCTACACAGTTGCTATTCATTCTCGGTTGCTTCTCTCACAGGCGCTAAAATTGAGTTGCTCATTTTGAGTTGCCCATATTATGGGATACCATCACAAATAAATCATTTTACTAACTGTGTTAATTATTTGTGACATCTGCCCTATCTGAAGTTACTGGCAGATGACACAAGGGTTTATGCAAAGTTACTGTAGGAGCTGTAAGGCAGTTTTCCATTAATGCTCTGTTAGTAGTGTCTCAAAGAACCTCCATTCATAATATTAGGAATAATGTATGGGTGACCATACCCAACACACCTGTGTTTCCATTGAGAGGCAGAGGTAACAGCATATGGACCTCAAGAGCAAAGCTTGGAGAGGTCAGTGCTGTTATTGCAATCCCCATATGTGGTTCAGTAGAGGGAAGTAGAAAATGGGAGCTGCAAGCTGCACTGAGCATCAGCACGGGGGGGGGGGCATTGAATGAAAATGAAAGTGCTCTGCCAGGCAGGGCTTGGCACAAGCAGGGAGCACTCAGTGAGAATGAAAGCAGCCTGGCAGATGGGAGTCAGCTTGAGCAGGGACTCAGGTAGCATGATAATAGAACGTACACAACAACTTTAGAACTTGCACAACAAGGTTTTTGAGGTGCTTGATTTCTGGGCACAATAAGTCCTAACCATATACTGGTGGGGGTGGGATAGTCAAAGGGATGCGATATTCAAAGGGGTAGGTTGCTCCGCTCAATCCCCAATGCACCGGGACACACCAGTAATGTATGCAGTGCAAGAGTGGGGGGTGTGCTCATGCATATGCGGCACATCCTGATATTCAGCCTGGGATGTGCGACGCATATGCAGGCACAACCCCACCTTGCACCACCAGAGAGGTGCAGAGTTGTGCCCATTTAAACAGGGAACAAGTCGGGGACACCCACAGGTGGGCTGCCATATTGCATGGCACAATGCAGCAGCCGCCTGCCATGGGTGGCCACCCGACCTCCAGAAACACTGCCCCAAGCCCCCTGCTCAGGGAGCGTTGTGCCCCCCCGCCCCTTAGCCTGATTGTGGGTATAAGTAAAATATCTTCCTGGTGGTCCAGTGGACCACTCCCTAGCACCTGATCATGGGCATATGTTGTAAATATCCCTGGTGGTCCAGTTGACGCATTCCATCACCCGATCTTGGGCATATGTTGTAAATATCCCTGGTGGTCCAGTGGACCTATCCCCTGCCCGATCATGGGCATATGATAAAATTAACCTTAGTGGTCCAGTGGTACCCCCTCCCCACCCACCCACCCACCCACTAAGCCCCACCACCCTGCAAGGCGGCAGCTCCCTACGCAAGCCGCCCACCAACTGGCAGTGTACAGTACAGCTGTACACCTATTGAGTCCATTGCGTGGACCAATGGGCGTCAGAACCATACTGTACTACACAGTCGAAATGTGAATGGTCTATTCAAATTTAAGGACAGTATAGTACAGTATAGTCTACATGCCAATGTATACAGTGGGCCAATAAACACCACAACCGTACTATGCGCTGTCGGTTGGCAGGCGGCGGGGGCTGTGGGCGAGGGCTGCCGCGCTACTGACTGGGGGGTTTGCAGGGTGGCAGGGCTCAGTGAGTGGGTGGGTGGGGAGGAGGTACCACTGGACCACAAGGATATTACAACATATGCCCATGATTGGATGATAATGCGTGGTCCACTGGACCACAAGGATTACCAAACATATGCCTGTGATCAGGCAATGAAGCATTGCCCACCAAGGGCAGGGGGCGCCAGTCCTTAATGGCTGCAGCCTGGCAGGGTGCCAGGCGTGAGCCGCCGGGATCAATGTACCGCATGCAAATGGGGCCATAATGACATGCAAATGGCCCCATTTGTGTCTTGCATACATAATGGCCTCATTTGCATGCTCACAGCTGAATATCGTTCTTGCTGCACCTAGCACAACCGCACTTGCACTGGTGCAGCCCCCTGCTCTCTGGCTGCCACTTGCACTGGTGCAGTGCCACCGTTGAATACCGCCCGGACCATGCCCTGGTGCATCCCAGTTACCCTGCGTCCAGGTTTGCGCCCCTGCCTGGCACAGTCTGAATATCCTACCCTATATATTTATCCTTTTTTTTTTTTTATTCTGTCTTGTTTCTATTGACTGTGACTTCAGTCGGTAAAGTGTTTACCATTCTTTGGGCAAAGTAGAACTTCCTTTTTAAGCTATTAAATTTCTGTCCAGCAATTTGCAACAGATGACCCCTGGTTGCATAATGAATTTGCTTAAAATCAAAGTCCATTTCATCAACTAGAAAAGGATTCTGTACTATATCGAATATTTGCAGTAGGGCACCCCTTAGTCACCTAGTCTCCAAGGACATTAGAGCAAGTCTGGATAAGCTGGTTTTGTAAGCATCACTTCTGAGTTCTAGTATTCATTTTGTCATGTTTATTTGAACCCGCTCTATGTGATCTACATTACCTCTTATCCAAGCAGGTCTTATTTTAAGGTTTAATCAAAGCATAGTATAGTATAGTATAAACACTGTATACCATTATAACATTTTCAATGTGCATTTTTATATTTTACTAAATAAGAAAAACATTTTAGTCTAGGGACAGGCCCCTTTCCTTGAATTGAGTACATTGTACTATTTCATGCTTGGATTATATAAAGAACAAGACAATATGAAAGACAAAAATACTTTCCATGTAATGAGACAATCTTACGTAACTTGGGGCATATTGTAGAAGAGGCGAGTCACATAGTCAGGTTTCACTGACCTTCAAATTTGAAATTGAGAGGGTGCTGCTTAGTGCACATCTTCACCTGCATATTCTCTATGAGAATCACTCAGAGCTCACCTACTGCATACAGAAGAAAAAAACATGCCCTACATGTCAATGAGAAGTCTGTAAATCAAGCATTCAAGGAATTATGGCCATTAGATTCTGAAGGTGAAATGCTCAACCTCTGAGAACCCCTATGCTTCTAATGCTGAATCTAACTGCAATTGTGCTACTAGCATTATAAAACAATTTAAACATATGTGGAGTTTTAAAAGGTTTAATCTTTCTAAGAAATCTATCATAATGACATTGTTCACAATCCCGCCAGTAGCTCTCAACAGATATAAACTTTTGGAGGGGCAGGCTAAGTGACTGCTAGCAAACATACTTCTCTTGCTGGTTCACTGCAGGCTTTGATTTTTTTTTTAGCAGAGTGACAGACTGAGCAGTAAAACAGTGCTCCAAGGGCATTAATTTTATTAATACTGCATCAGTCTGTTTCTAACACTTGGCCCAAGCTTTTGTTTGTCCAAGTAATGAAGAAGCATAAAACAAACACAGCCTACCAGTAGCGACAGTGGACATGAAAACAATACAGGTTATCAAAGTAAACTGACAAATTGTTTTGCTAACAATGGGGAATCACTGAGTACCTTGAGTACAGAGTGTGTAGAGAATCTCTATAAATAAGTACATGTTTATACATTATACGGCGGTGCCAGCCAGGATGCAGCACAGTAATGCTGCAGTATGCTGCAGGGAACAGGGGAATAGTATAATTCCATGGCGATTAAGCCCTTTTTTACCGCAGTATTTTGTAACGTGTCATTTATTGCAAATTACTGTTTTGCATCATGGCTGGACCTGCTGTACTTCTTTATCACTGCTTATGAAGTGGGATTGGGTGCATGGTGAAGCAAAAGACCATTCTGACCTTAAATGCCAATGTTCCCATATTACTATGTTATTATAGAAAAGAAATACAAAATCATACATACCCCAATATTGTGAAGCATATGTAAACCACAATGAAAACACTTTGACAGGTTTTGCTTTAAGATGGGGTGTATGGTGACAACTGACCTCTCTCACAAGCTGCAAAGGCAGAGAACAGAAGACACAAGACATGTGTTTCATCCTTGTATGCACTCCCTTGTGTTCCTCATCTGTATTTTAATGCAGAGGAAAAGTGAACCATCCATAGGATGATCTTATAAGTGTGGATCACAGTGAGTCAAAAATAAGAAAACAATCTAAAAGGCAGAGAACCTCAGCATAAAAGCACGGAGGCAGGGACTGTTGACTCTATGGTTTACACTCAAATGGAAAAGGTATGGTATATGTTTCAAAAAATGAAATAATTTCCATTTTTACTATAGTTAAGCAATAATAACTGAGGAGCCAGTCATTTCCGAGGGATTAATGATTGGTTGGGGGGATGGGTGGCCCAAGGCTGCCCCTCGGGCCACCTCCCTCCAACCCTTCATTAATTCAAGGAAATAATCAACTTCAAGTTTGTTATTGTGATTGTAAGTCTAATCGCATAAACAACTTCTATATTTACCTTTTTATTTTTAGTTTACCTGTGTGGCATGAGCCATGCATGCCACACAGCGTCAGTTGGTAGGTGGAATAGGCATTTCTCAGGCATTACTGACCAATCCAGTAGCCAATCAGGAGCCTCACTAGGCTCATGAATAATTAATTAGACTTATAATCTATGGTCTTCCACCCTGTGTTTGAAATAAGAAGCAAAAGTAGCTACAGTTCGGATTCTATATAACACTGACATTCTGGGTAGGTACTGGCTCTAGGGTATGCCCTTTTGTACAGTATGTAAAGAAATACATGGTGGCTGGAAATTTCAGAGTTCCAACAGCAGGGCAAATACAAATCAATGTTAATTACAGTATCTGCTGAAGGGAGTTCAGAACCTTCTAATTCTGTATACATAAATGATGTGAACATTCATTTTGCAAAGGTTAAACTGGGCAAGGGAACTCAAAATAGCGTTCCTTGTTGTCTATTAATTACTGTTAAGCATGAACAACTAACCATCCAAAACCAAGGAACCTCCTCCTTTCTTTATCCTCTTAGAGAAAATGGATGAATGTAGATGAAAGAAGTAGGAATTAAGATAATAAAATTTAGGTTTAAAGTGTGTCTAGTTCTAGACGAAGCAAAAATTAATGAAAACCAGCCACATGTTAGAGGCCTATGGCACTCCAGGATTTTCCCCACTACTATACTGAAGATGACATGCACTTCTGTAGCAATAGTAGGAGTGGTATAAGCACAATTATGTGGGATTCAGCAAACTGAAAATCATGGGAAGGATTACAATATCAGAAAGATTAATCATGTGCCAGTGTTTTGTTTAAAGTGCTGTGTAAAGCAGCAGAACAAGAAAAAATGCTTTTCCAAAAAGCTGGCTTCATTAACAATTCATAAAAATATTAGCATGCCTGACAAATCTACTTTTCTAGGTACCTCATATGCTGCAAACTATGATTTTTTTTTGTTAAAATGTTCTCAATCCTAACCCTTACTATGTGTACAGTGATATTTATAAGCAAAATGTGGCAGCCATTTTTTTCCTGAGAAAAAAACTAAACTAAAACATTTATAAAATTCTCATATTTTAGTGGAAATAGAAAATGTCACCACTAAATAAAACTAGAACATGCCTTGAATCGTTCATAGTGAAGAAAAGGTAGAGTCAAATGTTTTGTCCAATTTCGTTGCACTCCTGCTTTAAGAACACTACCAGTTTTGACCCCAGATGGACTTTAAATTATTTTGCATCACTTTAACTCTCTGCAGCCCTTCAAAATATTGATGATGGCTGGCCTGATGGCACAGAGGGCTGAAGCACTGGTGCCTTACCTCAAACCATGCCAACAACTGGGTTCGGGAATGGACTTGGGGCACCAGGGGCCGGCAGGGGAAGATGAGGATTGAGCATCTGTAAGACTGCTCTGCTCTTCTGGGGTGGGCTGTGGGAGTGTGTCACTCTGCAGTGACCTCCGGTGGAGACTGGGGGTAATGCAGACACAGCGCAAAGGAGGGAACATCACCAGAAAAATGGAAAAAATGGCTCCGCACTCAACTGGATGATGGACACCTGGCAGTCCAATGCCATCAATGTCCTGAGCCATCCGTCCCTCAGCAGTACCCCAGGGCCAAGTATTGCACTTGCCCTGCCTCCAGTGCCTCTCCCCTTGGAGGAGGAGGGCCCACCCGGTGAAGGGTTATGTCCGGGTTACCCTGGGGATGTCTGCAATGTGAGGGCTGGGGGCCAGGAACACGATGGATTGGGTGTAGCTTTGGTACAGCTTGAAGGAGTGGCTGAGAGCAGCAGCACGTAGAGGGGGAAAAAGATAATACAAAAAAAATATTGATGATAATAATTATTGCTTTGAGCAGTGAAGCAAGTGAGTTGCCATCCTTACTTCTCAACTGCTACTAAAAAATCAATATAATTCTGGTATTATAATGTCAAATTATCCCAGCTACTAAGAAGTCCAAAATATTCAGTGAGAAACTGTAGCGTATATCTATCTACAGTGAAGCCAACCAGGATGAAGTGCAGCACTGCAAAATAATGCAGTAGAGTTACTGCCGTAAACAATGGAATTTCAATAGGAGTTGGTCCCTGTTGTCATGCGGTAAACCTGTTGCACTGTGCTTCATCCTGGCGGGCTTTACAGATTTGTGTGGCTATATATATATATATATATATAAATATATACACATCTCCCTCTCTCTCTCTCTTTCTCTCTCTCTCTCTCTCTATATATATATATATATATATATGTGTGTAGATATAGATAGATGTGAAATACAAAATCACACATACCCCCATAATGCAAAGCATCATGGGCTGTATATGCAAATCACCACAAAATGTTATGCTGGCTCACTTTTGGAGTAACTCTTGCCTCAGTGCTCAATTGAACCAGTATAACATTTTATGGTGATTTGCATATACAGACTGTGATGCTTTGCATTATGGGGGTATGTGTGATTTTGTATTTCTTTGAAACTTGGCTTCCCAGCTAATGTTCTTTGTGGTAACCCTTGCCTCAGTGCTTATGCACTAAGGTTATTTGTCTTTTAGCTTGTTTTTGGTTTTTATTGGGCTCACCACAACCCAAACCAGATAGACCAACTGAGGGTAGCTGGATCATTCCACTGGGGTGTTATACAGATGAGGCACACTGATGAGTCCTGGTAGGATGAAACACATGTCTGTGTCTTCTGTTGGCACCCTTTGCAGACTGTGTAAGAGGCCTTTCGGCACCATGCATCCCTGCTTAAAGTTGAACCAGCATAACATTTTGTGGTGATTTGCATATACAGCCAATGATGGGGGTATGTGTGATTTTGTATTTCTTTGAAACTTGGATTCCTGGCCAATGCCCTTTGGGGTAACCCTTGCCTCATTGCTTATGCACTAAGGTTTTATATATAAAGCAAAAGCTTTGTTAATGCATCAGTTAGGGTTAACATGACAAAAGTAGGGAAATGTGACATTAAGGCTTCCAACCTTAACACCCCACCCCCTCACCCTTCACAGATGAGGAGGCATCGGGGGTGGCATTGAAGTCATCAACCCTAATGCTCACCAATTCCATTAGAAAATAAGCTGTGTGAGTGCAGCACTGGAGAATGGGGTGATTGTTAGGGCTGATGACCCCAGTGCTGCCTCTAGATGCCTCATCTGTGAAGGGTGGGGTGTTACGGTGCAGACCCTAATGTCACATTTCCATACTTTTGTCACTTTAACCCTAACTGATGCAGTAACAAAGTTTTTTTGTAATTTATTTCCTTCCTTTCTGAGATAGTTTAATTATATTCTAATGTGCTTGTCAGAGCCCAGGACCCTCTGGGTCCTGGGCTCTGATTCCTCCATAGAAGCATATATGTGTGTAGCTATGGGAGTGCAGGGCCCCATTCTTCCATAGACGCATATATGTATTTACCTGTGGAAATGCAGGGCCCAGAGGGCCCTGTGCTTCCATTTTTAGGCCTCAAGTGATACAATTGTCATCATAGCCAAGTTATTACCCCACCTGATGTACCCAGTGATGAAAAGATTTTAATCCCCACTGAAACATAATTCTATGCAACTGCAACACCATTTCTGCACTGCAGGTGTGAAAACTCATTTCAGCCAGGATTTAAAAAATGACAGTTTTGGCATACATTTGGTGGAGTAAAAAGAATTCTATGTTCCAAATTTAGGGTTAAAGTATTTTAACCCCAAATTTGGCTGGCAGTATAGCCTAGAGAATAGAGTAACAAGCAGTGAATGAGTTTAGTACATCCAGCAGACTTGGGTTTGATTCCCCAAACCTCCACTTGCATACTGTGTGACTCTGAGCAAGCCACTTAACCAACCCAAAGCTCCTGGGTGGCCCCTGAAAACAGGCAGTTGTGCCTAACGGGCCTTACCCAGTTAACAAAGAATAAAAATAAAAAAATCAATAAAAATAAATTGACAAGGTTGCAAAAGTGCATTGCGAAATTTCAATGAACCATCATAACTCTGCCATTTTGTGACATTTTGACCCCAAATTTGTAACTTGGCCTTTTGGGGTAACCTGTGACATGAGCTACTCAACTTGAACAACTCAATATAAGTGACTCAATTTGAGCAACTGTGGAGACAGCGAATATGTATGAATAACGAGGGGAATTACAGTGAAAGTAAAAGATAGCTATGGATTGAACAGCTAGGCAGAGGTATTACGTGAAGGATAGAAGGTATGTTTGGGAGGGCTGCTTCCAGCTGGCTGTTTAGCGTGGTGGGTTAGGTGACAGTCTGCGATGCTGATGGATCGAGGTTTGGGATTAGAGTAGTGCTTCTGCTTTTTGTGGGTTTCGGTGTTTATAGCTTATTTATTTATTTCATTTTTTTAGATATGCTGTTCCTCTGAGATTGTTCCCCCTCAACATTCTCCTCTTGCGTACAGGAAGACACCCTGTGGTCTAGCCTCTTCCTGTGATTTCCTCTTTCCTCAAGTGTCATGCCCCCCTCCTGGAGTTGATTATATTAGTTATGGGAGATGTGGTGGGCAAGGTTCCCCACAAAGGGGTGTGTGGTGGGGCATAGCCTCCCACATAGAATGATGTTTCTCTGTTGTTTTTGTAGAAATGAATGTGAGATTGCTTATTTTGTAGGGTGCTGTGGTGTCCATCGTTCTCATTGCCATTGGCAATATGTAGTCGCTGTTTAGTGCAGCGCTTTTTTGGTGTTACTGTTATTACATGGTACCACCTTTTGGGTACCCCACCTCATGAACAATATGACTGTCATTATGCAAATCCCTCCTGAAAGGTGAATTCGCCAACCTACCATGAAATCCCCTTTTGGGTGAGAGTTGCATTGCATAACAACAGTTGTTTTGTTCATAATGGGGGTTCCCCGAAAGGTCATGTTGAAAATCTGGGGTCAAAGTCTCAAAAGACAGCAATGTTATGGACCAAAGTTATCCTTTTTCATGAGATGTCATAATCCTTTTTTGTGTTGCAAAAAAGGATTATGACATCTCATGAAAAAGGAATTAACCTGATGAAAAAAGATTAGGGACTTCACTGACCAGATAACCCTGCTGGTAATCCTTTTTCACCAGATGAATTCCTTTTTTGTGATGTGTCAAAATTCTTTTTTACATCACAAAAAAAATTATGATAGCTCACAAAAAAAGATTATATGCAGGGCCATCTGGTCAGAGACGTCCTAATCCTTTTTCTCATCATGAAAAAGGATTATGTTAGCTCACGAAAAAGGAATTTGCTGGTGAAAAAGGATTTGGTCATCTCACGAAAAAAAAATTTAAGAAAGTCATCCTTTTTCGTGGGATGTCCTAATCCTTTTTCATCAGCAAATTCCTTTTTTGTGAGATATCCTAATCCTTTTTCCTGATACGAGAAAGGATTAGGACCTCTCCGACCAGATGGCCCTGCCAGTATTCCTTTTTCCCCAGTTGAATTATTTTTTCATAAGGTGTCAAAATCTTTTTTGCATCATGAAAAAGGATTTTGACATCTCAAGAAAAAGGATTACTGGTAGGGCCATCTGGTCAGAGAAGCCTAACCTTTTTTGCATCACAAAAAAGGATTATGTCATCTTACAAAAAAGGAATTTGCCGACGAGAAAGGATTTGGTCATCTCACAAAAAAGGATTTAAGAAAGTCATCCTTTTCCGGGAGATGTCCTAATACTTTTTCGTGATGCGAAAAAGGATTTTGACAGCTTGCAAATTGGAACTGAAGCAACTCATGAAAAAGGATTTTAAAGCATAAAAATAAGCATTCTGAGGCCATGTAAAATTAAAGTAAAGGCACACAACAATAAAGGACGTCCTAAAGAACAAGACACATACTTGGATGCCTGCAGAAGACATCCCTGGGCAGAATTATGACACTATGGGCTAAAAAAAAAAAAAAAACAAGATGGCGGCTGATGAAACAAGCATTTGTCAATGCCGAACATTCGCTTGCAGGTATTTGCAGTGGTATTTGGCACTTGGATATGGCTTAAAAAAATCAGTGACAAAGAAGTACAAGCAATTGTCAAGTGCTGAATGTTGCTTGCTTCTATGTGCTGTTTAGGTATTTGGAACTCATTGGAGTGCAAATATTGAAAATTTGCGAACTTACGAGCGTGCGTAGGAACTGCGCAATGCGCGCTCGTAAAACAGTCATTTTTAGGAATTTTTTCACCAAATTTTCAACATAGCCATTTTAAGACCTCTGCTCATGAACAGTGTCACTGTGATTTTCTTAATGTGTTCCATACATTGAGTTCGCACACCGACTGTGCCATTGTGCGCTACATGGGCGGAAACACATTTTGGGCAAGATGTGAAAAATGACAGCTGCACTGCTCATAAGGAGGTGTGGTAAAATGGCAATGTTGAAAATCTGGAGTGAAAATATTGAAAATTCGCAAACTTATGAGCGTGCGTAGGAACTGCGCAATGCACACTCGTAAAACAGTCATTTTTAGGAATTTTTTCACCAAATTTTCAACATAGCCATTTTAAGACCTCTGCTCATGAACAGTGTCACTGTGATTTTCTTAATGTGTCCCATGCATTGATTTCACACACCGACTGGGCCATTGTGCGCTACATGGGTGGAAACACGTTTTGGGTGAGATGTGAAAAATGACAGCTGTACTACTCATAAGAAGGTGTGGTAAAATGGCAATGTTGAAAATCTGAGTGGAACTTTGAAAGTCCGAGAACCTACGAGTGTGCATAGGAACTGCGCAACGCATACTCGCAAAACAGTAATTTTTAGGAATTTTTCACCAAATTTTCAACATAGCCATTTTAATACCTCTGCTCATAAACAGTGACATTGTGATTTTCTTAATGTGTCCCATACATTGAGTTTGCACACCGACTGTACCATTGTGCACTACATGGGTGGAAACACATTTTGGGCAAGATGTGAAAAATGACAGCTGTGCTGCTTATAAGAAGGTGTGGTAAGATGGCAATGTTGAAAATCTGGAGTGAAAATATTGAAAATTTGCAAACTTACGCGCGTGCATAGGAACTGAGCAATGCACACTCGTAAAACAGTCATTTTTAGGAATTTTTTCACCAAATTTTCAACACAGCCATTTTAAGACCTCTGCTCATGAACAGTGTCACTGTGATTTTCTTAATGTGTCCCATACACTGAGTTCGCACACCGACTGCGCCATTGTGCGCTACATGGGCGGAAACATGTTTTGGGCAGGATGTGAAAAATGACAGCTGTACTGCTCATGAGGAGGTGTGTAAAATGGCAATGTTGAAAATCTGGAGTGAAAATATTGAAAATTCTCAAACTTACGAATGTGCGTAGGAACTGCTCAACACATGTTCGTAAAACAGTCATTTTTAGGAATTTTTTCACCAAATTTTCAACATAGCCATTTTAAGACCTCTGCTCATGAACAGTGTCACTGTGATATTTCTTAATGTGTCCCATACATTGATTTTACACACCGAATGCACCATTGTGCGCTACATGGGCGGAAACACATTTTGGGTGAGATGTGAAAAATGACAGCTGTACTACACATAAGAAGGTGTGGTAAAATGGCAATGTTGAAAATCTGGAGTGAAAATATTGAAAATGCGCGAACTTACGAGCCTGCGTAGGAACTGCGCAATGCACGCTCGTAAAACCGCCATTTATAGGAATTTTTCCACCAAATTTTCAAAATAGGCTTTTGAGAGCCCACCTTATGAACACTGTCTGTCATTTTGCTAATCAGGCCCAAAGGTGATTTCGGCGCGGTGACTGCGAAATCACCGGGTCTGAATAACGCCATGACAGTGACAGAATTCATGAAGGGGCTAAATACCCCATGTTGAAAATTTGGTGCAAAATTCCCAAAATGCCTGAGATATGCAACAAAAGTTGAAAAAACCATCTAGCCGTTATACAGCTTACGGCATTTCCTCAGTTCGCGGTGGCTTTGAAGAGTGCAGGCGTGTTCCGTCCAGCGATGATCGTCGCGCGAGCTCGGAGAGTAAGTATGAGGTGGCGGGGTGTGGGGAGGCGAAGTGCGCGGTGGGTGGTGCGGGTTGTGGGAGGTGGGGACTCGCGTGGGACCGCTTTTAATTTACAGGTTATTTTTTTGTACTTTGACGACGTTGACGGCTGGCCACGCTGGGTGGGCTCCAGCATGGCAGAAGGATGGCTGAGGGGCCGTGGAGCCAACGGGGGATTGGGCACCCCCATCGGCAGACGACGCAGGACATTTGCCATGCTGGAAGCCCAGCGTGGCAGCAAAGATTTGGGGGGGGTGACGCGGTGCAAGCACACAGCAGTGGTTTTCTTTGAAGAGAAGACCACCACTGTCATACACAGCACTGGTGTGGATTGGTGCAGGACCGCCATGCCTGCTCAAGGGAGCAGGGGATTGCTCAGGAGAGGCACACCTCCAAAGTGTCCCATTCTCCCAAGACGTTCCTTGCGCATGTGCACAAGCGAACGTAAAAAGAAATTTTTTCTCATGAAAAAGCATTCTAAGGATCCTTTTTCATGAGCTATCAAAATCCATTTTTGTCAGACCAAAATCCTTTTTTGTTACATGCAGCGATCCAGAAGATTTAACTGAGCATGCTCAGAACCCACTATTTCAAAATTTAATAACCTGGGAATGGGTTAAAACCAAACCAATGCTGACTTATGCTTTGGGTCAATCTCTTTCTACCCTGAACATTTCAGATCACAATTCCAAATGGTTTGGCCACAGCGCAATGAGGGGGAAAAAAGACAAAAAGGTGAATTTTAGCCTTTTTTCACAATGTGCAGCATGAAATCTGCCCATCCAGCCAACGCTAAACTTGGTACATTAAGAGACCTACCCCATGGGATAGTGCATACAAAATTTTGTGCAAATCTGTTGGGACGGTTTCAAAGTTATTAAAGTGCAACATTTCGGGTTTAACATTAAAGTGCCTACTCAACTCTAACTACATGGGCATGACTGTGCCCCTATAAAATCTATCTATCTATCTATCTATCTATCTATCTATCTATCTATCTATCTATCTATCTATCTATCAATCTATCTGACTGTCTGTCTGTCTCTGTCTGTCTGTTTATATTATTTACTCTGTTCAGCACTTTCATCAACAATCTGGAAGCTGGGGTCTCCAGCAAGCTGCTTAAGTTTGCTCTTGACTCTAAGCTGGTCAGGGTGGCTATGTCTCAGACTTAATGTCATAAATGCAAGGTGTTACATGTTGGGAGGAAAACCAGCATTAGGATCTACAGTTGAGGAAGACAAAGAATTGATATCACAATAGATCAGAGGATGAAGCATAACAAGCGGTATATGGCTGGTGCCAAGATGGCTGATATAACTCGGAAGTGCATTGCACAGGATGACCAACACAGCAGGAAAATAATCCTACCACTTTATAAGGCTGTTGGGCAGACCCCATCTGGGGTGCTGTGTGCAGTACTGGGCTCTTCAATGCAAAACTCAAATTTAAGAAGTTGATAGGGAGCCATGCAGGTCATCAAAATGATCGGGGGTATGGAGGACCAAAACTGTGACAAGAAGCTGGTGGTCCTTAACGGTGACAAAAAATTATTTTACATAGCTATCTGCCCTTCCATTTTTCTTTCCATGCTGTTATGCATTTTGATATGCTTTGACCAATTGTTGACAAATAAATAATCTAGCTGTGGAGTGCCCTCAGATCCACATAGAGTTCTACTCTGCTCAGCAGCTGATGCCCTTTCTTTTCACATTTCTAAGGCATTCAATGACATCAGTTATGTCATTCTATGCTATTGATCTGAATGGCCTGGGATGGTGTTGCTGATGTCATAGAATGTTGAGGCAGTATGAAAAGAGGGAACAGCAAGTGCTGAGAAGAGAGGGACTCAGCGTAGTAACAAAGGAAAAAATTACATTATTATTTTAACCAAGAAGGTCTGAACATATTAGCATATTTGACAGACACTAAAAGGAAAATAAGAGGACATACAGAGGCATAAAAAACTGTTTCCTACCACCTTTAACACATTTTTGAATACAGCGGGCTGCAAGAGCATAAGCAGCATAGATCCATGGGGAAGGTCATTCCAGACTAATCTGAATGATTTTGTTTATTGGTGATCAGGGAAATAGATTGGGGAGGGCAGTGGGTGTATAGATCTGGATTTTGCAAGGCTTTCAACAGTGTGTTGTACAGGAGACTGATAAGGAAGTTGGATAGCTTAGGGGTGGGATCCAAAGTGGTGAATTAAGTTAGAAACTGGTTAATAGACAGATGAGTCACTCACTCTAATGATGGAAGAGTGACCCGAAGGGTGCCACAGGGCTCAGTACTGGTACTGGGACTTTCTAATGTCTTCATAAGTGACATAGCAAAAAAATTGGAAGGGAAGTTATGACTTTCTGCAGGTGATGCCACAACCTGCAATAGGGTGGACACCCAGGAGAGGATGGATATAATGTGAAAGGATCTTGGGAAACTCAAGGAATGGTCAAGAGCACGGCAGTTGGGGTTCAAAGTCAAGAAGTACAAAATCATGCACCTAGGGTATAGGAACCCAAGAGCTGAGTATAGGATGGGGGTAGGTACTGACAGTCACTAAGCAGGAAAGAGACATTGGGGTCATCATAACTAATGATCTCAAACTGGCAGAGCAGTGTGACAAAGCCATGGGGAGGACTAGTGAGATGCTGGGGTGCATAAGGAGGGGCATCTCCAGCAGGAGGAGGGCGGTAATGTTGCCACTGTATCATTCACTGATGAAACACCACCTAGAGTACTGTGTCTAGTTCTGGAGGCTGCACATCAAACAGGACATAGACAAAGTGGAACCAGTCTAGAGGAGGGCAGCTAAAATGGTCAGGAGGTGCACAAGCAGTCCTACGAGAAGAGACTGTGGAATCTTGACATGTACACCCTGGAAGGGAAAAGAGTGAGAGGAGACATGATAAAGACCTACAAGTACCTCACAAGGGTGAACTGGGTATAGGGAAGCCTCTTTCATACCAACATACAAAGAAGCCAGCAGAAAAAGACTATTTGGTCTATCAAGCCTGTTCATATTGCAGGGTCCACAGCTTGAGCTAAAGTCCCTGCCTTCACTCCCCACTCCTCCCATCCTCCCTTCCCATGATTCTTACTTCCCCCATGCCTATCCCAGCCTCTCTTAAAGCTGCCCATTGTCTTCAATGAGATAACCACTTCTGGCAGTGCATTCCAAGTGTCCACCACCCTCTCTGTGAAGAAGTGCTTCCTGATCTCCCTCCTAAACCTCCCACCCTCCAGCTAAAGACTGTGCCCCCTAGTGTTATGGTTGCCACTCAGCTTAAAAATACTCTCCTTATCAACCTTAATTTATCCCTTTCAAGTGCTTGAAGATCCCAATCATGTCTTCTCTATCTCTCTCTCCTGTCTTCTAGGGAGTACATGTTCAATGCCCTCAACCTCTCATCATATGCCTTACCCTGTTGACCCACTATCATCATTGTAACCCTCCTCTGGACCTTCTCCAGCAGGTTAATGTCATTTTTGAGGTGTGGGCACCAGTACTGAACTCAATACTCTAGATGTGGTCTTACCAGTGACCTGTACAAGGGCAGTATAATCTCCTCTCTCCTACTACTGATCCCCCTAGATATGCATCCCAACATCTTGTTTGCCTTTGCTGTTGCTTTCTTGCACTGCATGGAGTGCTTCAGGTCACTAGTGATCATCACTCCCAGGTTCTTCTCCTCCTCTGATGCAGAAACTCAGACTCCACTCAGGTGGTACCCTGTCCTGGGATTCTTGGCTCCAATATACATAACTTTACATTTCTTGACATTGAAAGCGAAACTGCCAGATCTGGACCACCTCCCCAGCTTTTCCAGATCTTTCTGTAGATCCTGTATCTCTTCAGCTGTGTCTATTCTCCTGCAGAGCTTCTTGTCATCTGCAAATAGGCCCATTTTGCCCTTAATGCCATTCTCAATGTCATTGATGAAGACATTGAGCAACACCGGCCCCAGCAAAGAGCCCTGTGGGACCCCACTGGTTACCTCTCTTGTACCAGATAACTCTCCCCCCACAGCCACCCTCTGGGTTCTGTCCCTCAGCCAGTTTTCTACCCATCTGGCCATCTTTTCCCCCAACACCAAGATCCACCAACTTCCTGATCAACCTTTTGTAGGGCACAGAATCAAAGACCTTGGTGAAATCAAGATAGAGGATGTCTACCACTTGGCCCCTGTCTACTGTCTTAGTGACACAGTGAAAGAAGTCAATCAGATTCGTTTGACAGGCTCTCCCCCCACCAAACCCATGCTGCTTCTCATCCTGCACACCATGCTTCTCTAGATATTCTACCAATCTTTCATTTAGTATGGTCTCCATGAGCTTGCCAACAATGGAGGTCAGACTGACTGATCTGTAATTCCTTGGGTCATCCTTAGGACCACTTTTGTGGAGGGGCACTACATGTGCTGTTCTCTAGTCCTGCAGTACCAGTGGCCCTGCCAGCTCCTCAGCCAATTCCTTTAGTATCCTTGGATGTACTCTGTCTGGGCCAGGTAACTTGTCCACCTTCAATGCCAGCAGTCCCCCCCCCCCACCCCCACACTCTATCCTTCTCTATCACTACTTCTGTGTTCCCCTCCCTCCCTGCTCCTCTTTTCCCTCCTGAAGGCACTGGTCCATCCTTCTCCCTTTCTCATCCTTTCAAATGAGAAATAGCAGCAGGATCAGGGACATGCACTGAAGCTGGGGGGGTAGGGAGTTTAAAAGGTATGTGAGGAAATGTTACTTCAGTGAAAGGGTGGTAGATGCCTGGAGCAGACTGCCAGCAGAAGTAGTGGAAGCAAAAACAGTGGTGATGTGGGAGGCTTCAAGCATGGGTGGGATAGACATAGGTGTACATTTGTAAATAGGCAGGGAGGAGGGAGGGTCACTGGAGACCAGTTGGGGTCTGCAGAGACAGATTAGGCAAGGGACATCTAGGTAGACTGGGTGGGCCCAGCAGACACTTTCTGCTGACAAATTCTGTTTCTGTGTTTTACCATTGAGAAAAGGAGGCTGAGAGGAAAAGGATCTCAGTGTTTTACGTAATCAACAAAATGTGGAGACACTCTGAAGTTCAGAGGTGATAAATGCAAGGGTAATATTAGGAGGCCCACTCCCAGAAGGATGGTGAATGTATGGAACAGCCAACCAGAGTGGACAGTGGACATGAAGACAGTACAGGCATTCAAGATAAGCCTTGACAAATTTCTGCTTACCAAAGCAATCACAGGGTACACTGAGTAGCAGATGGGATACATGACACCTGAAAACTGGTACATGGTTGCATAGCATACTTTTTCATCCCTGCTTATGAAGCTGGGGGGAGAAGTTGATGGACTTATGGGGTAGGATTTTCAATAGGGTGAATGCAGCACTTGCATCCATATTTTGGAAGCATGCTGCATCCACACAGAGGCATCCACATGTCTGCATCCTATTCACAGGCTTCAGGATGCACTTGCGGGAATTCCCACAGTTCACAGCAATGTCTGCCACAACTGTTGGACTGGCGTCCATTTTTTCGCACGCAAGTGCAGAATTCCATCCAGAAAGTTAGATTAACTTTTTGTGGTTAGATTTCTTGGGTGAAATTCCACACTTTCATTGGAAGAAACTAATGCACCTCTTTCAAAAGTTTGCCCAGAGTCCCTACTAACCTTAACTTACTATGTTACTATGTATGGCACTACTCCTTTGTACTACTTTTCCATGTTTTCTGTTTGTATTGGACTTGCTTGCCATTTACCTTCTGATGTTCCCCAAGACCTCATGGAAAGAAGATGCTGTATCTCATGAGACTTTTCCTGTGGACAACATTTTTAATAAAATATACAATAGGAGAGATGTGGCTGCACATCCCCTTACCCCCACCCATAAAAGGAGCAAGATACTGTGTCAGTCGTGAAGACAGACATTTTTCTACCTTTTCAAGCTGGTCAGGGTGCTGCTGCAGCACACAGGGTGCTACTTGGAAGCATGAATAAAAGGACTTTCACTGGAGACACATTGGGGTAGGGCAAAACCTGATCAGTCCTGAGGCTAATATGATCAGTCATGCTTATCATATCTGCTGAGGCTGGCAGGGTTTAATCCTGGCCATCAGTGGAGGGACTGTGGAAAAGACAGTCTTCCCTTGTTGATACAACTACAGAAAATGTCATTTAAAACTAAGTGGAACTTCTCTCTCTCTCTGCAGGGAACACTTAGATCATGGCGGGGGAAGCAAAAAAAAAAAGATTCTCTTATCAAGTAGAAGACAATTAAAGGATATGTATATACTCTTCACTAGTACATGTAACAATGAATAATATCAATCAAATAATGCTAATTACTGTATAATTCAATTATGTGGATTTAGCACTTAAAATTAAATGCTGTATGTTTTAGAACAAACCTCACTGTGTCAGAAGGGTAGCAAAAGGGCCAATTAGCACTCCTTGGCTAAACCACCTGATCAGAATTAGCGACATATTTCCTACCAGTCAATCCATTAGGCATAACAGGGATGGAAAGTAGTTCTAAGCCTTTAAGCCTCTATATCTCCCTCTGAAGGTGTCTTGCTCCTTTTTTCTAATTCATTAGAGAATAAATCTGTGATAAGCAAAGTAAATTAGATTCAGTGACATTCTGCTAATTGAGTCATCTCCCTTTGCCTGGCTTGGCTGAGTTTTTAATTACCAGCTAATCTCATCAATATGGTGAATGACTGGCAGTGTGCAGACCCTATATTACCACCACAGTGAATCAGAAATAAAAGTTTATGGCTCATTACTTGACCCAGGTCTTTGTGTCACAGCAGCATAAATTGGGCAGATGTGCCAGCCATTAAGTAGCTTGATAGTACGTGAATGAAGAGACTAGTTGTCTGCTAATTTAAAAAGTACAGCCAGTGCCCCAGTAATCATTTCAAAGCTTAGGCAGTGAAGGAAGTAGAATATATTGGGATTAGTGACACTACATTGTTTTCAGCTACATAAGCGTCCCATTTTTTACATATTCTGGGATACTGAAAATCCAGTAGAAATCCTGAACTGGTTGCTGTTGGTCAAACTGGAGGTTTCTGTTTTTTGTCAGAATTTAGATAGTGAAGGAGTCACACCAGAAATGTTGTGAGCCTTTTTATGCTATTATAGTACAGTATATGATATGGGGCTGTTATGCATATAAATTGACTCCAAAATGTCAAAACATATTGTTGTACCACAGTTCGAAGGTCACAAGATATTGCTCTACCACAGTAGTGACATCATTACTGTAGCACAAACATTACTGTAGCACAAATTAAGCAAGTAAAGGATCCACTGTACAGTGTATGTAATCCATCAACTGCACATGTGTTAATGTCCACCAAACTTTGTTAACATTTCATGGTAGTGTCACCACTTCATCAGAATTATGCGGTGCTACCTGCCATGTACATCCTTTTTCATATCGTTAAGATCATGCTTTTAATTTTTGTGGAATCATTATCCTTAACAGATAGATGAGCCTGTTTTGGCCTCTTTGATACCTTTTACTCAACTCAGATTCACTCTCAGATACTTCTCATATGCAACTTGCAGAAGCGGCTGCCTCTGCTCTCAACTGGTCATTACTATAGTACAAAAACCTTTTAACTTCATGCCAATTTAAATTTACCAGGCACTGCTCTGCAACCCCAACCCTTCTTAACAAACAAATTTTTCCAATTTGTTGGTAATTTATAAAGATGTGTATTTTGGGCAGGGGTGCGCTCATGGAACATTTCTATTTATTTTAAAGGGACACAGTCAGTTTTACTGTAATTGTCATAAATGCACTGTAGCATGTGTGCATTTGGCATTAGTAACCAACATAGAGGATTGTGTATGAGCAATCATACACAACAAGACATTTGTATACTAACATACTAATTGCCAGCAGATTAGGCCTTATGGTCTATCAAGTCTGCTCGAACCTCAGATCCCTAGTTGGGTGCCGAGGACCTCCCCCTCCTTGTGTTCCAGAAACCCCTATCATCCATCCCAACCCCCCTGGGCCAGGCCATCATCTGATACATCCACTTTCTGTGTCTGTCCCACCCTCTTTTGAAGCCCTCCACTGTGGATCTCTGAACCAGCTCACCAGGCAGTGCACTCCAAGGGTCCACCACCCTCTTAGTAAAAAAACCTCCTCCTCTTTTCCCCCCTCACCCTTCCACCTTCCAACTTCAAACCATGCCCTCTGGTGATACCTCCCTGCTTTAGTCTAAAGATCCCCTCCAAGTTTACCCTATTTATTCCCTTGAGGTACTTGAAGACCTCAATCATGTCCCCCTGTCTCTCCTCTCCTCTCCTGCAATGAAAACAGGCAGAGCTTCTCAAGTCTGTCCTCATACGTCAAATCCCCTGGTCCTCGTATCATATTAGTTGCCCTCCTCTGTACCCTCGCCAGGAGCTATATGTCCCTCTTCAAGTGTGGTCTCCAGTACTGTACACAGTACTCAAGGTGTGGTCTAACCAGTCCATTGTACAGTGGCAGAATCATGTCCCTGCTCCTAGAGGTGATTCCCCTTACGATGCATCGCAACATCCTGTTTGCCTTGCTAGCCGCTCTCCTGCACTGCTCAGAGTTATTCATACATGCATCCACCATGATCCCTAGGTCATTTTCCCCTATTGAGGACTCCAGCACCTCCCCTCCCAGGGTGTACCTGTGTTTAGGGTTTCCTGGCCCAAGATGTAACACCTTGCACTTGGTGATATTGAAATTTAATTTCCATGTGTGAGTCCAGCTTTCCAGGGTGTCCAGGTCCCCTTGCAGGGCCAACCTCCCCTCTTCCCCCTCAACTACTGCTCCCTTCTTGGAGTCATCAGTGAAGAGACTCATTTCACACCCTATACCCTCCCTGATGTCCGATATGTATGCATTAAACAGGATCGGACCCAGGACCAAGCCATGCGGTACCCCACTACTGACCTCTCTAGGGTTCGAGAGCTCCCCACCGACCACTACTCTCTGGGTGCATCCAGTCAGCCAGTTTTCAATCCATCTGACCATCAAAGGGCCTACTCTCAACCCCATCAGTTTCTCCACCAGATCATTCTGGGGGACAGAGTCAAACGCCTTGCTGAAGTCCAAGAATAATACATCCACAGGCTTTCCCCTGTCCAGTTCTGATGTTACCCATTCTTTGAACTCCACAAGATTGGTTTGACATGATCTACCTGGCACAAACCCATGTTGCCGACTATCCAGACCTCCCACCTCCTCCAAGTACACCCCCAATCGTTCCTTTAGTATACTCTCCATTCATTTTCCCACCACCGAGGTCAAACTGATGGGTCTATAGTTACCTGGTATTTCCCTCAACCCCCCCTTTATGGATTGGCACCACATGTACCTCTCGTCAATCCCTAGGTACCCTCCCTGTCTAAAGCTACCTGTTGAAGAGCTCCGCCAGGGGTGCCGCCAGTATGTCCGCCAATTCCCATAGTACTCTCGGATGAATGCCATCTGGCCCAGGAGATTTGTCTTTCTTTAGGGCCTTGAGGGCTATCCACATCCTTTCGGTGAAGATAGCATCATCCGTTCCCTCCACCTTACTGGCCTTTTTATCCTTATCCTGATGTGACACCCCTGGGGTACCTCTCCCTCCATCTTGCTCCATTTCTGTCTCTCCCCTGATCCCACTCACTGCCGCTTCTATCCCCATCATGTCTTGCTTTGTAGATATCCCATCCCCCTCCCTAGTGAACACAGAGGCGAAGTACTCGTTTAATACCTGTGCCTGGTCCTGCACCTCTTCCACCCACCCTCCTTCTGATCTCAGTCTGCTGAGATGGCCCTTAGTTTTTCTCCACTCCCCAATGTACTGGAAGAATTCCTTTTCCCCTTCATGTATCCACTGTGCCAGCCACTGCTCTTTACTGGACTTTGCTCCCCTCACCATCCGGATGACTTTTCTAGATGCAAGATGGTACATTTCCTTATCCCTATCCCCTCTTGTTGTTTTATATTTTTTGTAGGCCGCCTTCTTTTCTCTGACTGCTACCTGAACCTCACTGGACCACCAGCATGGTTTATGTGACCTTGCTCCCTTACGTTTCACCTTAGCACAGGTTCTGACTGCCTCATTTGTATGATCGAGAGGTTTCCGTGGTAACCTCGAGAGGTCTGTTACCATGGGCACCTTGAGATCGTAAAACTGCCTTGTTTGTGTATTGTTGCTCATACACAATCTTTTATAGTGTATGGACAACCATAAGCAGCCCTCCTTGACCCCCAAAACAAGTCTCCCAGTAAAAAAAAAGGCTTACTTTGGCGCAGCTGTATCAGTTTGTTCCAGTGCCGCTCACTTCCTCAACAACAGCGACCCGTTTAATTGCGTATGTGCAGCCACATTCGATGTTGTTGTGCTGCACTAGTGACATACTCAGTGCAAGACAACAACATCATGACGCAATGAGTGCAGCACAACAACACTGTTCCAGGCATGGGTTTCCATGCAAAACAGCGTTCCACCATGCACTATAGAATGCCTTCCTGTTACAGGTTTTACATCAGAATTCAGTTTATTGTTTTCTTTTTGGGTAAAAAAATTAAAAACTAGTGTGGACTGCCTTGAAGTCCCCCAACCAATGCTTCTGTGTATCCCTGAGTGTGGTAGCACACCAAACTGTGGGTAAACTTGTTCATGAACAAGTCTGACTTTTTTTACAAGTGTGAGATAAATACTGTGCCTAATAGTAACTCCTGTCCTGATTTTGGTAAAGTGTTTTTTTATTCACTGTCCTATGCAGCCAGTATAGTGTTATGCTTGTGCAACTGTGTTAGTTTGGTTTTGGCCATTCGCTCTCTCTGTTCAGGCTGAATTACCACCCTGTAGGGGTATGAAAGGTAAGGAACCCTCAAAGAGGGTTCCACCCTAGAGGTGTCACAGGACGATTCCCGTGGCTAAAGGTACCTTAGGAATCCCCAAAAGAAATGTAGTATAATCATACCCCAAAGAAGGAAGCAACATGAAGCATATGAGCAAGCAGTAACTGTGATGGAGGAGCAGTAACTGTGATGTAGGAGTAGAGAAGCATAGATAGTTTGATAACGTAATGAGATGCTCAGTTTGATAATGTAATGAAATGCCCAGGTTTGCGTAGCATAATACTAATGATTTGTGTTGAGATTAGGGGATCCCCTAAGGAGAGAGGGAAAGGCAGGACATCCTCCAACTCCATCCAACAGTGGAACCTACCTAAAGAAACTAGGAGACACCACTATGCTAACTAAGAGTTATGACCTGAGGCAATGGAGGAGAGAAAAAAACTTATGAGGAGGAAATCTCTGGGGATTCAATGCCTAGGTCGCCTTCCCTCCAGGCTTGGAATAGTTTATTTAGTGACGGCTCTGCAGCTGCAATTTGGAAAACCCAATTAAATGGAGGTGGAAAATATTCAAATTTGGAGGAAGGCTCTCACTCAAACCCTCTAGCGGGAACACAGTGGAAGATTGCGAGAAAACTCTGCAACTTTATATGCAACCAAGGCACAGGAGGAGAGCAACGACTGCTGAGGCTCTCACCTGGCCTACCCACCCTAAATCAAACCAGGTGAATCAGAGGCAGTCATAGGGAAAATGCGGTGAAGGTGCCTTGCTAGGGGAAACCACTAAAGTCAATGGCTAACTGTTATAGTGGAACACTAGAGCCCAAAGGAGGTAACTTTTTCCACCCTTCACCGCTAGTCTTAAATTCTACACCAGGAGCTGCTGTCATGTAACAGGCAGCTAAAGCCAAGCCAAGCGAGGACATTCCCAGCTATGGGCCAGGTGAGATGGATCCCGCCCCAAGTTGGACACGCTCGAGATGCGGACTAAATGCAGAGTGAGACCGTCAGCTGCAGGAACCCTGCACCAGAATAGAATGGCTGGCATGCCCTAGAAATTGATTGAAAGCTGAAAAGCTGGTGAGCTGAATGAGCACGGCATGCTGAGATTGTAATGAGAATGGAGTGCTGAGACCTTGCAAGGTCGAATGCAGAATTGAGTGCAGCAGAATCCCAGAGGCTGAAGCTGAGGGGATGGCAATAGGCATGAAGCAATGGTTTGTGTAAGCAAGGAGCAATAATTGCATAAGCAAGTGTGGACCTGTACATACATCAGTAAACAATAGTAATAAGTGGACCTGCACGTAGGTCTGCATAACATAGGCAATGAAACAGCACTGAATAGTGGGGCAAGTCAGCCAGGCATTTCCAAAGCCAAATCAAAGTGACAAACTCTGAAGCTTTTCGTGGCAAAGACAGGATTTAGAACAGAAATAATTAGCCACATTGGCCACAACCCCCCAAACACCTCCCAGTCCCTGCCGTAGGACAAACAAGGAAGTGATGGAAGGGTTGAGAACCACATGCAGATATTAAAGCTAATTTAATAGCTTCAGCAGGAGCTTAAGCCAACCTCAGAGTAGAACTGCAGTGTACAAAGGGAATAACAGGATTGAACTGCATAGCAGGGTTCAGAGCTTGAAGCAGGTGTACAGAGAAGCAGCAGCTGTATTGAGTACACTAAGTTGCAAACTGCAATAAACATAAAACAAAGGAGGCACAATACTCTGAAAGCAGCTGTCATAGGTAGTGCAATGAACTGCAGTAATGAGGCAAGTAGAATGAGTCAAGCATGATTCAGCTGTATAGCCAGGGTTCAGCGTGAGCCAGAATCAGGTGAAAGCAATTAAGTATGCAACATGGAAAACAGCTATAGAAACATAGAAACATAGAGGTTGATGGCAGATAAGGACCACAAGGCCCATCCAGTCTGCCCATTTTTTCTATCTTATGAATGTGCCACACACCTTTACACTGTCAATGACCTAGCTATCCATATTTGTCTGTATTGCTCACTTATGCCTATCCCATGCCTGTTTGAAGCCCTGCACTGTATTCATAGCCACCACTTCCTGAGGTAGGCCGTTCCATGCATTCACCACTCTTTCTGTGAAAAATAATTTCCTCATATTCCCCCTTAATCGGCCTTTCTCTATTCTCATGCTGTGTCCTCTTGTCCTGATATTTGTCTTATATTTAAACATGTTAGACTCTTTCACCTTGTTAATGCCCTTAAGGTGTTTGAATGTTTCGATCATATCACCTCTCTCCCTCCTTTGCTCAAGGGTATACATATTGAGCTCCGTTAATCTGTCCTCATATGTCTTCTGATGCACTCCCTGCACTATTTTGGTTGCCCTTCTCTGGACTGCTTCAATTTGGTTAATGTCCTTGTGAAGGTGTGGCCTCCAGTACTGCATGCAGTACTCAGATGGGACTTAACCAGTGTCTTGTAAAGAGGGATTATTACCTCCCTCTTACGACTTGTGATACCCCTACTAATACACCCTAACATCCCCCTAGCCTTACCTACTGCTTTAGAGGTCTGCTTGGATGATTTCAGGCCATCGGTGATGATGATGCCCAAGTCTCTTTCTTCCTTTGTGACTGCCAGCAACTCCTCTCCCAGCCTATAGGTGGCTTCAGGGTTTCTCTTCCCTATGTGCTTGATCTTGTACTTTTTTGCATTAAATCCCAGTTGCCACTCTTCTGATCATTTTGCTAGTTTATCCAGATCTCTTCTCATTCTGCCCACCCCATCTGGATCATCTACTCTGTTGCAGATCTTGGTGTCATCTGCAAACAGACAAGCCTTACCCTCTAGTCCATCTGCAATGTCACTAATGAAGATATTGAAGAGGACTGGCCCTAGGACTGATCCCTCAGGTACCCCACTTGTGACTTGCATCTCTTCTGACTGTATACCATTTACCACCACTCTCTGTTTTCTGTCCGTCAACCAGTTTGCCACCCAGTTGACTAACTTCTGACCCCCACCCCGAGCCTACCCAGCTTATTTATCAATCTTCTATGTGGAACAGTGTCGAAAGCTTTGCTGAAGTCAAGGTATCATCAGGCAACATCAACTGCTCCTCCTTGGTCCACCACTCTGGTTACCCAGTCAAAGAAATCTGTGAGATTAGTTTGACATTGCTATGGCTGAGCTGAACACACTGATAATGTTTGCAGTTGCATTGTAAGGCATTTGAGTGTTGTAACTGAAAGCAATTCAAGTTGTGAGTAATTGAAAGCAAGTAGTATGAGCTCTGGAGCAGCAGTATGCCCGGAGTTTAGGTTGAATAAACATAGAAGCAACACTTTGTATGGAGTACACGGAGTTGCAAAACTGCAATAAAACATGGAGACACAGCTCTGAGTAGCAGTATGATAGGAGCTTAGAAACAAAGCCCCAAAAGACAAAAGCAACACAGAAAACAGGGAGCAAGGCCCAAAAACAAAAACAAGACACACAAAACACAAGGAAGCACACAGTTGGAGGAAAGATACAAACCAGAAGCAGGAAAACAAACACCAAAGTCCAGCAGAGACACACAGAAAGAGTAGGTGTGGGGGGGGGTAGGCCCCGGCCAGCTCAGAGGACAAACCAACAGAGCCTCCAGCTGCAAAGAAAAAATGCTTCATAATGAGGCTGAGAGGAACTGCTTATATAGCTCAGGAAGTGGGAGTGGCTGGCTGCTTGGGCACTGAACTCCAGACAAAAGCCTTTCAAATTGTAAATGAGTGCTCTGTCCTGGTTATTACACATTTTGAAATTTTCCGCTGGGGCTATGTGCATGCACATTAGTGCCAGAGTGTCTGACGCTGGCTTGGACTCTGTAGATCTACATAAGCCCCACAGTTTTGGTGGGCTACCCTCTCCCTGTCTAAATACTTGACATATCAAGGCAAAACATAGAGTTCATCTGGAATGCAAACAACATTGACCATCTAGTTAGACAATTATTTCCTAGCTAGCATAGACAAACAATGAAACCCTTTGTAGACAAAGGTTTCTATATGAAAAAAAAAATTCTTTCTGTCCCTTTCAGATATGCATTTTCCTTTACTGTCTCCCTTGGTAATGGGAATTGAGCACAGTGAAAGAGAACACAGGGCAAGGATCTAGTGTGACATAAATACCTCTGTGTATTAAATCCATGCAAGGTTGGTAGTGGCCCCTGCAGAATCATATGAAAGTATAATTGAGTGGTTTGACTGCTCTGCCAGAGTGATGGAATGGAGCAGTCATTTATTCCTCAGAATGCAGGTTCATGATTCCCATCTCCTCAACCAATGAAAGAGTCTCCTCAGTCAAGATGGGTTCCACTTCATCCTCTGGTTCCTGGACATCCCCAGCTTCTTCACTGATGATGACATTTTTGAGTATGGGCCCTGTATGCAAAGGCACAAACTCTGACACAGTGGGGTCCACATGTAATCTGGTGAGACTGGAATTCCTTACAGGCTTTTGCTTTGGGATATTGTTTGAATTCTGCTGCAGTCTGGAGAGATCTACAGTGGGACAGTATATCATCCTCTCTAACTCCTCATCTGAGTGGTCCTGCTCTCTTCCTTGAGCATCAGGGGGTACTGAATTAGCCATTCACCTTTGCAATACATTCCATCTCTGAGTAGCAGCTGTGGTTAAAAGTTGTCTTGGTGACTTAGCACGAGCTACTTCTTGAGATAAATTGCCCCATGGGCAATTGATGGTTCCTGTAAATTATCCTGGTACACCCCATGCCTCCCTTTAGTAGTACTTTGCACAAAGTCAAATCTCAAAGTTGTTGCAGTACCACATGGGGGTATTTCCCATCGATTGGTGATCTTATACTTGTAGGGCAAGCTGAGGTTCCTCAGCAGGAACCTCAGCTTGTCCTGCAAAATAGGAGTACAGTATTTATTTATTTAGCTTTTGTTAACTGAGTAAGCACACTAGACAAGAAATAAAGAATATTGGCTGAGCAATCGTGCTGAACCAGTGTGTTCAGCCACAGAGGGTTTTATGAGTCCAAGTGACCTCAGGAGCGAAGCTCGAGAGGTCACCAGGAATCATAAACCCGTAGTGGCTGCACACGCACTGGTTCAGTGAGATTGCGAAGGCAGTATTTTTTATAGTGTATGGTGGCTCGCTGTGGGGGCAATAAGAAAAGACACAGACTGCTTCAGTTTTCAACTGTTATTAATTCTCACAGTTTAAAACACAGATACGAGTGCTACGGCACTCTGTAGGTGGCTACACAAAACAAAAGCATTTCTTTACATTTAAATGAACAACAATCAAATGTCTATGTGGATTTCTTGCTTTCAATCCACTCTCCGAAACAATACTTTCATTATAGCTCCTTTCTTGTGCTGATCGCAGGCCACCTGCAGTTAAAATGACAGAAAATAAAGATTTTAGCTCGACCTGATTTTTCATGATCATTTCCCCTTGCCCGCATGCACTTTGAACCCTGTTAGATTTGACCTTTTGTGTGCTATGCTGGCGGTGTCATGAACGCTACCACATGCTACTGCCCTTGTTTTTATTTTTATTTGCATACTTACTCAGTCAGTGTCTGATGATGAAGAGGACAGCACATGGACTCAACATCTTTTTGGTTCTTTGTTCTGATGGATGATGTTTACAGTGACTCCCTGCTGGAAAATACAGTTGCTGCCAAATAAGGTTAGTCCTGGGGTAATTGAAGACAGGCTTTCTTGAAAACAGTGAGTGCTGCTCCCTGCTGTGGGGTGGTCAGGCACTGAATTTTATTTATTATGTACTGCTTACAACAGATTTAAGCACGAGGCGTTATCGTGGGTGCTGAATTGTGTCGCTGCTTTGCCGCTGTCATTACTGAATAATTATTTATGAAGGCAAGGTTTCTGTGGCCTGAGACGTGGGCGACTTCTGTATGGGGGATATTCCCATCGATTAGTCATTAGATACAGATTTTTCTGGTGGAGTGGTATGTTATGTTTTTGTCTGCTGGTAAACCTGATGCCACTTTAATTTCCCTCATTAAGGAACGTAGTTTGTTCTGTCCGACTGTCATGCGTCTGAACCATAGAGAGCCTGGTTTGCCTGGAACATAATTTGTATTTGGTGCCAGGTAAAGTGAAGCATCAGGCTCTTTCATTTTTGTGGGTCTCTGGTCAGCATATTTAAGGTATGCAGCTATTGGATCTCTGGCTGGATTTGTTGTATTTTCGTACATGCAAAGCTTTATGGATCTGACATCACGGGGGGTTTCACCAGTTCTAGTTTTTGTTTGCCTCTCGTTATATTAGATGTGGCATTTACCGACTGAGTCAACACACAACTCCAGATCTCCCCACTTTAGACAATAGTGCTTGCTAGTGCGCAGGGCAAAGTATAAACCTACTGTATGTTAAAAAACATTAGATTTAATAATGCTGTGGAGTTATGCAGTCCTGTTGTTGAGGTGCTGTACAGAAGGTCTATGTCCTCATCAGTTAGAGCTTCTGCTTTATGTGGCTTATTATCTTTACCCTGCTGATTTAAATGCTTTTGTTTCACTTGTAAGGTTTTTAATGTCTCTTGAAAGTCTGTCTGATTCCCATGGAGTATGTAGTTGCTGTACTTGTGTGTTAAATAACAATCAATAGTTCCAAGGAACCCATGTAGGCTACTGGGTTCATATTCTGTGCTATCTACACACTGTATTTTGAAAATAAACTCAGCTATCAAGAGATCAAGTTAAGCGTGTGGTATTTTTTGTATTTCCCTGTGCTTGTCTATGTCATGCAGGAATGATGTCAGCAGTCGGATGTCATTTGCTGTTTCTTTTTATGGTCTGCTTGTTTTCATTTTCTAGTATACGCTGCTCCCTTTCGCTCATTTGTTTTGAAAAAACTGCCACAGCCATGTTGATATTTTTAAAATATTATGACTTGCGGCAGTTTCTTGTTCCACATGGCTTACGTTGGCTGCTCAAGTGTTTCATTCCAAATGAATGGAACGCTATTCTACATGTACGGTCAGTACAGCATTCCATTCATTTTTTACTCTGTGGATGAACAGCGTTTCATTATGCTGTGATTTTTGAACAGAACAACGTTCCACCATACACTATATGCCTATTTTCAGGAGCGACCCAGGAGATTACAAGATGAAAAGTTACACACAGGATAACAGCATGACAAGGAAGTGTAGTACAGGCATTGTACAGTGCAAACATTAATCAATAGACATATGCAATAGTGGTAAAATTCAGGCAAGCAGTAAATGGTTATATACATATCGTGGAAGGGTACAAGAGCATTAAGGTAACACAGTATTATATATCATTAAATGGATACAAAAGCATTAGGGCAGGACATGGTACATGAACCTAGGCTTAAGGGCAGCAAGTGCTTTGGTGCCAGGGAGAAACTAAGAGGCAAGGGTAACCTTTCATAGCTCAGAAGGTTAGTGGTCCAAAGGGGAAGGATAATGGGTAGAGTGCACCAAGATAGTAGAAGAGATACCAGGCAATTTAGGGACAGTTATAGGCAGAGGCAGATTTCAAGTGAGACCACAGGGTATGGTGATCTAAATTTAAAAGTATGTATGGGGCACTTGAAGGTCAATCAAAAACAAAACTCTGTCTATTGGTATTACTGCTTGCAGATGATGTGGAACTTAACCCGGGGCAAAAAATGAGCAATTTTTTTCTTCTTTTATTTGTTGGACCATAAATAAATATTTAAATTTATTACAGCACATAATTTACAAAGATTAGAATAGAACTGGTAATACAAAGAAAAATAAAATAAATAATTTCCCATTGGTACAGAGTACGCCACCGGGATGCTTGTTAAAAATATAGGCCAAGATATTCAAAGGGGTTGTGCCTGGCACAACAGAGTTGTGCTGGCGCAACCCCACATTGTGCCCCGGCGGGATATTGAAAAGGCTGCCCAGCACAGCGCAAATCCCGATGTGCTGGAGCGCAATGTAATCCTATACGATGCAGATGCAGGGGGCTTGCCCATGCATATGCGGCACATCCCGATATTCAGCCCGGGATGTGCGGCACATATGCTGATGCAGCTCTGCAGTGCACTGCATGGGGGGCATAAAGTTGAGCCCGTGAGGAGTGGGAACAACTCCCGGGCACCCACATGTGGGCTGCTGTATTGCAGGGTGCAAAACAGCAGCCACCAGCCGTGGTTGGCCACCCCCTCCACCCAGAATACTGTCCACAAGCAGACACATTGCTCTGGTAGTCCAGTGGCCACCCCCTGCCTGTAGCCACGATTGTGGTAATTGGCAAACAAAGCAGTCCCTGGTAGTCTAGTGGGGCCCCCACCCTCCCAAGTCCCCAATAAATGCCACAAATGACCCCCCAGTAGTCTAGTGGTATACCCTACTGATTCCCTGAGAAATGTCAGTAACTACCCTCCCTGGTGGTGCCGTGGAACCCCCACTCCCCATCCATTGCCCTGATCATGGTACAACACCACAAAATATAACCCTGGCGATCCAGTGGTAACCCAACCCCTCCCACTCACACTGAACCCCTTGCCCACCCTGTTCCCCCCTGTCATCGGTGGGCAGCTGAAACCTGCCTGCATACTGCCCGGCTGCCCACCGAATGACAGGCACAGTATGGGCTGTAAGCTCATTGATCATTAGTGTGGCCCAATGGGCATGCAGGGCATACTGTACTAGACAGTCCCAAATATGTGAATGAAGTCATCACTGGGGACCAATGGGCTTACAGCCCATACTGTACCTGTCATTAGGCAAAAGGCGGTATGCGGGCAGTTGCAGCTGCCCACCCGAAGCGGGGGACAGGGTGGGCAAGGGGTCCAGTGTGGGAGGGAGGGTGGGGCTACAACTGAACAAAGTGGTGGTAGGTGGCGGCGGGTTGCAGTGCCTGCCACCGATGATGGGGGGAGGTGGGCAAGTGGTTTTGGTGTGGGTGGGAGGGTGGGGCTACCACTGGATCACCAGGGATATATTTTGTTGTTTTGTACCAAGATCGGGGCAATGGGCGGGGGGGGTTCCACTGCACCGCCAGGGAGGG
Source organism: Neoceratodus forsteri (assembly GCA_016271365.2). Classification (NCBI taxonomy): domain Eukaryota; kingdom Metazoa; phylum Chordata; order Ceratodontiformes; family Ceratodontidae; genus Neoceratodus; species Neoceratodus forsteri. Next base: position 133,061,017 of record JADMNL010000025.1, read on the forward strand.
TCGTAACTGACATTTCTTGGGGACTCGAGGAATTGGGAGGGGGGGGAACCACTAGACAACCAGGGGGTCATTTATAGCATTTATTTGGGACTCAGGGAGTCAGGAGGGAGGCTGGACTACTAGACTACCAGGGACTGTTCCATTTGACTTATACTGTGATCGTGTCTCTGGGGCAGGGGATGCCCCAGGATCCCCACTACACACATCATGCTGTGCAGGGCACCAGGCATAAGTCGCCAGGTTGCCCTGTGCAGGGTATGCAAATGGGGCTATAATGACATGCAAATGGCCCTGTTTGTGCCTTGCATACATTATGACCTCATTTGCATGCCCCCTGCTGAATATCACAGGTGATGCACCTAGCGCAACTGCACTTGCGCTGGTGCATCCCCGTGTTCCCTATCTGTGGCTTGTGCTGGCACAGTGCCACTGCACCATGCACAGTATGTGCACTGCCTTGCCATATTCAACAGTGCTGCACCATGGCACATCACCATTGAATATCACCTGGCCCTGGCCCCAGCGCATCCCATTTGTGCTGCGCCCAGGCTTGCGCCTCTGCCTGGCACAGTCTGAATATCTGGGCCTTACTGTCTAAAAGTTGTATAGGATAAAGCCTTATTGAAACATTATGATTGCATTTATGGTTAGTGATTGGTGGTAAGGAATTATCAAATGTCCTGTAATCTAGGGCATCAGGCCTTTTTATGAGGAAGATAGTCACTATGAAATATTAAAGCTAGCATGTAGCATAAAATGACTTTTCATCGATTACCCCCTTACAAGGCAAATCATTAAACTGTTTTCTTTTTTTAATGACAGTAGCTAAAAATTTAGCTATAACTTCTGCATTTTTAGCATTCATTGCATGTAAGATGTTAAAAAGAACATTGCATTGACTGCCAGCACATATTTTGAGAATGTTACCTACAAATTGATTTCTTCATTTGTTATACAGAGTGCACTGAGTCGTAACATGATATAAGGTGTCATCATATCCCATACTACATAAGCAGTCAGTTGAAGGGTTTGCTAGGTTTTTACCACGTTTGTGTCTATATAATTGAGAGTTTGACAGCAACATTTCATACCTGGCAATTGTTATAGAACTCCTAAGGTCAGGATGTAATTAAAGGATCAAATAATCCTCAATACCCTGTGATGTCTTTTTCTGCTTGTACCATGGGGCAATGTTCAATTCTCTGACAGTATCGAAATCTAGTTTCTATGCTCTTTCATGAAGTTTCTTTTTTTTAGTGATGTGTGTTTACTTATTTATTTCTTTTATTTTAGTCTTTGGTAATCGGGTAAGGCCCACTAGGCACAAGTGCCTGTTTTCAGGGGCAACCTGAGAGCACTGGGCAGTTAAGTGACTTGCTCAGAGTCACACAGTATGCAAGTGGAGGTTGTGAAAATCAAACTCAGGTCTGGTCTGCTGAATGTACCAAGCTTGTTCACACCCGTTCCTCTAACCTCTAGGCTATACTGCCAGCCCATTTATTTATTTATTTATTTATTAAACATGTTGGAATTGCAAATCTTTGAGTCAGAAACTCCTTTACAAAGGCTCCACATCAGATAAAACAACGTACAAAACATAAAACTGACAACAGGCTGTAAGCATACAGCACATGAAGTTACAGAGCATGGCGGGTACAATCTGACATTTGGGTTTTCTCAACTAATAAATGAACCGACAAGAATCAATTTAAAGAACAGAAGTAGCAGCACCCTACTTGACATCATGCTGGTAAACAAACCCCACCTGTTCTCACACGCTGGAGTATTATTCAGTGACATAAGTGATCACTGTCTTATAGCAGGAATAAGATCATCAGACAAACCCGCTAATCCAGCAAAATTTCTCCCGAGAAGATCTAAAAAAAAATCTTAATATCGAGGGATATCTCTACGATCTATGCCACTCTGCACGCTGGCAAGACTTCTACCTTACATACTCTGTGGAAATAACACTTCAGGTGTTAAACAGCATAATCATAGGTGCCCTCAATACTCATGCACCAATCACTAGTGTTAGAGTGAAAAGCAAATCTTGCCGCTGGTTCTCAGACGACCTTAAATCTGCACTGCTTGAGAGATAAGCTATGGAAAATGGCAAGAAAGACTAAGGAACCAAATGACTGGTTGCTGTTCAGAAAAGCCAGAAATATCTGCACCAAAAAGTAAGGGACGCTAAGGCTGCTTTCTATCACGGCTTGAACTTGATGCCTCCTACCTCAACCCTGCTAGATTCTGGGGCACCATCAAGGGATCTTAGGGCAGGACTCTAGCACTTCTCTGCCATCTCAAGTGCACCTTAATAAGGTTGCTATCTCCGACAAACGGGACGTATTAGATGCATTCAACAATCATTTCACAACGGCTGGCCTTGCTTTTGATTCCTCCCCAGCTAATCTACTGCGGGCACAACTTAAATCCCAGTCTACTGAGGCTCAGAGGGCTAATTCTTCATTCTCATTCAAACCAATTCTACTGAAGCAAGTAGAGGACCTATTGTTGCATTTGGACATTAAAAAAAGCGCAGGTGCAGACTCTCTTGACCCCTTTTTTCTAAAAATTGCAATACATGTGCTTGCAGTTCCCTTAACACATCTTTTAAATCTATCTTTAGCCTCTGGTTCTATTCCTTCACTGTGGAAGTCAGCACAAGTGTTTCCCCTCCTAAAATCAGGGGACCCCATGGACCTCAACAATTATAGACCCATATCCATCCTGCCAGTGCTTTCCAAAATGCTAGAAAAACTAGTGAGCATCCAACTAAGAGACTACCTTGATGTTAATAATCTCCTAAACCCTGCTCAATCTGGGTTTAGGAACAGGCATAGCACCACTTCTGCATTAGCAAAAGTCACTAATGACTGGCAAACTGAGCTAGACAAAAAGAACAGTGTCTATGCTGTATTTCTTGATCTAAGCAAAGCCTTCGACACAGTGGATCATGAGCTGCTACTCTCTTCACTGCACTCCATAGGCCTAGATCCATCCTCTCTTAAATGGTTCAGATGTTACCTCACTGATAGAATGCAGCAGGTGAAAAATGAAGGCGACCTATCCTCATCAAAACCACTCCTAAGAGGAGTACCTCAAGGATCTATCCTGGGCCCTATCCTTTTTGCCATTTACATTAACAACATTGACTCTAATCTCACCAAAGCCAATGTTCACCTCTTTGCAGATGACACTGTCTTATATGTCAGTAACCCATCACCTATAAAGGCCTGTGAAATACTACAGTCAGAGTTCTCCTTTTGCAATACCAACTACTTGAAAAAACTCCTCCTAAATGCAAAGAAGACAAAAGCTATGTTCTTTCCACCAATAACGCTTCTCACCAAGCATTCTTCCCCAACTATCCACCATCCTTGGTGAAAGCCTTGACTATGTTGACAAATTCAAATATTTAGGGTATGGATTGACAACAGGCTTGATTATACTCAACATATTGAAGAACTCTGAAAAAACTTAGCAGGCGCTGCCTTTTCTTCAGAATCAAGCATTATTTAACCAGAGATTCAAGACAGAGACTAATCCAGGCCTCATTTCTATCACTTATCGACTATGCAGATTTCCTCATGGCCACTGTACTATTTCCTACGTAAGTAAATTGGATACCTTGTACCATAGAGCTCTAGGTTCATCACAGATCTTCCATTCAACACTCATCATTGCTCTCTATGCTGCAGTTGGTTGGACATCCTTACACCTCAGAAGGAACAAAAATGCTGCATTATGGATTTACAAAGCTCTGTCTAACAAACTTCCATCCTATATTTTAGATTGCTTTACACTGGCCACAGCTAGATCATATGCCCTAGAAGCAATAACTTCATCACCTTGAAGCTACCCAAAGCCTGCACCGGCATGGGAGATCTGCAATCAGTTACTCTCTTGCAATGGCTTGAAATTCACTGCAGAAGACCTAAAGTTGACCACCTTTATACCCCTAACATCCTTTAAAAAGCTCTACAAAGCCTCTTCCCAGAGAAATGCAATTGCTTTCATAAGGCCTAGTCCAATCACATTCTTTTACCCCACCCCTCTTCCTATGCAGCTTTCTCCCTTACCAAGACCTCCTCTGCTACCCCGCACTACTTCGCCCCATTCACTCACTACTAGTTGATTTTAGTCCCTATCCAAACTCCCACCAGCCCCCGTGTCATTTTTCAGAGGCTACTATCAACACTTTATTAATCATCAATCATATCTGTTTGGTTTAGATTGCCCTGGAGCCTGTATTATCCAGCTGCACTGCTTGTATATATGTTTATATTATTGTAACCTGTTTACTTAGAAGTGTTTTGTATATGTCTGTTCTTTGTACCTTCATGTTATTCCTCGACCTATCAGGTCCATCTTGTAAATGAGCTTTGCTCAATGATGTCCGCCTGAATAAATAAAGATTTTGATTGATTGATTGATTGACATTGTTTACAATCAAATAAAATTGGTAGGTTACATTGGCTACAATCATGGGAGTAAAACATTGACTTAAAGTAGACAATGAATACAATCTTAGGGTAAGGCATAGGTGGAGGTTACGCAGGATTAAGCAATAGTTATCAGACAGGACAAGTGCACAAAGAAACACTAGTCCTTTGTTAGGATAGTAAGCAGTAGGTGAGGGGATATGATTGTAATGGGAGGGGTAGGAACTATCACAAGCAAAAAGGGAACAAAGGGTTTGCTAGAGGCAGTCACAGGCCCCAGTAGAGCAGAGATGTTCCTTCAGTAGGAGTTTGAAGTGGCCAAGTTTTTTTTCAGAGGTGATGTCACTGGGAAGTGCATTCATCCAGTGGGGTGCCCTGTAGCAGAAAGTTCTCTAGCCCAAGTTAGTCCTACAGTGAGGAACCAGGAAGGGGATTTGGAGGAGCTGTGAGTGGCTTTCAACATGGGCATAGGTAGCAATAGTGGTGTGAGGCCAGGAGGGCAAGACCACTGTTGATTTTTTTGGCAAGGAGGCATGTCTGGTACCTAAATCTCCCATCAAAATCAAGCCAGTTAGTAAGACTATACAGAGAGCAGGTGTGTGTCAACCAATTGCAACCAGTAGCAAGGTGGCAGGCTTTGTTTAGGGATACTCTGATTCTGTGGAGGGCGGTGCTGTCAGCCGCCCTGTAGACCAGGATCCCGTAGTCAATAAGAGACAAGATAGAGGAGGAGATAGCTAGTTGCAGGGCTTCCAGTGGAAGACAGTGCTTGTATCAGTGTAGTAGGCCAATTCTGGTATTAATAGTGGAATTAAGGAGGTGAATATGCTCATGATAGGTAAGTATGAGTCTAGGGTAACCCCAAGATATTTAAAGAGGTTGACCTGCTCTAGGGGTTCAAGCTGGGAATTTAGTATTTGCAGTGGGAGGCCTTTATGTTTATTCTGTGTGTGCACAAACATCATAGTTTTTTTTTTTTGTAATTTAGCACCAACCAGTGCTCAGTGAACCATGATTCCACTTCTTTGAATGATTGTTGAAGGGACTGCTATAGCAGAGTGGGGTCAGTGTGGGCAGTGAAGAGTAGTACATCATCAGCATATAAGAGCAGTCTCCGTGAGCAGACCTTGGGAAGTGAGTTGAGAAATAGACTGAATAGTAGGGGGTCCAGGATGGATCCCTAGGGCATAACCAATCTGATGGGGAGGCAGGTGGAGAGAGTGTTATTTATCTTGACCTGCTGAGACCTACCTGTTAGGTAGTTAGAAAGCCAATTGATGGCATCAAGGGAGAGACCAGTGTGAGTGAGGGCTGATAGCAGGAGGGCGTGCTTAATGGTGTCAAAGGCTTTTGACAGGTCCATGAAGATTGACCCAGCCAGACACCCACTGTCAAGAGCCATGTGGATATCAGTGATAAATTCCAGCAGTGCCGAGGTGGTGTTGTGCCTCTTTTGAAAGCCATGTTGTTCTCGGCAGAGGAGGTCATATTTAATGAGATGGTCAGTGAGCTGGTCAGAGATGATTTTCTCCAGGGCCTTAGAGAGTGGAGGACATATAGAGAGCGGGCAGTAGTTCCTCAGAGTGGTGTGATTGCCATATTTGAGGATGGGGTGATGACAGCAGTTTTCCATTTGGAGGGGAATTTGCCTAGGCAGAGTGAGTGATTTAAAATGCTGGTTAAGGGTGGAGGACTTCATCAAGTGTTAAGTGTAGTATTTTAAGATCTAGGATATTGCTGCTGTAGCGAGACTTACTTAAAGCTTTTAGGACATAGGGATTTGCCTCCCTCTGGGTGAGAATTTTGAAGTGAAAGGGGGGGCGGAGGTGATTGAGGTTTGAGGGTATGGCATGGGGATCAAAAAAGTTGGGAGGAAGCACACTGCTGAGGTCAGAGATGGTGGTGTTTAGGGTGTCAGCAATATGTTTGGGGTCAGTGGAAATATAGCCATCGATGATGAGTGGGGGGGGCTGATACCGATTTCCCGCTGAGGTCCTTTAGGTTGCCCCAAAACCTGTGGCCTGAGCCCCAGGAGGAGGTGAGGGATGTCCTGTAGCATTCAGCTTTGGCTTTTTGTATGCCCCAGGTACAATTATTCCTTGCTGCCTGATAGCGTTGTCTATCAGACAGTTTGCCAGACTCAAGGGTGAGGTGTCAAAGGGTGTTTCTATGATGCATTTGGTCCAAGAGAGCCTTAGAGATCCAGGGGGTGTCTGGACCTTTTACAATGCATTTAGAGAAGGGGGAAAATATGTTGCAGGCCAAGTTAAATGGGTGAATGAAGTAGTCTAGAGCCAAGTCAATGTCTGGGGCATCATCAGGGGGGACCAGTCCCAGCGGGCTAGGTGATATTTTAGTTGCCTCAGTTTACCAGGTTTCAGATGGTGCAGGAATACAGTTTTAGTCATTATTTTTTGACTTTACAAGACCAGTTACAGAGCACAGGCAAGTGGTCACTTAGGGCATATGGGAGCACAGAGACACCAGTGATCTTATTAGGGCAGTTGGTGAGTACAAGGTCAAGTAGGGTGGAGGATCCATTTTTTAGATTTCTGTGGGTGGGGATGTAAAAACTTGAGAAAGATCCATGGTGGCTATAGCATCCTTGAGGGGGGGCAGCTGTGTTAAATTGCCAGTTGATGTTGAAATCCCACAGTGCAATGAGTTCTACCTTGGAAGGAAGAAGAGAGAGGTGGTTAAGGACAGACTGGAATGCAGGCATTTGGTTCCGAGAGGGGATGTATATGGAGATAATAAAGATGGGGGCTCTAGTCGAATCAGTTGTAACTTTCAGAGAGTGCTTGGGCACCATGTTCCAGTTTGGTCAGAGGCAGTGTGTGGCCTTGCAAGGAGTCACAGAGATAGATTGCACAGCCCCCACCACGCTTCCCACATCTGTCATCATGGAAGATAGAGTACCCAGTAATAGATATAGCTGAGTCAGGGGGTATCCTTAGAGAGCCAAGTTTCAACAACAGAGAGAATATCGGGCTGGTGCTGGGCAAGCCAGCCCTGAAGGTTATCAGATTTGTTCTGCAGGCTGCAAATATTGATGGATGCAATACGGAGCCCATTAGCAGCAGGATGGTTTAGGTTGGGGGTGGAGATAGGACTGGGATTAGTTTGTATATTCCCTGACATCAGTAATAGGAGAAGAATGATCCTGAGAATGCTATACTTAAGCTACTTTTGAAGGCCAACACCTGGGTGAGAGAGACAGGTTAGCATGGAGCAGACAACCAGGATGGGAAGGCCACAAGGTGAGGTATGACAAGGTAGAGGGGGGTGCCAGGGAGAGGTGGGACAGGAGAGAACAAGATTATGAAGGGGGTCGGGGGATGGGGCAGGGGAGAGGCATCAGTAAAGATAGTATGGGTATAAGGGATGTGGCTAGTGGGTGGAAAGGAGGTGGTATGTTCATTACTGTTTGAGCATAGGGTGGGGGGTGAACATGGTGAAGAAAATTATGAGGAGACAGGGTAGGTAGGTAGGAGGGTTGCAGATAACCGATGATGCCATATTTGATCCTTGCAGCCATGGACCGGGGCAACTCGCGTGGGATGAGTTGATAGTGTGGGAAGAAGAGGGACAAGTATTACTAATGGACACTCAAAAACAGAGCAGTCCACCTGGCGCAGTGGTAGTGTCATGGACTGGGGTGTCAAAGGTACAGGGTTCAGGACTGGTGAGGGGAGCTTTACCTAGGCATGCAGGGGCACATGGAAAGTGACAGGGGATTAAGGGAAGGGGAGAAGGAGGAGAGCAGTGCAAGAGTGGCAGGAGGACAAAAAATGGTGATGAGGAGGGTGCAACACTGACTCCTGGTGGCTGACAAGTATAACCTGCTAAGGAGAAAACAGTAACTTTGAAAACGTAAGAGCCTGATCTGATGAAATCAATAAATTAAGGGACGCCCTTGGTGTGTCTGGGGAGGGTAAGTCAGTCAACATGAAGCATCGACAAGTTAACATCCCTACAAACAGTGCAGCGGTAGGGAGGTAGATTGCCTTTAGGGGCTCTGTGGATGACTCAGTTCCTGCTGAGTGTTGCTGTGTGCAGGCTTCTAGTGGGAGAAGGGATGGAGTTCCAGGGCCTAAGTAGAGGAAAGAACAATGGAGGCAATAAATATGCAGTGAGAGCTGAAAGAAGAAGGGGGGTCATTCAGGCTCACAGAACTCGGCAGGCCGGCCGTGATTCTGCACATGTGCGAAATAGCAATGCACGAGCAGACCAAGCCAAGATGGAGCACTAGCTGGAAAACGCAGAGAACGCTACACCACATGGTAGGTTTCTGTCTCATCCAGAGCTGTGTCCAGAAATACAAGTACCTCAACAGTAGCAAACATAACTGTGTAAGCAAACGCTCATTAAATCTTGCACTAGCAGGATTAGGAGAGACACATTGCACAGTAGTACACAAGCGTTTCAACAGAGGCTGAAAGTAAAGGCATCATGAGGCAAATATAAATGCAGAAGCACAGATGAACAGCAATGAGATAGTCCTGATAGTGATCTTAAAGCTCCGGGAGAACCGAAGGGTAAACCCTAGTCCAAATGCAGACGTCCAAGCTGGTAAAAACAAACACCGCATACCGATCGCATATGACAGATCTATATCTATATCCTTAGTGTAATCAATCCATAGATGATTCATATTAATGTTAGACAAATATCAATGAGCCAAGCTGAGCATCTGTCCAAAGACAGACAGACAAAGGCATTTCTTAGGTAGGGTGTTATCATTGTTATTGATAATTCTTAGTCAGTAGGATATAAGTTTTAGTTCCACCTGAGTGTGACATGATACCGTATCTCACCAACTCGGCTCTGATCATCACCATGGGAGCTGACACTGGAACTTAGATAGACATGGAACATCTATATAATTTATATATGTTGTTCTCCAGGCCAGGCTGCAAAAAGAAGTGCATAATCTAATTTTCTCTCTCCAGCTATCAGAGCTAAAATCAATGCAGAATCCCCATGGCTATACTAAAATTCAGCGGTGCTGGTACTGTATGTTTAGTTTTGGTTATTGAACCCTTTAATTGTTGATTCCAAATTCCATTGTTTGTAAATTTTACTCCTTAATAAGTGTATTCCTTTACTATTTCTAGTCTTGCACCCATGATGCTACTTTTTACAGCAGCTTCAGCAATGTGCTGACTAACTAGTAATGAGAACAATAGACTACCTGTCATATAATCTACTAAATAAGCATGCTGACTTCGGAACATAGGTAGTGCTGCAGACCACAGAATATATTATATTATTATATAATTATATCATGTTAGGTTGCTAATATTGCAATTGTCAGTAGAAAATATTAGAAACCACAAATATATTTCTACAGTAAATGTTTGGCTAAACAGGAGATTCCTAAATAGGCCCTACTACAGCAACACTGTCAGTGCATTAGTAAACCATTGGTATATAGTATTATTCCTTGTCTGTTATGATAGAAATTATGGTTGTCACATGGGAAGGGCAGGCAGGTCCAACATATCCCCCCCCCCTTGTTGCCTAGATACAAAGGCAACATTAACTAGGTGGGTAGGTAGATTATTGTGTTACAGAATGAGATTCATAGAAAAAACTTTGATTTCTATGTTGTGTTAGAGTTTTACCTAAACAGCAGGATAATAAAAAGAAAAATAATGAGAAAAACTTAAATGACAACAAAAACTTTGAATATGAGCTCCAACCATGTGTAGGATAATGCAGTGCTGAGGTCACTGTCATGAAATAGAGCATTTAATGAGTTCCTGCCTTGGTGACATTGTTACTTATGTGAACTAAATGTGTATCCTTTCTCTCTAGTAGAGACTTAAGATTCAGATTAAGTGGATTAATATGCACATTAAATACTGGCAAATACTGGGCTAGATCATACAGATAGTCAGGGTCACTATCGATATAATCACATTCTGGGATGGGGACTGGGTTGATAACCATACGGCCTGTGATAGAGCATTCCTGGGGCACAAAGCAGAATTTTGAAAGGGTATATCACAAGTTAAAGTTCCACAGGAGAAAGTCTGGTGATTGATCACAACACAGTATTATCCATCAGAGTTGTAGATCACACAAACTTGAGGAAGGTGCCACTTGGTGAGCTGGACAGCTCAGGTGATGGAAGTATTCGTGATGCTGCTGGTGTGGCTGTCATCTTGAGATGCATTTCTGGAAGCTGTGCTGGAGGCGTGCAAGCTGGGCCGTGTGTAACTCAAAGAGGGTCCATCTTGATCTGTAGAAGGCATTGTAAAAGCTGAAGAAAGTTCATTTAGGTCATCATTAAACTGTAATGACCAGTCCATTGTATCAGAGAAGTAACCACAAACTGGCACAGTTACGTCAAAGACATCACATCTGCATAGATAATGATATCCCTTTTAAGCACAACAGTCTGTATGCGGAGCAACCCTGGAGTCAAGGCAAGGATGAAACACCAGTAGAGGAGGTAGATTAATTCATTCTTTGTGGATGCTGCCCTCAAGATGGCACACAGAGTGGATAATAACAAGCTTGTCAAAGACTGAAGAATCCTTGTTGAAAACTGGAAGAAATACTGTAAAGGTGACATACATGGTGTCAGGAGGTCTAAACCTCACTCTCAGGTTCTTGGCAATAATGGGCATGCAAGGAATCACAGACATATTGCATAAGAGTAATAAAGCTTGTTTATTAATACCAAAAGAATAATCACAGTTGTCCTAAGCAGTTCTTACCAATACAAACTGGGAGCCAATGCTAAGCACTCCCTATACCTCGAGGATTCTCCGTGTCCCTTGGGGTCTCCGAGGTAGAAGATGTAATGTCTTACATTATATACCTATGATAATTACCATGGTTACTGTAAGATAGAAACATTTCTAGGTACAGAGATGAGCCCTATTAGCTAAATTAGAGGTGGCTCCACAGTCCAAGATAGCATTATACAATTTTGTAGTAGTCATCACTTTGTAAAGACAAAGAAGTACAGTTTGTACATAGCCATGTCATAATACAAATCATCAGAAGATGGCAATCCTGACTTATATATCATAATCATTACAAGGACACAGATGTCCTGTCATCTTGTAAGCAAGAAATACAGGTATATATTAGAAAGTAAAGCATATAACAATAATATGTATACATATCCTGACATCTACTCCTATACGGTAGGTGCCCTTAGCCCTATATGTTAGTACAACATATGCCTTAGTGCTAGCTGTCTATTGTGTACCTCTAGGGGTACCAACAAGGGTGCAGGTACCTCGTGTAACAATAGTGTCCTTAATGGTACAATGATTGGCTGTGTAGCAAGGTCCTTGATTTGGGTGTGGTGTAACATAACTCAAATTTCATGCAGTAGTCAGGGAAAAGGATACAGTGTTATCCATACACGTCACAGTACACGAAAGGGAACTGCAGTGAGGGAAATACCATTAAGCCATATGCTTATCTTGAATCAAATCTGGGATCCGCACTGATTCCAGATCCCAGAAGAGATTAGTGATAGTGTAGAGTGCAAAATTACCATAAGCTGAACATATTATCTCCCTGCCTATGAGCAGCTGTCTACGTTCTTTATTATTTAATTAATTAATTCATTTTTTTATCATGTTTCATCAAACAATCCAGCAATATCATGCATATTATAAACAGCAAACTTTTCTTCTTGTAAGAGTCCTTCTATACTATGTAGCATGGGTGTTACCACATTATCCACTAATTTAGAATTGAAGAAATGGTTATGTCTCTGAATTTTGGCCAAATCGGCACAGTTTCAAATTGACATTCCTGAGCCAAACAAACCTGTTACAGTGCCAGCTATTCCAGTCACTGCACTCAGTGATCAATGACGACATTGAGGCTGGAACACTCCACGGTGTTCTGTTGTGGGGTGCTCTGCTACAGGGTCTTGAGCCCTAACTTGATATGCTGCCATTAAATCCAATAACATCATAGCATGAAAATTAGATACATTAGTAGAAACACATTGTCCAAACTCCGTCATGTTCCAGTGGATTAGGTTCAGTACAACTGGCACATGCATGTACTGCACATTATTAATCAAAGTTCCAGGTATAGATGTTCTTGCCAGGCCACTTTTCGAGGCTCTATGGTGAGACACTGAAGAGGAGTATCTTTATTAACTGGAGTCACTGTAAGGAAAAGAGCAACGGAAGCAACTGTGTGTTTGAAACATATCTTTCGTACAGTTATATTATGAAAATGTGTGCAAAAGTCTTTATTAATCATTGCTGTGAGATTGTAAAGTCCTGTATTTTGTGGTGTAACTTGGCAGATGCACAAAGTTCCATTACGGCAAATACAGGTATTAGGCCAGCCTTTAAAAGTTTCTTTGGCAAGGCTGGCAACTGGAAGTTGTTATCCATCAAGATTATTAGTTTTCCAGTCAATTTTTAAAGTAGACAATGGTAGTGCAATAACAAAAGTACTGAGGTAAGCATCCTGATCTGAACATAAATAATGAGTAGAGGGTAAATCAATAGTTATACCTATACCAGGGGAAGGGGTAACATCTGGAAGAGGGGGGTAGGCTGGGTCATTGGGGTTCATGGCATGAAGAAAGGCACAGATATGGGTCTGGTATGCCTTGGTGTGCTAGAGCTTCATGTGGTAGGCCTCACTCTGCAGGAGCTTCTGGTGAGAGGTCAAATGAATGGATGCCAGGTCTCTCAGCCATAAATCTAAGAATAGCAGTAGTGGCAAGAGCTTCAGTCTGGATGGTCCCATCTTGGAATACCAAAGTCTTCGGAATTTGGGTTTACAGGAGTTAAGAAAAGGAGAGATGAAGGGGAAACAAAAGTATTGTTAGTAAATGGTGCTTCTTTCTCGGGGGAGGAGGAAGGAGTGTCTTCACATCAGCTTATCTCTGCCTTTGGTCATTTGGTCTTCTAGGCCAATCAACATTTCAGTTTATCAGAATTGTTCAGCAGCTGAGAACAAAAAGCAAAAGAGACAGTTAAGCACAAAAAGGTGCTCCTTACCCTGGGACTGGAGGAAGGAGCATTAATACCACTTAATACTGTATGGGACTATTCACCTTTGTAGAGCTTCAGCTGGTTTGCATGGCACCACTTATCAATTGGCTTTCTTCTGCCATCTATGATTCAGACTTGGTACACAGTTGGACTCAATTTATTGATGATATCAAATGGACCTGACTATTTGTTAGCAAAGGCATGTGCTGGAGAGGCAAATTTTAGAATCATGATTCTGTCGCCTACTTGCCAGTTGACTTCTTTGACGTGTTTATCAAAGTACATTTTGGACTGCAGTTGGGCTTGGCCCAAGTTGTTTGCAGCAAGCAAATGAATTTATGCAAGGTTCTTTTGTAGTTGACTGACAAAGTCTGCAGTAGGAGCATTGAGGTCAATTATCAAATGTTCTGATAATCTCATTTGTCTACCAGTCATTACCTCAAAAGGGGTACATCAAGTAGGTGCTGAAGGGGTCGCTCTAATTGCCATTAGGAGTAAGGGCAACAAAGTATCCCAAGTTTTTCCAGTATCAGTAGCAAATTGACATAACATTGCTTTTATGTGTCTGTTTGCTCTTTCTACTTGTCCTGATGACTGAGGATGGTAAGCTATGTAACATTTCTAACTCCCAATAACTTCATAGTTTCCTGCATATGTTCACCTGTGAAGGTGGTTCCTTTATCTGAATCTACCTTGAGAGGTAGGCCCAATCTGGTAAATACTTGTTCTACCAAGATTCTGGCTGTGGCTTTTGCAGTTTGGGCCTTGCACAGGAAGGCTTCAACCCATTTGGAAAATAGGTCAATGATCCTGAGTGCAAATTTGTTGTTTCTGGGAGTACGAGGCATTGATCCAATGAAATCAATCTGGATATCATTCCAGGGGCCAGAGTGTCTCTGAGGCAGAAGTTTGGCATTTGTATTGCCTGAAGCTGGGTTATTCTGTGCACAGGTGAGACAGTTGTCCACATAATGCTGGACATCTGGTGTTATACCATGCCACCAGTCCATGGTTTTCACTCTCTGGACTGTCTTGTCCACCCCTTGGTGTCCACCTGTACGGGGTATCAAGAACCTGATGGATGACTTCAGAATGAAGTGATTTGGGAATTACCCAGAATTTCTGATCACTTGAGTGACAGAAAATCAGTTTGTGATCCTGGGACAGATAGAGTTTGTCTGCATGTCTTTTGAATGGATTATTCAAAGACATTTCTTTTCTGTGTCTTTGGAGAGGTATTGATATATCTCTTTTATCTCTGGATCAGCTAGCTGTAGCTCAGTCAAATCCAGAGGGACTCTTTTGGTTCTCTTGGGGCTCTTGTTTGCAGCTACCATGTGTGTTGCAGTGGAAGGAATCATTTGCCATACCCCCCGTGTCCCCTCTTTGGCTAAAGAGTCTGATTTGTTGTTGTAATGGTGAAAAGGTTCAGCTTTGAAGTGGGCCTTCACTTTGTGGATAAACAGTTTGAATATACATTGTGCAGCCAGGCTGACAATGTATATGAACAAGTCTTTGTACTTGATCGGGGTACCTTCAGAGGAGGTAAAATCATGGGCCTTCCAGTTTCAGTAATAAATCTTTTGTAAAATGATTTTCATTTGTTTTCATGCCACTATTTGTCCTTCAAGGTATATTTGAAAAATCCATATATGATTCTAAGAGATTTATTGTCAAAATTTGCTATTCTGCATTAAAATCACCCATGATTAGAGTAGAAGTTAGGGAAATGTAGATGGAATTTCTTCTGCATCAGAGGCCATGAGTTCCCATATTCTATCAGAGGGCATGGGGTCATAAGTCGCAAGATATTATGCTGCAGCAATATACTGTGCTGCCATTACAGAATGATATATTGGCAGCGGCATAAGTCTGTGTTTTGGGGGGGCTCTGCCCTTGCATACACCTTTACGGGGGATGCACCCCCAAACCCCCCAACTAAAATAATCAGCTCGGGGGAGGACACTTACATTCACACAAAATGCAAAACGTAAAGAAATTCCATGTGTCTGGGACTGGGAATCAAAACCTAGTCCACAGACACACTACCACCCTTGCTGCCTGTGGCTCATCCCATCAAGCCATGGCAGCTGCTCACCGGTCCCTCATTCCAGCAGGATTCTTATCCTATACCTAGGAAGACTGAGAGGGTGCACTACTGTGCATACATCCTTTTATGGTTTTGCATCTGCTCGCTCTTCCCTACCATGCTATTCCTGTTACGTGGCATTGACGTGTGCTGTAAAGCATACGACATAGTGACCCGGTAGGCTACTGGTGTACTGAGATGATCCCTAAAGTGGAATGTATGCATTAATCAAAATAAGTTGGATATCATCCCAGTTTACGAGTATAATGTTATTATTCTCTGTTACATTTTTTCAGAATTTTAATATTAGGTTTACTGTTGATGTAAATAACCAGACACCCCCCCCCCACACACACACACATGTCTACCTAATTTATTTAGTTTAATGGCTGGAGCACAGATTATTTCATAGCCATTCAAATTTATGCTGTCTTGAATCCATGACTCTTGGAAACATAACACTTTGAATTGTGTATTAAAGCAAACCAATCTTTGTCAGCAATTTTACTTAGTAAACCTATGACACTCCATGATAGAAAATTCCCAGAAAGATTATCAGATAGTACAGACGCCCCTGATTCAGTGAGTGAGTGTTCCTTGCTATTGCAGAGTCAATGATCCTTGCTTACTGCATCTTTGAACCTAGCTAAATTATTTAAATCTGTAACGTGTATGCCAAGATGTGAGCCATATTTCAATTCATTATACAAATGCTCAGAGTCATCGACCAAAAATTGATGAGTTGAGAACTTGGTGTCTACAAACAAAACCAATAGAGCTGGGTATATCTGAGACTTGGTTGGATGCTAAAATTGGGGTCAGCCGAAATAGATACACAAGGCTATAAAATATCTAGGAATGATAGGAAAGGTGTGGTGGTGTTTTATGATATGTAAGAGAGGATTCAGGACCCCATAATTTGAAACAGATATTCTGTGTTAAGGGAATTGAAGTATTGTTGTTGGTGGTGAATAGAATTAACCTAATTATTGGTGTGGTATGTTCACCCACACGTATAAACTCAACTATGCTTGATGAATTGGCATGTTATTTTGAAAAGTTGATTGAATTAGAACATTTAGTAACAGTTGGGGATTTTATTACTCATTGGAGGGGATCGAAGGAGATTAAATTATGTCAGGCTTTTTTTGTCCACTTAATGTAGCACAGATTACTGATATTCAGAAACAATGTGTTGTATGTTGACAAATATTCAATAAAAGTCTTAAGCTATATCACTGTGCAAACATGTACAGATACTTTTATTAAATGTTTTCAATAAGGCATACCACATCCAGAAGCACACCAAGGCTGGTGTGCATGTTCCCATATTCAAAAGGCAGGTATATTCCATGGTCTCAAAAGTTCAAAGTTAGAATCATACAAAAAGCTGTCTAGAAAAATGTGCTTTGCAGCTCAGGCTGTGAAAATACAACCACTACTTGCTCACGGACCAACCATGTTGACTACTTCGTGCTGCCAAGCCATGTCCTGACATTTCAATGTCATAATGATGTCTTCTTCAGAGTGGCATGCTGCCCTACTGGTAGCCAATAAATAGGACAACATTTAAAGACATCAGGGCATGGCTTGGTTGCATACAGTCGTCAGCATGGTAAGTCTATGAGCAAGTAGCAGTTGTATTTTTAATGTTGGAGATGAAAATCACATTTTTTTAGATCGCTTTTTGTGCAATTCTGTCTTTGAATCTTGGAGACTGTGGAATATACCTGCCTTTTAAATATGGGGGCATGCATGCCAGCCTTGATGCGATTCTGGATGTGGTATGCCTTTGGAAAACATTTAATAAAAGTGTCTGTACAAGTGAAAAAGTGTAAGACTTTTGCGACTTTTTGTAAGTGCTGGCCAAATCTGTTGTTGCCATTGCACAACACTTTGTTTCTGAATACTGACTTTGGTCCTGGGTATTGTACATTTTATATGTTTGCTTGCTGAGCAGCTGTTTTGTGTTGCTACAGATTTTTTATACTCCTGCAAGGGTTAATAATATGGGTGATACAAGGAACTTGATTGATTTAATTTTTGTCTCAATAATTTGAAAACTGGGAGGGTGGAAGTGGATCCACCTTTATCGGGAGATCATTGTGGAATTAGCGACAAAGTCAAACTAGAGTGCCAGGCCAAACATGAAAATGTTTCTTATAGTGAGTTTTGGTCCTTCAGAAATTTCAATAAGCTGGCATTCCTGAATGACCTATCAAAGATTCTTTGGGATCGACTTGCTTTAATATCAGAAATTGATGATGCAGTCAATTTCTTCATTTCTGAACTTCTACAGGTCTGTGATAGGCATACACATATTTGTTCTGTAAAAAGAAAACAGAAAAGTGTGCCATGGATAACTGGAAAAATTCTAAAAAGAAAATATGCAGATTAGGAATAGGTTTTGTGGAAGAAGATGAGGAAATCAAATTGGGATACTATGTGGGAAGCTTGCAAAAATTAGGAATAAATGTCAGGAACTTTTAAAGGAGGAAAAGTAAAAATATTATAAAAACAAATTTGAAACAGTGTCAAATTCACATAATTTGGGGAAATTAATAGGGCAGCTTCAGTCTCCAGTCAGATCCTTCTATTTGTCATCATTGAAAGTTGAGAATAATGTAATTTCTGACCCTAAACAAATAGCAGAAGCTGTGAATACATTTTTTACATCAATGCCGACTGTAGATGACAGTAGTAAGTTCAATGCAAATCAAGATAGTGAGTTTATAGGTTTTGAGAACCCTACAGAAGGGAGGTCATTGTTTAGATCTAAGTTGATTAGAACCAGAAACCATTGGTGTCACTTAATATATCTAAGCTTGGTAGTCTGGACGGGATTGGAGCTAGGCTGTTGAGGGAAGGAATGGACATAATCGCAACACCTTTGGTAAAATTGTTGACTAAAAGTCTTTGTTCTGGTTCCTTCCCAACTGTGTAGAAGACAGCAAGAACAGTACCAGTTCATAAGGATGGAGATTCCGTGGAGATGAATAATTATTGACCTATAGCTTTACTCTCCTGTATCTCCAAGCTTTTGGAGAAGGAAATCCATGAGCAATTGTATGACTGTTCATCTAGTTATGATCTGCTCTCCCCTCAACAGTCTGGCTTCAGGCCACTCCACTCCATGCATATGACTTTGTTGGATTTCATGAACACTGTCTCCCATACACTTAAAGAAAGAAAATGCGTGGGAGCAGTGTTTGTGGATCTAACAAAAGCCTTTGATAAAGTGGACCACCAAATGTTTAAGCAAAACAACTGAGAAGCTGGCCATTTCTGAGTGATTAATGACTAGTTGAGGGGATGGGTGGCCGAGGCACAGCCGAGGGTCAGCTCCCTCCAGCCAGTCATTAATCCAAGGAAATAACCTACTTTGAGGTTGTTATTGTGATTATAAATCTAATCACAATAACAGCTTCTCACCAGTGCTGACTGAATGACCCACATGTGTGCTCTTTACTCCCAGGCCAAATGGCTACAATTTGACAGCAAGCTCAGATTTCAAACCTGTCTGATTGCTAAAAAGGTCAGCCTTGGTATGATGCCACCCGGCATCCAAACCCTTCTGACTCCTCCGTTAAACCAGTGAGCTAAAATAAACTCCTCCAGCCAGATGTTCAGAACCCGAAGGTGTTGTACTGCACTAGGACAGTGTGCTTTTGCATACAGAGCATCATAGTGGAGCAATTCACTGCAATCTGATACATTAAATACAGCCACACTGGGTTCCTTCAATCATTTGCTATGAACGCGTCTAGTTGCTGAGGCTATCTGTGACTGCTACCACTAAGACTGCCTCCCTGCTCCATACATGCACCTTATGTCTCACACTCTACCCGCATTACTCTACTGTACCATCTCCCTTTCAGCACTTACTCTCTGCTACCCCTCCCCCACTTATCCCCACCTATCCCTTTCCTCCCACATCCTTCCCTCTCACCCACCTCCTTTCCCCTTCCCTCGTCCACCTCCCCCACTCCACTTTTGACTTGCTATACCTTCCTGCCCTTAGTAAGCTAGCTATTACCTGACTCAGGCATACCTTGTACACTGCCTCCATTGTTTAAATGAATTGTACTGTCTGTTTGGAGTGTATTCGTTTAAAACCCCTTGTCTCCATCCTTTACCTATCCCAATGTGTCTAATCCCACTTCAATTTTAATCTGTATTTTTTCAGTGAACCTACAGCTTTTGCTGTATTCTACCTAGATGTATGCAGGCCTGGTGACACTTGCAAGGTACCTGTTATTGTAATTGTTATTGTGATTATGTTTTCCTTTTGCTGTGGAACCTATGTAACAAGCTGTTGCTCAAAGATAGTAATCCAAGATTTCAATAAATAAAAACTTTCACTTTTGCCATTTTTATTTTAATTTTAACTGCATGGTGCATGCTGTGTGTGCAACACAGCATCAGTTGGACCGGTCATTTTTCAAATGTTAATGACCAGTTCAGTAGTCAGTTAGGAGCTTTGCTAGGCTCATGAATAATTAATTAGACTTATAATGCTACATAAGATGGCCAATTAAGGAATTGGCCCAGAAATGTTAAAATGACTTGGATCTTATCTAAAAGATACGTCCCAAGTGGTAGTGATAGGAAGTACAATCTCTGGTATTAGAGTGGTAGAAGAGGGGGTCTCACAAGGATCGATATTGGGACCTCTATTATGTGTCTTTTCATAGATGAATTACCAAAGTTATTATCAAATGTGACCATCAAAATGTATGCTGATGATACAGTCCTTCTTTTCCCTGCCCATGAACAGAGTGAAGTTCAAAAAGTTTTACACATAGGGTGGGATATTCAGAGCGGATGCACCATGCGCAACAGGGATGTGCCAGCGCAAGTGTGGAAATGTGCCATTGTGCGATATTCAATGGGAGCAAGCTGCACAGCGCAACAAGCAATGTGCCAGAGCGCAACAGTAATGAATGCATCGGTAACCGCTAGGGGCGGAACCATGAATAACATGCACAGTGCGATATTCAACAGCATGTGACGTGCGTAATAGCGGAGCAAGCAGAAGTTGCGTGACAACGGAAATTAGCCAAAATTAAAGGGAGCAAGAGAGGGGAGAAAGAATGCGCCACAGGGAAGCCACAGGTGGGAGCACGGAGACAAAGTGCCAGGGAGGCAAGATAGGAAGCAGGGCGCAGGAGTGCCAGGAGTAGGACAGGGCCCACCAGAAGTGTGCCTGAGTGAGGGTAGGAGTGGGTGTGCCTGTGCCAGTGTGTGCAAAAGGACCTGAGAGTGCCACAGTGGATTGATGGCAGTGGCAACAGGCAGAACAGCCGCAGGTGAACAACTGGAGGCGAACCCTGTGCAGGGGAAGCACCAGCAACAGACAGCGGGGGAAACAGGAGAACAGCCACCCGGGGGGGGACACCAGCCAGGGACATGGCCAGTGCCACTTTACAGATGGAGGTGGTAATGAGGGTGTGTGAGAAGACAGGCAGCAGGGAGGCGAGGCCGTGGAAGGACCCATCGGCGGTACACCCAGAACAGGCAGTACCAAGCCTGCACCAGCTTCGAACAGTACTCTGACACTGAGATTGTGGGCCGGTACCACCTGAACTGGGTGATTCTGAGGCAGCTCTGTGAGCTGTGCAGTGAAGAAATGCAAGCACCCACACGACGGAGCCATGCGCTGTCAGTGGAGACAAAGGTCACAGCCGTCATGTGCCTGCTCACCACGGGCACCTTCCAGAAACCAACAGGGGACATGACAGGCATAACCCAGTCGGCCGCATCATGCCTTCTCACACAATTCCTCAGCGCACTGCTGCCACATGCTGTGGAGTACATCCATTTCCCCAGCACACAGGCAGAGCGCAGAGCACACGTACAGGAGTTCCGCAGGGTAACACAGTTGCCTGGCATGCTCGGGGCCATTGAGTGCACCCATGTAGGCATCCACATGCCACCTGGCCCAGAGAGTGCACACACTGTACATCAACTGCAAGGGCTACCCAAGCATAAACTGCCAGGTGGTGTGTGATGCCAGGGGGTGCATAATCAACATCTGTGCCACGCACCTTGGGGGAGCACACAATGCCTTCATCTGGCACCAGTCTGCACTGTGCCACAGGTTTGAGAGGGGGGACATCCCCACTGGCCATCTAGTAGGTGAGTATGCATATCACGCAGGATGATGTGAGCAGATGTGGGGGGGTGCATTGTCAGAGGTGCCATGGGTACCGGACGTGATGGCCCATGGCATAGTGACACAGACCACCATGCTAATGTCTCCTCTCTACACACAGGTGACAGTGGGTACCTGCTACAGCCCTGGCTGCTCACACCATACTGGCGCCCCATGACCCCATTGCAGCTACGGTACAATGAGGCACACGCCACAACATGGAATGTCATCGAGCAGATGTTTGGGCTGCTAAAGGCACAGTTCCAGTGCCTGGACACATTAGGCAGTGCCCTATAGTACAGCCCCTCGAAGGTCTGTGGGCTATTCCTGGCCTGCTGTATCCTGCACAACATGGCCACTGACTGTGGGATAGCCGTAGAGGTTGAAGAGGGGGACAGTGGTTGGGATGATGAGGACACCGGACCAGCTGGTGTAGGGCAGCCACCCCCTGAGCGATGAGACCCCTGGCTGTTCCGGATGGCACAGCAGCACCAGGACACCATCGCAGAGGAGCACTTCGGACAACACAGGTAGGTCATGGGGCCATGTGCAACCACCAAGGGCAAGGGCACAGCCCACAGACAGGCAGGGCTGGACACCAGGGGCAGACGGCGGTAAGGGAATGGGACTGAGTGGGGGACCACACAAGGTGGCAGGGATGGGCAGGGCTGAACACGACACATACACACACACACACACACACACACACACACACACACACACACAACACATGCCCAAAGGGCAAACAGCATGCCCACCCCAACAGCCACCCCCACACCCTCACAGGACCACACACGACCATGCCCAGTGGCTGTCACTGTGCTTGCCTGAGATGCTGGGCACCATTGCACAGTGGTGGACAGCGCTAGGCAGGCATCATCATGCACACACCACAGTGGCCAGCAGCTGGGAGGGTGTGCACAGTGACCATGTGTGTGCAGGGCTGGGAACCCTACCCATGCATCGCACAATGCACACCACAGTGCACACAGGGCAGCAGCAGACAGTGGCCATGGTGGGAGACAGGTCAGTCATGCGGTACAGTACCACGGCCACCACGGATGCATGGGCAGCCCTGCTGAGACCTGCCAGCCATGTCAGGCTGATCAGTGGCCTCATGGGGTGGCACCGACGGGCTCCCAGGGGTGATGCTGTGTGAATGCAACCGTGTCCACGCAGGGGTCTGCAGCCCACCAAACATGTCCGCGCCAGGCATGCTCGGTATGCCCACAGCCGAACCCGGTGTCGACCTACCAGGTGTCGCATGATGTCGGGAATGGGGGGTGGACATGACACTGTGTGGTGTCTGCGGTGGCTGGGCACCAAACTGGGTGGCCAGTGTAGCCATGACAGTTGTCATTGCAGTGGTCTGCCTGTCAATGGCAGTGGTCACATCCGCCCGCTGCTGGGCCAACTCTACCAGGAGCAAGCCGTGGTCCCTGCTGTGCCGCTCATCTACCTGGCACAGAACCGCACTGAGTGCATCCACCACCCTCATGAGCTGCATCTGCTGATCAACTGAGGCCTGGAGAAGATGGCTGTGGTCGTCCAAGGGGTTGTCTGCTGGTCCAGCATGCTGTCCCTTGTGGTGTTCCTGGCCCCTGCTGGCCAGCACCCCTTGATGATGGGTGCTGCACACCAGAGCCATGCCGGAGCACGTCCACATGCGGTACACTGCCACTGCCCCCCAACACTGTCCCCCCCGTTGTCATTGGCCGACTGCTGGTGCTGCTCCTCCGGCTGCTGAACACCAGGGGATACTGGTGCTGCCGCAGCAGCTGCAACAGCCCCACCACCCTGGATGCACACCAGTGCTGCCCCACTGGGGCATACAGACACAGGCTGGGACTGGGTTGTTATGCAGGTAGCCACGGCAGCATCACCTGCGGTATCACCCGTGCGGTTGCTGGCTGTGGGACCATCCTGTGTCCCACATGTATCACTGTCTGGGACATGCAGCCCATCATCATCGGTACTGGATCTGGCCCCAATCTGTGGCCCAGCACACTGAAGACCAGGGGGGCGATGTCACGCTGGGACACAAGCAGGGCCATGTCTGCACCTGCACCACCCATATCAGTCTGGTCAGACGTGCGGGTATGCACTTGGCCGGTCCCTCGGACACCTGTACCAACATATGAACATACGAAATTTGCCAGCAGATAAAGGCCTAGAGGTCTATTAAGTCTGCTCAAATGTGCAGCTAGCATCCCTTATTCTGTAGCTGCCCCTCCCTTCCACCCTTCCCCTTCATTGACCCTCCCCCTTGTCCTGTCCCATCCCCTTTTGAAGCAGTCCACTGTTCTACTGGATACCACTTCTGCAGGTAACGCATTCCACCCAGCCACCACCCTCTCTGTAAAAAAGTGTCTCCTCATCTCCCTCCTGAACCTTCCTCCCTCCAGTCTCATATCATGGCCCCTGGTGTCCCTCCCTCCCTTACTTTGAACAGCCCCTCTGTACCTGTCTTGTTTATTCCTTTCATGTACTTAAAGGTTTCAATCATGTCCCCCGTCCCTCCTCTCCTCCAGTAAGTACATGTTCAACTGCCTCAGCCTCCTCTCGTATGATAAGCTCCCCAGCCCCTTGATCATCTTTGTCGCCGTGCGCTGCACCCCCTCTAGTAACTTAATGTCCCACTTCAGATACGGGTACCAGTACTGCACGCAGTACTCCAGGTGCAGTCTAACTAATGACCTATACAGTGGCAGAATCACCTCCTCCCTCCTCGAGGATATACCCCTTGCAATACAACCCACCATTTTGTTGGCCTTTGCAGCTGCCTTCCTACATTGTGCCAAGTTGTTCATTGACCCTGTAGTGAGCACCCCCATATCCTTCCCAAACAACACTGGTCCCAACACCGAGCCCTGTGGAACACCGCTCGTCACTACCCTTGGGTGTGAGAGCTCCCAACCCACCACCACCCTCTGTTGCCTTCCCTCCCTACCCATCTCACCAGCTTTGCAGCTGGCCCTGTGCCTACTAACTTACTTCCCAGCCTTCCATGTGGCACCGAGTCGAATGCCATACTGAAGCCCAGATACAGGACATCCACTGCATGGCCCCTGTCCAGTTGCCTAGTTACCCAGTCATAGAACTCCACCAGGTTGGTGTGGCAGGATCTGCCCTGTATGAAGCCATGCTGTCTGCTGTCCTGTAGTCCTTTGGCCTCTAGGAGGGCCACCAGCCTCTCCTTTAGGATAGTCTCCATTAGCTTACCCACGATGGATGTGAGGCTCATTGGTCTGTAGTTTCCTGGTTCATCCTTGGGGCCACTCTTGTGGAGGGGCACCACATGAACCATCCTCCAGTCCTGAGGTACACACCCCGAATGTAGTGAGGCATTAAATAGATCTGCCAAAGGTCCTGCAAGGACCTCTGCCAGCTCCTTCAGTACCCAGGGGTGGATGCCATCTGGGCCTGGTGACTTATCCACCCTCAGTGCCTTCAAACCCTCCCGAACTCTGCCCTCCATGATTTCCCCATCTGTCACCCCCCCATTTCTGCCATTTCTCTCCCCTTGGGTGTCACACCCCTCTTCTCTTTAGTAAATACTGAGCAGAAGTACTCATTTAGTGCTTCTGCCTTATTGCACCCTGCTTCCACCCAACTCCCCCTCCTTCCTAATCCTTACTATGTGGTCCTCACAGCTTCTTTTCTCCCTGATGTACCTAAAGAAGTCCTTCTCTCCTTCTTAATGCCTTGTGCCAGCCTGAGTTCTAGAGATGCCTTGGCCCCTGACTGCCCTTGTCACTTCCTTCGATTCCATCAAGTACTCCTCCCTGTCCTCCCCTTTCCCTGTTTTCTTGTACTTCCTAAAGGCAGCTGTTTTCCTCCTTACCTTTTCCATGACCTCCTTGCTCAACCAGCTCAGTTTCTTAGCCCTAGCCTTCTTGCTCTGGGTCTTGCAGCAGGTTTTGGTTGCCTCCACTATCCCCAGCTTTATGAGCTCCCACCTCTGGTTAGTGTCCATACTAGACTGAATTCTGGCCAGGTACCCTTTTACCACTGTGGAGGTGGATGGGCAATCCTCCGTGTCCAGGGCCTCCCCCTCAGTGGACACACTCACCACCTCTGCCCCATGTAGATGCTCAGGAGCTGTAAAGGAACACTGTAGCATCAGTGGCTCCACCTTGCCCTGTGGCATGCCCTCCACCACCCACACACTGACAGCACCGGACCTACCATGCAGTAATGGGTTGCCACCCATCTAGAAGTCACCACCAGGAATGCCCTCGACGGCACTAAGCCGCATGCTGCTGGCCACCCGCTTCTCCCATGGTTTCAGGAGGGGTACATCTGGCTGGCCCCCACTGGTGGCAGCACATGCCACCCTGATGGCAGCCACCTTGTCCTTGATCCACCTCCTGTCCGTGCCTACCTTCTTTTTGCTCTCCTGCATGGACCGCTGGTGGCTGCCCTGCTGGTTCACGGCGCGCCACCTCACCCCACGCCACAGCACGGGCCTGTGGCATTCCCCGCTGTCCGCTAAGCAGTGATTCCCTGTCCAGATATGCCTTGAACAGGGCATCAGATTCAGCCCTGGTGAAGTTGGGCCTCCTCCTTTTCCCCCTTCCCTGTTCCTCCTCTTCCTCATGCTTGGTCATGCTCACATCTGTGGGAAAGACAGGTGTTACCTTGGACTGTGCAGTCCCATACAACCCTCCCAAACCATTGTCCCCACATCCCAACAGCATGAAACCTACCCCAATGGACTGCAATACCGATCCATGGCCTCTGCAGCCCCAGGTCGCATATATATAGCGCAACGCATGCAAATGAGGCCAGGCACAACTGTAAGTGGATACTAATGCAGTAGCTGTGCTGTGGAATGGCTAATGAGCTGATTTGCATAACCTGGCTTAATATCGCACTGTTGGTGAGCGTGCTCAGGCAATGGCACACCACTGTGACGTGCGCAATTGGCACCGTGCGGTGCATGCCCGGGGTGCTGCTGCCAACACGTGTGGTGCTGCTGACGTGCTGTGCATGGGAGGCAGTGCAAAACATGGCCACCACTGTGCCTGTGGTGCTAGTGCACTGTATGCCCATGGAGTGCTCATGCCATGGTGCGCCATGGGTGCCATGGCACCACAGTGCGGTAGGCCACTGCAGGGCACCACACATATGCACCCTGCCACGCTATATGCAGGGCATCCCAATAGCACTGTGGTGCTCCATGTGCAGACAGACCCTTGACCTTGCTGTCGACCTTTGCCCCTAGGTGCCATGCGTACGCATGACTGCACCCCTATTGCGCAGTCCAGTGACAGTGCAATAGGGACTGACAGCGCAGCACCACGCTGCCTCTGCACGTGGGGCACGTGTGCTACAGAGCACCATTTTGCTGCCGTTTGAGACAGCACCATGCCTAGGACCAGAGCACCGGTCTGGAGTGCCTTTGAACTGGCAAACCTGGTGGCCTTGGTGGAGCCACATGCTGATGCCCCCTTTGGGCAGGAAGCCCTCCAGAGGCCATGGACTGCGGTGTGGCAGGAGGTCACAGAGGGCCTGGAGGAGGCAACAGGGAGCAGCAGGTCAGTGGAGCAGTGTCGCCACCACTGTGGTGACCTCCAGTGGTGGGATCTTGACCACTTGGGGCGACTGCAGGCACGCGCCTGGCGGGGTACTGTGCCATGGCCAGGTAGGTGCTCCATCCCATCACTGGTAGTGTCTGTCTGTTCAAGTATCGCAATGTGCATCAGACCATGCTGCGGGGGTTGGGAGCCATCCTGTGGGGGTGGTGGAGGTGGGGGTGCGTCATGGCTGGGCTATGCGGGCATGCACACAGCAGAGGGGGCTATGTTACTGACCTGTACTGTTTTCACCCTAGGCCCGGAGGATTGCCATAGGGCCCATTTGGCCTGTGAACAGGGACAGCAAGCCAGAGTGGGTGGCGTGACCTTCAGCCGGGGCACGGTGGTGGTGCCATGGGTCAACAGCACCCTGCTGACCAGGATGCAGGTGAGTGCCGTGTTTCTCCTTACATCCATGCATGGTGGGTTGCAGGGGTGGTGGCAGGGCGTGGCCACCCGCACTTGGCACCACTGTTGTGCACGCCACACGGTGCACTCATCACTGTCCTGTGGCACTGCATGTGTGGGTGGGTGTTGCAGGTGGGCTGTGCATACACTGGGTCCATGGCTGTGCCACTGCCATCACACTGCATAGCCGTGTCACTGTACAGCCACATTGGTGCTGTGCAGAACATGGGCGGTGGGTGTGTGCAGCGTTCCACATGGCTATGGGTGCCTGGGTAGGTGGGTCTTGTGGGCGCGGACACTGTGGGTGGTCGCATGCCATCACAGGGGCGTGGCTCACGGCTGTGTGCCGTGCACATTGGGTGGGCTACAGTGATCTGGCCAGTCATGCGTACTGACTCTGCTCCCTTGTCCTAGGTGGACAATGCTGGACTACCCTGGAGTGGCACATACAAGAGCTCCTACAGGTGACCAGCGCTACTCTGGAGCTGCTCCAGGGAATGGAGCGTGGCGACCAAAGAAGGCACAGGCGGCACCACAGGGACCAGAGTGAAGAGAGGGGCCGCCAGTAGGGCCTGCGGTGCATGTGATGTGCATTCCCCACCAGACTGTCTCTCACACCCCTTTGTTCCACTCCCTGATGTACCTCCTTGCCCCATGCCCACCCCCACCTGGATTGTGGCCTCCCCCCACTTTGTACATAGTTCTGTTTGTTTTGTTGTTTGTACAGTTTACCTATGCAATATATTCATGTTTAATATGACAACTGTGGTGGTCTCTGATTTGCAGCAGGTGTATGGTGCTTTGCTGCAGTGGTGTGCATGGCATCGGGGGGGTGGTGCAGGCCTGGGTGTGTGTGTGTCTGGCAGGGCTCCACTACTGGTGTGGGTGGGGGACATGGTCCCTGTCTGTGGTATGTGTGTTGTTCCCTGTGCACTGGATGCCTGTGTGCAGTGGTCCCTGGTGCATGCGCTCTGTCCCTGATGCCCCTGTCAGTCTGTCCATGGCCCATGCAGCTGGGCCCCTTGCATGTCTGTGGTACACATGGTCTGCTGGCATGTCATTGGTGGCTGTCCATGCCAGCCACCCTCTGGGCACGGCGCCATGGCGGCATGCATCCTGTCACCAGTTTGTTGCATGTCTGCCTCGGGTGACACTGTGGGCTATGCTGTTGTTGTCCCCTCTCTCCATGCTGTTGCTGGTGTCTGTTGCGGTGTCTGTGTTCTACTGTCTGTCACTTATGCTCCAGCCGCATGCTGGTGGCGGATGGCTTCATGGTGCATGTGCCAGATCGCTAGTTCACCTGTGCCTTGGTGGGGTGCAGGCTGTGGGTACACGGCATCAGTGGACACACACTAGTGGCATCTGTTGCCCCACTTTTGTGGCCCTGTGTTTGGGTACCCTTGGGGCAGGCTGGGGGTTTGTCTGTGCCTTGTGTTGCATCCTGTGTGGTGCATGCCTCCATGCACCACAGTGGGTGGCTGTGCTGTCTGTTGGGGCCAGTGCTGGGGCAGGGTGTGTGCATGGGTGGGTGTGCGGGGTGCTGTCCTGCTGGTGGTGGTGTCCAGGGCAGGCCTTGTCACATGCGGGGTCCCTCGTGTACTGACGCAGGGTCGACCTCTCTGCTGTGCCATGGGGTTGGGCCATGCAGGGGGGCATTGTGTATGCAGTTGTTGGGCGCTAGTGGCTGGTGTCGCCTGCGCTGGGGTGATCATAGTGGGCTGCTGCTGCATGGCCCCATGGTGCACAGGGTTGCATTGTCACGGTGGTGGTGGTGGCATGCATTCGGTGCCATGCACTGTTGGGCACTGCTTCTGGGCTGGGTGTCTGGGGATCGCTGTACAGGGTGTGCTCTGCATTGGTGGGGTGGGGTGGCACTGGGGGGCTGGCCCTCCTTGTGTTGTGGTCACTGCTTGCCAGGGGGGGTGTGCTGGGACACCGTGCCCTAGCTGTTGATTCAGTGCTGGTGTTCATAGGCTGGTGGTCCATCCAGCTCATCTCTGGTTGTGCAGTTCATGGGGTGCCTGGGAGGGGGTGGGTCTGTCTGGCCTGCTGCATGCTCCCCCACCCATGGCTTCCATGGGTGGTGCACCCCGCATCCTGTCCCTGCACATCACTGGTTGTACTACTGTGCATTGGCCCTGCTCCACTGCGCATCCCTGGCTGCGATATTCTGCTGTGTTGCACAAGCGCACCTTGGCCTGCGCTGGGTTTGAATATCACGCATGTTGAACAGTGGCACACTGCACTTGAGCCTGCTCCTGCTATTGCACATCTTTTTGGTGCAGTCTGAATATCCCACCCCCAAAGTTTAATAAATTAGAAAATTGACTCATTCAAAATAAATTGATTTTGACTAGGAAAAAAACAAATGTAATGCAGTTTAAGTTCAGGACTGGGAAAAGAGAGACTGCATCAAGTAATTTTAAATGTTTATTCTTTGGAAGTTGTTAAAATTGATCAAGTAAAGGCATATCTGTTTTAAATATCTTGGTGTCCCCTAGACCCCTCCGTTACTTTCTCAGAGCATATTAACAACACAGTGCGATGGGTCAACCAGAAACTAGGGGCTAGTTTTAGAGTCAAATAATACCTGAGCCCTGAAGTGTGCCTAGCTATTGCCCAAGGCAACCTCCTCCCCTTTTTAGATTACTGTGCCCCTATTTATTCCCACGTTTACTCCTCTCTATGAACCAGACTTACCACTGTCTTCAACAGTATCTGCAGGTTTGCATTCTTGGCATCCTACTTTCCACATCACTGCACCTTATACCAGTCCCTTGGGTGGCTCCCACTACAAAGATATCAAGACCATGCCTTTGGCTGCATCATTGATAACATCATTAGAGTTGGCAAACTGTCACTTCACTCATCACCGCTCAAACACAGAGCCACTCCCAGGTGCCTCCATGAATCCTCTGTCCCACCGCTGGAAGTTCCCAGGATTTTCTCTGTTCTGGGAAGCAAAACCCTGTTCTTCGCAGCTCCCTCAATGTGGAATAAACTCCCCACTTCCCTCCGCTCACTTGACTCACACCTTACTTTCAAAACTCATCTCAAAGCCAGGCTGCTGTCTGAAGCCAAATGTTCCTGCGTATCCAGGTAACCTACAGATGTGAGTCCTCACCTATTCTCCTGTGCCCTTCCTGTCCATTCCTCTGATAATGTGCACCATATGTTGCTCGAAACATTACCTTTGTTCCACTTGCACTAGCTCCTAATTTTGTACTGAACTGCACTTGTTTTACATAACTGTATTTCCTGAACTGTATGGCATTTGTATTTCACTTGTGTAACTTGCATTTTCAATGTATTTTGTGCCTCCTCAAATTGCCTCGTGTACAAAGCATTTCAATGTATTTTGTAGATATGTGTAGACACCTGCACCATTCTTAAATCTTGCTATTTGTACTGTATTTTATCTGTACTCTTATGTGCCATCTTTATGGCCTGGGTCGTGCCTGAAAAAGGTCCCTTGGATCACTGCACCTACCTGGTCAACAAATAAATAAATAAATATAAGTCTTTGTTTTTATTCTGAACTGAAGTTCACTGATCATATAAACAAATTGTTCTACTCGCTATAAGTACAGAACTGCCATTGAAACCACTTGTTTATAACACCAATATTGTATGATGTATCTACTGAAATCTAATAGGTTGCCACCTTCTGTAAATGTATGACTATTTTTACTGATGCTATTATACCCAAGCTTTTCAATAAACCTGAATTAAAAAAAAAGTTTCACAAAAATTGGATGCCCTTAGAAGACATATGTTTTGCATGACAAATGATACAAGAGAAACATTAGCCTCAGCGGTTACGTTACCCATGTTGGACTATGGCAGTGCAATCTGTGGAATTGCTGGGAAGGGGAGTATGCAAAAACTAGATAGATTGCACTAACATATTGCAAGATTTGTCCTGAGTTTCATAGCCCCCCCCCAGCAATAATACATCCAAAAGCAATGTACATGTTGTATCATTGGCCCACCAGCAATTATACATTGTGTACATTGATTTGGGATGTAAACTGGACATTGCTGAAAATTTGGAGAGAAAGGCAGTTGTTGAGCTTTCTGTATAAATGTATGGCAGGCCATGCTCTATCTTACTTATTAGACAAGTTAACTGCAATTTCTTTAAAATATTCCCTTTAGGAAATAGCTGGAAAGGGACTTGTAGTCCCAAAAACAAGATCAAGATTTGGTACAATTACAGCATGGAATTCACTGCCTCCAAAAATTCAAAATTTACAAACCTACAACAGTTTTAAAGTAGCACTAACTAAATGATCTGTGTTTGTATATGATTGTACTTTACTAGTGTTCAATTTATCATCTTAATGTTTATATTATTTATGTAATTATATATTAATTATATATTGTTGGGTTACTGTGGATTACAATTCCTGGTTTTGTTGGGGGAGGAACTGACTGTCTGGACCTAGAGCAGCTGGTTGGTGGAGCGAACCTGGAATTCTGAGCAATCGAGTGATTGGACTTGGTTTGTTGTTCGAGGATTGCTTGAATTGGTGGCCCTGTTACTGTCCTATGGAGCTTCGAAGGAGGAGGAGGAAGAGAGGTTCAGCCAGTCCAGTTGACCTAGAGGTGGGTGCGGGGTGTAGCCGTTTGTCCCTGAGAGGGTCGGGAGTGCCTACTGAAGGGTTGGTGTTCGTGGAGCTTCCAGGAGTCACCAGAGTTGCCTGGCAGAGGCTGGGTTTTCTCCAGCGTCCCAAGAGGGGGTATTCGGTTGCACATAACGTGACCTGCCCTAGGTTGGTTGGGTTCTGGCATCATTTGAACCGGGACTGTTTTTACCTTTGCTATGTTCATTTTTCTGGATAACCTTGAAAGTAAGAACTGTGAGGGCTGGACTACTGATACCAGGAAGTTTGCCTTATAAGATATAATGGGAGTTTGGATTCCTAAAGTGCGGGTTGACCTGGATTTTGCTGTGAGGGGCCTGATTTATGGTGGATTACTTGAAGCTTCCGTTTGGATTTTTACTGAGTGGATTTCTTTTATGACTTCTCTTACTATTGGATGACTTCTTTCCCAGACTTTTAATTTATTTTTGGTCTCCTGGTGGTGAGAGGATCAGGTGGTCCATATTTATTTTTATCATATTTTTGATGTTTATGTTTATTTTAGTTTTTTTAATTTTTGTGTTTTCTGGGCAGTGGGAGTGCCTAGAATTTTCCCCTTTTCCCTCGGCTGTGAGAGGGCTGCGGGAGGGAGTGAATTTATATTTGTGTGTCTATTTTATATCCTATGAGAGGGGATTTTATTTTGTTTTCTGGGTTCTAATTTTATCCAATTGTGGGAGGAGGGCAGTTTTATATGCTTTTTTGGGTTGGGATTATGATTTAAGTTTATATTGTTGTGAGGGTTTTAGGATTCTAATTGTTCATGATTTTGTTTTAAGAATTTGGGGTTTTGTGTGCTTTCTCTATTGTTTGGTTATAATTATTGGTGGAATGTGCCTGCTTGCCCCCCCGTCCTGTGCTATTTGGCCTCTGCTCTCCGCGCCCTCTGCCTGTTCTCTTCTTCCCTCCACCTGCTTTCATTTATCAGCTGTCTCGGCGCTGGGGATTGCTCGCAGGGGTGGGTGTTCAGGGTGGGTGTGGGGTTGTGGACAGCAGAGCCCGAAAGAGTGGTGCTCTCCCATTGGGGTGATTAGGACCAGAAGACGCCCTGGGGTGAAATGGTGTCTGGAACGTGGGGATCCTGTTCTGGTTTTCATACCCAAGGGCATCTCCATTTTGGGGGCAAGTAGTTGGGACAGCTCACCAACCTCGTCCAACTCGGGCACTTTTATGCAATGCCAGATCTGTCTGCAAAAAGACTGCTCTTATTGCAGATTTTGTGTGTACAGCAGATCTGGTTTGCATTACCAAGACCTGGTTGGATGGAAATGCTATCCCTATTTTGGAGGAAGCTATCCCTACCGGGCACTCGGTTATACATCCCGAGATTGGACAGCGGGGGGGGGGTCATGGTCTGTTTCAAGACCGAATTGGGCCTAACTGGTGTTCCAGTTGAGGAGGCCAGGTCATTCGAGTGTACTGTGGTAGCTGGTGTGGGGTGCAGGATAGCTCTCATTTACCATGCACCAGGGGATAAGAAACTGTTCCTGCAGGAAGTAGCAGACTTCACTGCCGACATGGCATTGGAGTCACCCAGACTGATGGTTCTGGGCGACTTCAACACCTGGGTCAATGACGAATCCTCATTTTTTGGATGACACTTCCTCCAGGTGATGACATCTCTGGGCTTCACACAGGTTGTTTCCTCAGCTACCCACAATGGTGGTCACTCCCTCGATCTGGTCTTCCTCCTGGGGATCGACGCCTCTGACTTGGTGGTGGAACCGGTGGGTTGGTCTGACCATTTCACCATCGGGTTAAATTTTTCGGCCCCCCTGGGTAGGTTGACCCCTGTGGAGATGGTCAGTTATCACCCTTTATGGGTTGTGTTCCCCGAAGACCTGATGGTGGTGATGGACGTCTCGCTGCCTGACAAGACTAGCACAGATCCTGATCAGTTAGTTGCAGCCTATAATAGGACCATCTCTTCTGCTCTCTATCTGATTGCTCCTGTCTGAGTTCGCCCCTCCTGCTTTGCCCTGGGGCCCCATGGTTTGATGGGACTGTTAGGGAATTGCGAAGACTGGGGCATTATTTAGAGCATTGTTGGCGGAGGACAACCTTAGATGCTGGCCACCTTATTTTGTTAGAACATTATAAATTCTTTCAAACAGAAATTTCCCGTAAGAAGACAGAGTTCCTGTCCAGGGAAATTTCTGTTACATGGAACAGAGTGGCTGAACTCTTCAGAACTGTTGACAGGCTGTGCAACCCAGCCTGTCAGCAGTTCCATTGAGTCTTTTCACAAAGGGAGTGTGATGAGATCGCTCATTTCTTTGTGGATAAGGTGGCCGACATCAGGCAGGAGCAGTGCCAACTTCACTCTATGGGGGATGCTGTTGGTCGGTGTGGTGTCGCAGAGCCTGGAATTTCCTGGAGAACCTTTGATCTGCCGGAGTTTGTGGATATTATGAGGATTATCCAGGGGATGTGTCCCACTTGCTGTAGTTTAGACCCGGGCCCTACTTCCCTGATTTTAGGTTGTAGTGACATCATAGGCACGGCCTTAGCTCGGATTGTCCAGTGCTCTTTGGACTCTGGTGAGTTTCCTAGCTCCCTGAAGGAGGGGGCGGTGATACCCCTTCTTAAGAAAGCTTCCTTAGACCTGGAGAATCTAGCAAACTATAAGCCTATCTCTACCCTTCCTTTTGTAGAGAAGGTTATTGAGAAAGTTGTAGCGGCACAACTGGAGAACCATTTAACCATCCATAATCTATACGAACCTCTCCAATCGGGTTTTCATAAGAGGCATAGTACTGAGACTGCTCTGGTTCGGGTGCTCAATGATCTCCTGATGGTGAGAGAGCGGAGACACTGTTTCATCTTGATTCTCCTTGATTTATCATCAGCCTTTGACACTGTAGATCATGGGGTTCTGCTTGAGCATTTGAGGTCCATCTGTGGGCTGTCTGGATCAGTTCTGAGGTGGTTTACATCTTTCTTCGCTGGTAGAATGCAGAGAGTTGCCTGAGGTATTTTTCCTTCCAAGGCTTTCTCTCCGCCTTGCGGGGTGCCTCAGGGCTCGGTACTGTCCCCAATGTTATTTGCAGTGTATATGCTGCCCTCTGAGACATTGTAAGATGGTATGGGATGAATTTTCACTGCTATGCTGATGATACACGGCTCTACCTGTCTTTTGCCCCCAATCAGGTTAGTGCTATCTCTGTACTGAATAGCTGCCTCATAGAAATCCAAGATTGGATGAGTGCCAGTGGTTTAAAGTTGAACCCAGGAAAGACTGAGGTCTCTGGTAGTAGACCCGGGTCGTAGGACAGAGGGGTTGAGGAATGAGCTCCCCTCCGGTTTAGTCCTGGGGGGTGCATAGATTCTCACCTCTGAACGGGTGCATGACCTAGGAGTGGTGCTTGATGATAGCCTGACCCTTCATCATCAGGTGTCAGCACTCGTCAAGCTGGCCTTTTACCATCTTAGGAACATTGCTAGGATCAAACACCTTGTTCCGTCTAGCGACCTGCCTGTCTTGGTCCATGTATTTGTGACATCGCACCTTGACTATTGCAACTCCCTTTACCTAGGGCTTCCTGGGGTTGATATCCACTGCTTACAGCTAGTGCAGAGTGCTGCAGCATGTTTATTGACTGGAGCTTCGAGAAGAACTCATATTACCCCTGTGCTGTGCGATTTGCACTGCCTGCCCATTCAGTGGTGGATCACCTTTAACGTAGGTCTATTGACCTACAAAGCCCTACATGGACTTGGTCTTGATTACTTGAAAGAGCTCCTGGTTCCTTACACCCCTCTGCGATAGCTCCGCTCAGCTGATGAGGGGTTGCTGGAGGTTCCGAGGGTAAGTTTAAAGTCATCTGCTGCACGTGACTTCAGGTTTGTGGCACCTACCCTCTGGAATTCTCTGCCCCATCAGCTACAGGAGTGCAGGACAGTGGGGTGCTTTAAGCAGGCACTGAAGACCTATTTGTGCGGAAAACGTACTCTGAATTGCTTTGATTTTTATCTGTATTTATTGATTGTTGTTTTTATCTTATTGTACAGCGCTTTGAAGCATGAAAGGCGCTATATCAAATAACATTTTTTATTATTATTATTATTATTATTATTGTTAATATTGTGTAGGAAGCAGTATAGATAGTGATTTAAGACTCTGAGCTGCAAACCTGGAGACCTGGGTTTGAATTCCACAGCCTCCGCTTGCATACTGTGTGACCCTGAGCAAGTCACTTAACGTCCTTGTGCTCCCAGGTTGCACCTGGAAACAAGTTTTGGCTTAGTGTGCCTTTCCGAGTTAAACAAGTTCCCCTTACCCCCCTTATATAATTATATTATTTTACTGTATCTTTATCTGTTCATACACAGGATGGTCCTGTAAACAGGCTGTTGCCTAGTAACCAATCCTGTTAAAACATAAATAGACTTCAGGCTTCAAACAAGACTCTCTCTTCAGGCAACAGTTCATTAGCCCTGGCCTTCTTGTCATAGTAGACCTTATTAGCTTGATTCCTCTCTCTTGATAGCAGTGTCTGATGCTAACTTACAGGTAATAGTTAACTGATCCTTTAGTCTTTTCATGTACTACAGGTAGGTCTCTGGCCCAGCTCTAACTGCAGAGACTCCAAAACAGAGGTCCATGGGCAATCTGGCTTCATGCTCAAACATCAGATAGTAGAGAGAAAATCCCATTGCATCATTCTTGGTACAGTTGTAAGCATGGACCAGGGTGCTTACCTGTTGGTGCCATCTGGCTTTCTGTTTAAAGTCCAGAGTTCCCAACATGTTTAGGAGAGTGCAGTTATACTGTTTAGGTTGAGGATCATCTTGTGGGTTACAAGACATAGTTCTGGATTTTGAGATTCCCCACAGGGAAAGTACTTATTTTACAAGTTTATTCTCAAGGTCTGTACATTGTCTGAGTGAATCCATTTTTTTTCTTTTGTTTGTTTAGTTTTTGTTGACTGGGTAAGTGCACTAGACAAATTCTGCCTATTTTCAGGCATGATATGGTGGTCCATTTTCCATTTTCGTGCCCTATAATGCACAAAGAACTTTTCAATCATCAAACACCTTAGCCATGGTGTGTGCCTTCTGGCTCTTTTTCAAAGAGGCCTGAGCATATCTCATGAAGCAGTCAGTCACCACTAGCTCATTGCTGGTGTTTTTGCTGTCTGGATACAAACTGAGAAAGTCAATGCACACAAGTTCCATTGGCACACATGCTATACATTCATTAGAGGGCTGCCTTCTATGGTAGGGTCTTCCTTGGGACACATCAACTTCCCTACTTGCAGTATCTCTCAATTTCAGTCTCCATCCTTGGTCAGTAAAACTGAGCTCAGACCAGATTGCAGGTCATGTCACTTCCCAAGCATCCCGTGTCATCATGTGGGGAGTGCATGACAATTTTTTTGCACTTGTTGGGCACCAGTAGTTGTTGTCAGGTAAACCCATTGGGTCTGTGCATGTCTCTATAAAACAACTTGTCCTTTGGTTTGAATTTGGTCTACTTCTGTAGAAGTAGGGATGTGCCTGGATTATGTGAGGTCACTTTGGTTGCATCCTGTCTTTCTCAAAGGCAGTGATGATGTCTTTAAAGTTTGGTTCGGTCCTTTGCTCTCTTCTTTATTCTTCCTGACTCA
Source organism: Neoceratodus forsteri (assembly GCA_016271365.2). Taxonomy (NCBI): domain Eukaryota; kingdom Metazoa; phylum Chordata; order Ceratodontiformes; family Ceratodontidae; genus Neoceratodus; species Neoceratodus forsteri. Next base: position 133,098,943 of record JADMNL010000025.1, read on the forward strand.
TGCTTAGCAGAGAATCATATTCAAAGCTGTGCAACTGCAATAAGCCTTGGGAAGACAATCCACAGATGCTCTCAGGGTGTCCACAAGTCCACTGGAATTTGCACTGGTGACTTGCTCTTCCATGTCGTGCTCTTTGTTCCGTGCCCTTTATTGTTTGGGATGTGAACCTACTCTGCTGTGTCACTGGAGTCTCCAGAGGGTTGCCGAGACAAGGTGTCAGCATCAATGTGATTGAGTCCTGGATGATACTCCACACTGAAGTCATATGTTGAAAGAACCACCAGCCAGTGATGTCCAGGTGCATCCAACTTAGCTGTAGTTTTCTTATCTGTCAGTGAGATATTATCAGTCTTTGCAGTTATAGTACTCTGGTATCTTATGGATACTCATGGAACTAAAGCTACAGTGGCCCATTTGATAACAAAGAACTCTAGTCATCTTTAACTGATACTGACTCAGTTTTCAGTGTCACAATGGATCATATTGAGTTTGCTGGTCATGAAAATGTGAAAGTTGTTGTAGGTGTCATCATGAGGAGGAATTTCATTATTACTGCTGAGAGTGGTGAGCTGGACTGTAGTGCCAGTGCCAATGAGAGGGGTCCAGTGAAACTGGCTACAAGGAGGTGTAGGAGTTGGAATAGTAGTAGAATGTTTTTTGTTGGACATGTGAATAATTGAATAAATAGCTAAAGCTGATCCTTGGTACAATAACTTGAGTTTGAAAAAGGCTAAGAATTTAATATTCTCAGGATCTAGCCTTGTTGTGAAGTCAGCAGAAGAGGAGAAAGAGGAGTACGATAAGGAGGTTGTGTATATACATTTTTGGTGATTTCATCAAGCTGTCTTTGCTGCTGCACCATACAGACATGCAACAGTTTTTGTTTGTCATACAGTGACAGCCAGCACCACAGAGAACACTAATGTGCCATTGCATTTCCCATAGCATAGCATCCCAGATATTACATTGTGGCATGCCTTCGCCAGCGGTATGATTTTTTAAAGTTATGTCTGTCGCTGTAATCTATGTGTCCAGGGGGAATTAGCACATCTTTATATCATGAATCCACTAGTGTTGCCATGAAAAACTGTGTGTCCAATCTGATTCTGTCAAACCTGTCTACAAGTTGTGTCAGAACCATCTCAGCCACTTCTTTAATGAGTACTCCTCCCTGCTGCTGCTGCTGCTTCTGCTGCTGCTGCTGTGACTCCAAAGTATTAGTGCTGCCACCACTTCCTACAGTGATAGATACCAGTCATACTGTACCATCTGCTGTGCAGTGTGCAATGAAGAAGTTGGTGTCACACATGTGCTGCAGTGATGCATCAAGAGGAAACATGATTCATGATGGATGGAGAGAAGAATAATGAAGAGGATATGTTGTTTTTGGATTTAAGACTTGAGACGAGATGTCTCTGGACCTCTTAGGACTTAAAGAAGCAGGAGGAAAGCATGGCAGTTTAATGCAAGAATGCAATGACTCAGTCAACATACTATGTTTTTTACAACAAATTCAGCATCAGCTAGGTTACTTATATTGGGTCTGGTTCTGACTTTTGCTTTTTAAGCCCTTGTGATGCAGCGCCTGTCTAGAATACATCAATTGGCTCAGGCTACTGCCACCAATTGTGACTGGATTACTTCAATGGATCACCTTATCACACTACTTCCATACCTAACCCTACCCAGCTGTCCCCACTGCGGGTCCATCTCACTTGAGTGGAGATTTGAAGTGGATGTGGTTGTTAGGTTATCATGCTCTCATATTCAATCATGGCATCACTGGTGTCCAAAACACTGGGTTTTTGGCATGTTCACTGAATGCAAAGTCGGCATCCTCTCATGCTTAAACAGGAGCTTCTTGAAAACTGTTGTTTATATATTTCACTCTGTTTCATTTACTAACATACTAAAATGCCAGCAGAATAGGCCTAATGGTCTTTCAAGTCTGCTCGATTGGTCAGCCCCCACCCTGGGTGCTGACCTTGCTGCCCCCCCTCGCCTTCTCTGGCTTCTCCCTTCCCAGTTCCGGATATTCTTGCTGCATTGGATTTTGCTTCCAGAACCCTTCCCCTGTACCTGTCCCACCCCCTCTTGAACCCCTCCACTGTCTCTGCCTCCACCAGCCCCCTAGGCAGTGCATTCCATGGCTCCACCACCCTCTCAGTGAAGTAGCACCTCCTACTTTCTCCCCTGAATCTTCCCCCCCCTCCAGCTTCCACCCATGCCCTCTAGTGGCCCCTTCTTCCTTCCTTCAAAGCACCCTGACTGTTCCTCCCCTATTTACCCTCTTCATGTACTTGAAGACCTCTATCATGTCCCCCCGGTCCCTTCTCTCTACCAATGTGTACATATTTAGCTCTTCGAGCCTTTTCTCATAGGTCCTGTCCCCCAAGCCCCAAATCATTTTGGTTGCCCTCCTCTGGACCCTCTCCAGGAGTTTAATGTCCCTCTTTAAGTGTGGCCTCCAAAACCGCATGCAGTACTCAAGGTGTGGCCTCACCAAGCAGTTATACAGAGGGAGCATCACTTCCCTCCTTCTGGAGGTGATCCCCCTAGCGATGCATCCCAGCATCCTGTTGGCCTTAGCTGCTGCCCTCCGACAAGTCTCCGAGTTGTTCATTTTGACATCCACCACCACCCCCAGGTCCCTCTCAGCCATCGAGACTTGTAGCATTCCCCCCCCAGAGTGTACACTTGGCCTGGGTTTCTGGCCCCCAGGTGGAGTACCTTGCATTTCCCTGCATTGAACCTCAGCTTCCACTTTCTAGACCATCTTTCCAGAGCATCCAGGTCCTCCTGTAGGGCCACCCTCCCCTCCTCCCCATCCACCACTGCCCCCAGTTTTTGAGTCATCCGCAAAGAGACTCATCTCACTCCTGATTCCTGTCCTTATGTCAGAGATGTAGGCATTGAACAGGAGGGCCCAGGACTGATCCCTGTGGGACCCCACTAATGACCCTCTTTGGGGATGAGACTATCCCACCAACTACGACCCTCTGGGTCCGGTCCTGGAGCCAATTGCCTATCCATCTGATCATCTGGTTCCCCACCCCCATTTCTCCCAGCTTATCCAACAGGCCCATGTGAGGAACAGAGTCAAATGCCTTGCTGAAGTCTAGAAAGAGGACATCCACTGGTCTACCAAGGTCCAAGGCACTCGTCACCCAGTCATAGAACTCCACAAGGTTTGTCTGACACGATTTCCCCGAGAGGAATCCATGCTATCTATCATCTAGGCACCCTGACTTTTCTAGGTCCCCCCTAGCCTCTTCTTGACAATGCCCTCCATCACCTTGCCCACCACCGATGTCAGGCTGACAGGCCTGTAGTTCTCTGCCACCTCCCTTGATCCCCCCTTGTGGATAGGCACTATATGCTCCACCATCCAGTCCTGGGGCACCCACTCTGTCCTCAGAGAGGTGGTGAAAAGCTCCACCAGGGGTTTCGCCAGGACATCCACAAGTTCCTTCAGCACTCTGGGATGTAATTTATCTGGCCCCCGTGCTTTCTCCATCTTAAGGGAGCTGAGGGCTTCCCTCACTCTCTCTGCTGTGATTTCCACTTCCAGTACCTCTTCTCCCTGCTTAGCCCTCCCCCCTCCTGCCAGTGATGCCTCCCCTCTCCCCAGACCCGCCCGATCGGTAAGGTCCCCCTCCCTCAGTATCTCTGTCTCCTCCCATGTATGATGCAGCACCCCATTTTCCTTGGTGAAACTGAGGTGAAGTACTCATTTAGTACCTCAGTCTGCTCCCCAGGTCTTGTGCCCATCTCTCCCTGATTTAATCCTGCTAATCTGCCCTTCACCCTTCATTTTTCCCCAATGTATCTAAAGAACCCTTGTTCCTCTCCTGATTCCCTGGCCAGGTTCTGCTCCTTCCTTGCCTTAGCCACCCTCACCACCCTAGTGGCCCTTCTAGCCATCAGCTCATACTCCCCTCGATCCCTTTCACTCCTTGAGCACTTGAATTGCCTATAGGCTGCCTTCTTTCCCTGCATCACCTCCTGGACCTCCCTGATCCACCAGCAGGGTTTTTGGGCCCTACCGCATTTTCATCTTACTCTTGCACAGGTGCTGGTAGCATCTTGCACCCCTCTCCCGATGATTTCCCACCTACTATCAACATCCATGTCTGACCCAGTCCCATCCAAATGCTCCTTAAGGATCCTTCCCATTTCCTTAAAATCCGTTCCCCTGAAGTCAGTTACCTCCGTCTTTGTGAAGCTTTCTAGCCCTCCTAGGTCCAGGCAGAACCAGACCATGGCATGGTCACTCCCCGCCAATGGGTCCCTTACTTCCAGGCCCCTAATCTGGTCACTGTCTGCCAGGACCACATCCAGTACCCACGCCTCCCTGGTCAGTTCCCCACCTGCTGAGTTAGGACACGTCTTGAAAGACATCCAACAACCTCTGTTCCCTGGTCACAGAAGATGTCATAGTCTCCCAGTCTGTTCCTGGCATGTTTAGTTCCCCAACACCACCACCATTCCTCTGCCCAGTCTGCAGTGTCTCCAACATCTGCCACCAGACTCTCCTCCAGTTCCTCCCGCTGGGGCAGGGGTCTATACACTCATTTCTATCTCTCTTGCCCCCCTTGTTATCAAAGTGACCCAAATCGCTTCCCACGGTTCCCTCCGCCTCCTCTACTCCCCTATGCCAATGCAGTTTTTGACCATCATTGCTACCCCTCCTCCCCTTCCCTCCCCCCTGTCCTTCCTGAACATAGTGTAACCCTCCAGGTTCAGGTCCCAGTCGTGTCCTGCAGTGGCCCAGGTCTCAGTGACCGCTGCCACATCTACTGCTCCCTCAGGTAGCATCGCCTGGAGCTCAGGCATTTTATTTCCCAAGCTCCTGGCATTTAGCAGGACTACCTTCCACCCTTTCCCTATACTTCCATTTCCCCTGCTCATGTTCCCATGGGGATTCTGTTTTCCCCTGGTCTGCACTTTACCAGTCGGCCTTTTCCCGCAATCCTCCAGCTCCCCAGGGGGGTCAAGACAGAGTCCCTCCTTTATCGGCACCCCCTTGACAGCCTTTTCTCCCATCCTTCCCCCTTCACAAGTTTAAACCCCACTTTTCACCAATGAACCCCTCTATTTTCAACTTAAGGATTTCCCTCCCCTCCCAATTGAGATGAAGTCTATCTCTAGCATACAGCTCCTTATCCTCCCAGGTCTTCCCCCCAATCCCCAATCAACCCATACCCTCTGGCCTCACACCACTCCCTGAGCCACTGGTTTATCTCCCTAATCTTCCTTTTTGTGCTCCCCCACTAGCTCTTGGCACGGCAGGATTTCTGAGAAGAAACTGTGCATCCTATGTCATGACAGACCCTGGCAAGCTCCCTGAATCTTGCCTGTATCTCTAGCTCTATTTCCTCAATGTCATTTGTACCCAGGTGGACCAGTATGTCTGGGGAACCCCACAATCCTTTGCCAGCTGATATACCTCGTGCTTAGCCCTGTGCACCGTTAGTCCAGGGAAGCATTTTGTTCTAACTGGCCAGGCTTCTCCCTCCCTATCCCATTTGATACCCCTGATCATAGAATCCCCCAACAGGAGCACTCTGACTGCTCCTTTTCCTCCATTCCCCCCTTCCATGTCCTTGTCCTTTCTACTGGCCCCTCCACCCAGCCGGCTCCTTGTTCCTCCCCCTATCTGGGTGCCACATGCCACCCCCTCCTTATTTACCCTGACCACCCCCCCTCCAATCCTTTGCCTCTCCTCCTCCTGAGTATCCTTCTGTACCTTGCTAACTCCACCCTCACTGCTCGCAACTGGTCCTTCTCCCCCATCTGCTAAACAAGCCTGGCTCGTCCTCCCTTCCTTGCTGTCTCCATTTAGTCCCTCTTTGCTTGTTGTGCTCCCCTGGCCTAAACCCTCAGCTCCATTTACTAAATCCTCCTTGTACTTCTGGCCCTTCTCCTTTACCTTTCCTCCAAACTGGTCCTTCTCCTTGCGCTTTTCTCCCTCTTCCCCCTGCCCCTCCTGCTCTGATTCACTGCTCCTCCCATTTTCCTGCATTCCAGGTTCCCCCCTGTTCTTCTTGCTATCTGGCCCCTGCCTCCTGCCCCCCACTCCCTTTCCATCTCTAACCACCCCTGTCATGGCTATATCACCCCCCTCATCCTTGAGCAGAAGAAGAGACTTGAAGCAGTTACTGAGTGTAAGATCTGATCCACCTCCCCGCCTTGCTTCCTTCTATCCAGCCCTGGCCATCTGCCTACTTCCCTGAGAATGTTGTCCCTCTGTCCCTCCTTTGTGAGGGTCCCCAGTTACCTGTCTGCTTCCTTGGTAGTGTCCTTTTGGACCCCCTCTGCCAGGGTCCCTATGTGACCCCTGAGTATTCTCCTGCACTCCTTTCCTATGCCACTGCCCCAGTGCTTGGTGCAACCCTGTGGGAGATCCCCTGCCCCTTCTCCAACCACACCTCCCCCCTTCCTCCAGCTGTCTCCTAATCCCCACAACCTCCTCCCTAAGCTGTGCCAGCTGGTAGCACACTGGGCAACCACCAAACTTCCAAGCCCAGTCCAGTATCATGGCTGCTCTACACCCTGTGCACCCCACCACCCTCCCAAAGATGCCGGCCCTAATGCCATGTGGTTCCATCCCCTTCCAAGTCAGTTTCCTTGGGTGAGCCACCAGGTTCCCCCCAGTCCAAGATACACCCCTACTGCCTAATCAGGTCACCCACTAATCTTAGATACAGTCCCACAGTACACCGGTAACCCTGTTACTAGGTGCAGTACAACACAGTAAACTTATAAGGGAAATGAACAACTCCCTAAGCTTCTCTCTCCTGGCCTTTAAATCCAACCCCCAGTGGCTAGAACTACATGAGCTGCACCTGCAGCCTTTTCCTCCAATTGTAGGGCAGGTGTTCCCTTATAAATTAGCAGAATTCTGGGGAGGGAGGGTGGGGGAGGGTGGGTGTTGGGCAGACACCCGACTTGAGAGAGAGTGTATCAGCCCTGTGTCTCCTCTCCAAGCCCAGCAGCCAAATACCCAGGCCCAAGCAAATCCCACCAAATAGGTTTTAAATCAGAAGAAATAGGCATCCATCAGCGCAGCCTGTTACACAGTGAAACATCCAACAAATGAGCCCACTAACAGCCACCAAACCAGTTTTCAAACTTCCAACAGCCCCCACAACAATACCCTGCTAACCCCTTAGAAGTAAGAAAGCAAAGAAATAACCTTCTACCAAGTAAAATCCACAAGAACCCTGTAAAAACAACAAGAAGCAGCAACTGTCCTGGAACAAAACTGATTCTGTCCCCCTCCAGTTCCTTTCAAAGACTTTATTTTAAGCAAGTACAGTAGCTGGGTAAACTGCCAAACTATTCAATCTTTATAGTAAGCTGTTTTTCTGCCAAATTGTATTCAGTTACACAATATAGCAGATGCCACCCAAAATTTTAGCATCCAGCTAAAAATAATACAAATTGCCGAAAGAGAAACATAGTAGGTTCAATTGAGTAATCTTGCTGGGGAATAGGAAAAATTCACTGACTCTGCATATCTAAACAGGAATATAAACTGGCTTCACATGGGAATGGGGGAAATCTGCTGGCCCCACAGATATTCCACTGGGCAGCAGAAAAATCCACTGGCCCCACAGATACCCTGAATGGGAAAATCCATGCACCCACTAGTGACACATGCAGAAGAACATTTTGGTGGGGGGAGGGGATGAAAAAAGGCCCTTTTCTTGCTGTGTCCTTGAATTCAAGGTAGCGTTACCCCTGTACAGATCAATTGTGAGGCCTCACCTGGAGTACTGTGTGCAGTACTGGAGGCCCCATCTCCAAAATGACATAGATTAGGTGGAGGCAGGACAGAGAAAGGCAACCAGAATGGTGCATGGTCTGCATCAGAAGCCCTATGAGGAAATACTCAAGGTATTAAATATGTACTCCCTAGAGAAAAGGAGGGAAAGGGGGGGCATAATAGAACTGTTCAAATACCTCAAAGGTTAAGGTACAGGAGGGGGGTATCTTGCACAGAATGAAATGCTCAAGGACAAGAGGGCATGATATGAAGCTTGAAGGGAGGAGACTTAGAGGGAATATGAGGAAATACTTCTTCACAGAAAGGGTGGTGACCACCTGGAACAGCTTCCCAGCAGATCTGATGTGTACAGAAATGATGGCAGGATTCAAACATGCATTAGATAGACACAGGGGGACCTTAATAACAGGGCAGGGGGGTGTAAGGCTGAAGATCAAATAGAGTCTATGGTAGCACAGTAGGTAAGGACTTTAGGGCAGACTAGGTGGGCCAAGAGGTCCTTTTCTGCTGACAGCTTCTATGTTTCTATGGATAGCACTTATTAAATAGTAAAAATGTCATCTATTTTCCACACAGAAGAGAGAGTGTGAAGTGACAGACTGCGCTACATCCTTAGAGGTTTGCACTCGAGCTCTCTGTGATATGTACATTTTAGGGCCTCAGTGTGAGCTGGAGCTCCAGACATGGTTAAGTCTCCTTGGATATGTCTGTAATAATAATTAATCTCTAGTGCTTTCTGTGACATCAATGAGACATTCAGAAAATGATGTAAAAAGAGACTGTCCCGTTGCAAATACAGCGGTCATGCAGTCTGTATGTGTTATCATATTAATGTACCCATTTGTGTATACCTCCTCTCAGTACATTGTAGTTTTACTGCCCATAAAAGGGAAAAAGCAATAGGTCTGCTCGCCAGACCATTGAAGCAACACTGCTTTCTCATAAAGAAATTGGCTTTTGCTGACAGTCTTTTTCACAGTGCGGAGATGATTTGTTTTGTGTTAGCGCTTTTTTCATTATTGTATTTCTCCCTCTATATTTAGTAATTTAGCTAGTTATGTAGTTTGCTAGTGAGTGAGTGAGTTAGTTAGCTAATTCACCGTGCATATCCAGTATTTAGGGCAGAAAACATAGCAATTTTTTTATTGGGCTCAAACCACAGAGTAATTACATTTTTCCTAATGTTTTGGGCACATCAATATTGTTACAGACCAAGAACTAACAATTTCTTTACTTGAGAGTAGAGGACAGTCTAGGAAGTTGCTGCCGGCAAACAGCTATTTCATTCGAAGAGTGTCTTATGGTATCTTTTTTTTTCTAGTAAATGTTTTATTTGAGTTTTCATAACATCAGGATACTTTACATCAACTATTGATACTGTACATAAACATTAAATACATATTGCCTTCACTCTGCTCTAAGTCCTTCAGGTAGATATTTTCATTTCATTCTAATCTTGACATAAGTATGTTAACAGAGTAAACAAGGGAGTGGGAAATCTAATTTTATCTTCTTTCAACTTTAGTGCATTACATTGTGATACAATTTCAAAGATGTTTGTTATTATCAGTAACACAGAAACATAAAACTTGTCAACAAGGACTGCTAGGCCCTTCCAGTCTGCCCGTAAGCCCTATATTTGTCTGCAGCCTCTGACCCTATCTAGTCAGTGTCTGTTCATCAGTCCTTCCCACCTCAAGGTTTCCTTGTGCCTGTCCCAGGCATGTTTAAAAAAAACCCACTGTGCTCACTCCCACTACCTCTTGTGGCAGACTATTCCATGTGTCCACCACCCTTTCTGTGAAGAAAAACGTTCTCACATTTCCTCTTAACCTACCCCCCTCCAATTTTGTATCATGCCCCCTCATTCTTGTATTCCTTCTATATTGGAAGATGTCTCCCCCTGCACCTTGTTTATGCCCTTGAGGTACTTGAATGTTTCTATCATGTTCCCCCTGCTCCCTCCTTTCCTCCAGTGAACACATATTGAGGTCCTTTAATCTCCCTCTTATGGTTTGTGGTGCAAGACCTGTACTATCTTGGTCATCGTTCTCTGGTCCGCCTCCACCCTGTCAATGTCCTTGCGAATGTGTGGCCTCCAGAATTGTCACGGTACTCTAGGTGAGGCCTCACTAGTGTTTACATAATAGCATCACCACATCTCACCTTCTGCTAGTGATACCTCTGTCTTTGCACTCCACTATGCCACTGGCCTTCCTTGCAGCCTTTGTGCTCTGTTTTGAGACCTTTAAGTCATCAGAAACAATAACCTACAGGTCCCTTTCTTCCTTGGTGATCGTCAGTACCCCCCCATCCTGTAGCTCTCACCAGGGTTCTCTCTTGCTAGGTGCATTATTTTGCACTTCTTTGCATTGAACCTCAGTTGCCACACCTCAGACAATTTTTCAAGCTTCCCCAGGCCCCTCCTCATTTTCTCCATACCTTCTGGAGTATCCACCCTGTTGCAGATTTTGGTGTCATCTGCAAACAGGCAGATGTTTCCTTCCAGCCCTCCCACAATGTCACTAATGAAGACGTTGAACAGGACTGGCCCAAGGACTGATCCCTGAGGAACCCTACTGGTCACCCCCCTCTCCCCAGATTGAATCCCATTTACCACCACCCTCTGCCTCCTATCCATTAGCCAGCTTCTAACCCAGTTTGCCACCTCATGCCCAGACTACCCATCTTGTTAACCAACCTTCTATGTGGGATGGTGTTGAAGGCTTTGCTGAAATCATAACATAAACATAACATTACATAGATACATTGATACTGATGGCAGATAAGGGCCTTTGGCCCACCTAGTCTGCCCAGTTGAGCATGTCATTTTGCCTCTTCAAGCTTCTCTTGAACTGGGTTGTCTCTTTTGTTTGTATGAGGGTGAATAAATTGGTTTAAAACATGTGTTGGGGTATAAGTAAGACGGTTAGGCAGTACTCCCCCTCAAGACTTCAGGATCTCCGTCCCTTTGAATTACCCCCACTTATGGGGGGAGGTTTATGCTAGATGTCGAAACCTCGGCATTATGAGATCAAAATGTAAAAAGATACAGGGATCCTGGAACTCCTGGGGGGGATAGGAGGGAAGATAGCGGATATGGGCAGTGAGGGCCAGGAGATGCCCTGGGGCGAAATGGGTACTGGAGCGAGGTCCTCCTTACCTAGTTCCCATACCCAAGGGCACTGACTTGGAGTGTGTCAGGCAGTAAGTGGGATCACCCTTGGATTTCTGTCCCTCTCGGGTGGTGTTAAGTAATGCCAGGTCGATTAGGAATAAGACTGCAGTGATTGCGGATCTTGTTTCCTCAGTTGACTTGGCTTGCATCACCGAGACCTGGTTAGATGGAAATTCTGATCCTGTGCTGGACGCCGCGATTCCGGCTGGGTTCTCAGTGATTCACGCCCGATAGTGGACCGGAGGGTTGGGGGGGGTTGCGGTCTGTTTTAGGCAAGATCTGGATCTCAGGGAAGTGCCAGTTGGTGACACCAACTCCTTTTAATGCATAGTGGGTGCAGGTGCAGACTACAGGACCCTTCTTATCTAACATCCACCAGGGGATGAGAGAAAGTTCCTGAAGGAGGTTGCGGACTTCATCACCGATATGGTACTGGAATCTCCCAGATGGTTAATTCTGGGGGATTTCAATTCTGGGTCGACAATGAACTCACACCATTTGGTCAAAACCTCCTCCAATTAATGGACTTATTGCGCCTGTCATGGGTAATTACCTCTGCAACCCATGGGGGTGGCATACATTAGACTTGGTGTTCCATCAGGGGATGGAGATATCTGATGTGGAGATGGAGCCAATTGGATGGTCTGACCATCACGCCCTGAGGTTTAGATTTGCAGCCCCCCAACATAGGCCTGACCCCAGAGAGTTAGTACAGTTCCGTCCCTTAAGAGGGGTTACCTCAGAAGGCCTAATGACGGAGCTGGACTTCTCAGATTTTCCAAGGGATAGCATGGATCCAGGGCCTTTGGTTTTAGCCTATAATAGGGCTGTGACTGAGGCCCCGGATGCCATTGCTACAATTTGTGTTTGTCCCCGTACTCTCCACTTAGGGGCTCCCTGGTTTGATGGGGAGGTCCGTGATTGGAAGAGGAAGGGATGAAGATTGGAAAGACACTTGCGAAAAACTCAACTGGAGGTGGATAGACTTGAATTGTTAGAACATTACAAATTCTACCAATCAGCAACTTCCCATAAGAAGGCAGAGTTCCTGTCCAGGGAAATTGCTGCAGCAAGGAATAGACCATCCCAGCTCTTCCGGACTGTGGACAGACTGTGCAATCCAGTCTGTCTCCAGACTGGTAGAGCATTATCACAGGTACAGTGTGAGCAGTTTGTGAAATTCTTTGCTAACAAGGTATCCACCATCAGGGATGAGATCCACCAGTGTCCTTCTATTGGACATTGCACTGATCAATTGGGTGGTACTAATGCCCAGTTGTACTGGTCTACCTTTAGACTACCAGCAGTAATAGATATAGTGAGGATTATCCAGACTCTGCAACCTACCTACTGTAAGTTGGACCCAGGCCCTACTCACCTGGTCGTGGGGTGTGTAGATGTTATAGGCCTAGTCCTGGCTGGGATAGTGGTGGTGTCGTTAGAGAGAGGGATCTTTCCAGATCTCTTAAAGGAGGCGGTAGTACGCCCCCTGTTGAAAAGGCCCTCTCTTGACCCCGACTGCCCAGCAAATTATAGACCAGTCTCTAACCTTCCTTTTGTAGGGAAGGTTATTGAGAAGGTGGTCGCTCTGCAACTGGAGGATCATTTGTCCAACCACAATATCTATGACCCTCTCCAATCCAGCTTCAGGAAAACGCATAGTACAGAGATGGCTCTTGTTCGGGTACTGAATGATCTCCTGATGGCAAGAGATCGGAGGACCTGTTCCATCTTGGTTCTCCTGGATCTCTCAGCAGCATTTGACACCGTGGATAATGGGGTATTGCTCGACTACCTGCAGTTTTTCTCTGGTCTGAGGGGAGCAGTCCACAGCTGGTTTCGATCTTTTTTGGAGGGCAGATCTCAGAGAGTGGTGTCTGGAATTTACACCTCGGCCCCTCATTGGCTGCCCTGTGGGATACCGTAGGGGTCGGTGCTGTCCCCTATGTTATTCGCGGTGTATATGCTTCCATTGGGGGACATTATAAGATGGTATGGGCTGAGTTTTCATTGTTATGCTGATGATTCTCAGCTCTACCTGTCTTTTATGCATGATCAGGAGTCGGATTCTATCACGATGTTTAACAACTGCCTCCTGGAGATTCAGGATTGGATGAGTGCTAGTTGGCTTAGGTTGAATTCAGGGAAAACTGAGGTGTTGGTTGTGGACCCTGGAGGGAGGACAACAGGGGCTTGGACTGGGAAACCCTCAGTTTACATCTTAGGTGGGCCCAACTGCCTCTGGCCAAGTACGTAACCTTGGCGTGATCTTTGACGAAAGCCTGACTATGAAGATGCAGGTGTTGGCCGTAGTCAAATCTGCCTTCTTTCATCTGAGGAACATTGCCTGGGTGAAACACTTGGTTCCACGGGAAGATCTTCCCATATTGGTCCACGCCTTTGTCACCAGCCGGTTTGATTACTGCAATGCCCTCTATCTAGGGCTGCCGGGGGTGGATATCCACCACTTGCAGCTTGTGCAGAATGTGACGGCCAGGTTGTTGATGGGAGTTTCACGATCTAGCCATATGACACCTGTGCTGCGTGATCTGCACTGATTGCCAGTACAGTGGTGGATCACCTTCAGGGTCACATTATTGACCTTTAAGGCACTACATGATTTGGGACCCCACTACCTGAAAGAGCTCTTGGTGCCTTACTGTCCTGCCCGTTCTCTTCGCTCCTCTGATGAGGGATTGCTAGAGATTCCCAGGGTACATCTAAAGATGTCTGGAGGTAGATCTTTTGCCTATATGGCACCAACCCTGTGGAATGCTCTACCTCATCAGATACGAGAATGCCTAACTGTTGAAAGTTTTAAAAAACAATTAAAAACTTTCCTTTTTGCCTTAGCATTTGCTGGTACATAATGAGTAAGTGTACTGTATGATTGTTTGATTTATTGTTTTGAAATGTGATTTTACTGATTTGACTTATTGTAAAAGTGCCTTGAGCTTGGGAAGGGCGCTTAATATAAATAAAATTTACTTACTTACTTCCCCCAACTGCTATGATCCCCTGATGCCTATCCCATGCATTCTTAAATTCTGTGATTATTTCAGCCCCAACCACCTTTTCTGGCAGGGCATTCCACTGGTCCACCACCCTTTCCATAAAGAAATACTTCCTCACTTTACCTCTGAACCTCTCTCCCTCCAATTTCATCCCTTGACTCCTAGTCCTAGAACATCTCTTCCTCTGAAAAATAGTGTTTTCCTGCACCTTGTTCCTCCCCATGAGGTACTTGCATTTCTCTATCATATCCCTCTCTCCCTCCTCTCCTCCAGGGAGTACATATTCAAGTCCTTCAGCCTGTCCTTGTAGGACTTGTGGTGCAAATCCTGTACCATCTTGATTGTCCTCCTCTGAACTGTCTTCACCCTGTCTATATCCTTACATAGATAAGGCCTCCAGAACTGGACACTGTGCTACAGGTGTGACCTCACTAATGTCTTTGTCTATGTCCACTCCAAGATATGCAGATAAATGGCATAGGATGGTGGAACGCATGTCGGAGAATGCCCAAGCAATATGAAATAGGTGAGTAGTAACTACTATGGAGAGCGGCATACAAGGTGGGCTTAGATACTACTATATAAAACACTAGATAACTGATGATGCAAGAAAAGACAGCAGATCAGAATACAAGATGAACAATACAGGGCATACAGTAGGGCACTTAAAAGATACGGAAACAGTTTCCTGTCACCATTAAGAAACTGTGGCCTGTGATTCTAAAAACAGAAACAAAGCCACTACAACATAAAAATGTGGGTACGGAATAAAGGTGGTTTGGGGTACAGCTGCAAATGGAAAGGGGGAAAAGGTCACGGTCAGAGTGGTGTACAGACCACTGAACCAGCAGAAAGGGGACAGTGACCTGGGGGAGGAGATCAAGAAGACATCAGCCAAAGGAGAAGTGGTGCTTGTGGGAGACCTTAATATGCCAGATGTGGTCTGGGAAATCGCAGCAGTCAGCCGTGCAATATACCCTAATCTACATAGCAACAGCCTAATTAAGAAAAACAAATAAACCCTTTTCCATTAAAATTAAAACTGTTCCTACTTTTTAAACGCAATAGCCCACAACAGGCTATAGGTTTTTCCAAAACAAAATACACTTCCCAGAATGATTGAAAGGCATTCGGTCTTAGTTACCAAACTCACGTATTCTACCTAGCAACAGCCTCACTATGGGAAATAATTTTTTTTCCATTAAAAACGTTTTTTTTTTTAATCATATCATGTTTTTTCCACCTTTCCTATGCATTAATGGTGGGGCATCCAGCCAGCCGGCTTGTCCCGCCAGGAGGGCAGCAGGATCACTCACATGATGGTGGGGTCGGTATGGCCATTCCCAGACCTGCTGGAAGGCCCCCCTTTTCCTGCTTGAGATACCCCTGCCTATGCATCCTAGTATCCTTTTTGCTTTATCTGCCGCCTTGTCGCACTGACTCCCAACCTTTAGGTCATCAGAGATTATGACCTCTAGATTCTTTTTCTGCTTGGAGCATGCTATATCCCCCCACCCAGCTGATATGTTCTTCCAGGGTTTTTGCACCTCATATGCATTATTCTTCACTTTTATGCGTTAAATCTCAACTGACATACCCATGACCAGTCCTCAAGCTTCTGCAGGTCTCTTCTCATTCTATCCACTCTCTCCAGCAAGTCCGCTCTATTACAGAGCTTTGTGTCATCAGCAAGCAGGGAAATTCTCCCTTCTATGTTATCCATAATGTCACTTTTTCCTCTCTAGGAAAAGCAACCATATGGTATCAAAAGTATCTTTCTTATCTAGTATCTAATGACTTATTCTCTCATTGTTTGCAGTCCCACCCTTATATTTGAGCCATTCAGCTGTATTAGGCATCTTATCCATCTTCCATTGTCATAAAAGTAACCTTTCTACTCCCAGTGATGCTGCTTGGCATGGAATAGTAATTGGCAATGACTTATGTTTATGTTTGCCAGAAGAATAACAAGAGTGTACAGTGCTGATGTTTTAGGTATCAACATTTGTGTAATATTTAAGCATATAGAATGCATTTCAGTCCATAGATCTTGGATTTTGGGACAGTCCCATACTAGCTGAGATAAATTAGCATGCATTTGATTATACCTCCAGCATGGTCTTCCCATCAACAATTCTATTTCTTCTAGTTTCTAAATTTCTATTTAGTACATGGAAAGGGTCGGAAGGGAATTGCAGCTGACTCCTATCTAATGGCAGCTCACATTTGTTATATGGTTAAAGTACCAGGGCACTACTACCCCCCCTCCCAATTTTGCTGTATCAAAGCCTGCACTTTTTTCAAATTAACTCCAGTGTTCTTACTTTTCATACTTTTTGAAGGGGCTCTTGGTCCTCATCACCCAGCTGAATCATAATTAAGCCTGACTACTTCAGCAAAGTGACCACCTCCATCGGTCAGGTAAAAAACATCACATTTAAACTTGCCTTAACAGAGCTGAGGTCTCCTTGCTTCCTCTATATTTTTGAAGAGACCACTTTCCTGGCTTCATTACTTATGGTGTGCTCTGACCAATGAAGGGCTCACAGGTGTTTAATAGGGAGCTTAGCAATTAGAAGAAGGCCACAATTCTCCTACATTCAAATCAGTACAAAAGGTTTGCAAGTTCAACCCCTTTATTTACAATACAATTTAGTAAAATTAATGGGGTGGCTCCTGGTGTGTGACTGAACAGAAACATATGGTTAAAGTACTAGAGCACTAACTCCCCCAAATTTGTCCTAAATTTAATTATTTAATTATTTAAAGTTACCCAAAGTAGCTATTTACAGATCATTTCTTTTTTTTTTTTTTATTCTATCTTTTTAGCATTTATCTTAAATTGCTTCTTACTACATAGTAAAGGACTGGAACAGGTTTGCAGCTGATCCTGATCTAGGGGTAGCTCACATTTGTCTTAAATTTAGTTATTTAAGATTACCAATGTAGCTATTTTTGGATAACTTATTTCTATTTTTTACATTTTCTAGCATTTATCCAACATTGATAGTTAATACACAGTTAAGGTATGGAAGGGGAATGCAGCTAATCCCTATCTAGGGTCAGCTCACATTTGTACTGAGCATTAGGGAAACAGGAGGGGGAATCTGAAATGAGGGAACTTCAGAACTGCTGTAAGAATCCCTAATTAGGTTACTTATGAAGATCTATATCTAAGGGTTAGGAGAAGTTGGGGCAGAGAGGGTATGGGGAAATAGGAATATGTACAAGTATCAGGATAGTGGGAGTAGAGTGGTAGGTTGCAGTAACTGTGGAGCAGCAGTCTTTCTGGGGACAATGTGGAGTATAGGGAGTTGTCCAGTGTGTGGGAACCTGGATCAGCTAAGGGCAGAAGTAAAACAGTTTGGATGGGAGCTGGGGAGAATGGAGTGGAGGGACTGCGAATCAGGGCAGTTGAGAGAAAGGTATAGGGGAAGTACACAGGGGAGTGATGATATCTGGCAGGAGAGGGGAGCATGGAGGATCACCTGGAATATGGGGCCACATCTTCCTCAGAAGGCCAGGGAGCCCAGAGAGGGTGAATGGCAAGTGGTAGGGGGGAAAAGTGGAACTGCAAGGGTAGCAGTAGGAAGGGGATCTTTCGAGGGGGTGCTTTTGACGAATAGATTTGACCAACTGTCTGGAAAGGGGGAGGGGCAACAGGAGGTGCAGTAGGAGTTCAGGTTAAAACAACAAGGTTGGAGATTGAAAGACAGGAGATGAAAGGTGAGACTCTGCAGAGTAGTCAAGGTGGGCTGAGAAAACGTAAAACTGACTAAGTGGAAATGAAGGTGAGGTGGAGGGAGAGGATTGGGTAGAAGGAAGCAAGAGGAAAGTGGAGGCAGGCATAGATAGCCAGAAGGGGACTGATAAACAAGGGAATGGTGACATAGTTGAAAGGAAAAGCAGAAGCCATGGTGGGGCATTGTCCAGAGCGGAGGAGGGCAAGTAAGTGAAGGAGCAGCTAATAGGGCAGTCAAGGAGGAAGGAGGGTAGACATAAATGAAGGGAATGGAAAGTTGGTAATCCGGGGGGCTCCATAATTAAGGGAATTCGCTGGGGATTGAAGGGGTACCAGAATGCAAGAAGGAAGGTGATCTGCATGCCTGGGATTATAGCAGGGAAGGTGTGCCCAAAAATAGGGGAAATGGTAAGGGAGGTTGGGGGGAACCAAATGTAGTTATACACCTAGGTATCAATGTTGTAGCTGGGGATGATGTGGAGGTAGTACAGGGTAGATTCAGAGCATTGGGAGCATCTGCAGGGACATAGCAAAATCACTGGCATTCTCAGAAATGTTACCAATGCTAAGCGTCAGCACAGTTCAGAAGAAAGGGGTAGATGATTTCAATGTCATGTTGAGGAGATGACGCAAAGATGAAGGGCTTGTCTGTATTGGAGACTGGGAGGACACCTGCTCAAATAAATCACTTTACATACCAGACAGACTACACCTCAGTAGGGAGGGTTTGAGGGTACTCAAGAGATAAACTGGGGGATTACTTACTGTAACATATAAACTAAATTTAAACTACTGGGGGGAGGGACAGACCCAAAGACTCTGAGAAGAAGAGGACAATAGTCCTACCCCCATTACAGTAGAAGGGGGTTTGGAGGGTGGAGTGGGAACAAAGCATTCAGAACTGGGAGGACAAAGGAATAACACAGAGAGCAGAAAGGGGAAAGGAGAATGTAGGGAAAAGAAAGAAGGCTCAGATTCTAGGTGGAGGGTGGTGTCCCCGAGTGTGAGAAGTCTTGTTAACAAAATGGATGAGCAGCAGGTTCTGGTAACATAAGGAGGGGTAGACATTGTAGCAGTCACTGAGACTTGAGCCAGATCTGACAATGACTGGGACCTCTTGATCCCTGGGTATAATGAAAGGGGAAGGGGTGGCAGTTTACATTAGAGAAGGTATAATATGTATGAGGGCACAGTCAGATGAAGGGAAGACGAAAGTAATGTGGGTTCAGTTACTGTCCAATAGAGGATGGAAGATGAGGTTGTGGGTGATTTACAGCCCACTCAAACAAGAAGAGGAATGGGACAGAGAATTAACCTTGCACGTATTGAATGCTGCAGGAAAGGGTAAAGTGGTAATAGTGGGAGAATTCAACCTGCCCAAGATAGCCTGGAGTGTATTTACCATGATATGTGCCAGGAGTTAAGAGATCCTTGAAGCACTGCAGGATGGTTTCCTGACAAAAGGAGTCATGGAAGCTAACTGCAAGGGAGCTATCCTTGATTTAGTGCTCACAAATGGGGTGCATGTACAAGACACAATGGTCAAGGAGACACTGGGTAGAAGTGATCATAGTACAGTGTGGTTCCAGCTAGATACGGGCAGGGAGAACATCCCACTAAGACTAAAGTCCCTGGGCTTGATTTTCAAATGACGAACTATGATGCAAGGTGCCTGCACCAAAGGCATATGACACAAGTAACCCCCTTGCGTCATAGTTTGTGCATTCCTGATTTTCTAACTCCAGCTGTAAAGAAATTGGGATGCTGTGCAGCAAAGCCCACCTGTGCCACCCTTGTGGCAAAAGCACCTGTGTGATAGGTCACAAGGGTGGGTGCACCATGATGGGGTGGCAGCATCCTCTTATTTGGGATTCTATAAGACCCGCCATAACTGCAACAGGGTGCTCACATTAGACCAGCCAAGAGGTGGTCTAAGGGCCCTGCACCACTGCTTGGCAGGGCGGTGAGTGAGCTGTGGGGCTGGGAAGGTGGGGAACAGGGGCTGCTGGGGCAGTAAAGTTGCCAAGGGCATGGGGGGCAAGGTAGAATTTACAGGGAGTGGAGGAGGCACCTGGCAGAGGTACCACGTGGCATATCTGACAGCCAAAGGGACCAGGTGGGGGGGTTGGCATGGCAATAGTATTGTGGCATGGATCCAGGTGGAAGCAACCCTGGCACCTGCCCCAGAGAACCCACAGTCCTGTGGGGCAGGTGCTAGGGCTACTTCCACCTGGAGCCATGTCATAATAGTATTGTCATGCCAATCCCCCGTCCCCAGTCCCCTCGGCTGAAAGATACGCTATATGGCACCTCTGCCAGGTGCCTTCTCTGCTCCCTATAACTGCCCCCATTCCCCCTCATGCCCTATGGCATCCTCACTGCCTCAGCAGCCCCCATTCCCCACCTTCCAGTCAGAGTTCGCCCCCCACCTCCACAGGTCGTGTAGGCTTGCGGTGTGGGGGAGGGGGGTTGATGGATCCCTCTGTCAGACTCCACAGGTGCTCCCAATGTTCAGTACAGCCATGCAGCTGCAGCAACTCCTGGGTCTTTAGCATAGTGACCCCTAATTTTACAAAATTGGGTGCAGGGTCCCTAATGCACCTGGGGTTCATCACAGCCCTAGATCACTGCAAATTTCGGTGATCTAAGGGCTATTTGAAAATTGAACCCCTGGACTTTAGGAGGGCTGACATTAGGAAGATGGGTGATTTGTCAAGGATGCATCTAACAAGCATCAGGGCAGATATGGGGGTGGACCAAAAGTGGTCCATCATTAAATAGGGAATAACTCTGCAACAGAGGCGTGCATGAGGCACTGAAGGAAAACTCAAGGGTCAGAGCACCCAGTGATTTAGTGCTGAGTTCATCCAGTCAGTGAGGGACAAGAGATTAGCCTATAGAAAATTCAAGAAAACCAAGAGGGATGAGGACCAGGGGAATTATCTAAAGATGGCTAGTGAGGCAAGTAAATCAGTCAAGTGGGCTAAGTTTCAGAAAGAACTGCAATTACTGTAACATAGGAAATTAAGAAGGGAGAGAAACCTTTTTTTTTCTATACATAAGTGAGAAAAGAGACAAGAAGAACAGAACTGTGAAGCTTTGAAAAGGGAATGGGTGGGTGGAGGGGAATGGGGAGAAAGCAGAGTTACTGACTGAATACTTCTGTTCTGTCTGCACCATGCAGAAAAATGGACTGGTGCCAACAGGGGGAGAAGAAGACCAGGAGGTGAAGGAAGTATGGAGGTGGTAATAAAGGAGGGAATAGTGAGGAAAGAGCTGCTGGCATTAAAGGCAGACAAATCTCCAGGACCAGATGAAATATACCCAAGGGTGCTGAGGGAACTGTCAGAGGAACTTGTTGGAGTCACTAACAAGCCTATTCAGTGGTTCACTTGAGTTATGAATGGTACCACAAGACTGGAGAATGGCACATGTGGTGCCCCTCCACAAGAGAGGTTCTAAAGATGACGTAGGGAATTACAGATTGGACAGTTTGACTTCAATCATGTGCAAACTCTTGGAGACTGTACTTAAGGAAATGTTGGTTAAATGTCTAGAGAAACAGGGTCTTCATGATGTTAGCACAGGTTTACAGCAGGAAGGGCATGTCATATGAATCTGATTAAATTCTTTGACTGAGTCACCAAAACAGTGAATAAGGGTCAATCAGAAGACATCCTTAACCTGGATTTCAGCAAAGCATTTGACTCTGTACCGTACAAGAGGCTGATCAGAAAGTTGGGCTGATCTAGGTGTTGGGAAGAAGATGACCAGATAGGTGGGGGTCTATGTGATAACGGCGAATGCCTAAAGGCAATTACCGTTATCACTCAGTCAGAGTGCCGAAAACATTTATGGCACTCTGACAACTCTGGTGTCTCAGGACAATGGTGCCAGGACACTATTGTACTGCTTTCTGTGGGGGTCCTGCACCCCCCCCACACACCCCCCACACCATCCTACTTAAGGATTCTCAACTCTGTGGGGTGCATGTCGGGGGGAGCTGAAAGCAGGTAAAAAAAAAAGGTTTGGGCTGGGCGCAATATAATTGCAACAGCGCCTGGACCCGAACCCGGTACCTCTCCCACCACATCCACTCACCAACCATCGACGCCAAGACACAGTTCGGCCAGCCACTGCAGCACCACCCCCTACAACCTCTCCACCCTCTTCCAGCCCACACTCGCCGTGCTCACTCCCACCCCCCCACACGGTACGCGACAGCGACATCCTGTCACCTGATTCACCCACAGCCTCATCCAGTCGCCCAACCCTCCCCATAGCCGTGAGAGATTGCTCTGGGAAGGAGTTACCCTAACAGACAGCACCCTTCCCCATGCACCCACCTCACGGGTTACCAATAGGTTGAAGATTGGCTAGGAAACAGAACCCAGAGGGTACTGAAAGGGGGTTAATTATCTGACACTAGGGAGGTCACTAGTTGGGTCCCGCAGGGCTAAGTGCTACGGCCAGTGTTGTTCAATGTCTTTATTAATGATATTGGGGATAGTATTAAGGGCAAAATGTGCATTTTTGCAGATGACACCAAGCTTGGTGGGAGGGTGGACTCGACTGAAGGGATATAGGACCTGAGGAAGGATCTGAATAAGCTTGAGAAGTGGTCAGGGATAAGGCAACTTGGATTCAATGCCATAAAATGCAATGTTATTTACATTGGAGCCAAGAATCCACAGATAGAGGACTATCTGGGAGGGATACGGTTATCTGGAACAGATGAGGAAAAGGATCTGGGTGTGATGATCACTAGCAACCTAAAGCACTCCACGCAGTGCATAAGAGCAGCAGCAAAGACAAATAGGATGTTGGGATTGCTAGGGGGTTCAGTAGTAGGCAAAAATTAGTTATACTGCCCTTGTTTAGATCACTGATGAGACCACATCTGGAGCATGGAGCACAATACTGGTGCCCACACCTTAAAAAATATATTAACCTGCTGGAGAAGGCACAGAGAAGGGCACCAAAGATGACTGTGGGTCAGCAAGGGAAAATATATGAGTAGAGGCAGACCTGAACATATACTTCCTGGAGGAGAGGAGGGACAGAGGGACATGATTGAGACTTTCAAATACTTGAAAGGCATAAACAGAGTGAAGAAGGAGGGTCTCTTTAGGCTAAGTGGCAACCATAAGACGAGGGGTCACTGTCTCAAACTGGATGGGGAAGATTTAGAAGGGAATCTAAAAAGCAGTTCTCCACCAAGAGAGTGGTGGACAGTTGGAATGCACTGCCAAAAGAGGTGGTCTTATTAGCAATGGTGGACAGCTTCAGAACAGGGTGAGATAGACATACGTGGATAGTAATATTCAAGGGAGGGGTTGATGGAAAGGATGGGAGGGCTCAGGGTCAGTAGCCAAAGATGTGAACCTTACCATATGATCAGACTAGATAGACATATGGGCTTTATTCTGCTGGCATCTGTTCATATGTTTGTAGTTTAAGGGGGGTATGATAAAGTGATGCAGAATTCTGTACTGCATTAGTTTACTCTGTGCTTCTCTACTGCTGTTTGTTGCATTCTTCCATGATGTCTCCCATTGTTCTATTGTCATTTTTATATCCATTTCTTTTTGCCATCTAGTTTTGGTTATTTTAGTAAGGCAATTGTCATATTCCATTATTTTATAGACTACACTAGCTCCTTTTCACACTGTTGCAAATTTAGACACCTGGTCCCAACTATGTTTTTTAGGGATGGACATGTCGTCTTGTAAAACCTGTTTCTTAAGAATATCACTCAGCTGTAAGTAAAGGCAAAATTTAAATGTGGGCATTCTGTAGTCCCTTCTCAAGTGTTCAAAGGAATGTAAAATTTATGTTCTCATGTCAGTTATATCTCCCAGCCTGCTTATACCTAATTATCTGGGTTCTATGTGATAATGGCGAAAGCCTAAAGGCGATTGCCATTATTACGCAGTCAGAGTGCCGATAACATTCTCGGCACTCTGACATCCAACACACAGGACAATGGCGTCAGGGACATAAATGTCAATGCTTTCTGCATACTACACACACATGGGTGCCTCGCCCCCACTAAAGGATTCTCAACTCCAGGGTGGCGATGTCAGGGGGGTGAAAACTTGTAAAATTAAAGGTTCAGGCTGGGTGCAATAAAATCACACCAGCGCCTGGACCCAAATTCAGTACCTCACCACTCCAACCACATGCCAACCCCTGATGCCATGATGCAGCTTGGCCACCCCTTACAGCTCCTCCACCCCTTCCCAGCCCACGCTCGCCATGCTCGCTCCCCTCACCACGTACATATAGCGACATCCTGTCACCCATTTCACCCACCCCACATCCAGTCGCCCTACCTTCCCATCACCATGAGGGATTTTGTGGGGAATGACTCGTCATTACGGATGGCGCCCTTCCCCATGTGGCCTCCTCACGGGATACCAGTTTTCCCCGTCCTATGTCTGGGATGTGATTTTTGTTGTTTGCAAGTATTATGTTCCCCCATAGTGGGGATAATTCCCATGGTTTCCCATTTGAGTTGTTGTTTCGAGTAATTGTTTCCATTGCCTTAACTGACCTCGGTATACAAGGATTGTTCTTTCACGTAGGATCATTGTAGTGTCTTCATCATCAACACAGTTCAAACAAAACAGTTGTGAATAAACCAAATGGAAAAAAAAAATTATTTTTGAGTAATTCCCATGTGTAATTTTACAGTTAGTATAGTATGAGAATTAGGTACATGCACATTGTAATGAAGTCCTTCTAATTAATCAAGAATCTGGGTGCTGCAATGTGCCTTATCACCTCCTAAGCCTGCTAAACAATACTGGCCCTGTACGCTGTAGAACTACAGTATCTGCCATACAAACGGTCCCTATGGCATTGTGTCTTTAGCTCTTACTGCATTAGATAGCAACTGTATGGCCTCTGTCACTCCAGAACCTCCTGTAGTAACCACCAAGCTCATACATATTATATCCCCTGGTAACGTGGTCTTCCACAGTGGTACAGAGTTGGAGCTTTTGGTGGTACAGCTACTAAAGGTGTCTGGATGAGGTACCTAGAGGCTTGTGGAGTGTCTTAACAGAAGAAGGAACTGGGCCTGCCTGAAAGAGGGAGGTGCCAGGGTCAGAAAAGAGGGTGGCCACAGTGTTGCTGCTTGCACATGCCATGCTTTTCACAGGAACCTCAAGCATTGGGCAGCTATGGGGGGGGGGCATGTACTTTTAAAACTTAGATTTGACAAGTTCTTTAAAAAAGAAATGGTGACAGGGTATTCCAACTGAGCTGGTGAGGAAAAGAACATGATGGACCGGTGTTAGTGCCCCCTTAACTTACAAACGGCAATATATACTGTGGGTGCAATTCACCAAGATAATCTTTATTAAAAACTCTTGCTGAGAGGAAATCTGGAGTTAGCGCTCTCTTCAGGTAATCACTCAGCAATCATACGGCCTACACACCACCACCACCCATTAGCAGCCTCAGTCTGTCTGCACTATGAGGCTTCCTTATCCCCCTTTCATGTGCCGTCAGTGAAGTGAAACCCCTACATCAATGGCAATATGGGTGCTGCAACCCGATTGACAATCATTCCATCGATCAGGATTTTACAGTGCCAGCTGCCTTACCACCCGAGGGGTATTGTGCTGTTCCCCCTCAATCCTCCGGCCTGAAGGTGATTATATTATTTGTTGGGGGTATGGGGGCAAAGGGAAGTGCCCTGGTGCTTTGCTGCGATCGCAGTCAGGCGGCAGAATTGCCAGGTAACATGGTCGCTGTCAGCAATATCTTGTCATTGTAGTGTTGGTCGACAAGATTGCTGTCAAACCGACATGATGGAATCTCCCCCTTTCCCACACCAGGACAACAAGTGGTTATGTGGGATTCTTCTACTACTAGAGCAATGTCTTGGTACCCAAGGTTGAATCATGGTAGATATGATGTCTGTGGCAGCCAGGATCTTGTGTTGGTGCACTTAAATGAGATATTTCAATCCACTCCCAAGTAACTTTTCAAAAACAATAGCCAAATTGGTAAACCCCAAAACTGTAATTTCACACAGTGGCCAATAGCAGATGCAAAATCCAAATCACAGGTATACTGTACTTTGCAGGTGCAGCCTGAATACTTATGATCTCTGACACACAGTCCTCAGCGATCATGACCATACAGGAGCTGGATTAGTTTCCTCTGGTGATGTTGTGGCAAAGATACTGTCCAACTCACTTTTAGTGACAATGCAGTAAATTGTTGCACTTGCAGCATTGGAAAAAAACATCAACAGAGCCTATACAGTGGACCATTGACACTGTTGGTCACATTGCCAAGATGGAAGAGCCTGTGTCACTCTTCTCTTGCCAAGTGTGTACTCACGTTGCTCATTGTGCAGATCACTTGGACTGCAGTTTTACGATATGGATCCCTGACTGACTCTCCTAAAAGGGGTACACTATCTGCTTTAAAAAGTCCATTCATTTGCTAAAGGGCTGCTGATCAATACTTTTGTTCTGCAAACAGCTATCACCTTTGCATGGGAACATCATGGGTAGTAAAAGCAGTAGCACTGGCCTATAGCAACAGTCATTTCCCACTCAAACACTGCAAATGACTAGTGAAGCTCCTGCTGACTTGCCACACAAACTCTGAGTACTTGTTTTGTTGCAGATTACTCAGGCTGATGGCCTGTCTCAATTCTTGTGTCTCGAATGGCAGGTGCTGCTGGTCCTGATCATTTCAATTGAAACAACAAGGTTCACTGACTCACCAGTAACAGTGACATGGCAAACTGAGTGGCCAGCACTCAGACGTCAATCCCATAGCAGAGGCACGCATGACTCAAGAGCTTTGATGCCATCTCTCCAGTTCTCGATCTCCAGCTCAACTAGAACTCACTCTGATGCTGTCTTTTTGCTCTCACACAGTTGCAACATGTCTCTCTGTCAATGGCTGTGTAGACACCTTTTATGTACATCTTGTTCCTATCACTCATTCACTGCCCAGTACTGTAAATCAGACTTTCAGCTAGCCAGTAGAAGTGTCCTCAATACCAGACTGAATGGTTGTTTTTTACATTTTGGTCACAAGGACACTGTTACATTCAGGTCAGTTAGACTCAGCTCCTACTGGAGAATAAGCCTCTGCCATTCATCCATTTTCAGACCCTTCTGATTGTGTCAAGAGGTGATGTACGTCGTGATGGAATTTATGTCCTCAGCACAGTTTCCTGAAATTTTGCTTGATACTTGGTGGGATCACATGGTATACCATGTACAGGGCAACCATGATTGAGCACTTACAAAAAGGGTGACTCAATCACAGCAACTGTGTACAGGGCAACCTGCCAGGGTAGCGAGCGGATACCGGGGTGGATGAGGTAGGGTGAACGGATGTACGCATGTATACCTGTGCACGGGGGGGGGTGGAAGGTATGTGGAAGGGGGTGTGGTGGGCAGCAGTCAAGCTGGACCACTAGCATGGTGGGATGGGTGGTTGTTTGGAAGGTGCAGCGTTTGGGTCTGGTGCGGCATATTGTTTTTTTTTCGGGCAGGCAGCTTTGTATTTTTCCAAGTTTTTCACCCCTCCCGAAATGCACCCCCCTGGAGTTGAGAATCCATTAGTAGAGGGAGGGGATGCACATTAAAAAAAAACACCCATAGGTCTCGGGCATCCTTTTCATCCTCGCTGTGAGTGTGTATTGCCGAAATTCATTTTCTGTGATGTACACGCACCATAACGGCGATCACTATTCCACGATTGCCGTTATGACATGGAACCGGATCACATAGAGGATAATGGATGGAAAACAGTGAAAAATAATAATGTTGTTCACCCAGAGAGGTTGTCATGACAACTATGTAAACCTCGAAAGCGACGCTCGAGAGGTTTTCGGTTGTCATACAACCTCGAGAAGTGAACAACTGTTATTGTTTACTGTTGCCCATCCATTATATTGTATAGTGTATGGGGCAACAGTAAAATTGGCAGCTGCTCACTTAGCCTTGCAGCGCAGTTTTCTCACTTTGTCACCCGTCACCTGCCCATCCCCCATCTGGAGAAGCTCCACTTCATCTCGGCCCCCTCAATCCCCCACCCGCTCTCACATAAACATTTTTTTATTTTTAAAACATGGCCCCTCACTTTCAGATAAACATTTTTTTAAAATAAAATGTGGCTGCTGCCCTTACTTACAAAGATTTGCTTTGTGCGGTTCTACTCTGGTGCCAGCATTCACTGCAATGGCCATTTCCCAGAGTACAGTGCATTGAAAGATCTGCACATGCGCATTGTCGACCAATCCTGTTGTATCATTGATATGATGTACTCAGGATGATACAACAGCATCCTGATATCACATTGATGGTACAACAACCATGTGCATTGATGGAAAATGGCATACAATAAGGCTCTCCCACACACTATAATCCCATTTTATGTATTTATTTAACATATCATAGGAATTACAACCCTTTGAGTCATAGACTCATTTACAAAGGCTCCGCATCAAACATAATCATACATACAATGAGATAGTACAGGAGTGAGACATCCCAGTTTAAACAAGGTATTTACTTATAATAGCCAGGGTGGCTGTTGACCTATACATGTAGTAGTTAGGGTATTGATGTAAATACAAGTGGTACAGTTACAGAGTAAGTGCAGCCTCTGGGGCATTGTCATATTGCAGAAACAGTGATCAGTAATGAAGATGTCCTACACAGTTGATCCTATACAGTTGGTTGCTATGTTAATGAGGACCAGCCTAGGGCAGCTCTGTGAGGGCTAGTTAGGAGGATTAGCAATTACACTGGCAATGGCGCAAAGACAGAACGCATTTTTTTAGGGTGGTCTTAAAGTGCCCTAATTTGGGAATGGAGGTTATGGCTGGGGGGTTCATTGTACCAAACAGGGGCTCTATAAGGGAATGATCGCTGAGCTAGGGAGGTTCTGACCCTGGGCATGGTCTACAGGTGTTTGCTGGCAGAATGAGTAGCTGCAGAGGGGGAGCATGAGAATAGGGAGGCCGAGACCCCCAGTGGGGTCAACCCTAGGTGGAATTTTTTGGTGAGGAGACAGGTTTGGTATTGTAGTCTTTCCTCCAGGGTGAGAATGTTGGTGAGGACATAGAGGTGCAAGTATGGGAGCGTTTGTCTGTTCCTAGGAGGAGTTGGCACACTTTATTAATAGTTATATGAATTTTGTTTAGGGTGGTGTTGTCTGCGGCTGAGTAGATGGGGAGCTCATAGTCAACGAGAGAGAGGACAGAAGAGGTGACAGCCAGATTGAGAGCCTCTGGTGTCAGGCAGTACTTGTGCCGGTATAGAAGGCCGATGCGGGAATTAATGGCTGAGGATAGGATGTGAATGTGGGCATGGAAGGACAGGGAGGTGTCAAATGTAAGGCCGAGGTATTTATAGGTATGTACTTGTTCCAGAGGGAGGTGAGCATGGGAGAGGATTTACTTAGGCTGTCTTCTTTATGCTGCATTTATCTGCCCACTATATATTTATCTATGGTGATTGATCAAGTACTAAGCACGAGCAGAAGTATGGCTGACTTCATGTCCTCTTTTCAAATTAATTATCTCTGGAGAGGCATCAGTTTTTCTGTACCCTGCCTACAGATAGCCCAGCCCACAGTCTCGGAGTCCAAGGGCACGCTGCACAGCAGAGCACAGTCAGAACTAAATCTTTTTCTTCTATGATCAGATCCTAACACTCCAGGAGGTTACACTAGTTATAACATTGATAGAAAAAATGTGAATGTTGATTGGTCTAGAGATAGTTTGAGCCATGATGTTACCTCAGTGTAACACCATGTCATGAAACTAATCTAAAGAAAAACCTACATAAAAATCTGTTTGAAATTCTGCAAGGTCCATTTGTGTATGATAGCAGATTTTTACATGTCATTTATTTAACTATTTTGGGTAGCAGACAGGGAGCAGTTTCTAAATTTCTGGGGCAGTTGAAGGCACTCAACTGCACCTCACACCTCACAACATGAGGTGTAATGTTATCCTAGAACAAAACTCCCTATGTCATACCTTTTTGCTTAATGGAATGGGGCAGGGGCACAGAATTGTTTTCCTGTGAAGTGGGTATATAAGAAATGTTTCATTGATTCAAAACCAGTAAGCATAAATATTGTAGGCATGTCAATAAAATGCATATAAGAGATAACACATGACAGGGTGTGTGGTTATAAGTGAATAATGCATGCCTTGGGTGTATGTTGGGAATGAGGGCTGAGTGCCGCAACTACCCAAGAAGTGCATTATTCCTCTATGACTGTACACCCTGGACTATGTTATACTATTTATAAAATGGGCTTCTGTTTGGTACAAAAATATGTAGTTCAGGTGAGGCATGCAGTTGTAAGAGAATAATCAATGGCCATGTGACATGTTTCAACCAATGAGATTACAGGATTGTCATGGTCAATTTTCTAACAGAGATAAAACAAACAGATAATTGGTACATCTAAACACCTGCTGGGCCAGACATAACATCTGGTACTCTGTTAATTCATGTGTCCCTCACTGCTAGCTAAAATACCACAAGATAAATCGAAATTCCCTTCCTTAATTTGTGCTTTTGGAACTAGACAGGGGGAAAGTTGTTAATGTAGGTTCCTCATGAGAAGATTGTTTTGAAGTTAAGGAAATCTGAAATTACAGCTAACATAAGCTGGGATCTCCAGAGGTCAGTAGCTACTGGGACCACTACTGTTGAATATTTTTACATATGACCTGACTCAGGAGTTTCAAGTATAGTAATTCAATTTAAAACACACAAAGAGGATCACAGATTCTAAGGAAGAGGGAGACAATCTGAAAGGAGCCTAACTGCTCTTCCAGGAGTGGTTATACAAGTGGAAAGAAACATTTCATGACAAAAAGTGTCTGGATAGATTCCAGACACAGACTCATAAAACTTTTCGACGCGATTACAGCACCACATGTTGCCACATCATGTGGTTACTAATGTACAAGGTTAACGGATAAAAATGTAAATCATACCCTGTGTAATTTGAAGTACTGTAGTTGTACTAACCAAAGTAACTATGGAGGGGGGGCTGTCCCCCAATTGTAACAATGTTGAAAGTGGTTAAGGGGCATTCAGTGGGCCTTGTCCCTCGATAAACAAATGCCGGCATTCACTTGCACTTGAACCACTGTTAGAAAAACACACACCAAGAACTGGAATGACAAATGTGAATGAATTTCATAAATGAGAGTTACTACAAAATCTCACCCACCATTTTCCTATCAGTCAGGACCAAGAAATTAAAACTGGGATATTAGAATAGTAAAATGTTTGCAGTAATGGGCCATACAAAGACATGAGGTCATCACTGATGGGAAGCTGAAACTGTCCCAACAATTTGCAATGGTGGCAGGTAAGGCATATCAGATGGTGTGCTGCATTCATAAGGAGTTGCACCAAAGGCCCAGTGGTAGCATGTCTCAGGTTCAGGAATGGGCCAGGGTTCTGCTCTGTCAAAGCCTCTGGTTAGGGAGGTGAAATACTGAATGTGTGGTACAGGAGTTGTAGCCCAGCATTTTTAGCACTAGTAACCTGCAGCGTAAAAAATAAAAGTTTGGTTCTGCACTTTGTTTTACGGGCTCCAGATACCTTGTTATAAATACACTGGACTGACAGTATAGCCTAGAGGTTAACGTAATGAGCTACAAATGAGCTTGGAACATCCAGCAGATCTGGCTTAATTCCCACAACCTCCACCTGCATGCTGCATGACTATGATCAAGTCACGTAAACTCCCCAGTGCTCATGAGTCACCCCTGAAAACAGCAATTGTGTCTAATGGGCTTTACTCAGTTACCAAAGAATTAATATATCTCCTTTAGTGGATTGCGTGATTGCCTGCTCATTTCCCTTATTTACTGCTGTTGTCAAGTAAGAGCACCATGCTTTTTGATAGCGTCCCACTTCCTTTACTTTGGATCCTATCACCTAGTATCCAGTTGGATACCAACTATTCAATGTGACTATCCGGGACCTGAAGCAAGCATTTGATCTCGAATCCCATTATCTAAACAGTCACCAGGGGCCATGGGTGGAGGATGGGGGAATTCAAAAGGGATGTTAGGAAGTACATCTTTTACGAAGAGTGTGATGAACACCTGGAATAGTTTACAAAAGCTGGTGGTAAAAGCCAGCTCAGTGACCAGTTTCAAATGTGGATAGGATAGGCACATTGGGACAATAAGACCTAAGGGAAGGGAGATGATGGGAAGCTGTGGGAGGGGGGCAATAGGGAACTAGAAGGGCAAGAAGCACAGTAACTCCAGTCTGATGGCAGGTCAGACATGGAGTAAGGCTGACTGGAAAGACTAATGAGTCTTTATCTGCTGTCAGAATCTACTATACTGGTTCCAGTCCCTTTCCTTTATCTGCTGTCAGAATCTACTATACTGGTTCCAGTCCCTTTCCTTTATCTGCAGTCAGAATCTACTATACTGGTTCCAGTCCCTTTCCTTTATCTGCTGTCAGAATCTACTATACTGGTTCCAGTCCCTTTCCTTTATCTGCTGTCAGAATCTACTATACTGGTTCCAATCCCTTTCCTTTATCTGCTGTCAGAATCTACTATACTGGTTCCAGTCCCTTTCCTTTATCTGCTGTCAGAATCTACTATACTGGTTCCAGTCCCTTTCCTTTATCTGCTGTCAGAATCTACTATACTGGTTCCAGTCCCTTTCCTTTTACTGCTGTCAGAATGCACTATACTTTTTGGGTTTGGGTCCCTTCTCTCTCTTACTGCTCTCTCTTACTGCTGTTAGAACCTACTACACCAGTTTGGGTCACTTCTCTTTTACCTATCCTCACTCCGCTCTCCCATTCCCTCCTCCTCATGCTCCCTTTGCTCCAGGGATCTTCGCACCTTCTCTCTCCACACTCACTCTTCTGCTGGGCAGTCAGCCTTCTTCTATCGCCTTCCCTCCCTCTGGAACCTGCTGCCCTCCTCTCTCCATTTCTCCCCTTCCCCTGGTTGCTTCAAGCACCAGCTAAAACTCCTCCCAACCCCCTCTGTTCCTGTTAGCCCTCTGCCTGACCCTCCCCTATTGCAGTTCCTACTTTCACTGATTTTGGGCCTTGCCCTGGCTTCTACCTCAGCCTGTATCAGCCCTACTATTCTACTTCTACACCACCATCATTCCCCTGCTCTGGTCTCCCTGCTTACATATTAAACTGCTTATTGTACCTTGCCACTTTTATTTGCATTTGTGTCATGTTAAATTGTACTCTGATTGCACTTTATTTAATATTGATACTGTGTATGTTTTAATGTATTTCGTGTTCCCTTCCCCCAAGTTGCACCTCAAAACAAACCTTGGCTCAGTGTGCCTTTCCCAGTTACCAGTTTTCAAATAAATAAATATATAATGTATTTGCATATCAATGTACAGTCTGTATCTATTCAACCTTGGATCCCATTGCCAGATCACAGACCTGAAATCCAAACTGGATTGGCTCATGGAAGCAGATTCACATAGATAGATAGACTATCTGTCAGATCAGATGCCATTCAAATATTCCAAAACACCATCCAAATATCACTTATTTAGGATACTACTATCACCACCACAACATTGGATTCTCCACTTAGAGGAACTCCAACATCATAGTCTGTTTTTGTTATTTTTTTTATTTTTAATAATAGACCATGCAGAGAAATAAACAAAATGCTGTTTATGACACTTTTTAAAAGGAAGATCCAGTAATCCAAATGAGAGGAGAAAAATGCATGGGCAAGTATTTCAGCAGAATCTTGGTTAAGGTACTGATGGATGTGAACATTAATATGAAGATAATAAAAGGCAATTCTATAATTTCTTGGAGCTTTGCGGAGCAAAGGTAATTTCCCTGAGCCCACTTTCAGGCAGAAGACGTCTCCACCCATCTGACCTCTGATCCCTGAGCCTCCCAACCTGATCCTGACTGTCATGGGGTAGGGCCAAGGACCAGATAAATCAATGATGACCAAGACTCTCCCAGTTGAGAACTGGAACACCATAATAGAAGGATTATTTCCTGTGGGCTTCTGAGTAGTCTAGCACAGACTGACGGACAAGACTTCAGACCATTCCAGAGGCATCAGACACAAGTGGTGAGTGTGAAGATACGTGTATTAATGAGAATACATGCACATTAATGACACACACTCTGCTTGACATCATAACATTTGAATCTGCTTGTAAATAATGCTTGGCAACCTATAACCCACCAGATTAATGCCAGCTTTGAGACTGTATGCATCTGCACTGTGCGAAGCTGGCAACTTTATGTAAAGTGTTGCAAACTAAAATTACCTGCCTCTTCGTATTATTACATGGTGTCAGAAGATGGAGCAGCTCTTGCCATCTACGGCACTTGATCTCGCTGGCAAACTGGCTGAAAATTGATGTCACTTCAAGCAGTAAGTGGAAATTTTTTTGTAGCTAAGGTTGTTGCTGAGAAGTCCCAAAAGATGTAGGCTATGATGTTCTTGCACATTGCTGGTCCTGCAGCCTCGGAGGTGTATATCACATACAACTGGGTAAGGGAGGAAGACATGGAAAACTTGCCCAAAGTCAAGGAGCAACTGGAGAGGTATTGCAACTCACACAAGAACCTGACATATGAGAGGCATTTGTTCAACATTCAGACTCAAACCTAGGTGAATCCATTGATGCCTATGTTACTGAGTTGTGCCTGAGAGCTAAGTCTCATGAGTTTGGCAGCCTGAGTGATTCATTGATTAGAGACAGAATAATATGTGGCATTCTAAATGATCATGTGCAATGCCAGCTGCTCTGAGAAGCTGATCTTTTCCAAAACTATTGGTATTTGCAGAGCAGCTGAATTGAGTGAGAGGCAAATTAAAAGTACGAGCGAGCCCCCCCCCCCACCGGGGAGGAAACTGCAGTTAATTTGATAGTTCTAAAAAGGGGGAGGGATCAAGAGACTGGGCACAAAGTGAAAGGGAGTTTGCCAGCAAGTGAGTCCAGAAGGGACAGATGTGGGAAATGTGGTGAAAAGCATGGGTTAAAAAGGTGCCCAACATATGGCCAATGGTGTTGACTATGCAATTGACTGAATCATTTTGCCAGAATGTGTACTGCTGAACAAGGCATGAAAGTGCATATTGTCAATGAAGAGACTAGTAGTGAAAGTGAGGATGCCTTTGCTGTTGAAACACTAACTGACAAGACTGTGGATACTGACTGGAAAGTGAACTTGAGCATCAATGGGAAAATTACGACTTTTAAGCTACATACTGGAGCTCAGTGTAATGTTATGCCCATGTGCATGTATCAAACTGTCTCTAGAGAGATTATCCAAAAATTGAAAGCAAGACTGGTTTCATATTCAGGCCACCAGCTGAATGTGCGCGGTAAAATTACACTGGCTGTGGGATTCAAAAATCAGTACCATGTTGTGACATTTCAAGCAGCGGATGCCAATGTAACTCCAATGTGAGGACTGCCTACATGTATAGAGATGAAACTTGTCAGGAAAATGTTTTCAGTAAATGCAGAGAGCGACACAACTGAAATGATACTGTCCAGTTTTCTTGATGTATTTCAGGAGCTGGGATGTTTAGAGGGAGAACACCACATCAGAATAGATAATCAGTGAGCCCTGTGATCCACCTGCCCAGGAAAATTCCATTTGCTTTAAAATATAAAGTTAAAATTGAACTTGATAATATCGAGAATTTGGATGTTATTGAAAAAGTTGAGAGACCCGCACAAGTTGGGATAATTCCATGGTGATAATAGAAAAGTCTAATGAAGTGAGAATATGTATTGATCCCAGAGATTTAAACAAACAATTAAGAGGGAGCATTACCTTATGAAAATGGTCGAAGAAGTAGCCTTTAAGCTTGCTGGCACCAAAAGTTTCTCTGTGCTAGACGCTGGTCATGCCTTTTGGCAAATAAAGTTGGATGAGCCCAGCTCAGAATTAGTGACATTTAATATGCTGTTTGGGCACTACAAATGTAAGTGACTGCTATTTAGGATCTGTGCAGCTCCAGAGGGTTTTCAAAGGAAAATATCACACATTTTTGAAAGGCTAGATGGTCTGGAGACTTACATGGATGACATACTGATTTGGGGTTCAGATCTGCATGAACATAATGCGAGACTGCAAAGAACGTTACAGACAGCACTTGAATGCCACCTTACATTGAATTTAAAAAAAATTCACAATCAGACTGAAGGAAGTCCCATACATTGGGCATAAACTAAGTCAGGATAGTCTAGTAAATGACCCAGAGAAAATCCAGGCTGTTGTGGACATGCCCATACCCAAGACTTTAACAAAGCTACAGAGGTTTATGGAGATGTTTAATTACCTTGTCAAGTTCTACCCAACCTTTTGACCATACACAAACTTTTGAGAGAATTACTAGAAAAGAACAGCATAGCATTGGAAGCAAGACGTGACCACGTATTTACTGAGCTTAAGAGAGTCATCACACACACCCTGGTGCTAGACTATTACGACTTGCACAAGCCAGTGGTTCTGTTGGTTGATGCCTCATCAGAAGGGCTTGAAGCATGTTGGATGTAAGCCAATAAACATGTTGCATTTGCCTCAAGATCACTAACTAAAGTTGAGAAAAACTATGGCCAAATTTTGGATGCACCAAGTTCCACCAATATATATATGGGAGACAAAAAGTGCTAGAGAAACAGATCACAAACCACTACAGAGTTTGTTCAAGAAACCTCCACTTTAAATTCAGAGAATTATACTTAAGCTACAGAAATAAACTGTGCAAGTTATGTACAAATAAAGGAGTACACAAAACTGGTACAACCTTTTTTTATTGAGTGACACAAATGTCTTTACAAAATCAATTTCTTAAAATACAGTGTTGAAATAGATACATAAATTAAAGAATTTCCGACAAGCCACAGAACATTTTATTAATATATAGTACAGATTCACAATTTTAACCTTTTTCAAAAATTTACTAGTCGCTGCAGGATATTATCATCATTTGTTGTAAAAGTTCCTTTATGATTTGTATTGTATCATGAGGTGTATTGTATAACCAGAGAATAGGACCAAGCCAGTAATTCCTCTGTCTTTCATAAACTGGACAGTATAAAACCACATGTTCTAAGTCATCCTCCAATAGAGTACCACATGCACAAAAAGGTGTAATTGCTCAGCCTCTATTTTGTTGTTTATAAAAATATAATATTCCTTATATAACTCTAATTTAAACCTTACTACCAACCTTCTCTCATCTAATTGTGTTAATTTTTATAGCTATAGATCAACTCCATGATAGGTTTTAATGTTTTTAAACCATCTGTAATTTTTCAATTGCTTTATTCTGGCTTCATCTTTTTCAAAGGTGAAGTAATAGACCCTATGAACAATAATTTTATTTATATCAGAAAAATGATACCAATAGATATCACATATAAGGTATCCCAGACCCAAGGGGAAAGTCAAGTTCTTAATTTTCTTTATTTCTGGAAATATAAAACCCCTGTGGTTAAATTCAATAGCTTCCTCAAGTGCAATTCTGGGTAGGCGGTGATCGGGAGTTAGGAACAATTTTAATATATGTTTGACTCTCTGAATTTGTGCAAGAGAAGCCAGAGAATACTGTCCAAGTTCCCGTCTCACCACCTTAGTTGGGGTATTATTGGGGACCCTTACAGCGTATCTATATAACTTGTTCATAACTAACTCCAAGGGTTTAATCTGATTATCTGTCCATATTTCTGAGCCATATTGAATATTAGATTTTATCTTTATATTTAAAACCTTCAGCAAGCCCAAAAGGCTGCCATTACCATATTTACCTGCAAATCTTGGAAAAGCATTTGCTGTAGTATTCAGTCTAGATTTAATTAGTAAATGATGATTGTGCCATAAGCTGTTTTCTGAATACCTATTGAAAGGTAATCATAATGTTTGACTGTATCTATTTTAGTTCCGTCAATATACAGTACAAATATGGAACTTTCTGTTGTCTATTACCAAATATGAATACATTTGTTTTTTGAATGTTTATGGTTAATTTATAATCTTTAGAGAGTCTGACAAAACAGTTCAGCTTCCTTTGTAGGTCCAACAATGATATGGACATCAAAATGATGTCATCAGCATAAGCAAGGCATGCAATTTTCTGTTGGCCCAAGCAGGGGGAGTGAAATTCTGGGTCTTCTAATCCTGATATTATTGGATTTATGTAAATGTTAAAAAGGAACAGTGCGAGAATGCATCCCTGTCTTACTCCTCGATTAGTAGAAATTCTATGAGAAAGAACTCCATTATTGTTGTACAGTACTTGCAACCAGGTATTACTATGTAAACTAATTATAATGTCCAACAAGTTTGGGTCAAGGCCTAAATTGGTAAGCTCATTCCACAACAGGAGTCTGTCAATTGAATCAAACCCTGCTTTTAGATCTACAAAGCAGCAGAATAGTTTATATTTTTTATTTTAGTATATTTCTAAATAAGATGTTGCAAAACATAACAATGCTGCCGAGTAGACCGATTTTTCCTAAACCCATTCTGATATTCATTCAATACATTATTTTCAGCTTCCCATAATTGTAATCTTTGGAGAATAATTCTAGTAAATATTTTTTGAGAGTTATTTAATAGGCTGATAGGCCTATACATCGAAGGGTCATTAGTATTTCCTTTTTAAACATTGGGCAGATAATAATCCCTAACCAGGTTTGGGGTAAGGAATCCCCTTGAGCAAACTTATTGAACATTACATAAAGGATTGGCGTCCACCAGTATGAAAAATATTTGTATATTTCTGCTGTTATACCACCTGGTCCTGGAGCTTTATTATTAACCATTTCCCTAATAGCTACTATGATTTCAGTATGTGTAAATAATAGGAGTCTTGGATATAGCACTTTCCAAAGGTTTAGTCCACCGCTTCAGCCTAGATCATTTACATAATACAGGCCAGAGAAGTGGATGTCCCATTGATTAGGTGTAATTGCAGCTTCAATTTGATATTTATATTGATTAAATCAATGACTGACTAAAGTCCAAAAACTCTTAATGCTATTGGTTGTAATATTCTTTTTTAGTAGCATCCACATGCTACAATGATATTTCTGTTTTTCTGTCTCTAGACTATGGCTATATTGTTTCCTAGCTTTATTCATTTTTTTAAGATTTTGTTTACGTGGAGAAGATTTGTACTTCCTAAGCATCTGGTTCATTTCCTTCTTCTTTTGCTTACATCTATGATTAAACCATGTTTTTGGTTTGCCACACCTTTAATGGTCCAAATTGTTAAAAGCAGCTTAAGATAACTCAGTATGTTCTCCCAATTTACATTTACATTTTCATTTATCAAAACGTTCTCCTTCAGATCCTCCAGATGTCCTGAGTTCAATATTTCTCGGATTGTAGTAATTGAGTTTGCAGTCCATCTGATTCTCCTAGAATTTATAATTTCAAATGTATATCTTGAAATGATTCTACCTGGTTGTAGATAGTCCTGGTCATTCCTTACTATTTTGAGCTCTAAAGGAAGAAGAGATGATTCAGCCCTGTTTAAAACAGTCAGATCTTGCAATACCAATATGGCCTCTTGATGTGTCCAAATTAAGTCAATTATTGAAGCCCCATTTGAACCTATAAAAGTATAATTTCCCAAAGTATCTCTGACTGTCCTTCCATTCATCAAACAAAAATCATGATTTTTTATAACTGAGAGGAGAGTGTTACCTTGTGAATTGGTCACTTTGTCTTTAGTGACTCAATTGACACTAATATTATTGTTAATTATATTTAAATCCTTTAGAAACTCATCCTCTATTGTATACATCTCCCTTTCTTTGTATACTCTAGCATCAAAATCACCCATAATTATAATGGGAATCAAATCATATGTGATGTTTAATGATGCTAGTAGCTTATCCAAACTTTCCCATGAAGATAAATTTTCATTTTAACAACTTTTTTTGGGTGGTGCAAATGTTTATTAATACATATGTTTGTTTCTTATTGTCTAATTGAAGCAAAAGTGTGTTGGGAATTAAACTATCTAATTCCTTTATATTAAACTTTAAGTTGGTCTTAATACATGTTACAGCCCCTCCTTTTAGCCTACCCATTTTTTTTTGTTCTTGAAGCTGGTTTAATATACCCATTGTATCCTGGTAATAAGGGTGGTCTCTAATCAATTCACCAAGTCTCTTGGAGTCATATAATGTCCCCGGTGTTTAAAATTGCCAGGATAGTAGGATCTGCCATTTTATTTATTAGCCTTTCAATATTCTGTGATATAATGTTTATAGTAGTTATATTATTTTATTGATTTTTCAATAAATCTTATAGCTCATCCTGTTTGTATCAACTTCCCATTAGTGCAAGTTATGTACAAGGCACGATGGAAACTACATAGCTGACACCATCAGCAGGGCAGTCCAGAAAGCTTCATTACCCAAAAATGACACTGATCAATATGAAGTCCCAACAGTTGTGAAAATACCAATTACTGATGAAAAGTTAAGACAGTTTTAGGAGGAAACACAAAGAGACCCAGAACTGCAGAACCTAAAAAAGACTGTGTTACAAAGTTGACCCTCCGAGAGCTCACAGGTGGATCCTGGTATCAGACAATACTGGTTGTTTTGTGATGATATTACCACTGAAAGTGGATTACTTTTAAAGGATAAGAGTCTGGCAGTGCCTGCTTCACTCCAAAAAGAAATGCTTCCAAAAATTCAGAGCAGTCATTTGGGAATAGAGAAGTGCAGGAGAAGAGCATGAGAGATTCTGTTCTGGCCTGGTATGAATAGCCAGATCAGTGATTTAGTAGCCAGTTGTGCCATTTGCACCAGATATGGAAAAAGCTCAGCCTAAAAATACATGAAACCCCACAAAATCCCTGAGAGACCTTCACAAAAGTGGGAGCGGATTTATTTGAGTTCAACAGAAAAAAAAAATGATTCATTTATTGTGATTTCAGATTAACACCTTAGAGAACAAGATCATTACATAGGTTCCACATCAGGTAAAAGATAATAAAAGTAACAACAGTTGGTTTCATAGGTAAACAGGTATTACAAGGACTATACATAAAGTGTTATACATTTTAGAACTTCAATACAAAGAAAGAAAACAACAATACAGGCTATGTACAAAATATGCCAATATTTCAAGGAACGGAAGGGGAAAGGTAAGAGGTATGACTGCAGAGTGAAAGATTCAACCAGGACAAGGCTCAGTCAAAAAGAGGGCTGGGGGGAGAGAGCTGGTAAGTCTGCAGGTTTAAAAAGAGTACTTTGGTCCAAGGGACCACGTCAAGAAATGGTCAGAATATTAAGACTATCAGAGCGATTGTCATAAGTGTCAAGTAGGAAGGGGAAAATTAGGAAAGTGTGGAAAGGGATGGAATAGAGAAGCTGGAAGGAGTGGAGGGAGAATAGAATGAGTGGAGAAACAGGTTGGGGGTAAGGCGGAAAGGGTGAAGGAATCCAAGGCTGTTTCAGGGAAGTACCAGTCATTTACAGAGAAACAGGCAGAATGTTTGAAAGACTAGTACCTTGAAATCATAGGCTACTATTCAAAATTCATTGCAATTTGAAAATTACAAAGCACAGCAAGTGAGACTGTGACTAATCACATAAAATCTCAATGTGCCAGACATGGAATACCTGAAATTCTTATTATTGATAATGACCCACAATTTGCTAACTTTGAGTTTGAGACTTTTGCAAAACAGTACAAGTTCAAGTATGTTACCACCTCACCTAGATATCTTCAGAGTAATGGAATGGTAGAAAGAGCAGTGCTAACCATCAAGAATTTGCTCAAAATGGCCAAGAGACCATAAAGATCCCTACCTCACACTGTTGGACTTAAGAAAATATACCTATTGAAGGCCTGGGGTCACCAGCACAATTGCTAATGGGACGTTGAACAAGAACTCTGCTTCCTACAAGGCACAAACTACTAAAACCTAAATCAGTGGAGACTGATGTGTGTGTGCTGCCTTGGAGAAGACCCAAAGAAAACAACAGTACTATTACAACCAAAATGGACACTCCTTGCCTGCTTTGACTCCAGGGCAACCTTAAGCCAGCATAAACCCCTTGATCATATGTCATACAAGCCAATGGAAAGCAATATTGCCATAATAGGAGGGCATTTGTGACCTCCTGAGCCACAGTTCAGTGAGTGACAGAGAGAATCCGATCGGTTGTCCAGTGATGAGAGAGAAAGTGATGTCACATCAACAGTTGGAGAGAGTCCAAGCCAATGGCAAGGAGAGAGATGTCCAGAGGAAGAGACGCGGCTACGGTAGCACAACAGCAGCAGGACCCGAGCAATGACCCACCACCAACGATGTCAGCAGTGATGTCGGCTGACCCAAGGGGCATGCACGGCCTAGTGGGAAGCCGACCAGGGTGAGCTGAGTAAGTGGCAGCCGATTATTATGCCTTCGCATTAAGCAGGACGTGAAAGTGACTCTGAACCAACTGAACTGTAAAGAATAATTTTTCTTAACGTTCTTTAATTGTTTAAAGAACAGACTAAAGGACAGATATGTGTATTAAAGAGAATGCATGCATATTAATGACACATGCTTGGTGTGACATCATAACATTTGAACGTGCTTACAAAATACTGCTTGGTGGGCTATAACCACCAGATTATAATAACATTGAGACTGTATGCATCTGCACTGTGCAAAACTGTTAACCTTAAGAGCAGCTGACACTTTCAGGACATCTTTAACAAATGTAATATTTAGACATAGTTCAGCTTGTATTTCAGGTTACTTTTGTATTCCTTCTCTCCATCATTTATTATTGAGGTTATCTGCATTAAAACAAAATATTTGTTCCTGAAGAGTTCATCTATTCCTGTTGCTTTCTCCCTACCTGAAGTCGTAATGCACGGCCTGTGACATCACAGTTACTCTCATGGCAACACATTATGATGTCACAACAGATGATTATGACTTGAAGTAGGGAGGTAGCTACAGAGGCAGATGAACGCTAAGGGAACTCTCAGGGATAAAGATCATGCATTTATGCAAATTTACTCAGTAATAAATAACAAGGAAGATAAATAAATAGATTATATATGGAATGCAGGCTGAATTATGCCTAATTATTATGTTTTTCAAAGCTTTCTTTGAGGCATTGGTAGCTATTTAAGTAAAGTGTTAAAAACCACAATTACCTGCCTCTGTGTATTATTACAGTGAGGTCTGGGTACAGCTATAGAAGAGACCGAGAGAGTGAGGCACAAGAAAAATAGGAAAGAAAGAATGATGTGGTCAGCAGTGTCAGATGCCACACTGAGGTCCCGAAGAGTAATAGAAAAATATCCTTTATCTAAATTCAGAAGTGGATAATTGTTAATTATTTGGAAATCCGTAGGTGCTGTCCTACAGAATGCATGAAACCAATACTGGAACAGATTGAGAATGTTGTTAAGTGAAAGAGGATCCAAAAGGAAAATGGTTATACATGCTACATATAGGAGATCCAATTTAGGCAGCTATCTAAGAGGAGCTCAACTGATTTTATAATATACAAAGAATTTTAGCATGATCCAATGCATTTTTGACAAATACATAACAGCCATAGCACTGAAGGTGCACAATGTTTATTATGCAATGGAGAAAGAATCTAAGCTTAATTGGCTGAGACATCTTCTTACCTGTGATTAATCCCAAGACATACAGAGAGGAAAAAGTCCCAGCTAATTTGTTTTCATTACTTTGAACCCCTCCACACTACAGTCCACCAACTCCTTCAGACCATCCTCACTTACTGGTCACAATACATGCAAGCAAATAACAATACAATACACATGTTTATATGATGTTTGTTTTACTTTTTAATACATAATAATGGATATGTTGCATAATGCCAGTAATAAACTCTAGGGTTTGGTGTGTCATGGGATATCATCACTTGTTTGGTGCATGTGACCCTTGGCCTTAGGCCTTGTGCCTCACAATGAATCAGAGCATGATGATATCCCATAGCATACCACACCCTGCTGTGTATTATTGCATACCTGATTAACATAAGGTACATTTCAAGAAATATGATAATGCTATAATCAACCTAAGTCATCCTCAGCTTATTTTTAGAACCTTTAATGTCAAAACAATTTGGAATATAAACTTCCCATACAGAAATGAAGTACAATCAGAGTATTTATTTATTTATTGTAATATAAAAAACTTTCTCATGGTATGTAGGTGTTGTGGTTTTCTTGTTTAAAACAGTCTCTCATGCGTTCTGAGCCCTCGTTCTCTTTTTCAGTTGCCTTGGCTCATACGAGTGC
This sequence comes from Neoceratodus forsteri, assembly GCA_016271365.2. Taxonomy (NCBI): domain Eukaryota; kingdom Metazoa; phylum Chordata; order Ceratodontiformes; family Ceratodontidae; genus Neoceratodus; species Neoceratodus forsteri. Next base: position 133,142,978 of record JADMNL010000025.1, read on the forward strand.
ATCGCCTCATTTGTAAATCCTCCTAACAAGGTGTGTGCTATCATGGTTCTGCAGCATTTCTGCTATGCAGAAAACCTTTTACCAGGCAGCTGTAGTCTTGCTCATCAAAAATATTTTTGCTCCATTTAAATCGACCTTGTTAAATCCCACAAGCCCTCCTGGAATTGTTAATGGATATCTGAGGGCTGCGATCAACAAAGACATAAAATTAATGTCTACATCCTCTTGTGTGAAATGATTTTTTACTAGAAAATGCTTGTTTAAAATACATTCTAGATAGGCATGCGGACATGTTTGCATCAGTACACTGTACTCCAAAGCAGTATAGCATGGTGGGTAAGAGCACTGAGCTGAAACCTCTTATCCCTCTGTCTTCCTCTCTCCCTGTGCCTTTTCTCCACTGGATCAACCTTAAAAACCAACCTACTACCAGTACCTCCCACACCTCCCAGACAAAGCCACTTCTTTTGGCCGCCCTCTCCCTCAGTCTCCCCTCCCCTCACCTTGACTCCTCCTCCTCCTCGGACTCTCACTAGGTGTCACACCTCTTTCTCTCCTTTACTACATATAAACACTGTCCTTTACCCTAGTTGAATGCTCTTGATGCTGTACTATCACCATTGGTACTATGAATGACATTGTAACCTTATTGTATACTAGCTACCTACTATTCGAGTATTGTACGTAAACTGTGTGTTATTGCTGTCATTGTCACTGTTTGAACATGGAACCTTTGTAAAAGAGCTCTGAGCTCAAAGGTATGATCCAAATCCCTAAATAAATAAACTAAACCTGCATGGAGAACTGGATTTGAATCCCACAGTGACCAAATACATACTGTGTGACTTTGAGCAAGTCACTTTATTTATTGTGGTATAGGATAACCTCATAGTCTTCAGGTGAAGCTACCTCTGGCTGCAAGCTGCAACACTGGACTTAAGATTTGCAAGAAAGTGAGTAGTGCTCACAACAGAGGGAGGTGAACCTTACAATTTACAATTGTCTTTGTTTTGAAGCAGATTCCTTAGGAAAGTTAGTATTCTTCAGGTGGAGGATACTTCTAACTGAAGGGTGAAATAAGCAACTTAGAATTATCAGAAAAGGCAGTCTTTCAATCAACAGAGGAGGTGAGTTTGCTTTACTTATGTTACAAGTGTTAAGGTTTTCAGTGCAGGAAGAGTTTAAACCCACATAGGCTAAATACTGTTTTCTGTGTCTGCCCTTCTGCACAGCTGGCGTGTTTTGGGGCTGACTGTTTTCAGAGCACAAGTCACCAGGCTCTTTTGGGCTGGGGAGGTTTACCTGTGTCTGACTTGGATGTTTGGACTTTTCTCTGTTTGATTAGCAGGGTATTTTCTCTGTCAAATTGGTTTGAAGCAGTATTACAAATTAGGTGTATGGCATCTTGCTGACAGGAAGGCACTCATTGCATCGGTAGGTCAGAGCATTTAGCTGATTATTACGTGAGGGCACAGTTTAGGCCAACCCTTCCCACCCTCACCCCCCCTCCTGGAAATAGTTCATTTATACCTGGGGTTCTGACATCATTTCCTCAAGAGGGCAAGGTACATATCACTGTCATATCCTGTCTAGCACACTGCACTGACAATATAAGCATACACATTATATAAATACATATATTTCTATATAACGCACCAATCACACACACACACACACACACACACACACACACAAAAAACAAAAAACTAAACAAGGTAGACAGTTATGTGGGGAGTAGTACAATGTAATGGCTGTGGGGCAGCAGTCTTCCGGAGTCTTTCTGAGGCTGAGATGCTGCCCTGTTTGCAGACAACTATCTGCCCTGAGGGAGGAAGTTGCCCATCTTCAGGCAGCACTGGACAGTGGCAGGGAACCTCCCCATCCAGGGAGCACCACAGCCACCACCCCTACCTCAGAGGTTGCGAAAGCACAGCAGTTGGACCACAGTGGGCTCAGGGAGGTAAGGATGGTGGAACAGAGGCACACCCAGTCAGTTGTTACACTCCACAATCCATACACCATTCTGGGGGAGCATAGTTCCCCTATGGATGCACCGCAGAGGAGACTAAGGAGGGTGCAGACAACTGTCACAAGGGAGGCCCTCAGGAAGGAGGCAGAGGGCACCACAGGGAAAGAAAGCAGCTCCTGGTGGGGGACTCAATTATTACGGGGATAGAACTGGGGGGAGCAGGGAAAACTGAAGTAAGGTGCCTGCCTGGTGCCATGGCTTGGAGGGACAGGAAGCGCATCCTTAGGATCACGAGAACAGTTGCACGGGAGTCTGAGCTGGACATCATTGTCCACCTAGGGACAAATGACTTGGCTCATCATGAGATTAGAGCAGTGCAAAAGGACTTTGTAGAGTTGGGGAGGGGTTTAAGACAAGTAGCACACACAGTATCCTTCTCAGAGGTGCTGCCTGTCAGTGGCATGAGTGAGGGAAGGGTACTTTGCACCATGCAGTTTAACAAATGGTTGAAAAAAATGGTGTGGAGCACAGGGGTTTGGCTTCATTGGGGACTGGGGTTCCACCTGGAGGGACACCAGCCTATACTGGCAGGATGGTCTGCATCTGTCCAGGAAGGGAACAAGTCTTTTAGGCAATCGGTTTAAATGCTTCATTGGCAAGCCTTTAAACTAGTCAAGGGGGGAGGCACTGATAAGCAGTAGGAAAATAGCCTTCCCCTACAAAACAGGGTACTAAATGAGAAAAGACCAAGGTAGAAGGTCAGTGGGAGTTGCCATACAGAAGGTAAAGCCATCAAAAATGGAGAGCAATGAGTACAATGCCCATAGTCTGGGTAACAAGCTTCCTGAATTAGTGGCCTTGATGGAGGAGGAAGATCTGGATATTGTGGCAGTCACAGAAACATGGTACACACAGAACCATGACTGGGATGTAAACATACCAGGATACACTATCTACAGGAGGGACAGGGAGGGTAAAAGAGGAGGAGGAGTAGCTCTCTACATAAGAGAAGAAATCAAAGCAACAGAACAAAAGGGTAAACAGGGAGGAGAAGAAGCTCTGTGGGTCAATTTGGAGGCAGGCAATGGCACCACAATCCGCACAGGGTTGTGATACAGACCCTCCTCAGGGAGGAAATGGACAAGGAAATGATAGAAAGTATACTTAGAATGGCAGATAAAGGGAGATATTGCTGATGGGTGATCTGAATATGCCAGATGTTAACTGGAGTGCAGTTGCAGCAGCCACTTGAAGAGTGGGGTTATTCTAGATGCCCTACAGGGGCATGCCTAGACAACTAGTATTGGAGCCCACTCGAGAGGGAGAAATCTTAGACCTGGTTCTCTCAAATGGAGATGAAGAGAGGATCACAGATGTAGAAGTGAGTAGCCATCTGGGAACTGAGCGACCATCGAACAGTATGGTTCCAATAAACACAGCAATAGAGGTCAAGCCATACAAAGACAAAGGTACTGGATTTTAGGAGGGCTGACTTTTGCCAAAATGGGTGAGTGCCTAAGGAATGCACTAGCAAATGGGCAGGAAGGAGGGTGGAAGAACAATGGGGAATAATAAAACTGCCATCACAGAGGTAACAAGCCTTTGTGTAAAGCAAATAAACAAAAGCAAACGAGGTAAGAAACCACTATGGTTCTCAAAGGAAGTGGCAGTGAAGGTTCAAGAGAAAAAGAAAGCATTCAGGAAGTACAAGGAATTACAGAAGGAACAGGACAGAGAACTGTATCAGTTAAAGCAAAGGAAGCTGGAAAGGCAGTCAGAACAGCAAAGGCCCAAACCGAGGAAAAAGATAGCCAACTCAGTTAAGAAGGGGATAAAACCTTTATAGGTACATCAGGGAGCAAAGGAAGACCAAGGAGGGATAGTAGGACTTAATAAAGGGGAGGGAGGGTGGGCAGAGGGTGACTGTGAAAAGGCAGAGATACTAAACAATTATTTTGCTCAGTATTTACAAAGGAAGAGGGAGGTACACAAAACAAACAGTAGAAACACCTCTGGATACAGAAGTTGATACCAACCCATTTACAGAAGAAAGAGTTCTGAAAGAGCTCTTAAAACTGAAGGTGGACAAAGCAATGGGGCCTGATGGGATTCATCCCAGAATTCTAAAGAACTAAGGATAGAACTAGTGAGACCACTGACTACCCTCTTTAACAAATCATGGGAGGATGGGGTGGTACCTGAGGACTGGAGGAGGGCAGATGTGATTCCCCTTCACAAAGTGGGAGCAAGGCAGAAGCGGAAACTACAGACCTGTTAGTTTAACCTCAGTGGTAGGGAAAATGATGGAATCACTTCTGAAGGAAATAATTGTTGCATATCTAGAGGCCAGAGGGCACAGGACCCAAGGCAGCATGGATTCACAGTGGGAAGGTCATGCCAGACAAATCTGATAGATTTCTTTGACTGGGTGACCAAGTGGTTGATCAGGGAGGGCTATGGACATGGCCTACCCTAGACTTTTAGCAAACTGACACAGTCCCACACAAAGATTAATATACAAGTTAGCCGGGAGTGGGTCCCAAGATGACAGCCTGGGTAAAGAATTAGCTGGAGAATAGGACACAGAGGTAATAGTAAATGGAGTCCTCTGAAAAAAGGGGGTTAGATGGGGTACCACAGGGTTCAGTATTAGGACCGGTCCTCTTCAATGTCTTTATAAGTGACATTGCAGAGGGACTGGAAGGAAAAGTATGTCTCTTTGCAGATGACACAAAGATCTGCAACAGAGTTGATGCACAAGGTGGGTGGAAAGAATGAGAAGGGACTTGCAAGGTTAGAGGAATGGTCAAATGTATGGCAGCTTAGATTCAATGCTAGAAGTGCAGGTAATGCACCTGGGAAACAAAAACCCAGGGAAGAGTACACAATGGGGGTGAGATACTAACAACAACAGAAATGGAAGGGACCTGAGGGTAGTCATATCAGATGACCTAAAGGTGGGCAAAGCAATGTGAGAGGGCAGCAAGGAGGGCTGGGGGATACTGGGATGCATAGGGAGAGGCATCACCAGTAGAAAACAAGAGTTATTATCCCTCTGTACAGACAGCTGGTGAGACCACATCTGGAGTACTACGTGCAGTTCTGGAACCAATCTCCATAAAGACATAGACAGGATGGAAGCTGTCCAGAGGAGGCAACTAAAATGGTGCAGGGTCTGCACGGAAGACATATGAAGAGAGACTTAAGGAGCTAATATGTATAGCCTCGAGGAAAGGAGGAGAGGGGGATATGATAGAAACTTTCTAGTACCTCAAGGGAATCAACAAAGTCCAAGAGGGTAGCATCTTTCAAAAAAAGGTGTGCAAGAACAAGGGGCACAATTTGAAGATAGAAGGAGGCGGCTCAGAGGTAATTTAAGGAAGTATTTTTTCACAGAGAGGGTTGTGGATGTATGGAACAGCCTTCCAGAGGAGGTTGTGGAGTCAAAAACAGTGGTGGAATTCAAGCATGCATGGGACAGTCATAAGGCAATTCTAGGGGGTTGGGGTAGGAAGAAGTAGGCTGCTGGTTAACTAGCATCTGCAGCTTATCCATCAGGTAGGGAAATGGGCAGACTGGGTGGGCCAAGCGGTCCTTCTCTGCCATCAAATTCTATGTTTCTATGTTTCTATAGGAAAGCCATTGAGGACAAGCTCATTTCATAGGCTCCACATCAGAGTTTATACAATAAATGAACAGACAGTAAAAATAACAGTAAAATGGTAAAAACTGTATATACATTAAATAAGCCTATGTGTACAATCAGAATAGCAGCATTCCTACAAAGATTAGTGATTCTTAGGTGTAGAACAGTAGGATGAATAGAGGGCAACAGTAGAAAAGGGAGTAGGGAGAGATGCAATTGGAGGAGAGAGTAAGTACCCAGTGAGCCTTAGTGAAAGAACTAGTGAACAGGGAGAACGTTTAGCCAGAGATAGGATGTCTGTTTGAAATGGGTTAACTACGTAGCAGAGTAAAGTTTTACTTTATTTAGTTGTTCGGATAAGATCTTTGAGTGCAAGCTCTTTTACAAAGGTTCCATGGCAGAGTAAATAAACTAGTAATGGTTACTGTTACATGAAAAAAAAAACAATAGGTGCATGAGAATCACACAGTGAAGGAGCAATTACAATTTGAGTACAGCACTGTAGGCTAGTTATAGCACTCAGTGATTACACTAAATAAATGACACAAGACAAGTACAAGCAGTGCCATAAAAACTTTGCAGTGAATTGCTACTGTGAACAATGAGAGGGAAGGGAGAGAGGAAGAGAGAGAGAGAGACAGAGAGAGAGAGAGAGAGAGAGAGAGACAGAAAAAGAGAGAGAGAGAGAGAGAGAGAGAGAGAAGCAGCCTCAAAGGGCCTTGTCGAGTGAGGTAATGGATTACATGGTGCGTTAGAGTGTGCTGAGGCCGAGCAGGGTAGTTCTATTATGTGGAAACAGGAGATTAAGCAGTGTATGCATGTTCAGGCATGGACAGGGAGGGTTAACCAGGAGTGCAGACCCATTCTTGGTGTTGAGGGAGATGGGGGGGCGGGGGATGTTCAACATTACCTGTTGGATGCTAACATTAGGGCATGCCAGTGGGTGGAGGGGAAGCAGCTTCAGGGACAGTTACATTTTGAAGTTGTTTTTAGGTGCTGCTTGAGACCAGTTTTGAATTGAATCAGGCTGTTGGAAGACATGAGATGCCCGTGGTTTCATTCATCCATAGGGGTGCCTGACAGGAAAAGGCTTGTTGCCCAAGATAAGTGCAGTGGAAGAGGATTGATATTACCCTCACGTCCGTCACCTGGTGATTAGCAATGAGAGTGGAGCCCCAAACGCATTCCCTATATGGGGGGGGGGGGTTCCTAGTAGAGCCTTCTTTCCCTGAAGGCAGGTTTGGAACTTGATCCTATTCCTTAAGTTGAGCCAGTTTGTGCGTTCATACAGCAAACAGTTACAAGTGCAGCGATCAGCATCCAATGAGAGGTGGCATGCCTTGTTGAGCGCAGTTTGGACCTTCTTGAGCACTGTGTCAGAGGCAGAGCCATACACAACCAGTGACAGATAGGATGGAGCTAGAGACCGATAGGTGGAGTGCCTCCGGGGTGAGGGATTTCCTATGCCTGTAGAGAATCCCTGTCTTGGTGTTTACTGCCCTGATGAGAGAGTCGATATGGTGCAAGAACATAAGGGAGTCATCAATGGTGATACCCAGGTACTTGAATGTGTGAACTTGTTCAAGTGGCTCACTGAGTGTGCTGGAGATTGTGAGGGGGTGGAGCCTTTGTTTGTGGTTGTGGCTGTATATAACCATGGCCTTGGTCTTCTTGTAATTTAGAAGCAGTTTGTGCCTACTGAACCAGGCCTCTAGTTTAGTGAAGGAGTTCTGAAGTTCATATTGGAAGTCTCCCAACAAGGTGTTGCTGCTCAGGAGCGTGGTGTCATCTGCGTACAGGATAAGCTTAGGGTCACAGGCTGAGGGGAGGTCATTTAGAATAGGCTGAAAAGCAGGGGTCCCAGAATTGATCCTTGAGGGACCCCTTGGGATACCTGTCTGGTGCAGGATAATGTCTGCCCCACTTACCCTTTGGCTCCTCTGTGACAGGTAGCTTTGGAACCAGTGTAGGGTGTTGGTGCCACCCCAGGCTATGCAATTGAGATACCAGGAGAGGATGGTTGATGGTATAGAAGGCTTTGGTGAGGTCTATGAAGACTGATCCCACCAATTTGCCTTCAGTCCAGTACCTTATGTGTAAATTCAGTAAAGTTCAGCAGTGCTGTGGTGGTACTGTGGTTTTGCCTGAAACCATGCTGGTTTGGGAATAGCACATTGTATTTATTGAGGTATTCAATGAGTTGTTCTGCAACAATCTTTTCTAGAGCTTTGGATAGAGGTGAGAGGATTGAGATAGGCCTGTAGTTTGTTACCAGTACCTTATCTCCGTTTTTGTGCACTGGGGTCACAAGAGCTTGTTTCCAGACCTCAGGGAATTGGGCCAGGGACAGAGACTTGTTAAATAACATTGTAATGGGCAGGATGAGGGCATCCAGGGTGAGAGATAGTATTTCATTGCTACCCCATCACTGCCAAGTCTAGTCTTGCCTAGAATTTTCCTGACCAAGGTTAGAACCTCCTTTACTGTCGTCCTCTTAAAGTAGAAGGGGGGTGGTGAGTTTTGGGTGAGTGGACCCTGGCAAGGTTCTCTACATTCTGAAGATAGTTGGGGGCAGCACTGAGGACAGATCAGTAAAGGCTGTATTAAAGGCATCAGCAATTTCTAGGGGATCAGTGGAAGGGGAGTTATTAATAATGAGCAGCTTAGGGTGTTGCTTGTCTTCCTTGCGAGAATGTTTTTTATGTTGGCCCAGAATATTTTCCCGTCACCCTAGGCATTGCTAAGCTGGGTCTTTTGGAAATTCGCTCTTGCTAGCCTGATTAGTTTGGTACAACGGCTTCTTGCCATTCAGTAGCTCTGGTAGTTGTGTTTACTACCTGGATTCCTGGCCTTCTCCCAGAGGCAGTCCCTGTCCTTCAGAAGGGAGAGGAGTTCCCCGTTGATCCAGCCATTTTCTTGCCCACTAATTTTCCTTCTAGTTCGAGGGGCATATACATCACAAATGCTATTGAAGCAACCAATGAAGTAGCTGAGGGCCTGGTCTAAGGAAGGTGCCAGGCTGATCGGGGACCAGTCATTAAGGGAGAGTGCCGATTTGAGGGCTTCTAGTTTGCCCTTCCTTAGTACCCTGCTTTTGATTAGGACAGGTGGGCATTTAGTGAGTTTAGTAGCCCATATGAAAGAGACAGCGGAATGATCACTTAGGGTGTCTGGGAGAACCTTGAGCTAGGAGAGCCATATGGTGAGCTAACTAATATCCAGTCTTACAGGGTGTTGTTCCTGATCTTATAGTTCTGCCTAGTGGGGTCCCTTACTAGTTGTGTGAGGTTGTTGGCAGCTATCAAATCTCTGAACGGGGCTGCTTCTTTGCAAACCAATTTATATTGAAGTCTCCAGTGATGACAAGCTCTGCGCCCTTGGAGAGTGTGCTGATTGCTTCCATCAAAGCAGCAAGGCCTTCCTTGGCTTTTTGGGGGCAGATAGGTTGTGACAAGGGTAAGAGTCTTGTCATTTGGCCAATTTGTACTTTTAGCTAGAAGCTCGTGATCCTCTGCCGTTCTGGTGACGGGGAGGATGGAGCAGCACAGAGAGTCCTTGGCATATATTAGGCAGCCTCTGCCTTGCTTGCCCTTTCTATCAAGCCTGAATGCTTGGAAGCCTTTGAGAGCCACTTCGCCATCTTGTATCCTGCTGGTCAGCCATGTCTCCATTAGGCAGAGTATGTCAGGTGCATGTTGAGCCACCCATGGCTGGAGTAGGTCCAGCTTAGCAGTTAGGCTGCAGATATTCAGTGATGCTATTTTTAGTCCATTTACTTTATGGGCACCCATACACATCTGGGATGGCAGTCCTGGATTTGTGTGTGTATTGCCAGAAAGAAGCAGTAGCATAAAGATTATTTTTCTGGCACAGGGTGTGATACTTAAGTTGCATCGTACCTTCCGCCACTGCAGCTTCAGCTGTGAGAAGTGCATAGGCTCCGGTGTTAAGCTTAGAGTGAAGCTAATAGCCGAGACCCTGTGATCAGTGGTAGTCTGGGTGAAAGCCGTGTTTGAGTGGCAATAGTGGGTGAAATGTCTATCACTTCCAAGACAGTTTGCATCCATGGGTGCGTTTTACCACCGGTTATTGTCCAATATTGCCACTTCGGGGGGTAGCTGAGACCTGGATAGGTATGCAAGATCTGCTGAGCTAATGAGGGAGATGAGAAACAGCAGGAGTGAGCAGCCCATCATACTTTGTCTGAAGATAGCCTGGTCCCAGAGATGAGAGAAAGTGATAATATTGAGCGTAGGTCACTTTAAGGGACAGGTGGGTGGTTTATGAACTGAAAGTGTAGAGGAGACACAGACATGGGCATGTCCAACTTGTATTTAATAGAGGCTGGTTGGCAGTGAAATGAAGAATCGGGGATGAGGAGGAAGGTTCAATGAAATTGATAAGAGGAGAGGTTAGTAGAATAAGTAGTTTAAGCATGTGCAGAAAAGGAGCAAATTGATCAGGAAGCCATACAAGGAAGGCAGTAGGTATTAGATAAAATAGTCACAGATGGACAAGGAGATGAGGTGGTTCCTGAGTTCCTGTTTGAAAGTGCCAATCTTGGCTTCTGAGGTCAGAGTTGGAGGAAGATTATTAGTCCATTTGGAGGCCCGGTAGGTGAAGGCTCTTTGCCCCAGAGTTGTGCAACAGTGGGGTACTTTAAAGGTCATAGTATCCAAACTTCTGGTTGGGCTGCTGCTGTCAAAGGGAGTGAGGAGCTTGAGCACCCCTGGTGGCATGAGGCCCAGAGTGACCTTCTTAGTCAAGAGACAGGTTTGGTACTGTAGTCTGCCTGAGAGCTGGAGCAAGTTAGACTGAGCCTATAGATCACAGGTATGTGTCAGTCTTGTTGCCCCTGTGAGGAGACAGAATGCTTTGTTCAAAGCAGTAGAGGTACAACAAACAGCTGAGTCTGTTGCTGATCAATACTAGCCCATAGTCCACTAATGACACTACAGAGCTAAGCATTGCCAGGTTGAGAGCAACAGGCGTAAAGCTCCACCTGTGTCTGTAGAGCAGACCAATGCGGGTATTGACTGCCTTGACTGTAATGTCTATATGAGTGGCGAATGACATGGTACTGTCCAGGGTAACTCCTAGATATTTGAAACTGCGAACAAGTCCTAGCGGAACCCCTGCCTTATTTTTCATACTAAGAGGGAAATTTCTATGTCTCTTTTGCAGGCTGTGGAACATCATGATCTTGGTTTTCTTATAATTCGTTACAAGTCTGCAGTCCTTGAACCAATTCTCAATTACCAAGAAATTATCCTGGAGGGACCACTCATGCGACTGAGGGTCCTTGTCACTTATGAAGAATACTGCATCATCCACAGAAAGCAGAAGAGGGCAGTGGCTGGCAGAGGAAAGTTGATTAAGGAATAGTCCAAACAGTAGGGGGCCCAAGGATTGAGCCCTGGTGCACCCCAGAAAGGACAGATCTACTGTCAGACACCATTCTACCTTCACCTGTTGTGACCGATTGGTGAGGTAGCTTTTGAACCATCAAACTACGTCCTGCGAGAGTCCAGTAGATGCCAGCTCTTCAAGCAGCAGGACATGGTTTACCGTGTCGAAAGCTTTCAACAAATCTATAAACGTTGCTCCAGTTAGGGCTCCATTATCAAGAGTGTTATGGATGTAGCCTGTGAACTCTAGCAGGGCGTTTGTGATACTATGCTCTCTCTGAAAACCATGCCGCTGTGGACATAGGAGGCTATACTTGTCCAAATATTCAGTTAGTTGGTCCACAACTATTTTTCTAGAGCCTTGGATAGTGGTGGGAGAATTGGGATGAGTCTGTAAGTTTCATGTAGTGCTCTGTCTCTGCTGTTGTACACAGGTGTCACTAGGGTAGCTTTCCACTGGAGTGGGAATTGGGAGAGACATAGTGAGGCACTGATGATGCGTTAGAGGGGCAAGAATGTCATCAAGGGTGAGCATATGAATTTAAGGTTGAAGGAGTCTTCACTTGATTGTGCTTTGCCTAGGACCTTTCGGAGGTATCTCCTAGCTTCACCTGTGGTGATAACTCTGAAGTGGAAGGGTGGGTGAGAGGCTGGCTGGTTAATAGAGCTGTTAGTGAGGGGGTGGAGCAGGAGGAAAAGTCAGGATGGAGTACACCACTGAGGTCAGTGAAGGCATTATTAAAAGAGTTTGCTGTAGTGCTATGATCTGTGGTGGGATTACCATCAATACTGAGCACTGTCAGTGCACTTCAGTTCTTTCCCTGTGAGTTCACTGAGGTTGGCCCAGAAATTCCTGCCATCCCTTCAGATGCGTTTTAGGGCTTCCTTGAAGTAGTTATTCTTTGCTAAGCGTACAGCTCTAGTGCAGTCATTGCATGCTTTTTTGTACCTTTGATTGTCATCCACTTTACCAGAGGCACGGGCACATTGCGACAGGTGATCCCTGATTTTCATTTGCTCAAGGAGGTCAGGAGAGCACCATGGGTTACTATGGTCTTTGACTTTCCGCATCTTAAATGGTGCATGCCGATCACACATGCCATTAAATAGTTGGATGAATTGATTGAGTGCCACATCGACAGACTTGGCAGAGTAGACATTGTCCCAGTTCTGTTGTCCGAGATCTGCTTTTAGCATTTCAAGGTGCCCAGGCCTAAGGACCCTATTTGTGATTGTTCTGGCTGGGGGTTTGGTGAAATTATTAGACCAGCTGAACAGACCAGGTGAGTGGTCACTGTAGGCATGCAGAAGGACCATGGTCTGGTAGATGTGCTTTGGTCAGTTGGACAGGATCCAGTCCAGCAGGGTCGAGGTACCAGTCTTATAGCTGGTCCTAGTGGTCAAGTGACTAGTTGGTTGAAATGCACAGCTGTGACAGCATCTCTGTATGGTCTAGCAGCTGGAGAGAGCCAGCTGGCATTAAAGTCTCCCAGTAACACTGTTTCATTTTTGAGATTGCTCACTGAGACATTTCATAAGTGAGTCAAGACCAGGGCCTTCTGTCCTGGAGGGATGTATACTGTGAGAACAGTCATAGTTTTATTAAATTTCCCAAGATGCAATGTTAGTGCTATGGCTTGCATACTATCCCCTATATCCAGTAGTGTGAAGGTGTGAACCTGGAGGCTATCCCTGATGTAGATGGCACAACCATCCACTCGTTTGGAGATCGATCAGTCCTGTAGATGGTGTATCCAGGGATTGAGATAGCTGCATCCTTTACTTTTGGGGACAGCCAAGTCTTGACCACAGGTAAGATATCCAGGTCGTGTTGATGTACCCAGGCATTCAAGCAATCCATCTTAGGTAGGAGGCTACAGATATTTATTGAACCGAATATCAGCTGACCTTTGCACCAAGTTAGGGTAGAGAGAAGGGTGTGGAGCCTGGGTTGGGGTGGACATTCCCAGATAACAGTAGTAGCAGTAGTGCTAGGTGATAAGGTATTCCTTTAGTTGTTTAAAGCTTTGAGTGCTTCCCTGCTCCTATTGTGGGAGGATATAAGTCTGTATGCATATTGAAGATCCCAGGAAGGGCAAGGGCATGAAGCCACTCTGGGCAGTGCTCCCTATGCTTCCAGGATGCACCTGGAAACAAGCTGTGGCATAGTGTGTCTTTCCTGGCCAAAAATCTTAAAAAAATAAAAATAAAACTGTCAGCTGTTACCTTACAGGCAGAAGGACAAGAAAGTGTTGGTCTGCTATATACTGCAGTTTAGTAGTTTTTGTTCACAAGGTTATTGCACTGGGCATAAAAATACCTATTTTCAGGCACAACCTCAAAGAGTACAGTACGATGTAACCAGGTTGCCATGGATGTTGCAGTTACTCCCCCAGTCTTGGGAGATGAAACAAGGCTGTGGGACCTGGTGTCAGTATGGTTCAACCTCTTGGGATGCAGTACCTCCACACAGTACCACCCCAACTGTAAACAATACAGAAACAGTTCTCCAATAAGCATGCAACTTACAGTCTATAACAAATAGCACTCAGGCAAGGGTTTAAACAACAAATGAACAATAAACTTTATCTAGGTACTGTGAGGCTCAAAATGGGAAAAAATGGGTTAGGGTTCAGTGAGCGGGATATGCAGTCCAGTTGGCTCTTTGGTGCCCCTCTAGACCCAGCCTACATGCAAATGGATTGTTTTTCATGCCCTCCAAGGTGCAGCTGATGAGTATTGATAACCCAGAACTGTGCTTTAAGTGCCCTTACAGGATCAGACTTCTTACAGTGCCTACTTCCACACCCCGCACTGCATAATACAGCAAATTTCTCCTGTTCACGTGTGCTGGAGGGTGCTACCCTCTTTTTCTTTTTTTTTTTTTAATTTTTGATAACCAGGTAAGGGTCACCGGGCACAAGGCACATTTACAGGGGCAACCTGGGAGCAATGGGGAGGTTAAGTGTCTAGCTCAGGGTCACACAGTATGCATGTGGTGGTTGTGGGAATCAAATCTAGGTTTGCTGGATGTACCAAGCTCATTCACAGCTCATTGCTCTAACCTCTAGGCTATGCTGCCAGCCCACTGGTACCAATGTATATCCAGGGAGCTCCCAGTACTGCACTGGGTTCTCAGCCCTGGAAATGGAGTAGGCTCAATGGCAATGCACGTGGTTGGCCAGTGGTAGTGCACTGGTTATCATTTAGGAAGGCTAGGAACTATTGCACCACAATGGTAAGAGAAGCTAAGGCCAACTTCTACAGAGCAGAACTTGATGCTGCTTCTAACTGTAGCTAAGTTTGGAGCACCTTAAAGAGAAGTAGAAGGCCATTCATCTGGAAATGCCCTGCCAGCAAAAAATCTGCCTTGGAGACATTACAATCTCTGATAACCCATCCATCCTTGAATTTCTTAACAATCACTTCTCTACAGCATTCCTAGCCTTTGACTCCTCCCCTGCCAGTCGCTCCACAACAAGTTGGCGTACAGGACTCTGAAGTCCCTGTCACGGTTCATCATTCTCCTTCAACCTGCATCACTAAAGGGTTGAAGATCTTTGCAACAACTGGATACTAGGAAGAGTGCAGGAGCAGATCTGCATGACCCTTCTTCCTTAAGACTGGTTATCACATCTTGGCTGTGCCAATTACCTACCTTTTAATCTATCTGTCTCTCAGGGTGTCCTTCCTCTGTGTGGAAAATACTGCATGTTATTCCGCTTTTTAAATCTGAAGACCCCAGTGACCTAAACAATTATAGACCTATTTCTTTACTCCTCATCCTCTCTAAACTTTTAGAAAAAATCATGAGCTTACAACTAAGGAATTATTTGGAATTATATAATCTTCTTAACCCTTTGCAGTCTGGTTTTAGACCATGGCATAGCACCATTTGGCATTTGCTAAAATTCTGAGCGACTGGCAACTTGGAACTTGATGCCAAAAGTTTGTGCAGTATTCTTAGACCTTAGCAAGGTGTTCAATACTGTTGACCATGGCCTGCTTCTCCTTTCTCTCAGGAACATTGGACTGGACCACCTTTCCTTGAGATGGTTCTCTAATTATCCAGTAGATCAGTTCCAGCAGGTCAAAGCAGAAGGAACTCTCTCCTTAAGCCCCTCCTGAAAGGCGTACCACAGGGATCGATACTAGGCCTTGCTTTTCGCAATATATATTAACAGTATAGATACCTGCATCAAAAATGCCAGTATACATCTTTTTGCCAGATGTGCAGTTCTTTACACCAGAAGTAGACCTACGCTTGAAGCTACTTGCAGTCACCTTCAACAGGATTTCAATCTTCTGCAACATCAGCTACCAACAAAAGCTACTTCTAAATGCCAAAAACTAAAACAATGTTCTTCTCCTCCCCCTTGCGCCTTCAAGATATCCATCCTTACTTGGAACACTGCCTCTGATCAACATCCTTCTTGGTAAACCTATGGAGTATGTATCCAAGTTTAAGTACCTGGGGGTATGGATTGACCACAGACTCTCTTTCTCAACCATGAAGAACTGTCAAAAGCTAAGACAGAGGTTGGGCCTGTTTTATAGGATTAAGCATCTTCTTACAAGAGATGCCAAGAAGAGACTGGTCCAAACCACCTTCCTCTCCCTCCTGGATTACGCAGACTTTCTGTACAGCCAGGGCCCAGCTGCTGCGCTCTTGAAACTGGACACGCTCTATCATCGAGCCCTAAGCTTTATCACCGATCTTCCATACAATACTCACCACTGCTCTCTATACAATGCCATGGGATGGACATCTCTCACTTACAGAAGACAGAGAAACACCTCCCTCTGGACCTTCAGAGCTATCACCAAGAAGCTGCCTCAATATATCTTGGATTGTTTACCCTAAAGCGTGTTAGAGTACGGATAAGCTGAGAAGTGCCTCTATATCTACCTGGCACTGCCAAGGTCAAATCTCTCTTTGCTAGGACTTCCATAGCCATATGTTACCTGAGTGCTGGAACACACTGCAACAAACCTTGAAATTGGAACACAGCATCAGCATATCAGCATTTAAAACTCTCTATGCTTGTTTGTTTAAAGAACCTGCAATTGTTTCTCCTGATCTCCCCTCCCTGCCTCAGTGACTTACTGGTCACCCATCTGATGAAATATTACAGTACATTTACTACCCCGTCTCATTGACCCCTTCCCCTCTTTAACCTTTTCATAGCATTCCTTTTTTGCTTCTCCTTGTGTAGCCTGCTCCCTTGCATAGATTTCAGTTGTCTTAAAGTAGCATACCTCCCTGATCCTGGGGCACTTACCTTACCTTCTGCCTCTCCTCGCTCCCCTTATCTGGAGTCTGTCCTTACCCATGGTCCTAGTATCACTATTTGCTGCTATGTCACTGCTTCCCAGTGAGGTTCCCCTGCCTCCCTTCCCCCTCTCTCTTTAACCTTCACAACTCCCTTCCTATTCTTATCAGCTTCCTAACTTCCATTGTTGCCCCTCTCACTCCTGTTTGTTCTTCTGCCTTCACCACACCATAGTGTCCAGTCTTGACTAGAACCTGTACTTAGCTGCTCATGTGTGTATATAGTACTCATGCACTACCACTGTCATTACCCTGTGTAGTATATTTAGTCCTGACTACGTTAGTTAGTTATTTCAATATTGTGTGATTTTATTGTGTTCAATGTGCTGTGTATTTTCTTGTATCCTGTCCAGGTCCATCTCATAAATGAGCTTTGCTTAATGATGTTAACCTGGTTAAATAAAGATTTTGATTGATTGGTTGATTGATTAAGCAAATAAAGCAATACTTGCAACTTTTATATCCTACTCAAAGGTTATAAACCTCCAAATGAGATTTTGTACTCCTGGTCAGATGTCCAAGTCCACTAATGCTTTCCAGCTATTTCACAAAAGGATGCAGGTGGTTGCTTGACAAGCCCTTAGTTAATTCACAGTTTCCCAGACCAGGGTTTCTCCCTCGATGTGCAGGGGTGATGGTGCAGTTCTCAGCATGGTTCTCTATGGCAGGTTTTCTCTCTCCTTCCTCTCTGCTCCACTCCCATCTAGAACAGCGTTCGATATCACAGAGCTTCAGCTGTCCCTCTGATTCTGTTCGGGGTTCTCCAGACTTCAGCAGTTGCTTAGTGACCTCTTTAAGCATCACGCATTTAAGTCAAGGAAACCAAGGCCACATATTCAACACTCCATGTGCTGTCATCCAGTGCCGAGTGTGTAGCGATAACCAGTGCCTGACTGTAGCACTAGCTGACTTCCCAGACCAACCACAAAGTCTTCAGGTCAGCTTTGGAAGAGCTGCATCACAGCAAAGTCTCTCACTCAAACTGCAGCTTTAGGTTCTTGCTCTGGTGCTGCTCTGGCATTTGATTACCTCCCTTTTTGTAGCAGGAGTTCTGCTCCTCATTTCTCAATCTATCTCACCAAGCAGACATGCTGTCTGTTCCTTTAGCAGCTGCTCCAGTCATCAGTCTTCTTCTCCCTGCTGTCCCTCCCACGTAGACTGACTGGGCTTGTGAATAGCTCCCGCTGTTCACTCAGGGATCCGTGCTCACTATTGGTCAAACAGCTGTCAATCAATCTGGGCCCAGGCTGGAGGTCCAACTCTTGACAGTAGATTGGACCCAGATTCATGCCAGAATTTCTGCATTCCTCCAGTGTCCCAGGATCCCCTTGTGGCTCCTGTTCAGACTCTGCAACCTGATTGGTGGATGGTGCAACCCCTGTTGCCATACTGATGGGTGTCATGGATCACAAGATGGCAGTGGCCTGTAGTGGTTGGGGGTACTGGTCTTAAATATCTTATTTTGAATGGGCTCCTGTCCCCAAAGCCCTTACTGGTGCCTCTGTTTTGCTCCTGTGTGGTTGCACACTGGTGTCCCGTCAGGTCGGGCTGTTCACCAGGGGACTTCCAGAGTTACTTGAATGTTGATCTCTCGCTCCGTTGATAGCTGCAGATGGCTCCTTTGTTGTTTTGCAGGAGTGGAAGCTGCAGTGTTACATACACTGAAAACATCTCTTGGGTTCCTGCTCCCTTTCCTCCTTTCTGGCCTCTGCAGCAATCTGAGTTCTTGGGGACAGAAGGAAACCATCGATGGTGATGGGTGGTGGTGCAGCACTAGGTTGAGCGGAAGATAAGCCCTACCATGGGGGGGTTACAACAATAAAAACAGTGGCATATGTTCCTACAAAACAATGAGTATATGACAGTAGCAAGACAGTTTTACAACATATGTTAAAACTTAGTGAAAAAAAGACTGCTGTCCTGGGAGATGTACAGAAAAACAGAAATGGCCTCACAGTCAGGACAGATGATTAGCCTCTAGTGGCTTAGCAAGGACTCGACCCGGGACCCACAGGCACCAACCTGACATGGCTAGCATTAAAAGAGCAATGAACAGACCCCCACCTTCCCCACCTGAAGGGTAAACACCAGCAATACAGGGGTGTGGAGTGCCAGTACCTGGGATTGGGCAGAGCCGTAGGATGCCTTGGGGGACTCAGAAAGGAAGGCTGGCTGTGGTGATGGAAGGGGGCATAAACAGAGAGTAAAAAAAAAGTAAAAAATTGTCAAATATTTTAAAGTAAATAATTGTTTTTATAATTTTTATAAATTGAGATCTATTTATCAGTTTGATCTTTTTAAAGAGACCTTTTAAGACCAAGTCCTCAACATCTGTGTATTAATGAAGCTGCACTGTATACATCATAGAATGTAATCTCAGAAAACATTAAAATTGGTATGAATCCATTATTAAACTGGAACCAAATATGTCAGCAGGGGATGAAAGAATGTTTTCCCACTACAGAATTCTGCAATTCTATTTTTTGCATTTGAAGAATTTTGTGAAAACTGACAGAAAATGTCGTTAAATGTTTTTCCCACCAACACCTTTATCTGCTGGAAAACATACTTTGTCAATGGATTTCTGAGTTTGTGCACGCGCGTCAAACTCCTTGGTAGTGTAAGCTTTGAGGAGTGTGATACTGTCTGTCCAATGCAGAGTGCTCTGCATGGAGCTCGACAGCATCACACCAATCCTCAGTCAGGCTGATCCTGATGCTATTTTGCCTTCAGTGGTCTGCACTGGAAAAGAAAAAGCAGCACCAATCAGGAGCCGGCTTTTACCTTTCAACTGCAGGTCACCACAGAGCAAACAGCTGATTGTGTTGTGATGTCTCCTGTAAGAACGATCTGATCGCGCTGGCTGGGAGGAGGTGCTTTCCTGCCTGCCTCCTCCACGCTGTGTGTTTTTCTGACACCAAAATGCCCACTCTCGGTGTCAGATGTGTTTTCCCCACACACACATACATAACCTCCAACCTCGGGGTGCCCAATCCCTGGGTCGGCATTTAATCCATTTTTCCAACACTGAGATGCCCAATCCTGGTGTCGGATGCATCTCCCCGCCACATAACCTCCGACCTTGGGGTGCCCAATCCCAGGGTCGGCTTTGAAGCACCCAGTACTCTGGCACACTGGGAATCCACCCCAGTGTGTCAAAATCCATTGTATCCCTGCAAAAAAAAAACAGAAAACAGACTCACAACATTTTTTGTTTTAAACGTGAAAAAACAGAAAACGGTCCCTTGTAGTTGCCGCTGGCCTCCTCCCCAACCCACCCTCCCTCTGTGCACCTGACCTCCTGCACCCCTCACCCATACTTATCTCCAGAGACTGGGAACAGCAATCTTCAGTGGACCAAGAACCGTCTGTACTCTTCAAAAAGCCGACATCAAACTGAAGAAATGCTGGTAAGTTCTATAATGGCAGTGAATGGGGGTTTCAATTACGTTGATATCTCATTTTGGGAGTTTTGGTCCCAAATTTTCAACATGGGGTTCTTGAGACCCACCTATAACACAGTCACTGTCATTTTGTTTCTCGGTCCCAAAATGTGATTTTGCGGTCACTGCAGAGAATTGCCTTTGGGACCAATTATAAAATGACAGTGCCACTGTTCATGAGGTGGGTCCCAAAACCTTTGTTGCAAATTTGATGATAAAACTCCCTCAAAAAACTGACTTTAAAGCGCCTGTTGAGCAGTTTATATGCACGCTCATAACATCATCAATTTTTAAGAATTTCTCCATATTTCCAACATTGCCATTTTTTCACGCCCCCTTATGAACAGTACAGCTGTCATTTTTTGTATCCTTCCCAAAATGTGATTTTGCACCTGTGGCGCAGAATGGCACAGTTGCTGTGCAAAATCAACTTTTGGGACAGATTACCAAAATTCCAGTGCCACTGTTCATGAGGGGAGGTCCCAAAAAGGCCACATTGAAAATTTGGTGAAAACATTCCAAAGAATGACTGCATTACAAGCGTGCATTGCACAGTTTCTATGCACACTTGTAACTTCGCCACTTTTTCATATTTTCACTCCAGATTTTCAACATTGCCATTTTTTCACACCTCCTCATGAACAGTACAGTTGTCATTTTTCCACATCCTGCCCAAAGTGTTTTCGCACCTGTGACACCGACTGGCACACTCGCTGTGCGAAATCACCTTTTGGGATTGAGTAACAAAATGATACTGGTACTGTTCATGAGGTGATGTCCCAAAAAGCCCATGATGAAAATCTGGAGCAAAAATACCAACAAATGCCTGGGGCATTAGGGTTTTGAACCCAATGCCACCCTTAAAATGCAAGACAGAGGAATATACAGAGAAACATATGGGAGGCATGTACAAGAGCAATACTAACAGCAAACTCTCAGCATTGGCAAATGCTTGTTTTCTTCTATATTTGTGGAAAAAACTTTCCGCCCTCTCCAAAAAAATCAAGAAACAAAGCAACCAGCTTGCTGATTTCTTTTAGTCATGTGACTTTTTTTTTTTTAATTTTTGCAGATTTTTTTGTTGGGTTGGGCTCCAGTGTAGTGACCATGGCAGTGGGCCAAGGGAGCTAGTGGAAGGGGCTACATCCATACCAGGGTGGGGAGAAGAGAAAAAAAGGGAAAAATCTGGGAGGAAACCCATGACCATCTATATGACAGCCAGGGCTTCCAAGGCCTCACCTGGGTCCTAGTGCCCCCTGACACTGGCTCCTAGTGCACATAGGGGGCAACCTTATGCAGAAGGACGGACCTCCCCCCCGGAGCCCCTGCCACGGAGGTGGAACTATGGGAGATGTTGTGGGGCAGGAACCAGAGCAGGATGGGGGGTAATGGGCCAGAACAGGGTATATCCCTGATGGGCATGGCAGGAGACAAAAAGCACTAGGAAAAGAAACTGGAGTACAGTCTGTGCGAATGGAGCTACCTAGCACAGAGTTGGAATGGCCCAGGATACTTGCAAATTTGCAGGTGGGCTCTCTGCTGGGGACCTAGCCACCTTCTCAATGCTGAAAATGTTTGGTTTTATCATCTATTTTTCTAATTAAAAGGGGTATTTGGGGCACTGCATGTACATGTACAACGTAAAACACAGAGCTAAAGTATCAAATTTAAGTGGAATACTGATATGAGTGAGTCACTCTAGGATCTCTCCTTTGCTTTTCCAGGTGGGCTCCTGTGACAACTTTCCAGGTGGGCTCCCTGTACCCCAGTCTGACCCTGACCTAGCCTCTGTACCTCCCCTAGCAACCGACAGTGCAGCAACACTGGCATCAGCTGTGATGGGAGCTATTCATCACACCTGCACTCACAGGGGACCTGCAATAACACAGTTATTGATAGGTATATTTTTAACTTAAAGAGCTAGTGTACTGCCAGGAATTAACATTAGCTTTCAGAAGTAGTCAGCTGTCACTTCTTATGTCTGAAGTATTTTTTTCTTTTCTGTTGTGCTAATTAGAAGATTTTTTGTCTGACAGTACTAGCTGTGATGTATGGAACAGCACCCTAGCTGGAGGCTGATATAGATTATATATCCCTACACATCATCAGCACTGTGACCTCACTATCTGTCACATTACTAATAACCAAGAAAAGCTAATTTCCTGCTGCTTGATTGGTAGGTAACATGTGACACATGTTACCAATTTAGGCAGCAAGGCTTGCAATGTACCAGTGAGTGAGGTTGATGATGTAATGGGAGGAATAGAATGAGATGTGTCTAGTTCCAAGTAATGCATTGCTTTTCACATCACACTCAGTCCCATTACATAGAAAACTATCTAATAAGCACATAGAAAAAAACAAGCATTTGTTAATGCCGAATGTTTGCTTGCTGGCTTTGGCATTGGTAGTGTAGGAATTAGAGAGATGTATAATAGGAATGGCAGTGAAGTATTGAACTGAAGCCAACACCACCACCACCCTGCAGAGACTGACAGGCATTGGGGTGTGCCTTTGGGTTGTCAGGCATAACGGCCATGCCATTTCACCATACCCTGCCCTACCCTGCAGACTCCAACAAGTGTCACGGTGTGCCTTGGGGTCTTTGGGTCTTATGCTCACCCCATTTCATAAGGAAATATGGTGAGATGAGTGCAGTATAGGAGAATGGGGTGAACTTTGGGGCTGAAGAGTCCAAAGCACACCTCGATGCCTGTCACTGGCTGCAGGGTGTGGGTGTGGGTGGAATGGCATGAGTATTACAGGCGGCAATCCCAAGTCACACCCCTGATGCCTGTCAGTCTGTACAGGGTGGGGCGTTATGTTCAGAAACCCTAATGCCCCAGGTGTTCATTGGTAATTTCACTCAAAATTTTCAACATGGGTTTTTGTGACCCCACCTCAGTAGCAATATCAGTTTGTTGGCAGCTGATTTTGCACAGTTACTCCATTTGGCACCACAGGTGCAAAAACACATTTGAACAGGATGTGAAAAATGACAGCTATATACTGTTCATGGGGAGGTGTAAAAAATGGCAAAGTTGAAAATCTGGAGTGAAAATGTAAAAGTCACGAGCAAGCGTAGAACTGCGCAACGCACACACATAGTGTAATTAGTTTGGGGATATTTTACAGCAGATTGTCAACACAGGCATTTTGGGACCTCCACTCATGAACAGTGTCACTGTGATTTTCTTAATCTGTCCCGAACACTGATTTCCCAGAGACACCATGCATTTATGCGCCGGAAGTGCAAAAACACATTTCAGCCAGGGTGTGAAAAATGACAGCTGTACTGTTCATAAGGAGGTGTAGAAAAATGGCAGTGTTGAAAATCTGGACAGAAAATAGTACACATTTGTGAACTTAGAGGTGCATGGAAACTGCGCAATGCACGCTCGTAACAGTCATTTTATGGACTTCTGTCACCAAATTTTCAACATAGCCATTTTAAGACCTCTGCTTATGAACAGTGCCACTGTGATTTTTTTAATCTGTCCCTGACCTCTCACCTTGACTACGGCAACTCCCTTTACTTAGAGCTTCCTGGGGTTGATATCTACCGCTTGCAGCTAGTGCAGAACGCTGCTGCTTGATTGCTGACAGGGGTGTCCAGAAGATCGCATTTCACCCTGTGTTGCGTGATCTGCACTGGCTGCTAATTCAGTGGTAGATCACCTTTGAGGTAGGTTTATTGACCTACAAAGCCCTACACGGACTTGATCCGGACTACTTGAAAGAGCTTCTGATTCCTTACACCCCATGCGACAGCTCCGTTCAGCTGACGAGGGATTGCTGGAGATTCCAAGAGTTACCTCAAAATCTTCTGGGGCCCGTGCTTTTATGTTTGCAGCCCCAACCATCTGGAATTCTCTGCCCCATCAGCTCTGGGAATGTATGACTGTGGGGAGCTTTAAACAGGCACTGAAGACTTTTTTGTGGAGTCAAGTCTTTTATGAACTGTCATGATTTTCATTAAGGGTCTATTTTTTGATTGTAATATTTTTATGGAATTTGTTTTTAACATTGCAAAGCACCTTGATATCTGAAAGGCACTCAATAAATAAAGTTTTAATATTATTATTATTTTTTTTATTATTATTATTATTGACATTGATTTCTTGACACTGACTGTGCCATTTGGTGCTACATGCATGAAAACACATTTTAGGTAAGATATGAAAAATGACAGCTGTACTGCTCATAAGGAGGTGTGGTAAAATGACAATGTTGAAAATCTGGGTGAAAATATAAAAATTTGTGAAGTTACAAGCATGTGCATAGGAACTGCATAGCATCGCTCATAAAACAGTAATTTTGGGAATTTTTTCACCAGATTTTCAACATAAGAGTTTTGGGGGCCTACCTCATGAACTGTGACACTGTTGTTTCGTTACTCAGTCCTGAAAGGTGGTTCCATGCAGTGACCTGTGAAATCACCTTTCGGGACGAATAACAAAATGACAGTGACTGAGTTCATGAGGAAGACCCAACAACCATGTTGAAAAATTTGGTGGAAAACTTCCCTAAATGGCTGAGATATGCACCAACATTGAAAAAATGTATGCTGTTATACAGCTTACCGCATTTATTCAGTTTATGGGTCGGCTTTGAAGAGTGCAGACATGTTCCCGTCCACCAAGATCATCATGCCAGACTGGAGGTAAGTATGGGGTCCGGGTGTGGGGAGATGGATGCACAGAGGTGAGGTGGGTTGGGGAGAGGGCAAGACAATCAACGAGGGACTGTTTTTTGATTTCAGATGTTTTTGCTCTTTTTAGGAAGATGACGCTGGTAGGCTCCCAGCATGGCAGCTGAAAGGTTTTTGTTTGGGGGGTTCAGTGGAGCTAATGGGGTATTGGGCACCCCTGTCACCATTCTGACTTTTGCCATGCTGGGGTGGGCTCCCAGTGTAGCACCTAGAAGTCTGGGGGGGCAGAGTCGATGGGGGATTGGGCATCTCCATCAGCCATACAGTGT
This sequence comes from Neoceratodus forsteri, assembly GCA_016271365.2. NCBI lineage: Eukaryota > Metazoa > Chordata > Ceratodontiformes > Ceratodontidae > Neoceratodus > Neoceratodus forsteri. The sequence goes on from JADMNL010000025.1 coordinate 133,167,756, forward strand.
GCGGTGGGGAGGTGAGTGCATGAGCACACTGGGGTGGGCTCCCAGAATGCTACCTGAGTGTTTGGGGAGGGGGGAAAACTTGAAAACAAGGGAGCCTTCTATGACAGCTGTGTTCAGAATGCAGTGCTGAGTGTAGGAACTATTGCCTAGACGTTACTACCGCTGATTGTAGCGGTCTTTCGCTTTCAACTGTATGCCACTGCATCTGAGCATGGCTGTCATAGACAGCTCAGGCATTCACTGACGTGGTGCAGCCCTACCTGCAAAGGGAGCAGGGCACTGGAAGTGGGGAGGCATATCTCAAAACTCGTATGGTGGCACTATGTTTCTTGCACATGCAAGCAAGCAAACATGAAAACAGCATGCTCTCAAATACTGCTGCTATTTACTCCTCTGACACTACTGTTTTTACCTCTCTGATTTAGCATTTTGTCCCCGATTTTTCCTCTGTAGTTCTGTCTCTTTTCACTAGTTCCTTGCCATTTCCTCTTCTTGCATGCCTATTTTTCACATTCTATTTGCTACAGTTGCTCAGTCACTCGTGAATTACGGTCCTGTCTACTCACACATGAAAGGTAAAATTGTTTACTCCTATGCATGTAATACCTGTCCTGCTATATCACGGTGTCTAAGCTAATATTTATTTATCCCGTTAGTGACTGTATGTATTGGAGACCCTTCTGCCTATGGGTTTTATTCTTATTTTCATGCTTACACAAACCTGCTGTCACACGTGATGGCTGTTTAAGTTTGCAATGACAATTCAACTTTTCAGTTGACAATTTCTTTGTGGCTGTAGCATCCCCTCCTTCTGTCCCTGGCATGAGAATCGATTAGCCACGGATCTAGCAGAAATCCCTAATGAGCTCAGGAAAGAGACAGAGCCAAGACCTGGGTGTCCAGGGTTGCCTCCGAGCTCGGAATTGTGTTCAGGAATTCTGAAATCGGAGGTGGGGAGGAGGGCAACTCTAGGGATTGAGAGACACTTCATAGAATGACCATGAACAGTTTCCAGAAACAAGAGCTCTTCTTTACTGTGCTGTAATTTGCAGCTAGATGGAAATGCTTTATTGAGAAGGGTGAAATGTGTGTTCTTCTGGATGGCTGTCCCCTCGGAATTTATTGATTTATTTATTTATTTTTGTTGACGGTAAGTGCACTAGACAAATTTTGCCTATTTTCAGGCACGACCGGAGAGGAATACAGATGAATGCCAACTGACCTTGAACCAGATTAAGCTGGTGGTGGTATTTTTAGTGAATGGGGGCATTTAGGCCAGGACACTGGGAAACTTCCCTACTCTTTTCAAGAAGTGCCATGGGATCTTTAACATCCACCTAACACTACCAGAACAGGAAATGGGACCTTGGTTTAACATCTCATCCGAAGGACAGCACCTCAGGAGTGCAGCACCCCTCATGCTGCACCACAGTGTCAGTATTGTTCTAATTTAGTTTCATGGATTGTGTCATGTAAATCAGCTTTGCTATTATCCAGAGTCTTGTTAACACAAGATTTCTTTAATATTCTTGTTTCAGCTCCTTGCATGGTTTCAACTGTCTCTACTTCCTTTATAGGAACAGTCATGGGAGCATATTTAGTAAGAAAACGTCTGTGATATCCTTTTGCAAGGTATCGTTTTGGTTAATATCATTCGAGCCTTTAGACTTTTCTTCCCTTTGCCACTTCCTCTTTGGGGGTGTTCATTTTCCACATTTTACCAACAAATCTTCTTTATTTTCTTTTATTTCCAGCCACTGAATTCAGAGTGCTTCAGAGGTGGTATCACTTCTAATGGCCTTACCATGGAGGTAACTCTATGGACAGGTAAAGACCCCTGGGGTGCAAGGTCAGGTGACAGGGCTGGACAGTTGCCAGGAGATGATGGATGCCACAGCTGTCAGAAGGATGAAAAAAGAATGAAATGAAAAGTACATCTAGAGAAAGTTGTTTGGGCAGAAATTCTTGCCTAGTGTGATTAAATGTATATGCTGCATTAAAGTGTTAATGGCAGCTGTAATATTACATAGAAATTTTTTTGTTCCAGACCCCTGGTTGAGGCTCAGCCCCGTGCCCCGGTCCTGCATGAACCCCAGGACTTACAGATGATGATCCTCCCAGGCTTGCCATGCAAGGTGTGCCCCGTCGAATTCTGAACCAGGTTGTCCCCGTTACCAGGATGCTTCCCTGGTTTGCCCCACAGGGCAGGGCCGTGAGGTTGAACTGCCAAATGAAACACTAATCTCAGCCACTAGCCAAGTGCTGCAGGCAGAGCAGGACCAGAGGAGTGGGGCATCTTTCATGGGGGCCAGCATTTTGCGATGGTGTATCCCCATATGAGAGGTGTGGCATGCAATGATGTAATGGCACCAAAGCACCAATGTCTGGCATACCTCCCTCCCTATGGTTTGGGCTTCAGCAGCAGCTCCCTCTGGCCCCTGTCAGAGGTCAGGCACATGCCAAACACACACACCCAGCCTCCCCTCAGAGCAGGAGAGCAGTCCATTGAATGCTCGATCCTCCTTCCCTGCCAGTCCTCCGACTATTTGAGTCCATTCTTGGACCCAGGGTGTCAGCATTGCAAGCGGAAACCCAACCACTGTGCCAGTGGGCTGGCTATATTGAGTCTTATGGTACATTTAACAAGTTCTATATCATCCTCACAATGAAGGCATGACTATTGCAGGCGGGTACCCAAAAACACGTACTCCACCTGTTCAGCTCCACACCCAGAGACAGATGCATGGTGGCTGGCATTCATGATAACCAGCCATCATAGGATTCTGCAGCCCCAACCTGGCACACTGGAGCACGGAGGCAGATGGTGGATACAGGTGGACATCCAGTTGGATGCCTGTCCTGGTGTGCAAGTGGATCCCCTGCTCTATGTGGAGCAGAGAATTGTGGGATGTGCGAGTCCCATAATTTTCAACTGAAGGGTGGGTGCCTAATGGTCATGCCCCCAGCCCTCCCTGCCTGACCGGAGGGCTGGGCAGCTCTGGAGGATGGGGTTTAGGTCCCACTGTAGCTGGCGGGTATGCTATATGAGGGAGGTGCAGCAGCTATGGAGAATACCTGCCCACATTGCCTGTGCACTCCTCACCCAGCACTGTGTGTCATAATTAATGGCATGGAGTATGGACACACCTACATTCCCCCACACTGCTCATATAGAGGTGCAAACGGCTTGGGATTGGGCACAGAACGGGTATGTGCCACTGTAGTGAATACTGCGGGGTATCCATGGGACCCCTAATGTATGACTTTCACTCATAGGGATGCCTACATGCTGCTGATACACAACACGTAGGTATTTCACATAATAGTACATAGGGCCCATTATACACTGTTGGAAAATGTGTAAAATCAAAGTACTTTTAAAACAATAGTGCATGGTGAAAAAGACTTGACTCTTTTTAATATGCACTTCTACTCAACCCGCAGTGTTGATCCCTGCTGTGTATTTTCATTTTTAAATACCATTGTACAGTGTTACACTGTGTTACATTTAATTTTCTTTTACAACAGCATTATGTTGGAATTTCACATGTGTGCAGTAGTTACCCTGAAGTCCCCAGTGTCCCATAAGGTCAGAGAGCAATATCTGTTGCCAGCTGGTCTAGCAACAGCACCAGACATTCAATGTCCTCCAAAAGTCCCACTTGTCCTACCTGAAGGAAGCAACGCTTGCATTTTGCATTTTACACACACACACACACACACACACACACACACACACACACACACACACACGTATAATTTGACGGCAGAAAAGAACCGCTTAGCCACCCACTCTGCCCATTACTCCCTACCTACACTATTACCACAAACCATGCCTGATCTACAGCTCTTTCTTGCTCCCTCCTTTCCTTTTCTCTGTGATTCCCTTATGCTTATCCCAAGCATTCTTGAACCCCACCACTGTTTCTGCCCCTACTACCTCACTGGAAGGCTATTCCAAGAGTCTACCTCTCTTTCTGTAAAGAATAGTTCCTTACATCTCCTGAATCAACCCCCTCCAGCTTCATAGCATGTCCCCTTGTTTTTGAGCACCTTTTCTTCTGAAAAATACTCCCTCCTGTACCTTATTTATCCCTGTGAGGTATTTAAAGGTCTCCTCAGACCCCCTCTCCCCACACACACTTTTCCCACATTTGGATGAGTTCAGTATGATAGTCAAATCATGACAATGTTAACTACACACTAAGAGCCCATCCACCAAGTCATCCCAGATATGCTTGAAGTGCACATATCTGAGGTGTACTGACTCCTGACTTTGGAGCTGGCCCATATGCCAGAATTCACAATATCTGGACCCCAGGAGCTGCACATGGAGTGCAGTGGAGGACCCAGGAGTGGGCCTGCAGGAGGTGCTGTGCCAGACCCTGAGGGCCCTATTCTCAAAGCTCCCAGCACAGTGCAAGGGGCTTGCACCACAAAGAATGGTGCAAAGTGCCCCTTGTGCCAAATGATGTGCTAGGAGAGATTCTCAAAGGCAGCCTGCATCAGCTGCAGGCTGCCTGCCCTGAACCGGGCTCATGCTGCGTGTGCGCCACAAAAGTTGCTGCAGCTTGGTGCAAGGTGACATGTGGCAGATGCAAGCTGCCACATCCCCTAAAATGGGATTCACTAAACTTACCCAGAGGACAATTTCTATCACTTAGACCAGATAGAGCTGGTCTAAGGGTACTAGAACAATGTCCTCTGGAGGAGTTTAGCAATGTGCAGTGATGAGCCACGCCCTCCCCCACACACACACACTGACAATATGCCAGTACATAAGTCCATTACAAATAATATTACCTGGCAGCCTGGTGGTCCCCCATCCCAATCCCAATGTTGCCCATAGTAATAAATAACATTCTGCCCCGTGCCCTGGTGGACTAGCAGCCCCCCCCTCTAATCCCAATGTTGCCCGTAGTAATAAATAATATTCTGCCCAATGCCCTGGTGGACTAGTGGTCCCCTTCCCCTATTCCAATGTTATCCGTAGTAATAAATAATATTCTGCCCCCTGCCCTGGTCTACTACCGGTGCCCCCTCCCTGATCCCAATTATGCCCATAGTAATGAGCAATGTTCTGCCCCTGCCCTGGTGATATAGTATTTCTATCCAGCAGGTAGTGTCCACCACCGTGCTTCCTCCCCATACCAAACCAGCCCATGATCGCCATAGTTCACCTTCACTCCACGGCCGGCTGAGGACTGAATGAGCACGCATAGTAATGTGTACATGCTTGATGATTGATCAAAGAAGGGCATACACATGTACAGTAGGCACTCATTGACAGTTCAGTCTGTGGCTGGCGTGAAGGTGAGAGGTGGACTGTGCCAGTTGCAGGCACTGATTCGTGACGGGGAGCAGGTTGATGGGTACTACCTGCTGGGGTCGAAACCACTACCATGGCAAGGGCAGAATATCATTTATTACTATGGGCAACATCAGGATCGGGAAGGGGGGACCATTAGTCCACCAGGGCAGGAGGCAAAATATTATTTATTATAGGCAGGGCAGTGCAGTGTAGTCTCTGACCCCTCTGCAATATGGAGTTTGCAGTTTGAATGGGGTGTTTCCCCATCCCCACCCCTGTGGCTTCCTCTTGACAAGGTCACATTCATAGGAGCACCACCAGTCAGTGATAAGGTGTGGAAGGAGGCACATACAAGGGACCATGTGTGGAGATACCCTTATGTGTGGAATAAGACCTCTGAGCAATATATACCCACACAAGCACCCCTCCACAGACGTGGTTCAATTTGTGGACTGGCTCCTAAAGCTTCAAACCCAGTGCAAAACATCACTGGTATGGACATTCTCATGCATGCAGTAGGCTGACAAGACTTCACCAAAGCAAAAGCCATCTTTTAAACAGGCTTTTACAGGTTTCAAGAAGAGCAGTGTTTGGAACAATGGAGCCATGAAGGATAAGGACAATTTCCCAAATTTGGAAAGTTATTCTGTCCTTGCATCTGCTGTAGTTTCTACATACTGCTTTTCTTTTCAAATTACCTTTCTAGTGTATTTCCTCTGGTGTACAAAATGTCCAGTTTGAATCACTTTACTCCTTTTTGCTGAAGATTTCCCACAAAGATCTAAAACATGGCAATAATGGTGGATAATGAATACATGCCTGTCATCTATTTTGTTATAACAAAATGTCAATGTATAATGTCTACATGCATGTATAGCTGCATTCTATGCTTTTTACCTTTTACCGTATTAAAAACTGGGAATGTATTGTTTCTTTTAAATTTTTTGGTAAGTGGGCACAAGGCCCATTAACAGGTGACCCAGCAGCACTGAGGAGGTTAAATGACTTGCTCAGGATCCCGCAATATGCAAGTGGTGGTTGTGGGAATCAAACCCAGGTCTGCTAGATGTACCAAGCTCATTCACAGCTCATTACTCTAACCTTTGGGCTATGCTGCCTGCCCCTGTTTATTGCTTTGTGCTTATGAAATTAATTTATTATTGGGATGATCTTAAAATATGATTTTAATCCCAAGGATCTTTCCTGTAGAAACAATAATGTTTTATTACTTCTGTCAAAAGTCTGAATTTCTGTAATTGGCATAACTAAGGCACAACGTTACCACACTGCAGGAAAGCTTACTTTTTCAAATCAGGCCATAGGTGCTGCAAACAACTGAGAATACTGCTGAAAATATAGGAGCAGTTACTGTATATGTAAAATAGAGTACCCTTCATTATTTAAAACACACAAAAACACGAAGGCCAAATCAAAATGGAAAATGTACGTGTCGATACCGGCCCAGTAGCGCAGTGATACTTCTACTGCTTGCTACACCGGTGACCCATTAGGGATCGGCCAGGGTGGGAGGATCATGATACAGACCACAGTTTGAAGTTATGCAAAAATCTTCAGTCCTTCAAGAACACATTCTGTCTATCAATTAAACAGCCTACTTGTGATGAAGTGGCAGGCAAGAACACTTCTGCATCATGAGTGGCTGTACTGTTTAGTGGTGTTCCTAATGTTCAGGAAGTATGTAATTAGAATAGATCAAGGATCTGAGACAAAACAAGGTTGGGTATAATTACACCATTAGCATGCATTTCAGTTCAACTAAGAGAGGATGCAGGTAAAATAACTGGCAACATCAATTAAATGTCTGAGCATGACAGAGGTATGTTATGGTGGGAATGATGCCCCCTGGGGTGGGTTGGAAGCATGAAGCAGTTGGCAAGCCCACCCAGGAAGGGTGATTAGCCCACCAACACACCCCTTTAGTGCCTTATTGCGATTATGAAATGGGTCCTTCTTGGTAAATTGGATGTATTTTTTAAGCATATTTTTCTTGAGCTACTTTCAGCAGGGCTGTTGTGCTGGGATAACGGCCCAGATGAAAGTACCTCTTGGACAATCAGGAGCCAGCATTCTTCCTACCTATTTCATAATCATTTTTAGAGAAGTGAGCAATCATAAAATGTAGGTTTCAACTCAAAATAATATGATGCAACAAGGATTGTATAATGTCCCTTTTAATATACTTTATCCTATACTCTCCTTTTTCTTACTTATTTCCAAATTTTAGGGCAAGAGCAGGGGTTTCAGTTAACTAATATTTGGAAGTACTTTGTTTGATTTTCTAACATAAGGTATAAACTTCCAAAATACAGGAAGAGGAAGTATTTTAAAAAAGAAAATTCTGTAACTTCCAGTTTCCAAGGCATGGGAGTAACAAAGATTGTTTATTTTAATGCAGAAAGGAAATTTTGCAGGTAATATTTTTGTAATGATGTCCAAAAATTGGTGTCTCAGAATACTGATTTCCAAACATACAACCTGAGAAGGATTTTGACTTCCAGAAAATGGAAATGACTTCCCAATTTGAACACACAGAAGTTTTTCAAGTTTCAAGTTTTTATTTGGGAAAAGTTATTGAGCAAAGCTCATTTATAATGACAACCCTGAAGGATACTTCACAAATAATTGCAAAAGCAGTTTACAATTTAAATAAATAGAACATTAAAAATATGTGGTACATATTACCATCATTATATACATAGAACCATGGTGAATATGGAATAAAGTATGGCAAATTAAAATAAACTGAACCCCTGGCAAGACCCATTATTCATGCATGTTAGACCCACAGGTGCATTATGGAGGCTCTGTCCTCATTAGTGGGGGTAAGTATGCACTAACCGAGAACAGGTTGCTTGGTGAGACAGATCTTACCACATGGCACAGGTGGGTTGTGAGGTTGGAGGTGCAGTTTAGTGCCCACAAACACCTCTGAAGAGCTATAACAGGACTTACCAACCATATTGGGGTGGGTGTTTACATTGATAAAATGATTTACTTGTGCAACAGAATGTCTGAACAAGATGCATTAATATATATAAAGACAACCATAAATTTTATTTACAGCCAGCTGTAAGGTGAAACAAATCATATCACACAGCCATAGCATGTGGTTTATGTGATCATATTCTTCCTTTTCTTTCTGCTGTTTTATAAGTCAGAAATAACAACATGGCCGAGCGTGTGGTAATTTAAGTGATAACATTCCATCAGGTAGAGTATACAAAGGAATGACGGACTGATGTGGGTGATGCAATTCCCTATTCTGGGTATGCACCAGCTGACTGAATGACATTACTATTATGCAACTTGGAGTTTTGAAACCTGGATTTTAAAAGCTGTGTGGCAGTTACAGTGGGTAGAGTCAGTGATGCCTTTTCCCCCATTTTCTGTAGCCTGCATGTGGATACGCTATCATGGGAATGTCAACTATCATGGCTGTGTCTTAAACAGAGGATAATGGATGGGCAACAGTGACCAACAGCACTGTGTTCACTTCGAGAGGTTGTCATGACAACCAAGTTAACCTCGAGATCAAAGATCAAGAGGTTTACAGTTGTCATACAGACTCTAGAAGTGAAATCAGCACTGCTGTTTACTGTTACCCATCAATTGTCTTTTATAGAACATGGGCAACGTTAAACAATAAGGGACCATTTCTTGATCATTGAATGGCAGTTTCAGACTTTGCCCCCCACCTCCCCATGAATAAGACACACTCCTCCCCAGTGCCGTGCTCACACAGAATCATTTTTTAAAATAAACAAATCTGAATGTGCCTACTGTTGAATCCAGGAGTCTGCAGTGTCACAGCATGTCTTCCTTGCAGCCATTGCGATAGTTCATTGTCAGAAGTTTATGTGGGGAAAAAAATGAGCGATCGGCTATGCTGCTGGGGTAACAAGAGCATGAGGGATTCTAACTTGTTGTATCATCAATGTGACATACTCAGGATGGTACAATAACTCTTTGATGTCACATCAAGGCACAACAAGGTTAGGAATTCATCAAATTCTGTACATAATAACTCTCTCCCATACACTATATGTGGATGAAATATTGTGGGAGTGTCTGAAATATGGATAATCAACCTGTTGTAGTAGTTTGTAGGGTAGAAAAGGGCAGTTTGGCTCTATTTTGTTTGGCTTACAATAGATACCTGTTGTATAATTTGTAACAACCATATACACTGAGTTGCTTGTACATATCATTAGTCTACTTCAGTATATTAGTATGCCTCTTCTACGGCAACATTTTTAAAGTTATATTCATTCATCTGCCTCCTTATATGGAAATCTAAATGGCTCCATTTGAATTCAGCTGCTTTTTGAGTGTTGCACTGGGCATTTGGTGTTATCAATATATGTGAAAGTTGATCACCTCTATTGCTTCAAATATGTCACTGTCCTCTCAATCAACCTGATTTTCAAGCATGTCAAGGCTTGATAACTCAGTTCTCTAGAATACAGTGCATACGATTATACTATGCAAATGTATGGCCTGGTGTTTAATGGAGGCCAGTGGTAAATGATGAACTGTTCTGGAACTACCACGGCTGCATATATTACCCATGATTCCATGCAATGGTGGACATTTGTAATTTTGTGATACTTTCAAAACACGTTTTTACTGCATGTACTATACAAGTTTTTGTATACTCTTATCTGTTTCAGTTTGGATAACTCTTGTAATGTTCTATAGTGCTTCAGGATAGAATAAGGGATGGGAGAATCAGTTTGGATAAGCTCGGAACCACCCAGAACCGATGCCATTTTCTGTAAAAGAACCTTATTAGAACCTTGTTTCAGGTCCTGATAAGGTTCTGATAATTTTGAAAAACATTTAATTTTGTAGCTTAACATGACCCCAGCAGGGGGTCTTTATTTAGTAGGAAGGCTGGCAGTGGTGGTAGATTGGCTCAAAAGGAGGCTGGAGGTAATGTAGTACCACTTCAAGTTGTTTTTAGCTTTTGTTCCCCTCACTAACAATAACCTAAGGGTGGACAATAATGGTTAAAACAGGGTTTTTTTTTCTTTAAACTAAAAGGTTCCTAAAGTTCTGATAAGAAAAACTGGAGACCGTATGGGAGAGTATAAGAACATAAATGTCAAGTTTGCTAGAAAATCTGCAGCATTATCTGGAGCCTTTCTACAGGGCTAAATTGTAAACATATCTACTACTGTATTTTTCTGCCCTGGTCATTGCAGGCAAGAAATGTATGACTTGAAAGGGAAAAAAGTGGGTAAAACAATTCCTTTTATGGTAGAACACAGCAAAAAGGATTTATCAGAAGGAGAAGTTATCACATTTTGTGGCTGCAAAAGGAATGGATACAGTGTGTGGAATTTGTCATCCCATGAGTACTAGTTAATAATGTTCCTTAAAGAGCCCGTGACACCATCGGGAAAACTGAGAAAACTGTAAGAATTTAGACAATTTATTGTATTTTTCAAAGGTTTTCTGTCATTGTTTAACTTTTTTGTTTATCACTGAGGACAGCAGCATGAAAACCTGTTCACTGTCCCCTAGACTTTGCTCTGGTGTTTGACTACACTTGATCTAATTCTCCATTTATGACATCATTATCACCCCTATAGCAGCATACTGTGATGCCAGAAACAGAGAACTGCATTGTCAAGTGTAGACAAGCAGCCAGAACCAATGGGAGTCAACAGGGCAGAGATCTTATTTTCATGCAAATGTCCATACTAATAAAGAAAGAAGAGGGAGACTACAAGAACAAAATATGAAAATCAAACTGAGTCAAAATATTGCATCTTTCAAAGTTTTCCCAGCTGTGTCGGGGTTCTTTAAAGAAATCCATTGGCACACAGAAGGCTAAGGAGACATGTAGAGCTGGAGAAGAAATTAACAATAAGAAGAATTAAAGGGATACTGTCAACCGCCTTTGGCCTAGCTTTGAAAACACATTTTGTGACTGGCCACATTCGTAGAATATGTTGATGTAGACAGTAGCTTGATTCTGTTTCATTTGTTCTTTTTAAAATTGAAAAACCAACTGCCCACCTACTGGTGGTGCAACCACACAAAAACATGTTTGTTTGCAGTCCTTGATCAACTCCCACTGCAGCTTTCCTGGACTTAGGAACACCCTAACATAGTCTAGCCACTCATGATGCAGTGGTTGGAAACGTGACTATAAACATCCCGAGTAGCTGCACAGTTTAGGGTGGGGTCCTAATGTTCAGGAAGTATACAGGAAGAGCAGGTCAAGAACTTTGAAACAAAACAAGGTTGGGCATAATTACACCAACTGCATGCATTTTGGGTTCTACTAAGAAAGGCAGCAGGAAAAACAAGTAGCAACATCAATGAATGGTAGAGCAGGTAAGCAATCATAAAATGTAGGTTTTCAACTAGAAATACTATGATGCAAAAAGAGTTAACAGTGTCCCTTTAAAATGATATACAGTATGAGAGGCTGCCCCATCTGCCCAGCAGAGGGGACCTGAATTAGGGAGCAAACTCATGTTTCCATGTCGGGGGGGGCAGGCCAGGCAGGGGGCAGATGCCATGCAGCACTGTGCCTCAGTCTATGTGTTAATACCACTGCCGAGATCAGGCTTATGGTTGTTAGAGTGGTCTCACATGCATTCTTAGAGTGTGAGAACTGCAAACAAAAGGTGAGTGGTTCTGATACCCTAAGAATGTAATTGAGATCCTCTTACGACATCAGTATCTATGCATATAATATACTATTGATTGTGCTTATCAGTGATATATAAGTTTATTTTTAAACCTTACCCAAACGTCCCCATTTCTAAGGCAGCTATCCATGGGACACACTTCACAGAAAAAGAATCTCACACACAAAGGAAGAGAGCAGTCCGATTGCTCCCTCGATCTATAATGTGAGTGTTGATGGAAAGATCTGGCCCCAGAGGGATTCCCTGTAGTTGGGCTAGCATGCTTGCTTCTGCTGTGGGGACAGCTGTGTATGTGCAAGTCCAACCAGATGGCTATTCTCATGTTGGAGAAGGCTGGAGAGACCTAAAAGTTCAGAGAAACCTGTATCCATATATATTACAGTTAGGTCACACACAGTGGATTGCATCAGGGAGCAGGAGATGTCATCCTCGCTTAGAGCTCCTGCCATAGGGGGGATCCATGGGGTAACTGATGGGTTGTTGGGGCCTGGAGGTTCAGAGGATATAGGCCTGAACAGGGTATATCCCTAAAAACAGGGTACATCTTGAATATGCCTGGCTGGGAAGAAAAATCTCTACTGAAAACAAATTCTGGTCAGAGCCACCACTGCTGCATAATGAAGTTAGTGAAGTTGTGTGGAATTGTTAAGGAGGTATGGAGAAACAACACAATGATTTGTAAGTAGTAAGATTTGTTTTAGTTTCTGTTCTAGGAAGGCATACACATTAGGAAAATATATGGAGGTGTACATTTAATGGAAGGAATAGGACACTTACAAAAGAACCCCAGAGCAAATGTCACTGATGTATGTGTTATCCTGGATGATATTGGCCAGACAGCCAAATTTTAAAGAAAACATAATTGCATATCCCAATGATGCAAAGAAGACCACCCTCAACACGACAAGTTTTTTGACTCATTTATTTATTTATTGGTTTCTTTTTTCTTAAAAAATATATATCTGAGGATCAGTTGCAGGATTTTTAGTACTGTAAATAAATAAAAAGAGAACTAAGAGAGCTTTAGTAGCAGATAAGTAGTGGAATTGCAGTATAATGTGGGGAGTGGTGCAATGCAGTGGCTGTGGGGCAGCCATATTCAGGCAGACCTTCTGGACACTGAGGTGCTGCCCTATCTGCATGCATCTCTCGGGACTGCGGGATGAGGTAGCCAGACTCAGAGCGGAAGTAAACTGGGTCAGGAGTACCATCACCCCTGTCCAGGAACCACCCAGTCCAATGCAGCTGCCTCAAAGGATGCCGAGAACGAGGAGCACTTGGATGACAGGGCTCAGGGAGGGTTAGAGCAGTCAGGCAGAGGCACATCCCAGATCCTATTCCTCTAAGAACTCATATGCCACACTGGCAAATGAGGACAACCAAATAGAGGTACCCAGGAAGTGGAAGGAAAGGATATGGAGGTTAGGCAAGGAGGTGACCTCAGTGGGGAAAGCAGTGGACCCCAGAGGAGGAGGAAGTGAATCCTGGTGGGGACTCCATCATAAGAGGGATCCAGCTAGGAACACAGGAGGGGAGGACAGGGGCTGAGGTGCCTACCAGGTGCCACAGCATGGAGGATGGAAGGAAGATACTGGGGATCACTGGAAGGCAAGACAGGAGGGTGAGCTGGATGTCATTATCCACCTAGGTACTAATGACTTGGCAAATGGGAGCCAAAGGAATTCAGGAAGAGTTTAGGAAACTGGGGAGGGGTCTCAAGCAGTAGCTACTTCTGTCACTTTCTCAGAAGTACTACCTGTGAGAGGCAAGGAGAGCATAGAGTGCATGCACCAGGAACTTTAACTCATGGTTGAAGAACTGGTGCTGTGAGGAAGGTTTGGATTCATTGGTGACTGGGGACCCATCTGGAGGATGGAGGTTTGTTCAAGCCCTGACGGCCTGCATCCATCCTGAGGGAATCAAGCACTCAATGATAAGTTTAAATGCTACATTGACAAGCATTTAAACTAGCAAAGGGGTTGGCAGGCCGCAAGGATGATACCTACTTGCTCACCCCCACAGCTAGTAATGGACCAGTGAACCAGAGGGTGGCTATCTCTGCAAAGCAGTGTGCAAAAGATGGAGATTAGTGTCCAAAAGGTGGATAAGCAGAAAAGGGCAAAATTCAGCAGAAGGGCAGACAGCAAGGAGAACCAGGGATAAATGACAACCAAGAAGGGGCTGGAGTAGAACAGTGAAGCAGTTTAGGGAGGTCAAATCATGGAAGCCATGTGTGCAAATGCCAGAAGCTTAGCAACAAGATGGAAGATCTGGAGGCTGTCATGGTACAGTCAGACCGGACATTGTGGCCATCACTGAAACCTGGTGTAATGATAACCATGACTGGGAGATGGCCATACCTGGCTACAACATATTCAGAAGAGACAGAGCAGGCAGGAAGGGAGGAGGAGTGGCACTGTATGTGAAAATGACATAAGGGCCACACAGATCCAGGAGGAACAAAATGGGGAGAGACACTGTGGGTTAAGCTGGAAAGGAAAATGGGGCCAGCCATCCGCACAGGTGTGGTCTATAGACCACCAGCCCAGGAGGAAGAAACAGATAGGAGCTGATGCTAGCCATCCAAGGATGGACAGAGATGAGGTAGTACTGGTAGGAGACTTCAATATACCAGACGTGGACTGGAGCATCCCAGCAGCAGCATCAACTAGGAGCAGATTTATCCTGGACTCCCTTCAGGGTGCCTTCCTCAAGCAACTGGTCATGGAACCAACTCGGCAGAAGGCAATACTGGACCTTGTGCTCACAAACAGGGACAGTGTGATGGGGTAACAGTGGGGGAGCACCTGGGTAACAGTGACCACCAGTCATTGTGGTTTGAAATCACAGAAAGAGCAGAACCAAACCACACAAAACACGATCCTGGATTTTAGGGGGCAGACTTTGGTAAAATGGGAGATGCTTGAAAAGAGGCATTAGGGAATGGGACAGGAATCAGGGATTGAGGAACAGTGGGCAGTATTTAAAATGGGGATTATAAGAACAACAGAATTATGCATCAAGCAGGTTAGCAAGAGGAAAAGAAAGAGGAGACCATTATGGTTTTCCAAAGAGGTAGCAAAGAAAGTGAAAGCCAAAAAGATTGCATTCAGGCAATACAAAAAGACACAGGCAGAAGGGATAGGGAGAAGTACCAGGAGAAACAAAGGGAGGCAGGAAGTCAGTAAGGAAGCCAAAGCTCAGACAGAAGAACACATTGCAAAATCAGTGGTTAAAGGGGACAAAACCTTTTACAGGTACATAAGTGAAAAAAGAAGGACAAAGGGAGGGATAGTGAGACTGAAGGGGGAGGATGGGAGCCGCGTGGAGGATGACAACAGTAAAGCTGACATATTGAACAGGTATTTCTGCTCAGTCTTTACTAAGGAAGAGGGGGGTAATGGGTCTGAAGGGAGTACAAGGGGTGAGAATGGTGCAGAAATGGACACAAGTCCCTTTACACGAGAAAGGGTCCTGAAGGAACTGGAAGTAATAAGAGCTGATAAAGCAATGGGGCCAGATGGGGTGCACCCAGGGTCCTTAAGAACTAGAGAGGTGGTGGCTGAACCTCTGGCTATCCTGTTCAGCCAATCACTGGAAACAGGGGAGGTACCAAGACTGGAGGACAGCAGATGTAGTCCCCTTATACAAAAAGTGGGGAACAAAGAGGAAGCAGGGAACTACAGACCAGTCAGCCTCACCTCGGTAGTGGGAAAGATCATGGAAGCACTACTGAAGGAGAGATTGGTGGAACACTGGTTGTCAATGGACTACAGGACCCAAGGCAGCATGGTTTCACCAGGGGGAGGTCGTCAGACCAACCTCATTGAATTTTTTTGACTGGGTGACTAGGAGGTGGATCAGGGAGGGCAGTGGACATGGCCTATCTGGACTTCAGCAAGGCCTTTGACACTGTGCCACATAGAAGACTATTACACAAACTGGGGAATATGGGTGGGCAGGACAGTAGTGTGGTGGGTAGGTAACTGGCTGGGTGGCAGGACACAGAGGGTGGTGGTAAATGGCTGTCACTCCACAGAGGGAAGAGTGACCAGTGGGGGCCACAGGGATCAGTGCTGGGACCGTCCTATTCAACATCTTCATCAGTGACATTGCACAGGATAGAAGGCAGAATTTCACTGTTCGCTGATGACACAAAGCTCTGTAACAGAGTAGACACACCAGAGGGTGTAGACAGAATGAGAAGGGACCTGCAGAAACTTGAAGAATGGTCAAAGGGTTTGGCAGTTGAAATTCAATGCAAAGGCAAGATAATGCATATGGGGCACAAAACCCTGGCACAATATATCAGTTGGGGTGAGGATATAGCATGCACCAAGCAGGAAAGGATCTTGGGGTTGTCATCTCTGATGACCTCAAGGTAGGGAAACAGTGTGACAAGGCATCAGGTAAAGCAAATAGGATGCTGGGATGTATAGGCAGGGGCATCACCAGCAGGAAAAGGGAGGTCATAATTCCGCTATACAAGACACTAGTGAGGCCCCACCTGAGTACAGTGTACAGTTCTGGAGACCATACCTCACGTAAGGACATAGACAGGGTAGAGAAGGTTCAGAGGAGGGCAACAAAGATGGTGCATGGGTTGCATCACAAGTCCTATGAAGACAGGTTGAAGGAACTGAACATGTACTCCTGGAGGAGAGGAGGAGAGAGGGATATGATAGAGACATACAAGTATCTTACAGGGAGAACAGGGTGCAGGAAAACACTATTTTTAAGCGAAAAAGATGTTTCAGGACTAGAGGCATGGGATGAAGTTGGAGGGAGGACGATTCAGAGGAAACATGAGAAAGAATTTCTTCACAGAACGGGTGGTGGACAAGTGGAACCCCCTGCCAGAGGAAGTGGTGGGGGCTGAAACAATCACGGGATTTAAGAATGCATGGGATAGACATAAAGGAATTCTAGAGGTCAGGGGTAAGGGGAAATAGACTTCTAGGAAAACAAACTGAACTTACAAGCTCAAATGGCAGACTAGGTGGGCCATAGGCTCTTATCTGCCGACACTGTCTATGTATCTATGTATCAAGAGAAACATATGCAAATCCCCATGATGGCACGGAAGGTGGCAGTACATGAAAAAGTAATGGCTGGCATATGTTCAGCCTTGGGATTATTTACATTTTTTTTTATTTTATTTTTTTTTAAGAGAAACAGGGTTTTTGTCCATGAGGTAATGTAAGTTATATTTAAGCAATGTGTCGATGTCAGGAAGTCGGGTGTAATGACGATGGACTGTTAGAGAAAATGTGATATTAACTTTCAGAGGGGGCTGCTTTTGATAAGGACAAGGTAGTTATGCTTGTGATAATGGGAATATTAGGAAAGTATGAGGTCTACGCAGAAGTGGAGTACAAATATGCACAGTTTCATAAGTATGTGCTCGGAGTGTAGGCAAATGTGATATGCAGGTTTGTTTTAGAAATAGGTAAAAATAGCGATACATGCAATTAATAGAAAGATAGATAATTACATAGACATATAGATATAGAGAGAGAGACAGACACAGGCAGATAGGCAGAATAGGAATGGCAGTGAAGTATTGAAGTGATGTCAGCCCCACCCTTACCTCACAGACATGGACAGGCATTGGGGTGTGCCTCTGGGTCACTGCCCATAACGCTCCCACCATTTCACCTCACCCTACCCTGCAGACATAGACAAGAGTTGAGGTTTGCCTTGGGGTTTTCAAACTTTATACTCACCCCATTCCATAAGGAAATACACTGAAATGGGTACAGTATAAGAGAATGGAGTGAACTTTGGGGCTGAAGAGTCAAAGGTACACCTCGATACCTGTCACTGGCTGCAGGGTGGGGATGGGGGGGTGGAATGGCATGAGCATTACTGTTGGCAATCCCAAGTCACACCCCTGATGCCTGTCAGTCCCTACAGTGCAGGGTGTTATGGTCAGAAACCTTAATGCCCTGGGCGTTTCTTGGTATTTTCACTCCACATTTTTAGCATGGGCTTTTTGTGACCCCCACTGCATGAACAGCGACACTATCAGTTCATTAGCTGAAAGGAGATTTTACACAGCGACTGTGCCATTTGGCACCACAGGTGCAAAAACACATTTTGAACAGGATGTAAAAAATGACAGCTGTACATTTCTTGCTTCAGTAACTGCTCAGCAAATCTGTTGCATGACCTGCTTATTGACATTTTATATCTGCTATGCAATGTATTGCTGCTGTGTCTGGGGAAGTACCTTTTCTAGGTTGCAAGAACAGCCTCAGAGGAACACACACACACACACACAGCAGAACACAGCTGCGAAATGATTAGATTGTCTACAAGCACTGTTTTCCATGCAAGACACAAGCAATTGAATCAAAAGCACACACACACACACACACACACACACACACACCAGAACATGCAATAACACAGCGGCAAAATGATTAGATTTGTCTACAAGCACTATCTTCTATGTAAGTTGGCCCATGGGGGTAAGCATGGAGATCAGTTATGGTCCATGACATAACCATGGTCAGAAAATTAAATATTTTAAAATAAACATGTATGCAAAAGTAACCATTTCAAGAAGAAAACGAAACTGTGGCACTTAACAGTTATAGGGTAAGTTAGCACATCTGGACTTATTTGCTGCATCTGCATCTCAATTACTAAGGGGTCCTGACCATGTTCACCCTTCCTCAAGCCAAGCTAGCTACAGTATGTCTAGCAATAACATGGATGGAAAAATTATGCCGTATTTTCAACAAGAAGTTAGCATTTTAAAAAGACAGTGCTGTAGACTGAGAAGTAGCTTGTGTAGGTGCATTTATCATGCTAGCCAAGATAAGTTCTGGTTGCGTTCCATAAGGCTAACAAGTGGGAGAAGTAGGGGAAAGGGACAGAAATGTAAAATAGAACCATTTAACCCATTTGTGATTTAAAGTTGCATGACAGAAATACGGCTTCCAGAACTGGACACCATATTCCAAATGAGGCCTCACCAGTGATCTACACAGTGGCATTACCACCTCCTTCCTTCTGCTGGTAATACCTCTCTCTATGCACCACAGCATTCCCCGGCTTTCCTCACAGCTTTGGTACATTGTTTAGCTGCCTTTAGGTCATCCAATATGATTACCCCCAAATCCCTTTCCATTTTGATGACCATCAGCCCCTCTACCCCGTAATCATTCCCTCAGTTCCTGCAACCCTTCCTTATTCAGCAGGCAGTTAGCACATCTGGACTTATTTGCTGCATATACATCTCAATTGCTAAGGGGTCCTGACCATGTTCACCCTTCCTCAAGCCAAGCTAGCTGCAGTGTGCCTAGCAATGACATGAATGGAAAGATTATGCATAACCAGTTGGAGAAGTAGGGGAAAGGGATAGAAATGTAAAATAGAACCATTTAACCCATTTGTGATTTAAAGTTGCATGACAGAAATACGGCTGCCAGAATTGGACACCATATTCCAAATGAGGCTCACCAGTGATCTGCACAGTGGCATCACCACCTCCTTCTGCTGGTAATACCTCTCCCTATGCACCACAACATTCCACAGGCTCTTCTCACAGCTTTGATACATTGTTTAGCCACCTTTAGGTCATCCAGTATGATTGCCCCA
Source organism: Neoceratodus forsteri (assembly GCA_016271365.2). Taxonomy (NCBI): domain Eukaryota; kingdom Metazoa; phylum Chordata; order Ceratodontiformes; family Ceratodontidae; genus Neoceratodus; species Neoceratodus forsteri. The sequence goes on from JADMNL010000025.1 coordinate 133,187,361, forward strand.
AAATCCCTTTCCATTTTGATGACCATCAGCCCCTCCCCCCATAATCATTCCCTGGGTTCCTGCAACCCTTCCTTATTCAGCAGGCAGTTAGCGCATCTGGACTTAGTTGCTGCATATGAATAACAATTGCTAAGGGGTCCTGACCATGTTCACCCTTCCTCAAGCCAAGCTAACTGCAGTATGTCTAGCAATAACATAAATGGAAAGATTATGCATATGAAAACTTATTAATTTTGCTGTATACACCCTAAGACTCAAAGTGTGTCTCCTTTGGCTGCCATGATGTCTGTGGTTAATTTGAAACAAAAGACAATGTAAAAAGACACTGGCCTCCACTGGAGCTATTAAACAATAGAGCAAACTGCACTCTGGGAAGATTGCCTGGGAAAAGATGCAATAAAAAAACATGAATAGCAGGTTCCAGGGAGTATAAAACCACCAGGAATGTTAGAAAAAACTACCCCTCCCCACTCATTCACAGGTGTCAATGAATATATTTGTTAACCATGCTGGTTCTTCTTCTTGCTTCTCTCATAGTAAAAATGTGAAACTACATTTGTGTTATTTTAAATGAGTGATACATTTCATGTCCATGGGGATGGCAGCTCTGATAGTTGTTCTAGTCCTACTTTTTTCCTGGCTCAGTTTATAATTTCAGTGGAAAGAAAGTAGGAAAAAAAAAACACCTAGCCTTTTTGCTTCTACAAGTAGTTAATTGCAGCTGGTATTTTTAACATGTGCAAGGCAACTCCACTTCTCAAACTTCAAAGAAAAATACACTTTATCATCAAAGGTCTATGTTTACCAAGTACTGTGCCTATGATTAAAATAATTTGAACCCCTCCCCAAAAAATGTGCCCTCACATGAAACTGCATGATTAACTGTAAAGACAATTTAAAAATGTATTTCTAAATGCATTACTAACACCTATGCTTTCAAAGTTTTGAAACTACTAAAAAGATAAACTCTCTCTCTCTCTCTCTCTCTCTATATATATATATATATATATATACATATATTTATATTGAATATGGTAAACAAATATTGTTAATCCCAAAGTTGAACTTTATGTTTTTAGTATATAAATGTTTAAGAAAAACCTGTGGCTTTTGAACCAGAATGCTGTGTCTATTGTTTTCCTTGGGAGCTGTAGTTTAGACACTTCTTAATTACTCTTTCCTTTTGAGACACCAGGTGGCTCTGACAATAATTTGTTCCAAGGTTTTAAGCAATTTGAAGGCATTAAGTATCTTCTATTCTCCTAGTCCTTAATAAAATGTAGGGGCTCCACAACTCGATCACTCCACAGACTTGTTCTGTTCCTTGGTCCAGATCTCAAACTAGTGTGTCTTGTTTCAGCATGGTAGATCCACCTCATGCTCCTCCCACATGAATCAAAAAAAGGTGGGGGTGGATCTTTAGGAGCTTCTCGAGTGAAGGTGGGGGGGATCTTACTCCCCCCAAAAAAACAATGCTGCCTCCCACTGCTCAGGTTCCAGTTCTTGTACTGCCCATTTAAGAAAGAAAATAGTACCCTGCAACCATTGACTAACATGAAAGTGTATTTACTCGAGGGTGGAAAACATTTCTTGGAGGAGGGTAAGGCAGAGGTGACTATTTACACCTTCAGTCAGTTCCATGGACAGAAAACATGGCATCACTCCTTTTGTACATGTAAAACGTCTGCAGGCTCCACCTACTGCAGCCGTAAAAATAAGCATATCATCCAGGTGAGGACTGGGGAGAGAGGAGGCTTTTTTCCTGAAACTGACATACTTACAGGAGATGCAAATGGATTGAGTTACAGTGTTCTGTACATAGGTGGATAATGAAGAGACATGCTAATAAACAGTGTTACTGAAAACGGCACTGCACCACATCTTCAAAATCTTACTGATTAAACCTGAAAAAAAAAAGTAATATTTTCCATCCACAGAATGTCTCTTTTTTTTTTCGGTGTTGACTGGCTGCAGTTATAAAATGAGAGGTTTGTAACAAATGTTGGAATACGTGGATGCCTTTTGATACAGCATAGATGGTGGCTTACATATGGCTGTTAGGATGGGGCCAAAATTCGAACTTTGTTAAGTATTACAATTTAAAATTTAAAAATACAGTACCTTTTGCCCTCTAACATATGACTCTCCTGCTAAATACTTAGTAGTAGTAGTAATAGTAAAAGCTTTTCTTTTAGACAGTACTAAATTACAGTTATTAACATTTCACCATTAGGACAAGTCCCATTTTCAATGTATTCCTGTTATAAAGTATAACATTTACAAACTTTAAATTTACATTCTGAGTTAGGCATTTTTTGTAGTTTTTGTAGTGACATATTTTAACCACTGAAAGACAACACATTTTGTACAGTATATGGGTGAGGGCTATTGTGTATGTAATTGAATGAATTCTCAGTGTTGTTGTACCCTAGTAGTGATGTCAAACTGTTGTTGTATCATTTCAAGAATGTCACTACTAGGGTACAACATAAAATGCGTGCACACAGCTGTCCAATTCTGAGTCTCTCTAATCATGCTGTTTCTCAGCTCTGTCAGTTACCATGGCTGAAATAAGTGGTTAGAGATAGCTCTGGTGGTGTTTTCTAAATCAGATAACAGTAGGCAGCAATTTATTGCTGAGCAACCACACCTCCCTATTTTGCTCCCATCCCCTTCCCATCAAACCACTAAGTTAACACTAACAGCTTTTGTCACAGTATTTCTAGTCATCAAAAAGAGCGATCGTCAAAAAGTAGGGTTGTTTTATTTCCATTTATCTAAAAACATCAGAAAAAATTAATTCAAACTTAAATAAAAGAAAACACAAACCACCAGAACTCATTTGTACAGCATGATATGCATGCATACATATATATGTGTGTGTGTGTGTGTGTGTGTGTGTGTGTGTGGAGGTATCCCATTGATGGGCTGCAGGAAAGAGGGCTTCGTAATGTGGGTGTATGCAACAGTGCATGACTCATGTGAGCGTTCAGGAGTTTGGGCCGTGGTGTACTGTGCACGTAATCTCCCCAATGCAGGGCAGGTGGAGGTGATTATATGTATTTTAGGGGGGTGCTGGGGTGGAGCTCCATGCAGGTACAAGATGGACTGTGAGGGTCCATGTGGAATGCACAGTGTGTGTGCGTTTTTCCTGGTGGCCTTCTGACTGCACTCTCATTTACCACACTGCAGTTGTTTCTGCCCTAACATGGGTGAACCGTATGGGATGGGGAGAATCAAAATCAATTTCTGTTTTCTGTGCAAGTTAAGATTGGACAGAGTGAGTTAGCAAAGGGGGGGGGTAAGATGTGTGTTTGGGATGGGAGAATGGTACAAAGTAGTCAGTATACTATAAATTATAATGTGTGGACAACAGTGAACAACAAAACTGAGTTTATTTCTCGAGGTTGTCATAACAACCAGAGACCTCTCAAGCTTTGCTCTCAAGGTCTAATGGTTGTCATGACACCCTCTCAAAGCAAACAGAGCATTGTTGTTCTCTGCTACTCACCCATTATACTCTATATAGAATATGGTTAGGGCTTACTGAGTCCAGAGATTTGGCACCTCACAAATCTTGTTGTGCACGTTCTTCAGGTTTTTTTTCATGGTTGTTGTGCACATTCTAAAAATGCTATTGTGCAATTTCTTTTATCAAGCGCACCTGTGTCCCTGTTCACACTTCCTGAAATCAACACCAGACTGCTTTCAGTTTCTTTTTTTCCATATAGGTGTTTTTATCCTTACGTCCGATGGGCGTCCAATGGGCAGCTGCATCAGACCAGTCCCCAGTCCCCAGTTCCCCTGAACCAGACCCCCACCTCCTTCAGTGAGCTTACCTGGTCAGTAGTTCTCCCCATTTGTTCCCCTCTCATGGCAGAACTGAAGACGGAGGGCTGTCCTCCCCCCAGTATAACAAATCTGAAACAGACCAGGTTGCTGACTGAGCTGTGGTGTGGCCTTGGAGTCAGCTGGGTTGGACTTCATTAAGCCCCCCCAGTGCTCCATTTTCCACTTTTCTTCCCACCCCACTGTGGAGCATTGGATTTGTTCATGGAGTTGCACTCGTCCAATGTTCCCCACAGTCCTCTCCCTTTATGTGTCACCCTGATACTGCTGTGGCCTCCCAGGCCACCACCTGAGGGTGGCCTAGACTGGGCTGGCATGCCTCCTCACCTTGAGGGAGGAAAGCTTTCCTCTAGATGCTTGATCCTGTCCCACTCCAGCCAACCCAAGATGACCCAAAATCATTCTGGAACCCAGATCACCAGTGTGGGAAATGATAAGGCACCTATGGTGCCTCAGTCCTCTGCACCACTAGTCTGGCCATGCTGTTGATTTCATTTAGCATGGACATTGATGAGAGTTCTTCCCAGCAGCACACTACCCTCTACTGAAGCACAATTTATGAAACTACTAGTGTTCTGTGTTTTTACAAGCAGAGCAAGCAGAATGGGCAGGTTAAAACCATATACTGTACTATGAAAAATAAAATATGGGTGACCATACACAGTTCTCCCTGTGTTTCCATCTCAGGGTCGAGATACCAGCATGGACCTCAAGCTTCACTCTAAAAGTCCCATATGCTGTTATCACTACCCCTTGATGGAAACACAGGTTTTTTGTGTATGCTCACCCATACATTATTCCTTATATAATGTATGAGTAAACTACTTCTGTCATTTGTGATTTTCAAGCTAAAACCCATCTTAAATGGCCTGCAAGCCAGCTGGAGTAAATACAAGCCATGAAAACAACCAAAAACAGCAAAAATTAATTTGTGGCAGCTTTTGCATTTTGTTGGTATTTAAAGGCTTTGAAAGAATAATCCATTAGGGGTATTTAATCTTGACTTGGTTTAATGATCATTGTTCAAACAGTCAAAATCCTTGATGAATTCACATCCTTAAAACTGTAAATATTTTCTTAAGAAAATAAATAAAATCAGCATGAACAAACTTATGGTTTTGTTTCATCTAAAAATAGTGTGACATGAAGTTTTTGAATATTACTCTCTGTTAATGGAATAGTCTATCTTTAAAATGAAATGACTCTTTGCCATCTCACATTACCAAAACTCCTAATTGCTATTTTGGGTCCATGCAGATGAATTTCTGCTTTTATTTTCTTTATAACATAGCAGTACTCTGCACCTGGAATGGGCCTTTCAGGAAATGTGGTTGATATTCTCTGTGAGGACTGCTCCTCCTCATCTTACATTTCTACCGTAGAAGGAATGGGAACTGATGGAATCACAGAAAAGGCTCACACTTCCTAAAATAATACAGCTCAGCCCAGGTAGAGTGCTGTTACTTGGTGAAATAAAAAATCAGTTTCTATGGCCACATAGGGAAGTTGTAGAGTTTGGGTGGCATTGGTCAGCACAGAAAATTTTCATTTTAAAGATACATAATCCACATTTCTGTTAATATGTAAGACAGGCAGGGAATATCTGAATTTGAAAGCAATATATACCACACCAGCAGCAAATCAGTCGGGTAAATTAATCATATTATTGTTCAGACAGTGGAATTAAAAATTTATTTTTATTCACAACATGTTATTTTCACTTAGAACATATTATTACAACGTAGAAAACATTGATCCAGATAAAGAGTTTACATTGGACCAAAGGGCAGTTTTAAACTGAAACAAGGTAAAACACCAATTAAAACATTAAAATGGTATGGTGTATATATAAAACACATAAAAGATATGATGGTTTATAGTGGAATAACACATTTGTCCCCACACGAGTGATACAATCTTTATAACTAACTCATGACTTCCCCTTTTATGAGTTATAGGTCTTATCACTCAGCGTGGAGACAAAAGTGTTGCTCCATTGCAACCTAGTATGTATTCCTATCTTAACTCCTCATTTCTGTCAAAAAGTGTATATTTTGCACTTCTTTGTTCCAATTTTATGGCATCATGAAAATGGCAGCACAGCAATAGATACCCTAGGTTAATGGGTGACCTTAATATTTGCTTAAATACAACTTATTTTAAACATCAGATTATACCTCCTGGCCTCCAAAACAGCTAACACTCTCCTGAATATTTGAGGCCACTAGTATACTGTGGGCTGGATTTTCAAAAGTAATGACCCAGACACAATTACCGATTTGTGCCATAATGTTTGACTGCTATTTTAAACAGTTTGATGCGTTTATGACACTTTACCTGCTTTATGGTGCAAACGTGATGCACACATAATTGTTTTAACTCATGCATCATTTTCTGCATGCAAATTGCTGTAGTTGTGGCAAACAAACCATGTTTTGTGTGGTCTAGTTTTGTGTCACCAGTTGATGTGCAATTGTAAAAAATGCCGCAAGTCTGGAACACCTTTGACAATCCAAGCCCTATGCCTGTATGAATGACTCATGCTGTTAGTTTATAGTGTCTCCTTTTAAGGCATGTATTTTGTGAAATGTGCTTACTCCAGTTTAAATGCTTCATTGGCAAGCTTTTAAACTAGTCAAGGGGGGAGGCACTGATAAGCAGCAGGAAAATCCCAGCCTCTCCCTACAAAACAGGGTACTAAATGAGAAAAAGACCGAGGTAGAAAGGTCAGTGGGGGATGCTGCAAAAGAAGGTAAAGCCATCAAAAAATGGAGAACAATGAGTACCAATGCTCGTAGTCTGAGTAACAAGCTTCCTGAATTAGTGGCCTTGATGGAGGAGGAACATCTGGATATCGTGGCAGTCACAGAAACATGGTACACACAAAACCATGACTGGGAGGTAAACATACCAGGATACACTATCTACAGGAGGGACAGGGAGGGTAAAAGAGGAGGAGGAGTAGTTCTTGACATAAGGGAAGGAATCAAAGCAACAGAACAAAAGGGAAAACAAGGAGGAGAAGAAGCTCTGTGGGTAAATTTGGAGACTGGCAATGGCATGACAATCCGCACAGGGGTTGTATACAGACCCCCTTCTCAGGGGGAGGAAATGGACAAGGAAATGATAGAAAGAATACTTAGAATGGCAGAAAAAGGGGAGTTGTTGCTGATGGGTGATCTGAATATGCCAGATGTTAACTGGAGTGCAGTTGCAGCCGCCACTTCGAAGAGTGGGGTTATTCTAGATGTCCTACAGGGGGCATGCCTTAGACAACTAGTATTGGAGCCCACTCAAGAGAGAGCAATCTTAGACCTGGTTCTCTCAAATGGAAATGAAGAGAGGATCACAGATGTAGAAATGGGTAGCCATCTGGGAACTAGCGACCATCGAACAGTATGGTTCACAATAAACACAGCAATAGAGTCAAGCCATACAAAGGCAAAAGTACTGGACTTTAGAAGGGCTGACTTTGCCAAAATGGGTGAATGCCTAAGGAATGCACTAGCAAATAGGCAGGAAGGAGGGATGGAAGAACAATGGGGAATAATAAAAACTGTCATCACAGAGGTAACAAGCCTTTGTGTGAAGCAAATAAACAAAACGATGTAAGAAACCACTGTTGTTCTCAAAGGAAGTGGCAGTGAAGGTTCAAGAGAAAAAGAAAGCATTCAGGAAGTAAAAGGAATCACAGAAGGAGCAGGACAGAAAACTGTATCAGTTAAAGCAAAACGATGCTGGGAAGGCAGTCAGAACAGCAAAGGCCCAAACCGAGGAAAAGATAGCCAACTCAGTTAAGAAGGGGGATAAAACCCTTTATAGGCACATCAGGGAACGAAGGAAGACCAAGGGAGGGTTAGTGAGGCTTAATAAAGGGAGGGAGGGTGGGCAGAGGGTGACTGTGAAAAGGCAGAGATACTAAACAACTATTTTTGCTCAGTATTTACAAAGAAAGAGGGAGACGACCTAAAACAAACAGTAGAAACACTCTGGATACAGAAGTTGATACCAGCCCATTTACAGAAGAAAGGGTTCTGAAAGAACTCTTAAAACTGAAGGTAGACAAAGCAATGGGGCCTGATGGGATTCATCTCAGAATTCTAAAAGAACTAAGGGTAGAACTAGTGACACCACTAACTACCCTCTTTAACAAATCATGGGAGGATGGGGTGGTACCCGAGGACTGGAGGAGGGCAGATGTGATTCCCCTTCACAAAAGTGGGAGCAAGGCAGAAGTAGGAAACTACAGACCTGTTAGTTTAACCTCAGTGGTAGGGAAGATGATGGAATCACTTCTGAATGAAAGAATTGTTGAGTATCTAGAGGCCAGAGGGGCACAGGACCCAAGGCAGCATGGATTCACAGCGGGAAGGTCATGCCAGACAAATCTGATAGATTTCTTTGACTGGGTGACCAAAGTAGTAGATCAAGGAGGGGCTGTGGACATGTCCTACTTAGACTTTAGCAAGGCATTTGACACAGTCCCACACAAAAGATTAATATACAAGTTAGTTAGCCTGGGAGTGGGTCCCAAGATGACAGCCTGGGTAAACAACTGGTTGGAGAATAGGACACAGAGAGTAATAGTAAATGAAGTCCACTCTGAAGAAATGAGGGTTACTAGGGTACTGCAGGGTTCAGTATTAGATCGGTCCTCTCAATGTCTTTATAGCTGACATTGCAGAGGGACTGGAAGGAAAGTATATCTCTTGCAGATGACACTAAGATCTGCAACAGAGTTGATGCACAAGGTGGGGTGGAAAGGATGAGAAGGGACTTGGCAAGGTTAGAAGAATGGTCAAATGTATGGCAGCTTAGATTCAATGCTAAGAAGTGCAAGGTAATGCACCTGGGAAACAAAAACCCAAGGGAAGAGTACACAATGGGGTGAGATACTAACAACAACAAAAATGGAAAGGGACCTGGGGGTAGCTATATCAGATGACCTAAAGGTGGGCAAGCAATGTAAGAGGGCAGCAAGGAGGGCTGGGGGATACTGGGATGCATAGGGAGAGGCATCACCAGTAGAAAACAGGAAGTTATTATCCCTCTGTATAGACAGTTGGTGAGACCCCATCTGGAGTACTGCATGCAGTTCTGGAGACCCAATCTCTGCAAAGACATAGACAGGATGGAAGCTGTCCAGAGGAGGGCAACTAAAATGGTGCAGGGTCTGCACCGGAAGACATATGAAGAGAGACTTAAGGAGCTAAATATGTATAGCGTCAAAGAAAGGAGGGAGAGGGGAGACATGATAGAAACTTTCAAGTACCTCAAGGGAATCAACAAAGTCCAAGAGGGTAGCATCTTTCAAAAACAGAGGTGTGCAAGAACAAGGGGGCACAATTTGAAGATAGAAGGGGGGCGGCTCAGAGGTAACTTAAAGAAGTATTTTTTCACAGAGAGGGTTGTGGATGCATGGAACGGCCTTCTGGAGGAGGTTGTGGAGTCAAAAACAGTGGTGGAATTCAAGCATGCATGGGACAGTCATAAGGCAATTCTAGGGGTTGGGGGTAAGAAGAAGTAGGTTGCTGGTTAACTAGGATCTGCAGCTTATCCATTAGGTAGAGGAATGGGAGCAGGCTGGTCCATAGCGGTTCTAATCTGCCGTCAAAATCTATGTTTCTATGTTTCCTAGGCAAAGGGTTAAATTATTCAGCTCAGCTGCATTAATACTTTATGGTACCCTTGAAGAAATGATGTTGTATACACATATTTCTCATAGACTGAAGAAGAAGAGGAGGAAGTCAAAGAGTGAAAGAGATAGATGCCTAGTGCTCACAAATCCTCTCCACTATAAAGATAGTAATTTATCAAAGCTTATAATCCCAGCGACCATAAGGATACTTGAGCTAATTAGATACAAAGAGCCATGAAATACAAGGGCATGAAATAAAGTATACAGTATATTGCATCAGCTCTAAGATTTACAAGATGCCAATGTGAAAAATCAACAGATTGCATGAATTGGAAATGTTGAGTTTCTAAGAGAGAGGCATCAAAAGCAGATGACTTGCAATATTCAGCTTATAGACTATGATTATCAAATTCATTTTTGTTTACATAGACAGTGTAAAGAATTTTAGATGGTGCAAAGAATTTTTCATTTTTTCTTGGTTTCTTCTGTCAATGTTTGTGAACTCCATGCATTAGCAGTAAAGGCTATGAGAACTATGTAGTTAATATATTGGTGAGGTTTTTGCTCCAATAATAGTTATACTGAAGAAAAAACAGAAAGCATTTAAATTACAGAAATGCTCTGCAATTTGTTTAAGAAGATATGCAAAATTCTAGTTATGAGGCTGTTCTCTGGAGACAAAACATTTTGCATACTGTAATAAAATTGTGTACAGGCTTGATGGACCCAGAGTCCTTTCTGACTTTAAATCATTGTATAAAGCGTTATTACAACAAGGGTTAAGTTATTTATTTATTTGTAATTTGTGACCCAGAAAGGCACACTGAACAGTGATAGCTTGTTTTCAGGTGTATACATGTGTGGTGGAGCAGGGAATCCCCTAATAAGTGCCATGGGATCTTTAACTTCCACCTGCACAGTGACCAGAAATGGGCAGAAGGGACCTCCATTTAATGTCTCAACTGAACGATGGAATCACAACAGTGCAGCACCCCCTCTTACTGCTTGACAGTGTCAGTTTATGTATATTACCTCAAGTACTTGGTGTGGCTGCTGACACTGGTAATAAGTGCTCATTAATGCAATACAATGGGAAATTAAAACTTGGAATTCCCAGCCCACAGCCTTCTTTCATAACCCTATAAAGTGTAATGTAGTCAGTCATGCATAAAGATTAGAGACATAGAATGGGACACCAGATAAGGATCACTTGGCCCACCCAATCTGCCCATTTGTCCCTGTTTATACTGTCACCGCAGACTCTACTATATCTCCAGATCCCTCCTCTCCCCTTAAATTGATATACTGGGTTTAAAGTCACAGTAGGAGCTAGATACTGTACCTTTCAGCTGCCAGAGCTGCATAGCTGGGTTGCTGCCAACACTGTCTGTCCTTCAGTTTTTTGACTTGAGCTAACAGAGCAGTAGACCATTTTTGGCCTGAGAGCAACACTAACAAGAATGAAATGTTGTTTGCTCTCTGTCAATCTTAATGTTTACAGCTACTGATTTTGGATCTAAACTGGAGATGTGCAGATATGAGATTTTTCGCACTGTTCCCTATCCACCAGATCAGAAGATTAAGGTCTGCTCTGTGTTTAAAAGCTAGACAATAAATGCTACCCAATAGTTTACAGCTGCTGTCCATGTTTACTGTAGTAAATATAGTAGTAGCCAGTGACATGAAGCAGAATATCCAGATACAGTATATTACAGTATATCACTAGAAATCCCCATTCATTTGATTGGATTTATGTTATATTTCCTGATATATATTGATATGTAGTACATCTTGTCATTGGCTACCACTGTATGTATTTTATTTTCTTTATTACAGGCTGATGCTTTTTTAAATTCAATATACTTTATTGAATTTTTCAAAAAAAAAAATATAAACACTTTAAAGAGGAACAATAAAAAAACTAACATCCAACACATACAAAGGAATTATACAATAAAACAACACATAGAGTATATGGAGATTAAACAAGTAAAACATCCCTAACTAACAAAACAATAAACCACCCACTACCCCTCCCTCCCCAATCATCTGTGGCCTCACTATATACAGGATCAAAGCAGGATAGGCGCTGCAACCACTAATACAATAAACCAAGCCAAGGAAAAAGGATAATCAAGAGGAGGAAGTGGTTCCTTGTAGGGTCAGGAGGGTGTAAATGGGCTCCCATGTATGACAATATACCTGAGGTCTCTTCCTCATGGCTGCAATATGCTTCTCCAAGATGACAGCCATTAAGATCTCCCAGTGCCATTCAAGAAAAGATGGAAGGGCAACTTCCTTCCAATGCTGGAGAATTACAAGCTTGGCTGTGGCCACTATTAATGACATGTGAGTTTTCTGGATGCTAGGAGTGTCTATTGGAAAAAGACCAAGTATAGAAACTGAAGAAGTGAATAAATCATCCAAACCAAATAGGGATCCAGGGCATGTTTAATGAACATCCAAAAAGGTTTAAATTTGACACACTCCCACAGCATGTGATATAGGGGACCATCTGCCTCTAGGCATCGAGAGCAAGTTGGTGAGGATAATTTTCCCACTTTGTACAGTTTTAGGGGCATGAAGTAGAGGTTATGCATCACATTAAACTGTATCAGTCATAGCCGATCCTGCTTTATATACTTATATAAGTTTAACCAAAGAGATCACCATAAAGCTTTATCGTCTGGAAGATGGAGCGCTGTACCCAGTAGATACAGATCCCAGTAGGTAAATAAGAGTCAAAGTCTGGAACAGTTTATATAAAACAGGCACTGATAAGGTTTTAATACTGCATGCATGAGAGCATCCACCCTCTTGTTGCATCAGTAACCAAGGTTTAGGACCAATAAATATTGAGATTGCCCTGGTGAGTTACAAAAACTTGAATATTACTTATTCATTAAATGGAAGTGAGCCTGAAAAACTCGAAAGGGGAACACAGCATCATCATCTAGGAAATCAGAGAGTTTACAGTCTTTCAGTTGGGGCAAAAGGAACTAGGAATTGGCCAATCGGCTATTTTAAAATTGGCATTATTAAAAACAGGTTGGGTGACTACTTTAGTCCAAGAAAGAGGAAAGTGTTTTTAAATTTGCACCCAAGCTTTAAGGGACCATTCTAAGGGAGTGGAACAAAGGCCTCTAGGAAGTTGAGAGAGCTGCAGATAAAGTAGGCTAGATTGGGAAAAGCCCACCTGGAGAGCTAAAGACCTCTCAATTTCCAACCATAAAGGAATATATGAAGAAAGACCAGGTTGGGCATCAGGCACCACCCACCTCCCCACCAAAGGAAGTTGCCTGCATGCAGCACACCATAATATAAAGAGACCATGAGGGAGTAATAAACCTCTGCATATCTTAGGGCCAGCTTAGTATATGCTCTACTAATCAAGGAGGGCGCCCACAAAAGGAGTTAAATAACCACTGTAAACCACTATTTTGGAAAGTGGAGGCTCAACATGCCCAGCAGGTAAAGCAATCAAGGAAAGATATTCATTTTAATTATACTGACCTGACTCCACAGGGGCAGGGGCAACACTGACCACCTTTCAAAATCAAATTTAAGTGAGTCCAACAACCGAGTCAAATTCTCTTTAATCATGCTCAGGAGAGATCGAGTAATTTTAACACCTAGGTAGGTTAAAACACGAGGCTCCCATGAGAGACCCATCTCTAATATCTCCCCTTTGCAAACAATAATATTGAGGGGAAAATCCTTTGTCTTAGAAACATTTAGTTTATAAGAGGAGACACTAGAAGAGTTGAAAATTTCCTGAAGCAATATTGGGATGGAAGCAACAGTGTCATCCAGGTGTAATAAAAGATAATCTGCAAAAGCAGATAAAATGTAGCATTTGCCAGCCACTGAAATCCCCGAGACCATCCAAGTTACATAATCTGTGAATTAGGGGCTCTAAATAAAAATTGAACAAAAGGGCAGAAAGGGACAACCCTGCTAGATACTATGCTTTAAGAGAAAAGGGGCAGAGAGATGGACATTGCACCATATAAGCACTGATGGGGCACTACACAAAATTTGAACCCACTGGACAAAATTGGATAGAACTCCAAATTTAAGTAGTGCTTCAAACAAATACCACCAAGAGACTCGATCAAAAGCTTTTTCTGCATCCAGGGAGACCAAGACCACTGGAAGTCTGCTCTCCCTGGATGCAGAAATTAAATAACAGTTTCTGGAGATGGTCTCTGGAAAGTCTCCCTGAAATAAACCTGCCTGTTCGTGTCCTATAACAGAATCAATAATGGGGCCAATCGGTAGCGAAACTTTTGATAGAATTTTAATATCCATGTTTAATAAGGAAATAGGGTAACTATCTGGTAAAATGGAATATTTGCCAGGTTTTGGATAAGAGTAATCAAAGCCTCAAGAAAGGTAGGCTTACTAATCCCATGAGCAAACCAGAAATTGTACACATCTGTAAGTAAAGGGTGTTGCTTCCAAGAGCGAGGTGGCGAAAATGATCAGTCAACCCGTCATCTCCAGGGGCTTTATCTAACGATAGGTGCCAGATGGTGCCATGACCTCAGCCATGGTGATTGGGGTTCCCATGAATTGCCCAAAGAGAGCAATATAATTGGTAGAGGGACAGAGTCCAAGAAGGCCTTAATATTTTCAAGATAGTAGGTTTGAAATACATCCACCATTTTCCACGGGTATGTTATAACCTGGGACTCTGGATGGGCTGTGTCCTGGGAATGAACTTGACATTTCAGCTGACGTAGCACAGAGTCAGCAATTTTCCAGCGTGTTCATCGGATTCTAAGTATTTCATCTTAGTTCAATGAAGAGACAGTTTGGCTTTCTAGGCTAAAGCATCAGCTTATTGGGCTTAAAGGGAGTTTAGCCTAACCCAGTCTGCCTCAGCAGAAGCGCAAGACAGAATCCTTCTAAACTACAATTTCGCTCAAAAGTGAGTTGAGTTTAGCTTTACTGGACTTTGCATGCACGAAGCAGAGAAAAGCCTTATGAATTCTCCCTAGTCGAGCAAATTAAGTGTGGCCCAAAGAATGTCTATATATGGGCTACAGAGCCCTCATTTTGTTCCTGAAAGATCAACAAAACATTTTTAATATGGGATAATGTGTTCGGGGCCTGTAGCAGTTGGGCATTAAGAGAAAGGGATCCAGCAGGCTGTCCCCTCAAGAAATAAGGACACTAACAGGAGAATGGTTAGATAGTACAATTGAATGAATATCCACTGCTAATATTCCAGGCAAACAGGAGACACTAACCAAAAAGTAGTCAATTCTAGAAAAAGTTTTATGAGGTGGGGAGAAGAAGAAGAATTTCCGGTCTGAGGGGTGGAGAACATGCCAGACATCTACAAGCCCACCCCATCCATCAGGTCACAAAAACCTCTTTGCACTGGGGAGAGACCTGTAGACCGGGCATCTGAATGGTCCAGATGTGACTGGTATATACTACTATATTCCAGTCACCCCTTAAAGAATCTGGTTAGCAAGAAAGGGCCAGAAGGGGAATAAATTGTGTGAAAACTTGGGGGAGTCTGTGTTCGGACCATATACTGAGCTAATCACCACTGGGTGCAAACCTATAGACCCCTTAATAGTGCCATACTGCCCTAGTGGGTCTCAAAGCTCCAGAGAAAGCTGGAATAGTATACTCTGTGCAATCAGTATAAGACCCGCCCCCCCGCTTAGAAGAAACTCTTGCCCCATAAACCTGACCTACCCACTCTCTCCTGAAAAAAAGAACATCTTCTCAAAGGAGGTGTGATTCCTGCAGACAAGCAACTCCTGCCTGGAACTGTCTAAGATGGCAGAACCATAGACTGTTTCTGCCTATCCTAATACCCTTCATATTCAACTAACAAAACAAAATGGTCCACTCATATTCTAGTTCACTGGATAACAGGACAGCTTGTTCCAGTGAAAGGAACCAGTACCTGAACCACAAAGAGAAAACAGGGCTGCAGACGATAACCCGCCACCTCCTACTAATCGCCCCAAGGAAAACTATCTACCCATACCACCCCCAGACCCATTCAAAAACTAGAAAGTGACCTCCCCACACCCACATACATGAGAAAACAAAAACCATAATCAACAAACCATCCCAAAAATTACCCAACCATAACTTATGAAAATACCCAGAAAAGGACATACAAAGAATATTCCCCCAGTTCTATTGACTGACCTCCCAGAGCATACCAGCACATGATGATTAAAACACCACAGTGCCCTGAGTCCCTTTCCCTCTCCCCCCCCCCGCTGTTAGAAGCAACCAGAACCATGCATAGCAAACAAAGAAAGAAATTACAACATCCTAATATAGTAGCCTACTATTAAAGAATGGAAAACAAGTAGGTCAAATATGTAAGAACAAATAAAATACGATCAAGAACACCCACCCAGGAGTCTTGGAAAACTTGCTTATTACCTTGGAAACTCAAATATATTGATTAGAGCAAAAACACAAACGTCCAATCTGAAAAACAAAATCACAACAATATTGCACAAAGTTAAAGTCCAAATAAATGACATCCATCAGAATGAAACCCCAGTAGCAGTAAACTTAAGGGGCCCCAGACAGAACTTTAACAATGGCGAAAAAGGTGGGGTTGCACCATGTCCAATAATTTAAGCAGCCACAGCAGTATATGAAACTGAATCATGGTAAAGGTACCAAGTCTTCAGACATCTTGCTGTCTCTAATCAGTATCATTATAGGATAAGTCCCAGAACCTGGAGGAGTCCAACAAAACAGGAAAAGAAGAGGAAGAGCCACGGTTGTGGTCACACATCGTTTGCCGCATTTCAGTGGAAAAACTCCACAGATCAAATCCCACTGCTCTACTTACTGAAAGAAGCACAGAAGAAGTTTATCAAATCATGCAGCACTCTGATGGATGAGAGGCAGGAGCAGTTGAAAAAATAGGCACCCCTCCAAAAGCAGAGTAAGGTCTGGTTCACCTGTAACAGTTATTGAAACAGAGACCAGCCTGGTTTCAGTCAAATACCCCAAAAGACTCAACCTGGTGGGGACAGTCTTGATCATTCTGGTTCCACACAAAACATGGCAGGTGGTAGAGTATGGGAAAGCCTCCAAAATTAGGGTGGCCTTGGTAATGCACAAGACAATCCAGGGAGAAAGAAAATGAAGTGACCAGCACAATGCACAGAAAAGAAAAATCCGAATTGTGGCATTTTGGTTTGGTATGCCATTAAAAGACCCTTACCTTCTCTGTGGTCTGCCAGACCCTTCGGTTGCTGCTGATGAGGACCCCATGCTGGACCATGCGAATAACTGGACAGAAGCATAAAATAAAGAATACAGGTTTATTCTATACAGCAGATGTTCTCTTCATGAGGACAAGCCCCAAACTAACTAATTTCTCTGACTGAGAGGCATTACATGGCACTGTCAGGCAGTGCAACAATTTGCTACATGCAGTTTCTAAGTGTTCTTAAAGGGACTGGCAGCTAACAGTAAGCCCCATATTTGATGTAAAAGGCCACATCACCACCGAGACAGTGAATGTGAGCACCACTCAAACAAGCAATAAAACTATAACAGTTTGTAAGAAATTTTAAAGAAAAAACATTTTCATGCATTTCAAGGCATTACATTTCACAAAATAGTACTCCACTGCAGGAAGGGAGGAGGAAAGAATCTGGACTACACTGGGGACCAGTAAGAGTAGCACCAGAGAGTAGGAAACACCATAGCACTGGAAGCGTGGTCATGCCATAAGCGCTAAAGTGCGGGGGAAGGGTAGCAGCTGCAGGATACCCAGAATGCAGGATCACACTTTAATAGCAGCTGCATAACAATCAAAACACATGGAACTATCTAAGGGCATTCCTGGAAGAAAAAGTGTTAATGCAGGTAAGTAGTACCATAGCAACAGGTGCAAGGAGATAGGTACAACAAGACATTTACTGCAAAACAGACTACTCAGAGAATACCATAGTAGAAGAATTAGTCCCAAATACACTGAGTCCAGCAACACAAAAGTTCAAGACCTCCGTTGACTTTTTGGTCAGTGGGAATGGAGGCATGACTTAATTGCACCAGTTTCTGACAGGATTGAGTCAGGTCATTAAAAGTGACCAAAGAGTTCTGCCCACTGTCAAATCCACACCACTTGACTCTGCAAGTCCAGGATCCGTTGCTGTGTACTCTCTTAAGATCTTCTCGATCTGGTACACCAGTGTGTGTACAGGAGAGTCCTGAG
Organism: Neoceratodus forsteri; assembly: GCA_016271365.2. Lineage (NCBI taxonomy): Eukaryota > Metazoa > Chordata > Ceratodontiformes > Ceratodontidae > Neoceratodus > Neoceratodus forsteri. Next base: position 133,205,069 of record JADMNL010000025.1, read on the forward strand.
AAGAAGAAGGCTAAGAAGAAGTCCCAGGCAAACAGAATCCATCTGGAGAATGTCAGGAGTGGGAAGATTTGTAGGACCTGGTTGCAAGTTCTCTGAAGGGATCTCAGCTTCAGAGAGGATGGCAGGCTCAAGTGCAGTTTCATTGTTAGGTGGACTGGGGTAATCTGGAAGGATGTAACTCAGGTATCCATGTTTCAAGTGGTTGATGTGGCCTTTGTTGTGTACCAGCTTTTCATCAGCCTTGTGGTGTAGCCTGATGTACACAGGAGGAAGCTTTTCTAGTATGTAGAAGGGACCAGTACAGGGGCGAAGCAGTTTCTTGGTGGCACCTCAATCAAGGACAGGTCGGTACAAATACACAATGTCCCCAATGGAAAATGAAGGCTCATGTGACTTGGCTGCTGACATTTTCTGCATGGCAGGTTTTTTCTGGCCCAATGTGGTGATTGCAGCACGTCTGAGAAGTTCAAGTTGTTCCAGCATAGGGATAATGAAGGAAGAAGCTGACTTAGGAACTTCTAGCAGTGAGAGATCCTTGTCCACTGGAGTTCTTGGGTGACGTCCATGGACTAAGAAGAATGGTGTGTACTCTGTACTGTCGACACAAAGGCTGGTATTGTAGGCAAATTGCACAAAGGGAACAAAATGATCCCAAGTGTCATGAGTCTCATCCAGGTACTTGGATAGTGTGCTGAGAATGGTAGACATCATTCTTTCACTCTGTCCATTGCATTGTGGATGGTAACTTGTTGTATGTGTTTTTTTTATGTTGAGAAGTTTGCAAGTTTCTCAGACAATGCTTGAAAGGTAGTTAGTGCCTCTGTCTGAATACAGGTACGATGGGGTACCGTGACAGCAAATGACTGTGTTGAGGAAGACACTTGCCACCGTGGCAGCTTTAATGTCTTTTAGGGGGGTTAGTTCCAAATACTTAGGTAGTCCACAAAAACAAGGATATATTTGTTGCTGGAGTCAGAGCAGGTAGGTAAAGGCCCAAAATGTCTGTGCTGACTCTTTGGAATGGTTCAGTGGCTACAGGCATTAGAATGATGTGTGCCTTTGTCAGTTTGGCAGAGAGGCTTTCTTTGGGAGGGCTGGCAGGGATTTTACAAATCAGACAATGTCCTTGTTCATGTGAGGCCAGAAAAGTGAAGCCTTGTCTTTTCAAAGGTTCTGTGGATTCCTACATGACCTCCAGAAAGTGGAGAGGCATGATTGGAGAGAAGAACTTGATTGATTAGAGAGGCTGGCACACCTAGCTGTACATGAGTTCAATCTGTGTGATGATCCTTGCCTTCCTTGGTCCAAACGTGGTAAAGCACATCATCATTGAGGAAGTATTGTGAAGCAAAGAAAAGTACTTCCTGGCAAAGCTTCTTTTGTTACGGTAAATTTCCAGACTCTAAGTATGTGATTATGTCTGTGAATTGAGGATCAGTTCTTTGTTGCATTTTAACAGTTGCCAGGGACAAATTAGATGTAGAGGAGATGAGAAGCTCTTCGGCTGCTTGCAGTAATTGAGGATTTGTGTGTCTTTCTGTAGAAAAAATTGGGGCAGCAAAGTAACTTGAGGTGCTGTAGGAGTGTCCACATGGAGCACATCTGTGGCATGGAAGGAAGAGTTGTAAGCAGGATTCTTCATCTGTTGAGGAAGATGAGGAGTATCATCTCCAGCTTACACCATCAGCACTGGAGTGCACTCAATCTGGTCTGTACTGAATTTCAAAGTTGTAGGATTGCAGCATGGTGATCCATCAGGCAAACTTGCCTACTGACTCCTTCATTTTGAATAACCGCCTGAGGGCAGAGTGATCAACGATAACTTTAAAGGAGTAGCAAAATGTTATCCATGGACCAGTACCCTGATGGTGCTCCCACCTCAGGGGTAGCAGCATTATATGTATATGTGTGTTATATATGTATATGTATATATATATATATATATATATATATATACACTAACCTTAGGGTGAAGACACTTATAGTATAAGCCATTCATGCTCCAGTGACCACGGCTGGAGAAGCCAGCCAGCTGCATGCCATTCACCTGCCCACCGCCAAGCTCAGCAAGCTGGCTCTGGGAGCCCTTAATGGGGCAGACGCCATGCATGCTCCTGTGGCCGTGGCTGCAGAAGCCAGCCAACTGTGTGCCCTTCACCTGCCCGCCACTGAGCTCAGCAAGCTGGGTAAGCCAGCAGACAGCCACAGGGAATAGCTTTGGGGCCCTGATTGGCTGAAGACACACTGGGACTCCACCGATTGGCTGCTGCCCATATGGCTTTTTCCTGGGATTGGCCACTAGGAGATTACTGCTCTCTGGCTTTTTCTTCCTTCCTCTCTCCTGGCACCTTGCTGCTTACTCTAAACTTAAGCCTGTTTTTGTATTGATGTGATAGATTTTACTGTGGGGACTATTACAGTTGTGTTATGCAGCCAGTTCATTGGAGATATTGTTTAGGATTGCAGACTGATAATATTTTGTATAGTTCGTTTCCAACTGTGCGATCCTGCTGTCAAACCCCTTAGCACTGCCATTGGTCTGCTCACAGTTGTCTCTCTTAGTGATAATTTCCACCCTAGCTAGCTCTGCCTCCTTCTAGTAGCTCCTTCCACATTGATTTTGAGATCCCTGTCTGTACTGCCTCTTAGCAGGATATAACATCCAAATGATGCCACGGGAGGGCATTTTCTTGCTCAGCTGCTTCATCCTGTTAACCCACATATAACCCACTCACCATATCAAATTCCAGTTGCTCAGTTGTGCCAAGACCAGTGCTCCCCTCTAGATGGATATCCAGCTCTGCACTCTCATAACAGGACACGGCTCCACACTTTGGGGATGACTTCCTCATTGTTCTGCATGCCTTCTCATCAGGCTTTGACCAGCGAATATGGTAGAACGCCTTTGAACCTGCCAGTTAAAAACAGTCATATATGTTCTGTTTTTAACAACCCACCCTAGTGGCCATAACTCAGCCACCTCAAAACCTCTCCATGCCAAGCAGTGTAATAAGCATTTACTCAGTATGATAATAAATTGCCTCAGGAAACTACTACTGCTTCTCTTAGTTTGTTCTGGAAAAATTGCACTAAATCCAGGCCACCTGTTTTAAATGCCCCTGTGGACCTCCCCCAATACAAGGGCATCAGTTTCCTTCATATGAATGTTTGTAGTATACTTAAGAAGCTTGACCTGATACAGACATGGATATTACATGCATCCCCTGACTTCCTTATGATATCGGAATCCTGGCTTATGCCTTGACCCCAGACAAAACTATCAACATACCAGGGTACAACACCCACCGTGTGATAGATCATCGTGGGGTGGTGGTTTGTAATCTATGTTAAGGACAAATTCTCTGTCACAGTCGCTGATTGTACCTCTAAGGCAAAATAATTTGAATGTCTGGCACTTAAACTAACACTTTCCACTGAAAAGGCATTCCTTATTGCTGCATGCTATCGAATCGCCTCTGGTGGCACAGCCCTCCATCTCTATCTCCAAAGTCTAATTGAACGGCTAACACTGAGTGCATTCTAATGGGGACCTCAACCCAAACTGGAATGATGAGAGCTCCAAGAAGCTCAAGGACTTCTGTAATGTGTGTGGTTAGACAGATAATCCTGCAGCTACCAGACCCAACAGAAAACAGCAAGCACCCTTCTGGATCTCATGTTAGTTAACAAACCTCATAACATTTTGCATGCCACTGTGTTTTCAATTACCTAAGTGATCATTGTGCCATTGCCTGCATCAGACACTCTCCCCAAATAAAATCAGACCCCAAATATAAGTTAAAAAGGTGCTTGAAAAAGTTCTGTTGGAATGCCTTCCTAAATGACCTGGGCAACATCAGATGGCAGGACTTCTACCTAGCCCCTTCCCTCAGTGAGGCATTTAACATCTTTCACAGCCTTTTAGTGGGTCTAATAGACAAACATGCCCCTCAAGGCTGATCAGGTCCAAGAAAAGATCTTTTGGCTGGTTCTCTCCCATCTTAAAGAAAGCACTCAAGGATAGAGACTTTTGGTGGAAAAGAGCTAGGAAGTTTCAATCTGATGCCGATTGGCTTGCCTTTCGTGTCTCTAGAAATGCCTGCACCAAACTAATTAGGTCTGGAAAAGCTAGATCTTTCTAATCAGCCCTGGAAGACAACAAAAACAATGCTGCCAAGTTCTGGAGCATCCTCAAGAGGTTGTGGGTCATACCACTGATGCCTCCCTTCCAGCCAAAATAGTGTCTGGTGATACCACTTTCACGGACAGAGCGGATATACTAGAACAACTCAATGAACACTTTGCCACTGTGGGGCTGGCCTTCAACGTCTCTCCAATCAGTAAGATCAGCCTGCATGGAGATGCCATTGATGTCACTAGCCCCAACATTGACACCAACCAGAGTTATTCCTCCCCCTTCAGCTTCCGCCCTGTATCCTTCAAGCAAGTGGAGGACCTCCTACTGTCATTGGATACAAAAAAGAGTGCTGGTGCCAACCTCATAGAACCTTTCTTCCTGAAATTAGGCCACTACTACCTGATCGCACCCATTGCCAACTTATTCAACACCTCCGTGATGGTGCAGTACCCATGCCATGGAAAACTGCTCACATCAACCCCTTGTTCAAGTCTGGAGACCCTAGTGACCTGAACAACTATAAGCCTATTTCCATACTATCCACCCTTTCACAACTGCTGGAAACAGTCATTAACACCCAAGTCAGGGAGCACCTGGACTCACAGAAACTGCTAAACGCTGCTCAGTCGGGCTTTAGAGCCAAACATAGCACAGTTTCTGCCCTTGCTAAAGTAACCACTGACTGGCAAATTGCCTTGGACTCTAAGAAGCATGTGTTCGCACTCTTCCTTGACCTTAGTAAGGCTTTTGATACTGTGGATCACAACATTAATGTATTGAGTAACATCAGTCTCAATAGTATAAATGGTTCACCAGATACCTTACTAACAGATTACAATAAGTCAAAGCTTTGGGAGAACTGTCGCCACCAAAAACACTACCACAATGAGTCCTCCAAGGCTCTATTTTGAGCCCAATCTTATTTGCAATCTATATCAATAACCATGATTCACATCTGCACACAGCTAATGTGCACTAATTTGCAGACAATATTGTCCTCTATACCTCTAATTCCTCTTTGGACTTGGCCCATGAGGATTTACAGCAAGATTTTTTCTCTCCCTCCAATATAATCTTATCAAGCATAAGCTTCTGCTTACCACCAAAAAGACCAAGGCCATGATCCTCTCACCAAACGCAGCCCCAGGACCAACATGCAGCCTTAAGATTCTAACTTTATTGGGTGAACCCCTGGAAACTGTTGATACCTTTAAACACCTAGGATTCTGGCTTGACAATAAGCTTAACTGTGCCACCTGAACGAGCTCTCGAAAAAGTTAAGACAACGCTTAGACGTATTCTACCGCATTAAGCACCTTCTCACCAAGGAAGCCAGAAAGAGACTAGTGCAGTCTACATTTCTGCCCTTACTGGATTATGCTGACTTCCTCTACAGCAACTGCCCCTCTTCAGTGGTCTGTAAACTTGACACTCTTTATCACTGGGCCTTGAGGTTCATCCTCAATCTGCCTTTTCGCACCCATCACTGCCTACTGTACCAAGAGATGGGTTGGTCCTCACTTACTACAAAGTTGTTGCTTTTCTGTTGGAGATGCTGAAGTTTTGAGGAGGACAGTCTCTGACTGAGGGGTAACTCTGTTGAAGCTAGAGTGGTTGTGATAGTACTGACAGGACTAGGGTTGGTGGAACCAGGCTGAGGTACTTGCATGACATGGAGCTGATCCCTGAAGACAAGCAGACAAACTTTCCAATGTTGGCACCCTTTGAAATGACCAAAGGCTCATCTGTGAAGTTGTAGCATTTTTGGAAGACTGTGCCACCATACATCACCAAAACAGTATTTCCTGGAAGGAGACCTGATGAATGCAATGTGGGGCATCCCATGACTATGCCAACAACACCTTGTGGAAGTGGTTCACCTCGAATCTTGGCAATCAAAACCTTCTCTGACTTAGGAGGCACAGTGACTGAGTCTATAGCTGCAAGTTGCCTCCTAGGATCTAGTGACAGGTTGTTTGAGGCAAAGTCTTGGATGGCTTTGTGAGCTTTGAGGAAGTCCAGGCCAAGAATTATTGCAAGTTGAAGATCAGGCACTATGTAAAACTTGATGGTAGCTTGATGTGAGCCAAAGTGGTGCTTGACATGGACCATGCCTGTGATTGGTACTGTAGCTGTACTTGTTGTGATAATGTACTTTAGGTTAGCTGGAGAGATATTAGGTACATGACAAATAGCTTGGTTGTTCAGAATACTGCTGTTGATAACTGATATTTCTGCTCCAGAGTTGACCAAGGCATGTGTGGACCAATCTCCGATGGTTACAGGGACATAGTTGGCTAGGAGAGGTGATTAGAAGACAGGTACCTTTGCCCCTGGAAGTGAGAGTGGCACAAACTTGCTGGGGAATTTTCTGTGTTCATGTTGCTGGGTATTTATTTTATTGTGTCCAGCTTTTTTTTGTTTTGTGCTGCCCCCAGCCTGTGTGTTTACAGTATGTCTTTACTGTGCCCAACTTGCTCTTTTCTTGTTTTCTCTCTCTCTCTCCTGATGTATTTATTTGTTCATTCAGTTTATTTGTTGTAAGATCCCGTTTTGCTTAGAATTTTGCTGTGTTTCCAGTTTTAGTTTTTGCACCCCTTGGTTTATTTAATTTGGTTTGGCACCTCCGTAATATCTTTCTGTGTGGTCATTTTGTTGCACGGCCCAGAGGGGAACCCAATCTCTCCATTGTTACAGGAGCAGCTTCATGGATAGCAGATCGGTCAGGGAGCGGAGCTGTGGTGCGGCAAGAGGCAGAAAGGCAAAGCGGGGGAGAAGAGGCCCTGGCTTGTTGGCAGTGGGGGTGCAAGGAGCACTGCAGCTGTTTGGAAGAGTGGAGCCACAGTCCACTGCAGTTGTTGGAGGGCAGCTGGTGAGCCGCTGTTGTGAGGAGGGATCGTGCGAGGGCTGCAGATGCTGCCATGCAGAGGAACAGACCGGCTGCAGGGTAGGAGTGCCGTTGTGAGGAGTGGATTTTCTTGAGCAGCTGGCTGAGCTGTGGCTTGTGTGGAGCTGCTGAGCTGGCAGAAAGCAACATGTAGAACTGCGAGTGCTGCGTGTCCCCGCTTGTGTGTGTCTTTATTTTTTTTTCATTGTCCCCATGGTATTTGCTGATTCTGTTGGGGAGCAAATCTGTTCGGCCTTGTGGTCATTTGGTGGCTTAGTCTAGCAGTAGATCGGTGCTCAGCCACAGTTGGAGCCTGGAGAGGGCAGGAGTGTCAAGAGGTATGCGGTCCCTTGAGGCAGCATGGAGCAGTCCCACTTTCTGCAATATATTTATTTATTCATGATTTTTCTGAGCTCCAATCCACACGAGAAAGGGCACTTGGTTTGATATATGCAGCTAGGAGGCAGCGAGGGAGCCTGGATGACAAACAGAAGGTTTTTTTGTTTGTTTTTTTAAGGAAGCTCTGCCACGAGGTGGGGAAGGGGGGCACAGGTTGTTCACAGCTCTGTGGAGCGCAGGTTTGGAGAAAAAGTAACTTGCTGACAGTTTAGTCATTTAGCTGGTTAGTAAGGTTGAACAGATTGCTTTGGGACAGTTTTAGTGGGCTGCAGGGTGTTGTACAAGACAGGAGACAGTTCTATTTTTCTTTGCAGCCAAGGCTGTGGTGCAGGTAACATTCAGGCAGTTCAAGCATACAGGGGGTGATGACTTGGAATTCCCAGCGATGCAGACAAGTGAGATAGGGTCTGGACAGAAGAAGCGCCACATTCCCCTTCATGTGTGGCATTTTAGTTTGGTCTGCCACTAAAAGACCCTTACCTTCTCTGTGGTCTGCCAGACCCTTCTGTTACTGCTGGTGAGGATCCCATGCTGGACCATGCGAATAACTGGATGGAAGTATAAAATGAAGAATACAGGTTTATTATGTACAGTAGATGTTCTCTTCATGAGGACAAGCCCCAGACTAACTAATTCATCTGACTGACAGGCATTACATGGCACTGTCAGGCAGTGCATGATTTGCTATATGCAAGTTCTAAGTGTTCTTAAAGGGGCGGCTACTAACAGTAAGCCCCATGCTTAATGTGTGCTTCACAGAGGCTAAACCAGCAGGGCAATCCATTCACTCTGAACCATTCAGATACATTATTGCATCCTGCAACCCATCACTCTCCAAAAGGTAAATAGTTTAGAACAATTCACATGAGCATGTCCAATATATATCGAGACCACACTTTACAAGGGGCCAACAGGAGTATGGAATTGCTGATCTTCATTTGAATAAATCAGGGAAAAGCTTTTTCAGTTCTGTAGAAGCTTGATCTGGGGTCTCCATGGTTTTCCACTGACCTGCATGCTGCACTTGTAAAACAGCAGGATAATAGACCCAAAAAGGTATCCCACTGGCAATAAGCTTAGTGACCAGGGGTGCAAGGCAGTTTTTAACAGATTGAGGCAGATCCTGGGCAGTTCTCACCTGATGCCCCTTCCACAAGATTTCTTTAAGTTCCCGAACCTTATGCAGTATATTTTGCTAATTCAGATAATTTAATAGTTAAAAATAAACAGCCTATGAGGGGATCCTGGTGGCAGCGTGGGGTGAAGGGAGCTATGCACTCTTTCAACAACCTACACTGGCCCATTAGGAGAAGGACCCATCACTCGCTCACACAACTTCTGCATAAACGCAACCAGATTGCTGCCCTCTTCCTTTTCAGGCAATCCAAACAATGCTAAATTATTTTGCCTGCTTCTACCCTCGAGATCCTCCATTTTGTCTTCTGTCTTCCAGAGCTTTTGACAGAGAAGGGTAACATCCAGGTCCATTTTGTCCCTCCAGTCTTCAATAGAGGAGATCCATGTTTCCTAATCGGATACTCAGACAGTGAGTGAATCCACAGATGTATGTAGCTTTTGTAATTCTTCAGTAACTGTGAGTAAAGAAGATTAGATAGGTTTCATTTCCTCCAAAAATCTCTCTTCTGTTAAAGCTGCCCCTGTAGAAGAGCTTTTTGCAGTTGCCATAGACTGCTGTTTTGCCCTTTTGGAGTTCTTGCCTCTGTTAGGTGTTTAGGGTGGTGTATGATGCAGGAGCAGAGTTTTTATGTCTAGATCCATCTCGTAGTTTAACACAAGCCAAAAAGCAGAATAGCAACGAGTTCCACAACTTAAGGGGATTGAGAAAAGTCTGATAAATTACTTATTTGTAGTAGGAGACAGCAAATATTGAATAGCAGAGGAGAGGAAGCAATCAGGAGCTTTCTCTCAAGCAGCCATCACATGACCTCCAGGCTGTTGCTTTTTACAGTAAATGAGCATTATACAGACAGCAAATGGACAAACAACTGATTTCCTCAACACAGCAGTCAAGCAAGGATAAAGACAGGCAGTTGATGTAGTGACCATGCAGGGCAGACGGAGCAACATTTACAGCAGGACAACATGGGCGAAAACAGAATCAATTCACTTATCAGCTGAAATGTCACGCCAGTTCAAGATCCATGGAATGGTAATTTTGATAGCTACTGCACCCCCTGATAACCCAAACATATAAAACTGATTATGATATTTGGCCAGCAATAAGCAGCACAGGACATCCCTGATGGACGTCTTGATTCATTGTGATGACTGCTTACTTCTGACACAGATTTCCTGGAGTATAAGGCTAAAGCTGACATTAGTTTCCCAGTTTCCACACTACTGCTACTGCACCCTGTCATTGTTTCTGCTGAACCCTTTCTGCAAGCATGACAAATATTTATTTTCCAGTTTTGGTTGTAATTCTGTGCTTCTTCACTTTCTCCACTCTTTCATTTTTCCTTGTGTCTGTCTTCATTAAAGGGCTCAACTTTCTAAACAATGACACTAGAATATAATCTTTTCTATTACTTTTTTCTGAATGGAAATGAACATGGTAGCCCCATAACTCTTTTTTTTACCCCTTCACAATTGTATTTGTAGGTTATTTGCTTTTATGAACAACAGTAAATAAATTTGGATACTTAATTATCCTTTTTATAATATATGCGGGATAGTAGGGGCTATTCAACCAAAATCTGTATCTGCTCTGCATATATGGAATATGGATTTTTTATTATCCAACATCCATTGCTATCTGCTAGTAATGTAGTATTCTACATTACTATATGAGTAGTTAGTCTAATGAGATACTAATGCTGTATACAGTGTACATAGAGACCAGCAGCATGGAGCAACAATTGTAAACATCAACTCAGAAGCCAGGCAGACAAAAGTTCCTTTCCAGAGAAAAAGCCTGACTGACAGCTACCACATACAAAGAATGCAATATGACAGGTGCCCAAACTATTTGTGGGTCTGTGAGTCCTGACTCTGAGTTGTAGAGAAGAAATATGGTTCAATCGGGATGCTGAACTAGCAATAAAACTGAAAGAGTCATTGAGTATAATTTGAAACCTTCAGTAATAATCTAAGAAGATCATGTCTGATATAACTCAGATTAGCAAGACGGGACAGTATGACACAGAAAGAGTTGCAGTGTACAAGAAAGGCAGTACAGCAGACATGCAACTTATCCATGGGCTTCTATAGGAATGTTACAAGGAAGTGGGCTAAAAGCCAGCCATAGCCATCTCCTATATCTCAAACCTTTATCACTGTCTAAAATGTGAATGTTGTTCTCAAGTCGATCTCTTCTAGTAGATCATTCCAGATGCCCCCCTTCCCTCTTTGTAAATGTTCTAAAATTCTTTGTAAAACGTCTTCTTATCTGTTTATGGCCCCTTATGATCTCATTGCCTGTCAATTTAATATTTAGTCATCACAATTCTTCATTTCAGATTATAGTATTTTGATTCGATGTATGAGATCACCAGTTAACCTCTACTGTTTTAGACTGAAGTGTTTGAGTTTATGCAGCTTCTGAACATGCCCCAGGTCTCCAGTCCATTGTACATAGTGGTGGCCCATCTTTTTACACTATCCATGGTTGTTTATCTTTTATGATGTGTGGTACACAAAACTGAGGGCGGTACTCTTGGTACAGATATACAAGTACTCAAAAGCCTTGAAATTAGAATGTACACTATAACTAAAGTGTGTTGTAATCATTTGATAATGATCCTACACCATAATAGAAATTATGAAATGCATAGAAAGAATGCTGGCTCCTGACTGGCCAAAACATACTTTCAGCTGGGCTGTTATCCCACAACAACCTGGATGAAAGTAGCACAAAAAATATGTTTAAAATACATCCAATTTACTAAAAAAAAAAAAAATTTCATAATCGCAGTGAGACACTCCAGGAGGTGAGTTGTGGTGGGCAAACAGCCCTTCTCGTGTAGTGGAAGCACTTAGCTTTGTCTCATGCTTCAACCCCCAAGGCAGGCCATTATCCCACCATAGCACAGTGCTTGTTATGCCTTATTGTTTAAGTAATGCACTGCCATCAGGCTTTTCACTTATCTTCACAGTACTCCACCCTTTTACCAACAGTTTGTCCATGAACAGCATGGTTGCCCTTGCATCCACAACCAATTTCCCTTCACTGACTGCATCTTCAAAGCCCCTGAGGCTCACTTTTCCGATGGCTGCAACATTCAACTATCCTCTCTCCCCCGGCCTCCCTAACATGAACTACTTTTTCACCACCACTCACGCACAGAAAAATGTGTGACTTTCATGCTGCCAGTTGTGACCTTACCACTGCAGACTCAATACTATAAACAAACACCCCTTGAAGTAAACTAGTGGCACCAACCACAATAACTGCTACTGACCATCTCATCACTGATGTTGACTGCAGCATGAAGCCAGTGCTACAATTCAAACAAAACTCAGGCTCAAGCACAAACTATTGGAACTAACCATCACTCATTTAGCTCAGCCTCAAATTATTGCCACTGACCACAGCATTTACTTACCAATTATGCCACTGACTGAGCTTTTACTCCTGCTGCAGATTACGTTCCTGCTGATGGCTGCTTTGAGACTACCAATCACCCTGCCACACAGGAAACCACAGAAAAGCACATATTCTCGTATAGAAGAGACAGCACTGTGTGTGTGTGTGTGGGTAAATGAGGGAGGTTAGGGGGTGGCTGATTGCAGTAGAGGGTAAGCACCTTTACCAGCTTAGGTCTTTCCTTGCCAAAAACTGCCAATAAATAATAAATATTTCTCTGTCTCTTTTGTGGTATATCCACAGTTTATGGCTGCTGTCCCTTGAGAATAAACAAACAACATGTACTCAGTGGAGCAGAAATAATTTATACCATGTAATAGGGTCATTTATAATACTGTACAGATGGTTAGGTTTTGGCAACCTTGATCAGAAGGCTTTGTAAATAAACAGAGTCAGTGCAGGGTCGCAGTAGACAGAAAATATACAATTTAAGAAATCAGCATAAAATAAACACTTGATTTGTTTGAAACTAATAGATTTGCAAATGCCATGCAACCAAAAGCTGTGTATGAAGAAACCCCAAAGATGCTTCATTTTCAACCTGGGCACAAGAGACGACTTATTCTATGTGTTTCTTACCATGGTACTTAGTAGATTCCATAAATATCAGAACAAATACCACATCATTAACACCCAGTCTGAAAATGTGTGCCTTTTCTTTAGTATGTCACTGTCAGACACACACGTCATATGACTACAGTAAGATTATAGCATTGCTGTTGAGAAGCTTTTAAAAGGGCAGGCATCTAAAAAATTTTCATAAGGAAGCTTAGGTATTCATAGATTAAAATTAAATGTGCAAGCCATCTATCATTGAAGACTATAGTGAACAGATACATAGAAGAATATACCTTGTGTTACATGAACAGGACATTGTCTGTCATAAACATCACTCAGGTGATGGTGTAATGGCTGGGCTACAGTATATCATGTTAAAACTATTCATTTGTAAGATATGATCAGAAAAGGCACACCAAGCTGTGATAGCTTGTTTCCAGGTACATCTGGGATGGGGGGTAGTTACATGGTCCTGTTTTATTGACAGTGGAATGTTGGCCAAGACACTGGGGAAATTCCCTGCTCTTCTTCAATAAGTGTAATGGGATCTTTAACTTCCAACTGGACAGTGACAAAAGATGAGCAGAAGGGACCTAGGTATCACATCTTATCCAAAGGATGGCACCTCAACAGTGAGAACCCCTCATATTACACTCTATGTCAGTTATGGGTATTGCCATAAGTACCTGGTGTAGGGCTAGAACCCATGATCTTCTGATCTTCTGGCTACAGAGGCAAGTGTGCTGCCTACTACTGAGAAAATGGCATTGATTTTTGCAAGAACAAAAAGCCATAGTTGTGGTGCATTTGTGAACCCAGAATCTGAAACACATGCACTCTGCATCTCACTGCTCATAAATGTTATATACAGCAAATAAACATGCATTTGTCTATGCCCAATGTTGGCTTGCTGGCATTGGCATTGGTAGTGCAGGAGTTAGAGAGAAGCATAATAGGAATGGCAGTGAACTATTGAACTAATGCCACCCCCCTGCAGAGACTGAAAGGCATCGGGGGTGTGCCTTTGGGTCGTTAGCCATAGCACTTAAGCCATTCCACCTTACCCCACCCTGCAGACAGCAACAGGTGTTGCGGTGTGCCTTGGGGTCTTTGGCCCTTATGGTCACCCCATTCCATAAGGAAATGAGCTGAGATGGGTGCAATATTGGAGAATGGGGTGAACAGTAGGGCTGAAGACTCCAAGGCACACCTCAATGCCTGTCAATGGCTGCGGGTTGGGGGTGGAATGCCATGAGCATTATGGCCAATGAACCCAAGTCACACCCCAACGCCTGTCAGTCTCTATATGGTAAGGCGTTACGGTTGGTAACCATAATGCCTCAGGCATTTGTTGGCATTTCCACTCCAAATTTTCAACATGAGCTTTTTGGGACCCCATCTCATGAACAGTGTCACTATCATTTCGTTACTCAATCCTGAAGGGTGATTTTACACAGAGACTGCGCCATTCAGTGCCACAGGTGCAGAAACACATTTTGAACAGGATGTGAAAAATGACAGCTATATTGTTCGTGAAGAGGTGTGAAAAAATGGCAGTGTTGAAAATCTGGAATGGAAATATGAAAAATTGGCGAAGTTAAGAGCATGCATGGAAACTGTGTAATGCACACCTGTAACACAATCATGTTTTGGAATTTTTCCACCAAATTTTCAACATGGGCATTTTGGGACCTCCTGTCATGAACAGTAACACTGTGATTGTGTTAATATCTCCCAAAAGTTGATTTCCCACAGCGACCATGCCATTCTGCACCACAGGTGTGGAAATACATTTTGGAAAGCATGTGAAAAATGACAGCTGTACTATTCATAAGGAGGTATGAAAAAATGGCAATGTTGAAAATTTGAGTGAAAATATTGAAAACTGGTGAAGTTATGAATGTGTGTAGAAACTGCGCAACTCACGCTTGTAATGCAGTCATTGTTTGGAACGTTTTCACCAAATTTGCAAAATGAGCTTTTTGGGACCTCTCCTCATGAACAGTGGTACTGTTGTTTCATTAATCAGTTCAGAAAGGTGATTCTGTGCAGCAACTGTGAAATCACCTTTGGGAACTGAGAAACAAAATGACAATGCCAGTGTTCATAAGGTGGGCTCGCAAGAACCCTATGTTGAAAATGTGGGGCTAAAGTTCAAAAAAATGGCTGTGATATCAACCTAGTTGACCCCCCGACATATTGACTCCCATTATACAGCTTACCTTCGATTATTCATTTTGTGGTTCAGCTTTGCAGAATGCAGATGTTCCCAGTCCGCAGAAGATGACAGCACCCAACCTCCGGAGGTAAATATGGGGTGGGTGTGTGGGGAGGTAGGTGCGCAGAAGGAGGGTTAGGATGGGGAAGGGGATGGTGATACAGCACTGGATTGTTTCCTTTTTTACAGGTACAAATAAAAACAGTGAGGACTTTTTTCTTTCACAGGGAATTTTTTTTTAATAATGTGATTACACTGGGGTGGGCTCCCAGTGTGCCACAACAGTGGGGGGGGGCATGTCAAAATGGGCTTTGGGCACCCTGATGTCAGCAAATCATGTAGAGGATTTTGGGGAGGGGGCCCATCTGACACTATGAGTGGGCATCCCGGAAAAAAAATTGTTGACGTACTGGGATGGGCTCTTAGTGTGCCACATTAATGAGCTGGAGGGGGGATACATGCCAACACAGGGATTGGGCACCCTGATGTCGGCTTTTCAGGAGTGTGTGGTGGGCAGCAGGAGCCACCATGTTTGGCATACTGGGGTGGGCTCCCAGTGTGCCACATTTAATGGGGAGAGAATACATGATGACACGGGCATTGGGCACCACCGATGTTGGCTTGCAGGGACTGTGTGGTGGGTGGTAGGATTTGCCATTGAGAAAGCCACTCTGCGGCTACATTATTTATTCAAATGTTTTACCAGGAAAGGCACACTGAGCAAACATGTTGCTCATAACTCCAGCCATGCCCATTACTGTGCAGTGTATTGCACATGGCCAGAGTCTTGTCATCTGCCACTGCAATGATGAAACTGCACCTGATTGCAGCAGCAGATTTCTTTCAAGTTTTTGACTCTCTTTAAAGTTTTCTGTCATCACCAGCATGCTCACTGATTGACAGCTGAGGGACGCACCCAGTAGAGCATCCCCTGCATTTGCCACAACACTGACACACCTCTGAAATGTGCTATTACCACAAGATGTTGCTTGCGCATGTGCTTAAGCCAGCATAAAAATGTTGCTTTGTGAAAAGAAACTTGCAGGAGAAATTGAGTTATTGTTCTGCCCTGCAATAATTAAGCAATAAAGCATGACAGGGTGTGGTATATCATGGGATATTGTCATGCCTTGGGTGGTTGGGCATGAGGCCACAGGCCGAGTGTATTCAACCACCCAAGAAGTGATGCTATCCCATGATATACCACACCCTGGAGTGACTTATTGCTATTATGAACTGAGTTTCAAGTTTGATAAAAAAATAAAGAAACAGGTTTTAAAATGTTTTATGAATGGATTGTTATGTGGTGTAGGAGTACATTTTGAAAAAATAGTTTTCAGACAGTAAAGAGAAAGAAGGCTGGTGGTGCTGGAACTTTTTTGAAGCCGTGATGATGTAGCCCAATACTATCATGGCTTCAAAGAGCTCTGGGCCAATCAGATTCATTTATTTATGATCCTCAGTTCATAACAGACAATAGACACTAATGAAACAAATAGAGACTCGGGGAAACAAATGCTTTGTGTATGCATGCACTGTAGAAGAGTATTTTAGTTTGTATGGATAACTACCAAGTCAATTCATTTTTATTGGTCAACTAAATGTCATTTAAAAATACAAAAAAAATTACAAAATGTAAAAGTCACTTTAATATACATATATGTTTGTACCTTACAAACAGCAGAGGGCAATACATAATTTCACCTTACATTATCACAAATTTGAAAAACACATAATAGTCAGATACTGATAATTGTGAACACAGTTTACATTTACAGCACAATAAATGGTATGTCATATTGAAGAGGAAATGCATGACATTAGTTAAAAATTAGTGATCTCATTATTTTAGGTCATGTCTATAATATGCATTTATTTACATAAGAGATATTAGAATAATGTAAACTACAATTTTTATACAATAAAAAAATGAATGTGTACTATTGGATTTTCTTTAGTTAATTCTAAATAAATTTGTTCAGAATATAAATACGATGCTGTAGGGTTCGGATCTCGTTACCTACATTCCCTAGCCATTGCAGTCAAGCATATATTCTCAAATTCCTATAACAAACCAAACACTTCATCAGCTGTAAAAAGATTTCCTAATATACACTCATGCTAAAGATGCATACCCTTGAAATGTTAACATCATTAAGTTTAATGTATACAACAGGAGATGAATAAAATAAATAATTATTATACATTATTAACCAGAGTTCAGAATATCCTTCTCTTTTAGAAAGTGCAGAACATTTTCTGTATATTTGTCATTTTGAGAGGAGAATAGGTATATAGTTTTGCTGCTTTGAGTCAGGAATTTCTAATAGAATGTTAGGCATCCAATGTTTCCTTTCCGTATTAAATATTGGGTATGTAAAAATTACATGTTCAAAATCATCCAAGGCACCCATGCCAGAACTGTGGTAGGGTGAATGAACCCATCTAATTTTTATTTGAAGAAAAACTGATTGGAGCCATAATGTTCCAGTCTAAAACAGGAAAAAAAAGATTCCTTTTATTCTTCCAGTCTAAAATGGGTGAGTAGATTCCTTTTATTCTTTTCTATTATTTTTGAGAATCATAGCTCCCTGCCAAAAATGTTTTAAAGATATTTATATGTGATATAAATGTTTAAATCCTGAATCTTAGCACTATCTTGTTGGGCAGCTATGGCTTGCATCTTAAGCATATCTGTTCCTCTAAAATGTTCTGAGGAGATCTACATATGTCACTTAATATGTAATGAAGACCTATTGGGTACAGATGGAATTTCATAAAATTCATATATGGAAAGATGAGTAGGCAATTTCCCCCTTATAGCATTTTTTAGGATAATCGTTGCTTGTGCGTTATTTATAAATCCATGATATATATGATTTTTGAAAGAATATGTGATTCTAAAAGATACTGTCCAAGTTCACACCTAAGAATATATGATGATGTAGAATTTGGGACAGTCAATATGTAGTGGTACAGTTGTTTAAAATTATTTCAAGGGAGCGCATGCCAGCGCTAGTGTGAGATGGCTGCCTGATGACAGAGCTTGTCCACCAAAATTTTTAGTATTTATATTGAAAGTCCATTCATATTGTGAAGTACAGGTGGTAGTGTTTAGTGTTAACTAAGTATGGGGAAAATTGGACAGCGATCGGTTTACGAAAAAAAAGTTACAGACATTTTATCACAGTACTGGTTGCCTTCAATTTTCCAGTCAGGTGACAGGCTCATTGAAGCGAGGATGGCTACAGGACACTCGGGGTATTGCCACCCAGATTTAATGGAGCTGCAGGAAACAGAAACAGTGGAAGTGTGGCACCCACAAAAAATGGGGAAAAATCAGCTCCATTTTAATAGTGACTTAGATTTCATTAAGAACAAACTGAATAGTATGCATTTAGATATTGGCATTTTAAAACAGCAGGCAGGAGATGAAAGGAATAAAATTGCTTTTCTAGAAGGCAGAGTGAATACTCTGGAAGAAAGATTGGCACTGTTAGAGGAATCCCTGACAATTGTGAAGGATAAAGCTGACAGAAATATGTCCAATCTAGAACACTTGGGCACAAAGGTGGATGACTTAGAAAACAGGTCCAGATGAAATAACTTGAGATTGGTGGGGGTCCCTGAGATTGCTGAAGGGAATGACTTATTAAATTTCTCCAAGAGTTTATACCTTCTCTGCTGAATTTCCAATGGCAGTGGCCTCTGGACATAGAAAGGGCCCACAGAGCCCAAAGTTCAATTCCAAAGCAAGGTCAAAAACCAAGACCGCTGATAATAAAATTCCTCAGGTATAATGTTAAAGAAGAGATCCTGATTATTGCAAGGCAAAGAATGGCACTGTATTGGGGTAACGAAAGGGTCTACATTTTTCAGGACTTTTTCTCTGAAATTTTGAGAAAAGAAAAGTATATGGGGACATCATATATGTTTTACAAGCTCTCAGTGTATCCTATTACATAAAATACCCAGTTGTGCTTGTAATCGCAAGAGGGGGCTCCCATAATTTTAATACACCAGTTGAGGCTTGGGAATAAATTACTAAACAATGGCCAGAAGCTTCAAATATTATGGAAAACAGGTCTCATAGAAAAGCTAACTTTACATGGGCCCAAGGTCGGAGAAAAGTTTAAAAAATTGACAATTCCATCTCAGAATGCACATCTCAGGTTGTTGAGAGCAACCACGAAGCACAAGCAGACTTATCTGAAGCTAAGCTGGAAACTGCTGCACAGGTACCTACACACGTCCCAGTGCTTAAACACCATCTAAAAGCCTCTGCTGTTAAATCTACGCTCCCCAAATCTGCTGTTTGGACCACAAAAATCACTAGGAAAACTCAAACTTTTTACAAAAAATAAAGGCATCCCCTCAGGAGCAGGATCTTACAAATCTGGAGCTAGGAAAGACTGGTCGAATTCTACTGCTACTTCAGTGCCAAATTTACTCCATCTATAAGTGTTGGAGATACCTGAAATTCTTAAGGAACCTTTCAGCCCTGTAGCAGATATGTTTGTTGAACCATTTTCCCCTGGTTTTTCTGCTGAAAATTTTGAAATGCTTGCCACATGTAGAGAGGATCCATTTACTGATTTCCTGTTTCTTCTTGGGAAGTTGGATTCCCAAGTCACCTCTTCTGAATGGCCATATCGGGTCAGCTGTCAGAGGAAGTCTCAGTATGCCTGGGTCTTGTACTGTGCTACCTTCTTATTATTCTTTTATTTATAGTGCGCTCATTAGCTTTACAATTATTGATTTTCTGTGCTTATATTTAGCAAGTGTATAAGATAATTGAAGCCTGCTAATATTTTAGGGTATGTTGTGATCTAATGAGAGCATGGGGCAGAGCCACTGTAGACAGCAAAGAGCAAAGGTCGTCATTGTACCATCGCTATTTTCCCTTTTCCTGAAGGCTGGGCTGGTAAGGTCTACTCTCATTTAACTATTATAAAGTTAAACAATTTCATATTTGGTGTGTAGTTGTACTTATGTCACACTGTCACTTTGAGTGTGATCTAAATGGGGTGTACTGTTTACTCTCAGTTTTGGAGACTGACTTCTTGCTATCAGGGGCAGTAAATGGTACTTGTGATGTGATCTTCCTGGGGTCTTGGTTAATTTTTTTTGGTGCTGCTTTCAGTCAACACATCAGTATCTGTAGGCTTTGTCACTAGATCCTTAATTGTTCTAGCTTTGGACATAGCAGTTATATCTGAACTTTATAGGAGCTGTTAAACTTGATTAATCCTGATTCAGCTTGCATACAATAGAGTTTATTAACTGCAATATATGTCCCTTTCAGTACGTATCATCTCAGATGGCTACCTGGGGTAACGGAGCTTGTCTTTAAGTAACTGTTGTTGCTAGAAATGGGCTGTGATTTTCTGCAGATAAGAGATGATATTGTTGAATCTAAGCTTAAAGCTTTTGGTTCAGTATGATGGAATTCTGGCATGAAGAGTTTTCTAAGACAATCAGGGAACAGCATATTTATGGATTATGCCATGTTACTGCCATCAGATAACAACATATGCCTCTTATTTATCTTAATAAGTGACCTTATACAGTTTGGGATTGTGGCTGAGTGCTGCTTCACATCAAATATACATAATTTACATAATCTGTGCTTCTAACAATTTACTATTTTTACAGGTGCTTTAAGTGTGAGTTTGTCATAGTTAGCTGTCTTGGGTTTGTGCACAGTCACTTTGAGGTCCTTTCTCAGTGGTAAAGTACAAAATCTTCTTGTTTTAAGGACAGGGTGGGGTAATAGTATAATTCTACTAGAAATACTTGGGAATAAATTTTTTTGGATTTGAAATCTTATCATATATTTTTGGGGGGGCTTTTGAGGAATTTACTGATTTACATAGAGCACTTGGTGGAGGTCTTACTTTTCTTACGGGTTCTGGTATATATAATTTAATTTTTGCTCTATTGGGTTTATTCTACTCAGGTTCTCATTTAGAGTGAGCTTATTGCTAAGCACTTAGTTAAGCTACATTCTTTTTGTTTATTTCTTGTCTTTGGTACATTGTTCTCTAGCTATGACTTCTATTAATATTACCACTTGGAATGTGCAAGGTCTAGGCATATGAATTAAAAGATATAGGGCTGGATATTCAAAAGGGTTGCACCATGCGCAATAGGGGTTGTGCATGCGAAGTCCGAAAGTGCGCCATTCTGCGATATTCAGCAGGAGGCAGATGCACCACCAAAAACATGTTGAGCAACAGCGCAATGCAAATGAAGGCATATGCAACTGAAGGGTGGATCCATGCATAAAGAGCGCAATGCGATATTCAAAGACTTGCGCAATGCAACAGCGGAACAGCCAGAAGTTGCGCCCCAGCGGAAATGAGCCAAAATGAAAAGGCTCAAGGAAGAGGCGCAAGAACGCTACAGGGATGCCAAGTGGGGAAGAGAGAGAGAGAAAGACAGACAGTGACAGGCCAGGGCAGGCAAGGGAAGCAGTGTGGGCCATAGGTTGCAGAGGCCAGCGGGGGTGCCGGTGCAGTGGAAGTAGCAGTCAGGACAGCGGGGTAACACAGCAACATCAGCCAGGGGGGGTCACAAGCCAGGGAGATGGACAGTGGCAGCTTCCACATGGAAGCTGTAATGAGGAGGTGAGAATGCAAGGTGCAGGGGGCGTGGCCGTGGATGGGCCCACGTCGGTGATGCGCCCAACAGGCAGTACTGTTCCGCATCAGCTTTGAGCTGTACACAGATGTAGAGATCGTGGACGGTACCGCCTGAACAGGGCAATACTGAGGCGGCTCTGTGAGCTGTGCAGTGATGTGATGCAGGCACCCTCATGATGGAGTCACGCCTGTCAGTGGAGACCAAGGTGACAGCCTGCATGTGCCTGCTCACCATGGGCACTTCTTCAGAGGCCAACAGGGGACACCACAGGCATCACACAGTTGGCCACGTCACGCATCCTCATCCAATTCCTCAGCGCACTGCTGCCATCGCGGAGCACATCCATCTCCCCAGCACCGTGGCAGCATATACAGCAAACATGCAGGAGTTCCACAGGGTAGCACGTATGCCTGGCATGCTAGGGGCCATAGACTGCACCCATGTGGCCATTCGATAGCACCTGGCCCGATGGGCCGCATATAGGAACAGAAAGGCTTCTCCAGTGTCAACTGCCAGGGAGGTGTGTGATGCCACTGGGCGATAATCAATGTCTGTGCCACACCCTGGTGGAGCACATGATGCCTTTATATGGCATCAGTCCACACTGTGCCATCGATTCGAGAGTGGGGACATCCCCACAGGACATCTGGTGGGTGAGTACGCATGTAGGAAATGCAAACTTGGGGCAAGGGTGGGAATTCCACAGGTGCCATGGTAGTGGCACACAGGGATATGGGCAATATGGACCCGAACATGATACTGATCTCCACTATCTCCACACAGGTGACAGTGGATACCCACTCCATCCCTGGCTGCTCACACCGTACCAGCACCCCATGACCCCATCACAGCAACGCTATAATGAGGCACATGCCACCACATGCAACATCATTGAGTGGGTGTTTGGGATGCTCAAGGCACACTTCCGATGCCTAGACACCTCCAGCGGTGCCCTACAGTACAGCCCCTCAAAGGCCTGTGGGATATTCCTGGCCTGTTGTATCCTGCACAAGATTTCCAAAGACTGTGGGATAGCCCTACAGGTTGAAGAGGGGGACAGTGACGGGGATGCCAGTGGTGCTGGTGTTGATGGTGATGAGCAGCTCCCCCTTGGACAACGGGTCCCCCAACTGATCCGGCAGGCCCAGCTGTACCGGGACACCATCACAGAGGAGCATTATGCATGACACAGGTAAGTCAAGGGGCCATGTGCAACCAACACTGTCCTGGCGCAACCCACAGGCACACAGAGTAACACACCAGGGGTGCATGACAGCAAGGGGAGTGGAAGGGACCAGGCACACAAACACACCATCAGGGAGGGGCGAACAGTCATATGGACACACACACACACACACACCAGGCATAAAGCGTACATGGGCAGGTGCACAGCAGAGCAGGAACAGACATGGCAAACACACAGATCCACAGACCACACCCACCACCTGTACTGTCCAAGTACGTGTGTCAGATGCTGGGCACCCTTGCACCTTGGTGTGCAGTACAATGCAGGCATCATCATGCACATGCACCTGTGGACAGCAGTCAGGATGGTGTGCAGGTGGTCCGTATGTCGGCGTGATGTGCAGAGCACCCACCAGTGCACTGCCCACCATGACGCACAGTGCACACAGGGCAGTACCAGACAGGGCCTGCACTGGGAGACAGGTCAGTCATGTTGCACCATTCCACGGCCACTGCAGATGCATGGGTGGCCCGCCGTGACCCAACAGCACTGGCAGGCTGAGCAGGGGCCACATGGGGTGGCACCGATGGACCACCAGGGGTCCCACTGCGTGATCGTGACCTTGTCCACAGTGGGGTCTGTAGTATGCCAAACATACCTGCACCAGGGTGCTTGAGATGCCCACAGCAGAACCCGCAGTCGACAGGCTTGGTGTCACACGATGCCGGGAACGGGGAGTGGAGAGCGTACTGTGTGGGGTGCGCGGTACAGGAGCACCTGCTTGTGTGCCCAATGCAGCCACGACAGCAACCAATGCCTGGGTCTGCCTGTCAATGGCGACGGTCACATCCATCTGCATATGGACCATCTCTGCACGGTCCAGAGCGCAGTCCCTGCTGTGCTGCTCCACAGCCACACACAGTGCCTCCACGGACGTTGCAACCCGCCTTTGCTGCTGTACTGATTCCCGCAGCAGGCGGGTGTGCTCTTCAAATGGGTACACTGCCACAACGGCATCCTGTCCCCCAGGGTATGGAAGGTCCTGATGCTCAACACCCCTTGAGGGTGGGCGCTGTTCACCAGGACCAGGAATGGGCATATCAAAGGGCGGTGGGCATGTGCCACCGCTGGACACTGTACCCCCAGACCTGGTGGGTGACTGCTGCTGCTGCCTTCCAACCGCTGTGCCCCAGGGACCACTCATTCCACTGCTGTGGCTGCAACAGAGCCAGACACCTGCACAGCCACCGGTGCTGACAGGCACAGCCTGGGACTGTGCCGACATGCTGGCATACACGTTGGAACCAGCTAGGCCCAGGGGCATGTGCTGGCCTGCTGTGTGTCCATCATGGGACACACACATGTCACTGCCCATTGCAGTCCTTGCATCATCAATGGTGCAGGTACGTGCTACAGCCACAGTCACAGCGAGCTGGCATGCTTGCATGCCAGACTGATGAGACACAGGCTGTGCACCCCCCACACCCGACTCACCGACACCAGAGTTGGCAGCCCGGCGTGCATGCTGGTGCAGTGCATGCTGGCTGGTGACAGAGGTGGATGGACCCTCCTCCATGTCCAGCAGGTCTTCCTCACCACCTGGACCCACCACCACCGTCCCCTGAAGATGAACAGGATCTGTAACAGAAAGAAAGGACATGTGAGTGCATGTGAACAACCTTCCCCCCCAACACCACCACCATGTCATACCGTGCAGTGATGGGCTTCCACCTGTCTGGAATCCACCTCCTGGGACGCCCTCAGTAGCACTCTGCTGCATTGATGCAGCCAGTCGGTCCTCAGCGGTCAGCTCCACCACCGCTGGCTGGCCCCTGCCAGTGCCAGCACGTGCCGCCCTGAGGGCTGCCACCTTCTCCTTCAGCCTCCTGCAGTCTGTCCCCATCTTCTTTCTGCATTCCTGCACGGAGCGCTGGTGGCTTCCATGCAGGTTCACTGCCCGAGCTACCCCCTCCCATGCAGCCGCATGGGCCTGAGGGGTGCCCCGCCATCCACTCAGTAGTGCCTCCTCCTCCAGGTATGCCTGGAACAGGGCCTCTGTCTCCGCCATGGTGAAGTTGGGCCTCCTCCTCCACCCACCATCCTCACCCTCACCTTGGCTCTGCTCGGTCATGGCGATCTGTATGGGTGGACGTGGACACCTGTCACTGTGCAGTCTACAGCGTTATCCCATGACCATTGTCCAGAACATCACACGGCATGCAACCCACCTCTCACCTGCAATAACCAAATCTGGCCAGCGCAGCCCAATGTCGCACATTAGGAGTGGAGCAACTGTAATGAGATGCAAATCGCTCCAGTGCACCTTTGAATGACTGATCAGATGATTTACATGTGTCAGCTGAATATTGCGCCATTGCGATTTGCGCACTACGGTTGAGCTGGCTGAGCCAATGGCGCAGATCTGTGACTGTGTGGTACACTGCATTACACATGCCCAGGTAGCTTATGCAGGCGTCTGCTGCGCTGATGATGTGCTGTGCGTGATCGGCAATTCAGGCCATGGCCACCATTGTGCCAGTGGTGCTGCAGCGCTGGGCACCATATGGTGCTGTGGCACTACTGCACAATAGTCCACTGTGGCACTGGCACTCAGGTGATCGGTTGTGCAGGATGCGTAGATGTCAGATGGCACTGTGCGTGGCCTTGCATCATAGACCCCTGACCTGGTGTCCGACCTTTGCCCCCTGGCACTGTTCAGCTGCCATGTGTACGGCTGTATTGTGCTGTTTGGTGACAGTGCTATGTGAACCGACGGCGCTATACGAACAGCGTGATTGGAACCTATGGTGGTCTATTGCACAACATTTCCACATGGGGTTGCCGCTCTGCGGGGCGCCATATTGCCTGCTGTACGACCCCA
This sequence comes from Neoceratodus forsteri, assembly GCA_016271365.2. Classification (NCBI taxonomy): domain Eukaryota; kingdom Metazoa; phylum Chordata; order Ceratodontiformes; family Ceratodontidae; genus Neoceratodus; species Neoceratodus forsteri. The sequence continues at coordinate 133,230,587 of JADMNL010000025.1, forward strand.
ATTATGGCATGCAGGAGAGCTCCCCAATGGAGTCAGGTGGAGGTGGCCAACCTGGTGGCCCTGGTTGAGCCTCACTTTGAGGCACTGTACGGTGATGAGCCCTCACCATGGCCCACACCCAGGTGTGGCTGCAGGTGGCTACTGACCTGGTGAGGGTCACAGGGCAGTGCCAGTCTGTGGAGCAGTGCAGGCACAGGTTTAGTGACCTCCGCAGGAGGGAGCCGGACGTGCTGCGACACCTCAGGTCACGTGCCTGGAGGGGCGTTGTGCCTAGGCCAGGTGGGTGTACCATCTATGCACCTGTATTCTCCGTAGGGGTGTGACTGTGTTTTGGTGGCGGTGCATGGGGATGGCTCTGCCATGGTTGGCTGTGTCAGTGTGTGCAGGTGTGAGATGCATGGGTCTGGCTGTGGGCAGGCACACTCACTGGGGCAGGGGCAGTCTGCTTTGGGGTCACACTGATGTTTTTTCAACATTTGTCACCCACAGGCCTGGTCGGAGGATGCAGGCACAGGCTGAGGAGGGCTGTGGCAGGTCCCAGGTGGCGGACTGAGGAAACGTGGAGGTGGACCAGCGGCAGCAGCAGCAGCCACAGCTGCTTGATGAGTGTGAGTATCATTACATCATGGATGCTATTGCATGCTGAAGGGAGTGGGCATGACCACCAGCCATGGACAACACAACCATGCACGACACAGGTGACAGTCATCACTGTCCAGTGTCACTGCACGTCTGTGTGTGCATCACTGGTGGTCCATTCATGCACTGGGCACATGGCTGTGGAACTGGCATCCCACCTTATTGCCACGTCACTTGACAGCCTTGTTTGTGCTGTGATGGACATGGGCAGTGTGTGTGTGCAGTGGTGCACATAGCTGGTGCTGCCTGGTTGGGCGGTCATGTGCATGGTCACTGTGGGTGGGTGCATACCATCACAGGTGCGGGGCACTAGGCTATATGCTTTGCAGGATGGGTGGTGTTCAGGGTTGTGGACAGTCACAGCCATTGACTGTGTTCCCTTTTCCTAGGCCTCAGCATCCTACAGGATGGGCCGTGCCTCCAGTGGCTGACAAGGGTATCCATCGTGGATGCATGACATCCTCAGGGACATTCAGCGCCATGGGGTCAGGCGATGGCGGAGGCGACAGGGACAGCACCAGGCAGCACCAGACCAGCCTGCAAGGCGCTAAATGTGCTTCCCCTTCCCACTTCACCCATCCCTCCTACTCCTGCCTTCCTCTCCCAGTTGTTCACCCCTACCCTTTATCCACCCCACCTTGTACCCCTACCCCCTTGTCATGTACATATCTGTATATAGTTGTGTTCTTGATCTTGGTGTTGTAATTTCTGTTTTCCAATATATATATTTTGTTATGAATACTGTGGTGGTCTCTGATTTGCAGCTGGCTATGGTTGCTCAGTTGCAGTGGTGTGCATGCCATCTGGGGTGGTATGGTCCTGGGTATGTGTGTGTGTGTGTGTGTGTGTGCATGGGGTGTCTCCGGTGTGGGAGTGACTTTCAGTCGGTCTTGCCATCTGTTGCCACCCACTGCTGGGTGCCCAGGGTGGGTCTGGCTTGTATGGTTCTATGCTACATGAGGTTGACATGTGCCGGGGGGGTGCATGGTGTTTACTGCAGTGACAGTCACTGCACATGGGTGGTGTCTTGGGGTCACAGTGCAGGGTGTGTTGTGCAGAAGGGGCTGATGTGCACTGTGGTTGTCGACCTCTGTGTGTGGCGAGTCTCAGCCTGACAGTGGTTGTGCTGGGGCATCATGGCCCTGCTGTGCTTTGTTGGCTTGTCCCCATGGGCCAGTGGATCATCCATCCTCCCCAGTGATGCTGTGCTTAGGGTGTGCTGGGTGTCTTGTTGGTTCTGCAGTGTGTTCCTGTGCCCATGTGTGGCATGGCTGGGGTGGGTCCCAGCCTGCCTCCCTGGTTGTGCAGTTCCATTGCTGTGCTGGGGTGGGGGCTCTGCTTGCGCTATAGCACCTCTGGACTGCTCAGCTGGGCTAGCCTTGTTGCGCTATGGCGCAACCTTTCTGCTCAGTTTCCCCTTCCTGGTTGCACTATGGCACAGTTTGTGCGATATTCAGATGTTGGCTGCTTGCGCAATTTGTTTTGCTCCATGTTTAAATATCGCGTCTGTTGCACCTATGCACAATTGACTTGTGCTTGCTCCTGCTGTTGCCACTTTTTCGATGCAGTTTGAATATCCGGCCCCTAGAGTTTTAAACCATTTGAACAAACATAAAACTGATATCGCCCTACTGTAGGAGACTCATCTGTCTTCAGATGAAGCAAATAAACTTGCTCGTAATTGGGTTGCCTCAGTAGAACATTGCTGCTTCTCGACAAAGAAGAGAGGTGTAGCAATTTTGATAAGGAAAGGCATAAACTTCATTAAGCAGTCACACTTAATAGATTCAGAAAGAAGGATCAGACACTATTAGGGGATCTTTATGGAAGGGATGTTGCAATCTGTAATGTTTATGCCCCTAATGCCAAGCAGAAGGATTTCTTCCACATGCTGTCCTTTACGTTGGCCAATCTGGGAAACTACAGAATAATACTTGGGGGAGATTTTAACTTAGCCATGGGCCCTATGCTTGATAAATCATGTACTAGCAAATCTGGATCTCTTTTCTCAGCTCAAGAAAGCCTACATAAAATGCTCAATAACTTGAGTTTGCTAGATACTTGGAGATTGCTGCATCCCCGTGGGAGAGATTATTGTTTCTTGTCAGCAAGGCATGGCACATTCAGTAGATTACACTACCTATCCATGTCAATAGACTTTTGCAACAAAACAAGCAGCATTAATTACAAGATTATTTTGATTTCAGATCACTGTTTACTTAAAGCTACAGTGTTATTTAACAACAACTCAGGCAGATCCACTGGCTGGAAATTTAATTCAGACCTATTGCGAGATGACAACTTTAAAACATGGCTGTTAAAAGAAACTCGTTCTTACTTTCATATTATTGTAATGGTGAAGTCTCTCCAAACATTGCCTGGAATTCTTACAAAGCTTTTATTCGCGGGGGGATTATTCGTTTTGTTTCCCACAAGACAAAAGAAAGGCAAGGTCAATTGAAAACTCTTGAAGGGTCCCTTAGTTCAGCCATGACAGAATTTAAAAACAATCTGGGAAATAAGAAAGTGCTATTAAACTAAAACATAAGCCTCAAATATGAAATAAATAAGACCCACTCTGGAAAAATAGAATACTCATTGTTTAGAATCAAGCAAAAGTACTGGGAATCGAGGGGAAAGACTGGTACGTTTTTGGCACATAGGCTATGAAAAATGCAGAATCAAAATAATATAAATGGCATCAGGACTAACAAGGGAGTAGTAACTCATAATATTAGAGAAATAAACAACTGCTTTAAAAACTTTTATGAGAAACTGTATAAATCTCAGGAACCAACTAATCCAGAACTATTTGAAGACTTTTTTAATAGAGTTAAACTTCCAGCACTATCAGATGAGGAACATCTGCAGCTAGAAAAAACATTTCACTGCAGGAAGTTGCTGAAGTTATATCTGAAGCACCTAAAGGGAAAACTCCAGGGCCAGATGGTTTACCCAGTGAGTTTTGTAAATTCTTAAATTAGCTCTATTTCTCCTTACATGCTGAATGCTTTCAATAACTCTTTAATTTCTGGGGCGTTACCTGCATCAATGAATGAGGCATATACCTGTCTCTGTAGTAAAAAAGATAAAGATCCCTTAGAGTGCAATAACTACAAGCCCATTTCACTCTTAAACTTTGATTATAAAGTAATTGCTAAAATTCTAGCTATTAGAGTTTCTAAATATCTCAACAAACTGATAGGGAAAGAGCAGGTGTTTTATTTTTGAAAGGCAGACGAGCTGCTGATAACATTTGTAGACTGTTTTCAGTTATAGGAGCATCATAGTATTCCAGAAATAAAACAATTCCCTCAATTACCATTTCCCTAGATATAGGTAAAGCATTTGATTCTCTAGAATGGAACTTCCTGTACAAGGTTCTAGAAGTCAATAACTTTGGTCACTGTTTTAGATCTTAGATCCAAGCACTTTATGTTGCACCCAGTACTAGTGTAATAACCAATGGAGCCTCTAATTAGGAAAAGTATGCAATCTAACAGGATCCATGGTACTCAAGTCGGTGATTATTCTAATAAAGATAGTACTGGCATTTATGGATGATATTTTCTCAACTCTTCTCAATCTTTCTTTTCCTTAGAAAATGTCAGGGCCCTACTAACAGATTTGGGGATATTTCTGGTCTATTTATTAATTGGTCTAAGACCGAATATTTGCTGTTAGGCCAGTCAGCATCTGATTTATCTAAACTTAAAAGTATACCTGAGTTGTCATGGCCTTCTGATGGTCTGACATATCTGGGAATAAAACATTTTTGATTCAATAGGGAAAATTCTAACTCACAATTTGCCAAATTATTAGAGGAGTTTAAAATAATCTAGACATATGGTCCAAGCTACATCTTTCTTTGTGGGGAAAATTAATTAAATTAAAATGATTCTGGCACCAAAATTATTCTATTTTTTGAGCAACTTTGCTGTGAATATATCGGGTGTGTAGTTTATTAAAATTGAGAAACTTATTTCTGATTTTCTTTGGGAAGGAAAGCCCTCTCGTCTCTCAAAACTTAAACTAAGGGTGTCACCTAAAGAAGGAGATATGGCATGTCCTTTGTGGCAAGGGAATTTTGGGCCTACAAACTAAAGCAGTTAGCTAATTGGTTTATATGTGCAGACTCTAAGAATATTCTGTTATGGGTATTGATAGAGAAGAGCTTGGTTCTTCCACTAAAATTACCTGATATATTATTCATAAGGTTACCGGCAAATTTAGCTTTTCATCCTTCAATACAAATCTTTATCTTGGCTTGCAAAAAATGTGCTTGTCATAAAAAAAAAAACCCGTGACTCTCAAGTTTATGCCACTTTGGAATAATCCCCAGTTGACCTCAAACAAAAAAGGCTTGATAGATATGGGCTGGAAAGGCAGAGGTATCCATAAAATTGGAGATCTCTTAGATTCAGATAATAGACTTTTATCTTTTGAAGATTTAAGGACCAAAGTTCATCTTAACAAGTGTAATTTCTGTATTTACTTACAGTTACACTGTTTTTTTTTTTTGAGCACTGTTTTAGATAGCAACTTAAAGATTCTATCTTTAATCAGCTGGGACCTGTTTTTTTAAATTGGCTTATCTTCCCAAAGCTTTTAGTTTACTGAATAAATTAATCAATCAATTGGACATCGATATTACGATCAGGCCAGGGCTAAATGGCAAAATGATCTAGGTGTGCCAATTTCTAAGGAGGCTTGGAGCAAGGTATGGGACAATGCTTGTAAAACACTTAGAGAGGTCCAAGGCAGATTAATTCAATTCAAAATACTTCATTATTTCTATTATTCCCCTCTTCAAATATTCAGTTTGGGTGTAGCTGTTGATGGCAATTGTTGGATGTGTGGAACACCTAATGCTGGCCTTGCTGATTTACAATGGTATTGCAAAGGGGTTTATACAAGGTGAAAACAAATTAATGCACTCTGTCAAGAGATTTTGAAAACTACATTTCCTTTATCCCCTTTAGCTTATATACTGGGGATTTTTGACTGCTCCTCAGCTTCCTTTCCATGGAAAACTCTGGGTGGTTTCAATTTCATTAATGTTCAAAAGACTACTTTTACAAGCATGGAAGGAACAGGAGATACTAAAGTTTCATCAGTGGATAGAATCCTTAAACAGATTAGCTAATAATGAGAGAATCAGTTTCTCTTTACTTAATAAACAATATTTGTTTGACTGCATATGGGGACCATTCCTAGAATACTGTATGAAATAAGTTAATTCATCAATATCTATGTTAAGATTAGATTGGGGTACTTTTTTATGTGCTTACTTTCCTTCTGGATACTTTGTATCAAATATACTAATACAATGATCTTGTTTGGGTGTATCAGTTTATTCTAAGTATTGTGTAACTTTAACATGGTATGTAATGCAATTTTGAAATATTTTTTCTTCTCATTAGATTGTAATTTTAAAACTTTTAATAAACTTGGACTTGAAAAAAAAAATTATTTCAAGAGAAGACTAGTCTGTTAGGCCCCAAATTTCAGCAGCATATGTTATCGCATTAGTCATTTTCATATTTATTGCTTCTAGGGATTCCTGAACTGAATGGTCTCCATAGACCTTCAGGAAATGCTTAATGCCAACTATTGATGACTGTAACTTGAATTGTATATATTTTATGTGCATATTCCAAGTTGAGTTTGCTGCAAAAGGAACACCCAAGCAACCATAGTAATTAACTGTATGTAAATGTAAGTGATTCAACCATAATTTATATTTTTGAGAATTTTTTTTTTTGGGCAAATACTACCAGCTTTTTTAAGATATATTTTATTTGTAGAAATATAAACATAATATTTACAAAAATCTTATTAATATCATGAGTCCATGGATCTTACACAGAAAAAAACTAATTATACTGAAGATGCCTACTTCTCAAGTATTTGGTTTTAAACATAATACAGTATGATCAGTTATACAACAAGAAACTAAACACTACCCCCAGACCCCTCTTCTCTTCTTCTTATAGCATTGGGGTATAGTCTAAATCACAAAAAGTGGAGATATTGTCTAATTTCATTCCACGTAGCATCTTGCTGTATATTATTATCAAAGGCATCCCACAATTGTTCCAGTTGAATGGCTTCTTTCACCATAAATCCCCATTTAGATTGATTGAAATTTCCTATTACTTCCACATTCCAATTAGCTAAGATCATTCTTTTGGTGGTCATAGTGGCAAGATAATAAATTATCTTCTGATTGTCTTGAAGTTCAAAATCCTATATATCATTCAATATCCTATATCTAAAATATATGGGGATATAAATATTAAACAATGTTGACATCAGCTGATTTGCTTCTTCCACCACTCCTGGATAAGCAAACAACTCCATAGGCAGTGGAACAGATCTCCCAGACATCCACATTGGTGCCAACATTTTTTTTTCCTTCTGATTTTATATTACCTAATATTTGTGGAGTAAAGTATGCTCTATCCATAATTCTTTCTGGATTACTTTATTTTTTTGCAAATAGATAATCTTTATTTACTTTAATCCTTAAATTGCTCCATTGTTGTTCTGCATATATTATATTTTATTTATTTATATTTAGCTTTTGTTTACTGGGTAAGTGCACTAGCCAGAATTGACTGGTTTCAGGCTATTGGTATGATCTTTCACTGATACTGTTAAATTCTGTCTGCTTTCCTGTCTTATTTGTTGTCTAAATATATTATGTAGGAAATGGTAAATTATAAAATTGATTTTTTGAGTGACTGGAAAAAGGGTATTAAATCTTTCTAATGAGATAAATTCACCATCTTCCAATAGATAAGACCAGGTCTGAATGTTTGATTCCTCTAGGTTTGGTAGCCTTTTCTGTAATTTCCTTTTTCTAATGGCAGAATTATCCCAAATATTTAAGAAAATCCAGGGAAAATGACCATTTTCCTTAACTCACACAATTGCCTGGGTTAATTATCTTTTAATATAAAGAAAAATATCAGGAAGTTTTGTCCTTTGTGTAATTTCTTAAATGATATTCCTTGAATTTATAGAATTTAATTCTTCCCAAAAAATGGGTTTGTGAAACTTATCCTTATCAGTAAAAGCCCATTCCCAAAATATTTTTATTTGGAATGCTACTGCATATGTTATTGGATCTGGACAACTATAACTTCCCTGCCTCCTGGGGTAGATCATGTATTTTCAAGGAATTCTAGGCTTACCCCCCTCCATAAGAATTTAGTGAATTTCCTACGAAGTGCTAAACAATTTTTCAGTGGGGAATTCAATTATATTGTGTAGTACAAATATTAAATGGGGGCAGCCATCATTTTAATGGTTTCCACTCTGCCCCATAGTGAAAGGGACATTTTTCCTAGCCATCCAATAATGTAGATATTTTGTCTTTTGCTTTTGCATAGTTTATTTTAATTATTTCAGATTGTTTATTTGCTAATATTATTCCTAAATATTTATACTGTTTATTAACAGTAAATTCTTGAGTAATTAGATTATCTAAACTATAACGGAGGGCATAGATTTCTAAAATTATAGATTTAGTCTTGTTTAATGTATATCCAGAAAGTGATCTATACATATCTGTTTCTTTTAATATTATCAAAAGTGTGTTATTTATATCCTGAATAATCAGTAGAATAGCATCCCCAAAAAACATTTAATTTCCTCCCCTTGAACTTTTAATCGTTTCATTAATGGATTATTCCTTACAGCACTTAAGAAGGGTTCTAAAGCTAATATAAATAAAACTGGAGGAAGGGACAACCCTGCCTTACTCCATTTGTCATGCTAAAAGATTCCCCTATATAAGAGTTAACCATAAATCTTACCTTGGTATTACTATATAGAAGGGAAATTAACTTTATTATCTTGAATGGAAGTCCCCAATATTTTAATATTTCTAACATAATCCCTATTTATACGGTCAAATGTTTTGGAAGCATCTATAGCTAAAGCATGAGAAACTTTTTTGTTGTGTACATAATTGAACAGTGGCTGCATTCTCCTTGTGGTGTTAGAGATTGTATGCCCAGAAATAAACCCAAATTGGTCTTTATGAATGACTTAGGTAATTCTCCTTTGATTCTATTCACTATTAATTTAGTAAGGATCTTATCATCACTGTTCAACAATGCTACAAGTCTATAGCTTTCAACAAAATGTGGATATTTTCCTTCCTTTAAAATTAATATAACTTTTGCTTCCTCCATTGATGCAGGTATAGAGTTTCTTCCCTCCAAAATTTCCTGCAACATTAACATTAGCCATGGCATCAGCTCAGATAAGAAAGCCTCATAAAATTCAATAGTGAAGCCATCTAAGCCTGGGCACTTATTTTTTGTCATGTTTCTAACTACTTCTTTAATTTCTTCTTCTGTAAAATTATCTTGTTTACATGTTAAAGAAGGAAATTGCACTTTATCTAAATACTCACTTAATAATTAGTTTTATGGTTTTAATTCTAATTGACAAATTTGTGTATATGTTTCTCTAATGACCTCTTCCATTTCTCCATCTTTAAAAACTCTGTTTCCCCTTTTGTCCTCAAGACGTTATTCATTTTTTTTTTAACAGATAAGCTAACATTTTGCCTGACTTATCTATCCCCTTGTACATATTTGGCTTTTTTAATCTTGGTTAAATTAGCTGCTATTTCATTATTATTCATCTCATTTTTGTCACTCTCAGATTATACCACTCCTTAGCATATTTATTGTAATCTTTTAATATTTGTTCATCTAGTTACTTTAATTTTATTGTCTATCTCCTTCATTTCTTCTTTTTTAGTTTTATTAATGTGTGCTTTGTAGGCAATAATTGCACCTCTTACTACCACCTTAAAGGCATTCCATAATTCAGTTACTGTTTGGGAACCATTATAGTTGAAGTACCAGAATTCTTTTATGGTCATTTTTATTCTCTGAGAAAACCCTTCATCAGAAAGTACTGTATTATCCATTCTCCATTGTTTGTATCTAATCCTGTTCATATCATTCACTTCTAGTGTATTAGTATCAGTGCATGGTCTGATATACAGTATGTATAGAATCTATCCAAGCCTTTTTCAATAGGGGAAGAATAATTTTGGATGTAAAGATGTAATCAGTTCTTGAGAATCCCTGATTTTTTTTTATCATGGTAGGTGAATTCTTTTACATGTGGACTCTGATGCCTCCGATAGTCCACTAAATCATGGTACTGAAGAAAATGACATCAGCTTAGAGTGGTATTTATTTTTTGTATTAGTTTTTAATGTTTCATCTATTCTGGCATCTACTAGTACATTACAATCTCACATAAGTACAATATTCTGAGCCTTTACAGCAGTTAAGGCTTTGGTTAATTGTGCCAAAAAGTCAGAGTATTTAGCAAAGGGCGAATGTATTGAACCCACTGTAATAATGATATTATTAACTTTGAACTTAACTATTATTAGTCTCCCCATTTTATCTGCATATGTTTGTAATACCTCCATAGGTAACGATTTCCTGAATAGTATAGCAACTGCTGCAATTGTTGTGGTGCCTGTTGAGGATATTAAATGCATTACCCATTTTTGTTTTAATTTGTTAATTTCATTCTGATCCAGATAAGTCTCATTTAGGGTACTACAAAAGCATTAGTTTTCTTAAGGAAAGCTAGCAGTCTAGTTCTTTTATAGGTGAATATATGCTATTCACATTTAAAGACACAAACATAATATTATCCGTAACCATAAAGACGTACAAACCCTTTTGTGCTACCTTCCATTAGTGTCCACATATCAAAAAAGATATATCCCCACTGAAAAAATAAAACATCCCCTCCCAACAAAAATGTCCAGAAGAAATAAAAGATCATTAAGATGAGATCTAATAAGATCTCTACTGGTATTTTTTTTTATTTAAGTTCTTCTTGGTTCCCCTTCTCCCCGGGTCCACTCTCCGAGAAAAGTTTAAACATCATGTTATTTATCTGCCACCTGAAAATAAGAGAGAAGATGAAAAGCATAATCAGATACTTTAACTTACAAGCCTGCATTACCACCTTTTAATGTAATTGTAATTATTTTCACAAACAGAGTTGGAATCCTTTCTCTTAACTCATTTTCTGCTTCTTCTAATGTGTTAAAAATCAACCTTTTTCCTTCATGAATCACTTTAATTTAGGTGGATATATCATTGTATGTTCCTTATTAAACTGAATTTCTTCCTGTCTTGTATAATTTCTGTAGGAATGTCATTGTAAATAGAAATGTTTGCACCCATTAAGGTTATATGTTTTTTTTTTATACACTTATGACATGAGTGTATCCTTACCCTCAGACTTTAAAAATTTAACTATTGCAGGTCTTGGAGCAACATTCTGAGATGCAGAGCCATTTGGACAGCAAATTCTATGTGCTCTGTCGATTCAGAGCTGTAAGTTTTTGGGGTGGCATCAAGATGTGAGGCAAACACTTGATTTAAAGTTTCCTTCAAAGGTCTAAGTTCATCTCATGCATCTGGCAGGCTCAGCACTCTTATGTTCTTCCTTCTGGCTCTAGCCTGATAGTCCACCATTTTGTTTTTTAAATTATTATTCAGCAATTCCAGTTCTTTTAATTGCCTCTGAATTGGTACATTTTCACCCTCGATATCTGATGCCCTCTGTTATAGGCTAGAAATATTTTCTTTAATCTGTGTATTTATAGCCATTAGTGAATTTACTGTCATTTGGATTTTATCAATTTTCATTTCCAGACTCTTCATTTTTTTCATACTCTGATTTAAAGAAGCTAATTGTGTTAAAATGTGCTTTACCCATGGAAGAGGTTTGTTAGCTTCTTCCCCCATATCAGAATATGCTTCTTAGTCCCATTATGAATCTGTGTCTTCTTGATTTAAGTGTACAAATATCTCTTTTGTTTTTATGGGTATAACTTGGGTAGGAACTTCCACATTGTTTTGTGCAGTGTTAGAACTCGGCTTTGTAATTTCCTTCAAATGGCAAAAACTTCTACTATCCATAGTATACCCTACCTCTGTATCATTTACCAGAATGTCTATATTATTGTGTTGTTGTAATTTTTGTGATTCTTTTCCTTTCCCATACCATGGTGGACTTTGTTGCCCTGTCTTATTAATTATTCCCTTAGATAGCATTGCTTTTTCATTGTTAGGAAATACTGGGGTAATTTAATTGGTTACCTGGGCCTGTGAGTCAGTCATAGATTCTGGCATCTCCACAACATCCATGGGTCTCATCTCTTCTCCTCAGGTCTCATCTCTTCTCCTTCTGGGGCCAATTTGAGTTCTCGACTTTGCAGCTTCATATCTGCTGCTTGTCTTTGTAGTGCCAAAGTTGCCATGTCTGACTGAGAACCACTGGTTACCTATGTAGTAGATTTTTCACTCACAGGCCCAGGTACCTCATTGCCATTTTTCACCACCAGTTCAGGAGCTTCAGTGTCTTTCTTTTTGTAAAAAATTGGAGCAGGTGAAGTGTTTGTCACCTTGTCCTTCTGCAACAGACCTTGATCTGGCAATTCTCTTCCTTCTAAACTGATGTCTGGCATTTTCATACCGTTCTCAGCTTTGTCATTAACTTTGAGGTCTGCTATTTGTTCTTTAAGTGTTGCCCCCACACCCCCGTAATCTCGTATCTCTTTGTTTTATGGATTTAGCTGAGGGGTTTGCTAAATTTGTACGCTTCATTGGTGGCATTCTAAATACATAACTAAAAAGAGTTTTGTTGACTTTTTTCTCCTCTACCTTCTCTTCAGCACGTGATTTAGACCTCTGCATATCTCTGGGTTGGTGCCATGGTGTGCAAACACAGCACACCTGAGGGGAGGAGTAGAGCTAACCCATTGGTCAGGTGTTCAGTTCATCAGCATGGGCCCCACCTGGCAAATACTACCAGCTGTGTTTTCTTTGTATTAATTTTGAGATGATTTATTTCACATAAGTTTGAAAAAAATTATATTTCTGCTGCAGGCGCAGAAGAGATATCAAGATCAGAACTACATTGTCAGCATAAGTTAAGACAGAAATTTGTCTATCAAGAAGTTTGGAGAATGGAAGTTCTAGTTATACATTTGTTCTAAAACAGTATTTATATATAAGCTGAAAAAAAGAGGCATCACAGTACAGCTCTGTCTCACTCCTAAGTTAGGTCTGATTGGAGGCGTAAGATCCCCTGACAGATTGTATTGTACTTTAGACCATATGTTTTCATGAAGTCTAATCAGTACAGTATGTCCAGTAAATGTTTATATAAACCATATTTCAGTAATATAGACCACAGAGTCCTATTAATGTTGTCAAATGCCATGCTAAGACCTAGGTTGCTACCAGTTATTTAGCTGTTATTACTTTCTGTGCCTTTCTCAGATCTATGTCTCCCATGGCTTTCCCCATCCTATTCTCTACTCCTGTTCCAGCCTGTGCCCCTTAGTAGAATATAGATCTACCCCAATGTGACTTCCACCTTTTTGCAAACTTAGTATGCACTGTACTAGTTATATATCTGTTTCCTCAGTTTATTCCTCTACTTTATGTCTATGGTTTTGAAAAAATGTATGCTTTGTTTATGCTGTCACATTACGTTATGGTTTTGAAAAATGTATGGTTTGCTATGTTATCTTGTATTATCCATGTTATGGCACACCAGGACCATTTTGTAAATTAGTTTACTCAATGATATATTCCTGGTTAAATAAAAATTGAATTGAATTGAAGGTGATTTAGTACTTGGCAGTGCTGTACTGTGGTAGATCCATTTTGGAAGCCATTTTGAGCTTTGTCTAAAACATTATTTTCCTCTACCCATGATTCCAATCTACTGAGAAGTATTCTACCAAAAATGCTCTGTGTTGTAGCAATTAAACTTATTGGCCAGTACATCTATGGATTGCTAAACTGTCCTTTCCTGTGTATCAGATAAATAATATTTCCTTACCAAGATTCTGGAAAGGAGTTACGTTGTATCATAAAATTACATGCAAAGTGCAGTAAAGATATCCACCAATTAGAAAAGTGTTTGATTACATCACTGGGGATTCTATCTAGGGCTGTTGGTTTATTAGCTTTTATTTTGTTAATTGCATGTAGCATTTCTTCCTTTGTAATAATAGGACCATACTCAGATTGTATGTCAATTCAAGGTACATTATGTATTGTATCATGACTCTCTTCTATGTTACTGTAATATACATTCATGAAATGTTTTACCCAACAATCAGGCTGTATATGAGCATCAACTGAAATTGCATGTGTATTCATGCCTTTAGTCACTGGAATCCTGAACTCTTTAAAAGTTTTATGAACACCCAAGCAATCATCGGAATTAACTGTATCTAGATGAACACACATTTTGGTCCGTATTCAGGTGAAACAGAAGCATTATCCTATTTTCCAATATTTCTGGGATTTCTTGCTCTAAGACTTTTAACATTTTGTTTCTTATTGCTTTTGTTAACTGTTTATTTTGGTATTTTATTTTTATTTCTGATTGCTTTTGTTAACTGTGATTAAACAGTGGATTGAAATTTAGATTTTTCTTCTTTCAAAATATTGTTATATTATTTCCTTTTTTTGATTAAGTACTGTGAGAATTCTTTGAGTTTAGGTCTTTTTTAGCTTTTCTGATGTATGTATTTAACAATTGTTTCTCCATTCTGCAACTTGAGTTAAACCATTCTTGTATTCCCATTTTAGGAATTTATTAGCACATAGCACAGGAGACAGATATGCTATTATATTTAATCCAGACTTTGAAATTCCATTGTGATAAAAGATTCAATCAGTTCTTTCTTATAAATATTAAGAACTGAGTGTTACAACTTCTTAACTATGTCTTGAATGTTATAAGTGGTCCATTTAATCCATGTAGAACTTATTATATCATAGTTTGTTTGTGATTCAATATTTCAGGACTGGGAGATTCGTAATTTAACAAAATATGAAAAGAGAAGTGCAGAGATTCACACCTCTCCAACACTTTCAAATATATTGTCCTACATATTGTGTTATTAGTAGTTATGAAAAGGTCTATTAAAGAAGATCCTTTAGAGAGGAAGTACGTGCACTGTCCTTCCCTATCACCTTGTGATTATCCATTAATTACAATAAGATTTAATTCTGCAAAAAGATCATTTAAAAAGATGCCAGATTCATTTTGTCTCAAGTTTGTTGATTTCCTTAAATTATTAGACGTGAGTTTAAAGTGTGTATTTTCTTCACCATTTGTTAGTCAAGTTCTGAATGATTTGAGCATCTGGCATTAAGATCTCCACCCAAATATGTATCAGAATCCGTGTGTGTATCTAGTATGTCAACTATAGTTTCTTTGAAATAGGTCCATATATCAAGAAAGTTCTTTCTTGTATTTATTTTTTGTGGGAAGATAGATATTTATAAATATGATGTCAAATTCTTTACCCATTAGTGGTAAGAGGTAATCTAAACCATAGTTTAGCTTAAATACAGTTAACAGACCCATGTAACATCTAACCCCTTTTTGATTTTTTTATGAAATTTGTTAGAAATACCTCATATCCTTTGAGACCTGGGGTATCTGTTGACCACCAGGTCTCTTGAAGCATTATAACATCAAAAATTTGTAAAAATTATACATGATAGTCATTAATTTTATTATATAGTCTATAAATATTCCAGGAAAGAATGTTCCACTGTGAGGAATTATGAAAAGAATAATTATTCAGATAGAACATTTCAAAATTATTTGTTATAGCTGAGATCTAGATTATGAAATCGATGTTGGTATTAAATAAGTGGGTACAGGAGCATTATCCTTCTGGAAGGATCTGAGCTCTCAATTGATCATTGACATTGCTAGTTTTAGATTCTTAAACAAAATGTGTCCAATTCAACTATATTGAATCCTATTTTATCTAGTTAATCAGCCTCCTCCATTATTTTCAAATGAGATCGGTATCTCAAAACAAGATGTAAATTTGTGGAAAATTATTGTATGTTTGAGCAATGCATACCCAAAGTACAGTTCCAAGTCATTATAGAGACTGAAAATCAGAGATCACAATTTCAGCAAAAATATTAGAGCAAAGTGAATTTCAGCGACCGCCAACTGCAGCAAGGGACAATTTGGCACATTAAATCGATCTGCAACTGAGTATTAGAAGTCAAACCATGCAAATAATCATACCGTGGGTAGCACTTGGTCTAATTGTTATTGCAGGAGGGATATGCCCCCTGCACCCACCATGGGGGTCTGCACCCCTGAACCCTCCATTTCTAAATTAACATCCTCCAAGTCACTCATTGACTTAGGAGGTCCACTGACATATTACTCTCACTGTTATTGTACTGTCATTATAATGCTGCAGTCACTGAAATTGTAATCACTGAGTTTGACTCGCTGAAACTGAGTAGCTGTAATTGACTCATTGAATTGATATGCTACCCCAAAGTACTGATCCCCTATCTATTTCAACTTGTAGGATTCTTTTTAAAAATTCAATAATAACTCATTTGGTTTTACCTACCAGTTCATGCCATTCAAAAAAGAGACAATCATTTATGTATCATCAGGTTAGAATCCATTGATGAACCTAAGGTACATTTATGCATATAGTGAAGAGCTTAATCTATAATAATGGTCGCTCTGTTCATTAGAGACATTATGAGATTTTGAAAATTAACATCCAGTTGTGGCTATATGTAATAGATATTTAACCATTTTTTTAGAGTATCTTGTGTTTCATATACACACTGGGTCAGATATTCAGAAATGCACCAAAGGCCGGTGCAAGTCCATCACAGCACAAAACCGATGCACCATGGTCCAACAGGAGCCATGTTCAGAGGTTGTGCTGGCTGCACTGCACAAGCATAACATGACTGAATATGGCACAGTTGCACCATGGTGCAACCGTGGATGCACCATGGTGCAACCATGGATGCACCATGGCACAACCACAAGTGTGCCATGGGCAGACACAGAAGCCCCAGAGCAACCGTGGGAGCAAAGCACCAGAGCAACTGAGGAGGGGCATGGCACAGAGAGGAGACCCAGGGACAGAGCCTAGGAAGAGGAGTGACAGGCCACAGAAGGCCACCACCAGCAGGGCATAGCAGGGTGCATGCAGGTACCCAAATGCTGACCCCAGAACACAACAGTGGCACAGACAGGAGGCAACAGGATATGCCACTGGGGGATGGAGGGCCACCAAGGGGCCCCCCACAGGCAGCAGGCTGTGCCCCCTGCACATCCAAACCAGGCCAAGCCACGCCACACCCAGGACCACATAGTCAAGCAGACACACCTATCACACAACCCTGACAGCCACCCCAAGAGCACTCCAAGGCACAGCCATCAACCAAGGGGAGGGACACCACCACCATGGGACACAAAGCAGAACACAGTAGAGACCCACAGAAGCACAATAAATGCCCCAACACATGCACCCCACATGGAAAGGCACTGGGCTACTGCAGCATGGTGCCTCATGCCACCTGCAAAGCAGACACAGACACAGGCAGGTAAGTCAAAATATATATGTATTCAAAAACTATATACAGTAACAAGGGGTGGAAAAGGGTAGGATAGTGAGGATGGGACAGGGAACAGGGACTTTACAGTGGGACGAGGGACTGGATGGGGAGATATGGCTGGGGAAACAGGGAAATACAAAGTAGGGTTAGTGGTGGCCACATCCTGCCATCCTCTGCTGCCATTGATGCCTCCTGACCACCAGGAGCAGTCTCCAGACCTGGAATACAGCTACCATAGCTGTCAAGGTCACCAGGATGAGCTACCTCAGGAGTTGCAGTACAGGGGCCTCCTACATCATCAGTGGACACCTAGGACAAGGGACAGAACAGGTGATCAGTGCAATGTCCCAAGAAACATGGCCCAACCACAGCGCGTACCAGTCAGGGGAATGCACCCCTCCAGAGGCCCAAACAGGCCACCCACAGGGGCGTGGGCCAATGCCTGCCAGCAAGGCAGCACACCACATCACTGCACAGTGGTGGTCCTCACCGCACAGTGGACATATGACTGCATCATGGCAGTTACATGGCATAGTGCCCCAGATGCACCACAGCAACATCAGTGGTGGCCGTGTGCACACCCACCCCACCAGCAGCTGGCACACATGACCAATGGATGTGCCACAGTGGTGGGCACCATGCACAGTGCAACACAGACAGCTGCCACAGCACAGGCAGCCATGCCCACACCCTTGCCCCTGCCACCCTGCACTGGTGGTGCACAGAACAATATCAGTGCCTACCTGCCCTCTGTGGCTGCACTGGCTCTGGAGCCACTCCTCCTCCCTGGGCTGCTGCAGCCTGGTGACCTGCCAGTGCTGCCCAATGTCTGTCCTCAGGTCCTGGGAATGGAACAGAAACAGGTACACATCAGTAACCAACCACAGCAGCTGCCCACCACCCCCACTCCTGTGCACAGGGTGAGCCCCTGCCTGACACATCCCACAGAGTGGCAGCGCAACACAAATGGTGGAGGGTGATGCCACCCCACACTGCACACAATGTTAGTACTCCACCCTGCAGGACATGCCAGACAGCCTAGCCAATACCACAGTACAGCACCAGGGCACACATGCATGATGGGCCTATTCACCTGGCTGTAGCATAGCCCCATGCCTGATGTGCCTCCATCCCCCAGAGGCACTCTGTGTCCTTCTGCACCAGGTCCCTGTATTGATGGTGACACTGCTCCCCTACTTCTGGCCACCCCTGTGCACTGTGTGAGTGAGGCAGCAATTTCCTGCGCACAGCCACCAGGGCAGCTGCAGTGGCACCTGCCCAAACAGCTGGGGTGGGTGTGGCTGGACACCAGCCACGAGGTTGGCCAGCTCCACCTGCATTGAGTTGGCCACCTGTCTACATCACTGCTGCTGCTGCACCATCACTGTGGTGTGAACCACAGAGCAAAATGGTGGCAGGAGGCATGTGTGGCCAGTGCATGCACCAGATGCATGGGCCGAGGGGACATGCACTGTGTCACTCAGTCATGGAGATGTGAGGCATGGGCATGGCTAGGCTGGGTCACGGGTACAGGGGTCACCCAGGGGCAGAGGTCACAGCAGGGGTCAGCTGCCGCACAGTGTGCACTTGCGCAATAGCAGGCATGGCACACTGTGCCCCACAGTTCCTTTTGCACAGTGGGCGCACAGTGTGCAATAGGTGGCAGCACACCGACTGGTGCTTGTGCAGTGCAGAGCTGCAAACTGCGCATGAGTGCGCATTGCACCGTGACTTGCTCCAGAGCACTCTCACTGCACACAGAGCAAATTTGTGATATTCAGCCACCACATGCAAATGAGCTCATCAGCCAATGCATGGTGCACTAGGGGAATTACCGTTGTGCCAGTGCTCATTTGCATGCATTGCACCATAAAACTGCCACGGACCAGCACACACCATGGACTGGTATTGCAGCCTTC
This sequence comes from Neoceratodus forsteri, assembly GCA_016271365.2. Classification (NCBI taxonomy): domain Eukaryota; kingdom Metazoa; phylum Chordata; order Ceratodontiformes; family Ceratodontidae; genus Neoceratodus; species Neoceratodus forsteri. The sequence continues at coordinate 133,249,635 of JADMNL010000025.1, forward strand.
TGAGGTAAGTTGCACATGCTGCTGGAGCACACTGAACCCAGTCAGCACAGCAGGGGGATGGATTAGGGTGCTGCTGACACTGACACACTGTGCTGTCCATGTCCACAAGTAGCAACATGTCAGAACATGAGGAGGGTGAGGAGTGTGGGCCTGCTTGAAAGCACAGGCCCAATTTCATGAAGGTAGAGGCCCTGTTTGAGGCCTACCTTAACAGTGAGCCACTGTGGAATGGTGCCACAGGCTTACCACAGGCCAGGGTTGGGACCTGGAGGGGTGGTGGCATGCGTGAACCAGCAGTGCAGCCACCAGTGATCAATGCAGGAGTACCACAAGGAGGTGGGCACAGATAAGTGGCGCATCAAAGAGAAGGTGGAGGCCATCCATGCAGCCCGGAAAGCCACTGGAGGGGCCTGCTGATGTGCCACAGCTCACGGCGCAGGAGGAGTTGGTGGCAGCCACCATGCACTGCAGCACAGTGGAGAGTGGGCCAGGTGGAGGATTCCAGATGATTGGCAGCCCATCACTGCATGGTGCATATGTCGGGCACGCAGAGCATGCAGCGGCTGTGTTAGGGGGATGGGCACTCATGGGCCTTGCATCACTGACACACCTGTTTTCTCTTTCAGCACCAGCACATCTGCATGCTGAGGATAGGGCACCAGCAGCAGCTGTGGAGGCAGGACCAGCCCCAGAGGACCCACCATCCACATCCACAGGCATTCAGGGGCCTGATAGGCTGCAGCACACCACCACTGTCCAGCCAGATGTCCTGGATATGGGGTCAGATGAGGCCCTAGATATATGTTTCTACAGTATGCCAGTCTCAGCATCCTCTGCATGGAGACACAGATCGAGGCAGGGTCCAACACTGATGATGACCTTACCATGATCCTGGACAGCATGGGTGGTGTTGTGGGGGAGATGCCCATATGAGACACCAACACAGGCAGCGCACTCAGAGGCCTGTCAGTGATGGAACAGCTGCCTGCTGACACTGTGGGTGCATTGTGTGCACTGCCACAGCTGTGCCATGTGGTGGCAGTGGTGGTGCAGCTGCACAGGTGCTGTGCAGCATTCAGCAGCTGGATGGGCAATGGCAGCTGGCTGCAGTTGGTGCAGGGTAGCTGGACATGGGGTCTACTGCCAGGGTGCCTGCTAGGGACATACCCCATGAGGACCCCACTGTGCAGCATCCACCTGAGTGGGAAACTGTGCAGCATGGTCAGTCACCGCAGGAGGTTCGGCGCCCTGCCCAGGTTCCCCAGGGTGCCGACCAGTTGGCAGAGCACACCCGTTTGCTGCGGGTCTCCATGGAGCAACAGGTGCTTCTTGCCACGGGGGGGTGTGCACTGTGCATGGAGGTGTGCCAGGTGGCTGAGCAGTGTGAAAGGGGCACTGCGCAGCTCCTAGCAGCTATACAGTGCTTGCAGGAGGCCACAACTGCATCCCAGGATGGCATTGCCAATGTGATCATGGATGGCCTTGAACTGCTGGCTGCCACAGGGCATGGCCGGCCACCACAGACCTCAGGCAGTGCACAGTCCACCCCATGATCCTGGCATCAGGCGGCACCCACACTGTCAGTGCTGGGCTCTACTGTTGGCATCCTAGGCACACCTGGGGCAGGCCTATTTGGGTGCCTACACACTCCTGTGCAGACCCAGTCATGGCCCCACAGTTAAACCCCTGGGAGGCTGTTACTAACACCCCCTGTGGCCACTGAGCAGCCTGTGGCTGCCAATTGGCCCTGACACTGCTGTCCCCATGGTCATGATTCCACGCGGTGGCCCTGATGTGCATGCTGCCCTGACCACAGTCTGCAGCTGCTGCCCTGTGAGTGCATGGGTGGTGTGTGTGTGTGTGTGTGTGTGTGTGCATACCACTGGTGTTATGCCTGTGTGTCGTACTGCATGCTGCCCGTCTGTGTGCCTGCCTGGTCACTGGCCCATGTGGCATGGGTGTGATGAGGGCAGTTCTGCACCGGTTGTGCCTGTGCACCAGTACAATGCATCTGATCACTGCCACTTGTCAGTGCCTGGGCATGTGGGTGCCTGTGTGTGTTGCTGTGTGATGCTGTGTGCAGCTGTGTGTAGATGTGTGCCACTGACCCCCTCACTCCTGCACCATGCCTCTGTGTTTGCATGCCCATTGTCATGCCTGCTCCTGCCTGTGTGCTGTACCTGTGTGTGTGTGGCCATTGCATGGGCTTGGTGCCACCTACCTGTATGCACCATAGTACTCCTGTGTGATGGTGTCTCGATGCTGCTGCTCCATCCTTTGCAGCCTTGGATCCCTCCACCTGGGGGGGCCTGTCCACCACCCTTCAGCCCATTGCCTCTGTCATCCCCACTATTGTCACCCTCATCAGTCTCGACAGTTATACCATGGTCAATGGCCATGTTGTGCAGTATGCAGCAAGCCAGGAATAGGCCACAGGCTTTCAAGGGGCTGTACTGTAGGGCACCGCCAGACCTGTCTAGGCAATGGAACCATGCCTTCAGCATTCTGAATACACTCTCAATGATGTTTCATGTGCTGGTGTGTACCACATTGCAGCATTCCTCTTCTGGGGACAACGGGCGCCGATAGGGGGTGGGCAACCAGGGCCTTAGTGGATAGGCACTGCCTCCTGTATGGATAATGACATGGTTAGCCCTGTGACATTCTTTGCTTTGCCTGTCCCTGGTGCCCTTGCCAGCACACCCACCTTGCCCTCCCCCATCCCATGGCCTGCTCTGCCCGGCACCCCTTGCCCATCCCATACTCACCCACTAGGTGGCCCATGGCGATGTCCCCATGCTTGAACCTATGGCACAGCACAGAGCTGTGCCAGATGAATGCATCATGTGCACTCCCAGGGTGTGTGGCACAGACACTGGTGATGCACCCCATGGCATTGCACACTACCTGGCAGGAATCCCTTTCTATTGGTATAGGCCACACCTTCAGGGCCAGGTGGTGTGCGGATGCCCACATGGGTGCCGTCAATGGCCCCAAGCACGCCAGGCATATGTGCTACCCTGTGGAAGTCCTGCATGGTTGCTGTACACTCCACCTGTGTGCTGGGGAAATGGATGTATTCTGAAGCACGTGGCAGCAGAGCATTAAAATTAATTTCTGAGTGCATCTTTTCAGTACACACTGATACTGAACTCAGCCAGCGGCTGGCAGTGGCGGTGAGAGGTGAGCTGTGCCAGTTGCTGGCAGGGGATGAGTGGGGGTGCTGGGTGGGCTGGCATGGCTGGGTGGGGAAGCTGAGGCCACTAGACTACCAAGGCAGGAGTTTTTCCACATTTGCAGTGGGTGACTCAGGGGTCAGGGCATGGGTGGGGGATGACAGCACTGCCCTGTGGGGCACTTTACAACAGGGGTTTCAGGGAGCTGGGGGTGTGGGCAGCCCTGTGGGGCATATCTATGGGGTTTCTGGGGCCAGTTGGTGTGGCCAACCCGTGGGGCATTTGCTCGGGGTTTGGGGCAGGGAGTGTGGGCAGCTTTGTGGGGTGGCTTTCGTAGCTTGCTGGGTGGGGGGTGCACTTGTGACCTGTGGCTGTGGGTTGCAACATGCTGGCCAGGTAAGCCCTCTGTGTGGCGTACCTAGCTGCATGTCGCAAGTCACAGGACTTTGCTGCGGACACCTTGACCCTTCTAGAATAGGGCACAGGGTTAATGTCGCAGTTGTGGATGGAGCAAGTTGTGTTCAGTGGCAACTTGCTCCACCCTTCTTGAATCGGGCCCCTCGTCCATAATATAGGATGTTGACCCACATGTTATGCTACTGGAAACCTACAACATCAGCTCCACGCTGCATAGGTGGATATTGCTCGTCTCAACAACAAGCTTCTTGAGATCAATCCACAGGACACACTACCACAGCCAAATCATCCAGGAATGCCTCTAACATAAAGATTAGTGGAACATGGAGACTGGCAGGTGGTCTCAAAATGGTGTAACAAACACAAACAGTGACATATCAATACACGTGTAACTACAACAAATAGATTCACACCAATTGCACCCAAGCAGATCATACAGGCGGCAGGGATTGTAAATCAAGACCTATCACTGGATTCAAGGGCACAAGCAGGAAACAAAATAAATGCACCACTGTTTCCCTATATCAAACGTCATGACAAAGGGTCAGCCTTCATCGCAGGAGGCGGATGCACCACTGTCGCCCATGTCAAATGTCAGGGCAGGGATAGCTGTGAGGCAGAACCTCTCTTAGAAACCAGGTGCACAAACAGCAAACAAAACTAAAGCAACAGGTAAACCTAAACAGCAGGTACTAATCATTGGAGACTCTATGTTCTGTGGAGTAGAGCAACACATCCAGCAAACAAAATGGACAAACATCACAATCCAGTGCCTACCAGGATCATCAGCATTCAGGGACACGAACCATAGTCTAGGGACTGTGCAGTGAAATGTAACAAAACCACATGTCTTAGTCCACCTAGGCACTAACAACCTGGCCAGCAGGTCAGTGGAGGAGACAAGAGGCACATGATCTCACTAGAGGACAAAGTAACTCCCTTTTCATCCTCTGTGTCTTTCTCTGAGATTCTTCCAGTTTGGCAATGGGGAACCAATAGGAAGATGATCAGAGAGAAAGACTTTTCTGAGCTAAATACCTGGACAAGGGATTGGTGCACAGAGAATGGCATCACAGTCATTGGAAACTGTAACACATTCTGGGAAAGACAGTTCTTTAGATATGATGGCCTTCACCTTACAAAGGAGGGCACCCAGGCCTTTGGCCAGAAGTTTGGTGTCTTTGTCATACATTTAAACTAGGAGATGGGGAGTGGCCAACAACACCCTTTGGGCCACAAAGGGATAGGGTTGGCACTCCCTACTCATCAGATCAAACTTTGAGACTAAATCTTAAGACAAAGTACTGAAAGAAAAAAAAAACAGAAGGGCAAAAACGCCAATGAAAATGTAAATACATCAGAGCCAAAATGGCAGGCTCTATGTGTAAATGCTTGCAGCATGGCAAACAAAATCAACAATTTAACTGCTTTACTCACAGAAGCAAACACAGACTGGGTTGCAGTCACAGAAACATGGTTCACTGAGAACCATGCCTGGGAAGTAGCCATCCCAGGTTACACTCTTTTCAGAAGGGATCGAAGGGACAAGAAAGGTTGAGGAGTAGCACTATATGTAAAAGACAGCAACAACACCATAGAAACCCAGGGACTAAACACTAACACAGAAGTCCTCTGGGTCACCCTCAGCACAGGGAGTAAGACACCTATCCAGGTTGGGGTGGTATACAGACCTCCATCCCAGGATAAAGACCACACAAGGAATTCCTGGAATCCATCTTACAGATGGCAGATAAGAGAGAATTGTTACTAATGGGAGACTTCAATCTACAGTAGAAGCCACAGGCATGGTCAGATATTTCCAGATATTTCATGAAATTTCTAAGAGTTTCTCTCTGCTGCCCCTACTCTGGAAATAAAGAAAGCAGGAGATTTCTCTAGACCTATCACAGAAATTTCAGGAAATATCTGACCATGTCTTTATCTGTGACTGTACCAGATGTAGATTGGCTCTCATACTCTGCTTCCACAGAAAGGAGCAGAGACTTTCTCCTTACACTGCAAGGAGCAGGTCTAGTACAGATAGTGACCTCACCAACCAGAGAAGAATCTATTCTGGACCGTGTGCTCACAAATAGCAACAGGATCTCAGACTTAGAAGTAGGCAGCAATCTAAGTTCCAGTGATCATAGGACCATCTCACTCAAGGTCACCAGAAAAGTGGAGAGCAGCCACAGCAAGCTATCAGTCCTGGATTTCAAAAAGGCCAGTTTTGCACAAATTAAAGAAAGCATCAAACTTCTCCTCAACAACAAAGCAGAGGATACAGTAGAACAAAAGTGGGAGGCACTGAAGGGGGCAATACTTACAGTGATGGCCCAGTGCACCAAACAAGTTACAAAATCCAAGAAACACAAAAAAACCTCTCTGGAATACTAAAGAAGTAGCATCAAAAATAAAAGACAAGAAAAAAGCATACAAAAGATTCAAGGAGCCAAAAGCAGATGTTGAGATGGAGGACTACAAAACAAAACTCAAGGAAGCCAGATAGGCAGTCAAGATGGCCAAAGCACAAACAGAAGAAAAAATAGCAAGAGAAGTTAAAAAAGGCAACAAAACTTTTCATCGTTACATTAGGGAAAAAGGAAAATTAAAGGGGACATCATTAGACTCACAAAGGATGACAGACAAAATGAAAGCAACAATGGCAAAGCCGAGATTCTCAACAGTTTTTTCTGCTCAGTATTAGCAAAAGAAGACCAAGGTAGTGGCCCCAGGTTACACAAAGACAGACACGACAAGAAGGCTGGCACTGAACCCTTCACAAGAGACAGTGTACTTAAATAACTGCAAAAATTAAATACAAATAAGGCAATGGGACCAGACAGAATCCACCCCAGGATTCTAAAAGAGCTTGCACAGGAGCTCGCAGACCCACTAGCAGAATTGTTCACAGAGTCCCTGGAGAGCAGACAGGTGCCAAATGACTGGAGAATGGTCACAGTGGTGCCTTTACACAAAAGCGGGAACAAGGAGGACACCAGAAACTATCGCTCCATCAGCCTGACCTCAGTAGTGGGCAAACTTATGGAAACTCTACTTAAGGAATGTCTAATGAAAGACTTAACAGAAACAGGGCAGCTGGACACAAAACAACATGGATTTACAGCAGGGCGAACATGTCAGATGAATATGATCACATTTTTCAACTAGGTCACAAGAATAGTAGACCAGGGAGGGGCAGTGGATGTAGTATATCTGGGTTTCAGCAAAGTTTTTGACTCAGTTCACCACAGGAGATTGATTAACAAACTGGAACACAGAAGCAGAGGGAAACCAATGGCCAGGTGAGTTCAAACCTGGCTTCAAGGAAGGACCCAGATAGTCATAATCAATGGAACTTTGTCTAGGGAAGGAAAGTAACCAGTGGGGTACCACAGGGATTGGCCCTAGGACCAGTCCTCTTCAATGTGTTCATCAGCGACATAGCTGAGGTCCTACAGGGGAAGGTTTGCCTTTTTGCAGATGACATAAAGTTCTGCAACAGGGTGGACACATTAGAAAGGCCAGCATAAATGTAAAAGGATCTAAGATGCTTGGGAAGCATGGTCTATGAACTGGCAGTTGAAATTCAATGCCAAAAAGTGCAAAGTCTTGCACATAGGGAAGAGAAACCCAAACAGATCATACACACTGAATGGAGAACAATTGAGGTAAGAAAATATGAACAGGACCTTGCAGTGCTGATTTCTGATAACTTAAAAGTAGGGAGGCAATGTGAAAAGGTAGCACAAAAAGTCAGTAGCATCCTTGGGTGTATAGGCAGAGACATTTCAAGTAGAAAACAAGAGATGGTAATGCCACTCTACAGGACATTGGTAAGGCCACATCTCGAGTACTGTGTACAGTTCTGGATGCCACACCTCAGAAAGGACATTGATCACTTGGAGGCAGTGCAGCGGAGGGCCACGAAAATGGTGCATGGCTTATACCAGGAACAATACGAAGCTAGACTGAGGCATCTGCAATTGTACACCCTTGAACAGAGAAGAAACAGGAGGGATATGATAGAAACCTTTAAATACATGAAAGGGATAAATCAGGTATAACAGGAACACCTATTCCAAGAAAACAAATGACCATGAATAAGAAGATACAACATGTGCCTTATGGGAGGTAGATTCAAATCCAACCATAGAAGGTCCTTCTTGACAGAGTGAGTGGTGGGACCTTGGAATAGTCTTCCCAGAGCAGTAGTGGAATCTAAGACTGTTAACAGCATTCAAGTTAGTGTGGGACAAGTACTGCAGTAATCTAGGAAAACTATAAGGTAGGGGGTAGTCAAACTGGGCAGAAAAGATGGATCTCATGGTCCTCTTCTGCCATCACATTCTTATGTTCTTATGCTCCACTGAACTTTGTGGCAGTGCTAACCATAAAATATAGAATAGTTTATGAGAGCCCATACACAACAATGCTATTCTTACACCAAGCGGTCACCATGATGATGAGGACCTCAAGAGGGAAGCTTGAGAGGTCCTTCGGTCGCCACGGAAACCACAAGCTTTAACAATAGCATTGTTGTGTATTCGGGCTCTCATACACTATTTAGTGTAGTGACAAAAAAGCATAATCACTTACTTTTTGTGGTTACAGCAGTCAGTCTCTCCCCTCTGCCACCTGCACTTCACTGCAGTCCACCTTCTGGCCAGCTCATGTGTGACACTTTAACTGCCCTCCATCCTATGAACTGTGTGGATGGAAATGCTTGTATTGTGATGTAGCTACTACAGCAGAAGGAAAAGTTATTCTGCTGCAGTAGCTACGCCACTACTGCAGCAGAATGACTTTTTTAGGTATATGGATTTCCATATACAACAATAACCTACTATACACTATAAACATATTTACAGTTAGTAAACATACTTAAAGTTAGCAACCTCCTGCCTGACCTTGATAGTTGGTTTACTACATAAATAAAAACATGAACTTTTTGCACTTAACCAACTTGTTGTGGTGACTTTTATGGGAATATAGTGCACCAGTTATCAAGCTCAGGAATGGGGTGCTTCACACTACTGAACTAAGAATTTTGCTGTTCTTCAGGCACATTGGTGAAAATGGTGCTCCTTGCATTCCAAAGTGCGTTGAAAATCTGAAGCACTGAGCCTACAGCACTGGCCAGCAGGTATCTTACATTAAGCAGTGAACATCTAGTTTCTGCTATTTTAATTTAAAGCAGCAGTGCAACGAAGTCGGGCAAAAAAATGTAACCGTACCCCTTTTGAACTGTAACTGATTGCAGACATCATCCAGTTTCATTTTCTGGCAAAAACTGTGCAGTTCTACCAGAACTTAGGTTTTCATAAATTATTTAAAATACATTCTTCTCAAGAAAAAAAAAGATGTCAGCTTCATTTGACTTAGGAATAGCATTGTAAAACTGGTGAAGGGTTAGGACAAAAAAATAAAAACAAATACGGTACACGGACTAGGGATCATCTTGAAAAACACATGCAACGTGTATGCTAATACAGTATTTTTATTAACGGAAGCTGGAAACTAGCTATTTGGAAAAACTTGTTTACTGCACTGCTACTTTAAATATATTTTTGCAGATTTTTTGAGGTAGCAAAGTCCAGTGAATAGAGTATAAAACAGATGCCCCCCTACTGAAATTCTACCATAATCAATGTCAGACCTTGATTAAAGGGACACTCTCAACCCCAATTATGCCTCAAATGTTCTCAGGTTTAACCCTTGCAGGGCCGCAGACTAATATATCAGTCCAGAATTCCTACATGTTCTAATTCTGTTGGCAGTCTAAGGGTTAAACAACACATATTATGCTTGCTTACATTCTATATAGACTGCTGAGTGTAGCTGGCTGTTTGATTCTGATTCCTTTTTTCTTTTAAAGAGTGAAAAACAGACAGTCCACTCCACTAGTTTTACTACACAAAATCATGTATGTTTATATTCCTTGAACAACTTCCACTGCATCTTTCGTGGATTTGAGAGCCCCTAACATAGTCTAGACACTCAAGATGCAGTGGCAGGAGAGGGGGCTATTGCATTCGGAGTGACTGCACTGTTTGGACGTGTTTGTCATGTTCAGGGAGCATGCAATAAGAGTAGATCAAGGATTCAAACCAAAACAAGGTTGAGTATAATTATGCCATTTGCATGCATTCCAGTTCTACAAAAAAAGGAAGCAGATAAAACAACCAGCAACACTAATGAATGTTAGAGAAGGTAGGCAATCATAAAATACAGGTCTTCAACTAGAAATAATATGATGTAAAAAAGGCTGACAGTCTCCCTTTAAATTATTTCACCTGTTTGTGCACAACCTCCTATTATGTAAAATTCTGTAGAAGCAGGGTACTACTGAAATGGGAATATGTCACCTCAGCTACACTGTTCTAAGGTAATAAATAATCACAAACCCAAATTAATTCTGTCAATGTTTATGGAATTTATAGGGCAATAAAATACTCTGACCATTGAATTCAGGCACACCTTCAAAACAGTGAGCTTTCTTTATTATTACACTATAACCTAATTAGCATATTCAAAATGAAAATCCTTAAACATATAAAATAGAACAACAAAGGATTGCAGTGTCTTAAAGGAGCAGTGAGTGTTATGGTGAAAAGTTTGATCTACACCAATTTATTACACAGTGGTCCCTCCCTATAGTAGTAGTAGTAGTAGTAGTAATAACACTGTATTTCAGCAAACCCTTGTTCTCCTGTCTTGTAAGGTGCCCTTTATTCATTGCTTTGAGCCTGCCTTAGTACTATTTTCACATTTGGAATAATTTATTTATGTATTTATTTAGTTTTTGTTGACCGGGTAAGTGCACTAGACAAATCCTGCCTATTTCAGGCACGATATGGGGAAGGGGGATACAGATGAATGCCAACTGACCTTGAACCAGATTAAGCTTGTTGGTGGTATTTTTAGTGAATAGAGGGGAAATTTGGCCAGGGCACCAGGGAAATTCCCCTATTCTTTTCAAGAAGTGCCATGGGATCTTTAACATCCACCTGAACTACCACCAGAACAGGCAAATGGGACCTCGGTTTAACATCTCATCCGAAAGACGTAAAAGGAGTGCTCCTTTAAATATGGCTATCCTCTGGTTTTCATCAGTATTCGGACACTCATTATCCTGTAAAGCTAGTGAGCAGTTTCTGCTGCACCCTTGTTCACCTTGGTCACAAGACAAGTAATGACGATGAAGAAGACAATGGGTTCCCAAAAGCAGCTGGCAATAATTATGAAAACTTGTGGGAGGATATCCGTATTAAATGGTGTGCTCCTTTTAGTTATTTCAAAGGTCAAAAAAGTGCTAAACGAGACTCAAAATGGAGAAAAGGGCATCTTCCAAGTCAGGAGATTGAGGACACTCTAAAATAGAAGAAAAGGGTACACTGTAGGTCAAAACTTTTGTTTGCAACATGCACTGCTACTTTAAAAGGTTGTCTGCTCCATTTTTTGGTATTAATACTATACTTTTATCTGTACATATTAAGTCTCCCTGAAGACAGTGTTCAGTTTCAAGAGAGGATGGGACAGAGAAAGGGAAAAGTTGCATGTAAGTGCAGGATGTTTGGGGAGGGAGGCAGCAACAAGAAAGGAGGGGGGAACAGATGATGGGGAGGGGGTAGAGCCCTAGTAGACACTGAAAGGTCTATGAATTTGAGCAGACATGACAGACCACAAGGCTTTTTTTTCTTGATTGCTCAATCATATGTTTGTATGTAGAGACTGTTCAGGTCTTTCTCTTTTAAAGAATTATGGTGAACACGAACAAGTCATGTAAGTGTATCTGATATAATTCAAGATCCCAAGAGATTTGAAATACATTCTTTATACTGGAAATCTATTGAAAGGAGCGAGAAGGTAAGAAAGATGCTCAAAGCAATCAATGACGCATTCTGTAGCTAACCTGAACCTTTACAACTAAAGGGATAGTTTTCTTGAGCTCTGCAAACACTGCTGTTGAAACTGAAGCAGCCTGCATGTTTGCTTAACTTACTTTTCTATTTTCCAGATCTTCTCCCAAACTTTCAGGAAACCAGTCAAATATTTACATAAAATGCCATAGCTCCTCTTAAAGAGCAACTAGACACAGTAGATAGATACTTTATTTATAAAAGCACCCATCTCCAGAGACTCTGGGAGCTGTACAATATAACAACAACAACAATAAATATAAACAACAGTTCATCATTAAAACAACTTTAAAATTACTCTTTCCATCCCTTAAAACTAATTAATCAGTCAGTGAAAGCCTGTTGGAACAGGTATGTCTTTAACCCCTTTTTAAAGGCTTCTATCAAGGGAGCCTCCCTTAGATAACCAGGGATGGAGTTCCAGAGGGTAGGTGCCACCACTGAGAATGCCTTGTCCCCAGAGTGCTGCATCCTAACCCTGGGAACTCCAAGGAGGCCTCCCCCGGCAAAACAGAGTGCCCAGGGTGGATGGTAGGGAACAAGGAGATCTTGCAGATAGACAGGTCTCCTTTGTTTAGGGTCTTGTAGGTCAGAGCCATGCCTTGAAGACAATCCTCCACCTGACCAGCAGCTAGTGCAGTCCACGGAGGACCGGGGATATGGTTGCACTGTCTCACCCACGTCAACAACCTTGCTGCCACATTCTGCCCCAGCTGCAGCCCGAGAGGTTGCCTCCAGATAACCCTAGGTACAGGGCATTACAGTAATCCAGCCTGGAAGTGACAAACGCATGCACCAGTGTGGTCAGATCCTCAGGTGGGATCAGGGCTCGGAATCCGGTGATGTTCCGGAGATAGTAAAATCCACTCCTGATGATGGCGGACACCTGCGTATCAAGCGTCAACTTGTTGTCCAGGATCACGCCCAAATCTTTCACCTGTCTAGATGGGGCAAGGGGAACACCCCCTGACAATAGGCCAGGGGGTAACCCCTCACCCCCCTCCTCAATGAACTGGATCCACAGCCAGTACCTCTGTCTTGTCTGGGTTAAGTTTAAGCCAGTTTTGAGTCATCCATGACTGGATCTCATTGAGGCAGCTGTTAAATATAGAGGCTGACACCTGGGTATCGGGTGCACAGGACAAGTACAGTTGGGTATCATCTGCATAGCAGTAAAAATCCAGCCTGTGCCACCTGATAATGCCTCCCAATGGCAGCATGTATGCCATGACCAACAAGGGTGACAAGACCAAACCCTGCAGAACCGCTAGCACAAAGGCTTCGGTTAGATGAGGCTAACCCCATCATCACTCTTTGCACTCTGCCTGTCAAGTACAACCTGAACAGTTGATGACATTACCAGACAGGCCACACCAGAACTAGGGAGGCAGTATAGTGCAGTGGTTTAAGGTTCTGAGCTGCAAATCTGGTGACATCCAGCAGACCAGACCTGGGTTTGAATCCCACAGCTTCCACTTGTATACTGTGTGACCCTGAGCAAGCCACTTAACTTCCCTGTGCTCCCAGGTTGCACCTGTAAAAAAGCTTTCAGCTTAGTATGCTACTCCTGGTTAAACAACTAAAAAGAAAAAAGAACTGCAGGTGGTCAAGTAACAACTCATGGTCCACGGTGTCAAATGCCACAGAGAGGTCCAGGAGGACCAAAATGGTCTGGTCTTTCCTATCCCTCACCATCAGGAGATCATTTAGCACCCTTGACCAGGATGGTCTCTGTATTATGCCCTGCATGAAACCCAGACTGGAAAGGCTCATAGGTGGAGGAAGAGGCAAGATGTCTCTTGAGCTGCATGGCCACCACCTTTTCAATAACCTTCCCTAAAAATGGGAGGTTTGAGACTGGCCTGTAATTGTTGAGGCAGCCTGGGTCCAAAGAGAGTTTCTTCAAAAGGGGTCTAACCAAGGCCTCTTTCAAGGCCAATGGGAAGACCCCACTGCTCAAGGAGCTCCAGATAACCCCAGCAATCACAGGTTCAATCAGGTCCAAACATCCAATCAAAAGTCAGGTTGGACCTGTGTCCAGCTCATATTGTGTTGGCTGCAGCTTCAAGATTATTTTCACCACCTCCTCCGCCCCAACCAGCTCAAACTCATCCCAGACAGGAGGAGTGTTTCAACACATTTCAGACTGGACCCTGCATTCCCTTCGAGAGGTACTCGAGGAGATTTCACCCCTGATAGAGGACACCTTGTCAATGAAGAATACAGACAACTCCTCACACTTAATGCTAGAATCTGCTCCCCTGACACGGAGACAAGCAGGATGTAATAGCCCGTCCACTGTGTGGAAGAGCTGAGCCAGTCTGTTCCTTGCTGAAGCAATTTCCCTAGACAAATATTCCGCCTTCTTACAGGAAATTGCCCACTGATAGTTGACATAATGCAACTTCAGGGCCAATTTGTCCTCCAGCAGGCCAGATCTCCTCCAGCACCTTCTAACCTCTCTACCCTTCATCTTTAAACTCCGAGATCCTCATCGTACCAAGGAGGTCTCTGGCAAGTAGACAGGGGACTGACAGAAATGGGTGCAATGGAATCAAAGGCTGCAGTAACAGCCCCATTATAGGCTGCCACTGCTTCCTCCACTCCAACCTCACAAGCTGCCCCAACACTCAATATGTCCAGCACTACCAATAGTCCCATTGAGGAAACTCCTCTTAACGGGTGGTACCAGGCCATCTCCACAAGAGCAGGACCATCTAGGGGGTGCCCTCAAACATGAACCTCATGGTGCTGTGATCCGACCAAAATACAGGATCAACACTGAGCTCAATCACAGCTAACACCAAAGAAAAGACCAAATCCAGTGTGTGGCCTACACAGTGCACAGCTGTTATTTTTGTTTACATTTATGACACCCAGGGTCCCCATGCTTCCCAGGAGAATGTTCCCAAACTTGACAGCCTGCCATTGACCCAGGCATTGAAGTCCCCAGAACCTCCTGGGAGACTCAACACCAGGCGAGTGATGAGCTCTTGAACTCCTGCAAAAATCCCCATCCACACCATGGGGGCGAGAGCACAAGGACCCTGAAACCTCCCTCCACACCACCTCGGTTGGCCACACACTCGAAAGATCGCATATGATCTATAGGTAGAACCATGAGGTTCAGGCTGGTTTTAAAACGAATGGCTACCCCTCGCCCTAGCAATCCTCCTTCAGGTTGTGTATCGCGGAGTACCCAGCCAGCACCATGGCCTCCAAAATGGGGGCAGCATTTTCATCCAGCCAGATCTCCATGATTCAAGCCAGGTTGACCGAGGATATCAAGTCTGCCATTATGGCAGTCTTATTCCTCATTGATCTGACATTGCATAACACAACAAGAGTAGGATGAGGTGAGGCAGCCGGACTGGCTAACTGCCCACACTCACTGTGGAATCCTTGGGTATGCTCTTTATCAAATTTCCCCAAGACACATGAAGAAGTCTTATCTGCCCCCAAATCAAATGTTGCTAATTTTCCATTTGTAACCTCCCTATTTAGGAAGAAGGGATCGTATTTTGGCTCCATGGAGCTCAGCCACGCTGATCCATACCTCTGCAGACCATGATCCGCCCTCTAATCTGCAACCATGCTACCATGTTTGTGAAGTGACTGTATTTTATTTTATTTGTTTTTATTGAATTTTGGTGAATGGGTAAGTCCACTGAGACAATTGCAGTCCCTTTTTCAGGGTCGACCCGGGAGGGGTAGAAAACAAAGTAGATTAGGAATAGAACTGAGTTATACAAGGTATTGGAGTAAGGTTGCTGTTAAATGTGCAAAGCAAGGTACGTAAACAAGTTATACAAAGCACAGGCAAGGCAAAAAAACAAATATAAACATTATACACAACAGCCTCAAAACCTTACAGGCAGTATGGTACAGAGTAAAAGTAACAGTGGGCTGAGGCTAGCTAGCAGGAAAGATTAAGCATTATGAATATAACGCAATTTATACAAAGTACAGGCTGGTATTTACATAAATACAAATTATGCCAGATAGACATAGTTTCCATGCATGACTGTCTTACTCTTGAAGCTGCAACCTAATGAAAAGGAGGCAGGTATAGGAAAAAAGATATTAGGTGAGACAGGAACAGGTCGTTGAGGCAGAGAGTGAAGCATATAAGGTGGATTGGAATGCGGGGAGAGAGGAGCAGGATAGAACAGAGGGTGGAAGTGAGTTCCAATCAGAAATCACAGTGAAGGAGAAAGACTTGCAGGCAGTGGCAAGACACATATTAGGCTTAGTTACTAGGGGGAGTGAAGCAGATCTAAGGGAATGAGTAGCATGTCTCAGACGTATTAATTCACAGAGGCTGGGAGGGGGTAAATTTGTGCACAAGCTTAAACAGGAGGCTAAGGGTATCTTAACTTTGATGCATAGGGTAACCATCCTAGAGTGGAGAGGATGGAACAGTGGTGCTGATGGGAGCTAACCCCCAGAGTGAACCCACCACCCTATGATAGGCCTTGGATAGAATAGACAGGGTCGAGGGAGGCAGAGACCAACAAGGGTGCACCATAGGTAAGGAGAGGTATAAGGGATGATGTGGCAATCTTGAGGCAGGAACCAGATGATAGGAAAGGCATATCCTGTAGAGCAGGCCTAGGCACTGGTTCAGAGATTTCAAGACATTGGTGGCATGCATTTTAAGGGATAGAGATGCATCTAAGGTAATACCCAGATATTTAAAGGTGTGGACATTTTCAAGAGTATCACCAGAGAGGGATATGGTGAGGTGTTACAGAGTATGCTGGGAGTAGGGTGGGTGGAAAATATCATACATTTTGTCTTTTCATATTCAAGAACAAGTTGTCTACCCAAAACTAATCCTCGAGAGCCAAGAAGTCAGCAGCCAGCATGTGGTTAACCCAGACAGCATCTGGAGAGGAGCAATAGATGATTGCATCATCTGCATATAAGTTAATCAATGCCCCCTCCACAGAAGTTAGGTAGGTCATTAATGAATAACAAGAATAGCAAAAGGCCCATAATGAAACACCATGAGTTATGGGTTTTGGGTTAGAGACCGAGCCAGCACATTTTACACTTTGGGAACAGCAAGACAGGTAGCTATTGATCGAGGATATGGCACTAAAGTCAAGGCCAAGGACCTGAAGCTGCCAAAGCAGAAAACTGTGGTTCACCATGTCAAATGCTTTTGTTAGGTCAACAAAGATAGCTCCTGTGATAGACCCTTGGTCCATTGCCTGGTAGATATCACCCTTATCAGTGCCGTAAAAGTATTGTGGTTCTCCCTGAAACCATGCTGATAAAGGGATAACAGGTCATGGAGTTCCAGGTAGCCCTGGAGGTGATTACACACAATACGCTCTTGTATTTTTGCCAAGAGGCAAAGGAGGGAAATGGGTCAGTAGTTCTCAACAACAGAAATAGGTCCACCCTTGTGAACAGGAGCAACTACAGCCACATTCCATTTGTCTGGGACAGTACCAGACAGAAACAAATGGTTGAAAAGATCTCGTACTGGGTGAGCAAGGGCAGGAGCTCTTAGCTTAAGAAATTTTGGTTCAAGGGAGTCATGACCTAGGGATCTCTGTGTTTGTAAACTGGCAAGAAGCCTCTGAACCTCTTTGAGGCCATTTTCAAGTAAATGCTGACTGAGACCCAGGGTGGTCTGAAGGGAGTGGGTCAAGGTGAGAAGTTATGTTACTGAAGGATGAGGTGAACTTATGAAGGTCCATAAAGAAGTTATTAAACCCTGAAGCAATGTATGAGGGGTCAGTGAGAGCAGAGCCATTGGAGAAGATAGTATTGGGAACTTCAATAGTCTTTTCTTTAACAAGACAGTTGATCTGAAGCCAGAATTCCTTTGGGTTAGAAAGTGCTTGGTTTGCAAAGATTTGAAGTGAATACGTTTGCCTTGTGGAGCGAGTTCTTGCATTTATTTCTAAGCTGTCTATATACTTGCCAATCATTGTGCGGCCCACTTCGTTTAAAGGTCCTCCATGCCTTGTCATGTAGCGACATGAGCAATCGAAGCTCTTTTGTAAGCCAGGGAGCTTTGACACCCTTGATCCTGCATTTTTTTCATTGGAGAATGGATATCAATAATTTTGGTAAGGAAGGAGATTAGAAAGTCCAAGTCTTGGTTTACATCACGTAGTGACTTGATAGGACTCCAGTCAAAGCTGCTGATAAATGTAAGGAAGCTATTGACATCAAATCTGGATATATCCTGAACCAGGGAGATCCTGGGAGGGGGATTAGGACTATTGTTTCTCCAAACACAGAGCATAGGGGAATGGTCACTTAAGGTATCTGGGAGGACCTCCACAGCCTTAATCTTAAGAGGGCAGTTGGTAACCATCCAATCCAGAAGCGTGTGTTTACCAGACTTAGTGTTGAGATGAATAGGTTCCTGAATGAGTTGCACCAGGTTGGAGTCAGCAAGAGATGCACGCACTTGGTCAGTATCCTGGTGTAACCAGTCAATGGTAAAATCATTGCTACGTATAAGGTCATGTTAAGAAAGATTAGCTAGGCAGGTTAGGAGGGATGGGAGACCAAGAGTAGCCTTATTAGGGGGAAGGTAGACACAGCCAATGTTAAGTTTCTTTACTTTATCAAGGGTGATGGTAAGAAATAGAGACACCACATGAGTCAGGTCTTCGATGTAAACAGAACACCTCGTCCTCTTTTTCCTAATCTGTCATGTCTGAAGCTAGCTGTAACCAGGAGTGCCACCTTATGCCACTTAATTGATGATTTGAGCCAGGTTTCAGTTATACACAGTAGGTCTGGTGACATCTGCAGGGTCCAGGCCTTGAGTTCAGCCATTTTAGGGCATAGGCTATGCATATTAATATGAGCCACTTTTAGGCCTTTAGGCAGTTGTTGCAGATTTGTGGGAAGAGGTGGACAGTGGACGAGCAAGGGGCCCAGGATTAGACTCAATATCCCCAGCCCATGCTAGCAGGAGGAGCACAGATAAATGAACCCCAGAAGAGATAAAGGATGAGAGTATCTCTAGGGTAGTTGTGGTAAAGAATGCATTCCGCATTTATGTAGCCAGTGCCCAAATAGAATAGTGTCAGTTTTTGATATACATGGGAGATACAGTAGTGCTATGGGTGATTCTGGAAGGTTATAACAAGGTGGGGGAGGGTTAGGGTTATTGGGGGGGCAGTTTATAGATGTGGCAATAACTTGATCAACCCACGAGTATAATAGAATTGCTGCCACTGCCAATAGCCAATTTAGGCAACCCATAGTAATGCTAAGCAGGGACACAAACAGACTATTAGCGAGGGCAGAACGTATGCTGGATCAGAGGATCCTGCAGGTTTTACAGGGATATAGCAAATGATCGGGTAGGGTGCACCAGAGAGTATTACAGGGTCACAGCAAGTGTTAGGTGAGGAGCATCGGAGAACTGAGTAACAGAGAATTAGAAAGTCACTTATCACCAGCCAATGAAATCAGAGATGAAGGAAGGGGTGTGGATATATGGCATATTTAATAGAGTCCGGGGTCAGGGTGGGTGGTGTGGGACGAACAACTAAAGCCATATATGCTAATGGTCCCAACAGAAAAACCATGGCATGGAGCCGTAGCAGAAGCGCCAGGAATTCAAGCCAAGTACCACTAGCCAATCAGGAAAGGAGCCGTACTGCACTACCCAATCAAGCTCACTCACGGAAAGTGCCAAGCCAATTGGAGCTCTACAGTGTGGTCCCAACAGATGAGGAGGATTACCTGGAGCAGGAGCGTTGGTGGTGGGCTGGGATTGTGATTCATGGCTGGCTGGCTTCTCCAGCCTGAGCCGCTGAAGGTCGGCAGGCGAGCCACCCAGTCGAGGGCTCCTGAGGACAAGAGAGTGAGGGGAAATTTAGGTGAAGACTAAAAATGAAATGAAGCAAAAACTACCCCACCTCACTAAATTGAGAGGCAGGAGAACAGACAAAAGGACAGGATGAGCCAGATAGAGGGATCAGAAAGGTAGCCAGATGGTCAGAAAGAGAACTGATCAGGCCAGGCACCACTAGGGAACAAGTAAGAAGGATGGAGAATGAGAGCATGGGGCATGCTCCATAGACATGAATGGAGCCATTTGTAAAGTTAAATTTTCTATTTTAGATGGCCATTCGAAACATCATGGCCACTGCTTAACTAACAAGGTTCTTGTTACTTAAGCAGTGGCCATGATTTGTTCTGAATGGCCATCTAAAGTATGAAAATGTAACTTAAAAAAATGGTCCCATTCATTTCTGTGAAGCATGCCCCCACGATCTCCAAATAGTGACTTCACAAAATGTTGTAGCTTGGTGGCAGATTGGGGGCAGATCATGGTCTGCAGAGGTACCAGGAAATGGAAGGAATCAGTGCGATTTAGCTCCATGGAGCCAAAAAATGATCCCTTTCCTTCCTTAATATGGGCAGTTACAAAAGGAAAAATTGGCAGCATTTGATTTGGTGGCAGATAAGGCTTATTTATGCTTCTTGGGGGAGCACCAGGAAAGTTGCTTTTTAATGCAACCTTAGGACCTCATCCTCAGCATAGCTACACCTCCAATCCGTTTGCACACATGACAAATCCTAAACTCATGGTCACATGGATCCAAGGTTGCAGAGCTCCACATAGAGCCAGAGGAAGGTGCCGGACCATTTGGAAGCCCAGGTCTGCTAGACAGTGGATTCTCTGCTCTGCAGGAGCATTACATGGCAGTCTGCCTGAACTGTTGTACACCCACAGAGAAAACATTGATATTTGTAAAACATACTCTTTGCCCAGCCCTCCATGCCTTATAGGAAGACTGGAGCAACAGGTGGGGGACTGTTCTGGCCTCAAACAATCTGGGCTAGCTGGCCCTGAGAGCATGGAGTCCTAGTGCTGAGTCTCTCTCTCTCTCTCTCTCTCTCTCTCTCAGAATCTCTGTGCACTGCTCTCCCATGCAGTAGCACACATCTCACACTGAGAAGCTATGGATTGTTGGCAAGCCCACTTTGAGGACCCCATCCCAACTGCCAGTGTAGATCTATTATCAGGCCAGGGCCACTTTCTGCAGGCAGTGCTTCTGTCTTGGTGGATGCATCTGCACCTGCATCTAGGCTCTCCCTAAACACCAGCATTGGGATGCTTAGAGTTTTTTCAATCAAGCCTTTAATTCTTTTCATAACAGACACATATACCTACAAAACATAGATGTGCCAGTGTACTGTAACTGTGGAGAGCATTATCTGTTGTGCTCCTTTTGTCCAACAAACAAAATGCACTTATAAGGTGACAGTGAGCATCTTAACTCAGTTTATGTCAGCGCCTGATTTCAGGCTCTGGATAATATACAATATCTGTAAACCATGCCTATATCCTAAAAAGACCACATTTAGTATTCTAAAACTCAAATGCAAGATGAGAAACTTACACAGTTAAAAAGATAGAGATCATGGAATTATACAGACTGGATTAGCACTGTTGAATAAATGGATGAACATTCAATAATATTATAGAAATAGGTCTGCCAAGTTCCTGCTGTTATATGACATGTAATAATGTTCCTTTCTCCAGTTATACACATCAGATATTACTAAAGATGAAAATGATGGATTGAAATTGTAAACGTGTAACATTCCCTCCGCTAAACTATAGAAGGCTTATGTTACCCGTGACTTATTTCCAAGGTCTTTCTATTCTGAGACCTGGCAGAGAACACTGGGAGAAAGGAGTGATGTGTGACTGGACTTCTTACTGGGACTAAAGAAGAGAGCTCTTCTACTGGGACCTTCAATTTAGGTAATAAAAACACAAAAAAGTTAGTGTGTTTGTCTGAGTTAGCTGAAGTGAATGGTTATCTGAGCAGTTATCTCAAATTACTGAGCAGTTATCTAGGTGTAAATCTCAGGCGGCTGAAGGGGACTGTGTGCAATTTAATTACATGTACCTGACTCTTAATATATCTAAGTGTAAACTCATGCATTTTGATAAAAATAACCCTATGGTTAATTAGGAGATAAACAATATTCCACTAATTAAGGTCACGTCGAAAAGATTTAGGTAACCTTATCAGAAATTTTTTCAATTTACTGATGATAACAACACTACAGTCAAAAAGTGTCATCAATTAATAAATTGTATTTTTAAGAATCTGAAAAGCAGAGAAGCTGAAGTCTTCATTCCGCTGTATAGTAGTTTAATCAGATCTAAATTTGATTATTGCTCCTTTTTTTGTGTACCTACTCTAGTCAAGGATAAGACCATGAAAGAAAAAGTACAAAGGAGATTTGCGAAAAATATAAAGAATTTAAAAATTCTTCCATATGATAGTAGACTTAGAAAACTAAATCTTTATTCCTTGGAGTATCGATCAACTAGAGGTGACCTATGTTTAGTTTATCGTGCAACTAGAGATGAGGCCCTATTTGAAACTCTGTGTTTAGAAAGGAACAACTCTTTAAGTACTACCAGATCTCATAACATGAAAATAAAGACATATCTTGCTAAGATTATAAAGTGAAAAAATTATGTAACACATTGAATTGTTCCTTTGTGGAATTCCCTCCCACAGGAGGTAGTAGATAGTGCAAACCTTGAACTTTTTAAAAGTAACCTCGATATTTACAGTGGAGATTCTAAATATCACCTACCACAGGTTGGGGTGGCCGAAGTCTAAGGGCTTGTCCTCGACTTCGATGTTACCTGAACCTATGTAGGAAAGATCTATTAAGTAGGGAGAGTGGCTTAGCTAAAAGGAAGCCAGATTTAAATACTGCCCTAGATAGATTCTGCCAGAGGCTTGACAGAGAACACCAAGAGGAAGGAGTGCTGTGTGACTGGACTTCTCTATTGGGACTAAAGAAGTGGAACTCTTCTACTGGGACCTTCAATTTAGGATAAAAAAAACACAAAAAAAGTTTGTTTGCGTTAGCTGATGTGAATGGTTATCTGAGCAGTTATCTAGGTTTAAATCTCAGGTGGCTTAAGGGGATTGTTATCTGTGCAATTTAAAGCAGCAGTGCAACAAAAAGGGGCTACAATTTGATCTTACCTTTTTTCTTCCTAATTGATGCCATATGTCTTCCAGTTTATTTTGGTGGTGACATTTTCAGTTTTCACTATCATTTAAGAATTTTATGAATGTTTTAAGGTAATTATTTCTCAGGAAAAAAAGATGGCTGCCTCATTTCTGCATAGAAATAATATTGAGGACACGAGGAGGGTACTAAAATGCAAATGTACAGAATAAAGCATAGGAAACATCCAGAACACAAAATCAACAGTTTTGCCAATATTTTCATAACCATAACAGAAAATTTGCTTTTTGAATAACTTTTGTCATTGCACTGCTGTTTTAATTACATGTAGAAATATCTATTAAGTAGGCAGAGTGAGCTAGCTAGAAGGAAGCTATATTTAAACACTGCCCTAGATACATTCTGTCAGAGACTTGGAAGAGAACACCAGGAGGAAGTGCTGTGTGACTGGACTTCTCTACAGGGACTAAAGAAGTAGAACTCTTCAACTGGGACCTTCAATTTAGGGTAAAAAAACACACAAAAAAAAGTTGGTGTGTTTGTCTGAGTTAGCTGAAGTGAATGGTTATCTGAGCAGTTATCTAGGTGTAGATCTCAGGTGGCTGAAGGGGATTGTTATTTGTGCAATTTAATTACATGTAGAATGATCTATTAAGTAGGGGGAGTGGCTTAGCTAGAAGAAAGCTAGATTTAAACACAGCCCTAGATAGATTCCACCAGATGCTTGGCAGAGAACACCAGGAGGAAGGAGTGCTGTGTGACTGGACTTCTCTACTGGGATTATATTGCCCTCCTTCCCTCCACTCCACCCTCCCACCCAAAGCTAGTTTTACTTTTATAGGCACAGGATTTGACTGACAACAGAAGCTTCCTGTTGGGGAGCAGGAAGTGAGTGATCACAGAGCCACCAAAGAGTTACCATCTAGAAGGGCAAGAGTAGCTCTCCGCCGCCCCCCCCAGCTGCTGGAGGTCTGCCTCTGAGCAAGTAAGGGGTCTACTGAGAAATACAGAATATTCTTGTCTCAGAACAGAATGATCAGGAGCTTAAAGGGCACAGAGGCAGTAAGTAAGTAGGGAGAGAAGAAAAAAACAACAGAGGAAAGAGTAAGGATTCCAAACAACAGTGAAGGGGCCAGAAGTAAGACATGATGGGAGTGGTACAGTGCAGTGGCTGTGGAGCAGCTGTCTTCTGGGAGATGTTCTGAAGGATGCAACATTGTCCCATCTGCAGGCACCTCTCTGGGCTGAGGGAGGAGGTTGCTCATCTCCAGGCTGAGTTGGCCAGGATTTGTGGGACCTCATCTTCCATCCAGAGACCACCAGGACTACTGCTGTTGCCTCAGAGGTTGCCAAGAAAGAGGAGCGGTTGGACCACAGTGGCTGAGGGAGGTTGAGGGTGGTGGAACAAAGGCGCATCCCTCCAGCAGTACCTCTCCACAATTCCTATGCCATTCTGGCAAAGTGTGGTTCCTCTATGGAGGCACCCGCATTGGAGACCAAGAAGGATGCTGGGAACCTCCACAAGGGAGACCCACAAGAGGGTGGCATGGGACCCCACAGGGGAAGGAAACAACTCCTGGTGGGGGACTCCATTGTTAGGAAGGTAGAACTTGTGGAGGAAGGGGGAGAGGGAGGTAAGGTGCCTGCCTGGCACCATGGCTTGGAGGGACAGGGAGCGAATCCTCAGGATCGCCAGAGCAGCTGCACAGGGGAGGGAGCTGGATGTCATTGTCCACCTAGGGACAAATGACCTGGCCAAGAAAGGGATCAGAGCAGTGCAGGAAGAGTTTGTGGAGTTGGGGAGGGGCCTTAGACAAGTAACACACATGGTAACCTTCTCGGAGGTGAGTCTAGGGTGCTCCACACCATGGGATTCAATCAGTGGTTGAAAAACTGGTGCAGAGCTCAGGGATTTGGCTTCATTGGGGACTGGGGGTCCACCTGGAGTGATGCAGGCCTACACTGACAATGGGCTGCATCTGTCCAGGAGGGAAACTAGGATCCTAGGTGATAGGTTTAAATGCTTCATTGGCAAGCATTTAAAGTAGCCAAGGGGGAAGCACTGGAAAGGAACAGGGAAATTCTAGCCCCCCAAAAACATCAGGGTAGTAAGTGAGGTGAACACCAAGATAGAAATGTTGATAGGGAGAAGGGCAGGGGTAAATGGAAAAAGTGACAAAGGCAATAAGGACAGGAATGGGGCAAAAAGGAGTAAGGCCATCAGGAAATGGAGGGTAGTGAGTACCAATGCCTATAGTCTGGGCAACAAGCTCCCTGAACTGGTGGCCTTGATGGAAGAGGGATGCCTGGATATTGTCGCAGTCACAGAAACATGGTATACAGAGAACCATGACTGGGTTGTCAACATACCAGTGTTCATAACCTACAGGAGAGACAGGAAGGGAGAAGAGGAGGAGTAGCTCTCATGTAAAGGAAGGGTTAAAAGCAACTGAACAAAAGAGTAAACAGGGAGGATAGGAGACACTGTGGGTCACCTTAGAGACTGGAAATGGCACCAATCCACACAGGGTTGTATACAGACACCCATGTCAGGGAGGAATGGACAAGGGATAGATGGCATTCTTAGGATGGCAGAGAAAAGGGAGATACTGTTGATGGGAGACCTGAATATGCCAGATGTTAACTGGAGCACATTTGCTGAAGCTACATCCAAGAGCATGGCCATTGTCGATGCCCTACAGGTGGCATGCCTCAGACAGCTAGTTTCAGAACCCACTCATGAGGGAGCAATCTTAGACATTGTACTCTCAAATGGGGACAGTGAGAGGATCTCAGATCTAGAAGTGGGTTGCTATCTGGGAACAAGTGACCATCAAACAGTATGGTTCATGATAAACTCAGCTACAGAGTCAAGCCATACAAAAGTGAGGGTACTGGACTTCAGGAGGGCTGACTTTGGCAAGATGGGAGAGTGCCTTAGAAAAGCACTAGCAAACAGGCTAGAAGGAGGGGTGGAGCAACAATGGGGAAACATCAAACCTGCCATCACAGAGGCAACAAACCTTTGTGTCCAGCAAATAAACAAATCAAAATGAAAGAAAAAGCCACTATGGTCCTCAAAAGAGGTGGTGGGGAAAGTCAGGGAGAAAAAGATAGCATTCAGGAAGTATAAGGAAACACGGAAGGATCAGGATAGAGAGCTATACCAGTTAAGGCAGAAGGAAGCAGGGAGGGAAATCTGACTAGCAAAGGCCCAAACTGAGGAAAAGATAGCCAACTTGGTTAAGAAGGGGGATAAAACATTTTATAGGTATATCAGGGAGTGTAGAAAGACAAAGGGAGGGATAGTGAGGCTGAATAGAATGGACGGTGGGTGGGCAGAGAGGGACAGTGAAAAAGTAGTGATACTGAACAAATATTTCTCCTCAGTATTCACCAAAAAGGAGGAGGAGGAGGAGGGAGGTGCCTAATCCAATTAACAGAAGCACTCTTGATAGGGGGTTGATCCCAGTCCTTTCACAGAAAGAAAGGATTCTAAAGAACTCCTAAAACTGAAGGTGGACAAAGCAATGGGGCCTGATGGAATTCACCCAGAATTCTAAAAGAATTATAGGGCAAACTAGCTAAACCACTTACTACCCTTTTAACAAACTCGGGAGGATGGTGTGGTACCTGAGGACTGGAGGAAGGCGGATGTGATTTGCTTCACAAAAGTGGTACCAAGACAGAGGCAGGAAACTACAGATCTGTCAGTTTGACCTCTGTGATAGGAAAGTGATGGAAACACTTCTGAAGGAAAGAACTGTTGAGTACGTAGAGGCCAGTGGGGCACAGGACCCAAGGCAGCATGGGTTCACAGCAGGAAGGTTATGTTAGATGAATCTAATTGATTTCTTTGACTGGGTGACCAAGAGTAGACCAGGGAGGGCTGTGGACATGGCCTACCTAGACTTTAGCAAGGCATTTGACACAGTCCCACACAAAAGATTAATAGTCAAATTAACCAGCCTGGGAGTGGGTCCCAGGGTGATAGCCTGGATAAAACATTGGCTGGACAACAGGACACAGAAGGTAATTGTAAATGGAGTCCACTCTGAAGGAAGAGGGGTTACTAGTGGCGTACCACAGGGTTCAGTACTGGGTCCAGTCCTTTTAATGTCATTATAAGTGACATTGCATAGGGACTAGAATGAAAAGTGTGCCTCTTTGCAGATGACACTAAGATCTGCAACAGGGCTGATACACAAGGAGGCATGGAAAGGATGAGAAGGGGCTTGGCAAGGTTGGAGGAATGGTCAGAAGTATGGCAGCTTGGATTCATTGCAAAGAAGTGCAAAATAATGCACCTGAGAAACAAAAACCCAGGGGAAGATTACACAATGGGGAGGAGGTAGTAAGAGCAACAAAAATGGAAAGGGACCTGGGGGTATTCATATCAGATGACCTTAAGGTTAGCAAGCAATGTGAGAAGGCAGTAGGGAGGGTGGGGGTATACTGGGATGTATAGGGAGACACATCACCAGCAGAAAGCAGGAAGTTGTTATCCCTCTGTACAGACAGTTGGTGAGACCCCATCTGGAGTACTGCGTCCAGTTCTGGAGACCCCATCTCCGCAAGGACATAGACAGGATAGAAGCAGTCCAGAGCAGAGGAGGGCAACTAAAATGGTGCGGGGTCTGCAAGAGAAGCCATACGAGGACAAACTAAAGGAGCTTAATATGTATACCCTTGAGGAAAGGGGGGGGGGAATGATAGAAACTTTTAAGCACCTCAGTGGAATCAACAAAGTCCAAAAGGGTAGCATCTTTCAGAAAAAGAGATGTGTAAGAACAAGGGGACACAATTTAAAGATAGAGATTGGGCGGTTCAAGGGCAATGTGAGGAAGTATTTTTTCACAGAGAGGGTGGTGGATGCATAGAACAGCCTTCCTGAGGAGGTTGTGGGTCTAAAACTGTGGTAGAATTCAAGAATACATGGGATAGACATAAGCAATTCTTGTGGGGGTAAAACTGAAATAGGCTGTTAGCTAACTGGGATCTAGCTTACCCTGTGGTAGGTAGGAAATGGGCAGGCTAGGTGGGCCAAGCGGTCCTTATCTGCCATCAAAGTCTATGTTTCTATGTTTTGTATCTTGCTACCAAAGAATTTAAATGTTCAGAATGATGTTAAAGCAGCAGTGCAACAAACTGGGCAAAACATCTGACCCTACATGTTTTTCACTATAAAGATTCCAGGCATCTTCCAGTTTTATTTGGTGGTACAATTTTCTATTTGACCAAAATGTGAGTATTTTATAAATGCTTTAATTTAATTTTTTCAAGAAAAAGATGGCCACCACATTTTACATACAAATGGCACTGAAGATCTGGAAAGAGTTAGGACTGAAGTAATAAAAGACTCATGCTGCACAGCACAGGCAGTACCGAGACAAGTACATCTGACAGGTATGCTAATATTTTTCTTAACTGTAGCCGGAAGAGTACAGTTACGTAAGAACTACGTAACAGTAGCTCTTCGAGAGGAGCTCTGCAGCAGGCTATTACACAAGGACTACACCACAGGCACTAGGACCCTCCGGTGAAACTTCTGCCAGCAGTACACAGCAGGAACCGCCTCCGACACCGGCCCCGCCCCGACGTCGGTCTGGGTACAAGAGGGGCGGACCCAACTCTACCTCAATTCTCCCACCAAGACCCAGAAGAAGGCCTGACAAGAGAAGGAGATGAAGCAACTGTAGAAGAGAAATGGAGATGTAAACAAAAATGGATCTGCACACCTCGAGGGGGAAGATGGGTGGGAAGTAGCGCCTGCTGCAAGAGCTCCTCTCGAAGATCTACTGTTATGGTAAGTTCTTATGTAACTATACTATCTTACTTCAAGTGGGAGCTCTTGCAGCAGGCTATTACAATAAGGACTGAATCCCAAGCAGTCCCACACCAAAGAGGTAGACGACCCCGGGAAGTGGAATATGCTGACTCCAGAGGCCTCAGGACAGAAGCCCTTGTCAAATAGCTAGGCTGAAGCCAGCACGGCGTCTGGAGACGATATCCAAGCTGTAATGCTTGATGAAGGTATGCACTGAGTTCCAGGTGGTGGCTGCACAAATGTCCTTTATAGAGACATTTCATAGGGTGGTGAAACATGCTGACACTCCTCTGGTGGAGTGACCCCTGACCGGGCCCGGTAGGGGTTCATCGTGTTTCTCGTAACAAAACGAGATGCAGCGAACTATCCATTTTGAGATAGTCTACTTGGTCACCGGTCAACCCAAGCAGTGTGGTGCAAAGGCCACAAAAAGTTGCTCCGGTTGATAGTGCTGAGCCATCCTCTTGAGATAGTACCTCAAAGTCCACTGGACATCCAATGTGTGGAGGAGAGCCTCCCCTCTATTGGAAGGGGAAGGAAAATAAACAGGAAGGTCAACCGACTGGTTGAGGGTCAACTCTGAGACCACTTTCGGAAGAAACTTAGGATTCGTTCTGAGGGAAACCCTTTCCCTGTGGAAAACTAAATAGGGCTCTTTACACAACAGAGCCTGAAGCTTGGAAACCCTTTGAGTTAAAGTAACAGCAACTAAAACAAACCTTCCAAGAGAAGGTAATGCAGCTCACAATCCGCTGCTGATTCAAAAAGAGGGAGGGTGAGTTTCTCCAACACAAAAGGAGGTTCCAGGGTGGATAGGGTCCCAAATGGGAGGTCTCATATGCAGAATTCCCTAAGAAAGGTGCGGCGACATCCAACTGTGTCAATGCTCTGTCTCCCATGAGAGCATGCTTAGGTGGAAATTGCCCACATGTGCACTTTGATAGAGGAGTAACCTGGGGACCCTTTTTGTACAAGGAGAGGAGATACTGTAATGCTGAGTTCACAGGGCAGGTGATGGGATCCAAACACTGCGGTGATGCCCAAAGACAAAAACACTTCCACTTCATAGCGTAGGCGGAGCGGGTAGAGGCCTTTCTTGCTGAAACTAGGACTGCCGCCACATCCAGAGAAACCCCGTATCTATGTTGTGCTACGTCTGAAGGAGCCAAGCATGTAGGTGTAAGGACCGAAGGTCTGGGTGGACCAGCAACCCTTGGTCCTGGGACAGTAACTGCGAGCATATGGGCAGCAGAATTGGAGGTTACGTTGATAACCGCAGCAGTAGTGGGAACCAAATCTGCCGAGGCCATTTGGGGGCCACTAGGATCATTCGGCCCCTTCTTCCTGTAACTTGAGCAGCACTCTCTGAATGAGAGGGAAGGGTGGAAAGGTATAGAGAAACCTCCCTGCCCAGCAAAGGGATAATGCATCTGGCCAGAAAACTCCAGGTGCGTGCTCTCGCGAGCAGAATGTTGGCAGTTTGGCATTGTGTGGTGATACAAAGAGGTCCAGCTCTGGAAGACCCAACCTGTCAAACAGCTGGTCTGCTACAGACTGTAGCAGCTCCCACTCATGTGCTCTAGAACGCGACCTGCTGAGGCTGTTGGCCAGGTCGTTGAGGATACCTGGAACATGCACTGCAGACAGCAGAATGCCCCACTCCATTGCCCAGTACCAGACTGTCATTGCCTCCCTCAAAGGGGATACGAATGAGTGCCCTCTTGCTTGTTGATGTAGAAGATGACTGCCATGTTGTGTGTCTGAACTAGAAGAGAGCCTGGCACCAGGTCCTCCTGAAAAGCCTGTAAGGCGTAGAGAACCGCTCGCATTTCCAGCACATTCATGTGAAGGGACTGCACCTTGGGTGGCCAAACCCCTTGCATTCGACGAGCACCCAGGTGTGCCCCCCACCCCAGGTCCTATGCAACTCTCATCAGAGTTTGACCTGGTGGTTCCAGATGAAAGCTGACCCCCTTCTCTAAATTCCTGGAGTCCATCCACCAAAGCAAAGTTCTCCTGACTGGCTCCGAGATCTTGACCGGGGAGTCTAGATCATCATGGCCTTGGTCCCACTGCACCCTGAGCATCCATTGTGGGACCCTCATGTGGAGGCGGGCCAAGGGAGTGACAGGGATGGATTCTGCCATGTCCCCCAGTAAACTGAGGAAGTTCTGAGCTAGAACTTGAGGAGTTATGGAGATCCATTCTGCCATCTCTTGCAGGCAATCTCCCCTGTCCTGGGGGAGGAAGGCCATGCTCTGGATGAAATCCAGGACTGCTCTGATGAAGGCAAGCTTTTGACTGAGCTCCAGGGACAATTTATACAGATTCAGGGTGATCCCCAGCCCTCAGAACAGAGTATAAGTGTCTTGAGGGCACGTGAAGGCCTACCTTGGCACGGGCCGCAAGCAGCCAGTCGTCGAGGTAGAGGAACACATAGTGCCCCATGCACCTTAGAGCCACAGCCACCACTGCTAGGCACTTGGTGAAGACTCACAGAGCAGAAGAGAGGCCGAATGGAAGCACTCGAAACTGATAGTGCTCCCCTTGGAAGTGGAACCTCAGAAACTTCCGGTGGGGAGGGTAGACCCCGATATGCATGTATGCATCTTGCATGTCGAGGGAGCAGAGCAGTCCCCCTGGTGCAGCAAGAGAAGGAGTCCTTGGAGGGTCACCATCCTGAACCTTTTGTACTCAATAAAGAGGTTTAGAGGACTGAGGTCCCGAATGGGACAAAGGTCCTGTGTCTTTTTTGGGACCAGGAAAAAGTGAGAATAAAACCCCTCGCTGATGCAAGGGGACCATCTCTTTTGCAAGAGGATCTGGATCTCTCCTTCTATAAGTGGAATGTGAGAAGGAGGATAATTGGAGAGCTTTGGCGGAGTGTGCGGTGGAAACTCTGAACTCCAGCGTGTTTCCCCTCCTGATGATGTCTAAGACCCATTGGTCCACAGTTATTGACTTCCACCCTTCAAAATGAAGGGAGAAGCGGCCCCCAACTGGCTCCCCTGGATCTTCCTGCAGAGGGGGGGTGGAAGGGAGTCATTGGGCTGAGCCAGGAGTGGGGAGAGAGGCCTGGGAGGACTTGGGCCCACGGGCGGGAGGTCCACCAGACTGCTGGTTGCCGGATCTCCTGGCCTCCTTACTGCCCCTGTTGGTTGCTACGGGCTTGACCTTGACCACCTGAGGACTTGCGAAAAGGCCATTTATGGTGTCATCGCTGGTCGCCATGGTACATTTGGCAGACCGACCAGATTGACTTGCTCGACTCCTGGAGACAGGAGATCAAGGCCTCCATCTCCTGCCCAAACAGTACAGTACCCTAGAAGGGCAGATCCTTGATACCGGCCTGCAGATCCTGGTGAAGGCTGGAGACTCTCAACCAGGCATGGTGCCATAGGCACACCCCGGAAGCGGCTGCCCTGGCTGCCATATCTGCCGTGTCATACAAGGCTGGTACCAACAACGGGGTGCCACTGAGGGGTGCCGGAGAGTCCTTGGGCTCTGGAGGCGTGCCTTTAGCAGGTGGCGCCAGTTCCTTAGGAGGTGGGGCTAAAGCAGGCACCTCTAAGGGCTTAGTGGTGACCCTTAGCGGTGACCCTTTGGCTTAGCTCTGCATCTTCTCTTCCCTCAAGGGCCGCCTTAGCCTCGAGAAGATTTCTGGTGCTCCAGAACCCAGGGATGGGCCTTTTTCGGAGAGGACCGCGAATGCGAGCAGGACCGCGACTGGGACCAATGCCGGGACCAACTATGCTCTTTGCTGTGGCACTTCTTTTCTTTCTGTTTCCCCTACGAGGAGTGCAGATTCATTTTCTGCTCCAGCAAGTAGGCTTTTAGGGCCTTGAGGCGACAGATGCGGGTCCTGCTGGTAAAAGCCTGGCAATCGGAGCAGTTGACGGTGTCGTGGTCTGGGCTTAGGCAAAAAACACACCGCCAATGGCCATCCTTGGCTGGGATCTGCCTCCCACACTCACACTTGTTCAAGTGCTCTGGAGATACCGACTCCCGAGAACACATCCATCGAACTGAAGAAACCGTCGGGCAATGGCTGATGTTGGTAATGGGTAGGAAGATGAAAAACTATCTAAAGAAGCGGTAAAAGAACTGACGGTCAGCAAACTGATGTCGGTGTACCTCAAAAGTGAAAACCATTGAAAAAACGGCTCCAAAAGTCTTGATTGAAGACAATTTTCTGAAGATTTAGCTGCAACTGGTGAACAGAAGCTGTTCCTCCTTCTTCACGTGCGGGACGCGGCAGGAAAGAACTGAGGTGGAGCTGGGTCCACCCCCTCTTGTACCCAGACCGACGTCAAGGTGGGACCAGCATTGGGGGTGGTCCCTGCTGTGTACTGCTGGCAGACGTTTCACCGGAGGGT
The DNA here is from genome assembly GCA_016271365.2 of Neoceratodus forsteri. NCBI lineage: Eukaryota > Metazoa > Chordata > Ceratodontiformes > Ceratodontidae > Neoceratodus > Neoceratodus forsteri. The sequence continues at coordinate 133,282,351 of JADMNL010000025.1, forward strand.
CCTAGTGCCTGTGGTGCAGTCCTTATTGTAATAGCCTGCTGCAAGAGCTCCCACCCGAAGTAAGATCAAAATTTTGGGAAAAAACATTTTTGTTGCACTGTTACTTTAAGTTATTTGTAGTACATCTGGTACAGCCTGTATGTTCTTTAGTTTCAGTATGCCCTGTTTAAAATGGTAAAACAACAGCTTATTGAACAGCACAGTCAGGAAGCAACGCTATCAAGCATGTCAGGATATTCTGGTCTGGCAGCAGTTCCTGCAAACAGTTTATTGGCTAGGGTATATATAAGCTAGGGTTTTCAGAATCCAGTGACCTTTTGTAATTCTGCAACTTCAGGGGAGGGTTGGAAGTGAGTATTCATGAAGCAGTAAACTACTTAGGATACTTCTGTAAGTCCACCCCTTCATGGGATGGCTGGACATAGAAACACAGAAACATAGAACTTGACAGCAGAAGGATACCGCAAGGTCCTTCTGGTCTTTCCATTTGTTTTAAACCTATTTTGACACTCTAGTTGCCCTTTGTAACCATGGCTTCCTTGTGTATATCACATACATTCTTGAATCCCCCCACAACCTCTTGGGGCAGGCTGTTCCAGGTGCCCACCACTCCTTCTGTGAAGAAAAACTTCCTGGCGTTGATAGAGAACCTCCCTCCTTGCAGCCTGAGGTCATGTCCCATGGTCCTGGAACCCTTCTTGAAGTGAAAAAGTTCCTGTGCCTGTACCTTGTTAATAGCTTTTATGTACTTGAATGTTTCATTCTGTCTCTCTCTCTCTCTCTCTCTCTCTCTCTCTCTCTCTCTCTCTCTCTCTCCTCTGCTCCAGGGAGTATATTTTCAGTTCCCTAAGTCTTTCCTCATAGGACATGTATTGCAGACCCTGAATAATTTTTGTCACATTTCTCTGTACTGTTTCCACCCGGTCAATGTCCTTCCTGAGGTGGGGCCTCCAGAACTGGACTCTGTATTCCAGGTAAAGCCTGACCAGTGATCTATACAGTGGCAGTACCACCTCTCTCCTGCTCATGATTCCCCCACCGCGTGCAGCTCAGCATTCTGTTGGCTTTCAATGTTGCCTTCCCACACTGCTTACTAACCTTCAAGTCATCTGAGAATATGTTTCCCAGATCTCGTTCCTGGTTTGAGGCTGCCAGTCTTTCGCCTCCTAGGTAATATTCCTTTCCTGGATCTTTCTTTCCTATGTGTATGACCTTGCACTTTTTGGCATTAAATCTCAGCTGCCACACTCCAGCAGGAATTAGAGGTTAAGGACGTGAGTATACTGTATATAGGATAGTGTATGGGAGCCCATACACAACCACACTATTCTAATATCAAGTGGTTTCCATGACAACGAGGACCTTGAGGTCTCACATACACTTTTCTATATTGTGTATGGCTCCCCAAAACACATGTCCCTTCCTTTTTGTTGCTGCTGTAGTTACTAAAGATCCTCACTCCATGTCTGTTTGCCGGCTGATCCGCTAGCACGTGCAACTCCTTAACCACCCCCTGTCCTATGAGTGGCACTGTTGGGGGTGGTTGCATTGTTACATAGCTACTGAAGCAGAATGAAAAGTCTTTCTGCTTTAGTAGCTACATCACTATTGGAGTAGAACCACTTTTTTGAGTGTATGGATGTCCGTACACAATAACGTTCGGCCATACACTATATGTTACTTCTTGTTTTTACTGTGCCCTAATTGTATTACAATGATCTGGATGTGGAACCTTTGTATATGAACATCTGTGCTCAAAAGTACTTTCCAAATAATTGAATGAATGAATAAATAAATAAATGTGCACTTTAATTGTAAGCGTTATGGCAACTGAGATTTTGTGCCAGAGTTAACACCCACGTGAGAGTAAACTGGTGTCTCTTGGGAGTCCCCAGTGAGTAAATGACTGAAGGATGCATTGGGTTGGAGTGCTATTCTGTTCCTTGTGGCTAAAAAGAGAAGGACAATAGAAGTAAGTGTCTTTGGAGGACGTAATACTATATATGTGACCCTGCTGATCTGAGTCAAAGCCCATAGTCCAATTAAGCCACCACAGAGTGGTAACTCTCTGTGTACAGCATCACCAGTTCAAATTTGAGACTGTCAGAGAAAGCCATGTTTGCAACTGGGAGTGAGTCTCCCAGAGGTCTGGAGGTAGCTGCTCCAACTGCGGAGCATACCATTTATTAACATATTAAAATATGCTCATGGGAGGCCTTGACATTTAAAATCGTAAGTGCAGAAACCACTGGGCATGGTAGACATTAAGTCCTATTGTTCATTGATTTTGCTTTCTTGTTGCTGACAGCTAGATATTGGAAATAACAATTATTCTTCTATGGGTGTGTTCTGAGGAGGTGGACCTGGTAGCCCTCTCTGTATTACAGCCCAAGGACTGAGTGAGGAAACAGGCTCCGCATAAGTAACGTGGTGTGTATTTTTCAGTCTGTGGAGTGTGGACAGACTTGTGGATAGTTCCTTCCATGGTGCTTCTTATTTGAGTATTGGACTCTCAGTTGTAGGATCCCTCCCATGTGCATCTCTTGTGCCAAGGCCAATGCTCAGTATGACTGTCTGAAAGTAAACAGTCTGATACTGTGAAAATCCTGATGTCCCATGATATGTGATATGAGTTCTTTTCCAGAGCTCTCCACACCTAAGAAACAATGTGGGCAAAGGGGTTAGGTTTGCATTCCCCACTAACATGCATCCCCTAGGAGTTTTGCTTTGCAGTTGCTGTCAGAGTGTAAATGGGTTAGTCTGGGAGCTGTTACTGCTACAGTTCCCTAGTGGGAACTGGATACCCATAATCCCTGGGTTACTATCTGTGCCACAGTTACATATCTGATACCAAACGATGTGTTGTATCCTTGCACTTCCACTCAGGGCTGCATTCTCAGTAACCCGCGTAAAATGTAACAACTCGCACAGGTCAGTAAAAGTATTCAATGCACCATCTCCTGCCTCTAGGCACAAAAGCCATCGCTGGCTACATATGTTGCTTAAAACATGCATTGTAGGCTATAAGTAAAGAAGGGTGGTAGTTGTTAACCAATTTAGGGGAATGATGGTCACATTTTCAGAGAGGTGGGATTAGATAGGTGCATTTACAGGCTGTGGATGTAAGGAGATGTGCCTTCAGAGCACCTTTAAAGGAAACCAGTGCCACTTTAAATTGAAAAATCTATTAAATAGCTCATTTTACAGAGTAGAACAGGCTGCATTTTACAGATACAACAAGATAAATTATTTTTGTTTAAATGTAATACAGTAGAAAATTAAATATGTTTTTAAAAGAATGCCATAGCATGGATCATACTTTTTTCAGCAAGATAAATTAATTTTGAACATTACTACATAGGTTTTGATTGGGTTTGTGCATTTGTGTGCTTTCCATTGTAATGTGCAGTGGTAAACATGTATAAGTTTCAAACATTTGTAAACATTTCATTTTAGGTTTACCACTCTACTTGGTGGTAGTCAGAGAGTCAGTAAAGGCTGGGAGGATGGAGTCACTTGTTGAGAAAAGGAGGCTTCCTGCTTTTGTTGTTTGTGCAGTAAATACGTTAAAATTTTTTTTTTTTTGCATTAGTTTAGTTTACTTCCTCACACATCAATTGTTATGAGTTTGGTGACTGCAAATGAATTGCACTGTTCTGGTGGTTGTGGAATGGTTCATGTTGAAGGGGAAACAGTTGTGCTCATTGTTTGCTGCCAGTAGACTTAATGCTCGTGTTGTGAAGGCTCAGCTGATTTGAAGAAGAGGCTTCTGGGTTTTGCACACTAAGTAGACATCGTCAATGATCAGGTTTGGTATTGGCAGCAGACTGACGAGAAGAGTAAGTACATGCTTCTCAGTTGTTGGATTTGGACTGCTACCAGCTTTAGTAGCAAAAGGCAAGACGTGTGCACATGCTTTTTAGCTGGTGGATTTATAGTACTGTAGCAGTTGGTGTCTTTCATATTTTCTTGAGTTGTACTACAGTTTAAATTGAGAGTATCACAGGGGTTGTTTGCACTGATTATGATATTATTCTGGTGCTTTCTATTATCAAGCTTGCTGTTCCAGTAATTTTATAGTCTCTGCTTATGTTGATGTCCTGTGATGAACGTGATTTCATGGGACTGGAGGCCTGCATTGGGTAGAATAAGAACAACTGTGCTGTGGGGCAAATAGTTTGTATGCTGAATAGACAAACCAGCTTCAAGTGACAAGTTCAGCATCATGTCCTCTTCATAGTTTATAGCCATTGGTACATACATATACCAAAGGGTTTCAGAGTCCAGCACTGATTGTGACAGCTTCCATGAATCTAAATTAAAAAACTCTGAGCAGGATTTCCAGAAGGCCATCAGAGGCCTTGTGTCTCGATTCTGTCACATTCTTGAGCACCTAAAAGGTGGTCTAACCTGCATCTGCATTCATTGCAAAAGATCCCCATGGTCCGTTTGAAGACATCTGGAGGTAGAGCATTTGCTTTTATGACTCCGACCCTGTGAAATTCTTTACCTTGTCAGATATGAGATAGCCTGACCATGGAGGGTTTTAAAACATCCCTAAAAACACACCTATTTAATCAAGCCTTTTCTGGGCTATAACATAAAAGGTATTCACTAGATAGTCACTCATAAGAACTGTAAGGGTCTGTAATGATTTTAACTATGTTTGAAGTAGTGAATGTATGTTTATGTGTATATGTACTTTGTATTTTAACTGTAAGGGCACCCTGAGCTCTGGAAGGGTGCTTTTTAAAAATAAAGTAATGATAATGATGATGAAAATGTACCCCAAAATTGACATGTGTCAAATAAAAGATACACACACATCAGTTTTTTGCCATAAACCATAAATCTGTCTGAACCTGTGATAACAGCATTCGAAGGTTCAAACACAGCTGGCATGATACAGGCTGTGACTCAGGCAATCAAACCAAAAAAATCAGTGAACTCCATAGACAGATAAACTCCTTCTGTATTTTTTATTCCAAAATGACTACATGTAGTAAACCATATTCCACAAAAAAAAAAAACAACGTTTCGCCTTCCAAAGAGGCTTCATCAGGGAGAACATGGTACACATAGTCATAAAAATTACAATAATGTAAGCAAAAATTCATGAGTGACTCAATGCCAGGTTACCAGCAGCCAGTCTAGTCCATTAGTTCTCAGACTTTGCCATAGTGGGCCTTCACCAAGCTATGGAGGACAACTTAAACCCCTCTTCCTCTCCTAACTATTGAAATAATCTTGGGTCTCCCCATATTAAAATAGTATACTTTGCAGAGTACATCAGGAATAGAGTGGAACCACTTTGAGTAGTTGGCTCTCATTTTATTCAGCTTATTATATAGCTGAAATGAGTTGTAGTTCAGTGTACCTTTCCTGGTTACTGGTATGTAAATAAATAGATACACTTTACCTACTATTATCCTCTTTCAGTTTGCTTCATCCCTTCACACAAAATATCTAAAAACTCCAAATTTAAATATAACACTTTTTCAGACTTGCTGAGGCCTCCTCTGGAACTGGTTGGAGCCTCCCAAGGGAAGCTGGCTTCACCATTTGAGAAATCCTGGGTAATCCATTTCAGGAACAACTTAATATACGCTGTTGGATTTCACAATTATATTGTAATTGTAAACCTCAAACTAATATAATAGGACCATGATGCTTACATCAAAGAAAATGCTCATTTTCTGTGGATCAGGGCCTTCGAAAGGACCACATTAGTTTTAAATATGTAGAAAAATTATTTTAAAAAAGGTATCTATGCAAATTATAAACTTTATAAAGTATTTTACTTGCAGCCTCTGCTATTGTAATAGTTCTACTAATACCTAAAGAGTTCCCACCATTACATGGTGTTTATTAAACACATTCCATAAAACTTCAGATATGTTCCAAAAAGCATTCTCACCTTGCTCATAAATATCCCCCTCCCAAAAAAAATATATATTATCACTCCAAAGCAAGCAGTGCTCATGCAGTCAGTGCTCACACCATTATATGTTAGTCTAAAACTTTCTGTCATAAATGGCTAATGCTAATTGTCTGGAAGTTTTTTACACAAAACTTGTGTATTAAACATTACCATGAGAAGATCCACATATCAAAGAGATAAAGCAGGCTCTGAAACATAAGTCAGCCTACTCACCCCAGAAAGGCTACAACCTCCAGGAAGAAGCCTTCATAACAAAAGTTACAAATGAGGTAGAAACTGCATTACAGCCCCCAACCAACTACCATTGCTAGCTACAGCATCACTAAAGAGGAAAATGGGGCCCTAAGAAACTTGAAGGAAGACAGTAATATCCTTGTCAAAAAAAGAGAAAACAAAACAACAAAACAGACAGCACAATGCCCTTGAATGTTTAAATAAGATTTATTGACACAAAAGACACATAGGAATAGCTGGTCAGTCAGGGGCAGAAGCCACATAGCCATAGCGATACATAGGGGTGACTTAACAGCTTTTCCTATGTGTCTTTTGCACCAATAAATCTTCTTTAAACATTCAAGGATGTTGTGTTGCACGGTACTATGTTAAGGCCATACAGTCAAAAACAGCATGGACAATAACCACGTTGCGCAGTCAGTACAAAACTGTGCAGTCCAGAACTGTGCTAGATTAGATATACTAACTCTGAAACCATGTGGTACTGTTAAGACTGTGTGGTTCTTGATCACGTGTATTTGCTGCCACGGTTTTGACTGGACAATGTTGCACTGCTTTGGGGTTTTTTCTGCTTATGTTTGGACAGCAACATCTTTGAAGGTCAGGAGTGCTCTTCTTCTATTGCCTCTGACATCGTTGTTAATCCCCCTAACAATGGAGGAGGGATTATAACTATGGACAAAGAAAAATATAGAGACATATGTCTGGTTTTACTGCAAGTTGTCAATAATTACACTTAACTCCCCTTTAATCCTACAAAGCAGATTGGTGAAAGCATTAAGGACGTTCTTGAAGAAGCCATAACACCTAAGCAAGTGGCACCCTGGGAAGTTGAACTACTGACAGCCAAAAGTCCTAAAACACCAATTTTCTGTGGAGTAGAGCAGCTGCAAGTTGAGGAGCTAGGTGCACAATCGGGCAGACTCGATAGACCTTGAGGCCTTTTTCTGCTGGCATTTCATATGTTCGTAGGTTTGTATGTAAGGAGTACCAAAGGTATACAAATCCCTTGATAACCTTCCCCCTGGGCAAGCCATTTGTTTTGGGCTTGGGTTCAGTGTTGGAGCCACTTTCTTCATTTGTGAATTATCATGCACAGCCATTAGTCTACAGCATGATCAGTTACTTTAAGCATTCCAGGGATGCTACTGGATGGGTGGAGAAAGAAAACAGGAAAGGAAAAATGAGAGGGGTGCTCTTTTTAATAATGGATATCAAGGATTTATATTCATGTATCCCCAGGAGGAAGGCATCGCAAGCTTAACATTCACACTTTGTAGGTTAGAAGGTCCAAATAAAACCCCAAAATTGCTTGGTGAACTAGCAAGATTATTTTTTTTATCAGAATTATTTCTCTTTTGAAAACACTTTTTCATCTCGGCCCGCTGGCACAGCAGCGAGGAATCTGCTTGTAGCACCAACATCCCGGGTTCAGGGATGGACTCAAGAGTTAGAGGGCTGCGCAGGGGAGAGAAGGATTGAGCACCCCAAACACTGCTCTCCTTCTCTGGTGGGAGGGGGAAAGAGTGTCTGGTGCAATGTGGACCTTTAGCAGAGGCTGTGGGTACCATCTGCCCCACCCCCAAGGGAAAAAAATGCCAGTCGCTAATGACGGCACCCGTCTCCACCACCACTCCCACTACAGACCAAAGTCCACCGAGGGGGTCCCACTCCTGTGGTTCCACCCTGGAGAGTAAGCCTGGGGCAGATGACCAAGTACCTTAGGGAGGGATGCTCGCCCAGCAGCCCTGCTCAAGGGGGTAAGCCTGAGGATGGAGGGGGCAGCAAGCAAAGTGGGTGGCTGGAACCTCCTGTGCCTGGAGGAAGGATCCAGGTGAAAAATAAAAAAAGATAAAACACTTTTTCATGCACAAAAGAGAGGAACAGCAAAGGGGGGTACTATGGCCCCAACCAATGCTAACCTCCACCTGGAACTCTTCAAGGAACAATTTTAACACTGTATTCTAAGTCCTCTATACAATCCATTCTTTAAAGAGATGAAACTTTACAAGAAGTACATAGACAGCCTGATCTTATTCATTTGGGAGGGAACAGAAGCATCCCTAATTGAGTTCCATAGACACCAAATGCAGCCTCTGACTACCTGGCTTTCGCACTACAACACAGTGATACTGAGATCCCATTTTTAGATCTTGTACTATATAAAAAGCTAACAGAATTGAGACAGGACTCCATAGGAAACCACCTGACTGCAGTACTCTGCTTCATGACACCAGATTCCATCCAATCAAACTCAAAAACAAAATCCCATACTCCCGGATGATTAGAGTCCTTAGAAACTGTAGCGAAAAAAACAACAAGGAGTAGGAGCTAAACAACATGGGGACATGATTCATATAAAGGGGTTATTCCCCTAGCACAGTGAGAAGGGCCATAACTAGAACCAAAAAAGGAAATAGGGAGAACTTTCTCAGGGATAAACATCCAATTGACAGGGTTAAGGGTCATAGGATGGTCCAACCACTTGAGTTCTCTGAGAGAAGCAAGGATATAAAACAGGTTATTGACAAACATTGGTCCATCCTGGAAGGGATGGGGACCCCAGAATTTGAAGAAAAAACATCCTTGCTTCAGAAACAGCTACAGTAGGAGCATAAAAGGCAGGCTAGTCTAAATGGACCGCCACTGTGACCTTGACATAGAACAACAGTTACTGCTGGAACCCGTTACCAGGTATGACTTCCTGAATTAGATGCTGTCACTGTGGAAATACAGCAAAGACTATGCAGAACACCTATAGACAAATCAGACATTTTGGATTAAAGACCACATTAACTGTGACACAGACCACATTTTCTATCTCCTCACCTGCCCATACAGTAAACTATATGTGAGCAAAACTACCCACCAACCAAAAATACGGATAGGAGAAAATAAGAATAGTATTTGGAACAGGAAAGAGAGAGTGATGGTGGTAGTACATTTCAATGAGGAAGGACACAATGTGGCCACTTTAAGATTTTGGGGGATTGACTGAGTTAAGAAACCAAAAAGGGGAGGGGATTGGGACAGAGAACTGAGTAAAAGAAAAATGTTTTGGATTTATAAATTGGATACACGAGATAAAGTAATAGGCATGAATGAGGAAGAGGATTGGCAAGGCTTGCTGGTAAAGCAAACTGCATCCCTAGCCATGCACCTTACCCACTTACTGTATGTACTGCACATGGATCCTGTTCCCTGAATATAAATGAAAAAAGCCACAGTCTGTTAGATGCCTGAGAATTGTTTTACTCCCTCTTTAAAATCTTTGCAAGCATAGCTTAACTAATTTCAGACTGTTCCGAGTGATTCTATGCAACGATCACCCCTGCATATGTGACCCCCCCAACCTTACAGTATATCCACTTTTACAGATTTTTTCACTGATGGATTAGATAACATACAGTGAACTTTGTGACCAGTGACTTTTTAAGAGACTCGTTGAAGGAATTAGACCACCTTCCATTTGCTTGTTAGTCCATTTTGAAGTGCATCATAATTGATAACAAGATATTTCATTTTTTTTCATTTCCTCTGTCACTCCACAGGATTACGTGCTCTTTCCCCAGACCTCTCCAGTACCTGCATCCTCTGTGGTAGCTAGTTACTGATGAGGCACACACTTAATTGGGAATCTAACACGATTTTAAAGCAGCAGTGCAAAGAAAATGGGCTAAAATGTTACCCCCCCTTTTTTTCATTCTAATAGATGCCAGATGTCTTCCAGATTGTTTTGGTGGTAAAATGTTCTGTTTCCATTATCATTTAAGAATTTTTCGAAAGTTTTTAAATAATTATATCTCAAGTAAAAAAAAGATGGCTGCCTAATTTTTGCATTGAAATAATATTGAGAACCTGACAAAGGTAAGAATCAGGACAAAAATGCAAATGTACAGTACACAGCTTAGGAACTATCCAGAAATCTAAAATCAACAGTTCTGCCAATATTTTTCATAATCATAGCAGAAAATTAGCTTTTTGGAATAATGTTTTCGTTGCACTGCTGCTTTAAATACACCCTCACTCCTGCCAGGAGGGCGAATAGTGAGCCAATTGGGCTGCATGTGCCCCTGGCAGCTCTCCCCTGCAGCAACATGCTGCCAGTGCCCAGCAATGATGTGTGGAGGATGAGGAGCACAGATGGACGTCATGACATCTTCACAACATTCTGCCTACCAGCCTTCCACATGTGCTGCCCTCCACTTGACATCTATATAAAGAATACCTTACAAGCATTCCATGCGCTATGTTATGCCATGGAAAGCAGCCATGCCCAACAATGTAAGTAGTGCTTGAGCTCTGTACTTTCTGCTTTTAGCTAAAACTCAAGCACACAACTACAGTACAGTCAGCAATAAACTTTAAAGCAGTTCATCACTATTACATTGATAATCCATTACTGTGTTGATGATCCATTGTCTGAACTCAATAGCAATGCATTTGAACTATGAATTTCAGTGATTTTACCCATAAAGGAGGTTTAAATTGCCAGCTTCTTTGCATCACATTTTGTCCTAATATGCTTTCAATGTAATAATATTTTCATGTTGCATTCATATACAAATGCAGCCTTTAAAAACTCATGGTTAAAATATGAAACAACCAAAAAGCAACTTATTAAAGGGTGAACTAAAATCTCACTGCAATTAAAGTTTAATGCTGATTGTACTGTAGCATGTATTTTAATGAGGTGTTTCATTCCTTTTAACCTAGAACCAAAACATACAATACTATGCTGACAGTACTGTAGCGTGTATTTTAATGAGGTGTTTCATTCTCTTTAACACAGAATGAAAACATACTATAAACCTAGTGCCAGCACAATGAAAGTGAGTCCATTGTTTAAAGATGTTTGCAAATGGTAATACTGAAGTAATTATATGAGTGAGTATGCACTGTAGGGGAAACAAGTCCCAGCACTTATGAACTGTACCATAATGTTTTTCTGTTTTCGTTTTTCAGAAGATTGTCATTTACAATCCTATCTGTAACTCTATGTTTTTTAATGTTTGGGCAAATAGTTTCTGAGGAATACAGACTGGATTACTCATACATCTTTGTGTGTGTGTTTTTTATAGCTACAGACATGCACAGGAAGCATCTAAAGATATTGCGCACTAGAGGTGCCTAGGTTGCTAACATTATTTGATGTATGTATCTTAAACATAATACAGAGCTGATTTTATCAACACAAAAATGTATGTTTAATACACAAGTTTAGTTTAAAAAAATTCTAGACAATTAACCTTAGCCATTTATGCCAGAAATTTTCAGACCAACATATAATGGTGTGTGCATGAGCAGTACTTATTTTGGAGTGATAAAATGTGTGTGTGGGGGTGGGGATATTTATGGGAATGGTGAACATGCTTTTTGAAATGTGTTTGAAATTCTTTGGAATATGTTTAAGAAACACTATGTAATAATGGAAACTTATTAGGTATTGGTGGTACTGTTACAACAGGAAAGGACACAAGTAAAATATAAAGTTTATGACTTGCACAGTTAAATTTCTTAAAAGTAATTTTTCAACATATTTAACCCTTAGGCCGCTGAAAGAATTTAGAACGTATAGGAATTCTGGACTGATATATCAGTCCGCTGCACAGCAAGGGTTAAAACTGACGTGGCCTTTTTGCAGGTCCTAAACCATGAAATTTAGCATTTTCTTTGAAATAAGCATCATAATCCTATTATTTTTGTCTGAGGTTTACTATTGCAGTATAATTGCTTAATCCAACAAAATATATTAAATTGTTCCTGAATTGGATTAGACTGACTGCTGGTAACCTGACATTCAGTCACTTGTGAATTTTTACTTACATTTATTTCAATTTTTGTGACTAGACCTACCATGTTCTCCATGATGAAGCCCCTTTAGAGGGAGAAACATTGGGTTCTTCTGGAATATGGTTTACGACATGCAAGTCATTTTGTAATAAAGCAAAACAAAAGGGTTATATTAAATGCATGCTGAAAATAGAAAATAGAGTTAGAAATCTACATTTTGACATTAGGTCTTCTTCAGGAAATATCTAAAAGAGAAAAAAGCATAGAGGGAAGGTAAAATGAGGGATATATATATGTGGGGAAAGAGAAAATGGGAGGATCAGGGAGAAGAAGTGATAAATGGCAAGTTTAAGACAGAATCTGTGAAACAAAAAGGTGATGATGGGAAAGATAAAACAGAATAGGAAAGAGCTAGAGAAGTCCCCAGGTGGGGACTAATTAACAAGGCCTAGTAAAAAGGCTGAAAGGTGACAAATGTGGGGGAAGGAGACAGAGATGGAGATCAATGGTGAAAATGAAAAAGGAATTAAATGTGTACAGATACAAACAGACTTTAGGGAAATTAAAGGGTGGCTGAAAGATGTTAGTGGAAAATAAGTCTATCATTTAAACCAGAGGACTGCTGGGAGCCAAAGTGGATGATCAGCCTGGCTTCCATGTTTTTTCCTATGGTCAGAATCTCAGAAGCCCTGCTGAAGGACACAAACATAAAGGTAATTGACGCTGTGGTCCCTGGAGATAAAGTGGGATACAATGGGTTTAGCAGTGTTATCATTCCTGACTGCTCTGTAATGTTCCCTGAAATGGTCAGCAAGGCACCTACCAGTTTCTCCAATGTAAATAGCTGTACACTTCCTGCAAAGAATACAATATACCACATTAGTGGATGTGCATGAGAACTCCTTCGTGATGTGAAAAACACCTGTAGGCCCCTGAATTTCAGTCACACTGGAAAGAAATTTGCAGGTGTAGCAGTGAGTCATGTTGCAAGGTTTGGTACCTGGTAGGGAGGAACTGTTAGGAGTAGGTAGGCTGATTTTAACCAGGAGATTCCACAGGTTAGGCAGCTAGTGGTAGGAGGCAATAGGTAGTTCTGTAAAGGAAGCACCAATGTTAGGGTCAGTCTGCAAAATGGGAAAGTTACTGGTGATGATCTTGTGAAAAGAAGGTGTGCTCTGATGGAAAGGAAGCACTAGTGGAATTTGCCACTGTTCTTGTGTGACAGCATCCTTTCTGCGGGGGTCAAGATTACGGGGTATGTTACTGACACAGGAGAGTGCTCTGTCCACTGTGCTTTTAGGGTATCCCCTGTTGATAAAAAACTGTGCATTATTTGGATCTGCTCAGCAAAATTATCCTCTTCAGTGCATAACCTGCGAAGTCTAAGAAGCTATGAATAAGGCAGGCCATTCCTGACATGTTTAGGATGGAAGGAGCTGTAATTAAGCAATAAGGCACGACAAAGTGTGTGTTATCGTGAAATAACATCACTCCTGGGGTTGGTTGAAGCACAAGGTGAAGCTGAGTGCTTCCACCACCCCAGGAGTGACGTTATTACACAATAACACACACCTTGGAGTGCCTTATTGCAATTATACAATGGCTCGATGTTATACAAAACAAAAATAAAAATAAAAAATGTTTTAGTAGATTTTTAGCGAGGCAGTATATCTTTGTTTCTGAAAAAAAAGCTCCATATCATCCAAAAAATCAACACAGTGATGTTATTGTGTAACATCATCACTGTTTCAGGCACACAGTGACCAATCAGAGTCCAGGAAATTGTCTTGCCATTGTATAATAAAGAATACTGAAGAAGTTCATATGTCTATGGAGGTGGCTGACTTTTTTGGTTTGACTGTCTCAGTCATAGCAGCCTGCAGGTCTGCCTCAGTCCCACTTAATATTATGACAGACCATTATTGAGAAGGTACATAGGGGATCCCCCTTCTGTTTGTGTGTGTTATGATACAGGCTATTTTAAAAACTGCCTGATGTGCCTGCATCATGCCAACTGAATAAACTGCTCTTTGTGACTTGCCGACATTGAATAGACTGCTCTTTCTGACCTGTGGACATTGACTATACTGCCCTTTGTGACTTGCGGACATTGACTAGACAGCCCTTTGTGGCTTGTGGACATTGAATAGACTGCTCTTTGTGGCTTGTGGACATTGAATAGACAACCCTTTGTGACTTGTGGACATTGAATAGACAGACCTTTGTGGCTTGTGGACATTGAATAGACTGCTCTTTGTGGCTTGTGGACATTGAATAGACTGCTCTTTGTGACTGGTGGACATTAAATAGACTGCCCTTTGTGACTTGTGGACATTGAATAGATTGCTCTTTGCGACTTGTAGACATTGAATAGACAGCCTTTTGTCACTTGTGGACATTGAATAGACTGCTCTTTGTGACTTGTGGATATTGAAAATACTGTTTTTTGTGGCTTGTGAACATTCAATAGACTGCTGTTTGTGACTGGTGGACATTGAATAGACTGCTCTTTGGGCCTTGTGGACATTGAATAGACTGCTCTTTGTGGCTTGTGGACATTGAACAGACTGCTCTTTCTGACTTGTGGACATTGAATAGACTGCTTATTGTGACTTGTAGACATTAAATATACTGCCCTTTGAGACTTGAGGACATTGAATGCACTGCTCTTTGTGGCTTGAGGACATTGAATAGACTGCCCTTTGTGGCTGGTGGACATTGAATAGACTGCTCTTTGTGACTCGTGGACATTGAATAGACTGCTCTTTGTGGCTTGTGGACATTGAATAGACTGCCCTTTGTGACTTGTGGACATTGAATAGACCGCTCTTTATGACGGGTGGACATTGAATAGACTGCTCTTTGTGACTGGTGGACATTGAATAGACTGCCCTTTGTGACTTGTGGACATTGAATAGACTGCTCTTTGTGACTTGTGAACATTGAAAAGAATGCTCTTTGTGGCTTGTGGACATTCAATAGACTGTCCTTTGTGACTTGTGGACATTGAATAGACTGCTCTTTGTTACTTGTGGACTTTGAATAGACTGCTCTCTGTGGCTTGTGGACATTGAATATACTGCCCTTTGTGGCTGGTGGACATTGAATGGACTACTCTTTGTGGCTGGTGAACATTGAAAAGACTGCTCTTTGTGACTTGTGGACATTGAATAGACTGCTCTTTGTGACATGTGGACATTGAATAGACTGCTCTTCGAGACTGGTGGACATTGAATAGGCTGCTCTTTGTGACTTGTGGACTTTGAATAGACTGCTCTTTGTGACTTGTGGACATTTTGATATGCATTTCATGGAGCTGTTTGAAGGCAGTTTGGGTTTCCCAGCTCTCACACACAAAACTCTGGTGATTTTTATCTGGTAGCTAGGCAGAAGAAAGGCAGACTAGATGGGCTGCCAGGCCTGTTTTTGTCAACATGTTCTGTGTTTCTATGTGTGTTTATTATGTTTGATCTTTTCACTGAAAGATAAGATTTCATATTTTACATTGAGTTGATCAGTTTTTACATAGTATGAGTTGGGTATTAACTCTCTTAGTCCTTCTTTACCCCTTCTGGCAAAGTACATTCTGTAAATCAAACCAGGTGTAACCCCCCCTGTAAATGGGGGTTCCTAAAATGTCCTCCTGGGTTTGCCTAATGTCCACTGCCAGGATGGTGTCCTGTGTCTGCAGCCGTTTAATTGTCTGCATGTGAGTGCCCTGATTGGCCTCCATGCCTGTCTCTTTAAGAGCTATCTATTTTTGAAGGACATAATTAGTCTGGGTTGGGGCCAGAGTGATTTAAGACTCGAGTACTGCCTGGGGTTCAGTACTTCTGCTCGTTCTGCCATTGCTATACGCACAGAGGGAGCCCTTATAGTTTCTATGATTGATTGCTGATTATCTGCTGTCATAATAATAATATAGAACTTTGTCTAACCTACCGTCTTTTGCAGCATGGACTGTTTTTCTTAGAGCCACCACTTTTGTTCTGGACTGCCAGTTTGTACCAAACAGTACCTCGGGGGCCTAAATTGGAGACTGTCCCCAGAGGTCTTGTGGGATTGAATTTCTGCAGAAATTGTAGTTTTTAATGTTTGGTTCCTAAATGGACCTGGAGGGGAAGCCCTTTCTGTGACAGATAGATTTTCAGCCAACTGAACCTTTTAGATCACTGGGAAATACCAGAGCTGCCTGCAGAAGTGTGTTAGTTGAGAGTTACAGTTTGGAGAGTGAACAGCTCAAGCCATTCGAGCAGCTGCTCCTGTGTGGTAGCGCAGGGATTCGGCAGAAAGGCTGTGTCTGGCCTGCCTGCTACCATCTTCCAGTGTGAAGAAGCTTGTGCAAATAAAATCGGACTACATCTGAATATCTTTGCAGAAACCTGAATCCTGAATTGAAAATGAGCGGATTTCACCTGAGTATGGACTGAAGACTTGCTCCAGAAGCAATCTGCCTGTCAGGTACCGGAGAGAGCCTCAGAATGAAAGGTTTGTGCAGAAATTCTGCTTATTTGCAACCAGACTGCATCCAAACTGTGGTGAGTTATCATATTACTTTTAAGTGTGCTGAATGTGTTGTGTGGGTCGTGATTTGGTTCCCCACCATCGAATGAGTTATGCTATCTGGAAGCTGCTCCAGCACTCATACAGACTAAATCCAAACTGTCTGCTCTGGTCTGAGCACTGCTATCTCGGTCTAGACTGCTGCTCCAACCGCAGAGACTTTTCCAACGAAAGACCTGCTCAGGGATTCGGCTCCCTGCTCAACACCATCGAACAGGCATTGACCACCATGGTGCATCGTGTAGGCCCTGCTTCCCCTGGCAAGCCAGACCAACATCCAGAGATCTTCATCTCATCAGTCCTACCTCCTGGTCTGGGTAGCATGAGTAACCAACAGGGTAGCTCCCTGCAACAAAGCTGCAATCATTATGTGTCATCTGATTTAATTGTTTGGCTTTGTCATCACGAACTGAGCCATCCGGCTCTGGAATACAAATTTTGGGTTAACACGTATGTTGATTGTTTTCTTTCCTAAGGGCCCCAACAACAGCTGCAATGCCGGTCTACCCCGGGTAACACTTCAGGCTAGCCTGAGTAACAACTGGGTGCACCAGAGTGTGTGACTGTGACAGATGGACTCTTAGTGCATGCATGCATGCTCAGCCTGAATAAATCAGATCTAAAATTAATTGCTAGATTGCTGCCCCACCCTTGTTTATGCCCCCTGAATAAATCAGATTATTTTCTTTCTGCATCTAACTTGGCTAGTGTGTACCTTTGTGGAGGGGATACTGTATTGCCATTAAACTGTTATACTGCAGGACTTGTTTTACAGGGGGGTCTCCAGGGCCTTTTCAGCTGATCCAGCCCTGGTGGTAAGTGTACTGGGTGGGGGGTTCAATACTGTCATCGAATGTCATGTGTGATTGTTTATCTGCTGACTTGTTTAAGCCACCAGAAGGGTTAGAGAGGGGTTATAGTGTCCCGGAGGGCTACGCCCACAGCAGTTACACTACCCTGAAACCAACTCTCCAGGTCGAGGCACCCGTTCACCAAGCTCAGACCCCTCAACCTGTGCCTAGTCACACAGGCAGGGGTAGTAGCCCTTGGGACAGTGCCACCAAGGGGTTACACAGGCTTTTTAGGTGACAAGTGATAGCTTGCAGTGCCTCTAGTCATCACACATACTGCTTTGTGAGATTTTGAAGATTATCAGTATATTCAGAATGTGTGATTCACCTGTGGTGAGGTCTGAGTAGTGACAAGGCCAGCAGAATGTAGCGCCGTTTGAGAGATTTCCTACACAGTTCCCCTACACACAAGATTATTTGCATACCTATAAAGCTTCGAACTAAGCAGTATGCTTTAGAATGCAAGCACATGCCTTGGAGAGTTACAAAAACTAAACACATTGGAAAGTATCTGTCTTCTTGTATTATGTATGCATTTCACATACTGTCCTGGTTGTGAACTGCCTTTGCTTCTCATGCATGTTATGGTGACTGTAATGGATGGCTTATTCTAACAGAGGCTTTATACCAGAGGAATGAACTCTATTATAAAATGGCTTGCAAAATACTGAAAGCTGATTGGCTTGTCGCCATCTGTAACCCATGGTAAATCCTCACATTACCCATGGCAAGATGTGCCAGCTTAGCCCCACGTGCAGACCCCCACAAACTGTATTAATCTGATCTAGTCAAAACAGTCACCAGAGCCATCATCTTGCCTGTTGTGTAAATCGTCAACAACAGAATTAGACAACATTTTCAAGTCCCTGACTGAAACACCCGGGCTGCAGTTTTCCCTCAACAGTTGTTTTCAGGTTGCCCCTGAAAAGGAACTGTTTCTGTCTCAGTGGGCCTGCCCGGTCACCAAAATTTAAATAAATAAATAAATTAGTGTAGCCATCCCCCTCCCCATATGTGACATATCTAAAGTAATTTCTCACTCCTGTCCCTAGTGTCTCTAACTCATCGCTGCTCCACACTCAGCCCTCTCGCTGCACACAGACTGACTCCTGCATTTCAGTCACTGGCTCCACAACTGAAACATGCGGACGTTGCCACTTGGAACCTTCAGGCCATCTCATGAGGTCTGAAGCAAAGAGCAGAAAGAAACACTGCATACTTTTTTCCCCTGGCCCAGCCATGGAGGACAGCTGGGGAACGATTTTTCAACAGTATGGCAGCAATGAATGGTGCAGCGCATACACCAAAAACAGCGCCAGTGCTTCTTAATTCAAATCATGCATAGAGCAACTTGTCAAGGCTTTCCCAGCTTCTGCACCCAAAACAGAGAACATAAGGACATAAGAAAGTGCTGGCAGAAGGGGACCTAGCAATCCATCTAGTCTGCCTGTGAAAGCTACCCCCCTCCCAGTTTCTTTACTGCCTTAGGTCTCCCGAGAGGCTATCTCATGCTAGTTTGAACTCCCCACTGTCTTTGCTGCCACAGCCTCAGGGGGCAGACTGTTCCAGGGCTCCACCACCCTTTCCATGAAGAAAAACTTCCTGCTGTTTGTTTTGAAACTACCTCCCTTCTGGCACATGGCGTGCCCCCTTGTCTGTGTATTCGTGTTTTCCCTGAAGAGATCCTGTGTTTGTACTGAGTTGATGCCTTTGAGGTATTTAAATGTCTCTATCATATCTTCCCCATCCCTTCTCCTCGCCAGTGAGTACATCCTAAAATGGTTTAATCTCAATTCATACGGTTCTTCATGCAGTCCATGCATCATCTTCATAGCTCTCCTCTGCACGGTTTCCAGGCAATCCTTGTCCTTCTTGAGGTGCAGTCTCCAGAACTTGATGCAGTACTCCAGGTGAAGCCTCACCAAGGGCCTGTACAGTGGGACTATCACTTTGCTTTTCCTACTTGCGATACCCCTTTCTATGCATCCAAGAATGCTGCTAGCTTTTTGCGCTACCTTTTTGCACTGCCTGGTTGTCCTTAAATCGTCAGATACAAGTACCCCCAGATCCCTCTCTACCTTAGTTTCAGTCAGCTATCCCCCCAGGGTATATTTCCAGCCTAGGTTCTTCCTCCCCAGGTGCATAACTTTTCACTTCTTGATGCTGAATTTCAACTGCCACTGTTTTGACCATTTCTTCAGTTTTTTTAGATCAGCAATCATTTCTGTGACCCTCTCTTGCATGTCCACTCTGTTGCAGAGCTTGGTGTCATCTGCAAACAGTCATACCTTTCCTTGCAAACCCTCCATGATGTCACTGATGAATATGTTATATAGAATGGGTCCCAGCACCAATCCCTGGGGGACTCTGCTGGTCACCACTCCTTCCTCTGACAGACTGCCATTTATTAACACTCTGGTTTCTTCCTTGGAGCTAGTTTATAATCCCGCCTACAATTTTATGTCCCACTCCTGAGTATTCCAACTTATTTATCAGTCTTCTATTGGAACAGAGTCGAACGCCTTACTGAAATTCAGATATACTACATCTACTGCACCTCCTTTGTCCACTGATTTGGTCACCCAATCAAAGAAATCAGTCATGTTTGTCTGACATGACTTCTCCACTATGAAGCCATGCTGCTTTAGGTCAATTTGGCTAGTTGCTTCTAGATGCTGCACAATTCTTTCTTTCAGTAATGTTTCCATGTTTTTCACCACGACTGAGGTGAGGCTAACTGGATGGTAGTTTCCAGCTTCTTCCTTGCTGCTGCTTTTGTGCAGAGGTACCACCATGGCTTTTTTCCAGTCGTCCGGTACTGTGCCACTCTCCAATGACTTGTTGAAGAGGTCTACTAATGGGATGGCAAGTTCCTCTCTGAGTTCCTTTAGTATTCATGGGTGGATACCATCAGGTACCATAGCTTTGTCAGTTTTTAATTTTGCTAGTTCTTTTAGAACCCTTTCAGTTGTGAAGGGGTTTGTGTCAGCTTCACTGGTGCGGTGTTCTTCATTCTTTAGTACTGGTCCACTTCCCTGATCCTCCTTGTTGAAAACTGAGCAGAAGTAGTCATTTAGAACCTCTGCTTTCTGTCCATCAGTTTCAACATTCTGGCCCTCCTTAGTTCTCAACCTTATGATAACTCCCTTACTTTTTCTTTTCTCCCTTCTATATCTGTAGAAGGTCTTATCCCCCCTTTTAACCCCTTTTGCTGTTCATTCTTCTGCTCAGGCTTTGGCTAACCTAATTGCCTTCCCTGCTTCTTTGAGTATTGCTCGGTATTCCTCCATGTCACTTGCTTTCTTAGATTCTTTGTATTTCTTGAAAGTACTTGTTTTCCCTTATACTGGAGGTTACTTCTTTAGTAAACCAAAGAGGATTTTTCCTTCTTTTAGATTTACTTATCTGTTTTGTGCATTCTGCTGTTGCCAGATTGATTGGGTTCTTTATGGCTTTCCAGGTTTCCTCCACATCTCCCCTAGCTACAACTTTTAGATTGTTCCTAATGCATGTTTTCATTTTGTTAAAGTCAGCCTTCCTAAAGTCTAGGAGCTTCAGTTTTGTATGACTTGTGTCCTTAGATCCTTTGACTGTGAGAAAGACTGACCTATGGTCGCTTGACCCCAAAATGATTCCCACCTTGACGTCCGTGATCCTGGTAGTGTTTAATAGTACAAGGTCCAGGATTGTGTTTTCTGTGGTGGGTAACTGCACCAGCTGTTTTAGTTCTGCCTGTTTCAGAGCCATGAGGAATTCATTACTCCTGTCTGATAATGCCGAGAAAGAGGACCAATCTATGTCAGGCAGATTGAAGTCTCCGACAAGCAACAATTCGCCTTTATTGGCTAGCATTAGGATGGTTTCCCAGCGTCTCCTTGTCTCTATCTATTTGCTGAGACAGGGGTCTGTAGATCACCCCAACTCAGATGGAGGACTTTTCCCCAGCTCCGATGGTGACTCATAGGGCTTCAGACTCAGACTGTGTCATCTGTACTTCTGTGGCCTTGATTTGTTCCTTCACATATATGGCAACACCACCTCCCTTCTTCCCTTTGTGATCTCTCCTGAACAGAGTGTACCCAGGGATAGCAACATCCCAGGAATGGTTCTCGTTGAACCAAGTCTCAATTACAGTGGCCCAGTCCAGGTTGGCCTGTGCCATTAAGGCAGTGAGCTCTGCTATCTTATTTACCAGGCTACGAGCATTGAGACAGAGTGCCCACAAGCTTTGGTTTTCCCCGCTCACTGTGTCCCCACTTTTATGATGTTGTCTGATTTGATTGGCCTGGGCTGTACCCATTTTGTAGTTGCTTGTGCCTGTTGCAGTGTTACATGTTACAGAACTAGTAGGTGATGGGGAGGGGCAACTGCTACCTTTGGTGCTGCAGTGGGTGCTGTTGTCCTCCCCCCTTCCTCTAGTTTAAATGACTGATAAATATGTTGAACTTCTGGCTGAGTGCACGGGCCCCCTCCTTTGTGAGATGTAGGCCATCGAACTTGAAAAAGTCCCACTCCCAGAAATTCCTCCAGTCACTCACGAAGTGATGTCCCTTTTCCTTACACCAGTCTTTTAGCCATGTGTTCAAGTCCATGATCTCCTTTTCTCTGACTTTTTGCCTGCTACCCCCTGCCCCCCAGACAGGCAGCATTTCAGAGAAGGAGACAGTGGACGAAATAGAAGACACTTTCTTGGCATGCGTTTTTGTTTCATCGACCGTTTAACTAGCTAAGTTGTTTGCCCCTATATTTATTAAGATGTGTGATCCCTTAGCTTTTGTTTCTGTTACCTACAAAAATAACCAGTGATGTTCTGCCTTTTAGATATACCAAGCCCTTATTACATCAACTGTACATAAAACTAAAGAACACACAGAACTGATAGGATGGAAAGGAAAATTGTTTTTATGTTAAAGGGGCGCAGAATAAGTATTCCAACAGCTCCTTATGCTGAGAGAGCAGCTGCTGACTGGGTCTGAGCAGAGCGAGCAAGGAGAGAAGCCTCCCCAGTGGAGAAAGGAGCCCGAACTGTGCACTCCAAGGGGGAATCACTCAGGTAGAACTGCTGTCAAGGAATCCCTGCTTCTGAACCTGTCGGAGTCTGCCTTCCCTCCATGACTGGTATCTCTCCCTGTTAGTATAGATCAGTGAATCTCTGCAGACAGTAAGGCTAGTGGTTGGACCGCACTTGGCGTATGACTCCTAGGGTTGCCCTTTGTGTCTGAGCTGTTGCTTCTGATTGTTTCTGGCTGAGAGCTTTCTATTAGCTGACCACTACTTCACCAAAGCTGGGACAGATTGAAGTACCTACAAGGGACACAATGTTAAAGGTTTCCCAGTCCCAAGTAAAGCATCAGTCCAGGAATAGAAAAACACTCCTGCACATGCGCAGTAAATGTGAGCCCTAGCAACCCACAACCATAGCCTTAGCAACTCAGGACTATATTTTGCCACACAGCAACAAATTCAATAAATATAACTTACAATTTAAGAAAAAAAAACACTGTATCTTTATTGTTTCATCAGAAAACAGAAGGGGGCCATTGTATAATCACAATAAACCACTCCATGGTGTGGGTGATGCTGGGATTTATCCACGCCTGTCATGGTTTGGTCACTCAGCCTGAGGCCTCATGACCGAACCACATCAGGCATGAGTAAACCCAGCATCACCCACACCCTGTCATGGTTTATTGCTTAAATATACTGTATTGTTCCTGTGGCTAGCAGTGATTATACAAGCTAATTGCTCATTGTTGCCAACATTGCAGATCATGCAAATTGACACTCAGTATTGACCTACAATGCACATAATGAGAAAACAATGAAAAAAATATACCGTATATATAATGCAAACTGAGGAAGATTAGTTTTGCATCTCTAAACATGTTTGGTACTTTGATTAATGGTAGTGTATGGATTGTAGAATAGTACAGAATGTACATTTACTGTATGTGAGTCACATCAAATTTAGCTTTCCCTTTATACAAGAATTTCCATACCCGTGATGCTGTGCACTAAGATTCAGGCTTTAGAATGCATGCATATGCCCTGGAAAGAGTTACACAGACAACACAAATTAGAAATTGTCTTTCTTCTTGTATTGCTTACACACTTTGTTGAAAACTGCCTTTTCTTCTCATGCAAGTCATGCTGATTGTATTGAGTGTCTCAGAGATTGGCATGGAAGTTTTGTGGCAGGTATAAAACATTGTCTTGCTCCTCTGTGGCAGGCAGTGATGACATAAGCCGATTGCTTGTTGGTGTCCCCTGTTACCTATCAAGCAAATTGATACCCAGTAGGCCCCCACAATCCAGAAGACGTAACAGAAGAAAAGTCTGAAAGAAAACTGAACTCTTGAATTTCTGTTGGCCTAAATATAACAAGTGGTACTTCATCAATCATGGTCTAATTCCAAGTAGACCATGGTTCGTGATGTAGTACTGTGACAATCCACCATAAGAAAAACAGTATAGAAAGATTTTGCTGTTTCTGCTTGTTCTAGCTTATTTTTTGGCACAGGGTTTTTGACATTTTCAAAATTGTTTTATGTTGTAACTGCCACATAATTTTATGACTTACTAAAGATTCTACATTTAAACTCCACATACACTGTAAATTATGCTGTAACAATATTTCTTCAAAAGTGAATATTTACATACTGTTACAATCACTCGTGATCTACTGCTTTCTAAGCAACTTAAGGTGCAATGCCTTCTGGGACCACTGAATAACATTATGTGTCCCAGCACTTCCTCGATATATACACAGTATGGTAAAGATGAGCATGCACCTTCTAAAACAGAAAGGAAAAATAACAAAGACAGTGAGATAAACAAAGTAAGATCAAAGAAATGGGCTACTTCTATGGGTGAAAAGAAAATAAAGAAAGTGAGAAAAACAAAAGGAAATCAAAGAAAGAGACTAACAATACTAGTCAAAACAAGTAATTGAAAGGCGAGAGCAGTAAATGTTATGTTGTTCTATCTCCTGCTGAGCTAGATAATTTAGAGAGGAAAAAAGTGAAGTTAATACTCCAAAAAATAGTATTTGTCCATTAAAGTTTTTTCAGATTGGCTCAATTCAGTATATTTGTAAAAACAGTGCTGTGCTGCTAGCATTGTTTCACAGCCATCTACTGGTCTGGAAGGAACTGCAGGAACAAAACATGATGTACAGTAGCACACTCCCATCATGCAGTGCAACCCATATCTTGTAATAAACAGATGAAAATCGAAGAACCTAGCGTAGAAAGTTAACTGCAAGGTTTTGAAATGTTTTAAAATATGTTTTGATGTTTCAAAACTTAAAGCTTGTAATGAAAGCTATTTTTGCAAAACTTAAATAGCAGCCACAATAAGTTTAACAGCTCAACATAAAGCATTCCAAAACTAAATCAGTCTATTTGTTCTCATTTATTCAGAGACTATCAGTCATACAATCATTGCCATGTTACAAGAGGATTAAGTCACTCAAAAGGATGGGTCTACTGTGGAATTATCCATGGTTGGGTGAACTTGGGTCATTGGAGGCACTCGGCCTTCGGCCTCGTGCCCCAACCCCCCCCCCACCATGGATTAATTCCACAGCAGGCCCATCCTTTCTCATGGCTTAATCCTTACTTATTTTATGAGGTGAGAAATTCAAGATGGCATCAAGGCAGGTTTGAAATTTATATGTGCCATTGAAGTGATTTGTGCCACTTTGAGGTGCCACATGATGAGGCTAATTTGTCAATGAGACCCAACAACTGACCATGCATTGATAACTGTTTAATGCCTGGTCACACAACTGCTCACGGCCAATTAAGTTTCTGCATTTTTCTTGCCAGTTTAAAAATAATGCATGTAGCATGGCTTAGAGTAGACTAAGTAGACTATATGTTGGGTGATGGCCAGTTCTTTATTGTTCATGCTGCGCCCTCTAGTGGTAAGGTATTGCAAGGGATGGAAATGTGTACAAGTATATAGCAAGACTACTGTAATACCATGCTTACTATACTATAGTGTACCATTCTGTACTGCACTATACTATACTAGAAATCTCTGCTTCAGGTGACTAGAAAATTTATTGCAGTTAGAACCTAGGGTTGCCTTCGATTAAATTTGTTCATATATTTTTCTTTGTTGTGTTCAAAATCTAGTTATTTTGGTCAATTCAGTCAGGAGCTGGACATAACAATCAACCCTAGTACAACAGCAATAATAAAATATATAGACAATTAGATACGGACACCATCACGTACAAAATATCTGTTCATGAGGGAAAAACACAAAGTCACATTTTTAAATAAATAAAGCAATCTGTTCAGTGTTAAATTGGGGATTGCTTCCTAATTTTGTTAAGAAATGTCCAGAGACCTCTGTCAGTGATGTTATTATCCATTTGCCATCATCCCCACCCTGCCCAAGAAGATCTTTTTTGAATCTTTGTCAATAGCAGAATGTATTTGTTTCTTAAACAGTTTTCCAATTGTAATGTTTATTTCAGAAGTGTTCATCTACTGTGTACGAGCTGGCTATGACCCTCTGCTGTTGTATCATCAGATGGACATTTCACTATAAAAGAAAGATTTCTTTTCTATATGCATTTTTTCCTCCTGGGCATGTTGCAGGTGGCTGCTCAGCCCTGTCCCTGCCTCTTCCACCCAACAACTGCCTCTCCAGTCCACCAAGCCCCATATCACCCACAGATTGCCCCCCATGGCAGGGCTGGGAAGAGAAGGGCCATCCTCCCCCCACCCAGATCCTGTATCAAGATTTGGTGGGTTGGTGACCAGATGACAGTGGTGGGCAAGGGCAATCAGGCAAGGCTTCAGATAGCCTGCGGCCACCATTTTTCTACAGTTTTTTCCCATCCCCTTGCTGCAGCAAGATGTAAGCATGTGCAGGGTGGAGGCACACATTCTACATAACCATGGCCCCTCCCTTCCACACCACTCGAGTTCTGGCGCTACCACCCAGCCTCCACAAGGTGGCAGCCAAAGAGCGAGATAGTGTCCCTACCCACCCCGGGAGAGGAGAGCAGTCCATCGGATGCTCAATCCTTCCCCGCCAACCCCCAGTGACCTGAGCTCATTCCCAAACCCAGATCGCCAGCTTGGTGTGAAGTAAGGTGCCTAGTGCCTCAGCCCTCTGTGCCACTGGGCTGACTTATAAAAGAAATATTTTGAGAAACATTGCCATGGAAGACACAAATAAAGGCAAACATGAATTCTGTATTTCCTGGAGATGTGACTCCCTGATCAGATTTCAAAAAGTCTTTTTACATCTAAGGATGCTCAGTTAACAGTGTGATAATAAAACACTTGTAGGGGACTGGTGAAACAACATGGTGACTGTAGAAAAGGCAGAAACCACTTTGATAAGAAAGTATGAACTGTATGATAAAGTTATAAAATGGGTACGAGAAATGCTTTCAGTTTTGACTCATTCTTCACACCCTGCCAAGGGCATGCTTAGGAACAAAATATGTGTTATAAAACTGGGAGCAAGAAATCCAGTCTTCAAATTGTCTTGGTCATATAGGACTACTACACAGCATCTGAATGAGTTGCATGTGCCGTCTCATTATCTGATGCAGGGATGCGTGCATGGAAACCGTGGATACATTTTTTTTTTATTTTAAAACGTACAAATGTGGCTAAAATGCCTTATCACATTTCATAATAGCGGTACAACAACTCCACGGAGTGGCTTACCAATCCATAATCACACTCTCATGGTGAACCACACTCGCCTTCAGCTGGTGTGATTAGCCACACAGGGGTCGGATTACCTCATGTTTTAAAATGCGCCATGAAAATCCTGGAACCTAATTTGAAAGAAACATGTCACATGACCGCTGATTATTTTTAAGTGGGATAACACTCTCCAGAGTGTGTGGTCATAACGGAATAATGCACTTCTCTCAGGTGGTTGCAGCACTCAGCTGTACCTTGTGCCTAACAACCATATGAGGCATGCATTATTCCCTTATAACCCCATATCCTGTCATGTGATATTCCTTATGAAACCCACTCTTATCATGCCTCACTGCTTAATTATGACATGATTGTATATGAGTTTGTATGAAAGCACTATATGAATGTCCAAGGACCTTTCTATAAAAAACGCTCTCCCCAAACTCATGTTGGCAATCCTGTGTCATTTTTTAAAATAAATTAATGGTGTGCAAATATTATAGCATAATCACATGCTGTTGTATGTTATTTATTTATTAGTGGGGGAGGGGTATAGGAGTATTTCTGTGTGGTAGTCAACAGATTAACTAACACGGTTTAATAGCCTTCCACAAAATGTGACCCTTGGTGGAGGCAGAGCTGCAGCTGGAGACTCCAAAGGTTGCTGAGCACAAGCCGATGCTATAAAGACTTATATATAATTTCTGAAATTACTCTATGAAATTCTTTTTAAACTGCTACTTTAGATCCTGCGGCCAGTGACACCCAGGTGTTTGGTTGCTGCTGCAGTTCCTGTTTCTTAATTTAGCTGATTGATCCAGCCATCCTTTGTCCTAACATTTTCCACAGTGTGCTGCTCAGGGCACATCCCAGAATCCAGCATGGTTGATGTTAGCCATAGGCTACAGTAGTGGAAGATTCAATTACTTTTACGATCTCCTTTAGCTTTTTAAAGGGAAACTGCATTGAATCTGCAAGTCATGTTTCCCAGTTGATGCAGTATTTTAAATACTGGCTCAAATTCTGTTATTTCTGTAGTGTTACAGGCTTTTTACTTATCCTACTGGTGATTCTACTTAAGATGCTGCTGGAAAGAACCATTCAGAACTGTATGATGTAGTTGATGTCCTTGTTCTGCTCTTCTGTTGTAGACACAATGCATCCATGTTCTACTACATAATTATGTGGCTGTGTGGGGCATAAACCACATCATGCAGTTCTGAAATGGTACTTGCCACCAGACTGTAAAGCAGAAATGTCCACTGAGACTACTAATAGGATAGTATAGGTGGAACACTAACAGAATTTGAACAAGTACTTAAAAAAACGGCTTATATTGGGAAAAATGACTTATAGGTTCAGCACAATTCTTTTTAAAGCTCCGATTCACTGGTTGCTGGCCCTGTTGTATTCCAAGAGTAAGTACAAGTCATACTATCTGTCTAAAAATAATCCAGCTATTTAAAAAAATCTTTTGAAGACCTTTTACTTTCATTGAAAGTAAATGTTTTTCTTTCATTTATTTATTTTTTTTTCAAAATGAAGCAGCATTTCTTTTTCTTTTCTATGTCAAAACATAGAGAATACTGGATGGTCCACTATGCCCAACCAGTGTGTCCTGCCTCAGAGGGGTTCTGATTCCCTCTGATCTCAAGAGCAAAGCTCGAGAGTTCTATGGGAATCAGAACCCCAAGGTGACAGAACACACTGATTGCGCATAAAGTTGCTCATCCTGTATTTTTTATAATGTATAGTATTATGTAAAATGTGCACATAGCCATTGGCTTTCAGAATGAAACTGACTTGTGCAGTCTCCAGCAGTTCCAGAATGCTGTTGTACCACAGAAGGGTACAATCACATTCCATGATCTTTTAACTGTGGTACAACAGCATTTTGAAATGGATGAAATCCTATACAGAACATAGGGAGTAATGTATGGATAACCATATACAACAAGGCTTTTTCCATCGTCGGGTTAAGATGACAGCATATGGACCTGAAGAGCAAAGCTCAAGAGGTCCATGCTGTTATCTCGGCTCCAAGATGGAAGCACGTGCTGAGTTAAGTGTGGTTGCCCATGTTTTATTTTATATAGTGTGTGGTTTTGTACACAGAAATCACAGAAGTGTTACCTCCCTAAAAAAAACAAAAAGGAAAGAAAAACTTGCCATGTCTTTATTCTGTTTTATGATTGAAATTTAATTTATTTATTTTTACGAAATAAAAGGTACAAATTTAGGCACTGGGTGGTTAGTAATGAGCTAGGTGCTGGGTGAATGAGGAATTTAAAATGTTATGACCTTTGCACTGTGCTGAACAACTGCTCGGAATGTGCACAACAGTTTAGAATGTGCACATATGTTTTGAATGTACACAACAGTTTAGAATGTGCACAACAGTTTAGAATGTGCACATATGTTTTGAATGTACACAACAGTTTAGAATGTGCACAACGAGGGTTTTGAGCAGGCTGATATTTGTGCAGAACAAAGGCCAGCCTTATACTATAATTCTCTACTATACACTGTGATTCTTTAGATGGAAAATTGTCGTGTAGGCATAAACCTTTTGAGAAAAGTTGTGTTTCTTTTAACTGCATTGTACTTCTGAAGTTCAGAAACATTATTGCATCTGTTGCTAGCTGCTACCAGTATTTTTATTTCTTTTAAGAGAATTGTATTTAGGTGAATTCTCACTGTAGTATGGGTCTGTCTGACATACAGTACCACACAAACTGTCAGCACTAACATAAATGGTAAATATACTAGAATTGGCAATGCTGAGTATGCAGCTCATTCAACCAAAACACTAACATGTAATGTAGCCAGTACCATTTGTTAAATGCCAATGGTTTGCTTATATAAAGTTGGGTTATAAGCCGTTCTGTTGAACCAAGTCCATCAGCACAAAAAAGCAGAAGGTTGCAGAAAGCTCAATTATTTTCATTTCTACTTATAGTGCACCCTCTATTATCCACCAACATTGGTGACCAACTTTTTTGCGGATAACACAGAGTGGTGGAAAACAGAGGTGTGTTATGTTTCGTTCAATTCTCATGTCTAGGGGGAGGCTGGGGAAAAAACCCATCTCCTGTATGGCAGACCCTGTTTACCTATTAAAATGTTATCACTGAAATGCTGAACTCTGGCACTAAAAATTTAGAAAAATGAAGGACACTATGTTAATAATGTGGGGTACATCATCGTACACATGAAGCACCTTTACACTACCGGATCAGCACCGGTGCCAGTGGTGCAAATCAGTTGCACCAGTACAGATCCGACAGTATAACGAGCTGCTGGAGCACTGCAAGCTGCTCTTTTCCCTGGTTTGTTAGGAACACAGAGCAGAGTGCACCAATGCAGGCATTTGGTTTTTTTGCAGGAAGCAGTTAAAAAGTCCTTCAAACAAGGGAAGAAGGGAGGGGCACAGTGGATGGGCTTCTTCACAAGGGGAAGCAAACACACTGTGAAACTGCAAAGACTTGCTATTCAGAATAGTAATCCAGTAACATACAGCAATTAAACTTCAGCAGGGACTCCAGGTCCATCATGTCTGCCCCCTGCTTCATAAGCAAGAATAAGATGTTTGCTGTGCAAACTTGTACCAATATCTAGGGAGTCCCTATCCACTCGGTAGCCAGTGCATCCTTTGGTAATGAGAAATTTGTCCAGGTTTACCTTAAAGGCCTGTCCTGTCTTCATGTTCACTGTCAGGTTGTTCCATAGGTTCACCACCCCCTTGAGAAAATGTGCCTCCCAATGATACCCCTAAATTTGTCACTCCTGACATTAGGGTGGTTCTTTCAGACCTGCTGCAGGACACCAGCTCAAACACCTCCAGCTGTTTAATCTTGTTAATACGTTTGAGTATGAGAAAGACTAAAACATCCTCTCTCAGCCTCCTTTTTTCCAGAGTCAACATGTAAAGGATCTCCACCTCTCATCATAGCTTTTGCAGCACGTGCCATGTATCATTTTGGTAGCACTGTGATACACCCTCTCAACTGCCTCAGAGCTCTTTTTGTACTGAGGAGACCAAAACTGTGCTCAGTGCTCCAGGTGGGGCTTGATCAGGGCAATGCTTCCAAACCAGACTCTAAGCTACTGTAGCTGACACTTGCCAACTCTTAATTTTTCACATTTCCATTTTTTCCTTCTTTCCTCTCCCACTTAGGTTCACAGTTAAGGTGGACAAAAGTAGGTACATAGCCTTTCGAGTTTGCCCATTGCTATCACAGCTGTTGTATCATGTATATGTAACCCCCCTGTTTCCCGGGGTTACTAGAATCCCAGTAAGACCTAGTGGTAGGCAGGGAAGGCAGCTTGTGAAACTCCAGTTAAATGGCTTTCACACTGTCTCACTCCGTTCTCAGTCTCAGCTGAGACTGAGGGATGACATCACCATAGAACTCCCACATCTGCATGAGCCACACTGGAATGCTGTAGTTGGAAGTTAGGATAGAATGTTGGGAATTTTTGAACAGACTCTGTGTGCAGTCTTGGAGAGAGGAGCAGCACAGCAGTCTGTATGCAGGCTCTCAGAGCCTTAAGCTCTGTTTTAGAGCTACTGTAAGGGAGGTGTGTGTTTCCACTGAAAGAGGAACACAGTAAGCTGATTGTGAAGTGGTGGAGACTGCTGTTACTGGTCCATGCGCCCCATCCCTGAGGGGATGGGGTGGAAAAGTTTGCCTGTCTTCCAGGAGCAACCCTCCTGGTTCCGGCTAAGGAAGAAGCTGCCTTATTTCAAGTTGTGGTGTGGCACCAGAAGCTGTGGGAGAGAAATTCCTGTGAGAAATCGCCTGTGGGGCACCTGCAACCAAAGGGTGAGTTTGCTCTGACATAGGGCCTATGTTTTCACCTGAACTGTTGGAACGTGGGGATTGGACTACTTAATTTGTAGGAGGTCTAGTGTAATAGACATTGCCGGTTAATTCAAGTAGAGTTCAAGTCCAAGCACAAAAGTAAATAAAGTAGAATTGGACTGCTTAATCAGTGGGAGGCCTAGAGCAATGGGCTAAGCCAAGTAAAAGTATGTTCAAGTCCAGCACAATGGGAAAGCAAGACAAGTAGAGGAAATGTGACATACATTTAGCCTTAATCTACATTGCCAAGCATTACAGAATGAGATGTTTAATGTCCAGAGAAATGACAGGGTGTGAATTGTGGAAGCGAGAGGTGGGAGACCCTCCCATCAGTAGTAACCAAATTCACCTCTACAGATTTGCTCTGTGGCACCTTTATTTTCTCTCAGGTACTTGGCCAGTGCCTAAGGAAAGTACCCAGACATGGGATTAAAAGGAGAACTCCCTGATAGAGCTGAGATGCTCTTAGGTTGTTTAGAAAGCCACCAGAAAAGGTTTCCATGACATATGGAAGGTGTCCGAGAGGCCGGCAGGGGAGCCAAGCCTGGGAATCCCAGATAGTGTACAAGTTCGGGCTGTGTACCTGGTGGGTTCAGAGCCTGAGGGCTGAAATGTTGAAAAAGTGTTCTTGATTCTTTTTATCTGCATTACCAGAAGTGTAGCCCAGTGGGGGTCCGTCTATGCTTTGTTTGTTCTCTTTGAATATGAATAAAGCCACACTTTAGAATCCCATTCCTGGTATTGCACATTACAGTTATTGCTTCCTGTGTTCGGAATTACTTGGATGCCCCTGTGCAGAGTAACCAAACCTAGCCCTTGTGCCGAGTAAACTATTCCTCCCCGAACCCAGTCCCCACCTGGTACTTGTCAGATTCAAACAGCATACCACCTGTTGTTTGCAAAAAGGCAAGGGGGTGGGGGTTACAAAATGGAGGCACCGCTTTGGATTTGAAATTTAGGGAGGAAAGGTGCTCAGGTAAAGGGCTAGCATTTTGGTTATCTGGCAGTGGGTAGCCCAAAAAGCTGAAGCAAGGTTAAGTAATGTGTCGCTGTGTGCTGTTGTCCATGTGCTGCTGTTAAATGCCAACTGTTTACCAAGGAGCAATAAAGCTTGAGAGAGTATGCCCTTGCCCTGCATCAAAAATTACAGCATTTTGCCAGCTTTTAAAAAAACTGTGTGACAAAGAAAAGTGTGGAAGACTAGGGGTAGCAACAGGAAAATTGTGCCCTGGACATTGGAAATGCCTTCTAGTGAATGGAGAGACTTGCTATGTTAATGGCCATG
The DNA here is from genome assembly GCA_016271365.2 of Neoceratodus forsteri. Classification (NCBI taxonomy): domain Eukaryota; kingdom Metazoa; phylum Chordata; order Ceratodontiformes; family Ceratodontidae; genus Neoceratodus; species Neoceratodus forsteri. Next base: position 133,315,563 of record JADMNL010000025.1, read on the forward strand.
ACAAATGGTTGAAATGGGCTCCTGCCGTGGAGTCAGTTTGGAAAAAAAAAAAAAAAGTGGTTTTGCAGTTTAAATTTGCCTGCTCGATGATTGCCGTGAGGAGAAGAGCACTCGCGAGGGAAAGAGGCTCATTTGCATGGTATCGTGTGATTGGTGAGACTGCAATCAGTCCCGCTCCCAAGCCAGCTTTACAGCGACTGCCCAGCATTCGAGAGGGATGGTGAGTGGAGTGCGTGTACTGGCTTATCGGAGTAGCGTCGCGGTAACTGAAAGCATTGTAAAAGTTAAAAAAATGACTTTTCTGTCTAAATTCGGGCTCAACCCACATCTCGATCGACTGGACTGTGAGTGTGGTGTTCAGAGGGATGATCGGCAGGACTGCCAACCCGCTTCTGTCCAGAGGCCTCCAAGACTGGCTGCAGGCCGTTTTCCATCGCAGCAAATGGCTACTGATAACAGTGAGCACCAACAGAAATAATTGCTCAAACCAGTGATTTTTGCCAAAAGCCAGCTGAATCTGTGTGCAGCATTGTAACTGCATTACAATCAAAGACTGTGTTAAGTTTTTACCAGCAAAAGCAAGCCTGTTAAACCATCGACTGTGAGCATAGTTATGGGTTCAGCATCAGAGTAAAGTTTCAAAGCCATGAGAGAGACTGTGAGTTGTATCAAGATATGCAGCAAGAGTTACAGGCAATCCTGTGCTTGAATTATAGAGGCTTTAAGGGACTGTGAGCTAAAGCAATGTTTTCAGCAAGTGAAAAGTCCGTGGTAAATCATATAAATGTGCTAGGAAAAGAACAGTGTAATTTTGTGCAATTTTGAGCAAAGTTATCAGTAGAGTGTGTAAATTGGATGCGCAGTGGCTTGATCCAATTTGAGAATGTTGATGCACAGGAGTGCTGCCGCCGCCATTACTGGGTGGGGTGGTAATGTAAACACAGCAGCACAGGAGCCATTTTAAAAGTAAATGAAAGTGTTAAGTGATGTGGGACTTTCGATAACAGCGAGCATTTGTTTGTCTTTCTCTGCAGTCATGGCCTCAGGACCAGCCCGCTACCTGGATCATGCCCGAGCTGTGGTAGCAGCAAAAGTAAACATGTTAAGGGACATTGAGAAGTGTTTCTTTGGAGGACAACTGCCTTCTCATGTGGTGATTCCTGGATACCCAGTGCAAGTGTGCTTAATATGCTTAAATGCTGGAAGGGACGTCTTCATGGTACCTCACTGTTCGAGGTGCTTAGAGAAATACGGCTTGTTTAAAGTGCCCAAGATTCGTTTGGCTCCCACATGGACAAAAGTTCAAGAATCTGCAGTTGGCAGCACACAGCACCAGGTGGAGCCTGTTGGAAAAGACCCCTCGGGGGAGTGTGGCACAAACCTAGAGGGTGCAGATTTACAGACAGAACAATATGCTGATGCTTCAGATTCTGGATCACAGAGAGACAATTCAGGCAGAGCATCAGTAGACCCTTGGAGAGGGGGCCTACCCCAAGTCTCATAGGAGAAGCCGAGATAAGGGAGGCATTTGAATGGGAGGTATCGACCTCCGCGCCCAGCAAAGAGTGGATAGTCTCAGAAGTGGGGACGACTGCTCAATCCTGGGCACATATACTCAGTGAGGAAGAAGAAGAGGGGGAACCTATGTGGCCTTGTGAAAAAGGAACTGGTACACAGCCACAAGCTCTTGCCTCAGAGGAATGCATGGAAGAGAGTGGTGATGCCACTGCCCTGGCTGTGCAAGAAGAAGAAGCCAGGGATCCATTTTTTGTCTCGTTGAGAATGCATAGCTGGCAGAACCAGGACTGGCTGCCCCCAAGCCAGGCCAGTGGTCTCAGGTTGACCAAAGCTAATAAAGGGAAGAGACTGGTTCGTAGGAAGGTGAATGAAATCTATGGGATGTCCTTTCCTACCTTTCCTCAGGGAGTCTGGGAGGAGATTGAGAACAGCAGGAAATCCTGGATTTGGGCTGAAGCAATGAAATGTGTGCATCCTGGTGCAAACAAGTATGTCAGGAACAGAATGTTTCACAAAAAATATAGCCAGCGGAAAAGAGGCAGAACACTGTTAATGGACTCTGTTCGAATAGTGGATGGAGAGGGACGTGAAACCTCTCACAGTGTGAATTATGTGTGCCCAGATGGGGTAATAATTCAAGCTCCTGATCTGTTGTGCTATTAGCCTCAATGCAAAGACCTCTTGCAAATGTGCCCATGCCTACCAACTGGAAAGCAGAGTAGTGGTAGCCAGTGCTGCCACTCCAGCCATTGCAGCACCTTTGTTGTTCCGCCAGTATGGACGTCCAGGACTCAGGTGCCCCACATTCATCAGTTCTACAGTGTACTGACTTTCCAAAATCCATCGACTGGCCCACCAGATGACTCAGATCCAGAGAGGACACCAGCCCAGTTGTATCCTGATTCATCGCCTGGTAACCGGATGATGTCAGACCAGCTGTTTTCCTTTTTGTTCCTGTTCCAAGGTTCCATCTCCAGAGATGAAATCAACCCAGCAGTTTCCAGATGTGCCCTCCTGTCATTTCTGGAAGATGTCTGCCCAGCTGTATCAGAAGAGTGCTGCCAGGGAGAATCTTCGGCCGAGGACCAGGTCGGTGTTTTGTTCATTCTGCAAGGGACTGGTAAGTCCAAACTTTTCTATTCTTATGACATTGCAGTACACACCCTACACTAGCAGACTCTAGATGTGTGAACTGTCCTCAAAGACTTTCCCCTTCGGGACTTTGGCCTGCTAGAACTGTGCTTCACTGGGCTCCGGCCCAGGAGAGACTCTTTAATGGACTAGCCTGCAGGCACTGTGGTCACTAGATGGGACTTTTAGGGCACTCCATCCCCCAAATGTGTATTGTAAATAATATCATTTTTTTCTACTGTTTTCTAATGTTTATACTGTTTTTCTACCTTTTCTAAAAAAAAAAATCTTTTTGGGATTCTCCAGTGTTTTGATGGTATGGGTTCAGATAGACTGTGTATGCAGATTAGGAGTGTGTGTTGTCTTTTTTTTTTCTTGCAGGTGTTCCTGAAGAAGATAGAAGAGAAGACAAGAAGAGGAGGAGGTACTCATCGAGTTCCTCACTAGTACTTTAGTGTGTAGTATTTAAAGTACTGTTGTTGTTGTTGTTACTGCATAGTAACCCTTTTCTTCGACAGGTATGGTTGTGGGGGAGTTAAGGAGTAATGTAATGGTATGGTATTAGCTCCTGATGTGTGGTTGCATGGTGCCCAAGGTCAGGGAGGTCCCCTCTTTGTTTGTTTGTTTTGGGGTTTTAGTTAAAGGCAGCTAGGTTTTCCCTAGAGGGCTAGGGGGGATAGACAGGCTGTGGCCCTGATCTGCAGTAGGGGTTCCAGTGCTGATCTATTAGTGATATGCTCTGGGCAGTTCTACCAAACCCACTAGGTACCCATAGTCAGCGGGTAGAGTAGAGGCTGATGCATCAGCCAATGGCCTCTAGGCCCTTAGTGTTGTCTGCCTGTGCTGGCACAAGGTAGGGGAGAAGGTAGCGCTACCTCTCCATAGTCAACACATGGGGCAAGATGGCCTAAGCCAGGTAAATAATGACTGTGGGCAGTCATTTTCCTGGCCCAGGGTGAGTGTAACCCCCCTGTTTCCCGGGGTTACTAGAATCCCAGTAAGACCTAGTGGTAGGCAGGGAAGGCAGCATGTGAAACTCCAGTTAAATGGATTTCACACTGTCTCACTCTGTTCTCAGTCTCAGCTGAGACTGAGGGATGACATCACCATAGAACTCTTGCAGCTACATGAACCACACTGGAGTGCTGCAGTTGGAAGTTAGGATAGAATGTTGGGGATTTTTGAGCAGTCTGTATGTAGTCTTGGAGAGAGGAGCAGCACAGCAGTCTGTGTGCAGGCTCTCAGAGCCTTAAGCTCTGTTTTAGAGCTACTGTGAGGGAGGTGTGTGTTTCCACTGAAAGAAGAACACAGTAAGCTGATTGTGAAGTGGTGGAGACCACTGTTACTGGTCCATGTGCCCCATCCCTGAGGAGATGGGGGTAGAAAGGTTTGCCTGTCTTCCAGGAGCAATCCTCCTGGTTCCGGCTAAGAAAGAAGCCACCTTATTTCAAGTTGTGGTGTGGCACCAGAAGCTGTGGGAGAGAAATTCCTGTGAGAAATCGCCTGTGGGGCACCTGCAACCAAAGGGTGAGTTTGTTCTGACATAGGGTCTATGTTTTCACCTGAACTGTTGGGACGTGGGGATTGGACTACTTAATTTGTAAGAGGTCTAGTGTAATAGACATTGCCGGTTAATTCAAGTAGGTTCAAGTCCAGCACAAAGAGTAAAGTAAAGTGGAGATTGGACTGCTTAATCAGTGGGAGGCCTAGAGCAATGGGCTAAGCCAAGTAAAAGTATGTTCAAGTCCAGCACAATGGGAAAGCAAGACAAGTAGAGGAAATGTGACATACATTTAGCCTTAATCTACATTGCCAAGCGTTACAGAATGAGATGTTTAATGTCCAGAGAAATGACAGGGTATGAATTGTGGAAGCAAGAGGTGGGAGACCCCCATCAGTAGTAACCAAATTCACCTCTACAGATTTGCTCTGTGGCACCTTTACTTTCTCTCAGGTACCCAGACGTGGGATTAAAAGGAGAACTCCCTGATAGAGTTGAGATGCTCTTAGGTGGTTTAGAGAGCCACCAGAAAAGGTTTCCATGACATATGGAAGGTGTCTGAGTGGCCGGCAAGGGAGCCAAGCCTGAGAATCTCAGATAATGTACAAGTTTGGGCTGTGTACCCAAAGCAGCGTGCAAGTCTGGGCTGTGTGCCTGGTGGGTTCAGAGCCTGAGGGCTGAAGTGTTGAAAAAGTGTTCTTGATTCTTTTTATCTGCATTACCAGAAGTGTAGCCCCGTTGGGGTCCATCTATGCTTTGTTTGTTCTGTTTGGATGTGAATAAAGCCACACTTCAGAATTCCATTCCTGGTATTAGACATTACAGTTATTGCTTCCTGTGTTTGGAATTACTTGGGTGCCCCTGTGCAGAGTAGCCAAACCTAGCCCTTGTGCTGAGTAACCTATTCCTCCCCGAACCTAGTCCCCACCTGGTATTGCTGTCAGATTCAAACAGCATACCACCTGTCATTTGCAAAAAGGCAGGGGGTGGAGGTTACATACTGTATATATTACCCATATACCTATCCATACTTTTCTTGAATATTGCTAGATTCTTACTTTCAACCATATCACTGGTTAGTGAATTCCATGTTTCCACCACTCTTTGTATAAGCCAGTGTTTCCTTCTTTCAATCCTAAACAACTCTCCCTTCAACTCGTATCTGTGTCCTCTTAAATTCATACTCACCAATTTTGGACATAAGGAGAAACACTTCTGTAATTCACTATCCCTTGAAGCTTTATAGACCAAAAGCAGGTTCTCTCTCTCTCTCTCTTTCTCTCTCTCTTCTCTCTCTCTCTCTCTCTCTTCTCTCTTCTCTCTTCTCTCTTCTCTCCGGTGAATACAGATCAAGCATCCTTAATCTAGTGCTGTAATCGTTCCCCCATAAGATCCAAATAATTCTTGTCACCCTGCATTGCACTGCCTCAATTCTAGCCACATCAGTTCGGTATTGTGGGCTACACAGCTGAACACAATACTCCAAGTAAGGCATGACAAGGGATCTGCACAATGGCGTAACCACTGCCCTCTCCCTGCTGACAAAATTTCTCCTTATGCAAACCAATATTCTGTTATCTTCATTTATTGCACTTTCACAATGTGATGTATTTTTAAATGAATCTGTAACTAGAATACCCAACTCTTTCTCACACGTGATTGTCCTAAACCTTATGCCAGTTAGGTACTGTAGTAGTCAGTTTCAGAGTTGCTCTTTCCGAGGTGCATTACTACTATACACTTTTCTGGGTTGAAATTCAGTTTGGCATTAAACATCCATACACTCAGCAAATGCAACTCTTTTTGCATTATTTATTCTAGTGTATGCACTACATTGCCTAGATTGGTGTCATCAGCAATGTTTGCCATCCAAACACAATTACAATACCTCATATCACTCACAAAGACATTAAAGAGCATGTGTCCCAACACTGACTTCTCTCCAGCTTCAGAAGTTCTTCTTGCCATCCAGGACACAATGATGTGCGAAATGTTTGAGATTGGAAACCATAAGGGCCAGTGAATGTATTGAATTCTTTGAAAAGGATATAAAGGCAAAGAGGGATATGTATATTGTTTTAACCACAGTTACGTAAGACATTACAAGAGATCCTCAATATGATTTAATTGTAATAACTGTCTTCTAGTAATAGTACTCAGGGAGGGGGCTCAGTCTATTAAATAATATCTAATTGAATGTTTTTCAGGCTGGTTACTGCCTTGTAACTGTGCCACACTGAATGCAATATGGAGATCCCCACCTTTGGACTTTCTCCTTATTTGTTGCAGTTTGTGCTGGTTTCTTAAACAGCTGCTGGCGCCTCAAAGAAAACTTTGAAAAATAAAGTAATTGGGTACAATTTTGCTTGTATTCCATATACATTCTATAGTACTCTCCTCTCCATTATTTATTACTGGTGAAACTTGCATGAATACAAATAGAATAATAGATAGGTTAGTGTGCATTACAAGGGAGTAATTCCATTCAGAGGTTCCCATGTCTCCAGAACCTTAAGATGGAATTACCCTCATGTGATGCACACTAACCTATTTGTTATTTTTTTTAAATATATGGATCCAATCTTTTTTTCATTTTTTTGTCATTTTGTATGGGTGGTTGGCCGCTGCAGTAAAGGAGTCTCTCAGTCAAACAAATCAAGGAAATGTCAAGGATGCATTACACTCTCACTAAACGAGAGATGGCCACCATGTTTTTGAAAGTGTTCTACCTGCCCATAGAGAGAAAGCTTTCAACCATGAGCCGTGTTGGTAGCGTAGCCTGGTGTAGGAGACTCCTGTGCTTGTGCTCTTTGGTTTTAGTGATAAAGATATCATTCAGAACTCTGAACGATAGTATTATGGGCTCTGAACGATTCTATTATCAGTCTGAATCAATGGTATTATCAATTTTTCGGCAGTGATATTACTATAATTTTTTTATATGCTTTAGGAACCAATTATTTCACGTATCCATATATTAAATGATCTTTATCCCTTAGAGTTCATCTACCAGTGTAGTTTAGTCCCTATGTCAAGTTATAATCCTCTGTTGTGATATCACAATCTGTTGCCATAGGAGTAACTGTGATGTCACAAGCAGTGCGTTATGACCTCAGGTAGGGAGAAAGCAACAGAAATAGATGTACTCATAATGAGCAAATATCCTGTTTTCATACAGATTACCTCAGTAAAAGGAAAGCAGAACTAATGTGAAATATGCGTTGAACTGTGACTAAATATTATTTTCTGTTAAAGTTCTCTAGAAGGTGTCAGCTGCTCATTCAAATGGGTACTTAAACTTACGAACCTTACCTCTACACTAATAGCGGCCTCCTGGGTGCAAGTTGCCAGGTATCCCGGACAATAATGAACAAGTTGTATTTTAGTTAAGTTTGCTCAAGTAATTCTACAACTTACATCAAGTTTTATTTATAGTAGATCTCTATACGGTATACTAGACTTTCTAAGTTCTTACTCATGACGTACCACAATGTATGTTCTAAGTTGCTGTTTAGCTTTGCAATATAGCCTGACAATAGTTATAAGCTGATTTCTCCTAGGCTCTAAGTTAGTTTTGATGTTGACTCATGCTACTTCTTAGGAATAATGGAGGCAGTGGGACCATATGAGTAGGGATGTAAGTTTGTCATGGCAATCATACACGTCATTGATTCCATAATGTTTGATCTTTATTCAGGACTTCCATGACTTTCACTAGTGTCATCAGAATGTAGCAATGATGACAGTGCAACAACATTTACTACTGTTTACTAATGATTTCATGAACAAACAATGAGTCATTAAAACCTCATCCATGACAAACTTACATCCCTACATATGAGAAACACGACATAAATGTAAACTTTCGGTTTTAATTCACCCCTGACATCGCTCTGAGTTGTGTGCCTTCAGTATGTTCTATGGTTTATTAACATTAGACTGTTATTTTCCCCATGTTATAGTGATAGGGAAGGGGACGTCACCATCCTTGGTAAGAGACTACAGTATCTATGGGCTGTAATATTTATTTATGTACGTACGTACACACGTATGTCAAATGTTTTACCAGGAAAGTCAAACTGAGCTGGTATCAGCTGATTTCCAGATGCATTCTGTGGGGAGGGGAAGAACAGAGAACAAATCAGATATGAAGTACAATGTACAAAGAAAATACAATAATATGGAAATAAATATAACAAAATAAATAAATTACTAGAAATGCTTCAGGAATAAAGTTACCATACAGTAAATTGCCATACAGTAAATTGTGGAACAAGCAAAAGAATATTAAACAGTGAGGAACAAAACAATAATATAGGGAGGCAGCATTGTGTAGTGGTTAAGAGCACTGAGCTGCAAACCTGGAAAACTGGGTGTGATTCCCAAAGCTGCCACTTGCATATTGTGTGACCATGAGCAAGTCACTTAACTTCCCTGTGCTCCCAGGTCACTCCTGGAAACACGCCTCAGCTTGGTATCTCTTTCCTGGCCAAAAATGTAAAAAATAAATAAATAAAATGTATGAGGAGCAGGGAGTAGTTACTGATGATTGGAGGAGAGGGGCTGTGCTAGTGTCAGCGTTGGGTGCTGACAGACATCTACCACAATGTCAGAAGCAACTGCAGCAGTGATTAGAGAAATCACAGAGGAGAGATTTCAGAGGGAGAAGGGAAGGATCCCCAGAGTTTGGGGAAGTGAAACATGAAGGCAGCTTGGTCAGTCATAAATTTCATTTGTGGGAGAGCAAGAGAGCAAAAGCAAGCATTATGGAGGGAGTGAGAGGTAGAAGGGAGGAAGAGAGGAGAGAAGCAAGGTATAGGTTAGGGATCCAGACCAAAATTTGGAGGTAAAGGAGGCACAGTGGTCAGGTGCCTGGCATCAAGAGAGGGAAGGGGGAGGGAGAGGGAGGTATACAAAGAACAGTGGTGAGTACACAGGTGTTTGTCAAGGGCAACTAGACAGAAGGACTGGAAAGAAGGGGTCCAGTCTAGCTAAAGTGGACTTTGGAGCAGCACTGTAAACAATGTCAGTAGTCTAAACTTGGGAGAATAATCTTAGAGAGGATTTTTCTGCATAAAGGAAACAAAATGCTTCTCATATTCCTGTAATGTGCTTCAGATCTGGGGTGGAGCTTCCTATGGATTGCATCCACATGAACAGTGGTGATCCAGCTAGACCCCGAGGTACGTAAAGGAGAAGACATCTTCAATCACTGCACCATCAAGGAAATGAAAGACAGCAAAAGGGGAGACTCTAGCAATCCTCTGCTTGGTGCCAAAAGCCATACTGATTATTTTCTTTGTATTGTGGGATAACCGATGTTCTCAGAACCAGTGCTGGAGCCGGCTCGCCAGCACAGTAGTAGTGCTGCCACTTGTGACAGTGACTACCCGAGTTCAGAAGCGATCCCAGGTGTTGGAGGGTCAGCAGAGGGGAGGAAGATTGAGCATCCTACGGATTTCTCTCGTCCTCTGGGGGGGTGGGAAGAACAATTCCTGCCACTTGACTGACCTCTGGCAACAGGCTGTGGTCCAATAGCTGGAGCTTGTACTAGTCAGGAGGCATGGCAGACATCGGCATGTGCACCTCCACATCATTGCACACCATGCCACCCAGAAAAATAAGGAAAATGCCAGACTGTGCAGGCTGCCAGCTACCTTGCACTGTAGGTCCCGCACCATTGACCTGTGGTACCCCTGGACACCAAGCTTAAGGTCTGACAGGGAAATGGGGGCCCCCCTCACTAAGCCCCCGCCCTGCATGATAAGCCAGAGAGGGGCACCGGGGAAGTAAGTCCCAGGGGAAAATGGATGTTGGAGCTGGGTGTGGGGTTGCACCAATGGGGGCTGGTCCGGGGTGGGGGGAAAAAAGCATAGCAGGGTGCCTGTCTGTGACACCGATGACCTGGGTTCGGGAAAAGACCCAGAACATCAGAGGGCTGACTGGGGGAGACATACTGAGTGTCCTAGGGACTGATCACCTTCTCTGGGAGGGAGGGAGGTGGGTAGAATGTCTGGCACAATGTGGACCCCTGGCGGAGGCTAGGGGTACCTCTGTGCCAGTGCCATCACTTGCGGGGGCGGTGTGGATGTTGGACATCATTGCATGTCCCCGCCCCCAGGGGAATAAGCACTACAAAATAGTGGTCACCATTAATAATGCCCACTTGGCCAGCACCAACAGCATGCCACGGCGCTTCTGAGTCCCGCCTTATCCCATCGCCCGCTATCACCAGCTGATCCCTGGCCCCATCTTGGGTGGAAAGCCAAGAAGGCAATTCCAGTGGGCATATCTGCTAGCACCCTTGTTCTGTCATCGTGAGGATCGAGTTGGTGCCATGGGCCCACCCTGGGGGGCAACCCAGGGGGTACCGAGATAAGAAGATAGTCCCAGGGGGATGCAATGTAGGGTGCCATGGGTTAAGCAGGGACTGAGGCACAGGTGGCTCACTCCAAAAAAATAAGAAAAATGGAGAAAAGAATTGAGGACAGACACTTGGAGAACACCTGAGCTGACAGGGAGTTTGGGGGATAGTCTCCAATACAGACAGCTTGCGACTTCTCGTCAAGGTAGGAGTGGAACCACTCAACTGAGGAGGCAGAGAGTTCTGTTGCCTTAAGGTTGTCCAGGAGAATGGAGTGGGCAAAAGTTTCAAAAGCTTTGGCCATCTTGATAAAGATGGGGGAGATGACAAGGCCCTGATCCATGCCAGAGAGAACAGTATCAGTGAGCCGGAGGAGAGGTGAATGTGTAGTGGGACTTTCTAAAGCAGACTGGAAAGAAGTGAAGAAGGAGGTTGTGTTTATAAAAATGGGAACATTTGGAGAGAACAAGGTATTCCTGGGGTTTAGCCAGTGTGGGGTAAGGAGACATAAGACAGAAGTTACATGAGAAAGAAAGGCCACCACCGTTAGGAAGGGGATTGACAATAGCCAACTTCCAAGAGTTAGAGACACGGGATAAGGAGAAAGAGAGGTTGAGGAGGGAGGTGATGGGGAGGGGCAATTGCATGAGCAGAGAGATACAGGAGTCTGGGGTCAAGACCATCATGGCTTCCACCCATACATAGGTTTAGAGCCAAGAGGGCCTTAAAAGCAGCAGCAGAGGAAGTGGGTGACAATGCAAAACTTGAGGAGGGGGACAGTAGGATGGATAGAGGAGGAGAGCGAGGGGGCAGAGAAGAAGAGAGAGGGAGAGGAGAGGAGGAGCAAGAGAGGAGGGAGTGGGCATGGGAGTGAAAAGAGAACTGCATGATGAGGCAGCTGCATTGGGGTCAGAGATAGGAGTATCACCCATCTTGAGAACAGGAAGAGGGGACTGGGTCAGAGGGGAGAAAATGGCATGAGTTACTTTCTAGAACATAGAGGGGTGCTTAAGGTTGTTCTGGAGTGTGGATGTGAAGTGTTCAGACTTCACAAGCCTAGTAGCTCTATTATAGGCATTACGAACGGTTTGGTAATTTGTAAGGTCAGAAGTGGAGCCAGAGGACTTGTAGGTCCTCCAGGCAAGATCACGCACATGGTGACAAGCTTGCAACTCAGCTGAGATCCATGGGATGTGAGATCTTCAAACCCTGGTTCTTCTAAGGGGGGGAAGGGTGATGATCCAAAAGAAACATGAATTTGGAGGTGAATAATTTTAGGGCATCGTCAGCATTGCCAGCTGTAGAAACAAGATCAGTCAATGGCTACCAGATCAGCATGAAGGGGAACAAGTCCAGTGATCAGAAAGATTGGATCTGAATGAATTTGGGGGGAGCTTTGGGACAATGAATCTCACACACAGTAGACCATATGGTGGTCACTGAGGGCGTCGGGTAGGGTGCTAGCATCCACAATACAAAGGAGATGGGAGGAGAGGACCCAGTCCAAGAGAGAGTGATTTAGAGATCTGAAATTATATTGAGTGGGGACAGAGATGAGTTGAGTAAAAGGAGGGAGTTAATGTTAAGGCAGAATTTATGAAGAGAGGGGCAGAGCCCATTTAAATTGAAATCACCTGGTATGAGTAACTTTCCAGAGGAGGTCTGGGAGGAGATGGTGGTGAGTAACTCAAATACTGAAGGTGCGGACATACCTGGACAGCAGTAGACACAGGTAATAAATATGGGGGACAGAGCAGGGGAGAGAGAGTTTGAGAAGAAGCATCTCATAGGCAGAGGGGACAGAGGCAGAGGACACAGGATCAGACTGGATGTTTGAGGAGAGGTAGATGGCTACATCACCACCCTTCTTTGCATGATCCTGATGAACAATTACTTTGTTAACCTTCTGTGGTACTTGTTTGTAAATATATTTCTTGCAAACTCAATAAATAAAAAAAAAAAGATTTTTTAAAATCCTGAATAAGGGTGTCAGCATATAATGTGAGACATTTCCATTTCTCTGAAACAAGTGTGTTTTAAATCTGATTAAACTGTAACCCTATCCTGGGGGGTAAACCAAGAAGGAACACAGCGATGTGGTAAGTTCTGAAAAAGATGGGTGACGGGGCTGGGCAAAGTGGCAGGATCAATGGTAGGCCTTACTATAATTGCTGCTTGAATCTGTTTGACTGTATGCCAAATATTAGCTTTTGCCATTTACAAGTTGTTGTTTACTTCTTGCCACCACTTGGCTTCCCCTTGATCCCTGTTCTCTTCTCCCCTCACCTCTCAGCCTTCCTTCACTCAACTCCCTGCTCCTCTCTTCCCCCGACCACATCTCCTGCTCTCCTTTTCCCCTCCCCTCTGCCTCCCCTTCCTTTCTCTGCTTGCTTTCGCCTTTACCTCCTCCTGAGTGACCCCTGCCCGTTAACGTCCCACCCTCCCAGCTGAGCATTGTTCCCTATTACCTCCACTTGCCGTAAACTTACCTCCTCCTGCAACCTCTTCTTCCCTGCCCTGCCGTCTTTCGGTTCCACTGGCTCGGCTTGGCGTTGTTACCTTTTCGCTACTGCCGTAACTCTTTTGCTTCTCTCCTCCTCTTACCGCATCATCACCCTTGCCCTCCGTCTGCTCAGTTCCACCATGCCAGCCGCATTCTGCTACCTTTTGCCTGTTGTTGCCGTCTTTGCAGCAACCCCTGTCACCCTTTCTCCGCTTGCCGTCTTCGGCTCCACCGACTAGGCCGCAGGTTGGAACCTTATGTCGCCGCTGCCGTATTGCGGCTTCTTTTAACCCTCACTTCCTCCCTCCCTCTGCTGCCATCCTCCTCTACTCCCTCCTACCTCCCTATTCCTGCCACCGCCTCTCTGTCCTTATATTCTTAGCCATTTCTTTAGCCCCCCGTTTGGCCCCTTGCCCTCTATCCTTCCTCTATCCTTTCCTCACCTCCACCTTCCCCGTTGTCATTTTCCATCTTGTTTCTGACTTACCCCTACACCTATCCTCTCCCTTTCCTAGGTCCTTCAATGCACTTTATGTATGCGCTCAATGGAAAATGTCCTTGAAATGTATTTTGCCTTGTATTTTCCTTTGTCATGCATTGTATCCTGCCATATGTATCTTCCTGTATTTCTGTGCATCATGTATTTTCGTTATCCTTACTGTTTTGTTATGTTCTGTAATTTTACCTCCCGGGTCGTGCCTGAAAACAGTCACTTGCTGGCTAGTGCACTTACCCGGTTAACAAAAACTAAATAAATAAATAAATAAATAAAAGGTTTCAGGGGAAAAAAGCATACTAAATACAAATCAATCAATCTGATTAGACTGAGGCCGCCCTGATGAAGTGACAAGTGATGTCATGAAATGCCGGCATGGAGGGAAGGTCGTCAAAGTCATTGTCTATATGACTCAGGGCCTCCCTTACTTGGCCTTAGTTAGTAATTGAATCCTGACGGAATCTGCAAGAAATTCTTAAACCTATCTCTGGTGAGTGGCTTACTGTATTTATTGCACTGGTGAGTGGCTTACTGTATTCATTGCACTGGTGAGTGGATTCTATCCTGAGTGTGAAACAGACCCCTCCCAGATTTTGTTTTCCATTGACAAGTAGAGGACTATCCTGGCTCTTAGCATCGTACCAATATAAATGTTAGGTACAGCTCTGGCAAATGCCTAATAATCAGAATTCCCCTATTTTAATAACCATATACCACAACTATAATGTAAAAATACCATGATTCAAATGAGTGCTAACAATAATATGAACTCAGCTGTTTGGTCTCAGAAAGTTTAAGAATCTGGAAATAGTCTTACTAAATATGTGTTCATACACTGTTATAGCTTTCTGGAAGGGAAAGGATGAAGTTGAAATAAAAATCTATTTTGTTTGTAAAAATGTTAAAACACCATGCACGCATAGGCCTGGATATTCAAAAGGGATGTGCCATGCGCAACCCACCAGTGCGCCCCGGTGCAATATTCAAAGGGGCAAGTTGTGATGCGCAACTCCTGATGCACCGGAGAGTATTGGTAATGTATGCGGCACAAGTGCAGGGGGCGTGCCCATGCATATACAGCACATCCCGATATTCAGCCCGGGATGTGCGGTGCATTTGCTGGCACAACTCCACCTTGCACCACTCGGGGGGGGGGCAAAGATGTGCCTGGGAAAACCAGGAACAAGTTCTGGCCACCCACAGGCGAGCTGCCAGATTGCAGAGTGCAACACAGCAGAGGCCGGCATTGGGTGGCCACCCGCCCACCCGGAACACTGGCCACACGCTCCCTGCAGTGGGAGTAGTGTGCCCCCTGTCGTCCGATCGTGGGCATATGCAAAATATAATCCCTGGCGTTCCAGGAGAATGTCCTCCATTGCCCGTTCATGGGCATCAGTGCTAATAATCCCTGGTGGTCCAGGGGAAAGCCCTCCTGCACCCGATCGCGGGCATAAGTAAAATTAATCCTTGGTGGTCCAGTGGAAGGCCCCCCATTGCCCAATCACGGGTAGAAGTAAAGATAATCCCTGGTGGTCCAGTGGAAGGTCCCCCATTTCCTGATCACAGGCAGAAGTAAAGATAATCCCTGGTGGACCAGTGGAAGGTCCCCATCGCCTGATCGTGGGCAGAAGTAAAGATAATCCTTGGTGGTCCAGTGGAAGGTCCCACATTACCCAATCATGGGGTACACATACTTGAAGTCTGTGACTCACTGATCACGGGCATATGGGAAAGTACCTGGTGGTCCAGCCTTCACCACTATTCGAGGTCTCACCACCTCCAGCATCTGCCGTCGTGGGTGGCAGCATTTCACCCGGATGCCGCCCGGCCGCCCGACAAATGACAAAGACATAGTATGGTTCGTGTACTTATTGACTACTGCGACCAATGGGCTGCAGACCGATACTGTACACACAGGCCCAATATGAATGAATGCATCTGCTCACATATCGACCTGTGTAGTACAGCATGGTCTGCACACCCATTGGTCCATGCAGTGGTCCAACAGGCGTACAGACCGTACTGTACACTGTCATTCGGCAGGCGGCCGGGAAGCATGCGGGCATGGTGCTGCCACCCACCGATGACAGGGGGTTTCTGGGTGGTGGGGGACCTCAGTGGGCAGGTGGGGAGGGGGTACCACTGGATCACCAGGTAATATACATTTCCCTATGCCCACAATCGGGTGATGGGTGGGATCCACTGGACCACCAGGGTATCTAGTGATGTGTCCGCCCGTGATCGGGTGATGGAGGACCTTACACTGAACCACCGGGGATTATCTTTACTTCTGCCCATGATTGAGTGATGGGGGACCTTCCACTGGACCACCAGGGATTAGTGTTACTTACGCCCGCGATCGGGCACAGGAGGGCTTTCCCTTGGACCACCAGGGATTGATCTTATTTTTGCCCACAATCGGGCATACAGGAGTGGGGATACCACCATGGGACCACAGGGCACCAGGCGCAAGTCGCCAGGGATTAGCGCACTGCATGCAATTGGGGCCATAATGATATGCAAATGGCCCCATTTGCACCTTGCATGCATAATGGCCTCATTTGCATGCCCACTGCTGAATATCACGGTTGATACACATAGCGCAATTGCACTTGCGCTGGTGCATCCCCCTGCTCCCATTCTGCCACTTGTGCCAGTGTATCCCCCTGCTCCCATTCTGCCACTTGCACTGGCGCAGTGCCACTGTGCTCTGCACAGTGCGTGTGCCATCAGTGCCATATTCAACGGTGCTGTGCCATGGCACAGCACTGTAGAATATCACCTGGTCCATGCCCTGGTGCAGCCCAGTTGCGCTGTGCCTGGGCTTGCCCCCCTGCACAGCACAGTATAAATATCCAGCCCATATTGTATTGTCATGTTAATCTACTCTACATCTTTTTGGAGAGGTACCAAAGTATTCAGTCCTGTATTTTTTGTAAACATGTTAAAACACAATGTTATCAATCATTATAATATATTGTTAAATTACCCTTGACTAGCTAACCTGTAATTACTAATTGTCTCTGTGCCCCAGGACCTTCTTGAAGAATAGATATTGCACCTAAATAAGGCTATCCTGGTGACTGAAAAGTCAAATAAATAAACAGATCAATAATCAAATAAATATTTTAAACATATAAATAAGTAATAAGAGTAGTGCCTGAGTTACTGAGACTCAGCAGAATAATAACATGTCTCAACCCCTTTTAACATTTTGGTCCTGAAGGACCAGGACTCTTGAACCTGCACAGTGATACATTTTATAAAATGTTGGCAGGCAGTAGTATTGCTAAATATCACACATTAACCACATTTAGACAGAAGCTTCCCATTCAGGTTATGACAGAGTTATAAGTACACAACTGAATCTTGCATCAATACCTTACCTAGCTCACATGCCAGCTGGACCAAAATGGTTATGATCTGTGTAACACAGTGGGTGTGGAGGAGGTATCAAGAAAAGACACTGGATAGATTATTTTAATGTTAAACTGGCAGGCGTCATTGTGTTCAGTGAACAGCTGTAATTCCTTATGGAGTTAATTTAGAAGTGCGTTTCCTTTCAAAAAGACTTGGCAAGAAGCTTTGTTTAACACAGCAGAAAAACCACAGCTTGACAAAATGATGAGACTAATATGTGACTCTGACTCACATCACTGGCATACCCGCACAATGGGGAGGTCCAGTAGGCTGTCATCTGTAGATAGGATAATTACAGCAAGGCAAGTGGGGGTCATATATTGTAATTTCTTTTCATGCCCAATTTTAAGTAACCTTAATTTCCCCGTAATTAGCATTGTCATCCAATGCTTACAACTATACCAACTGCTAATGGCAGAGCTATGTCACTGTAATGGTCCCATAGCAGAGCTCTGTCAATGTCAGCTAAGGCTCCAGTTGCATGAAGTAGTTCAATAATGCTGAGATACGACTTCTTCTGGTTTCCATCAGCCCAGCACTTTGAGCTCTATAAATCTGCTCAGTTGTGTCGCATTGGATTCTTCTCTATTCTGTGTGGGTCCTCTTCTTACAAGTCTGAAACCATATTAGCTAGTGTTTCTGGAATAATATCCTACCAGGACAAATACCAAGAGATACCATCCTTCTGGCTGGAATTTCAGGTGGTCTCAAATGGCATAAACATCTGAGCAAGGATGCAACCACCTAGGATCCACAGTACATATCCAAGCTATTTGTGGATCCGACTAGGATCCGATGGATCAGATTACTGGATTCAGCTACTAACCATTGGATCCAACTACCCAAGGCTGCATCAGACCTCGGAGACCTGGATACAATCTCAGATCAACAACTATCCAACAGTGGATCCGAAATCCAAGTTTGGTTGGATCACGGCTGGATTTGGAGGTGGATACCAGCGCTATCTGACGGAGGGCAGTTGGCCACCCCAACACATATCAACACAAGTGTACTTCTACTTCATCAGTCCTTTGATTATTTAGTGATTCTTCTAAAGTCCTCCTACCTAAAGTTACACTCCTGT
Source organism: Neoceratodus forsteri (assembly GCA_016271365.2). Taxonomy (NCBI): domain Eukaryota; kingdom Metazoa; phylum Chordata; order Ceratodontiformes; family Ceratodontidae; genus Neoceratodus; species Neoceratodus forsteri. The sequence continues at coordinate 133,333,580 of JADMNL010000025.1, forward strand.
ACAACTAAAAAGGAAATCTAACATTAAAATAATCTGATTTTCCTTTAACTGAAGGGCCTCAAGGCAACAATATCTAATGTTGCAATTTGCGTATTTTGAGTTAACGGTGAAAAATCATATGCTATATCAGCACACTGATATCTTGATGTTAATTTTATTGATGATTGGTATGTTTTAAACTGTCTTTGTTGTTTTAAAGTGTGAGGTGCCTTGGTTACAGATAAGGCACCATATAAATAAATGTTATTATTATTTGTTATTATCAAAATAACATACCTGAGGATTCATAGGCCCAACCAAATGTAACTACTTGCCGGAGAATTGCAGGCTCAGAGTAATACATCATTTTCTTTTCTTTTTAACATGGTTTGTTTATAATTTATGCAGAAATCCCTGCACTACAGTCCAACAAAGACATGGGATACCTATGGATGTCCCTGCAACTGCTGCACTGATTTGTTTCTACCTGTTGTTATCACTTTAATTGGGCTTTGGTGTTGCTCATAGCTTCAACTTCTGTCACCCTTTATTGTTATTTGCACTTGTACCATGTTGAATTCATAGAATCATAGTATCTTGCTGACAGAAAAAGACCCTTAGGCCCATCTAGTCTGCCCTTCCCACCCTCTTTAATTATCCTGTCCCCTTTCCTGCGGCCCCTTTCCCACTCCCACACAACCCCTTATGTTTGTCCCATGCCATCTTAAATTCCATCACTGTTCTTGCCACTACCATAGACTCCAGAAGCCTGTTTCATGCCTCCACCACCCTCTCTGTAAAGAACTGTTCTTTCACATTGCCCCTGGATCCCCCCCCATAGTTTCAAACTATGCCCCCTAGTTACTGCACCTTCCTTCCTAAGGAATAGACTCCCCGCCTTTACCTCCTTGATCCCCTTGACATATTTGAACATTTCAATCATGTCTCCTCTTTCCCTTCAAGTTTCCAAGGAGTACAGCCCCAGTTCCCTGCATTTCTGCTCGTACAGTTTCCTCTGCATACCTGCACCATCTTAGTCATGAATTGCACACTGGTGCGCATTATGTTTTGGAATGCTTCGTTACTGCTGTGTATGATTTCTTGTGTCCCCTTCCATTCTCCCTGGGTCGCACCTGAAAACAAGCTTTGGCTCAGTGTGCCTTTCCTGGTTACCAATTTTCAAATAAATAAATGTAACCCCGAGTCGGCGCTAAACTGAGCGGGCTACTACCCCTGCCTGTGTATCCAGTGAACAGGTTGAGGGGTCTGGGTCCTATGACACAGTGCCTCCATTTTTATAAGTTGAAACTTGGAGAGAAAGGTGTCACTTGGCACGTTGATAGGGTTTGGCTACTCTGCACAGGGGCCCCCAAACAACTCCGGATACAGGAAGCAATAACTGTAATGTCCAATACCAGAAGCTGGGATTCTAAAGTGTGGCTTTTATTCACATCCAACAGAATAACAAAACATAGGTGAACTCCCACGGGGCTACACTCCTGGTAATGCAGATTTATGGAGATCAGAACACATCATCTTTACACTGAAGCCCTCAGGTTTCGAAACACTCTGGGCATTCGGCCCTAACTCAACTCTTTTTTGGTTTTCCTGGCTTGGCTCCCTTGTCAGCCCTCTGGGCTACCTTCCTTCCATGGCTCAGCTCTCATGCCAGCCCTTGGACACTTTCCATGTATCATGGAACATTTCTCGGTGACTCCCTAAACCACCTCTGAGCACTTCTGGCTCCATAAAGGAATCTTCTTCATCAATCCCACATCTGGGTACTTTCCTCAAGCATTGGCCAAGTGCCTGGGAGAAATCAACATGTATCCCAAAGCAAACCCATAGAGGTGAATTTGGTTACTACTGATGGGGAGGTCTCCCACCTCTCACTCCCATAATTCATACCCGTCCATTTCTCTGGACTTTAACACCTCATCCTCTGAAAACACTTAACTGTGTAGATTCTCTTTAAATGTACATCACATTTAATCTACTGTTCTTCCATCCCACTTGTTCTGAACTTGAAACATACTTAAATAGTGGCTGTGTCCATTGCTCTAGACCCCCACAGAGTTAAGCAGTCCAATTCCCACAACTTTCAAAACTGTACTTGGTTGTCTTTTCCTGACCCCACAGTAACAGTCACTTAACTTCATCTTGTCTCAGGTGAAAACACATTGGCCCTTTATCAGAGCAGACTCACCTCTTGGTTGCAGGTGCCCCACAGGTTTTTTCTTCTTCAAAGAAATCTCATCCAAAACTTCTGGTGCCTCAGCACGAACCTAAAATTAGGCAGCTTCTTCTTCCCCTAGCCGGACCAGGGGATTGCCCCTGGATGTAGGCTGAATCCTTCCCCCCATCCCCGCAGGGATGAGGCCTTGAACCACAGGAAGCAGTCTCTACCACTTCACTTGGCTCTTCTTGTGTTCCTCTTCAGGTGAGAACACACACCTCTAACAAAAATATAGCTCTTTGTCAGAGCTGAGGGCTATGAGAGCCTGCAGCTGCAGCACACCTCTTTACTCTACTGAGCCAACTACTGAACTCACTTCAAATTCCCCAACATTCTATCCTAACTTCCCTAGCTGCAATATTCCAGTGTGGCTTATGCAGTTGTGACAGTTCTAAAATTATGTCATCCCTCAGTCTCAGCTGAGACTGAGAACAGAGTGAGACAGTGTGAAATCCATTTAACTGGAGTTTCACCAGCTGCCTTCCCTGCCTGTGACTAGGTCTAACTGGGATTCTTGTAACCCCGGGTAACAGTGGGGTTACATAAATAAATACCTTTCTTAGTTTTTAATCCATTTATTTATAAATATAGTTGCAGAAAAAATAGGCACATCAGACCAGCTAGAGCCTAATTAATTTTATAAAGGGGGGCATGCATGGGATTTGGAACATTTAAGAAGTTCAATATCTTATATCTTAGTTCAGAAATGAAAGAAAATGAAAAGAAAAATTGGTATCTTTTATGTTTTTTTGACAGGAAATAAACATTATTGCTGAAAAACTACATGGTTACAAACAAACACTGTTGCTTTTACAGGATAATTCTATCAGTCAGTCAGGTGCAAGTGATCATTACACAGTCCAGTTGGATATGGGCAAGGAAGGCATCCCAACTAAGGTCAAAATCTTGGATTTCAGGAGGGCGGACTTCAGGAAAATGGTGAAGTGCTAAGGAGCCATCTGGTGGGCATCAAGCAGATATGGGGGGTGGACGAAGGTGGTCCACAGCCTCTCCCTACAAAACAGGGTACTAAATGAGAAAAAGACTGAGGTAGAACGGTCAGTGGGGGATGCTGCAACAGAAGGTAAAGCCATCAAAAAATGGAGAGCAATGAGTACTAATGCTCGTAGTCTGGGTAACAAGCTTCCTGAATTAGTGGCCTTGATGGAGGAGGAACATCTGGATATCGTGGCAGTCACAGAAACATGGTACACACAAAACCATGACTGGGACATAAACATACCAGGATACACTGTCTACAGGAGGGACAGGAGGGTAAAGAGGAGGAGGAGTAGTTCTTTACATAAGGGAAGGAATAAAAGCAACAGAACAAAAGGGTAAACAGGAGGAGAAGAAGCACTGTGGGTAAATTTGGAGACAGGCAATGGCACCACAATACACACAGGGTTATATTAACCCCTTCTCAGGGAGGAAATGGACAGGAAATGATAGAAAGTATACTTAGAATGGCAGAAAAAGGGGTGGTATTGCTGATGGGTGATCTGAATATGCGGATGTTAACTGGAGTGCAGTTGCAGCTGCCACTTGAAGGTGCAGTTATTCTAGATGCCTACAGGGGCATGCCTTAGACAACTAGTACTGGAGCCCACTCGAGAGGGAGCAATATTAGACTTGATTCTCTCAAATGGAGATGGAGAGGGATTACAGATGTAGAAGTGGGTAGCCATCTGGGAACTAGCGACCATTGAACAGTATGGTTCATAATAAACACAGCAATAGAGTCAAGCCATACAAAAGACAAAAGTACTGGACTTTAGGAGGGCTGACTTTGCCAAAATGGGTGAGTGCCTAAGGAATGCACTAGCAAATGGGCAGGAAGAAGGGTGGAAGAACAATGGGGAATAATAAAAACTGCCATCACAGAGGTAATGAGCCTTTGTGTGAAGCAAATAAACAAAACAAGACGATGTAAGAAACCACTATGGTTCTCAAAGGAAGTGGCAGTGAAGGTTCAAGAGAAAAAGAAAGCATTCAGGAAGTACAAGGAATCACAGAAGGAGCAGGACAGAGAACTGTATCAGTTAAAGCAAAGGAAGCTGGGAAGGCAGTCAGAACAGCAAAGGCCCAAACCGAGGAAAAGATAGCCAACTCAGTTAGAAGGGATAAAACCTTTTATAGGTACATCAGGGAGCGAAAGGAAGACCAAGGGAGGGATAGTGAGGCTTAATAAAGGGTGGGAGGGTGGGCAGAGGAGACTGTGAAAAGGCAGAGATACTAAACAAATATTTTTGCTCAGTATTTACAAAGGAAGAGGGAGGTACATAAAACAAACAGTAGTAACACGCTGGATACAGAAGTTGATACCGGCCCATTTACAGAAGAAAGGGTTCTGAAAGAACTCTTAAAACTGAAGGTGGACAAAGCAATGGGGCCTGATGGGATTCATCCCAGAATTCTAAAGAACTAAGGGTAGAACTAGTGACACGACTACCCCTTTTAACAAATCATGGGAGGATGGGTTGGTACCCGAGGACTGGAGGAGGGCAGATGTGATTCCCCTTCACAAAGTGGGAGCAAGGCAGAAGCAGGAAACTATAGACCTGCTAGTTTAACCTCAGTGATAGGAAAATGATGGAATCACTTCTAAAGGAAAGAATTGTCAAGTATCTAGAGGTCAGAGGGCACAGGACCCTAGGGCAGCATGGATTCACAGTGGGAAGGTCATGCCAGATGAATCTGATAGAGTTCTTGACTGGGTGACCAAAGTAGTAGATCAGGAGGGGCTGTGGACATGGCCTACCTAGACTTTAGCAAGGCATTTGACACTGTCCACACAAAGATTAATATACAAGTTAGCCAGCCTGGGTGTGGGTCCCAAGATGAAAGCCTGGGTAAAGAATTGGCTGGAGAATAGGACACAGAGGTAATAGTAAATGGAGTCCACTCAGAAGAAAGGAGGGTTACTAGTGGGGTACCGCAGGGTTCAGTATTAGGACTGGTCCTCTTCAATGTCTTTATAAGCGACATTGCAGAAGGACTGGAAGGAAAAGTATGTCTCTTTGCAGATGACACTAAGATCTGCAACAGAGTTGATGCACAGAGTGGGGTGGAAAGGATGAGAAGGGACTTGGCAAGGTTAGAGGAATGGTCAAATGTTTGGCAGCTTAGATTCAATGCTAAGAAGTGCAAGGTAATGCACTTGGGAAACAAAAACCCAGGGGAAGAGTACATAATCGGGGGTGAGATACTAACAACAACAAAAATGGAGAGGGACCTGGGGGTAGTCATATCAGATGACCTAAAGATGGGCAAGCAATGTGAGAGGGCAGCAAGGAGGGCTGTGGGGGTACTGGGATGCATAGGGAGAGGCATCACCAGTAGAAAACAGGAAGTTATTATCCCTCTGTACAGACAGCTGGTGAGACCCCATCTGGAGTACTGTGTGCAGTTCTGGAGACCTAATCTCCACAAAGACATAGACAGGATGGAAGCTGTCCAGAGGAGGGCAACTAAAATGGTGCAGGGTCTGCATCGGAAGACATATGAAGAGAGACTTAAGGAGCTTAATATGTATAGCCTCGAGGAAAGGAGGGGGGGGACATGATGAAACTTTCAAGTACCTCAAGGGAATCAACAAAGTCAAGAGGGTAGCATCTTTCAAAAAAAGAGGTGTGCAAGAACAAGAGGGCACAATTTGAAGATAGAGGCGGCTCAGAGGTAATTTAAGGAAGTATTTTTTCACAGAGAGGTTGTGGATGCATGGAGCAGCCTTCGGAGGAAGGTTGTGAGTCAAAATCAGTGGTGGAATTCAAGCATGCATGGGATAGTCATAAGGCAGTTCTGGGGGGTGGGGTTAGGAAGAAGTAGGCTGCTGGTTAACTAGGATCTGCAGCTTATCCAGTAGGTAGGGAAATGGGCAGACTGGGTGGGCCAAGCGGTCCTTATCTGCCATCAAATTCTATGTTTCTATGTTTCTATGTCCATCATTAAGGTAGGAATACTGGTTGCCACAGATGAGTGCATTAGGCTCCTCGGTAAGAACACAAGAGCCAAAGCGCCTAGCTTGTTCAGTTCTGGGGTTGCCCAGGAAGTAAGGGAAAAGAGGCTGGCCTATAGAAAATTCAGGAAGACCAAAAGAGAGGTGGATAGGGAAAATTACCTAAGGTTAGCTAGTGAGGCAAGTAAGGAAGTCCGGCGAGCAAAGGCACAGAAGGAGCTGCAGATAGCTGAAGGAATTAAGAAGGGGGAGAAGGTTTTCTTTCACTATATAAGTGAGAAAGGGGACAAGAAGGAAGGGATTGTTAGGCTTAAGAAAGAGTGGAGTGGATGGATGATAATGGGGAAAAAGCAGAGATATTAAATGAATACTTCTGTTCCATCTTCACTAGGGAGAAGGACGGACCAGTGCCTTCAGGAGGGAAAAGAGGAGCAGTGAGGAAGGGGAACACAGATGTAGTGATAGTGAAGGACAAAGTGAAGGAGGAGCTGCTGGCATTGAAGGTGGACAAATCACCAGGCCTGGACAGAGTACATCCAAGGGTACTAAAGGAAAAGCTGAGGAGCTGGCAGGGCCACTGGCAGACCTATTTAATAGTTCACTAGAGTCAGGCATGGTACTGCAGGACTGGAGAACAGCACATGTAGTGCCTCTCCACAAAAGCAGTACTAAGGATGACCCAGGGAATTACAGACTAGTCAAGCTGACCTCCATTGTGGGGAAGGTCATGGAGACCATACTAAAAGAAGGGTTGGTGGAATATCTAGAGGAGCATGGTCTCCAGGATGAGAGGCAGCATGGGTTCATGGGGGGGGAGACCATGTCAAATGAATCTGATTGACTTCTTTGACTGTGTCACTAAGACTGTAGACAGGGACCAAGTGGTAGACATCATCTATCTTAATTTCAGCAAGGTCTTTGACCTGCAAAAGATTGATCAGGAAGCTGGTGGATCTTGGGGTTGGGGAAAAGATGGCCAGATGGGTGAAAAACTGGCTGAAGGACAGAACCCAGAGGGTGGTTGTGGGGGGAGAGTTATCTGGTACCAGAGAGGTAACCAGTGGGGTCCCAAAGGGCTCAGCACTGGGGCCGGTGTTGTTCAATGTCTTCATCAATGACACTGGGGATGGCATTAAGGGCAAAATTTGCCTATTCATTAATGACACCAAGCTCTGTGGGAGAGTGGACACAGCTGAAGGGATACAGGACCTACAGGAAGATCTAGAAAAGCTGGGGAGGTGGTCCAGAGTCTGGTAGCTTGGCTTCAATACCAAGAAATGCAAAGTTATGCATATTGGAGCCAAGAATCACAGGACAGAGTACTACCTGGGTTGAGTCCGAGTATCTGCATCAGAGGAGGAGAAGGGCCTGGGAGAGATGATCACTGGTGACCTGAAGCACTCCACACAGTGCAAGAAAGCAGCAGCAAAGGAAGACAAGATACTGGGATGCATATCTAGGGGGATCAGTAGTAGGAGAGAGGAGGTTATACTGCCCTTGTACAAGTGACTGATATGGCCACATCTAGAGTATGGAGTTAATACTGGTGCCCACACCTCAAAAAGGACATTAACCTACTGGAGAAGGTCCAGAGGAGGGCTACAATAATGATAGTGGGTCAGCAGGGTAAGGCATACGAAAAGAGGTTAAGGGCACTGAACATGTACTCCCGGAAAGACGAGAGAGAGAGAGAGAGAGAGAGGACATGATTGGGACCTTCAAGTACTTGAAAGGGATAAATAAGGTTGATAAGGAGGGTCTTTTTAAGCTGAGTGGCAACCATAACACTAGGGGGCACAGTCTTAAGCTGGAGGGTGGGAGGGTTAGGAGGGAGGTCAGGAAGCACTTCTTCACAGAGAGGGTGGTGGACACTTGGAATGCACTGCCAGAAGAGGTCATCTCACTGAAGACCGTGGGCAGCTTTAAGAGAGGCTGGGATAGGCATAGGAGGAAAGTAAGAATCATGGGTAGGGAGGATGGGAGGAGTGGGAAGGGAGGGCTGGGACATTAGCTCAAGCTGTGGACCCTGCAATATGAGCAGACTTGATAGACCAAATGGCCTTCTTCTGCTGGCTTCTTCGTAAGTTCATATTCTGGGGATCAGATGTTCACTGCGGCACTGCCCATTCTGTGAAATCAGCTGTCTCGTACTCTTAGGGAGGTCCCCTCTGTTGAGACATTAAAAGGGGATTGAAACATTACCTTTATTCCCTGGTTTTCTCTTGTTAACAAGCCCTCAACACTGTGCCTGATGTTATTTATCATTATAATATTTATTATGACTGTATTTGACTGTTATTTTTCACAATCATATATCCGTGCTTCTGATGCTTCTGTATTGTTTTTGCAAGATGCCCAGAGCACCTGGGATTAGGTGCCATCTAAGAAAATTACTTCTGCTATTTAAGAGAATTTCAATAATTATATTGGATTAGGCCTGCTCCATCATGCCAAGCAGTTGGAACCACTCTCGCACATTGGGGACCCAGGTTCATGCTCGGACCCTGGGACATCAGGATCAGAAGCCAGTGGAGGGGATTTCAGAGTGCCCAATGGATGCTCTTCTCCTGGAAGGGCTGTGTTGCACCTATAGAGATCATATATATAAATACTAGCGGGGTCATCACGTGACCCTCCACTCATTTGTATATTATCACCATAAACACTGTATAGACTACTTCATCACAGAATCATAGAACTTGACAGCAGAAAAGGACCCCGTGGTCCATCTAATCTGCCCCTTCCCCCCTTGCTAAACTGTCCTCTTCCCTCCTTGAGTACTCACCCCACTCCCCAGTAACCTTCTATGCCTGTCCCAAGACCTCTTGAAACATCACACTGTCTCCATCCCCACAACCACTGTTCCAGGCGTCCACCACCCTCTCTGTAAAGAATCACCCTCTCATGTTCCCCCGGAAGTGTCCCCCCCTGCAGTCTCAGGCCATGCCCCCTTGTCATGGTGTCCTTTTTCATTTGGAATAAACTCCCTGTGCCTACTCTATTTATCCTTTTGACGTATTTGAAGGTCTCTATCATGTCCCCTCTCTCCCTTCTTGTCTCTAGTGTGTACATCCCCAGCTCTTTGCATCTTTGTTCATATGCATATGGCAGCATGAAAGCCTAGTACTCTACATTGATGTCCCCTCTAGTTTTTATATACAGGATCTCTATGGTTGCACCATTCCTACAGCAGCCCCTGGTGGTGGCATGGTGGTAGTGCCCTGGGTAGTATAGGTGTCCCGTGCACTGCTGGGCATGACCCCTGCTGCTTCTTTTTTTTTTTATTTAGTTGTTTAACCAGGTACAGCACACTAAGCTGAAAGCTTTTTTACAGGAGCGACCTGGGAGCACAAGGAGGTTAAGTGACTTGCTCAGGGTCACACAGTATGCAAGTGGAAGCTGTGGGATTCAAACCCAGGTCTGGTCTGCTAGATGTCACCAAATTTGCAGCTCAGAGCCTTAGACCACTGCGCTATACTGCCTCCCTAAATGCCTCCCTTGGCGTGATCATGATAGGGGAGAGGGAAGGGGCACAGAAAAATTAAGAAATGGCCCACTCAGGCATGCTGGATGATGACATCTGGGACTCCTTTCGTATCTCTTGGCCCGCACAGAACACCTGCTCTTCTTCCCCCAACCTGCTGGTCTCAGGCATGTTTGGTGCTGCTCCTTTATGGTGGTGAAAGGGAGCCTTCTGGCAGAGACATGCTAAGCACCTTTAGAACATCGGAGACTTTGAGGAACCTGGTGGTGGAACAAGGCAGCAGAGGGTGAGTACAGCTGGCAGTGGACATCCTTTAAGGTGCCAAAAGTAGAAGGGTACTAGGAGACAAGTGGGGAAATAAAGAGATAAGGCAAACAGAAAAAGAACTATTATACAAAAATGTTCAGTATTCTGTAAAGTTTATTTAAACATTCAGAGGGCAAGTATTTTCTACCATTTCATATTTGCAAATTTTTTCATTCCTTCACCAGATTATTTGTTAATCACCTGAAAGAGGTTTCACCAGCAGCTTAATGAGCAATGAACAGTGAACAAGCTTAGTACATCCAGCAGACCAGACCTGGGTTTGATTTTTACAACCTCCACTTCAATCAATCAATCAAATCTTTATTTATTCAGGCGAACATCATTGAGCACAGCTCATTTGCAAGATGGACCTGATAAGGTCAAGGTTCAATAATTGGTACATGTATAGGAAGATTTAAAACACGTATATACTTATATACAGTAATCAAGGTTCAATAATTGGTATATGCACATGAATAATTAAAACACTTATATACAGAAATCAAGAACAGAAATTGTTTAAACATAACAGGATATGGTAGGAACATATGAGATGCACTCTAGGTAAACCAGTATATACATATCAACATTGGCAGTAAACATGGCATACATTCAACATGATATACCCAAGATTCCAAAGATCCAAGGGAAGTCAATGTGGACAAAGAGAAATAGTGATTGGATGACTGAAAGAGGTGGTCATAGTCTGAGACAAGTGACGTGGTAGGAAGGGGTATGCATGACTAGAGCAGAGGCTGGTGCTAGAACTGGGAGGTGAAAGGCAGTGATAAGGGCTAAGGTAGGAGCCTGGAGTTAATGGGAGAAGATTATAGCCAGGGGGTGAGGTATCTGTGGAGATGAATTCTAGGGAAGTGAATTGTCATGATATGATGGCAGCCTGAGAGGGGGAGGGAAAGGACTGCGAATAAACTAGAACTTGTGGAAGCAATTGCATTTTTCAGGGAAGAGACTTAGGTATAGATGCTTGAAGGATGCTAAGGATACCTGGTTGATCAGCTTCAAGGACTTTTGAATCGTGTTCCATGATATAGCTAGATTATAGCTGATAGCAGATCTCCCATGCCGGTGTTGACTTTAGGCACTTTGGCATAATGAAATTGTAGTTTAGGGCGTAGGTGCCAGCTGTGGCCTGTGCAAAGCAGTCTAATATATAGTTTGGAAGCATCTTAGTCAAAATTCTGTATGTCCACACTGCAGCATTTCTGTTTCTTCTGAGATGTAGAGATGTCCGACCGACTGCAGCATAGAGAGAGCAATAGTGAGTGTTAGATGGTAGATCTGTTATGAATCTCAGAGCTCTGTGGTATAGTGTATCCAATTTGCATAGGTAGGAGATAGGGCAGTGACTATATACTGTGTGACTCTGAGCAAGTCATTTAACTGCCCTGTGCTCCCAGGTCGCCCCTGAAAACAGGCACTTGTGCCTAGTGGGCCTTACCCAGTTAACAAAGACTAAAATAAAAAAAAAATTAATTAATTAATTAATATGATCCATTATCTGGGGCTTGGAGCCCTTTACAATAAAAACAAAGGCAAAAAGACATCTAACAAAAGCAGTATAGTACACATAATATTTCTAAAAGAAAATAACTAACTAAATAAACAAATAAGCAAGCAATAATACCAGACAGGGTGGGTGGTATTGCGCAATACTGGACCGGCCAGGGTCATAATGGCAGTGGAGGGCTTTCTAGCCCCTGAAAGGTCCGCTATTGCCCATGTCTAAGGTTACTTGACTGGTTATTTCTGAATAAATTACTACTGAATGAGAGTAAAACAAAAGTTATCATGTTTGGGACGGCGCAGAGGTTGGCCTGTGGTGGGGTGGACTGGTGTATCAAAAGTAATAAGAGGGTACAAATATCAACAGTTGAGAGATGTAAGTACCAGAGTATGCATTTAGATCCCACGTTGAGCTTTATGGGGCATTTAGAATTAATTGGAAAGAAAATTCATCAAAAATTAAGCTTCCTATATAGGAATATCAGTGCACTAACGGAAGAAGCAAGAATAATTATAGCTTGACAGGTTTTGTTTCCCATACTGGATTATGAAGCATCCTTGTTTGTAAACCAAGGGAGTACATTTATGTCAACATATTGACTGATGTTGGGGAGGATCCAGGCGTCCTGTAGATGGGGGAGCTCAAGTCAGAAAAAAAATAAAAAGAATAGGCCGGGGGTCTGGTGGGCCGCCTAGGCCCACCTAGACTTTTTAACATTTTGGTGCATTTTGGAGGGTATTTCCAATGCAATTTTTACCCATTTCCTCCCTCCCCATGCTTTATGAGTTGCACCCTAGCACCATCCCCAGACCCCACAGTCCACATGATAGTATGCTGCCCAAACTACGCTCCCACCCCAAAAATAAAACAACATACCAAAAGACTGCAACTGGGCAGCAGCACATCTGAAAAACACATAAAAATGAGACAAGTTGAAAGAGACTTGGTGACAAAGACAAACTGCAGACAAATTAAATGACAATCCAAGTAAACAAATTCACAAATGTCACTCACTCAAGCAGATTATGACATTACCATAAAGCCAACCCACCCCAGTTTGTCCTGCAGTACAGATTAACCTATCCCCCAGCCACACCTCAGTAAAAAATAACTATAGAAATATGGGAACAAAGTCACTTTGCTATCTAGCTTCTGAAAATATAATTTCAAGTCTGCTTGCTATTTTTGCAAAACAGATTTTATTCTATAGAGCCACTTATTCCAAAGAAAATACATTTTTAAATAAATAAAATGTTTTTTATTGATTTTAAAATTTCCTTTACTGGGATAACCCCATGGTATGAGGCATCTAATTTTTAAGATAGGCCCAAGAAGTCAGTAAGCAGACAGCAGAACACAGTCTTTAAACAAATGTAAAAATGCATTTTTTTTTATTAGCAACAGCACTTGCTTGGGTACATCACAACTTGCACCCCCCCCCCCATTCAACACATATAACTACATAAACTAAATATTTGATTCTATCACCTTTTTCTTTGGCTATGTAACTGCCTGTGTCAATGTGCCAAACATGGTCTTATGACTTCTGTTGCTAAATTTTTGCTCTCTAAGCATGCAGAAACTCCTGCAAATGCCATAATATACAGCAGAAAACCTCCAAAACCCCCATGTCTATTACTTCCCTCTGTGCTCATTCACACTGTACAACCACAACTGAAAAGTCCACACAGATCAGACATACAGTACATGCTGAAGTTTTTACCTCAGTTCAAAGAGCTTGTGTACCAGTTTCTGCCTCTCCTGGCCATGCTGTCGCCGAGACCAGACCTGCCCCAGCATTAGTTTTGTTCGACTTCTAGCATGCTACCGGAGGACATGACCCTCCAACTGTCTCTCCTGTGAATCCACACCAAAATCAATTTGCCATATAGGACAAAACCAGCAGTGACTTTCAAACTATTTTAAAGTCATGAATTTAAGCTCCCCATACTAGAAATTAATAACACTAGTACTACATTTATTACTCACCCAGTTTGGCGAACACTAATGTCCTGTCCCATCCCAGCAGCCACCTCCCACCCACCATAGTTTGAGACTGTGAAAGTCTTTCTTTTTAAAGCAAGAAGTTCCTAATTAAATGAAGACTTGGTCTATTTTCAGAAGGTTGAAGTCTATGTGCTCCTAGTTGAGTACTGTCTCTGGTTACCTGGCCGCCAAACTCTTTCTCTTTAGGCAGCACACACTGACCCCATGACTCCTAAAGAGCAGAGCTGTCAGCTACAACTTGCTTCAGCTACCAGAAGATGATATGAACCTCACTCTAACTCCTTGTGCTGATTTACCAAGGCCACACTGACCCCGTGTTACTGGACTGCTGTCGCCTGAAACCCCGGGCTCTGCTCTTCACTTATGGGCTCCTCTCTCTCTCTCTCTCTCTCTCTGTCTGCTCCTCAGTATTACACTCACTCGTCTCTTGCTCCAATGTTAATCTTCTGAGTAAGTGAATTATAGCTCACTCTTGTTTTAGCAAGCACAATTTTTGTCAAGCCACACTAGGAGCGGCTCCACACACTATCGAGCGCGTGCACTCACTCACCTCCCCACAACTTCGCTTTGACTAGTTTTTTCTTTTTCCGTTTTTAGCTGCTCCCATTTGTTGTAAGCCCCCAACTCAGTTCACTAAAATTTAAACCATGTGTGTAAAACCAGAACAAAGCTGTAACTGTAAACAACATTCTGTCCCCCACTCTATCCAGCACGTGCACAGGTAACCACTGCGCTGTTCTCTTGCTGCCTGCAAGTCTCCAACTCCACGTATGCCCCTCATCTGTTTCTGTGGTCTGGTGAAAATAGTTTCAAAATGCGAGTGTAACCCCCCTACTAATGGGGGTTCTTAGAGGCCTTTCCTGGAGCTTGCCTAAATGCTCCATGCCTGACTGGTGTTCAGCGTAAGGCCGCTTCTGTGGGCATTGTGAGTGCTTTTAGAAAGCCTCTGGTGCTGTATCTTTGAGAGCTGCCTGCTCGCAGGTTTTAGCGGTACCAATAGGGGGGCTGGGGTTTCCTTGCTAGAGTCCCGCTCTGGGATGCTGTTTGACCGCTCCGTTTCTGTGGTCGCTAGGAGCGCTGAGGGGGCCTATCTAACAGATGTGGTTGTCCTTTCAAAACATGTATAGTATTGGTTAAATTGCAGTTTGTCTAACCACTCTTTATTGCAGCTGGGACTTTGTGTTGTGCCCCTCCATATTGGACCCAGACTGTGTGAAAGGGGGTCCAATAGTAGCTAAGGGGCACTGGAAATGGAGTGGAGGTGACCAACCAGGAATCAGGACTCTGGCTGGAGCCAGATGACCAATGGGGGCACCGCTTGTAGTTCTTGGAAGTGGCATTATGGGCCATGGAGCTTTTTCGCACTACTGAGGGCCAGACTAAGTGACTGGCATGAGTAACTAGCCAATGAAATCGGGTAGCGCCCGAGCTGTAAGGATTGCCCCATGCTGTTAGGGACAGATGTGTTGTGACTGTGAAGGAGAAGGGAGCTCTGAGGTCATGCGCCATTGAGTGTTCACGCGGGAAGCACGTGAAAGGCCTGAGGCAGCCATTTGCATTGCTAGCGCTCCACGGATTAAATCCACAGGCTTCCGGTCAGAGGAGGCTGTGTATAAGCACAGCTACCTACCAGGCTTCACCTGAAGAGGACTGGAGAATCTTCTGAATCGCGCTCGGTCTGTCAGGACAGTGAAGCTGCAGTGAGATGCCTGCATAGCTGTGAGTTTGTTCGGGTCCTGGAAGCAGCTGCCTGGTATGGTACCCCTCTGTTGTTTTCCATATAAATGTGTGAGGAGGCCTTTGAAGCTCAGGCTCAGCCCTGCAAGTGGTGAAAGAGTGGTTCTCTGCTGAAGTTGTGAGTACTGAATCAGGGTAGCTCCCTGTTAAAGCTTATGAACAAAGGCAAAATTGTTTTGTTGTATTGCTGACTGCACTAATTGAGCTTTCTGGCTCTGTCTGATCTGCTCAGGAATTGAATGCTTGCTTGTGTCAGGGCCCCAACCAGCTGCATCGAGGAACTAGCCATTAGGGCTTTGGGTACCCATAGACAGTAATTGATAGGTTAGGCCTGTGCACAGAGCCCTAGGTAGATTTTCATATACTGTAGTGGTAAGCTAATCAACCTGATTCCCCCGGTCTTTGTTATCTCCCCTCAAATAAATCAAATTGCTTGTTTTGCAAAAGTACACTGGCTAGTCTGTGTATTAAAGGTGAAATACTGCACAGTGAATGTGGTGTAACTGTACCTTACTTTCTAGGGGGTCCCCGGAGTGAGCTGACTGGTGCAAGCTGGGGGGTAAGTGTATATGGTAAGGACACTGAAATTGAACTGTGTGGGCCACTAGTGGGAAGAAAGGGGGGTTGCAGCAACCCAGAGGGCTGTGACCGAGTCAACCTCGACTGTTCTAACCACGACCTCTGGGTGGAAGCACATGCCAACGGACCTGGGCCCCTCACCCTGCTACAGTTAGGGCAGGCAGGGGTAGTAGCCCTTAGGATAGTGCCCCTTGGGGGTTACACAAGGCTACAAAAAGTCCTGTCGTATCACCTGCCAACTTCAGCACCACACAGCCTGCAGTCAGTAAATGGCTTGGCGGCCACAGTAAAGAAAGGGCTCCACTATTTAAACTGAAACTGCAGGAGAAATACATAAATAAATACAGAACCACAAACTTAACAGCCGATTTGGGGGGAGGGAGTTCTCCAAGTTTACAGCCGAGGATTCACACAGAAGAGAATGGTTATGCACCACCTAGTGGCAAAGAGAAAAACTGGACTTTTGTTTCTATATGTACACATCAACACACAAAAATCAAATAAAAAAATAAAAATTAAATTTTTTTTTTCCTTTTTTCCATTGTATTTACAAACAAGCCATTGTATAATAGCAAAAATGCACTCCAGGGTGTGTGTCATGCTGGAATAATGTCACTTATCGGGTGTTGGACACACTCGGCCTGTGGCCTCATGCCCAACCACCCGAGGTGTGATGTTATCCCAGCACAGCACACACCCTGGAGTGCATTATTGCTTAATTATATATGAGTAAGAGAAACCAAAACATGTGAGTTGTCAGATGTGATCACATGACCGTGCATTATTCCAGCACAACAGCACAGGTCAGAATTGCTTTTCTTTGTGAAATTCATTATTTACTTTCAAAAATAAATATAAGATAAATCATTTTATCATCTCAATAAGGCACTCAAGTGTGTGCATAACTGTGGAATTATGGCACTCCTCGGGTGCATAAGACTCTCGACTTTGCCTCATGTCTCACCTTTTAAGGCATACAGTTATCACACATGATAACACTTTTGACCCTTTTGGTGAATGTTATGCAAGCAATAATACCACCAGACCCCCCCCCCCGGGCATAATGAGACCCGATGCCACAGGTGAGGGCCTTATAGTCCCTTATAATCCCTGGAAGGCTGCAGCCACATCCAAGAGTAGGGCCATTCTAGATGCCCTACATGTGGCAGGCCTCAGACAGCTAGTTTCAGAACCCACTCGTGAGGGAGCAATCTTAGACCTCATACTCTCAAATGGGGGCAGTGAGAGGATCTCAGATCTAGAAGTGGGTTGCCATCTGGGAACAAGTGACCATCAAACAGTGTGGTTCACATTAAACTCAGCTACAGAGTCAAGCCATACAAAAGTGAGGGTACTGGACTTCAGAAGGGCTGACTTTGGCAAGATGGGACAGTGCCTCAGAAAAGCACTAGCAAACAGGCTAGAAGGAGGGGTGGAGCAACAATGAGGAATCATCAAAACTGCCATCACACAGGCAGCAAGCCATTGTGTAAAGCAAATAAATCAAAATGAAAGAAAAAGCCACTATGGTTCTCAAAAGAGGTGGCTGGGAAAGTCAGGAAGAAAAAGATAGCATTCAGGAAGTATAAGGAAACACAGAAGGAGCAGGACAGAGAGCTGTACCACTTAAGGCAGAAGGAAGCTGGGAGGGAAGTCAGAATAGCAATGGCCCAAACTGAGGAAAAGATAGCCAACTCGGTTAAGAAGGGGGATAAAACCTTTTATAGGTACATCAGAGAATGTAGAAAGACAAAGGGAGGATAGTGAGGCTGAATAGAATGAATGGTGGGTGGGCAGAGGAGGACAGTGAAAAAGCAGGGATACTGAACGAATATTTCTGCTCAGTATTCACAAAAGAGGAGGGGGAAGTGCCTAATCCAATTAACAGAAGCACTCTGGATAGGGGGGGTCGATCCCAGCCCTTTCACAGAAGAAAGGGTTCTGCAAGAACTCCTAAAACTGAAGGTGGACAAAGCAAAGAATTAAGGGGGGAACTAGTGAAACCACTGACTACTCTTTTTAATAAATCATGGGAGGATGGTGTGGTACCCGAGGACTGGAGGAAGGCGGATGTGATCCCCCTTCAAAAAAGTGGGACCAAGACAGAGGCAGAAAACTACAGACCTGTCAGTTTGACCTCTGTGGTAGGGAAAGTGATGGAGTCACTTCTGAAGGAAAGAATTGTTGAGTACCTAGAGGCCAGTGGGGCACAGGACCCAAGGCAGCATGGGTTCACAGCGGAAGGTCATGTCAGATCTAATCTAATAGATTTCTTTGACTGAGTGACCAAAAGTAGTAGACCAGGGAGGGCCTGTGACATGGCCTACCTAGACTTTTAGCAAGGCATTTGACACAGTCCCACACAAAAGATTAATAGTCAAATTAACCAGCCTGGGAGTGGGTCCCAGGGTGGTAGCCTGGGTAAAACACTGGCTGGACAACAGGACACAAAGTAATTGTAAATGGAGTCCACTCTGAAGAAAGAGGGGTTACTAGTGGGGTACCACAGGGTTCAGTACTGGGTCCAGTCCTTTTTAATGTCTTTATAAGTGACATTGCAGAGGGACTGGAAGGAAAAGTATGCCTCTTTGCAGATGACACAAAGATCTGCAACAGGATTAATACACAAGGAGGCGTGGAAAGGATGAGAAGGGACTTGGCAAGGTTGGAGGAATGGTCAGAAGTATGGCAGCTAGGATTCAATGCAAAGAAGTGCAATAATGCCCCTGAAACAAGAACCCAGGAAGAGATTACACAATGGGGGAGTAACAACAACAGAAAAGGAAAGGAACCTGGGGGTAATCATCAGATGATCTTAAGGTTAGCAAGCAATGTGAGAAGGCAGTAGGAGGGCTGGGGCATACTGGGATGCACAGGAGAGGTATCACCTGCAGAAAACAGGAAGTTGTTATCCCTCTGTGCAGACAGTTGGTGAGACCCCATCTGAATACTGCATCCAGTTCTGGAGACCCCATCTCCGCAATGACATAGACAGGATAGAGGCAGTCCAGAGGAGGGCAACTAAAATGGTGCAGGGTCTGCAAGAGAAACCATGAGGAGAGACTAAAGGAGCTTAATATGTATACCCCTGAGGAAAGAAGGAGAGGGGGGACATGATAGAAACTTTGAAGTACCTCAGTGGAATCAACAAAGTCCAAGAGGGTAGCATCTTTCAGAAAAAGAGACATGCAAGAACAAGGGGACACAATTTAAAGATGGGGGGGGGCGGTTTCGGGGCAATGTGAGGAAGTATTTTTTCACAGAGAGGATAGTGGATGCATGGAACAGCCTTCCTGAGGAGGTTGTGGGGTCTAAACTGTGGGAGAATTCAAGAAGGCATGGGACAGACATAAGGCGATTCTTGTGGGGGGTAGGAAGAAATAGGGTGTTGGTTAACTAGGATCTCCGCCCTATCCTGTAGGTAGGGAAATGGTCAGACTAGGTGGCCAAGCGGTCCTTATCTGCCATCAAAGTCCATGTTTCTATGTTTCTAAGGTCTGGCATAGTCCATACTGTCCACCCCGGAGGGTATTATTTCACTTAAAAAATGGGTATTTGTTTCATTTTTTTAATTTCAGGAATTAAAAATAAGGCTAAAATAAATAAAAATAAATAAAAACTGTATCACTGTAAAATAGTCCTTCAAGTTGCAGAATTGCCAGTAGAGGGCACTGCTCTTTCTGACAGACTTTCTGCTTTGGTTTTGGTCTGCTTGGTTTTCTCCCCCCCCCCAACCACCACCACCACCCCAACCCCAACCCCATTTACATAGATTTCCTTTGTTTTGTCTCTCCTCCGTCCTGCCTGTAATTTGCAGCAGTGCAGTGAGATTTTTTTTAATTGCAGTTCTATTTAGACTCGGGAGACAGGAGTACTATGGCTGGGATAGATGAGTACCACTCACAGAAAGTATGGAGGTCCAGCAGTAATGGTGAACAGACAAAAAAAGAACTAACTGGTACAGTTTGTGTGGCTTTTTTTTTAGAGGAGAATACTGGCTTCTTTTTGTGCAGCACAGAAAGCGAGGTTGAGTGGTGGATGATGTCTGTACTTTAGAAGAAGCGTAAGTGAGTAGCGGGAGTCTGTGATGGTGATGATGGCAGCAGTTAGCCATGAGTAAACAGAAAAGAAAAAGTGGTTTGTTGTGGGGAAAGAAGCAGAACTTGAGTTAAAAATGCATCAGTTTGTGGCAGTTACCTATAACGGTGCAGTTGAGGTGCGTGGTGGGGGACTTGCTCACTCTTCTTGCTTAGCAAGAAAAAAAAATAGCGTCTTTTAATTAATTTTTTTTTTATCAAGGTTTTATGCTCCCGCACTTCTCAGACTGCTGCTTCAGCCCTGTGCCAGACTCCTCCACCTGTATCCTATCCTCCGGTATCACTGAGCCCCATTCTCATACGGATTGCCACCCATGGTGGAGCTGTGAAGGGAGGTCCAGCTCCCTCCACCTGGAAGTTCTGTGCCAGATTGGGGGTCCAGCGATCTGGTGGCAGAGTGGGGTTGGGCAGTTTTATGTAGCTACACACTGGAGCTATGTTGGCAGTGCTTCATTAGAACTGTGCAAAAATGAAATGACAAAACTACCCCAGTGCTTCAAGCTTATTGGCCCCCATTTGTACCATTGTTTCATTTTTGTACAGTTCCAATAAACCACTGCTTGCACTGGCTATGCAGCTCCAGCATGTATATTCTAGTGCGGTTTGTTATTTTTTTACTCACCGTATTTGTGGCAGACAGGAACTACTTTTTGATTAACCCCAGCTCCAACAACTTCAGGATATTTTATAAGATAGATAAGATAATCCACTGCAGGGCATGTGACTATGCTTTATTATTTGCACACTATGGCCTGCAGCCTCATGCCTCACAACACACCCAGGGATGCGCATATCAGAGCATGACTGCCCACCCTGTAGTACATTATCTGTTACATCCAATCTTTCAAGTTGCCAGGTTAATTCTTGTCTAAGGACCTTGTGTCCAGAGAGCAAGAGCTATCTTAAACTTCAAATGAAGGAATAGTTTTTCATAGAAAGCAAGCATGAAAACTACTGATAAGGCTAAGGGAAGTAAATTCAGGAATCCTTAGGTCAGTTTTGATATATGGACTGTACAGGCTTTTTTTAACTTTTGTGTAGTGGCCATGGATTTCAACTCTTCCTGCCACATAGGATTGCCCTCATTTCCATGACTGTTTTGGAGACCCAGGAAAAGTAAATGTCTATAGCCTTATAATGGGCTGTACTGTAAACCATCACCAGCCCTAGGCAGCCCCTTTGTACTGCCACTGCAACTGGTGGAGCACTGTGCTGTGAGGTCATTTTTATTCATTTATAATAGATGTGCTTTAGCTAGAAGTCCAGATAAACATGGTTAATACTTGTTTTTGGCAACTTTCCATTAAACATTGAATCTCAAGATAGATGTCTTGAGTGACCTGTCATGGCTTTTTGAAACCATATTTGACCTGAAATAACATAAAAATAGGAAATTTGTACTAGCTTGTCTGTTCTCTTGGCTTTTGTGTCTTTTGTGTGTTTAAATATAGTCGTAGCCCCATCTTAGACCTCACTTAATGTGTCAGGCCATGTGATGAGAGGGCAAAAAATATACTTAAAGCAATTTTCAAATTGTAGACAAAAAGACAAAAGGCTGAGGGCTTAACAACTCCACATTATTCAGAGTCTCTGGCAGCCAGTGTTAATTAAATTGACTAAAATGCCCTCCTAAGCCTGGCAGTGCATCAGAGTGTATATTCAGTAGTATGGGACAGGATAGCTCAATGGATTGGCAGTAGGTCACAGAGCTTTTCGCCTCTAGGTCACTACAGGCCAGAATATATTACCTTCTAATTACAAACTAAACTGAGAGTTCCATGCAGAGCTGCAGCACATAAGGGAAATGCAGCCCCTGCCTGTATTAAAATGCATTCTTGTAAGTAAATCAAGGAAAATAATTGCATCGCTGTACATATCCTTGATTAGACCCCATATAGAGTATACAGAACAAATCGAAAAGAGAGAGAAATATGCCATAGTTCAGAGATTAACAAAAGCAGTACGCAGTATGGCAGATTTAAACAAGTGATCAGACCTGGGCTTGTTCCCAGTGCAGAAAAAAAGATCAAGTATACAATAACCATGACAGGGCATGGGTTTCTAGAGAATTAATGTATGCTTCAGGGGAATTAGAAGACACAAGAGCAGTGTCAAAGTGCCTTTCCACGCATCAGAAAGTGCATTAATTGTCAAGAAACCCATACACTAGCATGGATTATTGTGCTTTTAAAATAAAAAAAAAAAAGTTATTGACCCAGCCAGGTGATGCTGAGGGTTGAGGCGCTGGACACCACACCTCACGCCATGCCGGTGACCCGGGTTCGGGAACAAGCCTGTGTTGTCAGAAGTCGGTAGGGCAAGGTTAGGATTGAGCATCCGTAGATTGCTCTCCTATCCCTGGGGAGGGTTGAGGGACTCCACCTTGCTGTTGCGGCCCCTGGTGACGACTGGAGGGGGCACTACCAGCGCTGGTGTACTCGGGGGGAGTGCGGCAGACGTCGGTACGCAGTGCCTGAACATAATTGCACGTCTGCATTCCAGTGAGGCTTAACAATGGGGAAAAGACTGGGCACAAGCGAGCAGCTTGATGGCTGCAGCCCGCCTGGAGGTCTGTCGTGGAATCGCACTGGGGGGGTTCGGTTTTGGCCTAGCATGGAAAGGCATGGGGGGGCCTTCCAGTGGGTCTGGGAATGGCCATACTGACCCCCCATCATGTGAGTGAGCCTGCTGCCAGATGCCCCCACCATTCATACTGCAGCAAGGCAGAAAAAACATGATATGATTAAAAAAAAAAAGATGTTTTTAATGGAAAAAAAATTATTTCTCATAGTGAGGCTGTTGCTAGGTAGAATATGTGAGTTTAGTAACCAAGGCCGAATGCCTTTCAATCATTCTGGGAAATGTATTTTGTTTTGGAAAAACCTATAGCCTGTTGTGGGCTATTGCGTTTAAAAAGAAGAAACAGTTTTAATTTTAATGGAAAAGGTTTTTTTTTTTTTCTTAATTAGACTGTTGCTGTGTAGATTAGTTATGAACCGTGCCGTTTCTAGGAAATTAATCAACGGTCAAGAGGTGTGTTTTGATTACGTTTTTACATTTGATTACTTTACAGTGACCATAACTCTGTTTGGTTTGAACTGGCCCTCAGGTCTGAGCTGAAGTCTTTGATTTTAGAAGGGCGGATGGCAGTAGACTCAGCTGGTCAGGGATAAGTTAGTAGGGGTGGACAACACAGCTGGACTGGAAAAGAGATGGGATAACTAAGGGCACCATTCACGGGGCATCTAAGGTATGCTTGAGAACAATAACCAAAAAGAATAGGTTCAAGGGACTGCTGTTGTTCTTGGCAACTGTCAGGGAAGCGGTGAGGACCAAGAAGAAGGCCTCCTACAAAGGTAAAGAAAAGCTGGGGGAGGAAGAATGGAGAGAACATTTGCTGAAAAATAGGGAGGCAAAGAGGATGGTTAGGGAGGCAAAAGCAGACGTGGAGTGGTGTATTGCTGAGGGGGGTCAAGAGCAGAGCAAAACAGTTCTTCAAGTATTTAAGTGAAAAAAGGAAGAAAGAAGGGGCAATTGTGAGGCTAATTGAGGGGATAGGGTGATTGCGGCAGACAGGCAAAAGGCTGCCATCCTTAATGGTTACTATTGCTCAGTTTTCACTGGGGAAAACAGTGGGTCCTTGCCAGTGAATGGCATCAATGCAGCCACTAAGGGAGCCCCAGAGATGAGGCAGCCAACATTTATTAGTGAAAGGGTCCTGAAAGGGCTGGCAGCTCTAAAGATTCATACGGCCCCAGGACTAAAAGGGCTGCATCCATGAATACTCAGGGAATTGGCAGTGGAACTGCTTGATCCCCTGGTGGGTCTTTTCAAAAGCTGTCTTAGGACAGGGGTAGTTCCAAAAGATTGGAGGGTGGCGGATGTAGTTCTGCTCCATGCTGGGGGGACAAGGAGCAAGCAGAAAACTAACAGTTATGTACTTACCATAACAATAGATCATCAAGAGAATCTCTTTCATCAGGCCACACCTTTGGAACTTACAGCCACCAGGAACTAGGACCACACAGAAACTTGTGCAAGCGGTCAGCCAGGGGCCACCTACGATGACGTCAGACATCAGTATATAGATAAACATGGCCGGCCCCTCCTCTCCTCACTTCCCCACTGAAACTCATGCTCAGAGAATCTAGCCCTTCACACATCAGGCAAGACAGGGGGCTGGAAAATCTAGAAACAGAGAAGACAGCATCATCAGAATCCATTGTTGCAGACTCAAAAAGGGGGAAGAGGGATGGGACAGCATGGTCTGATGAAAGAGCTTCTCTTGAAGATCTACTGCTATGGTAAGTATGTAACTGTTCTATCTTCTTTGAGGATATCTCTTTCATCAGGACATGCCTTTGAAATAACCACCAAGCAGTACCAAAAGCTTACAGTCTGGGTGACTGGAGTCTATAGGCTTATGAAAGTAGGCCTTATAGTACAGCTAGGCCAAACCCTGCTCATGTACGAGAGACAATATCCAGACTGTAGTGTTTAGTGAAGGTGTGCACAGTACTCTAGATAGCAGCTGTGCAGATCTCTGCCATGGAAACATTCTGGAAAAAAGCAAGAGAGGTGGCAATGCCTCTGGTGAAATAACCTCGGACCACACCAGGAAGTTCTTTACCATACTTCCTGTAATAAAACATAATACAGTTAGCTAGACATTTGAACAAGCACTGTTTAGAAACTGAGGTGCCATCTTTCCCAAGGGTGAATGAAACAGAAAGCTAAGAGGACTTTCTGCAGTCCTTTGTGTGGTGTGTATAGTACCTGAGTATTCTATGCACATCTAAGATACGGAGCAGTGCTTCCCCTGGATTGGCATGCTCTGGGTAATAAACTGGCAGGTGGATGGTTTGGTTTAAAGTAAACTCAGACATCACCTTTGGAAGAAACTTAGGATTTGTAAGCAAAGACACCGTGTCTTTGTGGAAATCAAATAAGCAGGCTCACACATTAGAGCCTGTAGCACTGTATTCCTTCTGGCAGAAGTGATTACAACTGAAAATAATACTTTCTCAGAAAGAAAGTGTAAGCCACAAGTCATGACTGGCTCAAAAGGAGCTAAAGTCAACTTCTCCAAAACAAAATTCAAGTCCCAGGCTGGGACTGTATTGCAGATGGGAAGCTTTATGTGTAGAATGCCTCTCAAGAACATAATGGCTACCTCCAGCTGAGCAACTGTACAGCCATCAGTAGGCAAAAGGAAAGCTGATATGGCAGCCAGGTGCATTGTAAGTGAGGAATACTGCAGGATTTAAATCCGATAAGGACAGCAGGTACTCTAGAACCTAAATGACTGGACAGGTAAACAGATCCAGGTTATATGAAGCGGCCCATAAAGCAAGCTGCTTCCACTTCATGGATTATGTCTGGTGGATGCTTTTCAAGTAGCCACCAGAACATCCACAACTTTTTGGGAAACCCCAGTCAGCTATGGCTATGTCTTCAGGAGCCATGCATGCAGATGAAGAAACTGGTGGCTACTGTCCCTGAAAAGGCCCTCGCTGCACACTGCTCTAGTAGGGGCTTGGTACTGAACAGCAAAGCTCCCTAGCTATTGCTTGTGTCTCTTCACACCAGCTACAAATCGCTCTTACTCCCTCAGGTCTGAGAATGGTTGCCATTTCCAGATCCCACGCTGCAGGAGAAACCTAGGGCAAGCCTCAATCACCTATAGACTTCCCTCCATTTGGAATAATTGGCCTGCCAAAATCACCTCAGTCAATACCTTTCCGTCATGCAAATGGCAAACCAAAGCTCATCATGCCTCCCTGACTCTATTACCCCAGCTACCCCAGTAACCCTTCCTCTGGTAGCAACTGTCAGAGGCCTGACACTGCATAGCGGGGCTGCTGGGCCATCAATTATCATCTTCTGTAGCCTAATCTTACATGGCACACTGCCCATTACATGCCACATATGTAACATGCTCCACAGATAAGGTTAGACCACACCTCGAGTACTGTGTACAGTACTAGAGAGCACACTTGAAGAGGGACATACAGCTCCTGGAGAGGGTACAGAGGAAGGCTACCAGGATGATTCAAGGACTGGGGGGGTTGACGTATGAGGACAGACTTGAGGAGCTCAGCCTGTTTTCATTGGAGGAGAGGAGAGATGGGGGGACATGATTGAGGTCTTCAAGTACCTCAAGGGAATAAATAGGGTAAACATGGAGGGGAACTTTAGACTAAAGGAGGGAGTTATCACCAGAGGGCATGGTTTGAAGTTGGAAGGTGAAAGGATGGGGGAGAGGAGGAGATTTTTGACTGAGAGGGTGGTGGATCCTTGGAACGTGCTGCCTGGTGAACTGGTCCAGATTTCCACGTTGGAGGGCTTCAAGAGAGGCTGTGACAGATACAGAAAGAGGATGTATCGGAACACAAGGGGGGGGGCCTAGGTTCCCAACAAGGGATCTGAGGTTTGAGCAGACTCGCTAGACCGTAAGGACTAATCTGCTGGCAGTTAGTATGTTAGTATGATAAAGTGTGTCTCTATTGCACAGACTCCAATTGCACATGCCTAGTGATACCACATTGCATGTATCTGCGTTGTATCTTATATTATGTACTGTTGCTGTTTTATAAAACCTCGTGGGGGAAAATGTATTCCTGTATTTAAGTAGTTTTGTCATTTGTTCTTACGCTACTCTCAAGATGCCTCGTGGTAAATTAATTCTTCCCTATAACCTTCCTAACCCCTTCCCCCATGCAGCAACTGGAAATAATCCCTTCAGGCTCTGTTTGTTTACCTGGTAAGATATGTTTAAATAAATAAATTCACTGGAAACCTTTGCATGCTTTCAGCATTCACTTTTCTGAAGTCCCCAACCTTTACTTCCCTGTTCCCCTTGCTGTTTAACACTTGGACTTCTTGCCACAATATTTTGTGGTCATTAAACCCCAACAGATCTCTTACTGTTGTGTTCTGGTCCCATTCACTGTTCATGAGCCCAATGTCCAATAATGCTCTCTTTCTTGTAGGGTCATGGATCAAATGTGTGAGGAACACTTCCTGGCATGCTTCCACCAAGAGCTGGTTCCTTGCAGTTGCCAGGACCGGGACTTTCCAGTCCAAGTCCAGCTAATTGAAGTTCCCCATTATCACTATTTCCCCTGACTCCTCAGGCGTTTCCTTAGTTTCTTGTCCATCCCCAGTTCCTGGCTTGGTGGTCTGCAAACTACCCCCACTTTGATTTGCTTCACATCCCCCCCCCCCGGTTACTAGCACACACAGAGTCTCTGGAGCTGTCTAGACTGCTTATTCCTCTGGCCTCTGTGTCCTCCCTTACCTAGAGTGGCATCTCCGTCCTTTGCTCTTGTCCCTGTCCTTCCTAAACAATACATACCCTGATATGGACATGCTTCACTCATGGTTCTGGTTAGCCTATGTCTCTGTGACAGCTATCAGGTATAGATTATCCTCTGCCACCAGTGCTTAAAGTTCTGTCTTCTTATTGCCCAGGCTTCCTTGCACTGGTGCATAGACTGCACAGAGACAAAAGGGAATTACAACATGCTCTTAAAGGTAATAAGAAACCATTTTGGGGGTAGTACTGTACAGCAGAGTTGCCACCCTTCATATGAGATGCTTAACTGAGATCCCTTATGCCCATCTCTGGTGGCTACCCAGCTAGAAGTTCAAGACTCTGTGGAAGTTATCATTAAGAGTTGGTGATTGTCCCTAATATCCTGGCCAACATTCCCTCAGTCAATAAAACACATCCATGTAACCTCCATCCCCTCAGGATACACCTGGAAACGTGCTATCACACCTCAGTGTGTCTTTTTTGGTCTCAAAAATACAAATAAATGAATAAAATGCATTTTTAATTGCTCCACTGTATTACTTGTAGGGCTTTTCATGAGGGATAGTATTGGCCATTCATTGTAAAATAATTAATATTTTTATTGTGTTCATTTCCTTAATACCTACCCTAATTATGCTCTCCCCAGCAGCTATAATTCAACCTTTCCCTATTGCTTGGGCATTCTTTGACTATGTCCACTCCAAGATATGCAGCTAAATGGCATCGGATGGTGGAACGCATGTCGGAGAATGCCCAAGCAATATGAAATAGGTGAGCAGTAACTACTATGGAGAGCGGTATACAAGGTGGGCTCAGATACTACTATATAAAACACTAGATAACTGATGATGCAAGAAAAGACAGCAGATCAGAATACAAGATGAACAATACAGGGCATACAGTAGGGCACTTAAAAGATACAGAAACAGTTTCCTGTCACCATTAAGAAACTGTGGCCTGTGATTCTAAAAACAGAAAAAAAGCAACTACATCATAGAAATGTGGGCACGGAATAGAGGTGGTTTGGGGTACAGCTGCAAATGGCAGGGGGGAAAGGTCAGGGTCAGAGTGGTATACAGACCACTGAACCAGCAGAAAGGGGGCAGTGAACTGGGGAGGAGATCTAAAAGACACCAGCCAAAGAAGAAGTGGTGCTTGTGGGAGACCTTAGTATGCCAGATGTGGTCTGGGAAATCGCATCAGTCAGCACTGCAAAATGTCAGGCACTGGTAGATGTAATGCAGGACTACCTTCTCATGCAGTAAGTAAGGAAACTGTCTGGAGAGGGGTCCACCCTTGATCTAGTTCTAGAAAATGCTGAGACAGTAAGAGAGGTGGTAGTAGTAGTAGTAATAGTGGCTTTCTTTATAGGGAGCCCTTTCCCGAAGGTTCGGGGCACACTACAGAATGACAGGAAATAGATAAGTAAAAACAATCATAAATAAAAATAGAATATATACAGTAGCCAAAAGCTGATAACCATAATTATTTTCTCCCCAATGCTTGATTAAACAAAAAGGTTTTTAATCCCCTTTTAAAGGCCTCCACCAAGAGGGCCTCTGTCAGTCCCCTAGGCAACGAGTTCCAAAGTAGAGGGCCATCTACTTCAAATGTGCACTCTCCAGAGGACTTAAGCCCAGCCCTAGGGACTAAAAGGCAGCCCTCCTTGGAGGAGTGGAGGTTAGAAGACCAACCTTGAAGGTAACTCGCTACTTCACAGGCAGCCAGTGTGGAGGACTTAAGGTAGAGGTGAGGGAACCACTGGTACCCAGTGACCACCCTACAGTGTGGTTCAACATAATCACAGGAGCACACCACTCCAATTCAAAAACTGTGGTCCCAGACTTTAGAAGGGCAGGCTTCGGTAAGATGAGGAAACTGCTGAAAGAAAGGCTTTTAGGGGCAGAAGGGGTGCAAGGGGCAGAAGTCAAATGGGATGTCAGAAAGAGGGGTGTAAATGAGGTGATGGTATCATACATGACACTGGTAAGATAAAACAAAAAGCGCAAGAAGTCTAGCTGATTCTCCAGTGGGTTGGGAAAGGCAGCCAGGCCAAAAAGCACAGCATTCCAAAAATACAAGGGGCAACAGAGCAAGGCCAGGGGGGAGGATTACCTACAAAAGCTGAGAAAGACCACAATCTTGGTTAGCAAAAGCAGAGATGGAGCTGAGAATAGTGGAGGCAATCAAGAAGGTGAAGAATACACTGCAACATACAAAGGAGAAAAGCCAACCCGGGATTAACACCATACCTACAGGAAATTTCAGAATCAATTGCAGAAACAGTAAAGGCAAAATCAGTGTAATGGCAGAAGGAACTTCTTTCCTTTTTACTAACCTTTCAATCGTCTCTCCCATTGTCTCTTTTTTCACACTATTTTGGCACCTTGCCAGTTCCTGGATGTACTTTTACTGTATTAATAGAAAAATCTCATTTGTTAGCAGTAGTGATGAGCATGGATTTATGACTGATCATCATCAGTAAACAAATACTGGATATATCTGTGTAGGTAATCAGAAAGGCTGAAATGTGGGCATGGGACTGCTAAATATATGCGTGCAGTTCCTTAAATGTCAGCATTCTGGGAGATTAGTTGTAAAGCTGTATGAATTGTACATCTATCTTTTTTCTTGGAAACCAATAAAAATATTTTACAAAAAACAAAAGAACGCGAACAAAACCTTTCTTTTTTCAATACATTAGGGAAAAATGATAACTAAGGATTGTATTACCAGATTAAAGAAAGGGACGTGGGTGGAGAAGGATGGGGAAAAAAGCTAATATACTGAAGAAGTACTTTTGGGCACATAGCAGCACTTCATTGGTGAAACTGTTAATGAAGTACCTACTGTATAAAGCAGTCTTCGCTGGGTGAAGTAACACTTTGTCTGTGAAAACTGCAGTGTTCTGTTGTTTCTGTAACATTAAAAAAAACGTTAAAACAATTAAGTCACCCCCGCTCACTACGTGACAAATGCAATCCCCACCCAGACCTTTAGAAAGTATGCCCCTAAACCCCACCATCTTCTAGCACTCCCTTGCTGCCCCTCCGCACTCCCAGTGAAGGTTCTTTGATAAAGTAAGTGCGCTGGGGGAGCCACGTGATGACCTGCCTGGACTAACAGCTCCATGGACTAGCTCCTGCTTCACCCGTTCAATTTTTACTAAAATAAAGTAAAACCACAGGCTTCAATAGCTCTAAACAGTAGCCACAACTACCTACTGCAGAAGTGATTGAACGAGGAGGGAAGAGAGTGAAGGAAGTTGTTTATTCGGACTTAGCACAGCATGGAGTCAGAGATGTGCCAGACCGCGCCACACCATATGCCACCACAGACTCCCGAAAAGTCTTCAAAATACACAAAAGGCCAGCAGATCAATGCTACTAAACCAGCGGTAACCTCTCCACAACCTGCATTGCTTACCAAGCAAAATTCCTTGAGGAGCTACAACCTTTCAAATCAGCCCTTCATGATCTGACAGTAGAGCTGAAATCGCTGCAGTGAGACCTAAGTGAAGCTACGAGAGCTATTACCGATGTGGCCGTCTGCACAACCTCTTCGGAAGGGTGGAGAGACAAAGTGGATCAAAAAATGGTCTCGCTTAGACAGAAACTTCAAAAAATGGACCCTGAGCTGGAGGATCTGGAAGGCCAAAGTCATCGGAACAACATTGTCATCTTTGGCCTTCCAGAAGAGGTGGAGGGGGCATCTCCAATTTTGTTTCTTCAGAAAATGCTCACCAACATTGCGGGGGCCCTCTCCCAACAATACAACATATATTATTGAGAGGAAGCACTGTTCTCTGAAACCCAAACCGGTGGCAGGTCTCCCTCCCAGACCCCTGATTCTTAAATTCCTGAATTACCTTAACAAGATCCATGTACTCAGTAAAGTGAGAGCTTCAAGAAGTCCTCTGGGAGGGTCAGAAACTGAGGTTCGCCCAAGATCTCCCTGTTGCTACAAGACAAAAGAGGATGGTGTACCATCTTATGGTCATCAGATTAATCGCAGCCAGAATCAAGTTTAAAGTGGTCTACCCTTCCCGCCTCTTGATTCAACACAAAGGCTCATGGCACAACTACAAAACTGTGGAAAGAGCCCTTCCAGCATTACAGGCCATGATCCCAGAGCTGTTTAGCACACACTGAGATCTACCACTAGAGGGCCATGTCTTCAGCCATTCTCTGTGGCACGAATGTGCATATCATTGCCAACACGACCGATATAACCATCTCTTCTGCCACTAGAGGTCACAATAACCCTGTGGAACTGCTCTGTTTTGGCCTCTCTTAACTTTTCCTCTTCAGTTTCCGCTGGACTGTCCCCAGTTTATTTATAAAACAATACACCAGCCTCCACAGTGCCAGCATTAATATGCTCCTAGAAGTATCCCACAGTCTGCATATTGTCCTATCAAATATCTCTACTCATTGGGACGCAGTTTGGGACCGTGCTATGGCAGTGTCTGGGGACACTCATCTCTCTACTTCCTTTTCTCACCATCTATCGATACTTCTGGGTGACTATTTTTCCTTTTTTTTTCTCTTTTTTTCCCCATTTGAATGGACACAACAATTGTTGCATGCCTCCACAACATCAGCATGCTGGCGTTAGGACCTGGCACCCCAAGGAGAAGACCAGCCTTCATTATGACTGTCCCTTTCGCCTCTCTTTCCATATATGTACGATGTTGCGTAATTTTTTCTGAGTTTAACATTGTTATTGGATGTTCTAATTCGGGGTTGGGGCAGGAGGAGGCAAGTGGTTTATCCTGCTTCCTTGGCAGCGGATTGCATATCATAGATGGGGGTGGGGGTGTGCGCAACCTTAGTTTGGATATTAGGCTTTGCCTGGACTGAAACATTTTTTACTACAGGGCTACCAACAGCCCCTTGGGACTATTTTAATGTTTTCCACATACATGTTAACATGTTTCCAAGGGAGCCTTTCCTTATGTTGTGGGCTTGGGAAAGTTTGGGTGAGGGAAGGGGGTGAGAGGGCCTATTGTTGGGAATGTTGGGTCTCTTTCTTACTTCACTTCTGGTTGGAAGCTGTATGTTATTGTTGGGGTAATTATAGGGGTTGGTATGGGGGGGGTAGAATATGATACGGGGAGTACATCACCAAGACTCTTTTCTCAGGATTACATCACCCCTTACATGCCCCACAAATGGACTGTATATACCTAGTAGGGGTGTGGGGTTATGGAGCTAGGGAATACACCACTAACAAAGCCATTTTATTTCTCAGTTTGAAGCCTGAAATAATCATGAGACGATTACTTCTTCTAGGCAGATTAGTCAAACATCACCTTAAGCTATGGCAATAAGTCTCAAATTTTGCTCATGGAATGTTAAGGGTGCCCCATCTCCCACCAAGAGGGCCAAGATCCTCTTACACCTTCACAAATTAAAGGTAGATGTCACTTTTCTACAAGAAACCCACTCGTCTTCCTCCCAGGTCCTCCAGTTCAGGAGGTTCTGGGTGGGTCAGGCGCTGGGAACAGGGCCGAACACACGTAAAAGGGGAGTCGCCATTTTAGTGGCTCACAGATTACCTTTTAGATTGTTGGAATCAATCACGGACCCTCAGGGGAGATACATTCTCCTAAAGGTACTATTAGCCCACTCCGAAGTGGTTTTTGGCTCAATATACAGTCCAACCACTGAGGAACCCCAGTTCTTCACTTCTCATGACACATTTAGCTCCCTGGTCTGCCCTTCCTGTTCTACTAGGCAGTAACTGGAATCTGGTGTATTGCAATGCTCTGGACAGATCTAGGTCCATCGACCACTCCCATATGCCAGCACAGTTTGCCCTCAGAGAGATGATGGATTCAGTGGGGTTTATCAATCCCTGGAGGGTGCTCTTCCCCTACCAAAGAGATTACTCCTTTCACTCAATCCCTCATAATTCATTCTCCAGAATCGACTATTTCTTGTTGGGGATTGGGCACCTTCCTGCTGTCTTATCTTATAACTACCTATCTAAAGTAATTTCAGATCGCCATCCCATGCTACTTCACTGGAACATGGATCCCCCCACAAATAGGGACAAGGTCTGGAGGTTCAATACTCAACTTCTAAAATCAGATCACTTTGTTTCCCGCCTTGACATCTTTATCTCCAACTTTCTCACTAATAACTGTCTGACCATGCCCAAATTTGATCTCCTCTGGGGGCATTGAAATGTATTATAAGAGGGGAAATTATCCGCTTTGTTTCTATTCGGAAAAAAATTGCCACCCAGATCTCCTCTACGCTCCTGCAACAAATCCAGCAGATGGAGTTGTCTGTCTCCTCACAACCCACTCCCACTGAACTTAACCAACTAGAAATTCTCCACTCTCTCTACAACACCTTATTAACTGATAAAGCTGAACACCTTATTTTATGGTCCAAGGTTACCTACTTCGATCAAGGTGACAAAGCCTGGGAATTACTGGCACTACGCTGCCGGGCCCAAGCCACAGACAAAATCGTATCTCCCCTTCGTAATTCTACTGGCAGTAAAGTCACTTCACCCCAAGAGATAGTCTTCTGCTTTCAGGAATACTATCAGTGACTATATTCCCAGCCTCCCAGCACCTTTAATCATGACCTTATGGATCAGTTCACACAAGATATACAGCTCCCGCACTTAGGGCAGCAACATGTTGCCTATCTACAAGCCCCCCTAACTCTAACAGAAATTAAACTGGCCATAGATGCGCTCCCAGCGGACAAGGCACCAGGCCCTGGTGGCTACACTACAGACTTTTACAAAACCTTCAAGTCCCAGTTAGCGCCCATTCTCCTAAACACCTACAACTACATATATGAGCAGGGCCTGTCTGATCTCTCCCTCACCAAGGCCATGATAGTAGTCCTCCCCAAGCCGGGTAGAGACCCACTCCATGTTTCTAATTACTATCCCATATCTCTGATCAATGTGGATCTCAAAATTCTCGCAAAGGTTCTGGTCAATAGATTAGTTATGGTCTGGTATGCACTAATTAGTCTGGAAGAAAGTCGGCTTTGTAGCTGGCAGACTTTCTGCAGACCACTTGCAAAAACTAATCCACCTGATCTCTGCCTCCAGGGACTCCTACATTCCCCCTGCACTGGTGTCCCTGGATGCAGAGAAAGCTTTTGACAGAGTTTATTGAGGAATTTGGAGGGCTCTCCAACTACAAGCTGAATCTCTCCAAAACAAAAGTCATGCCTCTCAATGTTTTCACTCAGTATGCGGACATCCAACACCTGGGACTCACATGGGTCAGAGATAAAATGAAATATCTAGGAATCTACCTTTCTTGATCTAGCTCCAGAATGAAGCAATACAATTTGGATAGGCTCCTTGCACAAATCAAAATTGATCTAAACCGCTGGGCCCTGCTCCCTATCTCCCTCTGTGGATGGATAAATGTTGTGAAAATGAACATTCTCCCTCACCTCTTATACCCTCTACAGATGTACAATTACTCCCTCCCAAAAGCCTGGTTTATCCAAGTGCATGGTGCATTTCTAACTTTATCTGGCTGGGCAAATCCCCTCTCAGAGCACTCTCCAAGTTACAGTGTGCAAAGAAAAGAGGTGACCTCCAACTGCCCAACCTCTTCCTTTACTACCTCTCCATTAATTGTTCTGTTTTTCTCCACTGGCTTAGACCATTGGTGAAGACACATTCAGTAGTTTACTCCCCATTATGGTTACAAATAGAAAAAACCATATGCGCGCAACACAATGTTAATTTAGGAGCCCTGCTATATTTCCCCCTTAAGCATGTCCCCAAGCAGTTGCGGAATGCCCCTACCATGGCAGCACTCTGGGTGCATTTATAGTTTTGCACCCTCACCCATACTTCTTTCATACAAGATGTCTCGCAACCTGTACTGCACCATCCTAACTTTAAGATTGGGGGTCAGCTCCTTGGCTCATCCTTCTGGCCGCACAATATGAGAATAACCGTTAGTGACTTGTTAAAAGATTACAAATTTTTGTCCTTCCAGGAAGACCAAGTCAAATTTGACCTCCACAACTCCTGTTGTTTTAAATATCTCCAACTTTCCCACATGCTTCTTCATCATTTTGGCTCAGGAACCTGGGACCATAATCTAGCTGGCCCCATTCTCCCCGTCATCTCGACTTCTTCTTCCTCCCATCTCACCTCTTTCTTCTATCATCATCTGTGTGACATCCTGGGGGATTGTAAAAGGGTGCCCCTGTTATGAATGAATAGTCCTGCAGTAAAAATGTGTAACCCACCCCCAATCTTCTTTTCCTACTTTTCTCTCATCTTTTTCTTCCTCCTTTCTTTACTAAATTTCGTGTCAGGGTGGTCAACCTGGCATATCTCTACAAACTTTAATGTCTCTTTAAATAATCCTAAAAACCTTTATGGTTGCACAATGAAAGTTTATCCTTTTTCCGTAAGGAGCTCTGTGTTTGAGTAATGGTTGTGCTCCTAAGGTGCCCCCAGTTTGTTTATGTTATGCTTTAGCGCTGGAAATAGATGCCTCAGTGTCAAAAGTGAAGCACTATGCACTATTGTAACTGGTGCCCCTTTAAGAAGCACAGAAATGCCGTGCTGCAAGCCCGATGTCGGGCGAAGTAAATAAAAAGAAAATGGTTTGTTGTGGTATTGATGAAAAGCTCTTGTGAGCTTAAAGAGAAAAGGAAGTGCTGCAAATATTAGTTGTTTAGACAGCCCAGAAAATGAGTGACTGGGAGCTGTCAAAACCAAGGCCAAAATGAAATGTTTTAGCCAACGGCTGATATTTCAGCCATCGGGATTATAAAGCCAACAGCAGTAAAATTAGGAAAGACCGCTAAAATGTTTTGCAGAAGCTTACCAGGTATAAAGCCTGCAACTTTAAATAAATAAATAAATCCTTTTTCCTTTTTTACGTTAGCTTGCGTGCATGCGCAAGGAACGTTTTGGGAAAGTAGCACACTTGAAGGTGTGCCTCTCCCACCCAATGCACTGCTCCCTTGAGCAGGCGTGGCGGTCCTGCACCAATGGGTGCAGGAGCTCAGTATGACAGCAGTGTTCCTCTGCTTCAAAGGAAAACACCGCTGCCATACTGAGCGCCGCCGCCGTTCCTCTGGCCACACGCCTTCCACGCCACACGCTGCCCCAAAGTTTTCCTGCCAAGCTGGGAGCCCACCCCAGTGGCAAAGGTTGTTTGTTTTGCCGACGGGGTGCCCAATCCCCCGTCGGCTCCACGCTCCCAAGCCATCTGCTGCCACGCTGGGAGCCCACCCAGCGTGGCAAACCGTCAGTTTGTTTTGTTGACGGGGTGCCTAATCCCCATCGCCTCGCCCCCACACATCTCTTCTGCCATGCTGGGAGCCCACCCAGCGTGGCAAAGGTCCCACGTAGTCATTTTTTTTTTTGTTTAAACCTGTAAAACAAAAATGGTCCCTCGGCATGTTTCCCAATCCTCCCTCCCACAACCCGCACCCACCCACTGCGCATCCAGCCTTCCCACACCCCCCCACACCCATACTTACCTCTGGACTCTGGCGCGCCGCTCTTCGGTGGGCCGGGAACACGTCTGCACTCTTCAAAGCCGACCGCGAACTGAGGAAATGCCGGTAAGCTGTATAATGGGCTACATAGGGGGGTTTCAACTTTATTGCATATCTCAGTCATTTTTTGGAATTTTTGCACCAAATTTTCAACATGGGGTTTTTGGGACCCCTTCTTATGAATGATGCACTGTCATGGTGTTATTCGGGCCTAAAGGGTGATTTTGCAGGCACTGTGCAGTCACTGCGTGAAATCACCCTTCGGCCTTGAATAATGCCATGACAGTGACATCATTCATGAGAAGGGGTCCCAAAAACCCCATGCTGAAAATTTGGTGCAAAAATTCCAAAAAATGACTGTTTTATGAGCGTGTGTTGTGCAGTTCCTACGCAGGCTCGTAAGTTCGCGAATTTTCAATATTTTCACTCCAGATTTTCAACATTGCCATTTTATTATACCTTCTTATGAGTTGTACAGCTGTCATTTTTCACATCTCACCCAAAATGTGTTTCTGTCCATGTAGCGCACAATGGCGCAGTCAGTGTGCGAACTCAATGTATGGGACACATTAAGAAAATCACAGTGATACTGATCATGAGCAGAGGTCTTAAAATGGCTGTGCTGAAAATTTGGTGAAAAAATTCCTAAAAATGACTGTTTTATGAATCTGCATTGCGTAGTTCCTACGCACGCTCCTAAGTTTGCGAATTTTCAATATTTTCACTCCAGATTTTCAATATTGCCATTTTACCACACCTCCTTATGAGCAATACAGCTGTCATTTTTCACATCTTGCCCAAAATGTGTTTCCACCATGTAGCGACAATGGCACAGTCGTGTGCGTAACTCAGTGTACGGGACACTATTAAGAAAATCACAGTGTCACTGTTCATGAGCAGAGATCTTAAAATGGCTATGTTGAAAATTTGGTGAAAAATTCCTACAAATAATTGTTTTACTTAGGCCGCGTTGTGCAGTTCCTACGCACGCTGAAGTTTCATGTAATTTCCAATATTTTCACTCCAGATTTTCAACATTGTCATTTTACCACACCTCCTTATGAGCAGTACAGCTGTCATTTTCACATCCTGCCTAAAACGCCTTTCCCCATGTAGTGCACAATAATGGCGCAGTCAAAAGCGAAATCAATGTATGGCACACAGTAAGAAAATCACAGTGACACTGTTCATTAGCACAGGTTTTAAAATGGCAATGTTGAAAATTTGGTGAAAAAATTCCAAAATGTTGTTTTACTGAGCGCGTACTGTACAGTTCCCATGCACGTCAGAGGTTTGCGACTTCAATATTTCCACTCCAGATTTTCAACATTGGCATTTTACTACACTTCCTTATGAGCAGTACAGCTGTCATTTTTCACATCCTGCCCAAAACGTGTTTCTGCCTATGTAGCGCACAATGGGGGTAACAAAAAGATCATGCTGACAATTTATTGTGCAAATACCAGCAATCGCACAGGGCATTAGGGTAAAGCACCATATATGCCAAACACCACTGCAAATACCTGCAAGTGAATGTTCGGCATTGACAAATGCTTGTCTTTGTTAAAATGAAGAACCTGTGCTTCAGTATCAGGTCTCCCGGGCTGGCAGGGGAAGGCAAATAGGGAGCGAGCCCCTCATTTCTCATTCCCCTGTCCAGGCTGGGTATGCCTGTATATAAAATGTGAAAATGAACAAATAAATGTTTTTCTTTTGTTAGTACCTGAATTCTTGCCATTATGGGGAGATTCCTACTATAGGACTGAAAGCCCCTGAAGTGACTGCTTTTGTAAAAATCAGGAGAGATGAGGTCACAGAAAGTGGGAGGAGCTATGTTCCAAATGAGGTAGAAACCCCCTAATTAAGGTTTAGATGATCTAAACTGATATTTTAGGATATATTCACAGAAGGAATATAACATAGATGCTCGTTTTTCCTATTGTACAAGAATGATCCAAGATAGCCTTAGATAGGCCCACATAAAGGTTTATTTTATGTTAAGTGGGATATTCCCCTGATTGTGATGTCACCCTAAGGACTGCTATAAAACCTGACATCAGGGGACTAAGCAGTGTGTGTGGGTCAGTATCTTCTGACCACTGAGGGAGAAGAAGCTAGTGAGAGAGCTTACACACTACTATTGGGAATCAAGTATTGGATATTGAATATACAGAAGAAAGACAGGAGTCTCAAGACGAAGTATTTCCTGATGTGTTTGAAATGGTGTGATGGACTAACACCCACAATTTTTTTCTGTAAATATATATATTTTTTGTTTTGTTTTGTTTCTGCAAAGTTTTTGCAAATAAATTGATAAACACATTTATTGTGTTTTTTATGAACTAAATATTACCATCTGGTGTCTGTCATCTATCCCACACCTTCTACAGGGACACAGAAGGCCATCCCCATTATATGTGGGACCAAGTTCTGCCTCCTGCTCCTTCCACCACTCGTTCTTGGTAGCAGATCTGGACCCATCTATACAAAGATGTTAAATGGGACCGCTATCGTCTGCTCCAGTTTCAAGTAATTCATGATCTATATTACACCCCAGTCAAGCTTCATAAAATGGGAAGGCTTTCAACTAATCTTTGCCCCTGATGTGGTGAATAACCTGGCACACTTCTCCACATATTATGGGATTGTAGTAAGGCCTCCCCACTCTGGTCAGCCATTAAATCCAAATTGGACCCCATTTTGGGGCCTAACTGAAGCCTTCCAACCTGAGATATGTGTTTTGGGTGACTATGGTGATACCTTAATTGGCAACCAGAGCAAACACATGGCTATAGTGTCACTATGTGCCAAAAAAGTGATCCTGCTCCATTGGTTAGATCAGTGTACTCCCACACTCATGGAATGGCTACATGAAATTCTTTTTGCTTTACAAGCAGAAAATCTTTTGCCAGCCTCTCAAAAATAGTAAGTTATTACCAAAAGATATGGGCACCTCTACACACATTATTGACTAACCCTTTGAGAACTGAATATGTGTGAACGTATATATACGTCCACAGTCTTCTAAGGGTTCTAATGTAAACCCATTCTTTTAGCCATGCTCCCATGAGGCTCAATGTTTGCTACATCCTTTACTGGTGCCTCATGCATCCCTTGTCTTCTCACATTGCTATTAGTGGTTTAGGGTGGGGGGGGATCGGGGAAGGGGGGAGGAGTTTGTATGTTTATGATTGTTCTTATTCATTGAATGCTTCATCAGTGAATGCTTGCCTACAATGTATGTAACACTGGGAGCCAATAATGATTGTGTCTTACTGCTATTAGTCTAAGTTGTTATTCTCCTGTTTACCAGTGTATGTTCACTTTGTAACTCTTAATCTTGAATAAAGTATACTAAATCTGAAAAAAAAAAAAGTAAGTCGCTGGTAATAATGTATTGGTGGCTGCTTGCCAACTACACAGAACAGCTCTCCTTTCATCTCAGCTGTGTCACATCACCTAAGCACACATGCCTCCCATACCCATGCCCCCAAGTTAATAAGATCATTCATGAAATCATGAGATGACGCCACCTGACCCCACCTTCTAGCACTCAATCTTCTTCCTCCCCACACCCCAAATAAAGGATACAAATAGTACTAGTAGACTAGTAGTACTGTACCTGTAGAAAGAAAAACATCCAATATTGCAGAGTGAGCTACAGGACACATCTCTTCAGTCCGCATCTTGCAATAGAATGAAATAAAAACAGAAACAGAATTTGACGGCAGATAACAACCACTTGGCCCACCCAGTCTACTCATTTTTCCCTACATACAGTATCGCCACAGACCCTACTTGATCTCATGGCCCTTTCTCCCCCACCCCCACCCCGCTTTGCACTAGAATTCCCTTATGCCTATCTAATGCATTCTTCAACCCCACCACTATATTCACCCCCACCACATCCACTGGTAGGCTGTTCCAAGAATCCACTACCCTTTCTGTGAAGAAGTGCTTTCTCACATCTCTCCTGAATCTACCCATTTCCAGCTTCATAACATGTCTCCTTGCTCTTGAGCTCCTTTTTTTCTAAAAAGATACTTCTCACCTATACCTTAAGTACCCTCATGAGGTATTTAAAGGTTTCAGTCATATCCTCCCTCCTTTCTCTCAAGGGTGTGCATTTTGAGGTCCTTTAGTCTCTCCTCATGGGCTTTTGGTGCAGACCCTGTGCCATTTTAGTTGCCCCCCTCTGCCTTCACTCTGTCTATGTCCTTCCAGAGAACTGGTCTCCAGAATGGATACAGTACTTATGTGAGGTCTTACTGCAGTCAATACAGGGGAGTATCTATTTCCTCTTTCTGCTGGTGATATCCTCCTTATGCATTTCAGCATCCCACTAGCTCTTTCACACTGCCTTGTGGCCAGGAAATGCAACAAGGCAGTACAGAGGGTGAGTGGGATACTGGGGTACATAGGGAGGGGAATCTCCAGCAGAAAGAGGTGGTGTTACCTCTGTATGGCTCGCTGGTAAGACCCTGCATAGAGTACTGTGTTCAGTTCTGGAGACCATATCTCTGGAAGGATATAGACAGAGTGGAGGTGGTCCAGAGGAGGGCAACTAAAATGATGCAGAACCTGCATCAAAAGCCCTACAAGGAGAGACTACAAGACCTCGATTGTACACACTCAAACAGAGGAGGGAGAGGTGGGATATAATAGAGACAGTACAGTTACATAAGATCTTACCATAACAGTAGATCTTCAAGAGAAGCTCTTGCAGCGGGCTGTTGCAATTACAATTAGGACTATGCTGCAGGCACTAGGACCCATCGGAAACCTTTAGCTAGCAGTCTCTAGCAGGGGCCACCCCCAATGTCAGCTCTGCCCTGACATTGTCCAATGGTATATCAGGTTGTGATCCCCAGCCCCACCTCAGTTCACCAACCAGAGACCCGTGAATAAGGGCAGGCAGGCGAACCAGGTGGAAGCTTGCCATAAAAATGATGCAACAACAGCTCACCAGGGGGAAGGAGGGAGGGGAAGCAGCACCTGCTGCAAGAGCTCCTCTCAAAGATCTACTGTTATGGTAAGTTCCTATGTAACTATACTATCTTACTTCGAGTGGGAGCTCTTGCAGCAGGCTATTACAATAAGGACTAAATCCCAAGCAGTCCCACAAAAAGGAACAGGAACTGGGAGGCGGCTGTAAACATCAGTGCTAACAACAGGGCACTTTTAAGAAAGGAGGCCCTGAATTACTGCTAGGCCGAAGCCTGCCCTTCGCCAAGATGCAATGTCCAGACTGTAGTGCTTAATGAAGGTATGCACTGAGCTCCAGTTACCCGCTGCACAGATATATCTCTGATGGAGACATTTCTCAAGGATGCGAATGAAGTAGCCACTCCCCTGGTAGAATGACCCCTAACTGAGCCCGGTAAGGTTTTGTTGTACTTGTAACAGAAAACAATGCAATTGACCAACCATTTTGATAGGGTTTGCTTTGACACTGGAGCGCCTTGGCATCGAGGCACAAAGGTCAAGAATAACTGCTCCATCTTACGGTGTGAAGCAGTGCATTTCAGGTAGTACCTCAGAGCCCTATGGACATCCAAGGTATGCAGGAGTGCTTTCCCTCTATTCTAGTGATCTGAATATACCGGAAGATTGACATCCTGATTCAACGTAAGTTCGGACACCACTTTGGACAAAAACTTCGGACTGGTTCTTAAGGACACCCTGCCTCTATGAACATTTTAAATAAGGCTCCTTACACATCAGGGCCTGAAGCTCGGAAACTCTCTGAGCACAAGTAACTGCAACCAAAAATAACACTTTCAATGAAAGAAAGCAAAGCTCGCATTCCGCGGCAGGCTTGAAAGGGGGAAGGGTAAGCTTCTCCAGTATAAATAGGAGATCCCAAGGGGGTACTGAATCTCGGATGGGAGGCTTAATATGTAAAATGCCCTTCAGAAAGGTACAGAACACGTCCAGTTGGGCGAGTGTTTTTCCTTCCATTGGTATATGGTAAGCAGAGATTGCTGACAAGTGTACCTTAATGGAAGAGTAGCTCAAACCTTGATTCAATAAGAAGAGAAGATACTCTAATATCAAGTTCACTGGGCAGGTGAGAGGGTCCAAGTGAAGGGGCAAAACCCACAGACAGAATCGCTTTCACTTCATGGCATAACCGGATCTAGTTGAGGGCTCTCTTGCTGCTACGAGAACATTCACCGCCTCCTGGGAGACCCCAAACCTGGATTTGACTAAGTCTGCAGGAGCCAGGCATGAAGATGCAGGGATTTGAGGTCTGGTTGGACCAGTGTTCCCTGATCCTGGGACATCAAGGGCAAGCTCAGTGGCAGCTGAATTGGAGGTTCCACTGCCAGCTGCTGAAGTAGTGGGAACCAAATCTGCAGAGGGCAGAACAGGGCAATGAGAATCATCTCTGCTCCTTCAGCCTGAAGTTTCAAATGAACCCTCTGAATAACGAGAAAGGGAGGGAAGGTGTACAGAAACCTCCCTGTCCAACAGAGGGACAATGCGTCTGGCCACAAAACACCAGGTGTGGGCTCTCATGAGCAGAGACTGGGCAGTTTAGCGTTGAGGGGAGATGCAAAGATGTCCAACTCTGGATGGCCCCACCTGTCAAACAGTTGATCTGCCACCGACTGGAGGAGCTGTGAGCCTTGGACCGAGACTGGCTTTGGCTGTTGGCCAAGATGATATGGGCACCTGGAACATGAACAACAGTGAGATCTAGGTGGTGTTCCAGTGCCCAATACCAGACTGTCATCGCCTCCCGGAACAGGGGGTAGGAATGCATGCCCCTTATTTGTTGACATAAAACACTACTGATGTGTTGTCCATCTGGAAGAGAAGAGGGCCTGGCAAAAGGTCTGTCTGAAATGCCCACAAGGCATTCAGGACTGTTCACATCTCGAGAATGTTGATGTGGAGCTGGAGACCATGTCCCCTGGGTTCATCTGTCTCCCAGATAAGTGCCCCAACTGAGACAGGAGGAGTCTGTCGTTAGGATCCAACTCGGGGGCTCCTGCCAAAAAGGGACCTCTCGTTCCAGGTTAGAGGGGTCTAACCACCAAGAAAGAGTCCTTCTTACTGAGTCAGAGATCCTGACCAGCTGGTCCAGATCGTCTGACCTCTGGTCCCACCTCATCCTGTGCATCCACTGTGGGACACTCATGTGGAGGTGGGCTAAAGGGACTGTGGGAATAGCCACCGCCATGTGCCCCAGAAGTCTGAGGAAGGTCCTGGCTGAGGCCTATGGAACCATGGATACTGTCCAGGCTACGCCTCTTAGATGATCCCCCCTGTCCTGCGACAGGAAAGCCATGCCTTGAACTATGTTAAGGACCGCTCCAATGAATAGGAGTCAATGACTGGGCTCTGGGGAAGACTTTGGAAGATTCAGGGTGATCTCCAGCTCTCGGAAGAGAATAAAAGTGTCTTTGAGAGTGTGAAGTAGCTGAGCCCTGGAAGGTGCTGCCAGAAGCCAGTCGTCCATGTAGGTGAAGACGCACTAGCCCTGGCATCTGAGAGCCACAGCCACCACTGCTAGGCATTTGGTGAAAACTGGAGGAGAGGCCGAATGGTAAGGCTCAGAACTGATAATGTCTACCCTGGAAGTGGAACCTCAGGAACTTCCTATGGGGAGGGAAGACCCTTATGCGCATATAGGCATCCTGCATATCCTGGGAGCAGAGCCAGTCCTCTTCGTGCAAGATGGGAATGAGGCCTGGCAGAGTGACCATCCTGTACCATTTGTATCTATGACAAGATTTAGGAAACTGAGGTCCAGGATGGGCTGAAAGTTCCCAGTCTTTTTTTGGAACCAGGAAAAAATGGGAATAATAGCCCCATCCCTATTGTGCCTGGGGGACTGTCTCTATCACCTGTTTCAGCAAAAGGGCCTGGATCTCTCCTTCTATCAGAGGAATGTGTGAAGGAAGATAATGGGAGGGCCCTGGTGGTTTTTCCTTAGGGATCTGGATGAACTCGAGAGTATGTCCTCTCCTTATTAGGT
Source organism: Neoceratodus forsteri (assembly GCA_016271365.2). NCBI lineage: Eukaryota > Metazoa > Chordata > Ceratodontiformes > Ceratodontidae > Neoceratodus > Neoceratodus forsteri. The sequence goes on from JADMNL010000025.1 coordinate 133,378,308, forward strand.
CTAGAACCCAGAGGTTTGTTGTGATGCTGCTCCATCCCTCTTGGTAGAGGGAGAAGTGACCCCCTACTGCCTCCCCATCACCTCCACTGCAGGAGGGGGGGACGATAGTGAGTCACTGGGCTGACCCAGGAACCAGCAGAGAGGGTTGGGAGGACTTAGGGCCTCTAGAAGTTGAGCTCCCAGAAGCTTGGGTTGTAGCCTTTCTCTTAAAGCCACCTCTCTGCAGGAATTGGCTGTGGGTATTTTGCCCTCAGGGCTTACAAAATGGCCATTTGCGGAAAGATTTCTGGTTCCCCTTATATAGCTTTCGGACGGACCAGATGGACTTCCCAGAATCCTGGAGGTGAGAGATGAGTTTCTCCATCTCCTCCGCAAAAAACACAGAACCTTGGAATGGAAGGTGCAGGATTTTGGACTGCAGATCCTGGGAGAATCCTGAGACTCTAAGCCAGGTGTGATGCCAAAGGCAAATGCTGGAAGCTGCTGCCCTCGAGGCCCTATCTGCAGAGTTGTATGAGGTTCTCAAAACATGAGTGCCTACGTCCGAACTCGACTTCAATAGGTCCAGAAGTTCAGTCTTTTGTGCTGAGTCTGGTAAGGCTTGAGTCACTTCTAGGCCCTTCTCCTACATAGCATTCTGGTAGTGGACCATATGTGTGAGGAAGTTCAAAGAACGGATGGAACAGGTGGAGGAAGAATAAACCTTCTTGCTCACCTGATCCAAGAATCTGGACTCAAGATCGGGAGGCTGGGAGCTGAGGTGTTTAGGTTTTTGAGATTTATCATGGGTAGCCGTAGTCACCATAGAATCCACCCAAGGGTGTTCCACCAGAAAAGGTTCCTCCCCCGGGGCCCAGTACAGCCTGTCCGATTTTTATGTTGGCTTGCGCACAGGCACAAGCAACAGAGTAGCACCATATGAGTTTTAGAGGTGTGCCACCGCTTTTTTACTACCCCACTCCATTTTGCAGGTGGGACCACACAGCACCAATAAATGGCTAAGCTGTCTATGACAGCACTTCAGATGCAGTGGCGTGCAGTTGAAAGGAAATCACTGCAATTTGCATACAGTCGGTAAGCAGCGGCTGTCATCAGCAATTTTCATACTGCCGGTGTCAGCAAGCAGTGGCTGTGGTCAGCCGCCTCTCTTTCCCCATGAAAGTCAATGGGGGTGCTCTATCCCCCATCAGCATGCCCCCTCTCCAGTTTCTTTGCCAATGGGGTGGCCCAATCCCCATCCACATGATGCGCTCCCCCATCAGTTGCGCGCCCAGGGGGTGTCCGATCCCCCTTGGCCCAAGTGCCCCCTCACACTGTATGGCCAACAGGGTGCCCAATCCCCATCAACTTCACTCCCCACCCCCACAAACATCCAGGTGGCATGCTGGGAGCCTTCCCCAGCATGCCAAAAGTCCTGTGTCTCTCTTTTTTTTTTTTAAACCCTGTAAAAAAAAAAGAAGATGGTCCCTCGTGGCCTCTCTTGCCCCTCCCCCAACCTGCACCCACCCTCTGCGCACCCCACCTCCCCTGCACCCACCTCACCCCATACTTACCTCTGAACCTGGTGCGATGATCTTTGGTGGAGCGGGAACACATCTGCGCTTTTCAAAGCCGACCACGAACTGAAGAAATACCAGTAAGCTGTATAATGGCATAAATGTTTTTTTTTAAACTTTGGTGCATAAGTCGCCCATTTTAGGGAATTTTGGCACCAAAGTTTCAACATGGGATTCTTGGGATCCTCCTCATGAATTCAGTCACTGTCATTCAAGAGCTGTCCCGAAGGTGATTTCGCAATCACTGCGGAATCACCTTTCGACCGACAGGAACGACAGTGTCACTGTTCATGAGATGGGCTCTCAAAAAGCCTATGTTGCAAACTGGCATTTTTTTCACACCTCCTTATGAACAGTACAGCTGTCATTTTTCACATCCTGGCCAAAATGTGTTTTCTCACTTATGACGCAGAATACTGCTGTCACTGTAGGAAATCACTGTTCGGGACAGATTAAGAAAATCACAGTGCCAGTGTTCATGAGGAGAGGTTCAAAAATACCCATGTTGAAAATTTGGTGGAAAAAATCAAAAAAATGATTGCGTTACATGCGTGCATTGCGCAGTTTCTACACATGTTCATAACTTTGCCAATGTTTCATATTTGTACTCCAGATTTTCAACATTGCCATATTTCACACCACCTCATGAACAGCACAGCTGTCATTTTTCACATCCTGCCAGAAATGTGTTTTCACATCTTTGGCACCAAATGGCGCAGTCGTTGTGCAAAACCACCTTTCCGGATTGAGTAAAGAAATGATAGTGCCACTGTTCATGACGTGGAGACACAAAAATCCTATTTTGCAAATCTTGAGCGAAAATAACTACAAACACCCACGGCATTACGGTTTCCAGCCATAATGCCATACTCCGTACAGACTGACACCCAATGAGTGTGACTTGAGATTGTCGCCCATAATACATACGCCATTCCACCCCCATCCTGCAGCCACTGACAAGCATCAAGGTGTGTCTTGCGGTCTTTGGGCCCAGCGTTCACCCCATTCTCCCATACTGCACCCACTACAGCATATTCCTTATAAAATGGGATGAGTGTAAGGCCCGAAGACCCCAAAGCACACCGCAGCACCTGTCAGTGTCTGCAGGGTAGTGTGAGATGAAATGGCATGAGCGTTATGCCCAATGATCCAAAGGCACACCCCCAATGCCTGTCAGTCTCTGCAGGGTGGGGGTGGGGTTGGCATCAGTTCAGTACTTCACTCCCATTTCTATTATGCATCCCTCTAACTCCTGCGCTACCAGTGCCAGCAAGCCAACTTTCAGCATTGACGAATGCTTGTTTGATAACTGCCGGGGTGGTGGAGGGATGCTTCCAAGTGATCTTGGTAAGATCCTGAAAGGTATCCACAAGAGGAGGAACTACCAAAGGTTTTGGCTCCTTCTGCCTCAGGTATTTTGCCAACCTCCGGCACTCCGGATCCAAGTCCTCCATCTCCCATCCGTTAAAGGAATGGATGTGCCTCATGACGTCCATGATGGTCAGATCATCAGGAGAAGATCTGGGAATGTTCTTCTTGTCCGGGGACACTGGCCTTTCCTGTAAGAGAGAACAGTTAGACCCAGAAGAACTGGGATATGAACCGTGGCCTTTAGAGGAGGAGGAGGAGGCTGATCTTCAATGAAATGGGGATCTGCTCCTCTCATACAAACGGCACCTGCTGGGAGACAGGCATCGGCTATGGGACTGATAATGGCTGTGGGATCAGTGATGGCTGGTTAAGTGCTGAGGATGGCTTTCAGACTGGCGTCAGCTATATGACCGTCTCCTGCTAGGGGAGCGATGGTGAGTGGTGCTACTAGACCTGGAGTGTCAGTGCCGATGTTCCTTGTACATGGTCCAGCCACAGGTATCCACTGGAGTGCATGACCGAGACTTGGGCTTGGGCTTTGGAGAGGAACTTTTAGGTGCAGAAGAGGATGGCTTTTTGACCCGGCCTTTGTCTCTGACTTCCTCCGGAGTCGGAGTTGGGTCTGGCTGCAGTGGGAGTACATCCTTTCTAACCTGACCCCACCAGAACTGAAAAAGTTCTGTGAGCTCCTCCTTGGTAAATTGGGCTGTGGCATTCCCCGCTGGAAAGCTGGGTTTGTCCAGTGTGTGAGGAACTATAGGTAAGGATGGAAGGTCAGGTAGGTCCCCGGGAGAGGAATCATCTTCCCGATCCTCAGGAGTGGAAGCCCTATGGACCAGTGAACGTTTGGAGACTGGTGACAGCTTGGCTAATGTCTGCTCCTTCTCTTGCTCTGTTGACAGTTTGGAGCTATCTGGCTTGGAAACTGTCATCGGCTTTGGTTTGGAAGGCTGAGCCCTAGAGGGGTGGTGAGCCAATGTCAGCTTTGAACTTGGCTCCTGCTCCCTGTGTTCAGAGGTCTTGCCTGGAGCCCTGGGAATGTCCGAAGTTGGGAGTTTTCTCGATGGGGCCGAAGCCCCCACAGAAGAAGAACCAAAGGTCCTGACTCCCCAGGTGGAGGGTAGCCGCAAGGGTGCTGTCTTCATCTTCAGGGTGGAAGAGGCCGGCACGGCAACCAGGCCCTGACTACCACTGCCAGACATCAGTGGCTTGGCAGGAGTGGTATTGTCTTGCCACCCTGTAGAGTGCTGCGAGTGGCAGGAATAGTCTAAACCGCCCGACCCAGAGGAGGAGGACTTCTTCTTTTGGGGTGACCAGGAGCGTGAATGCCCCTTAGACTGGCCCCGGTCCTTTTTGTGGTACTTACGTTGGTCCAAGTCCCATTTCATTTTTTTATGTTTAGTGGACCGGGAAGAGGAAGAGGACTTCTCCACTGGCGAGTGTTGCATCATGGCCACCTGCTGTTCTAAAAGATGGGCCTTCAGAACCTTAAGGTGGAAAATTCTGGTCCTGCCTGTAAAGCTGCTGCAGACTGAGCAGGCCTTGGTGTCATGGTCTGGCCCAAGGCAAAAGATGCAGGCCTTGTGGGTGTCCTTCGCCAGGATCTGAAGAACGCAGGTGCACTTTGTCGTCTTTTTTCCGGATGAGGAGACCAACAATGGTGAGGCTGACATGCAATAGTAGGTGGAAGAAGTGAAAAGTGGACTTTTCGAGAAATAAAATGAGAAAAAACTTCACTAGAAACTACTAGACTTCATTCTAAAGGCAACCAAAGAGCCGATGGAAGTGGGTCTGCGGTGGGAAAAGAACTGAGATGGGGCTGGGGACTGCCCCCTGATATACCATTGGGCAACATCAGGGTGGAGCCGATGTCAGGGGTGGCCCCTGCTGGAGACTGCTAGCTAAAGGTTTCTGATGGGTCCTAGTGCCTGCGGCATAGTCCTAATTGTAATTGTAATAGTCTGCTGCAAGAGCTGCCTCTCGAAGTAAGATCTTTAAATTCCTTGGGGGGGGGTTAATAAGGTACAGGAGGGGAGTATCTTTCAGAAGAAAAGGTGTTCAAGAACAAGGGGACATGGTATTAGGCTGGAGGGGGTAAATTCAGGAGAGCTGTGGGAAGTACTTCTTCTCAGAAAGAGCGGTGGATTCCTGGAACAGTCTTCCAGCGGAGGTGATGGCGGCAGAAACAGTGGTGGGGTTAAAAAATGCATGGGATAAGCACGAGGGAATTATAGTGGAAAGGAAGGGGATGGGAGAAGGAGCTGTAGACCGGGCATGGTCTGTGATAATAGTGTAGGTAGGAAGAAAGGGGTAGACTGGATGGGCCAAGCGGTCCTTATCTGCCATCAAATTCTGTTTCTACGTTTCTTGTCACAGTCATTCGACATGATGATCCCCAAGTTTTTTTTCCAGCTTGGTTGTCATCAATACCACTTCATCCATTTTGTTCTCCACCCCTGGGTTTCTGTACCCTAAGTGCATTATTTTGCACTTTTCAGCACTGAAACCCAGCTGCCACACCCTTGACCACTCCTTGAGTTTTCTCAGGTCTCTGCTCATCCTTTCCACCCACCCCCCAGAGTGTCCACCCTATTGCAGATTTTGTGTCATCTGCAAAGAGGCAGACCTTTACTACAGCTGCTCTGCAATATCACTTATAAAGACAGTAAAGAGGACCGGTCCCAGCAGTGAGCCCTGATGCACCTTGCTGGTCTCCCTCATTTCCTTAGAGTGAACTCCATTTACCACCACTCTGCGTTGCTTATTCCCTAACCAACTCAGTTTATGACCTTTGGATCCACTCCTAAGCCACCCTGCCTGCTTACTAGTCTCCCATGTGGAACAGTGTCAAAAGCCATACTAAAATCTCAGTAGGCCAAATCCATCACTTTATCCTGACCTAATTCCTTGGTTACCAAGCCAAAAGAATCTATCTGGTTCATTGGACATGACCTTCCCTCATGAATTCATGCTGCCTCAGGTCTTGTAACCCACTGGATTCAAGATATTCCGCAATCCTTTCTTTCACCAGTGATTCCATTAACTTTCCCACCCCCAATATCAGGCTGACTGGCCTATAATTGCCAGCCTGCTCCCTGCTACTACTTTTATGAGGTGGGACTACATTGCCCTCCACCAGTCTTCTGGAACCACTCCTGTTTCCAGTGAACTATTAAACAGGACTGTCTGAAGTGCAGCCAGTATCTCCCTGACCTCCCTCAATACCCTTGGATGCACCCTGTTTGACCCCCGTGCTTTGTCCACATTCAGATTAGCGAATCCCTTCAGGACTCTCTTTTCCAAAAAAGGACTTTTGTCTACCTCCCAGCCTCCAAATATCCTGTTACTTTTTTGTGGCTCCTCCCCTGCTCCTTCCTCTGTAAACATGGAACAAAAGAATTTGTTCAGGATGTCTGCCTTTTCAGATCCCCCTCTGCAATCGCCACTTCCCTTTTTAATCTTACATTCCCTCCCTTAATTTTCCTCTTTTTACTTACATACCTGAAAATATATTGTCCCTTTTGTTACATTCTGGGCTATTCTCTCCAGTTTGCACCTTCATGCTCCTTACTGCTTTCTCTGTTTCCCCCAGTACACCTCCCTATCCTCCTGTCACTGCATCTCTTTATACCTTCTGAATGATACCCTTTTATCCTTTACCTTTTCAGCCATCTCTTTCAAGAACCATAGCAATCTCTTTTTTCTCTTGCTTTTGCTCACTTGCTTGATGCAGAGGTTTGTCACCTTCACTATGCCTCCTCTTAGCTTTGCCCACTGTCCCTCCACCCCACCCAGGCCCCCCTTCCAGGTCACCTCTGAGGCGTTCTCCTGTCTTTATAAAATCTGCTCTTCTGAAGTACAAGACCCTTGCCCTTGTGTGGTTTGATTCTGCAGCCATCTTTAACAAATGCTGATGTCCGATCTATAGTAACACCTTATCGGATGACAGCAGCCAATCAAATGTTACTATAGGTGGAACACCAGCATTGATTCATTCAGTTACAGGACATACAAATATACAAAACAGTCAGCAGAAGAAGGCCTTACATTCTGTTGAGTCTGCTCAATTGCAGAGCCCTTAATCCAGTGATTATAGTGAGCCCTGCCCACCTCTTCGCCAACCCTGACCCTTCCCCTCGCCCTCTCCCACTGTCTTTTGAACCCTCCTGTCTGTTGAGTGACAACCTCAGATGGGAGTTCATTCCATCTCTAAACCACCCGCTCGAAAAGGAAGTGTCTCCTGACCTCCTTCTTAAAACTTCACCCCACCAGCTTATAACAGTGCCCCCCCCCCGTGGTATTGTTCCCACTGAGACAAAGAAGGTTCCTGATATACATCTTGTTTATACCGTTCAGGTACTTGAAGGTTTCAATCATGTCCCTTCTCTCCCTCCTCTCCTCGAGTGAGTACATGTTGAGTTCTCTCAGCCTGTCCTCCTATGCCCTGCTTTGCTGTCCTTGTGCCATTTTTTTTGCCCTCCTCTGAACTTCCTTGTGCTGACTGATATCCTTTTTCAGGTAGCGGCTCCAGTATTGCATGCTGTACTGTATTCTAGGTGCAGTCGCACCAAAGATCTGTACAACGGCAGTATAACCTCTGCTCCTCTGCTTGTGAAACTTCTTGTAAAACAGCCAAGCATTCTGTATGTCTTGACTGCTGCCTTTCACACTGTGTAGCTTGCTTAAGGCCACTGGTGATGGTTATTCACAAGACGTTTTCATCACCAGATTCAGTGACCTAGACCCCCCTAGACTGTACTCTATCCTCTGGTTCTTTCCTCCTGTGTGCATGACCTTGCACTTCTTTGCATTATACCCAAGCTGCCATATGCCAGACCAGTGTTACAGCTTCACTAGATGTTCTTTTAGGTCCTGCACCCCTTCATCTGTGTCCACCTTCCCAGAGCTTGGTGTCATTTGCAAAGAGGTTGATTTTGCCTTTAATGCTGTCCATGGTGTCACAAATGAACACATTAAACAAACACTGGGCTGAGCACTGACCTCTGCAGGACCCCACTGGTGACCTCCCTCATACCTAAGAGCTTCACTCTATCACTACCCTTTGTGTCCTACCATTGAGCCAATTTGCCACCCACTGTGTTAACTTGCATCCCACTCCTAGGTCCTCCAACTTCCTGATTAACACGATGTAGAGGACCAAGTTGAAGGTCTTGCTGAAATCCAGGTATAGAATATCAACTGCCTGGCCCTTGTCTACTGCCTTCATTACTCAGTCAAAGAAGCTGATCAGGTCGGTTTAATAGTATCTCCCCAACATGAACCCATGTTGTCTCTCATCCTGGAGTCCATTTGCTTCAAGGAACGTGACTTGCTTTTCCTTCAGAATGGTCTCTGTTAGTTTACTGACAATGGAGTTCAGACTGACCAGCCCATAGTTCCCAAGGTCATCTTTGGGCCAAGTCTTGTTCGGAGGTACCACATATGTGGTTCTCCACTCCTGTGGATCCACCCCATAACTAGTGAGCTGTTGAACATATCTGCCAGTGGACCCACAAGTTCCACCACCAGCTCCTTTAACATCCTTGGGTGCATGCCATCTGGACTCAGGAACTCGATTACTTTCAGAGACATGAGTCCTTTCCTTACCCTGTCCTCTGATATCCTGTTCTCAGTCATGTCATTCCGACCTCTTCCCCCATTCTGCCTTGCAGTGCTGGTTCATCCTTTTCCTTAGTAAAGGCAGAGCAGAAGAACTCATTCAACACCTCTGCCTTCTTTGTACTGCCTTCCACACACACACACACTCCCTCTTTTTTAACTTCACTTTTCCTACCTTCATGTCTCTTCTCATCCTCCTTGATGCCCTCTGCAGCCTGCAGCTCCTTCCTAGCCTTGGCCTGCATGACCACCCTGCTAGCCTTCCTAGCTTTCTCCAAGTAGACCCCCGCCATCATCCTTTTGGGATGTCCTAAACTTCTTGTGCATGGTCCTCTTTGCCCCTCACTGCCTGGCCCTCCTCCCTATCGAACCAACTCAGTCTCCTGGCTTTGGAGTTTTTCCCCTTCTTCTTAATGCAGGTGTTAATGGCAGTGGTTATCCCTTCTCTGATCACTCCCCATTTTTGATCCACCTCGTATCATTCTTTAGGCTAACTAGGTGGCATGGGGTGGGTTTTACAGGAAGGGACATTTTTAGTTCACGGGGCTGTTACTCTCCTGCCATGTCAAATCAGTCATATCATATCATATCATATCATATCATATCATATCATATCATATCTCTGATCATCTTCCCCACCACATCAAATCCATTAATAACTTGTTGCTCTCCCACCAAGCATAATCACTTCTTATTTGATTGTGTTGTTCCCTTCCAAATAACTTCATATACCATTGTGCTGCCACCACCACCCAAGTCTCTTCATAGCTAGCTATCCTGCCATCTGCTAAGTTACTTTATATCTGGAGCTCCTGCCCTACACCAAATCTGTTTATGACTTGTCCTGTTCCCCTCCCCATACTTTAAAACCAACTAATACCCCAAATCCAATGTAGAGCAATGTCCTGCATCCTCGGTCTTAAACCCCTTGTGCCTTGATCCTGATACTGCTCTTGTGGAGCTTGTCCTTCTTTATCTTCACTGTCCCACCTCTGGGGTCTTAATGATGGTCTCAATCTCAAATTGCAAACTACTACTAGAGTACTAGTAGCACTGGGGACCCAATGGCTGAGAAATGAGGATGCAGAATGCTTTACTCCATGGGATATTGGGACCAAATTGTTTTTAAGGTACTGGGATACCAGATGAGATGGGTTCCATGTCATAATAGCACTGACAAAACAGCGAACGTCAAAATAGCGACTTCCACTGCCGAGAACAGCTGCTACTACCTGTTTGTTTGACTGTTCTTCCTGGCATGAAAACTTGATACATATGCAGGGGCTGCACCCCCCCACGCCCCCTCATCTTATATATTCTATCACCACATCACTCATTGATTGCAGAGGAGAATTACATATTCGGAACACTTTTATTCCGAGTCGCTATTATCTGTGAGTCGCTATTGTGTCACTTGCTATTTTGTAAGCGCTATTATCATGGGGTATGGATGAGATGTGGGTTGGTGGTATTTGTAGGGTGAGTTGGGTGAGTGTTAGGATAACTAGATGTGACATTACTTGGTGGGAGGCGGCAGGATAACTAGATACAATGTTTCTTGGTGGTGATGGTGGGGGGTGTAGGACAACCAGATATTAAATGACTTGAAGGCACGATACAGTAGGATAAGCAGATATGAAGTTACTTGGGGAGTAGACGTGCTGGGAAATGGTAAACCGTTGATTGGGCGGTATGCCAAGCCTGTTCAGTGAGGGCACATTAAGTCACCAATTGGACAGCACTCTCGATGGAGGCCTTTAAGAGGGGTCTGAAATCCCACCTTTATAGGGAGGCATTCAGTATATAATTTTCTGTTTACTGGCGGATTGCTTTTCAGGAGTGTTAATTACCTATTTGATATTTATTTTAATTGTTTTTGTCCTTGGGTAGTCTTCATTTGTCTATTGTTTATTTATGTTTCTATTATATCTCTTGACTGATTCGTTATACAGTGCCCTGAGCCCCTGGAAATGGGTGCTTGATAAATAAAGGTGTACTTACTTACACTCCATCCCTAGGCAAGCCCAAATGAAGCTATTGACAAGGTGGCACTGCAAGCCCACAGAATGACCCATCAATGCCAGAGCAACTCAGGGAGGCCCCTAAACATACTCGAGCAGGACAAGTGGATGGACAATCCCACCTCTTCTCAGTTGACTGCAGTGTTTGACAGAAAGAATACTGCTGATGGGCTTCACCTGGCTGCAAGCTTTAAAATATAGTTGCTATACAACTAGAAGACATCATTATTAATTGATTGCTAAATCAGTACAACTGATGTTCCCTGCCTGTATGACACCAATTACTGACACAAAGGCCACTGTTAAAGGATATACACTTTCAGTATCCATTTTTCAACAAATCCTAAAAGCCATACCCTACAGCATTATGCTAATAACAGGTGACAAGTGCTACCCATCAAGGAATGAGTTATGAGATTTCATTACTGCTGAATATTCTTTGCACTTGTTATAATTAGTAAATGTGACATTGTAATTGTTTTGTACTGCTTGTCACCTGCAACCTCATTGCGAGACATGATCTAAAAATAGTAGTATTAGTTTCAATTCAGTTCTTCTGATTATCAATAAACTAAAATATGAAGGATCAGCATATCTGCCAATGTAATCAACGTGGCAGAATACCCTTGATAGAGATCATGTATGAAATGCCCAAAGCAGCTCTGATGGTGAAGCAGCAGTACTTGTTAGGAAAAAAAAAATCATGTCTTTTTAGTAATGACGTATTTCTGATGAAAACATCAATATATCCATTTTCTTTCCTTTGTTTTTCACTCCTGAAGTTTATAAAAGTCTCTGTTCTCTGGCCACGTCCACTAAGAATAAATATGTTGGTGTAGTGCTGTACTGTTTACCATCAGAGATGTGTGACAGTACCCTCCTAATACAGCTACAGTATGAATCCAGTATGAAAGTTTAAAAAAACCTCAAGGGAAGGGATTTTTAAAAAGTGATAGCAGTTATTTTTAATGACTTGAATCATTAATTATATAGAGAATAATGCATAGATGACTGTGTGTTACGAAGATGTTTTACACACCTGAGGTGTGTGATGACCTGTAAACCTCAAGAGTGAAGCTTGAGAGGTTTATATGGTTCTCACATCGAAGGGTGTGTAAAAGTAATTCATGAGCATACAGTGGATTACATTTTATTTTTTATAATACTTGTGCAAGGTCTGGCAGAGTGGCGTGATTTGCACTGTTGTACTATAAGTGAAAGTGAAGCACTAGCACTCCAAATGCCGTAATAATCAGGTATGATTTCATAGCTGGTTATTATGGCTTTTGATCACACTGATAATTACTGTGATAAAGGGGATCACCAGTTATTATAAAATTGTTAATAAAATCTGTTTTGAAACATCTCAGAGAAATACAAATACACTGATGATAAATCTAATTATGGCAAAAATATGTTAATGCTAAAAAAACTATGATGACATTTTTTGCTAACAAATACTGCTGCTTTAAATCTGACCAGATCAGGACAATCATTCCTCTGACTCGGAAGCAATGAAAATGGAATAAGAGTCCCAATTTGTTCTACCTCACTTGTGCAAGCCTCAAAAGTACTGCATGTGACTTATGTCTGTAACAAATATTTATTCTGTGGTTGAATTTTTTAACCTCCTTCCTTTAGACCCTAGGAGCCTCACTCCTTCATCTACTTTCATCAGTATTTCTGCTGTTGGATAGCTTTACTCACTGCCACTCCCACTGCCTGTCTCCCAGGGTTACTTTCAGTCCCAAGGTTGGTTCTATCCCTTCATGCCCCCTCTTCTACAGCCACTAGAGGAGAAAGAGTTACACCATAGTCTTGGGAACGAAAGCTGTGGGCCTGCCGCTGATGAGGGCCAAGCAGCATGGGGGAGTGAGTGCGCAGAGACAGCCATGTGAGACATACTGAATGGACCTTTTTCTGCTGTTGTTTTCTCCCTTATACCCGTCTTCCCATGTAATGTGCACACTGATTGGTTGACCTGGCAGGTGTCTGGCAACATGTGGTTTCCCCAATGGTTTGGTTACATTGCACTGAGTATTTTTGGCTCAGCAGGTGAGTGCCCTTACATACAAGTCCTAAAACCACAGATATAAATGCTGCTTAGGGAAATTCAATACTACAGCTTGCTTTTTATACAGAACCCATATGTTAGTGTGCTTCATCGATGGTGCTGTGCAATAGTGGCATAAAATAGAAGCCTGGTCTGTTTTATGGAGGCACAACACTTGAAAAAAGCCATCTTATACCCTAGATTATGGGCAAGTGCCCCCCAAGAAGTGTCACTCCCACTTCCCAACATGGCGCTAAGGCCTCTGTGGCAGACAGATGACAAGCTGAAGAACTGCTTTACAATATATTCAGCAATGCATTGATGGCACCACATTATATTTTGCTTCAAACTACTATACAATGGATTAAAGAGAAGGAATTTTTTTTTTTGCAATTTATTAACCAAGATATCCCAATTGAGATGCAACATCTCATTTCTAGTGGAGTCCTGCATCTACCCACTTCCTCAGTTGTGTCAACTGGAGCACTGGGAGTTTAAGTAACTCACTCAAGGTCACAAAGTGAGTAACTTGCTCTGGTGAGGTTTGAACCTGTGATATCCTGGTCCCTTAGCTGGTCTCTTGCCTGTGCTCTAATCATTGTCTCATGAAAAGGATGTCTGCCTCTCTTCATTCCACATTGGCAAATGCATGCATGGCTGGGAATAAGAGTTGTCTCACCATGTTCAGACTTTCCCAGGAGACCTGTTTTATGTACAGCATCTTGTTTTTGCTTACCACTGGGGGAATCTGTGTGTCAGTTAGCAGTCTGGTTTCTTTACAAGACACTTAGATGCACCCTGTAGCAGTAAATAAAAAGTTGAGGCACACCAGTCACGTTCATGCCTACTGAACATATGGATGTGAATGCCATGTAATCTGGGGCATTATCAGACTGTACCACAGAAGCAGAGGAGTTCAGTTTGACTAGAGCTCCATTTATGTCTCTATTGTCAGAAAATATATGCCTTAGGTACACAGTGGGAGAAAAGCATTTGGAAATCGTTAAGTCAGACACATATGGGTAGGATTATCAAAAGCCATGAAATGGGCAAACCTCCTAGTTATGGCAAATGGTATTTTCAGAAATCATAAAATGGATGCAGCTCCTAGTTACATCAGGCAATGTTTTCAAAAGTCATAATGCAGTGCTATTTTCTTTTTCTTTTTTTAATTAAAGGATAACTATACAGGCATGTTTCAGTGGTTGCTAAGTTAAAAAAAACAAAATTGTGGTGAGCTAGAGCTGGGAGGCATTTTAAGAAATAATGCTCCTTACCTTTGTAATAGAGGTTTAGCCTATTTTCATCAGCTTTTACATATTGTAAACAAAGATCCCCGAAATTCAAAGTTGGCGCCATGATCTAGCCATAAGATGGTGCCGCCGTGAGACATGATGATGTTATTGGAGCGAGACAGCTATTACACACTAAGCCCTATGTACCAGCCCATTTCAGCTTGTACTGCAAAAATTCTAAAGCCCACCAGCATGCTAATCTGCACCTAATCACATGCAGGGCCATTGTTCTACTTTCCTGCAGAATGCCTTCCTGTCTCATGGTACTTTACACCCAGTTATTAGTCTAATTAACTATTTATGAACCTAGTGAGGCTCCTGATTGACTACTGGATCGAGCATTAGCATCTTAGAAATGACCAATCCAGCTGCAAACTGATGCTATATGGTACACACAGCTTGTGCTATGCAGCTAAAACCTAAAGAAAACTAAATAAACCTGGCAAAAACTAAAGTGTTATTTCAATTAGACTTATAATCACAATAACAACCTCAAAGTCGGTCATTTCCTTGGACTAATAAATGGCTGGAGAGAGTGGCCCTCGGCTGCACCTCGGGCCACCCATCCCCCCAAACTGTTCATTAATCCCCCAGAACTGACCGTTTTCTCAGACTTTATTGCTTAATTTTTGGATAGACCAGGTTAGACTGAGTCTGAAAACTGTGTCCAGGCACATTTATACCTCAACTTTGCAAACTGGACATAACTCAAAAGTTTTGAAAATTGGACATAGCCATGTCCTAGGTTTAAAAATTGGACATGGGGCAAAGTTTTACAATAGAAAACTGCATCTAGACACAGGTTTTGAAAATCCCCTTCCCCCCAATGAAATCTCAGTGAGCCAGTTTCCAGACTGCATTTTTTTAATAACGGAAAGATCTTGAACATAGAACCCCAAGATTCTAAGCCTTGATCCAATTTCTCAGATGCAAACAGCACCTGTGTTCACAAAAATTTGAGATCCACGTTGGCACCTGACAGTAAGCAAGAAACAGACAAATATCACTTTTTTCTATTTTTTATTTTAAAATTCTGCATTTGAAAACACAGTAGGCAGAAGGCATTTATATACAACTGCAGTATTTTTTAATTTTTTTGGTATAATACAGTATTAATACATCCTTTATTCTTTTCTGCAAAAAAAATTCACTTTTCTCGGACAAAAAGCAGACATCCCTATACAAGAATACAGCTAAGGCACAATTCTCTTTTTTCTCTTCTAATTAAAGGACAGGTGGGTGCAAATCTGGTAGTGCAATAGTTGCTGAACAGCACATTCTACTACAGGAAAAAGCATTCAGACTTTTTGAACTGTGATTTTAGAACTTTAAATTCCTGGTCAAATTTCAACAAATTTTATATTCTCATAAAATATTTTTTCACTTTTAAATAAATAACAAAATATCTACATCTTTCAGTGTGTTGTGTTTGCTAAGTTCTGGAATTGTCTTTTTTTTATTTTATTGTATATACATTTTTAAACCATTAGTTTACAAAATATTTCTGTACAGTTTTTATGTATATTATGATTTTATAACAAAATAATTCTTGTTTCTTAAAACTATGTTATCACCAGTCTCGTCAGATGAGGAAGCAGTAATAATTTAGCAACAAAATGACTTCGGTGGACAAAAAGAGAGAAATAAAAAATTAACACTATGGTAACACAACATTCTTTAAGGTAAACTGCTACATTTTAAAGAACAGCATTTTGCATGTAAACCCTTTCTGATGCTCTTCAGGCAAGAAGACTGAGGCTGGCGGTATTGCCTACAGGTTAGAGTAACGAGCTGTGAATGAATCTGATACATCCATTGGTTTGAGTCCCACAGCCCCCACTTGCATACTGTGTGACCCTCAGCAAATCACTTAACCACCCCCAGTGCTCCTGGGTCGCCCTTGAAAACAGGCACCTGGGTCTAGTGGGCCTTACCCAGTTACCAAAGAATTATAAAAAAAAAAAGACAAAGAGCCATTAGAAGGTCTCAGAGCTTATGACTGCCACTCCATAAACTATCTACAGCATGAAGGGAATATTGGTCATACTGTCTGATAAAGGAGAGACACATTTTAATGCAGCACTGCAATAAACACAAACATTTCAAAATATTTGGTTGGCAGTTAGAAGTAGAGATGGATGAGGCAGTAAGGAGAACATTTGGAGGTTTTCTCATAACTGAACTTTTTTCCCAGTTGCATAGCACAGTGCCCTGCTGTGAGCCAGTAGTGACCAGGCATCCTGCATGTTTTCCACTCCCTAGTCCCTGTACCTCACTGACCCCAGTGGGCCAGTTGGTCCTTCCATCCTTGACCCAGTGGCCTGGCAGTCCACTGGATCCCTCACCACCCACCCTCCCAAACAGGCTTACTCCCTGGTGGGTCCAGTGATGCCACCTCCCTAGCTCTGTGTCCCTCTAGTTTCTGATCTTCTGAATGGGGGTTCTCCCGATGCTACATCCCCCACCTGCCCTGAGTGCATGGTAACAGCACTCCAATCCCCCGCCCATCAACAGCCAGTGAATGTTCTACAGGCTGACAGTTCAAAGGTGGCTGCACCCAGCCTTGCCAGGGCCCCCCATGCTTCTAAGCATGGCTCTACAGAACTCAGCATGGCAGCCCCTACCCCTTACCAGCAGCTGAAATACTGTTGGCAGCCAAACAGGAAGGATTTTCTCCCCCAGGGTTGCAAAGTTACCTGTGGCACTATATGGTTGTGTCAGCTACCTAGTGCCACTGAAAATGGCGACTTGAAGCCTTTAAAAAGCTTCAGTTCCCTTGCCTGACCTACCATGGTAGATCTGAGCAGACAGAAATGGTAGGGGTCATTGGAAACCTGTGCTTGCCTCTTGCTGGCATATCTACAAACATTATATGGCTGCAAAGTGCATGGCTAAAGAGTAACCGGGGGGCAAGACTTTTAGAAACTACGGTACTGGAGGGCTCTAATCTTTACTGCACAGGACCGCTGATTACCAAACTATTAATAAAAACTCTACACCAAGGAAGACACAAACAATGTTGGGAATACACTGCAGCAACAAAAGGAAGGATTAGTTTAACTCCTAAGTAACCAGCACTGCTGCTTTAAAACTTCTTTTTAATTGCTAAAGTAGATGGTGATTGTATTGATAAAACAGAGCAAGTTTGAACCTGTGTATCTGTGTCAAAAGAGATGTTTCTAGATAATATGAAACTTCTAGAACCACTTCTTTAACAAACATAAGTAATGTCAGTCAGAAGCTCCTATTGGGGACATCCATGATGGTTAAGGGGCAGCATTTCTCCAGCAGTACTCATGTGAGGTCACTTCCCATAAAAGGTCAGACGTCAGTTTCAGGTAGTATTTGCAGTTATGTAAAATGATGCCTCTGCAGTTTAGACCTGTGCTACAAACTCTCAAGGTGCTTTTATATTCAGATGGCAAAAAGTGTATCCAACTATATAGTGAATTTCAGACCCAACAAAACTATTTAAAGCAACTGCAACAAAATATATTTTCCCCAAAAGCTATTTTCAGCCACTGTTAATAGAAATATTACCATATCTGTCAGATTTACTTTTCTAGGTACCTCCTATGCTGCACACCACGAGTTTTTTGTTTATTTTCTCAATTCTAACCCTTACCAGGTTTACAACGGTACTTCTAAGCCAAATCTGGTAGCCATCTTTTTTCTTGAGAAAAAAATCAATATATTAAACAATGTATAAAATACTCAAATGTTATTGGAACTAGAAAATGTTACCACCAAATAAAAGTTGAAGATGCCTGGAATCTTTAATAGTGAGAAAAAAAATCAGTACAGTCATATTTTTTGCCCTGTTTCATTGTACTACTTCTTTAAGACTGGGACACCAGCTTCAGTAAGGATCAGACGCCGTCTGAGACCCAGGTCCTGGCTGGATTGTTTTTTTCCTACCCATTATATTCCCAATGCCTTTGTGTCCTAGTCTTGATATTTACTGAATGTGAGGAAGGAACTAAATGTCTGACTCCATGCTTCTGTTACATTAACATGGGACACCTCTAAGGACTAATACACCTCTGTGGATTTTTTTCACTGCTACTGGCTATAAAGAAACAAAGGCTGTGATTCAATTAGATGCCATGGCAGCAGCCATTGAAAACCTGGGATGCCTGGGGGACTGTGTCCCTACTGGGGCACAAAACCAACTCAGACAACTGCTGTTGCAAGTCCGTGACTGACACATTCCCACTATATCTTCCGTACTGGGAATATGACAGTCACATGATCATATAACTCTCTTAACTGATAACGAAAGCCATTCCCATTATACATATTTCTTCTCAACATTGGTGTCTGGTATTCAGCAGCAATGAATATGGCACATACCGATGTATGTTACTTTTACTAGCAAAAATAGTGAACAAAACAAAAATATGCGATGGCACTGGGGCTCTTTGCCTACTTTAAGTTCAAAACTATCCTGCACCTGTAATCATTTTTTCGGAGGCGAAGTAGCAACCTATGTCCCTTTTCTGCTCTCCACCCTATGTCCCTCACTATTCTGAACTTGGATTTGTTTTTCCTAATTTTTATTCATTTTAGAATTTACTTACCTAGAAGCCCAGCTGTAATGAAGTAACTTTTTTCCCCTAAACTCTTGCTTCTTCACAGTCTTATAGCTGGGTGCAAAAGAAGGCCAAGTAACCTGCTCAAGGGCTCACTGTGTCCCAGTGATAGTGATGGGATTTGACCCAGGGATTCCCTGGTGCACCAGCCTGAGGCCCGATTTCAAAGAGCATGGCATAACTCACCAGTGCAGGGAAAAATCCTGGGCACCACTGAAAATGCTATTTTCAGCATCTTCTGCATACAGATGGCATCTTCTGTTTTTGGTTTTTTTTGCCCAAATGCTATGCTTGGTAATACCTGGTGTAGCATCTGCACAAATACATTTTTGTGTGCTGCCATTAAATAGCGAAAAAGTCAAGAAAGGTGACTTTTTTAAAAATGCAGCAGAAATTGAGTTTGCACATGTGGATCCCTCTTGGCCATACATGCAAAATTTCTACAGTTTTGGAAACTCTGGCTACTGGGACTTGAACTATTGGACTGCACTGTAAGTCACAGTAACATCATAGCCCTGTGACTCTCATGGATACCCCCAAAGCACCTGCTGATGAGACCATCTGATAGCAATGAAGCTCCCACGTTGTACTTCTGTACAAAACAGGAACATATTATACATTTCCTGATCTGCAATATTCCAGCTATGTACATACTGTAGACATAAAGTCAAACTCCATTAATAGAACTGTAGCTGTGCACTACTCCACTTGAAAACTCAGTTAAAGAACACAGAACTCAGCAGTCTGAAATGACGAAATGTGTTTTGCAGTGTTGTTGGAATGACTTGATTTTAAAGGCAAAAGTACCAACAGCAAAAAAAAAAAGACTGTTTCAGAGGCAACTTTGCAGTAAGAAATGTTCCCAGATTACTGTCGTCCCATTTTTGAAAATATCCATCCCTCTTTTTTCTAGCTTAGGGATTGGGGAGACCATGGCGTGTTTGCAGTCGCACTGAAAAAAAGTTACTACAATATACAATTGCAGCGCATTGAACCGCGCCTAGAATGTTTCTCTGTCATCAGAGAAAACTGTACAACGTCTTGCTGTTTGTCTGGCAAGGCTAACATGAAAATCTACTAAACTTAAAGCAGCACTGCAACAAAAAAGGTTTTTCCAAACAGCTTGTTTCTAGCTACAGTAATAAAATATTAGCACATCTGTTTTTCTAGGTGCTTCGTATGCTGTGCACTGTAGAAACATAGAAGTTGATGGCAGATAAGGACCGCAAGACCCATTCAGTCTGCTCATTTTTTTCTACCTTATGAATATGCCATAGACCTTTACTCTGTCAATGGCCTATTTATATGTATGATATTTTAAGCTAAATGAGACAATCATCTTATTTCTTGAGAAAAAGAAATTCTAAATATTTTCAAAAATACCTACATTTTCTGGTGGAAATAACATTTTTTTTTACCAGCAAATGAAACTGGAAGATGTCTGGAATTTCTTACAATGACAAAAAGTAGGGTCCAGTAATTTTTGTCCCAAGTTCGCTGCACTGCTGCTTTAAACAGAAAAAGGATTTTGCATAGATTATACATTCAGCACAGCTCTAAAAGACTCGAGGAGATGACAGGTATCTTTCACATTACATACATTTGTTCCCTTGTACACAGTGAGGTAGCACCTGTGGTAGCACCTTTGGGGAGAAAGGAAGGTTGTAGGATAGGGGCAGGCAACTTAGAATGTCATGCAACTGTAAACCAATAAATCTTTACTGGATTTAACACTGGAAACTTGGCATTTGAATGAGAGTAAAACTAAAGAAAGGGACATCTGTGTGTGGCCTTTGCAAAAGAAACCATTCAGCAGGCTTTCCCAAAAGATACATGAATGCTGCCATAGTCCTTAATATCTCAATGAAAAATCATGCAGTTCTACAAAAAGGTACTGTGACAAGGGTTTTCTGCAACCTGGAAAATAACTTTCATATGAGACACTTTTTAGTTTCCTCGTAGAATGAGTTGTTCTAAATCTAAAAGGAGGGTGGGGTATTGTATGGTTGTGCGTGTGTGTGTGTATATTAGTGCTGTGTGGAATGCGGAATTAGCACAGAATGGCCATTCCTCCAGCAGAATTTCTGTTGGAATTTCACTGGTTCTTCAGCGGAATTCCGCCTACTGTGCTCCATGGAATATTTCACGGTAAAAGCAATTGTTTCCATGGAAATTTATTCCCCAGCAATTTCCACAGAAAATATTGAGATCCACCAAATAATATTCTTCGAAACAGCATTTTTTTCTGTGGAAAATCATCCCGCAACTATTTTCTACTGCAGAATTTCACTATTCCATTTGTGGTGAAATTTGGCAGAATTTCAAAAATTCCATGAAATTTCACTATGCTGGAATTTGAAAATTCCACATAACACTAGTATGTATGTATTTCTTTATATATATATATATATATATCTATATACTGTAGATATGAGAGACATAATGGCCCGACTCAGAACATGCCATTTCTTTTCATGAATGAGGGAGAAGGACCATAACTTACCAGGGCTGAACTTATCAAAGTCCTGCTCCCTCACATATGAAGATTAATGGCATCTTCTGAATCAGGGCATTTTGTGTCCGGTTAATACAAAGCTTTTGTAAAAGTAACCCTTGCTATTTTGTCTGTGGCATATTTACTACTAAGATAAACTTTCCTTTTATCTTACAGATATGACATAAACAAAATTTCACATTTATTTGGCAAAATGTATTTTCCATGTGTGTACGTGTGTTTGTATGTGTAGATAGCTGCACACCCACTAATACATTCATTAAAAGTCTGGGTTCTTGATAATAGATCAAACTACCTGTCACCATTCTGAGTGGATAACTTGTGCTTGGAAGATTGAGTGTGACTGTATATTGAAAAAAAAAATGATTATTTGCTACAATCCATGGTCTATGTGAATTACTAAAGAAAGGAATGTTCATGTAGTAAAGGAGCTGCAAGAAAAAACACAAAGCTGTGCGCTACCCAGTATAGAGGAGTACCACTGTGCAGGTAGGAAACCAAACCGAAATGCCCAGAAATGCACAGCTCACATCAGATTATCAAAAAAATAAAAATAACGATAATTTGATCTGTGCTGTGCTTTTCTAGTAAAGGGGCTGCCACTGATTTGCAATTTAAGCGCAAGTATATTTATTTTAATTTACAGTTTACTTGTCTTTTTTCATGACATTATGTGCAGTGAGCAGCTACTGTGGCATACCAGAATCCTCTGTGGCTGACATCATGACTGAGGATCAGTCTTGTGAGATTCAATTACCATCATACAGTATTGGAGCTATTTATAGCTCTGATCAACAGGTTGCCAGAGTCACTATATGTATGTGTGTGTGTATATATATATATATATATATATATGTATATGA
The DNA here is from genome assembly GCA_016271365.2 of Neoceratodus forsteri. Taxonomy (NCBI): domain Eukaryota; kingdom Metazoa; phylum Chordata; order Ceratodontiformes; family Ceratodontidae; genus Neoceratodus; species Neoceratodus forsteri. Next base: position 133,400,193 of record JADMNL010000025.1, read on the forward strand.
TTGATTATATATAATAGATAACCCACTCTTAGGTGTGCGGTTGTGCTCTGATATATGCGCACCTTGGTGTGCGTTGTATGCACGAGGCCACAGGCCAAGTGTGTCAACCACCCAACGTGCGTATATCAAACATGATTGCACATCCTAGAGTGGGTTATATATCTCATAAAATGGTAAAATAGTTTTGTGGGGGTAAAATGCAGGTGTGCCATGCGCTCTGATATACGCACAGTCATGTGATGGTCATCCTCCAATAGGTTCCAAGCAATTTCCTACCATTTTATAAATATATATATATATATATATATATACATATATATTACATATATTATATATATATATATATATATATATATATATATATATATATATATATACACACACACACACACACACACACTCACACACACACACATCTTCTTTAAATTACTGACCCTTGTTTAAGAACAATTAAAATTAGGAAACTGGAATAAAAGGTGAGTCAGAAATGTAAAACAAAATCTTTTTTTTTTTTTGTTTGGGCTTCTAGATCTGAAGGACACTGTCTGTAACCCCCATGAGCAATATTGAAATCCCTGGAGGATAACACAGGATCTTGGACTCATTCCAAAGAAGAATGCCATTAATTATTCTCCATGAGTGGGGACGGAGGCCACATGGTTAATACATTTATCTACAGTATGCATAGCCTGGCCTGAAACTGTCATCCTCCAAAGCTTAAGCACATATACTGTGCAGCCATTCACATTTTGGCTTTATTGATGAAAACAGGTAAACAGCACTGCATGAACAGAATGCCTCTTGTGGCGGTATAATTAACTTTTAGCGTCTGTGCTCAGTCAAAATCAATTTTAATAAATTGCCAAACGCTAATCTGTTTTGTTTTCCACTTGTGATGGCTGAGAAAGAGCACTGTAACAACCCACTTACAGAAAGCTGAGTCAGAGACAGGATTTTATGCAAACTAGCTGTAATCTAGTTTTCAGTCCATTCATAAGAATGTACTCATCCTAAGTCAAACACCTAGCTCTTTTTTAAAGATGCTTTAAGTCTCAAACCATTATTGATGATATAACCATTATTGATGATTTAGGTTAGTACATACTAGGAGACCACTCTTATGGTTGTAAGACTAGTCTCATGCGCACTGTTAGGGTATCAGAACTATGAACCTAAGAAGGTAATTGAATCTACTGTTAGCACTGTAAGCGTGGTCTTCTAAGATTAATTAAATATAGAATAATGCATGGGGAAATATGGTTAATGAGGATTTCATGCACACCAGAGGTGCGTGATGCCCCACTAGGCATAACACACTGAGGGTGTGCATAAAATCTGAATTTACCAGACTTCACCATGTTTTATTTTTTATATTTACTGGTTTCTGTGTCTAACAGCATATTCAACGATCCAAAGTACAATTGGGCACAATAGGGAAAAAACAAAACAAAAGCTAGGACTCATTCGGAGGCATGAAACGTTATGTGGTTGCCATTTTTAAATGATTTTCTGTGAAACTATTTATTTGAACAGTGCTGCTGTCTTTTTATTATCAGTTCCCTGAAAAGACTGTTTTTTTCGAACTGGCAGTTTTCTGTCAGTAGTGCGAGCGGACTGGCAGCGCGAGGACAGCTTCTCGAAGAGATGGTCAGGGACACTTGCAGCTATTTCTGAGAGTCCTGGTTTATAGAACTCCATAATTCACACAACTCCGTAATTCACAAGTGTGAATTATGGAGTTTGTAGGGGCTTGCCAGTGGTGGTTTACTGACCCTAACCAGTAAATATTATATTATTGATTGAGGGCAATCAGTAATACCACATTTTAATAAAGTAAAATCTCTATGGCCACATGCATGAGATACTCATTACAGAATAAGAGCGTGTCACACGTGGGGGAAAAGAGTGCTCCAAATGGTTCAGAACCAGTGTCCTCTTGATCTATAATGTGAGCAATGAGCAGTAACTCAGCAAATATTTTGTTAAAATTTTTGTTAACAAGGTAAGCACAACTAAGCCTAGGGCCTATTTTCAGGTTATCTGTTAACTACATAGAGGATAATGCCTGATGTACAGCTGATAACCATGGTGTAATCACCTCGAGTGGTTGCTAGGGCATCAGTAAACCTCGAGAGCACAGCTCAAGAGGTTTACCATTGCCCTAGCAACCAAGAGAGATGATTATACCATGGTTATCACCTGTACATTAGGCACTGTCATTTATAGTGTATGGGATATTTTTTTTGTAGACTCTGTTTACACCTGGTTTCCGGAGCATCTCTCAGGAATTCACACTGACTCTGGGATCCTAACTGCCCACCTGAACCACTGTTACCTGAGCTACTACATCAGAATCAGGACTCCAGTCTCTCTGGACCCTCTAGGGAGATTCCAGAGTCCCCAAATGCATGTTGGGTAGTGCGTCCAGCTCTGGATGTGTGGACCCAGGCCCCTGGTGGTTCTGTCGCCTCCCCAGGGTCAGGGGATTTTCTCTTTTTTCCCCTTGACACCTCCCCCCAGAGCTCAGACATGCAATGACATCTGAGATGTTCGATGCAGCTCCATCCCTCTCAACATGGTGCCTGATGTGTGCACATCCTCCGGCTTCCACCAGAGGGCCACTGTTGCACCGAGCAGTCCCTGGATCCCTTCCCCAGAGAGAGGAGAGCAGTTCACAGATGCTCAATCCTCTCTCTTCCCAGTAGCCTGGGCTCATTCCCAAACCCGGGTCGCCATCATGGCGCAAGGTGTGGCATCCAGCACCTCAACCCTCAGTGCCATGGGACTTCACATGATAAGTTACATCCCCCTCAAACACAGGTCATTTAGCCTTACCTTTTTAATGAATCTGCACTACAGCCACATGATTGTGTAGAAAAACTATTTATTAGGATACACGGGCTGAACGACAGCAGGCTGAAATAGCACCAGAATTAAAATCTCTATCAGACATAGTGATTGCTAGATTCAGTAACAGTAAACTGTGACAACTGGAATGTCATTTGAATACCGTACTGAGACTAACAATCACAGTCTGGGTGTGTAGAATACTGAATAACACTGGCATTCCATTTTGTAAACCCACTGCTATGACATAGATGAGATAGGTTTATAAGGTTCTGACATCACAGCAATGGGATTACAAGGTTGCAATCTGCTTGATTTCAGTGGGGGGTAATAAGGGTTACCCATACATTATTATCTGTTAGCAAATGGGCTTTTTATTTCCTGGCATCTGATTTGCTAGTACCCTTGCCAGAGGGGTACATTAACTTTCAATAGATGTCCAGGAAACAAAAAGTACCAGTCTACAGTGCCCCTTCACCCAGGATGTGTCCTAGTGCTCATCCTGCTTCCTAATTGGCTGCAACACCTCATTTCAATTTTAAAAATGCCACCATTTTCTTCTCTCGCTTAGCGAAAGAGCCCCCACCACCATCAGTCCTTAGCCCAGACATAGTATACCCAGTACTATGTAATGTGAGAAAAAGAACAACAGTACACACAAAACAACTGAAAGCAATGTTTTTTTGGTTCTCTCTCGCTATCCCGTTAGGTGATGACAGAGCGTCGTTCTCTGTAGGTGAAGGAGCGACTGATTGTGGCTGCCAGTTTACCGGGTACACTCGTTCCTGACATCAATATGGTAATTTTCCCTTGCTTAGTGTGTTAGTTCACAGCCAACCCCCCAGGGTTAATCGTAGTAAAATACTGTAAGTCCCAAACACCAGTTAACAAAAAAAAAAAAAAATTCCCTCTCCCCAACAGCTGTTCCTCTCACGTTCCTAATAACCGGGAAGCCTACTAAAGAGAGTAGAGGAATGGAACTTTCAGCAGCAACACTGTGAATCACATTTAAAACAAAATCGTTGCCTCTTTTATTGTTGTACTTTTCCCGGTTTAGCCATAATGGCTCAGTTCAGATGGTACAGCTGAGTGATGTCCCCACCAATGCAGTTGTCACCCCCCCCCAAAAAAAGAAGAAAGCGAAAGATACAGACCGAATGAATATGCCAGATGTTAACTGGAGTGCAGCTGCAGCTGCCATTTCAAAGAGTGCAGTTATTCTAGATGCCTTACAGGGGGCATGCCTTAGACAACTAGTACTGGAGCCCACTCGAGAGGGAGCAATATTAGACTTGATACTCTCAAATGGAGATGGAGAGAGGATCACAGATGTAGAAGTGGGTAGCCATCTGGGAACTAGCGACCATCGAACAGTATGGTTCACAATAAACACAGCAATAGAGTCAAGCCATACAAAGACAAAAGTACTGGACTTTAGGAGGGCTGACTTTGCCAAAATGGGTGAGTGCCTAAGGAATGCACTAGCAAATGGGCAGGAAGGAGGGTGGAAGAACAATGGGGAATAATAAAAACTGCCATCACAGAGGTAACAAGCCTTTGTGTGAAGCAAATAAACAAAACAAGATGATGTAAGAAACCACTATGGTTCTCAAAGGAAGTGGCAGTGAAGGTTCAAGAGAAAAAGAAAGCATTCAGAAAGTACAAGGAATCGCAGAAGGAGCAGGACAGAGAACTGTATCAGTTACAGCAAAAGGAGGCTGGGAAGGCAGTCAGAACAGCAAAGGCCCAAACCGAGGAAAAGATAGCCAACTCAGTTAAGAAGGGGGATAAAACCTTTTATAGGTACATCAGGGAGCAAAGGAAGACCAAAGGAGGGATAGTGAGGCTTAATAAAGGGGAAGGAGGGTGGGCAGAGGGAGACTGTGAAAAGGCAGAGATCCTAAACAAATATTTTTGCTCAGTATTTACAAAGGAAGAGGGGGAGGTACATAAAACAAACAGTAGTAACACTCTGGATACAGAAGTTGATACCAGCCCATTTACAGAAGAAAGGGTTCTGAAAGAACTCTAAAACTGAAGGTGGACAAAGCAATGGGGCCTGATGGGATTCATCCCAGAATTCTAAAAGAACTAAGGGTAGAACTAGTGACACCAATGGACTACCCTTTTAACAAATCATGGGAGGAAGGTGGTACCCGAGGATTGGAGGAGGGCAGATGTGATTCCCTCTTCACAAAAGTGGAGCAAGGCAGAAGCAGGAAACTACAGACCTGTTAGTTTAACCTCAGTGATAGGGAAAATGATGGAACTACTTCTAAAGGAAAGAATTGTCGAGTATCTAGAGGCCAGAGGGGCACAGGACCCTAGGCAGCATGGATTCACAGCGGGAAGGTCATGCCAGACGAATCTGAGATTTCTTTGACTGGGTGACCAAAGTAGTAGATCAGGGAGGGGCTGTGGACATGGCCTACCTAGACTTTAGCAAGGCATTTGACACAGTCCCACACAAAAGATTAATATACAAGTTAGCCAGCCTGGGAGGGGTCCCAAGATGACAGCCTGGGTAAAGAATTGGCTGGAGAACAGGACACAGAGAGTAATAGTAAATGGAGTCCACTCAGAAGAAAGGAGGGTTACTAGTGGGGTACCGCAGGGTTCAGTATTAGGACTGAGTCCTCTTCAATGTCTTTATAAGCTTACATTGCAGAAGGACTGAAGGAAAAGTATGTCTCTTTGCAGATGACACTAAGATCTGCAACAGAGTTGATGCACAGGGTGGGGTGGAAAGGATGAGAAGGGACTTGGCAAGGTTAGAGGAATGGTCAAATGTATGGCAGCTTAGATTCAATGCTAAGAAGTGCAAGTAATGCACCTGGAAACAAAACCCAGGGAAGAGTACACAATGGGGCTGAGATACTAACAACGACAAAATGGAAAGGGACCTGGGGTAGTCATATCAGATGACCTAAAGATGGGCAAGCAATATGAGAGGGCAGCAAGGAGGGTTGGGGGATACTGGGATGCACAGGAGAGGCATCACCAGTAGAAAACAGGAAGTTATTATCCCTCTGTACAGACAGCTGGTGAGACCCCATCTGGAGTACTGTGTGCAGTTCTGGAGACCCAATCTCCGCAAAGACATAGACAGGATGGAAGCTGTCCAGAGGAGGGCAACTAAAATGGTGCAGGGTCTGCACCGGGAGACATATGAAGAGAGACTTAAGAAGCTTAATATGTATAGCCTCGAGGAAAGGAGGGAGAGGGGGGACATGATAGAAACTTTCAAGTACCTCAAGGGAATCAACAAAGTCCAAGAGGGTAGCATCTTTCAAAAAAAGAGGTGTGTAAGAACAAGAGGGCACAATTTGAAGATGGGGGGTGGCTCAGAGGTAATTTAAGGAAGTATTTTTTCACAGAGAGGGTTGTGGATGCATGGAACGGCCTTCCGGAGGAGGTTGTGGAGTCAAAATCTGTGGCGGAATTCAAGCATGCATGGGATAGTCATAAGGCAATTCTGGGGGTTGGGGGTAGGAAGAAGTAGGCTGCTGGTTAACTAGGATCTGCAGCTTATCCAGTAGGTAAGGAAATGGGCAGACTGGGTGGGCCAAGCGGTCCTTATCTGCCGTCAAATTCTATGTTTCTATGACTGTCACTTCATTAATTAACTTCCGACCAGAAAGGCAGCATCCCGGAACCCACAGATTACGTCCCGTCTCTCCTGCAATGCCACAGGTATCAGCTGGAGTTCCCCTTCTGCGTCCCAACAGTGGTAGCCACTTTAAAGTCGTGGCTTTTTACAAAAATAACTGAAATGACCACAATAACACTAACTGTATGCCAGATTTAAGCCTCTCGCCTCGCCTCCACCCAGTCTTTCAACACAAGGGAAGACAGTTTTTTTTTTCTTAAAATCTCTTCTCTTGGCTAAAAAGAAGAGACTGATCAGGAAAACAAAACTGCAGGGTAACGCAAGGTCATGCACCTAACAGCGCGTCTTCTATTTTAACTGAAAAGAAATGCAGGTTCCTCGTGGGTTGGGGGGATGAATAACTAGAACAGATAGGCTGTGTGGGGTGTGGGGTACAACAGACAGAACAGTACTAAAACAGAGGAACTACTTTACTGCAAAAAATGTTTTTTTTTTCTATTTCTCTTCATTTTAAAACTCAACTCCTCTGTTATGTGTACTACTCAATTGAAATTTGCACAGATGCCCATTTTCTAAGCGCAATAATACCCTCCAGGGTGGGCGGTATGGGGCAATACCGGACCATCCAGGGGCTATAAGGCCCTCTGCCTGTGGTGTCGGGCCTCATTACGCCCCTGGGCGGTCCAGTATTGCCCAATACCACCCACTCTGTCGGGTATTATTGCTTGCTTCTTTTACTGTACGTGGTACCCATATGAATCTAGTTGATAATGAAAATCAATTGAATCCAAGTAATTAAAGCCAAAATACATGATAGGGACAACTGAAGTCTGTATTCTCATCAAGTGTAACTGTCTCCAATATTAAACCAATGGAACAAATAACCTCAAGTCATGATGAAAAATTAACTGGGGTCTTATCCAAAAGTTGGCCTTGGACCTTAGGGCTATGCTTACTGTATCTACTAAGGGTAAAACTGGAGTATGCAAGCTGTGTTCATAGCTGGGAAGAAAATGAGTAGTTGTGATCTACGTGTAAATCACGGTCCTTAAATATTAGAAAACAGACCTCTGAAACATCATATTACCCAATAATTAACATAGGTGACGAGACTAAGGGTTCATGGTTGTTCAGTATACTATAGTTAAACAGATTAAAACTGAAACAGATTATGATAGAAAGTTATAATTCTGAGTTACAAACAGGTATACTACACATGTTATTTTCTTTATTTTCCCCTCTGAGATTAGATTAATAAATCATCTGAAGTTTTGAACCTTAAATTATACTTATTGCTATGTGATTTAGTTCATTAACATCACTGTATGGTTTCTTTTAGGTCAATAAAAAATGTATCAAGCAAAAAAAGTACTGTAGTCTTAACAAAAATCTGGCCATATTTTTAAGTATAAGGCATTCAATAAATGATATATCTAATACATTTGCAGAAAATGTTTTACTGAAGACTGGAAACAGAGTAATATTGTGCTAGGAAATATTTGAGCTCAGAGGCTGAACTGTAGCTTTTCAGAAAGGCCTCATTATTGTTTAAAAGGCAGAGCACCAAGGCTGGACCAGCCAAGCACTGTGTGCTATATTTCAAGGTCTAGGTTTGGGAGGAAAACAACACATTGCTTCTAGACATACATGTACTGCAGTAAAGTACCAACTGGCAGTTTCATTTCACGATCTGTTCAATTCAAACTTTGAACCAACTTTCATAACAATAAAGCGGGCTTCTGCATATGAAGGCTGGCTTTAATAAACTTCATCTGTCAAACTCAGAAAGCTTGGAGCCATGTATAGCACTGTCTCCAAAACCATCACAACAGAGGTAGTGAAGTAAATAGGGTTCTATGTCATAATGGCAATCGCCGGACCGCAATTGCCGTTAGGGCTAGTGTACATCGCCGAAAAGCAACATGGTGATATACACTCCCAGTGAGGAGCAAAACAACATGGGAGAAAAGCATAACATTTATGTATGTGGGGGTGGGGGGCTGTACCCCCCCGCACCCCCTTACTATAGACTGTCAACTTCAGGGGGCTGCATGTCGGGGCGGAGAGACACTCATAAAAAAAAAAAATCCCACCCATGAAACACACAAAATGTGCACCCATCTCCAGCCCTGCACCTACTGCACTGTAGCCAACCACCCTCACCACCACACAACACAGCCAGCTTAGCAGCATCACGCTGCACTACCTCCTACATACTTGCTTCCTTATCCCTCACCTTCTGGCTACTGTCCCATATCATTGCTCTTCTTTCCTCGCTACCCTATATCCTCATCCTTCTTCCGTCACTACTCTTTCAGGGTAGCTCATGTAACGGGCACTGAAACTGAGTCACTCATATCTGAGTCACTCAATTTCAGTTGCACATATCACAGGATACCAGTAAATAGATACCAGGCAGTGCTATAAAATGCAGACAACAAAACCCTTTCTGGTACTCTGCTTATGGGGTCTCTTTCAACAAGACTGTAAATGCTACCTGATTCAAGACTGCTATAGTTGGCATCCTATTTGTATGTCGTGTGGACATTACAGGATCCATGTTATGCCATGTTAATATACTCTTCATTATGAGCCCTACAGATGGGTTCAGTGTCTCTTAAGCACAGCAGTGTAATAAAAAAAAAAAAACACACAAGGCTGGGTTATCAATGAGTTTCAAATCATCACTTTAGAATGGACACGGAATCCCCAGTGGGGGAAAAAAAATATGTGCTTGTTGGCGGACAAAAACTCGAAAGATTCAGCAATATTCCACACAATTTGGTTACTTAAATGCCTAACAAAAGTCCCCACTAATGTCAGGCCTGCCATCCATGTAATAAATGATGGTCAAGATGAGACAGTGAAATAGGAAAGTTATGCTTTCAATGACAGAAAAGCTGCTTACCTACCTGCACACTGGCTCTTCACTTGCAAACATAGAAAAAAAGGACAGAAAAAAAAATGTATAGATCCCTCTAGTCTATCCCGAGATTTCCTACTCAGAATCTTTCTAACATTAATTATTTCCCTAATAATCCCTTCTTCATTTTACATTATCCAGTCTGATAACTCCCTTAAAACTGTTCCAATTCAAAAGGATTTCCTGAAGGTCAACAGTAACTTACAGTGTGATCATGAACATATAAGTAGCCTTGTGTTGCCAGCCCACTGTGCTCTTCTGACTCCGACTGTATGCAGGGCCAATACCTTTCAATGGGACTGACTCCCGCTACCGAGTCTGTCACTTTTGAAGTAAAGTATTAGATAGCCTAGTTTCAAGGTAGGGATTTTCCTCTTCACTAAACATTGTGGATTCTATTGCCACAGCTGCACCCGATTTTTTATTGTCAGGCGCAGTTGTGATAGTTTCCTCAGTTTATGGCAGCTTGCACCAAGGCTTTGGCACAAACCTCATAAAAAGGGTCCCCCAAATGGTGCAACTTAGGCCAGGGAAAAACTGACCTAACTTGCGGCATTTGACGCTTGTGACTGAAAATGCCGATCAACAGCTGGGAGAATGCTGCAAGCCCCGTGCACCAAACGTTCGGTACACCAGGGGCTTGTGGCATTCTCGAGGCTTTGAAAATTGAACCTTGTGCCTTTTGATGTTGGTTCCTTCTACATGACAACCTGATTGCAGCATGACATCACCCTCCAGGTTCACTGTTTTCCACTGTATTGGAGGTATTCTGTACTCCATCTCTTATGACGTGTAAAACATCATTATAGCACGATAGGACTTTATTGTTGCTGGATTTTGATCAAGCATAGAAAGTTGCTGTAGGACAGTTCAAATGTCAAAAAGGTGTTGTAGTATAGTAGCTACATCATTACTATACTACAACATTTGACATCCTAAGTGCCTGTGTTCTACCTGTCACGTGGCACTCTCACTAATGCGACTCTCAAGAAATGGCTGCTGCCGACTCACTGTTGCATCAGAGTCACCCTCACTGACTCAATCTGGAGTTTCTCTCCTGGAATCTCTCTACCGAGTGATTTCTTGGACAAACTGGTCCTCCACAATCATTGAGTCTCCCAATACTCAAATTTCTCACACTTCTTATCACTGCAGCCTGACTTTCTTGTCGCTGCAGCTCAAGTATTTAAAAAACAAGTCGGATATTTTTTTTAAATCATGTACAGGTCAGTCCCGATTATGCAAAACCCCATTATCTGAATCTCTGCATTATCTGAAATCAGGTTGTGTCCCCCATTGTCTAATTGATTGTAAGTACCCATCCTTTGAAGCTCATGCGGTTCGTAAATAGCTTAAGTGCTTTATGCAATTAGCAGCTTGTTAGTGCCTGTTATGCAGCCTTATAAGTGCTCTCTCAGAAATTAAGAACCTCAGGTTAACTTGCTGGGAGCGTTGTGAAATAGCATCTAAATGAAAACGCTGGATTCTCAACATTCAACAAAAGTTAAGAGTGCTTGAGTGTCTTGAGAATGGGGACCGCATACTGGATGTTGCAGTCAAGTTTAACATCGGTAATGCTACCATCTGCAACATACAATCAGCTCGAGAAAAACTTAGGGTGTATGCATTCACAATGGACTGCCCTGAAGGTCCAAGTCATAGCAAAAGCATGAAAAGCAGCAAGGATCAAGTGCTTGACAAGGTGCTTTATCTATGGTTTGTGCAAAATCGTGTTAAAGGGACCCCATGTCTACGATGCGGATGAAACTGGCACTTATTGGAAGATGCTGCCAGAAAAAAAACCTCGATTGCTGGTCTGAGAAGTTTGCACCTGGTTTTAAAAAGAATAAAGAAAGACGGGCTGTCCTTGGTTGTGCAAATGCTTCAGGTAGCTACTGTCTGAAACTATTAGTCATTGGGAAGTCCTTATGCCAAAGATGTTTCAAATATGTCAATACACAGACCCTCCTAGTTACACAGCCCAGAGTAATGCCTGGATGAACGCTACCATTTTTAAAAAGTGGCTTCATACAGAGTTTGTACCATCAGTAAAAAATCATTTAAGGTCTTTAAACCTTTTGCCCCAAGCAATACTGTTGTTAGACAATGCTGGTGCCCACCCAGATCCAGAACAGCTGATCTCTACAGATGGGGGTGTGAGATGTATTTCTTTACCCCCAAACACAATCTCAAAGCTGCAGCCCATGAACCAGGGCATTCTACCAGGGTATTCTAGCAAGAGTAAAAAGGCTATACAGATACAAGCTCTTGGCAACAGTGCTGGCCAAAGAGAATGAGCAACTAACATTGAGAGATGCTATAAAAAAGCTCACAGTTAAAGATGCTTGCTACCTTCTTGCAGAATTCTGGTCTGAGGTGAGGCAGGACACAATTGTTAGGTGCTGGGAGAAATCAGAGGTGCCTTAAGAGCCACAAGCAGAAGCAATCGTGTTGGAACAAGAGACTGAGGCAAACACCACCATTAATTTGCTAGTACAGCAAACTGAGTGCTTGCCAGATGCTGTGGAACAATAGGTCCAATGTGATGTGGACAATGATTGTTATGGGGAGCTCACTGATGACGACATCGTCAACATCGCTCAGAATATCCCTGTCGTCATGGAGGTGACTGAGAAGGAGGAAGACAATGGAAAACAAAAAACCGTCCAGGTGCCAACTGCCTCAGGAGTCGAGGCTTTTAACAATCATTTAAGTTGATTAGAAAGTCAGTACAACACAGACTACCTGCGCACCTTACTGGTGCACAAGTTGAGAATGCAGGCTATAGAGAAAAATTAACAAGTCAAAAAAACAGTCCGCCATCACCATCACAGAGTTTTTCAGTGTGCTGAGAGCCTGTAAAGTACCATACCTGTAATGCACTCTAAAGTGAGTGCTCTGCATGATTTGATATTTGCTACGGTACTGATGGAATTTTTTGTTCTCTGCTGTGCTGAACCATAAACTCGTGGTGATACTGTATTGTTTTTATGTACTGTTCTGTAATGTGTATTTTAACTTCTGTTGCAGTTTCCGTAATAAATTTACTACTTTTTCATAAGGCAGTAGTGCTCGCAAGGTTTCTATTATCAGCACGTATACATTACTGCTGTATAGTACAATCTTCCTATTAATTTCAATGACCACCCGATTATCCGAACCCCCGATTAGCTGAATACAATTGATGTTCCTCAGCACATTTGGATAATTGGAGTTCCACTGTACTGTTTAAAACAGCAGCTAGGGAACTGTCCACAGACAAGGCTGTCTTTCCATCTTGGGGGTTGATGACATTATAGGAACATCTCGAGCTTCACTCTCGAAGTCTACGATGTGCTCAATCCCCTTCATGAAAACATAGACTTGTTGTGCACTGTTCTCTGTCCATTATTCCATATGTGAATTTGACATAAACTATAGTTCAGAGTGGATGTGTATTTATATCACATATTATATAAACATGGGCTGGAGCTAAGACTTCTAGTGGAAACTATTGTGCGAAGAGTAAAAAAGTGACCAACAGTGGATTATTATGCAGGAAATCACTGACTTTGGTATTACTGCCACTGGAGCTCCCTTGTGCAAGCTGAGGCTCAGCAATTTTCCACTATTAGCTGACCACTCCAGTCCATATTTGTTTTATTAAAGCTTTTTTAATGTCAGATTTGTACAGCTTTTGGTGCTGCTGAAAGAAGCTTTCTTTGAGTGTAGCCCTCTCTTTCTTTTAACTGGCAGCTGCAGTTAATGAACTGCAGCTAGTTTAAACAAGCAGCAATACAGCTTAACAAGCTGCAGCAGCTTTTAGCAAACAACTGCACAGCTACAGCTTTTAATCAGCAGCAAGATATTTTAAGATCAGCAGCAGCGTTTAAAGACGAGCAGCCAGGGTTCATGCTTGGAAGACTTTTGACTGGTTTGAGAGTGGTAATTTAGCTTTTCTGCCTTGAAAATCACACCGAGGGCAGCACTGCCTCTGATGCTGCTTGTTCACCCTTTGGGGGTAACAGTTCATAGACTACTGACTGCTGTCGTAGCAACAGAGCTACAGCACAAACTATGTTTGATTGTGTAGCTGTAATTTAGCCAAACAGATTGCAAATCACTACCCAAGGGTTATATATATATATATATATATATATATATATATATATAAAACCTTCGATTGTAACCTTGCTCAGAGAGGAAAACAACTCATCCCATTATCTGCCTTCTCATGGCAGCCGACACATGACCATCACTTGTCAAAAAGGCATCACATGACACTGTTTAGTAGGAACTAATACCTTTTTTCTTAGTGATGGGCAAAGGCTCCTGACAACTAGTAATAGTTAAAAAATCACTGACTGTGGTTAACAGATGCATGCATGCTCTTACTTTCTCAGCATGTGCATCTCCAGTCCAGCAACATGGCGGCAGGTCAAGGAACTGAGTGGAGGAGAATACCAGAAGAAGCTGCTGCCACTGCAGAAATGCAATGGGAAGCCAGACAAACAAAATAAGTGGCTTGTAGCCCCCCAAAAAACTGAACTTGCTCCTACGAGCGCTACTGATACACTTCAAGTCAGCAAGTAAGTGCTAGGATGGGAAACAGCTGCAGGAGGGCTGCCGTGGCTGTAATAACTCTGCCCAAATAAGTTTAAATTACAGTCCTGTAATTAACAAATTGGGAGCCTGACTGGCTGTTTTGCTCTGCCCAAACGAGCTTAAACATAATTTAATACAATATTAGCAGTCTATTGGGGGGGTACCGAACCTCCTGTGTATATATATGTGTGTGTGTGTGTGGGGGTCAATAAATTAAGTAAACACATAGACACGTATAATAAAACAGATATTGATTGGACCTTTCAGGAAATAGTGTGAAAGAAACGACCTCTTTAAGATGAACTATTCACTTCCAAAAGTCACGCTGCCATCAGCCTTTGGCAACAGGCAATGTAAATATTGTACGTCAATAAAGCATTACTCAGGGTCAATATTTTCCCACTATATTCCTCAACTATGGTCAATATTTGCCTAATACACACACACATACATATAGATATAGTGTACATGTATTATTTCTGTACAGTGCTGCCTGCCAGACTGGACTACAATACCATGTGGTACTGGTCACTACATAGAGAATAATGCATGGGCAACCATGCACAACAAGGCTGTGTTTTCAAAGAAATAGAGGGGCTGCTCACAGTGACTATGGTGCATGATGGAAAGCAACTAGAGTGACACAAAAATAAAAATGGGCACACTTTGCTAAAGTGCCATTTAATTCAAACTCTAGCATGTTAAGACAAATGCACTGGAACCTCAAAAAATAAAAGGTTCTTGTGCACTCGTTTAACATACATGAGCGTGGATAAACTGGTGCTTTAGCAAACTGACATCAACAGTGTGGTGCCTTCTCTATTGCATGTGACACCCTTATTTTTGTTTACCTGAAGGCTGTGTTTCCATTGAGGTGTACTTATAGCATCAAAGGGACCTACAGAACAAAGCTCAAGAGGTCCTGATGTTATCAGTACCCTAAGATGGAAACACAGCTGAGCTGTGCAAGGTTGCCCATGTGTTATTTTGTATAGTACATGGTTTGAAACATTAAATAAAAAAAGCTGCTTTTTTTCTTCCCAATAAATTTTTAGTTAATTTTTTTATTATTTAACAAAAAAACAAACTCGGAACAAGCAGCTTAAAATCCACCTAGGTGATGTGTGGGTTTCTGTTTATTTTAAATGATGAAACAACAGAAACATCTGCATTAGAGGGGGCTCTGGGTTCTGTGTGTTTGGGGGGTTAAAATAAAAGTAAAATGTCAGGTAGCCCTAGTTTCCATTCCAAAATGTGGTCTAATGTCTGACAGTTTAAGTTCAATGTCATAAAGTGCGTGGTGATGGACAACCCAAGCACAGACTACTGGATGGGAGAAGTCTAGACAGCCGCAACAACTGAGGACAGAGACCTAGGAGTTCTCATCAGTAGAACTCTCAAAACCTTCAGTCAGTGCAACAAGGTGTGCAGTAAGGTAATAAGGATGCTGGGGTGTTTGGCAGCCAGAGGAGGGAGGTAATATTACCTCTGTACAGGTCCCTGGTAAGGCTCCTGGGTCTGGGTGGCATTTTCCTAGCTTTTCCATAGCAGAACTGGATGTAAGAGACTATCCATTGAAAGACAGACCTCTTAGTTGGTGGTTTACCTTTGCCATCCTTGCCAAAGGTAAAAAAAGCTGAGTATTTTGGGACTGACTTCTTTTGTCCAGTCCATGTATATACCCAGAACTCATTTCAGGTCAAGTACAGGAAATGTTAATGTTACTGACTGGTTCTGTCAGAATTCAAACACGGCCATTGGTAGGAACTTCCTTTTGGGTCTATGGATGTATTATGCTCAGTTCTGTGTTATTGTGCTCAGTTCTAGAGTCTGCATCTGAGGAAGGACAGGGCCAGGCTTGAGCCAGTGCAACACAGGGTCACCAAAATGATCCAGAGCAGCTGAAGAAATCCTGGGAGGAGAGGCTGGTGGACTTGACCATGTACACTCAGGAGGCCAGAAGGGAGAGTTGTGAATATGATCGATATCTACAAATTCCCGAGGGGAATAAACAAGTTAGACAGTGGGGACCAATTCACTAGGAATGACAACACAGCAGCGAAAGGTCACAGGTGGAGGCTGGTCGGGGGGATGGATTTAAAAGGGATGTTGGAAAGTTCTTTTGTGAGAGGGTGGTGGAACAATAAAACAGGTTGCCTTAGGAGGTGGTGGCGGTGAGGCCTATAACATGGTTCAAGTAAGGCTGGGACAGACTCACTGAGCTGGAAGTCCCAAAGGAGGGCAGGGGAGGGGAAGTGGTGGGGAGGTGGCAGAGGAGGGGGGGGGTGGGCTAGCATCAAATGGTAACTTCCTAATCTGGCTCTAGACCCATAGGGAATACTTAAGGTTTTCTTCGGGCAGACTGGATGGACCTTGTTTTTTTTTCTGCCATCATTTTTTCTGTTTCTAATGAAAAAAGCAGTTATAACACAGAAGGGTTGACCGCATTCTATGACCTCTGAACTGTAGTACAACAGCATTTTAGTTAGGATGGGAATCATATACTAACAAGCAATATTTACTACCAGTTTTCCAATGTTGCATAATTTAATGTCTGGAGTGTCCTAATGGGCAACACTGCATATACTCCATACATACATAATATACTGTACACATACTCTATTCATACAGAAGAGCCCCCAGAGGGCCACTAGGATGCAGACTCATGTGGTGGCCTCAGGTCTGGTTATTTCTCGCATGGACTTCATCCAAAATATCAATGCATTTCACTTAGCGATGACAGATAGAAGGTAGTTTCAGAGTTCAAAAACTGGTTTGCTCATGTGGGTCACAGAAAATGGGAGCAAAGAGAAAACACAAATGAAGTTCTGCTGGTAAGACATATCTCCAGAGATCTTACTAAAGTAAACTGTGTGTGCGTGTGTGTGTGTGTGTGTGTGTGTGTGTGTGTGTGTGTAGGCATATACTGTATATCTATAAAGAATCCATGGGTAGTACTTGGTCTTGAGATAAAAAACACGGTTATTCAGTAAAGTAGCATAAATTAAGCTTTATTGTGAGCCCATACACAAAAAATGGAAGCTGAAACAAAAGCCCCAATACTTCAACCACTGGAATCTTCCTCAGGGCCCAGTGACCCCCAGTGGGTCAAGCATCGAGGTTTTTGTCTCACTTATCCATTTTGTGCGTAAACTCACAGTACAGCTTTCAATTATCTTACTTTACTGAGTAACAGCAGTTTTCATCTCCAGATCGAGTACTACTAGTGGATTCTGTGTCTGACTACTTGGATCTGGTGGTCTGGGATTAGCACCAACACAACTTTCCGCAGCACACTGTTTCCTGTTGCTTTTCTGATATACTGCATATTGAGGTATAGACATACAGTACACGTGCAGTATTCAGATACCTATGTATGTGCATGTGCACACATATACTGTATGTCGAGATGTAGACATACACATGCAGTATACAGATACCTGCGTACATGTATGAGTACACATATACTGTATGTTGAGATATAGACTTTCACATGCAGTATACAGATACCTACGGACGTGTATGCACACCATATTATTGCATGTCAAGATGTAGACATACACATGCAGTACACAGATAACTACGTACATGTATGTGCATGCATATACTGTATGTCAATGTGTAGACATACACATGCAGTATACAGATACCTGTGTACATGTATGTGCACGCATATACTGTATGTCAAGATGTAGATATACACATGCAGTATACAGATACCTACACACATGTATGTGCACACATATACTGTATGTCGAAGTATAGATTTACACATGCAGTATAGAGATACCTATGTACGTGTGTGCACACCATATTACTGTATGTCAAGTTGTAGACATACACATGCAGTATACATATACCTACAGTACGTATGTGTATGTGCACGCATATACTGTATGTCGAGGTGTAGACAAACACATGCAGTATACAGACACCTACATGTGTATATATGCACACATATACTGTATATCAAGATGTAGACATAAACATGCAGTATACAGATACCTATGTACATGTATGTGCACACATACTGTATACTCTATATTGGGGTGTAGTTGTACACAAGCAGCATACAAATATCATGTATGTACATGCATATACTGTATATTGAGGTGTAGACATACATGTGCAGTATACAGAGACCTATGTATGTGTATATGCATGCATATACTGTATATTGTGGTGTAGATATACACATGCAGTATACAGATACCTACCTAGAGAACACCTAGGTGTCTATGTGCACACCTATACTGTATATCAAAGTGTAGATATACATATGTGGTATACAGATACGTACATATGTGCACACATATACTGTATATTGAGGTGTAGACATATACATGCACTATACAGATACCTACGTATGTGTATGTACACACATATACTGCATATCGAAGTGCAGACGTACAAATGCAGTATACAGATACCTATGTATGTGTATGTGCACGCATATACTGTATATCAATGTGTAGATATACACATGCAGTATACAGATACCTACCTAGAGAACACCAAGGGTCTGATTCGGAAAGGATGATACAGTGCCTGCATCAATCCTTGTGTCAATCATGTGCGTCTCTGCAGTTGCACCAAATCCAAATGCCACCATTGCACACAATGTTCTAATCTCAAATGTAGTTATGGCACTTGGACCTCCTTATGGCAGCTTGTGGCTAAGACTGGCCACAAGCTGTTTGCAAGTGGCCCCAGCACTGATGCACGCCAGACCACAGAAAAGTGGTTTAGTGTGAGTTGAAATAATGCACAGAATCGAACATCCAATTTTTGGCTGCAAGTCCTGTGCACTGTATCTTTGACACACCTGGAACTTATGGAAATCAAAAAACACCTTTTGAATATCTGGTCCAGTCCTATGTATATATTGGTTTTACATATACAGTATACAGAGGTAATGGTGCACAAGTTGATTGGTATTGCTGTATAATGCAGTTGCAGTAAAACAAAATGTGCATGTTATTCAGTGCTCAAATACCACCTCAAAGTTGCGTTATACTGCAGCGTCAGTCAACATTTGCGCAATCACCATTGCATATCCAACTCTATCTAAACTGATGTCAAGATGCAGGCCGTCAGAGGTCTGTGGACAGCATACGCTAGACTTTACATGCAGATATCAGTGTGGTACTTGGAACAAGTATGTAGTTGGACATGTCGCTTTGGACAGAGTGTACTGCCCATACTCTCTGAACAACAGACTGCAGTCAGTTGCTGGTGTTCAGCTGTATGTTCTATTAAAACACTACTTTTCTGTATTACAAAGTTCCCAATCTACAGATGTGTGAGAGGTGGCAGATTTTGAATATCTCACTCTGAACTGATTTTCCATAGTAGCATTGCATGTTATGGTGAGAATTCTGACTTACACCTTTTTATTATAGTTTAGCATGCCCTTGTTCTCCTGTCTTGTAAGGCATCCATTTTTGTGGTTTTGACTGTGCCTTCATACTTTGTTACATCTGAAATAATAAAAGGTGCACTCCCCAGATTTTCTTCATTATTCACTACTGTTTTTAAACACTCATTGTCCTAAAAGGTTACTGAGCAGTGTCTGTGGCATTCCAAGTTCACCTCAGTCACAAGAAAACTGATGTCAGACGATGGGGGCAAAATTTTTAAAGGGCTGAGAATGCCACAAGCCCCAGTGTGCTGAATATATGGCGCTCGGGGCCTGCGTCATTCTCCCGGCCAGCAATCAGGATTTTCTATCCTGTGTGCTGATTGCCGCAAGTTAGACCAATTTTTTTAGCTGTCCTAAATGAGGGGAAAGTGTTGCAACTGCACCTACTGTACCAAAATTGGGCGCAGATACAGCAAAGGTGTTTGGCGCCACAAAAAGGTTTGATACAGAGTTTGGTGCATGCCCTGCATCACCCTTTGAAAACTGGGCCCTGGGTGTTCGAAAGCGTCAGAAGATAGCCAAAAAACGTAGATAGTCACATTAAAAGGACTTCTGCCTTTAATTATTCCAAATAAAACAAATCCAAAAAGGAGCTTGTAAGACAGGAGTACAAGGGCACTCTAATATAGAATAAAAAGGTATAGATAGGTCAACATTTTTCACCATAACATGCACTGCTGCTTTAAGACAAACCCTTAAAAGAATTAAAATAAAAGTAAGCATCTATGATAAATTAATTATAATTTAAAAAAAGGTGAAAAAGGTTACACAGAACAGGAATTATGTATGATTCTCCCTCCCTTGCAAGCTTTATAAACCCTACTGATCCTACGATAGAAAGAGATTGGTAACAGCGGAAGCCGGAGGGATGGGCCTTTCGTTAATAAAGGCAGCTTGTTAGTAAGATTAATAAACATTAAGCTGCAAAAGCAGCATCTAATCATTAGTCATTGACTAAAACATATAAATAAATACCTAAAATGTCCTTTCTATGCATTCATTTGTTCCAGATAACATGTAACATACAGCCTGTTGCCAGCACAGCTGACATTACTATTCTGAGTTTCAAGCAGCCTGCAGTAGCTTAAAACTATCAAGGTGAAGAGACACTGAAAGATATGGTGAGCAGCGGGATTGGAGGTTCATAGGTAATTTTGCTACCATATGTGTTACATTTAAAGGGGAATTTAACCTTCTTTCTGTGACCAGCAGTGACACCAAAGGCTTTGTTGTGCTCACACAGCAGTCCAAATGCAAATAATTTAAAACGGTTTTTTTAATATATATCGAGACAGTGAAAAAAGTTGGTATTCTTCAATGTAAGGGAATCCATAATGGAATAAAAGATGGGTCAGCAGTGCAGTCCCTACTGGCCAGTGTGTGCCATGACTCGGCAGCATTACACATGCTCTCAGTTGTCCAGTTTTAGCTCTTGTCCAATTGTTAGCTAACTTGATGGTGTACTTCCCCACCCCCTTAATAAAGAGAAACCCAGATCTGATGCACAGAACTGGCAAACTCAGTAAGTACATGGTGACTGTGTTTGCATCAGCTTCTGTGAATTTAAGTGCGAACAATTCACAACAAAAGGCGACTCGTGCAGTAGCTACAGGTTCACGTAGCTTGAGTTTTCTCCAAATTTCCCCCATCATTTTATGAGATCCTCAGACGAGAGAGGCATTCAGCGTGTGCTCTGCCCTCAAGTTGGCAGTGCTACTCTCTCTCTCATTGACTAAAGAGGATCGTGCATATATGTGTAATGTTCAGCATTTTGAGAAGTATTCTGTGAAAAACAGTTTGTAAAATAAAAAGGATGAAACGATGACAAAAGTCAGGAAGAAAGTGAGGATCAAGGGGAAGCCTAAGTTTGATAAACCAAACATAGTAAATGCATTTTCCCATTCCACTTTTTTTCTGCAGCTGCTGTGAGAGTAGTGCGTGTCCATTATCATAGACAACACTAGTGGGGTGCTGGGTGCCTAGAAACCCTATTCCATATTGCTTCCATTATGTTTTTATAAAACATTTTATGTACACCGGGACTAAATGATGGGTTCCTTTGGTGGACCCCGCCCCTCCCAAATCCTCACCATGCCCCTGATTATGCAACTCTGTGTTGCTTTTACTGTAGAGTGACAATTTACAAGGCGAATAAAGTCTCTGGTTGGCTGGAGGGTTAATACAACAGAACCACTATGTTGTGTTACTGATATGGATGTTTCACACCTTGTTTTATTTTTTTTTTTGGGGGGGGGGGTCTTACTGACAATTCTTTCCTCAGCTTTGAAAAGTTAAATGAAATACCCAACTCAACTGTTTCTTGTTGGGCACTGAAAATGAACTCGAGCTCCAGTATCCAGCTATGTATCAATAAAGCAGCCTTTTGGTCTGGACTTTGAAGTGATTTAATCGTTGTCCTTTTTCAAAAGCATTTGAATGCACATTCTGATGAAATGCAGTACAATGCCAGTGGGTCAGCCTGCCATGACACTGTCAGCAGTCACATGACTGTTTAAGGTTAAATTCCCATTTAAAATCTGACAATTCACTAGGGCATATCAGGTGCTCAGGTGCTACCTCAGACGGCCATTGGCTCTGACAGCCCCCAGTTCGGATTTGGGGTCTGGACTGAAAGTACTCCAGGCAGTTTGACTACAGGCCTGCATGACTGGACAGGATGTCGGGCCTGTCGAACAGATGTCCACAGCTGACCATGCGCTGGTCACTAAACTGTCCACCCATCTCTCCAACTGCGTGCCTGTGAGTGTTGCATTCCTCTTCGCCTGCTCCACTTGGCCTGTGTTCACAGGGATATTTAGGACAGGGTTCAAACCTTGGAAACTCTGTTCCATGTAGGCATTCTTGGCGGGGCCACTGTGCAGTTTCACTGCT
Source organism: Neoceratodus forsteri (assembly GCA_016271365.2). Classification (NCBI taxonomy): domain Eukaryota; kingdom Metazoa; phylum Chordata; order Ceratodontiformes; family Ceratodontidae; genus Neoceratodus; species Neoceratodus forsteri. The sequence continues at coordinate 133,422,471 of JADMNL010000025.1, forward strand.
TCCTCTGTGGAAAAAAGAAAATAAAAATGGATTAGAGGTGCTCACTGGTTGATTTAACATGGGGTAGGTCCACCACAGCCTCATTAAAATAACCATGACCAAAAAGTTCTGCTCTCTAGGTTTATAGTTTGATTACGCTGGTGCCATTTTATTATTTTTTTCCCCAGAATAGCACGTACAAAAACATTTGACCCCCTATTTCAAATGGTTACCAAGTCTGCCATAAAGCATTTTCCCAGTATCATGAAAAACGTTTAAAATATTTTATCAGTCATGACATCATTTGCAGCCAATCAGGATTGCTTATTTCTAAATATTCAAAGTCCTTCTGTAACCACAAGAGGGTGTCTAATGCAAATAGTTCTGAAATTCTGAAGTTCTATGTTCAGTTGGCATAGTCCATTTCCCATTAAGGTATTTCTCTAATTTCCTACAAAGTACATTTTTTATTTACAAATCTTCAACATGACACATAATATATCTATATACTCACCATGATGTATAATATGTCTTTATATACAGTGCCTGAATCTCTTATGGTTATAAGAGTTCTTCTCAAGTTCTTCATTTGTTAGAGCTTCTCCACTTCACTTCACTTCACAGTTCTCTCACCCATAGAACTTGAGAAGGGACTCTTATATTAAGTGGCATATCTCCTATAAAGTTGGGTTACTAACTTATAGTGCCCCATCTGCTCCACTGAGGAAGGTCTCCTTGTTGTTTCCAGAGCAAGGCTCAAAACCTCAGGGGACCAGTCCTTTGAGTTGGCAGAGCCAGGTCTTTGGAACTTGTTCCCAAGGGCCCAGAGGGAGGCCCCTTGGTGAAGGCTTTTTAAAGGGGGCTTAAAACATACCTATTTATTACACAGGCATATGGGGAGTGAGAGTCACTTTTGGTTCTACAGTACACATATCTGAGATAGTATGCAGTGCATTTTGGCTGGTTGCCAGACATTTTATGATTGTATATTGTGATGTTATTTTTTAGTATTATGTATTCAGGATTGTATTTATGTTATGATTTGTTGTTGTCTCTGTTGTATTGTACTGTGTTTGAGTTTCCGGGGAATGGCATCCTAAACCAATAAAATCTACTAGTGCTACTTACAGGAACTGTACACCTAAACATGTAATATTCAGACACAACTCAGCTTATGTTCCATTCATTGTCCATATTTATGACTCTTCATTCTTTGCTGCAGAGAACATTTACATGAAAACAGGATCTCTGTGTCTCAGACTTTGCCTTATCCCCCTGCTGTTCTCCCTGCGGACGTCATCATAAATTTGTTGTGAGACCATAATCCTTTTTACAGCAATGGACTGTGATGTCACAAACAGGGCATCATGATTTCAAAGGGCAGGGAAGTAGGACGAGGCGATGAAGCCTGTGGGACAACAATAATGGTTTCATCCAAACGTTCTTAGTAATTAAGAATGTGAGTGGGAGGGCATAAACACAAAAAAATTATTTAAATATAATTTGAATTGTGGCTGAATATGACATGCTAAAAAGCTTTCCTGGATACTAGAAAATGTTGCTTAAATACTTCCAGATTCACATATTACTGTCTTTTACTTTCTGGAGAAAACTGACTTGCATTTGCTTTCAGTACTGAAGATGTTTCATACATGGCTATATATTTGTGCATTTTATCTATGTACTGTACAAAAGTTACACTTTTTGTAGTGTTATTTAACAGCCTTGTGTTACCCCCTCTTGGGACCTCACTGAAATGGGGCTGTCTCAGTTATAAATTACTCCTCGGTCTTCTGGATGCATGGATGGGTGGGTGGAAATATATACGGTATATATATCTCCAGTATAGAGATATACACATGCAAAATGATGCTCAAGGTCATCATTTTTAAAATCCCGGTTTATTCTTGTTAATGGAACAGATGTAGCTGTCAAACCGTATAAAATCAGTTTTGTTTAGTGTTATCACCTTGACCTCAAGCAGCTGAGTTCAGTAGCACAGTGTGTATAACACATACTCTAGATAAGATCTCAGAATTCTCCCAAGTGAACTGTGCAGGGTTTAGATTTTTATATAAGAAAAGGCTGCAAAACTTCAGAAGGTACAAGCAGACCCAGGGACCCTCTACTACCTTATATCTAGCCCCTGCGATTTAGTAGTACCTGGCTATCCTTTATATAGCAAGTAGTGTAGTCTGGAAGTTAAGAGTATGGAACTGGAGAGCAGGAGATCTCAGCCAGGCATCCCACTGTTTCCCGATGCAAACCTAAACAAGCCACTTGACCTCCCTGTGATTCAGTTCTAATAGCTGCAAAACTGGATAGAAGATGGTGGGCCAGTCAGCATAGCAGTAGCGCTACTGCTCGTGACACCTGGCCTCAGGAGCAAGCCTGGTTTGTTGAGGGCCACCTGGTGGGGAGAGAAGTCGAGTATCCTGATGAATGCTTCTTTCCTCCAGGAGGGTGGGCATTAGATTCCTACTGCTACATCCCTGGGTGATAACATGGGGAGGTATGGTGGGAACTACTAGGAAGTGGAGGGCATCTCTGGTGTCACCCTGCACATGAGTGGCATGATACCTGTGTGAAAGGCATCATCAGGGGATCAGAGAATAATGGGAGGAAATACCCTCAGCTATGGGGAATGGCAGTCCTGCCACTCTAGCATACCCCGCACCTGCCGAACTAGGCTCTTCCCCGGATGACCGGAGTAAACACTCCTAAAGGACCTCCCGCAGACTGAAGGGCCCCGTCATGGTGGGCAAGCCATGATGGCAGTGCAAAGGGTAAATAGGTATGGAAGAAAGCGGAGTGACAGGGTTAGGGAGCAGTGGGAATCTGAAAGGGTGACCAAAGGCTGGCTGAGGGAGAGCAGAAGCAGAAGATAAAAAAATTAAAACAAATATTGGTCAGAACTGTACCCTCACTGACAACAAGGTGCTGCACTTGCATCTGAGTTGGGTTATCCTGGGTAAATAAAATAAAATGTATGCCCGGATACTGGCACCCAATAAGTTTGGCATCCGTGTACTAATATTTGTATTCAGTTGTGCTATGATCCTATATCTCAGGAACTCTTTGCCATCCCAGACCAGGGTAAGCACCCCATCTGTTATTTTGATACCTTGATTTACAACCTACCTGTTAGGCCGACCTACTGAGCCAATTAAGTGCTGGCACCTGCTAAGACCAGGGAACGTATATATTTTTTTTCATTTCAGAATTCATTTGCCCAGGAAAGCTCTACTGAGATGGAACATCTCAATTCAAGTGGGATCCAGTTTCTGGCCATTGCCACAGATGGGTGAGCCTGAGCATTGAGTGGTTAAGTGACTTGCCCAAGGTCACAGAGTAACTATTTGGCTCTAGTGGGGTTTGAACCTGCAATCTCCCAGTTTCCAAGCTGGTACTCTAACCACTAGACCACAGTGCCTCCTGATCACACTGCCATTTAATCTCTGGAATCTCACACTGAGGCTGGTAAAGAGACTGGGCATGTCACTGGGGGGAGGGAGTGGATGTGCTCAGTTCCTGGGGAGGGAAGGATGGTGAAGGACTTCCAGCTTTTAAGCAACACTACCCCGTCAACTAATCATGGTGTGGCATAGGAGTTGACTGTGAGACAGCTGCTGCACCCCTTCCTGATGAAGACCCGAGTGGTCGAAGGGCCGAGGTTTCCAGTCAGTGTTCTCATTTTTGTATAAATAAAAAGCTCATCACAGTTTCTACTTTAAATATTTGGAAGTGTATTTTATTTTTTCCAACCAGAGTGCAAACTGTTTCTTCCTTTAATTCCTTCCTACCATGGCTGGGGACAAAGGAACACTTTCACAAAAAAACGAACATACTTTTCAGCACCCAGTTCTGCAGCCAGCCAACAAAAGCAGAAAAGTACTGGGTGAGGAAAGAGAGGCAGGGCAAAGATTTTTTATTCAGATCACATCATCGTGAAGGAATAACAACCACAGTACTTCACCTGGCACAAAGGCTTCATTGGGGGGAGCGGAGCGTCACTGTGAGATGAAGGGCTGGGGTGTGACTTGCTCTGAATAAAGAACCTGCAGCAACATTCACTTGGATGTCAGTCTCCTTCTTAATTTTTTTTTGTTGCCAAGGCTCCCCCAGGCACCACTATAGGGCTCGCCAGGCTCCGGCAGCCGACTCCCTCATACTGGGGGATGACCCCCAGAGCGGGGCCACTGAGGCGGAACTATCATGGCCAGAGGGGTCGGCACTGGAGCCGGCTCACTGACAGGGGTTCAGCATTTTCTTGTATGCTTTCTCCCCTGGAGCCAGGGCGTGCAATGATGCAGGCATAGGAAGAGCACGCATACATCTGTGTGTGCTTTCCTCCAAGCGTCTTCCCTCAGCTCCCCCCAACTTGCCGCACAGCACCTTGTCCCTCAGCTTCTACTAGTGAGTGAACAGGTGCCAATACAGTGAGTCCTCCCTTCCCGGAGAAGGAGAACAGTCCTCCGGATGCTCAATCCTTCTCCTCCCCTGCCGACTCACGGCAACCCATGCTCGTTCCTGAACACAGGTCGCCGGCGTGGCAAGAGGTGTGGTGTCCAGCGCCACAAGCCTCAGCACCACTGGGCCGGCCTCTCCTTCATTTTAAACGCATGCTCCAACTGGCAGTTTTCAGTTCCTGCACTGCCTCTATGTGCTTTTCTTCAGGATAAGGGGACCAGAGAAAATAGGGAGAAGAAGGAAAAATAATAGAACCAAATTGTTTGCTCTTGCCTGTCCAAAGTAACTGGCTGAAGAATATTTGCTTTTTGTTGACAGCACTTAGGAAAGCTTTGTATGAGACACTGGATGCTGCACGAATGTAGGCTGGTTGATTGATTGACAGTATTTCAGAACTTTCTTTGCTCACAGACTTTTCATTTATAAACTATCATATCTTAACACTGTGATATACATTATAAGAATTTTTTTTCACCAGTGGGTGAGGTTTTAAGTCATACACTGTACGTTTCAGAAGGAGCGTACTGTACTGCTGTTCTCAGTTTTCTTTGATGGATGAAGATATATTTAGATGTGACAAATTATTTTTCACTTGACATGCTGTCAAGCATATTGAGTCGAAACTGCGTTGGGAGGATGGATACAGTAATTTCTAACGTGAAGTAAAACTGATGATGTAAACTGAACTGGATAATGAAAACTTGAACTTTTTTTTTTTTTTTTGAGAGCGCCCCACCCTCCTATTCTTTCCAAGCTTACTTATCTGTTCCGCCATTCCCCCCCCCAAAAAAAAATTACGGGGCAACTGCTCCTTGCCCTTCAACAGGGAGGGTGGGTGGGGACTGACTTCCTTTGTAGCGGACATTGCTGCTCTGTAGTCAGCAGGTAAGGGAGTGTAAATCCTGAGACATCCCCATTCTGGTTTCATGGTAGTGAAGTACCTCCACTTCTGCAAGAGACCTGTCTTCCATTGGTCCTGGGGGAGAGTATGCTTGCAAATCTGGATGTCTGTGCTGCTATCCCCAGAGTTTTACTACACTGTGAAAACTGCATCCCCTTTTAAAAGCAATTGGGTAAAACTGAATTGCACGCCTCACATTTTTCCTCTTCCCAGCAATCATCTCCCTGTATGTCTGATGCCAGGTCTCTGCACTGCACAGAGGCTTTTGTGCCTCAGCCAAGATACACACTGAGAAAACCACGAAATGGACTTCTTCCAACTCCTTCATGCTGCCAGAGAAGTCACAAGAAACAATCCAGAGTGCTAGGAATTGTATCCTGGTGCCTGGCATTCCCACTAGTCTTTTGTGCTGCCTGATGCTCAGTTTAACACAGAAAAGAGTGCCGGCAATAACACAGCAGCTATCTAATACTGCATGTTGGGGGTTGGGGGGTTGTTATTGCTCCACTAAATGCTCTAAGGGCAATACAAATGGTTCCTCTCATTTGGGAGGGAAGGGCAGAGCAGTGGTCAGAAACATAGAAAACTGTAAAGAGAAAAGGACTGCTAGGCTCATCTAGTCTGGCCAAGGGCTCCCTGCCTACTGTACCTCCGCAGACCTACCTGATCTCCAGGGACCCTCCCCCTCCCTGTTTCTGTAATATGCCCCCCTGTCTATCCCATGCATGCTTGAAGCCTTCCAGCGGTGTAGCCACCACAACTTTGACTGGCAGTCAGTTCCACCCTCCTACCACCCTTTCGGGAAGAGGTATTTCCTCACATCTTTCCTGAAATTCCACCCCCTTCCAATTTTGGATGCTCCCTAGTCCTGCAGCGCATCCTCTTTTGGATGTGGCTCCCTCCCTGTACTCTGTTCCCCTTGTGAAGTACTTGAAACATAGACTTTGATGGCAGATAAGGACTGCTTGGCCCACCTAGTCTGCCCATTTCCCTACCTACAGAATAAACTGCAGATCCTAGTTAACCAACAGCCTATGTCTTCCTACCCCCTACAAGAATTGCCTTATGTCTGTCCCATGCATTCTTGAATTCTCCCACAGTTTTAGACCCCCCAACCTCTTCAGGAAAGCTATTCCATGTGTCCACCACCCCTTCTGTGAAAAAATACTTCCTCACATTGCCCCTAGAGCCACCCCCATCTTCAAATTGTGTCCCTTGTTCTTGCACATCTCCTTTTCTGAAAGATGCTACCCTCTTGGACTTTGTTGATTCCACTGAGGTACTAAAAGTTTCTATCATGTCCCCCTCTCCTTCTTTCCTCAAGGGTATACATATTAAGCTCCTTTAGTCTCTCCTCATATGGCTTCTCTTGCAGACCCTGCACCATTTTAGTTGCCCTCCTCTGGACTGCCTCCATCCTATGTCCTTGCGGAGATGGGGTCTCCAGAACTGGACGCAGTACTCCAGATGGGGTCTCACCAACTGTCTGCACAGAGGGATAACAACTTCCTGTTTTCTGCTGGTGATGCCTCTCCCTATACATCCCAGAATCCCCCCAGCCCTCCCTACTGCCTTCTAACATTGCTTGCTAAACTTAAGGTCATCTGATATGATTACCCCCTGACCCCATTCCATTTTTGTTGTTGTTACTACCTACCACCCATTGTGTAATCTTCCCCTGGTTTTTTTTTTCCCCAGGTGCATTATTTTGCACTTCTTTGTATTGAATCCAAGCTGCCATTCTTCTGACTTTTGAAGGTCTTAATCATGTCAGAACACTGTATCATGAACCGGGAGTTCCTATTTCACATCTCAGCCCCAACACTGGCTCAGTCTGTGTGACCCTGAGCAAGTCTCTTGGCCTCTTTGTGCTTCACTCCTCCCACATGAGGCACTGGATAGAAAGACACTATCCCGCTAAAAAATAGATGATGCATCAAGGCTAGGCTGGCCTGGGTAAACAACCTTTCAATAAAAAAAGTAACCAATAAAAGTTGACAGGGTGTGCATTAAAGGGTTTTAATACATGCCCCATGGGAAGTGAGGCATGACGCAAAAGGCCAAGTTTCCTTATGCCCCTAGGAAATGCATTAAAATCCTTTATTGAATGGCAAGAAAAAATCTAGAAATTTCATTGGCCAAGACGTCACCTGACTGTGCACTAAATTTCTACAAACTCATGGTCAGGTGCCTAATCTCATTTTCCTCCCCCAAAAACCTTTTATAGTAATTTTATAAGTGTAATAAGCCACTCCAGGGTGTGCACCATTGGATTTTAATGCACACCTCAATGTGGCTCATTATGCTTATAAAATGCCCTGTATGTAAAATGAAACTTTGTTAATATTATTGTTTTTACATAAAATCATTTAAGTAAGTAATAAGCCACGACAGGGTGTGCATTATTACAGATTTAATGCATGGTCAGGAGATGTCTCTTGCGCAATGAAATTTTGAAATATTTTCTTGCCATTTTATAAAATACATTAAGGCACACCTTGTTGTGTGTTACTGCTTATCATCCATACAGCCAAGCTGATTAAGACCACATGGTGCCCAAGGCCGCCATAGGGGCTCCTAGTATCAAAGAATGAAACAAAGGTGAAAACATAGAGGGAAGTACTCAGAAAAGGTGAATAGGTCCGGTCAAGCCCGTAAGCTGTTTCCCCATTACCAGAAATCCATAATAAAGATGGTCTGCAACAAAGCGTTGCAGCCCCCTCCTGTTCTCACTTACCTTACAATACTGTTGCAAGAGACTGGGGCTGCAATCAGCATAATTTTTCACATCCTGGTTTAATTTAAATAAAGCGCCAACATTTTCGGCCGAACGCGGAAGTGTGGAGGGTACCCGACTGAGCCAGTGCAAGTGTTCATGGGTAGTACACCCATTTAGTGACATCACTCTCACCACTACCCTTATAATAGCAGCGTTAGCGGTTGCTTATTATGCTGATTTTAATGCTTCGGGGTCTTGATACTCTAAATATTACTTACTGCAACAGCCTGTCCAGGTGTTTGCGGTAGTAATGGCCAGTGTCAAGACCAGTAAAATCGCGTAATAAGCAATATCACTAATGCTCTTAAGGGTAGTGGTGAACTTGACTGTCTTAAATCAGGTGTACTATTTCTGCACTAATCAATCAGTCCCACTCCTTCAGCCGGCATTCAGAATGCGCTCAGGACATGAAAAAGTATGCTGATTGCAGGCCTGGACTCCTGCAACAGTATTGTAAGGTAAGTGAGAACAGGAGGGTGCTGCAACACTTCACTGCAGATCACCTTTAAGTAGTCTGTTTTAAAGTACAAGGATGTGTTGGTATTTTTCTGAAAATGCACTACATTTGTAGGATTCTGGAGTTCGTATTGCAGTCTGTCAGCAAGTCACAGAATAAAAGACAAGTGTTATTGCCCCTCTCTGGAGAAACTGTATTCAACCAGAAATAACTTGCCTCAGTGATTTATAATCCTGTGCTTTCAGATTAGGGGATACAGCCACCCCTCAAAACAAATTGTCAGGGTAGTTTTGCTCAATACTTTAGAGGTAGTTATCTAGTGATGTTAAGTGCTATAGAGAGGAACCCCCACAGACCTTGTAGCTAAAAGGAACCAGATGACATTATGCAGTGAAAGACTGCACTGGTAGTGAAATACCCAAAGGAGCCCATTTATTTCTGAGCTACTGCTATGAGTTTTGCGTTAAGTTGCTTTTGAAATCAAGGGGGAATCTGACTTCATGAAGCTTGCAAAACAACCTTGCTTTTTCATACAGACTCCTTTGGGGTTGCCAAGAATAACAGTGTAAAAAAACATTTCTTAATTTTATTTTTATTATTGTGGAAATTTTTTTTTTTCACTTTAACTACAGTATTGTAATCAATTCAATACACCTTTCTTTGGGTGAATTTCAATCACCTATTTCTCTGTCTCATTTTGTACCTTCCTCAATCACAGTACTCTGTCTACCCCCATGCCTCTGTGCTCAAATGAACCTTGGGCTCATGAAGAGTTTCTCACAGGTTCAGGCAAGGGTTGAGGAGCACCTGTGAGAGTTTGTGCTGTTATTACTGGTGAAGTACAGTTGGTGTTCCGTGAATCGATGGAGTCACTCACTGCACACAAGAGACAAAAGCAAAATCTTTTGTTTACTTCAGAAGTCAGGAAAAGCTAATTAACTTACAGCTGCTGCAGGCCAGATGAAGGCGTGAGAGAGCAAGTGAGAGATGGGGGGGGGAGAGCGAGAGAGAGGGAAGGGGATAGAGAGGAAAAGACAGAGAGGGGAAGGGGGAGAGAGCAGAGTGAGAAAGAGATTTTTGTTTGATAGTCATGTTTTCTGCAAGAGGTGCTCTAAAACCAGGAGTCCAAAAATTATAATATTTTTTGCCTTGCCTATTTTCTTCCCCCATTCTGTGCCTCCACACTCACTACTGCTGGCTCTCCCCAAGGTGCACCCTATCTTCCCGTCAACCCCACCCTGCACTGCTCTGTCATATGCTCCTCTGGGTCCTCAACTAGTTCAATTATTCCAGATTAACATGCTGTTGTGGGGATGGACACCCTGCCCCCTCTAGGGGGGAAGTGGCAACTGGTCCTGAACCACTGGTTGGAGGTGATGGAGCCAGTTTGCTTGAGGGTGGAGTGGCATGGGTGGAGCTCCGGGAGGAGGGAGCCATCATGTAGCATGCTGGAGGCAGCTTTTCCTCTGTTTCTTGTCCAACCCACCTCCCCGATGTGTGCCTACAGCAGTGTCCTGGGCGGGGACTTCCAACAGTGTGTGGCATCAAGGACATCACCACTACACCACCACTAGAAGCTGCTACAAGAGAGAAGCAGGGAAGTCCTCCATCCCAAAACATTTGCCATGATTACTATTTGTTTGTGCCTGTTTTCTGATTACCGCCTCTCAACCATTCTTCTAGCCTCTGCAGATTCCTTCTCATTGCCCTAATCCCCTCCTCAGGTTCCATGCTGCCACATATTTTTATGCCATCTGTGAATAAACTAATCTTTCTCTGCATGAAGCAGTAAGTGCTTTAAAAACTACACTCTCTGTGCAGATTACTAAATTGGGACCTATAGGCCCCACTGCATTCGTTGTAGGTAGTTGAGAATTCCCCTTTAACCAGTTGGATAAGTTCTCCCCCATTCCCAGGTCCCTCCACTTCTTTACAAGCCTCCAGTGCAGCACCTAGTTACTAAAGTCCAAGAAGAGGCCATCCACAGCTTGGCTTTTGCCCACTGCCTGCGACAATGAGTTAAAGAGCAGCTGACACCTTTAGGAGAACTTTAACAAAACATCATATTTGGATACAGTTCAGCTTGTGTTTTACATTACTTCTGTATTTCTCCTCACCGTTATATCATTTGCATAAAAACAGGAGCTTTGCTTCTGAAGAGTTCATCTGTTCCTGCTGCCTTCTCCCTACCTGAGATCACAACGTTGCTTGTGACATCAAATTACTCTCATGGCAATAGACTGTGATGTCACAACAGAGGATTATGACTTGAAGTAGGGAGTGAGCTGTAGAGGCAGATGAACTCTAATGGAGACAGATCACGTATTCATGCAAATTTCCTCAGTAATAAGTAAACGGGAGGAGAAATGTATAGAATATATGCAGTGTCGAAGTTATACCCACAATTATGGTTTCAAAGTTTTATTTTATGGTCAGCAGCTCTTTATGAAGCCAATGATGTGTATCTGGCACCAATTCGCCACGTTGCCTTTTATCACGTAGGTCATTAGCTCCAAGGAATTCCACTGTCTGTTCCCTGATGATAGACTCAAACAAGTTTCCCATGACAGAGGTCAGACTAAGTGGCCTGTACTTTCCCAGGTCCCATGACTAAGTGCTTGTGGTCTTTGCTGGTCATGATGATGTAATAAACACTCACTTTTACATATGTTTGTTTGTTGAATTTTGTTGACCCGGTAAGCCCACTGGGCCTAGAAGTCCCTTTTTCAGGGGCGACCGAGGGGAGGGGGATACAGATGGTAAGCAACTGAAACTGAACCAGATTAAGCTGTTGGTGGTATTTTTAGTGTATGAAGGAAATTTGGCCAGGACACCAGGGACATTCCCCTACTCTTTTCGATAAGTGCCATGGGATATTTAACATCCACCTGAACTACCGCCAATCCAGGCAGATCGGACCTCGGTTTAACGTCGCATCCGAAAGACGGCACCTCAGAAGTACAGCACCCCTCTCATGCTGCACTACAGTGTCAGTATTGGGATATTAACCCAAGTGCCAGATGTGGGAACTGAACCCATAGCCCTCTGATCTCCTGGCCTCAGAGGCGAGTGTGCTACCTACTGAGCCACTGACACTGCCAAACATTTAGAAGTTCTCTTGGGTGTTTTGTTCTTGGGTTTCTTGACAGCTTCCTGGGTCACCCCATTCTATCATTTGGAAAGAGGTACTACATCTGCCACTCCCCAGTTTACTGGGACCACCGCTGTCACCAGAGAGCAGCTGAATGACACAAAGCAAGGGAAAAGGCAAGCGGACCCTCTCACCCTTGCAAAATCCATGTTGTACCTCCTATAATCTTATCTCTAACTCTTGGGAAACCAGTCACTACTCACATTATCCAATTTTCAACCTCACAGCCTGAACTCATGCTGAATATAGATACAAGGCAGAAGAGTTCACTTTTATTGAAATATTTTCACCCTGCAACAACTGGAGATGTTTCCCAACTGCTGGGTGAGCAACATGTTCCTGGGAAGTAGCCCGTGAACATCCTAATCCTGGAGTTTTGGCTGCTCATGGTAGGGGCATTATTATGGCTAATATGCTCGGAGGTATGTCCATACTCAAGTTGGGTACACTCATGGCAATGCAGGATGAGGGGTGGGAAAGACAGACTTCAAGTCCCAGCACCATACTTTGTTACTCATGAGCTATAGGCAAAAGGCCCAGTTCTGTTTAAAAGGCCAACACCTTTCATAACTTTGAAAAATGCTCCATCAGAAACTAAAATATGTTTTCTTTTGTTACCTCTGCCAATGGTAGGATCATAAAAAATTAAAATATCAGATGGAGCCTTTTCTCATGGCTGCACATGCTAAAAAATATCATTTTACTATAAGCAGTTCAAGAATAATTTTTCCTGGTGATTTAGTGGAGTACTGGCTTGTTGGCAAACTTACTGTTCCCTCATCTTGTTACTCTTTCATTCATGTAGGGTATGCATTCACCTTTCAGCACCATTTATAAATGAAGGTGTATCCAGGACCTTTAAAATACCCCCAAAATGCAACTGCACTAGCATAAGGCAATTAGTGCACACAGATCGACAACATTTGAAATGAAAACTAACATTTACATGTGCAAAAGCAGCCAGTGTCAGTGGCTAAGTAGATTACACACAAGCCTCTAAGGCTGTAAGATTAGAAGGTTGTGGGTTGTAGCCCCAAACTAGAAATTTGGGATTAATTCTAGTACTGAAAGAGTAGTGTAGCATGGGGGGGGGGGGCAACACTCCTGTGGTGTCCGCCTTTCAGATGAGACATTAAATCGAGGTCCTATCTGCCTGCTCTGGTGGTTGCTCAGGAGGCTCTTAAAGAGCCAATTGTACTTCTCAAGAAGAGTACAGGAATTTCCCTGGTGTCCTGGCTAAATTTCTCACATTCACTCAAAAAATGCCACAACAGCTAAACCTGTTTAAATATGTCAGACTGCATCTGTACTGTATCTCTACCCCTCTGGCTTAACTTTCAAAAGCAAGTTTTCTTTTTTATTTATTTCGGTTTTAGTGACTGGGAAAGGAAGGTAGGCAATTCTACTTACTTTCATACTGGTCTTGTGGGGTGTCACAGATGCTGAATGGAGGAAATTCAGCCAAGTCTCCAGGGAACATGCCCTGTTGTTTTCAGGAAGTACCATGGGATAGTTGACATTCATTTGAACAACCATCAGCTCAGGCAGACAGCACACTGGTATAATGTCTCGAGGCGAAAGATGGTGTACTTGTTCATCCCGCTGTTTGCAGTCGTGTGGCAACACCAAGGCACCAGAGGGCCTTTATGGATTCTGCCATCAGCACAGGCAGAAGCCCCCCATCTCACCCACAGCAACAGCTCCTGGCCTTTGCAGAAGGTCATAGGGCAGGCCTCGCACCTTCCCTTAAATGCTAACCCTTTTTCCAGCACTACAGTATGACAGATCTTTCTGCCTGCCTGATACCTGTCAATCAACCCTGATGCATGGCCACAGCACACATGCAAATGGTAACATTAATCTTTAGAAAATGCATGCAGCGATAGCATGACTGCTTGCAATACCGATGAATGGAATTCAAGGAATGAGCCTAGGTTGTCGGAGGGCCGACCGGGGGAGGCTGACCATCCCATGGATGCTCACCTCCTCTGGGGGTGGGAGGATGGTCTCTGCTGCAATACTGCCACCTGTGTGACCACAGGTGGTGGTGCAGCGGAAGCCATCATGGGAGGGTGACATCGGCAGCAAGATGTGTGTCAGCAAGGACTTTGTGACATCTGGGGGCAGGACCAGAAAACTTGGAAAAACACCCAATTGATGCAGGATGCTATCCACCACCGGTCACTGGCCCCACACTGCCATCTGGTATCCAAGCTCAACTCTGTCTGGGGAGAGGGGAATATGGGCCAGCCCCCACCAGCGGCCTTCCCGTGAAGGGTTATCCACGAGCGAGGAGGAGGAGGTAAGTTCCAGGGTTGGCAGGTGATGGGGCTGGGTAGAGTGGTCGGACTGAAGGGAGGCCAGTTGGGTAGGGAAGAAAAAGTATAGTAACTACTAAAAAAAAAAAAGAAAAAAGATCAAAATTATGCATGTGGGCAAGAGAGGCGCTGCAAGTTATCACTTGGTGCCAGATAATTACCTACTTCATTCTGCTCTCTTAACACCCAGTGTAGGTTCCTGCTATTCCTTTTTCATTCCCATTCCATTTATATGGTTCCTACTTTATATTAATCAGACTCAGTGGCTCTGCAGGGAGTACACTCATTTCTGGGTCCAGAAGATCAGAAGGTTGTAGGTTCTAGTCCCTCACCAGGAACTTGGGCTAACACCCAATACTGACATTGTAGTGCAGCACCAGGGGGGGAGGCCCACTTCCTTTCTGAGGTGCCATCCTTCAGTTGCCATTATATCATGGTCCCTTCTGCTGCCGATCTCTGCCACTGTCCAAGTGGAAGGTAAAGATCTTATGACACTCATGCATAAGGGATTTCTCCCACTCAGTGTCTCACTTACCATTCCCTGACAATAAAACAATTCCTTGTAAGCCACTCCCCAGGATGCATTTAGAAATGGAAAGCTGCAGCTCAGTGTGCCATTCCTTGTCAAAAATTACAAATAAAAAAATAAATAACTTTACGCTCACCATTCAACAGTTTTATCCTCATTATAAAGAGGGAACTTGGGCAGACTCGGTGGACCGTTGGTCTTTTTCTGCTGTTATTGTCTATATTTCTATGTTCTATTGCATTGACTTAGCTCTAATTCCACCCACTGCCCCATAAGGTCAGGGAGCATTATCTGTTGCATGCTACTTCATCTTAGTAACAAGATGTGCAATGTTAAACAGTTGATGTTGCAAAAAAAAGCTGATGGAAACTGAGGCAGCAACTTTTAAAAGAGCTCTGCTTTAATTATTTTAAATCTGAAAAAGTTGCTAGAGCAGATTAAAAATTGGGGAAAGGGCAGATATATGACAGGAGAAAGGGCAATCTAAAATGCAAGGTAAAGGTACAGGAACAAATAAATTGCCGGTGTAACATGAATTGCTGCTTTTGAAACATCCTGCAGCTAAAACCAAGAACAAAGACACACTGACAGATGGGCTTCAACTTCCTCACTGGTGTTCCATGCAAAATATCCAGTAAATCAGCGATAACATGTACACGCCAAATGTCTTGCATATAAGGTATATCTACTGTGCTGGCATGACCACAGGGCATGCTTCTAGAAAAGGTAAAGTAACCTGGGGGCCTTTTTTGATATTACGCTCCTCTTGCGAAATTATACAATAATTTCCTTTGTGCAATGACTGGGTTTTTCTTTTGGGTGAGAAGCTAAACACGGCGCAACAGGGAACATATTTGAGTCTATTTCACAACAACGCTACCTGGCGACAGTTTGCTTAGACTGTTCTACCGCATGTCCAAGGAGCTAAGGGACTTCAGAGAAGGAAGGGTTCATATACATAGTAATATAGAAATTAAATGTAGGAAGAAATTCTAAGTCTATCAAGTTTCATCCCCCCAACTTCATAAGCGTGGATCAAGTACTGTATGCTGTGCACACATATACTAATTTATAATGATTTCTCATCCACACCAATACCGAGGCTACCCTTTGTTTCTCTTGGTAGTCAGAAGTCTGTTCAGGCTTACCTTGAAGATCTGTTCTGTCTTCATGTCCACAGTTTCCACGAGTAGGCTGTTCTAATAGGTTCACCACCCTCTGGGAAAAGGGTCTCCTAATGCAACCCCTACATTTACCACCTATGAGCTTCACAGCATGTCCTTGTATCCTGTGGAGTAAACCAGATCAAACACCTCCATATGTTTGAGCTTGCCCCTACCCCTTCAGTAAGCAGAAGACTGAGATCCTGTCCTTCCTCAGCCTCCTTTTCTCCAAGCTGAAGATATTAAAAAGCTGCTGATGCCTCACAAAGAAAACTTTGCAAAATATAATAACTAGGTATGATTCAGCTTGTATTCTGTGCATATTCTATAGATTTCTCCTTCTGATTATTACTAAGGAAATTTGCATGATTATATGGTCTTTATCCCTTAGAGTTCCTTCAGAGTCCATCTGCTTCTATAGCGTACTCCCTACTTCAAGTCACAATCCTGTGTTGTGACATCACAGTCTGTTGCCATGGCAGTAACTGTGATGCCACAAGCAGTGCATTATGACCTTGGGTAGGGAGAAAGCAGCAGGGATAGAGAAACTCTTCAGATGCATATATCCTGTCTTCATGCAACTGATCTCAGTAGTAAATAATGAGCATGAGAAATGCAGAACTAATGTGAAATATAAGTGCGACAGTGTCTAAATATTATGTTTTGTTGAAGTTCTCCAGAAGGCATCAGCTGCTCTTTAAGGGTCTCCTGTTTTTTTCTCCCCACCCCTGCTCATTCTGGTGGCCTTGACTAGTACCCTCTTGACTGCCTGAATATTCTTTTTCTAGAGTATGATGAGTGCTTGTTTTGCATCGATTTCCATACCAGCTGAAATGCTACTGCATCACAGCGCAAAGGTCACGGAATGCAATTGTACCCTTATGTGGTACAACAGTGTTCCAGCTGATTTGGAAAGTGCACAAAACACATTGATTTGAACACAACTGAGAGAACTGCTGCATGTACACCAAAGCCTAACTGCAGAGACGGCTGTGGCAATTTTCTCCAAGCCCCGTGACGAGCGGCAGTACGATTTGGCACCATACACGATACAAAATGCCAGATGAGCAACTTTATGCTCAACCAGTGTGTTCCGCCACCTCGGGTTTCTGATTCCTATAGACCTCTCAAACTTCGCTCTCAAGGTCAGAGGGAATAAGACCCCCTCTGTGGCAGAACACACTTCTTGTGCATAGTTGCCCATCCAGTATTCTCCATGTACTGAGTTACCTTTAAAACCACTAATCTTAAATGAAACGATGGAAATAGTGCACATGTATCCCTGATGTAAGTGTCTGCAATCATCAAGGCCCACATATCAGGCAAATGTTTTTATTTTGATAGGTCTAAGAAATACCTCTTTCGTGGCCTTCAGCTCATACCAACCTAGAATAATCACTCTTGAGTATTTCAGTAAGAAACTAAGACAGTTCTAAGATTCTTGAGTAGAAAAGTACAATTTCTTAGCATGCTGGAGATAACACCATTCATACATTTTACATAAAACCATACATACCAGAAATCAAGTTTTTCTCTATTTTCATTTTTTTTAAATAAAATACCACATACTGTGAAAGACAGCCACTGCTCACCAGATGCTAAAATATGCAATTTCTTTGTCCCATTGTAGAAACTGCAGCTGGCCCTACTCGATCATGCCAAGCTAGCCACAACCCAGCTGACTCAAGATCAGATGATGTAGGCCTTTCCAAGCCATTTCCTGCCATACTGCTCACATATTAGGGCTGCAATACTTTTACTTCTCTCTATACTACAGGGGAGCTACTAGGGTTGAGTAGACACTTCTCCGTTAAACACCAATGCTGGCATCTTCATGTAGCAGCAATCTCTAGGCTCCCCTCCTTCCCTCCTTTCCACATCCTAGATGGGACCACACTGGAAGACGCTACCTCATTCAGGCACCTCAGGGTTTGGCTTGATAAACACCTTGACTTCTCTAGCCACATGGATGCTGTACACAAAAAACTACTTCCCCAAACGGGTACCTTATACAGGAATCATGGTTGCATCCCTCTGTCAGCCTGCTGAGAAATTTTCCAGAGAATGATCCTTCCAATATTTGACTACGGTGACATGGTCTGTAGTGCCACCCTTAAAACCACCTTAGCCAGAATGGACACCCTCTTCCACTCTTTTTGTTGCTTTACTCTTGACTGCACCCCCCCCCCGACTCACCACTGCTCCTTATATCAATCTCTAGCGCCCCTCCTCAATGATCATCGCCTGGCTCATTGCGCCAGCTTCCTTGGCAAAGTCTGATTTGGAGCACTCCCTCCTACCTCTTGTCCCCTCCTTACTCCTCCCTCTCCCTCAGGAGATGTGATTCTTGCACCCTTGCCATACCCTATAGGACTTCATCAGCTAGCCAGGCATCCTTCTCCCACCACTTCCCCAAGCTCTGGAACTCACTTCCCTCCTCCATACGAAATGCCCCTTCCCTTCACACCCTCTCTTCCCTTCCTCGACCCTTTACCTCCCCTTCCTGCAAATGTTCTTAACACCCTTCACCATCCTATATTATTACACTCCTACTCACTAGGTCCCATTGTACTAAACCTGCGTGGGTTCATTTCTGCAAATGCCTTATACTGGGAGTCTAGCTAGTATCTGTTATTGTAAGCACTTATTTTCTGCAATTTCATTATAACCACATGAGATACATTGTTATTATCACTGTATTCTCTGCATTGTATTTTGGCCCTTGTTCCCTACCACCAGGACGCACTTGGAAATGAGCAATTTTGCTCAGTATGTTTTCTTGGTGAAACTTTTAATTAAATAAATGAACCCTGCATATTTTGTAATTATTAAGCCAGTGGTTTAAAAAGTTCTGTAAGGTTGACAATGTGAAAAAAATACACTTTCTAAGACTTTTTTGCTCACTAATGCAAAAACAGTTGTGAGTTCAACCCCTAAGTTCTCAGGTTAGTTAGAGTTTGGCCCAAGAATGATTCTTTGCTAAGTGGCTTGAGTGACAACTTTGTAGATGTTAAATTATTACTAAATTTTAAACTAAAAAGTTTTCCATGTAAATAACCTGTGCCTCGCGCATGACCTGGTCGTACGTTTATCACATAAGTACCCACGCCACTGTGTCTTACTGCTTACATAAGCCTTTTATTCACTCTAGAATGTTGCCAATAATGCTGCCTAATAACTAGACTGGAGCAGCCATGAGTACAAGGCTGGCACCATTCAAACTATTCCAAAGTGAATAAAAAGCTGTAGTCTATGATGGAATGTTGTTATTCATTAAAATCCATCAGTTTCAAAATGTTATTATGCTATAATAGCTACATCATCATAGCTGTTATGCTGCACTAGCTACATAACTACTACAACATAACAACACAAACGTGCTAGTGGATATGCCCTTAGGCAACCAGGAAGTGGCTGCGATGGTAAAAAGGACAGCGACGGAGAGCAGCGCAGCAGGGGAACAAACAAAGTAGGGATCCCAAATACACTCCTAAACTATTCGGCTTACTTTTGTATTTAGCAGTTGACATCCTACATTATAAAAAAACAATGGATGGATGCCCAGTCAGTAACATGCCCCGTTAGATCATCTTGTGGTTCCCAAGGTGACCGAACCTCTCGAGCTGCACTCTCGAGGTTAAAGTGGTTGCCTTAGGAACCGCTCGATGATCTAACAGGTGTGTTACCAATGGGCATCCATCCATTATTCTCTATATAATTAATGGCTCTCCCCTTTTGCCATTGAGACACCGTGGTGTAATTTGCCATTATAAAGGAGCATTTATAACGGCAAACACGTGCACGGTTCTCCTCCCTCTGCTCATGCGCCTACACCAGCGTCTCCCTTCCTGGCTCGCGCTTCCTTCCTACAATGGAATCACCAAAGAAACACGGTGGTGAGTAAATTTAAAAAAAAAAATCAAAATGAGCACTGGTTTTACAGATGGGGGATTTTGAACATTTAAAAAAAAAAATAAGTGAAGCCGCCAAAAATGAAAATCCAGCCAGATGTAAAATAAAGTGGCGCATACTAAGTATCACATCGGAAACTGCTGATTTTATTTTTATATATTGCTGTGGCCAAAAGGAGACCAGCAATTATATAAAATAAAATACGAGGTAATGTGTTTAAACTTCGAAGTTTACACACACCCTTGGGGTTAGATGCTTTGCACAAACCCCTCGAGCATCGCTCTCGGGGTTTATGAAGCATCTAACCCCTTGGGTGTGTGTAAATTCTCGTTAAACACACCACCCCGTACTTTATTCTATATATAACTGCACGTCCTATGGGATGTCCTAGTTATACCAAGGGACTTAGAAGACTTGCAATGTCATTATGATGTCACTAAGGGGAGAATACCTACCTACATACATAAAAACATGCATAAACAGTAAATAAACATGGAGAATGGCATGTTATCCACCCAAGTGGTGAATAACAGGCTGAATAACCACTTTTATTCAGCCCTGTTCTTCATCCCTCCCATGGGATAATATTGTACGATATTGTATAATGTATGATATATCCTATGAAAGCTGCAAGTTGAGGGGCTAGATGCACAATCGAGCAGACTCGATAGACCATAAGGTCTGCTTCTGCTGGCATTTTCATATGTTCAGACGAAATCAACCAATATTCTGAACTTGTTTAATCTTGTCAGGTTGGGGTAGTGTGCATTCCTGTTGTCCTCAGAATTCTAGTCCTGTGATGGCGAGTAGGCCTTATATTAATAATTCAACATAATGTCACTCTGGTTATCACAATCCCCGTCCCCCACAAAAAGCAGTCTATTCAAGGAAATGTTTCGAACTATGCAATACAGCAAAACCCTAAAGGGAACAAGACAGTTCAGCACCAGTATTGCTAGACACTACTGGGAAATCTAGCATTCTGTAATTATTCTGCCTGATGATTTGTGCTTTCTCAGAAACTACACAGTTATTAACCTCAGGATCATTTATGATTGACAGTTTTCATTATTCGGCAAAGACATAATCATCAGGTTATTGTCTAAACTAGTAATGCAATACCATTAGTGAGGAACAGTTATTACAATGTCAGCCGCTGTATTAAAGGCAATTGAATGCTTTTCTATATTTTGTACACCCCTGCTGTAGAAGCAGGTTGTTTTTGTATTTTGTGAGGGCATTTATGCTTTGCCAAGACAGACATGCTATGTGACAATGTAGCTTTTGGAGTCCTACTGAAAGTTAGCAGAAATGGCAGACCAGCTACCATAATAACATATATATTTATACAACAGGCATGGGTTAAGTAAATAATATGCCACAACAGGGTGTGCATTAAAGGATTTTAATGCACACCCCAGGGGTGTGCTAAGACACGAGGCCGAAGTCCAAGTGTCCTTACGCCTCTGGGAAGTACATTAAAATCCTTTAATGCATACCCTGGAGTGGCTTATCACACTTATAAAATGGGCCACCGTCATAAAAGAATTAGTTTGATTTACTCTAACAGGGATTAAAACTTATTTTCCATTTTCAAGAGTGTACAATACATTACCTCTAAAACTTCTAAAAATGGAAAAAGTAGTCTCTATTAATGCATAAAATAGCATATCTCAGCAATAGGTTAACTAGTGCAGTACTTTGCAGTTAAAATATTTATTAGTAGAGTTGGTTGAAAATAAATATTTTCTCTGTAACATGTACATTTTATCATTTCGCATATCTGTAAATGTGTAAAACATAAGCAGTGTTTAAAACTTAATTTTCATTACACTGTAGTTATATAGTTTCATTGAAGGCAACCTTCTCTTTATTTTTGTTTTTTACTTATGTGTTGTGGTCTAGTACACAAAAGAAAAACTGTTATAGGATTGAGGTGAAAGGTTAGTAAGAAAAAAAACTTTAAACCTGCCAGGTTGCCTGTTTTTGGTGGGGAAGGGGGTGCATTTCACCTGAACACAACTCTATATGATTCAAATGTATGTGCTTTTATAAACCTCAGCAATGTATTTGAGCAGTTTGAGTCTGCCTATGTACAGTGTGTTTTTCCACCTTTTCTCTTTGTTTATAAAGTATTACTGTATTGCCTACTTTCTTCATCCTGTTTTTTTTTCTCTGTGTTTCCCCATGTAACACCTAGATGGCGCTATCCCAGGGGCTACTACCCCTGCCTGATTTGCCACTAACAGGTTGAGGGGCCTGGATCCAATGGCGGGTGCCTCCACCCAGAGGTCAGGGTTTGCAATAGTTAAACTTACTTGGACACAGCCCTCTGGGACACTGCAACCCCCCTTTCTTCCCACTAGTGACCCACACAATATATCAGAATTACCTTCACAGTATACACTTACCCCCAGGGCTGGTTCAGGCACTGGGACCTCCTGTAAAATAAGATACAGTGCAACAATCACAGTACAATACTTTAACATAGACAAATACCTCAGGCAGTATAACTTTGCTGAAACAAGCAGCTCTGATTTATTTAGGGGAATATAACAAGGACAGGGGAAATCAGGATAATTAGCTTATACTTCTACTATCTACTCTATGGCTCTGTGCACAGGCCTATCCCTTACCAGTTACTGTCCCTGGGTACCCAAGCCCTAGTGCTAGTCCAAACCATGGCAGCTGGTAGGGGCCCTTCACACAGAGAAAAGAAAAATTAGTTAAACAGTCAGCAGTACAGTAATTCTATTTGATTCAATGGGCAATTCAACAGGGAGCGACTCTGAATTAGTACTCACGACCTCCAAACAAGATAGGGTCCTTCAATGTCAGCAGGGCTACTCTTGAGCTCCACGAGACTCCACACATTTATATGGCAGAAAAGAAAGTACTATACCAGGCAGGCTGCTTCTCTATCCCGATCTAATTACTGCACAATACCGGGAGAACACACAGCAGATTCAGTTCTGACAGACCGAGTGCAATTCAGCAATTTCTCCAGTCTTCTACAGGGTGAGCCTGGTTTCTACTCTTCAGATATCCTTTGATTCTCTTCACAGGACGGATTCAGTCCTAACAAGCAGTTACACAAGCTGCAGACCGGAACTCTGGGCCTTACACACGTTTCCCGACTAAAACTGTGCAGTGAAGGAGCACAGGGTTCCTTTCCCCTTCACTGCCAGAGCTAAACTGAAACTCCAACAGACAAAACTGGGCACTTCCTTTGAGTTCCTCCCAGTTCTTGACTGGATTGGCTGTCACTCACAATAGACTGTCCGTTGGTCCAAAAAGGCCAAGTCTAAACTACATCTCCCAGAGTCACTGTCCATACAATCCTCTTGTGGCTGGCTCAGATTATGAGTCCAAGTTCTGATTCGTCCAAGGCACCATTTTAGAGCTAGCTTACCCCACACTGATTGGTCCAGTTCAGCAGTTCAAAACCAGAATGGGGAACTAGGCAGACACAGTTCTGACTGCAAAGAAAGCAGGTTAGACAAACTGTAATTTCATTATTACTCTAAATGATTTCTGGCAAACAGTTACATCTTTCAGATAGGTTCCTTTGCACCTAGTGACTGCAAAATGGAGTGAATTGGCAGCAGCTCGAGTGGTACTCAAACAGAGAAGCACACAGTCCCCATACAACCAATTATGTCTGCAAGCAGACAGCTCTTAAAGAGACAGTACCAGAGGCTCTAAAACACTCACTGATAAATGGCTTAAATGCCAAACACCATTCAGGCTTGAGCATTCAAGCAAGCTCCTGAAGTCTTTTGGGAACCCCCATTTGCAGGGGGTTACACCTTTCCTGGCCTGGGAAACCTTGACGTCCGCGTCAAGCAAGTACCCCCATAAGTTTCAACTGCAATCATATACATTTGCATTAGGCTCGCACATGTAATCATCAGTCAATATATCATTTTACCAAGAACACATTTCTGAAACATTGCAGTACGTCACTCTTTACACAGTATTACATACACATTATACCATAACTCAAGTAATTACCTCTTGTACATGAAACCTGAAGAGAGGGGGCCCTTCCCTATCAGTTACCTTGGAGCTGGACGGGGCAAGGGCACCATACTTAGAGGGCAACACAAGTAACTTGGAGTTAGCACTGACGCTCAGTTTGGGCAATGAGCTCAGGGACACATACACTCCTTTATGAACATTGAGAGGCAGATCCACTGGCCAGCCCAGGGAATCATAACTGAGGTGCACCACAGGCTTTACAGCTCGACCAGTCTTTCTAGGGGGAACTGTTACAGTCTCTGCACTCTGAGCCTCATTTTCAGCATTGTCCTCACTTGTCAGGGGAGTCTCCATGGGGGTAGAGAGGCTAGAACTTGGGGCACTTTCAGCTCCAGGAGTTACAGTTTCTGAGTCCACAACATTTGGCTCGCATGCAGAGCTTTCGGACACTGGCAGTGGACTGTCAGGGCACTCAAAATACTCTTCTTGTTCTGGTGTATCACCAGTCTGACCCAATCCATCATTTTCTTCCCCTGAAAGCTCAAACAGTTCAACCATGCACAATGATTCCATTTCATCTGATCTGATGCTTTGCACTTCACTTTCTGGGAGCATTGGCTCCAGGGACGAAGCTGGGGGCTTAGACAGTCCAGAAGACCCAGCTTCATCTCCAGTATTGACTAGGGGATTGCCCCGAAACAATTGACTCAGTTCGTAAGAAGGATAGTATTCAAAGTCACTCTCACTTTCTTCTGATATGGACTGACAGTCATGCTCAACTGAGACTTGTGGAGGGGAACACTTTAACTTTGCTTCTGTAGGTGCAGACTTTCTTGATCTTTTCTTAGCAGCAGCTCTAGTCACTGGTCCAGAGGGGACATCTGGGGGCTCAGACTCAATCAAGATTTGTCCAATGGGCAGTAAATGATTTCTATGCATTGTTTTTACATCTTTTGAATTATTCTCAGGCCTTACTTTGTACACTGGCAGATCATCTAGTTTGCCCACTATAATGTGAGGGAGATGGTGCCATCTGTCAGCAATCTTGTGTTTGCCATGCAGTCCCAGATTTCTTAGCAATACCCGATCTCCTCCTGGAGTTCCTGTGCTTTCACCTTTTATCATACCTTTCTTTGTTGGCCAGATTTCTTTGGCAGCCATGGTTTGAGCCAGTTGGTACGCGATAGTTAGCTGGGCCTTTAACTTTTGCACATACTGTAAATAGTTGTCAGCTTGAACCCCATCAGGAGACCCCAAAACACACATCTACCGGTAGTCGAGCTTCTTCCAAACATCAGGCGGTAGGGGGAGAACCCAGTGGCATCACTTTTGGTGCAGTTATAAGCATGTACCAGGGTGCTAATTTGTTGGCTCCATCTAGGCTTGTCCTTTGGGTGCAGGTGCCTAGCATATCTAGCAAAGTGCGGTTGAAACGCTCAGGCTGAGGGTCCCCTGGGGTGGTAAGGAGTGGTTCTGGACTTTCGCCTCCCCACAGAAAAGCATCTCTTTGATCAGACGATTCTCAAAGTCTCTCCCTTGATCAGAATGGATTCTTTGTGGAGCCCCATAGTGAACAAAAAGTTTTACAAGTACTTTGGCCACAGTGGATGCTTTCTGGTCTTTGGTGGGAAAGCTTGGGCATATCTCGTGAAATGGTCAGTGACCACCAGCACATTACTGATATTTCTTTGATCTGACTCCAAACTCAGAAAATCAATACAGACCAGCCCTCATGGGTAATCTGGTGGTGATGTTAACAAGGGGCAGCCCTCTGGGGCAAAGCTTTCTCTGTAAGCAGTGACTACAAGTTCGAATGTGTTGCTCCACATCAGCCCCCATCTTAGGCCAATAGAATCTGGATCTCACCAAGTCAAGTGTTCTGTCTATACCAAGGTGCCCCATGTGGTTGTGCAAGGACATCAGTACTGAGTCTCGAAAGGCAGTGGGCAGGACTAGTTGTTGTTTGTCTACTTGTCCCCCTCTGTCTACTGTTTCTCTGTATAACAGTTTATTGATCAGTTTCAACTTAGGACCTTCTTTGTATAATAGTGCAGTTCTCAAATCCGTGGAGCATAATTTGGACACATCTTTTCCTGCATAGAGGGCTTCTAAAGCTGCTTTGATCATGGGATCGTGGGATTGAGCCCCGAATACTGTCATTGTCCAGCTGAGGCAGTGTACCAATGTCTATTGCAGAAAAGTGGCACAAGCAGCAGGTATGCAATTCTCAGAGGGTCCCAAGCAATCCACCATGCAGTCCACTGCGTCCGTGGACATTTGTTCCTCCCTGTCAAACTTCCGCAGAGTGCCGAATGTCAGGTTCTGCCAGTCGGACCCAATCATTCTGGGGAACAGGTCTCCGGAGAAAGCATCAGCATCTTATGGTTCAGACCTGCTCGGTATTCAAGAGCATAATTATATGTAGATAATGCAGAAAGCCACCTATGGCCAGTGGCATCCAACTTAGCTGAGGTCTGCACATAGGTCAAAGGATTATTGTCAGTTTTACTAGTATTTTAGCCCCATACAAGTACTCATGGAATTGGTCAACAATAGCCCACTTCAAAGCTAGGAACTCTAACTTATGTACAGGATAGTTCTTTTGGATGGGGTCAGGCTTCTACTGGCAAAGGCCACTGGTCTCAGGCCATTCTCGTGCTCTTGGTACAACACAGCCCCAACCCTTGCAAGCTAGCATCAGTGTGCAGGACGAGGGTTTCTTGGATCGGCATAGGCCAGCACTGGAGCATGGGTAAGCTGATATACGATCTTATGAAAAGCAGTCTCACAATCAGAGTCCAGCAGGCCCAAATACTTCACTGGATGAAAATACACTCTTTCAGTCTTGAGGACGCTGACTTTTGGTATTTTTTGTGGTTGGGGATACCCTTGAGTAAGGTTAAGTAAAGGGCGGATCACTCTTCAATAGTCCTTGATGAAACTCGACATAACCACAGAATTCCAGGAATCTTTGCAGTTCTTTAGATTTTTGGGCTGTGGCCAGGTGGTCAAGGCCTCAACTTTACTTGGGTCGGTCTCTATTCCCTCGTGGATACTATGTGTCCCACATACTTTACTGATGTTTGAAAGAATTGACACTTATCAATGGACAGTTTAAGGCCAAAGTCCTCCAGTCGGTCCAATACCTTAAATAATCTGCTCTCATGTTCCTCCAGTGAGCTGCCAAACACAATAACATCATCTAGGTATACCAGGCACTCTAGTAAGTTCATGTCCCCCACTGCACGCTCCATCAATCATTGAAAAGTGGCTGGGGCACCTGAAATCCCTTGAGGCATCCTCATGAATTCATAGAAGCCAAGCGGACAGATAAAGGCTGTCTTCTCACGGTCCTCTGGGGCCATCGGGATCTGGTAGTACCCACTGCAGAGATCCAGCACAGAGAACCACTTGCTCCCGTTTAGGCAGTCCAAAGCATCCTGAATGTGGGGCATTGTGTACTGATCAGGGATAGTCCGCCGGTTTAAGGTGCGATAATCCACACACATCCTTACTGTTCCATTCTTTTCCTCACTACCACAATGGGGAAGCATAAGGGCTTCTGATTCTTGTATTACACCAGCAGCTAACATCTCTTGCAGATGCCGCTCACATCATCTATGTCAGCAGGTGCCAGGCGTCGAGACCTCTCACGAAATGGTCTTTCGCCATGCAGCCGGGATATTGTGCTCAGCTCCTGCACATCCTACATCCCATTCCTTTAAAGAAACACCTGGTCTCTCTGGGCAAGCTTCTCACTGATCCTCACTTTCCATTCAGCTGGCAGCGGGAGTCGCGAAATCAAACAAGTCAGACGTTACTCTGTCATTCTTCCTTGAACTCTTGCTGCTGGGTAGCACTGCAGTGTCTGCACAATGCACATTAGCCAGGATGCAACCTCTATTTACTCGAATGTCTCTTTCAGACACATTATGAACTTGGACCATTACCCTTCTGGCATAAGCATGGGCTCCAGCGGCAAAATACTAGGCTTGACCAGCAGTCCTCTGGCAATTTTCCATCGCCTGGTGCATCCAACATTAATATTTTACTCTTAACATCCTTTCTGATACGGACCTCTCCTGTAAGGTACACTGGGCATTGGCGCCAGGATCAAGACTCAGGATCCTTCTTCCATACAATTCGAACGGTTCCTCTGGTTCTATTTTTTCAGCATCTCTGTGCCTTATAGGCCTTCTTAATTAAAGCCGAACTCTTAAAGCTCTACTAGTCTTTGACCCCTGTTTTCATAACACAACTGTGCTAGCCTTCCGAACAAATGAGCATTTGTTCCAATCAACAAAGGGACACCATCATACAGTCCAGTGGGGGACACACTAAGGCTAGGGTCTCTACTTGTTCGGCCACTCCAGCCACGGAGGTGGGAAAGACAGCCAAATTCGGATATACCCGAATAGGGTAGGCCTTCTCACTTAACCCCATACATGCAGTCCTTCTAATGGCTGTAGGTGGCACGTCTGACAAATGCTTTGATACCAATCCTGGAACATAATTGTCACTTGGGAGCCACTGTCTAATACAGCTCTTGTAGACACTCCATTCACCTTTACAGTGGTCTCCATGGAGGACCCACTATTCTGGACCAGTCTGGAGAGGCAGTAGTGGGGGCCTGGGCAACTGACTTTGCCACAAAAGGACGGAGTTAGCATTTTTGGTGCCCTCACTGGGATCATTTGTGCACCTCTTAACACTGATTTGTTCTCCAAGCTCTCCTTGTAGCCTATATGCAACTTTGTCAGTGTCTTTTGGGGACCGGCATTCCTTTCATGTGCCCATCTTCCCACAATTATAGCAAAACATACTTTCTGGAGTTTGAGCTGGCGAGGCGCCACACTGGGAGCCAGGCGGGGTATTACTAACTGGAAACCTTGGTGCCATCTCTGTCTGCGTGATAAGCATTTGGAGACATCTCGTCAGTTTCTCCACTTCCATGGTCAAGGAATCGATTCGAGCTGTTATCAGCAGGAGATACATGGGTGGGTACCCCACCATAGCAGATACAGTCGGATAT
The DNA here is from genome assembly GCA_016271365.2 of Neoceratodus forsteri. NCBI lineage: Eukaryota > Metazoa > Chordata > Ceratodontiformes > Ceratodontidae > Neoceratodus > Neoceratodus forsteri. The sequence continues at coordinate 133,451,143 of JADMNL010000025.1, forward strand.
AGGTCAGGTGGCCCATGTACTTGCAGAGCGGCCTCTTCATAAAGGGACTGTTTTGAATTCCCCGATTTCTCACGTCTCGCCCTTGTATTGCAGGCATATCTTTTCCTGTCAGAGCACCCATTTACTGCCAACCTCTTGCCCCTGAACTTCACTTGATGGGTCATCCTCAGTCACTGGGTCGTAGCTGCAGCTGTTGGTGCAGGTCCCTCCCGAGGTCGCCTTTCTCAACTCCTCGAATTTCTCTCATTAACTCATCATAGGAGGGTGGGGATTCCAGTCGATTTGCCAGGCGTAACTGAAGCAACAGCAGTTCTGAGAAGGGGCAGACTTAAGGATCCTGTCCAGCCTGGTTCGGTCCAGTTCAATCGCTGGCAAACTACCCTTTCTGAGGCATTCTTGCAACAATTTTTCCAGCCGAGATACATACACAGACAACAACTCCCTTGGTACTGTTGTGCATCTCTTTACTCTCCACCATAGGTCTTCATCAGAATCTGGCCCCATACACATTCTCCAGGGCCTCAAGATAGGCCTGTGCAGTCACTTCAGGGTTACTGGCCTGTTTAGCACGGATGGTAGCCAGGGCAGGACCTCGGAGGCTCTCACTAACCCTCTTTCGCTTTTCGACTTCCGAGCATTGCCATTCTAGCACTTGGGGGGCAACATAGTCTATCCAGGTCTCCCAGTCATCCTCCCCTTGGGGGTGGGAGGGTGCAGAGAAGATCCTCAACCTTCGGTAAGAGTCGTGACTAATGGCAGGTGCAGAAATAGGAGTCTGCATTGGTTCAGCCACCATTACGGGTACTGGAGCGGGAGAGGGTGTTGGGGGAGGAACACCCCCAGGTGGCAAGAATAGTTTCTTCAAGTCCTCCACAGTTTTCCCTTCCCCCAGCAACCATTTAGCAAATTTCTCCTCAAAAGTTTCAGATAGTGGGGGGGGGCTCATTCCCCCCCCTGGATCTTTACTGTCCTTAGTTATCACTCTCCAAGCAGTGAGGGCTCCCTCTGGGGTAATGGTCTGTGGCACTTTGGAGCTATCCATGGGCTCCTTAAACTCTACTAGGGCCAGGAAAGTGTGGGTGAGCAGATTAACATGCCGACCCACCACCACAGGGTTTTGTAAACCTTCCACCTTGGAAAGTACTCCCTGCACAGTGTCCGTATTGATACCCAGGGGGATGTCCAGGATAAGCATAGCATTTTGGGGGTCGATCTCCTCCCCAGTACACCACTCCACCAGCCGGTGCACAGCCACTTCTGTCGGGGTACCCATTTATTTTTTTTTCTTAACAGTGGTTTGTAAATATGGCCACTAGAGGACACACAATCCCAGCGGTGAGCCTCCAAGATGTAACCCCTAGATGGCGCTATCCCAGGGGCTACTACCCCTGCCTGATTTGCCACTAACAGGTTGAGGGGCCTGGATCCAATGGCGGGTGCCTCCACCCAGAGGTCAGGGTTTGCAATAGTTAAACTTACTTGGTCACAGCCCTCTGGGACACTGCAACCCTTTCTTCCCACTAGTGGCCCACACAATATATCAGAATTACCTTCACAGTATACACTTACCCCCAGGGCTGGTTCAGGCACTGGGACCTCCTGTAAAATAAGATACAGTGCAACAATCACAGTACAATACTTTAACATAGACAAATACCTCAGGCAGTATAACTTTGCTGAAACAAGCAGCTCTGATTTATTTAGGGGGAATATAACAAGGACAGGGGGAAATCAGGTTAATTAGCTTATACTTTACTCATCTACCTATGGCTCTGTGCACAGGCCTATCCCTACCAGTTACTGTCCCTGGGTACCCAAGCCCTAGTGGCTAGTCCAAACCGTGGCAGCTGGTAGGGGCCCTTTCACACAGAGAAAAGAAAAATTAGTTAAACAGTCAGCAGTACAGTAATTCTATTTGGATTCAATGTGGCAATTCAACAGGGAGCGACCCTGAATTAGTACTCACGACCTCCAAACAAGATAGGGTCCTTCAATGTCAGCAGGGCTACTCTTGAGCTCCACGAAACTCCTCACACATTTATATGGCAAAAAGAAAGTACTATACCAGGCAGGCTGCTTCTCTATCCCGATCACAATTACTGCACAATACCCGGGAGATCACACAGCAGATTCAGTTCCTGACAGACCGAGTGCAATTCACCAATTTCTCCAGTCTTCTACAGGGTGAGCCTGGTTTCTACTCTTCAGATATCCTTTGATTCTCCTCACAGGACGGATTCAGTCCTAACAAGCAGTTACACAAGCTGCAGACCGGAACTCTGGGCCTTACACACGTTTCCCGACTAAAACTGTGCAGTGAAGGAGCACAGGGTTCCTTTCCCCTTCACTGCCAGAGCTAAACTGAAACTCCAACAGACAAAACCGGGCACTTCCTTTGAGTTCCTCCCAGTTCTTGACTGGAGTGGCTGTCACTCACAATAGACTGCTCCTGTTGGTCCAAAAAGGCGCCGAAGTCTAAACTACATCTCCCAGAGTCACTGCCCATACAATCCTCTTGTGGCTGGCTCAGATTATGAGTCCAAGTTCTGATTCGTCCAAGGCACCATTTTAGAGCTAGCTTACCCCACACTGATTGGTCCAGTTCAGCAGTTCAAAACCAGAATGGGAACTAGGCAGACACAGTTCTGACTGCAAGAAAGCAGGTTAGACAAACTGTAATTTCATTATTACTCTAAATGATTTCTGGCAAACAGTTACATCTTTCAGATAGGTTCCCTTTGCACTCCTAGTGACTGCAAAATGGAGTGAATTGGCAGCAGCTCGAGTGGTACTCAAGCAGAGAAGCACACAGTCCCCCCATACAAACTAATTATGTCTGCAAGCAGACAGCTCTTAAAGAGACAGTACCAGAGGCTCTAAAAACACTCACTGATAAATGACTTAAATGCCAAACACCATTCAGGCTTGGAGCATTCAAGCAAGCTCCTGGAAGTCTTTTGGGAACCCCCATTTGCAGGGGGGTTACACCCACATTCAAGACATAGAATGTTTTTCATGGAATGTTTACCATGGAATACAGGGATTCAAAATTCTGCTCTGTTCAACTGGTAGAATGTTACTCTCCTAACATACTATACACACAGACAACAAAGGCATGTTTTAGAGCCAGAGACTCAATTATCTCACTGTCTGGGCAAGCAGAAGAGATTTCCCCTGATGAGCAGGTAAAGACAGAAGGAGGATTTTTCACTGTTAGTAAAGAAACAGTTGTAATGAAAACTATAAACAATACTTAATGTTTCTAATTTGTTTATGTGTGTAAGGAGAGTGTGATGATCAGAGAAACAACATTTAATTAATTTGTTTTATTTTTATTTAATGTAGTTTTATTTTTAGGGCCCAGTTGAAGGTTTTTACAGTATAAAGGTAGCAGCTATGTTTGTGATGGAAGACCAGTTCTGGTTGCAGGGGGACTGATGGAAGATAGTTCTGGCTGTAGGAGGACTGATTTGCTCATTGTGTGATGTGGTTTAGGACCAGGATGACTGTTCAAGTTCAAGTTTATTGCAGGAAAGTCTCTGTTGAGCAAGCTCATTCACAAGGAAGTCCTGAGGCACATACACATACAGTTCGCAATTACATAGACAAGAGATATAAAATGTAGAACAACAAAGAAAAAATATATATAATACAAGAGGTATACACAATAGAAGTCCTTATGCTATATATGCAGTACATTCCAGCTTTAACCGTGCCCTAAATTATGCAACATATTTCAGCTTAATGAGTAGAGGGCCAGTTGGTACCTAGGAAGTTGACTTGGTGTTGGGGCCTAGTAGCACCTACATATGTCTTTTAATTTAGAGATAGCTAGTGTTTTGTAGGAGTTAATTGATACGATGCTGGTTAGCTTCAGCGTGGCTTGTAGTTGGTTCCAAATGTTTGGGAGGGTGTATGAGACAGCTCTTTGGCCAGCTGTGGTACGTGTCCTGGGAACATCTAGTAGGATAAGGTCGGATTTCCTTAGGGCGTAGGCGCTATGCGAGATGTGTATGAGAGACGTTAAACAGACAGGCAGTTTGTGGAGTAGTAATTTGAGGGTCCAAATGCCATCATGCAGGAGGCGTCTGGTGGCAGGAGTGGTCCACCCAACTGCTGCATAAAGATCACAGTGGTGGGTCCTGTATGCAGAGTTAGTAATGAAACGAAGAGCACCGTGATAGAGTACGTCCAGTTTACATAGGCTCAAGGTTGGGGAGGAGATAAAGATAATGTCTCCGTAGTCAAGCAAGGGAAGGAATGTTGCTTGGACAAGTCTTTTGCAGGTCACAAGAGAAAAGAGGGTCCTATTTCTAAAGAGAGTATAAAGTATAAAGAGGTTTAATGTACAGTCAGCTGATGTCTCTTGGCCAATGAGATTTCTAGATTTTTCTCTTGCCATTTTATAAATTTGATCAAGATATCACTACTATATCATTGGCTACTGTGAAATAGTAGTGCTATCTTGCAAGTTGATATGTCACAATTTAATACTGAATCAATCAGAGAACAACTTTAACAATGCTGATGACATCACAATATCCATGTGTATCACTGAAGTCAGCAGATGTGAGATGCCTTAAGTGCTACAGTTTAAATTTTCACTTTTTTTTTTATTTGTTATCATTTCTATCACAAAATCACCTACACATCAGGCCAGAGAGTAAAAACTTTGATGACTGTGCCCCAGTTGCTCCTGAGTGCAATAGTCAAAGGGGTCAGGTGCGCGCTAAAAGGATAAGTGTGAACGCTTAAAAAAAATGTATGCAGTGGGCAAAGGAGGGGTGGGAACATGAATGCGGGCCCAGCACAATATTCAGTATGGACGTGCTGCACAAAAGGAATAGTACAGGCACCTTGTGCTGCGCGATTACCTCCTAGAAGAAGCCCTACTTATTCCGGATAACCCTAGTGGCCAGTGGAGCCACTGTAGCCAACAACCATGTTGGCAGTTGGGGGAGCACACTTGCTCCCTAGTGTCAATGCTTTTAAACCCCATCCCTAACACACACACACACACACATAACATTCTCTAGTCAATAGTAGCACCCACACTCGAACCCCAGCCCAATGCTAAACACAACATTCCCTGGTGTCCAGTTGTCCCCCCATCTCCATTTGCTAGTCCCGGTAAAAGGAACCCAGTCCCTGGTGTCCAGTGGCCTCCACCACCTTCCGATCACCAGCCCCATTAACAATGACAGTCCCTGGTGTCCAGTCCCTGTCCTCTGATTGCTGTCCTTATTAAACAGAATGCAGTCCCTGGTGTACCGTGATACCCCCACTGTCCTCCAATCACTGTTCCTGGGAAAACTAAACATTTCTCTGGTGTCCAGTTGTACCCCCCACCCTCTGATCGCCATTCCTGGTAAAACTAAATGATTCCCTGGTGTCTAGTGGTGCCCCCAACCCTCCAATCGCTAATCGCAGTTTCATGCAAGACATCCCTGGCATCTAGCAGCCCCTCCTCACTGCCCACACTGCATACACCACCCTGCCACCCCCACCTTACCATAACTGCTAATGTAACCAGAGCCCATACGGTGACCAGCACAGCCCTCTTCTCACCACCTCGGCCAGCCATTATATGCAATGGCAGGGAGTGTGCGTCCTGCATACTGTACCATTCCACCTTCTTGGAATCCAAGTCATACTTACTGCATCAGGAGGTGACCTTCCACCCCGGAAACTATCACCTATCCCTTCTCCCCGCACTGGCCAAGATTCAGGATTCCCTTGCCCTTGCTAGACTGTCTGACTTTCTCACCTCCTCAAATTTCTTGTCTCCTTACCACTCACGTTTCCACAAACAACATTCCTCTGTGATCTCCCGGCTCCATGTTACAGACTTCATACTTACAGGCATGCACAATGGTCATCTCACTGCAGCCATAATTATCAATCTCGCTAAGCCTTTGACTCTGTCTCCCATCCCCTTCTCCTCTCTAAACTTCACTCTGCTGGCCTCTCTACCCCCAAAGTCGACTGGTTTTGATCCTACCTCACAGGCCGCACCCAACAAGTCCAAACTGGTGACACCCTCTCCTCCTTCCTCCCTGTTCTTGCTGGAGTCCTGCAAGGTCCATCCTTGGTCCTATTCTCTTCTCTTCTCCATCTTTTCAAATGACCTCACTTATATCTGTGCCTCCTCTTAAATCCATATCTATGCAGGCGACACCATCCTTTTCTATACAGGCTCATCTTCCCTGGAAATCGAATCAAAGCTGCAACAAGAAAGCTTCTTCTGAGTACTTCAGTGCTTCCTCAACAACCAATTGAAGGTCAACTCTAAAAAGACTGTCACCATGCTTTTCGGCACCTCTCACAAACTCGCCAATATCTCCTATCACCAGTCCTTTCACACCCTCGATGGCACACTCATCAAATCAGTCCCATCCTACAAATATCTAGGCATATAGCTAGACAGCTGTTTGGATTTCACCACACACATCGACTACATGCACTCAAAACTCTGGTCTAAATTTGGGGCCATGTATAGAAACAATGATGCCTTTTCTGACGAAGTCTGATGGGAATTATGAAGATGATCCTCCCCGTGTTTGACTACGCTGACGTAGTCTTCGACTCTGTCCTTCCATCATCCCTAGCTAGGCTAGACACCCTACTTAATGCTTTCTGCTGATTCATCTCTAATGCTCTCCCATGAACCCACCACTACATCCTCTATCCCTCTCTCTCTCCTCCCTTAAATCGTGCCAACCATTTCATTGCGCCACACTCATCTCCAAATTCTGGTTCAGCTCTCTCCCTTCCTACCTCTCCGATCTTCTCTCCCCTTCTTCTTCCTCATCCTACCTGCTCCACTCAAGAGACCCCGCACCTTTTCTCTCCCCCATCCCTGTACAAATGCTGGCCAGGCTACCTTTTCCCATCGCCTCCCATACCTCTGGAATTTTCTTCCTGGATCTACCCACTTATCTCCATCCCTACACTGCCTTAAGCATATCCTCCCCCTCTCATTCTCTACTGGGTCCCCCCCCCCCAAGTCGCAGATTTCTTTTGTAATGTCTTCATCTATTTTTTCAAAATTGACATCTGTATTTCTCTTGACTGACTGCTTTCGCCGGTATTGAATATTGTCCTGTAAATATACACTTTTGTAAACTTGTTACTCTGTTGCTCTCAACAAGTCTTTGAGATTGTTCTGTATATAGCTGTAAATATATGATTTTTTTTGTAAACATATTTTACTCCCTCCACTCCCCCATCCCCTGGGTTGTATCTGGAAACAAGCCTCAGCTCCCAGTTACCAATATTTAAATAAATAAATAATAAATAAAAATAAAGGGAGTGCATGGACTGTCTACAGTAGACATGATGCGTGCTCCCTTTATAATACGCAGGATGCGCACTCCCTGTCATTGCAAATGGCAGGCAACCGAGGTGGTAAGAGGAGTCCTGTGCCAATTGCCATACAGGCTCCAGCAGTGTCTGCAATTATGGTAAGGGGAGAGGCAGGGTGGTGTACCTGGTGTGGGCGGTGCAGGGAGGGGCCACTAGATGCCAGGGATGTCTTGTACAAAATTGCAACTAGTGATCTTAGGGTGGGGGGAACAACTAGACAGAAAGGAATCATTTTGTTTTACCAGGCAATCGGAAGGTGGGGGGTACCACTGCACACCAGGGAATATTGTACATTTAATATGATGGCAATCAGAGGATGCAGGGGAGCCACTGGACACCAGGGAATCTTTACACTGTTATGCAGACAGGCAATCGAGGTGGGTGGGACAGTCACAGGAGGGGTGCTAACCTGCTGCCGCTTGCCATGCAAATAAGCCCATAATGGGTATGCATATGGCCCCTTAGTGCCTTGCAGGCCTATGGGTTCACCTGAATAATCCTGGCTGAATATTGCTGGGGGCTCCTGGTGTTATCTGGTCTGGGGGCTCTGTTCCCTGCACTACCCAGATCTGTGTTGGGGCAGTGCTTCTCAACTTAGTGCTGTGCTGATATGCCCCTATATTCAGTAGATAATGCACTCTCAGATTGTGTATAGCATCCTCGGGGCCGTGGGCAATGGGCACGTGCAATGCAAACCTTTGTGCTCCACTTTGCCTTTTTTCTAATATAGGGCCCCTGCTGTGCAAATCAGATATGGCATGGATGACAGTGAGATGCTTTGAGTGGCACAGTTTACCATTTTATACTTTTTTTAGGATGTATACAGAACTGATGGACTTTCGTCCTAAGTGCTCACTTAGTAAATCCCTAGAACCTGTTCAGGTTCATATAAGCATCCCATCTAATTTTAAATACTGAAGTTGAGGGACTTGCTACTACTTTTCTTTTGTAACTTTTATTATTTTGATCACAAAACCACCTAATCACCAGCTGAAAGGCACTCCTCTGCACTGGAAACTCCTCTGTCTCTTTACTATAAATCACTCCAACAGGTTCCCCTGTCTATGTCCAATGCAGTTGTCAAGGCGGAACTTGGAAGAATCCCCCTTGTTATGCTTACTGAACTGTGTATATGCAGCTACTGGCTTAGAATCATAAACAACCAGAATAATCGTCTTCCTTTAATCTGTTTACAAGAGAATCAAACTGATTTAGTCAAAATGTTACCTCTCCTTCGTTAAAATGTCTCATAAAAGTTTTGGACAAGGTATCCCTTAAACACCTCTTGGTGGATTTTGAGAACGGGATCGTGATTTCCCCTTCATTTAAAGATGTAGCTAAAAAGAAACTTTATGCTGCTGTTCAGACAGAACAAATGAATCTGGTCAAGGAACAAAGACAAACCATATGGTTTGGAAATAATAAAATAGACCCTTTTATAGAGGAATATTTAACTCTCCCTTTGATCTAAGGATTTAAGCAGTTATTAAAGACCTTTTTATGGTGCCATGCTTTTGGTAACTAATTACTGGCTGTTTTAGTCTGATTTTGTTATTGAGATGTTCATTTTATTTATTGAGTGGTTTTAATATTGTTAAGGCACCTTGACTTTTAAAACGCGCTGTATAAATAAAGTTTATTATAATTACTTATTATTTGACTCCCATGGATAGGAAAGTTATTACCTGGACCAGGTTTGGATTCATTTGTTCAAAATATGTCTGTTTTAATGGAGCTCCATCAGATAGCCCAAACCCGGAATTATGTCAATGTAATAAGGGCTTTGCTGAAAATTTATGTCACATTAAAATCCAATGCCCCTTATGTAACTCCTCACGAGAGGCAGTCCTAAAAGACTTCCTGATAAAAGTATGCAAAGTTAGATTACAGCCCATTATTTGTTCTTTTGCATCTCCTCATTATTGGGGATGCAAAGACGGCTGCAAGATTTTTTCATTACGTGATAAAGTTCCAAAGAAAACACTCTCGCACACTCAAAACCACATGTTTCCACTATAAATAACTGTATTAAGATCATACTAAGGATGAAATTGGAGCAGAAAGGTGAGTGCCCATAAAGGGCTCCTCAAAACTACATATAGTAGGACATATTTTTATGAGAAAGCAAAAATCTATCCAGTCTAGTTTAAAATATGTTTTTGTTTTCACTAATAGTAACTGTTGAAGGCAATTTATTCCAAGGGTTTATTATTCTCTGAGAAAAATAAAATGCCCTTTTCTTTGACTGAAATGTGCCTCTATTTAGCAAAAGTGGATGAGCTCTGGTGGAAATAGCTACCTATTTAAAATCAAGCCCACATTCTGAAGTCAAATAGGGGTCATTAACAATGTCCCAGGTAAATAAAAGGTCACTCCTTGTTATTGCCTGTATCTTTGTAATTCTCCCGGGTCGTACCTGAAAATAGGCACTTGACTGTCTAGCGTGCTTACCTGGTAAACAAAAGCAAATAAATAAATAAAAATAAATAAATAGCCGACGTTGTTCCAGAGACATTAAATTACATTTAGAAAGTCTTTCACCATATGACAGATTCTCGGCTGTACAGATTGATTTTACAATTCTTCTTTGAAGCTTCTCAAGTCTAAGTATGTCCTTCTGCATATAGGGGCACCATATTTGAGAAACATAGTCAAAATGCGGTCTGACATATGCACGATATAAAGGGAGCCGAATATCTGGATCTTTAGAATGTGTATTAAGCTGTGATACTCTTTATACTCTGCTGCGGAACTATCTCCATTCTTGTAATATGTCTTCTCTTTGATTTAAAAAAAAAACCTTTAAGCTCATTAAGATTTTTAACTATTGTGATGTCCATTACATTTTTTTGCTATCAATAAAGTAGCTACTACTACTACTACACCAGCTGAAAAATTCAAATATGACATGGGTGAGCATGAGATAGTAGAAATACCCTCACTCACTATACCCGACCTCTTCTGACCTCACTCATGACTTTGCCACTCCTGAGGTCAGGAGGTCAAGTATAGCTCTTGAAGATATTTTTACTATATCACTCTCACCTATGGCATATCCCACATATATCATATCTGCATATTTGCTTCATTTGTAATACTTCTTGAAAATGCTCACCTTGCTTGATTGTCTGCCGGTTGGAGAACATCAGAGGAATGACCAGGAACTTTGTCTCAGCGACTGGGACCCAGTGATGCAGAATTTTGATAGTCCATACTCCAGGACGGAGCGGTAGGTTCAGCGGTGGTTTGTAATGAGTGTACTCGGCATTTGCTTCTATTAGAATATCGTAAGTAGCTGCGATGACATTGACAGGGTCAATCCAAATGATGGTGATGGTCACATTAGGACCTTTTCCCCACTTCTGCATTCCAATTGGCTCATCCATTGGTCCCATGATCCATCCAAAGTTCCGGAAAATTCTTTCCTTGGCATCCCATTCTGTACCTACCTGAAGTTAGAAAATGTAAAAACACAATAATTAATTTTGTTTCATTCCATAATAACAGGAGCACTGAACCTTGCTGTCTAGAACGAACTGCAGTATTCAAATGGTGGCATCTTTCTTTTAAAGCAGCAGTACTATATAAAAAAAAAAAAATCAGATCTTCTGCAACATTTTCTTCCCTGTGCTCTGTTGGGCACTTACCTGGTAATCTTTTTGGTTTTGTTGCACTATCACCCTGTAATTTCCTCTGTTTTTCTTTGTTTTTGTTTACATGTCTCCCACCGGCCATATTGAACTGGAACCCTCTGCTGCCAACCATGTATACGCATAACTTGCAGTTTCTACACAGGGACAGTGGGATTGCACAGCACAGGGTCCCATGGAAGTAAACAAAAGACGTGATGTGATGTTAGAGGGTAGTTCAGCTGCAAATTAGGCACCAGCCATATTTTCTGTGGATCCACAACAATGGAAATTAATTTTAAATATCTAAAAAACAAAGATCGCTAGAAAAAGATATTTACAGATATGGAAACTGGAACTATGGCTGCATGCTGCCAGCCAAAAACCAGAATTTTGATAATCACTTCCTGATTATCCAGCTCTGCTGTTTTAACCAGTATATGGTGCTAATGCACAAAACTGCTGTGGGTGAACACCTGCCACAACAAGCAAGGTGCAGGCAATACAAATTCCTTGATAATGCGATGACTGCAGTATTTTTTGTTATACAATAACTGAGCATTGCACACTGTATTGGCCTGAATTGGTGCAGCACTAAGTCAGGCTATCTCAGACTATTTCTTATAACCAGTGTCTTTCACTAACAAAGCACACATGTTGACCTATTTATTTGCTACACATAGTTAAGCCTTAGTGAGATGACCAGTGCTGTGTTCAGCTGCCCAGGTATAATAATAGGGGGTGGCAGCTGACACTGGAGTGGTAAGGAGGGGTAGGAAAGGTATGAGATGCTGCAGTACAGAATGCCAGCACTATTCCAACAGTAGCGTCATAAGCTGGCCAAGTAGCGCAGTAGTGCTACTGCTCACTATGCTGGGTGACCCGGGTTTAGGAACAAACTCGGGCCACTCAAGGGATGGTGAGAGAGGCAGGAACAAGCATTCCAGAGACAGCTCTCCTTCAATGGGGGGGGGGATGTGTGTCCCACAGCTTTACTGCCACCACTAAAATGCTGTACTGTGACACCCCTTTAAAGGAGCTACTGACACTTCAGGGCAAACTTTGAAAAAAATTGATTGACACAGTATCCCCATCTGTCTGTCTGTCTATTTATCTATCTGTCTGTCTGTCCGTCTGTCCATCCATCTATACTGTGTTTGTATGTATGCATATATTGTATACGTATATTAAATATACATATATGTGTGTGTGCATATATATATATTTTTGTTCTGTATTTCTCTCCTTCATGTTCTTCATTAATAAGAACATTTTATGAACACAGGATTTATTGCTCTCGTACCTGATCTTCCTGCTCCTGCTATTTATGAAGTCATAACTGTTTGCTTTTGACATCATAATAATTGCTATATCAACACATGATGTCACAAGCAAAGGGTAGTGTCACTTACTGAAAGCCTGACAACTTGGTGACCACAGTGGGTAGTGTAGCCAGGAGCACTTGCATGTGGGAAGACTCCATGCATGGCACATTAGCACATTAGCGCTTACACTGCATCTGTATCCTTGGGGGTAGGACGAGATAGGCAAATGCGCAAGAGGATCCCTTTTGGCAGATAATGCTGCCATGCCCACTGGCCACCCAGCTGGGGTACCCAGACTCCAAACCTCTCCTCTCCTCATCATGGATCCTCCCTGAGTGGTGCCACAGAGGAGATGAATAGCCAGTCTTGGAGAAGGGCCTTCTAAACAGTGATTAGAAGCCTTGCCTGGGTAGGGACACATTCAGGGTCTTGAGAAAAGAGGAACAGGGTTTGGGGGATAGTGGCAACCATTTCAGATAGGCAAACAGCCACATCTTTGTGGACAAGCTAAAAGAGGTCCAAGAGAGTGCAGCAAGGGAGATGCTAGCTAGAGGGGAGGAGAAATCCCCTAGGAATGTATGCCATTTCTTAGGAGGAAGTGCTGAAAATGAGACCCTCCTGCTGATTTCAGGGTGGTCCCCAGAACTTCCTCCATGAATCTTGGGGACATTGTTTGTATCTTTCCCTTTTCTTCACCTTTCAGCTGTTCCCTGAGTTTCTGCAGTTCTTAGCTGTCACAGATCAGGATCCCCCTAGGGCCTCGAAGGATACTGCATCTCATAGGCAGTTTGTACATCCCTGGATTGGCACATAAACTTCCTTCCTGACCTGCTGTCCTGTGACCAGTCCTTTGAACCACAGTTTCATCACAGGGTGACATCTCTGCAGCTCAGTGCTGAGTGGTGTTGCGACAGGGACAGTTGGCACTCCTCCTGGTCAATGTGAGGTGCTTAATGGTACGTCAGCTGGGTGCTCAGGATGTCATAACGGCCTCCCCAACATCTGAGTAGGGCCTGGTGTTGGCACCTCTACAGCGTTCTTGCATTCATTCAGTTCAGTCTATGGCAGTGGGCCAAGGCAGCAGGAGGGTTTGTGCTGGTTGCCCGCCAACCCTCACATTGTTTACATTTTACTTTAAATACAGTCCATTCTTCCGAGTTGTTCAGAAGTTAGCAAACTTAGTTTGCAGAAAAAGGAAGAAGGAGGAAGTGGGTGGTGACTGGATATCTGGACAGCTGGCAGGTGCATGGCAATGCACATGTAGCCCCTAGGTGGCGCTATCCCAAGGGCTACTACCCCTGCCTACTTGGCTAATTGCAGGTTTAGGGGCCTACGTTCTAAAATGGGCACCTCCACTCGGAGGTCAGGATTGGTAGTAGTCACACTAACCTAGGCACGGCCCTCCGGGATAATGTAACCCCTCTTTTCTCCTTCTAATGGCCTGAACAGTACACAATAATGACTTTCGCAATGACCCTTATTCACCATGTGATTGCCCACAATGTTTTCACTTACCATCAGGGCTGATTCCTCTAGCTTGACCCTGGGGACCCCCTATAAAACAAGGTTAAGCACAGCAAATAGCAACAGTACAATACTTTTGACACAAACTGGAACCACAGTCAGGTTAAATGCAAACAAAGTTAAATCTGATTTATTCAGGGGACATGAACAAGGAAGGGGCGTAATCAGGTTGATTTGCTTAAAAGCTATATTAATCAGACAGTTATGCATGCAGTTCAGAATCCCTACACAGTCAAACACTCTGGGGCCCTGTCATGGAAGAAAGCAACATGCACAACACACACTATTTGTAATCCGGAGCTGGAGGGCTCAGTTCATGAAAGAAAAGGCAACAAGTCAATCAGATGACAACACTTTCAGATTTAGCTGTTGTTGCAGGGAGCTACCCTAATGTTTACTCACGATACCCAATACTGCACACAGGCAGGACAAAATCGAGACTGCAGGCTGCAGAGCTGGAGTGCCCAGACAAGCAGGGTCCACACAAATCACCGAGGCGTCATTCCTGTTCAAGGCATCGAACATGGGGCTGATCCCTTGGCCGGTCTCTCATTGATGACTTTCTCTGCATATCAGGTATTCTGGCTGGGCCAGTGTAGCAGGGCCCAGGCAAATGGAAATGGATACAGACTCAGTCCGTAGAGCTGGATACAGCCTCCAGCAAGCAAAACATAGTTCAGACACACAGTGGGGAACCAAATCCCGACCCACTATAAGCACACAGCACATTCACATGTAAGAAAATTCCACTGTACCAGGCAAATGGCTCTCTGATCGCAATTACAGAGTCTTTGCACAATCCGGGAGTTCATAGGTAGCTGGAAGTCCTGACAGGCTGATCGCATTCAGCAAATCTTCGGTCTTCTTCGGTTTAAAGCCTGGTCACAATTCAGTGGCTTAATTTGCTCTCCAGATTCGGATTCAGTCCAAAACAAAAAAAAACAAGTTCCCTCTCAGGAACAGCAGGCAGACATGCAGGCCAAACTCAGGCCTTTCCACAGTTCTCCCAAGCAAATCCACTATGGATTGTTGCTCAAACTATCTCGAGCTGTTACTTCTTCACTTCCCAACTCAGATCTAACTGAAACTGCAAGCAGTATGAGACTTTCCCCAAGATCCAAAAGGTTCAGTTGGCTGACCTGTCTGTCAGGCACAACAAGGACTCCCCCTTCAGGTTATTTTAGGCACCAAAAGCCCAAAACTACAATTCCTACAAGTTTTGGCCCCACCAAGCCCCTGTAGGCAGGCTCCATTTTAGAGTCCCAAATGTACTGATTGGCCCATTCTGACAGTCCAGGACCAAGATGATGGAAACAAACAGAACTATCCATGCTGCAAAGAAGGCAGGTTAGAACAAACTGCAATATTGTTACTACTCTAACAAATGATCAACAAACAAGTACATATTCTAACAGAGCTCCCTCTCAGATTAATTATGACTGCAATCCAGGCAGCTCTTAAAGAGACAGTACACCGAGGCTATACAGGCACTCTCTGGCAATACATTTAAACTGCTAAAACGCGGGACACCAGCCTGGCAGTGAGCATTTAGGCAAGCTCAAGGAAGACTTTTCGGGAGCCCCCATTTGTAGGGGGGGTTACACACATTTTAGTGTTCCTACTACATGGAGGCCCAGGCAGGGAGAGGAACTGGGAGTACCCTAGCTGCGGCAACAGCAGATGCACAGTTGAGCAGACTCTGTGATGATGATGATGACGATGACTCACAAAATGTATGTTTTAGTGGTAGGATTGCAGAATGGGAGTTACAAGGTTAGGAGGAAGGGAGATGTCTTTGGAGTAATTGTGTATGGCAGTGGCTGTGGCTTTTCATCAGGGTCACACTGGGCCCTTTAGTTTTTTTTGTTTATACAATGCTCTAGCTGTGTGTGTGTGTGTGTGTGTGTGTGTGCAAGCGTGCTCATGCATGGGGGGGTCGTTTACAAAGAATTTTATTTTACATTGCCCTAGCTGTGTGTGTGTGTGTTTACAAAGAATTTTGTTTTACAATGCCCTAGCTGGGTGGGGAAGGGGTTACAAAGAAATCAGATGTGGAGGAGTCCGATCAGATGTGGAGCAGTCCGATCTCTCTCTTTTTTTTTTGTCAGAAATTTTGATTTTTGAATGTCAATTTGGAAAATCCTAATTCCTAAAAGAGGACAGAATCCAGTGAACACAATTCCGTGACTCAGATTCCAAGTATCCCTACAGATGACCCACCGGAAAGAGAATAAAATATCCAGGGGACTGCTGCTTCGTTTCCTGACACAGCTAACTGGGATCATGGTTTCAGGAGTGGAATCTATAGTTTCCCAAATGTAAGGGCGTGCACTTTAACCTTTAGGTCATAAGAGTGGTCATTCAGTTGTAGCTTCATAGGTTGCCACATGAATTTTCATAGCAATCCAGCATCTAAGTGGCAATCAAGGCAATTCCCTGATGGGTGGTACTATATATTTTCACCATCAATTCTGTCACCATACATGAGCCAAATGGTTCTGCAGCCACTGTAGACATCAACCTGAATTGACAGCTAAGCCCATATAGAGCGTACTGTAACAGAGCATCACTGCACTGGCCTCATCTGTTATGATTGGGTCCTGGTCAGTAACATCATGGAACAAAATGAAGTGGACAAAATTAAAGCGGCAAAAATAGTGTCACCATCAATATTGGCAGCACAAAATGTAGCATGCCAGAACAATGCAGGCCACATGACACGTAGGTAGCAAACAACATCCACGGCATGGAGGCACTACACTGGAACACACAGCAGCAGGCACTCATGCACAGGAACAGCACAGGGGTGCAGGAAGATGGAACAGGGTAGGGTGCAACCACCACTGGGGGAAACAGGCCACTGGACACCTACCATGGTAATATAATGGCACAGGCACCCACATGGTGCGGTACACCCACCCAGAATGCTGAGTGATGGAGAATGTGCACCGGGGTAACCACTTGAGGACAGTTGGACCAAGACCATCTTGTGGATGGCCGTGTATAATGCAGGGGGCCAGAAGCACGAGCTAGCATGTCCCCAGCAGCAAACAGGACAGGGGAGATGGCATGCTGGCTTGTGCTCCTGGCCTCTGTGGTTCTAGTGCAGTGCCTCCATGCGGTAGACGTTGTTTGCTATCTGCGTGTCATGTAGCCTGCATTGTTCTGGCACACTTCATTTTGTGTTGCCAATATTGATGGTGACACTGTTTTTGCTGCTTTATTTTTGCCCACTTTATTTTGTTCTGCGATGTTACTGACTGAAACTTGTGACTGGCTGGGATTCAAACCCACAGTCCTCAGGCTAGGTCACCAAGTTGCTTTAACAGCTGCATTGGCATTACCTTGCAGTCAGGCAAGAATCAACATCCTACTTTGCACATATCTATACTTGGGATGAAACTCAAAGCAAAGCGTTAATGAGCTTATCTAGAGGGGATTGAGATTCCATCACCTTCTTGTGGGTTTCTGTAAAAAAAACATACGTCTAGATTGCAGTACAATTACTAGTACCATTGACGAAACCTATTACCCCTTGTTAGCGTGCATAGTTAATGCTATTGACTTTGAGCCAAGTTAGCTAATGGATTGAGGTAAAAGAATATAGCTAAGACTGGACTTAATGTTCTGTAATTTCTAAATACAGCAGTTGCTTTTTTAGTCGGGTTCTCCTTCTTTCTTGTAGCACAAAAAGGTTTACTTTGTAACATAATGGACTGGCTAAATGCATCACAGTCTGCGCTAGTTTATTGCTTCCTGCCCTGTCTCCTTTGCTTGGGCTTTGCATGGAGGGTGACACTTGGTGTCAAGATACAAACTCTTCTGTAGTCTGCTCCTTTTTATAACACATCTTTTTATTAACATTTCATTTCAGACATTTTCTAAAACACAAGAACCCATGAGTTTAGGGGTTTGGGTTGTACTCTCAGGGTAACACGCTGATGCACCCCGACATATCTAAGTGTGTGTTTGGGAGGGGCATATTACTAACAGTGTTTACCTTGACAGCCTGCATAAGGCACAGTTTTTAGAAGGAAATGTGTTTTTCAAAACTCTGGTCATTATTTTTCCGGATACAAAAACAAAGTCATTATTTGTCACAATTTTATGGTGTAGGAATATTTTCAATAGCTTGCATGTTTAGCAGTAGCAGCTCTAGCCACTATTGGTTCCCAGGGCACAGCTGAGCCGTAACAGACAGCAGCCAGAGCACTGATACTTTGTTACTATGGGGGAGCGCTGCACCATATGGGGCACCAACCGTGGCACAGCATTTGTTTACCAGGGCACCTGCCCTGGTGTACCCTAGTGTAGAGATGCCAATGACATTTAGAGAAGTTGCTCTAAAAGAGTGGCAGTAAATGCATAATAAGACAGGGCACATAAGCATATTATAAAAGCAAGTTTACTGCAGTAGCTGGACTAAGACAAATAAACGGTAGAAGATTACAATGTATCCCCATGGGTAAAGCTGGGCTAAAACATTCTGAGCTCGAGCCAAAGCTCTTTCATGTCAGCCCCAGATCTTCTCAAAACCCCCAGGTGGCCCCCTGACCTTTATTTTGTTTTGAGCTTTAGAAAGGGAGCGGGGGCTATAGTTTTGGATGTTTTCAAACTCTAGCAAATAAGTGTCCTGCCCGCCACCACAGTTTTCTCGTTTTGGGACTTCTACAGTCACGACATGGCATAGTGCCAGTCACAAGGCACTACGCCATGCTGTAACTGTGTCACTAACAGACAAGCTGCCTGGAAGTCTCCTCCCTCCCTCCCGGGGCCCTCATATCTGTTTGGGTACAGTGGGCCACTCCAGGAGTTCATCTGTGGATCAGTGGCTTCATGTCATGGTGGTTCAGCCTTCCCCCAATTTAACATTCCCTGGTAGTCTGGTTCTAACCCCCCCCCCCCTGCGCATAATAGGAGTTGTGCTTCTGAGAACCCCCCTCCCCCACCAACTCCTTCCTCTGCCATAATGAGGTTTCTGGTTGCACACTGTAAATCCCTCCACTTGCTTATCACCTGTGAAAGTTGTACAGAAAGAGGCCAGAGGATAAAATGGGGGGCAGCTGACCATCTAAGCACAGCCATGCTACTCACTACCATGGTAGCTTCTGCCCCCTTTCCTAACATGGTCACAAACCCTTCTGAGATCATGCAGAAAAGGGTCATGGCCCCCCACAGAGCATAGCACATCAGGTTAGCGAAGTAGCAGGTGGTGGTCAGTGGTCACAGTCACGCTTCATGCCAACCCATATATCTGAACATAGGGCCCATGTTTTTAGCAGCACAGATGGTTTCTTAATATACAGTGTAAAGGGATATTCTTAACTTTCAAATGCGGTGGAGGTTATTAATGTTCTTTACCTCAGCAAACTGGAGTCGCCCAAAGTCACTTGGTGGGTTAGCAATCTTAAAGAATTTCTTTGGCATCATCCAGGTTTCCAGTGTTTCTAGTTTACTGGTTGCCAGGTTCGTGGCATGGTGTTTCACCAGGTAGCCTTGGAAACGGTCACCGAGGAAGTAAACATGAACAGAGACTGGGTGGCCCATGGGATAATACCTGTAAAACAACAGCAGAACAGTGAGTCACATACATAAACCAGGGCAGTAAAATGCAGCACACCCACACTAACTGTGCTGAGTAGCAGCCTGACGTCAGACTAAAGGTCATGCAGCCTGTCAAGAGGACAAACTAGTGCGTCAACTAGAGTAAATGGCTAAAGGTCAAGCTAGGGTATCAAAAAGCCTAAAAAGTGACAAACTACAGCACCAGCTAGCCTGACCAGGGGCAAACTACAGCATGAGCTAGTCTATCCTATAAAAGGTGATGCTAGGATATCAGACTGGCTGAGAAGGGGAAACAAGAGAGTCAGCTGCATGAAACAGGGAGACTAGAGAGTCAGCCAGCATGACATCGGGAGACTAGAGAATTAGCTAGCCTGTAAGGGGGCAAATGATAGCATCAACCAGCCTGGAAAGATGCAGACTACAGCATCAGTTAGCCTATAATGGGGCAAACTAGAGCATTAGCTAGCTTGTAAGAGGGGAAAATACAGCCTAAGCTAGCATGAAGAGGAGAAGACTATAGGATCAACTAGCCTGTAAAGGTGCAGAGAAGAGCACTGCCTAACCTGTAAGGGTGCATGCAAGAGCATCTGTTAATTTGTACAGGGGAAAACTAGAAACTTGTCTAGTCTATGCAGGAGCAAACTACAGCATACAAATGTAATAAAAAGTATCAGCCAAGGTGCAAAAAGAGAATAAGTTTATCTGCAAGAGGGAACACTGGATAATTAACTAATCTGTAAAGGAGCAAACTACAGCCATCAATTAGCCTGTAAAGGGGTAAAGTAAAGCATTAGCTAACCAGTGAGGGGGCAGTCAACAGCATCAGCTTATTAGAGCATTACCTAGGCTGTAAATGGGCAAACCACAGCATCAGCTAGTCTGTAATGGGGCACATTAGAGCATAAGTTAACCTGAAGAGGGATAAACTACAGCATTAACTACTGTAGCCTGTAACTGGACAAAGAAGATCATCAGCTAACCTGTGAGGAAACAGACTATAGAATTAACTAGCTTCTACTGTAAGGAGGCAAACTTGGTCATTAATAGTGGTGCTCAGATAGCGCTTTAGTGGATATGATTAGCCTCCGTCTGATAGTGACCTAGGATCCGGCAAATATCCAGCCAAGATTGGATCCAGGATCCAAGGTCAGATAGTTATGTATCCAAGGTCAGATTCACACATCTGAGGTTGTATCCAGATATCCTAGGTCACGTCCACTGGATCCACAGGTCAGATAGTTGGATCTACCAGTCGAATCCATGGATCCAATCATCAAATCCATTGGATCTGTAAAAGGGATCCTACCATAGCAGATCCATTCAATGATGTCAACACTATTTATTGACATCCGAAATCCAAATTTTGGGGTACCATCTGGCACTATCCAACTTATTAGGACAGTATCCGAGCACCCCTAATTTAACCAGAAAATTGTTAAACTGAAACATCAGTAAACTTGTAAAAGGGCAACCTACAGCAGCAACTATCCTGTAACTGCACAAACTAGGTTATTAACTAACCAGTAACATAGCCAATTACAGCATCAACAAGCCTGAAAAGGAGGCAAACCAGAGAAGCAACTAGCCTGAATAGGGCCAAATTAGAGCATCACATAAGGCTGTATATGGGAAAACTTGAGCCCCACCTAGCCTGTATAGGAGCAAACTACAGCATCACCTAACCTATACAGGGGCAAACTAGAGCATCACATAGGCTGTATATGGGAAAACTTGAGCACCACCTAGCCTGTATAGGAGCAAACTACAGCATCGCCTAACTTGTACAGGGGCAAACTAGAGCATCACATAGCCTGTATAGGGGCAAACTACAGCATCCCATAGTCTGTATAGGGGCAAACTAGACCATCATGTAGCCTGTATAGGGGCAAACTACAGCATCACTAAACCTCTATAGTGGCAAAGTAGAGCATCACCTAACCTGTACAGGGGCAAACTAGAGCATCACATAGCCGGTAAAGTGGCAAACCACAGCATCCCCAAACCTCTATAGAGGCAAACTAGAGCATTACGTAGGCTGTATGGGGGCAAACTACAACATCACCTTGCCTGTATAGGAGAAAACTAGAGCGTCACCTAGGCTGTATAGGGGCAAACTACAGCATCACCTTGCCTGTATAAGGGCAAACTAAAACATCACCCAGCCTGTATAGGGTAAACTAGAGTATCAACTAGCCTGAATAGGGGTAAACTAGAGCATCATCTAGCCTGAATAGGGGCAAACTAGAACATCAAGTAGCCTGAACAGGGGCAAACCTAGAGCATCACTTTGTCTGTACAGGGGCAAACTAGAGCATTACTTAGCCAGTATGGGGCAAGCTACAGCATCAACTAGCCTTAATAGGGGCAAATTAGAGCATCACCTAGCTGTACAGAGGCAAACTACAGCATCACCTAGGCTGCACAGGGGCAAACTACAGCATCACCTAGTCTGTATGGGGCAAACTAGAGTACCACCTAGGCTGTATAGGGGCAAACTACAGCATCAACTAGCCTGTACGGGGCAAACTAGAGCATCACCTAGGCTGTATAGGGGCAAAGTAGAGTATCACCTAGCCTGCATAGGGAGCAAATGACAGCATCACCTAGCCTATATAGGAGCAAACTAGAGCGTAAACTGGCCTGTATAGGAGCAAACTAGAGCATCATCTAACATGTAATTGGTCAAACTAGAGCAGTGGTTCACAAATGGTGAAGCCATGCTTCCAAGGGAGGTCCTAAACTGTTCCAGGGGCGGCTCCATCACATCTGAGAATGTGAAGTACTTAAATTGTGAGTGCCGGATGTTTTGTGTGACGGAATGAAGCAAACTAAATATGGATAATGGTAGGTGAATTCATTTACTTATGCACAAACTGATCACTAGGAAAGGCCCAGTAAGCCAAAACACGTTTCTTAGTGTTTATGTCTATGTGAATTGGTGACTGGGAAAAACACACTAAGTCAAGGCTTGTGTTCAGGTGTGACCTGGGGTAATGAAACAGGAAGCTGCTTAACAGAAGGGTAAGAGGGGGAAAGATGAAGGTGGCTAGGACTGTTGTTCCAGACAGTAGAGAAAAAGAAAGCAGTCTGACCCACGGAAGTACTATAGTGAGGGGCAACAAGGGTCCAAGAGTCAGAAAAGTGGAGTGTCAAGGAAAACCCAGAGTGTGGGTTGGGGCGGTGGCAATAAGTTGAATAAAATTAGAATCTACTACTCAACCAACTACTCAAAGGTATTTCACTTTATTGCAGGTATACTGTGAAAAGTATGATATTTTTTCTATGGGAAGGCCCAAGATTTTTTTCCATATAAGAGGGAGGCTCAAAATTGTTTCCATGGCTTGGGGAGGTTCACTATAACAAAGTGTAAGAACTAATGAACTACAGCATCAACTAACCTGTATAGGGCAAGATAGAGCACTGGTTAACCTGTAATGGGGAAAACATGAGAACCAACTAGCATGTATAGGGACAAACCAGAGCATTAACTGGCCTGTAAAGGGGCAAACTAGAGCATCAGCTGGACTGTATGTGGGCAAACTACACATTTAAAGGAGAACTCCAATTTTGCTAAACTATCCCCCTCCCCAAATCCTCCCCCCGTCCCCCCGCTTAGGCTATTTGCAATTAAAAAAGAATTGCAAGTGTCTGTACTTACTTTATAAACTATGCCATCAGTCAACATCAAGAAGGTTCTGTGTGGTGCCACACCACTCATTTGTTTGCTTCTCAGTACGTGCAAGTGGAGTGGCGTTGCACTCTAACATGAGATGGCACAGCGCAGCACCCACCATGTTGCCTGACAGTGGAGTTTATGAAAAAATATAAAGTAAGTGCAGACAATTACAACTTTTTATTGTGAAAAGCCTAACTGCAGGGTTACGCTTTTGGGGGGGGTGGAAAGAAGCATAGGTATATAGAATTTGACAGCAGATAAGGACTGCCAGGCCCACCTAGTCAGCCCTATTTCCCGACCTGCTGTAAAAACCAACGACCCTACTTGATCTCTGGCTTTGTTTACCTACCTATCACTAGGGTACCCTATGCAAATCCCATGCAATTCTGAACTCCCCTATCGAATCTGCCCCCACCACCTCTGCTGGGAGGCTGTTCCATGTATCCACCACCCTTTCTGTTAAGAAATACTTCCTCGCGTTGCCCCTTAGTTTACTCCCTTCCAGCCTCATGTTATGACCCCTTGTTCTAGAACACCTCTTCTTCTGAGAGTTTAGCAAAATTGGAGTTCTCCTTTAACTGGCCTGTAACGAAGCAATGTAGAGCGTCAGGTAGCTTCATATAGGACAGACTAGAAGGTCTCCATGCATAAGTGACATTCTAATACCAGCATAGCTCACAGTAAGTAGCAGAAAATAACTTTTTCTTTCTAGCAAATCTCTTTGGTCCATCAGGACATTCTATTAAAAAATTGCAGGGTCTGGATTTTATTTGTTATACCTGTTGTCAGGGACTGTGGGCTCCTAAAAAAGGTTGTTAATGAACCTGCTATAGCTGGAGTCCTGTCTGTATGATTTGTGCTGACTTCTACAATTATAATCTCTTGATCTTGCAGTGTAATGTACTAAGAAACCTGAGGCCTTTAAAGCAGAGCTGTATTTGTCCCAGGTAAAGAATGGGAAAAAATGTAAAGGACTTTCTCCTGATTCCCAGTGTTCTCCTTGAAGCGATCGCAATTTATGAAGTGAGTCGGCTTCACAGATTTGATCATGGCTACTGCTGTTGTAGAGGAATAAGCCTGAGGAAATGCTGCCTCATATACAAAGATTTCAAAGCAGCAGTGCAATGCAACTGGGCAAAAAAGATGACCCTACCTTTTTTCAGTATAAAAGATTACAGACGCATATATCCAACAGCTGTACTTATTCAACTGTGTCCATAGATCTGAAATCTGGTCATCTCAGTTGCAGCACTTAATGGTTCATGTGAACAAAGTTTGTGAATTGTAATGTTAACTGTTTCTTCAAACAACATGAAGTCTTGCTATATTATGACATATGCAGTATAACCCCAGGTTAGAACTGCTCCGGAGGTGAAAGAGTTAACTTCCAGGCAGGGCATGGAATCTTGAGCGCGAGCTCGGATGAACACTCTGTCTGTTGAAGCTCAAACTTAAACTATCAGATTCTTTACTCCGCCTCACTGAACAGTCGCTCTTGAGATTCCTCCTGCTGCTCGGTTCGTTTGTCGGTTTTAAAGTGTAATTCTCGGTTTATTTTACGAAACTTAACACTTGCATCGTTGGTTCAAGCTCTGTCGTGTATTGTAAGTAATAGATAGGCTTATTTATTATTTTCTTCTGTGTGGAACTTGTAACGCTTCTTTTTGGTTCGGTTTGAACCGATCAGAGGGTTTTAAAATTATTTTCTAGCCCTTTAGAGTGCGGTTCCCGGTTCTTATCGGTTCTAAAAAAAAACGGATTTTATTACGTTTTTTTCCACGACCCGTGACACGGTTGGGAACCGATAAGAGAGTCTTGCTTGGTGGATTGCCATTAACGGGCAAGTTTTGGTTAGCTGGCACTATGTCTGAGAAACCCAAAAGAAAAACTGGACCCACTGGGTTTCAGCACTGTGGCCTCTGTGGGGAAGCCTTTGCCAAGGCAGACCCACACACCATTTGTGTATATTGTTTGGGGTTTGACCACCTCAATGCAGACTGCCAGATTTGTAAGAATTTTCCTGCTGCCACCGTGGAAAAAAGAGTTGGTAGGCTCAGGGAAAGGGAGGCCAAAAAGTCCGCTGACCCGGATGGCCAGCCCGGTTCGGTTCCAACCGAACCTGAGGGAGTGCCCTCTGACCAGGGCGATGCTTCCTCGGGCAAACGAAGAGCCAGCTCTGAGGAGCCGGTTCCAACTAAAAGGGCTAGAAGGTCAGCTAGTTTGGGGCCAAAAGTTCTTTCTCCAACCGCTGAGAAAATAGCCAAAGCTATTCAAATTGTCCAGTCTCTTTCCCCAATTCCGTCCGAACCGGCACCATTGGGCAAGCACCCGGTTCGGTCGGTTCCCTCAGTTCAAGATTATGATTTTGAAGATTTTTATGAACCAGGGGAAGGAGAGGAGGGGTACAAGGAGAGTGAGTGTGATTTTGAAAGTCTGGATGTGCCTATTGAACCAGACATCTCTCCAGACAGACCCTCAGGAGTATCCCCTCCCAGGCTATCTGAGTCCCCTTCTCATTTTTTGTTTTACAAGAAAGTTGCTGACACTCTGCAACTCCCTGTTGAGGAAGCTGTTGATGATCAAGAAGAGCCTGATTTTGTAGAAATGATGGATATTCCAGAGTCTAGGAGACTGTCTATTCTCTTGCATAAATCTTTTAGGAAACAGACAGTAAAAATTCTGAAAACTCCTCATTCTATCCTCCCTGTGGATAAAAGGATGGACAAGAGGTATGTTCTATCAGGCTCTGATACGGAGTTCCTATCCCAGCAGTGCAGCCATGTGGGGGTAGTGCAGGCTGCAGCCTGTGACAAGGCTAACACTCCTCTAGCCCCTCACCCTCCTGAAAAGGATTCCAGGAGGATGGATGCCATGGCAAAAAAGCAGTACATGGCAGCATCTTTGGGACTCAGACAGGCAAATTATATGGCTTACGGAGCTAGGTACCAGAAATCCAGGTGGGATACTGTCCTGGCCCTAGCAAAACAGGCCCCTGAACAGCTTGCCAGGGAGCTGGAGCAGGTGGCTGCGGACGGTATTGAGGCATCCAAGGTGCAATTTCATGCTGCTGTAGACTCTAATGATATTTCATCTAGAGTTATGGCTACATCTGTGTCTCTTCGCAGAATGGCCTGGCTCAGATGTACTGCCCTGTCACAGGATACCCAGTCTAAGGCTATAGATTTTCCTGTTGTGGGAAATTCTCTGTTTGGGAGCAGACAGAGAATTATATGAAGAAATGGATGAGTATAGGACCACCTATAGGAGTGCACAGGCCAAAGAAAGGCAAGTCACTCCTCAAAGGTAGCATGTCAGGGGCAGGGGCAGGCCTTTTCATAGGCCGTTTTACCAAGCCCAGGCCTCCTCTTCTGCTTATGCCCAGAGGGGGTTCTTTAAAGGAAGGGGCAGAAGGGGCTCTAGTAAGCCTGCTTCTACCTCTCAACCCAAAGCCCCTGCAAAACAGGCTCCCTGATGGGGTAGCCAGGGCCAATTCTCCACTACAGGTACGAGGCAGGCTGGCTTACTTTGTCCAGGACTGGAAGTCTTTAACATCAGACAAGTGGGTCCTGGTAGTAGTAAGCCAGGGACTGGTTCTCAGCTTCAAAAAATTTCCGAAGATGAGAGCCAGGTCTTTTCCACCTGCAAACCCATCAGAGGCACTTGCCCTGGAAGCAGAAGTTTCTGCCCTCCTGGCACTCAGAGCCGTGGAAAGGGTTCTACCCATACACCAGGGCAAAGGGTTGTACTCCAGGTACTTCCTTACCCCAAAAAAGACAGGAGAATGGCGGCCCATTCTGGATCTCAGGTATCTAAGCAAGCACCTTTTAAAACCAAAGTTCAAAATGGTGACCCTGGGGATTATTTTACCCTCTCTAAGGCCAGGGGACTGGCTAGCCTCCCTGGACCTCAAGGATGCCTACTTCCATGTTCTCATCAGAAGCTCCCATCGAAAGTACCTCAGATTCGAACTGCCCTCAGGCCATTACCAGTTCAGAGCAATGCCCTTTGGCCTCTCCTCGCTCCAAGGGTGTTCACAAAATGCCCGAGTAGCAGTTGCTCATTTAAGAAGGCAAAGATTGCCATCTTTCCTTATCTGGACGACTGGCTCATTGTAGGCCAGTCTCCAGAACAGGTCAAACTGCATTTACAAGTAACCCAGCAGCTGTTTACATCTCTAGGTTTCCTTCTCAATATTCCAAAGTCAGTTCTAGAGCCTGTCCAGCTTCTCACCTTTATAGGCGCAGAACTGAACACAAAAGAAGCCAGAGCCTTCCTTCCTCTGGAAAGAGCAAGGACCCTGGTGTCTCTGGCCTCCTCTTTCACCCTGCAGGTCTCTCGACCAGCAAGGCATTTTCTACAGCTCCCGGAGCACATGGCTGCTTCTACAGCAGTGGTGCAGGGAATGAGATTTCAGATGAGGGACATTCAGTTCCATTTGAGAGCCTTTTGGTCTCAAAGGACGGATCCCTTAACCAAATTGATTCCAGTGACTCGAACCCTGATCCAGGCCCTTCAGTGGTGGCAGGATCAGAACAATCTGAGACAGGGGTTCCCTCTACCCCAGTCTCATTCCTTGACCCTTACTACAGATGCATCCTCTTGGGGTGGGGAGTCACATGGCGACCTTTCCACCCAAGGGCTGTGGTCCCCTCAGGAATCTCTGCTCCACATCAATTTGCTGGAGCTCAGAGCAGTTTTTCTTGCATTCCAGGTTTTTTCCACATCTGTTCAGAACAAGGTAGTTCAGGTCAGAACAGACAATACCACTACAATGTGGTACATCAACAAGCAAGGGGCACTCGGTCTACGGCCTTGTGCACCGAAGCAATGAAGTTGTGGTCTCTGGCTTATTCTCTGAACGCCTTCCTTACGGCAGTTCACCTCCCAGGCAAGGACAATGTCTTAGCGGATGATCTCAGCAGGATTTCCCAGGGCCATCACGAATGGGCACTGGATCCCCTAGTACTGGAGGTAATATTTGCCAGATGGGGCACTCCGCAAATAGATCTCTTTGCAGCCCCAGACAATCACCAACTTCCCCTTTTTTGCTGCAGACCCCCAGTGTTGGGCTCAGTCCCTCTGGATGCCTTCCTTCTCAGTTGGGAAGGGAAGTTTCTCTATGCTTTTCCCCCCCTTCCCCCTTCTTTTCAAAGTGCTAGTCAGAATCAGATCTCAATCCTGCAAGATGATCCTGATTGCTCCAGATTGGGCCAGGCAGCCCTGGTACCCACTCCTCATGTTCTTAGCAATCCACCCTCCCCTATGTCTTCCCAGGAATCACAACCTGTTAACCTGTGCCCAGGGGAGAGTTTGGTATCCGAACCTCAAATCTCTCAATCTCAAGACTTGGCTCTTGAAGAGTTAGAGTTTGCTGACCTACACCTTTCTCAAGGTGTACTGGATATCTTAAAGGCCTCTAGGAAGCCTTCCATCAGGGCTACCTATAATTCAAAATGGAAGAGATTTTCCATATGGTGTGCTGGTAAACATATTCCCCAGTGCTGGTGTGCCCACGATCCTGGATTATTTGGCATTTGAATTCCTTAGCTGAGACCAGCTACCCTAAAAGTGCACTTGGCAGCTGTGTCTGTCTTCTTGTCAGCAGGTAAGCCCTCTTCTTTATCAGCTCACCCTGTGTTCTCCAAGTTTTTAAGGGTTGCTTCACACCAACCCCGTTCAGGGACCCTGCCCTGCTTGGGATCTTAATATTTGCATCGCTCAGCTTATGCAACCCCCTTTTGAGCCATTGTCTTCAGCAGAGCTGAAGTACTTGACTTGGAAAACTGTGTTTCTGGTAGCCATCACCTCTGCCAGGCGCATAAGTGAGCTACAAGCCTTGTCAGTGGAGCCTGATTTTATCTCCTTTCATAGAGATAAGGTAGTCCTCAGGACTAACAGGAAGTTTTTGCCTAAGAAGGTTTCAGACTTTCACCTTAATCAATCCATGTCTCTTCCTGTGTACTTCACTGACCATTCCTCCTCTGGTGAGAGGAGATTGCACAGTTTAGATGTCAAAGAGCCCTTAGTTACTATATAGAACGTACCAAGGGTCACAGGTTCAATCCTCCAATTGTTCCTCACTTATGGTGAGGTTGGTAAAGGGAAACCTGCCACTAAAAGATCCATTGCCAGGTGGATTGTCTCTTGTATCCAATTCTGTTACAAAAAAACTGGGTAAGGTTCCTCCCTCAGGCCTGAGGGCTCACTCTACCAGAGGTACAGCTGCGTCTCTGGCTGCTGCCAGGGACATTCCTATCTTAGAGATATGTCAAGCAGCTACCTGGAAAACAGTTCACACTTTTACTAAGCATTACTCCTTGGATATCCAGGCTAGGAGTGATGCTCGATTTGGCACAGCTGTGCTTCAGAGCCTATTTCCCAAGTAGGTTCTGTCCCTCTTCCATGGAGGTACTGCTGTGTACTCTGCATGTGTCATAATATAGCAAGACTTCATGTTGTTTGAAGAAAAAATTGCTCACCTTAGTAATGTTGTTTCTTCTAATGGAGTCTTGCTATATTATGACCTCCCCCCCCAGCCTCCCCCTCTCAGAACCTCTATTTTTGGGATGTGGGTGGGTAGTGCAATGTTGGCACATCTTTGATGCCCACTTTATTTCACCTTTCTAGGGTGCTTAGGTGTTATGCTTAAATTTTCTTTCTTGAATCCCCCGACTTGAGTCTTTGTTTTGGGATCAAGAACAAAAGGTGTTTTTGTAGTTAGTAGCCAGTGGCTAGTGTAGGTTTACGGCTTCCACACAGAACCTTAGTGAGTTTTTGCTCGTAAAGATCTGACAGTTTAAGTTTGAGCTTCAACAGACAGAGTGTTCAACCGAGCTCGCGCTCAAGATTCCATGCCCTGCATGGAAGTTAACTCTTTCACCTCTGGAGCAGTTCTAACCTGGGGTTATACTGCATATGTCATAATATAGCAAGACTCCATTAGAAGAAACAACATTACTAAGGTGAGTAATTTTTTCTTTTCATCCTCCATATGTAGTTACAACCTAAATGGTATGGCCATGTCTCCTATTAAAAAGCATATGAATATAAGCATTCACTG
This sequence comes from Neoceratodus forsteri, assembly GCA_016271365.2. Taxonomy (NCBI): domain Eukaryota; kingdom Metazoa; phylum Chordata; order Ceratodontiformes; family Ceratodontidae; genus Neoceratodus; species Neoceratodus forsteri. Next base: position 133,481,287 of record JADMNL010000025.1, read on the forward strand.
TGGAAGCTGTTAAAGACGGTATCTTTATAAAAGCTAATAAAAACTAATTTTTTTCCAAAAAGATTATAGACATCTTCAAATTTTCCAAGAAATCTCTTTGGTAGCATTTTCTATTTCCACGAAAATTTGAGTAGTTTATAAATGTTTCAATTTATTTTTTCTTAAGAACGAAAAGATGGCCGTCACAAATAGCAACGTAGACCTGGCAAGGACTAGCATCAAGAAAATAAAAAAAACTCAGTGTGCAGCATAGGAGGTACCTAGAGAAGTAGATCTGACAGGTATGATAATATTTTTTGTTAACCGCGGCTGAAACTAGCTTTTTGGAAAAACATTATTTGTTGCACAGCTGCTTTAAGATACTGATGAGAGTGGAGTGGCGTCCTGAACACCTGTGCACGCATAACCATCCACAGGGGAAGCTCTGGAATTTAGAAGTGTGTTCTTACAGTTACAAATAAAGACTGATGAAAAGTCATTTATATATCTAATCTCGAATTGCTGAACAGGAAATACATACTCAGCTATTATAGCTTGTTTCCCAGTGTGTCCTAGGCAGTAGGTAGTATGGACCTGTTTTATTGACAGGGGGGAATGTTGGCCATGAACCTGGGGAAACTCTCCTGCTTTCTTTGATGAGTGCCATGGAATCTTTTACTTCCACTTGCACAGTGACCAGAGATAGGCAGACGAGACCTCTGTTTAACATCTCATCTGAAGAATGGTACCTCACCAGTGCAGCACCCCCTTGTATACTGCACTACGGTGTCAATTATGGGTATTACCCCAAGTATCCAGTGTAGGGCTAGAACCCACAGCCTTCTGCTCTTCTAGTATGCTACCTACTGAGCCACTGGAACTATTATATGATATATTATTTTTATTGTAGCAGTACACTAACAGATAATCAATGGCATGGGTGTGGGCATAAGGGGACCTATATTTTGGCGAGACTACTCAATAATTAAAAATTGGTGGAAGGCAACCTGGGATGAACTTGCTAAATTCATTGGCTTTGATCTTTCTCTGGCTTTATCTTGAAGTGTAAATACAATTAAGCAGAGACTAATAGCTTAAGTTAACATGGTGATCAAACGTCTTTATTTTACAGAACTGGAAAACTACTCATTCTGGGCTCCTTGAATATCAAAGTTGGGTGAATAGTTTTAAAGACACTCCTAAATGTCTGATTATGTTTCTCAGAAAGAGGAAGATGTTGGAGGTACTTTCTGGAAAAGTGCTCTTCGACTGCTCCCTCATATATTGCATCCACAATGAACATTTCAGTATTTATTTCCTCCCCCTTGATCTTTATCTCACAGTGATTTTCCTTTATTTTTATTTCTTTCTCTCTTCTTTCCGTTGCTTATTTCTTCTGTCATCTCAATAAAAGGTATTCTCTAAATGTAAGTCCATTACAAGACAGCTAGTAGAATTTTCGGTATAACTGAATTTGCTGACTTTTTAAGTAAATCCCTTTTCTACTAATTCATTAACTTTGTTTCTTTTAGGATTTTTCATATCAGGTGTATAATGATGGAAAGTTTTATTAAGTGTTTTAGTAACAGATACAATCAACTTTGCATTTCTTTCTTGTTTAGGTACAACCCCCTCACTAAAGCTACCAGCATATCAAGTACACGTGTATAGCTTATGTTTAGGCATTCTCTAGTGGCCACTCTGCAAAGAACAGTAAGCTCAAAAGGTTCAATATAGCAGAATTGCTAACAATTTGTAAGCCACTTACAGAATTTGTTACAATTAATTATCAATACTGTCTATAATCTTCCATAGTGATTATTTTTGAAAACATTAATACGAAATGCATTATAATAAAACAAATGAAGACTAATGGTCATTTGATCTCCATGAACTCCTAACACTATTCCTCCACCACAATATGTTTTTGAGGACTATAATAAAGTTCTATAATTTAGAGACTCCAGTTGCTTCATCCACCAAACAAGTTATGAGAGATTTCTTCAGGGCAGCAGTAGTGTTAAGTAATTTTATCTATATACTTTAGGCACACATCATATTACCTAGGACCAATGTTTTTTACATTTTCAAAAATGACCAATTCTATTTGAAAACATTTTGAAATATATTTTCAAACAGTTTTCCCTACAACTGAGTGCAAATTGTCATGTTTTATACAAACATTTGGCTCACAATAAGGGGGCTTACACAAAATGATGGTGCAAAGTTGGGTTGTTTGAATGATAAAGTAGCGCAAATACATTTTTTTTTCTCAAAAACTGACTCCAGAGTTCTGGTGTAAAATTGACAAATTCCATTTTTTTTACCAGTGTTCGCTGTTGAAAATGGAAAATCACTGGCCCTAATAGTCATGGAAGGTTGCTGTATCTCAACTGGCTACTAACTTAAGGATACTGTCTAATATGCAATCGCTAGTTCCGTGCAACAACCTTTCTTTCATAAACTGAAATTCATATTAAAAAGAGCCAGAGGCCATGTTTTGTCTAGCAGTACAGTATAACATCTGTATTCCCTGGAGTGCTGACCAAAACCTGGTTCCAACTGGCACAGCACTGGTGCAGTCAACTGGTTGTCCAGAACAAGGCTACACTATTAAACAGCAAAACTAAATGGTAAAGGGCAGCACTGAGAAACACAGCCCATAATAAAACAGACACCGCAAGAAGAAGCCCAAGCCAGACTGACATTGATGGACTCTGCTAAGATACAGCAAACAAATGAACTGAATACAACAGAAGTTATAACTTCATCACCATTCAGCGCACTCCAGCTTGCACACTTTATTTTGTACTGCAAATATTTACATGACAAATTGTCTGGGAGTACAGCAGTTCCCAGCAGTGCTTTGTATGAAGTTTGGGTTGTTTCGGGAAGGAGACAGAACATTTTTCAGAAGCCCTTAAATCAGCCTGGCTGTGTAAGTGTATATGTGACACAGACTTGTCAAAGCAAGGAATCTTTCCCACTACTGTTCTCTTGCACTCTCTGTCTCTTTCCCTTTGCTACATAGGCTGTGGAAAACATTTGCTGAAACAGCTCTAGTAGCTGAGGCTTATTTCAATAGCATGTCCATCTAGTGACATTAGCTGAGGCGAGATTAGGTGCAACTTAAAGATCAGAAGGAGGACAGTGACACATTAAAATCTGAAGCTATCCAACCTTTCACAATTGAAGGATTGAAGCTATGCTCATTGCTAATCTTTTCTGCAAGTAGCCTGTGCATATCTGCTTTTTAGTGGTGGCACAGTAGTTCCTGATGGCTTGGGTATTTTTTTTTTATCTCCTAGGCTCAACAGTACAACGAACTAGTCAGTCAAAGTCACTCACAGCCTTGTTCTGTCTTGCTGCTCTCATACCTAATGCCTAGAAAGCTTTATATTTTTATTCATAAGGAAGTAGAATTTTACTTTTACACTGACCTGCAGCTGTTGTCTCCCTCTATATGCAGTGAAGTCTCGGCTCTCTTCAGGCCCAAGTGGGAAAATGAATGATACATGGTCAGCAGTACGTCACTGATGGTGTGTACACCGTCGGGCTCATCGTATACATTCTCCCAGTATGCCTTGAGGGCTGGTGTACCAGAAGGGTAGCTACCATATAAGTAGTAATCCAGCTGTCCAATTATTTCCTGGTTCACCACGGCCTCAAACTTGCGCGCAAAGAAGGTTGGTCTTGCTGTTTGCTATAAAGAAGACAAAATATACAGTGTAAGTTACTTGCCTGAAAGGCCAATGCAGTGAGTTTCTTGATCTCATAAATGGTGTGTGTGTGTGTGTGTGTGCACCTCTGTAAACAAACAAAGGAAGGACTGGCCCACTCAGACAGCATGAAAGGCACAGCACAGTACTTGTCCAGCACAGCAGACAAAAAACAAACTATAACCACCACCAGAGAGAGAGAGAGAGAGAGAGAGAGAACAGTAAACTTACACATGGAAGACCATACTACCCAATGTTTAGTGTCTCTCAGAGACTTCCACAGGAGATGTGTGAGAAAGGTGTGAAACATTGGCGAGCCTGGTCTTCCATGCAGGAGTTTACTGCTCTGCTACAGTAGTTTTTTAGTTGCTTTACAAGATTTTAAAACAAATTCAGGACCTGCAAGTGGTGGGGAGGGGGCTCTGAGCCCTACTTTGCTTTTTACTGCTGGTTCTTGCACCTCCATGAGTCCATAACTCGTGCCTCGCAGAAAGCCCTCCCAATGATTCCACCAGCTCAATGAGACACTGATCAAATATTTTGTTCCCCTCTCTTACTACAGAGCTAGAATTTCTCAGGTCACATGCCTCTGGTGGGGTGTAGACTGGGGCATCACTCCAAGAGAAAAGTGGGGAGTGCGTAGTTACCAGAACTGGCCATGGGCCCTGAAAGGGGATTGTGATGGGCAGGGACTCCATAGTTGGGCAAATGGCATTGGCTGAGATGGGGTGTGATGAAAGTGGTCACAGAAAATGGGCAGAATTATGTAGGAGAAAATAAACGTGCCTTTTTTTGTCCTTAACAAGCAGCGTTATGTTTGTTACATTCATGCCTGTGAGTGTTGAAAGCTATACTACAGTACTTAGTCATTTTTGGAAAAATGGGAAAAAATGAATTTTTTTGTGGACATAGGACCATGATTTCCAAACTCTCCCTCATTTCAGCAAGGTCCCCTAAATCAAGGAACTGTTTATACTAAAAATCTTTTTTTTTTTCTAGCGCACCAAAACTGTTAAATGCTGTTCTCATAAAATCTTGGTGATATTGTCAAAATGTTTTACTTAGATAACAATCGCTGTAAAGTACATTACACAAGAAGGCAATTCAGAATGTAGCTGACCCCCCAAATGATAGGATACTATGGGGCCCTCTGATTGAGCAGAAGGTGCCAATCAGGATTCTGATAACCTATTCGTTAGGGACCACCAGCATATGAACCTAAGGGGGTAAACTCAATAGTGACACAAAGTCCATGAACTCAGTACCCACGTACAACTGACATGTCAAGCAGCATGCTTTAGGGACATAGCAACGTAGGAATGCTACAGACAGACACAGGCAATATGCCCAGCAGGTCTGTCCCCCATGCAGCAGTAGTTATACCCATGAATCCTATTTTTTTTTAGTAAAATTCAATTTAGTTTAAAAAGTTCTCAAAGATAGACTAGGGACAGCTTCTCTTGGAAGTTGATTCCTGAGGGATACTACTCTCTGATTGAAGAAGGACTTTATTCCGTTAAGTTCAGCACCCACATTTCCCCTGTGACACCACAATCAATGAGCACACTCCAATGGATATGCCAGTAAAACAGGGGTAGATCAGCAGCATTTTACAATAGATACAGACCACATGATCCCATGCCCTCTCATTTTCATACTTTACTCAAATGAAATACACAGGATAAAGAGCCACAGAATACTGGAGATCACTGGAACAGCAGAACCAATTCACCCAGTAGCAGCCTGGGCTGATACAATATTCCAGTTTGATCTACAGCATGGCAGGTGAGACCACCCTTTCTAGGTCATACATTTGGTGGTCCCTTAGGCTCACACATTAACAAAAAGAAGTTTAGAAGTTCACAGATGGTAAGGCTTGGTTATCAAGGGTTTCAAGTTCATTTACGTGTGGTCAAACACAGGGTACTCACGACTCCTTCAATGACCAGGATATTTTCCCTCAAAGAGATCACCACAAAGGCCACAGGCATGTCAATATTCTCAAAGGGGGTTCATGTAACTGTTAGGGTTACCAGCATCATGGAAAGATCTAGGATTCACCTAGCGCCCTCCTAGTGAGCATTCTCTATTACCTCCACTACTCCCGTGTGCTTCTCCCACCAACTTCCTACAACTTCATCTCACCACTTCCAACTCCCAGCTCCTCCTATGCTCGTGGGCACACTCTTTGTAGGAGTTCAGTAACCCCACCCACTTGACACTCATCCCCCTATCGGAGGACGCAGAGCCAGGGGGCTGTTATAATTTAAAAGGAAACGGGGACATCTCAGTGGCTTGGTAATGGGTTACAGAGCTTTTTACCTAGGTCACTGGTTCAGATCTAGCACAGGTTGGAAGTGGCAGGAAGCTATTAACACTTGGGGGCTGTTTAGTGGTTATGCGAAATGAGTTGTGGCGGTCTCGGTCTAGTACCCAGTGGGCAGTTGTCCACATCACAAACAAACAAAAAAAAAGCCACCAACACAATTGGCACCCTTATTGGTTATTTCACTTGGGAGGCCAAGAACTAAATGGGCATGGAGTTTGAACTACCCTAATAATAGTTGGACCCAGAGCATATATCTCAAATTTTATTGCACCAATAAATCCACCTGACGCGTTTCGGACGAAGGTCCTTTATCAAAAGCTCATCCGAAACGCGTCAGGTGGATTTATTGGTGCAATAAAATTTGAGATATATGCTCTGGGTCCGACTATTATTGGGGTATGTGTGTGCTTCAGCTTTTTGGTACTGGTAATTGTTTAGCTGAAAGCACCACTACTACCTTGTGCATGGTTCGTTTGTGAAAATTTGAACTACTCTCTCACCTATGTGGTGGTCCCTCCATGGCAGGGTTGAGGTACACTGGTTGGGCAATGTGCAGTGCGACAGCTTGCACTGTGATTGCCTATGCAGCACCTGTCATGTGGATAACCAAGAACTTCAAGTTATAATGCTGTCAATCCAGCAGCTTTCACGAGCACAAAAATTCACACACACAAAACAAAAATAAAGTCTTAAAAAAAGAAAAAAGAAGAAGAGCAAAGAGGGAATCTACAGCAGAAGATCCAGAGGACCACTCTAAGTAACCACAAGGGATATGGAGGCACCAACAGCCATTGAGAAGAGCAAGGGAGTTAAAAGAACATATCTAAAAAACTGCAATATTTAAAATATACAAAATACGATGATGTTATTTGAGCCTCTGGGAGGACTGCATAAAACTGGTTTTGAGTCGGGCTTCTAAGAAAACAACTGAACTTAGAATACTCATTATATGAAACAGTATTTCTTAGACTCAGCAACCTAGACACACAATATACATGAGTCATGTTACAAATCATGCTGATTCAGACAAATAAAAATAAGTACACCACGGCCAATGGTTATTGCCCCATCTGTAATATACAGTAACCACAAGTTTTGTACGCCATAGCAGTGATTGCTGCTCCTACCGTACACTAGTAAATGCAGTTGCCATACACTACTCCCTCAGATGCCCACAGGCCATCCCAGAGCCTGTTAGGTCATATTGTCCCTAGAATATAAAAACAATCTCACTGGCCAAACCTTCTAGCTCTGACTCCCAAGAATGAAAGTATAGAAGGGGTCAGCTGGTCTTGTGGTGTATTGCACGGAACAATGGCAGCAGTGCAGAGCATTGTTGCCCCCTCAAAATCAAAGTGTAAGTCTTCCTACACCCTTCAAATTGGTAGACAAGAGGGCATAATCAGTTTTACCTTCAGAAAAACTTGAAGGAAAGAGCTCATCAGCCCTTTTAGCTTGAAATCTCTAACCGTTGTGTTGTAATTTGATCAATAATCTGAGTCACTGCCAGCCCATCGGTGCAGTGGTTGTGCTACCGCTCACAACGCCGGTGATCTGGTGACCCCGGCGACCCCAGTTTGGAAGCCAGCTCGAGTCATCAGGGGCCAGCCCTGGGAGGGAGAGCAGCCAGCTCCAGTGCATGACTGCCACCTGGATGGCCATAGGTGGCAGTACACCCAGGAACAGTTTGATGGGAGGGGGAGATGTCGGCACATGTCGTGCATCCCACCTGCATTCATGTTTCCATCACTCTCCAGACCGGCATCTTGAGGGAGGGGAGGAAAGTGGAAGAAACAGTGGCAGGCCAGGGCAGAATGATGGAATGACCCCCTGTGACAATCTTCCCCAGGAAATGGATCCTGTACAATGGCAGTTAGGGGTCCTGCTGCACCCTGCCATGGGGGGCAAACAACTGAGGCACATAGGGGAAAAGCAGGTAAGACCACGTGAAGCTGGGTGATGGGGCTGGGGGGGGGTAGTCCAGATGGGGGGTCAGGCCTATCAGGAGGAGGCAGCAAATAAATACATACATAAGCAGACAAACAAATAAATAACTAAATAAATAAAATAAAGTAAGTCACTATGTCAAAATTCATTTTTTGTATTAAACATTTCATGCTACCATTTTGATATTTTTCCCCTGGTACAAAAGGTGGGCACAGTTGCAGAGGTCATGACCCGAACTGTGTAAAGTAAGTTGGGTTGGAACTTGTGATGAAACTTCAGTGCAATCCCTAGCACAGTGTGTGCCTGCTGTCTGTGGAGACTTCCATGCTGCACACATCTCTTCTTGATAGGCTGGGCACAACCTGAGATCTACCTCTCCCCCTTCCCCCATATATAACTCGACTTGCCAAAGCTACACAAGCAGATGGACCCCGGTGATTTCAGCCAATCAGCGTGCAGATCCAATTTACCTCTTATCATGCATACAGTGTACTCCCATGCTGGAGCATTGGGGGGAGCGCTCCTTTTCGGCTCGGGGTATGGCAGAAGTATATTAGCAAAAGGGCTTTAATCCTATTTTAAATCACTTGAGCATATAATAAGTTAATAGAGTCTTCGAAGGGTGTCTCTTATGGTACAAGAGGCACCTCTCATAAAGTTTGGACAGACAGAACTACTCAGGTTCACTTTGCAGTCCTCTCACCCAGACCTCATATGTGGTGTCTTTCATAGCATAAGAGACACCCCTTGGAGGCCCTATTAACTTATAATAAAGAGGTCAGAACTCAGGGAGAGCTCCAAATACTATCCTTCTTCATCTTGGATAAATGACAGTTTTGAAGAGATCTCAGACCTATGCATTCTTATTTCTTCCATTTGCAAATCAAAAAAAAAAAATGTAACAATTACGCCACCCATGGCCTGACAGGCTGTGTGTACTGCAATAGTAAGTATTCATTTCAGGGTGAAGCATTCGTGACAAAGCTGTATCTTCAGATGGAGTCTCATGAATTATGACCTATATGGCTTTACAAAATCCCCACATTGATGTAGCCTTCCTATTTACTACTACATAAACACTCTACATGAATTTCACATTTTTCCCCATTCTGTTTGTGCACCTTACCACCCATCCAGCACGTGGTCCCCTGGCAAGTCCTTGCTACACAACAGCCCCATCTTTCCCCGCAACTTTCCATTCCCCAGGTTGCCCCTGTGGCTTGCCCCCACAGTAGGGCCTTCAGACTGGGCAAGGCCCCTCAAGAACGTCAAATCCAGTTGTACAGGGAGTGCCCAGGTCAGTGAGGGCTGGGTCTGCGGGTGCAGCAGGGTTGTTACTGTCCATTTCTTTCTCTATTGAGGATGTCTCACTCTAGGATGACAGGCTGCGTGCCTGATGACATCAGAGATGTCCTCCCCTCCCTTGTAGTCCCCACTGCATCTCCCCTGTGCTTACCCAGGGGGCAGTATAACAGCAGGATTGTCCCCACTACATCTCACCCTGTGGTCACAGAGTAGGCAGAACAACCGCAGGATTTGCCACCCTCCCTCCCCAGAGAAAAGGAACATCTGGTAGAAGCCTGACATTCCTTCCTTGGTCAGCCTGAATTTCCCACCTCCATTACAAAATCTGCAACTTTTCTATAGAAAAAGCCATTAATAGTCTTTTCTGTGGGATATAGCCTTAAAATTGCTACAGCTGTAAGAGATACAGGTCATACTTCTGTTCAAAAACTGTGGACTGACTTTCACTGGGGCAGGACCCAGTCTGTTTTGCACTGCAGTGCAGGAGGGAGTGAGGGAGCGAGTGCAGTGACATATCACCTAATGCAATGCATTGTGGGTGCTGCATGGAATTCTGGGACAAAGTGGCACTGGACAATGTGGAAACGAGAGCAATAAAAACAAAAAAAAACACTGTTTTTTTAAATGGACTACCAGAGAATCAGGGCTACAGTGTGGCTCACTACATGGGGCAGCATTTAGCAGGCAGCAGCAAAAGGTAAGAGGTTATTTCTGCAAGGCTTCAGTTTTTATTGCTTTAAAGTTAAGAGGCACAATGACTCAACCTGGCAATATGAGCTGGATATGTACAATACAAAATATGCCTCCCGCCAGCCAAAGTTCTGCATGTGATTATGAAGATAGGAAACCTCCTAACTCTGACACATGTTGTACTGTCAACACGGATCTCGGTTAGTTTAGAACAAGCCTGTTTGGCAACATTTCCAGGAAGTACTTATATGAGAAGCAATCTCACTTCAGAGATTTAAAAGGATAGAGAGCTGGGATTCCAATCCAACACTTCACTGAGCAAAATGCTGCATATAAATGATCTGGTGATAAATCACAAAAGCAGTTCCGAAGAGCAATGTGGAAAAGCAATAATTCAGTGCAAATAGCTACTTAAAGTTTTTATTTTCAGGACTCAGCTTCGCTGGGAAAGAAATGTAGAGAACATTCAGTCATGAAAATCTGAGCACAGGTGATTTTTTCACAGCTGGATTACTGAGAAAAAATGAATCTGCTGGTGTAGTGGCAGGATTGCCCCTCAGGGCGTCGGTGACCCGGGCTCTGGAAGGAGCCGGGGCCACTGGTGGGCCAGCAGAGCGATGACGACTGAGTGTCCCGGAGAACATGTTCCTCGGGGGGGGGGGGTGGAGTCGCTGCCTGCACTGTTCTACTGGCATGTGGGGTGACGATGGGTGCAGTGTAGCGGAAGGCAGAGTGTGTGGGCAAAGGTCAGCCAGGCTTGGGGACGTGCACACTGCCATGCGCCCTCACCCCCTCCCCATTCCCCCTGAGCTCCGTGCACGTCAAAACATGAAAGGGGAAATCAAAAAAAGCCTGGAAAAATGCCAGGCTCGTAGGAAGATGACAAGCACACTCTGTCTCGTGTGGCTGTCTCTCGCCTCCCATCGCCAAACCAGACATTTGGAGAGGTAAGTTTACCCCTTTCTGTCTCTACACCTGGAGAACTTTAGGGTCTATGGAGGTTGCAAGTTGGGTTGAGAGGACTGAGTGGTCACCAGAGGAAGAAGGGTGTCAGGATGGTGACCAAGGGGACAAACAAAAAGATAAAAAAAAGAACTAAATCTCCAATAATGAATTAAAGAGTTCAAAAAACATGTCATTGGGAATAGGCTTGTCCTAATTTTTACTCCTAATAAAAAATAAAGATTACTTGTTCCTCATTCAGACTCTCAAGGTTCCACTAGTCTGATGGCCTGGAGGCACAGAGGGCTGAGGTACCGTCAAGAGCCTTACCGCTCACCAGGCTGGCGACCAGAGTTTGGGAACAAGCTTAGATCGCCAGAGTCAGTGGGGGGGGTAGGCCAAGAGAGGACTGAGCAGTCACCTGGCAGCTCTCCGCTTTTGGATTAGGGTGGTGGGCCTACCCAGCTCTTGCCTGCCACCAGATGGAAGCCTGGTGGTAAAGCAGACATCCCGGAGGCAGATGTAGGTCAGGGGAAGGTGAAGGGTGCCATAGTTCCAGAATGCATGCGTACTTCCACGCCCATGCATCCTCCGAGCTGCCGCAGGCTCAGGGCACTGGAGGGAGCAAAATGGAAAAACTGGGCAGAACAGGCCTTGTGAAGCTACATCTGGAAACCTGGACACCCCTTTCCCATCTGACTGGTAAGGCATTTCTGGACTATGTGCTCAAGGGGAAAATCCATAGGTGAAATAGCCCCCAGTCTGGAAGGAGAACAGGGACGGTCCAAGGGGTCCGGAGACGTGGCTGAGAGGATAAGAACCTTTATTTAAAATAAAAAAAAAAACAGGATCTACTAGTCAATCACATGAGAAAAAAGTAATGTTTGACGTTCAGACCACCCAAACTCCATGAAGGCACAGTAGAGAAGGAGGTGTGCTCAGGTCTGGGTACAATGTGTTCATACTGGGAAACCTTCACTTTTTAGATCAAAAGCTAGCTCTGTGGACCTTGTGGAGCCCTGACAACAATATGAGAACAGTCTCAAAAGTTATATTTAAACACTTATCAGATAAAAAAAAAACACTCTTCGGAAAGGGTTCTGTGCTGATTGCTTGTTTATTTGTTGTATCATTCTGCATGAAAGCACAGGGCAACGAAATTAGGCAAAACATTTGACCTTGCCTTTTTATCAGTATAAAATATTCCAGGTAACATCCAGTTGTATTTGTTGGCAAAAGTTTACAGTTTCATCAAATTCTGAGTATTTTATGAATGTTTTAATTTAGTTTTTTTCTCAAGAGAAAGGGATGGCTGCCACATTTGGCATAGAAATACCGTTGTAGACCTGGTGAGGGTTAGGATCATGAAAATGAAAAAAGTAGATCTGAGAGGTTTACTAATATTTTTATTAACTGTAGCTGCAGCTAGGTTTTTGGAAGAAAAAACATTTTTCATTGCACTGCTGCTTTAAATAAAGTATACTGCAAATGCAACTTCAGCAGAGCATATTTTATTTCTCCGGTTAAGTATTGAAGCCTGACTTTCTTGACTGTAAAGAACTTCATTTCTCCCAAGACATTACTAACTGCAGGAGAACAGGAAAAGGGAGATAAACTGATAGTGGGGAGTTGTTCTTTCATAGAAAAGGGCAGAGGAATTTTATATTAGATGGACAGATGTCTTGAATCATATCACCTTCCCCCTCCCCATGGTGTAACCCAACATACAAGTCATAACATGCAGTGCATCACCGGGGAGAAGTCAGGAAAACAAACAGCGATGGAAGCACTAAGGAAGGAAGGAAGGAAGTTTGGGTAAACATCTGGATACTGTATGTAGAGTGGAATTTGAACTGGACAAATTTTAAGCACAGGAAGGCAACAGAGTCCCCACAATACCCGGAAAACAGGATATGAAATTTAATAAGTGGGTTTACAGTCATTACTGGGAGCTGAATAGTGCAGGTATCTTGTAAAGACAAGCATGTCACAGTGCATATTGAACCAATCACACGAGCAGCTTTCACAATGCTGATGACTTTACAATAGCCCTGTGAAGCACTGAAGCCGCAACTGAAATCAAAGAAAAGCAGTAAAGTGTTTATATAAACAAAGAGATGAGCTGAGGCTGCTCCACATAGAGAATGAGTGCCGGGTCAGAACCGAGAACTAGCAGACAAAAAATATTAGATCCAAGCTAAGGGGAGCGTGCTTAATCATTTCATTAAAGTGCAGAAGTAAAGTGCATTACAAAAAGAATAAGCCACAGTGCAGTACAATACAGTTAAAAAATCTTACCAGACAGTGGCAACAAGACGGCTGGGGCCGGTAACTCTACTGGTTTCACCTAAGCTTCCTCAAGAGTACCAGAGTACAAACAGCAGATTTAAAAGCAATAATGAGTAAACTGATGTTGTATCGAACTTGCCATGCTCTAACTCCAAATATGCAGTTTATCGTCACTTTTAAAGGGGAAGGGCTTTCCTATCTCACTCGTGAGTTATGGTCCTGCCCCCTCACACATGAAGATAAACTGCATATTTTAAGTTAGCCTTGCATATATTATATATATATATATATATATATATATATATATATATATACACATATACACACTATATAGATATATAATTTACAATAAATAGGCATCACTGGGTGCTGCTGATGTTACAGACTATCAACATATTTTAACTGAAACTTGTGTATGCGGACACTGCTGGTCTGCCTGATTCCTTAGTTTAATGAATTCCCTATAACGGCCCCTCAACAGGTTAGAAATTTTTTACCTGAATTATTTCTGAGATTTGGAATTTGCAGATTATCTCTTACTGAACCTGACAGCATGGCTATGGGCATTGCAGGCCATGTTAAACCTGGTTGTTAAGTCAGACGAAGGGCCAAATTGTTACACCTGAGCATGAGAATAAATAGGTGAATCTGGCATCTGTGTTCCACGTTTACCTCCAGTAGTTAAAGTCCCTAAATACGTGATGTACGCAGCTGCAGTAATCCTTTTCTAGAATAATTCTGGCTTCCTGTTTAGAAGGATCTAATGTTTCTTAAAACTGCTCTTGCAAAAGGTGGACCAGATAATATCAATATAGTCAAAATGGGGTAAAACACTAGGTTTAAACTTTTAAGTCCCCCCCCCCGAGGAAGTTTAAGTGATGAGCAAAATGCTGGCAAAGCCCAGCAAGTGCTCTTTTGTATATTTTTGTTTTGTTGCTGACTGTTAAATTCAAATACAAAATTATGGGTTTTCTCTAGAAGACCCTGAGTGCATTATTTTAATGTGTTCTATCTGGTCAAGTGTGTCTACTGCATGGCTGCATGTCACTCCTTCCACATGTTTTTATTAAATTCAGTTTTAGCATTAAGGTGGTGTCTAATTTATTTCAGTTGAATAAGAAGGCCTTAGATTTGGCCCTGATTGTTTGTAAATGTGCATATTATATGACAGTTTACCGGCCAACTACACTCCAAGATACTTGGAGGTTTCACACCTTGCCCATGTCATCCAAGTCCACCCCCAATCACCCAGGCATCCTCAAACCTAAACTTCTAAAACTCATGCTAATCCATCAAGCCCTGCTACTTCTGCTTCTCTCAGGAAATGTCCACCCCAACCCTTGCCCCCTGCAACAAACATTCAATAAGCATTTTAACTCTAATGGTCTTAAGATTGGTTTCCTCAATATCCGTAGTGTACTTCCAAAACTAGATCAGCTGCAAATCTGGGTACAACTGCACAAGCCTGACATTCTTGCCATCGCCGAAACCTGGCTCTCTTCCAAAACACCTGATTCTGCTGTCTCCCTCGCTGGTTTTACTCTCTTCAGAGCAGATCGCCTTGGTAAAAAGGGGGGCTGTGCCATTTACCTTTCTGACTCTACAGGGACTTGCCCTTCCATTGCTGTCCACTAGGAATAGTGCCCAGGTTATTGCTGCCAAAGTTACCCTGGGTCATAAAGGGAAGTCACTCATAGTCTTGTCAGTCTACATCCCTCCTAGGGACATAACAACTGGCTTTGGCACTGTCATTGACTATATCTCCAAATTACCCGATGGCTCTGAAGTTGTCACATTAGGTGATTTTAATATCAATTGGCAAGCTCCTGAGGCTGGCCCTCTCAAGGATGCTGCCGCATCTATTGGCCTCACACAACTGATTCAATACCCTACTAGACGTAACTACAGAACTGGTACCTTCACCTTACTTGACTTCATTCTCTCTAACTGCCCTGAAACTATAAAGGAAACTCAGTTTCTTCCCAACTTCCTCAGCGACCACTCCCCAATCATGTGTCTGTGGTCATGCCAGCATCCCACCCCCCCAAAAAAAAAAAATGGTTATACCAATGTGCACTAAGGCGAGGGCAACTTGAGTAATTTCAAGTCTACCTCCGCACTTGCGACTGGTCAAAAATCTACACAGCAAAAAGTGTTGACCTAGCTCTAGGACACTTCATATCTCTGTTTAACAAGGCATGTGATATCTTTGCCCCATTCAAAAAAACAAAAGAGCAACTCACCCAGAAACCCCTGGATTACCACATCCCTACTTAGCTACATGGCTTCCCGTGACCATCTCTGGCACTTTGCTCAGGCCATTATAAAACCTACGGATTGGCAATGGTACAAGGAGGCAAGGAATGCCTGCACCCATGCAATACGCCTTGCTAATACTTCCCACTTCCAAGACCAATTTGCTAACACATGGGGGAACAGCAAAAACTTCTGGGAGAACATAAATTACCTTGCTGGCAATCCCACTAAATCCCCTCCCTCAGTGCTCAGTGTTAATGGTGTTGCCACTCAGGACCCTAAAGAAATTGCAGATATTTTTAAAACTGCTTTCACGGACCTGAGAGGGGTACTCCCTTCCAGCTTCTTTGATGATCCTCCCTTCTTGAACAATGATATTAAAGACAAAACCTTCCCGAATGTACCACCCTTCTACTTCAAGATCATAACTAATGATATAGCTAAAAAATACCTTCTGCATGCCCTTAGCAAATCTAGATTTAGTAATGATACCCTAGATCTTAAATTGCTCCGTCTCACCATTGACTCTGTCCTGTCACCTCTCACCAAGATACTCAAACTATCCCTCTGTCTTAGCCAATTCCTCGTAGTTTGGAAGGCCGCAGTGGTGACACCCATCCATAAGAGTGAGGATAGGGCCACCTACTCCAATTATCGTCTGATCTCCATTCTGACTCCCTCTCCAAGGCACTACAGTGAATAGTTGCAGACCAGTTGACTGACTACCATGCCAACTATAATATTTAATGAGCCCAACAACACGGGTTTCAGGAAAGGGCATAGCACCACCACCACTGCCCTCCTTGAATACACAGATTTCATCCACAAGTCACTGGATCGTGGGCACCTTGTGGGGTCAATATACATTGACCTCACAAAGGCATTTGATACCGTTAACCATACACTTCTACTTAGGTCCTTACCCACCCTTGGTCTCTCTGCTGATGTTACTGCCTGGTTCAAAAGTTACCTGGAGGACAGAACCCAAAGAGTGAAAATCCAGGATAAACTCTCAACCAACCTCCCGGTATAATCCAGAGTCCCTCAAGGCTCAGTCCTGGGTCCCCTCCTATTCAGCCTCTACCCTTCCCAAAGCCTACCCTCCAAACCTAGTCCTATAAGTGGCCGGCGCTGTGCTATTCACTAGCCAGCCAGACTCTACACCTCTCAACAGCAGCTTGTAAGAAAGCTTCACTGCTGTTGAATCCTGGTTCACCAATCACAAACTAATAATGAACTGCAAAAAGACTAAAGTAATGCTCTTAGCCAGCCCTCACAGCAAATTTAAAAATGCCCAGCTACCCATCACCAACAACCACAACACATCCCTTGAACAAGTCTGCAATTTTAAATATCTAGGCATAACACTCAACAGCTACCTAACCTAGAGTGAGCATGAAAATATAATTTCTAGAGCTGTTAGCACCAGAGGTGGGCTACTATATAGACATAGGCACAGTATGTCACATGAAGCACTCTGCCTAGGCATCTCTAGTTCCATCCTTTCAACTGTAGACTTTAGACTAATAATATATGGCTCTGCCTCCAATACCACACTTAAAAGGTTAACAGTTGCCCTAAACGAAGCCTGTCACCTAATCACAGATGCTCACTGTTACACACATACCTGTGACCTATACTCTGCAGTGAACTGGCTGAATCTTCATTGCAAAGTCACCTACCAAACCTGCCTCTTCGCTAAGATAATCAGCCTTGGACTAGCCCCTCCCACGGTGTCACAGCTCCTCAACAGGACTAACAACTGGTCTTCCAACCCCTCTTTCCAGGTCCCTTTCAACCACACTGCATAGACTCAACGCTCCTTTATGTATAGAGCACCCTACTGGCTAAACAACCTTCCTCCCAACCTGCTATCAGACACCAAAATTAGTCCCTTCAAAACCAAACTTTGGCAGCACTTAATGATGCACAGTAGCTGTGAAAGTCCCACCTAAATTACACTGATCTACTTCCTCCTACCTAACCTGCTCCCTCTACTTACCCCCTTACATACTCCCTCTCTACCCTACCTCTCCCCTCCCTCCCTAATCATCCCTACTTCTGACAACACTTCAGAAATTTGATCCCATCACCTTCCTACCCCATCCACCTCTGGCAATGCTATCTCCTTCTTACTGTAACTGACAATTTCTCCCAGCCCTCTGCAGACTTATCCCTGCTACATAACCTCATCACACTTTCTCCCTCTTTTCTCATTCCTTCCTCCACACTTTATCATTCCCTCATTCCTCCTACATATTTCTTCATGTCTACCTCATTTTCTATTTTCCTTCACCCTATCCTTGCTTGTATGTAGGTCAACCCGGCTGGCAGCCTCCCTTTCTATTTTCCTCATTGTCCAGCTCCTGACTTACACTGTACCCCCATCCTCCTGGCCACTGACAAGGTGAGCCCACCTGACCACTCTTTCTTGGTGTAATGACAACTGAACCCTGCTATTTCATCCTCTCCTGATGTACTCACTACTGCACTTACTATGTATTGTAACTTAACTTATTTCTATTTGTATGCCTGTCCGTATGCCCTTATATCATGTAAACTGCCCGTTTGTTCCTCTCCTTATAGAAACATGGAATTTGACGGGAGATAAGGACCGCTTGACCCACCCAGTCTGCCCATTTCCCAACCTAATGGGTAAGCTGCAGAGCCTAGTTAACCAACAGCCTACTTTTTCCTACCCCCACCCACTAGAATTGCCTTATGACTGTCCCATGCATTCTTGAAATCCATCACTGTTTTTGACTCCACAACCTCCTCAGGAAGGCTGTTCCATGCATCCACAACCCTCTCCATGAAAAAATACTTCCTCACATTACCTCTGAGCCATCCCCCCTCAATCTTTAAATTGTGCCCCCTTGTTCTTGCACACCTCTTTTTCTGAAAGATGTTACGCTCTGAGGACTTTGTTGATTCCTTTGAGGTACTTGCAAGTTTCTATCATGTCTCCTCTCTCCCTCCTTTCCTCGAGGCTATACATATTAAGCTCCTTAAGTCTCTCTTTATATGTCTTCTGGTGCAGACACTGCACCATCTTAGTTGCCCTCCTCTGGACCGCCTCCATCCTGTCTATGTCTTTGCAGAAATTGGGTCTCCAGAACTGCACACAGTACTCCAGATGGGGTCTCACCAGCTGTCTGTACAGAGGGATAACAACTTCCTGTTTTCTACTGGTGATACCTCTCCCTATGCATCCCAGTATCCCCCCAGACCTCCTTTCTGCCCTCTCACATTGCTTGCCCACCTTTAGGTCATCAGATATGACTATCCCCAGGTCCCTTTCCATTTTTGTTGTTGCTAATATCTCACCCCCCATTGTGTACTATTACCCTGGGTTTTTGTTTCCCAGGTGCATTACTTTGCACTTCTTAGCACTGAATCTAAGCTGCCATACATTTGATCATTCCTCCAGCCTTGCCAAGTCCCTTCTCATCCTTTCCACCCCACCTTGTGTATCAACTCTGTTGCAGATCTTTGTGTCATGTGCAAAGAGACATACTTTTCCTTCCAGTCCCTCTGCAATGTCGCTTATAAAGACATTAAA
This sequence comes from Neoceratodus forsteri, assembly GCA_016271365.2. Classification (NCBI taxonomy): domain Eukaryota; kingdom Metazoa; phylum Chordata; order Ceratodontiformes; family Ceratodontidae; genus Neoceratodus; species Neoceratodus forsteri. The sequence goes on from JADMNL010000025.1 coordinate 133,500,305, forward strand.
GAGGACCGGTCCTAGTACTGAACCCTGCGGTACCCCCCTTTCTTCAAAGTGGGCTCCGTTTACTATTACCCTCTGTGTCCTGTTCTCCAGCCAATTCTTTACCCGGGCTACCAACTTGGGACCCACTCCCAGGCTGTCCAACTTATATATTAATCTTTTGTGTGGGACTGTGTCAAATGCCTTGCTAAAGTCTAGGTAGGCCATGTCCACAGCCCTTCCTTGATCTACTACTTTGGTCACCCAGTCAAATAAATCTATTAGATTCATCTGACATGACCTTTCCGCTGTGAATCCATGCTGCATTGGGTCCTGTGCCCCTCTGGCCTCTAGGTACTCAACAATTCTTTCCTTCAGAAGTGATTCCATCATTTTGCCTACCACTGAGGTCAAAATGAGAGGTATGTAGTTCCTTGCCTCTGTCTTGCTCCCACGTTTGTGAAGGGGAATCACATCTGCCCTCCTCCAGTCCTCAGGTACCACTCCATCCTCCCATAATTTGTTAAAGAGGGTAGTCAGTGGTGTCACTAGTTCTACCCTTAGTTCTTTTAGAATTCTGGGATGAATCCTATCAGGCCCAATTGATTTGTCCACATTCGGTTTTAAGAGTTATTTCAGAACCCTTTCTTCTGTGAATGGGCTGGTATCAACCCCCGTATCTAGAGTGTTTCTACTGTATGGTTTAGGTACCTCCCCCTCTGCATTTTAATATTTGTTTAGTATCTCTGCCTTTTCACAGTCGCCCTCTTCCCCCCCCCTCCCCATTATTAAGCCTCACTATCCCTCCCTTGGTCTTCCTTCCTTATGTGACGTGGAGCCTTTATAAACGAGCCTCTGGCTCAAAGGTGTTATAATGCTGAGATTTTAATAAATTAAATAAATACTTTCAAGATTGGACTTTCTTGAGTATGGACCCACAAGAGATAAGTTAGTAGGATAGGCTGCAGATTTGGGCTTTGCTATAAACAGTGTGCAGCATGTTTTGTTCAGATTTAGATAGAGCTGGTTATCACTGAGCCATTTAGACACTTTGAAGAGATTTGCGATAAGGGCCTGTCCTACGCTGTCTGGAGATTTATCTGCATGTAAGAAAATAGTGTCATATGCACACATACAACATCATAATTACTATATGCACTGGGGAGGTCCCTGATGTATACCAAAAACAACAATGGCTTAGGATGAAGACATGTGGCACTCCCACACTGATGAGACACAGGTTAGACACAGCAGGCTGGATTTTTAGAAGCACGCCAGGGACTTGGGGCATGACTATCCCACTTGCCCAGTTCTTGTAACAGTAAATTATCCCACCTAAAAGGTCATCTAACTTATGAACACAACTGCTGTGACTTACGGCATTTCTGGAGCATATAACGATTCATGTGCCAATATATTACACATGCTTCATTACTGTACTATAACGCAGGTACAAGTGTCATAAATGCAGCAAAACATCTGAAAATAGCAATCAAACATTTTGCTACATTTTGGATGCCGCAGTAGCGGGCCAAAATCAGGAACTGTGCTTGCGGTACATGATTTGAAAATCTGGCTCGGCATCTAGAACAACCCCTTTCTGTTTTCCCTCGAGGCAGCTGTGAAGCCACTGTAGAGCTGCAGCAGCATCAGCTAGGACGCAGTGTAGTACCTTGCAGTATTACTGCAAAATGCTACAGTATGCTGCAGGGAACTGTGTAAGTTACTGCGTTGCATCCTGGCTGGTTCTGCTGTATGTCAGGGAAGCCTAGGTGCTGTAGTTTGTTAATTAGTGTTTTGTGATTAACTGTGTCAGATATTTTTTACAGTCAAGTGAAAGAGCATCACCCATTTTCTTTAATCAAAAGCAAAAAAAATTCTATTCATGGATTCTTAGAGCAGTTGTAGTGGGATATAATGGGAACTGTCAATCATTTAGTAATTAACTCTGCCCCAAGAATTCACGAAGCTGATTGTACACTGCCCATTCTATGATTTGAGATACAATAGGAAGTATGGATATTCACCTATAGTTCTTAGGATCATCAGTATTTCCATATTTACAAATTGGGATAACTGGCTATTTTCAAATCATCTGGGGAAAAGAACAGTTTTTAGTGACATGAGAGAGGAATTTTAGACACGTGTTAATGGGCTTTGTAATATACTAGTCTTGAGCCACCAGTACGTGAGGAGAAAATAAGAACAAAAACATTTGCCAAGTATGATAATGACGGTATTACTGATAAGTTTATCCGGGTTGTGCCTGAAAAAGGTGCTTTGGCACTAGTGCACTTACCAGGTCATCAAAATAAATAAAAAAAGAATGTTTCAAATGTGTACAGTACACTATGTGTGTGTGACACCATTTTACTATAGTGAGGCCAACTTAAAGGAATGCCTGATAACAGAATATACTTTTTAAATGAATACTGTTACTGTGCACATTTTCATTTGTGTCCTTTAGATATAGGGAAGTCCCCTTAACTGCATAGTTGATAAAAAAATAAACATGTTATAAGAATAAATTAACAATTATCTAAAGGGTACAGTAGAACACAGTGCTTTTCAGATCTGATAAAATAACAGGACTGTTAAATGAATAATTATGGTAACTCATTTTGGAAAAAAGCAATAGTTTTCAGAAATGCTCATAAATGAAGAGCTGATAAAAGAATAATCCTGACAAAGGAATACATTAGACTAGCATTCATGCTAGGATATGTATTTAACATGGCTCCACTGTAATGCCATCCAGAAGCTACAGCATACAGGAAATATTACTGGATGGAAACAATGGTCACTGTTTACAATGGTACAATCCGCACAGCAATCAGAGGCCTACAGAGCAGGAGTTCAGCTTATTTTGCCAATAACTTTTTGCTGAGCAGCAATCAGGCTTATTTTACGAACTGGCAATACATTAATAGTTCATTGTCGACTCTTTTTACTAAATATATAGCAATAAAATCAATCCAGCACAGCAATTCAGACACAACTGAGTAAATCATGCTGCTTACTACTTGCTGGCAAAGATGTTTAACGTGCCTTATACTGCACAGTTTATTATGAAAGAGGCAAAGCCAGGAGAAATTATACAGGAAGCCTAAAACCAATCTTTTGGAACTGGATTGCAGAATTAGAGCATCTTAAATGAAAGGCTACTTGTATTGGAGAGTGCAGTATGAGGAGAACTAGGTTCTCTTTCTACAAGCAGCACCTCTTTGGTAAAAGTACTGCACATAAGCACTTATCAGTCTCCCATTGGTCTTTGCTGCTTTAAATCAAAATACATTTTCAGCCATAAGACTGTCCCAGTGTAGCTGGATATATTCTCAGTAGATATTTACTTACCTATTTATATGTTTATTTATGCACTTTATTTGAAGATTGCATACAACAGGAACTCTCCATTTGTTCTAATGGACTTTTTGAGTGATATATCCAGCCCTGTCTTGATATGTATTGTGACGTATCTCTGGCTACTGCTGTGTTCCTGGCTTTTGATATTTTGGGGAGGGGGCAGCTGTATTGTAATCTAGACAACATTTTCTAGCACCTTTATAAAACCTGTGGTATAGACCACACAAATCTTTGGCCTGGGACTTTACTTTGAGATACTTGTAACATTGCCAGTTCTCCCCAGATGGAGTGCTACACACTGATTTATGAAATAGAAGTCTTGGCTTGTGAACTATGTGTGGGTGTTCGGCAGACAAGGGGCAGGATTGTGCTGTCATTCTGATGTCAACAACAATGATTCACAGCCTGCAAGACAGATCCTATGAGGATCACTAAGGGCACTAAACATGTACTCACTGGCAGTCACAAGGGAGAGGGGCGATATGATTGAGATCTTCAAGTTCCTGAAAGGAATGAACAAGGTAAACTGTGAAGAACTATTCGACAGGAGTAGCGAATCTAGCACACAGAGATACAAGTGGAAGCTGGTGGGATTGAAATTCAGCAGGGAAGTGAGGAAGTTCTTATTTACAAAAAGAGGGGTTGCAGCATGGAACAGCCTGCCGCTGTAGTGGTGAGCTCCAAAACCACTGAAGGCTTCAAACATGGTTAAGACAGGGTTAAGGGCTTAACAGTCACCCAGGGGATAGAAGCATGGCAGGGGATATGGGGGCAGGTAGCGTGGGCATAAACCCTGTATAAACCCTAGGTCATGGTGGTCGGGTAGGGTTTTATGGGCAGACTGGATAGAGCAATGGTCTTTTTCTGCTGTCGCGTCCTATCATTCTAAGTTTCCATGTCACTCTGTGGCTCAGACTTTCTGGCTAGAGTAACACTTTCCCCTTGTAGTGTAACTATAATTATTATTACCATCAGTTCTACTTAGGGAATGCTAGGACTACTACACACCTTGGAGTAAATTGACCAGTGACACATATTACAGTATTATAGCGAGGAAGGCTACCCAATTGCAGCTAGCTAAATATTACAAATATGGCGAATGAATGACTAGACTCAAAGTCTTAAGAGAATTTTGGCCAGTTGTATAGTTTTAGTTTTAAGATTTATCTTATGTTGTGGTTACATCTATACTATTGTTCATACAGTCTCTGTTTCTTGTTCATAGCCTTCAGCCATCTGAACAGTAGTTATTTTAACATGCAGGTTAGAGAGAACTGAACAAGACACAGGCTGATATACAAATGAGGGCACAACACATGCACCTCTTCTTTCCAGAGCAGACTTACCTGGAATCTGTGGAAATCAGCTGGTTTGAAATCATTCGGAGAGCAACCACACCAGTCGACAATGTGCTTGTACTGGCACTTGCAGCCCAGCTTTCGATTCCAGTTTGTAATACGCAAGTTGTTGTCCACCATAGTCTCGCAGTGAGGACTGTTCTCCAGCACAGTGTGAAAGAAAGACTGTGAAAAAAAAGAGCAGTTAAAATTTACAAAGTACCATTACATACGATCAGTGAAAGAAGGAGACTATGCAGGTGTTTCTAGATTTAGAAAACAACACATTTCATTTCTTTTTATAAAGAGAAAATGTTACTTTGCTGAGTGTAATTTGTTGTAAGCAAATGAGAGGTTAAGGTTAGAAAAGATACATTTGCACAAAAAATATGTACTGTGGTTGCATTAAGCCTGTTGTGTTCTAATGGGTAAATGAACATTTTCATCTGCAAATGAGTTGGAAAATTACCCACAAAGAAGTCAAGAGTTTCAGTGTACTTTGGCAGCCAAACTCATTCATCCCCAGGCAGTCATTCTTAGTAAGGTTAAGCATAGAACCCTTTGACTCATATATATGCACCAGGAATAAATGAAGTGATGTCATGGGCCCGATTCTCAAAGGTTGACGCAGGGCTTCCCACAAGCCTGCATCAAAGCGTAAAGCTGCGCTGTGCTGCACACAGTGTTGCACCTTGCGCCCGATTCTCAAAGGTTGATGCAGGGCTTGCACAAGCCCTGTGTCAAACCCTGCAGCTACGCCACACATGCTGCCTCACCTTGCACCCGATTCTCAAAGGTTGTGTGCATTTGTGGCATTTTACTACCTTTATGGCGGCTTGTGCCAAATATGTAGCGCAAACCCTGTGAAAGGGTCGGTGATGTTAGACTAGCAAAAGCTGGTCTAACTCGAGCCATGTGGCACATGGGATCGATAATCCCAATTGACAGCCAAGGAATGCTGCAAGCCCCATGCACCGTGTGTTCGGCAACCCCGGGGCTTGTGGCGGTCAACCCATTTGATCCCCATGGCTTTGAAAATTTGTGTCCAATATGGGTTGTTTTGTGTTCCCAAAGTAAGCACACAAATCACCATGGTCATTAATCAATAGTCTGTACCAATTCTCAATTTAGGTACCATCCTTCTGGGATCGGGTTATGACTGAAAATGGCCCACTGGACTAGTGCACCTACCCAGTTAGCAAATAAATAAAACTAGAATTGAAATGTTCTGGATTTGGTGTTTTATAGCTCTGCCATCCGAAGTGTCAGCAGAGGTTATATAGTCATCCAATGCAGGAAAAGTTTAAGGAATGCTGAGGAAAATGACAACCTGGCCAAACAAACTTGTCCATAGGAAACTGATCCCTTGCTTAGTGGGGATCATTTTTTACCACCCCTTTGGGGAATGCAGCAGCCATATAAGAAGCGGTGATATCATGACCCTCTCTGTTTGCATTTCAATAAAGACAGAAATAAACTTCTGCAGGAGAAATCATGACTATCTGAGCAGCAATGTCATTAAGAAACTAGGGTCACAGGAGAGATATTGAAGAGCTGAAGACAACAAAGCATTTTTTTTTAATTTATTCTTTATTCTCCCCCCACAGCTACCCACATTCAGTACTTATTAAGTGACCTCCCAGCCCCACCCATACCATCTCTATCACTTATCTTAACTCTGTCCCCTTGGACTCCTCCCCCCCCCCAGATGAGTTGGTCAGGCTCCCCCAAAAAAACTCAGTTGCTGGAGGTGGGAAGGCATTAAGCATGTTGGGGCCTGAGAGTACCACTGTAGTTCACCCGCCTAAGCTACAGCCTTTTCCCTGTTCTTTTTGTTCCCCTCCCATGGAGAAATCAGGCCAGGCTCACAGACACACATGCACACACAAGGCTGGGCAATGTCCCGTCAAGCCAAAAGGCATCTCCCCTCCTTCTGCCCTCCACCTGCACCACCACCCGTGAACTGCCAGGTAGCAGTTGCATGGTAGGAAAGGATTCCCTCTCCCCCCCAAGGAAGGCATCTGCTGGGACGCTCAACCTCCTCCCCCTGGATGACCAATGACAATGCAAGCTTGTACCCGAACCTGGGTCATGGACCTCATCAGCGGTAGCACTACTGCTGTGCCGACGTGACAGCCACTGACCACAAGGTACCTAAATACACAGGTGTTGGACAGCTTGAACAACTGGTATCTGTAGAAGATCATCAGAGTCTACAGGAGAGTCTTCTTGTTAGTGTGGTGGTTAGTTATCCTGACTGTCACATGGGAGAACTGGGTTCAATTCCCTGATGGGGAGAAATTCTTTATGTATGCAGTGTAGCCTAGAGGTTAGATCACTGAACTCCAAACCAGAAGACTGAGCAGATCTGGATTTGAATCCTACAGCTGCCACATACACATAGAATAACTTTTTGACTATAGTGGTGTAACCCCCCTGCAAATGGGGGTTCCCAAAAGACTTCCAGGAGCTTGCTTGAATGCTCCAAGCCTGAATGGTGTTTGGCGTTTAAGCCATTTATCAGTGAGTGTTTTTAGAACCTCTGGTACTGTCTCTTTAAGAGCTGTCTGCTTGCAGACATAATTAGTTTGTATGGGGGACTGTGTGTTTCTTCTCTGAGTACCACTCGAGCTGCTGCCAATTCACTTCATTTTTGCAGTCACTAGGAGTGCAAAGGAACCTATGTGAAAGATGTAACTGTTTGCGAAATTATTTAGAGTAATAATGAAATTACAGTTTGTCTAACCTGCTTTCTTTGCAGTCAGAACTGTGTCTGCTAGTTCCCCATTCTAGTTTTGAACTGCTGAACTGGACCAATCAGTGTGTAAGCTAGCTCTAAAATGGTGCCTTGGACGAATCAGAACTTGGACTCATAATCTGGGCCAGCCACAAGAGGATTGTATGGGCAGTGACTCTGGGAGATGTAGTTTAGACTTCAGTGCCTTTTTGGACCAACAGCAGCAGTCTATTGTGGTGACAGCCAATCCAGTCAAGAACTGGGAGGAACTCAAAGGAAGTGCCGGTTTTGTCGGTTGGAGTTCAGTTGAGCTTTGGCAGTGAAGAAGGAAGGAGCCCTGTGCTTTTCAGTGTGCAGTTTAGTAAAAAAACGTGTGTAAGGCCCAGAGTTCCGTCTGCAGCTTGTTAGGACTGAATCCGTCCTGTGAAAAGAATCAAAGGATCTCTGAAGAGTAGAAACCAGGCTCACCCTGTAGAAGACTGGAGAAATTGCTGAAAATTCCACTCGGTCTGTCAGGAACTGAATCTGCTGTGTGTTCTCCCGGTATTGTGCAGTAATTGCGATCGGGATACAGATGCAGCCTGCCTGGTATAGTGCTTTCTTTATATGGATGTGTGAAGAGGTTTGTGTACCTCAAGTGAGCCCTGCTGACATTGAAGGACCCTATCTTATTTGGAGGTCGTGAGTACTGTTTCAGGGTCGCTCCCTGTTGAATTGCCACATTAAATCCAAATGGAATTACTGTACTGCTGACTGTTTAATTCTCCTTTCTCTGTGTGAAAGGGCCCCTACCAGCTGTCACGGTTTGGACTAGCCACTAGGGCTTGGGTACCCGGGACAGTAACTGATAGGGATAGGCCTGTGCACAGAGCCATAGGTAGATTATTAGAGTGATAAGCTAATTAACCTGATTTCCCCTGTCCTTGTTATATCCCCTAAATAAATCAGAGCTGCTTGTTTCAGCAAAGTTATACTGCCTGAGGTATTTGTCTATGTTAAAGTACTGTACTGTGACTGTTGCACTGTATCTCATTTCACAGGAGGTCCCAGTGCCGGAACTAGACCTGGGGGTAAGTGTATACTGTGAAGGTAATTCTGATATATTGTGTGGGCCACTACTGGGAAGAAAGGGGGGTTGCAGTGTCCCAGAGGGCTGTGACCAAGTTAGTTTAACTATTGCAAACCCTGACCTCTGGGTGGAGGCACCCGCCATTGGATCCAGGCCCCTCAACCTGTTAGTGGCCAATCAGGCAGGGGTAGTAGCCCCTGGGATAGCACCATCTAGGGGTTACATCTTGGAGGCTCACCGCTGGGATTGTGTGTCCTCTAGTGGCCATATTTACGAACCACTGTTAAGAAAAAAATGGGTACCCCGACAGAAGTGGCTGTGCACCGGCTGGTGGAGTGGTGTACTGGGGAGGAGATCGACCCCCAAAATGCTATGCTTATCCTGGACATCCCCTGGTATCAATACGGACACTGTGCAGGGAGTACTTTCCAAGGTGGAAGGTTTACAAACCCTGTGGTGGTGGGTCGGCATGCTAATCTGCTCACCCACACTTTCCTGGCCCTAGTAGAGTTTAAGGATCCCATAGATATTTCAAAGTGCCACAGACCATTACCCCCAGAGGAGCCCTCACTGCTTGAGAGTGATAACTAAGGACAGTAAAGACCGGGGAATCAGCCCCACCACTATCTGAAACTTTGAGGAGAAATTTGCTGAATGGTTGCTGGGAGAGGGAAACTGTGGAGGACTTGAAGAAACTATTCTTGCCACTTGGGGTGTTCCTCCCCAACACCCTCTCCTGCTCCAGTGCCCGTAATGGCGGCTGAACCAATGCAGACTCCTATTTCTGCACCTGCCATTAGTCACGACTCTTACCAAGGTTGAGGATCTTCTCTGGCACCCTCCCACCCCCCAAGGGAGGGATGACTGGAGACCTGGATAGACTATGTTGCCCCCAATTGCTAGAATGGCAATGCTCGAAGGCTAGAAGTAAAGAGGGCAGTGAGAGCCTCCGAGGTCCTGCCCTGGCTACTATCCGTGCAAACGGGCCAGTAACCCTGAAGCGACTGCACAGGCCTATCTTGAGGCCTTGGAGAATGTGTATGGGAGCCCAGATTCTGATGAGGACCTATGGTGGAGAGTAAGAAATGCACAACAGTACCAAGGGGAGTTGTTGTCTGTGTATGTCTCGGCTGGAAAAATTGTTGCAAGAATGCCTCAGAAAGGGTAGTTTGCCAGCGATTGAACTGGACCGAACCAGACTGAACAGAATCCTTAAGTCTGCCCCCTTCTCAGAACTGCTGTTGCTTCAGTTACGCCTGGCAAATCGACTGGAATCCCCACCCTCCTATGATGAGTTAATGAGAGAAATTCGAGGAGTTGAGAAAAGGCGCACCTCGGGAGGTACCTGCACCAATAGCTGTGGCTACGACCGAGTGACTGAGGGTGACCCATCAAGTGAAGTTCAGGGGCAGAGGTTGACAGTCAATGAGTGCTCTGACAAGGAAAAGATATGCCACAATGGGGCGAACTGTTGAGAGAGATCCGGAATTCAAAACAGTCCTTTATGAAGGCCACGCCTGCAAGTATGGCCCTGACCTATATCCGACTGCATCTGCTATGGGGTGGGGTACCCACCCATGTATCTCCTGCTGATAACAGCTCCAAACTCAATTCCTTGACCATGGAAGTGGAGAAACTGACGAGATGTCTCCAAATGCTTATCACACCGCAGACAGAGATGGCACCAGGTTTCCAGTTAGTAATACCCCGCCCTGGCTCCCAGTGTGGCGCCTCGGCCAGCTCAAACTCCAGAAAGTATGTTTTGCTATAATTGTGGGAAAGATGGGCACATGAAAAGGGAATGCCAGTCCCAAAAGACACTGACAAAGTTGCATATAGGCTACAAGGAGAGCTTGGAGAAGAAATCAGTGGTTAGAGGTGCACTACATGATCCCAGTGAGGGCACCAAAAATGCTAATTCACGTCCTTTTGTGGCAAAGTCAGTTGCCCAGGCCCCCACTACCGCCTCTCCAGACTGGTCCAGAATAGTGGGTCCCTCCATGGAGACCACTGTAAAAGGTGAATGGAGTGTCTACAAGAGCTGTATTAGACAGTGGCTCCCAAGTGACGATTATGTTCCAGGATTGGTATCAGAAGCATTTGTCAGATGATCTTACAACCATTAGAAGGACTGCATGTATGGGGGTTAGAGAGAAGGCCTACCCCTATTCCGGTATATCCGAATTTGGTTGTCTTTCCCCACCTCCGTGGCTGGAGTGGCTGAACAAGTAGAGACCCTAGCCTTAGTGTGTCCCCCCACTGGACTGTATAGATGGTGTCCCTTTGTTGATTGGAACAAATGCTCATATGTTCGGAAGGCTGGCACAGTTGTGTTATGAAAACAGGGTGAAAGACTAGTAGAGCTTTAAGAGTTCCGGCTTTAATTAAGAAGGCCTATGAGGCACAGAGAGATGCTGAAAAACAGAACCAGAGGAACCGGTCGGAATTGTATGGAAGAAGGATCCTGAGTCTCTGATCCTGGCACCAAATGCCCAGTGTACCTTACAGGAGAGGTCCGATCAGAAAGGATGTTAAGAATAAAATATTAATGTTGGATGCACCAGGCGATGGAAAATTGCCAGAGGGACTGCTGGTCCAGGCCTAGTATTTTGCCTGCTAGAGCCCATGCTTATGCCAGAAGGGTAATGGTCCAAGTTCATAATGTGTCTGAAAGAGACATTCGAGTAAACAGAGGTTGCATCCTGGCTAATGTGCATTGTGCAGACACTGCAGTGCTACCCAGCAGCAAGAGTTCAAGGAAGAATGACAGAGTAACGCCTGACTTGTTTGATTTGCTGACTCGCTGCCAGCTGAATGGAAAGTGAGGATCAGTGAGAAGCTTGCCCAGAGAGACCAGGTGTTTTCTTTAAAGGAATGGGATGTAGGATGCGTGCAAGGAGCTGAGCACAATATCCGCTGCATAACGAAAGACCATTTCGTGAGAGGTCTCGACGCCTGGCACCTGCTGACATAGATGATGTGAGACGGCATCTGCAAGAGATGTTAGCTGCTGGTGTAATACAAGAATCCAGAAGCCCTTATGCTTCCCCCATTGTGGTAGTGAGGAAAAAGAATGGAACAGTAAGGATGTGTGTGGATTATCGCACCTTAAACCGGCGGACTATCCCTGATCAGTACACAATGCCCCGCATTCAGGATGCTTTGGACTGCCTAAGCGGGAGCAAGTGGTTCTCTGTGCTGGATCTCCGCAGTGGGTACTACCAGATCCCGATGGCCCCAGAGGACCGTGAGAAGACGGCCTTTATCTGTCCGCTTTGCTTCTATGAATTCATGAGGATGCCTCAAGGGATTTCAGGTGCCCCAGCCACTTTTCAACGATTGATGGAGCTTGCAGTGGGGGACATGAACTTACTAGAGTGCCTGGTATACCTAGATGATGTTATTGTGTTTGGCAGCTCACTGGAGGAACATGAGAGCAGATTATTTAAGGTATTGGACCGACTGGAGGACTTTGGCCTTAAACTGTCCATTGATAAGTGTCAATTCTTTCAAACATCAGTAAAGTATGTGGGACACATAGTATCCACCGAGGGAATAGAGACCGACCCAAGTAAAGTTGAGGCCTTGACCACCTGGCCACAGCCCAAAAATCTAAAAGAACTGCAAAGATTCCTGGGATTCTGTGGTTATTATCAGCGCTTCATCAAGGACTATTCAAGAGTGATCCGCCCTTTACTTAACCTTACTCAAGGGTATCCCCCAACCCACAAAAAATACCAAAAGTCAGCGTCCCTCAAGACTGAAAGAGTGTATTTTCATCCGAGTGAAGTATTTGGGGCCCGCTGGACTCCTGATTGTGAGACTGCTTTTCATGAGATCATATATCAACTACCCATGCTCCAGTGCTGGCCTATGCTGATCCAAGAAAACCTTACGTCCCTGCACACTGATGCTAGCTTGCAAGGGTTGGGGCTGTGTTGTACCAAGAGCACGAGAATGGCCTGAGACCAGTGGCCTTTGCCAGTAGAAGCCTGACCCCATCCGAAAAGAACTATCCTGTACATAAGTTAGAGTTCCTAGCTTTGAAGTGGGCTATTGTTGACCAATTCCATGAGTACTTGTATGGGGCTAAAATACTAGTAAAACTGACAATAATCCTTTGACCTATGTGCAGACCTCAGCTAAGTTGGATGCCACTGGCCATAGGTGCTTTCTGCATTATCTACATATGACTATGCTCTCGAATACCGAGCAGGTCTGAACCACATAGATGCTGATGCTCTCTCCCGGAGGCCTGTTCCCCAGAATGATTGGGTCCGATTGGCAGAACCTGACATTCGGGCACTCTGCCGGAAGTTTGACAGGGAGGAACAAATGTCCACGGACGCAGTGGACTGCATGGTGGATTGCTTGGGAGCCTCTGAGAATTGCATACCTGCTGCTTATTGCCACTTTTCTGCAATAGACATTGGTGCACTGCCTCAGCTGGACAATGACAGTATTCGCGGCTCAACTCGCGATCCCATGATCAAAGCAGCTTTAGAAGCCTTCTATGCAGGAAAAGATGTGTCCAAATTACGCCCCACTGATTTGAGAACTGCACTGTTATACAAAGAAGGTCCTAAGTTGAAACTGATCAATAAACTGTTATACAGAGAAACAGTAGACAGAGGGGACAAGTAGACAAACAACAACTAGTGCTGCCCACTGCTTTTCGAGACTCAGTACTGAGGTCCTTGCACAACCACATGGGGCACCTTGGTATAGACAGAACACTTGACTTGGTGAGATCCAGATTCTATTGGCCTAAGATGGGGGCTGATGTGGAGCAACACATTCGAACTTGTAGTCGCTAAGCTACAGAGGAAAGCTTTACTCCAGAGGGCTGCCCCCTTGTTAACATCACCACCAGTGCACCCATGGAGCTGGTCTGTATTGATTTTCTGAGTTTGGAGTCCGATCAAAGAAATATCAGTAATGTGCTGGTGGTCACTGACCATTTCACGAGATATGCCCAAGCTTTCCCACCAAAGACCAGAAAGCATCCACTGTGGCCAAAGTACTTGTAGAAAACTTTTTTGTTCACTATGGGATCCACAAAGAATCCATTCTGATCAGGGGAGACTTTGAGAGTCAGTCTGATCAAAGAGATGCTTTCTCTGTGAGTCAGGAAAGTCCAGAACCACCCTTACCACCCCCAGGGATCCACAGCCTGAACGTTTCAACCGCACTTTGCTAGATATGCTAGGCACCCTGCACCCAAAGGACAAGCCTAGATGGAGCCAACAAATTAGCACCCTGGTACATGCTTATAACTGCACCAAAAGTGATGCCACTGGATTCTCCCCTACCGCCTGATGTTTGGAAGAGAAGCTCGACTACCAGTAGATGTGTGTTTTGGGGTCTCTCCTGATGGGTTCAAGCTGACAACTATTTACAGTATGTGCAAAAGTTAAAGGCCCAGCTAACTCATGCGTACTCAACTGGCTCAAACCATGGCTGCCAAAAGAAATCTGGCCAACAAAGAAAGGTATGATAAAAGGTGAAAGCACAGGAACTCCAGGAGGGAGATCGGTATTGCTAAGAAATCTGGGACTGCATGGCAAGCACAAGATTGCTGACAGATGGCACCATCTCCCTCACATTGTAGTGGGCAAACTAGATGATCTGCCAGTGTACAAAGTAAGGCCTGAGAATAATTCAAAAGATGTAAAAACAATGCATAGAAATCATTTACTGCCCATTGGACAAATCTTAATTGAGTCTGAGCCCCTAGAAGATGCCCCCTCTGGACCAGTGACCAGAGCTGCTGCTAAGAAAAGATCAAGAAAGTCTGCACCTACAGAAGCAAAGTTACATTGTTCCCTCCACAAGTCCCAGTTGAGCATGACTGTCAGTCCATATCGGAAGAAAGTGAGAGTGACTTTGAATACTATCCTTCTTACGAACTGAATCAATTGTTTGGGGCAATCCCTAGTCAATACTGGAGACAAAGCTGGGCCTTCTGGACTGTCTAAGCCCCAGCTTCATCCCTGGAGCCATTGCTCCCAGAAAGTGAAGTGCAAAGCATCAGATCAGATGAAATGGAATCATTGTGCATGGTTGAACTGTTTGAGTTTTCAGGGAGGAAATGATAGATTGGGGCAGACTGGTGATACACCAACAAGAAGAGTATTTTGAGTGCCCTGACAGTCCACTGCCAGTGTCCAAAGCTCTCCATGCGAGCCAAATGTTGTGGACTCAGAAACTGTAACTCCTGGAGCTGAAAGTGCCCCAAGTTCTAGCCTCTTTACCCCCATGGAGACTCCCCTGACAAGTGAGGACAATGCTGAAAATGAGGCTCAGAGTGCAGAGACTGTAACAGTTCCCCCTAGAAAGACTGGTCGAGCTGTAAAGCCTGTGGTGCACCTCAGTTATGATTCCCTTGGGAGGCCTGTGGATTTGCCTCTCAATGTTGTCCATAAAGGAGTGTATGTGTCCCCGAGCTCATTGCCCAAACTGAGCATCAGTGCTAACTCCAAGTTACTTGTGTTGCTCTCTATATGGTGCCTTGCCCGTCCAGCCCCAAGGTAACTGATAGGAAGGGCCCCCTCTTCAGGTTTCATGTACAAGAGGTAATAACTTGAGTTATGGTACAATGTGTATGTAATACTGTGTAAAGAGTGACGACTGCAATGTTTCAGAAATGTGTTCTTGGTAAAATGATATATTGACTGATGATTACATGTGCGAGCCTAATGCAAATGTATATGGTTGCAGTTGAAACTTATGGTACTTGCTTGACGCTGACGCCAAGCTTTCCCAGGCAGGAAGGGGTAACCCCCTGCAAATGGGGGTTCCCAAAAGACTTCAGGAGCTTGCTTGAATGCTCCAAGCCTGAATGGTGTTTGGCGTGTTAAGCCATTTATCAGTGAGTGTTTTAGAACCTCTGGTACTGTCTCTTTAAGAGCTGTCTGCTTGCAGACATAATTAGTTTGTATGGGGACTGTGTGTTTCTTCTCTGAGTACCACTCGAGCTGCTGCCAATTCACTTCATTTTTGCAGTCACTAGGAGTGCAAAGGAACCTATGTGAAAGATGTAACTGTTTGCCAGAAATTATTTAGAGTAATAATGAAATTACAGTTTGTCTAACCTGCTTTCTTTGCAGTCAGAACTGTGTCTGCTAGTTCCCCATTCTAGTTTTGAACTGCTGAACTGGACCAATCAGTGTGGGGTAAGCTAGCTCTAAAATGGTGCCTTGGACTAATCAGAACTTGGACTCATAATCTGAGCCAGCCACAAGAGGATTGTATGGGCAGTGACTCTGGGAGATGTAGTTTAGACTTCAGTGCCTTTTGGACCAACAGCAGCAGTCTATTGTGAGTGACAGCCAATCCAGTCAAGAACTGGGAGGAACTCAAAGGAAGTGCCCGGTTTTGTCGTTGGAGTTCAGTTGAGCTTTGGCAGTGAAGGAGGAAGGAGCCCTGTGCTTTTTCAGTGTGCAGTTTTAGTCAAAAAACGTGTAAGGCCCAGAGTTCCGGTCTGCAGCTTGTTAGGACTGAATCATGTCCTGTGAAAAGAATCAAAGGATCTCTGAAGAGTAGAAACCAGGCTCACCCTGTAGAAGACTGGAGAAATTGCTGAAAATTCCACTCGGTCTGTCAGGAACTGAATCTGCTGTGTGTTCTCCCGGTATTGTGCAGTAATTGCGATCGATACAGATGCAGCCTGCCTGGTATAGTGCTTTCTTTTATATGGATGTGTGAAGAGGTTTGTGTACCTCAAGTGAGCCCTGCTGACATTGAAGGACCCTATCTTATTTGGAAGTCGTGAGTACTAATTCAGGGTCGCCCTGTTGAATTGCCACATTAAATCCAAATGGAATTACTGTACTGCTGACTGTTTAATTCTCCTTTCTCTGTGTGAAAGGGCCCTACCAGCTGCCACGGTTTGGACTAGCCACTAGGGCTTGGGTACCCAGGGACAGTAACTGATAGGGATAGGCCTGTGCACAGAGCCATAGGTAGATTATTAGAGTGATAAGCTAATTAACCTGATTTCCCTGTCCTTGTTATATCCCCTAAATAAATCAGAGCTGCTTGTTTCAGCAAAGTTATACTGCCTGAGGTATTTGTCTATGTTAAAGTACTGTACTGTGACTGTTGCACTGTATCTCATTTCACAGGAGGTCCCAGTGCGGAACTAGACCTGGGGTAAGTGTATACTGTGAAGATAATTCTGATATATTGTGGGCCACTACTGGGAAGAAAGGGGGGTTGCAGTGTCCCAGAGGGCTGTGACCAAGTTAGTTTAACTATTGCAAACCCTGACCTCTGGGTGGAGGCACCCGCCATTGGATCCAGGCCCCTCAACCTGTTAGTGGCCAATCAGGCAGGGGTAGTAGCCCCTGGGATAGCGCCATCTAGGGGTTACAGTGGGTTACAAGGCCCAAGGCAGCGTGGATTCATTGGTGTGGTGGGAGGGGGGAGGTCATGTTAAAGGAATCTGATTGATTTCTTTGACTTGGTGACCAAGGAACTAGATCAGGGTGGAGTGGTGGACATGGCCTAGGCTACCTAGAGTTCAGTAAGGCTTTTGACATCATTCTACACAGGAAGCTAGTGAGCAAGCTTGGTAGCTGACAAGTGGGTCCAAAGGTGGTATACTGGGTAAGAAATTGGTTAGGGGATAGGCAGCAGAGGGTGGTGGTAAACAGAGTTCACTTCAATGCATGGTGAGTGACCTGCCTACACTTTTACTAAGTATATTAACCCTCCTCTAATGAGTGACAGTGTTTGCTGTCTCATTTTCACAATGCTGTTTCTTGTGCTTCAGGTACTGAAGACAGTGGATCATGCTGAGAGACACTGATGCAGCTAGGAAAAGAAAACAATCGAAACCGCATTCTCTCACTTTTAGTCCCATTTTAGAGGGAATGGAGGGAAAGGGCAGTGAAGTAGCCTGAGGGCCATATCTAAGTGACAGGCAGGTTTATTTTCTTTGAGATATTAAACCTTTCAGTATGGGAGCAGAGTATATTCTACTTGTTACAATATGACTGAGTGATGTGTACAGAAAGCCAGCACTGAGTGAGTTAATGGCTTAACCTTTCTGTGGTGGTCTGTTGTCAAAGGCCTACAACTCTCCGTGATTGTAATAAAATATGTTTTTTCTCTTCTTTCGTTCTCAGGAGCTAAGGTAGCCTCACAAGTACAGTAGTCAGTTGGGCGGATCTGTTTCTCAGTGCAAAGACGGGCTCACTAGGAAGAGTTGGGCTTACAATCTGTGAGTAAGGCAGTCCCAAAAGACGACAGAGCAAGTGGTAACTGCTAAGTTCACAGGAGGCCTCAATGTAAGGTGGAACAGGAACAGGGGGTAGATTGGGTAGCAAGAGTGGGGGGACTTGGACCTGTAAAGGGTAAGTATCCTCCCCCCAAACTCAGACAGACTCGGTAGATCTCAAGGCCTACTTTTGCCAGCATGTTTGTCTGTATCTATGCTTCTGCCCCATGAGAAGGGTAATCAGCTGAGCCACAGACAGTTCTACAAGCTCCTCAGACCATATTTCTCATCTTTTTGTATAAAACTATTATTCCTAAAAACAATAAACCACCTGCTTCCTGGTTTGATCGGGACTGTTATAATAAACTGGAAATAAAATCTTTATCCAAACAAGTCTTAAATGCAATTAGTAATCAGTCAGAATGCAAATTATTACTTCCAAGTCACAGAAATCTTATAAAAAACTAATCAAGAGGAAAAATTAAGTCTAGAAGGTCTCCTTATGGTACAAACTTACTAATGCAGCCAGACTAAATGATCCTCAGATTTTCTGGTTGTTGGCAGATAAGGGCACGAGTAATTTTAAGAATGTTGTTAAATGTAACAGTCCTGTGTTAAACTGATTGCAAAATTTGTCGACAATATTTCAAAAGTGGTCTGCAAAGGTCCTGCCAATTCTGAACAGACTCAACTT
Organism: Neoceratodus forsteri; assembly: GCA_016271365.2. Classification (NCBI taxonomy): domain Eukaryota; kingdom Metazoa; phylum Chordata; order Ceratodontiformes; family Ceratodontidae; genus Neoceratodus; species Neoceratodus forsteri. The sequence continues at coordinate 133,518,704 of JADMNL010000025.1, forward strand.
GCATTACAGTAATTTTGTGGATTGGGTACCCAATAGCAATATTACCTCATATTGGTGAAAAATAGGGTTGCTTAATTTTTACTGCTACAATCAAAGGGTAAGGCCCCTAGGAGTGATGGAATACATGCTGAGTTTTATATTTCCTACCTTGAAAACTGGGTTCCTATCCTGACAAAGCTAATACAGTTATTACTTCAGGCTCTATGCCAACTTCTTGGAATGTTAACACTGTGGTTCCTTTACATAACACAAGTCGGCTGCAGCCAACGACAGCTGTTTTTACATTTCTTGTAAATTATACATGTGAGCTGAAATGTTTCTTCCTGCAGGGGGAAGAGTAAGGCACCAACAACATTAGTACTGTAACTTCAATGTAACAATGGTACTAAGAGGTGTCAAGCTGCCCTAAGCAGAAGCAGGATCCCACTTCAGATGAAATGTGGCATCTCAGATAGGCTATCCTATTTATATAACTTGCCTATAAGCTGGGCGCAGATACATTTTAAGTCTTGTTAGTGTCGTAGCGAGTGGAAAAGGGTGAAGTAATGTACATGCTGATCAGAAAGAACAACGCACAGAATGCATAAATGATACAAGAAGGCAGATACTTTCTAATTTGTATGGGTTCTGTAAACACACACACACAGACACGTATACTTTAAAGCCTCAAATGCAGGGTACCATAGTGAGGTGACACTCTGTAGCATTCTGCACCAGCTGGAAATGAAGACTGGCCAACTATGCTACACTACTTGTAACAACATAGGGCTGCACCATTATTTCCAGCTTCAATAAAGGGGTAAAATCTGTCAATGGTAAAAAAAATATATATATATATAAACTACAGCCAACACCTGGAACTCGAGAGTCAGCATTTTAAGCTGAACCCCATTAGGATGGGCAGCAACTGTTGTTTTAGCTTCCTGGGAGGCCTTAATCTTCTAGTCTTGTTATAGTCATAGTGAGTAGAAAGAGGTGATTTAATTTAAATGCTGATCAGAAAAACACACAAATATATAGGATGCAAAAATAATAATAGAAGGCAGATGAGGAGACAAACTGCTGCATCCTACACCTGCTGGAGGTGTCAGTCCTGGACAATTATGCACACTACTTGTACAACATTAGGGTGCACCATTATTTACAGCTTCATGAAAAGATACATATGGCAATGGTAATAACAGTCCCTAACTACAGCCAACAACTGGAATTCCAAGATCAGCATGGTAAGCAGACCCCCATAAAGATGGACATCCACTGTTGCTTTAGTTTCACAGGAGGCCATAATCTCTTTATCTTGTTGTTGTAGTGCATGTATAGAATGTGTCGAAGTAATCTAAATGTTGATCAGAAAGAATAAGAACAAATACGTATAATTAATAAATGAAAATGATAACAGAAGGTAGATACTTTCCAATGTGTGAGGTTTCTACAAATACACATCCTGCATCATGAAAAGTCTCAAAACAATCATAAGGCATAGTAGGTGGGTGTTATTGTCATAGTGGATGGAAAATGGTGAAGTAATTTAAATGTTGTTAAAAATGAAGAACAAATACTGTATGATGTATGATGTATAAATGATAATAGCAGCAGCAGGTATTTTCCAATGTGTGTGGTTTCAGCCTTAAACCCTGCACAAAGCCTCATGGATATGCAAATGGTTGTGTGTCCACAAGGGGTAAACTGACTACAAAATGTTTTAATTGGCACTACATTCTGCTTGATGTGTCACTACTTCGACCTCACCACAGCTGATGAATGCACAATAAACGAACAATAACTAGCTAAAAAAGGGACTATGGGGGGGGGTTCAATAGATGCCAGGGACATGACAACCAATTCACTGGATTCTGGGGCCACTGGATCACCAGAAATGTTGTGGAAGGGTATATGTACATACTGGCATGGTCATCAAGGTGGGGGTGAGTGGAATGACTTTGGCAGTAGTGCCATGTGCCAGGGCCATATGCCATGAACTGACCCCTGCAGCTGTCACAGTCCAGTATGTTAATGTTCACACAGTATATAAGCAATCCCTAACATCTGAACAGGACATCTGCTTTAGTGTATACTGCACTTCTGCTGAAAGCACAGGGAACCAAGGTCATCCCACAAACAGTACCACAGATCAATATCCTGATTGGTAAGAAACAGTATATATACATATTAGCATGGCCAACAAGTAGCCATCAAGGTATAATGTAAGGGGCATGGGGGAGGCAAACTCTGGCAATAGCATTATGCACATAGTGCCATGCCATGGGCCGACACCTATGCTGCTGCAATCCAGCATGCTAATGGTCAGACAGCCTCTTTGCAACCATTAATATCTGGACAAGCAATCTACATAGCAAGCTGCTCCACTATCACAGGAGAGAATACCTCTCCTGCAGAGAGCAAAACCCATTTATATACTGCTGTTTTAGTATGCAGCTGTAAATAGTGGTCTGCGGCAATTCTACCGAATTTTGTCATAAGTGGATCGGCAGAATAATGTGGAGCAGGTTTTCTGTTACTTTTCTATGGAATTAAATTCCACAAAAAAATTGTGGATCTTGATACATTCCACAGAAATGGTCACAGAATGATTTTACATGGGAACATTTTGTTCCACAGAACATAATTCCACAGATCAAAACAAGCAGAATTCCACAGAATGACCAGCAAAACTGCACTGGAAATTCTGCTGGCAGAATGGTCATTCCACACTAATTCCACTGGTGGAATTCTGCATTCCACACAGTCCTAGCTGTAGAGGGACTTCTGTGTTCCCCAATATAGTGCCATCCACCACTGCGATAGCATATGGGTCTCCTTTTATCTCAACCTGAAGGGGGAGGAATGAACCTGCCTCATGACCTCATTTATTCACGTCATGGTGAGCCAAAAATAGATAATGCACAGCATCATGAAAAGCATATGCATGGTGATTTGCATTACTTCCCATGAAGCTTTGCAACAATGGGTTATGTGGAATTTGGTATACAATATAAGTCCTTATATACACTCCCTATACTGTAGGTGTATCCCTGAGCAAGCATGGTTAGGCAGAATCACACACAAAAGTAGTCCACAATTAACTGGATAATTTTCCTGCTTCATTCCTATAGAGCTACTCTGGAGTACCCACAAGAAGACTGCTCACTACTTCAAGTAGCTTTAAAAAGGGATCCAGGTAGCCAGCCCAGTGGCATGGAGGGCTGAGGCATTGATGCCCTACCGCCTGCCATGCCAGTGACCTGTGCTCACAGTGTGAGTGGGTTGCTGGGAACCAGCCGAGAAGGGAAAGGATCAAGTGTCTGGAGGATTGCTGTCCTCTCCTGGGGAGGGAGGGGACCAGTGGTCAGTGTTAGCCTGGCTCCTAGCAGAAAGCTGGGCTTGGCACACCGATGCTGCCAACATGAGGGGCAGAGGCGGAGCAGACGCCCAGTGTGCCGTGCATGGGAACATGCATAACACTGCCTTTGGAATCACTGCATGCCTTACCTTCACACTGAGGAAGAAAACCAGGGGAAAACATTGCCAACCGGTAGGATGACAACGGTCCTTCACAGGCTCTGCACCTGGCCAGCTGGGCACCTCTGAGCTGTACGAGGTAAGTCCCAGTAGATGCCGGGGTGATGGGGCTGGGGGGACTGGTGGATGGGGGCCAGCTGACAAGGGGGAGCATAAAGAGATAAAAAAGGGCTCCAGGTCAGACCCTGTAAATTATTGTCCGATGTGTTTGATCATTGTTTCTGAGTAAAGCGAATTTCAATGGTCCTTGGAAAACAGGAGTTGCTGGACAGTTTGATACATAGAAATTTTTGCTGAAAAGGGCACTTGGTCCACCCAGTCTGCCAGGGACTAGATATCTTTTATTGGATCAACGTATGTCTTGTACAAAGATGGTATAGTACATAAGATTTTGGGGCCCCACAGGCCGCTTCTTCAGGTGAATAGCGAAATAAGCAAAAGAAGCTGTAATTACATACACTGTGATGTATTTTTTTCAAAACAATTCATGACAGGATAGTAAGAAGTTTTAAAATGAAGGGTGAGGACTTAAAAAGAAGGGGGGGTGGGCAATGAATAGGAACAAGTCTATAGCTGTGAGTGGATGATTAGCAAAAAGTGTTAAGATATTCATTGGAGAGGCTGAATGGATGCCTTGAAGTGTTGATTAGAAAGGTATCCTGACATGAACAAAGGATAGTAATAACCTGAAATGCACAAAGCTGCGAGGATGTCACTAAAAGAATACCACATATTTGTATAAAGTAACATACAGTATTAGAGTTTTCCAAAGTGTGTCCTAAATCCAGTGTCCCGATTGAGCCTGTTACAGTTCGAGTTAAATTGTTTGATCATTTGTATTTCCCATGTCCTTCGTTCCTGTTTGTATTTGAAGTTGCCTCTTAGTATTAGGACAAACAGATCTCAGAAGGAATGGTCTGGTTGGGAAAAACACTATCCTACTGGTGTTCTAATAATCTGGTTTATGATTGTGTGTCAGTGGGGGTTAATCCTGGTTTGCAGTGGTTGCTTTGTTTCCCCTATATATCATCCATTTGTGCACTTTTTGGATTGAATTGGGTAAACCACACTGCTTGACTGATGTGTGTCAGATCCATTTATTTTCATTGTGCTGCTCTGGCCTGTTTCAGTGGTGGTCTGTGTGCATGTGTGGGTGCAGATCTTACATCTGGTATTGCTTCATAGAGTTGTTCCTCTGATTTCATGATTATTTTGACCTGCTGGGAGTTTGCTACAAATTATTATGTTAGGAAGGTTAGCGGGCTGCTTGTAGGCAAGGACAGGTGGCTCTAAAAAATGTCTCTAAGTCTTTCATCTTCCCTCAGCATGGATTGTAGTTCTTTAATTATTTGCTGAAGGGGTGTTAGCATGGGGCTGTATGTGACAACTAGAGGGTGTGAGATCAGTTTGATTTTTTCCCCTGTATTTCAGTAGATTTTCTCATGGTATGTGCATAACACATTCCATTTCTCTGTCAGTTTGTCTTGGGGGTGTAGCCCTGCTGGATGCTGGATGAAGGAATTATGAAGAGAGGTGAACTGCCTGTTTTCTTGTTATTTCATCTGAGCAGATCCGATGGTACTGAATTGCCTGACAGTAGATCACATATATTTTTGTGTGTGTGTGCCTTGGATAGAAGCTGGAATTATGCAGGTATTGGTGGCTGTCAGTGGGTTTTCTGTAAACAACAGTTTGCATATGTGCATCATTAGTGATTCTGACTGTTGTATCCAGGAAATTTATGCTGGTGGTGGACTATTTAATGGTGAGCTTTACAGAGCAGTGAAAACTGTTGAATTTATGATTAAACTTTCTAAGGGAGTTTTCACTATCTGTCCAAATGAGGACTATGTCATCTATATTTCAGAGGCAGACTAATGGTTTACAGGGGTGGTGTTTAAGAAATCTTCTTCTAGACTCATATACATAAGATTGGCATGCTGTTGTTTCATTTCTGTGCCTCCATTATATGCAAAACAATGCCTGCCATTAACTTCCTTTAACACTTTCTGCTAATCGTGCCTTCACAGCTGTAGACCTTTTCCTGTTCATTGCCCACCCACTCTTCATTTTCAGTCCTTCTCACCCTTCATTTTAAGTCTTCTCATTATCCTGTCATAAATTATTTTGAAAAAAAAAATACATCAAAGTGTATATAACTATAGCTTCTTTTGCTTAGTTTGCTATTCACCTGAAGAAGGGACTTGTGAGGCCCCGAAAGCTTGTGCACTATTTCATCTTTGTACAAGACATACATTGATCCAATGCAAGGTGTCAAACTATCCAGCAGATCAATGTTTCTTCCCAGATATTCTATAAGCATGTCCTGGATAAAATCAATGAATGGATTTCTAGACACAATATTCTGGGTAAGGAACAAGCATGTTTTAGGCCAAATTATAGTACAATTGATAAATGTTTTGTTCTTGTATATCTTTATGACAAATATATTAAGAGTTTAGAGATCTAGTTGATTTGCTGCGTTTATTCTTTCAACTCAGCATTTGATGTTATGTGGGAAAGTCTGTGGGCAAACAGAATTTTTTTTTAATTAGAATCGTTGGGTATGAATAATTATCTTTTACATTTAAGATGTGCTTACCATGAGGGTACTTGGGTTAAGATAAGAATTGGTGGAAACAGAGAATTAAGACAACCCCTGAACTTCTCCTTATGACTGAGGCAGGGTTGTATTTTGGCTCCTGCTCTCTTTAGTCTATTTCTAAATGATCTGATTGTATATGTTTCTGAACTGTGTCTATAACCCATATAGTCTCTGATACTAGAATACCCTTATTGTCATATACTGATGATCTCATACTAATTTTCAGTGTCCCAAATTGGTTTGTGACAAATGACACATATATTACATAGCCTGATCAGCAGCCAGGGACTGCAGATTAAGAAGTCAAAGGCAATTTATTTTGGACCTAAAAATCCCACATTCAGTTGGTTTCTTGGAAGAAATAAATTAGACTTGGTTGGTAACTTTATTTATCTAGGATAACATTTCTCAAACAATGGATTATGGACTTTGCATATTAACACGAAGAGTAAGCTCTCAATGGCATTCTTAAATTTGATGCATAATTTGGTGGTTACAATCCAGCTTCTGCTCTTAGAGTTTTCAACATAAAAACACATTTGCAAATGCTTCATGCTCCAAAAATATAGAGACTAGCTAATATACAAAGTCTTGAAAGACTGCAGAATAGATTTTTATGTACTCTTTTAGCAGTACCCATTCTGTGACTCCTTCTTGCCTTCTGTTACTTGATATTGGTACTTTTACAATCATGACATAAATCACTGTACAAATGATTGTTTATTGGCTCACACATCCTAGAATGGTACCCACAAGACTATTGTATATTTGTTTGACAGAGGCTATGGAATTTCATCTGTATGAAAATCTGGTACCTAATTAGTCAACATATATATGGGGCACCTTGTTCTCAATAGGGTGTGGATATGTCTGGAGAAATGTCTCTTATTATGATAGATTTCAGGGAAGTAAGCTGATAAAAATTGGATTTATGATATTTCCAGACACAATTATTTTTATCTTCAATGTATCAAATCAGTTACTTTTTTACCCTTTAGTTAAAAAAAATCACGGTTTAGAGCAGTATTTGGATTTCTTGAAATCTCCAGCTGTTTGTATTGCCTTTGTTAAGTTCTGTTTTACTACTGCTACTGAGGATATGGTAGCATGATATCAGAGCTCCTTCATGCCCTGTCATGTATACTGTACATAAGTCATAGAAAAGATATAGAGGAATTACATCATCATTTACTGAGCTGCCATCTTTACAATTCATTGAGAATTATTTTTCTTGGAGATATTTTCTCTCAAAGATACATTTAGATCTAGTCTCTATGGTCTGTTTAATTAATGGCCACAATGCAATAATTTCAAGGGCCATTGTAATATTTACCTACAAAGCCCTAATGAAGAGAGCAGCTTTGGTTACTTGATCAGTGGACCAATTAATGCATTATATATCACTACTACGTATTACAAATTTTATATCACGTTTTCCTCTAATATAATGTACTGTTCTTACAACAATTTTGTAATTTTATCAGATTAAGAGTATGTTTCTCATGTGTTTTAATTTTTGTGCTGTAATTTGGTATTGTCTTTTATGTGCAAAAATATAATAAAATTTGAACTGAACTGGCAGTTCCACAAAAAGAGTAGCTAGCTGGCCATTAACTTTTTTTTTGAGGGGGGGGCAGAATAAAGCCATTCACTGGGCTTTTAGTTTTTAAGGATAATGTTTGCCTGACAAATGCAATAGCCAGTTAGACTTTTGTTTTTATAGGGGAGAAAACAGTCCCAACAGTTACGTTCTCAGATGTTTTTTTTATTTTTTATGGGTAAAGCCAGTCCTAGTTGTAAAGTAGGCAATTGAGAATGTATTTAAAGGGAAGGTCCCCTCATCCTTTTATTCTATTTACCCGTGTAGTTTGTAGGCATGCACAGTGATTTCCTCTGTTGCACTCTCCTAATTTCATCAGGATTTAAATGTGAATGAAGGTACTCAAGTCTGCTGTGAAAACCTGCCTGACTCCATTACAAAGGTCATGACCTGACTCATGTAAGGCATCCTGGAACTTTATGATGTTTTGGTGCTAAAGCCTGCAGTAATTATACTGTATTAGACAGTGCTGTTGCTGTCCTTTGCAGTCCCCATGTTCTTTGCTTAATGCTGCCCATGAATCCTTTTAAGGCATACTAAGTGCCCTGTTGTTATCTGTCATTCAAAATGTACCAGAGTTAGAGAAAAAATGCTTTTACAGAACACCTGGACTTCACAAGACATGTAACAGAACTGAATGAGAGTGTAACTTCTGCTGGTTTGTGCATGTGCGCATCATTAACTCCCATAATGCCGTGTATGAGTGGGATCATGACCTTTGGAATGGAAATAAACAGGTTTTCACACCAGGGAAAAAAAGACTGAGGCAACCTCTTTTATATATAAATTAGGATGAAATTAGGGGGATACAAGAGAGGGAATCATTGTTCGTGCCTACAAACTACACAGGTATACACAAAATAGGTTGAGGGGACTTTCCCTTTCTGGACAATGCCAGCCCAACAAGCACAGTAGCCACTTGGGCTTTCTGGTTGATGGTTTACTGTACAATCTGTACTGTGCAAACACTTAAGAAAATAAACATTCCTGAAGGCACAACAGAAATGTGGAGAGTTGAAAGGGTTAGGCTGCAGCATATGAGGTGACTGCCACTGTGCTCAGTCACCCTGAACAAGAGGAGGAGGAAAGGGTCTCCAAAATGTTACCCTCTTAGCAGGCTAGGTCTAGCAGCAGATAATCAAAAACAAAATGCAGTGAGTCATTGCAGCTCCCCAGATGATGCAGAAGTCAAAATGGCCAAGAACATGGGTGAGCTATATAAGCTATAAATCATTCACCCGTGCCACAGCTACAATGGAACAGCTGGTCTCACTACTGGCAGTATAGAAAAGGTGAGTGTCACTTTATCACAGTGCCAGAGCAGCAGATTAATGTACAGTGGACTTCAGCAGACAGGATGAAGAGGCAGAGGACAAAAAAAATAAGTGTGTTAAAGAAGAAGTGGTGACAGAGCCATTCCCATTCAGCTGGTGGGAATATGGAAACTGATAGACTTCTTTCCTCCCATAAAAGGGGACAGGAAATAATTTTCTTTCCATATTCTGTTTTTCCTTCCCATGGCCAGGACAGGCTGGGCTCTAATTCAGCTGTGCCCCACCAATACCCCACCATCCAGCACCTCCCCAGGTCTTACCTGAGACCGGAGTACCCTCTTGGATTCCCTCCCTGTGGCGGGGTCAGGAGAGGAGGGCCATCACCCCCCCAAGCACAATCCAGTTCCAATCCAGAGTCTCGGTGATGTGGTGGGTGAGAGTGGGCAGGCAGGCTTCATGAACGCCTGCCCTGCCACTTTTTCCACCATTTCTAGCCCATTCTCCATGCTGGGGCATGCGCATCAATGTGCACGTGTGGAAGCACACACATGCTGCGGAGTCCCTCAGCACCTCCCTGCTACTGCTGTCCTTGACCTGCACTGCCAGAAGGCCTCCACCTAGTAGCAGTCATTCGGTGGAGCATGCAGTTTCCCTCCTTGGGAGAGGACAGCAGTCCTGTGGGCGCTCAATCCTCTCCCTCCCCGGCCGACCCCCAGGAACCCATGCTCATTCCTGAACATGGGTTGCCGGCATGGTGAGAGGTAAGGTGCTAAAGCGCCTCATCCCTCTGCACCACTGGGCCTGATTGACAGGAACTAATTTCTAATTCACAGCTGTTTGTAATGTCCTATTTCCAGAAATGATATTCAGACATTCAAATGATCCCTAATTGATGGTCTCTGACTCTTATGGACAACTTTCTGTGCAGTTCTCTTCATGGCACCAGGAATTTGGAATTGTCACCATGTCACCATTTGTGTACTGAACTCTATGCATTAGCTGTTGCCACATCCACACAATGCTCAGAGATCAGTACATAAGCCAAGATAAAGTCAAAACTCCAAATTCCTGATTCCATGCCAAGAACTGTATACAATGTTCACCAGTACAAGAAAACGATCCTTATAAAACAGGTTGGAAATATCCTGCTTTCTGACTGGCTAAACAAGTTCTGAGACCCATATGTTAATTTCCCAGAAATGTACAGGCAGTGGTATTTGAAATTTAGGCAAATCACATACAAAATTCATGACCAACTTCATTAATCCCTGACTGCCATCATAAACATGGCTGCCACCCTTACTCATTGAAAACATTCAACAAGGCCCTAAAAAAGTAAAACTCCCTAAAATGTTTTTAAAATAAATAATTTACCATTATTTCCTCTCGTGATTCCTGTCTGACACACATACATGCATTAAAATGAAGTACTGTTCACAGTTTTAACTTTCGTTCTCTCTTTGGTGACCAAGAACCCCCCCCCCCCCATCTTTACAAGCTTGCTGGGTAGTCTCTGCTCCATACCAAGCCATAGATAAAATTGAGACCTTAGCACTATTTAAGGCCTTCTGTTATGTGTGATGAGATGAACATTCTGCCAAAAGAATTCTGAAGATTTTTGAATTCTTGTATTACGTAATTAAAAAAAAATTCAATCTATTGAATGTGTAGAAAGTCAAATGATTGACAGGTGGGCAGGGACTACTTTTTTCTAATTACCTTTAACAAGACAGTAACTTTTAACAAAAGAAAAATCAACTTTTTTAATAAAGTTTGCATTTTTTGTTTTTAAATTGTTTCTAAGTTTACCCATATTTCAAGCACCATAAGAGAGTACAGATTGTTGGTTATCTGGAGTTAATGCACTTCCAGGTGCTGAAGGTACTTGGTGCAAGCGCCTCGTGCCTCACTGCACACCTAGGAATGCATTAATCTCAGATAGCTAATGCTCTGTCAAGTATTATTGCCTACAAAATACAGTTTGCACATCAACTTTTATACCGGTATGGTTAAAGCAGCAGTGCATGTTATGGTGAAAATTGTGACCCATACTTTTTTATTCTAGTTTACAGCACCCTTGCTCTTCTATATTGTGAGTTGTCCTTTTTACCTGGTTATGATTTTGTTATGGATTTGTATTAACAAAAAAAAATATTTTCATGTAGCTATCCTCAGGTTTTCATATTTATTCTCCACTGTTGTTTGAGCGTGGATTGTCCCATAAGGTTAGTTGCTGTAAATTAGAAATAATTGGAGGTCCTCTTAAAGCTGAATGTATGTATGTATATACTGTAGGGGAATAATACCACTGTGGAAATAACCAGTGGCACCAGTTCTAAGCATAATTTGGTGACGTTTCTTTCTGTGTAGCCATTTTGAGTGAGATACAGACATACTTGATCTTTGACTTTATATTGTTGACTGCCATGTTGCCTTGTCTGTTAATTTAGGACCAGTATGTCCCAACTGCTGAAACAACTGACAGAGTCTCCTGTATGTTCCACTGCTGTAAAGGCACTATTGTCATAATTAGGAAATGAAGTGGCTTCATTAGTTTCGTTGTATGCCTCCTTCTCCCTCTGTTTGTCAAGGCCCACTCTAATTATAAGATTTTTTTTAAACAGTTTATTACCCAGGATATTCCATATTAGATGTAATGTCTACACGGAAACATAGACGGTGTCAGCAGAGAAGGACCACTTGGCCCAGCTAGTCTGCCCTAAAATCCCTACCTACAGTGCCACTGGAGACCCTATATGGACTTGGCTTACACCCCCCCACCTTGCTTCTATGATTCCCTTGTGTCTATCCCATGCATTCTTAAATCCTGTGACCATTCTAGCCCCCACCATTTCTGCTGGAAGTCTGTTCCAAGTGTCCACCACCCTCTCTATGAAGAAATACTTCCTCATGTTTCCTTTGAGCCTCCCCCCCTCCAGCTTCATATTGTGACCCCTTGTCCTGGAGCATCATTTTCTTTGGGAAATGCTCCCCTCCTGTTTCCTTGTTTATTCCTGTAAGGTATTTGAATGTCTCTACCATATCCCCTGTCCCCTCCTGTCTTCTAGGAAGTACATATTTTAATCCTTAAGCCCGTCTTCATAGGGTTCATGATGCAGGCCCTGTACCATTTTGGTTGCCCTCCTTAGCACCACCTCTACCCTATCTACTGTATGTCCTTTCAAAGATGGGCCTCCAGAACTGTACACAGTACTCATGGTGGGGTCTCACCTGCAATCTATACAGGGGTATGTGACAGGGAGCTCCTGACACTCTTGAGGACCGACCTTTTCTTAAATCTGTTGCAATAGTTCTTCTGTTTCTTAGCCTCATCTATTCTTTACCATTTCTAGTCCATAAGGTTGGCCACCTATGGGCACCCCTTTCCCTTTCCTGACTACGCTATAGTATCCTCTTTAAATTGTCCTTTTCCCTCTCAGGTCCTCGTACAGGGAGGTTATTGTGTCGATCTCTGAGCTTATGTAAAACAGGCTATGTTTATCACTATTGGATTTAGTATGTAATGGCACTATGTCATAAAATATTTTAATGTATGTACTTTTTGTGTATAAAACCTGTAAATTTCTGTAAACTGAACAAGTCTGAAATTTCATGGTGAATTGCATATATCCCATGATGCTTTGCATTATGGAAGTATGTATGATGTTGTATTTCTTTGAAACTTGATTTGTTGCCAATGCCAGTGAGTAAGCAGGTGCTGGCTAAATGCAGAGAAAGGACATACATAGTCTGTTGCTGCAAACTTATGTACTGAAGAAGGGATAAGCCATTGCTTAAGGTTATCTCCTGCATGTTGAATAAACATCACACAGAGATTGTGTGTTGAACTTGAAGTTCGGTCTCTGGTCCATTTGTTATCCCACAACCCCTCCACCGGGTATTATTACTTCCTTCTTTCTGCTGGTGATACCCCTCCCTGTGCATCTGAGCATTCTGCTAGCCCTTCCCACTGCCTTGTTACATTGTTTAGTTACCTTCAGGTCATCAGATATTATATCCCCCAGGTCTCTTTCCTGTTACGTGACTAATACTCCCCCCCTCCACGAGTTGGTACATTGCCCCAGGGTTTTTATGCCCTAATTGTAAGATTTTGCACTTTTTTGCATCGAATCTTAGCTGCCAAACTTGTTACTATTCTTGTGACTTCTTTAGATCCTCCCTCATTCTTTCAGCCCCCACTGGCATGTCTACTCTGTTGCAGATTTTTGTGTAATCCATGAATAAGCATACCTTCCCCTCTAGTCCTTCTGCAATGTTGCTAATAAAGACACTGAAGAAGACCAGGCCTAAAACTGACCCTTGCGGCACCCTGCTAGTCACCTTGCCTTCCTCAGAATGTACACCATTTACCACCACTCTCCACCCATGTTACTATTTTAGGATCTATTCCTAGGCTACTCAGTTTGTTTACCAGCCTTCTATGTGGAACAGTGTTGAAGTCCTTGCTGAAATCCAGATAGGCCATGTCCACCACCCCTCCCTGGTTCACTTCCTTTGTTACCCAGTCAAAGAACTTGATCAGGTTTGTCTGGCAGGACCTCCCTGATGTGAATCCATGTTGCCTCAGATCCTGTAGCCCGCTGGTAACAAGGTATTCTTCAATCCTTTCCTTCAGTAGTGATTCCATTACTTTGCCCACTACCGAAGTCAAGTTGACTGGCCTGTAATTTCCCACCTCCTCCCAATTTTTACTTTTGTGGAGTGGGACTACATCTGCCCTTTTTCAGTCCCCTCGGTACCACCCCTGTTTCTAGTGACAGGTTGAACAGAGCTGTCAGAGGTGATTTAAACTAATATTAAAATGTTCTGACTTCTGACTTGTTTTTATTCATTCTGCTTGCTGTGGTGAGAGGTAGGAGGGTGAGTTTGCTGTTGGTTTGGGAGTAGCTTAAATCTTTCTTTAACTCTGACTGACTTTTTGTGAGTTTGCTGTTGGTTTGGTGATAGCGTTAATCTTTCTTTAACTCTGTAACTGATTTTTTGTGTTTGCTGTTGGTTTGGGAGTAGCTTACATCTTTCTTTAACTCTGTAACTTATTTTCTGGAGGACTGTTGTTGGCTGGAAAAGCATCCCCCCACCAGCCTTCCTTAAATACTGGAAAGCCACTGGGGTTGGGCTTGAAGGCTGCAAGGGAGGAGCTTGGGGAGCTGCAAACTGCACATATGAACTAACTCTTAAAGTTATAGTCTGGTGGTGAAAGTCCAGACACTCAAGGTTTTACTAGTTGGATTTCAAGGTTTAAATGCTTTAAAGTGGCAGGTTGAAAGCCAAACTGACAAGTTTGGGTTAAGGAAGGGTAACTGCATATTTTAAAGTCGAAATTCTAAAGTTGAAACTGACATGGTCAAGTGTAATTGTATAAACTAGAGTTACTGAGCTAGAAAGCTAGGGACAATAGGGTAAAGAAGGACTTAGAGGCAAGCTAGCAGGGTCACATATGGTATTTAGCTATTGCTGTACAGACTGTGTGATAAGGAATTGAGGTTACGTTTAAGTGTGAATAATGGAGGGAAGGAAAATAGGGCATTATGGGGGATCGCATTGGGGAGGGGCATGAATAAGGGTATTGGGAGACATCAGAATAGTGGATGGAGTGGGGGGGTCACCATGGAGTGAGGGTGGCAGGCACAGAGAGGATAATGGGGTGCAATGGTTGTGCGGTGGCTATTTGGATGAATATACTATGGAAACTCGGAGGTTGTCCAATTTGTTACAGGCTGAGGGAACTGGAAGAGGAGGTACAGGGGCTCTGGAGGGAGCTGGAGAGGGTGAGGAGGGCTGGGGCAGGAGGGACCCCAGAGAGGAGTAGCTGGGAGAAGAAGAGGAGGAGGAACAGCAAGGCTAAATACTGTAAGGATATGGGGGTGAGGACAGCGGAGGGGCAATAAGTGGAGGGAAGGCTCATGGCAGGGGTGAAGGAGGAAATGGGCACCACTGCAGGGGTAGCAAGTAATAAGTTTGCACCGTTGGCATTGGAAGTGGTAGTGGAGGTGTTGGAGATCGTGAGGGAAGGGGAAGAGAAGGGTAGTGAAGGCTCAGGAGTCAGGCTGGGAAAGGAAGAACAGGAAGGTGAAGAGCAGGGTAAAGGCAGAGGGAGAGGCGGAAATGGGGGGGAGATGTAGGAGTTGCAAATGGTGCAGATAGAGGTAATAAGGAGCAGGGCAGTATGGACTCTCGAAATGTGGACAGTGAAAACAGGGGGGATATGGGACAAGAAGATGGGTGATACTAGTGCTGGGGGATTCTATACTGAAAGGGGTCAGATGGGGAGGAAGGGGAGAAAGGCACAGTCGTATCTGGGTCGAGGCTATTCTGGGGTTGATCACGGGCAGGGTGGGGCAGGCACTTCTCAAGTGCACACGGAAGGGGAGGGAGAATCCTCATATAATGATGCACGTGGGTACAAATGACTTGGCGGGGGAGATGGTAGAGGTGGTAAAGGGGAGGTTTGAGGAGTTGGGTAGGCAGTGTGAGGAGGTGGGGGGGGTCAGTGGCATTCTCTGAGGTACTCCTGGTACCATGTGCAAGTACAGTGAGGAAAAAAAGGACAGAGGAGTTCAATGAGTGGCTGAGGGATTGGTGCCATACCAGGGAGTACAGATTAGTATCAGACTGGGGCAAGACCTGGGGCAATAGTGACTTATATGCAGGGGATAGGTAACAGTTACAGTTGAGCAGGGAGGGGAAGAGAGTACTAAAATGGAGAATAGAGGGATATATATCAACAAAGGTAGATTTAAACTGGGAGGGGGTGGTGAGGGGACCGCTGATAGGAAAAGGGTCCAGAAAAGGAAGCCTAGTGAGCTCAACCCTCTAGTTATGGGTAAAGGCAGTGGGGAAGAGGCACAGGGAGGGATAAAGGGAGGATGAATGGGGTAGTGAAGGGGAGGAGACAGGCTGGAGGGTGGTCTCACTGAATGCAAGAAGCCTAAGGAATAGAACAGCGGACTTGCAGGCTCTCTTGGCAGTGGAGGGGGTGGACACTGTGGCCATCATGGAAATGTGGGCCAACCAGTACCAGGGCTGGGATATGATGATCCCGGGGTTCAGGTTATTCAGAAAGGATAGGGCTAAGGGGAATTGGGGGGGAGTGGCAATCTATGTAAGGGAGGGGATAAAGTGTGTAAGGGAGGAAGGGAAGGAGGGGAAAACAGAAGCACTATGGATGCAATTCCAAGATGCAAAGAATAGGACACTGAGGATGGGGGTGGTGTACAGGCCACCAGCTCAGGGGGTTGATCTAGACAGGGAATTAGCTGAACAAATTAGGAGGGTCTGCAGGAAGGGGAGCACAATAGTGGTTCGAGACTTCAACCTACTGGGGGTGGAGTGGGGCACCTCATCCATCACGAGTGCAAGGGAATGGGTCCTGCTAGAAGCATTTCAAGACAGCTTTCTGACACAGTTGGTCCAGGGACTGACTCGGTTAGAAAGAATTCTGGATCTTGTACTGGATAACAGGGAAACTGTAAGGAATCTGGAAGTGGAGGAACCACTGGCTGAGAGTGACCACACTATTCAGTGTGGTTCATGCTCAACATGGGGAGGGAAACAGGGGACATGGGTACAAGGGTGACTGAGTTAAGGGGGCGAACTTCAAGAAGATGGGAGAAATTTTGGACAGGCACCTGGCAGGAATGCAACAAGACATGGATGCAGATCAGAAATGGGACATCATAAAGGAAGGGCTGGCAGAGACAATGGAGTTTTGCACTAGGAATAAAAGCTAGAAGGGAAGAGCAAAGAAACCCAGTTGGCTGACACAGGAGATTATGGAAGGGGAGAGGGCCAAGAGGGCAGCATTTCAAAAGTACAGGAACTCAGAGAGGGGTGAAGATAAGGATACATACATGGAGAAGTCCAGGGAGGTTACCAGATTGGTCAGGGTGGCCAAGGCATCCAAGGAGCTGAGACTGGTGCAGGGAATCAAAAGTTGAGAAAAGGATTCCTTCCTCTACATCGGAGAGAGAAGAAAGAGCAAGGATCAGCTGTTGAGAATTAAGAAGGATGGGGGTGGGTAGAGAAAGGGGAAGAGCAGGTAGAGGCACTGAATGAATACTTCTGCTCTGTATTCACGCAGGAGAAGGGGGGCAGATACCCCATGTGAGGTGGGGTGGGTGGGGGTGACTATGATGGTGGGATTACAGAGAGCAGGGTACTAGATGGGGTGAGGGCATTAAGGGTGGACAAAGCACCTGGACCTGATGGCATTCACCCTAGGGTACTAAGGGAGTTGGCAGAGGTACTGGTGGGGCCACTGGCTGACCTTTTCAATACCTCCTTGGACATGGGATGTGTACCACAGGACTGGAGAATGGTCCATGTGGTGCCCATCCACAAAAGTGGCCCAAAGGAAGAACCAGGAAACTACAGGCCAGTAAGCCTCACATTGATCGTGGGAAAGCTCATGGAGACCATACTTAAAGAGAGACTAGTGAGCTTCTTGGAGGAAAACCATCTTCAGGATGGTCAACAACATGGGTTTATAGCGGGCAGATCCTACCAGACAAACCTTGTAGAGTACTACGACTGTGTGACACGGGAACTGGACAAGGGCCATGCAGTGGATGTCCTGCATTTGGACTTCACCAAGACCTTTGATTCAGTGCTGCACAGGAGGTTGGGGGGAAATTGGAATATGTGGGGGCAGGACCAAAAATGGCGAAATGGATCACCAACTGGCTAAAGGGAAGGCAGCAAAGTATGGTGGTGGTGGGGGACCTCTTGTCACTGAGAGCAGTGACAAGCGGGGTACTACAAGGATCGGTACTGGGACCTGTGCTGTTTGGAATTTGTATTGCAGATATCTTACATGGACTCTGGAGCATGATCAGTCTGTTCGCAGACGATACTAAGATGGGAGCTGTGGTTGATGACACAGAGGGGTGGAAGGGGTTGCAGGAGGACCTGACTAAGCTACAGGATTGGGTGGAAACATGGCAGTTGGGGTTCAATGCCAAGAAGTGCAAGGTTCTGCACTTCAGGGCCAGGAACCAGGGGAGGGATTATCACTTGAATGGGGCACAGTTGGGGAGCTCCACAGAGGAGAGTGACCTAGGATTGATCATTACAGGGAGGATAAACAACTTTGTTCATTGCAGGAAGGTGGCAGCAAAAGCCACCAAAATGCTGTGGTGTACTGCAAGAGGGACCTCCTCCAGAAGGAGGGAGGTTATCATGCCCCTTTAAAGGTCATTGGTCAGGCCCCACCTGGAGTACTGCGTGCAATACTGGCGCCCATTCCTGAAGAAGGACATCAGATTGTTGGAGGGGGTGCAGTGAAGAGCCACAAAGATGATCCAGGGATTGGAGAGCCAGCCCTATGAGTACAGGCTGGGAGAGTTGAATATATATTCACTGGAGGAGAGGAGGGATGGTGGATATGATTGAGACCTTTAAGTATCTGAAGGGGATAAACAAGACCAACATAGAAGGGATTTTCAGATAAGAAGGGGGAGGGACACAAGAGGGCATGGACTGAGATAGGAGGGGGTGGAGATTCAAGAGGGAGAGGAAGAGACATTTTTTCACAGAAAGAGTGGTGGACAAATGGAACACCTTACCAGATGAGATAGTGTCCTATAAGACAGTGGGCAGTTTCAAGAGGGGTTGGGACAGGGTAAGGGGTACTGAGAAGGGGAGGCAGGAGGGGCAGCTGTGAGATGAGGGGCTAGCTGCACACTGGAGCAGACTTGAAAGACCATGAGGCCTGTTTCTGATGGCAATTTCGTATGTTCGTATTGTTTTATTAGTGAGTTGTTTTAATGTAAGATAGATAGAATTTTATGTAGATTGTGATGTGGACAGCCAGTTCTGAGTGCTGTAGTATCATTTTTTTTAATATAAAATGTATTAAAGATTGTCTCTGCTGAGAAATCTGGTGCTCTTAGAACTACCTCACTCCCCCCCCCCAGGTCTCAGCACGAAAGATGAAAGCCATGAGAAAAGGCTAAAACAGCATGTGAGTTCACACACACACACACACACACACACACACACACTCATGTAACCCCTAGGTCACGCTATCCCAACGGCTACTACCTCTGCCTGCTTGGCTAGTAGTAGGTTAAGGGGCCTGAGTTCTGAAACGGGTGCCTCCACTCGGAGGTCAGGGTTGGTAGTGGTCAAGCTAACCTGGGCACAGACCTCTGGGACACTGTAACCCCCCTCTTTCCCCTCTAGTGGCCTGAACACTGTACAATAATCACTTTCACAATACCCCTGGTACACCACACAAGTACCCACACTGTTTGCACTTACTACCAGGGCTGGTTCCTCTGGCTCGACCCTGGGGACCCCCTGTAAAACAAAGTTATGCACAGCAAATAGCAACAGTACAGTACTTTAAGCACAAACAGGAACCACAGTCAGAGTACATGCACAAAAAGTTAGATCTGATTTATTCAGGGGACTTGAACAAGGAAGGGGCAAAATCAGGTTAATTAGCTTAAAGGTTATATCAATCAAGCAGTTACGCATGCGCTTTGAGTCCCCCACACAGCCACACCTCTGGGTACCCAGGTGGAGAAGAGATTGGCTAGCCAGGACTGATGCCCGGGGTTGGCCGGCGTCGCAGCTGGTTGGGGCCCTGTGATGGAAAATACAACATGCACAGTACACAATATTTGTAATCCGGAGCCAGAAGGCTCAGTTCGTAAAGGAAACGAAACAACAAGACAATCAAATGACACACTCAGATTAAGCTGTTGTTGCAGGGAACTACCCTGGTATTTACTCACGATACCCAAGACTGGACACAGGCTGGATGAAAATCGAGACTGCAGGTGGTTGATCTGGAATGCCAGGAGAAGCAGGGCCCACACAAGTTGCAGAGGCGACATTCCTGTTCAAGCGTGGAGCAGGGGCTGCTCCCCAGGCAGGTCTCTCGTCGATGGCTTCTCTGTGCAGTGGGTAGTCTGGCTGGGCCAGTCTGGCAAGGCCCAGACCGCATGGAGACAAATTTGGATGTAGTCCATTTTGGGCTGGATACAGCTTCCAGCAAGTAGAACACTGTTCACACAGTGGGGGACTAACTCACAACCCACTAGCAGCTCATAGCACATTTACATGTACGGGAATTCTACTGTACCAGGCAAAGTGCTCCCCGGTCACAATTGAAAAGTCTCTGCACACACCGGGAGTCTAGGGGCATCTGGAACTCCTGACAGGCCGTTTGCATTCAGCAAAATCTTCTGTCTTCTTCAGGTTGAGCCTGGCCCACTTCAGTAGCTTACTTTAGTCACACAAACTTGGATTTAGTAGAAAATAATTCTCTTCTCTCCCTCTCAGGAGCAGCAGGCAGACCTGAAAGCCAAAAACTCAGCCCTTTCACAGTTTTCCCATACAAATCCACTCAGGATTGCTGCCCAGCTTAGATCTAACCGAAAACTGCAGGCAGCCCAGGACTTCCCCAAGATCCAAAAGATTTGGTTGGCTGATTTGGCTGTCAGTCAAAGCAAGAGCTCCCCCTTCAGTTGCAAAAAAGGCGCAAAAAAAAGCTCCAAACTAAAGTTACTACAGATTTTGAATTCAAACAGCTCCTGTAGTCCGGCTACATTTTAGGTCCCACCAGTACTGATTGGTCCAATTTGCAGTCCAGGACCAAGATAGTGGAGACAAACAAAACAGTCCTTGCTACAAAGAAAGGTTAGACAAACTACATTATCATTATCACTCTAAATGATTTTCAGTAAATAGTTACATCTTTCAATAGAGCTCCCTCTCAGATTACTTAACTGCAATTAGGCAGCTCTTAAAGAGACAGTACACAGAGGCTGTACAGGCTCTGGTAATCACATTTAAAATGCTAAAACGGAGAACACCAGCCTGGCAGTGAGCATTTAGGCAAGTTCAAGGAAGAAATTTTAGGAACCCCCATTTGTAAGGGGGTTACACTCACACAGGTTTTTAGATACCAGGTGTTACATGGCAGGCCTGAAGCTAATGACAGAGTAGAACAGACCTTGATCAAGGATCTCCTGTTTGTCTGAGTTAATTATAGCTGTAGTTGCAAAAAGGGAAATCAATATAATTTTTTATGACATTGGAGGAAAACCCAAGTTATTACACAAGGGTGTGAAGTCATAAATATTTCTTTGATGTCTGTGAGGGACAGTAGACCCTCTATATCAAAGGGTTATATAAGAAATTGAGTTATGCTGAGGTCACAGAATCTTAATGCCTTATTAGGACATCCTGTTTCATAGATATATTTTTTTATATATCCTGACAGGGAGGAGCTAGGTGACCTCCAGCAAAGAGGTGGGGTAAAGCCAGCTTCTAATTTAGTCTGTTTTACTTCACAGAGACACTTTTATCTAGACTGTGACCAAGAAAACATCCTTGGGCACTTTTAAGCAGGTATTTAGAGGTAGAGACAAATCTAAGTACTGTAGGTAGGAACTGTACTGTTTAAACTTTGTTCTTTTAACAGATTTGTATGTCTTGTGATATAACAGTTCTGTATTTTGTGTTTTACATATTTTTATCTATTTTAGTAAAACTCTTTTTTAGAGCTTACTTGGTCTGTCTTTGATTTATTTCCTGTTGTTAGTGGAGTGTATATGGTTACAGCAGGCACTGTGCATAAGCTTGAATGGTGGTACCAAACTGGAAAGGTAAGAATAATCTGAAGTCTTTATTTAAGTTTGTAAGGGTTAATTTACTGTATACCTGGTTAGGTGCCCATAGGCAAAGATATCTGGCCCCCCTGAAGACAGAAATATCTAAGCCTGTGCATTGGGTGCACTAGCAAGAGGTTCACAGTTTGAAACCCTCCAAGACTTGAGACCAAAGGTTGATTCGAACTCGCAAAACAGACAAGAGGGTTACCTTGTTCTGTTAAGCTGTTCACAAGACTGCACTCAGAGGTTGGCACTTTGGGAATAGTGGGCCTGACCTGCTGAGTAGGTTTGTGACAGATTGGTTGGCAGCAGTAGCATAATTTTGGTATCACAAGCTTTATTGTTCTGTGTCAGCTTGAGACGGTAAGCAGTCTTGCAAAGAAAGAAAAAGACAGAGTTTTATTTTAAAAAGGAAAACAGAACTATATATCACTTGGCGTACAGTCAAGTTCCTACCCATTTTATTTTTTTTTTCCTAAAGTGCAAGTCAGAGTAGCCATAGTCAGGGAAGAAGATGGCTTCCAACTACAGCAGGCACACTGTAGATTACTTGAAGCAGTTGTGAGGAGACAGAGGAGTCCCATTCGAGGTGACAGCCAAAAAGCAGAACCTCATAGAGGTCCTGAAGGTAGAAGATACCCAGAGCAGCAAGTCACAGACCGTGACTGAAAGGGACCAGACCTCAAGTGTGGCAGGACTAGCGGCCAGTGCTGTATCCAGATCCGGTGAGGAGGACAGCAGGGCCACAGCAGCAGGGGAAGGTCACCAGTATCCTGAATCCACAGGTACTCAGACTGCAAATTGAGCTGTGCAGGATAGAGCTGGAGTTCCAGGAGAAGAGGGAGCAAGAGAACCAAGAGGCAGAGCGAGAATGCTGAGAGGCAGAGAGGGAACAGCGAGAGGCAGAGCAACAACAAAGGGAGGCAGACCATGAGGAGCATGAGCACCAGCGAGCTGCAGAGGAGAAGAGAGAGGAGCACCAGTGGCAACACGAACTGGAGAAGCTACGACTCAAACCAGCGGCACCAGAGCAGGTAAGTGGCTTGGGTTTAACTGGAACTGCAGGACTGGGTTACAAATTGAACTCCAAATTAATAGCTGAATTTAAGAAGGGGGAGGATATGGATGCCTTTTTAAACTCTTTTGAAAAAGTTTGTATTCAGGCTAAAATTCCTAGAGAGTCCTGGAGCTTCCAGCTATCCCCACTACTTACCGGGAAAGCTCGGGATGCATTGGGTCAAATGGACAATGAGGACAGTAATAATTACAGCAAACTAAAAGCTGCACTATTAAAAAAGTTTGAATTAACTGCTGAATCATACAGAGCTAAATTCTATAAGCTCAGGAAAAGCCCTGATATGAGCTACGAGGAGCTAGCCATGAAACAATGAACAGTTTTTAAAACGTTGGTGGGAAGGAATGGAGGCAAACTCTGTTGATAAAATTGAAAATGTGATTTTATTAGAACAGTTTTATTGGGCTTGCCTAGCAGAGCTAAAAACCTGGTTAGAGGACCGAGATCCCAAAACAGTGCAAGAGGCTGCTGAACTCTCGGATCGCTATGCCAAGAGCAGATCTGCTCTGAGAGTGAATGGGGTGGGCGTGGCAGCGCAGAAAGGGAAAAGTGCACATTCAGGGCAGCTAAAACCCTCACTGCCTCCACCAAAACCAGTTAGCCCCAGGTTTCAGAGAAAAGATTTCTCTGAGAGAAGAACTGAATGTTGGTTCTGTAAGGAAACTGGGCATATTGCCAGTGTCCCAAAAAGGCGACCCATAATACACAACCAGGTGCTAGAAAAGAAGTGGGCTGTTTGTGTGCCCTTGGAAGCATGCCAGTGAACATGAAGGAACACGTGCACCCAGTCATGGTGAATGGTGTACAGATGCAGGGGTTAAGGGACACAGGGGCATCCCTCACATTGGTAAAAGGGGGATCTGGTACAGCCTGGTCAGCTTATACCCAATAAATATGTCACTGTCCAAGGGTTCACTGGTAAACAGAATACATTACCCCTCACTACTGTTCTCTTAGACTGGGGTGAAACAGGGGGAACTGTGCAACAGGTGGCTATAGCCAAAATGTTAACTGTGGATGTGATCCTGGGTAACAATCTCCAACAGGGGATGGTATGTGCAGTTACCCGTAGGCAAGTGGCAAGAGAAAACTGTAGTTCCCTGAACCCCACTGAGGCCATTGTGGAAACCACTGGGAGGCTGGTTCCCCAGCCTGTGCATCCTGATATGGAGACTGATAAAAGGGGTAGAGTTGTTAAAATTTGGAATACATTACCACTTGGGGTTGTGGGTAGTTCAATTATGTTAGCCATTAAGCACTCTCTTGATTATTATCTGAAGAGTAAGAACATAAAAGGGTACAAAACATATTAATTTATAAATTAATATTAAGGCGAGCCAAATGGACTTTTGTTTTTAAAGAGCTCAAGACAACCTATGAAACCTATGAAATTTCCCCAGTAGCAAGTGACCACACAGCTACGGAAGGTTACTCTGAAGAGGGAGGGGTGACCCATTGTCAGTGGGTTGGGATTGACAGTGATCCTGAGGGCCCTGATGCTAGTGCCAGGGACCCTAGTTTAGCGACTGAAGGGGACCTGTCCCATGCCTTAGGAATGTGTGAGGGTTTCGCAGCTGCTCAGAGAAGTGACCCTAGTTTAGAGAAGCTGAGGGCTTGGGAAGACTCGGATGGCACACAGGGAGGTGATGGCAGACATAAGGTTTATTGGGAAAATGGACTTATGTATACTCAGGCAGTACAGACAGAGGGAGGGATGCTAGGCAGGCAGCTTGTCGTTCCCAAGGGGTATTGTGAGCAGTTGCTGAAAATTGCACATAATATTCCCTTCTCTGGTCATCTGGGAATTGCGCACACTATATAGCGGTTGGCTCAGAGTTTCTACTGGCCTAACTTCACCCAGCAGATGAAGAAGTATTGCAAGTCTTGTCACTGGTGCCAAGAAATAGGGAAGGCAGGCAAGAAAACCCAAGCCATCCTGATTCTTTCGCCATAGTGGAGGAGCCATTCCAGAGGGTGGGAATGGATACTGTAGGCCCATTAAATACCTCCAGCTCCTAAGGGAACAGATTCATCCTGACTGTGATGGATTATGCCACCCGGTACCCAGAGGCAGTCACCCTATCCTCACTGAGGACATACAAAGTGGCAGATGCTTTACTTGGGATTTTCTCCCGTGTTGGGTTTCCGCAGGAGGTTATCACCAATCGAGGGGGTTCCTTCATGTCGGACCTGATGAAATGTTTATGGGAGAAGTGTGGGGTGGTGCAGAGATGCACGACACCGTATCACTCACTAGCCAATGGACTTGTGGAACGATTCAATGGTACCCTAAAGTCAATGCTCCGGGCATTTGCTGAAGAGCATGGGAGGGACTGGGAGAAATACCTTCCCCACCTGTTGTCTGCATACAGGGAGGTGCCCCAAGAGTCAATAGGATTTTCCCCCTTTGAACTCTTATATGGACGCCAGATACGTGGGCCCCTAGACTTGATCTGGGAGGACTGAGGAGGCAAGCATGCCCACCCAGGGAACTCCCATTGTGGATTACGTCCTTAGGTTTAGGGAAAGGCTGAAGGAGCTTATGGGGATAGCCCAGAGCAACCTAGCAGCTGCCCAACAGAAACAAAAAGTGTGATATGACTGCAGAGCCAGAGCTCGCTCGTACATGGTGGGTCAGCAAGTCATGGTTCGTATTCCGGTCTGGAAATTCAAGCTGCAGGCTGAGTGGGCTGGCCGTACAAAGTGGTTAGGAAGGTGAATGACGTGAACTACATTGTGGAGTTACCTGACAGAAGACAGACAGAAAGGATGTACCATGTCAATATGATGAAGCCATATGCAAATAGGGCTGACATGGTGTTTGCAGAGTGTAGTCATGGGGAGGGGATGTACGAAGGAGACCCCCTTCTGGACTTGCTGGAGGAAAGCAAGTGGGACTCTTCTGTGGAGGCAGTGAAATTGTCTCCCCAGCTGGCCCCGGCCCAGATCCAGAAAGTAAGGGAGGTTTTAGCAGACTTTGCCCCATTGTTTAGTGCCAAGCCTGGACTAACCCCCTTAGAGACGCACGATGTGGAGATAGGGACACAGATACCCATACGGCGGACAGCATATCGGGTGTCAGAGGCTGTCCAAAAGGACATTAGGAGGGAAGTGGAGGAGATGCTGGATTTAGGGGTAATCTAGAGATCCCACAGCCCCTGGGCCTCACCCGTAGTCCTTGTACCTAAGCCAGATGGCTCAACTCATTTCTGTGTGGACTATTGTGGACTGAATGCAGTCACGAAGTCAGATGCCCACCCAATGCCCCGGACGGACAAACTCCTGGACAAGTTGGGAGGGGCGACCTACCTTACGACCACTGACCTGACAAACGGGTATTGGCAGGTAGAGTTGACAGACAGAGCTAGGGAGAGTTCAGCCTTTATCACTCCGATAGGCTTATTTGAGTTTAAAGTAATGCCTTTCGGAATGAAGAACGCCCCGGCCACTTTCCAAGGGTTGGTGAACCAGGTGTTAAATGGTGCTGAGGAGTACGTCGTGGCGTACCTGGATGACATTGCCATCTTTAGTACCAGCTGAGAGGAACACCTATCCCACCTTAGGGAAATGCTGGACAGGATACAGAGGGCCAGGCTCACTGTCAAAGCCGAGAAGTGCCAGGTGGCCATGAGAGAAGTGGCATACCTTGGGCATGTGGTAGGCCGGGGACAGCTCCATTCTAACCAAATAAAGATAGAGGTGATCCAGGAGTGGCCCAGACCAGAAACCCAGAA
Source organism: Neoceratodus forsteri (assembly GCA_016271365.2). Taxonomy (NCBI): domain Eukaryota; kingdom Metazoa; phylum Chordata; order Ceratodontiformes; family Ceratodontidae; genus Neoceratodus; species Neoceratodus forsteri. Next base: position 133,545,155 of record JADMNL010000025.1, read on the forward strand.
GCAGGTCAGGAGCTTTCTAGGGACAGCAGGGTACTATAGGAAATTTGTACCCAATTACAGTGCCCTGGCTGCTCCCCTATGTAACCTGACAAAGAAAAGGATGCCAAAGAAAATTACCTGGGGCCCAGCCTGTGAGGAAGCCTTTACCAAACTAAAGGAGGCACTGTGCAGTGCTCCTGTTTTGACAAGTCCTGACTATAGCAAAACCTTTATAGTTCAGATGGATGCCTCAGACGTGGGTATTGGGGCAGTACTGTGTCAGACGTCCAGCCAAGGGACAGATCACCCAGTAATGTACCTGAGTAGGAAGCTACTTCCCAGGGAGCAAACGAACTCCACGGTGGAAAAGGAGTGTCTTGCCATAGTGTGGGCCCTAAAAAAATTTGAGCCATACTTGTATGGGAAGCATTTTGTGGTGCAGACTGACCACAACCCCCTGGTTTGGCTGACGCAGATGGGGAAAAACAATGGCAGACTGCTAAGATGGAATCTCGCTTTACAAGGGTATGATCTAAAAATCGTACATAGGGCTGGAGCCAAAAATCAGAACTCAGATGGCTGTCTAGGGTCTATGAGGAGTGAACTGATTTGGGAAGCTCATCCCATACAGGGGATACAGCCCCCAAATTCAGTCTAGGTGGGGAGAATTTGTGACGTGGACAGCCAGTTCTGAGTGCTGTAATATCATTTTTTTAATATAAAATGTATAACTGACCGTCTCTGCTGAGAAATCTGGTGCTCTTAGAATGACCTCACTCCTTCCCCCCCCAGGTCTCAGCATGAAAGATGAAAGCCATGAGAAAAGGCTGAAACAGCATGTGAGATCACACACATACTCACACAGGTTTTTAGATACCAGGTGTTACATGGCAGGCCTGAAGCTAATGACAGAGTAGAACAGACCTTGATCAAGGATCTCCTGTTTGTCTGAGTTAATTATAGCTATAGTTGCAAAAAGGGAAATCAATATCCCTTTTCATGACATTGGAGGAAAACCCAAGTTATTACACAAAGGAGCGAAGTCATAAATGTTTCTTTGATGTCTGTGAGGGACAGTAGATCCTGTACATCAAAGGGTTATATGAGAAACTGAGTTATGCTGAGGTCACAGAATCTTAATGCCTTATTAGGACATCCTGTTTCATAGATATATTTTTTTATATATATCTTGACAGGGAGGAGCTAGGAGACCTCCTGCAAAGAGGTGGGGTAAAAGCCAGCTTTTAATTTACAGACACTTTTATCTAGACTCTGACCAGGAAAACATCCGTGAGCACTTTTAAGCAGGTATTTAGAGGTAGAGACAAATCTAAGTACTGTAGGTAGGAATTATACTTTTTAAACCGTGTTCTTATAAAAGATGTGTATGTCTTGTGATATAACAATTCTGTATTTTGTGTTTTACATATTTTTATCTATTTTAGTAAAACTCTTTTTTTAGAGCTTACTTGGTCTGTCTTTGATTTATTTCCTGTTGTTAGAGGAGTGTATATGGTTACAGCAGGCACTGTGCATAAACTTGAATGGTGGTACCAAACTGGAAAGGTAAGAATAATCTGAAGTCTTTATTTAAGTTTTTAAGGGTTAATTTACTGTATACCTGGTTAGGTGCCCGTAGGCAAAGATATCTGGCCCCCTCAAAGACAGAAATATCTGAGCCTGTGCATTAGGTACACTAGCAAGAGGTTCACAGTTTGAATCCCTCCAAGGCTTGAGACCAAAGGTTGATTTGAACCCACAAAACAGACAAGAGGGTTACCTTGTTCTGTTAAACTGTTCACAAGACTGCACTCGGAGGTTGGCACTTTGGGAGTAGAGGGCCTGACCTGCTAAGTGGGTTTGTGACATAGATCTCTGCACTGTGTTAAAAAAGTGTGTTATGTGCTATGCTATGGATTGTTTTTAAAATATTGTTAAATGCTCCGAGCCTCTGAGAAGGAATCCCATATAAATAAAATGTCTTTCTATCTTCTACCTGCTTTCTGCCGGGCTGTGTCCCCTTTAATTAAACTACCAATGGCAGATGAGGGGACCGGGTAGAAAGGTCCAACTGGATTACCCAGAGTCAGAGCAGCACTTCAGGGGATCCAATCTGAGCACAGGATTCTGGGACTTTAGTACCACCAGTCGGCTGTGAGAGTGACTGAGACCGGCTTAGGCTGTCCATCAAGACATTTTGGTCACTGGGAACATGACTGGACAATTATTCCAGGTCATAATCTACTGCCCAATACCAGACCTTTATCACAACACTGAGGGTATGAATGAGTCCCTTCCTGTTTGCTGATGTAATGAACCATACTGGTGTGGTATATTTGAATCAGCAGTCGGCCCGAGGAGAGCTGTGTCTGGAAGGCCTGCAAAGTATACAGAACTGCTTGCATCTCCAAGACGTTTATATGGAGTCCCGCCTCCACCGTGGACCACATCCCACGAGTCTGGTGGGCACCCAGGTAAGCCCCCCAGCCGAGGCCTGAGACATCAGTTGTGGGGATTTGCTGCAGGGGTGGCATGAAGAATGGCACCCCTCTCAGGAGGTTGCTGGGCTCCAGCCACCACAACAACACCTTCTTGACTGGGTCTGAGACAAGGACTGGCTGCTCCGGGTCATCTGCACGCTGGTCTCACTGGACCTGCAGGGTCCATTAAGAAATTCTCATATGCAGCCTGGCTAGGAGGACCATAATGATGGCTGCAGCCATGAGTCCCTGGAGTCCCAGGAGGCGCAGAAAGACCCATGCTGGATCATGATGGCTGGAGTACAGATGACGGTCTTGACCCATCAGGAGCGCTGCCCTGTTTTGTGGAAGAAAGGCCATCCTTTGAGCCATATCCAGTACCACCCTGATGTACTGAAGTCATTGGCAGGGGGTCAGGAATGACTTGGGCAGGTTGATCATGACCCACAAATCCTGGAATAGGCGGCAGGTATGATCCACGGTTTGGAGCAGATGCTCCCTGGTTGGCGCTCCTAACAGCCAGTTGTTCAGGTAAGGAAATACATAGAACCCCTGCAATCTGAAGGCAGCTGCCACCACTGAGAAGGACTTGGTGAATACCTGGGGGGCTGAAGATAAGTTAAATGGCAAAGCCCTGAACTGGAAGTGGGCTCCCTGAAATTGAAATCTGAGGAAGCACCCAATATGCAGATAGGAATCTTGCATGTCCAGGGAGCAATTTCAGTCCCCTTGGTGTAACAGGGGCAGCAGACCCTTAAGGGTGACCATCCTGAACCATCTGTACTGGATGGACAGGTTTAGCTCGCTGAAGTCCAGAGTGGGCCGAAGATCCCCGTACATTTGGGAACCAGGAAGAAGTGGGAGCAAAACCCTTTTGCTTGCTAGGAATGTAGAACAGGTTCTATGGCCCTTTTGCAAAGCAGTGCATGGATCTCTTCCCAGATCAAAGGGATGTGACTGGGAGGCTACGAGGACGGAACTGGAGGTCTGTCCTGAGGACACTCCAGAAGTTCTAGGGAGTGCCCATAATCTATGCGCTGTAGCACCCAATTGTCTGAAGTTATATTCTATAACCTGTCCTGATGGAGGAAGAAGCGGCCCCAAGTGCCTGAAGGGAGGGGGTCTGGCAAGGAGTCAGGAAGGGGGGCAGCTGGGCTGTGGGACCTCCCCGGGAGCTCTTGCTGGAGGAGGGGGCAGGGTGAGTAGGGCAGACACCACCGCCACTTTACTTAAGACTTAGCAGATGCTTGAGTTTGCTTGTGGGTAGCCTGACAAAAGGACATCCTGTGCCAGGACTTGGGCTATGTGTGATACATGGAATGGATGGACCTCAGAGTGCATCCACATACCTGTAGTTGGGAGAGGATATCTTCAACATCTCCTCTGAACAATCTGTACCCTCTAAAAGCAGTGTTCATGATGGATAACTGGACATCCTGGGTGAACCCAGACACCCGAAGCCAAGAGTGCCAGTGCATGCATATACCAACCACTGCTGCCCAGGCTGATGCATCCACAGTAGCATAAGCTGCCTGGAGCAAGTAGGCACTGATGTTGGAGGCTGATTTGAGGGTACCCAGGGCTTGTTGCTTGGCAAGGTCATCTGGCAGGGATTGGATAGCGTCCCTGGCCTGGTCCCAGAGGGCATCTTGTTACTGGAGCATGTGTGCCAAATAACTGAGGGTGTAGATCGCCAGGGTAGCTGAGGCAAATGCCCGCTTACCGAGAAGGTTCAACCGACGTGACTCCTTGTCAGGTGGCAGGGAACTCAAACGCTTAGGCCATTTAGTATGGTCATGAGTAGCGTTTATCACTACGGAGTCCAATTGTACCTGCACCATGAGAAAGGGTTTTCCTGCCAGGGCATGGTACAGCCTATTAGCCTTTCTGGACATGGCTGGGACCAGAATGGGCTGATGCCAGGTAGCCATAGTGGCATCCTCATAGGAATCTATATGGGGAGGGACCATCAATGGAGGAGTCTCCGGCTGGCAAAGGTAGGTAGCAAGCCAGCACTGCTCCGGGTCCTGCTCCTCTGTTTTGAACCACATGGCCTCCTGCATATGTAGCATGATGGCTGTGAAGGAAGAATCATCTGGTGGGGATTTGGGAACATACCTTGGGGTCCCTTCCCCTTCAGAGGAGCTTGTGGAGGAGGCAGAGAAGCCACTGATATCGCCTTCATCCCCCTGATCCTCATCCCGATTGTCTTCATCACGCAGCTGCAGGTCTGGGCAATATTCATCCCCCTCGTCTGTGGGCCGCCAGAGGGTGTGAGTCAGCAGAGAAGGCGGGGGCCAGCCACGGGAGTACCAGAGTGGACAGCACTGGAGTAGGGGACATCTGCCAGTTTATGTTGGGTTTCTGATGTAAAGGTGGAAATCCATAACCAAGCCCGAAGCTGCATGGTGACCGCAGCAGCCACAGACCAGGCACAGGAGTCGCCGATGTCCAAGGCATCTGTAGATGTTGCTTGGCAACCAAATGACCCTGGTCTTGGACCATCATAACCATCAACTGAAGATCTGTAGGGAGGCAGGGAAGAACTTGGTCCAGGACACCCACAAGGGCATAGGTGAAGTTGGTCATCATGATGGTGGAGCTCGCCTGCCAAAGGCCAAGGGAGGCGAAGGCACAGACCTTCTTTGCTGCATGGTCCAGTTTCTCAGATTCCTTATAAGGAGGTTAGTTGACATCCCAACATTGCCAGTTCACCAATTGTTTGGCCAAAGCATGGTCAGTGAAGCCGTGAAGACACCCAATGGGCACCACATACTTGAGGACCATATGGGCTGAAGGCATCGAGCAAAAGGCTGGACACTGCCAAAGCTCTAGAGCAGGACCAAAAATGGCTTCCACCACTGGGATGGCAACCCCCGGCAAGCCAACCCTGTCAAAGATTTCTATCAGGGGGTATTTGGCCCGCTTTTGAACTGACTCCAACAGAATCCCCATACAGTCAGAGATGAGGCAGAGCAAGGCTCCAAAGGAGACTGGCCCAAGCTCAGTGGTGAGCTCCTTGGTGGACTCTCGGTCAAAAGGCTGGGTGTGAACAGAATGCATGGAGGAGTCCTCAGAGTCCAAGGACTCCTCAAACACTGCCCCCACCACAGGCACCCCATGGACCACCTGGAGCTCAACTGAATGTGTGATCTTGATGGACAGCTGACCGGGAGACCGGAAGCAGGTTGGGCAGCCTTGGACGGGGCCCTTGGCAGGAAACAGCGATGGAGCCCAATGCAAGGACTGCAGAGGCGGGGGCTCCACCCAAATGGGAGGAGAAGACAGTGTCGGCTCGACCAGGGGAACTCAGAATGGGCTGCAACGAGGGTGACCAGAGGAGCACCAGAGGCTGTGGCATGGAACGACTGTGGCCAAGGATCCACTGGTGCCACACCAACTCCTCGTAATGATGATGCAGCCTGCCCTCATCCAAAGATGAAAATAACAATAAGCAGCAATGGTGCTTCTTGGTCAATGGTCAAGGGCAGGAATGCTGAGATTCCTGAGATCTCAATCTAGACCGAGACCGGGACGTTGACCAACGATGATGAGGTCATCAGGAAGGAGATGCAAGGAAGGGGACCCTGTGCTCAGCACAGACTGGAGCCTACGTAACCCCCAAAGGAGTAATCTCCCTAGGGGAGACAGCTGGATCAGCTGTCCTGTCTGGCCCCTCTTGAGAGAGGGCCAAGAAGACCGGGGTCATTGAAAGTGAATCATCCTCACCGTCCTATGACAATGGGTTGACCGGGTCAAGAAAATCTTGGCCGGCTGGTCGGCCTGTTTCTCGGCTGGCAAGCCCAATGGGAACACAGAGGGGCCAGCGGCCTAGACTGGAATTCCATGAGGGTCAGCCGAAGCCAACAGCTCAACAGTCATTGAGCCAGTTGCAGAATCATGGGGGCAGGAAGAACGAGCCTGCTCCTGGTCCCATGACTTGTAACGGGTCCTCTTAGGTATCGAGGATCCAGATGACTTGGACCCTGAGGAAGGGCCCTCCCTGAAGGTAGGAAGGGACTGGCACAAGTCTTGGAATTCTCTGGTAAATGAAGCACTCAGTCCCACCAGGAGCAATGCAGAGACGAGCGGCACCTGCTGTGGCCCGGGCTGCCACATCTTTGAGTGCAGCAAGCTGTGCTACTGAGCCTGCTGCTGCTGAAGTGTCCCTGTGGGCATTTGTGGACTGGATCGGAGGGTCCCATTTGTCTAGGTGCCCTAACAGAAGCTGAGCATTATGGTCCTCCAATGTAGAGGGCTGCAGGGACTAGCACAGACCACAAGCCTGCGGATGGTGCTGAGCCCCAAGGCAATACAAGCACAAGGCATGAGGATGGGTTCATGACATCTTCTGGTTACAGGCAGCATACCACTTGAATCTAGGACCAGACTTTTGGTCATTGTGCTCCATTTGTAAACAAGATGGTAAACTATGGAGAAAGAGAAAAATCACCTTAAGACAGACAAAAATGGGCCTACACCGCACACAGGAGCTGCAAAGGAGCAGACCTGATGCTTCCAGTGGAAAGGAAGATCTGGCATCACAGGGTGCAGCCGAGGAGGATACCACACTGGTGGGTGGGAGGAGCTTAGCTTGAAGACATTCCGGCAAGATTTAAAGGGGAAGTGTGGAGAGTACACTATATCCATGCCCCTAGAACCTTGAAATTTACTGCCAAGTTAAAAGTCTAAACTCAAGCCTGATCAGTAACGTGAGGGTTTCAGCCTAAGGATATAGAAGTAATTTGTATTCAGCTGGGAGATACTGGTGGACCTGCAGTGCCGAGTGGTGAGGGACCTCTCTAGCAAGCTGCTGAGCTAGGTTCATGTCACTGGCTTTTGGAGCAATGGCTAATTAAGCACTTTCTTTCTCTACAGAAGGCCTTTTGCAGACCTCATTGCTTGTCTATCCCTACTGACTGCAGCATGTTGAGGTATACAAGGTGAGGCATGTAGGGGAACTGAGCCATTGAGTTGCCCACACATCAGGTGCGGCATGGCAATGTGTTCTTAGGAGTAAGGACAAAAACTGGAGGAAAATGGATGGTCCAGAGGTGGGCAGATGAATTACAATTTCTCCCCATTCCTCAAGGGGTCAGACCAATGGTTCCCCAGCTCTGATCTTGCCCTACTTGGATGGTCCCCATTTGACATGTGCCAATTCATGTAGGGCACGGCATAAGGGGGAGAAAGCTGGATGTCACTAGGGGCAGTGGCCCCTAGCAAGGAGGACTTGTAGGAGGCCAGTTACCATGGTGGGCAACAAGGATTTACATGGTGAAAGGAGATCCCGCTGGGCCATCCCCAAGTAGAGCGGAGAAATTGAAAATTAAAAAACATAAATAAATAAAATCATACAGCAGAAGTTAGGGTTCACTAGAGAATGGGTGAAGCTGGGAAACCAGGAATGAAGTATGCAGATCAGCTTTGTGGGAAACACGTATCATGATTCATTTCAACATTGCTATAGCAGCCTTGTTAACTAGTGACATATTTTTAAAGGCATCTAGAGTACAAACTAAAAATAAAAGGCATAGCATTAGCTTTGCTGACCCCCCAACATAATCCCTTACACTGCTTTAATGTTAAATGACAGTCCAGTGAATATGGATTTTACGCTTGAATTGTCTGGCTAAACCCATAAAGGCATACATAATTATTCAAGCGAAGAAAAACTACCCAATTACCAACAGCCCTGTGTCCTTTCATAATGATACAGAAATTCTTGGCAAGATAATGGATGAAAAGGTTATCGGAGGAGGGCAGAAAGGTGATTTTAATAGAAAAAGGATTAAAAGAGATGATTTAGCATGTGTACTGAATAGCACCATTTGACAAATTATGACATCCAGTGTTTAACTTAATAACAGAAAGCCAATATTAATAAAACCAGCCTGAATTCATCCAAGGGGTTGTGTGTTCTAGGGGAGCAAAATAATTTTAAAACAGTCTTTTTCAATGCTGCCAAAAGGGGATACTTTCTAACACTTCTAAGTAGGCAGTGTAGCGAGGAGTTAAAGCATAGAAATGTCAACTTGGAGATCTAGGTGTTAATCCCACACCAACATCTAGCCACCTTTTCAATGTGTGCTCACCTTGAACAAGTCACTTACCTCCCTGCTCTTAAAGGGATACATTGATATGCAGTGGCTGACATAGTTTGAAAGCCCAAGACAGGCTCTTTTAAATGAGGCATTGGGTTCAACTGTAGCTGAAAGCACTCCAGAGATATAGATGACTGAGTCTGTTCAATATTAATACTACGTTGCAGCCATTTTTAGAATGCTGTGGCATCATCGAGGACCAGGCTCTGCCAGTCTTCATGGCTTGCAGAGGTTTTGTTAGGTAAAAGGGATGCAAGCAACTGCTTGGGACACCAGCATGACAGAGACACTTAAAATAGCAAGAAAAGGCAGACCCCAGCTTAAAATGTATAACAAAGCATTGCAAAAAGCAATTGTCATCACTCCTGCATTCAGAGAAGACTTAGAACTTTCTGGGGTGGGGTTGGATCGAGAAGAGGGGGGCAATGGGAGGAGTGAAGGAGGGGCAGCACAAGCATGTCTGCTGGGCCTGCCATTCTGTAAGAAAAAAACTCTGATGACTTATAATGCACTTTGGGTTACAGTGTACATAAAAAAAAAAACTGTAAAACCAAATGACTTTTTTTCCTTTCCTCTAACACCAAATGATTGGCAGGATGTGGCTTTCTAGTCTCAAAGTTCAGTTCAAAACTTCTGAACCAGACAAGTTCAAGAGGAATCACAAGTTGTTTTCCAACTGATATGCCCATCCCTCAGCGGTAGGTAGGTAGGAACTCAGCAGGCCACATATAGTGAAGGCAATGTTAAGGAAAAAACAAAAAGGCCTCTGCTCTTTCCCTCAGTGCCCTGATAATGCACCTTTTTTTCCTGAACATGTTTCATGCTAGACAACTAAAGCGATTCCCCTCTGAACTCTCCTGCCATGTCCTTCACTGTTGAGTCTACACAAGATCTCTTTCTGGGTGATTTAAATCACAAGTGACCATCCCTTCTAGCAGAGTCAGAACACACAAATAAACCACTCTTGTAAGCATGTTTTTTCAACATCCAGAAATCAAAAGAGCATAAAAGGTCACTGCAACTAGAATCTGCTTGTGGATTTGTGTCACAATAAAATATTTACTCAGTTGTTCAGCTGTATATGAAAAGCATACAATTTACAAAGCGGCCATGTGGATTTCAAATCCTGCACCTATTTCAGGTACAGTAACTACTAGCTCCACTGTATATATATCCATTTTAACTGTGTTGTTTATCCGTATAGCCAGTTTATGTGCTTTTACCTATTGTACCTATGAGACTGGAGCAAATGCAGTGCACCATAACAACTGGTAGAAGAAGGTATACTTAGAAGTCAGAGATTTTACCGGCATGGACTAAACCAAATTCAGGTGATTAATAAACACAGAAACATAGAGGTTTTATGTGATAATAGCAAATGCAAAATGGTGACACAGAAATAGCAAGGACAAAACAGTGAAGCCATATACAGCAGCCGTGCTTTTTATGTGGGGCAACACCCCCACACACCCTTACTATGGATAACCAACTCTAGAGGGGCACAACTCAAGGAGGGGGGAAAGCCATAAGTTGCCGAAATGGCAAGCGCCGTTTTGTCCTCGCTGTTTGTGTTTTTTGCCCTTTTGCACTCGCTGTTTTTACAGGATACAACACAGGAAAATTATGGACAGCAAAAAACCTGAACAGTCCATCTACTCTGTTCCAAGATTCCATACCTGGAGATGCTCCAGCCTCCGTCCACCCTTCCAGTCACCTCTTCCTCCTCAACTTCCTATCTGATAACTGTTTCATATGTGGTTCTTTTCTCTTTTAAATCTCACTACTTTTTATGTTTGCGCGCTTGTGCAGCCATCATCGTGGGACAGTGCAGCTTTGGAGGCAGGGTCGCTGTTGGGCGAATGCAGGGCACGCACCAGTAGGTGCGTCCCTCATTCCCCAGTCAGCCTGCATGTCGGAGCCACACCATGCATACATAATGTGGCAAGCACATCTAAGAAAAGGTCCACTGCAATCCGAGCAAAGCTTGTCATATGCAGCAGACCCTTCCTACGTGCTCGCCCGACATTATGAGCATGGTCGGCGAGCAGGTGGCAGCCAACTACTGCCAACTTCAGGGTGCCCATCCCTCTGTCGATTAACCCCCCGCTTTCTTTGTGTGCTGACAGGAGCCTCCCCCATTGGCATAACCCCCAATTGTTGAATGCAGGGGTGCCCAAATCCTCAGCTCACCCCCTCCTTTGTGTGCGATGGGGTGCCAATCCCCATCTGCATTACTTCCTCACCCCGTGTTGTGTGCGATGAGGGTGCCCAATCCCTGTTGGCTACAGACCCCCCAAACAGTTAGGGCGGCATGCTAGAGCCTCCACCCCAGCGTAAGCAACTCGCAAAACCAAAGCTGTCCTGCAATGTTTTTTTTTTTCTGTAAATGAAACGGTCCCTCATAGTCTCGATGCCCTCCCCACCCGCACTCCACCCTCTGCGCACCCTGCCTCCCTCACCCCATACTTTGCTCGGAGTCCGGGCGCGACGATCTTCGTGGACCAGGAACACGCTCTGCACTCTTCAAAGCCGACTGCAACTGAAGAAATGCCGTAAGCTGTATAATGGAATGAATAGGGGTTTTTCAACTTTAATGTATATCTCGGACATTTTTGTGAATTTTGGCCCCAAATTTTCAACATGTGGTTTTTGGGACCCCTTCTCATGAATTCTTGCACTGTCATGGCATTATTCGGTCCCAAAAGGTGATTTAGCAGTCACTGCGCAAAAATCACCTTTCGGAACTGAGTAATGAAATGACAGTGCCACTGTTCATGAGAGGGGCTCTCAAAAAGCCTATGTTGCAAGTTTGGGGGGAAAAATCTAAAAAATGACTGTTTTACGAGTGTGTAGCAACTGTGCAACGCACGCTCGTAAGTTAGCGCATTCACACTATTTTCATGCCAGATTCTCAACAATGTCATTTTACCACACCTTCTTGTGAACTGTACAGCTGTCATTTTTCACATCCTGGCCAAAATGTGTTTTCGCACATTCCGGCGCAGAATAGCGCAGTTGCTGTGTGAAATCAGTGTTCGGGACACATTATGAAAATGACAGTGACATTGTTCATGAGCAGAGGTCCTAAAATTCCTGTGTTGAAAATTTGGTGACAATACTCCATAAAATGACTGTTTTACGAGTTGCAGGAGAATCAGGACAACGATGCTCTAGTTAGCTTATCATAATATTTTCATGCCAAATTTCAACATTGCATTTTACCAATCTTCTTGTGAACCGTACAGCTGTCATTTTTCACATCCTTGTCAAAATGTGTTTTCGCACTTCCGGCGCAAATAGCGCGGTCGCTATGCAAAGTCACTGTTCGTGACAAATTACGAAAATGACAGTGACACTGTTCATGAGCAGAGGTCCTAAAATGCCTGTGTTGAAAATCTGGTGACAATACTCCATAAAATGACTGTGTTACGAGCATGTGTTGCGCAGTTTGCACGCACGTTTGTAAGTTCGCTAACTTATGTTTTCACTCCACATTTTCAACAGTGCCATTGTTCTACACCTCCTAATGAACTTTACAGCTGTCATTTTTCACATCCTGACCAAAATCTGTTTTCGCAGTTCTGGCACACAATAATGCTGTGAAAAGCCCGTGTTCGAGACACATTATGAAAATGGCAGTGACACTGTTCATTAGCAGATGTCCTAAAATGCCTATGTTGAAAATTTAGGGACGAAAGTCAATAAAATGAGTGTTTTACGAGCATGCATTGCGCAGTTTGCATGCACGCTCGTGACTTTGTAATACTTTCACTCCAGCTGTTCATCATTGGCATTTTCCATACCTCCTCTAGTGAACAGTACAGCTGGCTGAAATGTGTTTTCGCACGTCCGTGCAGAATTGCATGGTCACTGTGCAAAATCACTTTTCGGGACACTTTCAGGAAATGACGGTGACACTATTCATCAGCAGAGGTCCTAAATGCCTATATTGAAAATTTGGAGCGAAGTCCAGACAATGACTGTGTTGCAAGCGCATTGCGCAGTTTCCACGCACTTTTGTAACCTCGCCAGTCTGCAATATTTTCATGCCACATTTTCACCACTGGCATTTGTGCACACCTCATTATCAACAGTCCAACTGCCATTTTCCACAGCCTGCCCAAAACGTGTTTCTGCAGCTCTGCTGCACAGTGGCGTACTCGCTGTGCAAAATCTCCTTTTGGGACACATTAACAAACTCACAGAGCTATGCCTCTCCACCTCCGCCACTGCCAATGCCAGCGCGACAACATTCGGCATTGACAAATGCTTGTTTTCTATAGTTTTTGTTTGTTTGTTTTTGCAGTTAGTGCTTTTTATTTCGACCTCAGGCTGGCCCCATCATCAGGGACCAACCCCCCAAGCCCTGTCACCCTGGCCCTGTAAAGACTTATCGTCCAACTTCATCAGTCTTCCCAATGGCTTACCCCATGGCAAGGGTAGCCCCCTTCTTGGGGCTGCAGGCAGGATCCTCAGAGTGGAGGTGTGCTGTAGAGCTGGGTGCAGGGCCTGTGAGTGGTCGGTCCCATCATGCTGACCAGCAAAGTTTTCCTCCTCCTATATATTCCCCAGGAGGGTGGACGTGCACTGCTGCCCAGACGTGCCTTTGTGTGTACCCGCATGCAGGTTGTTGGTGGCCACTGCACCTCCATCCTTGAATTACTGTCTTTGGATGCCCGACCCCCAGCCACCCCTAGGGGTCAGTACTACACCAGGTGCAGCAGCCCTCCTTCCCTCTCTGGAGCTGGAGAGCAGACCTATGGACACTAAGTCATCTTCCCAGCCAGCTCTCCGTCACTGGCTTTTGGAGTAATGGCTAATTAAGCACTTTCTTTCTCTACAGAAGGCCCTTTGCAGACCCCTGGTCATCGGTGCTGCGAGTGGTAGTGCTACCCCTGTGCTGGTGGGCCAGCTGAATTTCACTATTGTCTTTGAATCTTGTCAGGAAAGTTTGTTCCTCCCATCCACCACCCTTTTCATGAAGTAATACTTCCTAATGTCCTTTTAGAATCTCCCCCCACCATCCTGTTTGAGAACATGCCCCCTGGTGGACATGCTGTTTCTAAATTTGAACAGATTTGTTTTGCACTGAAGGTTAACAGTGCACTGCTATCCACTTTGTTTATCCTGTGCAAAAACCTGAATGTTTATATCATGCCCCACCACCCCTTTCCCTCCTGGTTTCTAGCAAGTACATCTTAAGATAAAATCGGCCTAGTCCTGGCTTCGATGGTCTGGAAGTCTTTAGAGAGGGGGATCTTTCCTGATCCCCTTAAAGAGGCTATAGTTAAGCCTCTTTTAAAGAAATCCTCCTTAGACCCAGACTGTCTAGCAAATTACAGACCAGTCTCTAACTTACCCTTTTGGGTAAAGTTATTGAGAAGGTGGTCGCAGTACAGTTGGATGATCATCTGACCAACAACAATATTTATGATTCTCTCCAGTCAGGATTTAGGAAAAGGCATAGTACCGAGACAGCACTGGTTCTGGTACTAAATGACCTCCTAATAGCGAGAGATCGTAGGACCTGTTCTATCTTGGTACTCCTTGATCTCTCTGCAGCATTTGACACTGTTGACCACGGTGTGCTGCTGGAGCGCCTGCGGTCCATCTGTGGATTATCTGGTGTGGTCCTCAGGTGGTTTCAATCTTACCTCGAGGGTAGGACTCAGAGGGTGGTGTCGGGAATCTTTTCTTCGACATCAGTCTCCCTATCCTCCGGGGTACCGCAGGGTTCTATTTTAGCACCTATGTTGTTTGCGGTGTATATGCTGCCGCTGGGAGCGATTATTAGACGATACAGTTTGGGTTTTCATTGCTATGCAGATGATACCCAGCTGTATATGTCTTTTGTGCCCGATCAGGATGCTGCCTTATCGGTATTTAATAACTGCCTTGCCGAAATCCAGGACTGGATGAGTGGGAGTTGGCTGAGGTTAAACCTGGAGAAAACTGAGGTGTTAGTCGTGGATCGAGGTCGCTGTGAGGCGGGTTTGCCGGATGGATTGCCCTCAGGCTTATGGCTTGGGGGCGTTCAGCTGACAACCTCAGATCAGGTGCGGAATCTTACGCAATAATTGACGCACCACTGACACTTAAACTCCCAGGTGTCAGCGTGGTCAAACTTCCTTTTCCATCTGAGGAATATCGCTAGGGTGAAGCACCTGGTTCCTCCAGAGGATCTTCCAACGTTGATCCACGCCTTCGTTACCTCCCACCTTGACTATTGCAACTCCCTGTACCTAGGGCTATCGGGGGTTGAACTTCGCTGTCTGCAGCTTGCACAGAATGCGGCGGCCAGGTTATTGACTGGATCTTCTAGATCCAGCCATATAATGCCTTTGCTCCGCGGACTGCACTGGCTGCCAGTGTTTTGGCGAATCACCTTCAAGGTCAGTTTGCTGACCTATAAAGCCCTACACGATCAGGGACCTACTTACCTGAAAGAGCTCCTTTGCCCCTACTGTCCCTCCCGCCCCCTCCGATCCACTGACGAGGGATTGCTGGAGATTCCCAGGGTCTGCTTTGAAAACTTCAGGGCTAGATCATTCAGTTTTATTGCTCCGACCCTGTGGAATTCTCACCTCAGGTGCAATTGCCCGACTGTCCTAAGCTTTAAAGGAGCTTTGAAGACTCACCTTTTTAATATAGCTTTTAATAATTTATAATAAATTTTAAATTTTGTTTATTTATTGTTTTATGAAATTGTACAGGCGCTTTGGTTGAAGAAAAGCGCCTTTTAAAAATAAAGTATTGATTGATTGAAAGTATTGAAGGTCTGCCAGCTTTCCTCATAGGGCCTATCCTGCTGCCTCTGAATTATCTTGGTGGCCCTGCTCTGGACTGACTCCCCACCCCCCCGTCCATATCCTTCTTCAGGTGAGGATTCCAGAACTGTATGCAATAATCTAAGTGGAGTTTCACCAGGGGTCTGTACAAGGGCAGTACCACCTACTTTCGCATACCGCTGATCCACTGTCTATGCATGCCACATTCTATTGGCCGTACCTGCCTTATGACATGCAGCAGACTATTTTAGGTTACCAGAGATAAAAATACCCACATCCCCTTCTTCCTTCATCTGCTCCACCCTCACTCTTATTCTGTATTCCATTTTTGGGTTATTTCCTCCTATGTGTGTGACTTTGCACTTTTTCACATTGAACCTCAGCTGCCATACCTGGACCAGCTCCACAACCTCTCCACATAGAAACTGACAGCAGATAAGGACTGCCAGGCCCATCCAGTCTGCCCATGTACCCTAAATTTTCTTAGCTGCCTCTGACACTACTTGGTCATTGGCTGTTGCCTATCCTTCCCCCATCTAGGGTCCCCTTATGTCTATCCCATGCATGTTTAAATCTCCCCACTGTGCTTGCTCCTACCACCTCTTGGGGCAGGTCATGCATCCACTACCTGTTCCATGAAGAAGTACTTCCTCACGATGCCCCTTAGTCTGCTCCTTTCCAGTCTCATGTCACGCTCTTGTTGTTTTAGAGCAGCTTCTCCTCTGAAGGATGCTGCCCTCCTGTACCTTATTAATCCCCTTGAGATACTTAAAGGTCTTTATCATGCCCCCCCTCTCCCTCCGCTCCTCCAGAGTGCACATGTTGAGTTTCTCCAATCTCTCTTTGTATGACCTGTGGTGCAGGACCTGCACCATTTTTGTTGCCCTACTTTGAACTGCCTCCATACTGTCTATGTCCTTCTGGAGATGTGGCCTCCAGAATTGGACACAGTATTCCAAATGAGGTCTCACCAATGACCTGTACAGTGGCATTATGACCTCTTTTCTTCTGCTGGTAATACCTCTTGCCTATGCACCCCAGCATCCCACTGGCTCTCCCCACTGTCTTGGCGCATAGTTTGGCCACCTTTAGGTCTTCAGATATGATGACCCCTGTACCTCTTTCCTGTTTTGTGGCTGTTAATATCTCCTCATTCATCCTGTATTCCTCCCCTGGGTTTCTGCACCTCAAGTGCATGATTTTGCACTTCTCTGCACTGAATCCTAGTTGCCACACTCTGGACAGTTCTTCCAACTTAGCTAGATCCCTCCTCATTCTTTACACCCCTCCAGGACTGTCCACCCTATTGCAGATTGTGGTGTCATCTGCAAAGAGGCATCCCTTTCCCTCCAGCCCTTCTGCAATGTTGCTAATGTAGATATTAAACAACACTGGTCCAAGAACTGAACCCTGTGGTACCGTCCTTCATTACCCCTATTCCTTCCTCACTATCCACTCTCCCACAGATTCTCATGTCAAAAAGAGGCAAATCCTGCCCTGGATATCTTTACACATGTCATAAATAAAGATGTTGAAATGCACTAGCCCCAGCACCAAATTCTGCCGCAACCCACTGGTGACAACCCTCACCTCTGAAAATTCTTCTTGAGTACTACTCCTGTGTACTCGCCCCAGCCAGTTTCCAAACTGGGTAGCTAGTTTCTCCCCTATACCCAGGTCATCCAGTTTCTTAATTAGTCTTCTAGGTGGGACACAGTCAAATGCCTACTGTGCTAAATTCTAGATACAATACATCCACATCTTTGCCTCTGTCCACAGCCTTTGTTCACAATTAAAGCAGTCAACTGTGTTCTTCTGGCAATACCTTCCCACCATGAAGCCTTGCTGTCTTTTAAGCTGTAACCAATTTACCTGTAGGAAGTCCATCTGCCTTTCCCTAATAATAGATTCCAGCATCTTAAAGAAGTCTGTCAGTGATGCCAAGAGCACTTGGCCAATCTCTTTTAGCAGTCTTGGGTCCAGAACTGGTAATTTGTCTACCTTTAGTGACACTAGCCCCTTAATTACCCTCTCTTCTGTTATAACTCCCATGTCAATGTCCTACCCTCCCCTCCCCGCCCGGGCCTGCTCCCACACTTCTCCTCCACCATAATGACAAAACAAAAGCACTCATTCAGCATGTCTGCTTTACCCTTATCCCCTTGCTCCTACCCCTCCTCCTTTTCAGCCTGACAATCCTTTCCTTGTTTTTTCATTTCTCCTGCTACTGTGGAAGAAAGCCTTGTCCCTCTCACTCACTTCCTCAACCATTTTGAGCTTGACTTCTGCTTTCAGCTTCCCCACTATTCTGTTTGTCTCCTTCAGGTTGTTTCCGTACACCTTCCTGTTTTCATCTTTTTGGTTGGCTTTGTAATGTTTAAAGGCCACTCTTCTCCTACACCATCTCTCTTACCTCCCTCATACACCACAAAGGCTTCATTCTCTTCTTGGTCTTCCCCATCTTCCTTATACAAAGGTTAGTGACGTCTTCCAACTTCTCCCTGATTATAGTCCACTTCCAGGTCTACTACTCCTGCTAGCTTCACCTCCTCTAACCTACCCCTGAGTACCTTCCACATCCTGCTGAAATCAGCCCTCAAGAAATCCAGCACTCTTGCCCTAGAACTGGTACCTCCAGCACTATGTTGAACCACACTGACTGATGGTTACTGTTCTCCAGTGGTTTCTTTATAGTGACCTTCCTGGTAGTCACCCTGTTTGTAAGGACCAGAGTTAGGATCGATCCCTCTCTCATTGGTTTTTTAGCACACTGTACCAAGAATCCATCATGGAATGCCTTCACCAGCACCTGTCTCCTGGTGCTTAATGCTACTGGGACATGTCAATCCACATATGGTATGCTGAAGTCAGCTCCACCAGCACCACTTCACCTTGGGCTATGGCCTTCCTGATCTCTTCCCCCAATATAGCATCCTCTGTTTCCTTCAGATTTGGTGGTCTGTACACTACCTCAAACCCAATGACCCTCCCCTGCCTGTGGACAGTTGCACCCAAAGGGTCTCAGTGGTGGTGTTCCCATTCAGGTCCCAATGCTGTGTGGCTTTGATATCTTCTGTGATGTAAAGATCTACCCTGCCCCCTCTACCTTCTGCTTTGTCCTTCTTGTAGAGGATGCAGCCAGGAATTACGCGTTCCCACTCGTAGTTCTGCACTACCCAGGTTTCTGTCATGGCTGCTAGGTCCAACTGAGAATATAGTTTTCATAAGCTTTCCATGTATACCCAACACCAGTCCTGAGTGCAACAGTTATACCACACCACCCTATACAGGTGTGCCCTAGGCCCTCTGCTAACACGACCCTGTCACTTAAGTTTAACAACTACGAGACTCTGTCTTAAACCCTATGGAGCCTTACACTAGATAAGCTTTATGTCAAGTTTTCCCTAGTACCTACCAACTGACCTGATGTCAGTATGACCATACTACCTATACCAATGCATATATCGAGTTCAACCAAGTATGAATTGTGTGAGTACCCTCACTGGGTGAACCAGATGTTGCTTTCCCTTGACTGGAGGAAGAAACAAGCAGAGTCCTATGTGGACCAATTGCACCCCTGCAGATGCCACCTCTCCTTCCTCATGGTCCTACCTGCATGATTGCATTCTGGGATAGAGTGGGTCATGAACTTGTGAGTGAAGCCAGGAAGCAACCCTGCAGATCTTGCCATTGGGATGCTCCTGGCTAAAACTGCCGAAGCAGTTGTGTGCCTGGTGAAATGAGAACATAGCCCCTGAAGAGCAGATGAGAGGATAAGGAGTAACACTGCTTTATGCGTGAGATGATCCATCTAGAGATGGTCTGCTTTGAAGCAGGTCAGCCTCAAGAGGATTCTGTATAGGTCATTAACAGCTTTTTGGGGTCCCTTTGAATGTCTTCTGTCTTCTGATAGTAAAACAGAAATGCCTTCCTATTACCCAAGTGTTACAGCTTTTCCTGACCATGGTTAGAACGCAGTCAGAGAAAGCACACAGACATCAAAAAAGACTGGTTTAGGTGAAACCTTGTGCAAACATTTCAGACTGCTGTTCAGTGCAGCAGTATCCTTGTGAAAAGCCATGTAAGGGGAAAGGGAAAGAGGAAATTGTTTAACCAGGAAAGGCAAACTAAGCCAAAGCTTGTTTCCAGGTGTGATCTGGGAGCACAAGAAAGTTAAGTGACTTGCTGAGGGTCACACAGTATGCAAGTGGGAGGCTGTGGGATTCAGACCCAGGTCTCCAGGTGTGCAGCTCACAGCCCTAAACCACAGTGCTATACTGCCTCCAAGAGGGTTGATAAAGAACACTTTCAACTTAATGACTTTCTTTGTGGAAGCAAGAAGCAACCACCTTTTCAGAACAAGAAATTCAGGTCATACTCAGCCAGATAATCCAATATTCTCTACGGTAAAGGGGAGGTTTCACACAGGAGGTTCATGGACAATGAGAAATATATAGTTAAAATGCTTACAGATGCAGTTAATCAACTTCTCCAAAGACATAGTTGGGACAAAACATTCACATTATATGCATAAATAGTAGCCAGATCATATTACAGGCTGAAGTAGTTGCCAGATGCACATTCAAAGAGGAACAAGACACCACTGACAATGAGTGGTCAAGGACGTTTGAGAAGTCTCATGCTAGAGGTGACCAGCTATGGAGACCACAACTGTGTGAATATGAGGAACAAATCCAGCTTGTTAGAACCCAGGTGTTCTGGTCAACTGCCTGCCAGGTTAGCCAGCCCCATCCAGAGGGACAGATTTGGGTACTTTAAATTGGTCAGGCCAGGTTAGCTGTGGGCATTCCAGATGAACTGGAATATGAGTTTGTGAGTGGTTGAAAGAAGTTTCTGACTCCACAGGTTAGAGGAAAAAAGGGAACTATAAAAATTTAAATAGCTAAAAAAACAACATTGTGAACTCTTAAGCCTGAGAAGTTCTACATCATTAAGCTAAATCTCTTTAAACTACTGGGATGCTAACACAATTAGAATGTATGAAATTATGGACAGCTGCATCAGTCCGAGGCACAGCAAATGTTTTACTATGCAGCTTTTTCTCCAGGCATTTCAGTTTTATAACTCAAGACGCAGTTTCATTTTGCTTTGTGGACTTGTACAGAATTACTGCACGCTACCTGAACATCAAACTTAGACCTATAGGAAAGAGAACGGAAGAAGAAGCTTGCCTGCAGAAACTGTGCCAATCACGTTTTACCAATCATATGGTTTGGTTTATCCTACCCATTTTATAATGCAAGTTGCATCACTGGGGGTATGTGTGATTCTGTATTTCTTTTAAATGTGGCTCTGTTGCCAACGCTCTTTTTGGGTAACCCTTTCCTCGGTGCTTCCATGCTGAGGTACTTTGTCGTTTTAGATTGCTTTCTTATTTTGGGCTTACCATGACTCAAACCCATAAGACCGCATAGCAGCTGGTAATTTTCCATGGGTTGAGATACAGATGAGGTAAACTGAGGAGTCCTGAGAAGGACGAAACACATATCTGTGTCTTCTATTCTCAGCCTTTGTGGATTATGTAATGAGCCATCTAGCACCATGCACGCTTACTTAAAGCAGAACCAGTCTAAACAGTCACTGTCATTTGCATATACATCCCATAATGCTTTGCATTTTGGGGGGTATGTGTGATTTTGTATTTCTTTAAAACTTGGCTTTGCTTCCAATGCCCTATTTAGGTAACCCTTACCTCGGTACCTTTGTACTGGGGTCCTTTTGGATTTTTAGATTACCTGCAGACAAACAAAAGAGAGGAACACAGATAATTCATGGGGCCCTATTCTTCCCAAGATGTTTCCCACATACATGGAATGGGAGAAACCCTTATAAAAATATTGCTCTGTGGACTTCAGAACTATTGGACTTGCACACTTTCTGGTAGTGTTGATAGCATTATGGAGGGGGACTTTGATTCTAGAACCACTGTATTTCCCAACTCTTTTCCTTCCATATCTGAAGCCATGACCATATATATGAGGCTATTAGCAGAGAGCACTGTTTTTAGACTGTTTTTCTATCTTAGAGCTCAGTCCATCAGGAGATATATACTGTATATAGTTTAAAGGGGAACATTTATTGACAGTGTCCTTCATAGATTAAATGTCCATGAAAAGGACTTTTAAATGTGGTATTGGGCATACGTGTAGCTGGTAGCAGTCAAGATATATTGATGACAAAATCTGCCCCATACTGATACTACACTGACACTATTTTTAGAACCTCATGATGTCACTGACTATCTAGATGTGTTTGACTGCAATGTGGTTAGCCACAGGTTGATCATTAGTGACATCACAAGGTTCTCTAAATGGCGGCAATGTAGTATCAATATGTGGCAGACACAGTCATCGATAACACTGTACTGCTCCCAACTACACAGGAGACCAATACCTCATTTAAAATATCTTTTCAAGGGCTTTCAAACTACTATGGACATGGTGTAAGAATGTTCCTCTTTAAATATACTGCTTTCTGATTCAGTGTTTAATTAAGCAAAAAGGCATGGCAGGGTATGCTTTACTGTGGGGTAATGGAGGTTTACACACCCTAAGAAGTAACATAGAACATAGAAACATAGACTTTGACGGCAGATAAGGACCACTTGGCCCATCTAGTCTGCCCATTTCCCTACCTACAGTATAGGCCTCAGATCCTAGTTAACCAACAGCCTATTTCTTCCTACCCCCCACAAGAATTGCCTTATGTCTGTCCCATGCATTCTTGAATTCTCCCACAGTTTTAGACCCACAACCTCCTCAGGAAGGCTGTTCCATGCATCCACTACCCTCTCTGTGAAATAATACTTCCTCACATTGCCCCTGAACTGCCCCCCATCTTTAAATTGTGTCCCCTTGTTCTTGCACGTCTCTTTTTCTGAAAGATGCTACCCTCTTGGACTTTGTTGATTCCACTGAGGTACTTCAAAGTTTCTATCATGTCCCCCTCTCCCTTCTTTCCTCAAGGGTATACATATTAAGCTCCTTTAGTCTCTCCTCATACGGCTTCTCTTGCAGACCCTGCACCATTTTAGTTGCCCTCCTCTGGACTGCCTCTATCCTGTCTATGTCCTTGCGGAGATGGGGTCTCCAGAACTGGACACAGTACTCCAGATGGGATCTCACCAACTGTCTGTACAGAGGGATGACAACTTCCTGTTTTCTGCTGCTGATGCCTCTCCCTATGCATCCCAGTATACCCCCAGCCCTCCCTACTGCCTTCTCACATTGCTTGCTAACCTTAAGGTCATCTGATATGATTACCCCAGGTCCCTTTCCTTTTTTGTTATTACTACCTCACCCCATTGTGTATTCTTCCCCTGGGTTCTTGTTTCCCAGGTGCATTATTTTGCACTTCTTTGCATTGAATCCTAGCTGCCATACTTCTGACCATTCCTCCAACCTTGCCAAGTCCCTTCTCGTTCTTTCCACGCCTTCTTGTGTATCAACCCTGTTGCAGATCTTTGTGTCATCTGCAAAGAGGCATACTTTTCCTTCCAGTCCCTCTGCAATGTCACTTATGAAGACATTAAAAAGGACTGGACCCAATAATGAACCCTGCGGTACCCCACTAGTAACCCCACTTTCTGCTATTTCACAACTTTGACCTGTGCAGTGCCTTACTGTGAGTATAAAATGACCTCTGAGTTTTTAGCCTTAAAACTGAGTAATGAGGTTCAACAAGTTAAGTATTCTTGAGTTGTGTCATTATGATGATTACATCTGACCAATCATGTCTTGGGTTCTCTTATCCATTTTATAATGCAAGTTGTTTCATTACTTGCTCCTCATGCAGATAAAGTAAGTGCAAAAATACTGGGGGCCAGGCCAGGCGTCACATAAACTTGTTGCCATTAAAACTGTGACTCTTTGACTTCCTGGGATGCATCTAATGAAAAGAACCACACTCTGATAGAGCTCAGGAGTTGTGGCCACTTAAAAGCCTCAGAAATTGCATAGTTTGACACCAGACCCTGACGAAACCACCCAGTTTTGTCTGAAACACCACCAAATAACAGCAGACTTAAACTTGTTCAAATGGCTCACTAGCAACCAGAGCCCTGCATTGAAAATAAGTTGTAATAGGGTGCTGTTGTCTGAGTTATCCATGTCTAATGGTACTAGGTAGGGGTACCTGCTATCCCCTTTCCTGTTCAATCTCTACTTAGAGCCCCCTGCGATAAAACTTAAATTGAACAGGAACATACAAGGCATTCTATTTGGTGATAAACAATACAAAATGTCCCTTTATGCAGATGACATTCTGCTACACGTCCAACATCCTGGTACTTCCATCCCAGAAGTCCCAAGGGTAGAGGAAGAATTTGGCATAATCTCCGTGTACAAGCTCAGCATCTCTACAACTGTTGTCTTCGTCTTAAATCCCCATACCAGACGACAAGACCTTGCTGACCTGGGCCTGACCTGGTCTACAAATTCCCTCCTATACCTGGGAATCTGCATTTCCACCTCTTAGAATCAAATGATAAAGGATAACCTGAGATCACTTTGAGCGGCAATTTAAGAGGATATCCATTGGTGGGCCACCCTACCTATTACACTCTGGGGCAGGATGTCTTATTGCTAAAATGAATGTCCTCCCTAGAATCCTGTACCCCCTTAGTATGTGATCTGTAAAACTCTCTCTCTAGTGGTTCCAATCTCTCCACAGTATTATCTCCTTTTTCCTTTGACAAGGTAAATGACCCAGGAAGGCATACGCAACACTGGTGGCTTCTAAGCAGACAAGCGGACTATACCTTGTAGATTTTTTGTTGTACTATCATGCCACCCAGGGTGCCAATTAGTTTGGGGGGGGGGGAGTGTCCCTGCACACACCATATCCAAAATATTGCCCACAGTGACTTGAAATAGAGGAGCTACTTTGTAACATGGCATCACTTTAGACTCCTTGTTCAACACCAGAGCCACTACATTACCCAAACCCCTGAAGACCAACCCTGTTGCTACCTCCCTTTATTCTTAGCTAGCCAGAATAGCTAAGACCAAACATGAAGCTATAACATCCCAGACCCTATGGCATAACAATAACATATGCATTGGGGAAAAACCCTCTTCAAAACAGAATGGCATGACAATGGCGTTACCACCCTGGGGCACATTATAGCTGCAGGTAGTTGGGCCACTTTTGCCCAAACACAAGCAAAATTCCAGCTCACCAACTGAGATCGTATTTTTCTTCCTGTGATTCAGACACGCAGCCATAAAAGCAGTGGGTATGCCACCTCCACTGCCCCCAAGAACTCCGGTGTCACCCCAACTTGTGCAGCAAGTGTCTGCAGCCCACTCCATCTCCTTACTACATACTGTCATTAGAACTCTGATGCCCCACAGATCTGGTAAACCCGTGAACTAGTGCACCAAGGCACTCACATGTAGGGGTCAGATGAAGCATGGGAAACCATCTGGTCCAACACCCACAAGTTTGTTAAATCATCCGCTACAGGCTGATGCAAAACTAAAGTATTACAGGATATGTATCACACATCTGAGAAGCTTCAAGCCTGGCACGTTGTTGAATTCCTGCTGTGCCCAAACTGTGACACCACACAAGGTCATCTTAAAACATAACCCATGGGACTGTGCCAAAGCACAACCCCCATGGCAACAGGTGCAACAGACACTGGACGCCATGTTTAGATTAACAGATACATTCACCTCCTGAAAGATACCTCATAGGACTGGTGGTGGAAAAGCTCAAAGGGCACAGGAAATGCCAGTTCACACTAATTATCATGGCAGTTTAAAAAATTATATTGAGGCACTGGATGAATCTGGAAATACCTACATTCTAAGAATGGCATACTGAGGTCATGCAGGCTCCCTGCATGGGAAAAATGTTGGCCTCCATGAGGCATGGGTACTATACGTTTAGAAAACGATAGGAATCTTTATATGCTTTGTTGGGGATTACATATAGAATGATGGCTGGGTAGGTGGTTGTAGTGAGAATGTTACACACACTCAAGGTGTGGGATGCCACATAAATCCAGAGAGCAAAACTTGAGGGGTTTATTAAGGCATTCCACACCTCAGATGAGTGCAAAATTTGAGTTTTACACACCTACCCACCCTTTGGTTGGATTTCAGTGCGGTCTGTGGTCCGAAAGCGACAGGCAGAAAATCGCGTTTCCCTTTTCTTTTCCTTTTTTATTTAAGTTTAAGTGTAAAAAGAGAAAGATACCTTTTTTAAGTAACTTACCACTGACTGTGTGGGGCAGTGAAGTCTCAGGTGGTAAGGAATGACCTCGGAGAATGGCGCAGAGTAAGTGAAGAGCGGTGGCTGGTGTATACATGGTCTGAGGGAAACCTGTCGCATGTTTGCCGTTATTGCCAGCTGGTTATAACAGCAAATTATAACCAGGTTTCCCTTAGGGAAAAAATACTCACCAGTTGTTATAGATTTGCAATACATAAAGTAGCATAGATGGTACACCGTGTAATGGTAATTTACTGGCCTAATGACATACCTTGATAAGCATCTTCTGCCATGCTGGCTAAATACTGAGTTGGGGTGGGAGAGTTTGTACTGTGACATCCTTTATGGTTTCGGGTACTGTATTTCATTGCTTTTGTTATGTTCTGTCTCTGCACATCATTGTGAAATCACAATAAAGTACATTAATTCTAAAGAAAACCTGAAAGAAACTGAATCTATCCAACAGGCAGATCTAAGAAGTAGGAAGTTTAATTTACCTCTGCTGGAAGCAAAGTGTAGGCATAAAATCTTTTCATCTTTGTCACAAGGTCATCAGTGGAAAATGTAACATATTCCACAAACTTCCGGTTGAGCAGGAACCAGTCAGAGCCGCCATCAACGGTGATGCCTTCTGGGATTTTTCTATCTCCAAGGCGCCACATGTGTGTGTCGCATTCAAGGAACAGTCTATCCAAGCCTTGCTTTCTAATGAACCTATGGATAGAAAATGAAAATGACAACTCCATTACTTTAGAAGTCTGCTTTTAATGTGACCAATAAACAGTCCCTGGAACCATGTTAAATAAAATATGAATTGCTCAGAAAGCTACAGTACATATATGACAAGCTGTTCCTATGTCAGCCCATGTCAAGACTGATCCATTCTAGAATTTATACTGGAAAAAAGTGTTTAAGGCACAGAAACTCAGATAACATACTAGCATACTAATTGCCAGCAGATTAGACCTTACGGTCTATAGAGTCTGCTCGAACCTCAGATCCCTTGTTGGGAACCGAGGCCCCCCCCCCTTGTGTTCTGATACATCCCCTTTCTGTATCTGTCCCACCCTCTCTTAAAGCCCTCTACCATGGAAATCTGGACCAGCTCGCCAGGCAACGAGTTAAGGATCCACCACCCTCTCAGTGAAAAACCTCCTACTCTTTTCCCCCTCATCCTTCCATAAGAAAATGTAATTTTACTTCTCTTATTGGGGTAGGGCTGTCCATGTGATGTAACAAATTTGAATTTTCCTACTGCTTGTGTAAGCCCTAGATGGCGCTATCCCAGGGGCTACTACCCCTGCCTGATTTGCCACTAACAGGTTGAGGGGCCTGGATCCGATGGCGGGTGCCTCCACCCAGAGGTCAGGGTTTGCAACAGTTAAACTACCTGGTCACAGCCCTCTGGGACACTGAAACCCCCCTTTCTTCCCACTAGTGGCCCACACAATACATCAGAATTACCTTCACAGTATACACTTACCCCCAGGACTGGTTCAGGCACTGGGACCCCCTGTAAAATAAGATACAGTGCAACAATCACAGTACAATACTTTAACATGAGACAAATACCTCAGGCAGTATAACTTTGCTGAAACAAGCAGCTTTGATTTATTTAGGGGGATATAACAAGGACAGGGGGAAATCAGGTTAATTAGCTTATCACTTTACTCATCTACCTATGGCTCTGTGCACAGGCCTATCCCTACCAGTAACTGTCCCTGGGTACCCAAGCCCTAGTGGCTAGTCCAAACCGTGGCAGCTGGTAGGGGCCCTTTCACACAGAGAAAAGAAAAATTAGTTAAACAGTCAGCAGTACAATAATTCCATTTGGATTCAATGTGGCAATTCTACAGGGAGCGACCCTGAATTAGTACTCATGACCTCCAAACAAGATAGGATCCTTCAACGTCAGCAGGGCTACTCTTGAGCTCCACGAGACTCCTCACACATTTATATGACAAAGTGAAACAGGCAAAAGTCATTTAATGGCAGCAGGATTCACTTGAGCTACACAAGCCTCCTCACACATTTATATGGTAAAAAGAAAGTACTATACCAGGCAGGCTGCTTCTCTATCCCGATCGCAATTACTGCACAATACCGGGAGAACACACAGCAGATTCAGTTCCTGACAGACTGAGCGCATTCAGCAATTTCTCCAGTCTTCTACAGGTGAGCCTGGTTTCTACTCTTCAGATATCCTTTGATTCTCTTCACAGGATGGATTCAGTCCTAACAAGCAGTTACACAAGCTGCAGACCGGAACTCTGGGCCTTACACACGTTTCCCGACTAAAACTGCACACCGAAAAAGCACAGGGCTCCTTCCCTCTTCACTGCCAGAGCTCAACTGAAACTCCAGCAGACAAAACCGGGCACTTCCTTTGAGTTCCTCCCAGTTCTTGGCTGGATTGGCTGTCACTCACAATAGACTGCCCTGTTGGTCCAAAAAGGCGCCGAAGTCCAAACTACATCTCCCAGAGTCACTGCCCATACAATCCTCTTGTGGCTGGCTCAGATTACAGTCCAAGTTCTGATTCGTCCAAGGCACCATTTTAGAGCTACCTTAACCCACACTGATTGGTCCAGTTCAGCAGTTCAAAACTAGAATGGGGAACTAGGCAAACACAGTTCTGACTGCAAAGAAAGCAGGTTAGACAAACTGTATTTTCATTATTACTCTAAATGATTTCTGGCAAACAGTTACATCTTTCAGATAGGTTCCTTTGCACTCCTAGTGACTGCAAAAATGGAGTGAATTGGCAGCAGCTCGAGTGGTACTCAAGCAGAAGCACACAGTCCCCCCATACAAAGTAATTATGTCTGCAAGCAGACAGCTCTTAAAGAGACAGTACCAGAGGCTCTAAAAACACTCACTGATAAATGGCTTAAACGCCAAACACCATTCAGGCTTGGAGCATTCAAGCAAGCTCCTGGAAGTCTTTTGGGAACCCCCATTTGCAGGGGGGTTACACCTGGGTAAATAGTTTAGTTTGTTCTTTTTTGACAAAGAACTGTTAGAAAAGATGGCAGTGGGTTACTGCAGAAACACTCTTTAGAAGATTAACTACTGCCTGCACCACAAGAGAACAACATCTCTGATCAGCACTTGCATATCAGATAAATTCTGTTTTATCTATATCTAGTGTGATCATTTGTGTACATATACCTGAAACATGTGTGTTCATATTACCGTACATTTGTATGGGTCACCATCGTAAATGAGCTTTGCTCAGTGATTTTAACCCTACATAAGGAAAAATGAAGTGAAATGAAGCCTCCCCACCTGGAGGAGGGGAAGCGCTTCCTCTGGGATGCTCAATCATCTTCCCCGGCTGCCACCTGACGACCCTGGCTTGTTCCCAAACCGGTGTTGCCCATGTAGCAAGTGGTGGCACCACCCTGGGCCAACTGACCTTCCCAAACTGCATCTTTTCTGAGCAGTGGGACCACCTCCACACAGTCTAGCCACTCATGATGAAGTGTAAGGAGAATACTGCATCATGAGTGGCTGGCCTGTGTGGGGGCATCCTTAATGTTCAGAAACAGTAGCGTGAGAGAAGGCCAAAGTTTAAAATCGAACAAGTTTCGATGTGATTTATACCAGCAGCTACTGTAAAACTTGAAATTTTTACCGTCAAATAATGTTTGCTATATTCACTGACGCACAAATTTGCGCTAAAATTAATTTGCGTTAATTAGTGTTAGTAGCACTTTTCCCATTATAGTATATGTGGTCCTACTTAGCGCTAAATTTAATTTATGCAGTTATGGCTGCATCTGTGTTTGGGCTAAAATTTCTTCGTATGAAAATAACTAGTTTTACAGTATTTCTTTCACATTTATTAATTCAAGGAAAGCAGGTAAAACAATAAACAATCAGATACATCAACAAATTCTACCGAGCAGAGTATCAAGAACATTTCTTTGTTTTTAAGTAGAAGCAAAATCAGAACTGGGACTGTTAGCCATGGAAAAGACAAGACTTGGGGGTGACATCATTACAGTATTCAGATAACTGATAGGGATGACAGCAGCAGACCACAGATCTGCAAGGATGAGAGAACAAGGTGATATCCAGTGTTGGTGAAAGGAAGAGTCACAGGAACTATCAGGAAAACTAGCTCATGGACTACGTGGTAGATACTTAGAACAAACTTCCAGAATAAGTGGTGTCAGTCAATACTGTTTCTACCTTTAACCTTAAAAAGCAGTAGTTAGTCACCGTGTACATTTTTTTCAAAATAAAGATTGTCTGACAAAAGCATCAATATACCCATTTTTATCCAAATCAGAAACAAAATCAGGCGCTCACCACCTCGATGAAAAAGGACACACCACACTATGCCATGTATAAAAAAACTTACATTTCTTTTTATTAGGTGCCGTTAAAAGGTCTATGCCGCCTGACATGTTTCGGACACTTGGTCCTTTATCAAAGGCAGGTGCCCTATAAATAAACAGCGTGCTCCCTGCTCCTGTCAAATGGCAGGTGGCCAAGGTACTATTTGGAGGGCTGTGTCACTCGCTGTTGAGTCACCGCAGCACCGACAGGCAGGTAAGGGGGACCGGGGGTGGGGGCCGTTGGTGCTGCAGATGGAAGGGGAGCCACTAACCACCACTGAGAGATGGGCGGCGGGGCACAGATCAGTGATTGTGAACAGGGCCAGGGCTTTGTTGTGGGAAGGGGGATTTGGTTGCAAATGGCCTGCCACACGGCAGTGGTGGGTTGGCTGTCACTGTGGAGGGAGGAGTATTGAAAAACTGAGGGTGTGCTTTCATCAGTGCTGGGACAGGGATTGGGTGGTGGGAAGGACCACTGGACACCAGGAAATATTGGTGCTGGGATGGGGATCAGGTGGGGGAAGGACAACAGGACACCAGGAAATAATAAGTAAAACAATGGGCATCGGTGCAGGTGGGGGGAGAGACCACTGGACACCAGGAAATAATAAATACAACATCGGGCATGGGTGTGGGTGCGGGGAGGGACCACTGGACACCAGGAATAATAATTACAACATCTGGCATGAAGTGCGGGTGGGGGAGGGCCACCTGAAACTAGGGAATAATAATTACAAAATAATGCTTGGGTGTGGGTGGCAGGAGGGATCACTGTACATGAAGGACACTGGTTTCTTTATCAGAACCAGCATGAGGGGGGCCGCCGCACTTCCTCCGCCAACCACTAGGGTTGTGCGGGAGTAAGTCATGGTTTAGGTCGGAGGTATTTGCGCAGTGCAAGCGGACCATGAAAAATGCCCTTGCGCAGCACAGAAACTCTGAATATTGGACTGCTCCAATATTCAGGTCCTGCCCCTCAGTTTGCATTGTGCTGCCCTCCACAGTTTGCACAGGCGCAAAACCTGTTTGCCTGCGCTAACTGGGCTTTTGAATATAGGACTTCCCCACAAAATCCAGTTTGCAGAGGCAAACTAGGTTTTGCACCCAGGCAAACTTTTGAATATCTGGCCCCAGATGTCTTAAGGGGCTGACAGTGTCTCTTTAACCTCAGACATTGATGCATGCACTATCTGTGGCAAAGGTCCCCACTGGTAATGGACCTACAGCACTCACAGGGATTGCTGGTACCTCAGAGTAGGATAGCCTGCAGCATCCAGCACTCTCAAGACAACAAGTGGCATATGCTCAGACAACAGCAAATGTTACGAGAGTCAGAGTGGATTCTCGGATAGAGATGGCACCTCCTTCCCTTCGCTTATACCCCTGCACAGCTGGGTGCCTCTCCACCCCCTACTACTTCCCTCCCTAAGTGACCCAACCTCCTCCCCACACCTTCTATCCTACCTCCCCATCCCCTCTCCACCACTCCCCTTCTGCACCCATTCCCTCTTCCCCTTCTTATACTGACATCCTGCTCTGTTCCTGCACCACCCTCTCACCCGGCACCCTCTGTTAACACTTCCTGCTGCTGGCACTGCCGGAATGCTTAGTATAAACCTCCCTCACCAGTGATGAGGCCCACCTTCTGGGCTGATTTTCAGTATATATTCTCGCTCTCCAGTTTGTCTTCTCACTATTACCCCTCCCTTCCTGAGCCAACCCCTCCTCTTGTTCACTCTCTCCCCTCCCTTTTTTTCCCCTTTTGTGTTGGCAAGTACCAGTGTATATAGTGTTTGCATATTTCAGTCACATGTAACCTCTTACCTAATTTGCCTTAATTGTTGTTCTCTTTCAGCCTCCCATAAGCTGTAGTTTTATTTGTTACTGTAATAACCCTGACGTGGAACCTATGTAATGAGCCTGTACTCAAAGGTTAATCCGAGATCTTAATAAATAAAATAAATAAAAAAATGAAAATAAGCACAGCTCTAGCCAGTATCAGGTAACATTCTTTTCAATGGCCACTAAGCAACTCTATGGTAGCTAGCAATGTGCTGTCATGTAGTTATTTTATTTATTTAGTTTTAGTAGACCGGGTAAGTGCACTAGACAAATCCTGCCTATTTTCAGGCACGACCCGGGGGAGGGGGATACAGATGAATGCCAACTGACCTTGAACCAGATTAAGCTGTTGGTTTTTAACAGGGGGTGGGCATGATGAACCTAAATTCCCTTCCAACCACAAATTACTATGCAACAAGGATAATATGACGTATATTTAGCTTAGTTGGCAGCATACTCTCAGATAGCCAGTACCAGACTTCCTGGAGAAGGACATGTGTCTGGCCTAACCCCCAGGGACTGTATTTGTCTTTTAGTCCTCTCCAAAGGTGTGAGTAAATTTGCTCTTATATGAACTAAAGCCTTCATTTTTACATGCAGTAAACTTGAACTGGCAGCGCTTTTTTTTGCAGCCAGATTGCATTTCTCATGCATACTCTCAGATAACTGGCAACCAGAGGTTCCGTTAACCCAGTAGTAAGGGTCCCTGGACCCCTGGATTCTGCCTAGAGCCTTGATCAGGCAAGTATGGGGTTCAGAAATGCACCATTCTCAGACAGCCATGAGCACACACCCTTGGATAACCAGTAAGCGTAGAGGCTAGAGACTATTTCTTTACGATTTCTGTAGTACGGTGGTGACCAACACCATAGGTTTCACTATTATTCTACTTGTAAAAACTTAATTATGAAGTGCAGTATTAAGAGTCTTTTCAATAAAGCAAGCAGTACAGTGTCAAGAAGACAGGGTATTACTTCACTGTCCTGAAGAACTTGGTATAAGTCTGCTGAAATCTCAGGAATATACAACAAGAGATATTTACACTAAAGCAAAGCATTCTTTTTCTTTATGGGAACGTCATATTATCCTTGTTGCATAGTAATTTGCAGTTGGAGGGGAATTTAGGTTCATCATGCCCATCCCCTGTTAAAAAGCAGGTGTTAATCAGTATGCTGTGCAAATGTACTTAAGCAATAGCGACCGAGAAGCCGGTCATTTCCAAGGGATTAATGACCGGTTGAGATACCCTCAGCGATCGTCAATCCAAGGAAATGACTAACTTCGAGGTTGTTATTGTGATTATAAGTCTAATCGCAATAACAATTTTCTTTTTCACTGTTTATTTTTTATGTTTTTAAGGTGTCAAGCAGGGTGGCATGAGCGTTCAGTTGCGGGTCTCTGCCGTGCCGAGCATTTCTGAGAGATTTCAGAATGGCACGGTAGCCAATCAATGATCTACTTTAGCTCATGAACAATTAATTACACTTATAATTATTTATAGGGTCTCCCTAACCAATCTACTACTACTACCCAGGGTACACTGTGGTTCCCCTTGGTAAGGACCCTGTGGGGCTTACTAGTACAGAATGGGTTAATTCTAGATGTCTCCTGGACTGTCTGCAGGCAGGCAGCCCAGAGGGTGGAGGAGGCTATATTAGAGGGCATTTCTGGCACAATGGGGAAGTCCGTGGGAGGACTGCTGAAGTAGAGCTGGGGTGGGGTGATTACCCCTGCCACCCCCGGCGGGCTGTTTCAGTGGTGAAAGTTCTTCAGAAACAGTAGTCTGTGGGTGTCAACTACAGCAGCAGCTAAGTGGGTCAGATCTAGGGGGAGCTGGGCCAGAGGCAGAAGTGATAGCCTGCTCCGGTCCCCACAGGGCAGAGATGAGAGGCTGTCCTGCCCCTTCTGCTGTTTGTGGGGTCCCTTCAGAGGTGGAGGCAGTGGGAATAATCAGATAGCTCGGAGCCCGGGCATAAGTCTCTTTGAACTGCCTCTTGCATCGGTATGTCCCTGCTGTGTATTCTGGTGTGCCCATTTCAGTGTCTGCCTCCAGGATTCAGCGGTAGAGAGTCAGACCAAGGTAGCAGCAGAGAAATCCAGCAGAGGTTGATATCCTGTGTGTGCAGTGGTCAGAGGCTCAAGCCCCAAGGAAGGTATCCATGAATTCGGGATTGGGGACCGCTGAGTCGCAATTTAAAGAGGATGTTGGAGGAGAGTGAGAGCAAAGCTGTTTGGGAGAGTAGCTGGCCAGATTCGGCTACAGGAAAAAAATGTTGCTGCCACCAGCCAGGTCTTCATGGCTAGGGAAGTTTAATGGGAAGAGGTACTGTTGTGCCTGAATTGATTAGCTTCATAACCCCCATGCTCCGTCAAGTGGCTGTGTTTTAAGTTTTCCTGATTAAATAGACTTGTTTTATGCACTTTACTACCATGTGGACATTGGACTCCTTGTTTCTGCTGGCTCAGTGGAGTTAGCCTGCATTCTCTCCACAGCTACAGCGGCCCTGCTTGAGGGCACTCCATCTTCTTCAGTAATAGCCAGGTAAACACAGACAGGTGGTGGTTTCTGGGTTGGTCCCTTTGGACTACACCATCCATACTCCTAGACACGGGGAGCGGGGGGCTACACCCTGGTACGCAGAAATGAGTCCACGCTTCCCTTGAAGACCTGTATAGTCAGCATTAGAGTCAGTATTTTTTGGATATGGAATTATCCAAATTGCGGTGGTTAAAAATTGACAGTTTTGGATACCATCCAGAATATACAGTAGAACTGGAAAGTTTCATTCTAAAAATATTTTAGTTTAAAATGAAAATTTCCATTGCTTTTGTTGATTTCATTTCCTGCCTTTGCATGTCCAACACAGAATCCCTACTTTCGGAAATTCTGCACCCTGCTATTTGTGGTCTGAATTAAATGTCCTACTTGCTGTCCACCATGATTCTCTCTGAAAAGAAAACCTGACTGGATTGATTGACATTTTCGACCTGCCGATCATCTAATCCTAATTCCAAGATCCGCTGAGTTAACACTAACAGCATTGTTATAGTAATGTCCCATAGTGTATGTGCCTACCCTCACCTCACCTGCTGCACTGAGCCAAAGTCAGTGAAGCCCCCCAACGTCCACCATGTGGTCCCTTACTGCCGAATGGTGTGCTCCTGATTTCCAGATCTCAACTTCCCTGACCATCATACTCACGCCATCCCTAACCCACCCTCACCAGCACAAATACACTGAAAATTACAGCCAAACTATCACCAATACCTAAATGTGCCCCTCAGTATTTGCTTTATTTATATTTCTTTATTTTGAGTTTATCGCACACTGTGGAATCTTGGGGGAGTCTGCTTTCATACAGAAGGTGCTTGGGAACTCAGCAAACTTGTATGTGAGATGCAGCTATTAAACCTTCCTGGTTCTGTGCACCAGACCACAGGAGCATGGAAAACAAGTTGAAGGTTCTCAATTTTCTACAGCCCTCAACTTTTTTAAGACAAATACTTACACTTTCCTAATGGCCACTATGTGGATTTTCCTCCATGGCAACTCTGCAGTGAAGCAGGGTGTGGCACTTTCAGAAGACAGGTACGCAAAAATAGCAATTTCAGAACCAGACTGTAATTTTGGCAAAAACTGCGGCAATTTCAGTGATTGGTATCCACTTGCCATAGTCGTCATGTCCACTGTCTCTGTTAGTAGGTTGTTTTATAGCTTTACAAAGTTTCTGTCCATACTCGGCTCATGACTTCTCAGTGTTTCTCAGCGTTTCATATTTTCCTAAGTTTTTTCTTTATGTTCAAAATTTTTATTTCGTTTATTTGTTTTTATTACATTTTCAACACAGAGAAAACAACAATCAAGGATTTCATATTGCAAAAAAGAACAAAGTTAACAAAGTTATTATTGATGCTAAAAACACTTAACATCTATAAACCTATCTTAGGCGTAAAGCAAGTATATACTAAGTTTTTCTGATGTCTCGCTGAGCCGGTCCTTTGGCTCTCATTCTACTACAACCACTTACCACCATGTTGCTTTGAACCTCAGACTGCCAAGTCAAGACAGCGACCGTAATATACAAGCTCAGTTCAGCAAGTAAACCTATGCTATTTTTGAAAAAACTATCTCTGGTAACTGTGTTTATGATGAGAACTAACACTGGTGATTCTAAGCTCATTATCATCTGGCTGTGAACTTTAATTAATAACTGCATTAACTACTGCATTGGTAGAGGCTGAAGCTTTAAGCACTGTGCCCCAGTATTACACTGCTGTGCTGTAACATTAGCTTATATGCTAAGCCCTTTACTCCCTCCGCTTTGTTCAGTTACTCCCAGTGCATAAATTACTAGCTACTGTGGCAGTCTATTTTAAGCCAAACTCGATCTGGTAAATCCGGACAAAGGGTGGTGTACCCCCCATTTATTACTAAGCTTGCCTAGCAAAGCTATCTTTGTGTTTGGCCCTCGTTATAGCCAGTCTGCAGTGAAGCCCTAAATTGTCAGTTGCAAAGCAGCTACTGGCCACATACGTTTTTCTGAAGCTAGTACGCCACTGAGCTTTACCTTACCGCAGCATTATACAGTATGTACTTTATACACTTGTAACCTGATCTACGTCTGCCACTTATCTTATTGTCCCCCATTTTATGGGAACAGCCCTTGTTCTCTCTGGACTCTCAAATGTCTGTAGCGCAACCCAGCATGTGTTTGCACAGAAAAATTTGATGCCAAGCACTTTACTAAGAAAGCACTTTATCAGACCTGCATTCTACAAGCACTTTATATAACAGCTAGCACTGGGTCTTCTGCATCAAATTCACCTGGTTATTTGCACTTGGAATCTAATGAACTTGTATTTAAAATATGCGCTTTTTTTTTAATAACCGTGACCAAGTCTAAAATCTGTCATTGAACAGTTGCTGCATCTCCCAGGGCTCCTCTCAAACTCTGGGCTTTGACTTCGTCTGTCCAAGCATAGTATATGAATTTTTTTTGGGGGGGGGGGAACATTTGAACTAAGCTATCTAACTGCTTTGCCTATGTTGCACACCAATTATTTGAATCTGGCTTATACTTTATATACTTGACATCGCTGATGCATTGGAACTGCTGTTGTTATTTAAGCTGCTTTTGCAAACAAGCATAATAGTCAGAGGTTAGAGTAACAAGCTGTGAATGAGTTTGGTACATCCAACAGACTTGAGATTGATTCCTACAACCTCCATTTGCATACTGTGTGACTCTGAGCAAGTCACTTAACCTCCCCATTACTCCTGGGTCACCCCTGAAAACAGGCACCTGTGCCTAGTAGGTCTTACCTGGTTCCCAAAAGAATTGAAAAGGAAAAGAAAAAAGAAACAATTGATGGATGGTAAACTGAAAGCTGCCGAAGCGTATTTCCTGCTAGTGTGGACAGTTTTTCTTGGAAAGGCCTCATGATGCATTTTTATGCATAGGATGCTCGGAGATATTGTACAACTAGAAATATCCGGGTAAACTTTTAATCATGGTCTGCTGATCCTGTCCCCTATCATGCCAAAAAATGATTGTGCTCTGCTAATGTCAGTGACAGTGCCATTAATAAAGTAAGAAATTTAGCTGTTTCAAAATAATGCTACTAATCATACAAAATTCAAACTATAACTTGAAATGTACATACCAAAAAGAAAGTGGGGTGTTGGGGGGGTGTATGGTGACAAAACCAGGTGAGGAAAAATGAAGATGAAGGAGTGACTTCAGAGAGCAGAGTGAGGATGAGAGGTGACTTGGGAGAGGAAGGTAATTCCAAAGGGTTTGAAGATGAACCAAGACAGCATACTGACCAGTAGAGGCTTTGCAGTGAGGTATATGGAAAGATCAACAGTCTGAGGAGCTGTGGTTACAGCAGGAAGGGACAGAAAGAGTTAGGAGAGGGGAAGTAGGAGGCAACTGTAGGAGAGAATGAAACCTGTGTCTCCTGGTCCCCAACACTGTGCTTAAACCATTAGATCATGCAGCCCGTTGTGATACTGCCATCCTGAAGTTACAACACTGATATGTTGATGTTATTTTCATCTGTGACAGAGCAGGGCGATGTTGCCTTTTTTATTTACCCGCCTTTTCTCCCCTATAGTGGGCCACTGCTCATTCTGCTGGATCCTTGGTGACACCCCAACACTGTCACCAAACAATCACTGTTCCAGAGTCTTCTATAGTCGTTTGCCCTGGTCTGTCATGCAGGTGGACACAATTTTTTTTTTTTTTGCTCATTGCTTCCTGTGTCATTACTCACAGTTGGCAGATACATAGAAATAAACTATGTCAAAATACTATTGTGCCTTAAAAGGACAGTGTGATTATAGCGAATAATTTTTACAGCATTTATGTCTAGTTCTACAATATACCGACTAAAATCTGAATTCTTAACAAAAGTTTAGCCACTATTCCTACATACTGGCAAGGTAGTGTGGAGACTCCTCTGCTTTCTCTGTATTCGTGTATCCCGCAGTGGATCTGTGCACTGAACTTTATGTTTTCTGGGAACTGGGACTGTTGCATTGTTCTCTGAGTTTGTTTCACAGGTTTATCACCCATGGGAGAAGATATTCCTAACAGTCTCCTGGGATTTACAAATGCTGAGCTTTAGGGCATGTCTCCAAGTCCTACTGAGGTACCCCAGACCCAAAATCTAAGTCGCTATGATCTTCTCGATACCCTGGAGTAAGCGGAAGACTAAGATCATGTCCCCTCTCAGCGTCTTTCTGTAAACAGTGTTGTTTGTATAATTTATCATCCCGTCAAAAGTGGCAAGTCCTAAAACCCAAACCAAAAAGAACTGAAAGTCCTTTCCCCTGATCAGCATTAGGCTTTCTCTACATAACTCTTAAAAACACAGCAGGAGTGCTTTAATTTAGCTTAAAAGAGACAATGTGGGTTGGCCATGGCAGCACCTTTGCGAAATCTAGCCAGACAGGCAGGTTAGTGACAGCTTTCATAACCAGTGGCAATGCCACTCCTTGGCTGGGTGACTGGATGGGATGCTGGCTGGCAGGGGCGCTGAATTACCAAGTAGGCTGCACTGCTGTGGTCTCCCCCCCCACCCCCCAAGTGCCTCATTACCCACTGCCAGCCTAAGACAAGGAAACACTGAGTCCAGATATGAACCTGAATCTCTAAGGACTCAGCACAGAAAACTCCCACCATGCCTCAGGGCCTGCCCGAGAGGGGAACTGCATATGTTTTCAGGATGATTCGAAGTGTGAGTGCCTGGCATTCTCAGCACTACAGCACATGCATGCCTCAAAAGAGAGATTTGTTTTTAAAGTAGTCTGTCTCAAGGAGTGGTGGAAACATAGACGGCAGTTAACGTGCCACTCCAGATAAATTGTTTTCTTTTCCTTCACGTTTCCAATTTCACATTCCATTATGGGTGATATAGGAATGGTTCTGCATTTTTTAATGCTGCCTGCTGGAAAGCAATCTATAAATAAAATATTAATGACCACTGAAGATGGGGCATTTTGTTGCTTTATTTGATCATGAAGTTTCCAATTTATCACAATAAGTAGTGATTAAAGGCACAAACAAGCAGACATCTGAGAAGCGAAGACTATGGCAGGATAGCAGGAACATTTGTTCTTTTGAGAACCTCTGTTTTAAAAAGGTTTGTATTTGAATCTGAAACTAGCTGTCCTGCCAACCAACATGACATGAGAAAGATGTAAAGAACCCCAGCTCACTCCCCTGTTTGTCGGATTACAATGTAAACTTTATTTTATATGGCACCTTTCATACAAATTGCATCTCACGTCATTTTCAACTCATACAAAATATGCACATGCACAGCAATAGCAAAGAGTTTACTGGTACAACACATTTTATGAAAACCTATTTCAATTAAATTAATAAAACAAAAAATATATAGTAATTTACTGTTTAAAGGGATACTAGGTCCACATTGCCTGCACCCTGCCTCATAGGCAGGAATTAATTAATTAATAAGTATATAGGTTTGGCTATTTGACAACAGGATAACTTGCTTAAGTCTGCCACTGCCTCTCATTTATAGAAACATAGACTCTTGTCAGCAGAAAGGGACTACTAGGCCCACCCAATCTGCCTAGATGTTCCCTGTGTGTTCTACTGCCGCTGATTCTATCTGGTCCCCGGTGACCCTTCCTCCTTCCTGCCTCCTATCTACTATACCTTTATGTCTATTCCATGCATGCTTGAAGCCCCACACCACGCCAGCCTCAACCACTTCCACTGGCAGTCTATTCCAGGTGTCTAACACCCTTTCAGTGACAAAATATTTCCTCACATCACTCTTGAACCCCCCTCCCCTCCAACTTCATTGCATGCCCCCTGGTCCTGGTGCTTGTTTTCTTCTGAGACAGACTTCCTGCCTGCACCTTGTTCACCTCTTTGAGGGACTTGTAGGTCTATCATGTCACTTCATCATCTCACTTATGAAAAGTTTTGATCTGATTAAATTTAAGAGATAAAGATGGCAAACACTGTCTATGTGAATGTGTCAGAAAATTAACCAGCCTGTCGGTGGAGAGGTACAGCCAATGCTCACGATGCTAGCAACCCGGATTTGGGAATGAGCCAGGCTCGTTGGAGGGCTGACCATGGATGGAAGGTGGAGTGTACCAGAGGATGTTCCCTTCCTCCAGGAAGGAAGGTGACAGATCCCTTGGTGACCACAAGGGGAGCTGCAGCTGGGGCCCTGCAGGTTGGGATAGGAGGACACTGCTGAAGTTGATGTATGCACGCAACATGCAGGCATATGTCATGATGTTCTAGTTTGCGGCATCCTCGGGGTGGGATGAACATATGGTAATACCTAGAGTCCCGTGAAATTCTTTATTTTTTATAATTTTCTTTTTTTTTTCTGGAATTTCATGTTATTTCATTTTAGTAATTGAAAACGTAGTTTTATTTCTTGTTATCACATTTATATTCATAAAATATCTAGAAAGGACCTTATACACACTAGAAATCACATTCCTAGTATATTATATTGTATTAAGCATCATGTTATGGTCTTGAAAGGTTTTGTGAATCAGACAATTCTGCTGCCACTGCCTTGTGGTAACAGCAGAGCCTAGACAACAACTGTTGCAAGCATTTATTTAGATTTTGCAAAAAAAAAAAAGCAATTTTTTTAACTTTTTTCATGTGTGTTTTTCATTTATTTCTTTTTATACCTTGAATTTCTTGTTATTTCTTATTTAAGAAAAACACGGGTCTCTAGTAATAGTTCCACTTGAGTAGCATGACAGCTACTACCACAACCGCAGACCTCACACCCACTGACCCCGGCAGCATCTCCCTGATGACTGGCTGAGGTGTTTCTCGAGGGGATCACCACTCCAAAGGCCCAGGGGCAAGCCATGGTGTAACAAAGGGAGTAGGCAGGGCTTGAGAGAGGCTGTCCGATGGAACCAGGGTGAGATGGAAGGCCGTGAGAGGGGCCCACGGGCTGGAAGGGATCTAGGAACATAAATTCCAGGGACAGCATGATGAACCTAAAGTTCACTCCAAGAAAATAAAAAGATCACATAGGCGGCTTGCATGACCTTCCTCCTAGTAGCCACATTTATTCAATAGTCAGACTTCTGGAATTCCTACTAATAAAATGGATGGATGGATGTGCAAGCCCAGATCTTCATGAAGTATCCTCTGTGCAAGCAAGGACCGTCTTCTCTTTGTATTTCCATGGAAAAAAATGTTTAGGGAGCCAGGGAAATTGGCAAGTCTCAAAACCCAAACCATAATGACTTGAAAGCACTTTCCCCGATCAGCATTATTCATACAGACAGAGCAATAATGAGTCATCTGTCTAAAAACCAGACACATGGACATGACTAAGAGCTTCTTGATAGTGTGTCTGCTTATTGTACACATAAATGTATGTATATATAAAGATGTGTATATAGGAGATATTTTAAGCAAATGTGTTTATGTTGGGAGGTTGTGCCACTTTGCCACCCATACTTATATACACACATGTACAGAGAGTACTCTTTTCTAAAGTCTTTCCTCTGCTCTGTGCTTACAATAAAAACATTTTGAAAATAGGGCCCAGTATTTGCAAAACTACGAAGGTGCAAGCAGTTTCAGAATCTATCAATCACTGCCAGACCCCTGTAAACATTTCTTAAAGGGACATTTACACCCCTAACAACCCCCACCCCAACCCATGCTAGGGCAGCCCCAAGTAATCAACCATGACTAAACTGTCAGTTTCTAGGAAGCATCCTTATCATAAAATTCATGGTAGAGCTGGGCAGTGGTACAATATATCTTTATGAAGGGGTGTTGTCCACATGCTTTTATATATGAGTTTCTTTAAATCAACAGAAATGTATATCATTTTCTGATTAGAGGTCAGTTGGAGTAAAATGGTACCAGACATGGATTTCAAAAAGCTTTACTCACTGGGCGAGATCCCCTACCCCCCCATGGGAAAAAATTCAACAACTGCATTTAAATGTTGATATGTTAAGGAGATTATCAGCGGCTCACCGCTGGAGACAGGTTAATGTATTTCTTAAAATAGTTTTAATAGAGTCTTAATCAACGATCTTACAGTGCTAAACGTGTAGCTGCTATGCACAGCTCTACGATAAACAATTAAAAACAAAGTCAGTTTGAAATTTACAAAACATTTCACGATGACTGAGAATGGAAGATACACAGATGCCCAAATGGGGGTGGGGGAGTACTTAACTTAAGCATGAGAAGGACCTTAAGTGACCACAACTAATGATCTCAAAGTGGCAGGGCAGAGCAACAGGGCAGTAGGCAATGTGAGACGGATCCTGGAGTGTATGGGGAGAGGATTGCTAGCAGGAGAAGGGAGGTGGTGTTGCCTCTGTATTGCTCACTTGTGAGACCCCACCTGGAGTATTGTGTCCAGTTCTGGAGACTGCACCACCATAAGGCCATCAACAGGATGGAAGTGGGCAGGAGAGGGCTACTAAAATGATGTGGGGGTTGCACGAGAAACCATATGAGAAGAAGCTGAAGGAGCTTAACATATACTCTTTAAAGGAAAGAAGAGCGAGAGGGGACATGATTGAAACCTATAAGTACCTCACAAGGGTGAGCAAGGTGCAGGAAAGGCATGTCTTTCAAAGGAGGAGCACCACCACAACATGGGGGCATGCTATGAAGATTGGGGGTAGCCACCTGTGCTTTACCCGGATCAATAGAAGGCATACATTTTCAGTGATACCAGGCCATCATAAGTGTTAAGTTCGTCATTCCAATCTAACACAAATGCACAGAATTCAGATCAGAAGTGGGAAGAATGGATTCTGTGTAGCAGTGCACTGCATGGCCTCCCCTGACAAACTACCTGTACTTTCAAATGTTACAAACAGGAAAGAAACTGTAAACCAAAAAAGCACAAGTTCCACGATGCAACAGTGAGCTTGCAACATACCGAGTGCTGGTAATGTTACATTTTGTTATCCAATACCAGCTATTTTATCTCTACCCATAAAGGAATGGAGGCTAATCACGTTGCGGTTTCATGGTTGGGATTCTACAACAGTACAGACAGTGCAGTCACTGTAGAAACAAACCTCTTTTTTTTATTGATTTTTGTTCTTCTTGGCAAAGCCTGTGGTTTGCAACACTGCTGCTTTATTTCTTACAGCAGGGCTCCCCTTTATAACTGTGGTGTTTTATAGCCTACTGCGGTGCTGACGTTAACAAAGGCAGTCCTACAGCACGAACAGTGACACTTTTATTTCTGACGGCGGCGGTGTTGACTTTTCGAACA
Source organism: Neoceratodus forsteri (assembly GCA_016271365.2). Lineage (NCBI taxonomy): Eukaryota > Metazoa > Chordata > Ceratodontiformes > Ceratodontidae > Neoceratodus > Neoceratodus forsteri. The sequence continues at coordinate 133,588,714 of JADMNL010000025.1, forward strand.
GACCTGCTGCATGGCCACACAAGCTCCTTGTGGAGAACACGGCTTGATACAGTTCTTTGCCACTCATAACATTTCACGACTGGGGCAGCAAGAATATACTGTGTCTAGTGCTAAGTGTCTCATAAAAGACAAGCACAACTGTGGATTTATTCCTTTCTCCTGAGTAGTACACCTCACTGCTTGTTTTGAGCTTACTTTTTCTTGACACTCCCTAATTATCACTGCTCCTGATCAATGGCACTGGGCTTCATTGAAGGAATTTTCTTATCTTAATGATGTGATTGTAGTTTTATTCATATTGTAATGAACAGGGATATACAAACTCAGCTGAGCAGCCGGCTCTTTTTCAATGAGTTCCCTTAACCCGTTCCAGAAAGATGGCATCAACTGCTACATAGGTCACACAGTTTCAGTCTAAAAAGTAATACAAAATGGAGTAAGAATGACATTCAATAAAAATAATCCAGATTGTAAGCAATTTACAGTTTACACTAAAATATTTAAATATGTTTCACATAAATACAATGAAACCAGAAAATTCCTACAGTGAATGCATCAGGTATGAGTCCTTCATTGACTTGTAGATTTGCAATGTCAAGGTTATCCTTAATACCGAAGTACATGTCATTATATATACTCCTAAAGGATGTCAAGTTCAGCCTCACCGTCCCTCAACATCTAACTATGTAGCAACACAGATACAAGGACTTTGTAGAGATGGTATGGCTGAGCATAGACATAACTATCTACCCTAATCTGGGCCTCACAGGACCCCTGCATGACATGGTCTAGCTGTCATCAGTTGTAAGAGCCATGCAGGGAGTCGTCTGTCAACTGCTAGTTGAAGATCACAGGATCAATGCAGAGAGTGGTCTGTCAGTTCTCAGCTGGAAACTGTAGGACCCATGCGGGGACTGATCTTTGGACCGACAGCTGGTGACTGTGAGGCTATTGAAGGGATTGATCTGTCAACCCTCAGCTGGTGTCTGGAGGACCCATGCAGGGATTAGTCTGTAGGGAGGGCCTTGTCAGTCCTAGTGTAGAGCAGTGCTCTCTGATGGCTAAATAATGATCTTATGACTTGAGAAAGATTTGCTGACTTCAAAATGTACTAAGTGGAGGTCAGGACATGTGTTGGGGGGGGGGGGATGACTGAAATCTTAAAATACCCAATGGGTATAAACAGGGTGGCTAACCAGCAACTGCTTATGCTTAGTGAGGGTCCCATTACAAGGAGGAACTGTCCATTAGAAGGGGTCACAAATTTGAACTGACGGGGGGAATTTCAGAGGGACATAAGAAGAAATGTTTTCATGGGGGAGAGTGGTGAATAAGTGGTACAAGTTACCAGAGAAGTTGGTCGATGTTAGGTTTGATGGTAGTTTTGAAAATGACTAAAGTAAGGGATGTTAATAAGTGGGGTAATGTGATTGGCCATGCAGAAACATGGGACGAGGGCTCCTCATAAGGTCTTACAGTGCTAGACTGGTGGAGACTTAGGTAAGAACCAAACAGGGTTAATACACTGTGATGCTTTTTGCTGTTTGTAAACTTCTATGTTTCTAGCTTAAAAGGTTGATGGTATTTAACAGCTCACTAAATACTGTACAGTACCTTTAAAGATACTGAATTTATCAGCACTGAGTGTTTTTGGATAGACTCACTGGCTATAAATTTACTTTAACTAGTAACTGTTTGTTTCATCCAGGTAACTGATTAGTCTTAATAAACATCCAGGACCATCCTTGTCAATGTCAGTGAACATCTGCAGAACTCTCATAAGGCAGGTAAAAGTTCCCTTCTAGTCCCAACTGCCTGTTGTTCAGAAATGTGTCCTAGTCCTTAGCCATCAGGTTGCAAAGTTCAGCAATAGATTAAATGAGTAGCCTACATCCCTGGCAGTAAAACACAAGCAGACAGCTTGTTCTCTACACTGGCAAAGCGATGTACACAGCTGGATGTCAGCACTCAGTTCGACAATGTTGTACAGGTATCTGGGCTGTGGATAAGCAGAGTGCTTCCATTACCACTGCTGTCACTCCCTCCACTTTCTCCAACACTATCCTCACAAAATGTTGAGATGTAAAACAAATTAAACTCCAATGCATGCTGTCTCACCACCACCACTTTGGTCCTTAAAAGATTCCAAGTCATTCGCAATGCAGATACATGCCTTAGAAGAAACACTTTCAGCCAAACCATGTCACAGCTTCCATGCATTGCCAATGTCATGTCATGCACTAGGATGTCAAAATCGCCATGTCAGATGTAATTACAGACTCTAGTTAGCTTATCTCTGTAAAAGGAAGCGCTTGGTAAACATAAATCTTCTTTGACACACACATAGTCTGATATCATTCGCTTGATGAAATCACAAGCTGTCTGTTACTGTAAAATTGCAGGGTTAGCAATTAGAAGAGGCAAAGTTGCCTGGAGGTTAGAGACAAACAAGACTAGGAGCCGGTTCAACAGTTCATCAAAAGATGAAAGCAGCAGTGCAGGTTAGTGGTGAAAATGTTAACCAACTGTATATACTGTACTAGCATATTAATTCCAGTTTTTGGTGCTAAAAATAGGCCCTCAAGATGGGGGTCTTGAATTATCTACATGGTCGACTGGGTTTCTATCTGCGGGATTTACTGTGGTAAATCATTTTTCACAACTGTGTTATGTAAAATGTGTCCTGTTCTGGCCACAAAGGCAGAGTCTGTGCCTGATGTTTGTCACATAATAAATTTTACATCTAATACAGGCAGCAAAATAATCTCTGGAATTTTGCCAAGGCTGACAAGGAAAGTGGGGGTCGACTTATATGTTAGGTTGACTTATAGGCCAGTATATAAGGCATTCACTTTTATTCAACGAAATGGATAACAGGTGTACAACAACAGCTAAGAATGCTGATAAAAACTTGGACTGAGCCATATTAAAAGGGGTGTTCCTTTTACTGTTTCAAACGTAAACAAGTGCTGAAGCAGACTCAAAATGGGAAAGAAAGGGTTGCCTGTTTGTTTATTTTTGTTGACCACGTAGGTCCACAGAGCACACGTACCCATTTTCAGGGACGATTCGAGAGCATAGCAGAGACAAAATACATACAATACAATACACAACACAATATAATAAGTTACAATACAATAAAAGTACATTGCCAATAAGATAAGTGAATCACAAAATTATTAAGAAAAGCATGTACATTAACAGATGTCCGTCAGACATAGTTTAAGTGCATTTTTGAAGAATGCCAGAGTCTGAGATGTTCTTTTTGAAAATGGGAGTAGGTTCCCTGTCTTAGGGGCAATAGTTGAAAATGAAGTTTGATCAAGTTTACTTTTAAATCTAGGTACAGCAAGATAATTTTTTATGTTGTCTAGCACAGGCGCAAGCAACATCTTGCAGTACTAAGCACATTTCAGAGGTGTGTCAGTGTTGGCCAATGAAGGGAATGCTTTAGTGGGTGCGTCCCTCAGCCCCCAATTAACGAGCATGCTAGCGCTGACATGAAACTTCAAAGAGTGCCAATACCTTGAAAGAAATCTGCCGCTCCAATGAGGTGCAGTTACCTCATTGGAACATCAGATGACAAGGCTCCATTATGTGCCTTTCCTGGTGAAACATTTCAGTAAATATGGCGGCTCCTGCCGCCTGCCACACACAATTCCCACAAAGCCAACATCGGAGGTGGCCTGTCCCCATGTCAGCATGTTCCTCCCCACACACACTTTCTTTGCTGATGGGAGCCCAATCCCTGTTGGCATCGTGTTCCCCTCCCCCCAACACACACTTTCTTTGCCGACGGGGACCCAATCCCCGTCGACATCAGTCCCCACAACACCTTCTTTGTTGACAGGGGCCCAATTCCCGTCGGCTGCGTGTTCCCCACCGCATTTCTTTTTCCAATGGGGGCCAATCTATCAACATTAAGTACCCCCTAAACTCATGGGACACACTGAGGCCACCCAGTGTTCCCAACATTTTTTTATTTACCTGTAAATAAAGAAAACCATCCTCCGATGTCAGTGTTTTTTCCCTGTAAAAAAGAAAATGGTCCCTTGTTGTCCCCGGCACCCCACTCCCCTAACCCACACCTACCCTCTGTGCACCCCACCCTCACCCCATACTTACCTCCTGAGGGCTGGTACTGCAATCTTCTGTGGACCGAAAACACATCTGAACTCTTCAAAAGCTGACTGAAAAATGAAGAAAATCATGGTAAGCTTTATAATGGCATCAATGGGGTTTTAACTTAGGTTACTATCTCAGCCATTTTTTGGAATTTTGGCTCCAAATTTTCAACATGGGTTCTTGGGACCTCGCTTCATGAATGCATGCACTGCCATCTCATTACTCAGTCCTGAAAGGTGATTTCATGGTCTCTGCCTGGGACTTTCAGGACTGACTAATGAAACAACAGTGCCACTGTTCATGAGGTGGGGTCCCAAAAAGCCCATGTTACTAACAGGTTTATAGGTAATTTCAAGCTGGATTAGACTTTCGTCCATAGTGCTTGCCTTTTTTATAAATCGAAATACTCACATTTTTTAGTTACCCATAAGAAACTTATCGAGTTTATTTTTAAAAGAGTCCATATTAGTACTGGTTGTTACTTCTAGTGGCAAATAATTCCATCCAGATACCACTCTCTGACTAAACCAGTGTTTGCGTGGGAGGGTTTGCCATTTTTGAAATTCTAGTTGAAATGGATGACCCCTAGATTCATATTTAGATTTCCTAAATCTTAACCCTAAGTCTGCTATTAGAGCAGTGTCATGTAAACATCTAAATAGTAAACAGTAATTCCCCCTGATTCTTCTATATTCCAGCGCGTAAAGGTTTAATTCTTGCAACCTATCTGGATATGACATCTCTCTGAGCTCTATGATGGACTTAGTTGCCCTTTTCTGGATTTGTTCTATGCCGAGGATATCTGCTTTTTTATATGGAGCCCACACTTGGGCACAGTACTCCAGACTGGGCCTAACCAGGGCATTATAAAAAATTCAAAAAAATGACTGCGTTATGAGCGTGCATTGCACAGTTTCCAAGTACACTCGTAACTTTGACAATTTTTAATATTTTCACTCCAGATTTTCAACACTGACATTTTTTCACACCTCCTTATGAACAGTACAGCTATCATTTTTCACATCCTGCCCGAAATGTGTTTTCGCACATGTGGCGCACAATGGTGCGGCTGCTGTGGGAAATTAACTTTTGGGACAAGTTAACAAAATCACAGTGCCACTGTTCATGAGCGGAGGTCCCAAAATGCCTATGTTGATAATCTGGTTAAAAGAATCCCCAAAATAATTGCATTATGGTTGTGCATTGCACAGTTTCTACGCACCCTCGTGAGTTCAACAATTTTTTTTATATTTTCACTCCAGATTTGCGACATTGTCATTTTTTTACACCTCCTCATGAACAGTACAGCTGTGATTTTTCACATCCTGCCCAAAATGTGTTTTCTCACCTGTGGTGCCAAATGGCACAGTCACTATACAAATCACCTTTTGGCTAACAAACTGATAGTGCCACTGTTCATGAGATGGGGTCACAAAAGCCCATGTTGAAAATTTGGTGAAATCTCTACAACGCCTGGGCGCTAGGGTTTCAACCGTGACGCCCCACTCTGTAAGACTGACAGGCATCAGGGTGACTTGGGATTGTCAGCTGTAACGCCACGCCATTCCACCCCTACCCTGCAACAAGTGACAGGCATTGGGGTGTGCCTTGGAGTCTTCGGCCCCAAAGTTCACCCCACTCTCCTATACTGCACCCATCTCAGCGTATTTCCTTATGGAATGGGATGAGTGTAAGGCCTGAAGACCCAAGGCATACCGCAACACTTGTCAGTGTCTGCAGGGTAGGGTGAGGTGAAATGGCGTGAGCGTTATGACCGACAAGCCAAAGGCACACCCCAATGCCTGTCAGTCTCTGCAGGGTGGGAGTGGGGTTGGCGTCAGTTCAATAATTCACTGCCATTCCTATTATACGTTTCTCTAACTCCTGTACTACCAATGCCAATGCCAGCAAGATAACATTCGGCACTGACAAATGTTTGTTTCAAATTAGCTCTAGTCTAGGAAGAGTATTATACATGACAGGAGGTAAGGGGCAATGTAAAACAGAATAAAAAAGTACAGGTCAGAATTTTTCACTGCAACATGCACTGCTACATTACATACCTGCTCCACTGGATTCATGTTCCGTGTTCAGGTAAAAGCATTGTTACAGACATACATAAATAAATACTTCAAACTTTAGGAAGGAAGAAGATCATTGGCTAGTTCGAGTTCCTCCCTTCCACTGTTTCAGTGGGCATATTCTGGCACCCACTTTCATCTGAGCTAAAAGGTTGTTATAGTACTTGCTGACACCACCTGCTCTGGAATGCTAGTCCACGTACTCACAAGTCACTCCATGAAATATGTCTTCTGATAATTCCCTTTAATTTTCCCACTTTTCAATGACATTAGACTGCTCTTAAAATTCAAAATCCAACACTTCGGAAGTGGAGACTTATTAGAAGACTTGTGCCAGAAAAAAATGCTTTAACACCTCTGTAGGCAGACAATCTGCATAGTTCCCGATTTAATCTCTGATTACTGACTTCAGTATTTTGCATATCACTGTCAGACTAACTGATCTACAGGTGTCTGGGTACTACCTTCCCTCTTTTTTTGCATACTGGTCTTACTGTACATTAACCTTCTTCCCATTACTCAGTACCTTGGGCTCTCTTTAGTGGGGGCATTATAAATGTGTCAGTCAATGGGAGGGCAGCTGCAAACGAGGGGTGCTAGCTGCACACTCGAGCAGACTTAGATAGACCGGATGGTCTGTTTCTGCTGGCACATTCGTATGTTCATATGTTCGTAATGTAACCCCTAGGTGGCGCTATCCCAAGGGCTACTACCCCTGCCTGCCTGTCTAGTAGCAGGTTAAGGGGCCTGAGTTCTGAAACGGGTGCCTGCACCCTGAGGTCAGGGTTGGTAGTGGTAAAGCTAGCCTGGGCACAACCCTCCAGGACACTGTAACCCCCCTCTTTCCCCTCTAGTGGCCTGAACACTGTACAATAATCACTTTCACAATACCCCAGTATACCACACAAGTACCCACACTGTTTGCACTTACCACCAGGGCTGGTTCCTCTGGTTTCGATCCTGGGGACCCCCTGTAAAACAAGGTTATGCACAGCAAATAGCAACAGTACAGTACTTTGAGCACAAATTGGAACCACAGTCAGATTACATGCAGAAAAAGTTAGATCTGATTTATTCAGAGAACTTGAACAAGGAAGGGGCAAAATCAGGTTAATTAGCTTAAAGGTTATATCAATCAAACAGTTATGCATGCACTTTGAGTCCCCCCACACAGTTACACCTCTGGGTACCCAGGTGGAGAAGAGATGGGCTAGCCAGGACTGTTGTCCGGGTTGTCCGGCGTCGCAGATGGTTGGGGCCCTGTGATGGAAAATACAACATGCACAGTACACAATATTTGTAATCTGGAGCCAGAGGGCTCCGTTCGTAAAGGAAACGAAACAAAACAATCAGATGACACACTCAAATTAAGCTGTTGTTGCAGGGAGCTACCCTGGTATTTACTCACAAAACCCAAGACTGGACACAGGCTGGACGAAAATCGAGACTGCACGTGGTTGATCTGGAATGCCAGGAGAAGCAGGGCCCACACGAGTTGCAGAGGCGTCATTCCTGTTCAAGCGTGGAACAGGGGGCTGATCCACAGGCAGGTCTCTTGTCGATGGCTTCTCTGTGCAGTAGGTAGTCTGGCTGGGCCAGTCTGGTAAGGCCCAGACTGCATGGAGACAAATTTGGATGCAGTCCGTTTTGGGACGGATACAGCTTCCAGCAAGCAGGACACAGTTCACACAGTGCAGAACTAACTCACAACCCACTAGCAGCTCATAGCACATTTTACATGTATCGAATTTACTGTAATAGGCAAAGCGCTTCCTCGGGTCACAATCATAAAGTCTCTGCACATACCGGGAGCTTAGGGTAGCTGGAACTCCTGACAGGCCGATCGCATTCAGCAAAATCTTTGGTCTTCTTCAGGTTGAGCCTGGCCCACTTCAGTAGCTTACTTTAGTCACACAAACTTGGATTTAGTCCAAAATAATTCTCTTCTCTCCCTCTCAGGAGCAGCAGGCACACATGCAAGCCAAAACTCAGCCCTTTCACAGTTTTCCCATGCGAATCCACTCAGGATTGCTGCCCAAAATACACTTGAGCTCTTCTCATTTCACTTCCCAGCTCAGTACTAACTGAAAACTGCAAGTAGCCCGGGACTTCCCCAAGATCCAAAAGATTTGGTTGGCTGATTTGGCTGTCACTCAAAGCAAGAGCTCCCCCTTCAGTTGCAAAAAAGGCACAAAAAACTCCAAACTACAGTTCCTACAGATTTTGAATTCAGAAAGCTCCTGTAGTCCGGCTACATTTTAGGTCCCACCAGTACTGTTTGGTCCAATTTGCAGTCCAGGGCCAAGATAGTGGAGACAAACAAAACAGTCCTTGCTACAAAGAAAGCAGGTTAGACTTAAGCTGCAATTAGGCAGCTCTTAAAGAGACAGTACACAGAGGCTATACAGCCTCTGGTAATCACATTTAAACTGCTACAATGTAGGACACCTGCCTGGCAGTGAGCATTTAAGCAAGCTCAAGGAAGACTTTTTGGGAACCCCCGTTTGTGGGGGTTCCAGTAATATGCTACAGTATTTGTTCTGCCTATACTTTCAACATGTCTGAATGCTGTCCATTTGGTCCTTGTGATTTACCAGTCTGGTCCCAATAAATGTCCCCAACCCTTGCACAACTAACTGAAATACTGTAGCTCCCTAATCCATTAATACCCTCTTTCTCCCAGCTACCTAATCCCTCATCACCTCCCTCATCTGGTCCTTTTGGAAATACATTTGAAAGGTACAGTATGCATTAATCTCCTCTGCAGTGCCCTTAGCCTTGATCAGTAAATGTATCCCCCTCTTCCTCGGATTGGTGCATCTGCTTCTAATTCCCTTGCTGTCAGTGATGTCACATGCTACACTTTATTCTGTTCTGCTCACTGACTCTCTTGTGATCCTTCTGTATATGTTGCTGAACCTTATATTTCTTCATCCCTACCTCTAGACCTCTGTACATTTAAGTGTTTCATTTCTCTGTAACTGCCTTTAGTTCACCCTTCCCCCTCCACACTGCTATTTTCCTTGCCCTGTTCTTTTTATTACCAGCTGGGACAGATACAGTTTGCGCTTTAAGTATAGTCTCTATGAACTGGTGGGGCCACTTGCAGTAATCAGTCAAGAATCTGTAAGGGCGGGTGTGGTATCAGAGATCTGGAAGGTGTCCAGAGTGGTCCACATATTCAAGAAGGGGGAACGTTCTGACTCAGAACACTTCAGGCGGGTCAGGCAGACATCACTGCTGGGCAAGGTACCGGAAGCTGCCATTATGAAGGACAGAGTAAACGCATGTAACCCCCCTGAAAATGGGGGTTCCCAAAAGTCTTCCAGGAGCTTGCCTGAATGCTCCAAGCCTGGGTGGTGTTCGGTGTCTGAGCTGCTTAACTGTGGTTGCAAGTGAGTGCTATTTGAGCCTCCACGTACTGTCTCTTTAAGAGCTGTCTGCTTGCAGACTTAATTCGTTTGAATGGGGGGACTGTGTATTTAATGCTTGAATCCTGCCTGAGCTGTGGAGTAATCACTCCAATACACGGTCGCTGAAGGTGCAAAGGGAGCTCATCTAAAAGCTGTAACTGTTTGCCTGTAATCATTTAAAGCATTAGCAAAATTGTAGTTTGTCTAACCTGCCTTTATTGCAGCTGGGACTCTGTGTGTGTTACCTCTCCATTTTGGACCTAAATTGCTGTGCTGGGCCAACTGGGTAAAGGGAGCCCTAAAATGGAGCCTGTGGATGAATCAGAACTTGGACTCTTAATTTGAACCAGCCACAAGGGGATTGTATGGGCAGTGACTCTGGGAAATGTAGTTTTGACCTTGGTGCCTTTTTCTACCAACAGAGGGAGTCTCATTGTGAGTGACAGCTGAATCAGCCAACAGAATAGTGTGGAGCTAAAGGAAATGCCCTGCTCTGTGACTGGAAATATCAGATCAGTTGTTGCAGTGAAGAGAGAAGGAGCTGTGTGCTTTTGTGTAGAGAAGCTCGCTGGAAGCCGCTGCAGGAGGCCCTGAGTTTGGTCTGCAGCCTGCAGGAGTGCCAGTTTGGACTGAATCTGAGTTGTGAGGAGAAAGAAGCACTAGAAGTGGAAACCAGGCTCACCCTGTAGAAGACTGGAGAAATTGCTGAATCGTGCTTGGTCTGTCAGGAACTGAAGCTGCTGCGTGTGCTCCCGGGTATTTTGCAGTAATTGCGATCGGGATCGAGGAGCAGCCTGCCTGATATAGTACTTTCCTTTTACATATAAATGTGCATAGTGCTTGTGGGGAATCGCTATTTCAAATCCCCTGTACAGTGAATTGTGTGCTGAAGCTGGAAGTAAACCCCAGCTTAATTCGGACTACATCAGTTTGCTATCAACTGCAGTGGGGTCCAGTCACAAGGACCTTGTCCTCATGTCCTGCTCTTTTGGCAATCCAGAGGGACATTCTCCATCCGATCCTCAGCTTGGGTGTTGTGAGTACAAATCAGGGTATTCCCCTGCAGCTTGTTTTCAATCACAAGTGTGTCATCTAATTCTTGTTGTTTCACTGTTTCATGGACTGAGCCCTCCGGCTCCGGATTACAATTGGGTATTGTGCATATATTTTCTTCCACAGGGCCCTATCCATCTGCACCTGCCGGCCAACCCGGCAATGGACCTGGCTAGCCCCCAACCTGGGTACCCAGAGTGTGACTTTTCAGACCCTGTATGTGTGCACAGTACTGCGATTTAATGCCACTAATTAACCTGATTTCCCCCTCCCGTGTTACTGTCCCCTAAATAAATCAGATTTGTTGTTGTTATACTATATACTGTATGTGGTGGTGGTACTTATGGAAACAGTATTGTGTTTTGCTGTGTATGTTGATTAACCTTATTTTACAGGGGGTCCTCAGAGACGTGCTGCTGAATCAGTCTCGAGAGTAAGTGGTATCTATATGAGTGAACAGTGTGTAAACGTGGGGTATTGGGGCTGTAACTCCGGTGTACTGTGTTAGCCACTAGAGGGAACCTAAGGGAGTCACAGTGTCCCAGAGGGCTGTGATCAAGCTAGTCTAACCACTACAAACCCTGACTTCTGGGTGGAGGCACCCGGCATAGAACCTAGGCCTCTCAACCTGTCAGTAGTCAAGCAGGCAGGGGTAGTAGCCCTTGGGATAGCGCCACCTGGGGGTTACATCTTGGAGGCTCACCACTAGGATTTTGTGTCCTCTAGTGGCCACATTTACAAACCACTGTTAAAAAAAATAAATAAATGGGTACCCCGACAGAAGTGGCTGTGCACTGGTTGGTGGAGTGGTGTACTGGGGAGGAGATCGACCCCCAAAATGCTATGCTTATCCTGGACATCCCCCTGGGTATCAATACGGACACTGTACAGGGAGTACTTTCCAAGGTGGAAGGTTTACAAAACCCTGTGGTGGTGGGTGACACTGATTTGCTCACCCACACTTTCACTGGCCCTAGTAGAGTATAAGGATCCCATAGATAGCTCCAAAGTGCCACAGACTATTACCCCAGAGGGAGCCTCACTACCTGGAGAGTGATAACTAAGGACAGTAAAGACCCAGGGGGGAATGACCCCCTCCCACTATCTGAAACTTTTGAGGAGAAATTTGCTAAATTGTTGCTGGAGGAGGGGAAAACTGTGGAGGATTTAAAGAAACTATTACTGCCACCTGGGGGCATTCCTCCCCCAACACCCTCTCCCCCTCCAGCACCCGTTATTGCCCCTCCTTCTGTGCCAGTGCTAGCCCCTACGTTTGTACCTGCCATTAGTCATGACTCTTGCTGCAAGCTCAAAGTATTCTCTGGCATCCGCCCTACTCCAAATGGGGAGGTCGATCTGGAAACCTGGATAGACTCTGCTACCCTTGCGGTACAAGACTGGCAATGCTCCAAGGCAGAAAAAAGGGCTCACCTGGGGGAGAGCCTCCAGGGACCCGCCCAACGTACTTTTCGCTCCCCGAGGGTCTCTGACCCTGACGTCAAAGCCCAAGAGTACCTAATTGCCCTTGAAAATGTGTTTGAGGGCACCACTAGTGTTGAGGCCTTGAAATGGAAGCTTAAAGATGTTAGGCAACAGCTGGGGGAATTGTTATCTGCCTATATGGATTGATTAGAGGGAATCTTGCAAACCATTTTTTGAAAGGGGGGTTGGACCTCTAGTGAAGTGGACCGGGTAAGGCTGGATCATATACTCTGCTCTGCCCGGCACTCTAGCTGGGTGTTGCTCAAATTGCAACTGCATCAAAGGAAATCTAGTCCCTTGCCTTTCCATGTGTTGATGAAGGAGGTACGAAGAGGAGGAGGAAGGTTTTTCAGAGCCCTGTACGGTTGTAGCTGCTACATCCCCTGCTCCAGGTGCAGGGTCAGATGCTGATGGTCTGGAATCACCAAAATCACATGACAGAACCCGAGACCCAAATGTCAGCCAAGGGGGGCCCAGCCAGAGAGGGATGGCTACTGACATGCCACCATGGGGTGAACTGCTGAGGGAGATTAGGAAAGTAACAGACAGTCTCATCATGAAGGCCGCTCCTACCAGTACAGGCACTGACACTTGCCCGACTGCTTCTGCTATGGGGTGGGGGTGCCTACCCAGGCACCTCATGTTGACAACAGTTCAAAACTTGATGCCTTGACTATGGAAGTGAGGGAACTGAAGAGATGTCTCCAAATGTCCAACCCACTCGGCTGAGGTGGCACCAAGGTTTTCTATTGATAGTACCAATGCCGAGAGCCCCAATGTGATGCCTCGGTCACCCAAACTTCAGCAGACATATTTTGCCATAATTGTGAAGGATGGGCACATGAAGAGGGAATGCCGGTCTCAGAAAGACTTAGAGAGAGTGGTGAGCCGGCTACAAGGAGAGCTTTGGAGCACAAAACAGTGGTTAAGAGGTGCACGAAATGACCGCAGTGAAGGTCCCAAAAATGCTAACTCACGTCCTTATGTGGCTAGATCATCTACCCAGACCCTTGCTACCGCCTCTCTAGACTGGTCCAGAATAGTGGGCCCTTCAATGGAAGCTACAGTAAAAGTGAATGGTGTGCCCACCAGAGCTGTGTTGGACAGTGGCTCCCAAGACAATTATGTTCCAGGATTGGTATCAGAAGCATTTGTCAGATGCACCCTTACAACCATTGGAAGGACTGCATGTATGGGGGTTAAGTGAGAAGGCCTACCCCTACTCCAGGTATATCCAAGTTTGGCTATCTTTCCCTACCTCTGTGGCTGGAGTAGCAGAGCAAGTAGAGACCCTGGCCTTAGTGTGTCTCCCTATTGGACTGTATGATGGAATTCCTCTACTAATTGGGACGAATGCGCATATGTTTGGACGGTTGGCACAGTTGTGTTATGAGAAACAAGGGTCAAGGACTGGTAGAGCTTTGAGAATCAAGGCCTTGATCAAGAAGGCCTATGAGGCACAGAGAGATGCTGAAAAAATGGACCCAGAGGAACCAATTGGAATTGTCTGGAAGAAGGATCCTGAGTCTCTGATTCTGGAGCCAAATGCCCAGTGTACCTTACAGGGGGAAGTCCGTATCAGAAAGGATGTCAAGAATAAAATCCTCACGCTGCATGCACCAGGTGATGGGAAATTGCCGGAAGGACTGCTGGTCAAGCCAAGTATTTTGCCTGCCAGAGCCCATGCTTATGCCAGAAGGGTAATGGTTCAAGTTTATAATGTGTCTGATAGAGAGATTCGAGTAAATAGAGGTTGCACCCTGGCTAATGTACATTGTGCAGATACTGCAGTGCTACCCAGTAACAAGTGTTCAGGTGAGAATGACAGAGTGATGCCCAACTTGTTTGATTTTGGGGACTCCCTGTTGCCAGCTGAATGGAAGATGAGAATCAGTAGAAAGCTTGCCCAGAGAGACCAGGTGTTTTCTTTAAAGGAATGGGATGTAGGATGTGTGCAAGAAGCTGAGCACCACATCCGGCTGCATGATGAAAGGCCGTTTCGTGAGAGGTCTCGACGCTTGGCCCCTGCTGACATAGATGATGTGAGATGGCATCTGCAAGAGATGCTAGCTGCTGGTGTAATACAAGAATCCAGAAGCCCCTATGTTTCCCCCATCGTGGTAGTGAGAAAAAAGAATGGGACAGTAAGGATGTGCGTGGATTATCGCACTTTAAATCGGCGGACTATCCCTGATTAGTATACAATGCCCTGCATTCAGGATGCTTTGGACTGCCTGAATGGTAGCAAGTGGTTCTCTGTGCTGGATCTTTGCAGTGGGTACTACCAGATCCCGATGGCCCCAGAAGACCATGAGAAGACAGCCTTTATCTGTCTGCTTGGCTTCTATGAATTCATGAGGATGCCTCAAGGGATTTCAGGTGCCCCAGCCACTTTTCAGTGATTGATGGAGCGTGTAGTGGGGAACATGAACTTTATATTAGAGTGCCTGGTATAACTGGATGATGTTATTGTGTTTGGCAACTCACTGGATGAACATGAGAGCAGATTATTCAAGGTGTTGGACCGACTGAAAGATTTTGGCCTTAAACCATCCATCGATAAATGTCAGTTCTTCCAAACCTCTGTAAAGTATGCGGGACACATAGTATCCACCGAGGGAATAGAAACCGACACAAGTAAAACTGAGGCCTTGACCACCTGGCCACAGCCCCACAATCTAAAAGAACTGCAAAGATTCCTGGGATTCTGTGGCTACTATCACCGTTTCATCAAGGACTATTCAAGAGTGATACGTCCTTTACTTAATCTTACTCAAGGTTACCCTCCTACCCACAAAAAATACAAGAGGTCGGTTTCTTCTGAACCTGAGAGAGTGTATTTCTGTCCCAATGAAGTGTTTGGAGCCAGATGAACACCTGAGTGAGAAGCTGCTTTTCATGAGATTATATATCAACTTACCCACGCTCCTGTCCTTGCCTATGCAGATCCAGCAAAGCCCTATGTCTTGCACACTGATGCTAGCCTGCAAGGCTTGGGGGCTGTATTGTACCAATAGCATGGGAATGGCCTGAGACCAGTGGCCTTTGCCAGTAGAAGCCTGACCCCATCCGAAAAGAACTATCCTGTACATAAGTTAGAGTTCCTAGCTTTGAAGTGGGCTATTATTGACCAGTTCCACGAGTACTTGTATGGGGCTAAGATACTAATAAAAACTGACAATAATCCTTTGACCTATGTGCAGACTTCAGCTAAGTTGGATGCCACTGGCCATAGGTGGCTTTCTGCATTATCTACATACAACTATGCTGTTGAATACACAGCAGGCCTGAATCATATGGATGCTGATGCTCTCTCCCAGAGGCCTGTTCCCCGGAATGACTGGGTCAGACTGTCAGAACCTGATATTTGAGCACTCTGCCAGAAGTTTGACAGGGAGGAACAAATGTCCACGGACGCAGTGGACTGTATGGTGGATTATTTGGGACCCTCTGAGAATTGCATACCTGCTGCTTATTGCCACTTTTCTGCAATAGACATTGGTGCACTGCCTCAGCTGGACAATGACAGTATTCAGCGGGCTCAATCCCGAGATCCCATGATCAAATCAGCTTTAGAAGCCCTCTATGCAGGGAAAGATGTGTCCAAATTACGCTCCACTGATTTGAGAACTGCATTGTTATACAAGGAATGTCCTAAGTTGAAACTGATCAATAGACTGTTATACAGAGAAACAGTAGACAGAGGGGGATAAATAGACAAACAACAACTAGTGCTGCCCACTGCCTTTCGAGACTCAGTACTGAGGTCCTTACACAACCACATGAGGCACCTTGGTATAGACAGAACATTTGACTTGGTGAGATCCAGATTCTATTGGCCTAAGATGGGGGCTGATGTTGAGCAACACGCTCAAACGTAGTCGCTGCTTACAGAGGAAAGCTTTTCCCAGAGGCTGCCCCTTGTTAACATCACCACCAGTGCACCCATAGAGCTGGTCTGTATTGATTTTCTGAGCTTGGAGTCAGATCAAAGAAATATTAGTAATGTGCTGGTGGTCACTGACCATTTTACGAGATATGCCGAAGCTTTCCCCACCAAGGACCAAAAGGCATCCACTGTGGCAAAAGTGCTTGTAGAAAACTTTTTTGTTCACTATGGGGCTCCGCAAAGAATCCATTCTGATCAAGGGAGAGACTTTGAGAGTCGTTTGATAAAAGAGATGCTTTCTCTGTGGGGAGTCCGAAAGTCCAGAACCACCCCTTACCACCCCAAGGGGGACCCACAGCCTGAACGTTTCAACCGCACTTTGCTAGATATGCTAGGCACCCTCCACCCAAAGGACAAGCCTAGATGGAGCCAACAAATTAGCACCCTGGTACATGCCTACAACTGCACCAAAAGTGATGCCACTGGGTTTTCCCCCTACCGCCTGATGTTTGGAAGAGAAGTTCGACTGCCGGTAGATGTGTGTTTTGGAGTCTCTCCTGTTGGGGTTCAAGCTGACAACTATTTACAGTATGTGCAAAAGTTAAAGGCCCAGCTAAATCATGAGTACCAACTGGCTCAAACCATGGCTGCCAAAAGAAATCTGGCCAACAAAGAAAGGTATGATAAAAAGGTGAAAGCACAGGAACTCCAGGAGGGAGATCGGGTATTGCTAAGAAATCTGGGACTGCATGGCAATCACAAGATTGCTGACAGATGACACCATCTCCCTCACATTGTAGTGGGCAAACTGGATGATCTGCCTGTGTACAAAGTAAGGCCTGAGAATAATTCAAAAGATGTTATAACGATGCATAGAAATCATTTACTGCCCATTGGACAAATCTTGATTGAGTCTGAGCCCCCAGAAAATGCCCCCTCTGGACCAGTGACTAGAGCTGCTGCTAAGAAAAAATCAAGAAAGTCTGCACCTACAGAAGCTGAGTTAAAGTGTTCCCCTCCACAAGTCCCAGTTGAACATGACTGTCAGTCCATGTCAGAGGAAAGTGAGTGTGGCTTTGAATACTACCCTTCTTATGAACTAAGTCAATTGTTTCGGGGCAATCCCCTAGTCAATCCTGGAGATGAAGCTGGGCCTTCTGGACTGTCTAAGCCCCCAGCTTTGTCCCTGGAGCCAATGCTCCCAGAAAGTGAAGTGCAAAGCATCAAGTGCCAGCGGTTTCAGTGTTTACCTACCAGAATGCTCACTTGATACCAACTTGTGGAACACCTGTTATCAATTACATGTACCCTGTACCCAATTTGTATTTGTCTGTCCACAATGTGACGTTGCGCCTCTGTTGAACGCCTATTGTTTTGCAAATCTTTGCTATGTAGCCAAAACACAATGTATGTCTTTATGTGACGAAGTACCTTTGGAAACGAGCCTCTGGCTCAAAGGTTGTAAACTGATTCTTAAATAAATAAATAAATAAAAGTCAGATGATATGAAATCATTGTGTAAGGTTGAACTGTTTGAGTTTTCAGGGGAGGAAAATGATGAACTGGGACAGACTGGTAATATACCAGAGCAAGAAGAGTATTCTGAGTGCCCTGATGGTTCACTGTCAGTGTCAGAAAACTCTCCATGTGAGCCAAATGTTGTGGACTCTGAGACTGCAAATCATGGAGCTGAAAGTGCCCCAAGTTCAAATCTTCCTACCCCGATGGAAACTCCCCTGGCAAGTAAAGACAGTGCTGAAAGTGAGGCCCAAAGTGCAGAGACTGTAACAGTTCCCCCTAGAAAGACTGGTCGAGCTGTAAAGCCTGTGGTGCACCTCAGCTATGATTCTCCTGGGAGGCCTGTAGACTTGCCTCTCAATGTGGTCCACAAAGGAGTGTATGTGTCCCCGAGCTCATTGCACAAACTGAGCATAAGCGTTAACTCCAGGTTACTTGTTTCACCCTCTAGGTATGGTGCCCCTGCCCCATCCAGCCCCAAGATAGCCGATAGGGAAGGGCCCCATCTCTTCAGGTTACATGTACATGAGGTATTAACCTGAGTTATGGTACAGTGTGTGTATAATACTGTATAAAAAGTGATGTACTGAAAAGTTTTAGAAATGTGTTTCTGGTAAGGTGATATGTTGACTGATGATTACATGTATAAGCCTAATGTGATACTGATGTAAATGTATATGATTGTATTGAAACTTATGGGAGTACTTACTTGACGCGGATGCCAAGTTTTTCCAGGCCAAGAAGGGTGTAACCCCCCTGCAAATTGGGGTTCCCAAAAGTCTTCCAGGAGCTTGCCTGATTGCTCCAAGCCTGGGTGGTGTTCAGCGTCTGAGCTGCTTAACTGTGGTTGCAAGTGAGTGCTATTTGAGCCTCCATGTACTGTCTCTTTAAGAGCTGTCTGCTTGCAGACTTAATTAGTTTGTATGGGGGACTGTGTATTTAATGCTCGAATCCCGCCTGAGCCGTGGAGTAATCGCTCCAATTTGCGGTCGCTGAAGGTGCAAAGGGAGCCCATCTGCAAGCTGTAGCTGTTTGCCTGTAATCATTTAAAGCATTAGCAAAATTGTAGTTTGTCTAATCTGCCTTTATTGCAGCTGGGACTCTGTGTGTGTTACCTCTCCATTTTGGACCTAAACTGCTGTGTTGGGCCAATTGGGTAAAGGGAGTCCTAAAATGGAGCCTGTGGACGAATCAGAACTTGGACTCTTAATTTGAGCCAGCCACAAGGGGATTGCATGGGCAGTGACTCTGGGAAATGTAGTTTTGACCTTGGCGCCTTTTTCTACCAACAGAGGGAGTCTTATTGTGAGTGACAGTTGAATCAGCCAACAGAATAGTGTGGAGCTAAAGGAAATGCCCTGCTCTGTGACTGGAAAGATCAGATCAGTTGTGACAGTGAAGAGAGAGGGAGCTGTGTGCTTCTGTGGTGTAGTTTCGCGCAGGAAGCGCATGTAAGGCCCTGAGTTTCGGTCTGCAGCCTTTGTGAGTGCCAGTTTGGACTGAATCCGAGTTGTGAGGAGAAAGAAGCACTAAAAGTGTGGAAACCAGGCTCACCCTGAAGAAGACTGGAGAAATTGTTGAATCGCGCTCGGTCTGTCAGGAACTGAAGCTGCTGTGTGTGCTCCCGGGTATTTTGCAGTAATTGCAATCAGGATCGAGGAGCAGCCTGCCTGGTATAGTACTTTCCTTTTACATATAAATGTGTGTAGTGCTTGTGGGGACTCGCTATTTCAAATTCCCTGTACAGTGAATTGTGTGCTGAAGCTGGAAGTAAATCCCAGCTTAATTCGGACTACATCTGTTTGCTGTCAACTGCAGTGGGGTCCAGTCACAAGAACCTTGTCCTCATGTCCTGCTCTTCTGGCAATCCAGAGGGACATTCTCCATCTGATCCTCAGCTTGGGTGTTGTGAGTACAAATCAGAGTATTCCCCTGCAGCTTGTTTTTCAATCACAAGTGTGTCATCTAACTCTTGTTGTTTCACTGTTTCATGGACTGAGCCCTCTGGCTCCGGATTACAATTGAGTGTTGTGCATATATTTTCTTCCACAGGGCCCTATCCATCTGCACCTGCCGGCCAACCCCGGGCAATGGATCTGGCTACCCCCCCCAACCTGGGTACCCAGAGTGTGACTTTTCAGACCCTGTATGCGTGCACAGTACTGTGATTTAATGCCACTAATTAACCTGATTTCCCTCTCCCATGTTACTGTCCCCTAAATAAATCAGATTTGTTGCTGTTATACTATATACTGTCTGTGGTGGTGGTACTTATGGAAACAGTATTGTGTTTTGCTGTGTATGTTGATTAACCTTACTTTACAGGGGGTCCTCAGAGACGTACTGCTGAATCAGTCTCGAGGGTAAGTGGTATCTATATGAGTGAACAGTGTGTAAACTTGGGGTATTGGGGCTGTAACTCCGGTGTATTGTGTGTGCCACTAGAGGGAACCAAAGGGAGTCACGGTGTCCGAGAGGACTGTGATCAAGCTAGTCTAACCACTACAAACCCTGACCTCTAGGTGGAGGCACCCGCCATAGAACCTAGGCCCCTCAACCTGTCAGTAGGCAAGCAGGCAGGGGTAGTAGCCCTTGGGATAGCGCCACCTGGGGGTTACACGCGGACTTGGTTAAGGCCAAGGTACTTGCTTCCTCTTAGCATGGCTTCAGTAGAGGCAGATTGTGCAAAACCAGCCTGATCACCGTCTTCAAAGGAATGACCAGGGAAGTGGACAGGAGCAAGGCCAATAGACATAGTCTATCTGCACTTGAGCAAGGCCTTCGATACAGAGGAGAATGACAAGCTTCTAAGCAAAGTACACCAGTGCAGTATAATGAAGACACATATACTGTGGACTGCCAACTGGCACAGGGCAGGATACAGATATGGTTGACAAATACTATCAGGAACTCAGAAGCACCCCTTGGGGATCAGTGGTACAGCCACTGATGTTCAACATTTCCATCAGTGCTCAAGAAGATGAGGTGTCCAGAATGCTGCTGAAAAGAGAAAGGAAATGATTTTTACATAGTGAACTGCCCTTCCATCTTCCTTTCCATGCCAACAATGTATTTTGGTACATGTTGACCAATTTTTTGGTAAATAAATGATCTATTTTTGGGGTGCCCTCTGATCTACATATAGTTCTACTCTCCTCACCAGCTACTGCTCTTTCTTTTCATATTTCTAAGACATTCTATGACATCAGTAACACCATTCCACGCTGTTCATCTGAATGGCCTTGAATGATGTCATTGAAGTCACAGAACATTCAGACAGTATGAAGAAAGACAGCAGCAACTGCTGATGAAAAAGGGATTCCAGGGTAGTTACAAAGGCAACACAATTAGATTATGTATTTGACAAAAAAAGTTTTAACACATATTAGATATACACTAAAAGGACAACTGGAGGGCATCAAGGGGTATAAAAACTGTTTCCTATCACCTTTAAGTTTGCTGGTGGCACTAAGCTGGCCAGGATGGCGGACTCCCTTGAGAATTGGGACAAATTTCAGGAGGACCTGAACAAACGACTTGGTCAGGAAAAACAGAAGTGGGATATACACACTGTGTGGGTCTCATGCTGCGGTAGAGGAAGAGAAGAGGATCATTACAGTCAAGTGCTGACACATAACAAACTGTGTGTGGCTGCTGTCCTGAGGGCTGGCAGAATGCTGCGGTACATGAAAAAAGGGGGGGGTAATCCTGCCACTCTACAAGGCCCTAGTCATTTATTTTATTTTATTACAACTAGGATTACAAGTACCTTTGAGCCAGGCTCTTTTACAAAGGCTCCGCGTCAGAGAACAAATACAACACAAGTTACAGAAATAGGAACAAAACAATAAATAGGTCTGCATATTAGGTTACAATGGTAGATCAATACAATAGCTAGACTAAGTAGAATGCATACATGAGAACACAGAGTAACAGAGGGATAAGTAGGAGGGAGGGTGGAAGATGAAGATAAATGTGAGGAGCGAAGTTGAAGAGAGCAGGAATTGCAGCCAAAGGGCATAGTCATCAACTGGGAGCAGGCTGAAACTAGTCAACAAAAAGGGAAAGATCAGTGAGGGCTCAGAAGAGGAGGTGGGGTGAAGTGGGGGAGAGTCAGGAGTGGTGAAAAGCAAGAAGAAATAAAAAAGTAACATAGAGGAAAAGGACGGGGTGGAGATATGGTAGGTGATAGTTGGAGGGAACAAAAACGAGAGTGCTGAGGAGATTATAGGTAGCATTCACAGGAGCTAGAGTTAGTAAGGTGGAGGTGGAGTTTATGTTTGAATGAGCCAAGGGTGGTAGTGGAGGAGATGTCAGGATTGAGCGCATTTAACCAGCTAGGCGCTCTGAAGGCAAAGGATCCTTGGCCTTGAGAGGTGTGACGGCGGGGAACCTGAAGGAGCTGGTATTCAGAGCCCCTGGTGTTACGTGGCTTTAGTCTAGAACTAATCAGTGCTTGGACTCCCAGCGGAGTGAGGCCCATGGTTACTTTCTTTGCCATAATGCAGGTTTGGTATTTTATGCGATTTGAAAGTTGAAGCCAGCCAGATCGGGCATACAGGTCACATGTATGAGTGAGACGATTAGCACCAGAGATAAGCGTGCAGTCCTTGTTAAGTGATGTTGAAATTCGTCTCAGGGCTGTGGCAGAGGCAGAGCCATAGATTATAAGACCACAATCAATGATGGAGACCACCGAGCTTTGGATGGCAATCTTCAGTGCTTCTGCAGTAAGGTGTTGTCTCTGTCGGTAAAGTAGGCCTAGGTGCATATTTGCTGATTTGGTAACATTGTCTATGGTATTTGAATGACTGCACTTGCTCAAGGGTGTTGCCATTGCTGGTAGAGATAGCTAGGGGGTGAGATCTATGCCTGTTTTGAGAACTGTTAAAGAGCATTACTTTGTTTTTTTATGAATGAGGACAAGCTTATGATGAATTAACCAGTTTTCCACTGCGGCAAAGCCTTGCTGGAGATTGGTCTGCAGGAGCACAGGGTCCTTGTGGGAGGAGAAGATAACGGCATCATCAGCATAGTTCAGTGCAAGATTTCGGGAGCGTGTTAAGAAAAAGGCTGAAGAGTAACGGACCCAGGATGGATCCCTGAGGGGCTCCAGATCGGACCAGTCTGAGGTCCGAGAGTGTCCCAGCAATTTTGACTTATTGAGATCTGTTTTGCAGATAGCTGTTGAACCATGAGAGAGTGTCAGGAGAGAGTCCTAAAGAGAGTCTGGTCCCACTTTGAGTACTAGGCACAGTTCTGGGTTCCTCAATGCAAAGTGGATATTAAGGCAGTTGAGAGGGTGCAACCCAGAGCCACCAAAATAATAAGCAGAATCAGGGATGATTGCTATGAGGTCAGGCTGAAGGCCCTTAGCATATTCATCCTGGAGAATCGGAGGCTGAGAGGGGACATGATCTTAGTCTTCCGCATACTGAGCGGACACAATAAGATCCAACCATCAGAACTGTTTGATCTGCTGTGCTTCAGCTAGATGTGGGGACACACCCTGCAGCTCAAAGGTGGTAAATTAAGGGGCTAGGTAACATTAGGAGGCCCCTTTGAGCTTATGGAACAGTCTATAGGCAGAGATACTGGACATGGAGACAGTAAAGGCTTTCAAGTTAAGCCTGGACAAATTTCTGCTTACCAAGGATAGATCCAGAAGCAAATGATTTGATACCTTTTATTGGAACAACATACATGTTACACAAAGAACAAAACAACTAAGTTGGTCCAATAAAAGGTATGAAACCATTTGCTTCTGGATCTGTTCTTCCAAGGACCAATACAGCAACTACACTAAATCTGTATGCTTACCAAGGGAATCTCAGGACAGCCTGGCTAGTATATTACTTCCAACAACTCTGTATAAACTCCGAACCACCCGTTGCTTACCCTGAAAAAAAAATGGCTGCCTAGATGAAAATCAGTTAATTAGTACATCTGCACGGCATACTGTGCTCTCACTTTTATCTGCCAACCTCTGTATATCCTTGTAACCCCCCTGCAAATGGGGGTTCCCAAAAGACTTCCAGGAGCTTGCTTGAATGCTCCAAGCCTGAATGGTGTTTGGCATTTAAGCCATTTATCAGTGAGTGTTTTTAGAGCCTCTGGTACTGTCTCTTTAAGAGCTGTCTGCTTGCAGACATAATTAGTTTGTATGGGGGGACTGTGTGCTTCTCTGAGTACCACTCGAGCTGCTGCCAATTCACTTCATTTTGCAGTCACTAGGAGTGCAAAGGAACCTATCTGAAAGATGTAACTGTTTGCCAGAAATTATTTAGAGTAATAATGAAATTACAGTTTGTCTAACCTGCTTTCTTTGCAGTCGAACTGTGTCTGCTAGTTCCCCATTCTAGTTTTGAACTGCTGAACTGGACCAATCAGTGTGGGGTAAGCTAGCTCTAAAATGGTGCCTTGGACGAATCAAAACTTGGACTCATAATCTGAGCCAGCCACAAGAGGATTGTATGGGCAGTGACTCTGGGAGATGTAGTTTAGACTTTAGTGCCTTTTTGGACCAACAGCAGCAGTCTTTTATGAGTGACAGCCAATCCAGTCAAGAACTGGGAGGAACTCAAAGGAAGTGCTCGGTTTTGTCGGTTGGAGTTTCAGTTGAGCTTTGGCAGTGAAGAAGGAAGGAGCCCTGTGCTTTTCAGTGTGCAGTTTTAGTCAAAAATGTGTGAAGGCCCAGAGTTCGGTCTGCAGCTTGTGTAACAGCTTGTTAGGACTGAATCCGTCCTGTGAAAAGAATCAAAGGATCTCTGAAGAGTAGAAACCAGGCTCACTCTATAGAAGACTGGAGGAATTGCTGAAAATTGCATTTGGTCTGTCAGGAACTGAATCTGCTGTGTGTTCTCCCGGTATTGTGCAGTAATTGCGATCGGGATACAGATGCAGCCTGCCTGGTATAGTGCTTTTTTTATATGGATGTGTGAAGAGGTTTGTGTACCTCAAGTGAGCCCTGCTGACATTGAAGGACCCTATCTTATTTGGAGGTCATGAGTACTAATTCAGGGTCGCTCCCTGTTGAATTGCCACATTAAATCCAAATGGAATTACTGTACTGCTGACTGTTTAATTCTCCTTTTCTCTGTGTGAAAGGGCCCTACCAGCTGCCACGGTTTGGACTAGCCACTAGGGCTTGGGCACCAGGAACAGTAACTGATAGGGATAGGCCTGTGCACAGAGCCATAGGTAGATTATTAGAGTGATAAGCTAATTAACCTGATTTCCCTGTCCTTGTTATATCCCCTAAATAAATCAGAGCTGCTTGTTTCAGCAAAGTTATACTGCCTGAGGTATTTGTCTATGTTAAAGTACTATACTGTGATTGTTGCACTGTATCTCATTTCCAGGAGGTCCCAGTGCGGAACCAGACCTGGGGGTAAGTGTATACTGTGAAGGTAATTCTGATATATTGTGTGGGCCACTAGTGGGAAGAAAGGGGGGTTGCAGTGTCCCAGAGGGCTGTGACCAAGTTAGTTTAACTATTGCAAACCCTGACTTCTGGGTGGAGGCACCTGCCATTGGATCCAGGCCCCTCAACCTGTTAGTGGCAAATCAGGCAGGGGTAGTAGCCCCTGGGATAGCGCCATCTAGGGGTTACATCTTGGAGGCTCACCGCTGGGATTGTGTGTCCTCTAGTGGCCATATTTCTGAACCACTGTTAAGAACAAAATGGGTACCCGACAGAAGTGGCTGTGCACGGCTGGTGGAGTGGTGTACTGGGGAGGAGATCGACCCCAAATGCTATGCTTATCCTGGACATCCCTGGGTATCAATACTGGACACTGTGCAGGAGTACTTTCCAAGGTGGAAGGTTTACAAACCCTGTGGTGGTGAGTCGGCATGCTAATCTGCTCACCCACACTTTCCTGGCCCTAGTAGGTTTAAGGATCCCATAGATAGCTCCAAAGTGCCACAGACCATTACCCCAGAGGGAGCCCTCACTGCTTGAGAGTGATAACTAAGGACAGTAAAGACCCGGGGAATCAGCCCCACCACTATCTGAAACTTTTGAGGAGAAATTTGCTGAATGGTTGCTGGGAGAGGGAAAACTGTGGAGGACTTGAAGAAACTATTCTTGCCACCTGGGGTGTTCCTCCCCAACACCCTCTCCTGCTCCAGTGCCCGTAATGGTGGCTGAACCAATGCAGACTCTATTTCTGCACCTGCCATTAGTCACGACTCTTACGAAGGTTGAGGATCTTCTCTGGCACCTCCCCACCCCCAAGGGGAGGATGACTGGAGACCTGGATAGACTATGTTGCCCCCAAGTTCTAGAATGGCAATGCTCGGAAGGCTAAAAGCGAAAGAGGGTTAGTGAGCCTCCAGGTCCTGCCCTGGCTACCATCCGTGCTAAACGGCCAGTAACCCTGAAGACTGCACAGGCCTATCTTGAGGCCTTGGAGAATGTGTATGGGAGCCCAGATTCTGATGAGGACCTATGGTGGAGAGTAAGAGATGCACAACAGTACCAAGGGAGTTGTTGTCTGTGTATGTATCTCGGCTGGAAAAATTGTTGCAAGAATGCCTCAGAAAAGGTAGTTTGCCAGCGATTGAACTGGACCGAACCAGGCTGGACAGGATCCTTAAGTCTGCCCCTTCTCAGAACTGCTGTTGCTTCAGTTCGCCTGGCAGATCGAGCTGGAATCCCCACCCTCCTATGATGAGTTAATGAGAGAAATTGAGGAGTTGAGAAAAGACGACCTCGGAGGGACCTGCACCAATAGCTGCGGCTACGACCCGAGTGACTGAGGGTGACCCATCAAGTGAAGTTCAGGCAGAGGTTGGCAGTCAATGAGTGCTCTGACAAGGAAAGATATGTCACAATGGGAGCGAACTGTTGAGAGAGATCCGGAATTCAAAAACAGTCCTTTATGAAGGCCACTTGCAAGTACGGGGCCCTGACCTATATCCGACTGCATCTGCTATGGGGGTGGGGTACCCACCCATGTATCTCCTGCTGATAACAGCTCCGAACTCGATTCCTTGACCATGGAAGTGGAGAAACTGACGAGATGTCTCCAAATGCTTATCACGCCGCAGACAGAGATGGCACCAAGGTTTCCAGTTAGTAATACCCCGCCTGGCTCCCAGTGTGGCGCCTCGCCAGCTCAAACTCCAGAAAGTATGTTTTGCTATAATTGTGGGAAAGTATGGGCACATGAAAAGGGAATGCCGGTCCCAAAAGACACTGACAAAGTTGCATATAGGCTACAAGGAGAGCTTCGAGAACAAATCAGTGGTTAAGAGGTGCACGAAATGATCCCAGTGAGGGCACCAAAAATGCTAACTCACGTCCTTTTGTGGCAAGGTCAGTTGCCCAGGCCCCACTATCGCCTCTCCAGACTGGTCCAGAATAGTGGGTCCCTCCATGGAGACCAGTGTAAAGGTGAATGGAGTGTCTACAAGAGCTGTATTAGACAGTGGTCCCCAAGTGACAATTATGTTCCAGGATTGGTATCAGAAGCATTTGTCATTGACGTACCCTTACAACCATTAGAAGGACTGCATGTATGGGGTTAAGTGAGAAGGCCTACCCTATTCCGGGTATATCCGAATTTGGCTGTCTTTCCCCACCTCCGTGGCTGGAGTGGCCGAACAAGTAGAGACCCTAGCCTTAGTATGTCCCCCACTGGACTGTATGATGGTGTCCCTTTGTTGATTGGAACAAATGCTCATATGTTCGGAAGGCTGGCACAGTTGTGTTATGAAAACAGGGGTCAAAGACTAGTAGAGCTTTAAGAGTTCCGCTTTTAATTAAGAAGGCCTATGAGGCACGAGAGATGCTGAAAAACAGAACCAGAGGAACCGGTCGAATTGTATGGAAGAAGGATCCTGAGTCTCTGATCCTGGCGCCAAATGCCCAGTGTACCTTACAGGGAGAGGTCCGTATCAGAAAGGATGTTAAGAATAAAATATTAATGTTGGATGCACCAGGCGATGGAAAATTGCCAGAGGGACTGCTGGTCAAGCCTAGTATTTTGCCCGCTAGAGCCCATGCTTATGCCAGAAGGGTAATGGTCCAAGTTCATAATGTGTCTGAAAGAGACATTCGAGTAAACAGAGGTTGCATCCTGGCTAAAGTGCATTGTGCAGACACTGCAGTGCTACGCAGCAGCAAGAGTTCAAGGAAGAATGACAGAGTAACACCTGACTTGTTTGATTTCGGCGACTCCCCGCTGCCAGCTGAATGGAAAGTGAGGATCAGTGAGAAGCTTGCCCAGAGAGACCAGGTGTTTTCTTTAAAGGAATGGGATGTAGGATGCGTGCAAGAAGCTGAGCACAATATCCGGCTGCATGACGAAAGACCATTTCGTGAGAGGTCTCGACGCCTGGCACCTGCTGACATAGATGATGTGAGACGCATCTGCAAGAGATGTTAGCTGCTGGTGTAATACAAGAATCCAGAAGCCCTTATGCTTCCGCCATTGTGGTAGTGAGGAAAAGAATGGAGCAGTAAGGATGTGTGTGGATTATCGCACCTTAAACCCGGGACTATCCCTGATCAGTACACAATGCCCGCATTCAGGATGCTTTGGACTGCCTAAGCGGGAACAAGTGGTTCTCTGTGCTGGATCTCCGCAGTGGGTACTACCAGATCCGATGGCCCAGAGGACCGTGAGAAGACGGCCTTTATCTGTCCGCTTGGCTTCTATGAATTCATGAGGATGCCTCAAGGGATTTCAGGTGCCCAGCCACTTTTCAGCGATTGATGGAGCGTGCAGTGGGGACATGAACTTACTAGAGTGCCTGGTATACCTAGATGATGTTATTGTGTTTGGCAGCTCACTGGAGGAACATGAGAGCAGATTATTTAAGGTATTGGACCGACTGGAGGACTTTGGCCTTAAACTGTCCATTGATAAGTGTCAATTCTTTCAAACATCAGTAAAGTATGTGGGACACATAGTATCCACCGAGGGAATAGAGACCGACCCAAGTAAAGTTGAGGCCTTGACCACCTGGCCGCAGCCCAAAAATCTAAAAGAACTGTAAAGATTCCTGGGATTCTGTGGTTATTATCGGCGCTTCATCAAGGACTATTCAAGAGTGATCCGCCCTTTACTTAACCTTACTCAAGGGTATCCCCCAACCCACAAAAAATACCAAAAGTCAGCGTCCCTCAAGACTGAAAGAGTGTATTTTCATCCGAGTGAAGTATTTGGGGCCCGCTGGACTCCTGATTGTGAGACTGCTTTTCATGAGATCATATATCAACTTACCCATGCTCCAGTGCTGGCCTATGCCGATCCAAGAAAACCTTACGTCCTGCACACTGATGCTAGCTTGCAAGGGTTGGGGGCTGTGTTGTACCAAGAGCACGAGAATGGCCTGAGACCAGTGGCCTTTGCCAGTAGAAGCCTGACCCCATCCGAAAAGAACTATCCTGTACATAAGTTAGAGTTCCTAGCTTTGAAGTGGGCTATTGTTGACCAATTCCATGAGTACTTGTATGGGGCTAAAATACTAGTAAAACTGACAATAATCCTTTGACCTATGTGCAGACCTCAGCTAAGTTGGATGCCACTGGCCATAGGTGGCTTTCTGCATTATCTACATATGACTATGCTCTCGAATACGAGCAGGTCTGAACCACATAGATGCTGATGCTCTCCCGGAGGCCTGTTCCCCAGAATGATTGGGTCCGATTGGCAGAACCTGACATTCGGGCACTCTGCCGGAAGTTTGACAGGGAGGAACAATGTCCACGGATGCAGTGGACTGCATGGTGGATTGCTTGGGAGCCTCTGAGAATTGCATACCTGCTGCTTATTGCCACTTTTCTGCAATAGACATTGGTGCACTGCCTCAGCTGGACAATGACAGTATTCGGGGCTCAATCCGCGATCCCATGATCAAAGCAGCTTTAGAAGCCCTCTA
This sequence comes from Neoceratodus forsteri, assembly GCA_016271365.2. NCBI lineage: Eukaryota > Metazoa > Chordata > Ceratodontiformes > Ceratodontidae > Neoceratodus > Neoceratodus forsteri. The sequence continues at coordinate 133,618,167 of JADMNL010000025.1, forward strand.
TGCAGGAAAAGATGTGTCCAAATTACACTCCACTGATTTGAGAACTGCACTGTTATACAAAGAAGGTCCTAAGTTGAAACTGATCAATAAACTGTTATACAGAGAAACAGTAGACAGAGGGGACAAGTAGACAAACAACAACTAGTGCTGCCCACTGCCTTTCGAGACTCAGTACTGAGGTCCTTGCACAACCACATGGGGCACCTTGGTATAGACAGAACACTTGACTTGGTGAGATCCAGATTCTATTGGCCTAAGATGGGGGCTGATGTGGAGCAACACATTCAACTTGTAGTCGCTAGCTTACAGAGGAAAGCTTTGCCCCAGAGGGCTGCCCCTTGTTAACATCACCACCAGTGCACCCATGGAGCTGGTCTGTATTGAATTTCTAAGTTTGGAGTCAGATCAAAGAAATATCAGTAATGTGCTGGTGGTCACTGACCATTTCACGAGATATGCCCAAGCTTTCCCACCAAAGACCAGAAAGCATCCACTGTAGCCAAAGTACTTGTAGAAAATTTTTGTTCACTATGGGGCTCCACAAAGAATCCATTCTGATCAAGGGAGACTTTGAGAGTCGTCTGATCAAAGAGATGCTTTCTCTGTGGGGAGTGCAGTCCAGAACCACTCCTTACCACCCCAGGGGACCCACAGCCTGAACGTTTCAACCGCACTTTGCTAGATATGCTAGGCACCCTGCACCCAAAGGACAAGCCTAGATGGAGCCAACAAATTAGCACCCTGGTACATGCTTATAACTGCACCAAAATGATGCCACTGGATTCTCCCCTACCTCTGATGTTTGGAAGAGAAGCTCACTACCAGTAGATGTGTGTTTTGGGGTCTCTCCTGATGGGGTTCAAGCTGACAACTATTTACAGTATGTGCAAAGTTAAAGGCCCAGCTAACTCATGCGTACCAACTGGCTCAAACCATGGCTGCCAAAAGAAATCTGGCCAACAAAGAAAGGTATGATAAAAGGTGAAAGCACAGGAACTCCAGGAGGAGATCGGGTATTGCTAAGAAATCTGGGACTGCATGGCAAGCACAAGATTGCTGACAGATGGCACCATCTCCCTCACATTGTAGTGGGCAAACTAGATGATCTGCCAGTGTACAAGTAAGGCCTGAGAATAATTCAAAGATGTAAAACAATGCATAGAAATCATTTACTGCCCATTGGACAAATCTTAATTGAGTCTGAGCCCCTAGAAGATGCCCCTCTGACCAGTGACTAGAGCTGCTGCTAAGAAAAGACCAAGGAAGTCTGCACCTACAGAAGCAGAGTTAAAGTGTTCCCCTGCACAAGTCCCAGTTGAGCATGACTGTCAGTCCATATCAGAAGAAAGTGAGAGTGACTTTGAATACTATCCTTCTTACGAACTGAGTCAATTGTTTCGGGGCAATCCCTAGTCAATACTGGAGATGAAGCTGGGCCTTCTGGACTGTCCAAGCCCCAGCTTCAGTCCCTGGAGCCAATGCTCCCAGAAAGTGAAGTGCAAAGCATCAGATCAGATGAAATGGAATCATTGTGCATGGTTGAACTGTTTGAGCTTTCAGGAGGAAAATGATAGATTGGGGCAGACTGGTGATACACCGAACAAGAAGAGTATTTTGAGTGCCCTGACAGTCCACTGCCAGTGTCCGAAAGCTCTCCATGCGAGCCAAATGTTGTGGACTCAGAAACTGTAACTCCTGGAGCTGAAAGTGCCCCAAGTTCTAGCCTCTCTACCCCCATGGAGACCTGATAAGTGAGGACAATGCTGAAAATGAGGCTCAGAGTGCAGAGACTATAACAGTTCCCCTAGAAAGACTGGTCGAGCTGTAAAGCCTGTGGTGCACCTCAGTTATGATTCACTTGGGAGGCCTGTGGACTTGCCTCTCAATGTTGTCCATAAAGGAGTGTATGTGTCCCGAGCTCATTGCCCAAACTGAGCATCAGTGCTAACTCCAAGTTACTTGTGTTGCTCTCTAATATGGTGCCCTTGCCCCATCCAGCCCCAAGGTAACTGATAGGGAAGGGCCCCTCTTCAGGTTTCATGTACAAGAGGTAATAACTTGAGTTATGGTACAATGTGTATGTAATACTGTGTAAAGAGTGACGACTGCAATGTTTCAGAAATGTGTTCTTGGTAAAATGATATATTGACTGATGATTACATGTGCGAGCCTAATGCAAATGTATATGGTTGCAGTTGAAACTTATAGGTACTTGCTTGACGCGGACGTCAAGCTTTCCCAGGCCAGGAAGGGTGTAACCCCTGCAAATGGGGGTTCCCAAAAGACTTCCAGGAGCTTGCTTGAATGCTCCAAGCCTGAATGGTGTTTGCATTTAAGCCATTTATCAGTGAGTGTTTTAGAGCCTCTGGTACTGTCTTTAAGAGCTGTCTGCTTGCAGACATAATTAGTTTGTATGGGGGACTGTGTGCTTCTCCGAGTACCACTCGAGCTGCTGCCAATTCACTTCATTTTGCAGTCACTAGGAGTGCAAAGGAACCTATCTGAAAGATGTAACTGTTTGCCAGAAATTATTTAGAGTAATAATGAAATTACAGTTTGTCTAACCTGCTTTCTTTGCAGTCAGAACTGTGTCTGCTAGTTCCCCATTCTAGTTTTGAACTGCTGAACTGGACCAATCAGTGTGGGGTAAGCTAGCTCTAAAATGGTGCCTTGGACGAATCAGAACTTGGACTCATAATCTGAGCCAGCCACAAGAGGATTGTATGGGCAGTGACTCTGGGAGATGTAGTTTAGACTTCAGTGCCTTTTTGGACCAACAGCAGCAGTCTATTATGAGTGACAGCCAATCCAGTCAAGAACTGGGAGGAACTCAAAGGAAGTGCCCGGTTTTGTCGGTTGGAGTTTCAGTTGAGCTTTGGCAGTGAAGAAGGAAGGAGCCCTGTGCTTTTTCAGTGTGCAGTTTTAGTCAAAAAACGTGTGTAAGGCCCAGAGTTCCGGTCTGCAGCTTGTGTAACAGCTTGTTAGGACTGAACTGTCCCTGTGAAAAGAATCAAAGGATCTCTGAAGAGTAGAAACCAGGCTCACTCTATAGAAGACTGGAGGAATTGCTGAAAATTGCATTTGGTCTGTCAGGAACTGAATCTGCTGTGTGTTCTCCCGGTATTGTGCAGTAATTGCGATCGGATACAGATGCAGCCTGCCTGGTATAGTGCTTTCTTTATATGGATGTGTAAGAGGTTTGTGTACCTCAAGTGAGCCCTGCTGACATTGAAGGACCCTATCTTATTTGGAGGTCGTGAGTACTAATTCAGGATCGCTCCTGTTGAATTGCCACATTAAATCCAAATGGAATTACTGTACTGCTGACTGTTTAATTCTCCTTTTCTCTGTGTGAAAGGGCCCCTACCAGCTGCCACGGTTTGGACTAGCCACTAGGGCTTGGGTACCAGGAACAGTAACTGATAGGGATAGGCCTGTGCACAGAGCCATAGGTAGATTATTAGAGTGATAAGCTAATTAACCTGATTTCCCTGTCCTTGTTATATCCCCTAAATAAATCAGAGCTGCTTGTTTCAGCAAAGTTATACTGCCTGAGGTATTTGTCTATGTTAAAGTACTATACTGTGATTGTTGCACTGTATCTCATTTCACAGGAGGTCCCAGTGCCGGAACCAGACCTGGGGGTAAGTGTATACTGTGAAGGTAATTCTGATATATTGTGTGGGCCACTAGTGGGAAGAAAGGGGGGTTGCAGTGTCCCAGAGGGCTGTGACCAAGTTAGTTTAACTATTGCAAACCCTGACCTCTGGGTGGAGGCACCAGCCATTGGATCCAGGCCCCTCAACCTGTTAGTGGCAAATCAGGCAGGGGTAGTAGCCCCTGGGATAGCGCCATCTAGGGGTTACATCCTAAATCCTGGTGGATAAAAGAGGATGGCAGTAAACGGGGCACAGACAGGAGCTCACACTGGCACTAAGCGAGGGTGGTGGATGGGGGGGGGCAGATAAAGTAGGGAGCACTGTACTTCATATGACATGGGGGGAGTGCAGACATGAAGACCTAGACATAATCCATCAAAGCTGAACAGATTTCTTCTTCCTCTGAAGAGAAATATAAACAAAAAACCTGACCATTGTTCTGGTCCCTAGGTCTTTAGCCAGGTATTCCAGTACCTTATTGCCTAAATACTGCCTTGTTTTGCTCTAGGTAAAGGTAATACCTTAGTGAAGGACTGATGTGCTGTCCTGTTTCTTTTGTGTGTGTGTGTGTGTTTTTTGGCTCATCCGCTCTTAAAACTGCCCACCACCTTTAAGGATACCACCTTCTCAGGCAATGCGTTCCACCTTGTCACCACTCTCTCTGTGAAATAGTGCTTTCTCATTTCCCTTCTGAACCTACCACCCTCTAACTTTAGATTGTGCTCCCAGTGTCCCTTCCTTTCCTTAATCTTAGAATTCCCTCTGTACCATCTTTTTTTATGCTTTTCATATATTTGAAGATTTCTATCATGTCCCCTCTAGTCCTCCATTCCTCCAAGGAGTACATGTTGAGCTCCCTCAGTCTCCCCTCGTAGGGTTTGTCCTCCATACTGAGGATCATCCTGGTTGCTCTGCATTGGACCCTCTCCAGCAATTTAACATCTTTCTTTAAGCAGGGGCACCAGTAACTGCATGCAGTACTCCAGGTGCTGCCTCACCAACGACCTGTATAGTATACAGGGTAGTAGGGAGAGTGGAAATCTCTATAAATTAGTATATGTTTGCAGAAAATGCTTATTTAGCCCTGGTTATGGGGGACCTGATGGACCTAGAGTCCCTTCCAATCCTTAATTAAGTCCCTTACAACTACTAACTGTACTGCTTATTTTAGAAGCTAACTTAGTCTGCAGAGCACACACACACATTTTGCCTGTAGGCAGGGGCACAATGGTAATTACTTGTAGACAAACTATCCATGATAACAAAAATACCGCGTTACAGGTATTTGCACACCAAGGAAAGGGTGCTCTGGGTTCTCACCTCTTGCCTGCTGGGGTATGGCACTACATGCCACTCACAGATGCTTAACATTCACTTGGTGAGTGACTTACATGCCCTTTACCTAAACTTCCCTAATGCGTTTATCAGAATCAATTTTTTGCCATGATTTGGGGTCTTTTTTTTTTGTCTTAGTCTCATTCTATCAGTTCAGACCCACAGAAATTTTCTATGTATTAATGACTGTGAGGTGCTCTGTAGATGCGTTCTCCTATTTTAAACATATATTTTCCACCACTCTGGGCCAGGCAGAAACTTCCTTTCACCTTGGCCAGCTTACCCATATACCGTCCAGCCAGGAATCTGCCACCTATCCAGTTGGGATCACCATCCCACCTGCGACACACCACTGTGCTGCCCCTTGGCTTATCCACCAGGGCTGGGTATGCCTTCAGCTCTTCAGCATTTCTCATCTGCAGTCCATCTGCCCATGGCAGAGGTGAAGACTGGCAGTATCCCCGGCGAAAAGGTGACTCGGTTCCAGTGGTGGATATGGTGGGCAGGCTGAGGCTTCACCTTTCTTGTCCTGCACCTCGTTTTCCCATTTCCTTTGTCCTGCCCACCCCTCTAGGAAAGTGCAATGAGATTGGTTGCTGGCAGAGATGGCACAGCCAATCCATGCATTCGGTCCAAGGGTTCCTCCCTGTTAGTCGCTGAACCTCTGCACCACCACCCATGTTCCCCGGTGGCAGCAGTGTATCAGGTCACAGCCCCCTCCCTCCCTCCCTGGAGGTGGAGAGCGTCCTGTGGGCACTCGATCCTACCTCCCCCCCAGCTGACCCTCTGATGGCCCGGACTCAGGTTGTTGGTGCCACTAGTGATATCTGTACTGCTGTACTGCTGGGCCAGCTGATGCATTCCCCCTTTAGCTAACACGTCTGTGTGAGACTGATCCCACCCACAAATTCCTGACATTCTTTGTATGCTGATTGATGCACCTATAGTGTAGTGTGGCAGAGTGGGAGACAAATCTGAAAGGGAAGAGACTTTTACTTTTTTGTGAACAGCTCCAAGTGAGATGTGAGTTGTGAATGAGTGATATATACAGATGTAGTGAAATTTAACTTCACTGGCAAAGTTGCCATGAAGTGGCCAAACTTCGCATTCACAGAGTTTTGCAAAGTGTAAATTGCCCTCAGGAACTTTAGCTTCACTGAAAATCACAAGGATTTCATTGTGAAGTGTGAAATTCACCCAGTAACTGTGGAAATTGTGGGCAAATTCCACAATTCACAGGCAAATTCTATCCTTCGTGGGTGAAATTCTGGAAATCACAGGTGAATCCTGCCGTTTGCAAGCAAAATTCTGCATTTTGCAGGCAAATTCCACATTTTGCAAATTGCGTGAACTTCATGGATTAATTTGTGGAGTGAATTTCATCAAGTTCGCACATCCCTAGTGACAGAGGAGCAATTTATTTATTTAAAAAGTTTCACCAGGAAAGATATGTTTAGCTTCAAAATAGCTTGTTTCCAGCTGTGTCCTGGGGGGAAGGGGAGGGAAGGATAAGTACAGGGATTAAATAGCATAAACAGTAATACAATAAAACAGTAGTTCAGGGATAGGGAGGGTAAAAAGGGGGGTGGGGTGGCCCTCTATCTGACAGAAGATATTAAGGCAACAGCAGTGCAACGTAGACAGGGGGAGGCCAAAGCTTTGTGGGTCACACTTGAGCCAGGAAATGGAACAGCACTTCACACAGTGGTGATCTACAGGCCTCCAACACAGAGAGAGGAGGTGGCTAGGGAAATAGTGGAGGAACTATATGGGATGGCAGTAAAGGGGGAAGTACTGCTGCTGGGCAGTTTTAACATGCCAGACGTAAACTGGATCATTCCCAGAGCTGCCTCAGCCAGGAGCCGAGACATCATGGAATCCTTGCAGGGGGCAGGCCTCAGGCAGTTGGTTCAGGAGCCCACCAGGGACAAGTCAATCTTAGACCTTGTGTTGACCAGTGGAGACAGGATCAAGGAAGTCAGGGTGGATGGACACCTAGGGTCCAGCGACCATCATATAGTGTGGTTCAGAATCAGTACAGTGTCACAGGAGAGCCACACAAAGACAAGAGTCCTGGATTTAAAGAGGGTGGACTTTGCTAGGATGGGGAGAGAGATCAAAGAAGCCCTGGCAGGAAGGGATCGAGGCGGAGGGGTTGAGGAGCAGTGGGCACACCTGACAGAAGTCAAAGTGGAGGCGACAAATCAGTGAATTACGCTGAGGAACAAGGGAAAAAGAAGGAACAAACCACTATAGTTTACAAAGGAGGTGGCAGAGACAGTGAAGGACAAAAATAGGTGTAATCCCAGGGTGGCGCTATCCCCAGGGTTACACCCCTGCCTACTACCCTGGACGTAGGCTGAGGGGTTTGGGTTCACTAACTGATAACCATTTTGTGCAGTGCCTTTACTCAGGGTGCTTTACGTGGGTATGATGGTAATGGATATAGCCCCCTGAGATGCTATACCACCCACGATAACCATTAACCTCTCCCAGACATGTCCCAATACCCCACATTTCAGCATTTTGTATTTAAAGGCTCTCTCTAATAATATGCTCATACCAGATATTTCAACAACAATAACAAAAATGTATTTGGGGGTATAAGGGGTTAGGAATGGGGATGTGGAGTAGAGGTTACTTGAGTTGCTACTTACATATGTACACAGGTGATTTGGCTTTTGCTGGTGAACCCTCCAGCTGGGTGACTACACACTAATAGGCAGAAAGAAATTACATTTTACCATTCGACTTATGATATCCAGCACCCTGGCTATCTAACTGCTGAATAATCGGATGTTACATTAATAATTATCAGTATTACCCACACTGGTATCAGTCCCAGAACCATACGGAACCCTACAATCCCATACCATACTGGTTACCCAGATACCACAGTCCTAGGTGTTACAGGCTTCATGTACGTTGCAGCTGGTCAAGTTGGCCGGCTACTGATTTGAGGGAAAGGGCAACTTGGAAAAAGATACCTGAAATGGCTGCAGATTACCGTTTACAACAACAGCATGGATTGCTCTGCAGTTAGCAGAAAGACAGGGATTGCCCTGCACTTGCACACTTCCGAACATTCCAGGACAAGCTACTTGGATTTAACATCCTGAACATTCAGCACAATATTTGAAAGTCCCATCCAGAATAATTATCAGGCAATACTTTTATCAAGCATCTAAAATTCCTTTGATACACAAGGTCGCATTCAGTACATCTAGATACCAAAAATCAGGCATCCACATTTATAGACATGAAGTTACATCCAACAAACTTAAATACCAAGACAACTACAAGAAAAGTCTCATCCAGACTGTCCAGAGATTATACTCTTATAACAAGCGCTCTCAGACGAAATCCAGTTAAGACAGCAGTAAAATTCTCTGTAGAATAACTCAGACTTAATATGCTCTAGGGCCTTCTGTCCCAGAAAGTGGCAATGCAGATTGGCAGTCAACGCCAAGAGGGCAGGACTCTAACCCATAGGGTGATGACAGATTACAACACATTTATATGATTCCTTATTACAGCATCTTGATGCCCTTGCATTTTTGGCCATTTGGGCAGCAAGCAAGATGCATCCATCCATTTTCAACACTACAGTCTCTAATGGGGTTAGTAGCCCAGACTTATAATTCAGAGAGTCACAGCAGAAATATCTGGTAGTGGGGCTTGGGGCCCCCAAGGTTACTTTAGCACTTTCACCCTCACACCAGGGGGTAAGGGAGTACTCACTCAGGTCCTCCACGGGTCGCATCCGCAATCGAAGGCTTCCTGAATTTTCTTCACCTCTCTCACCGCTGAGGCATGGTAGATGGCTTCTTGTTCCACATCTTTTCCTGACATGGGAGGGAGGGCTAACCTCTGGAGGACATTCCTGGCAACCTTCCGTCTAGCAGTCACAAAAACTAAACTTACTTTAACTGGTACTTTTAACTAAAAAGATAGCAAACACCCCCTGATGACTGGAGGGGCTTAGTTTAAATGGCCCAGGCCTGGTTGCATGGCAGGGGCCTGAGCCCCCACCCTTGTGGGGGGCTCCCAGCAGGCTGGAGCCTGCTCTCCTTCTCTCACTCTGGCAGAATCTCATGAAATGCTGGCAAACACTGTCTCTTATAGGGCTCCTCATTTGATTCCAGATTGGCAGCAGAGATGGGGTGACAGGTCTCTTAGGCCCTGGACACACTACAGAACTGTTTTTGAAAACTGTTCTTAAAACCAGTTTAGCTAAACCATTTCAGTGCAGCCACACTACTCAGTAACCATTTTTGAAAAGGTTTAGTGTGGCCACACTGCTAATGTTAAACCTGTTCTCCTTGTAACTATTTTGTGTTAAGTCCAACACACAGAACTGTGCTTGCCTGGACACACTGCAGCTAGAACTGTTTTAGGCCCTGTCCATACTCACACACTCACAAGCATGAGAGTGTAACAGTTTCTGTAACGGTTGTACATTTACCGTTACCGCGTGTCCACACTCTCGTCCCAGCGAGTTCCTGTAGGTGCACTCCCCAGCTTGTTGCGTCCGCACTTGAATCCTCTGGTGGTGATTCCAAAAGATTCTGACAGCCGCTATCATCCGGATTCGGAGAAGTGACACACATACTCCCAGAATCATGTGTGTCACTTCTCAACATATCCCAGCATACCGCTGCTCATTTCCATGGCCACAGTAAATGGAAACGAGCATGACGGCATGCCATGGGTTCTGTTTTGAACTGGTTTTAACTAAGGTGCGTGTTTTTGTGCTGTGGTCCTGTGCACATCTATTCCCGGAACTACTTCACTAGCCCTAGTCAATAAGGCGGGGTGGGCGGAGCGGGTGGGGGGCGCAGGATGGTTAGTGCAGTAACTGTTGCACTCTCAGCAGAGCCACCAGAATTAAAGCTCCTTGGCCACCCATGCGATCATACAGTGCATCAGCAGGTGCTGCGCTCCTTCATGGAATACTTGGCGCGGCTATGGAGGACTGAGGATTCGACTTGATGCTCTCACCCATCCGCACTGGTGAGTGCACAGAACTTGCAACGTTTTCTGTTGCCAAATGTTCCTGCTTCCGATCTCGAGACTACCTTCAAACAAGTCTCGAGTAAGTCCCCATGAGCATTTGGGTGATTACCCATGAGGTGTAGTGAATGTCCCACAAGTCCTCGCAATTTGTTCCTAGCTCCCGACTGGCTGTGACTGCGGGCAATGGACGCTTAACCCCTGGCCCCCGCAGTCCTGGTGCAGCCAGAAAGAACTGATTAATTTGCCCCAATGCCCCACAGTCTGGTAGCCCAGTTGGTGGTCTTGAAGTCGCTGCACAGATAAGGAATGTGGTTCCCTTGGTTTTCCTGTTGCTACTGCACTTAGTAAAGCTCCCCCTGCAGCAGCTGACAGGATGACACACAAGAGTTCCAAAGTACTGGTGAATTGCCAGGGAAAACATTTATTTTTAATTTAAAACACTTTCCCCATTACACAGTATAACCTCACACCTGTAGCAACAGTTTACAATATTTAAAACATTTAAATTCTTTACTTTTCAGCAAAAGCCAAATATAGCTACCCCGGGGGCAGCCAGGCACACAGTTATTAATTATTCAGATGACCGGGGCCCGGCTCAGGCATTTTTCCCTGAGCCCCGGTCAAACTCTTTAAATTTTTATCTGAGTGGCCCCCCAGCAGGCTGTCTGTGGTCACCGGGTCTCAATTAGATGGAAGGGATCCCGGGATCCACAGCACAGTCCCCGAGGTGACCGCAAAACGAGTGGATCCATTGTGAGCAATTTTCACACCATCAAGAGTCCCGCTGCCCTGGAGGCAGCACTTTTAACATGGACTGCATGCAATGCAATTTCTGCTGCCCTGGAGGCAGCACTTTTAATATGGTACTCCCGAATGGCATTTTTTTAAGCCCCGAGGGGCTGGATTTCAATCGGGCTGAAGTCTGGGGCACTAGAGGAGCACTACAGGACCTGGGGGACCAGAAAAAAAATGTGGTGGCCAATCGGGAGAAGCCAGGGAGACGGCAAAGAAAAACAGGAGGTGCAGGGCTAAGATAAGCCCAGGCTGGCATTTTTAGGAACCCCCATTTGCAAGGGGTTTACATAGGCATTCAGAAAGTACAAGGAGACTTAGAAGGATGAGGATAGGGCAGTGTAACTAGAGTGACAGAGGGATGTGGGGAAAGTGGTTAGGAGCGTGAAGGCACAAAGAAGAGATTAAAGCAGATGGTGGGGGGGGACAAGAATTTTATAGATACATTAGCGATAGAAGGAGGGCCGGGGGATTGTAAGGGTCAAAAGGGTGGGAGGGGTGTGCAGAGGGACTTAGAAAAGGCACTGATACTAAATGAATACTTATGTTCTGTATTCACAATAGAGGGGAGGGACAGGGACCACAGCTAGGTAGCAGCAAAAATGGGGGTAAACACTAGTCCCTTTACAGAAAAGAGAGTCCTGGAGGAACTCACAAAATTGAAGGTGGACAAAGCGATGGGACCAGATGATATACAACCCAGGATATTAAAGGAGTTATGGATGGTGCTAGCAGCACTGCTAGCTGCCCTGTTTAGTGAGTCACTTGATACAGGGGTGGTTCCAGAGAACTGAAAGGGGGCAAATGTAGTCCCTCTCCAAAAGAGTGCTAGCAGGGAGGAGGCAGAAAACTACAGGCTGGTCAGCCTCATCAGGGGGGTGCTGCTTAAGGAGAGGATTGTGGAACACTTGAAAACCATGGGATCACAGGATCCAAGGCAGCATGGATTCACAGCAGGAAGGTCATGTCAAACAAATCTGATTGAATTTTTTGACTGGGTGATGAAGGAGGTGGGTTAGGGGAGAGCAGTGGATATCGTCTACCTCGATTTCGAGAAGGCCTTCAACACCGTACCCCACAGAAGACTGATGAACGAGCTAGGTAGCCTGGGGGTGGGCCACAAAGTGGAAAACTGGATTAGCAACTGGTTGAAGGACAGGAATCAGAGGGTGGTAGTAAATGGGATCAAATCCAAGGAAAAGAGGGTGGCCAGTGGGGTACATCAGGGATCGGTACTGGGGCCAGTCCTTTTTAATGTCTTAGTGACATTGCTGAAGGGCTGGAGGGGAAAGTATGCCTATTTGTGGATGATACCAAGACCTGCAACAGAGTAGACACACCAGAAGGGGTCTCCAGAATAAGGAGGAATCTGAGAAGGCTGGAAGAGTGGTCAAAGGTGTGGCAATTAAAGTTTAATGCAAACAAGCGCAGGATCATGCACCTGGGGTGAAGAAACCCTGCGGAGAACTACAAGATTGGGGGGGGGGTTGCTGACAGTCACCAGGGAAGAAAGGGATTTAGGTATAATCATCACAGATGACCTAAAGGTGGCCAAACAGTGTAACAAGTCTGTGGGAAGGGCTAGTGAGATGTTGTTGGGGTGCATAGGAAAGGGTATCAGCAGAAGAAGGGAGGTGGTGATGCCATGGCACAAAATGCCGGTAAGGCCTCATCTGGAATATGGTGTTCAGTTCTGGAGGCCACATCTTTGCAAAGACATAGTCAGGGTGGAGGCGGTCCAGAGAAGGGTGACCAAGATGGTGAAGGGCTTGCATCAGAAAGCATATGAGGACAGATTAAAAGACCTCAATATGTATACACTTGAGGAGAGGAGGGAATGGGAGATATGACAGAGATCTTCAAGTATCTTAAAGGCCTGAACAAAGTGCAGGTGGGTGACATCTTTCAGTACAAGAGTTGTACAAGGAGGGGTACATGATATGAGATTGGGGGGGCAGGATAAGGGGAAATATGAGGATGTTTTTCTTCATGGCGAGGGTGGTGGATGCTTGGAATAGCCCACCCCAGGAAGTGGTGGATGCTAACACAGTGGGGGATTCAAACATGCATGGGATAGACATAAGGGAACCCCAGATGGGGTGAAGAGAGGCGACAGCCATGACCAAGTTGGGTTAGCGGCTGTGGATTCAGGCATGGAATATAGGCAGACTTGGTGGGCCTAGCGGTCCTTAACTGCCATCAGCTCTATGTTACTATGTTAGTTACACAGCATTTACTATAGTACAATAATTATACATCATTTACAAATAAGATACAAGGTCGTAAGGGAGTAGGTGTTAACAGTTCATGAATATGCAACAGTGAGTTGGATCGTTGGGATGCAGTTTGGGTGTAGTTCTCTATGGGGCTGGTCACCTTGACTTGGTGCAGAGGTTAAACCAATCCCTGGGCTTGTTACTAAGAGCCAGACAGTTTCTGCCTATAGTACGAGACATTATGTTCAAATATCCAGGAAAGCTCAACTCAAACTAGTGAAATATGGAGCAAAGCTAAATAGAATAGATTTTTATTACCTCAGTGGGAAGAAATCTGTGGTAGGGAATTGAAATGAAAGAGAAAAAAATGCTAATAAAAAGTTTTTATATTACCTTCTGAAACTCTCCCAGCACTGCAGCTAGTACAGTAACTCTGAGTCATTTCAGGTGTGTGCCAAGTTTCAGTCTCTGTATTACAATTTATTATTAAAGGTTAATGCCCAGGACAGATGCACGTGCAGTTTAAATCTGCAGATGAAATTTATTATTGTTTTTATGCCTTTTTGGCAGCAGCCTGGCCAGCTGTTTAGCTGGCACATGGCTGAGTTTACGGCTATCCAGATGCACTGCACACGTTTACCATGACCCCCGCAGTAATCCAGTACATACAGTAGTTACTGTAACAAACTGCTAAGCTCAAGGAGCTGTCATCACTGCGGAATTCTACCCTTAGACATAAGAGACTCGGCTATTGCAATCACAGTGGTACAAAATATGCTTTTAGGGTTGCACCAGAATAAGCAGCTGTTCTGCAATTTCTTTAATCATTTTATTCCTTGTGTCCAAAATTGCATTTTTTCAAGCTGTTTCAGGGAGAAGTGGCAATTGTTTAATTTTGTCCATTAACAACAACAAAAACACATGTACAGCTCTTTGTTCTTTTGGCATAATGATGGGTACTGCTTTGGGGCATAGTATTTGAAATGTGGAAACCTACCAACATTTTTGCTGTGCACTGATGTTCTGATATCCAAATGGCCATGCTGCAGCAAAACAAACAGCATTTTCAATTTAAGCAGTAAGGCATAACAGGGTGTGCTTTGTGCTTGGATAACAGTGTGTCTTGGGTGGGTTGAAGCCAGAGGCCAAAGGCTAAGTGCTTTCATCACCTGAGAAGTGCCATTATCCCAGCACAAAGCACATTCTGGAGTGCCTTACTGTGATTATAAAATGGGTCCATTAGGATTAGTAAAGCTGATTAATAAGGTCTTCTCTTATGAGGATGATTTGCTCATTACTACTTGCAACCCTGTCTTTTCGATGACTGAGCTTTAAAAGAATATTTGGGGAATTTGCTACAGTGTCAGGTTTAAAATTAATTGGACCAAAATGTAAATAATGGCCATCATCCTTGTTACATCAAAATATGAGGACAGGTCTTTTAGAGGATGCTACATGGTGTGAAGATAACATTACCTTAGGGCTCATAATTCCAACACTAGTTACAAAGTTAGTCAAAATGAATTTACCCCCTCTATTCAAGGACCTAGACAGTGCTCTTCATAAGTGGCAAAAACTTAATCTATCAATCTGGGGAAAATAAACTCAGTTAAAATGACAGTCACTCTCATGTTGGCCTATTTGTTTCAGAACCTTCCTATTTAAATAGACAAAAAGAAATTTGCTCTGCTAGACAACCTAATTAGGAAATTTCTTTGGGGAGATAAACCTCCCAGATTATCTTTAAAGAAATTACAAATGCCCTGGTGGGGGATGGGGGTTGAGGTTCAATCTGCCTAACTGGGAAAAGCACCATGTTACCTTTCTATTTATGCAAGCTGTGTGGCCCTTGAACAGATCCGCCCCAGACATCACTCCATTATGGATGCAAGTGGAGAGTCAGATAGTTGGCGCCTATAAACTTTCTAATTTCCTTTTCATTCCTATGTAGAATCATCTGAAAGCTAATCTTTGCATTAGGCAGACAATCGCACCAATCAAAGTGATAAAGATACCCTTAGGATTCCAAAATATGCTGATTAAATTTACTATTTCATGGTACAACGATAATTTATTACACAATAATAATACATTAGATGATGAGGAATGAATCCAGTTTGGTATTACAGATATCAGGGATATTTTAGATCCTCAGACTAAATTTTATTTATTTAGTTTTTGTTCACTGGGTAAGTGCACTAGACAAATCCTGCCTATTTTCAGGCACAACCCGGGGAAGGGGGATGCAGATGAATGCCAACTGACCTTGAACCAGATTAAGCTGTTGGTGGTATTTTTAGTGAATGAGGGAAATTTGGCCAGGACACTGGGGAAATCCCCTACTCTTTTTGATAAGTGCCATGGGATCTTTAACATCCACCTGAACTACCACCAATCCAGGCAGATGGGACCTCGGTTTAACATCTCATCCGAAAGACGGATGTCTGCTTTCTTTTGAGGAAGTTAAGGCAAAATACCATTGTATAGAATCCAATTTGCAAAATACCTACAGATCAAAAATGTACTTCAAAAACAGCTGCTAGGTCCCAACTTTACCTTACCAAGGAATACAGAAGGTCAACAGGAATGTGAGTTAGCCATGTCGAGGAAGGGGCTAGCCTGATCTATAAATTGCTTTAAAATAGTGATCTTCTTGTTCTCCATCACAAGCCTCAAACGAGAGATGGGACAAAGAAATGGGAGAATCCATACCCATAGAAGAATAGGGAACAGTCTGGGAAAATGCATACAAGTGCTGCAGGGTAGTTCAAGGTAGCATTGTTCAACTGAAAATATTACATGGCTACTACTATTTCCCTAAACGGCTAGAGGGTATGAATTGTTTACCAGATGGTGCATGCTAAAAGTGCCAAGAAAACATGCAAACTTCCTTCACATACTGGGGAGCTGCCCACACATTTCAGATATTTGGTGCAAGGTACATCATACCTGAGAGGAAGTATCTAAATGCAGAATACCTTTTTCTCATAAACTTTTTTATTTTATTTTAGTTATTTCAACTTTGGTAACCAGGTAAGTGCACTGGCAACAGAAGCCTTTTTCAGGCATGACCTGGGTGCAAAAGTAGAGACCGTGTAGACAGACAACAGCAAATTTACAGTGCATGAATATAGCAAGTACAAATTAATAAAATAAACAGTGCATAGATGCATATAGTGCAAATGCAGTACAGGTAGCATTAGTTACAATATATAGAATAGTGGATCGGTGACCATCTACAACAAAGCTATGTTTTCATCAAGGGAGCTGATGATGTCATAGAGACATCGAGAGCGAAGCTCGAGAGGTCTCTATGGCATCATCAACTCCCAGGATGGAAACACAGATTTAGTTGTGGATGGTCACCCATCCACTATTTTTTATAGTTTATGGTTCCCCAAAATGGACACAAGGTTCATACCTTGCGTTCACGCTCCTGCACTAGTCCTGGCTCGAGTCCCATCCTCCAAGATACCAGTCCTCCACACTGCAGTTTCGTTCTGCTCCAGTCACGTCCCCGAACATATCAGCACTCCTCACTGTGGTCCCACTCTGCTTTTCCCCATAACTGTGCCAGAGATTTTGGAAAAAAAAAAACTGCAAATTGATAGTTTGGACACATGGAGCCAATTACAGCAGTCCATGTCCAAATTGTCTGCTCACCCAACCACTCACTAAGTGTGTCTGCCATTTAAGAGTGTATTCTTTTAATCACAGCCGGTTTCCACTAATCAGGCAGGAGCTCAAGGGGGAAATGTTGTTGTACTAGCGATGTGATGTCAGAGCGATAGTACAACTTTTGTGACCTCAGAACTGTCCTGCAACAAGATTTGGAAAACCTTTGTTTTCCATACACAATAAGCCCTAACCATATACAATAAATTGATACTGGACAATACAATAAATTGCATATGTGGGGGGACAAGGACAGATTAGCCAAAGGAGTCACAGACATGGAGTGTAAAGTAATAGTCTTTCAGCTTCTTTGTAAAGGCAGAGACTGTTGAGTATTTTTGGTGCGGGGGGGGTATTGAATTCCTGAGTGAGGCAGCTTGACAGAAAAATGTGCATTGTACCATGTTTGTGTGAAACAGCGGAACTGCAATATTATTTTTTGCGGTTGAGTAGGAGGAAGGGGGCTAGCCTGGTCTATAAATTGCTACAAAATAGAGATCTTGCTGTTTCTCCATCACAAGCCTCAAACGAGAGATGGGAAAAAGACCTGAAAGAATCCATACCCATAGAAGAATCTTAGGTATTGATTCCAGTGCTCATACCTCGAGTACCTCACAGAAAAACTGGGTACTAACTTCAGCCCTGGTTTTAAAATGGCTTATTTTGTCTAACTGGAAATCCCAGAGGGTTCTGAACTTTGCTGAATGGTGCAACAGCATAAGTTAGGTAGCCAATAATGAAAGAATTGCTCTAACAATTTCAGGGAAAATCCAAATCTTTGAAGCAATATGGCTTCCTTTTTTATCCTTCTTAGGAGGGCTACATCAAAGTGGTTAGCACTATGAGAATATACTTACAAGTCATTTACCTAAGATGCTGAGCACTACTTTAATATAGATGTTGGATACACTATTGGTATAAAGAACGGAGCACTTTTGATTATTGTATGGCATTTTCTGTTCAAAGCTAATTCACATTTCCTTGCCTTTATTTGTGTTATGCATTCAGTTGTTAAAGTATCGACTGAATTTATAGTTCTATGTACTTGTTGTCATTTAATTATATTTTTCTGTTCTTTATATTTTTGAAATACTGTTAAATTTAAAATGTTCAACAAACCTTTTAAAGCAAAACAAAAAAACCTTCCCCTCTAACTTAAAAACAAAGGATTAATAAAGAAATAATTCTTTAAACAACCTTTTTTTGATTTCAAAAGAACCCCAGAGCAAATACACTGGAGCAAAAGTTGTCCCAGAGGATATTGGCTATACGGCCACATTTTAAAGAAAACACAAATTGCACATACCCCAATAATGCAAAGCATCATGGGAAGCATATGCAAATACACATGAATTAATTTGGAATGGCTCAACTTTAAGCAGAATTGCATGGTGCCAGAAGGCCTCACAATACAATCAGCAAAGGCTGAGAACAGCAGACACTTGTTTCATCCTCATTTGGACTCATCAGTGTGCCATATCTGTACCTCAGCCCAGGGCGTGATAGCCAGCCACCCTATAGGGGATTGGTTTGTGTCGTGGGCATTTCAAAGTAGTGAGAGGTGAGAACAACAAAAGAACACCAGAGCAAATGCACTGGGGCAAAGGTTATCTCACATGATATTGGCCAATTAGGTCATGGATCTTTTTCCAGTGCTGTTGTGTTGGGATATCAGTACTGGTCCCGAGTTCCTCAGCCAATCAGGTTTCTGGACTTTTTATGCAACAGCCCCACTCACAACTTGGCCGTTCCAGGGCCCGCTGGGTCTCCACTATACACACTTCCCAAGGGGGCTGGCCTGGGTTCACTAATGGCTACACTACACTGGCATGGAATGGTGCAGTGCCTCCACCTGCAGAAGTGGTATTGAATAGCTGGTGGATAAAACACAAGGTTACCACTCCTCAGGAAAAAAATATTAGTTCCCTCTTACAAACAGTGACATTTCCCCACACAGTAATAATACTACATACAAAACAATAAACAGTGAGTCAGCATTATAAAACAAGCCAATCTCTGATTTATTATGGGCCTGGGTAGAGGGGGACTAAAACAGCGTAAATCAACAGTTTTGTGCAACAGTTGTATCTCACACAGTCCCAGTACCTTCCAAAAAACATCCGTACTGGTATTAAGAGTCTGTTGCAGTGGGTGCCTCATTGAGTTGCTGGTGACCAGCCAGTGGATGCAGGTTAGGTGCACCAAAGACTTTGGGATACAGAGGAAACAACAGGTTTGAAAATAACTTGCAGAACTTTGTAAGGGGACCCCAACAGCAACTCAAACAAGCTCAGCAGTATTGTTCCACTTTTATGCTTGGGCTTCTCCTGTAGATTGCAAAGTTCTGCCCAGGATTTCACCCCCTTTACATCAACTATCTAGCTAACTCAAATGCAGAAAGACTCCTCAGAGCCACAGCACAGAGGTAGTTATAGTTTGAAGGCTTCCGGGGGGGTGTTGGGAAAGGACACAAATTAGCGGTACTCTCTGGCAGGAGCAAACAGTCTTTTTGTGGACAGCAATGTCTGGGCCATTCGCTGACAGGCCTTTCATTGTCTTCACCTCTAGGGGCCTTTCATCATCTTCACCACTGGTGGCCTTTCATCGTCTTTACCTCTGAAGCCTTTTGTCATCTTTGCCTCTTCTGGCCTTTCGTCGGTCTGGGGTGTCAGGCAGGCAGGTAGTCACCCTGAACATGCACTAGATACATCACTTTCTCTGCCACTGAAACACAGCTGGGCTCTGAGACGGTCTTGAGCCCCAGCACAAATGACCTTCTTCCAGGCTATCCGCTGTTCAAACAGTTTCTAAATGTTCAATACTGGAAACAACAGAGGCGCGTTGCAGTTTCAATTCCCACACAGGGACACAAATCAGCAGTCTACTTTGTCCCCATGCTGCTAAGTGAGGCTTGTAGGCACTCTGCCTATATCTGCCTTCTGTGGCTAAAAGGGTCTTACCGCACCCTGACTCACCTTTGGTCTGGTGCAGCCCTTCCCCCTCTCGGATCTCTGGAAATCTCCTGTTCACAGGTTCTGCTCTTTCTTTCTGGCAGCCTCTCTCTCCCCAGCTCATTGGCTCAAACCTTCCCAGACTCTGCTGATACTCTTTCCCAGTGACCCTTGCTACTGAGAAAACTCATGGGGCCACCATGTTTATTTACATTCCACTGCCTAACTTATACAGCCTCTAAAATTTAATAGGAGCCCATTCAGGGGCTATTAAATGCACAGCCTGGCTATGCTTGCTCTGAAGGGGCCAGATGAATCTATCTTTTACTTGAAGGGAGCCCCATTTTGCTACAGAGGCTCCAGAAATAAGTTGCTCCCTTTCCCATGCAGTTAAGGGAGCCGTGGCTCCTTTAAGGCTTCCGGGCACATGTGCACAAGACACCATGCGCAACCATATTTGTTTACCTTCTGGTCTTCTCACGGTCACCTCCCCAGACTGGCAGAATATTCCCCCCAGTGCCTGGAGACACAAACAACACAGAATCCCCCTTCTCTCTATGGGGCTGAGAACCAAAGTATTTGACAGCCGCTACCGTGAGGACCACAGAATCCTTTCGGTCACGATTTACAGTCCAGGGGACTGGAGGCAGAAACGGAGCACAGTGGGCCAAAAATGAGGCCTGTGCTCACTAAAGGTGAGTCCCAGATTGGGGGGGGCTTACATTTATACACACTTCATAATCTGTGTTACACGCTGAACAACGCTTGCCATCTGACTGATAATCTGATTCCTTGAAACTGCCTGATGTTCAAAAGTCAAAGTCCTACACACACCAAAGTGCATTCGTGCTGAAAAACTGCACTCGACTCAATTAGTTGACAAAAAAAAAAAAAGAGTCCTTGTTTTATTTTCATGCTGGAACAGGGAAGTGCTTTTATTTCACCCCCGTCTGTTTTCTTCCAGTGTCATGCCGTCTCACCTATGCACAGGGACACCTGCAGGTAAAAGATGGATTCACAATGGCACTTCCTCATAGGGTTACCCTTTCAACTCTGACCAGCATTATTCAGCCCTGTGAGCAGAGCTACATGATTCCACTTCTGCACAGTGTTACCCTTCCAACTCTGAGGAGCGATTATCCAGCCCTGTGAGCATGGGCTTGACCCTGCAGCTCCTCCTCTTTTCTACAGTTAACACTCTGTGTATGATATGATCTCTTACTGGTTGCATCTGCCTCCTGGAAACTCCCCCACTATGCTGTGAATAGCCACACAGTCACTGGTCATCAAGAGTGTACAGTGCTGGAATGGTTAACTAGTTGAAAAAAAAAAAAAAAACTAGTGTGCCATATCTTTCCTTCTGTTCTTCACTGCATTCAGCACAGCAATTTAAAAACACGTTCTGCCGAGAGTTACAATAAATATAGATACACTGCTAAGAATTCAACTTCCACATAAACAGATTTTGGCTCCCAGGAGATGTGATTATTTTCTTGAATATGTATGCAAGAACAAGAACAGCAAAAAAAAAAAAAAAATGTTGATTTTTCTAACTAGTGTCAATTTGCCTCATATAAAATTAGAAAGGGAATCAAAGTTAAAAGGCGAGGAATAAAGCTACTTGCTTCTGTGATTAATTACACAGACTTGTGCATGCAAAGTCTCAGCTTAATTGCGTATCCGGCAAAACCAGCCTCCAATCAATAGCTCTCAAGGGGGAAATATTTAAATTAGCACCAAACGTGTACAGTCTCTTCCTAGGAAGAAAGCCCTACTTCACAATGCTAATAATACTAGGTCCACCTTTAAAATGGTTTTGCAGTAAATTTGCATAATCTCTTAGACTGCAACACTTTGAATCAACATTCATTTGTTAAGACCCCCTCTCGAACCCCCCCCCAAAGCTGTTTTTTTTCCATTTTCCATGTATCCAAGTTTTTTCTTAGCATTTTCACTGCCTTGTTAGAAACACAGAAACATAGCAATCTGATGGCAGAAAAGGACCCCACTGACCCATCTAGTCTGCCCCAATCCCATCCCCATAGGTAGCCCTGGACCTACCTCTTTACACCCCACTCCTGTGTCTCACCCCCCCCCATGGTGACTCCAGTCCCCTCTTTACTTCCAGGTTTTATCCCCTTCTCTCTCCTGTTTACTCCCATGTAGTTATCCAATGACCTCTTAAATTCCCCTGCTGTTTTGGCCCCCACCACTTCTTCCGGTAGCCTGTTCCAGGGGCCCACCACCCTCTCTGTGAAGTGGTGCTCTCTCCTGTTACCTCTGAACTTTCCTCCCTCCAGTTCTAAATTGTGATCTTTATTTCAGCGGCTCCTCTGACTGACACCCGTGATGCCAGCCACCAGACACAGGATGCAGGGCCAGTTTCATTAGTGATACCACAAACCATGTGCTACCAGATAAGGGTGCAGCTGTGTAGGGTGAACAGATAAAGACAAGCACAAAATTACAGTGCACTCAAAAATAACAAGTGTGCCGGCCCACCAGCACAGTGTCAAGGGGTACGTATGTGACCCCAACATCCCGGGTTCGGGAACGACCTGGGAGTTGAAGAGCCGGCTGGATGGAGAAGGACTGAGCATCCGAGTTATGGCTCTCCTTCTCCAGGGGAAGGGGGTGAGTGCCCAATACATTAGCAGCCCCTGTTGGAGGCTGGGGATCCGTGATGACTGCAGTCAAGTAATGTGACAGACGTCGGGTATGCCCCGTGGACATCATTGCATGTCCTGCCTCCATGGAACAGCATCAATAAAATCCATCCCCCACGTATGATGCCCTGCCCCAGCTGCTGCTCCCACTGTCACCAATATCCACGGGGGCCCTGCTCCCGTGGCCCTGCCCTGGGGGGTAAGCCAGGGCTCGACACTGTTGTCTATTGGGGGGGTGCCCTGCCCCAGCTGCCACTCCCACTGCCACCAGTGTTTGGGGGGGGGGTCCTGCTCAAATGGCCCCACACAGGAGGGTAAGACTGGGAATGGTGGGGCGGCATGCTGGGCAGGAGTTGAGCCTCAGCCCAGAATGGGGGAAAGGGGGGCCAGGACAAGAGAAAAATTACAAATGCAAGTACACATTTATTACAAAAAACAGGCACTCTTTCCCCAGCGCTTTTAAGTTGCTCTAACTCTTCATCAGGGGAGCTATGCACTGTGATTCTGTGCTAGTCAGTTTCACTAGTACCAGCAAAACTCTAGCACTGCAAGGTCTCCTAAAATTCAGGAGTAATATCCTCCCTCCTTCCCCCTCTAGTTTTGGGAATGGGAGAAAGTAAAATGTTGGTGCTATTCTCCAGTGCCGCTGTTCTTCTGTGATAAGGTACAATTGCAGTTGATTGTACTTCACCTCTGGACGACAATGGGAGCAGCAAACAGACGACTGGAGCTTTTAAAAGCTTTAACTTAAACAGCAATTAGCGGAATCTCCCGCAGCTGCAACCCGGCTCTGACACCAGCTGCAGTGGGTTCTTGGGGTGGCTACAGCAAGAAAATGTTAGGGTAGGAGTCAGTGGGATCAGCCAGATAGGAAATATTAGAAAAAACAACGCTGTAAAGTAAAAAAAAAAAATATTTGGCACTCAAACTGCAAATCAGGAATAAGCCTACACTCAAATGCAGGCCACTTATTTATCACATTTCTTATGCATCTTTCTTACATTTTTTAAAAATGTAAATTTTTAAAAATGTTATAGGTACCTGGTATCTGGCCAAAAGCAAATAGTAACAGCACAAATGCACCCCCCCAAAAAAAAGTTGCTTAAAAGCATGCAAAACATTCAAATCAGTTACATTTTCTTACATGGTTCTTGTGTATTGGCCAGAGTTGAACTTGCTAACTCTTTAAGTAGAGTTTAATATAAAATATTACATAACTGGGGCCGGCAGGTCTTCTGTTATATATAGAGGAGCAAGCCTATGGAACTCAATTCCTCTGGATTTGAGATGGGATAACTCCCCTATCAGATGAAGTCATTTGAAAAAATGGTTGGAGGAACAAGCAACTGTACCCCTTGAACATTTCTCAGATGCTATCAATTGAAAAATGTAATGGCATTTTAATTACGGGTATGGAATTGATATTATTAATTGTTGTAAGGAGGTAAGAATGTTCAGGGGATAATTTTAAAGAATGATAAAGTATGTCTATGAATGTGACACATTTATTATCTGTGTTAAGTGACATTTATTAGCATGTGTATATGCTTTCTTTTCTCTTTTTCAGTAACTGTATGTCTAGTTGGGATGGGACTTCATTGAAAATGTGCTTTGCTCAATTGAGTTCTATCCCTGTTCACGTTCTTTCTCACAAATAAAAAATGTTACTACTTTTACTACTACTACTACTACTACTACTACTACTACTACTACTTTAACATTGCATTACTAAAAGGAGAGGTATGGCCTTCTCTGAATTAGTAAGCTCCCCACATGATCACCTATGAGCCTCATATGTGCTCTATTTAAGAGATGAAGCCAGAGAGTGATTTCCCCACAATACAGACAGAAAGCAGGGGGACCTCCGCTCATCTTGGCATGGTAAAATTTGAAATTAAAAGATGACACCAGAGAGTGGTTTCCGCACAAGAAAGAGCAACGGCACTGGAACCTCCGTTCATATTGACATGTTAAAATTGTTTCCTGACTGATGAGTGGGTCACCTTGCTGACGGCAGTCCGGCTGATCATGATTCATCTGTATGATGAGACCAAGAACCCTACGAAATGTTAAAATGATGGAAAGAAAACCAAGCAAGAAGACTGAATTGATCTGAATGTATTTGGGGCTTTTAAGCAGCTTTAGAGGGGAGTGGGGGCACTGGTACTATTACTATTTGCATTCGATTTAGGCCACACACCTCATGCACCCCTGTAAACATTAACAAAAAAAGATGCAAAAGAAATGTGATAAAATCTTTGTGTGCTGGCCAGGGTTGAGCTTGCTAGATCTTTAATGCTGATAAAAAGGTAATAAGAACATAGGGTAACTAGTTGATGTATTCAATAAAAATAATTAAAAAAAATTATTTGACTAATAAAGTGTAGGCAGGAATCACAGGCAGACTGGATGGACGTTGAGTCGATTGTCATAATCCCTATGTTTCTAAAAAGTTAGAAAAAAGATGAAACAAGGAGAAAAAGAAAAATGCTGTCCCATTGAGACATTGTAGTTTGGCTATCTGACCAGTAGATGGCAGAGCTGCAATTTTTAATTTTTTCAAGATAAGTGAATTGAGGTGTACTGATACAACTGGGCCTGCTTACTGTAAACAGGTCATGGGTCTTTTTCCAGTGCTGTTGTACTGGGATATCAGCACTGGTTTTCGAGCTCGTCAGCCAATCAGGTTGATGGATTTTTGGCACCCATTTCGTAAAGGCAAATACTGCATTTAGCTTGATTGTTTTATCTCATCAGCAGCGCTGCCCCATTGTTTCCCCCACAAATCCCATCATAGACACTGGCTCACTGTACGACCTCAGGCAATTCACTTGACCTCTCGTTAGTCTTCAAACTGTAAACATTCTGCAGAAGCAACACTTCAGTGGAAAAAGAAAACATAATGATGGGCCTCAGCTGGGCTGTACAGGCTAAATAAAAAAAAATTATACTTGAAGACATCACAGTGAGAGGATGTTATGGAGTCAACAGATAGTTCTGGAGTCAAACATCAATTAGGTAGGCCCATAACCTTGAGGTCAACAGATGTGCTGTTGCTGATTTTTCTTCCTGGTACAGGATGTTTCTACGGAAGCCTGAAGACTGACGTTTCTATTCTTATAACATATGTGCACAGAAAAAGAGGCCTCGAAGCTGGCCCTTTCATGGTTATGGAAGACCAGGAAGGCTCAAACATTCAAACCATTCAAGGATGCAATGATGTTGCCAAAGAAACAGCAAGTGGGAATAAAACTGACACGTAGCGTAAGCAGTATAGTTATCCTCCAAATTAAAGTGCATACATTATGAACAGCAGGTAGGCAGTGACAAATGGAAATAGTAAACTGTTAAATGCACAGTTTCCACAGTAGAAATGCACATATGGTGTTAATAGAGCAGATTATTTTGGAGCGATCCCATTTCAGAGGAAAGGATTACGGCTAATAGTTACATGAATCATTATTTTATGAATCATTCCACTACACATGGAGTCCTTGCAAAAATGGGCAAAGCCACTCTCCCAAGTCAATTAAAGCAAATACTTTCAAAAGTACTTAAAAATTAATGTTGTGTTTTGTTTTTTTTAATTAAACTAGGTGTAGAATAATGATATTTTCTTTATTTTACAGCCACATGGGTAGAAGCATGAGGCAGAACAAAGCACCAATAGTGAACATTTCACAAAATGCGTGGGCTATCTCAGCTCTCCAGAGCCCCATGGCCTCTGCCTTCAATTACAGATATTATCAAAAGATTGATACTGGTCAGAGGTTACTTATTTGGAGGCTTTTTTTTTTGCTTGTCATTCCCTTGCAAATGTAAACTTTTCTCTAAGGGACTAAGCTACACATCTTTTGATCCTGGCCAGCTATACAGATTTAGGCAAATGTATGCTGCCCCTTTAAAGGTGGACACTTTGAGAATCTCTGTCACCTTGACTACTTCCCACATGAACTGATGATTTTTGATGTGACTGTGAACCCAGTGTGCAGTTGCTGGGTCTGGCAGTATATCACAAATAATTCACCGCCAGTCCCTTGCCTGTGACCACCCCCTTGAGCTATGCTCAAAGGGGGTCAGAAAGCCTCCTGCACCTGCAAAGTGCGTCGCTGCACGTAAGGGGGCAGAGCTGGCATGCACCATTCACAGGGCCAATTACTGCAGCTGCAACCAGTGCAGCATTTTTGTAATGCCCGCTAAATACTGCCAGTTTCTACTGTTGGTTGGGAGTGCTGGAGTTCAGCACAGGGCATACAGTTTAACTGCAATATGCACTTTGTTGCGGGATCAGCACTGACAGGTTAAACCTACATAAATTCCACGTCTGTTGTGAAAATATGTGATCTTGAAGATTGTACAAACTGTATTACATCAAATCTATTGAATTGTTGTGTATTGTAACATTGTGATTATGGCAAAACGGCCTTGTGAGTGAATGTTTAATTGTATTCATATTTATTGTAATGTAGTTATTAGCCTGTACGTTTTTAGTAACCCAGTTTGAGCCTGTAAAAGGGCTATGTGGCCCAGTGCTGTTTACCTGGTTAACAAATATATTCATTCATTCATTCATTTAGGTTATTCGATTGGGCAGTATGGGCTGCTTAACAGGAAAAATAAACATGTTAGAAGGCCCAACTGAACAACCATAGAGACCTTTTTGGGATAAAGTACCGACACTGGTCAGAGGGCCAGAAGCATCCTAAAGGTATGGGTAAGGGGTGTATTGGGACTTGCGTATTTTACATATCACCATACACAAGTATATGCATGACAGTGTGCCATAAGGATACACATCTGTGGGGGTATTAAGAGCTGCTACTGTGTGCAAACCATGTCTATGCACAGCAGCAGCTGGAAGGCTTCATTTGAAATGTATTTACCTACACCGAAGGGGTCTCCACTTTCCCTGTGCAGAGCTTTGCTTCTCAGAATAACACTTTTATGTACTGGTGCAAAGAGGTGGACCTTACGCACTGTTTTTTGACAGATAAAAGTGCAGCTGAGAATTGGTCCATCTTTCTTTGACAATTTTTTGTTTTATTCTCACATTATGCCCTCCAACTGTCCCTGGTAAGTGACTCCCTCACAAGCTCCCAGGGTATAACCGACCCCCCCAAAGCACCTCACACACTAGCCCTCTCCTGCCTCCACATAGACTTGGTCTGCTCCACCAGCACAGGGTCGTGGATGTACCATCACCAGCGGATGTGCATCAGTACAGTGGGGGTGAGGGGCCTAGATATACCACAGTTTATGGTTATGAACGTTGGGGTCATTCTCCACTGTTTTTCTCCCTTGTCCCTCCTACAAGACACTAGCAGCTGGGATGCCATGTGCAGACTCACACGCAAAGTATGCTGCCATGAGGTATCAGCCAGTTTCTCCCCGTTCCCATGGTCTGCCGATGATGCAGCTACACCCATGGTCCTCCAGGTGGGGATGCAATGACAGCATCATTCAACCACCCTCCACAGAGAAGAAGAAAGTTTGCAAGGATGCTCAATCCTTAGCCTGGCTGACCCATGATGATGTGAACTTGTTCTCAAACCCAGGTTGCTGGCATTGTGAGTAGTAGCCCTACCACTGCACCAGGGGATCAGCTCTTCTTGAATGATTATTATAAAATGGGTAAGAGAAATACTATACTATGATTGGTGGAATCCAGTCACAGGACTGTAGAGTTGCAGCAAAATTCTGGCAAAATTGTGAATTTCGCCACATGAAATGTTTTGCGAAATTCACGTATTTCACCCGTGAATTTTGCAGGTGCAAAATGCAAAATTCCACCGGTGAAATAACAAATTTTGCCTGTGAAATGCAGAATTTTGCCCATGAGTGGTGGAATTTCACCAGAGAGTGGCGAAATTCTGCCGGTTGTGGGCAAAATGTGCGCTCTCACCGGCAGAATTTCATATTTCGCACCCGCAAAATATTTCACGAAATGCGTGAATTTCAAAAATATTTTGCAGAGTGAAATCTGTGCATTTTGCACATCTCAACATGATTGTGTTGTTATCCCAGCACAGCAGCATGGGTCAAAAATGCTTAATTTTCTAAACCTCACTATTTGGTCCTAAAATAAAAAAAAAAAAGGAAGCCAATTTATAATCACAATAAGGCATTCCAGGGCATGCATAATTACATAGATACATAGATGATCTCAACAGAGAAGGACTGCTAGGCCCATCCAGTCTGCCTGTTCAAGCTGCCTAATGTAATTGAGGGATACTGGCACTTCTCGGGTGCCTAAAGCCAAGGTCTGCCATTATCCCACAATAACGCAAACCCTGTTATGCCTTATTGCTTAATTAAATCTATCCGACCTTTCCTTTTTTTTTTTGAAAT
Organism: Neoceratodus forsteri; assembly: GCA_016271365.2. Lineage (NCBI taxonomy): Eukaryota > Metazoa > Chordata > Ceratodontiformes > Ceratodontidae > Neoceratodus > Neoceratodus forsteri. Next base: position 133,646,825 of record JADMNL010000025.1, read on the forward strand.
AATAATTTTATTATTTTTCATATATGTCAGTACAAACAGGTAAAGCACTCCAGCTAAGGTCTTAGTAAGCTCCCACTGTGAAACTGACATAGAAATATTGTTCTTTCTTCTGAGAAGTGAATAGTGTGAAGTTAAAACCTAGCTTTTTACAATAACTTTTTGTAGCAGGAACTAAAGTATATATTGATCCAAATATTCTCCAGACCCCTTGCAGCTGGTTTATGAATGTACTGATATTAGTTTTATTTATTGATTGATATATTTTTGTACTCGCTATACTCCTGCTGGGAGTGAAAGTAAATGACTTATAATGCTACTCTACTATACGCTTGCAGTATGTGGCTACCTCTTGTTGGGCATAGAAATCAGACAGTTCAAAATCCTTGTTTTGCATGTTAAAAGAAAAGTGTTGTGTACATTCCAAGCAAAACTGAAACAACAGCATCCTGTTCATGTAGTACGTTAACTGCGTTGGGGCAGCAGTGCCATGGTAAGGACATCTTTTCAATAAGAATGACCATATAGTGAGGCTGGAAGATCAGAAGGTCAGGGGTTCTAGTTCCACACCAAGTACTTGGGATACTACCCATACATTGTCTGACACTGTAGTGCAGTACGAGGAGGGTGCTGCACTGCTGAGGTGTCGTGCTTCGGATGAGACATTAAACAGAGCTCCCCTCTGTCCACATCTTGTCACTGCCCAGGTGGAAGTTAAAGATCTGATGCCACTAATCAAAGAAGAGTAGGGGAGTTTCCGCTGGTATCATGGCCAACATTGCTTGACAGTAAAACAAGTCAATGTAAACCCCACTCTCAGGAAGGTACCTGGAAATAAGCTTTCATACCTCTGCATACATTTTCAGGTTAAAAATTACAAATAAAAAAAAATAAAACTTGTTTTTTTTTTTGGTTACACTTTAGGTGTCTGTTTCAATGTAACTAATAATTAATTACATGCAATAAGGCAATTACATTGTAGTTAAGTTTGCTGCATGCAACTACATCACAATTGCAATGCAATTACAGTGCAGCAACATTGCAGCTACAGTGTAGCTAACTGACATTTAAAGTGTAATCTTTTTTGTTGTTGTCTTTGCTACTGTAATTTATCTAGCACTATACTGCAGTTTTTCACTGCTGTTGTTACCATCTCGGTTTTGCACCTTCGTGCACCCTTCTCCCAGGGTGCCTTTGGAAACGGGCTGTTCTCAGCTGAGAAAGCCCTTCCCTGTAAAACTTTTAAATAAATAACAATAAAATAAAAAGGTCAGAAATTAGTAAGGCCAGTAATGCCCAGCTGTGCAAGGCAAGACTCGAACAACACTTTAAATGAAATATATTGAAGGGGACAGGAAATGCGTTTGCATATGCAGCGGCTTATAATGGTCCTGTTTTCAGAAATGATGCACCACCAAATGATCCATATTTAACCGTATCTGAACAAAAGCTAATGTTGAAAAGTATATTTTGCATTGCTTTCTTTTTATAGACATTATTCTAATCTGTACAGTTTTCTTGGCAGAACCAAGAATTCGGAGTTCTGATAAGATCACTGTTTGCATTAAAAATTCTGACAGTTGCTCAGGTGAGTTAATGGCTTATGGTCAGAGTTCTGAACACATGCGGTGACGCAGTCGAACCCCCCAATTTTTTATTTATTTATTTAAAAGTTGATAACTGGGAAAAGCTCCATCAACAGAAGCTCATTTCTAGGTGCGACCTGGAGGATAGGGTACAAAAAGTATAGGAAATACAACAGTGGTAAACAAAACACAAAATACAGACAATATACATTACAAAAAAAAGCTATTTACAGTAATGAACAGACCAATAAGTACAGTACAAGTGATATATACATAGATATTTACAATTAGTCACAGTAGGAGGAGAGTGGATTACTGGTTCTATGAGGAGAACTGTACACGGATGTTGTCTATAAAAAAAACATATAACGTACCATAGTTACATCAACATTTTTTCAGGTACATAAATCTTTTGTGGGGGGATGAATATAATTTCTGGCAACAGCAACATTAAAAGCAGCTACACATACACACACATGTCCGATCCCCATTAATAGCCAGTAAAAATAATAATGCTCATTTGTAATCATCTATTGAGGTTGTTATCCATATGTGGTACATAATATATGTTCATTGCTGTCCCTAGTGCTGTGTGCTGGATGTGGTTTGTTTCGAACATACAGCACCAAGATTGCTCTGCATTCTGGCTCACTTCAGTGCCAACAGCTGAAAAGTACTATTCTCAGCAGCTCCTGTGCACAGTAAATAAATTTAATTTTACTTAAGAAAGCTATCAGGAGCATCCACAAGCAGGTTAGATGTTGTGGGGTAAAAATGTGACGCCATCATCAAGTTGCATGAAACAATGTACTGTATGTTCAAAGCTGAACTTATTTACTGAACACTAAAGTTGCTCAAAATGTCTTGTCTCAGCCGTTAGCAATGAATGGGAATGAACTGCAAAGCTGGCCACAGTATTCGCAAGCACTGTTATTGCTTCTTTTGGTGATGGGTTTTGCAGAGCTGCCATAAAAAGGCAGTGGTATGATACTTAAAAAAAACATTCAGTGGTTCCTGATGTCGTTCAGTTACTGTTCAGTTTCTAACCTGCCATTTCTGACTAAGCTCGTTGAGAAGGTGGCAGTGAAACAGCTTGATGAGCATCTGGAAAGGAACAGCATCTCCGAGTGATTTCAGTTTGGCTTCTGATGGCTTCACAGCACAGAGACAGCTGTGGTGAAGGCTTGCAATGATTGCCTCCTAGCAATGAATGGGGAAAGTGTCAATCTTGAATCTCCTCGAAGTCTCTTTGGTGTTTGGTACAGTGGACCACATGGTGTTAGTTGGTAGAACTGGGGAGGACAAAAGGCTTTCTGGAATCACACTAGTTTGGATTCAGCCATTTCTTACAGACTGGGAGCAGTTTGTTGTGATATGAACACTCAGATCATTAACAATAGCCCTCTACTGTGGCATACTCTAAGGTCACTCCTTTCCCATGTTGTTCACTAGCTTTCACAGCACAGCTGGGAAAGATCATTAGGGGGTACAGTGCTGGGGTTATAGTTATGAAGATGAATTTAAGCTGATCATGAAGAGGGGAGGGATACTGAAAGTGGTTTAGTGCCGGTCCGTCGGTGCAGCGGTTGGATTTCCGCTTGCGATGCCGGCGACCCGGGTTCGGGAACGGACCTGGGTCGTCGGAGGACCGGCCGGGTTGGGAAGGATTGAGCGTCCCATGGGCGGCTCTCCTTCCCTGGGGGGAGGGCAGGGGCTGCAGCCGGCGTACGAGTGGCACCTAGTGGAGGCTGGGTGCAGCTCCACGTCGGGGCATAACAGAGCTCTCAGGATGGGGGCGGACGTCTGGCCGTCATTGCGTCCCCATCCTGCTTAAGGGGAACACAAAATCCGCCTGTGCTTGGTGACGCTGCTCCCTGAAGCCTGGTTGACCACCAGAGCCATTCCCCAACCAGTCACAGTTCCGCGGTCCGATATCTGGGGTCGGAGCCACGGTCCCACTCTCTGGGGGTTAAGCCAGGGATGACCGGGGGAGACGGCAATATCCGGTGGTTGGGGCTCCAGGGGTCCGTGACCAGAGTCGATGGTCGACGAGAGGCGTGGAGGCCAAAAAATAGAAAATAGAAAAAAAAAAGAAAGAAAGTGGTTTAGTAAACTTAAATTGTACAAAGGGAGGAAAGCAAATGAATAAAGTCCTGACAAATGATGTCATTCAGAGGTGCTCACAAGCAACTCTGGTGAAGCAATGCAAGATGCTAAGAAGTGGGGAAAAAGAAACAAAACTGCAAGTGGAGACATTTGCACGGCAATGTAAAAAGCCTGAGGGGGAAAAAAAAACCTGGATGAACTAGGGGTACTGGTCTCCATGGAAAAACTGGATATAACAGGAAAAACAGAAACAAGGTGTGATGAACTGGTGAAGTAACATAGAAACATAGAATCTGCTGACAGATAAGGATTACTTGACATCTCTGAATGATTTCAGTCTGGCATCTGATGACATCTGGCCATTTTTCCCTACCAACAGATTCCTTTCCACTAAGACTCCCTTTTGACTATCCCCTGCATTCTTGAACCCCACCACTGTTCTTGCCCCATCACCTCCACCAGAAGGCTGTTTCAGGAATTCACCATTCTTTCTGTGAAGAAGTATTTCCTCAGAGCCCCCTTAAATTTACTCCCCTCCAGCTTCATAGTACATCCCCTTGTTGTTTACCACCTTTTTTTCTGAAAAAATCCTTCTCTCCTGTATCTTATTCACCAACATGAGGTACTTAAGGATCTCTATCATATCCCACCCCTTCCAGGGTGTACGTATTGAATTCTATGTAATAATCTGGGCTCAGGCATCACAGACTCCAATATTCACTTATCTGCAGATGATACGGTGCTCTACATATCGAAACCTACAGTTAGTCAAGTAGGTTCTGTTCCCCAGTTTGATTTTGTCAAACTTCAGCACAACTTGATAACAGCCGAACTGCTCCTAAATGTAAAAAAAAAGGAAGTTATGTTCTTCTGTCCCCTAATGTCCCCTCAGTATGCCCCATGACAAACCGTTATGCTCCCATCACCGCCACCCTATCAGGAGACTCACTTGAAGTGCTGAATCACTTTAAATACTTGGGCTTCATACTCAACTCACACCTATCCTTTTCATCAGATGTCAAAGCTTTCACAAAAAAAACCCCTGAAATTTAGGCTTGACTTTTTTTCAGGAACAAATCATTGTTCTCCTGAGATCCAGAACTAGACTGGTACAGGCCACCTTCATGCCTCTTCTTGATTACGCTGATATTCTCTATAACAACTGTGCACCTGTCTACCTGCGTAAGTTAGACATGCTCTATTACCAAGCCATCCGTTTCATTACCAATGCCCCAGCCAGAACCCATCATTGTACCTCGTATGAGGCGATGAAGTGGACCTCCTTATCCACCAGGAGAATGGTGCACATTTATACTTGGACATATAAAGTGCTCCTCAATAAGCTACCCCCTTATATATCAACCTTTTTCTCACGTTCAACTAGCACCTACGCCCTCAGAAAATGTGCATATATTACCCTGAATGTGCCAAATTATCGGACACGGTTTGGTAGGGCATCTATAGGCTTTTCTCTTCCCTGCCTTTGGAATAAGCTTCAAGCTACCCTAAAACTCTATACCCTTATCCCAGTTAGGGTGTTCACTGGTAGGGTACATGAGATCACTGCTGAGACCTACACATAGCTTCCCTTGTGGGTCTACCTTCTCCCCATCCCTCTCCTATTGTCTTCATTTCTTCCTTTTCTACCTAAGTTGTTATCTCCCATATTTGTTAGGTGTGGTAAACTTACTGTTAAGTGATGCTTCTAATTTATCTCTATGTATGGCTATACTCAACCTACTTTACGTACTGTGATATCCCTGCTGTTTTTCTATGATGTTCTGCTTGTATCGATTGACTGTGATGATTTTTATTAGGTGGTGGTAAACTTACTGCCATGTGATGCTTTTGCCTTTACATATTTGTTACAACCAATCTACTATATGTACCATGACATACCTGCTGTATTACTATGATGTATCCTTGTACTGACTGTCTGTGATATTTAGTACTTTGTATCAGGAACCTCCTTGTAAATGAACATGCTCAATGGAAGTAATCACTACATAAGAAACTGAACTGAATTCCTTTAGTCTCTCCTCATAGAGCTTTTAATGCAGATGCTGCACCATTTTAGTTGCCATCCTCCACATCACCACCACTCTGTCTATATCCTTCCTGAGATGTGGACTCCAGAACCGGACACAGTATTCTAGGTAGGATCTTACCAGTGATCTATACAGAGGCAACACCACCTCCTTCTTTCTGCTGGTGATACCCTTCCCTATGCACTGGAGCATCCCACTAGCCCTCCCATATGCCTTGTCATACTGCCTTGTCGCCTTTAGGTCATCTGATTACCCCTAGGTCTTGGTCGTAATCAAAAACATTCCACCCATTGTGTACACTACCCCTGGGTTTCTGTGCCCTACGTGCATTATTCTTCACATTTTGGCATTGATAATGCAGTTACAATACTGTACAGTATAGAATACAGTAGACAACTGCAAACTATTTAGGAAACATAGACTAGGTAAGAAATGAGGATGGCAGCACTGTATGTAAAAAGTTACTTGCATCTGGTAACTGAAATATAGAACCTTACAACATGTATAAGGAAAATCAAGAATTCTGATTGGCCAAAATAGACCATAGTTACACACCTGCACTTCTTTCCAGGTACGAGCTTGTGAACTGCAGAAAAATATCACTGCTCTTCCAAGTCTAGAGCTGACTCTGTCAACAAGAACTGCAGTAGCCCTCAGCACTCATGCTGTATCTGTTGGCTCCAGGTCAAAATCACAACAAAAAAAAAAGGCAAATTAAGGCTCCCACTCACTTTTTGCCACCTCACATCTCTGTTGGTTAGACTGCACCACCAACCTCATTCACCATCTTTCATGGTGACTTTAAAGAAGTAAATTAAAGCTTGCAGTTGCACCCACTGTAAAATGTAGGGCATTAGAAAAAAAAAAAACACCAACACGTTCTTGTCTCACAAGCTGCACACTCAATGTCCTGGACAGGAACTACTTTTTTTTGTTTTACACTGATTCCCATGAAAAACTAATATTCCCATAACTAAAGGTTTATCTCATTACTTGAGTTTTCTTACACACTGCGCAATAAGGCATTTCAGTGTATATTATGGTCAATAATCATGCCTCTTGCATGTGTTTAAAGGCACACAGTACAAACACCTTGTGCCTAAGGACAAACTCGAGAGGCATGTGATTACTGACCCATAATCACACACTCTGTTATGCCATACTGCACACTTAGCACAGATGAGACTGACACACTCTGGCTGATACTCTTGAATAGAAGTGTAAACACACTGTTGGTCTAGGCTATAGATCTCCAGACCTAAATGAGAACTAGAGGCTTATAGGTCAAGAGGTAATCTGAAAAGCAACAGCCACAGAAAGTATGTCACTCACTGAAGATTTTGATCACTCAAACATGGACTGGGAGGAGGGAATTGCTAAGACCAGGTGAAGCAGGCAATTTCTGGATATTATGGAAGACTGCTCTCTCATACAAAGTGCCAAGGGTACCACTGAAGGGTAAGCAACACTTGGCCAGACACAGGTACAGTAATCATAACATCCTCCTATTCCCCACAGGAAAGAACAGGGAAAAATGAATTGGGGGGATACACATCATGCTTCTGGACAAGGTGGATTTTGGAACCACGAGGCAGCTAACAGCACAGGTACCTTGGAAACACAATCATGGTCAGAAAAAAAAAAGAGACACCCTATCAAAATCTATCTAATTGGCTTGATGCAAGCATGGATCCCACAAAAGAGAAAGTACACTTACAGTAGACATAAACCTATGTAGATGGTGAAGGCGGTACCTAACATAGTCAGGGGAAAAAGGAGTCGTACAAGATGGCCATACAAGTCATGGAAAAAGGAGTCAAACAAGAGGACACCAGTGAAAACAGACACAGCTACACTGATAAACGCAGACTGTGCAAGCATGGAGTCAGGGGTGTAGGACCATTGGCATAAAAACAGACAGTACTTGAAGTCAAATCCAATAACAAAAATTTCTTCAGATATACGAATAGGAGGAAAATACCAATATGTGTTGGACCACTGAAGGATCAGGAAGGTGGTGACAACCAGACAACCATTAAGGTGGGACAGAGGGCTGGTTGCTCACATCAGCATTTTGTGTCAGTACTCGTGGAATGATAACAGATCATGAAGGGCTGTTAACAAGGGAGCAACATGATATACTACAGATGTGTTGCAAATTGTAGTGAGAAATAAATAGTGTGACTTACTGGGAAGTGAACCCAGTCCTCCTGGAATACAATCCGGGTGCTCTAACCACTGAGCTACAGGCTCACATGGTTGGCTCTGGGGTTCCCAGACACATTTCCTTTCTCTGTGTGATTCCAGAAGTTGCTGAAAGAATGCTGAAGCTAGTAAACATCGGCAAGATAATGGATCCTGATGAAATGCATGCCAAAACCCGGCATGAACTCTCCCGGGAACTACCTACCTCATACATGGCTGATACCTAGAGTGGGGCCCATGTGGTACCCATATTCAAAAAGTCTCTTATAGCTGAGTCTAAAAACTATAAGCCAGACAGCTTTGTCATCTAGGCCAGGTCAGGAAGCATAGGAAAACCAGGAGCAGTTGTAAAATTCACAAGTGATTTATTATTAATAAAAGAAAATTAAAAAAATAAAATGTTTCAGTCTAACTATTTACAAAGGCAGTATAAACAGAGAAGGTCCATCTGGGTTTCTTCTTAATTTCCAATCTCAGGCTCTGTGTTTTTCTATTTTGCAAAACATTGCAGCTGTTTTTATAAGTCTTTGCAACCCCTGCTTGTTAAGAAAACAGCATGCTTCTCACACTGTGGTCTTGTAAGTTTCAACAAGTGCAGCAAAAAAGAACATGGTGACCCAGAACTGACCTCTTGCTTACAGCTTCTCAGAGAGTTTGCAAACAGGTTAACCCCTTGAGTTCCAAAAAGCTTTGCAATCATTTCAATAATATAACTATATACATTTCAACAATAAAACTACTGTATATACAATTTTCAACAAAGGGATCCCAGTATCAATTACATTTCCACAAAAAGATTCCCATATATTTTTATACCTGCAGATATGCAAGTGGAGAGAAAAGACAGAACAGCAAGAGAAGGTAGAGAGAGATAACGAGAGGCAGAGAACTGCAAGACCGTCAGGGTGATCAAGTCCTAGGTCTCACGAGAACATTTGGTTGCGCAACCAGACAGAGAAGAGACAGGAAAGGGGGAGACTAGAACAGATCCTTGCATTTAGACTCTTTCTCCATAATAACTGGGACAGGGCCCTATTCAACTCTGTCACAAGCTTAATGTCAATTCCAGGAAAGATGCATGAGACAATCAAAAGAAAGAACTAGTGAACACTTGCAGAAAAACAACTAAGACTTGGTGGCCCAATATTATTACAGATTCTGCAAGGGGAAATCTTGTCAGAGCAATCTCATTACATTTTTTGAGGATGGCACCAGGAAGCTTGATGAAAGGAAACCTGCAGATGTACTTTTTTTGTAACAAATTATTTGCCCAACATAGCCCAGCTGAGATGCCTGAGATGCAACGTCTCCTTTTCAGTGGGGCCCAGCTTCTTCCCATTTCACAGGTGCAAGGACTGCAGCACTGAGAGGTTAAGTAAATTGCTCAAGGTCACACAGTGAGTAATTAGCTCTAGTGGAGTTTGAACCTGTAATCTTCCGGTCCCCAAGCCAGCGGTCTAGCCACTAGATCACACTGCCTCTTGTTGTGATGTTGCGTACCTGAACTTCAGCAAAGCCTTTGACACTGAGAGGCCTAGACCATTAAAGTGGAAATCCTAGACATACAGTAACCGGCCGGATGATATAATGGATCAGAAACTGGTTTCAGGGCTGGAAACAAAAGATTATAATGCATGGAATCTATTCAGATGGAAACAGTTAAATGGCCAGTGGAGTCTTGCACTGCTGGGGCCAACATTCATAGGTAGGTTCATAGGTAAATTCAAGCTAGTTAGACTTGTGTCCTTAATGCTTGCCTTTAAAGTTGTATATTTATCATTTTCCTTTGCTCAGAATTTCATCATTTAAAATTTTGTTTTAATTTTATTTTCCCAGAAGAAACCTACCCAGTCTATGCTTGAAGGAGTCCATACTTGTGCTGCTTACCACCTCAGCTGGCAGATAGTTCCACCCAGCAACTACTCTCTGGCTGAACCAGTGTTTCCATGGTAGTGTTCACCATCTTTGAGTTGCTAATTGCAAGGGATGCCCCCTGGGTTCATATTTAGGTTTTCTCAAGATTAACCCTACGTCTTCTCTTAGTTCATTATCATGTATAAGTTTAAATAACATACAGTTGTCACCCCTAACCCTTCTGAACTGCAGGGTATACAGGTCCAGTTCCTGCAGTCTCTCAGGATAGGACATGGCTTCCAGACTCTCTACAGCCCTAGTCACTTTGCGTTGGAGTCCCTCCAGTTTGTGGATATCTCCTTTTTTATATGGTGCCCACACCTGGGCATGATATTCCAGGTTAGGCCTCACCAAGGCATTGTAAAGGGGCATAACCACTTTCCTATCTCTACTAGTTATGTGTCTTAATATGCAGTTCGTATCTGATTATTCTTTTTAGCTAGTTTATTGCAATGAGAATTGAATTTTAAGTCTGCACTAATTGTGACCCCCATATCTCACTCCTCAGTTGTTTCTCTAAGTTCAGTGTTACCCATTTTATATGATTTATTGTTTCTTTTACTCATATGCATAACAGTGCATTTAGCACTGTTCAATTCGAGTTTGCTCTTTTAGTCCAATTTTGTAGGGTGTTAAGTGTGTCTTGTAAGTCAGTGGTATTTTTTTGTGTGTTTGTTATGGCTCCAATCCTGCAGTCATCTGCAAAATTAATTATATTAAACATTGTTTCATATATTCACAGAAAGTTATGAGACATAAAGACTCAAAGTTTGTCCAGCTTGCCCTAAGTTGCCAATTAATCTGGCGTCAGCTGCTGGGAAGCTAAGTTTGCTGCTGACACCAACATACGAAGGGTAGTTATATCACAGAAGGGGGTTAATTGCAGACCCTCCAACTGTACCATTTTGGCTGGTACAATACTGGATTTCTGACAGTAGTACCAGATCCAGGCTAGTTCTCAGTGTGTAACGAATTTTGGCCACCAAAGAAATACTTTAATGTATTATTCAGTTCCCTGTCAATCTTGTCTGCTGCAGGGTGTGAGTGCAACTTCAAGCATGGTGGCCCGAGACTGGGAAATGCTTAATTTTTGTAGTTTTCCCCAATCTTGTCTGCTGCAGTGAGTCACTGAGTGCAAGCACAGTGGTCTGAGACGGAAAAGTGTCCGTCTCGTCCCCATGGTAACCGCACTGACATGCAGCGCGCCTGTGACCCCCGGAAGCCTTAGCTGCTGCAACCAGGATGTTTCCCCTGACAGACTTGGTGCCAGTGTCTGTCAGCGATATGAGGAGCTGTTACTGAGCCGAGGAGCGAAATACTGGCACATCGGGTGTTTATGACTGTCTAGACCACGACCGCAGCACTTGATCCATCCCGCTAAGTAAATGTGGCTAGTCCACTTGTTCAGTTATGCTGAGCGTTAAATAATTAGACCTAATTTGTCTGTATCTCTGTTGGGGCAGGTCTGTGACTGTGGAGACTTTGAGATCCCCTCACTATGAGCGCAGCACTCTGAGCCCAGCTAACTACAGCTGCTGGAGGTAAAGCGTTCACTTTTGTCTTAATAATTCTGAATGAAACTCTGTCCTTCTTTCAGTCTCTTATAGTTTGGTGGCAGCTGAACAATCTAGACTGCAAGATGGGAGAATGAGTCTTTAGCGGCAAATATACCCACTGGTGGCAGTCAAGTTATGGTACCCTGTTTGTCTGCAGTTTGAATAAGTACCCCTATCACTCCCTATTTATTCTTGCTACTAATTTCAAACACCCCCGGCCTCAACAGGTAAGGAGGAGTACCATTTATTAGTGAAAGTGACACATACCTCTCAATTGTCGGATTAGGAGGGATGCCCCTCATTTTATTGCTTACATTGCTCTCTGTCCCACTTTGAAAATGTTCTGGTAAAGTACCAACATAGAACTAGGTGCTGTTAATTAAGACTTCATTTATTTCAAAGCAGATGTATAATATTTTAAAACGTTAAATAAAAAGTAAAATATAAACGAAGGGCAGTGGTTTCTAACAGTGTTCTGAGCTTGTGAGTCTCTGTACCTCACCATGGGGATCAGCGCCGCCCCTCACTGTCCCTCATTTATCACTGTCACTTTCACTGACAAAATGTTGAGAGCTGTGTATGGTACTTGCTGCAGAAGTTAAAAAATCTGAAACAATTGAACAGTCTTTTACTCATGGGCAAAAGTGGCTGGGGGTGCTCCCCCCATGCTCACTGCAACACAAGCGTACCTATTTTCATCTGTCAAATGTTGGAGGGTCTGTAAATGCAAAGGGACCTGGACATGTTCAGACAATGGGCAGAAGAATGGAAGATGAAACTCATCACTGAAAAATGTCATCTCATTGTCATCTTGATTATTCCCAGTTGCAGGATATGCAATACCAGAGAAAGGAAGTGTGTCCAAGAACCTCAAGTCCAACCATGGGAGCCTGTAGCTCAGTGATTAGAGCACTGAGATGGTAATCTGGGGGGCCTGGGTTCAATTCCCAGTAGGTCACATTATTTCTTTCTCACTACAATTTGTGATTTAAATTGATTAGCAGCAGCTAATACTACACAAAAAACATCACATTTTCAACAGTGAAAAATGCAAATTGACTTATCTAGGGCAGAACCATATAAAAGCAAAGTACTATCTGAACACAGAAACTACTGTAACTCAGAAGGGAAAAGGACCTTTGGGTAATGAGCAATAATAATTTTCAAATGGGGGGTAAGGGATAATGTGGGGCAGCAGCCATCAAAGCAAATAAAATGATGGCATGCAAAGAAAAAGTTTATTAGGCTGGCCCACCAACGCAGCAGTAGTGCTACCACTTGTGGTGCCGACGACCCAAGTTTAGAAATGAGCTTCAAGCTGACTGACGATTGACTGGTCAGAGGAGGACAGAGCATCCAAGGAACTGTTTTACTCCTCTGGGGAGGGAGTGCCATGGTGCTTGGTGTTACATTGCCCCCTTATGGAGGCTGGGGACAAGTGCACCAAGCAACAGAGGAGTGGCACACAGCTGGAGAGACACACAAGGGAGCAGGTGTGTCCCCACTGCTAGTGTCCCTGCATGCCACTCCTCCAGGCCACAAATGAGAGAAAGGAGACACAGAAAACAGAAGAAACACCCCCGGGTGGCATGTATTCTGCAGTCTTTCACAGGCCCTTCACCTGGTGATTTGGGAATGGCCGCTGGATCCTTGAGATGGTGGATCAAGGACACTCCCCACCACCCCTCTGTGGGGGAGAGGAGCCACAGGAGTGAAGGTCAGGTAAATCACGGGGAAGTCGGGGTGATGGTACTGGGGAGGCTGGTGTGATGGGGGAGCCAGCCAGGAAGGAAAAAGCAATAACAAAAAAATAAAAAGAGACATTTTGTAAGCACATCAACATACAACTACCTCCATAGGAAAGTGAGGTGAATAGTGGGGAAGTATTCTGAGTGGAAACACAAACAGTGGAGGGCAACTCCATGAAGCTGGCAGGGGGCAAACTGAAAATCAATATGAGGAAGTATTTTTTCACAGAAAGGATGGTGGAAAGGTGGAATACACTGCCCATGGAGGGGGACTGTGTGAAATCGGTGGGAGGAGTCAAACATTAGTAGGACAGACCAAACGGCTTGGCAAAGATTTTCAGAAAGGCGGTAGGAGGAGGGGGAGAGAAAGTCACTACAGCTCTCTCATTTAACATTAGATAGGTAGGAACGGCCAGACACAATGGACCAGGGGGTCTTTTTCTGCTGACAGATTCCATGATTCTATGTTTCTTATAGGAGGCATTCCATGATTCTGTGTTTCTTATAGGAGGCAATACAGCATAGAGGTTAAGGGCACAGAGCTGCAAACCTGAAGACCTGGGTTTAAATCCCATCGGCCCCCACTTACGTACTGTGTGACCCTGACCATGTCACTTAACTTCCTTGTGCTCTAAGGTCGCACCTGGAAACAAGTTCTAGCTTAGTGTGCCTTTCCTGGTTAAACAGTCCCCCCCCTCCCCCCGTCCACCCTTATCATAATGTGTCTGTAAAGGTCACTGGTCAAACCCCATCTTGAATACAGTGTACAGTTCTTGCCCCCATATCTACGGAGAGATATCAACAGGACTGAGAATGCACCAAGAAAAGTGGCCATGGTAGCACAGAGTTTAAATAGCCACCACCTCAAGAAAAACTTTATAAAACATAATATTTGGACACAAATCAGCTTATATTTCTTACTAGCTCTGTAGTAATTATCTCCATTATTTATTACTGAGGTTATATGCATTGAAACAGGATAACTGTTCCTTGGGGGTTCATCAGCTCTTATTGCTGTTTCCCAACTTGATGTCATAATACTCTGCTTGTGACATCACAGGTATTCCCATGGCACCAGGCTATGATGTCTCAAAAGAGCATTATCATTTTAAGTATGCAGTAAGCTACAGAGGTTGATGAACTCTGAGGAATAACAATCTTGTTTTTGTGGGAATCTGGTCATTAATACATAATGGCAAGGAGAAATACATAGAATATATATGAAATACAAGCTGAATGTGTCTATTATGTTTCCCTAAGTTTTGCCAAAGGTGTCAGCTGCTCTTTAAAAACATGGGTCATAAAGACCAACTGGCAGAGTTGGGGCTCTTCTCCATGAAAAAGAGGAGACACAGGGGTGACATGATGGCAGTTTTCAAATATCTGTATGGGATAATACCACTGGATCAAATAAGTGTCAGTGTCAGTGGTTCAGCAGGTAGCACACTCGCCTCTGAGGCCAGGAGATCAGTAGGCTGTGGATTCTATCCCCACACCAGGCACTTGGGTTAATATCCCAATACTGACACTGTAGTGTAGCATGGGGGTGCTGCACTTCTGAGGTGCCATCTTTTGGATGAGATGGTAAACTGAGGTGCCATCTGCCTGTTCTGGTGGTGGTTCAGGTGGATGTTAAAGATCCCATGGCACTTCTCGAAAAGAGCAGGGGAATTTCCCGGTGCAATGGCCAAATTTCCTCCATTCACAATAAATACTACCAACAGCTTCATCCGGTTCAAGGTCAGTTGGCAATCATCTGTATCTCCCTCCCCCGGGTCGTGCCTGAAAATAGGCAGGATTTGTCTTGTGCACTTATCCGGTCAACAAAAAATAAATAAATAAAACAACTGTAACTCTACTGGATGTACAAGAAAGAAAGGATAAGGGGACATTCAATGTCTTTGAAAGAAGGAAGATTCACCGGCCCAGTGGCATGGAGGGCTGAGGCACTGTGCACCTTACCTCCTGTCACACTGGTGACCAGAGTTCTGCAACAAGTCCAGGTTGCTGGATGGGTGTCAGCTGGGAGGGGTGGGAGGAGAGGATCGAGCATCCGCTGGACAGCTTTCTTCTCCGGGGTGGGGAGGCATGCCATCTTCGTTATTCACTACCACCTGGTGGAGGCCAGGTGGTAGTGCCAACAACTCGAGTGGCACAGAAGGGAGGGGCTGCGGTTCCGTAGGATGTGTGTGGATCCATGATGTCATGCTTACGTGCCACGGTGACTGGGGAACACAGGGAGAAAAATGGAACAGGGTTGGTGCAGGCCAAATGAAGCCCTGCCGACCTATCCTGGTCCCTTCATTGCCACCTGGACCACCGAACCCACTTCTGAATCAGAGGCACCAGGTGGGGGAGGATGGCTGTCCCCTTCCTGGCCCTGTCATGGGGGGGTGGAAATCTGTGAGACAATTTGGGCAGGGTGAGGGCAAGGTACATCTGTGGAAGGTAGGTGCCCAGTGGAGGCGGCATGGACAGGGATGAGACCCCTGCCTGCGTCAACCATGGGAGAAAAACATTTACGGCAAAAAAAGAAAGGAAAATTCAAATGAAATATTAGAAGGAACCGCTTCACAGAACAACAGGGGTCGAAACTGGCACCAGCCCACTAGCCAAATACTAGTAGATTTTGTATCGGGGAAGTAAAAAAAAAATGTACTTGGCCCTTCGGGCTTATACTGGAGAAGGTAATATTTCAAATAAGTACACTAGCTGGGCCAACAGAAAAGTCTGTGGGGCTAATTGATTTTCCCAGTCACTAGCACTATTGCTAGAGGCTGCATAATTTAATATCTACCCTTGGGAAGAGAGGTGACTATTAGGACTAGGCTTCTAGGACAAGTGGTGTCAGTGGGCAATGTTTCTACATTCAGACTTAAACTAGATAAGTACCTTAAAGAAACGTTTGTATGTTCTTATACCTGGCTGTACCTATCCTTTGCACTCAACTGGGGCCAGGTTGTGCAACTGCTGTAGCGATGTCTGTTGGAGGACAAGGACCGGATTGTATAGAGCTGGTTGTCACATAATCTAAGCAAAAACAGACTGTATTACTCGTGGGTTTGGATCAACAGTTGTCTTCCTTAAAATGCAGCCTCAGGTTTCCTTCAATTGACAGGACTCAATTTAAATCTGAAAAGGCAGTTTGTAGCCAGGAAGTAGCTGGCAAGAAGCTGTCCCTGGAGTCCCAGGCATCAGCTGCAGTGAGGAGCATCCCTTCTTAACACCTAAAAAAAATACAGATCAGAAGACGCTGGTACAGGTATTTGTCTCCTCACACCTTAACGAGCACCAGATTTGATTCTTTCTTGAAGCCACCCCACAGCAGCTTACCTCTAAAGAACTTCAAAAGTCCACATCTCAGAATTTTTAAAGGCTTCTGTTTCTTAGGGGAAGAGATCGTAAATCCTTAGTTGGAGGAGCCAGGCGTCCAATCCCTTTCCCTTCCTGGTCCCCGATTTTACAGGTGCCACCCCTGTGCTCTCTTGTTATGTGTTGTATTAGTTTGGAGAATGTGGGGGCACGCTGTATTGGCTGTAATAGGAGTCATTTTTTAAATCTGAATTTTTATATTTTAGAATCAAAGCCACCGCTCAACTAACAATCCCTTGTTAGCTGACTAACTTAGCAACAACTATTTAGTTGATCGGCATCACAGACACGGATTTATGTCGACCGCAAGTTGTGGCTGACATAAATCCATCAGGAAAACCGATCCATTTTTCTATCTGGAGGGCTTTCACCCCTGAACCCCCACGTGGGGGGGGCTCTGCTCCCTACACCCCCCGTACTAAATATAATCAACTCCGAGTTGGAGTTGATTCAGGGAGGGGGTGCAGGACCGGGAGACAGAGTGCCGTGGCCTCGGCACACCATTACAGTGAACTGTCGATGTTGTTGGCATCGACGCTGTTCACTGTAATGGAGTCACTGTTGGGGGGCATACTGCCAAATCTGATGCCTGCAGCTGGTGTAGAACCCACATGTGAGGTCTCCAAGCTCTGTTGTGGGGCATAACACACTGCACTGGTGATGCACAATCTGCAACTGTTGCCAGTTGGTCAGAAGATCGACAACAAGGTCCTTTTATTTATAGCAATAATGTTATTCTGGTGAGATTGGATGAGGTCATAAGTGCCCTGGGATCAGTAGGTAAAGACTGAAGCCAAAGGTCAAGGTTTTTATTACTGTCCAGTGCACTTATGACCAAGTACAAATCTCACCACAATAGTATTATTACAATTTTATCGAGGTTTTCCTGCCATCTGTGCAAAAATAGAGGAAAAATCAATTGTTGGATTAGACAATGTAGACTAATAAGTTAAATAGAAGTTAACTTGTTTCTGTGAGCAGGATGGACCATACTTCGTGCTATTAGCTGCTAAAAAAACATTCATAGGGCAAATACTGTGTCAGTCACTCATTAGCACACCCCTAATCTGCATTCCCTGAGTGCCTTTTCCTCTCATTTGCCTACCCGCTGTGCCTCTTCCCCAATTTGCATACCAAGGCAGCCTTTGCCTCTCAATAGCATATCAATAGCACCTTTGTCGCCAGATAATGGCACTGTAGATGTGCAAGCTGACTGGCTGAGAGGGTGTCACCTATTTATAGTCCAGAATGGGCAGGGCCCCTTGTACCTTTGTGAGCTCCTGCCCCCTATTGCAGAGGGACAGCCACATGTTCCTTGGGCCTGAGACTGTTGTGTGTGTGTGTCTGCTGTGACTGCCCCAGTTCTCTGGAATGCATTCAACAGGAGATCTGTCAGGCCAACTCTATCTCTAGTTTTCAATCTACTGTAATGTATAGCACCATCTGTTTATTCAAGCCTTTCATAGCTACCCTGTATGTCTAGTGCTGATGCCATGTCCGTGATATTTATTGGATAGTATTTATATCTCTGATTATCTGTGTTTATTACGTTTGCTTGCGCGCATGCGCAAGGAACGTTTTGGGAGAGTAGCACACTTTGGAGGTGTGCCTCTCCCTTGCAATCCACTGCTCCATTGAGCAGGCATGGTGGTCCTGCACCAATGGGTGCGGGAGCTGTGTATGACAGCGGTGGTCTTCGCTTCGAAAAACCGCTGTCATACAGGCTACCGCGTCACGCCGCCGCGTCATGCAGCGCCCCCAAAGCTTTGGTGCCGCTGGGAGCCCACCCCAGCGTGGAAAATGTCCCGTTGTTTTCCGACGGGTGCCCAATCCCCGTCGGCTCCACGGCACCCCCAAGCCATCCTTCTACCACGCTGGGAGCCCACTACCCGTGGCAAACGTCATCAGCGTTGTTTGCCGACGGGGTGCCCAATCCCCATCAGCTACTCGCCCCCTAGCCATCCTCTGCCATGCTGGGAGCTCACCCAGCGCGGGCAACATCCCACGTAGTCTTTTTTTTTAAACCTGTAAATCAAAACGGTCCCACGGCGCCTCCCAGTCCCTCCCACAACCCGCACCCACCCACTGCGCACCCAGCTTCCCACACCCCCTCACCCCATACTTACCTCTGGAGCTCGGCGCGAAGATCTTCACTGGACTGGGAACACGTCTGCACACTTCAAAGCCGACCGCCAACTGAGGAAATGCCGGTAAGCTGTATAATGGGCTAGATAGGGGTTTCAACTTATTGCATATTCAGACATTTTTTGAATTTTTAATCACAACATGTTTTTGGGATCTCTTCACTCGATAGTGGCAGAGATGGTCCGGCGGGTGATTTCGCAGTCACTGCGCGAAATCATCTTCGCCCGAATAACGCCATGACAGTGACATCATTCATGAGAAGGGGTCCAAAACCCCATGTTGAAAATTTGGCACAAATTCCAAAATGACTGTTTTACTAGCGCTATGCTAAGCAGTTCCTACGCAGGCTCGTAAGTTCACCAATTTTCAATATTTTCACTCCAGATTTTCAACATTGCCATTTTACCACACCTCCTTATGAGCAGTACAGCTGTCATTTTCACATCCTGCCCAAAACATGTTTCCACCCATGTAGTGTACAATGGCGCAGTCGGTAAAGAAATCAATGTATGGGACGATTAAGAAAATCACGGGACACTGTTCATTAGCAGAGGTCTTAAATGGCTATGTTGAAAATTTGGTGAAAAAATTCCTAAAATGACTGTTTATGAGCGTCGTTGCTCTAGTTCCTACAGACGTCAGAGGTTTGCAAATTTTCAATATTTCCACTCCAGATTTTCAACATTGCCATTTTACCACACCTTCTTATGAGTAGTACAGCTGTCATTTTCACGTCTCACCCAAATGTGTTTCTACCATGTAGCGCACAATGAGCATGATCGGTGTCTTGAAATCAATGTATAGGACACATTAAGAAAATCACATTGACACTGTTCATGAGCAGAGGTCTTAAATGGCTATGTTGAAAATTCGGTGAAAAAATTCTAAATGACTGTCGATGAGCGCAGCGCTATGCAGTTCCTACGCACGTCAGACGCTTGCGAATTTTCAATATTTGCACTCCAGATTTTCAACATTGCCATTTTACCACACCTCCTCATGAGCAGTACAGCTGTCATTTTTCACATCCTGCCCAAAACGTGTTTCCGCCCATGTAGTGCACAATGGCGCAGTCAGTGTGCAAAATCAATGTATGGGACACAGTAAGAAAATCACAGTGACACTGTTCATTAGCAGAGGTTTTAAAATGGCAATGTTGAAAATTTGGTGAAAAATTCTAACAATGACTGTTTTACGAGCGTGCGTTGCACAGTTCCCACGCATGCTCGTAGGTTTGCGAATTTTTAATATTTCCACTCCAGATTTTCAACATTGCCATTTTACCACACTTCCTTATGAGCAGTACAGCTGTCATTTTTCACATCCTGCCCAAAACGTGTTTCCGCCTATGTAGCACACAATGGGGGTAACAAAAATGTCACGCTGAAAATTTATTGTGCAAATACCAGCAATCGCACAGGGCATTAGGGTAAAGCACCATACGTGCCAAACACCACTGCAAATACCTGCAAGCGAACGTTCGGCATTGACAAATGCTTGTTTCTGCTGTGATGGTCCTGGTACTGTGTACAGAGCCCTGCAACAGTGTCTGCAAACAACCCTTACGTTTGCGACGCCTTTTGTTTACTAGACAGGAATTTTCATCACCACTGTGTACAACACACTAACTTCTTAAATTACTGTTGTATGTACACAATATCATAGTGAAAGCTAGAATACAAAATTGTTTTAAAAAGTGATGTTCGGATAGTGCCTTTGGATAGTGCCGTTGGATTGTGTGGCAGTATCTAACCTGAAATCCGACCTGGGATCCAACCAAGTCAGAGGCTGGATCCCAGGTCAGATCACGCACCATCCGATATCAGATCCAGGGATCCACAGTCAGATCCAGGGATCTGCAGTAGGATCCAGCACTGGATCTAGGGATCTGACCTCAGATCCGGGGGATCCAACTGGATCCACTATCTGGCTGAACGTCAGGTATCTGGTGGTAGTCTAATTCATAGGCTACTATCTGAGCAACACTAGTTTTAAGTCATTGCTCTCTGCACACAATACCATGCCAAAAGCTTATGCAAAAACGTTCTACAGTAAATCTTTGTGGAATGGCATGCAGCACTTTTTCAGAATGTGATACAACAGTGATTTAAATCATCATGACACACTATGTTTTAAATCCTCTGGTATGGCATGAAGTCCTTTATATGGTGCTTATGGCCTGAGGTTCTGGAGTGGTTTTAAGAAGAGGAGCTTGGAAAGAAGGAAACTGGACTTGGCTACCTGGGGGACTGTTTGGCGGCCCATACGCCCATATGAACTTTATGATTAGACTGGTGAGATAGTGAGAATATCTTTCAATAGACTAAATTTGTATTCCAAATACTCAATGGATGTTGCTGGAAGAGAGGAGAGCAACCTTGTTTTTTTGTTTTCTGGACTGGGAGAGGGTAAGAGCTTGTTTGAAGTTTTGGTGTGCTTCATATTATTTGGACACTGATCCTGTGATAATTATCTCTGGACTTCTCAATCATTTAATTTTATATTTTGGGACTGATTGTAATTTTATTGTATTATAGACTTGCTTTGGGGGGAGGTTTGTTAATTTTGCTTCCCTGAGTCTCTCCTCCTGGTGTGAGCATGTGGGAAGTCTTAGAGAAACTACTGGGGTTTGTTTTAATTTGGGAATTAATTTGGGAGTTTAATTTGTTATTTAATTGAGGATTTATTCAGGGGTGTTTTAATACTATAATATTAGTATGTGTAGGAGGCCTGTCCCCATGGTCGTGCACTATTCGTCCTCCACTCTTCATGCTCTCTGCCCTTTCTGCCCCCTTCCATTGCAGCTATCAACATACCAATGCTGTAGAGCATTGGGTATTGTTCATAGGGGGAGGAGGGAAGTTGGGGGTTGCGGAAAGTGGAGGTCAAATGAGCAGGGCCATCATATTGGGGTAGTGAGATCCAGAAGATGCCCTGGGGTGAAATGGAATCTGGAACAGGGTCCTTCCTTTCTGGTTTCCATACCCATGGGCACCACCAGTATTGGTGGGCAAGCAGTCCATGCAGCTCCAGAGGCCCATCCTACCTGATCGGTGTTGTGCAACGCCAGATCCATTAAAAACAAGACTGCAGTTATTGCAGATCTTGTTGGGTCGGTGGATCTGACGTGCATTACCGAGACCTGGTTGGATGAGAATACAGGCCCTATATTAGAGGCCACTATTCCGGCTGGGTACTCAGTGTTACACTGCCCGAGGTTGGACCACAGGGGGGGCGGTTGCGGTCTGTTTCAAGACCGAACTGGGCCTCACAAGTGTACCAGTTGAGGGGGCTGAGTCATTTGAGTGTACTGTAGTGGCAGGTGAGGGTTGCAGAATCGCTCTCACCTACCATCCACCAGGTGATGAGAAGTGGTTTCTGCAGGAAGTAGCAGACTTCGTGATCGACATGGCGTTCAAGTCGCCCAGGCTGCTGGTCCTGGGTAACTTCAATGTCTGGGTCGATGATGAACTCTTGCAGTTTGGACAACACTTCCAACTGATGACATCTTTGGGCCTTACACAAGTTGTTACTTCTGCCACTCATAAAGGTGGTCACTCTTTGGACTTAGTCTGCCTCCTGGGATCGAACCTTTCGATTTGGGCGTGGAACCTGTTGGATGGTCCGATCATTACACTGCGGAGTTCAGTTTTTGTGCCCCCCTTCATAGGCCTACCCCTGTGGAGATAGTCAGGTATTGCTCTTTGTGAGATGTAAGCTCTGAGGGCCGGACAGCGGTGCTTGACCTATAAGAGCTTACTGGAGTGAGCAGTGACCCAGATGCCTTGGTTTTGGCCTATAATAAAGCCATCTCCTCGGCTCTGGATTCAATTGCTCCCGTCCATGTTTGCCCTCTCCCCTTCGCCTTCGGTCTCCATGGTTTGATGGGACTTTGTGGGAGATGCGGTGATATGGATGAAGATTAGACTGCTGCTGGCACAGATCCGCCCTTGATGCTGACCATCTTAGACTGATGGAACATTATCAAGCCTGTCATTCCACAATCTCCCTTAAGAAGGCAGAGTTCCTGTCTGGGGAGATTGTGGCTGCTCAGAACTGACCAGCTCAGCTCTTTCGAAATGTAGTCATGTGCAACCCTGCCTGTCTGCAGGTTCGAAGAGCCTTTTCACAGGTTGAGTGTGAAGAGCTTGCTTGCTTCATTGTGGCTAAGGTGGCTGACATCAGGGCAGCACTCCAGCCTACATCCTCTATGGGAGAAGCTGTGGACTGGCGCTTGGTCATGATCCCTAGGCTCTCCTGGAGTTCCTTTGACTGGCTGGAGTTCATTGATGGCAGGTGGATTGTCCAGGGTATGCGCCCAACATGCTGTGGTTTGGTTCCGGGCCCAACTTCCCTGATAAAGGGTTGCTGTGATATTATCGGCCTGGTCCTAGCATGGATATTCTGGTGCTTGTTGGAGATGGGTGAGTTCCCTAGCTCCCTAAAGGAGGCGGTGGTAACGCCCCTCCTAAAGAAAGCTTCTCTGGACCCAGACTGCCATGCTAACTACAGACCAATCTCTAACCTCCCCTTTGTGGGGAAGATGACTGAGAAAGTAGTGACCATACAACTGGAGAACCATTTGACCATCCATGACATTTATGAACCACTCCAGTCTGGTTTTCGAAAGAGGTATATTACCGAGATGGCGCTGGTTCAGATGCTCAATGATCTCTTCATGGCAAGAGATCGAAAGAGCCACTCCATCTTGGTTCTTCTCGATCTCTTCAGCATTTGACACTGTGGACCATGGGGTACTTCTCGAACACCTGAGGTTCATCTGTGGCCTGTCTAGTACAGTCCTCAGGTGGTTTAGACCTTTCCTCACAGGCAGAACCCAGAGAGTGGTATCAGGGATTAATTCCTCTGACCCAGTCTCTCTGTCCTGTGGGGATCTTCAGGGTTCGGTGTTATCCCCCATGTTGTTTGCAGTGTACATGCTACCCCTCGGAGACACTGTAAGAAGGTATGGGCTGAGGTTTCACTGCTATGCTGATGATACCCAGCTCTACCTATCTTTTGCACCTGACCAGGATAGAGCTCTCTCGGTATTTAACAACTGCCTCACTGAAATCCAGTACTGGATGAATTCAAGCTGGCTGAGGTTGAACTCGGAGAAGACGGCGGTGATCGTTGTGGACCCGGGTCACCGGATAGAGGGGATGGGAGCTGGTTTGCCTTCAGGACTTTTTCTGGGAGGCATCCAGCTCCCTACCTCTGAATGGGTGCGGAACCTGGGGGTGATTTTTAACGACAAGCTGACACTGCGATTGCAGGTGTCAGCAGTCATCAAATCATCCTTTTACCATCTGAGGAACATCTCCAGGATTCAGCACCTAGTTCCGTCCGGTGATCTGCCTACATTGGTCTACGCCCTTGTGACCTCATGCCTTGATTACTGCAACTCCCTGTATCTAGGGCTACCAGGGGTTGATATTCACTGCTTGCAGCTTGTGCAGAACGCTGCGGCCTGGTTACTTACAGGTACTCCTCATACCTGTCATATTTCTCCAGTTCTCTGTGATCTGCACTGGCTACCAATACAGTGGCGGGTCACCTTTAAAGTCGGTCTTCTGACTTATAAAGCCCTACATGGACTGGTCCTGGACTACTTGAAAGAGCTCCTGATACCTTACTGCCCTAGGCAATCGCTCCACTCGGCAGACGAGGGGTTGCTAGAGATTCCAAGGGTTTCCTTAAAATCTTAGGGAGCCCGTGCTTTTATGTACGAGGCCCCTGCCCTCTGGAATTCTCTACCCTGTACGCCTCGGCAGTGTGCATCCGTTGAGGAATTTAAAAGGGCCTTAAAGACCCATTTATGGTCAAAGGCTTAACCCTGATGATGATATTTTATTGCATTTTATGAATTCAGCAGTTATTGGATCTGTGTTTATTTTATTGTTTTATATGTAGTTGCTGTAAGGTGCCTTGGTTTTAAGAAAGGCACAGTACAAATAAAGATTTATTATTATTATGTTCACACTTGCGATTGTGCAAAGTGAACATATTGTTATGATAGTGGATGTGAGAGGTGCATCACAGTTAGTTCACTACAGGGCAGTCTGCAGTGGGGTTGACACTGTCAGACCAATCATCAGCCAGACTGATCAAGATACTCTTCTGGGCTTGCTGACGTAAACCTTGTGAAGTTCACAGAAAAGAGCCGCCCACATCACAGGATGGCTCTCTGCTCTGATCTGCATGACGCCACCCAGCAAGCAACTGATCACATCATGATCAGCCTGCACCCCCCCCCCAAGGCAACCTCCTACTTCCAAGTATTCCTCCCACCTCCCCATCACTTCCTGTGCCTGGTCTATGAAAACAACTTGCTCCTACTGCCAAGTATCCCTCCCACCTCCCCATCACTTCCCATGCCCCAGTCCATGAAAGCAACTCCATCCCACTTCCAAATATCCCTCCCACCTCACTGTCACTTCCCTTGACTGTAAATGTTGAAGTGACACTGGGTGCTCTGTCACCAGAACGAGAACGGGTACCAGAACCAGAAGTGATGCCAAAGCCAGGGTTCATATGACACAATACAAGTACTCTATTTTACCTGTATTTTACACAACAGATCTGGGGTGACATGCTGGCATAACACAAGTGTTTTTTGTTATTATGGTCTTTCCATATCACCAAACTACATTACAAAACATTCAATCTCCCATTTCAGCAACATTCATTAGAAATGTCATGACAGAATTATTTTCTTTACCCAGCAAAAACAATAAGCAAATAGCTATCTTCTAAGCCCATCAGCCTTTTTTTGTTTTACAGAACTAATCAGTAAAATGAAACTGCATGACAGTGTTAATATTATAGTGGCACGGTGGCACCACTATAGTTAGGACTGAGTAGGCACTTTAATGTTAAACCCTGATTTTTGCACTTTCATATCTTTGCAACTGTTCAATGGATTTGCACATTTTGCAGGCTTGGTCTCATGGAGTATATCTCTTGATGTGCCATGTTTCATTCCCGTCAAATGTACAGATTCTGAGATCGAATAGTAAAAAAAAAAAAAAATTGCCGTTTTTTATATTTTTTTTTGCCATCGCATAGCACCCAGACAGTTTGGAATTTTGGTTTGAAATTTTCGGGTGGAAAGGTCTTGGCTCAGAAAGATTTCCTATGGTATTATGGTGATCAAATATTAATCTGTTCAAAAGTTATTAAATTTTAAGAATGCGTGTTCTGAGCATGCTCAGTAAGTACTTCAAAATAGCTGTATGAAGTTTTCGCATGGGGGATCCTTTTTCATGTGGGAAAGAATCTTTTTTCATGTGCCACCATCTTGTTTTCTGTTTTTCCCTAAAAATTCAAATTTGGAATCCCACAAAAGTAAGGAAGTTCTTTGCAAAAAACTTTGTTAATGCACTAGTTCAGGTTAAAGCAACAAAAGTAGGGAAATGTGATATTAGGGTTTCCAGCCCTAACACCCCACTCCAACCCTGCAGGCAGCAACAAGCGTGGGGTGTACCTTGGGCTTGTCAACTCTAACGCTTACCCCATTCTCATATACTGTGCCTATCTCAGCTTATTTACTCATGGAATGGGGTGAGCATTAGGGTTGACCATCCCAAAGCACACCCCACACCTATTGCTGCCTGCACGGTGGGGTGTTGGGGTTGAAAACCCTAATGCCACATTTCCCTACTTTTGCTGCTTTAACCCTAACTAGTGCATTAACATTTTTTTTGTACAAATAATTCCTATTATAAAGCAGTTGCTCAAACCTAACCTATATCATGATTTCTGTCTGCATGTTATAAGGCTATCCCCAAAAAGTAGCCTTTAGTGAACCCTTAGTCCCGACGACTATAGTTTGCATGAGATACTGTTGGTGCTAGAGGCAAAAGAGCTTATCCAATTTCTTACCACTTTGTGGGGCCCTGTCAATGGTTCAGCCAATACCCACTAAGACAACCAGTAACCTGTTCTCATGAGCTTGCCTGAAGTGTCCTGTGTCAACTATCAAAAGTCTGGGATTTTTATACCATTTTTGCAGGGGTCTTCCTGAATGGAGCTGGCCATCACAGGTGAAAAGGGGGGTTACAATTACCTGGTTATAATGTGCTAAAATAGAGCATGCTGAGGAATAGTTTGATAATTGCTGGTAATAGTAGCAACTAGTACATATTTTTTTCTATCTTAGCACCTTGTGGTTAGATAAGGTGTTATTTCGTGGTTAGGACAGATGGTGTTATAAGATTAGAAAAAATATTACATACTATTTTTTATTTAAATATACATTTCGTAATTCCCCAGTAAGGTAACCTTTAGTTAACCTTAGCTGAATTTGCAGACTGCCTGCTTTTTTATGCTTTTATAAATGATGTTTAGAGTGCTTTGGCCTTGTCAATTTCCAAGGTCCTTTCTGGCTAGTTTTTTCCTTGATATACCCTGACCTGGCTAGTTCAGATCCTTGGGGAGACTTCCCTGGTATCAGCCCAATCCCCAGTATCAATACCTAAAATAAAGAAAAGCATCCCTCGTAGTACTTTTTTACATTATTTTTTTTACCTATAAAAAAGAAAATGGTCCACCGATGTCTGTTGCAGTGGCCCTCTGCCACCATTACCCATACCCCACCCAAGCCCCCCCTCTGAGCACCACCCACACACCCCTACCTCTTAATTACCTGCTGGGGAGCCAACGTCCTAATCCTCTCTGGACTGGAGGCACATCTTCATTCTTCAATGCTAGACCAGGGACTAAGGAAATCAAGTAAGCATGTCACTGTATTTCAAAGCATTTGGAATTTGTACTCATAACCCATTTATTTTTTATATTGTTCCCCCCAAATTTTCAACATAGCCTTTCTGGGACCCCACCTCATGAACAAAGTAGGTGAAATTGTTCAAATCTGACCTGAAAGATGATTTTGCAGTCACTCCATGAAATCACCTTTCAGGCGGATTTAAACACTTTCACCTACCGGATTCACGATGTGAGGTCATTAGAAGACTACGTTGAAAATTTGGGGTCAAAATATAACAACAAAGTTATGAAGGTACATTGAACATTTTCAGCACTCACTCCTAATGTTGGTAATTTTCTATTTTTTGACTCCAAATTTTCAACATGGCTGTGTTGTCACAGCATCTTATGAATGTGACAGGTGTCGTTTTTCAAATCTTGGCCACAATGTTTTTCCGCACTTGCGATGCAAATGACATTTTAGCTGTTATTTTATAAATTACACTGTCATCTTCAGAAAGAGAGGTCGTAAAAAGACTATTCTGAAAAAATGTGAAGACACATAGATGCATAGAATTTGCTGGCAGATAGTCCCCTTCCTCCCACCCACCCTGCTTCATATACATTCCCCTCTTTTTTCTTCCCTTCCCTGTATATCCTCTCTTATATAACAGCTGCCTTACATTGATGTATACCTACGTTTTAAATAGTTAACTCTCGAGTCTTCTAGTTATGACCCTGAAACTGTATCACCCGTGTTGTCTTGTATGCTTAGGCTTACTAGCTATGACCCTGCAACCATGTTACCTATGTTAGTTTGATATGTATAGACCTGAACAATCCTACACATGTACTATGCCCCTGGCTTGTCAACCCTTCCTTTGTATGTTTTCTGTATTAATGTCCAGGACCACCTTGAAAATGAGCTTGCTCAATGGTGTTTACATCTGGTTAAATAAAGATTGATTGACTGATTGACAAGGACCGCCAGGCCCATTTAGTCTGCCCATTTTCCTACCTTTTACCTACAATGCAGATTATGGGCCCCTTGTGTTTGTCCCATGCATTTTTGAATTCCTCCACTTATAATTATGAAGAAACATTACTCGTAACTTTCTTTTTCAGATTTTGGCCCCTAGTGTTCCCCATATCCCTTGTGATACTCCACCTCATGAATACAACGGGTGTCATTTTTCAAATCCCCTCTAAAACAGGTTTTAGCAGTTGCACTGCGAAATCACCTTTCGGATGGGATTTTAAGAATTCTACCTTTCTTAATCATAATGTCAGGTCATACAAAGACTGTGTTGGAAATTTCAGGTCACAATGCAGGAGCCCACTGAAAATTAGATATTGCCTCTCAGCTGGCCTATCCAGGGTAAATACACCTAAAAATGTGTCAAAGCAGGACACCACTGAAAATGAGATACTGCTTATAGTAAAAATGTGTACAGGCAGGACCCAATACAACAGCAATGCAAGTGGCAAACAAGTGGGTATTGACAAATGCTTGTTCAGACTGTGATACAACAGTGATTTTACTCATCATATGGCATACTACTCTGTTTGAAGTACTTGTGGTATGGCATAGAGCAGTACTTAAACCAGTTGCTTTTAAGGCATCATTTTTAATTATAAATGTATGACGTAATAGCATTTCTTTTTCTTTTACTTACTTTTTTCTTCCCTTACTTTTCATGCTGCCTCAGGCCCTCTTCAGGCAATGAAGAGCCCCAATCTCACCATCTGACTTTCTCACGTGGCTTACCTGCTCCCTGCTGGGCACCCATGGTCTCCCCTTCAGGCTGGCCCAGGTCCCTTGGAGAAGCCATCGTTGTGTGAAGGTAGACAGCCTGGGCCGGGCGGTGTGGGCTCTGCAAGCACATGTGGCTGTAATTTTTTGTTGTCTGAGAGTTTTTTTTCCTGTTTTTCTGGCCCCACCCCCCCAGGCAGGTACACGCTGTTGTCAGCGGAATGCAAGGTGTCTATTCGGCTCAATGAATGTTGTTCCTCCCTGCTCCTGTGTGCACTCCATCCTGCACTGCCACCCATGGTCACCCAGCTAGCAGTGACACTGCAATTGTGGGTCCCCCTCCCGCCCAGGAAGGACAGTGCCCTTTGGGATGCTCAATCCTCCCTCCCTCCCTGGATGGCCCTCTGGTGACTTGGGCTCTTTTCTAAACCCAGTTCATTTTCATCTTGAATGGTAGCACTACTGCTACACTGACAGGCCCAAGTATACAATAACATTTCAGATAATTGTTACATAATTACTAGCAACCTCATTGGCTGTTAGTGTGTGTGTGGGCAGGCCGAACATCTCAGCCAACATGGCAGCTCTGTTACTGAGCACCTGCACTTATTGTTTGCCTCACACTGTCATGACACATAACATTTTAACATTTTCCAATATCTATCTGGTTAATACTGCCTTCACATGGTTACAAGTATGTCTGGTTGATCCTGGCCGTTCATACCCTTTGAGCAGAGCTTCGAGACACAGCAATTGAATCACCAACAGACCGTGGCTGTGTAGCAAACTTTACCTATTGTGGTTCACAATGTAATTAAAATAAATAAAGAAAAAACAAAGAAATGAATGCCTGTACTAGAAAGGGAGAGACAGTAGTTTGTGTGTGTATTTGTGTGTGCGCTGCGTGTGTGTGTGTGTGTGTGTGTGTCTTACAGCAGTGCTCCACTTAGTTACTCAAGTGCTGGAAAAAACCCTCCCTACACCAGTAATATAAGATAATGTAGATGCAACTGGATTTTTTTTTTTACACACCCTCGGTGTGTGATAACCTCATAAACCTCTCAAGCTTCACTCTCGAGGTTTATGGGTCATCTCACACCTCAGGTGTGTAAAAAAATGCATAACACACAGTTGCATAGTCATTATTCTTTGTCTCTCCTACCACGCCTTGTTACTCAAAGAAATGGCCCGGTATGGTATTAGGACAGTGGTCTCACACAAAATACTGATGAAACAACAAAGCCTATTTTTTAAACTTGTGCCTTTCAGCCACCTTAAATTATTTGCACTGAAAAACAGCAAACTGAGTGACTTGAGTTATAGACTTAACTTTTACCCTAATTGCAGTGTTTAGAGTCTCTGTAATGACATACTTGCCTGCCAGACTTTCAGACATTTAGCCTTGAGAAAGGCAGAGACAAGAACAGTCAAATATTGGGTTTTTCCACAGAAACCATAACATAACCCTAACTAATGCCAAACATTATGTCAGTAGAACTGAAGAAGACTGTCAGTACAGTGATAGACTGATAAGCAACAGCATTTTTACATTCCTGTTTTTTTTTATAAATAAATATATAAAAAAATCTTGATGCAGGGACAATTCCTGATTTTCAGTGAAGCCAGCATCAAAATAAAAGCACCAACATGGTGGATTGCTAATTTTAAACATTTCGGTGCATTTGCGACAGTTTACCTGCATTATGGCAAAAAAAAAATACATATGCATCATTTTCTGAGTGCAGCTTGCAGCACCTACAACAAAAAGTACAATCACATTTTATTTGGTCTCACTTCTTCATGCACTATGCTTAATTAGTGACACATGACATCACACACATATGCAGGGCCACTGAAAATCTAGCTTCTAGGCTGTATAGTACGAATCATTGAAGGATCTTTCAAGAACACATACATGTTAGACAAATGTCTGTATACTGTAAATCTGATTTATGTTCAGAATGTAGCTTTCCATTTCTCTTCATATCTATGCATGTCAGCTTAAAACCCATTGTCTATGATCCACAGTTTTAATCTCTTTGGCTGGTTGTCAACACACAGACTCCTGCTTGAGGCGTCTGTTTCCACAACAGCAAACGGAGATGTCATCAGTTGAAAGTTTCAAGTTGAAGAGCTAATGTACTGCCCAACACTAATATTAGTTTTTAACAGCAGTCAACGGATACTTTTTATATCTGAGGTACTTTTTATCTTATCTGTGTTATTCAGAAGATTTTTTTTTTACCTAATGTTAGTACCTGAGATGTGTGGAACTGCACTCTGCTTGGCAGCTGACAAATCTAGCTCTGTTCTTCCCACTACATCATCAGCACTGCAACCTTATTGACTGTGACATTATATGGTTACTATCACTCTATTGGGAAAGGGTAGACTATATAGGTTACTGACTTGTAACCATAATTCTGATAGTGGTATACAATTCACATCTACACTCTTACACTTTCACTGGAATGGTCTAATTCATCGGACATCTTTAAGCTATGCTCCTCCCACCACCCGGGCGGTATATCTTCCATCTCTGCTCCATGTCATCAGATCTTTGCATGCTGGAAGCCAGGATTCATGTGCCACTTGCCAGCAGAGGTGGGGTGGGTTGTGTGGATGTGACCTGTATACCACTCCTCCAACTATGGCTACAGGTGAGTAAGCTATATTTCTAAGGGTGTGGATACAGTTCACCATCCAGACCATGGCAGACTCCTAGCAGTTCTCTGGGGGGGCAAGGTGTGCACCCTTATTTGGTGAACATAGACTGGAGAGCAGAGGTCTCAAAAGCAGCACCCCAAGGTGATATAATGTCAATGCTGTAATGGAAAACAAAGGTGTGTACTTTCCTCCAGGTAGCAGCCCTACAGATTTCCTGTATTGGGATCTCTCTGGAGGCAGCCACCAAAGCAGTGGTATTTCTGGTGTAATGATCCTTAAGCCCCTTGGGAGGCTCCCTACCAGCCAACCTATAGCAATGGTTGATGTAGTATATGATCCACCTGCCAGTCTGCTTTGCTGCTGGCATGCCAGTTGCGGCTTTAGCGTATGTTAAAAACAGCTGGCGAGCCTCATCGTGAACTCCAGCCTTGCACTCCTTATAATAATACAGCTCCCTCCACAGGCCCAAAGTATGGGGCTTGTGGTTGACCTCTGAAGATGGTTCAGAAAAGTGTACCTGAAGGCTGATCACCTGCCGAAGGTGAAACTCCAATACTACCTTCGGAAGGAACTTTGGGTGGCTGTGAAGCGTGACCTTGTCCTTGTGGAAGACTAGATAAGAAGACTTCACTGAGTGCACCTGGAGCTCAGTAATCTTTTGTTTATGCTTCCTGAGTCTTAGGGTCCTTCTGGGATGAAGCAACAGAATATAGAGTTGGTACTGAACTTCAATCAATCAATCAATCAATCAATCAATCAATCAAAGTCTTTATTTAACCAGGCGATCACCGTTGAGCAAGCTCATTTTCGAGGTGGACCTGGGTTTGTTAACAAGGAACAAGGGACAATATACATGGGATGCAACACACAAGAAAATAGTAATAATAGAAATAAAGTGAGATACAATAATACAGTATATACAAAGTATCAGCAGGTAGCATTGACAGTAGTATATGTTTGGAACAGAATATGCAGCTAGTTTTGGGTAGGGCACAATTTTTCATAAAAGTAAAGAAATATACATATCATGTGTACCGAACACAAATAAAACCTAATATAAAAAGATATATAGTGATACGGTATGGAGAATTTAGAGCTGGACCCTGGGTCAAAGGAATGTGGAAGGGACAGATATGGGGGTAGAAAAAGGGGAGAGGGAAGAGTCGATTATAGAAGTGATCAGTCGTTTAACAGTAGTAATTAGTGTGTGCTTGGACTTATAGGAGTCACTATTTAGGGTAGACAGGCACAGGACTCCTTATTATGATGTAGGTATAGAGATTTAAAAGCTGCTCGCTGATGGGGTGAGTTAATTTCAAGTTTTTGCAGCTTGTTCTACAGCTGAGGGAGCACAAAGCTGATGGCTGCTCTGCCAATGCGAGATTTTGCTTCGTAAACATAAAGGTAGATATATGTGGTGCTTCTCAGGGCATACTTCCCCAGAGTGCACAAAGGTAAATAGACAGAGATATACTGGGGCAGTTTATTTGAGATAGCTTTGTATGTCCAAACTGCAGCATTTTTTTGCCGTTTGTAAGCAAGGGATGACCATCCCACTGCCGTGTACAATGCACAGTGGTGCATTCTCGATCCTGGTGAGATGTCCTTCCACCCCAGGGCCAAAGAGGTCAGTGCCCATATAGTGGATATTGGTCAGCTTGTGCTGAGTGTCTATTGTGAAAGTGGAAGTCCTTAGTCAGGCCCTGCGATGTATCAAGACAGTTCCTGCCACAGCACAGGCACAGGAGTCACCCATGTCTAAAGCTGTCTGGAAATGATGTTTAGCCAGTGCTCAACTCTTGTTCTTGACCAACTTCACTGGCAAGTGCTTGTCAGAAGGGTTGTAAGGGAAGATTTCATCCAACACTCCCAGCAGGAAGTGCCCAAAGTTGGCCATCAGGACAGCATAACTGGCCTGATGAGGACCAGGAGACGAAGTGAACTAGACCTTATTGGCCACATGGTTAAGCTTCTTCAGCTCCTTGCCGGTGGGCTTGTTCACATCCACTTGGCCACCAGCCTTCTAGAAGGCCAAACTGGAGACCAACCTTTTAGCCGAAGGGTGGTCTGAGAACTCCAAAAAGGACCATATAGGGACAGCATAGTTGCGGACCATAGGGATGGAGGGTGTTGGGTAGGATGCTGGATGCTGCCAAAGCTCCAGGGTCAGTCCCAAAATGGCATCAGCCATGGAAAATGTTGGGATTGCCTAACATTCCAAGGTCACCACTCAAGAGACTGAGGCACTCAACCTCTCCCAACTCATCACTAAGCCCACCGGACTCAATACCCGCTCCTCTAACCACTCATTGCTGGACTGGATCCTAACCACTCACCCTAACAAATTCCCTTCAGCTGGCACATTCCCTGATGCCTTCATTGACAACTGCATCACTTTCTGTTATAGAAAGCACTGCCCCACCTCAGCCCCACCCAAATATATATGGTTGAGGTCCATAAGATTCCTAAATCAGCAGGCACTGCTGGCAGACCTCTACCTGGCTGACTGGTCCGGAGTCTTTATGGCCCCTGACATTAACTCTGCTCTGGTAGCTTTTAACTC
The DNA here is from genome assembly GCA_016271365.2 of Neoceratodus forsteri. Taxonomy (NCBI): domain Eukaryota; kingdom Metazoa; phylum Chordata; order Ceratodontiformes; family Ceratodontidae; genus Neoceratodus; species Neoceratodus forsteri. Next base: position 133,681,191 of record JADMNL010000025.1, read on the forward strand.
CATCTTTCTAGGCATTTGGAACTCCCATGCCACCTTAAAAAAGCTGTGTCTCCGGTCCCAACACCTTTCATGGATCTCCCTCCAACTGGTGCAGCTGTTCAAAGTCAGAGATAAAGCTTGGAAAGTATTCAAGGTCTCATCCAATGCCTCGGATCTCCAAAAGTACGGAACTAAAGAGTAAACAGGAAGTTGATGAGTCACTATGGGTTACCCTGGAGACAGGAAATGGCACCACAATCCGCATGGGGGTTGTGTACAGACTCCCATCTCAGGGGAGGGAATAGACAAGGAAATGATAGAAGACATCCTTAAAATGGCAGAAAAAGGGGAGATATTGTTGATGGGGGACCTGAATATGCCGGATGTCAACTGGAGCACCTTTGCTGCAGGCACATCCAAGAGCAGGGTCATTACTGATGCCCTACAGGCAGCATGCCTCAGACAGCTAGTGTTGGAACCCACTCAGGAGGGAGCAATCTTAGACCTGGTACTCTCAAATGGGGATGGATAAAGGATCTCTGATTTAGAAGTGGGTAGCTATCTGGGAACAAGTGACCACCAAACAATGTGGGTCACAATAAACACAGCCCTAGAGTCAAGCCATACAAAAAGAAGAGTATTGGACTTTAGGAGGGCTGACTTTGGGAAAATGAGAGAGTGCTTAAGAAAAGCACTAGCAAATGGGCAAGAAGGAGGGGTGGAGGAACAATGGGGAATAATCAAAACAGCCATCGCAGAGGCAACAAGCCTTTGTGTAAAGCAAATCAACAAAACAAAATGAAGGAAAAAAACACTATGGTTTTCAAAAGAGGTGGAAGGGAAGGTTAAGGAGAAAAGGATAACATTCAGGAAATATAAGGAAACACAGAAGGAGCAGAACAGAGAACTTTATCAGTTAAAACAGAAGGAGGCAGGGAAGGAGTCAGAATAGCAAAGGCACAAACTGAGGAAAAGACAGCCAACTCTTTTAAGAAGGAGGATAAAACCTTTTATAGGTGCATTAGGGAGTGAAGAAAGACCAAGGGAGGGATACAGAGACTTAATAAAGGGAAGGGAATGTGGGCAGAGGGTGACAGTGAAAAAGCAGGGATACTGAATGAATATTTCGCTCAGTATTCACAATGGAAGAGGAGGGGGAGGTACCCAAGCCAAACAAGAGAAACACTCTGGATAGGGGGATCGATACTAGTCCATTCACAGAAGAAAGGGTTTTGAAAGAACTCGTGAAACTGAGGGTGGACAAAGCAATGGGGGCTGATGGGATTCACCCCAGGATTCTAAAAGAACTAAGGGTAGAACTAGTAACACCACTGACTACTCTCTTTAACAAATCATGGGTGGATGGAGTGGTACCTGAGAACTGGAGGAGGGCAGATGTGATTCCACTTCACAAAAGTAGGAGCAGGGCAGAGGCAGGAAACTACAGACCCGTTAGTTTGACCTCAGTGGTAGGGAAAATGATGGAATCACTTCTGAAAGAAAGAATTGTTGAGTACCTTGAGGTCACTGGGGTACAGGACCCAAGGCAGCATGGTTTTACAGCATGAAGGCCATGTCAGATGAACCTAATAGATTTATTTGACTGGGTGACCAAAGTAGTACACCAAAAGCATTTGACACAGTCTCACACAGAAGGTTAATATACAAGTTAGCCAGCCTTGGAGTGGGTCTCAAGGTGGTAGCCTGGATAAAAAACTGGCTGGACAACAGGACGCAAAAGGTAATAGTAAACGGAGTCCACAGTGAAGAAAGGAGGGTAACCAGCAGGGTACCACAGGGTTCGATACTGGGACCGGTCCTCTTCAATGTCTTTATAAGTGACACTGGAGAGCACCTGGAAGGAAAAGTATGTCTCTTTGCAGACGACACAAAGATCTGCAACAGAAATGATACACAAGGTGGGGTGGAAAGGATGAAATGGGACTTGGCAAAGTTGGAGGAATGGTCAAATATATGGCAGCTCAGATTCAATGCAAAGAAGTGTAAGGTAATGCACCTGGGAAACAAAAACCCAGGGGAAGAGTACACAATGGGGGGTGAGATAATAACAACAACAAAAATTAAAAGAGACCTAGGAGTAATTATATCACTGACATCAGTGTCAGTGGCTCAGTAGGTAGCACACTCGCCTCTGAGGCCGGGAGATCAGAGGGCTGTGGGTTCAGTTCCCACATCTGGCACTTGGGTTAATATCCCAGTACTGACACTGTAATGCAGCATGAGAGGGGTGTTGCATTTCTGAGGTGCCGCTCGGATGAGACGCTAAACCGAGGTCCCATCTGCCTGGATTGGTGGTAGTTCAGGTGGATGTTAAAGATCCCATGGCACTTATCGAAAAGAGTAGGGAATTTCCCGTGTCCTGGTCAAATTTCCCTCATTCACTAAAAATACCACCAACAGCTTAATCTGGTTCAAGGTCAGTTGCCATTCATCTGTACCCCTCCCCAGCCGTGCCTGAAAATAGGCAGGATTTGTCTAGTGCACTTACCCGGTCAACAAAAGCTAAATAAAAAATAAATAAATGAATAAATATCAGATTATCTAAAGGTGGGCAAGCAATGTGAGAAGGCAGTAAGGAGGGCTGAGGGATACTGGAATGCATAGGAAGAGGCATCAACAGTAGAAAACAGGAAGTTGTTATCCCGCTGTACATACAGTTGGTGAGACCCCATCTGGAGTACTATGTGCAATTCTAGAGACCCCATCTCTGCAAAGACATAGGCAGAGTGAAGGCTGTTCAGAGGAGGGCAACCAAAATGGTGCAGGCTCTGCACCAGAAGACATATGAGGAAAGACTAAAGCAGCTTAATATGTATACCCTTGAGGAAAGTAGGGAGAGGGGGGACATAACAGAAACTTTCAAGTATCTCAAGAGAATTAACGAAGTACAAGATGGTAGCATCTTTCAGAAAAAGAGATGTGCAAGAATAAGGGGGCACAATTTGAAGATAGAGGGGGGATGGCTCAGAGGTAATGTTAGAAAGTAGTTTTTCACATAAAGGGTTGTGGATGCATGGAACAGCCTTCCTGAGGAGGTTGTGGAGTTGGGAACTGGGGGAGAATTCAAGAATGCATGGGACAGACATAAGGCAATTCTAGTGGGGGGTAGGAGGAAGTAAGCTGTTGATTAACTAGAATCTGCAGCTTATCCATCAGGCAGGGAAATGGGCAGACTAGGCGGGCCAAGCGGTCCTTATCTGCCATCAAATTCTATGTTTCTATGTAACCCTGTGGAACTCTTGCACTAAGGCCGTGCGCTCCACTAAAGCAGGCTTCTTTAAGTCTCAGCTCGATGACTGTCGCCTTTCCCCTGCCACATTCTGGAAAACTCTCCACTTCCTGCTAGGCTCCTCCCAGCAAGCCCCTTCCACTTGCTCTGACCACTCAGACGTCAGCCCCGAAGCTGTTGCAACATCCATAAACCTATTTTCCACAACTTGCACCCAACCCCAGGGGCAACCCCCACACTCCCCCACAGCAGTCACCTATACTCACCCCTTCCACCTGGACCAAATCAGCCTCCCCATCTGCCTTCCCCCCTTCCTTGTTCCCCTTGACCTGACACCTTCCCTGACACCACCATACCCCAAACACATCTTCCCCCCATTACGCCTTAGAGGTACTCTGAGCTCTCAAATCTGTGAACTCCTCCAAACAAAGTCCGGATGGCATTAATCCCATCCTTTTGAAAATCTCCGCTCCTGCCATTGTCCCCCCTATTACCCAAATATTCAGTTTCTCCCTCTACTCATGTTCCCTGCCCAAGGCCTGGAAGTTAGCTAAAGTCATCCCCCTACACAAAGGGGTGACTCTTCTGCCCCTGGAAACTACAGACCCATCTCCCCCCCCCCTCCGCCCTCTCTAAAATCCTGGAGTCCCTTATCTCAAAAAGACTAAATGCATTCCTAGCTTGCAATGACATTCTGACTCCATACCAATCAGGTTTCCACTGTCTCCACTCCACTTCCTCTTCCTTTCTACATTTCACCAATCACATCCACTCGGCCATGGACAAGGGTCATCTGATACAGGCTACTTTCACAGACCTAGCTAAGGCCTTTGACTCTGTTGCCCATAGATTACTCCTCGATGACCTAATGGCTATTGGGCTATCCCCATCCTCTACCGACTGATTCAAGGCCTACCTAACAGACAGGTTCCAATTCGTCCAGCTTGGGGACACCAAATCTGATCCCCTCACCATTCTGGCTGATTTTTCTCAAGGGTCGATACTGGGACTTGCCTTATTTTCCATTTTTGTGAATAACCTTCCTTCTGCCTGCTCTAACTCACAAATTCAAATGTACACCGACTATACCGTCATCTATGCATCCAATCCCACACTAGCCCAGGTCGAATCTACCCTCCAAACTGATCTTGCTAACACACTAAGATGGCTTGATGATAAATCTCTTAAATGCAACACCAAAAAAAGGTTAGCTATAGCTTTCGGTATGACCCAGAAACTTGACAAAATGATGTCTCCACCCTCCTTTTATGCTCTTGATGGCTCCAAAATTTAAGCAGTTGGCTCATTTAAATACCTGGGGGTATGGTTAGACCCCAAGCTGGACTTCTATTCACAACAAGCTGAGTCCCAAGCTAAGAATGCTTCATAGACACAAGTCTAGCCTCTCTCTCTTCCCATCAGAAGGGAAATAATCACTAAGCTTATCCTACCTACGTTCAATTATGTGGATGTGGTCTATGTAAGCAATAAGACACTCCAGGGTGTGTGTTAGACACTTTAGCACACAGCTAGGAGGCCTAGTGAGGAGCTGCGAGGCCACTGGCCGGAGAATGCGTCCAGCCTCTGGCAGTGTGTTAAAAAGTGTCTAACACACCCTGAAGTAACTGTCTTGCCTATGAAATGGCTATCTGTAGTGCAACTGCAATTGGTAAGTAAAATTCATAATTTTAAGTAGGACAAAATATGTATTTTGTGTAAGTTTTAATAAAATAGTTCCTCCGCCAAGAGTTCTGTGTGTGTTTTTTTTTTTTTAATGTTGTCCTCGAAAGGCTTCTGTAATTTAGGTCCTGATGTCATGGAACTGTTCACCCCCCACAGTTTACAACATGAAAATGTATCGATATTGAGTGACATGCTGAGAGGAATATAGTAAATAAATTAGTTGTACAGAAATCAGAAAATAGACACTATGCGAGGGAAGTTGCGATTGGCTAGCAAGTTAGCAGTTGATCAGAAGAGGCACGGAGTGGGCGGGCAGGGAGAGAGTGCGATTGTGGTAGTAGTTGGTTTTTTTTTATGTGATGCCTCTAGGAAGTGAAAAAGGTATTTTATGGCACAAAGTGTTTTACTGTTCAAGTGAGGGGCTAAGGGAAGGCAGTTTGAGTGGCTGGGCAGTCGGCTGTTGATTACGATGGAGAGCGGGCGGGCTGGGAGAGAGATCGCGGCAGTTCCCCTTTTTTTTCGTTTACTACATGCTGCATCCACAAGGAGAGGGGCAGATGGATTTAAAAGACAAGCATCCAAAGACTGAGGGCAAGGCATCAGACATAGTAGACAGGTATTTCTCACGTCTGACTGTTTAGTATTCCTTCTGAGTGGTGGCATAAAACAAGATGGCCGAGTTTATTTTCTGAACGTTCTATGCGGGCACCTCACTGGAATCAGTGCCCAGTTGGCATAGCCTGATCTTGCTTGTGTGTGTTAGAAACTTTAACACACTGTTGGCATCCAATGAGATGGCTTGAAATTGACATGCCATTTCATAAAGTTCAGCACCACACTCCTCCCTTATCAAATTGCATCCTCTGTACCAAGCTTTCTGTCATTTTGCCACTAGTCTCCCTTACCACACCCATCACTGCCTCCTCTACCAATCTATCTCCTTGCCCTCTCTCAATGATCGCCATCTCGCTCATTACGCAACCTTCATGTCTAAATTTTGGTTCAGCACCCTTCCCTCTTACCTCTCCTCATTGTTAGCCCCAGCTCCCAACACTGGCTACTCCCTGTGCTCAAGAGATCACAGCTCATTCGCCTTGGCCACACCTCGTACACATGCAGGTAAAATAGCCTTCACCCACCGGCTCCCTGCTCTGTGGAACTCCCTTCCCCTCACTGTACAAAACTCACCTACAGTGCTTGCCATTAAAAGCCCTTCAAGCACCTTCCTAGCCCCCTTTGTCATTGCTTCCAACCTCCCTAATCTTCTGGTCACCTCTGGTAATGCATTCCTAACCTCTGCCACCACCCAACCCTAGCCCTGTGTGCACAACCCTGGCACCACATTACCCTGTACTTAAGCGCCTAGCTTTAATGATACTCCATGCAATTCCATCACTCTGGATGTTAGAAATTACTGTTGGGTACACTGTTTAGGCTTTTACTTTTACATAAGATGTAACTTTGGTCAAGATGTATAAGATGTAACCTATGCTTATTTTATGTATTCCTTCACATCTCTGTTGTGTTTTTAAGTTATGCTTATATGTTATGTATGCTACACTGCACCTCTCCCCCTTCTCGGGTCACACCTGGAAATGATCCTTGGCTCAGTGTGCCTTTCTCGGTTATCAACTTTTTAAATAAATACATAAGTAAAAAGTAAAAATTAAAAAAAGGCAACCCTTGGGTAATCGCTGCTGCATTTTCTGTAAATAATTCCTATGTATATGCTCTTTTACATTCAATGTATATTACTTGATGTTTGATTTATGATATATTGTATAAAAGGGGTCTAGTATGATTGCCTGACTCGTGTATGTCTGGCAAATCTTTACCCGGCATTGATTCCCCGAAATGCAGTTGCCCGTCTAGTTTCTTTTACTGAAAATCAAATTCCCGACAATAACGGCAATGACGTTGCGGCTTTCAGACAGTGATGCAAGTGCCATCACTTGTATCCTTTCTCTCCCCCACCCTTTAATTAAACCTGTCCTTGGTATGTGGACTGTCAGTTTGGCTCCAAGGTCTGCAGTACAGGTCTTGAATCAGTAGCATTTAGAATGTTGAATATTTAAATTAGACAACATAGACAAAACAAAAGTGTAGGCAAAAGACAACTGAGGAGCACGTGAATTTGATCCAAGCATTGAGAAAACAAGTAAAATCTAATACGTGCATCAAGGACACCTAGTATCCTTCCTTTACTGGGTGCTGCAGGATCGGGCTCGCAACAGAGCACCTCTGTGCTCGAGCACTCACCACGTCATGCGATTATGTCAGAGGAATCAGCACACATGCATGCATCTGATTCCTGGTTCACACTCACTATGGTTTGCAAGCATGCTGACTTAGCAAAAGGAGAGTGTGGGGCGGTGCCAGGTGGGGGGTGGGGGGCCATGCTGCGCTGCAATTTAATGCCAGTGAGTGAATGAACAAACAATAACCCATGTTCCCAGCTGGGGTTTACATTTTCTGATTTATTACTGTTTCTTTATTTGCATGTTAGGATTTACTGTGTTTATTGCTGTAACTGGCATTATTTATTTTTTGTATGGCAATGCCTGCTGCATGTTTTACCTTTGTGAAGAATTGGCTGTTTTGTTGATCTGTCACTGTGTCTGTTTGTTGAAATTACAATGCAATCATTAACTGGAAAAAATCAAAAAAAGTACTGAAGCAGACCTAGAATAGGGGGGAGGTGATCATACAAGACCAGAGAACAGGAGCAATCTACAATAAAAAAGTAACAAGTTATAGATACAGAATTTTCATGCTGTGTGCTGCAATCCTGTAGTCGGCACTGTTGGGCAACTGCATTGCGGTCTGATTTCTGACGGTGAGTTGAGCTTGTCTAGCAATTGGTGTTGGGCAATTAATTGACAAGCAAACGAATGTCGTGGAAAATGTATGAATCCTGTATAAACGTGTGCCTTTATATGATTGTACATTCTCTGTAAGTATTTTTACGCTGTATGAATATGTATTTCTCCTTCTCCCCCAGGACACTTCTGGAAACGACTTGTTTACAGCTCAGTATGTCTCTCCTGGTGAAACCTCTGAAATAAGTAAATCATCTTTGTCCATTATATCAGTGAAGGGGTACTTAGCCAGCTTCTGAACTGGTTACGAGGGCATTTTCATGGACTCTAACATAAGGCAGAGAAGAACCCCAAAAGACACCAACCCATGGTCGGTGGACAGTTTCTTGACGGAAGAAAGGATGAAAGTATGAGTCAGTGAGAGCAACATGGATGACCCATACGAATCATCTGAGGACTCCTCAAAAATGGCTCTTAACCATTTACCACCATGGACCATCCTAGTCTCCTCAGACTAGGTGATTTCCACCAATAGCCAGCCTGGTAAGCTGGATGCAGCATGGGAGTCCTTAGTTGGGGCTCCCAACAAAGGCTGTGGTGGAGGCAACTCCAGCTGCAAGGGTGTTGAGGTAGATGCTGGGACATCTGTCATAGATGGATAGAAAAGGGCATGACTTGATAGCTGCTAGGTGACCGAAGGTCCAGAAAATAGAACCCTACTCCACAATGGCCCACTGCTGCCAGAGGAGCTCCTCATAGTCCCTCCACATTCTGTGGTGGTGCTGCTCCTCTCCCAAGGATAAGGAGGCCAAGAACACTGATGGTGGCACCTCCTGATCAAGCAGGAGAGAGAGTTTGAGTAGCACTGGAACCTTGACCCTTGACCTGAGAGCCAACGTCGAGGGAAAGCCTCTGGAAGGTAGTGGTAGACCACATGCCGAGCCATGTTAATGAGCATTGCCTACAAAGGCACAACCACCAGTGGAGGCTGATCCTGAATGCGACAGGTTGAGGACACTAACCGGGCCATGTCCCTCTGGGTGAGGACCAGGAGTACCAGAGTCTGGGAGATCAACTCCTTGTTGATTTTCTCTGACAACTGGTCAACAGGCTCAAGAAAAATCTTGACAGCTTTCTCAACTGGTGTCAAGGTCGACAAGCCCAAAGGGGGCACCAGGAACTGTCAACCAAATCATTGACTGAGTGAAGCTCGACCACAGTTAAGTGCTTGACATGAGTCGCGCACTCGGTCGACAAGCACTCGTGCTTCTTACTGTGGCAAGAAGGGCTCTCCCCAAAAGTGTGAAGGGCCTGACACATTTCATGGAAGCCCTCCATGAAGGACCTCCAGCACTGGCCTCTACTGGGAGCAATGGCGAGACTGTTGAGTTACTCACCATGGCAGATACGAGCTACTACTCAAAAGCCATTAGGTTGAACAGCAGACCCAGCAGATGCCAAGACATTTCTGTGGCTCTTTGGTCAAAGCTTCAGATCTCTATCCACTGGTTAACCAAGGAGAAGCCTGGAGCCAGGATCTTTCAGCGATCACTTAACAAAGGCCATAGGCCCTATACGATGTGCTGCAACAGAGGCAGGACATGTGGGAGTCATTTTCAATGGCTTTCCTCTTCCATTTCTGATGCTGAAGATTGATGAGGCAAAGCTGAAATATGAGAGCCCTAAGTATTTTGAAGTTTGATTGAAGACGAAGTTTTCACCAAAGTACTAACTCAAGGAACCCTCAAACACTGCAGAGCTGTGAAGGAGGAGACCCATCTCTTCCAGCGGAATGAAAGCTCTGATGTCATCGGGTAGAGCCAGAGGATATACCAGCTGGGTGGTGGGAGGAACTTAGCTTAAAGATGTCCGACGAATTACACTGTTCCAGTGGAACTGCCAAGTGTGGACAGTGAACTGTATCCATGCCTTTAGAATGAGCTAATTATGCCATTCGAGCCAACCCCTTCCCCCCACTACACAGTGGTTACTTTTCTGAATTCTTCTGTGTCCATAAATTCATTTAATTGTCTTTTATAGCTGTGAATGCTAGTGGTATCGATAACCTCCTGTGAATGTCTGTTCCTGTGCGTCACTACCCTTTAGATACAGTAAGATCCTTTTTTGTTGGTTTTATACACCTTCCCTCTCAATTGTTTATTATGATGTCTAGTAAAGCGACCACATTCTTTATATTTTAGCCCCACTTCAGCACGTAAGATATTACCATTCAACAGCTTGGTCACCTTTATTTCTTCTTCTTTCTAGGCTATACACCATTGCTGCTCAGGAAGAGCCACTCAGTAGCTGCCAGCTCAGTTACCTGTGATGTCACTGTTAATGATGTAACAGTGCTGATGATATAACGAGAGGAATAGAACTAGATATGGCCGCTGCCAGGCAGAGTGCTATTCTACACATCCAACATAATACTGTCCTATAGAAACTTTGTAATGAGCAAAAGGAAAAATAAAAATACTTAAGAAATAAAAAGATACATCTAACTACTTCTTAAAATTTGTAACATTGTCCTAATATTTATGGGTTTGATAGATCTTTAACATATGGTTAAGCAATAATCCATGACAGGGTGTGGGTTATGTGGGGATTTAGCCATGCCTGGTGTGGTTTGGTCACGAGGCCATAGGCTGAGTGACCAGATCTATACCAGAAGTGGGTAAATCTCAGCATAACCCACATCCTGGAGTGGATTATTGCAATTATACAATTGGCACGAAGTACAACTTTAAGGAAAAATTGTAGACAACTTACTCTTTGAAAAATGTTGGGGCTTTTTTTGTATAGCTCCGTACAATAGTACAGTATCCGTTCTCCATAGAAAAACAGTGCTGGGTTGCTAAGGAGAACATGGAAGGCTGACACAGTCATCCCTCCTCATGTAAAGTGGGCATGCTTACACAGATTCATAGGAAGCTTCTGTTTGTTTGCAGCGTTTGTTTTTTATTTTGTAAGGTTTTTTTTTTCTTTAAATCAGCAAGATGTCATGTGAGAGGCTCCTGTGGTAGCATCTATGGAACTGCAGGGCACAGTCGCCTACTGCTGGGGGTCAGCATGAGGAATGATCATCGATGTCAGTGTGAGCAACTCTCATTCACCAGTGTTAAGAGAGCTGCAGGGCACAGGCACCTGGTGCTGGGAGTCAGCGTGGAAAGTGATCTGCGATATCGATGGTAAAGAGCAAGTGAAATGTACTCGAAAGAAAAAGTTGGCAGTTCAACACTGTGGTTCTGAGATACAAGGTGCTGCAACAGTTTGTTTCAGGGAGTCTGTGAGCAGGGGTGTTGAAAGCATGATCCTGCTGATAGCAAAGCAGCTTCCATATGTGGTGAGTGGATTTATCTTATAACTAGATGGGTTTCACAAAAGATCTTTGGAAGCTCGATTTACACTTGTGAGGCTTTTTTCTCACTTGTTTCGGGAGGCTAGTATAGTTTTTGGTAGGCAGGGTTTTGACTTCGGCTGTTGTGGCACGGTCAATGGGGAAACACTATGGTGACGGTTTGCTTATGTTTTGCGTGACACAGAAGGATTTCTTTTTTTTGTTGTTGTTAATGGGCTTGTCCGGCTACTGGATCTTTCTTTATCTGTGAGTTATTTAAGCAATTTATCCCTCCAGGGTGTGGGTATGCTGGAGGATTTACCACACCAGTCGTGTTAAGTCCTCCAGTATACCCACACCCTGGAGGGATAAATTGCTATTATACAATGTCAAATGTTGTTTATTTAATGTTTTTTTTTAATATTTTCTAACTCACTGAGGTCGTACAGTTCGAAAGAGGATGTCATTTTTTATTTATTTACCACGGTGTTTTAGTGAAGCGGCGACAGGAAAAATGGCAGCGGTTTCGTTTGAACTAAAAGAGTCGTATTGATACACTGATTGGCATGAGATAAATTTGGTTGATACCTTTTCCAGTGGGTACACTGGAGGATTTACAATGCTGGGAAAGGTACCAGTCAACCAATCAGGTTGCAAGATTTGGCTGATTGAATTTACCCCATTGTATAATGTTGGGATATACTCACGGGTAAAGATCCTCAGTAGCCAAACAGATTGTTGGAAAAATAGACCCCATCGTATAATTTAGTGTGTCTGGTTTACTATTCCAGTAGTCATGGGACACAATGTTGGCTGTAGTGCTGACATACAGTATGCTACTGCAGTCCTTGTTAAGCTTCCCAATCATGTTCAGTGCACGTATGTGGTAGATAAAGACTGCAGCCTGAAGACAGTCCTGTGTCCATGTCCTCTGCACTTCTAAGTCTGAGTTTATTGCAGTAGTGATGAAGATAACTGAAGTACCCCCATGTGAGTCCTGTCCCAGTAACACAAAAAGAGAAAAGCTACATATGGAGAATATATGAAATACAAGCGAACGCACATAAATATTGTGGACAGAATCTTCAGATGGATTCATACAAGATGAGTCTGCCACTCATGGTCCAGCTGAACCTGAATTTCACGTCTAAAAAAAGACGCAATTGTGGCAAAAAGACGCAAATCGCATTTGCGGTGCTTTTTTTTTTCTTAATACAAATCCTGACTTTTTGTCACAAACAGACACATCTTTTAATAGAAGTAGGGCTGCCCAGATGCAATTTTGGATGAAGACACAGGTGGAGCACGCAGTTGTGTTTGCATCCAGCTCATATGAAAACCCACTCCTATGTGTTTTTAAATTTTCCCCGTAATATATTTTAGTCTCTTTAAAGCAATACAGGCCCACTGACCCTCCCTTTAGTAATGTGTAGGATCTTTGTGTCCTCTACTGGCTCTCCTATAAGTGTTAGGTTTTCAGGAAAAGGAGGAGGTGAGTCAGACAAATGCCAGGAACAATGCTGTCTTTATCAGCATCTGAGACAGAAGACTGAATGTTCCGAGAAAGTTGCCCCTTGATTAATAAGGTGTTTGATGAATACTACCTCAGCATCCACCATTACAAAAAAAAGACTCCTAAATATTCAGTAAATTCTAACACCAACTCTTTCTGTACAGTGCAGTGTCAGCATAAAGAACTGCATGAGGAAACAGGTCAGAAACCTATTCTAACATTCTGTTCTAACACGGACCTCTAAATGTGCTATAAAATATATTAAATTTATTATAAAAACACTTAATTTCAGCATCTGTTAGAACTGCCTACTAACGCCACTAAAGTAAGGAAATGAGATGTTAGGTTAAAAATATCCCCCTGAGCCCTGGTGAATATGTATATGGTGTTTCTCGGGATTTGAACAATTGTGCAACGTAGCGTTGGAGTTGCCCCAACCTCAGCACCCTTTCTCCAAGCACAGGTATGTCAGTAATTTTCTGTACCTGGTAAGACAGTGCCAAATTTAACACTGTGCGAATGCTGCATCACATGACTGTTCAAATACTGAGGAACACCACACCACAGATTCACCAAGGGTCAAGTTAAAGTTTTTTTTTATCCTAATGTTGCACTTCCTTAGTTCTGCGGCATCAAGAGCCAAGCTGGTGTCAGAAATGGGGGGTTGCTGTGGCAGCACCAGGATTAGGTACCTGGTGGCAGCAAAGTTTCTTTTTATTTAATCTTCCCAACCCCCTTGCTAGGCATCCAGTGTCATGGTCACTGGCAGCACCAGGATTGGTATCTCAATGTTTGCAAAGTACCTTTAAGAAAACTCATCTTCCTGACACTGGGATTGGACACCTGGTGTCTGGAGGAACTTTGGCAGCACCGGGATTAGGTCCCCCGTGCTCACAAAGTTATTATTAAATCAACTGGGCACGGAAACAGCAGCTCTCCTCATCTGGTTATGCACTAGCACCAAGGATGAAGTGCACCACATGGTAGTTCATCTGTAAATAGATTTATTCTCGAGATTTACAGAATTTGGTGGCAATGTAAAATGTACAAACACAACTTGTCGCAGCGCCAGTGCACCAGCAATTCACTCAGATGCAGCTTCATTGGGGGGGCAATTATTATTAAATCATCTTCCTGACAGCAGGGTTGGGGACCCGATTTTGGAATGGGGGAATCTTTGACAGTTTGTCTATAGGTGGGCACAAATGTCTTTTTCATTAAGCATCTTTGGGGGGGAGGTGGGAGGCATATAGAGACACAAATGGTGGTGGAGATGGGCACCAGCCAGATGGTCATGCAGTGGAAGCAGTGACGGCTTCACTGCTTGTTCCATCAGCCCTGACAGAGGCAATTCTCACAACACTGGTTGTTCTGCACATGTCAGAGGCAGTTGTGAATGAACTGACTTATCAGAGCCAATGTTCATACTTTTTATATTTTTGCCACTCCCTTGCCCCCTCCTCCAAAAAAACACACTGAGCCCAATTTCACCAAAGTAAGCAGATCACTAGATCATGTGCCAGAACACATGCTTTTGAAAATTTTGTGTTGAGTTTGTCATGAATTTGTGTGTCATTTTGTGGAATTCCGTTAAGGAATGGCTGAAATATAAGTGGCTGAAAATCACCATTTAAACATTGAGCTGCCTACCCAACACTGACTACAGTGGTGTTACTGCATCACTCTAATAAAGCACGACAGACGGGATCAGATTCGGGGTGTCTGGTATTTGACAGCAACTCTTCTTTTAAGTGGCTCTTTCCACACAGAAAACGGGATGTTACATATACCAGGACTGGCAAATTGAGTCTTACAGCTAGCTTGTGCAGTAACCGCTCAGTGTTTAAAGCTGCCACTCACCAAATCATATTTTGTGATAAAAAATTGGATTTCATTTCAGTAACGGACCTTGGTCATCAGGGGTTGGCTGGGGCTCAGCATCCAGGAGACTGGTCATCTCTCTGGCGAGGGAAGGAGGGGATCTGGTGTCCGGCACCTTCCAACCCCTAGTGGTTGCTGGGGGAGGGGCAGCAGTCTGGGACCATTCGATTGGGGCTGTTGGGTGGTAGCCGGTAGATCTCTGCACGTTGGGGGCCAGAATGCGCCCGTATGTGCACTGAGGTCATTGCAAGACTGTCTCCATCCTGGTGGCTGCAGGGTTTAAAGAGAAAAAAAAACATCTCGGTGCAAGCCCTGTGATGCCCGGGATCTCGACATGAGCTGGAACCCAGCCAACTGCTCCCCCCCCCGGCCACCAACCAAGGGATAAAAAGGCACATTAAAAAAATTGGATTTCATGACTTTTTGGCTTGTTGAAATTGCCAGAAAGCACCTCTACCTACTGACTAGTGCTTGCATTTTTTTCTTTTGTCTGGCTCATTTTGTTACCCATCTATTACCACCACCCTCTGTCACCTTTCCAGTAACCAATTTGTTACCAAGTCTACCACCTTTGAACCCACCCATAAGCTGTCCAGTTTCCTTATGAGCCTCCTATGTGGAATGGTGTTGAAAGCTTTACTGAAACCGAAGTAGGCCATGTGCACCGCACCCCCCTTCTATTTCCCTGCTCACCCAGTCAAAGAAATCTATCAGATTTGTCTGACATGATCTCCCTTTCCTACAATGCCACCTACTCCACGCAACAGCAATTGATCCAGGACCACTTACTCAGTGAGGGAAAGTACTGCAGCAGTAATCTGCAGATTGGAGCTGGATGTTCTGACCTCAACTAAATAACTATTATTCAATACTTTTGTTTTCTACGTGTGTGTCTAGAGTTCTGTTTACATGGTCACATCTGTACTGGAGTAACCCGAACACTTGGGTTGCTCCTCTGCAAATGTGACCATGTAGATACCCAGGTGATCATGGCAAGCCACTTGCTAACACGTTCCCAGATTTCCTAGTAAGCTGGGAACACCAAGCATAGTGAGCGGGTTACAGTGGCTTCTAGTACCGTGTGGACTGTGTGCACCACTGCAACCTGTTCAGTGGCTAGTTCTATGCTGTCCAGCCCCCCAGTACACAGCCCTCACCAGTGCAGATTGGAGTGATTCAGAGAGGGGCCGTGTAGACAGGCAGACCACCGAGTCATGGGTGGTCAGGACCGCACTGCTGTGGTCAGAATTTAAAATGCTACCACGTGTAAACATGGCTTAGGTCTAGCCAGTAGGAGTAAGTGTTTCTCTTTTAAGGCTTTTCATTTCATCAAACTATACACAACCATAAAAAGCACATAAATCACCCTAGGTCATTAATGCTATGATCAGTGAAGATTCTAGCTGTTTAATACAGAATAACCCAATCAGTTAGCCCTCAAATGTTTGATAAACTGCAAATGTAGCCTTCAGTGCTCACTGGATAAGAAATGTTACTTAAAATCACAGCTCTACTGCTATAAAATTGACTTTAAACCAGAACTTGCTGAATCTATGGTCCTGAACGCATCACTTCTATATGTGATAGGAGGCAACGCAGGAAAAAGAAGAGCCACAAAAAATGCAAACATACAGATCCCCAGGGGCCACAAAACTAGCAGGCAAATCTAGAAAAAACCTCCCAATAACAAACAAAGGGAAGGATACACTAGGACCACACACAAATACCCAAAACACTATGCACAACACATGCCCCCTGCAAATTCCGACTGCAGTACTCCTTTAATTCCACTTTCCTTTATTAGCATAAAGTTCTATCTCTGGGACAACCCACTCCTGTGGAATGATGCACTCTGTATTAAGCATCATTGATGGATTCCAGTTGTTAGAAACCAATCCTTTCAGTGCTTCCGTTCCCTAATAGTACCCATTTATGGAAAATAATCCTATCATCTTCATCTGCACATTCTGTTAATAATTTAAAGTCTTTGGGCTCTATTCATAAACACAGTCCCAAACATCAGAATGAAGCACAGTGGTGGGTATGCAGTTGCGCCTCTGTGGTGGCACAGAAAACACGTGACAGTCACCAATAGCCCCATGCACAGACAGAGAGGTATGCACGGACATGCTGGAAGGCATGAAGCAGGGCATTGGAGGGACTGCCAGAGGCAGGAACACCCCCAGACCCCACCATGTATGGTGACTGGCACCACCACAGACATGCAGCATTCCAATGTGCATGCACGTTTATACATGCAGAGTTGCTGACATGGCAACAGTGACACGGAATGTACAGGGCCACAGCCTTGGATGCCTGTCTGGCAATGTAACATCCATGCCAACATCCCATTCCCTGCTGGTGTATGACACATGTAAGCATAAACCGTCCATGCAGTAATGCTGGCACCTGTCTGACATGAGCACAGTAAAGTTTGTGTAGGAACTTTATGTATATCTCATGGTACCGGACTGCAGTAATATTCTTTGTAGTGCCCGGACACAGCATTTCCAGAGCGGCTCATTTATAATCAAAACACTGACCTTGGGGATTTGGGGAAAGACTTACACATCTTTATTGATGCCAGCTATGATCCCCATTTTAAGCCTCCAACCTTTTCGGTGTCACTTGACTTACAGGTGGATCAAAAGTGTAGCCATAAAGAACCCCTTGAGGGGACCAACCCTAAAGGCCAATGACTGTATCGGAGTTATTCTCCTTTTCCATTGTATGCTTGCTGACAACTGGATACCTGACCTGCCGGGAGACCTTTTCTGCGTCACAGACTCAGGACCCACAGTGCCACCTCCTGAGCCTGGTAAGTCATCCCTGGCCAGTAACCTATGCCGCAAGAGTAGATGTCCACTCTCCACTGTGGGCCCAAACTCCTGAAGTCCTCATCTAATCTCCCTTCTCCAAGAGCCTTAAACCCATACTAGATTTCTTGGGCTCCTATGTTTATACCCCTCGAAGATCACAGTAAACCCTGGCTTGGTACTTAGCAGCCAGCTTCCTGCTGGGTCCTTTGTTTACTTATTCCAGGACATTCTGTACCTAACAGCGCTTACTGTGAAGAGACTGGTGCTTTTCCATAAAACATTTAACAACAACTTTGCTGAAGAGCATTATACTTGCCCTGTAAACTCAAGCAGAAATGGTTGTCCATCAGACCCTACAGACCCCATACTGGGAAGTTTATCGAAACTTCTAAACTTCCATTAACTCAACTCCATTCTGAAGAGTAAGGAACCTCTTCCTCACTGCAGATTTTCAACAGCCCACTAAGAAATTCTAAGAGCTCCATTCCTGCACTTTAATTCTGTGAAAACCGTGAACAACTATGGAATACAGAAGAGTGCAGCAGAACAACAACACATCAGCTAGCTCCCAGCTGGTCTGAGCAAGACTCTGACAAAACAATGGGTCTGGGGTCCTTCAAAAGGGTTAACCACACTCCTGATCATGTAATTTCAGGAACTCTCTAGTTAGCTAAAGTGAGTTTTATGCATGTTATGGTGAACTCCTTCCTTCCTTCCTTCCCTCCCTCCCTCCCACCATGGGACATGCTCAGCTGCTAACAGCTAATTTCCAGTTTCTTTCTTCATGGGGGTGAGGGGTAATTGTTTATATACCTCAGTCCCCTCCGTCTCTTGTAATCCCTCATTTTGCCTTCAGGGATTTTCTAGCCTAAAACCTTTTCTAAATCTCCAGCTTATATCGTCCTACTTCTGTCTGGACTCATTACAATCTGCACAGCTATGTGATTTATTGCTCAAATCAGGTTTTAATGCATATTTAATTTACTAGCTTTTAGATTGTGAGTGCTAGTCACCATGACTGATATTTGTCCTTCTACAATAATCTATTGTATTTTGGAACTGCTATAGTTGCTTGCCTACTGTCTGCTTTCTGCTGGGCTTCTATTGAAGCATTGTTTTACTACTGCTGCCTTTTGCCAGTACTACTGCTCCTCTCACCTTGATACTGTGTCTGCTGTAATAATTGTTGCCAGGTACTGTTCTAGCCTTTTGCAAAGTTCAAGTATACAAATTATCATCCTAGTTTAACCCTCCACAGCCCTTACTCATAATGTTACTAATTGTGGCCCTCCCTCTGCTCTTCTCCACCTCCTCATTAATCCCACACCCCTCACCATCTCAATCACATCCTCACCACCAGTCTCTATTCCTCTGCCTATTAACTCTTGTTCCCCCATAACCTTCACCTCCTGTGTCCCTCCACTGTCCCATAACACCTGGTTTATAGGACCATCCATTCTTCCTCCATCCTACCATCCTGCTATATCCTTGTATCCCAAATTTGCCTTTATAAGCTACTCCTCCCACCCCTCAGCCCACCCCCGCCACTCTGAACGACCGCCTGGCTCTGCCAGACTATACCTGTTCTTCTGCTGTTAACAGGGATGCAGAACTAAACCTTGGCCCCCCTCCCCATTGCCCTTCCTAACTTCCGAGGGCCCCAAAATTGCTCACCCAAACACCAGGAGCTTGCAGCATAAACTACTGTTGCTGCTTTCCCACACTGTTACTTTGTCCCCTGATATTTTCATTATCTCTGAAACCTGGCTAAACTCCAAGGTCTCTGACTGCAACATCTCCTTACAAGGCTACTCCTTTGTTCGCCAAGACACAGCCAGTCGGGGCAG
This sequence comes from Neoceratodus forsteri, assembly GCA_016271365.2. Classification (NCBI taxonomy): domain Eukaryota; kingdom Metazoa; phylum Chordata; order Ceratodontiformes; family Ceratodontidae; genus Neoceratodus; species Neoceratodus forsteri. The sequence goes on from JADMNL010000025.1 coordinate 133,700,322, forward strand.
AGGGGTGGTCATGTACATAGCCTCTTCCCTGCAAGTTACCCCCGTGTTCTCATTCACTTCTGTTGATGCTTAAGAACTACTACTCATTAAACTTACCCTCCCCTACTCCACCCCTATCTTTGTAGCAGGTGTTTACTGTTGCCCTAGCACACCCCTCACCTCCATATCTGCCCGCATGGCCACTATCCTGTCCCACTCCTCCTCTGGTGAACTTTATATCCTTGGCGATCTTACGCTAAACTGGTTATCATAACAACACGCTAAAACACGCAACAATATATCCTTACTTAACCTAACCTAACTCATCATGGAACCTACCCATCGTAACAATAAATCCATATGCCGTCTCTACAGTGACAATTTTACAGTGATGTCGATGCCGGCAACATCGACACATCGCTGTAAAGTCTGCCCCGGACCCTGGCACTCTTTCCCAAGGTCATGCACCCCCTCCCTGAATCAGCTCCAACTCAGAGTTGATTATCTTAAGTTGCGGGGGTGTAGGGGGCACAGCCCCCCACAGGAAAACACCTTTGTCTCCCATGGCACAATGCTGACTGCAACTGCAGTCGACAATGGTGTCAAGGAAACGTCATCTCGACATGAAACTGTCAATGCAGTGTCATGGATCCCAATAAATCCCTCAATCATTCACCCATAGACTGGGCACTCACTAACCACCCCCACCATGTCCTTGCTGCTGGTCTATACCCTGATGCAGTAAGCAACCATTACCTGATTTACCTTGTATGGAAGGTCCATCGCCCTAAAGCACCCCCAAGATATATAGAGATTGCTTCCTATAAATCCGTGGATCTCAACCCAGACCTATCAACTACTGACTGAACCCCCGTCAGTTCTGCTTCCTCCATCGACTCAGCATGAAAGTTCTTCCATACTAAATTCATTGGCATCTAGAACACGTTCACCCCCCTCAGGCATGTCAGAGTGTAAGGAAATCCCCTCTCCTGGATCACGCCTGAGCTCCTAGCATGTATTCGGGCATGCAACCTTGCCTGGAAGTTTCACAAATCCTCAAGCTCCTCAAATGATTACCAGCATTATCGCACTCTCCACAACTCATGCACCCGGGCTATATGATTTGAACAAGCAGAATATCTCCAATCCACCTTCCACACCAATCTGAACCACCCGTTCAAATTCTGGAAAGTGGTTCAAGCCCTTTTTTCCCCTCCTGCCCAAACCCCTGTTCCAGTTCTATACAACAAAGACTGCATCTTAACAGACCCCCTAGAGGTTGCCTTCAAATTAAACTCCTATTTTACCTCTTGTGCTGCTGACCTCTTCAACTCTCTCTCTTCCATCCCACTCCTCCCATCTTTCACCCCTCCACTGTCCACTTCCCCCATCCCTCCTTCTCACTATTACCCCCTCCACTACCTTCAAGGCACTCCTTGCCTTGAACCCCTCTTCTGGGTCCTCCCCTGATGGTTTAGATCCTAAACTCCTCTTTCTTTCAGCTCCTGCCATTGCCATCCCTCTCATTTCACTCCTAAACCTCTCCTTCTCCAGGTTCCACCCTCGGAATGCGCCTGCTGTTGTGTGCCCCATCATTAGGGCACCAATCGTGCAAGTCGTCGATCGAGTTTCATGCAGGAGGCTGTGCCCTCCGCACCCCTCTTGTGGGGGGCTGTGCCCCCCCACACCCTCCCTTACTTAGGATTCTAACTCTGAGGAGGGTGCGGACCTCAGGGAGGGGGCACCGACTTACGGATCTGGCATCCTAATGACAGGGCGCACATCAGCCAGCGCTCCAAGGGTGTGCATTGTCTTCTCCATATCATCTGTCCCTTTGGCCTGGAAACATGCCGCAGTCATCCTACTTCCTAAAGTGGGTGACTCCTCTTCTCCTGGCAACTACTGGCCTATCTCACTCCTCCCTATCTTGTCTAAACTCCAGGAACACCTTGTCTTATCTCAGCTATCCTCCTACCTCGACTCCACCACCTTTTTCACCCCTTCCAGTCTGGATTCAGAAAGAATCACTCCACCACCACCTCTCTCCTGTGGCAAACGGATGCCATACTCACCAGTATGGACAGTGGCCTCATCACATCCACCATCTTCGTCGACCTTGCTAAGACTTTTGACATGGTCTCTCATCCCATACGTCTATCCAAACTCTCTTCAGCCAGGCTCTCTCCCTCAGCTGTTGATTGGTTCAGTTCCTACCTGGTTAGCAGAACCCAATCAGTTAGGATAACTAACACTGTATCCCCCCTCCCCATCCAGACAGGTGTCCCACAGGGCTCTGCACTGGGCTCCCTACTCTTTATATTTTTCTCAATGACCTCTATCTGCTCCTCTTCCAACATCCACATGTATGCAGATAACACTGTTCTGTATAAATCTGGCCAATCCCCCTCTAGTGTCACTGCCAGCTTGCAACTGGACTTCGACAATGTCCATTGCTGGCTAGTCTCTCATCAGTTATTCCTTAATGCCAAAAAGACTATCTCCATGACCTTTGGCACTACTCAGAGACTGTCTCGCTTCCCCTCCCTGCCTTCATTCCACACCCCCGATGGGACAAAACTGGATGATACTTCTTCTGTCAAGTATCTTGGTGTCTGGCTTGACAGACACCTTGATTTTTCTGTACATATGGATGCAACTGACAAAAAATTCCATCCCAAGCTTGGTGCTCTCTACCATAACTGCAGCTGCATCCCGTTGCCTGCCCGTCGCACAGTTGTACAGAAAATGATCCTCCCAGTTTTTGATTACGGTGACGTAGTCTTCAGTGCTGCTTCGAAAACCACCCTTTCCAGACTGGACACCCTCTACAACTCCTTCTGCCGTTTTGCACTTGATACTCCCCCACCCCTTCACTGTGACCTCTATAACTCCTTCTCCTTTCTCTCTCTCTCTCTCTCTCTCTCTCTTGAGGAGAGGAGAAGATGACACTGTATCTCCTTCACAGCTAAATACTGGTTTGGCTCCCTCCCTTCCTATCTCCCCCCAACAAACTCCTTCCAAAGTTATGACTCCCGCTCCTGGACTATTCCCAGAAAATCCACCTCTAAAGGCCAATCTGCATTCTCCCATCACCTGTCCAAATTGTGGAACTCCATCCCCCTGCCTCTCTGTCATGCCCCTTCCCTCACTGTGCTTTCCTCTCTCCTTTGCAAACATTCTTCCTCACATCTGCTCCTGCACCTAATGCTTTCTTTTTTCCCTACCTTCTCCTCATAACTCCTCTCCCTTTATCCCAGCTTCCCCCCTCCAGTATAACTCACGCCTTATCTCCCGCCCTCTCTGAGGGTGGTCTTAAATATTTAGCTGCATCTCCAGCTAACCTAACCTTACAGTGAAATTTACATTTGCTTCAATACATGCCTCTGTGTATATATATATATATATATATATTTTTTTTTTCATCAATCACTGCTTGTTCCCAACTTATTGCTGTACTGTAAAATGCACTCCTGTGGATATGTATTTATATGTACCGATAGCCGTACTGTAAAATATGCTCCTGTATATTTATATACTACTTGTATATTATTTATTTCTGTTAGTCTCCCCTTTCTCCAGGTCACACCTGGAAACGAGCCCCGGCTCAGTGTGCCCTCCTGGTGAAACATTTTTTAAATAAATAAAAAAAAAAAAAGAGGAGGAAAAAATTATTAGCATTAACAGCATTACATAAATAGAAGTCATATACAGCAATACAGTATATCCAAACAGCACAAGTATAATCACTGTAACGCAAATGAGTGCAACAAGTACATCAGTAGATACAAAGTCAGTTTTGCATACAGGCATAACTGGGGGATGAGTGGAGAAAAATGGCCAGGGCAATACCAGTTTGGGGGGGATCAAGAGGTAGAGGGACATGGAGAGTTGTAGGTGGAAGTAGAAAAGTCATGAAAAAGAGACTTAAGGGAGAAAGCAGAAGAGGCACAGTGGATTTACAGCGGAAGGGAGGACCAGAGTTTAGGACCACACTAGAGTCTTTGGAAAGACCCAGCATGGGTTATACATTTCTGGTCAACCTTTCTTTGCTGAAATGTGGAAACAAGAGGCCAGTCCAGTGGTGTGGTGGGTTGAGGAGCTGGTTCGACAACAACAACATCCATGCCAATGACCTGGGTTCAGGAACAGACAAGGGTTACTTCTGGGATGGACCGGTGAGGGAGGATCGAGCATCGATGACAGCTCTCCTCCCTCGGGGGTGGTGGGGGTTCCTGGTCTCACCACTCAAGTAGCGGTGGCTGGACAGCAGCAATGGCAGGGACAGTGTGTGTGGGGAGCAGTGCTGTGCAGCATTGCACACCTGACTCCCTGGGGACCACAAAGAGGAAAAGCCTTGACTCACTTGGTGCTGCAGCAGGCCCTGCATGACACTACAGGGCAGGCCATCTATGGGTTGTTAACTGGTAAACCCCCTGAGATGGGTCAGTGAAAGGGCTGAGGAGGTCATCACTGAGTCTGAGCCGAGGAAGGAAAACCTGCATCAAAAAATGTACATAAAATGTGGAACAAAGGCTACAAAACACAATCTGAAATGTATCACAAAAAAGAAAAGTCACACCACGCTGAATATCAGTATTCTGATGCACACTGTGAATCTTTCCAAAGAAACTGCAGGGCTCAAAACCAGACCTGATACCAGGCAGATGCCATAGAGCGAGTAAAGATAATAGATAATTTAATTATTTTGCGAAAGACCAGATAAACAGAGCTTACATCAGCCCGGTCAACTACCCCAACATTTCATGGCCAGCTGCCACCTCCTCAGGGAGTGGAGTCTACCCATATTGCACTCTAATTAAGCCAGTGTCCTAAAGTGACAAATGCAAATGGTTGAAATTACACATATGAATCTTTGTAACTTTTCATACAAATCTCTCTGTTAACCCCTTAATGTACCACTGAGTGACTAAGGAATCTGGATGTTAAGATGGAAGATGGAGGGCTGCTTTATATGAAAATGGAAGAGTTAAAATTTATGCATACAGTATGGGCCAGATCTTCAAATGGGCCAGAATGGCATAAGTCCTAGGTGCACTGAATATATGGTGTACGAGATTGACGGCATTCTCCCGGACGGCGACTGGGATTTTCCATACCGTGTACTAATTGCCACAAGTTAGACCAACATCTTCTGGTCTAGCTTGTGGCCATCCCAGGTACCCTTTTGACAGGGCTCGTGCCAAGTATCTGGCACAAGCTGCCCTAAATTCACTAAAAATATCACTAACAGCTTAATCTGGTTCAATTTCCATTGGTTGCCATCTGTATCCCCCAGTCGCCCCTGAAAAAGGGACTTCTAGTCTCAGTGGGCCTACAAGGTCAACAAAATTCAGTACATAAATAAATAAGATTAGTAATGCATTGCAAATGTGCCCGACCTACTAAAATTGGTCGCAGTTAAGGCAAAAGTGTTTGGCACAACTGCGCCAAAAAACAGGCTCGATGCAAGCCCTGCATTACCCTTTGAAAATCCGGCCCCCATGTGTTTAAAGGGACACTAATGAACCCCAATGGGGCAATGTTACCCAGTTCTTTTACTAAAACTGGGCTGGGAGGGATACGGCAGTCTGCCCAAAACACAGAAGTGAATTATGTGCTTCATGTTTTTAGTTAAAAGTTTTGCTTTCATTTAATAAAAAAAAGGTAAACATAGTGTGGGATACTGGAATTATTTATAGACCAGCAGTGGGAGAGTTCCCAGTACTTGTTATGGATGAGATATACTGTACCTACCCGGCAGCACAATATGGCACTGTGGGAGATATAGAAAAAAAAGAGAAACAACTGTGTACTTTTCAGATTCTGTACTTTAGACACAGTCCGCCCCATTTTACTTAAAAAAAATAAAAATAAACTGGTGTGTCAGGGGTTAACAGTGTTATTATAAAACCTTTGTATTCCAAGTTTCTTTTGCTCAGAACACTAAGGATTAACAATAAAAAAACAGTAATAAAGTCACCGTTGGCCGTAAGGGTGATTAGTCACAACTTGCTGTCTGCCTCATCATACTTTAGTCCCAGTGGGGCAATGAGCCAATTAGAATGTCAGAAAATACTGCATGTGCTCTGCTGCCAAAGGCACTCTCAGAGAATAATGTTGATTCTGTCTGGAAAAAACTGTAGTGCTGTGTATTGGGGCCAAGTGTCTTACAAAATAGGAAGCTATGATCACTCTAACTTTAAAATTAACTTCATGCCGGAATGAGCTGTGTTTTTTCACCACGAGAGACCACAGTTTAACTTCCAGCTCTGGTTGTAGGCAAGGAAGGATGGGGAAGGGGGTAGGGGAATTCAGAAAATAGTGGTAGGTAGTCTGCTGCTCAAAACCACCACACAGGAGTGAACCTGAACTAACTGTCCTGTTTCCAGGACTGAATGATCATGGATTCTGAATCTCGCACAGAATACTATTGGTGGTGGTGGTGGGGAATTCTAACCCCCATTTATGCATTACCATTTACTTACTGCAACAGCGCATCCATCATCATTTGTTTGGTAGTGCTTCTCTAGGACACTACCTCTGAGCGTACCAAGTGCCTGATAGCCATGGTTATACAATGTGAGACTTGAACCTTGCTGGTAAATGATTTTAACCACTGAAGCATTCTAAATGAGGATAAAACATTATACCATGGGAGTGATGAATAACAGGGCGAAACAAATATGGTTATGCAGCGCTGTTATTCACCTCCAGGGCGATAAACATGTTATCTTCCCTGCAGCCCATGTTCTTTTCCCTGTAACTTCATCATACCAGCATTCAGTGTTCCATGGAATATAAAGGACATTCCAGACATGCAGAAATAAGCTTTTTATTCACTCTGGAATCTTGCAAACAATTCTGACCAAGAAATCAAGGTTCCGCTTCACTCTACCACATGTTGCTAGGTAGCACTGTTCGTAACATTCCAGAGTGAATAAAAAGCTTATTTCTGCAAGCCCTATAGAATATCTCCTAAATATAGCACACTAGTGGTGAATACATGGGGCAACAAAAATCACATTATTTTGGGAATAAATATTAATTTTCACTTAGAACACAAGTTATGACACTTATTAGACCACACGTTATTAGAACACAGATAATACTGGATGGGCAACTATGCACAACCAGTGTGTTCTGCCACAAAGGGGTTTTGATTCCCTCTCACCTCGAGAGATCTGTGAGAAACAGAACCCCGAGGTGGCAGAACACAATGGTCATGCATAAAGTTGCTCATCCTGTATTTTTTATAGTGTATAGTGTTATATGAAATGTGTGCACTGTGTTTTTTCTCTTTCTCGATGAAACTGACTTGTGCAGTCTCTAGATGTTCTAGAATGCTGTTCTATCACAGAAGGGTACAATCACATTCAATGACCTTTGCACTGTGGTACAACAGCATTTTGAAAAGGATGGATTTCTAGATAGAACAATACTCTACTATACACTGTATTTTACTTCTACTTAAAATCTGGAAATAGTGTAACCCCTTGGTGGCGCTATCCCAAGGGCTACTACCCTTGCATACTTGCCTAGTAGCAGGTTAAGGGGCCTAGGTTCTGTAACGGGTGCCTCCACCCGGAGGTCAGGGTTGGTAGTGGTCAAGCTAACCAGGGCACAGCCCTCTGGGACACTGTAACCCCCCTCTTTCCCTGCTAATGGCCTAAACACTGCTCAATAATTCCATTCACAATACCCCTGATACACCACACAAGTACCCACACTGTTTGCACTTGCCATCAGGGCTTTCCTCTGGTTCGGCCCTGGGGACCCCTGTAAAACAAGGTTATACGCAGCAAATAACACCAGTACAGTACTCTTGCACAAACTGGAACCACAGTCAGGGTAAATGCAAAAAAGAGTTAGATCTGATTTATTTAAGGGACTTAAACAAGGAAGGGACGTAATCAGGTTCATTTGCTTAAAGGCAGTATCAATCAAACAGTTATGCATGCACTTCAGGGTCCATAAACAGTCACACACCTTGGGTACCCAGATGGAGAACGGTAGGCTAGCCAGGAATGTTGCAGCTGGTTGGGGCCCTGTGATGGAAGAAAACAACATGCACAACACACACTATTTGTAATCCGGAGCCGGAGGGCTCAGCTCATGAAAAGAAAACAACAAGACAATCAGATGACACACTTTTAGATTAGGCTGTAGTTGCAGGGAGCTACCCTGATGATTACTCATGATACCCAAGACTGGACACAGGCTGGATGAAAATCAAGACAGCAGGTGGTTAATCTGTAGTGCTAGGAGAAGCAGGGCCCACACGATTTGCTGAGGCATTGTTCCTGTTCAAGTGTGGAGCAGGGGGCTGATCCCCAGGCAGGTCTCTCGTCGGAGGCTTTCTCTGTGCAGTGGGGTAGTCTGGCAGGGCTGCGTATTGAAAGTGGGTCGTGATTTGGTTCCCCACTGTGTGAACTGTGTTCTGCTTGCTGGAAGCTTTATCCAGCCTAATTGGACTGAATCCGCGTTCATCTCCATTTGGCCTGGGCCATGCCACGCTGGCCCTGCCAGATTACCCAACTGCACAGAGAAAGCCACCAACAAGAGACCTGCCTGGGGATCAGCCCCCTGCTCCACTCTTGAACAGGAACAACGCCTCTGTGTGGGCCCTGCTTCTCCTGGCACTCCAGATTAACCACCTGCTGTCTCGATTTTCGTCCAGCCTGTGTCCAGTCTTGGGTATCGTGAGTAATCATCAGGGTAGCTCCCAGCAACAACAGCCTAATCTAAAAGTGTGTCATCTGATTGTCTTGTTTTCTTTTCGCGAAATGAGCCCTCCGGCTCCGGATTACAAATAGTGTGTGTTGTGCGTGTTGTTTTCTTCCATCACAGGGCTCCAACCAGCTGCAACGTTTCTGGCTAGCCCACCATTCTCCATCTGGGTACCCAGAGTGTGTGACTGTTTATGGACCCTGAAGTGCATGCATAACTGTTTGATTGATACAGCCTTTAAGCAAATTAACCTGATTATGCCCTTCCCTTGTTTAAGTCCCTTAAATAAATCAGATCCAACTCTTTTTTGCATTTACCATGACTGTGGTTCCAGTTTGTGCACGAGTACTGTACTGCTGTTATTTGCTGTGTATAACCTTGTTTTACAGGGGGTTCCCAGGGCCGGGCCAGAGTAAAGCCCTGGTAGTAAGTGCAAACAGTGTGGGTACTTGTGTGGTGTATCAGGGGTATTGTGAAAGTGATTATTGTGTATTGTTCCGGCCACTAGTAGGGGAAAAGGGGGGGGGGGTTACAGTGTCCCAGAGGGCTGTATCCAGGTTAGCTTGACCACTACCAACCCTGACCTCTGGGTGGAGGCACCCATTTCAGAACTCAGGCCCCTTAACCTGCTACTAGCCAAGCAGGCAGGGGTAGTAGCCCTTGGGATAGCGCCACCTAGGGGTTACACTTACTATTGGCAGGTCACAAAGGAACCCAAAACCAATGGGTGAGCATGTTTAACAATGCCTGATGACATCACAGTGGTCTCTGTTGTACTCTTAACAGAGAAGTGAATTTAAACAGAAATGGCTAAATCATGCATACATACATACATATATATACATATACACACACACACACACACACACACACACACACACACTGATAGCAGAAAATGGCTCCTGGCCTTTCCGTTTACCCACCCTGCCTAACTATTTTGCCTTGACCTAGTGTCAATCCCCCCCTTTGTGACTGTCCCCCCTTTTGTAACTAATCCCACAAGCCTGTCTCATCCCTATTTGAAGCTACTGATTGATTTCAAGTACGAATGGGACATGTGGAAATAGTAAGAAAAAGGTTTAGTAGCATTTGAGTTTTTGGCAGTGTACATCCACATTTTCAGGACATTGACCCACTGCTGTTGTTTGTCCTGGTTGCCATGGCACTGTCAGAATGTTAATAAATAATGTTCAGAGTCAGCTCGTGCATATTAATACTGAAGCTGAATCCACTCTTACAGTCGTGAAAGTGGTCTTGTGCATTTTCGGGATATGAGAACTGCAAACTGCAAGAGTGGTCACAGCGGCGGTATTAATATATTTTTGATCGAGACTGATCAATAATATATTAAAATTAAAAAAAAGCTTCCCTGAACGTGCCCATTTTCACAGGATATGAGTGTTTCCTGTGCAGAGGACAGGAGCGCTCTTATCTGGGCAGATGTATTCACACTATAAATATGTCGCTTTGCCACTTGTGGTCATAGGAATTGAAAGTCATTAATTAAAATAAATCTGATATTTTCAATGCGGTCATGATATACACCCTGTATATAATGTATATATGTACATACAGACATGCACATAAATATTCATGTTTTATGTAATATATGAAATTATATTCATTTCATGTCTTAAAAACTAAAACAGTTTTGTAGGTTCATAGATGAAGAAGATACCAAGTCTGTCCAGCAGACAACACAGATGTTTTGTGAATGTAATGGAATCCCGCAGCAATCTGCTTACAGAATACTCAGCACACTCCTACTCCTAATGATTAACCGGCACGGGGTATCCATAGAGGTGCAATGGAAATGAAGTCATGCATTCTCTACTGGGATTAGAGGACCGTGCTGTTCTCCCATGAATCTAATTGCACACCAGATCCAATGCTTCTGATGGACCTGTAAGTTAGGCTCCACATGCTGCAGAGACCAGAAAGTCATCCATAAAAGACTGTGAGACAATGGGAGCCCTGATTTACTCATGCTGTTCCTGCAGAGTGAGCCCTCACCACCAAGGTAGGTGGCAAAGTTTTTTATTTTGATTTAGTGACTTTCAGCAACTCATAGGGCTTTGTATAAGAATAGGCACAGTAGTAAATACTGATATACTGTATTTTAAAAAGAAATAAATACAGAGCCAGATAACACATCATGCACAGAGCTCAGGTGACAGGACCAGGGTAAGTCTGTGCAAAGAGCCACTTCCGAAGTTTCACTCTGAAGCGGCTCTCAGCTGTAATATACTAGAGGTAGGCAAGAGAGGGAGTTCCAAAGCACCAGAGCTGCCAAACAGAATGCCCTATCCCCACGCAGATTTTAACCTGTAGCAAACAATATCCAGCAGCCCCAGGTCCCTTAAGCGATGGTCTCAAACAGGGCAGTGAGAGGTCAGCAACCTGTGGAGGAAGTAGGTGGGACCCAGACAGTTTAGGGCTTTAAATGTCAGACTAATCACCTTTAAGTAGATTCTCTGCTTAACTGGCAGCCAGTGCAACTCCTGTAGCTCCGGAGAGATATGCTCTGACCTCTGACTGAAGCTCAGAAGCTGTGCAGCTGCATTTGCACTAGCTGCAGGCATCCAATCTGTCTACAAGGCAGGCCCTTGTAAAGCACAATACCATAGCCAAGGCATGAAGGAAGAAACACCTGCACTAGGGGTCAAGTCTTCTCTGTTTCATTTGTTAGGCAATTTACAAGAGCATCTAATCCAAGTAAAGCCTATACAAACTGCTTACTACATAACATATTTCAAAATGCTTATTACAGTATGTTTGAGTAATTCAGTCAACACCACATATGCATGCTGTATGCAGGAGTTAAATTAGGCAGGAGTCCACTGGAAATCAGTTCCACCACCTCTTACAAAATTGTATGAGAGTTTATGCACCTCTGTCATCTTTATCATATACTATAGGAGTGCTCCACAACCTAGGAATGATAATTCCACCACCAAAAAATCTAGATAAGAGTTCCCTCACCAAAACATTCCCAATGTAACCACTGGCTGTATGTCCATGAATGTAGAAACACTCAAAACTACTGTCCTCCAGCAATAGATATATAGAGGATGGCTTCAAACTGTTCACGCCCTCACATGTGTTCGTCAAATCTATTACTTTATTAGATGCAGGCAACTTGATGGAAGTACAAGCATCTGTTGCTTAGTTCTGCAGTTCCTGGTGGCACTTGTCTGTGTGTTTGCTGATCCTTCAGAGAGCATCTCAACAGCAACTTTTACTCAGCTGGAGCAGACTAGAGTCGTCAGCGAGATTTTGCACTGGAAGGAAAACAATGCAGTTGGGCTTCACATGCCATAAGGGATGCGTATACCCTTTCAGATGTATTTTTTGATTTACATTTGTAAAACAAAAACTGTGGGAAATTTACAAAAGGTGCTTGGCGGGAGACAATATATCCACAGGACAGGTACAGTATGGGCAGCTGCAGACACAAGAAAGCCTCCTTAAGAAGTACTGGGGAGTGTTATCTGCAGACCCAGACTTACGCCACTCAGTGGGTGATTGATCATGGGTCATATACAGGAAGACTCAAAGGGCCCAATTTTAAAGGTTGATTTAGGGGCTTGCGTTGTTCCCAAGGCCAATTTACAATGTTTGATTTAACTATGCTAAATCCTTTGATGCAACTGCACCAAATTTTAGTACATTTGGCACAGTTGGACAGTTTCCACACTTTACAGCAGCTTGGGCCAAACATTTGGTGCAAGCCCTGTAAAATGGGTCCTCCAAATGGTGCAAGTTAAACCAGAGGGAGCTGGTCTAATGTGGAATTTGGCACACCTAACAGAAAATTGTGATTGGTGCTGCAGGAATGCCGCAAGCCCCTTATGCCGTATATTTAGCGTACCAGGGACTTGCATCATCTGCAAGTCTTTTCAAAATCAGGCCCAAAGTGTCAGAGATATCATAGCATGTAGTCACTTTGAACATCCTCATCCATCCCTTCCCCCTGGATGTGCCCGAAGATCACTTTGCTTTCCCTGCTGCAGTGCTTGTAACATTTGTGCCTATGTGAGTCAGGTGCGTATTTTTACTAGTCCCACTAATGACACGGTTTACGAAATAAGACATGTTATTACCTGCAGAACCAAGTATGTTGTGTATGTCATTTGGTGTACGTGCCCTGCTCTGTACACCGGCCATCCCATTAGGCCCATCAAAGATCGGATACAAGAACATGTCCAGTCGATAACAAATGGGAGGGCAGATACACATATTGGGCTTCACTGGGACACCACCCACAACACCGACCCTAGAAGCACGTCCTTCATGGGCAGTGATCATATCCTCATGAAATGCAGGAAAGTGGATAGACGTAATGAATTACTCAGAGAAGAGAGTTGTCTTATATACATCTTGGGGGCCTTTGCACCGATGGACTTGAATGGTAACTGGGATGTTATTCCCTTTTTATGATATCAATTCTTTATTGCCAACTTTTCTCTCAGTGTCTAGTCAAGTCCTGGTATTGCATTACTGTGATCTGAATTAGATGTAATTACTCCTTTTTAGGTTTAACCAGATTGTTTGATTATTTTCCGTTTACAGGTTCCTTGGATCCAGATATAAGAATCTGTGTTTGGCTTTGCTACATGGACATTTTTCTTCGACAGGCTTCCTTTACTTTAATCACTAGAGTAATGTCTATTGGGAAGCTGCGGAGTTCATTTGCTATGGATTAACTTATTATGTGATAATGAGTTCCTACCATGTAGTGTTTTTCTGGAATCTCTCTAATATTTTTCCTTCTTCCTTCCTCTCCATCTTTCCATTCAGTTTTCCCTTTTTCTTTTTCCACTCCTTTTTCACCTTTTCACAAGCCCTCCTCTCCCTGCCTCTCTCTGCTTTACAAACATTTTTATTGTATTTTTTTGTATTTTGCATTACTGGGCATTTGTTTTTACTGAGTACCTTCCTTTTTAAAAATGTAATGTTTGCATGTCTGGTTGGTATTTCAACAGTTTTGGCCACTGCAACATTAAACAGCCACTACTTAAGATGTCCCTAGCTGTTGTGACCCCACCCCCTGAGGAAGACGCATGAGATTCACAGAGCCAGGGTGTTGTTTCCTAGTTTTCTCCATGATAATAATAAACTGCCTCTGCATGTACTATCACGCTGGTATTTCAGCCATTTGTCTAGTGCAGGTTCTCTCTGGTGCTGGCTAGGCTGCCACAGACCAGGCTTCTCTACAGTGCCCTATGTCCACATCACTTGTCCTGGAGGAACCATCTTTAGCATAGATGAGGGGAGTATAGACCCCACTGTCCATTGTTTCCCTCACACCGCTTTCATGACTGTTGACAGGATTACCAGACAGTGCCAACTATTAAGTTTGGTTTCGTGATGTGGGCATTAGTGATGTGCCGAATTTTAATTACGCAGGTTTAGCTTATGGTACCTATTCCCACTAGACTATGCTAACCCGTTGACTGCAGTTATCCTCCTAGGGACACTCATGAAAATGAAACACTGCATCTCATAGGATTATCCCACTAAGAGAAATTCAAACAAATAAATAAGTGGTGGGTAAGTGCTGGTTTTGCTTTCATGAGATTTTTGTAAAACTGTGCAAATGTGACACAAATCTGTTGATCACACAATTTATCTAAATTGCATTTTTCAAAACCCAGTTTTGTTTTTTTTAATGTGCAGTTTGGAATATTTATGTGCAAAATACATGAAAGGGTTAATTTTAAAAAAATCTGCAAGTTCGAGGGCCATGCGATGGCCAATGGGTAGTGCTGCACACTCCCTTGTCAGCAATCCGGGTTCGGAAGCGAGCCCAGAAAGCCGGTCGGCCAACCACAATGGCTGATGAGGCACTGCCGCATGGCAGCGCTCCCCACCAGGGATGGGATGGTGTCAGGTTCCGCTGCATTCTGGACCCCTGCGGTGGGCCAGGGAGCTTGCCTCTCCCACAAGGGTGTGCTAGTGCATGTGAAGTCTGCGGTGGTCGGGGATAGAAAAGGAGAAAATTAGGACCCCACCAGCAGGATGACCCTCCTGCCTCTCGCAGGCACCACACCACTGACTGGGCCCTGGCTTCCATCTGAATTTGGTCACTGGGGATGGGGAGGACAGACCTCCTTCCCCTAGCCTCGGGGGGGGGGGGGGGACTATCTGCAAGAGAATGCCAGACACCAGGTAAGTCCCAGAGATAGTGGGAGATGGGACTGAGAGGGCAGGAAGCTGCAAGGGGCCAGAGGAGAAAGGGGGCATAAGCAGGTTGGAACATTTATGAGCACAACACATTGAAGTGTGAATTTCTGGCTTTACAAAAGCAGCAGTTACAAAATTGTGCACTTCAACAATGCAAAATGACACACTTCAAAAAAGGCACAAGTATTCATACATTTCTTTAGTTTTTGTTGACCAGCAAAGGAGGGCTAGGCAATACTACCTATTTTCAGCATCACCGGGGATACAGAACCAAACCAACTGAAACTGAACCACATAAAGCTGTTAGTGGTGTTTTAGTGAATGGGGAAATTTGGCCAGGACAGTGTTGAAATTCCTTTACTCTTTTGAGAAGCGCTATAGGCTCTTTAACGCCCACCTGAACAACCACCAGAAAAAGCAAATGGGACCTCCATTTAACGATCCTCTAAATCGCTGCATGGTGTAGGGGAATTTCCGTGTACTGGCCACATTTCTATTCACTAAAAATACCACCAACAGCTTAATCTGGTTCAAGGTCAGTTGCCATTCATCTGTATCCCCCCACCCGGTTATGCCTGAAAATAGGCAGGATTTGTCTAGTACACTTACCTGGTCAACAAAAACTAAATAAATAAAATAAACATCCCAGCATAACAGTATCCCCCTCCAGTATTGCACTCCAGTGCCAGAAGTTATGGTATGAGTCCAATCCAGGTGCTGGGCTGGAACCCATGACCACATGTGCTACCAACTGAACCATGCTGACACTAAGACAATAAGCAAACTAGAGCAAAATATGTGCACAATTCACGTAAACTGTACAAAAATGAATTTTTGAATTTCATTCGGTACTTTTGGCCACTGTCCACCATTTGAAAGTGGACTTAGGCTGCCACAAGTTGTTTCACAGAGGTTACCAAACCACTACTGGATGAGAACAGGTTTTGGCCAGGCATTCCATCAAGATCTTGCCAAAATATCAATGCAGTGAAATCTGCGCTGAAAAAACAGTATGAGTGAAAACAGCTGCTTGGACGTAACAGCGTGGGCATATTGTAGCACTGTACATATAGCCATGTACCTGTTTTCACTCAAGCTGGCCAGTTTAAGTCCCAGAGTGTGTGCTGCATAGCCATGCTGGCAGCATAGCCTAGAGGTTAGAGTCACTGCCTGCATCTGGGCATTCTACATCCTGCAGAACTGGGTTCGATTCTGGCAAGTTAGTTTTTGCCTTTTTTTTTTTTTAATGTTGTGCCCACCATTGCGCCCCCAAGTTCTGTTCCCTCCTGGAGTTGTAATAGGACATTAGCCACCCTCCTGACTTTCTCCCTTCCCAGTTGCGCCCCAGAGTAGGTTTATATAATCTACCCCTCCCGAGTTTCTTCTCTCTGCTAAGTTGCCCCCCAGAGTTGGATTATATAATCTAACCCCTTCCCGAGTTTCTTCTCTACTGAGTTGCTTTCTCCTGGAGTTGGTATATATAATCTACCTCCCTCCTGAGTTTCTTCTCTACGACAAGTTGCCCCCCCCAGGAGTTGGTTTATTGGTTGGAATATTTTATGTTTATTCCATCTCGAGTTCCATTCTCTCTGCCCCTGAGTTGTGTCCCTGTGATTTTTTTGTGGAGTATACATATGCCTCTCCATTTTGTTATTGTGGCTCTGGGGGCTGTGGTGTGGGGCAACATTTTCACTTCGTGTCTGTGGCAGCATACTGACATGCCTCAATGTATTACTTCGCTGTTTTGTTTACGTGGTTGTGCACCTTGTCGTGTTTCAGTTAGCTCACTTATGGGTAATCCTTTTGGACTATTTTCATGGGCAACAGTAGAACCAGTAGCCTAGGGGTGAATGGCTCTGTGGCACTGCCCACTCACTAACCCATCTCCAAAAAGAATACTCAGTGAATGCATGAAGTTCAGGCAGGCATTTTAATGCCACAAATCCAATAATTACCAAGCCGTGTGGAAAAAATGATAACTGAAGTTCACAGAGGCACACTGAAGGAGGCAGCACACTGCTTCAGTACTTCAAAAGGCACAGCACATCACACAGCTTTCAATGTACTTGGTATAAAAGGGCACCTGATAGGCAGGTGCCCAAAATTCTCAGAATCTGCATTTGGTAGTCCATGTCCCTCCCCTGGTTCCAAGGGTACCACAATTCTTTTATCAGTGCACAAACCTCTCAGTGGTTTGTACCCTCGACAGATCCCCTTTCCGTCTGGCTCACCACTGAGTCCCTCATTTGTTCTCCTACCCCCCATAAGTGTATCTGTATTACCCATTGCCAGGGCACCTGCAACAATGGACCACTATCCTCACTTCAATCCAAACATGGCATTGGCTGGCTATAAACATAAAAAACTCCCACCTCAATGGCTCCTTATCTGGAATAACCCATTGATCCATTTAAGTGGCCAGACAATATACCGGCCAGCATGGGAGCAAAAAGGTATAACCCGCCTGAAGGATCTCCTGATCCCAAGAAAACTAATCCTTGAATCCTTTGAGAACCTACGTCATCTATACCCTGAGCTAAGCAGACTTCTGGGGGTTCCTCCAACTGCGCAGTGCGCTGTCAACTATCTTGAGAGAGCCACCAACCTAGTCAAACAAGAGTCGGCCCTGGATATTCAGCCATGGATATCCAAAGGGAAAGGGAAGGAAAGTGTAATTTATGCACAAAATAAGAAAGCAATCCCTGGTCAGATGCAGCCAGCTAGAGCATATTGGGTATCAGCCATAGGTGAGGCTTTCACTCCACAAGACTGGGAAATCTCCTGGAAAACCAAGCACATTGCCTGCCAAGATAGCAGAAGCCTCCTCATCCAGAATAAAATACTACGCAGAGCATGCAGGACACGAGTTAAACTCCATGCAATGGGTCTAGTGTCACGTAGTCAATGCTGGCATTGTAACTTGGCTGGTGGCGACATTCACCATATGCTGTGGAGTTGCCTGGCAATCAAATCTTGCTGGAAGGAAATCCTGGCTTCCTGCCAAGAGGTGTTAGGACTCTCTCTACAGCTATCCCCTCAGCTCCTACTACTGGGTATACCCCCCATCCTCATTCCACTACTCAGACCCTCATATCTAATGGTGAATCCAGGCAGGAGCAGAAGCTAAATGCCTCTTCTTCATAAATGGGGCTCCCAAGAAGTCCCAAACTTATGAGAATGGCTCCAGTTGATTCATCAGGTGGACATCCTTTCTAGGATGTCCCACATTGCAAAGAGAATAAATCAACAATATCTGAAGGTATGGGGTCCCTACCTCTTCTCTACATTATGTCAAGTTGATCTCAAATGAGCTTTTCTCTGATACAATGTAATAGTTAATACTGGTAGAATGCAGAAGATTCTCTTTCTTCTTGTCTTTCTCTATATCTCTCTCTCTCTTTAGCTCGGAGACAAGTAGTCTGTAAGTAGTGATATAGTGTGACCTCTCCATAACTGACTAATGTATTTACCCTTGTCACCTAGTCAGGTTGTTTGTATGTGTATCAGATGTATTTCATGCATTATGGTTTTTCTGTATACAATATCTGCAATAAAAATTACTAACTGAAAAAAATAAAAAGCAAAACACAAACACATTTTTACATTTATTTTACACGTGGGTCTACTGTATGATCATAGTGAAGAACTTTAGGACACGTGTAATTGGGGGATAACCCACTTCTCATGTGGACAGTCACATGAAGCATGGGTAAATCCCCCAATAACCCATGCCTTGTCATGTGTTATTGCTTAAATATTTCCTGGTTGGTCACTCACTGGTATACTGTCGTTGGAGAACTCCTACCCCTTTGCTGAATGGAAAAATGTCTTCTGATTTTGGTTGTGGTAAACTCATCCTCTAAGATAAAGTTGTCAGGCTTTTTAGGGCAAAGCTAGGCCCACATGTACTGCAGCCAATATATTTATATTTTTTCGGGGGGGGAAGGGGGCAAAGCCAAACCATATACTGTAATAGCTAGTTGGACTTTCATAGGGTGGTGGCAGGAGGCCAAAGACAGACCCTAAAATAGTAGCTGCATGGGGGGGCACGCTCTAACTTTTGGGTGGACCAGATGTCCGTTGCTGCAGATCCCTCCGACTGAGGATGAATCAGGTTTAAAATTCGATTTGTTGCAATTCAGTTTACAGAGCTTTGTTGTGTTTATTGAAAATGATTGTCATAGCTAATCAAAAAATACTTAAAAAAAAGGAGCAACTGACTTTGCATCATGATGATTCTCGCAAAGTTATGTCGCAAGCCGGGAAGTGGCAACCGCAGGAAGACAGGGCCTTGTCTGATGTCCTGCGGTGTAGTGATAAATCATCTCCACTGAGAATCAGGGGTAAAAAGAGTCAGACTAGGTGGGCCAAGTGATCCTTATCTGCCAACGAATTCTGTTTCTCCGTTTCCGTGTTAATCACATCTCCTTCTTATTCAGACGGCCTAGCCAGTTGACTGTGGTTACTCCTGCTGCTTTAAAAACTCATGCAGAACAAGCAGTTGGCTTGCTTAATGAGTCACTAGGAGCAATTAAAGGACAAGTAAATAAGCATTTTTTTGGGGGGGGGGTCAACTGAATTGCAAATGCTCCCATGTAGTGGTAGAATAAGGGATGCAGAGTTAAGGCATAGTAGTGTTTACCTGCTGTTCCGTGATTTATATCAACTTCGTAGTAGTTGAAAAGTAAGACAAAATGTGAAAAAAAAGCTCAGAGGATCTCTGAAGCTGAGTCACCACTCAGCTAACAAAATGGTGCTGATGTGTTATATGATGACATCATTGTAGCGAGTCCTGTTCCCTTCTTACATTGACAGGTATGGGCACAGTTTTAAAACAGTGAATATTAAAGGCATATGTAAATATCAGCTTTTGTATTGATACTTTGCTTGTGCATTACACTCAGATGCACAAGCTAGATGCACAAAATAGAAACATAGGCTTTGACAGCAGATAAGGACTGCTTGGCCCACCCAGTCTGCCCATTTCTCTACCTATTGGATAAGCTGCAGATCCTAGTTTTACCAACAGCCTACTTCCTCCTACCTCCCACTAGAATTGCCTTATGTCTGTCCCATCATTCTTAAATTCCCCCATTGTTTTTGACCCCACAACCTCCTCAGGAAGGCCGCTCCATGCGTCCACCACCCTCTCCATGAAAAAATACTTCCTCACGTTGCCCCTGAACCGTCCCCCCCATCTTCAAATTGTGTGCCCCTGTTCTTGCACATCTCTTTTTCTGAAAGATGCTATCCTCTTGGACTTTGTTGATTCCCTTGAGGTGCTTGAAAGTTTCTATCATGTCCTCCCTCTCCCGCCATTCTTTGAAGGTATACATATTAAGTGTCATAGTTTCTCTTCGTATGGCTTCTGGTGCAGACCCTGCACCATTTTAGTTGCCCTCCTCTGGACTGCCTCCATCCTGTCTATGTTCTTGTGGAGATGGGGTCTCCAGAACTGCATGCAGTACTCCAGATGGGGTCTCACCAACTGTCTGTACAGAGGGATAACAACTTCCAGTTTTCTACTAGTGATGCCTCTCCCTATGCATCCCAGTATCTCCCCAGCTCTCCTTACTGCCTTCTCACATTGCCTGCCTACCTTTAGGTCATCTGATATGACTACCCCCAGGTCCCTTTCCGTTTTTGTTATTGTTAATACCTCCTCCCCATTGTGTACTCTTCCCTTGGGTTTTTGTTTCCCAGGTGCATTATTTTGCACTTCTTTGCACTGAATCTAAACTGCCATACTTTTGATCATTCCTCCAACCTTGCCAAGTCCTTTCTCATCCTTTCTACCCTCCTTGTGTATCAACCCTGTTGCAGATCTTTGTGTCGTCTGCAAAGAGGCATACTCTTCCTTCCAGTCCCTCTGCAATGTCACCTATAAAGACATTAAAGAGGACCAGTCCCAGTACTGAACCTTGCGGTACCCCGCTAGTAACCCCCCTTTCTTTCGAGTGGACTCCATTTACTATTACCCTCTGTATCCTGTTATCCAGCCAATTTTTTACTCAGGTTACCACCCTGGGACCCACTCCTAGGCTGGCTAACTTGTTTATGAATCTTTTGTGTGGGTCAGTGTCAAATGTCTTGCTAATGTTTAGGTAGGCCACATCCACAGCCTCTCCCTGGTCTACTACTTTGGTCACCAAGTCAAAGAAATGTATTAGATACATCTGACATGACCTTCCACTGTGAATCCATGCTACCCGTCATTTTCCCTACCACTGAGGTCAAACTAACATGTCTGTAGTTTCCTGCCTCTGCCTTGCTCCCACTTTTGTTAAGTGGAATCACATCCACCCTCCTCCAGTCCTCAGGTACCACGCCCTCCTCCCATGATTTGTTAAAAAGGGTAGTCAGTGGTGTCACCAGTTCTCCCCTTAGTTCTTTTAGAATTCTGGGGTGAATCCCATCAGGCCCCATTGCTTTGTCTACCTTCAGTTTTAGGAGTTCTTTCAGGACCCTTTCTTCTGTGAATGGACTGGTATCGACCCCCCCATCCAGTGTGCGTCTATTATTTGGTTTAGATACCTCTCCCTCCTCTTCTTTTGTGAATACTGAGCAGAAGTAATCGTTTAGTATCTCTGCTTTGTCACTGTCACCCTCTGCCCATGCCTCCTCCCCTTTATTAAGCCTCACTATTCCTCCCTGGCTTTCTTCGCACCCTAATGTACCTATAAAAGGTTTTATCCCCCTTCTTAACTGAGTTGGCTATCTTTTCCTCAGTTTGAGCTTTTGCTATTCTGACTACCTTCCCTGCTTCCTTCTGCTTTAACTGGTACAGTTCTCTGTCCTGCTCCTTCTGTGTTTCCTTATCCTTCCTGAATGCTGTCTTCTTCTCCCTATCCTTCCCCGCCACCTCTTTTGAGATTCTGTGTTTTTTTCCTTCGTTTTGTTTTGTTTATTTGCTTTACACAAAGGCTTGTTGCCTCTGTGATGGCAGCTTTGATTTTTCCCCATTGTTCCTCCACCCCACCTTTTTGCCCATTTGCTAGTGCTTTTTTGAGGCACTGCCCAATTTTGCAAAAGTCAGCCCTTCTAAAGTCAATACCCTCACCTTTGTGTGACTTGACTCTATGGCTGTGTTTATCGTGAACCACACTGTTTGGTGGTCGCTTGTTCCCAGATGGCTACCCACTTCTAAATCTGAGATCCTCTCTCCATCCCCATTAGAGAGTACCAGGTCTAAGACTGCTCCCTCCTGAGTAGGTTCCAACACTAGCTGTCTGAGGCATGCCCCCTGTAGGGCATCAAGAATTACCCTGCTCTTGGATATGGCTGCAGCAAAAGTGCTCCAGTTAACATCTGGCATATTCAGGTCCCTCATCAATAATATCTCTCCCTTTTCTGCCATTCTAAGGATATCGTCTATCATTTCCTTGTCCATTTCCTCCCCCTGAGACGGGGGTCTGTATACAACCTCCATACCGATTGTGGTGCCATTTCCTGTTTCCAGGGTGACCCACAGTGCCTCCTCTCCTCTCTTTCCTGTTTACCCTTTAGTTCCATTGCTTTGTTCTCTTCCATTATGTAGAGCTATTCTCCTCCTCCTCCTCCTCTTTACCTGCCCCTCCTATAGATTGTGTACCCTGGTATGTTGACATCCCAGTCATGGTTCTCTGTGTATCATGTTTCTGTTACTGCCACGATATCCAGGTGTCCCTCTTCCATCAAGGTCACTAGTTCAGGGAGCTTGTTACGCAGTCTATGTGCACTGGTACTCATCACCCTCCATTTTTCTTTTTTTCAACTCTATTTTTATCCTCTTACTCCCGCAGTGCCCCCATCCTTCAGGACCTCAATGTAGACTTGCCCCGGAACGACTCCAGGAATGTCCTCACATATGGGTGCCCCGCGCCATAGACCCAAGATTTCGGATTGCCCCTGGTACGGTGGAGCCCCCTAGCTCCTCCTGACCTTGATTTGGAGTGTGCACCTTGCATGGACTTACCGGAGCCCTCCAAGTGCCGTCCTTCAAGACCCGTCTACCAGCGTCACTGCGGGATCTTTTTTCCTCCGTGCTTTCTCCACTCCCCCAGACATCAGCGTGCAATGAGGGCCAATGAGCTAGGAGATGTCCTGAGAGGTGCCTCCTGCTCCAGCCCTCTGCTGACGTCTGGCCATATCCTGCGCTGCTTCTCCCCTATACCGCACCAACCACCCAAGCTCCCCCAGGTGGTGGTATTGCGTTGGGGGCTTGCAGATCCCCCTCCCAGAGAAGTAGCACAACCACTGGGCACTCAGTCCTTCTCCACCCCTGCTGACCCCTGGCGGCCTGTGCTCATTCCTGAACACGGGTCACTGGCATGGAGCGAGGTAAGGCATTCAGCACCTCAGCCCTCAACACCACCGGACCGGCACTCACCCTCCATTTTTTGATAGCCTTACCCCTTTTGGCCCCATCTCTGTCCTCACTGTCTTTGCTTTTTTGTCCACTGACCCCTGTCCTGCTCCCTATTGACTTCTCTACCTTAGTGTTTACCTCACTAACTACCCTGTTTTGTGTGTGTGTGGGGGGCTGGGATTTACATGCTTCTTTTCAGTGTCTCCCCCCTTGGCTAGTTTAAATGCTTGCCAATGAAGCATTTAAACCTATAACCTAGATCCTGGTTCCCCTCCCGGACAGATGCAGACCATCGCACCAGTATAGGCCTACATCCCTCCAGGTGGAACCCTAGTTCCCAGTGAAGATAAAATCCTGAGCTCCGCACCAGTTTTTTAACCAGTCATTGAATACCATGGTGTGGAGTACCTCAGCCATACCCATGCCATAGACAGGTAGCACCTCCAAGAAGGTTACCATGTGTGCTACTCATCTAAGGCCCCTCCCCAATTCTAAAAACTCCTTCTGCACTGCTCTGATCCCATTCCCAGCCAGGTCATTTGTCCCTAGGTGGACAATGACGTCCATCTCCCTCTCCCGTGCCACTGCTCCCCAATCCTGAGGATTCACTTCCTGTCCCTTCCAGCCATAGCGCCGGGCAGGCACCTTACCCCTCCCTCTGCCCCCCAGTTCTACCCTCCTAATGACTGGAGTCCCCATGAGGAGTTGCTTTCCTTGGGGTCTCGTGCTACCCTCCTCTGAGTCTCCTTTGTGAAGGTTCCCAGCATCCTCCTTGGTCTCCACTGTGGGTGCCTCCATAGAGGAACCACGCTCACCAGAATGGTGTATGAATTGTGGAGAGGTACAACTGAAGGGATGGGCCTCTGATCCACCATCCTCAACCTCCCTGAGCCCACCGTGGTCCAACTGCTCCTCTTTCTTGGCAACCTCTGAGGCAGTGGCAGTGGCCCTGGGTGGGGGAGGAGGTTTCCCAATTCCTCGCCAGGTCAGCCTGGAGATGGACAACCTCCTCCTTCAGACCAGGGAATTGCCTGCAAATAGAGCAGCATTGCAGCCTCCAGAACATCTCCCAAAAGACTGTCGCCCCACAGCCAGTGCTTTGCACCATTCCCCACATGTCTCTATCCCTTCTTCTTTATTTTTTTCCTTTTTATTAGTGTGTGTGTGTGTGCGCGTGTGCGTGCGTCTACCCCCATGCAGCGTGCTGAGTTGTTAAGGTTATGACAAATGTGTGTCCTTTGCCCTTTTGGGAAAGTGATGTCAGAACCTCTGGTATAAAACAAATGATGCACTCGGGGTGGGTGGACTGAGGGGCAGGGTGGGCAGAACCAAGACGGTGCCCTTCAGAAACAATCAGCAACAGCTGTGACCCTCCAACCCTGTGAGTGTTTTCCTTCTTTTCAGCAAGATAACCTGCACAACAATTTAAAAGAAAATATACCCTGCAAAAAACAATGTCATTCAGAGAAAAATAAAGTGTAAACTGTACAACCTGTAAGCACAAAACAGTAATAAAACAAAATAGTAACACAACAGTAACTCTGCCTAACCAAAAGAAGCCTTAATGTTTCCTCTTGCTCTGCTAATGATGCTCCTTCGCTCTGTCCTTTCAAGCAAACCCTAGAAGAAAAGAGCTCAGGTGAAGTTAGGTGCTTTATGCCAGCAACCCTAGTCTTCACAAGTTAGGTATCAGTCTTCACAAGTTAAGTATCGCTACAAATGCTGACAGCAGCAGACATCTAATCCCCCCCCAACTTGCTTATTTACGTGTCCTGGAACAAATTCATGACTGGAAAGTCATCAATATTGAAAGGACTCCTGAGCTAGGGCTTACATGGCTTTATTAAGAACTCGACTAAAGTACTCGATAGATTATCTTACTTTCATTTTTATTTGTGCCTGACCTTATTCTTTATGTAGTTACTAGTTGAGACTGGATCATTCTTTGGATGTTATATCTGCAAATTTCTCTGGTTTGGCTATATGCTTGCTTTTTCTTCTTCTTGCAATTTTGGTTCAGAAATTACATGATTTGTTGTGAATATTATAAACCATAAAAGGGCATTAAACATTCTTTTTAGAAAAGTACAGCAGCTGGAAGAATTTGATTTTACTTTAGGGGAAAAATCAGCTGCACAAGAACTAGTCCCCCCCAAAAAGAGGAAGCCAGTTGAGCTTAAAGTTTATTTAATTTTGTGACTGCATCATGACACATGAGCAATGATATATGGGTAACACTTGAAGTTTCTTTAACTACACTGTAGTTACAGTGTAGCAGTTGAAATACAGTTACACACAACACATGCGTAACTATGGTGTAATTACCCTTTTTGCATCTCATCAATGATTATCTATCCCACAATGACACTGAAACTGACACTTAAAGTGTGACCAATATATGGATACTAGGAGACAGGCCAGACTAGCTTGTGGACAGCCAAGTGTGCTGCCTATTGATCCTTTCATGAGTGAATACACAAAGTTGGTGATGTGATGCCTTACACTGGTTTCCCACTTACCCTGCAGTACAGGCACAAAGCTTTAGAGTTCACACAAATGCCTTTTTCTGCAGGCACCTGTGTGAGCCCGCAGCCCTGTGTATTATCTCAGACTGCAATGGCCCAGCACTCAAGTCCAGATAAAGAGAGGCATGCGAGCCTTAAAGACCCATACAGAATTATTTCATTTTATTCCAGCACGCAAATAAACACAGACACTATGATCCACCGGAGCCACCAACATTTTATGTCACACACTCCCTGGCACTTTGACAAAGTGTGAGGTTGTAGCCAGTGAGGTCTGCGAGCAACGGGCTCTGGAAGCTGCATTTTCCACTTCCAGACCTGTGTATTTCAACTTATGTGCTGATCACATGAAAGGCCTCATGTCACATACTCTGTCTGCTGCAGGCAAAAATACAAATCTATATTTGCTACTTCAACGTAAAGTGCTCTTTTGTCTGTTTCTGGCAAAACCCTGAGACCTACTCTGGTTCCTTTATAATGCACTGCTTTCACATCAGCTGTATTTGGCAATGATTTTAACAAAAATAAAACAGATCTTGTCTTGGCTATCTTCTCAGACATTCTGATAGAACAAGCACTATTTGGGGCAACCTCTAGTTATTGTGTATTTCATCACAAATACTATCATTCTTGATCCCTTTTTCTCAGCTGCGTTAGATAAAATGTCACACACGTGCCTCTTTTTCTGCCTGTCACTGCTGATTTCATGTTTGAATGTTTCTGCACATTTTATCTGCACGCTGCAGCCAGGTGCTGCCACTTTCTAATGTTTCAATCAACTTCAGCAAACAGTCGCAGCGTTAATCTTGGGAGTCAAAGCAGCAGAAGACATTGTGACGAGACAAAGGGATCATAGCCTGCTAGGTGCTATCTCATGGTGCTAGTCACTGCATGCTATTTCATTATATGCATCTGATGGTTCCGTCAGGATATAATACTTCTCCTGCTGTGTTAATGGAACCATTTCCACCTCTATTCACTTTTTTTGCCACTTGAAAACATTCAGCATCCCGCACATTTTAATGATCCCACCAG
This sequence comes from Neoceratodus forsteri, assembly GCA_016271365.2. Lineage (NCBI taxonomy): Eukaryota > Metazoa > Chordata > Ceratodontiformes > Ceratodontidae > Neoceratodus > Neoceratodus forsteri. The sequence goes on from JADMNL010000025.1 coordinate 133,727,121, forward strand.
GAGTTAGAGGTGACTTCCTGCAGTACATGGAGCTGTGACTTCTCTTCCAGGCTCAGTTGGAAACTGCTTGGAGTCATGAAATCACTTGTATGTCATGAGTTTACTGACAAGCAAGGCGAGAGTAAGGCTATCAAGAAAAAAAATGTGACACAGCTGAACATCCTCACACTGCATTTTTTTGTTACTTCAGGTTGTCCGATTTTGTCCATCTAATTTTCAGACCCTGTAATTCCCTAAAGCACTTTAAAAAAAAAAGGTCTTCTTCTAAACTTCCCACTGCAGAGCCTCTTGCTGGTAGAGGCTCGGACTGAAGCAGCTACCTCCCCCCACCCCCCAACAGAAAAAAAACACATGCACATAATTAGAACATCTCAAGGCTTAGCCCTGTCTCTGAAGAAAAACATTCACTTTAAAGGGGAACTGTCATCAACAGGGTTTCTTAATGTCTGAAAGACCATAAACAGCTAATTTGAGTGAGCCATTGTGTTTTTCTGTGAGTCTTTGCAGTCCAGAGTTACTTATATGTAAATCAGTCTGTAATTAAGGGCTGGAGGCAGCCATGTGTTTTAGGCTCCTGACAGGAAATTATGTCACTGAGGATCTTGGCCCTCCATTGACTGTAGGTTAAATAGGAAATCGTCTGATTTGTTAAGTGTATTTTAAGGTGTTATTACAACACTTTCTACATTTATAATACTTGTTTTGTATGTGCATTGAAACTAGCGAGTTATCACCTTTACATTTCAAACTGCTAGTAAAAAGAATCCATCTTTAGGGTTGCTTTAACCGCTAGTCTATACTGCCAGCTGATCATCGAAAACTACACATCTCAAGGCTGGCTATGTTGTGCCAACAGGTATTGATAAAGTTACCAACTTTCCGAGGCCTAAAACTGGGACAGGTTCCATTATGACCATGCCCCCCTCACCACCGTGGCACTGCCACAGACAACACTGCATACAATCAGTTACATTTTGCTGCTTGCTCTGGCCACGACACCCCACAGTAACACCAGTAGCAAACATCCAGATTAAAATAATACATCATTCTGCTGCAGCAAGTTCCAAATCATGATGTATATAAAGAAGCAAACTTGCGTTAAACTGTGTTCAGACATTCCAGTTGCATGTATTCCTCCTCCTGACAGTCCCATCCCAACCCACTTACACTCACCTCATTTGCTGAGCAAACTTCACTTCAGTGACTCCCACCACCACACCAGATTGTTTTCACACACTCCCTGCAGCTGATCAGGTTCGGGTACCTTAGTTCACTGCTGCCAGTCTCTTCTGTCTGAAGTCTCTCTCAGCTGCAGGCAGGCAGACGTCCACATGCACTTGTTTACACTACTACCCTGTCTAACCTAAGAGGAAGGAACATGCTTTACCGTGCTCCCACTGACATGCTTGAGGTGCAACACAGGCACAGGGGTTGAAGTTGCAAACTGCTGTCCAGCTCGAGCAGCGCCACAGTGGTGCTGAAATAACTGTCACTCATGGATTAGCAGTCCTCAAAAAAAGAGACAAAACTGTGACAAGTAAGCAAAAACCAGGACAAAAGTGACATTTTGCAAAACTTGTGGGGACACTGGGACATGCTGCCTAAAATAGGGACTGTCTTGGGAAAATAGGGATTGTTGGTCGCTTTAGGTATTGGGGCCCCATATCAGGATCTAAACCCAGTCTGTGTTCATGTCAGTACAGATTTCTGGAGCTGCCACAGCAACAACTTCTATCTTTTTCCATTCTCTCTCTCATATCCTTTTCTCTTACAATTTCAAGTGTGAACTCAGGTCTACAAGATGCAAATGTGGCTATGTACCTACTGGCCTGACATCATGGGGCTAGCCTTGAAATGTGAAGTTTTTTATCATCAGCTGGCAGTACAGCCTGGAGGTTAAAGCAAAGAGCTGTGAACAAACTTTGTTCATCCAGCAGAATGTGTTTTGATTCCATCATGCTCTACTTGTATATTGTGTGACTAGAGCAAGTCACTTAACCTCCCTGTGCTCCCAAGACACATACACAGGAACAAGCTGTAGCTGAGTGCCTTTCCTGGACAAAGACAGTAAAAACAATCTGAGCATGTGTTATGATTCTGAAATGATTATGCTCTTTCTATTCAGATTTGACTTGAAAAGAAAACCTACGACACCATTACTTGTTTATTAATTGCAAAAGCACATAGATGGACAACACAGTTAAAACATGCATAACCTGAACTGCATTATTAAAAGAGTATTTTACTTCTTTTGATGAAGTTAGAGGTATAACAGTTTCTTACTGAAATACTTTGGATGGAATGGGATTTTCTACTGTAAAGGAAAAAAAATCAATCTGGTTGATCCTGCCGCCCATACCCTTCGAGCATGTCTTACACTCTGCAGCTACTGTATGCTGATGGACCACAGCTTTCCAGAATGCCATTCCCACTGTAGTGTAAAAAGAGAGAAAACAAAGGAGACAGGTGGTGTTTGTGGTGTGTGGTGTGTGTGTGTTGTGGTGTGTCTGTGTGTGGTGTGTGTGTGTGTGTGTGAGGTGTATGCTTGTAGTGTATGCGTGTGAAGTGTGTGTACGTGTGTGTGTATCTCTGACAGAAGCGTTGCACTAACAGAACTGTGCTTAAAGAGAAAAAAATGACCACCATTAATTAACTCAAATAATATGTGGGTGGGTGTAAAAACCAGAATTTTGCACACACCCTCAGTGTGGGATGCTTTTTTAAACCACTCAGACTTTGCCATCGGGGTCAATGTAGCATCCCACACCTCGGGTGTGTGTAAAATTCAGGTTACACACACACACCCATATATTATTCTATATTTTAATAATGTAGTTCAGATTATGCTTTTTTAAACAATGTTGTCCATCCATTTGTTTTTGCATATAATAAGCAATTAATGGCGTCCTATTTTTTTTCTTTTCAAGCCAAATCTGGATAGAAAGAGCATAATATTTTCAGAATAATAACACATGCTCAGATTGTTTTTACTGTCTTTGTCCTGGAAAGGCACACAGATACAGTTTGCTTCTAGGTGTGTTTTGGGAGCACAGGGAGGTTAAGTGACTTACTCTGGTCACACAAGATACAAGTAGAACATGTTGGAATCAAACCCCATTCTGCTGGATGACTGAAGCTTGTTCACAGCTCTTTGCTTTAATCTCTATGTTGTACTGCCAGCTGTTAATCAAAAACTACGCATTTCAAGGCTGGCCCCATGATGCCAGACCAGCAGGTATGTAGCCACATTTGCACCTTGTAAACCTGAGTTCACACCCAAAATTGTAAGAGAAAAAAGGCTATAAGAGAGAGAATGGAATAAGACAGAAGTCAGTGCTGTGGCAGCCCCAGAAATCTGCACTGACATGAATACAGCCAGGGTTTAGACATCCTGATACAGTATGGTGCCCCAATATCTATTGGCACCACAGAGCCAGTCTTGAGATACTGTATGTAGTTTTTAATGTGCTGACCTCCAGGAGGAATTTAACCAGCTCCAGAACCAGCTCCTCCATAAAAAAAACTCTTCTAAATGCTAAAAAAACAAAAGCAATGTTGTTCTCATCCTATAGCCATGTGATGAATCAGGCCAGCTCTGGAGCACTTCCTCAGATTACCATAATTCTTGGAGAGAAACTGGAGTTTGTCTCAAAGTTTAAATACTTAGGTATGTGGTTAGACCATAATCAATCATTCACTGAGCATGTTGTGGACCTTGTAAAGAAGTTAAGGCAGAGGCTAGGGCTATTCTTTAGAATTAACCAGTTTCTTACTAGAGATGCAGAAGTGCACCTTGTCCAAACTACTTTTCTTTCGCCAATTGATTATGCAGATTTCCTTTACAGTCACTGTCCCAAAGTCTCGCTTGCAAAGTTGGATACGCTTTACCACCAGGCCATCCAGTTTATTACTGGTCTCCCCATCTCTACCCATCATTGTTTCTTGTACAAAGCCATAGGGTGGTCTTCTCTTATGTTTAGGCATAATAGAAATGCAGTCCTTTGGACTTATAGAGGCTTCTTGAAGCAGCTTCTACAATATATAATAGACTGTCTCCCACTAAGTCAGCCAGGGACGTATGCCCTAAGACGCGCATCCTACATCACATTATGTATCCCCAAGGCTTCCTCTTGCTATGGCAGAGTGGCCATTAGTTTCCTGTTGCCAACATGGTGGAACAAAGTACAAAAATTATTGAAATTAAGCTGCCTCCACAGTATTAATGCCATTAAATCTCTATATGCTCAGTATGTGTATGAACCATGCGACTGCTACCCCAGTCCTTAATTTTAGTCTGAAGCATCAGGCTGCTGCCCTCTGTGCGTAGTTGAATTTATGATCGCTTGTAACCTTTGGTGACCTTAACTCTGTGAGCGTCTTATGCCTTAAATGTTTTCCCCCCTCTAAAATACTGTAGGGTTATTATCTCTTCAGGCTTTCACGGCTGCTACACCTTACTCACCCTGCTGTCTTTTACATATTGCTTAATCTGTGGATCTTCTTCCCCTACTCTGTACCATTTAGCTGCCCTATTTCATCTTCGTATTCCCTTTCCACTGCATTCCACACTCTTACTGTCTCTTTCCTTTGTCCCCTAACTCTCTTCCCTGCCATAGACTAGCCCTTCAGGGACTCCCTGCCCCTCAGGTGGAAGAAATGTAGATACTGTGTGATTGTCGCTTCCATAGCCACCGACTGAGACACCCAGACCGGACTCCTTACTAGCAAGGTGCGGCATTGCTGATACCCAATTGGAACGCAAGCACTTTTCTGCTCTGGCATCTGATTGGCTCCTGCAGTCTGCTCTTGTGTCTTCCTCAATACTAAGCTAAAGTCTGATCTTCTGTCTAAAACTTGCTCAAAAAAGAGCTGTACTTACTTACTGCCTAACAGTTATGACCTCTATTTTTTCCTGTTTAGAGTGTCAAGAGTTGGGACTCTGTTTGATTACACTCCTTTCTGAATTTCTGTGGTTAGGCCAGTCTTTAGGCATCAAGGAATACTCAACTCTGTTGTCCTGCTGTTTTGGTCCTCCCGCTGGTTCAGATGTTCCATTGTCCATGGCCCAGTACTTAATACCGACCCTTCCTCCATCCCCTGCCAAGAATATGCTCTCCATGGGCTCCCTGCCCATACGCGGGGGAAACCCGGGTACTGGGCGGTTGGTGCTGCCTCTACTGCCACCTGAGAACCTAAACTTGGACCATCTATTAGCAAAGCATGGCATTAGCAGCCATCCAATTGGAATGTGAGTGCTCTTTGGCATTGGCTTCCGATTGATTCCTGCAGTCTGCTTCTGTGTCCATTCTAAACCAAGCATAAATCTGATTTCCATGCTGAAATTTGCCAAAAAAGAACTGTAATTACTTTTCTCCTTGACTGTTAAGACCCTTATCCTTCTGTTTAGATTGTTACATGTAGGGATACTGTGTGATTACACTACTTTTGAAATTCTGTGCTTGCGTCAGCTCCCACATGAGCAGCCGATCACTTCTTCCTACTGAAGTTCCTACTAAGCCTCATCTTATGTCCTCCTTGAATATTACAGAAGCACTCATGAACTGATATGACTGATGTAACATTAAATACTTACTTGCATTAATTGCATTAATTGTTTTTTTACTTATGTTATTTGGCTGTATTGTAAATATCTCTGTATGCATTGTACCATTTGACCCGGAGGTGACCAGGTCCATCTTTTAAATGAGCTTGCTCAACGATGTTCGTCTGGATAAATAAAGATTTTGATTGATTGCCTGATTGATTGATCAGCTGGCAGTATAGCCTAGAGGTTAAAGCAATCCTAAAGATGGATTATTTTTACTAACGATTTGAAATGTAAGGGTGATAACTCACTAGTTTCAATGCGCAAAACAATTATTATAAATGTAGAAACTGTTGTAATAACACCTTAAAATACACATACTAAAACAGACGATTTCCTATTTAACCTACAGTCAATGGAGGGCCAAGATCCACGGTGACATAATTTCCTGTCAGGAGCTTAAAAGATATGGCTGCCTCCAGCCCTTAATTACAGACTGATTTACATATGAATAACTCTGGACTGCAAAGACTCCCAGATAAACACAATGGCTCACTCAAATTAGCTTTTTATGTTCTTTCAGACATTAAGAATCCTGTTGATGACAGTTTCCCTTTAACAACAGCCAAAGCGTGCTTCCCCCACCTCTTGCCACTGTCCTATACAGTCTGAATCCTGCTGATTTATGTATCAACTCAGAAATCTAAATGAAGCAACAAGACAAGAAATTCACTTGAAGACCAGCTCTTCTTCACTGCCCATTTCTTCACTGATTGGCGAACTTCAGTGGGGAGGGGCGTGATGTGGAGTTGGCACTATTGACTACAATGAGACCATGATCAAGTCCCCTCAGACACAAATAATGTTACAGTACAATACATCGTACCTTTGCTTTGTTGGTGGTTTCAAAAAGTCATTCTTAGCATCTAAATGTTAAGAATGACTTTTACAACCTAAATCTGTCAATCAATTCAACATAGTCATTAAAGAGCACCTTTCACGTTGGTCCAAAAATTAACTTCTTGTAAGCCATTAATAAAGTAATGCACCTCAAAGGTGGTGTGCATTTGTAATTTCTGTCAGTGGTGATTGCATTTTGCTATAATTTCAGCCATTTTGTAGCAGAGAATTCACCCTGCTGATCTTGTCTTGGCTGTTCAGTTGCCAGACAACTTGCTCCCGCTGATGTCACTATATGGCACATGGCTCAGTCACACTGTACTATAGTGAAGAAGCAGGGGTTTTGTAATGGATAAATGCCCTATATAGATGGGTATAAAATTATCAGAATTGCTCCCCGTTCCCCTCATGAGACACCCTTTTATGAATGAAATCAATTAATTCTTGTTTGTAAGACACACAATCTCCATATGTGTGTCATGTTTATGTACAAAGTTCTTTGCTGTGATACTGCATGCTGAATTGATAGTGGACAGAGTGCAAGCTGTTACTTGCTGTGTGTAAGCTTCAGTTATTAATGGCCCCATTTCAGTTTGAGCAGCATGTCTGTGCACTATATAATCAATAATATTACTGGCAATGATATTAGTTTTAATTCCCCGGACCGAAATCTGCTGGCTGCTCCGTTTCCGTGTATCCCCGCCGTATAGCATGGCTCTATTGGAAGCCGAGCTTGTGAATGAACGAGTTCTTCGAATTTGGGGGCATATACTATAAAACCTAAAAATGGATCCTCCCATATAAGTGTATGCCCAGTATGGGTATGGTTTGTAAAACCGAGGGCTATTAAGTAGTGTTGTTCTTTGTTAAAAAGTAAAACCGGGAGTTCGTGCATACAGGTTTTATTGTATATGCCCCCAGATTCACTGAACTTGTTCATGTACAAGCTCGGCTTCCAGCAGATTCATACTATATGGTGGGGATGCGCAGGAATGGAGCAGTCAGCGGCTTTTGATCCAGCAGATTAAAACTAATATTATTGCCAGTAATATTATCAGTCCTCCTCCCTGGCCAGTCAACAGTGTGTTTCATCAAACATGATGCAAAAAGGGGCCATTTAATCCATAAAATGAAGAGCTGGACTGTAGGAGGTTTGGGGCCTACTGTGGATACAGTACTTGGGGTCAGATGGTTATTGGCATTTACAGACACTAACTTTGTTTGCAAAAAAAGACAGACCTGCACTTTCTGGTGGGGTTCCTGCTAACTCTGGAAACATGACGAGCATTTTTTTTCTACAATCCCAACCTTCACTTTCTCAAAAATGTGACATTCTAGTGGACTAACGTGGATACAGAAATTGGACAGGCAAGTTTGAAATACTTCCAAAAAATCTGAAACTTGAACAGTACTACTATGCAGAAGGTGACACAATACCTTGCATTGTCCCTGCCGTGAGACTTCAGGAAGTTCATATTCCGGTATTTGGTCAAGAATGCCACCAGCTGGTCATTCGTCCTGCAAAGGAAGGGTGGAAAAAAAGAATGAAATTAGAAACATAGAATCCGATGGCAGATAAGGACTGCTTGGCCCACCTAGTCTGGCCATTTCCCTACCTAACGGATAAGCTGCAGACTAGTTAACCAACAGCCTACTTCCTCCTACCCCCCACTAGAATTGCCTTATGTCTGTCCCATGCATTCCTGAATTCCCCCACTGTTTTTGACTCTACGACCTCCTCAGGAAGGCTGTTCCAAGTATCTACATCCTTCTCTGTGAATAAATACTTCCTCATATTACCTCTGAGCCATCCCCCCATCTTCAAATTGTGCTTCCTTGTTCTTGCACATCTCTTTTTCTGAAAGATGCTACCCTCTTGGATTTTTTTGATTCCTTTGAGGTATTTGAAAGTTTCTATCATGTCCCCCCTCTCCCTCCTTTCCTCAAGGCTATACATATTAAGCTCCTTCATATGTCTTCTGGTGCAGACCCTGCACCATTTTGGTAGCCCTCCTCTGGACAGCCTCCACCCTGTCTATGTCTTTGTGGAGAAGAGGTCTCCAGAAATGTACACAGTACTCCAGATGTGGTCTTACCAACTGTCTGTACAGAGGGATGACAACTTCCTGTTTTCTACTGGTGATGCCTCTCCCTATACATCCCAGTATCTCTCCAGCCCTCCTTACTGCCTTCTCATATTGCTGGCCCACCTTTAGGTCATCTGATATGACTACCAACAGGTCCCTTTCCATTTTTGTTGTTGTCAGTATCTAACCCCCATTGGGTACTCTTCCCTTGGGTTTTTGTTTCCCAGGTGCATTACTTTGCACTTCTTTGCGTTGAATCTAAACTGCCATACATATGACCATTCCTCCAACCTTGCCAAGTCCCTTTTCACCCTTTCCACCCCACCTTGCATATCAACCCTGTTGCAGATCTTTGTGTCATCTGCAAAGAGACATACTTTTCCTTCCAGTCCTTCTGCAATGTCACTTATAAAGACATTATAAAGGACCGGCCCCAGTACCGAACCCTGCGGTACTCCACTAGTAGCCCCACTTTCTTCACTGTGGACTCCATTTACTGTTACTCTCTGTTTCCTGTTGTTCAACCAGTGTTTTACCCAGGCTACCACCATGGGACCCACTCCCAGGCTGGCTAATTTGTTTATTAATCTTTTGTGCAGGACTGTCTCAAATGCCTTGCTAAAGTCTAGGGTAGGCCATGTCCACAGCCCCTCCCTGGTCTACTACACTAGTCACCCAGTCAAAGAAATCAATTAGATTTGTCTGACATGACCTTCCTGCTGTGAATCCACGCTGCCTTGGGTCCGGTGCCCCACTGGCCTCTAGGTACTCAACAATTCTTTCCTTCAGAAGTAGTTTCTCCACAGGGTCACAGGGAAATATCACAACATTCTAGTCAGGTTTATTAACCCCTGAACTGTCAACAGGTTTAGGTTTCTTGTAGTCCTATACCAGCAGTTAAACATTATGCATAGCATTGCTATTCCCACAAAACTGCCACTCCTGTGGAGAGGCACCTATTTAAGCTCCATGGAGGGTTCTGTCTACATACAACCTACAGTTTCAAGGAGGAGGAATTCCTCTAGATGAATACAGCTCTGTAAAGTGGCATCATGTCTGTATCTGTATAAAATAGCCCTTTGTACCCATCATGCACTGGCCTTTCACACATGGAATCCTGGATTTAGATCCAGACCGACTGTAAAGTGAAATTAAGCACTACAGCACAATCAGGGCTTGGATTTCAATCTGTTAATCTAACCTTAGGGGACCATGAGGCCCGAGCCACAGCCGAGGGCCTTGTGCCCCTAGCTTTAGGTCAATGAAGGTAACCCAATTCTGGAGTGCCTTAGTGCTAGTACTGTACTAAAATGTTTTTATTTTGATGAATGATTTTTATAGTTACAGTTCAAACGATTCTACTGCACACGAGGATATCCAGCTGTTTAAATCTATCCCTTTAAGAATGCTGTCAGCCAATCAGAATGCCCCAATTCCAACCATTGTTTTGTAAAGATTCTTAATGGCCGCAGCTTGGTCCTCAGGACAAACAACTACATGACTGTCAGTCTTTGCTTCTTTGAATGAGATTAAATATAGAAACCTCCCCCCAACCCCACCCTCTGTAATGCTTTGCCAGTTTAAGGAGGAAGTCTGAACTGTGCCAAGTCTGTGAATAAACAGAGAGCTCCAGTGTAATCAGGCTCTTACCTTTTCCAAGCATAAATATGGCACAAAAAAAGTAAACAAAAACAACCAAAATATGTGGAGGTCTAATTAAAACTTACCACACATCTAGTAAACAACCCCTTCCCCAAGCAAAACTGCCTCATTCTGTCTCCACTCCATACCGTGCATCTGCTAACCACCCTGACAGAGTGAACCAGTGGTCATGTATTAATATGTAAATGAATTAACGATTCTCAAGGTTCACCCACTTAGCCACTTTCACTTATCAATCTGCCTAAATGGCTAGATTGTAAGAATCCCCCTGACCAGCATTCCATGCTCACTCATGTGAGTTGTAATGCCTCCAAGGGTCGGGTCCTGCATCTCCATTGGGCAGTCATTGAAAACTACACTCAGCATTGAAAGCTGTGCAGATTTCCACATTTACTGCTTCAGTAACTCTTCATCTTACTGGGATGAACAGGCATTTAGCAAATTTACTTAGCAATGCTTCCACATGAAATGATTTCAATAACTGACATCTTAGGGTGAGATTCCAGGCGAAGGTCTTTGCATGCCAAGATGCTTTTTAGAATATAGAAAAGTTACGAGCATGTCCTTTGTGTGTGACAGCCATGCTTAAATTTGCTCACTGAAAATAAAAACCCAAAAATGCTAACGGCCATCTTTCCTAAGACAATACCAAGGGCACGAAGATCCACTGCAAGGCTCTCTGATCTGAGGCTGCAGATTTTCATAGCACTGCCTGCAGCTGCTGTTACATTATCTAATTGTCTACTGGCTTGTTTACTACTAACTCACAAAAATGCAAGTTGCCCCAAACAATCTATCTATTATAATGGGAGGAAAACGGGAGTGCAGTAATTAAAGATTTAATTAACAGCATCAGTTCATCAACAGTTTCACTCACAGTGCAGTATTTCATGAGTCTGCATCATGGCTTGTGAAACTCCAACACTGGCTTTGGCCAGATTATCAGGAAAGGGTTTTAGTGTTTCAGTGGCCAACTACGTGCATAGTTATAGATGCTTGAACAACATGGCAAAGTGCTTGCGCTATTGAATTAAAGGAAGTTAGGTTACTAAGTACAGTTAGTACCTCAGTATTGTGGTTATTAGTGAGACATTCGATATGTGTGGCCTTTCACTTTCTCTGTTCCCGAGAACTACCACCCTTTTTGGTGTACCAGTGGGTACATAACCTTCTTGAACAGGGTTCAACCTCTAGACCTGCCACTGAAGCCCTGCCACTTGGCTACAGTTACCTTAGGGAAGACACTCAAAAGTCAGAACCAAAGGCATAGATAAACCATTGAGATATCGTCTTTCGCAAAGAAGAGAGGGAAGGCCATAGTGCTGAACTAACAGTGAGAAAAGAAGCCGCCAACAAGTCCCAACTTATATGATGGAGAAGAACGAACACAAAATAATGACCTATTTTTATATAACAGGTGTGGAGAGAAATACCACAGAATAAAATTGATATTTTTGGACTCACTTTGCAAGATATCATGATATCTTGTATTTTGGGTACGTCACAATCAATATCTAACAAAGACAGTTACATTACAGTGGAATGCAGAACTAATCAGAGAGATCAGCTTGCATAATGCTGATGACATCACAACAGCAATGTGCAGTACTGAAGACCGCAGCTGAAATCAAACAGAAACAGTTTCATCTTCATACAGATGATCTAAAAGTTATAATTATTAATGTTGTATAAATTGAATATGCAATAGTTTGACTTAAAACATGCAGTTTATCATCACTTGTGAGGGGGGCAGGACTATCATTTATTTATTAGCTTTTGATGACCGGGTAAGTACATTAGGCAATAACCCTGCCTATTTTCAGGCATGACCCGGGAGAATACATAATACAATCTTACAACAGTCACAGGTAACATACAATCAGTACAAGACAGCAATCAACAGGTATCCACGCAGGGATAAAAGTAAATTATACATACAAGCAAAAAAAAACATCCATAGAGCTTAAATATGCAAGCAAAAATCATCCACACAGGGGATGGGAAGACAAGTATGGGCAAGCATTATGATAATCATGGCATATAGGAAGCAGTAGTCAAGGCAGGAAGATAATGAGCAGAAGATCAAGCAAGGTTAGATACAATCGCAAGTATCAAGTGCGTAGAGGGGAGAAAAAAGTGCAGTTTTGAAGGAGGAGGAGTGAGATAAGGAGCACTTTAGGTGGGTGGCAGGGAGTTCCAGTATTTGGGAGCAAAATGAGAGAAAGCTTGTTCCCCCATTTTAGTGGAGCAGTACGGGACAGAAAATAGCTGAGCGTCAGAGGACCTCACACTGCGGGGTGAGGCATGGGGGATAGCATGGACCCTAGAGAGTCAGGACGGGGATATCTTTTTAAGGAGTCAATGAAACATCACAACGAGTAGGATCACCGGGAACTAGTTGACAGCCAGTGCAAGGCCGAATAACGCAAGCTATGGTGCTAAGGCGAGGTGCCGATAGGGCAAATCTGCAAATGTTGTTGTAAGCAGTGTCCCACTTGCGAAGAACCCTGACACTGGCATGGGAAAGGAGAGGGAGAGCATATAGTAGACTGGGGAGGAGGACCCCTCTAGCTACAGAGATCCTGGCAGCCGGAGTTAAGGAGTGACGCATATGATATGATGCATCAATCCTGATGCTAGTTAATTTGCATACCTCGTTTATGTGAGAGGAGAAGTCAAGTACAGGATCAAGCTTCACCCCCAAATATTTAAAGAAGTCAGTGGTGGAGACTGTTGAGCCTCATGGCAAAGCACACGAAACTTGGGGAACACAGCAGGGACTTTCCTAGAGGACCAAAAGAGCATGGCCTGGGTCGTTGATAAACTGAGTATGAGGGAGTTGGAGGAGAACCAGGATTGGAGTTGTAAGGACGCAGATGACAGGTGATCACTGAGGTCATTGACTGAGCTGGAGGCAGTGTAGAGGACCAGGTCATCTGCATACATAATGGAGCGACAGTGGGGAATAGAGGTGGAAATATCATTAACAAATATGGAGAAGAGCAAGGACCCTAGGATGGAGCCTTGAGGGACTCCACAGGAGATGGGGGCAGAAGATGAGAGAACCTTGCCAAAGAAGACCGATTATGACCTATTGTCAAGGTAGCTGCAGATCCAGGACAGTGTGGATCCAGAGGCACCAAAGGCATTTAGTTTATTCAGGAGCAGACAGTGATTTACCAGATCTTTAGTGAGGTCAATGAACACAGCATCAGTAAGGAGGCCTTTATCCATGTTGGATTTAACATCACTGGTAAAAAGGGTGAGAGCAGTGGTGGTGCTGTGTCCAGCCCTGAAACCATGCTGAAGAGGGGACTGGAGATTGAAGTGGAGTAAGTGAGCCGATATCTGGCGGCGGATTAGTTTCTGAAGAATCTTGCTGAGTATAGGCAGAAGTGCAATGGGTCGATAATTAGACAGGATTTTTGGGTCTCCTTTCTTGAAAACAGAAACTGTCTTAGCAGATTTCCATGCTAAAGGCACCGTGGAGGAGCAAATGGATAGGTCGAAATGTCGAGTTACTAAAGTGGCCAGGAGAGGGGCAGCAAGTCTAAGGATCCTGGGTTCAAACCCATCCAGCCCGCCACTGCTGTGCGTGGGAATGGTATACAACAGCTTTAGGACCTCTGAACACGTGACAGGGGATATCATCAAAGTAGGAGGTGCCTCATGAGGAGTCTGAGGAGAAGAAGGAGGAGGTTGTGATCCACAGGATGTGAGAAGAGAAATATTAGGAACGTTAGTAAAGATGGAGTTGAAGGCATTAGCAATGGTGTTGGGCTTATTACAGTGAATGTCATTAATTAGCAAGTCATTGGGAATCTGTGACTTGGTGTTACCCAGTATCTCATTAATTTGGGTCCAGTATCTTTTAGGGTTGGAGATGGAGGATTTAAGGAGTTTGCCATAATAGTTGCTCTTGGCAATGTGAACCTCCTTCTTACAGGTGTTGTGCAAAGAGAGGTATGCATTTAAGTCGGCTTGTAGAGAAGAGGTTTTCCATTTTGACACAAGTTTGTCACGGCACGTAAGCAATTTCAGAAGGGGCCACTTCAGCCACTTAGTCACTTTCCATCTGACACTATGCATTGAGATCGGGATGTGCTTGCTCCATAAGGCCAGAAGAGTTGCATTGAATAGCCCATGGCGAGACTGATGTCAGTGGTAGTAAAAATGGGAGACCAGTCAATGTGCTGAAGATCATGAAGGAGCATAGCCTGGTCAAAACTGGAGAAGTCAGAAAAGGATAGGACTCTAGGAGGATTTGAAGGAGGTGGGGTGCCTCTCATGCAGTAGACTGGGCAGTGATCACTAATAGAGTCTGGTAGAACACCAGCAGAGGAGTAACAGTCTTTCCGATTTGTGAGGATCCAGTCTAGTAGAGTATGACCCGAGCCAGTCTGAGAGATCCTAGCTGGGGACTCAGTAAGTTAAAGACGGTTGGCCTTGCTGATAGAAGAAGTAAGGATAGAGGAGTCAGGACCCTGCCAGTCAAGGTTAAAATCACCCAAGCAGATCACCTCATTTTTCTTCTTACACCACAGGAATCAGCTCAGTAATCTCCTCTAAGCCGAGCTTGCTGTTCCTAGACAGAATATATACGCAGAAGATGTGCAACTTCTTGGCCCCACCAAGAAGTGGGAGTGAGTGAAGAACCTCACAGCTATTAAGAGGGTGGGTATTAGAGACATTAAGTTGCGATTTATAGTATAAATATAGGTTATTTATCTGATTTATAGAGTATAGTAGAGTGCCAGCCCTCTACCCCTCTTGGAAGAGGGACGGTCGACAAGGAGCAAGTTATACTCTGGAAGTGAGCAGTTTGGATCAGTGACAGAGTGTTTCAACCATGTTTCAGATATGGCTAGGATGTCAGGGTTATTGACCTGCACCCAGGCCTCTAGCTCAGGGAGATTGTGAATGAGACTATGGATGTTTAGGTGGGCCAGGATCAGGCCCTGTGCCTGTGGCAGGAGATGAACAAAGCAGGAATAAAATTTAATAGGATTAGACATAGGGCCAAGGTTTGGTTCAATGTCACCGGCGAGGGAAAGGGATAACAGAGATGACCCACACTGTGGCAAGCATAATGGCATGAGAGAATACCCCAGGCGAGGTAATTTTCCTGCGTAAAATCTGTCTCAGTATTAGGCCAGTGTACTTGTTGTTAAGGAGCGCAGAACACACTCGTGGCTCTGCCACTCATGAGTTATGGTCCTGCCCCTTCACAAGTGAAGATAACTTGCATATTTTGAGTCAAGCCATTGCATATCCTCTATTTATAACATGCAGTCTGGAAAAGAGTAAACTCCCCTTGTGGAGGAAACCTCTGGTGCTCCAAGGCTTTAGGTTGCCATCCCTTCAAGTTGCACACATTACTGTTTTAACCCCAAGCATGAAGTTGAACCTACAATAAATTGCTGCATGCTTCAGAAAAACTGAGTTTCTCCTTCTGTCTTGTAAGATTTCCACCCAGACTTGTCTTCTGAGGTGCACGTGGATGAACCAGAATGCCAAGTGACTGATGGAGTTACAGAAAACCCCACAAAGAAAAAGAAGACTAAACAGCTGCTTCAGATCAGGTCTGGTAGCACTAATACTCTCCTCAGGACAAGATTTATTTATTTGTTGAATGTTGTTGACCAGGTAGGCCTACTGAGACTAGACTTGAGAAGACAAAGCAGCTGAGTCCTTGAGGGGTTTGGTGTTTGCAGTACAATGTCATAGAGGGCAAGACTGCACTCTTAAGGGGCTATTGTGGGGACATGTGCCCACATGTTGTTGGGGCCTGTGGCCAACTGTTATTGAAGCATGTGCCCAATTATTGTTGGTGTGTATGCCCAATTGTCATTGGGGTATGTCACTGGGCATGTGCCTGGTTGACAAGGCATTTGCAAAAGCTCTTGGTAATTAGGAATGGTAGATAAGGTAGGTAAGGCTGTTAAGTATGTTTGGCAGACAAGGCAGGAGTATAGTGGGGCATCAAGAAGAGTACCAAACAACTGCCTGGGCAGGTTTATAGGATGGCAAACAGCAGCCGACTGAAGGCCAAAAACACGAGGAGCAGGGAACAACCACAGCCATGACTGAAAGGCAGGGAGGAGCACTGCTGGCAGGGCCTAAGGGCAGTGGGGGAGAATGCAGGACCCAGGGAGGAGGAAAGCTGCACAGCACAAGGATCCCCAGCAAACCACCCAAATGAGAGCTATGGGAACATGGCCTACCCATGGGGGAAGCTAGAGAACCTGACCCCAGCAGCTGTAACAGAGAACTGCACCAAAGGAACAAAAAGAAAACCTGTGGCTGCCACTTGGAGGCTGCAAGGCAGCTGAGCGAGGCTGTGAAACCAGTGGCCACAAGGAAAACCAAAGGAAGGTCGACAAGCATGGAAGCATAACTCAGAGAAGGGAGCCAAACAGCGTGGAAAAAACAACTGCCAGGAGGGGGACATGCAGCAATAGCAGATCTGGAACATATTTTGCAAGAGGACACATCAAGTCGTGCCGGTCATGTCGCCACGTGACACCTCAGCCCAGACTCTTTTCTCCAGCGTGGATCACCATCCTGCACAATTCATCTCCAGGCGAGTTTATTTTCTAATATACATGCTGGGGGTGAATTGTCTAGGGACGAACTGTGTAGGATGCCAATTTACACCGGAGTGAAGAGTCTGGGGTGAGGTGTCACACGGCGACACGACTGGCACGAGTTGTCATGTAGTCATTTCCAAAGGATCATTTGCTAGAGGTACAACACATATCTCAGTAATCTAGCTCTGCTATTTGAATTTCCCTGGGTGCCAAAATGGCACTGACACAGAGCTGTGAACCTGAAGCCCAGGCATAAAGAACATCAGTAGTGTCACTTTCTTACAGTGCTACTCTGCCTAAAAGAGCAGCAACACTAGTGTTGCTCAGACACAGTGCTTTTGTGGATCCTACCACTCTCCATCAGATAGTGCTGGTATCCTACATAGGATCCTACCAGAAAGCCTATTAAAGACCGATATAGGATCCAGAGTTAGATAGCGATGGATCCTAGGTAGGATCTAGGGATCCCAGGTCAGATCCAGGGATCCTAGGTTGGATAGTTAGGATCTAAGCTGGATCTGTTAGTCAGATCTGTGGATCTGTTGCTAGGATCTACAACGTTTGTCGGATCTCTGCACTGGATCTTAGAGGGTCAGATCCATGGTCAGATAGCACTGCTATCCTACCACAACTATCTGGCCAAATGGGAGGTATCTGTTGGTATCCTAGTTTTTAGGATACTATCTAAGAAACACTAAGCAATGCCCCCCCCATGCTGCAAAGTACCTTGGGAGAGAGTAAATGAAAGACACTACACAATGCAAAAAGTCCTATCAATGCTCCCCAAAACAGTTTATAAAACATAATGAGGAAACTAAAACAATAGCACCCTGCTAAAGATCAACCTTTTTCAGTAGGAGGTACTCTGTACTTCCTTATGGCCACTTGGGTTTTGTGCCCTGTGCCGTATACTTTATGACAATACTAAAGTAGTTAAAGAATTAAAGCACCCCAACCCTCGGTATGTGACTGCTGTAATACTCTAACAGAAGGCTATTTTAACTTGCCTCCCACTCGCTTTAGGCCCTTTAATAATCCTTACAAGATAATACTGAAAGTCTGACTTCCAAAGAGATTGTGAGTGCAGTCATTAAATTTCCTCTATATTTTTATTTGGCACTGAAATACAAGCAAACTGACACTTGGGGGTTATTAAAGTGAAAGGATTTTAGGGACAGGAACTGTAACACTGAGTGAGGTAGGTTTATAGCAGAAAAAATGTAACTCCGACTATCTCTGTTCTTTTCAGCCTTTTCCCAGTAACTGCAAAAAAGAGCCTGCCGTTCATCTCGATGCCGGCAGTATGTCCCTGCTGCTCTGTTCAATGATCTTTTATTGAGTCACCAGACCGATTCAAGCAGAAAGGCACAGCATGCAGAGAAGTAGGCGTATGGGGATTTGTTTTAGGGCACAGGCGTTACCAGCAGTTTTTCTGCCGCCCCACTGGTAATAGCTGTGACTGTTCACTTTTAATACCTGTAGATCTAAAGGAAGTGAGCCTGGAGAAGTGGGGGTCCAGTCCTGTTCAGCCTCTGTTAACACAGAGTTTCCCAATAGACGCTAGAGTTATTTACTAAAATCAGTGCGGAAGATCATCAAGAAAACACCTATAGAGTTCCTCGGACACCAAAATAAAAAAAAAATAAAAAATACTTTGCTTCCTAAATAAGTGTCCACTTAGGTATCATTTACCAGCACTGCCAACATGTATGGGAATATAACATGGATAATGCCACGCAAAAAAATAAATATTACCCCCTCGTCCCATTAGGCCACAAAACTATTGCGAATGACAAATGCTCATTCATAAACAGTCAGAATCAACGAGCATTCAAACCTGCTCTCATTTGTCCTCTATCTGATGGCTACCTAGGCCTTAAAGAGCCACCGACCCCTCAAGAAGAACTTTGAAAAACATAATACTTGGACACAAAACAGTTTATATTTCTCATTAGCTCTGTATTTCTTATCCTCATTATTTATTACTGAGGTCATATGCATGAAAGCAGGGTGATTTTTCCTTGAGGGTTCATCAGTTCCTATTGTTTCTTCCCAACCTGATGTCACAATACTCTGCTTGTGGCATCAGACTTATTCCCATGGCAACAGTCTGTGATATCACAACACAGCGTTATATTTTTCAAGTAGGGAATAAGTTACTGAGGTAGATTAACTATATGGGATAAAGATCTTGCTTTGCGGGAATTTTTCCAGTAAAAAAATAAAGGAAAGGAGAATCTACTGAAGATATATGAAATGCAAGCCGAACTAAGTCTAAATATTATGTTTTCCATAGTTTTCCCAAAGGCGTCAGCTGCTCTTTAATACTACCCAGGCTTGCAGTCAAAGAGAATGGATGTTTGCTTAAAATATTTATATCCAAAGGGCTGGCCTACTGGTGCACGGGGAGAGCTAACATTCACAATGCTGCTGACCCGGGTTATGGAATGAGCCTAGGTCACTGGAGGCAGGTGGTGGGGTTGAAGGTCTGAAGGTCCTACTAGACGCTCACCTCTGCAGGATTGGTAATGACCAGTATCGGTGCAGCACTAAGGACCCTCACATAAGTGCTTATGTGAATACTAGCAGAAAGTTGCATAAGTGCTTCTCGCTCTACTCCTTCCGCTATCAGTCATGCCTGTCCTAGCATTAGTTCTCACTCCGGGGCTGCTGAACTCCATGTTTTTGAATTTCTTTCTATATCACAGTGGAAGCAGAGCACCCCCCACCAAAAAAAAAACCCAATGACCTAAAAAACAGCTAGTTCTTTTAAGATGAGCCTGCTGCTCAGTGGTTAGTACACCAGGATGATATTCCGGGGGTCTGGGTTCAATTCTCAGTAGGTCACATTATTTTTGGGGGCTGGCAGTATAGCCTAGAGGTTAGAGTAACAAGCTAGAGTAACAATCTGAGAATGAGTTTGGTACATCCAGCAGACCTGGGTTTGATTTCTGCAGGCTCTACTTGCATACCGTGTGATCCTGAGTAAGTCGCTTAACCACCCCAGTGCTCCCAGGTCACCCCTGAAAACAGGTACTTGTGCCTAATGGGTTTTACCTAGTTACCAAAGAATTAAAAAACAAACATACAAACAAAAAACAAAGGGAGCTTGGCCCCCTACAGTCCCAATTTCTTTTTTGAAGACATGCGTTTAGCCTAGTGTACCATCATGCATGCACAGCATGATAATTTGTACTACAGAATAGAACTGTATGTTGCGTAGGTTTACACCAAAACCCCATTGGGGTTCTTAGTCCTCCACATAAGTCAAAAGATGAATCTCTGCTGCAAGAGCTACACCTGGAGGACCACATGTGGAGCTAATCAGTGGACATAGTTGACAGGGAGGAGAAACACTCAACCAAGTTACATGCATGGCGGCTGTGTGCCTGTCATAGAATGTTGGAGTCCACAGTGCAAAAAAAACGGAGGAAAATAACACGTCCTTACAGGATGATGCTGAGGCACATCAGGGCCCTGCACCACTGTCCAGCACAGAGGGGTTTCTTGCCGCCATGCCTAGAGGGGTAGTAGGAGCCCTGCCTTGAGGGGTGGGCTGAGGAGCAGGTAAGGGGACCTCTTGAGGTTCTAGAGGTGTGATGGAGGGTGGGCTATGGCTTAGTAGCTCCCTTATGACTGAGAATTATGCCCCCATTGTTCTGCCAAAAAAAGCATTTCAAAATTTGTAGCTGGACCCAAACTACGTGAGCAACTGTTCTGAATACCTGTCTGGAAGCATCAGTGCCATGTACCTCACGATGTGCACAGGGCTTTGCTTTATTTCAGCGTAACCTCATGCCCTGCCATGGGTTGCTGCATACAACTCTGATGCCTGGTTTCACTTTTTAGTGGTTGGGATGGCACCTACAGTGCGTCTGTGGTGGCACACATGGTTAGTAGCTGTGCACACACTGTACATGGCTGTGGTGGCACACATTGTAAGTTAATGGCTGTGACTGCAGTGGCACAGACAGGGAGTAGGTGATTGTAGTGACACCCACAATGAGTAATTGACTGTGCTGGCATACACAGTGTGTAAATGGCTGCTGTGGCACACACAGTAAGTGATTGTGGTGGCACATACTGTAAGTGGCTGTGGTAGCACACGCCATAAGTGGCTGTGGTGGCACACACAGTGAGTAAATGACTGTGGCTGTGGTGGCACACACAGTAAGTAAGTGGCGCTGGTGGCACCCACAATGAGTAAGTGACTATGGTGGCATACACAGTGTGTAAATGACTGTGTTGGCACACACTGTATGTGGTTGTTGTGGCACACTCTGTAAGAGGCTGTGGTGGCACCCACGGTGAGTAACTGGCTGTGGCAGCACACACAGTAAGTGGTTGTGGTGGCACATACTGTATGTAGCTGTTGCGGCACACACCATAAGTGGCTGTGGTGGCATCCACAGTGAGTAAGTGGCTGTGGCGGCACACAAGGTAAGTGGTTTGGTGGCACACACCATTAGTGTCTGTGGTGGCACACACAGTGTGTAACTGGCTGTGACTGTGGTGGCACATACAGTAAGTAAGTGGCTGTGATGGCACCCACAGTGAGTAACTGACATTGGTGTCATACACAGTGCGTAAATGGTTGTGGTGGCACACAAAGTATGTAAGTGACTATGGTGGCACACACAACAAGCAAGTAGGTCTGATGGGATTTGAACTTGGACCTCCTGGTTTTCAAGCCTGTATTCTATCCACTAGATCACACTACCTCTCAGGATTGCATGTAACTCTCAAATGCAAAACATTTTGGAATTCTTGTTTTGCATCAATGAAACTAAAATAAACTTGTATTGAATTTCCTGGGCAAAGAGAAGAGAGCATTCAGAAAATGTACTCCGGTGGTATAATAATTCAACGGAGATACAGTTTAATAAATAAGAACACGTATATTGCGGGGCCTGGGGCTCAATCTCCAGTGAAGTCAGAGCGCTTCTTTCTCACAACAGCGTATGTCCCCAGTGCCTAGCAATGGCAACACCACATCACATACTCATCCCAAACAACAGACCTCAATTACAGGAACATTCTCATTATTCAGATTGGGAGCAATGTTCCGTTACAATGCCTAGCTTGACTGAACCATTGCCAGGAGATAATGAAAAACACGTTTCACTTTTTCTTTTTGTTAATAAAGAGATTTTGGTCCTGAAATGAGTGCCTCCCCATCCGTGCACTCTTCACTGTGAGCCCAGCCAAGGGAAAAGTGCTGCTGATGACTGGCCTTTGATCTTCCCTGTGCATCCAAACATGAGGCAAGGTGAATCAAAGCCTATGACAGTAACTCTCAGTTCTGTTCAGTGATGTGGGGTGTGGAGGAGTGCACCCAGGGAGCCACTATGGCCCGGAAAGTTCCACCTTCAAACCTTTCAAAAGGAAGGAACTATATATATATATATATATATATATATATTGTGTCTGTGTATACACATATGTGTATATATGTGTATATGTATATATATATATATATATTTTATCTAACAGCAGAGGGTCAGTTCATACAAGGCGTCAAGTGCAGGACAATACTCCCAGTTTTAATATGGACAGCATTCCTTTCAAATGAACATAAACCTTGTTTGTTCACATTTTGTAACATAATTAGAAAATGTGGGATGAGTGAAGTTTGGTTAATATCCCCAGTGTGCTGTTTCCTGGGTTCATTTTAAACCATTCAGAAAAATATCTCCACATGTAAAATTATCCCTTTTTAACCAATTACTGTACCAAGTATTTTGTTACACCATAACTTACCCACTGCCTCCCTGATCCTAGATCAGATTTGTGTACATACATCAATTTTTGTAAAAGTGTCTTTTCTTTTTTATTTTCTGATTGCAGCCCTCTACCTCTTGCTTTTCAAATCCACATACAAGTCACATGCTGCTGGGGGGAGTAGGGCTGCTCACTGAAACAGGTACCTTATGGGTAGGATGGAGACGGAGGTATAGCAGCTCACAAAATGCAGCAGACATGGCTTTTTAGTGCAGATGCTTCAGATTAGTAGCTTGTGATCCTTTTCCTTACAGACACACAGGAACTAACATAAATTACTATACTTGGCAGCACCTGCCTCAGCAAACAGTACTTTACAGCAGCACTCCGCCTCCCTTTACCTCAGCCACCCTTTCTCCAGGACACCAGCAGCTCAACAGGAGGTCTCACTTTTGGACTGATTGAAGTACCATTTCTGTAAGTTTGTATTTAAAGCTGCACTCGTTTACTAGCCGCCCTCAATTTTAAGCCATAGGCTAAAACCAAATTTTGTAATTGTAGCCGCGGCTACAAAACGATGAAATACGGTAGCCAGTTTTTTTCCCTTATTTAGGGTCACTTGTTAATTCCACCATTTACTCACCCAGTATTTCTTTTTTAATTGCTTAATAAGTTTCAGAACTCAGTGACATTAGATGAGCAGAAGCATTTTTCCCCCAATACAAGGCTTTTAATTTTCCAGTACAAGATTTTATTAAGCTTTTTCAAATGGAACAGAAACAGCATGCTGCAAACATAATCCAATTTGAATAGAAATAAACAATGTGTAAGATTATGACTTTTAAAATAACCTATCAGTTATTAACCAGGGGTGCCATTTATAATTCAATGGGGGTGGGGGCTACAACCAGTGGAGGCCAGGTGCCAGTTAGGCTATCTAAAAACCTGAGACTGTAACTGTAACCGATCATCAAGAACCTCCGCACATTCGCACAGGCACTGTGAGTGAGTGCGTTCGAGCAGGCAGCAGACACCTGCGTGCTCAAACATGCTAGGTGATTCCAGCACGAATGTTCAGCTCTGCAGACTGGGAGAGCCCACCCGGTCTGTTCTGCTACAAACAACAGCAGCACAGCAGCCTTATATTATTGGATCAAGGCACGCCACACGCACTTGCTTGCAGCCTTCAGATTTAGCTAAATTTCACAAAACATCAACAGATTTGAATTAGTTGTTGATCTTCAAGCTTCAACCACCATACCGACTCTTGATCTCTCTCAATGCTCGCTCAGAGGTCTCTTTTTACTTTGCTCCGTCGGTCAGTCTCTCTCATCGCTCTGGATTTTTTGATTTAGGCATTTAGCACATTTTGTCACATTCTCTCAGATTTCACTTCAAGGTAAGTCCAGCCCCGGAGCAATGCATCAGATTTGAGCTTAAACCCTCCCACTTAATGATCGTTTTTTTCCCCTCCTGTCCTGGCTGAAGTTCTGAACCCTCCCACCCAAAAAAAAACAACCCGCCTCGATCTTTCTCCAACTCCATTCTATTCAATACCCATCTTATACAGGTCATGAAGTCACCCACAGGTGCAGAAAACTGTAAAAAGCACATCAATAGTTCAGTCCTTCCTCACTGTGTGGAACTTTGCTGTAAATCACGGTCACTACACCCAAAGCTGGGCACCTGGAAACAGATATGCTCTAGAACAGTCAGTTGCTGGGCTCTTTATAACTGTGGTACTACAGTTGACACTGGGGACATTTTAGCAGATACAAATGCCAAAGCAGGGTACACTACCATTACACTTAAATGTCATCAATAATGGCCTTACAGACCTTCATCCTTTCCCAACCCCCCCTATAAAAAAATTATTTACTTTTACTGGAACCTGCTGCGGTCTGGTCCAGTGTGCCACCAGCCAGTTTTCAGGCCCTCTTCCTCTGCCTTTCCAGAAGAAGCTGGATGCTGGAACTGACTGTCCCGGGTCCCGACTATGGTTCACGACCAAGTCACCTCACCAGCTGAAACCACCCAATCTGTGTTGCTTGCTTCTTGCTTGGCTGCCGCTGTGGGCTATTGATGCTGCTGCTCCATGCTGATCAAGGCCTGTGAAAGCCACACTGCTGTCACCACTGCTGCTAGGCCTAGCTTTCAGCCATGGGGAGCTTGTGCTGTTTTTATTGTGAGGCGAGCCTAGTACTGTAGGTAGGTAGATCGGCTAGTTGTTGAGCTAGCTTGTAGCTCACCCCTGGCCCTTGCCCCTTCAACCACTGAGAGAGACGGAGACTTACTAAGAGTGGACCAACAATTTTATGCTGCCACAGCACTGCTATCGAGAGCTCAGTAATGCTCAACTGCTCACTAACTCCTCTGAGCTGTAGTGTGTGCCTGTCTACTCTTGCTCAGCGCTCCTCCACGTCACATATGATGGTGCAGCCTCTAACTGGCAGACGGAGCGTGGACAGACAACACAACACAGTAGAGTCAGGAGTGCACCCACAGCCACAGCAGCTGGCATGAGCGCACACAGGCCAGGGGACACTTACCGTGCAAAATTATTAAAAATCCAAATTTAATGCCATTATTGCCACACGAAAAGAACAACCTAGGCACAATGTGGGGGGGGGATTTCCTCTGCCCTACCTAAAAGGTGCCTGCAGCTGTAGTTCACACAGCTGTATACCATTAGATTCTCAAATTTACAAATACGAGTATTTACAGTAGTATAGCATTGAAGATCTTTTAGAAAGAAACAAGTAATTTACTTCAGGAAGATAGACATATCATATATTGACTTTATACCTCGGAAAAGGTCCCCACATACGATGAAACATCTCAAGTTCGTCAAGTAACATAATGTAACCCCCCTGCAAATGGGGGTTCCCAGAAGACTTCCAGGAGCTTGCTTGAATGCTCCAAGCCTGAATGGTGTTTGGCGTTTAAGCCATTTATCAGTGAGTGTTTTTAGAGCCTCTGGTACTGTCTCTTTAAGAGCTGTCTGCTTGCAGGCATAATTAGTTTGTATGGGGGGACTGTGTATTTCTCTACTTGAGTACCACTTGAACTGCTTCCAATTCATTCCATTTTGCAGTCACTAGGAGTGCAAAGGAACCTATCTGAAAGATGTAACTGTTTGCCAGAAATCATTTAGAGTAATAATGAAAATACAGTTTGTCTAACTTGCTTTCTTTGCAGTCAGAACTGTGTCTGCTTGTTCCCCCATTCTGTTTGAAACTGCTGAACTGGACCAATCAGTGTGGGGTAAGCTAGCTCTAAATGGTGCCTTGGACGAATCAGAACTTGACTCATAATCTGAGCCAGCCACAAGGGGATTGTATGGCAGTGACTTGGGAGATGTAGTTTAGACTTCATTTTGACCAACAAGAGCAGTTCATTGTGAGTGACAGCCAATCCAGTCAAGAACTGGGAGGAACTCAAAGGAAGTGCCCGGTTTTGTCTGGTTGGAGTTTTTCAGTTGAGCTCTGGCAGTGAAGAAGGAAGGAGCCTTGTGCTTTTCGTGTGCAGTTTTAGTCGGAAACGGGTAAGGCCCTGAGTCTCGGTCTGCAGCTTGTGTAACTGCTTGTTAGGACTGAATCCGTCCTGTGAAAAGAATCAAAGGATATCTGAAGAGTAGAAACCAGGCTCACCCTGTAGAAGACTGGAGAAATTGCTGAAGTGCACTCGGTCTGTCAGGAACTGAATCTGCTGTGTGTTCTCCGGGTATTTTGCAGCAATATGATCGATAGAGAAGCAGCCTGCCTGTTTGCCAGTAGAAATGTGTGAGGAGTTTCGCGGAGCTCAAGAGTAGCTCTGCTGACATTGAAGGACCCTATCTTGTTTGGAGGTTGTGAGTACTAATTCAGGGTCGCCCCTGTTGAATTGCCAATGCTAAATCCAAATGGAATCACTGTACTGCTGACTGTTTAAACTAATTTTTCTTTTCTCTGTGGGAAAGGGCCCTACCAGCTGCCACACGGTTTGGACTAGCCACTAGGGCTTGGGTACCCAGGGACAGTAACTGGTAGGGATAGGCCTGTGCACAGAGCCATAGGTAGATGAGTAAAGTGATAAGCTAATTAACCTGATTTCCCCCTGTCCTTGTTATATTCCCCCCTAAATAAATCAGAGCTGCTTGTTTCAGCAAAGTTATACTGCCTGAGGTATTTGTCTATGTTAAAGTATTGTACTGTGATTGTTGCACTGTATCTTATTTTACAGGAGGTCCCAGTGCCTGAACCAGCCCTGGGGGTAAGTGTATACTGTGAAGGTAATTTGATATATTGTGTGGGCCACTAGTGGGAGAAAGAGGGGTTGCAGTGTCCCAGAGGGCTGTGACCAAGTAAGTTTAACTATTGCAAACCCTGACCTCTGGGTGGAGGCACCCGCCATTGGATCCAGGCCCCTCAACCTCTTAGTGACAAATCAGGCAGGGGTAGTAGCCCCTGGGATAGCGCCATCTAGGGGTTACAATAACTTATTCTTTTATTATTTGCAAAAGATCCAAGGGAGTCTTAATTCTTTTATTGTGGTGTATCTGAGCTCCTTCCATTTTTGTAAGATTAATCTTTTAAAAGCTAGGGTCGTCGATAGAATCCAGATTTTGTTATGTCTTTGCACGCCAGGTAATATGTAGTATCCCACAGTATAAATAATAACATCGAAAAAGGTATCCTAACTTGAAGTATAGACTGGCAGAGAGAGTAAATGCTTTTCCATGATTTGTGAACTTCAGAACAGTACCAGAGCAAATGACTCAAATCTGCCTCTGAAGTTCCATGTCTCCTGCAACTGTCAGCTGTGGCCAAACCCATTTTCTTAAGTTGTAAGGATGAGCAGTAAAAATAGTGAAGAATCTTAAACTGAACTAAACTCCTCTGACACTGCCTACGACAACTATAAGCACTCTCCCACATTTTGGACCAGGATCTTAGCGATATCTGCAACTTAAAGCATTTTCCTCATTTATATTTTAGCTGATGAACAGAAGATTGAACAAAAGCCTAGAGTGAAATTTTCCATGCAGAGCTTCCACTCAGCTGATGTCACCAGGTTCGGAACAGATAAGTAATTAAAATATTAATCTTGGGCAGGAAAACATGCAGCATAAACAAATGATCCTAAATTAGAAAAAAAAATAGGACTACTTCAAAGCAAACACACAGAACAATGCACTAGGGAAAATAAACAGCCTGTAAACATGCCCACATATCCAATTATGTTGAGAAATGCAAAACACAAAGTTAAAATTCCCTTTTAAGTAGGAGACACAACAAAGTTTGGGTTACCATGGTTAACCTCCCCCAGATTTCCATATTCATAAACTGTTTACTTGTTTTTCATCCCCCCATATGTCATGTTCCCCTTCCATCCCTGGACAACATTCCATTCCAGGACTATACGTAGCCTTCAGCACATCTTTATCTGGTCTGACTAGCTGAAAACAAATTTGGGTTTTATAAGCGAGTGAGGGTATCAATGACCTCGTTATGAAAGGTGGTGAGGCACCTGACCCCATCCCATTGCTCTGGCACCGGGTCATAAGAAGATCAACCTGCATGTGGGTTCAGGGGGCATTCCCTTCAGTGAATTATTGACATATAAACTAATGCATAAGTTGGGTTTCTAGTAATTATAATAGTTATTTATGGAAGGGGACCAGAGTTATTCTGTGAGGTTGACTTATCTGCGAGATTACTTTATCAGCGCAGCTTCCTCTGTTGTCTGAGCATTTTCTTTGCCTCCATTTTTTCAAATAATGCCTCCAGTGGACTGCTATACTTACCTACCACACATACATACACACATATGCATGTACACACATATGCCACACGTGCAAACATGCCTGAATCACACATGCTGGCAGACCATCTTGTCATGTGTGCAATCCCTTGTCCACATTCATTCAGTCGTCAGTGGCACATAAAGATAGAGGAGGTGACTGAGTAGAGTGGGAATTGGGAGCAGCATACAGCAACAGATACCTGAAAGCAGTACAGTGGATGTGAACCAGAGAAGCATTTGGTATGGTATGGTATGGTAAAATTTTATTTATACAGTGATATAGCCATTAGGGTTCCGAAAATCCCTGTTCACAAGGCTTACCTGTTTACATTATGCAAAATTATTACAACTATACATTTATAACAATACAAGTTACAGAAAAGTACAAAACAATACATCAGAATTTCACAAACTCATCAATAACAGGCATGTTAGCATTTTTAGATTTACATTAATTTCACCTATTACAACAACAACGAAAACTAAGTTCGTGATTCAGGTCATTTTTAAAAACATGATCAGTAGTTGTTAGTTCATGTAAAAAAGGAGGAAGACAATTCCAGCTTTTAGCTACTTGATATTGAAGGGTCATTTCACTAAATCGATTTTTTAACTTTGGTATTATTAAATCTCTAGCACCAGTTTTTCTTAGAGCTTAACATTTTTCTTAGCTGAGGTACCTGTTGTATGTTATTGGTATACTGATTGAGTGGTGCTACACAGGGTTTGGAATAGTGCTGATTGACATGGGACCAGTGAATGTCACACACTTTACTGTTTATACTGACACCATACCAGTAAGTGCTGTGTGAGAGACAGATTGCTTATTGGTATGTTGTGTGGGGGCAATCTATAAGTGAACAACACCTATAAATGTACTAAAATTTACAAGGAAAAGGGATGGTCAACTTACACATGAGGCCGATTTATACGTGAGTATATATGGTAAAATGCATAATTCTGTCACTCAAAGAACACATGACACATTAAATTGACCGTGAGCATCAAAAAACATGTCTGTGGATTGAACTTGAGATAGTTACTGGGTTTTTTTTTTGGGCGGGTGCTGTTTAAAAACAAACCCTAGAAGGATATTATTTAATTGAAGAACAATATCTGTGGATCTATGTGGAAGACAGAGCTTTCTGGTTATGGCTGGGTCTATCTTGCTGATGCAAAAGCAACTTCAAGGGGCTGAAGGCACTTGACCTGTGGCCTCATGCCTTACTGCACCCTGGACATGCAGTTATCCCAGTACTACAAATGCCCTGTCATGTCTTATTGCTTACGTATTGCTCTGTAACTCTTCGTTAAACATAAATAAGGTTGCTTCACTTTGTCTTGCATCTGGTGCAAAAACCTGTTTGGCTCAATTGCAAAGGTAATGACTCCACTTATGAAAGGCATTATGGGAGTTGATGATGCATAACTGTATAAACCAGCAGAAGTTATACTCTCAGTCAGTTGTGTTACATGTCTTGTGAAGTCCCTATATTCTCTAAAAGCAATTTTTCTAACTCAGATACACTTTAAACTACAAAAAACAGGAGGGCACTTACTACATCTTGAAAAGTTTCATAGCCAGCATAAGACAAGAATGTAGGGATTGCAGAGGGCAGCAACAAAACTGACTGATACAGTATAATTATTGTAGGCTTTGGCTACAAAACATCATAAAATTCCAGGATGCCCTAGGTGAGATGCAGCATAGCCTTTGTAATGGAAATCAAGCAAGTTTTCACACCAGTCTTAAAGGGAATGTGTACTTGAGCCATTCTCCTTTCTGCCAGAGGTCCAGCACTGTAGAGTACTTAACTTTAAAAACAGCTGTGATTTCTTGATGCTACCCACCATCTTCATGGAGATTCGGTCGTACAGCAGACTCCAGCGTTGGTTACACTGTCGTGCATGCCTCATCAGGGTCTGCACATGCTCAGTTGCACTCCCCCCATATTCCAATGTGACCCACTGCTTAAAGGTGTATTTGGCAGTCACCTGTAGAGTGTGTCTGAGCTTACTTTTAAAACCCACTTCACATTAAAATTAAAAAAAAGGAATTACACGTGCATGAGTTATGCAGACTGCAAGTGTAAAGAATGCAAGTCCAGGAAAACTGGCACCACCCAAATACCTTCAAAGCAAGAAGACCTCAAGACCTGCAGTTCTTGTGAATAAATCTGGATTTATTGTGTTTAAATCCAAGAACAAATCATACATTCACACATGCACTGCCCCAGCACTTCAGCTATAAGCCTTCCTCAGGGAGTGTGGCCCAATGCACTTAGTACTTCATTTTTATATGTTAAAAGTCCTGACATCAATAATTACATCATTCAAAGTTTCTGGAGGAAATATACTTTTGGGTTCACATTCTCTTTAAGTAACTTAAGTTACATTTAAATCTTGAAATTAGTAGGGTGTGGTAGAGGCAAACATTGTTCATGCCTACAAAATACACAGGTAAAAAGAATATAAGACTGAGGGGACCTTCCCTTTAAGTACAAGTAAGTGAACTGAGGTGTACTGATACAACTGCGCCTACTTAATGTAAACTGATCACTGAGGCCATGGATCTCTTCCTATTGCTGTTGTGCTGGGATATCAGCACTGGGTTCTGAGTTCTTCAGCCAATCAGGTTTCTGGATTTGTTCTTTTACATTATCATTTTATGCCTGCTCCTGATTAGGGCTTGGTGGCGGCATACCGCCTATCTGGGGCTCCTTCTCCCCCAATCGGGGATTACTCTGCATGGCAGTGGGGCGGTATTTTCATGGTTGTGAAAAAGTAGCTACGTTGTCCCATTCCTGCCCCTGAGGATGCCAGCGAACAGGACCAGAGTCCAAGTGGTAAGTTGTGGTGAGGCACAGCTTCCGCCAATCACCTAACGATGACCTCTCCTCCCGACACCGTCTGCTAGTTGGCAGGGTGCCCAAACTATCCCAGGAGTGAAGAGCTGCCAATCGGCAACTGAATCCAGCTCCCCCCCAGCCGACCCCTGGTGGCCTGGGCTCATTCCTGAACCCAGGTTGCCAGTGTAGCGTGAGGTGCGGCATCCAGCGCCTCAACCCTCAGCGCCACCGGGCCGACTCTAGCTTCTGGAGTTTTTAATACCCATTTCATAATTTGGTATAATTATTGCTTTGTGGAGACAGAGCAGAAAAGATGGATCCTTTGTTCCTTCTGTCACCACAATAGTAAAAGGGAAAGGGGGAATTGTTTAAACAGGAAAGGCACACTAAGACGAAGCTTGTTTCCAGGTGCAACCTGGGAGCACAAGGAAGTTAAGTGACTTGCTCATGGTCACCCAGTATGAAAATGGGGACTGTGGGATTTAAACCCAGGTCTCCAGATTTGCAGATCAGTGCCCTAAACCACAGCACTATCCTGCCTCCTTTACTATGCCACCAGACGAATAATCGTCTCACCCTCACCCTCACCCTCACCCCTGCAATCATACAAACTTTCTTCAAGAAGGGGGAGCCCCCCAGATCTGTAAAAATGTGCACTACAGTGCACTGTAGGAAAGCCTGTATTATGTCTGGCCTGTGACTCAATAGAGAGCTTCAGACTCTACAGCCATTGGCCAGCAAGCCAACGCAGCGGTAGCACTACTGCCTGTGATGGAGACCAACCGGGTTTGGGAACAAACTCGCAATGTCGAAGGGCCAGCGAGAGGAGGAGGGGGACTGAACATCTGAGGGATAACTCTACTCCTGGTGGGCGGGGGGGCATGGAGCTCTAGTGGTGGCTAGGGGGTCAAGGATGTCCAGAAGTTCTGAATAGGGGGCAGGCATTGGTACACTGTGTGTGGAACTTTGCACACTGCCATCAAGTACGTCACTGCATGTCCACACAAAACAACTGAAAATGCCATTGACTGGGAGCATGACGCCTCACCCTACCCCAACATCCAACACGTGGCCACTGCTACCAGGGCCTGGATCAACTCCTGGACTTCACCTCCACTGAAGGTTCACCAGATCACGTGGAGAGAAGCCATGAATCAGAAGGGAACACTGCCCTAGAGGGCAAGCCAGGGGGCTGGGAGCAGCCTTGTGGTGCATGGTGGGTGACCCAGAAGCTCCAAGGTGGACATGAGGTGGTGCTGGCAAAAGGATGAAGGAGGTCCTGATCGAAGTAAGGAGGATAAACAGAGTGAAAAAAAATCTTGTGCCACTAACCCCTTCAGTGTTTGCAAAGAAACAAATTTAGCAGAGAAACTTAAAAGAATAAAAAAAGTGAAAAAAAAAAACATTCACACTATTAATTTAGAAAAATGAATGCAAAAAAAAGGGCTAACCTGGGATTAGGGTAGAAACTGACATGAGTGGAAACTGACAGGTGAGCAGTTCAGGAGGGATATGAGAAAGTATTATTTTACCGAAAGGGTGGTGGAGCAGTGGAACAGTCTACCAGCCAAAGTGGTGGGTGCTGAAACAGTTGATTTCAAGCACAATTGGGAAGAATGAAGGGTATAATAGTCAAGGGGACATGTTAATTCACTCTATCAATTTGCTCCCGGACAATTTGCTCCCCTGACAATTAATTCCACGACAACTGGCTCCCTGGCAAATTTGTTCCCCAACAATTTGGTCCCAAGATATATCATTTTCATTTAAGCTATAAATACATTGTGACTTCTCACCATTATTTTATGAAACTATTTCTGTTTTGTAACAGGAAATACACTCTGACTTACTTTCATTGCAAGTCAAATATAACAAATTTGTCAGGGAAGTGACTGTCACAGGAACAAATCTGTCAGGGAACCAATTGTCACAGGAATGAACTGTCAGGGAAGTGAATCGACCTAAGAATGAATTGTCTGGAGAGAATTGTCTGGCAGTGAAATGCCATGTAGCCAATCATTGCTAGGAGCGACAGAATCGGGACGGAAAACAGGAGAGGAGGGCGGAGGGCTAGGACCCTGGCTGGACATCAAGTCACAAGGTTAGATAGGGAACTCGGGCAGACCATTGGTCTTTTCCCACAATCACTGCCTATATTTCTATGTTTAAACTGGCACTATTGTGTTAGGTTCATTATCGCTTAACGTGCTACCGAGCAATACCAGGAGCAGCTAAGATTCTTTTTAGTGTGCAGTCTATTACTTTTTATTTTTTTATTTTATTATTTATTGGTTTCAGAGGACCTCTGAGCTCAAAAGCCCTTTGTGAAAGGTGTCCAGTTCTATCAAGTTACATGCGACAGCAGATCAAGTTACATTCAACAGCAGACCAGTACGAGAAACAACAGATATAACAGTAATCATGTTATTTTTTTTTTCTAAATCTGCATTTTATGCCCCAGTATATAGCAGAGCTGGCAGGCGTGCTCTGGACCCCCGCTCAGGGGGTTCACATCCATTCTCAGCTGGTGTTCACCGGGTTGCTGCCGGGACCTTCATGGAGCTTGCCAGCTCCGATTTTTCTCCCTTCCTCTTGCTGCGGTCATGCGTGCGCATGTGGAGGCACGCACATGCCACGATCTGCTGTGTTCACCCTATTCTAACTGCTCCCCACCTACACTATCCTCAGACCTCCACCTGGGGGGCAGCCATGTGGCAGGAGTGACCCGATCCCTCCCAGGGAGAGGAGAGCTGCCTGCGGTGGCTCAATCCAGCTCCTGCCCACCTCCCCCGTCACCCCGACAACCCAGGCTCATTCCTGAACCCAGGTTGCTGGCGAAGATGAGGTGTGGTGTTCAGTGCCTCACCCCTCAGTGCCACTGGGCCGACAAGTAATCATATTATAAGGAGCAGTGAGTTAACAACAGATTTCCGCAGTTGCAGGAGGCATCAGCAAGGGGTGCAGGCTAATGCAACTAACAGATAGGGTTTAAGTACACATGCAGTGCAGTTTCTGGAAAGGGTGAGCAGTGACTTGGGCCTTACAGGTGGAGAAGTAGGGGAGAGCGATGATGGGTGTGGGCTGGGAGTTCCAGGCTTTGACTGCTCTAGTTGCAAAGCAGCATTAGCCAAGACTAGTTTTTCTGAAGGGCAGGAGTTTTTGATCCCCCATCAATAGAGTTCTGTTTTTGTTCATGATTGGGGAGAAGAAGTTGCAGGCATATGACAGAATTTGACC
Source organism: Neoceratodus forsteri (assembly GCA_016271365.2). NCBI lineage: Eukaryota > Metazoa > Chordata > Ceratodontiformes > Ceratodontidae > Neoceratodus > Neoceratodus forsteri. The sequence goes on from JADMNL010000025.1 coordinate 133,761,496, forward strand.
AAGAAGTGCTCTCTTGCGTAGAAGGACTTTGTTGAGGTTAACTCGGAGATGGAAAGGAAGCCAGTTGGTGGAGAGGTATAGGTCACAGCAGTGGGAGTCTGGTTTCATGTTGAGTGCAAACCTGGAGGCTCAGCTGAACGCTACTGAGATTCTTTCGAGTACAGTGTTATTGGCTACAGAGTAGATGACCACACCATAGTCAATCCCCGAGATGATGAGGCTGGATACTACGAGGTTTTTAATTCAGGGGTGAGGTTGTGCTTGTTTCTATATAGCAAGCCAAGGGATTGGTGGATATGTCTGATCAGGGATTCAACATGAAATATGAAGGATAGGGTTGCGTCAGATTGTACAGCCAGGTACTTGAAGACCTGGACCTCTTCAATGGGGTCCCCAGCTGGTGTTGTGATGTGTTGCTCAGAGCCACCCTTCAGAGCATGGGTGCTCCCAAACAGAAGAGATTTGGTTTTCTTGGTGTTAATAACCAACCTGTTAGATGTGAACCAGTTGCAGACCTTGACAATGTCAGATTGTATGTTGCATTTCAGTGTCTCCAGGGTTTGGTGTGAGGTGAGGATGACTGTGTCACTGACACACAGCTTTAGAGTTGGCACAAACTTCTGGGATCTTGTTGATGAACAGGCTGAATAGAAGGGGAGCTGAGGACAGAGCCTTGTGGGACACCAGTGGTTAGAGGTGGCAAGTTGGAGAATATCTCTCCACAACTAGCCTTTTGTGATCTGTAGGCTAAGTAGTCCGAGAACCACACTGTGGCCTCATCCAACAGGCCCAACTCACAGAGCTTTATGATTAGGTGGTCATGGCTAACTAAATCAAAGGCCTAGGAGAGATCAAGAAAGGCTGCGCCAACCATATTCACCTTTGTCTGTGGCCTTGTGGAGTTTCTCCGATAGCTCAGTTAGGGTGGTTGTCATGATGTGCAGCTTTATGGAGCCATATTGTTCAGCAGTGAAGAGGCTGTGATCTGTGACGTAGGACGCCAAGTGGTTGCTGACAATTTTTTTCTAAGGCCTTAGAAAATGGGGAGAGGATAGAGATGGGCCTATAGTTAGAGAACAGCCTTCATCTTCCAGTTACGATATGTGTGGTGAGTTGCAGAAGTTACATTTAGCACACTCAGAAATAAACAAAATGTAGCTGCTTGCAGTCCTAAGTTATATATGTGTGTATATATATATATATATATATATATATATATATATATATTAGAGGCAAAAAACTCAGTTTAATGTATCAGTTAGGTTGTTACACAGCAACAAAAGTGAGGAAATTCGATGTTAGGTTGAAACCCCTTGCACCTCTCCAGCCCTCCCCCAACTGGCATCGGGGCGGTATTGGGGTCGCTTAGTCTCAACTCCTCACCCCATCACATGGGAAAGAAGCTGAGGAACAGGAGAATGGGTGAGTTAGACTGACGACCCCAACACGCACTCCCGATGCTGGTTGAGGGGTGGGCTGGAGCGTGGGGGTTTCAACCTAACATCGAATTTCTTCGCTTGTCACTGTGGAACAACCCTAACTGATGCATTAAACAGAGGATTTGCATGGGCTCCACCACGCGAGGGGAAACGTGAGCTGAATAAATTCACTGGTGTCTTGTTTCTGGTATCTGTTTTTTTTTTTTTTTTTTGTTATCACCCCACATGGGGTTGGGATCCCCCCGGGGTTTGTGATTCCCCCCCATTTGGAAGAAGATGGGGGGTTTCCCCACTATGTACAAAACTGAATTTTAAGCCCTGCACCCCCCCCAACTGTGTTGACCCCTTTCTCCTCCCTCTGCATTATGCCACCCCAGTCACACTGAGCCTTTGGATGGCAGGACATTGTGCATCACTGATATCATCCAATGCAGTTCCTAACTGTGCCAAAATGTGGCAGGACAAACAGCAACATCCCCCCTTAGTGTAAGTGAATGCTTTTCCCAGTGCATCCTAGACTTAATACTAGTGGAAAACGCTGAAATCATGAGGCAAACTTGCCTGGGTCTCCAATATACAGTAGCGCAATCTGCAATGCGGAGTGCCTTCTGGTCATGCCAGGCAAACAGTTCCCTTCTCATTATTTTTTAATTCTGAAGCATCTCAGAGCTGACACTGGCAAGTTATTGCCAAACTGATGTGAATTCTTTGGCTCAGCATCCAAATCCTTTTTCCACTTACTTTTTGTGTCCCTCCTTGTGTGGAGGCAGGCACTCCTTCTGCCCTTGTCCACAAGCCCCCACCTCACCACTGGAGTGTGCATCCTATGACCCCAGGTACTCCTTGCACTACCCTCCACAACTCGGACTAATTTTTTCAAGTGGCTAGTCAGTCTGTGCGGATACATAGGTCAAAACTATTGAAAATCACAAAGCGGGGTGGGGGGGGGCCAAAGTCATAGACACTCTGGGATGATGTAACTGGGTGGTGGTGGTGGGGGGAATGGCAACATTATCTGCCTGTGCTCCACATGTTTTTCCTGTCCTCCACCCCTACCCTTCATTTCTTTCTGGATGGGGCCTGTAGCTAGGTACCTTGCCAGCTAGTCGGACGTGGGCTGATCAATGTCCCCCAATACTTGGTGCAGGAGTGGATGTCATGGTACCCTACACATCATCGTCAGTGTCTTGAGTTCTGTCACTGGCATGACAGCACCCAGCAACTGGCCTCATTTTCTGCCCATACAACTCTGCTCTGCCTGGGCAGTCAGGGTGCATCATGTGGCAGCAGGAGCCTTCCACCCTAACCGAGGCAGGAAGTGCCCAATCTGGATGCTCAAACTAAATTCTACCAGCCAATGTAGTTTCTTTTATTTTTCATAAAGGTTTTTATCCTCCTTCGGCAGAACGGGCAGCTTCTCAGCCCTGTCCTCTCGCTCTTGCAGCCATCTCTTACCTCCTCTCAGTCGGGGAGTCCTAGCTCCTGTGGTGGACTCCCCCACCGGTGGGGCCAGGGGAAGGGCAATCCTCCCCGGGGTCACACATCCAAATTCATCCCAGACTGGTGCCACAGAGCATGCCACAGTGTAAAGGGCAGGGCATCACAAAGCCCATCCTCCATTTTTATCTACTGTTTTTTCCACGGGTCCATGGACATGCAATAAGCACAATGTGCATACTCTGCCTATGCAGAGATGCCCCCGGGGCTCTGTACATGGGATCCCTTCCTACAGTATGACTTGCTTGTGCTGCCACTCAGATACCTCCAGGTGGCAGGCAACACCGAGGCATAGCATTCCCCATCCCCAAGGAAGGAGAGCAGTACTACAGAGGCTAAACCTTCCCTCTCCTGGCCAGCCCTGGAGCGACCCTTGTCCCTTTGTGAACCTGGGTCAGTGGCGTAGTAGGAGGTGAGACGCTCAGCACTTCAGGCCTCCATGCCACTGGGCTGGCCGCCGATGTAGATTTTTGCATGACAAAAAGGATTAACCCCTATTATAACTGCACTGTTTCCTGTAGGAACTGTGCAGAATTCTGCAGTATCTTGCATTGTATCCTGGTGGGCTCCAGGTTATGTCTTTCTGGGAGTGGAACATGACCCTGGGTAGCCAACTCAGTAAGTTAAGAAGGTTTCTACTACGCCATCGCTTGGCCCCTCAAACTTGTTACATGCAGTGTCTTTTCTTATATTTCTCAGATCAGGGCTGTTGGTACTGGCAGATCCACTGGGTGGGATCAGAGATGTCTGCAGATCAGATATCAAAGCAGAGTCTCGTACCCCAGTGCACCAGGCAGGACAGAAAAGGGGGAAAACTAAAGGAAACCACTCAGTATTGACCAACTACCTGTGCTGCTGGAGAAATAGCTGGGATTGCTGCAGGATACTCTTGGGAAGAAACTTAACGTATCCTCCCCTTGTCAGTTATTGGGAGAAACTATTCTTGAACTGGGGGCTGTTGCTATACAGGAAAACAAGAAAATTCCCCCATCCCAAAACCATTAGGTCCTGGCTGGACCCATCCTTCAGCCTGGTGTTCCTTAACAGCTGACGTCAAAACTGGTGCGAGGTGGGTCATCAGGAGGTATGAAATGCTGGTCAGTCTTCTGACTCCCTCCCGGAAGCCATGCTCCATCACCTCTATGAGGTTTTCCACCTGCTCCACATCACGTCCTTGCATGAAAAGGGCATGGGACAACCACAGGGGAGTGTAAGGGGGCATAGGTCCAAGCAGAAAGCTGGACAACAGACTTGGTGGCCTTTGTTTTGGTCCTTTTCGCCACACTTCTATGAATCTATGAATCTATGAAATACCACAAGGTCAGAACAGCGCGGACAACACTGTGCAAGTCAACACCACTCCCAGTGAAAATGGGCGCAGATCACTGCTGAGTGTAGATTACTATTACAACACCACACCGCCATGGACCAGTACTCTAGTGAAATATGTAAACTTACTAGTCTTTTATTGCCGGGCAGTATTTTGTGGCATGGTGCTGACTTGCACAGTGTTGTCTGTGTTGTGTTTGCCCACGCAGTATCGTTCACTGCAGACTTCCTGTGCTACCTTCCCCACCCCCCTGATGACTCCAGTGCAGGACTCTGCAGACTGCATGTGAAATCAAGACTCTCAAGTGTCCAAGTGTTGCACTCCCCCGCATAGGGTTACCACCTTTGGATGAGGTAAAAACTGGATACTAAACCACACCCTAAACTCTGCCCCTAGCTCCACCCTTTTTTTTTATGACTGATGAGTATATTACACCCCCTTCAAAGCCATTCGTAATGTAATGTAATAGAAGACTTTAAATTGACAGGAAATCATTTTTATACTGTCATTTTTTATTTATTTTTATTCTTTGGTAACCAAGTACGGTCCATTTGGTACAATGCTCATTCACGGGGTGACCCAGGAGCACAGGGAGGTTAAGTGACTTACTTAGGGTCACACAGTATGCAAGTGAAGGCTTTGGGATTCAAAACCAAGTCTACAGGATGTACCAAGCTCATTCATAGCTTATTGCTGTAACCTCTACTGAACACTTTCCCATTTTCATTTCCATGTCAGTCATGTATTCTGAAAAATTTAATTGTGATTTGCATATACAGTACATCCCATGATGCTTTGCATTATGGGGTATGTGTGAGTTTGTATTTCATGTATTCTGATATTCTTTAACCCATTTTGATAAATAATTATGATTGTGGTATCCTCAATTATGCATTGTGTTCCCTTTGCCTGAGTAGCTACTGTTGTTTCTTTTCTTACTTCTAAGACATTCCACAATGTCAGGCACACCATTCTATTCTATTCATCTAAATGGCTTGTAATGGTGTAACTAATATCATGGAATGTCCAGATAGTGTGAAAAATGAGAGCAGTAACTGATGATGACTCAGGAGAGACGGAATCTGTGTAGTGACAAAGGCAATACAACATGTGATAATTAATTGAACAAAAATTGATCTAAAACATATCAGATTACAGGACAAACAAGAAGGAACACAGGAGAGCATACAGCGATATAAAAGTTTCCTATCATAGCAGTAAATGACCATACTTAAAATTCAGAAAAAAAGATTAGGCTAATTCACTGCTAATGGTCGCAATGGCCATACTTAACAATTCCCAGACGGAATGGCTTTACAAAAGTCAGTATGACATCAGAACTTCTTTGTAACCTGGACATGTAGCCAAAATAGTGAATGATTTGATAAAATCAGTTTTAAGCACACTGAGAGTGGGCCCAAAAATAAGACTACTTTGAAGCAGAACTGGATGATCAGATAAGGACCCTAAAAAACAGATTATCTGATCTAAAACCAGACAGATGGTTACCCTACCTCCATACCATTGGGCTGGTCCAGGTCTACCTATTATTATGAAATGGTTGGAAAAATCTTGTGCTGTGACTGGTGGAATCTGATCACATGACTGTGTTATTCCAGCACAACAACACAGGTCAGAAATTGAACCTCACTACACAGTTCTGAAAATTAAAACTCAGGGAAGTCATTTTATGATTACAATAAGGCACTCAACTGGGGGAACTGGATGGCTCAGTGGATTGGTAGCGGGTTAAGGAGCCTTTCACAGCTAGGTCATGGGTTCAAATCCAGCACAGGTCGGTGGTGGCTGAAAGCCAGTATCACCTGAGGGTTGTTCAGTGGCCTATGTGAAATGAGTTGTGTTGGTCTCAGTCCAGTTCCCTGTGGGCAGGTGTCCACATCACACAACCACCAACACAAGTGGCACTAATTGGCACCCTTGTTGGCAGTCTAACATGAGAGGCCAAGGACAGAATGGGCATGGAGTATGAACAAAACATCTCATCTATGTGGTTGTCCTCCATGACAAGGTTGAGGCACATTGGCGGGCCAGTGTGGGGAAGCCTGCACTGTGATCACCCACGCTGTACCTGTCAAGTGGATAAATGGAGGACTTCAGGTTCCAGTGCTATCAATCCCGCACCTTTGACAAACACTAAATTCACACCCAAGTAAAAAAATAAATCTATCAATCAATGAGGCACTTGAGAGTTTTCGTAAATGTGGTATAACAGCACTTGGCGAGTGTGTAAGGCAGTCGACTTCACCTCGTGCCCCACTTCCTGAAGCGTGCCGTTACCTCACAATAACATACACACTGTCATGCCCTAATTAACCCTACATGGCAGGACTTTTTCTCCCTGGGTCTACCCTAATTTTACTGTCTGCCCATGCAAAGCATTGAACTACAGCTACCTGCAATTTACAGGAAATAAGGTGCTTAACTAGAACTGAGGAAGGCATTAGCATTCTTAATGCAAAGGTGTTCAAATAAATATCACTCTTTTAAAACTAGTTTGCATTATAATTATTGCCCCACCTCAAGGTTACAGGCACTGAACAGCTAGCGTTACCACAGTCTAGAAGTGCCACGAAGTCGAGCGCGACTATATCCCAAGAATCTGTCAGAAGTCAACACTTTTGTACAAGAGGTCCCTGCATGCATTGCAAATACCATTTGTTAAATGTAAGTGCTGGATTGCTTCTGCTGGCTCACAGCCAACACGACAATGACTATTTCTGCGCTGTAAATGTTTCAACAATTTCCTGTTCAGCACGCACTGCACTATGAAAGTGCCACTGAGTTTCTCATTTTCTAAGTAAAGAAATTAGTTTTGGAAAGCGTGATGTATGGGGAAGTGAAATAGACTGGCTTCTGGTAGGGTTCACTACCAGCTCTCATGAATCCCAAAAAATATTTTTTGAGACACTCGCGGAGGAGCACATGTGAAGGCCCATTGCGCCAGGAAACAAGGCTCAGTAAATGGTTATTCAAACTATTGTGCGCTCCACAGAGAACTGAAGCAATGACATCCTGAGGCTTAACTGCAGCTTTTGGCTGTATTACAACACATTAATCATGTGCTGTACTTTTACTGTCTAGTGTTACAGATACCGACCTGTACTGTTCAGGAATCAGTTGGAATGCTCCTCAAGAATGCCCAACATCCATTTGTAAACCCAACTAGTATAAACACGCAGATGGACACTCAAGCATGTGCACACGCACACACACACACACATATGCATGCGCGCGCACACACACACACATATATGTACTGTACACACATACGCACCTACTATACACAGACACATACATACATACTGTATATACATACACACCCATAGGTACTGTATACACACATACATACTGTATGTATGTATGTATACACACACACACAAAATACTCACACATGCATGTATACACACACACATATGTACAGTACACACATATGCACCTAATGTACAAAGACACATACATACTGTATATACACACACATAGGTACTGTACACACAGGCACATATGTACTATACACACATGTACATACTGTATGTATGTATACACACACAAAATACACACACATATGCATGTACACACACATATGTACTGTACACACATACACCTACTGTACACAGACACATACATACTGTATATACACACACACCCATAGGTACTGTATACACACGTACATACTGTATGTATGTATACACACATACACAAAATACTCACACATGCATGTACACACTCACATATGTACAGTACACACATGTACCTACTGTACATAGACACATACATACTGTATATACACACACACGTACTGTACACACAGGCACATATGTACTGTACACATATGTACATACTGTATGTATGTATATACACACAAAATACACACACATGCATGTACACACACACATATGTACTGTACACACATACGCACCTACTGTACACAGACACATACATACTGTATATACACACACACATAGGTACTGTACACACAGGCACATATGTACTGTACACACACATACATACTGTATGTATGTATACACACACACAAAATGCACACACATACACATGCTCGAGAACCTTGAATTATAAAATAAATGTCTGGAAATGGAGCCATCGGATTAGAGTGTCTACACTGTATCTCTTTTTTTTATTTGCACTCCCAGACCCATCACTACCCCTGCACAATCACAGTTTAACTCCTTGGCTTGCCCCCTACCCCCTCGGTGGGGTCACTGTAACAGCATACTGAAGACCAAATCCTGTGCTCCTTAGGGCAGGTGGATAGGGTGAGGCCCAATCACACTGGGCAGGCGGAGAGGGTGTGGCCCAGTCACACTGCTAACTTCACTGGTGAGCCCCCGCAGTTCCTTTTTTGGTCTCCTGTACCACGGGATGTCACTAGCAAGGATTCCAGGGTGCATGTATGCAAGTGTGGTAGTGTAGCTCCAGGCAGTGTCACCCCCCACCCCTGCAGCTCTGCCTACAAAACCACCAGTGAGCCCCAAGTGGTGAGTTAGGTGAGCGTCTTCTACATCATGCAAGCATCCTCCCCGAGGATGACTACTTTCATTCCCCAACATAGGTCATAGTTATCAGGAGGGACAACACTGTGGCTTCACCAACATATCATGTCTTGTCTGAATTCTAAAGGGTTAGGTTTACAGCTGGAAACACTCCTATACAATAACATAATTTAAATTACAAAAACATTAACCAAAAATAATAAAAACAATTTTTGTTTAATAAAAAGCATTAAGGCATTGCAGGGGCTCGGTACCTTTATTAATCTATCGTCAGGTACTGTATATAAACCACTTGGCCTCATCTTGTGCCTTATAACCACTGTAGGGTTAGATTAGCTCACATATCTTTTTGGGAATCTAACTGCTGGTTCTGCATGACCTTTAAACAATTACTTTTGACCTACATTTCTAGAAGTGTCTGATGACTTAAGTTATTAAAACAAAATTTAAAATGGTCACTGTTGCTGAGGAACTGAAAAAAGTTCCCAGAACCGGCACTGGGTATCGTGACTGTGCCAAGTTGTTGAAGATGCCTGGTTTTGCCACGGTTACCCACCTGACAGCGACTTTTTGACAGCAGGTCCCCTACAGCGACTTCTGGCGCCATGCCGCTGTAAAATCATGAAACCTGGCGCTGTCTGTCGGGGTCCTGCCACTCAATCAGCTCCGCACTCGGGTTGATAATCCTATGGGGAGGCGGGGGCGCAGCCCCGTGAGGGGTTCAGGGCAAGTCCCCTGAAGAAAACTCTTACTGGCACTGGAAACTGGCAGCTGACTGCAAAATGCGGTCGACCTGCTGGTTTCGCTGTCGGGGCGTTTGACAAAACTTTTGTCGAACACCCATCGCAGATCCGTTTTGCCAAACATAGTCCCATCACTTCTGCACTCCAAAAAAAAACAAACCCTTCCAATCCCCACTGCAGAATCATCAAATTCACAAGGATTACATATAACAAATAATACACCAAACTGCAGTCTTTTAAAGGTTATTGGGGGAAACATGGAAAATGTTCCCATAAGAAACTGAGAAAACGGAAAGGCCAACTCTGTAATAATATTATGTCCTGCAGGCCAGCCAACAGTGCTGTGTTCCTTCTGTAACCTGTCCAAACTTACAACTTGAAATTAATTCCTTGGGTTGGATTTTCAAAGGGCTGAGAATGTCGCCAGTCCCAGGTGCAATGAACGTATGGCGCAGAGGACTTGCGGCATTCTCCCGGCCAGCGTTTGGGATTTTCGATCCAGTGCACCAACTGACGCAAGTTAGGCCAGCTTTTTCTGGTCTAGTTTGTGGCAATCCTGGGTACCCTTTTTACAGGGCTTGCGCCAAATATTTAGTACAGGCTGCACAAATCAGGTAAAGTGTTGCAACTGCGCCCAACCTATTAAAATCGGGAACAGTTTGCGGCACAGGTGTTGGTGCAGCTGTGCCAACAAAACAGTCTGACACAGGGCTTGATGAAAGCCCTGTGCCATCCTTTGAAAATTCGCCTCTCCCGTGTCAGCTGGACATTTTCACCTGGACACACTGCGCCTTTGTTCTTGATGTGACTGACAAGTGAGAAATGTTTTCAAGCTGCCCAGTTCAGCTGATAGCAAGGCGGATGCCAGAGTGCTGGGATCTGGCAATAAGGATTCCAAAAGACTTTTACGGGAAGTGGGGTGGGGGTACATGTAAAAAAATCTGCATCCAATAAATACATGTATTATGCAAATATTGACTGACACACAACTACCTTCACAGATCTTGGCCTGGCACTGTTGCAGCACTTTATTAAAACATTTGTTTTTTAAAAGAAGGTCAGCATGCTTGGGTTTGGTTTCAAATATCAAAACCAGGTCTATTCATAAAGCTCTAATAACATTTTTTTTGTTGGTGTGTTAATAACACATTTCCATGAATAATGTTTAATGAATAGTGCCATTCCTAAAGGCAATATTTCAGCAGGTGTTCATAAGTGATTGTACCTAATGAAATTCGATAATTAGCATTTTAACTTTGGGGAATTTGTTAAATACCTCTGGATTTAAAGAGCCACTGACACAGTGAGAAGAACTCTGAAAAACATAATATTTGGATGCAAAGTAGCTTATATTTCTCATTAGCTCTATAGTCCTTATTCCCATTATTTATTATTATTACTGAGGTTAGTTATTCCTTGTGAGTTCATCAGTGACTATCGCTTCTTCCCAAGCTGGGGCCAGATATTCAGCAGTTAGCCTGGGCACCAAGGGTCGTTTGCCCATGCTGACCAGGTTTTGTGCCTGATTCATGGGTGGGGTCTTTATTCAGATATCTCCACAATGTGGGCAAAAGCTACTAGCACTCGAATGCTAATTTACCACTGTTCCCATGCAAATGAGGGTCCCTTCCTTACATATGTGCACAGCTGAAAATTCAGAAGTTTGCACAGGCAATAAATGCTGTCCAAGTGGGAGCAAGTTACTGCCTTTGCAAACCCCAAATTAATGGGGCACAAGCACCCGGTGGCGGGCAGCAGTACTGCAGCCACTCGTGCCCCCCACTCCCCAAACCCCAGCCCATTTAAACAATGGAAATCCGGTGTCCAGTGGCACCCCCCCGGCCTCTGATCCCTTGGACTGCTAATGGCTGTGATATCCATGGTGTCCAGTGGCACTCCCCAACCCTCCGATCACCTGCCACCAGAGTATAACAGCTTTGCCTGGCATCCAGTGGCATCCCCCCATCCTCCGATTGCCTAATGCCATAAACATAGTGAATTCCCTGGTGTTCTGTGGCACCACCCACCCTCTGATTGCCTGTCGTCATAAAAGTAATGAATTCCCTGGTGTCTAGTGACACCCCCATCCTCCAACTGCCTGTCGCTGTAAAAGTAATGAATTTCCTGGTGTCCCAATGGCACCACCCACCCTCCAATCGCCCACTGCCATCATGTGATATCTCTGGTGAATAGCAGTACCCCCTACCCACCGATCACCCATCCCTGCAGCTGAAATGATGTCTCTGGTGTCTAGTGGTCTCCCTGCCCACCAATCACCCATCCCTGACATTGCATCCATTTCCTGGAGTCTAGTGGTCTCCCCCACCTGTTGGTCACCCGTCCCTGACATTGCATCCATTTCCTGGAGTCTAGTGGTCTCCCCCACCTGTTGGTCACCCGTCCCTGACATTGCATCCATTTCCTGGAGTCTAGTGGTCTCCCCCACCTGTTGGTCACCCGTCCCTGACATTGCATCCATTTCCTGGAGTCTAGTGGTCTCCTCCACCTGTTGGTCACCCGTCCCTGACATTGCATCCATTTCCCTGGTGTCTAGTGGTCTCCCCACCTGCTGAACACCCGTCCCTTACACTGCATCTATTTCCCTGAGTCTAGTGGTACTCTCCCACCCGAACATCACCCACCCATGACATTGCATCCATTTCCCTGGTGTCTAGTGGTCTCCCCACCTGCTGAACACCAGTCCCTCACACTGCATCTATTTCCCTGAGTCTAGTGGTACCCTCCCACCCGAAAATCACCCACCCATGACATTGCATCTATTTCCTTGGTGTCTAGTGGTACCCCCAATCGCTGATCACCTGTTCCAATGCTTCCTCTGATACCCAGATGGCTAGCATCCCCCCCCCTTGCACTGCTGGAACACAGCACACCACCCAACCAACACCCCCATAACTCTGAGAAACAGTCTGTGTGGGGTACCTGATACGACGATCGGCCCAGCCCTCCTCTCACCCTAATGACCAGCTGCCATATGGGATGACAGGGATCACACATACAGTATATAGTAACAACTTTTCAACTGTGCACAACACGCTTTTTGAACTGGCTGAAGTCCATACACAATAAGCCCTAACTACATACTGCAAGTGTAAAGAATTGTAGGACCTTATGGAAATGAGCTTGAACTTGGCGTACCTTTCCCAGTTACCAATTTTCAAATAAAAAGAAAATGCACTGTGTATGACCATACAGCACAAAACTAGACCTGGCATGCAGGTCTAATGTTGTCGAACAGTCAGGCACACATGACAGAACCCTCACTTGGTGGACATTCTCACCCCTTCAAATGCCATATGGGTCAATTCCCTGAATATCCTGTAAGTGCCGATCGACGTGTCAGTACTTAGCGTACTGTCTACCTAGTGTTTAGGCTGGCAATCACCCCAAAAAGTTACAGTGCGAGGTTCAAAATGCCAAAATAGTTACACACTTTTGATAAACAGGTAGGTTCTTTGGGCTGCTACTACAGTTTCTGAGAGGCAGAGGAACTTTTAACAGTTCCTTATCTTCATGAGCTGAAGCTCAAAACTCGGTCGGTTGATTTTTTTTAAATCAGCAGTGCTAGGCCCACATATTCAAAGGAGATGCACTACCCAAAATGGATATGCATGACGCATCTCAGAAAATGCGCAGATCCGCGATACTCAAAAGGGAGAGATGTGTCCCACATTTCTGAATGGAGCAAAAACAGGGGGTGGGTATATGAATATGCTGTGTATCCGTACATTCAGCCAAAATGTGCGGTGCTTCTGCCGCACATCCAAGAAGTGTGCCGCATAAAATTAGGCAGACAAAAGGATGGCCTAAATTGGCCAGCCACCCACAGGAAGGCCACAAAACTGCAGACAGGCCATCCTGAGACAGCCCTTGGAGGCACACCAGGACGTACTCCGGGCACCCTTACACAGCAGTCATACCAGGATGGAAGTACCCAAAGCCACACGTGCTGGCACACCACTGACACAGCCCAGAGAGCTATCCTGCACACTGCACCCAGGACGTAGACACCCAGCTGACACATGCCAGTGCTGTCGGGTGCCGTCTTAGTACACCAGTGAAGCAGATGGCCACATTACAGCACATGCACGAGGGACCATGGCTTGCACCCATGTGACCTGCAGGGCAGCACCTGGTGGTGGCATACACCCAGGGTGATGTCTGGGGCAACGGTGTTCAGGTAGCTTGGTGATATGAGTGGCAGCCTGGCACAGGCTAGGGACTGACCTGTGGCACACATGGTGGTACACCATAGGTGCACACAGGTTGGACCCACCCACTTGGGTACCTGGTCACCCTCTGCACACTGCCATTCCATGCAGTTATCACATGGGGCATTACAGGTGACTGTACGCTGCATATGGAGCTGGTGTATCACATGCACGTGTTATACCGAGCGGATTGTGTCACCCTGTACCCCAGTCCGACCCTGTACATGACTATGGATAATAGCACTGTACCCAGGCCAATGCAGTTCACCAACCCACACACAAACATTCCATTACACCTGCCTGCTAGGCTGCAGTACCTCCTGTTCACCTATGTGGGGTGGCAGGGCAGGCCTGCAAAGCTGGAAGTGCGCATGCCTGGGGTATGCAAATGGACTGAATACATTCCAGTAATGAGCTGCACATGTGGGGAATGGGCTCAGAATGAGCAATGAATCCATTTGCATATCCCAGCTAAATAATGCAATTTTGCGCACCGTGCACGTGGCCACCTATTGCGCATTTCTCCACATAAGGCTCAGGTCACCTGCTGTGCCACACATCTCCCACTGCATGATCATGCATGTTCAGGATATTCAGCTGGACATGCGCGATTGCATCTCATGGTGCATCTTCTGAATATACCATTACATTGTGCTGGCGCATCTCAGTTGCACGGCGCAGGCACTTGCACGATGCAGCCTGGGACTTTTTAATATGGGGCCCCTAGTTACTAGCCAAAATGAAAAAAAAGTCTTACCTTTTTTAGAGTAGTAATAGTTTCCCAGTAAATTCTTATGATTCTACGCTGAGGTATTTTGAATTTTTTATTTTTTATTTTAATAGGGTTTTTTTTTTTTGTAAGTTTGGTAACATTTGAGATGCTACCTTAACGCTCACAGTTACTTGAAATGTATCTGTCTCTACCCCCTGAGGTCTCTGCGGCTGTGTCAGGGTGGTGTTAGCACATGCTTATGACAACCAGACTCACTGCAATCTGCACCCATCCATTAGGGCCTGCCTGACGTGAGCGGGTGCTTTCAAAAGATACACAAACCTCACATTAATCTCATTTCAGGATTGAAATAAAACAGAAATAATTTCATGTGTGTATTTGTTTTGTTTGCTCTAACTGCCAGCTGGATTATTTCACTGGTTTTAACTGGTACTGCTGCTTGTCATGTTTATGGTTTGACTGAGATTATAGCTAGTTGTCTAAAATGTTTTCAGAGGCAACGAGCCAAGACATAGATGAATTTCAATTCCCAGCGGAATCCTACTAGCAGACGGAACATTACAATAGCCCTATAAAATTAGGCAGTATGTGTCACCATCATAGTGGAGCAGTTCGGGTTGGCCACTTCCTTTGGTCTGAAAATAGGCAGACGCCTTTAAAGTTCATTACACGTATGTCCTACAGACATGAAGCATGTATGACCACAGCTCTTCCCAGTCGGCTATCTGTATAGTAGACCATGCTCCTGTAGTCACTTCTGCAAGATGCAAGGTTGTGGCTCAGCATCACTAATTAGAGGCAAGTGTTGTTTATGAAATCCTTTCTAAGGTAGTAGTTTTCCATCCCATGCATTATCCCAATATATCCCACTATAATTACACTGATGGCCGTGTAGTGGGAGCATCTGCTCTGTAATCCTGTTGGGAGAAAGTTGTAAGAAAAAAAAAAATGCATGGTCATATTGGTTGTTGGAAAACTAGACTCATCTGACAGTGTGATACCTCTCTTCTTAGTGCCAATGTATTTATTTTTTATTTGTTTCAGCAATAATGATTGAGAAGCCAGTCATTTCTGAAGGATTAACGACTGGTTGGAAGGATGGGTGGCCCGAGGCGCAGCTGAGGGCCACCTCCCTTCAGTCAGTCATTAATCCAAGGAAATGACCTGCTTCAAGGTTGTTATTGTGATTATAAGTCTAATTGCAAAAACAACTTTCTTTTTTCCCCCTTTTATTTTTACCGCAGTTCAACTTTAAAGTAGGGTGGCGCGAGCCATGCATGTCACACAGCGTCAGCTGGCAGCCAGATCAGTCATTCCTAAGACATTAAAGACCAAGCCAGTAGCCAATCAGGAGCTTTGTTAGGCTCATGAATAATTAATGAGACCTATAATTACAATTCCTGGTCAGGAAAGGTACACCAAGCTGTGGCAGCTTGCTTCCAGGTGTGTCTGTTGTACATACAGATATTGTATTGTCTAAGCTATTGTGGAAATGACAGATCCCTTCATGAGGGCAAATCGTTAACGGTTAATGACAGACATCGTCCAAGAATTCACTATAAATATTCAGCCTTGTACTTAGACTAATAAATGTGAATGTTCTGAAAAGTGTTATATTGATATTTCTGTTGTGAATCATACATATTTAAATACCATTCTCTAAATATTGACTCCCATTTATAAATTTTGAACAGCATTCCACTGGGCAAGCAGATTGCATGAACTGGGTTAGCTAACAGTGAGATTAATTAAGGACACCAGGAAATAGATCTTTGTGAATAGGGCTTCAAAGCCCAGCCTGATTCATTAGTCTTTATTGCACATGCTGGCACTTCTGCCATTTAATATGCTGGCAGGAGGGAGCATTAGTCTATTTCTTCATACTTATTTTTAGTTAAGTTGTCATTTTTAATCAGGAAATGCCCACTGAGCTGTGACAGCTCATTTTCCGGTATGTCCTGGGTGAGGACGTTACATGGCCCTGTTTTACTGACTAGTGGAACATTGCCACTGGCACTGGGAAAATTCCACTGCTGTTCTTTACTAAGTGCCACGGGACCTTTAATTTCTTCCTGGACATCCACCAGAGATGGGCAGAAGGGACCTCAGTTTAACAACTCATCTGATGGACAATACATCAATAGTGTAGCTCCCCTCCCCCCCATGCTGCACTACAATGTCCATATTAGGTATTAGCCCAAGTTCCAGGAGGGGGACTAGAACACACAGCTTTCTGATCTTCCAGTCCCAGAGATAAGCATGTAACTCACTGAGCCACTGGAACAGAATGCTAAAATTTAAACAGAGAATTCAAACAAGGCTCTTCAGTGTTTAAAATGCAACCTGCACAAGTGCCAGACATTCAAAGCAAACAGATTTGCTATCACACTTTTTCACACCTGTCAAGTTTGCCACTAGCAAAGTGTAAAAGACTAGGTAGAGAATGGCATGAGCCTCGTCAAAAATCAATTCTTCACCCTACATTAACGTCACCAACAGAGTTAAATGCAAATCAGATTGATGGTATAAACCCATGCACGTGTACGTAAGCGTGCTGTGAAATCTAGCCCGAAGTAATCAAAGATAATGTTCACCTGTTTGACATGCAAGCTATGCAAATAACATGCTGATAACATACAAACTGTATAAATAAAAAAACGATCTCCCCGGTCTGAACAATATGTCATAATGATACACTCTAACCCATGGGAGAGCAGCTTTCGTAGTTCTTGATGGAATCACAATGGTCTTATGACACACTCCAAAAGCAGTTGAGTTTCATAAGTTACAAAAAATGGGTAGACTGGATGGGCCTTGCAGTCCTTAACTGCCATCAACTTCTATGTTTCTATGTTTAAACAGAAACAGTTCCATTTTAATTTAAAGGGGAACCGTCAGCACTAAGAGGCCCCATTTGCACTTTGTGTGCAAACACATTTTTTTACTTACTATTTACTGCACTCTAGTAGACTGTATTAAGCTGATTCTACTTACTTCCTAGCTGACATTTGCTGTAACTGGAAATCCCACAATCCCCTGCAGCTGACATCAGAGCAGGGTGGCAGCAGTGGGAGATTCCAATGCCTGCAGGGCATAGTTTTTGGAAGCTCTGACCTTTTGTTTGCAGGTTCCACTGCCCTCCCAGGGTTAAGAATGGTCACAGAGAATTGAGGGCTGCCTAAAAATAATTACTGAGCCCTGATATTATCCTCCAGGTCAAATAACATGTTACTTGCCCTGCAGCCTAGGTTATTTTCCCAGGTGCATTAACACTGTGGCATTCAGTGCTCCATGGGGTAAACAGGACATTCCATAGAGCATCCAGAAATAAGCTTTCTTTTCACTCTGGAATGTCACTAACAGTGCTAAGCTAGAACTCAGGGCTTTGCTTCACTCTGTCACTCATCACTATAGGCAGTATTACCGGCAACATTCCAGAGTGAATGAAAACTTTAGTTCTGCATGCATGAGGAATGTCCCTTACTGAATATGTATAATATATGAATGGAACGTTTCCCCATAGAAGTGATTAGCAGGTATTTCCCTGTTCGAATGTACCATACCAAATAAAGAAGGATAAGTCCGCTACACAAATTACCATGCTATGACGGGGTCCAAAATAGAAGATTTCACTACTCTCTCAAAATACGTCCCTCTTCCCCCTTTAATTAAAAAAAACAAATCTTTCCTGCTTCAGTAAGTGAGAGCCAAAAATAAGGCCTCCCAGGTATGAGGAAAAACAGGGGAAGGAAGAATGGGGAGCGCACCAGATGAGAACAAGGGAAAGCAAAAGGGTGGTCAGAGAAGCAAAGGCCGACACAGAGCTGCATATTGCAGAGGGGATCAAGGGAGAGGTTTTTTAGATACATTAGGGAAAAAAGAAAAAATGGAGGAGGAATTGTTAGGCTAATAGAAGGAGGTAGGGTAACTGAGGAGGACAGGCAGAAAGCAGATATTTTTAATGGCTACTTCTGCTTTGGATTCACAAGGGAAGACAGAGAGCCTGTACCAGAGAGAGAGGCAGTAAGGCAGCGGTAAGGGGGAACCCTGAGATGAGGCAGCAGGTATTTACCGGTAAAAGAATTTGGAAAGGGCTAGCAGCCCTAAAGATTGATATGACCCTGGGGCCAGATGGGATGCATCTGATGGTGCTCAAGTACCTCTCAATCTTACGTCTATTGAGGGTAAACTGATGGAGACACTAGTCAAAGAGGACCTCATGGACTACCCAAAGAGTAGTGGACTCCAGGATAGCAAACAGCAGGGGTTTGTGGCATCGAGGCCTTGTCAGACCAGCCTGATAGTAATCTTTGACTGGGTAATGAGGGAAGTGGATAAGGGCCACATAGGGAACAAGAACCCAATGACAGAGTACTGCATGGGGGAGGTTAAAGCTGTGCATGACCTCTGAGAAAAGAGACCTCCAGGTCATCATCAGTGACTCCCTAAAACAATCAGGCTAGTGTAGCAATACCTACAGTAAGGCAAACGGGATGCTGGAGTGTATAGAACAGGGTGCTGACATCAGAAGGAATGCAGTATTATTACCTCTCCATAGATCACTGGTGAGGCCCCACCTGGAGTACTGTGCCCAGTTCTGGAGGTCTCACCTAAGGAAAGATAAGTACAGGCTAGAGACAGTGCAACATATGGTGACCAGATTGATTCAGGGCCAGAAGGGCAGAACTTACGAGGACTGGCTCAAGGAAAGGGTGGGAAAGGTGTGGGAAGTTGGGCAGCTCTTTTTTTCTGTGTTTTGGATTGTAAATGCTGTAAATTATGCAAAGAGGGAAAGTAAGGAGAGGGACAGGATTATGCAACATAAAGGAGGGCATAAAGGCAAAATAACAAGAAAATGTTTATACAGCGATGTACAGGACAGAAAACTGGAAATCTGTAAAACAGTATGACTAGTAAAAGAGTGATGTGGAATGTTAAAGGGCTCAGAAATAGAGCTAGAATCAATAAGATAATTTATTTGGATAAAAAAGGCATTAACTACATTATGCTACGAGAGACACATTCTTCCCAGCGAGATTTAAAATGGTTTCAGAAAAGATGGGGAACAGGGATGCATTCCCCATATCATCAAAATACAAGAGGCGTAGCAATATTCTTTGAAAAAGACACACTGAATCTAAAAATAATAAAACCACAGTAGACACACAAGGGAGATATACTAATGCTCAATGTCAGATAGCAAACAATAACCTCACCTTA
This sequence comes from Neoceratodus forsteri, assembly GCA_016271365.2. Taxonomy (NCBI): domain Eukaryota; kingdom Metazoa; phylum Chordata; order Ceratodontiformes; family Ceratodontidae; genus Neoceratodus; species Neoceratodus forsteri. The sequence goes on from JADMNL010000025.1 coordinate 133,781,216, forward strand.
TCCACAGTTTATGGTCCCAGTGAAAATAACACAGCTTTCTTTACTGACTTTTTTCTTCAGTTGTCAACACATCATTCACCATATTTAGTAGAAAGAGACTTTAATCTAGTACAAACAAGACAAGAAAAAACTTCTAACACTCCAAATACATATCACACACAGATCAATACAATCTATAATTTCAAACAAGATCTATGGTTGAGAGACTCATGGCGTGCAATGTATCCAGTAGACATGAAATATTCTATTTTTTCAGCTCACCATCAGACCTACCCTCCAATCATTTTTTTCTAATATCAGAATCTATTATGCGCCAAATAGAACACATAAAATATCCCAGAATTACAATATCGGATCATTCTCCATGCATAGCACAAATCAAAATCTAACGAGCCAAAATACAAAAACTGGCGTACGGACCAGTCATCACTTAAGGACACCTTTTTTAATAATACAAATGCAGTCAGAAATAGTTTTTTATTTTACTTTAGTCTTTGGTAACCAGGTAAGACCCACTAGACACAAGTGCCTATTTTCAGGGGTGACCTGGAAGCACAGGGGGTTAAGTGACTTGCTCAGAGTCACACAGTATGCAAGTGGAGTTTGTGGGAATCAAACCCAGGTCTGCCAGATGTACCAAGCTCATTCACAGCTTGTTACTCTAACCTCTAGGCTATACTGCCACAATGAAGTTCTTTAAAGATAACTCTAAGGCAGATACTTCCTTATTGGTTATCTGGGATGCTTGGGCAAGGGGCATACTTCAGTCTACCTCAACATATAATAAACTATTATCTAAATGGCTAAATCAGTTAGAACTGGAAATTCAACATTTGCAAAACTTCAGTATCTCGACACTAGAAAACATGTACAATACGCTAGCACAAATGAAGTCTAAATGACACAAAGCACCAGGAATGCAAAAAAAACCCTCCAAATTCAATACACTTTATAGACCATAGTGTACACCTGCCAGACTTCATAAAATGAACAACACAGTCATATCAACCTTCCCAAGATGTACAGATACTACTGGAATTCTAATACACCTAATCCATTCTTGCCTACATTTAACTAACTTGTGGACAAAAATGATCAGTGCCATACCAGAGATCCTGGGAACTAATCTGACATTTACAGTACTCCATTGTTCTACTATATTAGGCATACCTGATTTTTTAAGCTTGATAAAAATCAAACAAAATTAATAACTACTGTACAAGTGTTGCCAAGAAATGCATCTTAATTAAATGAAGAGATTCCAATCTCCTAGTTTACGACACATGGGTGAGATTCATGCTAGATGTAATGAGACTGGAAAAAATTCAATACTATAAAAATAACGATGAGAAACATTAAAAAATTCTAGGCCCCATTTCACTACGTTGTCCAGAAAGGACGTGTTACTTCGATAGCAACATCAGGATCCAATCAGCAGGCATTTTTTCTGACTCCCTCAGTGATCACTCCCCTATCTACTATGTGTGGACCAATGCCCAACCCAGGCCCCTCCCAGGGTCTTCCTGGCATGTGACTACTCAAAATTTTATGTATGTGCCTTCTTGTCCACTCAATCATCTACTGGGCCACAATTAGGACCCTCCCAGATGTCGACTGTTGTGTAATTTTACCTCCATGGCCAATGCCCATGCCTCACTTAAGCAGATGAGGGCTGAAGGATAGCAGTCGACATGGCTCAACCACACCCTCAGGAAATCTATAAAGCCGAGAGACAAGGCATGAGAGACTTTCAAAAACTCGGGTCTTGCCTCTGATTGGTATACATATATATATATATATATATATGGCTCTCAGAAACACATGCAAAAGAGACAGGAAAACCACCAAAAAGAAATACCCGAGGCACCTGTAGGCAAATAACTTGTCTGATTCTAGGCTTTTCTGGGGACAAATTAATGCATTCCTTAATGGTCGCACTAATTCGACTCAATGTGACATAATAGCTGATGGCAAGACGCTCCAAGATTCTGCTAATGCCTTTAAAGGAAAGCTATCATCATCAGACTCTTACAACCCCCCAAACCTTACCCCATATTACAGGCTTTTACATAGCTAGAAAACACTTTCTTGTCAGGTGTTTTAACACTTTATTTGATTGTTGAAAGTCCGGATTCTGTAACGTGGCAGATGCTGCGCGGTTCCACTTCAAGTGAAAGTGTGGTGCCACACCACTCACCTCAATACAAGTGTACTGAACTGAGCGGTGCGGCGCCACATTTTTACTTGAGATGAAACTGCGCAGCGTCCACCACGTTTCAGAATCCCAGACTTTTCAACAATAAAATAAAGTAAGATACCAACCATGAAAAAAGGTGTTTTCCTTGCGAAAAGTCTAATCGGGGGGTATGGCTTTGGGGTGGGGAGGGTCTAATTGATGACAGCTTTCCTTTAATGACTCTTCACAGATAATGACAGGTTTAGCCCCCACTCCCCGCTCAGAAAGCAATGGGGAGTCAGTTCCCAGAATTCAATTTCTGTAAGATAACAAGAAAAGAAGTGTTACCCTTCCTAATGAAGCTGAGGGATGATGGCTTAACTGGCCATGACAAACTTGAGCAAAATGAACAAAGGCTCCTTAAGATATGTGCTCCTGTCATTGCCTCCCCTATCGCTATGCTGTTCAATAAATCCCTAGTTAAAGGAAAAGTCCCAAAGTCTGGAAAGTGTCCCTTGTAGTCTCAGTACATAAGGGGGCTAAAGGGGACCGATAGAAAACTACCACCCCATCTTGTCGCTCTGCTCACTATCTAAAATCCTTGAAAGGTTGGTTTATAGTCAGTTACAGGAGTATTTAGACCAACATCAACTGCTCACTGACAAACAGCATGGGTTTCGGAAAAACCATGGCACCGGCACTGCACTGGTTAGGCTATCGAGTCGACTGATATACTTGCAGCTTTGGATAAAGGACTATCTACAGGTGCTGTACTTGTAGACCTTACCGAAGTCTTCGACTTGGTGAACCACAGTCTCCTTATTTCTAAATTACAACACTTAGGTCTCAACAGCCTATCTTGTCAATGGTTCACCAACTACCTAGCCAATAGAGTCCAACAAATCAGGTGGAAGGGAGCACAATCTAAACAGAACCCCTTAACAGACAGTGTCCCTCAAGACTCCATCCTAGGTCCGCTGTTGTTCTCCCTATTTATAAATGACTTGCCCAGAAACTGGGGAGATGCAAGGGTGCTATTATATGCTGATGATGCAACACTATACAGCAGCTATCACCCCATATCAGAGATCAACAGTCTATTAAAGTCTGATTTTTGTGAACTAGAATACTGGCTTGCCTCTAACAAACTAGCTTTAAATATCAAGAAAACAAAAGCTGTAATGTTTGGCCCCAAGCATTCTTGTCACTTCCAGACAGCAGCTACTTCCGATTGCTACCTCAAAGAGTGACCCAATTGAGGCGGTAGCCTCTGTAAAATATCTTGGTGTGTATCTTGACCGGATGTCTCATTTACAGGAGTGGACTGACCAGTCAGGCCACCAGGCACAGACCGAGGGCCCGGGAGGCAAAAGGGCCTGCCCGGCACAAAGATTTTCCTCTCCCTATTACACGGATGTCAGCAAGCATATACAGTGCTCGATACTGCGTACATTTCATTTTTGCCAGGGCCCGGGGTAGCATTTGCAAAACCCTCCTAGTTCTTTGCTACACATCCACACTTGACACACATCATTCCGTCATACTGTACCAGCATTACTGCATTATTTCCGACCCGGGCGGGGAGCATGACTAGCAGAGTTTGGGAATATATAGTTATCAGTGCCTGTGTCACTCTAGGAGCTGGGGGAGGGCAGTACAACAAGAAACACCACTGGGTGTAGTTTAAACATGCCACACGCCAAGCCAGCGTGATAAATAATGATGGGAGAGGAGCTGGCTTGGCAATAGAAACTTAGAAACATAGAATTTGATGGCAGATAAGGATCGCTTGGCCCACCTAGTCTGCCCATTTCCCTACCTGATGGATAAGCTGCAGATTCTAGTTAATTAACAGCTTACTTCCTCCTACCCCCCACTAGAATTGCCTTATGTTTCTCCCATGCATTCTTGAATTCTCCCACTGTTTCTGACTCCACAACCTCCTCAGCAAGGTTGTTCCATGCATCCACAACCCTCTCTGTGAAAACATACTTTCTAACATTACCTCTGAGCCATTCCCCATCTTCAAATTGCGCCCCCTTGTTCTTGTACAACCCTTCTTCTGAAAGATGCTACCCTCTTGTACTTTGTTAATTCTCTTGAGATACTTTAAAGTTTCTATCCTGTCCCCCCTCTCCCTCCTTTCCTCAAGAGTAAACATGTTAAGATGCTTTAGTTTCTCCTCGTATGTCTTCTGGTGCAGACCCTGCACCATTTTGGTTTCCCTCCTCTGAACAGCCTCCACTCTGTCTATGTCTTTGCAGAGATGGGGTCTCCAGAATTGCACACAGTACTCCAGATGGGGTCTTACCAACTGTCTGTACAGAGGGATAACAACTTCCTGTTTTCTACTGTTGATGCCTCTCCTATGCATCCCAGTATCCCACCAGCCCTCCTTACTGCCTTCTCACATTGCTTGCCCACCTTTAGGTCATCTAATATAATTACTCCTAGGTCTTTTTCGATTTTTGTTGTTGTTATTAACTCACTCCCCATTGTGTACTCTTCCCCTGAGTTTTTGTTTCCCAGGTGCATTACCTTGCACTTCTTTGCATTGAATCTGAGCTGCCATATATTTGACCATTCCTCCAACCTTGCCAAGACCCTTTTCATCCTTTCCACCCCACCTTGTGTACCAACCCTGTTGCAGATCTTTGTGTCATTTGCAAAGAGACATACTTTTCCTTCCAGGTGCTCTCCAATGTCACTTATAAAGACATTAAAGAGGACTGGTCCCAGTACCGACTCCTGCGGTACTCCGCTAGTTACCCTCCTTTCTTCACTGTGGACTCCGTTTACTATAACCCTTTGTGTCCTGTTGTCCAGCCGTTCTTTTTATCCAGGCTACCACCTTGGGACCCACTCCAAGGCTGGCTAACTTGTATATTAATCTTTTGTGTGAGACTGTGTCAAATGCCTTGCTAAAATCTAGGTAGGCCATATCCACAGCCCCTCCTGGTCTACTACTTTGGTCACCCAGTCAAAGAAATCTATTAGGTTCATCTAACATGACCTTCCTGCTGTGAAACCATGCTGTCTTGGGTCCTGTGCCCCACTGACCTCTAGGTACTCAGCAATTCTTCCCTTCAGAAGTGGTTCCATCATTTTCCCTAACACTGAGGTCAAACTAACTGGTCTGTAGTTTCCTGCCTCTGCCCTGCTCCCACTTTTGTGAAGTGGAATCACATTTGCCTTTCTCCAGTACTCAGGTACCACCCCATCCTCCCATGATTTGTTAAAGAGAGTAGTCAGTGGCATTACTAGTTCTACCCTTAGTTCTTTTAGAATTCTTGGGTGAATCCCATCAGACCCCATTGCTTTGTCCACCCTCAGTTTCAAGAGTTCTTTCAAAACCCTTTCTTCTCTGAATGGACTGGTATCGACCCCCCTATTCAATGTTTCTCTTGTTTTGTTTAGGTAACTCCCCCTCCTTTTCCTTTGTGAATACTGAGCAGAAATATTAATTCAGTATTCCAGCTTTTTCACTGTCACTCTCTGCCTACATTCCCTCCCCTTTATTAAGTCTCTGTATCCCTCCCTTGGTCTTTCTTTGCTCCCTAATGTACCTATAAAAGGTTTTATCCCCCTTCTTAACAGAGTTGGCTATCTTTTCCTCAGTTTGTGCCTTTGCTATTCTGACTGCCTTCCCTGCCTCCTTCTGCTTTAACTGATAAAGTTCTCTGTCCTGCCCCTTCTATGTTTTCTTGTACTTCCTGAATGCTAATCTTTTCTCCTTAACCTTCCCTTCCACCTCTTTTGAGAACCACAGTGTTTTTTTCCTTCGTTTTGTTTTGTTGATTTGCTTCACACAAAGGCTTGTTGCCTCTGTGATGGCTGTTTTGATTATTCCCCATTGTTTCTCCACCCCTCCTTCTTGCCCATTTGCTAGTGCTTTTCTGAGGCGCTCTCTCATTTTCCCAAAGTCAGCCTTCCTAAAGTCCAATACTCTTGTTTTTGTATGGCTTGATTCTATGGCTGTGTTTATTGTGAACCACACTGTTTGGTGGTCACTTGTTCCCAGATGGCTACCCACTTCTAAACCTGAGATCCTTTCTCCTTCCCCATTTGAGAGTACCAGGTCTAAGATTGCTCCCTCCCGAGTGAGTTCAACACTAGGTGTCTGAGGTATGCCCCCTGTAGGGCATCAAGAATGACCCTGCTCTTGGACATGCCTGCAGCAAAGGTACTCCAGTTAACATTTGGCATATTCAGGTCCCCCATCAACAATATCTCCCCTTTTTCTGCCATTTTAAGGATGCCTTCTATCATTTCCTTGTCCATTTCCTCCCCCTGGGATGGGGGTCTGTACACAACCCCCATGCAGATTGTGGTGCCATTTCCTGTCTCCAGTGTGACCCACAGTGACTCATCAACTTCCTGTTTACTCTTTAGTTCTGTTGCTTTAATCTCTTCCCTTATATAGAGAGCTACTCCTCCTCCTCCTCTTTTATCCACCCTGTCCCTCCTGTAGATTTTGTAACCTGGTATGTTGACATCCCAGTCATGGTTCTCTGTGTACCATGTTTCAGTGACTGTCATAATATCCAGGCATCCCTCTTCCATCAAGGCCACTAGTTCAGGGAGCTTGTTACACAGACTGTGGGCACTGGTACTCATCACCTTCCATTTTTTTTTTTTTGACCTTACCCCTTTTAGCCCCATCCCTGTCCTTACTGCCTTTTTTCTGCATTTACCCCTGTCCAGCTCCCTACTGACTTCTCTACATTGGTGTTTACCTCACTAACTACTGTGTTTTGTTTTGGGGGAGGCTGGGATTTCCCTGCTCCTTTTCAGTGCCTCCCCCCTTGGCTAGTTTAAATGCTTGCCAATGAAGCATTTAAACCTATCACCTAGGATCCTGGCCCCCCCCCCCCGGACAGATGCAGACCATCATGCCAGTATAGGCCTGCATCCTTCCAGGTGGCTCCCTAGTCCCCAATGAAGCCAAAACCCTGAGCTCCACACCAGTTTTTCAACCATTCATTGAATCCCATGGTGTGGAATACCCTAGCATCGTCCATACCATAGATAGGCAGCACCTCTGAGAAGGTTACCGTACATGCTTCTTGTCTAAGGCACCTCCCCAACTCTACAAACTCCTCTTGCACCGTTCTGATCCCATTCACAGCCATGTCATTTGTCCCTAGGTGGACAATGACATCCAGCTCCTTCCCTCATACCCAATCACAGCAGCATTGTCTTTTTGGCATTTTCAGCCAAATCAGCATAGTGGAAATTAAAAGCAATATTAAAATCCAAATGACACTGCAAGCAGACTGGATCACCAGTAAATGGAGGGGTCAGAAACTGGGTGATCAGGTAAAAATATGGGTAGGTGGCATAATACTACTGGCTTGCTCACTGGTGGGAGGGGTGGTGGATCCACGAGCCTTTTAAATAGTGGCAGTGCTTTTGTTTGTCAGCTGGCTGCGCTTCTTTTTCTTCAGTTCAAGAATACATTTATTACATTACATTAGTGAATACACTTAATAGGAATTATGGTTGAGTAACAGGTTAACAGGTAGGGAAACAGTTAGGCACAAGACACGTTAATCCACGCATGGAGCGGATTACATGGAATGGAAGTGCAGTAAAACAGCAAGACAGCAGGTGTGTAATAAGTGCAATAGTTGGTATAATAACCCAGCTTCATAGCGTATGCAGGGTGCTGTTGGTCAGGCAGTCGGGGGCGGGGTATGGGGCATGAGGGGTGGGCACAAGAGGATAATCATGTTCAGGCACAATTTACCGTAAGGTGGTTAGCCATGACAGTAGCAAGGAAGTGAGTGGAGGAGGAGTTGTGAATTTGAGGAGGAAGTTCGTTCTAGAGTTTAGGGAGGCATATGCTTTTAATTCAGTTGATCTGAGCACTGTGTCCATGTAAGTAATATGTCCTCCTACCTGATTTGGGATACCAGTCATGGGAGGGGGCTGAATCAGGAAAAACTAAGCATAGGGATCCTCACAGGTAAATAATAGTTGATTTTTCTAGATGTTTGTTCTGTATGATCGCTATGGGAAAACCAAGTTGAACAGTATCATTCTGTCAGTTTCACTTTTGTCCTAAGTTGATAAAAACCCAGGATCTAGAGGTGGGACATCTACGAGGGCCTCCCTGTCAAGCTCTTTTTGGAGCCGGGGTAGACAAGAGTAGCAGCCTGGTAAGAGCTTACTTTACTAAGCTGACTGCACTTTAATCTGCACTGTATTGCACGATCAAGAATTGTTACCCTGCTGGGTGTTCTCTTTTGCACATCTATATTGTGTACTCTGAGAGTAGTTGGCTGGTATAAGGCTTTAATAAATCTGCTCATTTGAGTTACAGACTGACTGGAGTGTCAGTGCATTTAGAAGATTGGCTATAAGTCATTTATGCATGCTGGAAAATCCACTGTGGTAAGTGCAGATTTTGTTTCACCTCTGAGTGCACCACAATACTTGGAGACAGACGACCATGAAGGACAACCAGGGACTGCTAGCCAGGACAGAGACTCTGGGGAAGGGGGCAGCCGAAACAGAATAGTCAGCTAGCTCATCCCTAGTACCAGGATAACACTACATCAACATGCGGAGGTTGGGGGAAATGACAGCTGATTTCCTGACTCGACCCCTCCCAGTGGAACAATACCTGTAGGGCCAATGCAGACAAGGTGCATACATCAAACAAGAGACCCGCAGTCCTGCATTTGTTCTGTATCAGTTCTGTTTATTATATGCAGTTGATGTTCTGTTGGTACCTCTTGGTGATTGTCTAGACCAGCACAAACTTTGGAAAAGGGCCCAGTAATGCCCTCCCTACCCCCCATAATCCCCCTCTACTACTTATCTTCCATATTCCCCCACCACTGCACCCACAACTATCTACTCTGGTGGGTCCTGTCACTGTCCTCTACTTATCTCCTGCGTCCCACCTAGCTAGACCTAGGCACATTGCTAGTGCCACACCTACTATCTCACTCCCTATTATTTAGTCACCGCTCACTAGCCTTTAGCTGGAAGATTCCATTGCCTGTACATTTTGACTTTGGCACTTTCTCTCCTTACTTTGGGATGTGATCCCTTATAATCTGCTGTTACAAACTGTGAATCATGTGATATTAATGCCTGTCTTATGATACTGTATACTCTATGTACTCAGTTGTTTTAATAATGACAATGCTTTCTAGCAGCGACTGTTCCCCCTTTTTTGTGTCCCCCCCCTTTTTGTGTAACGAGGATCCTTTGTAAAGGAGCTTTTAGCTCATAGGTTGTAATTCTGATTTCTCAAATAAATAAATAAATAATGAGGAGAAGACAACACTGAACTGCAACATATATAACTTAAGCTAATAATGTACTGTACTGAATGTATACATATCCAAACTACAAAAGTATGACTGTCACCAGTGAAACTGAGTTAATAAAAAAACAACAAAAAAAAAACAACAACAACAAACAAACAGGATCTGGGGCCTGGGATAGTTCTGGAACAGGAATGGGCATCAATGTGGACTGATAAAAACTGGGATCGCCTCCTCTGCCCCCATGTGTCAGAATGACTCCCCCACCCACTGGTATAATTAGGTTAATAACTGGGTTGACAACACTTTCAAATGCCATAATAACCAGCTTTCGCCATAACAACCAGCTGGTTAAGCAGTAATCCATGACAGGATGTGGGCTGTTGCTGGATTTGCCCACACCTGGTATGGTGTGTTATGAGGCTGCAGGCCCAGTGACTTTAACCACACCGGCCGCAAGAGTACGACTTATTGGGCATGGGGAGGGAGTAACAGGATAGCAAATTATGTTTGAAATTACCTCCAAAATGTGCCAGAATGCACCACATTTTAAAACATTTCCCCAGACCCACGGCTTATGGTTTACAATAGTCACACCAGCATCAGTACCCTCACCTATTTCATGAGGGGCCCAAAAAAACATTGTTGACTGGGGCTCAAATGGGGTCTCAGTCCGCCCCTGCTTATTCAACCACCATGTTGACCATATCTCCAGGTCGCTACACCAGAAAATTGGTCTACCATACTGCTTGAACAGCTATCTCACTAAGGATTCCAGGTTCTCCATTGCCACCAGTACACTACTCCCAGTCCTACTATATGGTGCTCCAATTCTGCAGTCCCTAAGGTGAACAGATTTAAAAAGGGTAACTTTTCTCTGTAATAGAATTAGTCAGTTTGCTGCTGGTTTCCCCTCACAGACGTACAACTGTGACGTCCTCCACTCTCTGAATTGGTCTTCATTTGCAGGGAGATTCAGCTATCCCCACTCTGCCTTACATTCAAGCTTGTCAAAGGTGGTAGCTCATCTAACCTCAGTGATGTTTTGACTATAAAAACGCCCAAGAGGATGCTCCACTCCTCCTCCTGCACCCTGCTTGTTACTTTGAGAGCAAGGTCTAGTGTGGGTAGGAGATCCTTCAACAGCTCTGCCCCCTCCTAATGAAATGCCCTCATGGCCTCTCTTCTTAACTGCTGCTCCCTCAGTGGTTTTAAAAAAGGACTCAAAACTGTCCTCCTGTAGTGGTGTATCTGCACCTGTAACATTTAGCAATACACACATGTTCTGTAACTCTGCACGCCACTTAGCTATTGCTACTCAGTTAATTGTCCATGTTGAACTATGTTCTTAAACTCCAATGCACATTGTATGCCTCCCGATGTACCCTGTTAAAGCTTGATGAGGCTATGTTCTTAACTATTATCTACTGTCAATAATGCCTGATTATTGTATACTATAATGTTTTACCATGATGCATCTCTAAATGTATCCTGTACTGCTTTATGTTCATAACTGTTGTCTACTGTCAATAGTACCTGCTTATTGTATCCTAAAATGTTTTACCATGATGTACCTCTAAATGTATCTTGTGCTGCTTTACTATATATGTAATTACTTCCGGGTTGCCCCTGAAAAAGGGACTTTTAGTCTCAGTGGGCTTATCAAGTTAACAAAATTTAATAAACAAATAAATGCTCCGACCGTGCAACTCAGACTTTGTAGCCCTAGCAATTCATTTGATACAGCACTAGGAAGAAGTTCATTCAATGCCATTATTAAGCCAACACAATTTGTGATATTTTTTTTTATTTATTTAGTTTTTGTTTACCAGGTAAGTAGTACCATAGCCAAGGCATGACTATTTTCAGGCATGACCCGGGAGAAATACATACAATAGACAAGGAATAGACATTAGAAATTAACATGATGAAACACAATACAGAGCAGTACAAGATATTGACAAAGATCAGTGAGTTGGTACAAAGTTGGCCAAAATTTCACCGTTAGGTTACAGGACATGACAATGGTTCACTAACAACACTTCAATTGATACAGGCAAGAGTGGCCAGGATACAGAGCGATGTAAGATACTGACAAAAATCAATGAGTAGGTGCAGAAATTAAGACAACATTTCACAGGAGGGTAACAGGGCAGGTCAGCATTTCAACTACACAGTAACAACAATTCATATCTGATTTCAGACAAATGTGGTTAAGCACAAGTGTACAGGAGTTATAGACTGATAGAAACATAAGTGCATTAAGAGCATATCCCGGTGGGTTGGCCCGAGTTGGATCCGTATTCAGCAATGGAGCAGTATGATGAGGTCAGAGCCACATTACATTCAGGGAGGCTTAAAACAGGCACAGGAGACTTGGCTAAGGAGGAAGTTGTGACAGTTTGTTTTAAACTGGGCATGACTGGGTGCTAGGTGAACATTGAGAGGCAATGAGTTCCATAGTTTTACCGCCAAGTAAGAGAAAGCTAGGGTTCCTTTATTAGATTTGCATCTCGGTGTTGTCAGCAGTGATTTGTCAGATGATCTGAGGCCATGAGATGGGGGCAGAGGATTCAATAGTGAGGCCAGTGATCCTGGGGTTCCTGTTCTTACAACACAGTCGGTCAGGGAGCCCAGGGCATAGGTTCTAGCCAGAGCAGGGGGTAGCCAATTGAGGTCAGCATAGAGCTGACAATGGTGCTTGGACCGGGGTGAGGCCGAGGCATATCTGCAGATGCTGTTGTAGGTGGTATCCCACTTTTTTAGAAGAGTGGTGGATGTGTTAAGATATGTGACTACCCCACAGGATAAGGACAGGAGCAAAATTCCACAGGCTAAGGCTAGTCTAGCTGATTTCGTAAGGACATAGCTAGTTTGGTAGGCAGCTCCAATTTAGGCATTAACTGATTTGTAGGAAGATGTTATGTTCATATCAAAGTTGAGGTTTTCATCAAGGAGGACTCCAAGGTACTTGAGAGAGCATACAGGTATTAGTACCACACCATCGTGACCAGATACTCTAAAGAGATCACGGTTGTTGTTTAATTTAACTGTAGATCCAAACAACATTGTGTGCATTTTATCAAGATTAAGGATGAGCTTGTGAGTGGAAAGTCAGGACTGAATAGACTTGAAAGCAGTGGTCAGAGTCTGGTTTATATGGTGTATATTCTTGTCATTACAGTATAATACCAGGTCATCCGCGTAAAGGATAGACGAGCAGTCAGGGCTATTTGATGATATACCATTAATAAAAATGGAGAAAAGGAGGGGTCCTGATATCGATCCTTGGGGGGCTCCTAGGTTGTTTGCCATGGGGCTTGACTCAGCAGAATTGAATCTCACAAGCTGTGTTACATACATAGATACATAGACAGTGTCGGCAGATAAGGGCCTATGGCCCACCCAGTCTGCCCATTTAAGTTTGTAAGTTCAGTTTATGTTTTCCAGGAAGTCTGTTGCCCCTTACCCCTGACCTCCAGAATTCCTTTATGTCTATCCCATGCATTCTTAAATCCCGTGATTGTTTCAGCCCCCACCACTTCCTCTGGCAGGGTGTTCTATTGGATAGATAGCTCTTAAACCAGGCAACCGAGTTAGTAGAGAAACCAAGTTCTAGGAGACTGTCTAGTAGGAGTGGATGATCGATGAGGTCAAAAGCCTTTGTCAGATCTATACAGACAGAACCCGTGAGGAGGCCATTGTCCATAGCAGTTAGAGTGTCATTTGTGAGGAGGAGTAAGGCCGTGGAGGTGCTATGACCTTTCCGAAAGCCATGTTGGATAGGTGAGAGGTTGTTATATTTAGTTATATATTCAGTGACTTGAATTGACACAAGTTTTTCCATTAATTTGCTTAGTACTGATACTACTGCAATCAGCCGATAGTTAGCCGTATCTCTTTTATCGCCTTTCTTTAAGACCGGCATAATTTTGGCCAGTTTCCATACAGCCGGGACAACACCAGTGCAAAGAGAGAAGGTAAATATCCATGATAGCGGCTGCGCAATGAATGGTGTGGCCAGTTTTAGCAATTTGGGTTCTAGGCCATCAGATCCTATGCTAGTACTGTCAGATATGGTATTCAGAAGGCGTAAGACATCAGATTTGGAAATAGCCTTGAAATGGAAGGTAGGGGGAAAGGTACCGGGAGTGAGTGGGGTCATGGGAGGTAAAGGCTGATCACGGGGGAAGCCCGATGTTAGGCTAGATAGGTCGGAGAATTGTTTATTGAATGCTTCAGAAATGGTCCTGGGGTTGTTACAATGGGCCCCATTTATGATCATTTCATCAGCCAAGTAAGTATTTTTCACACCCAAGAATGATTTGATATGAGCCCAGAATTTTCTGGAGTCATTTGATGCTTCAAGCAGAAGCCCTTTACAGTACAAACTTTTTGCTAGCCTAATCCTCTTTTTGCAATCACTTCTCTGGGTCCTGTAGGTTTGATAGTCAGAGGTGAGGCCTGTTTTTCTGTAACGCTTCCAGTTTTTATCCCTAGTATGCAGTGCAGTCAGGAGATCTTTATGTAGCCACTTTGCGGGTGTTACGTGAACCCACCGGGTAACATGGGGTGTATGTCTGTCCTGTAGTGCACGGAAATGCTCTAGGAAGTAGTCCAGTGCCGTTTGTGCATCCTGGGACTGGGTGAGATAGGACCAGTCGATAGATGAGACTTCATATAGGAACTTAGCTTGGTTTAGGACTGCATAGCTCCTCAAGGTGATATAACGTGGGAGTTGTGTCATGGAGCAGGAGTGTTGCCACACACAGAAAATAGGGGAGTGATCAGATATACTATCTGGCATGGTACCAGCCTTCACGATCCTGTCAATTCTGTTTGTTAGCACCCAGTTCAGTAGAGTGCTCGATTTATCATTGGGGGAGATCCTTGTGGGCTCAGTGATCATTTGATGGAGGTTAAAACTCTGGGTTACAGTTAGGAGTGACTCATGAGAGTGACCAAGCCAGTTCTGATTCATGTCCCCTAAGATAAGCAGTTAATTTTGGCCTGCCAGTGCTAATGTATCCTCCAACATATTAGTGAGGGCAGACAGACCTCCCTGGGGTGGATTATAAGCCACAGCTATATGTAGATTTTTTGCTCCCAGGCGAAGAATTGCAGGAAGGGATTAGCAGATGGAGGACTGAGGTTTGGTTTCAGCGAGACATTTAGATGCGCCTTATAGTCCAGCGCCACTCCCCCGCCCCGCTTAGAAGATGACCTGTCATTTCTGATAAGGCAATAGCTTGGTAGTGAGCAGGTTGAGTCAGGGGTGAGGGGCTTGAGCCACTTCTCAGATAGGCGTAGTATATCCGGGTTATGGGTGGTGACTCATGCCTCCAGCTCTGGAAGTTTACGTGTTATGCTCCTTATGTTTAGATGGGCTATGTGGAGCCCAGTAGCAGTGGCCCGGGGGCACTATTGCACGGATTTAGGTGTAGAGGACCTGGGTTTAGTTCCACATCCCCTGCTAACAGGATAGCGAGCAGCATCAGATACCAGAGCTTTCGATGAATAAAAGGGATACACATGGTTATTTTAGAGCGGCAAGTGAGACGAAGGTATGAGATCATCAAGTAATAGGTCATTTTGGGGCTAATAGAGCAGCGAGATTCAGACTTTCAATAGGTCTAACTAGCATGTTAGAAAAGTTAAAGTTACTAGTTGAGGGCAGTTGGCAGTTAATTTGATGAGAACAGGGGAGTAGGGAGAGCCTGGCAACTGAGGATAACGACAGGGTGGTCACCAGTGTGGCCCAGACTTTAGGTATCATGGTGGACAAGTACACCAACAAAATAACCAATAGGTGTAAAAAGAGGAGGGAACAATAATTAATTTAATTAATTTATAGTGCGCAGCAGCACCAACAGTTATAATACAAGTAGGCAGGAGCGGAAACAGCACTATAGCAGCTTTAAGACTAAAGTAAAGAATTAGAGAGCATAAAAGATTTGCCTATGCCCCTAGTGGTAGAGTGTGATAAGGAGCAAATGGGAAAGTGGCCTGTTAGACGTCAACTGAAATTGACAAATACAGTCTATATAGGTAAATGTCGAGATAGAGGCGAGGCGGGTGGGGAGCTGGCGCACAGCGCCGGCGGGGTATCAGTTTCAACAGTTTCTGAGAAATATGAGTGTCCACCAAATGGCATTCCTCTGTATTCAGCAAAGAAAAAGGTGGCAAAGAAAGAAATGGAAAAGATCCTCCGCTTCGCTTTGTCCCGATAAAACAGCAAGATATATAATCAAGATTATAAAATGGCAAGAAATATTCCTGGGCTCTAACTGATGAGTGCTGGCCTTCAACAGTGATGTTATCCCAACACAACAACATACCTATTCAAAAAGCAAATGAAACATTCTAAAAAAATGTTTGTTTTTTTTCAAGCAAGCCATTTTATAATTGTAATGATGCACTCCAGAGTGTGTGGCCTTGGTATAACATCACTTCTTGGGTGTTGGACACACTCAGCCTGTGTCCTCGAACCCAACCACCCAAAGTGTGATGTTATCCCAGCATGACACATGCTCTGTCATGCATTACTGCTTAAGAGTATTTGTAGGATATGTGTGCTATATTTTAATTTGTCATAATTATAACATTGTACCTCAATGCTCTCAGTAAAAAAAAAAGTTGTACAACATGATTGTAACTTTGGTGTATGCTTTCTCTACTACAAAGACTACCAGGGTGCCATAAAGACACAGAAACCCTCTTGAGGAGGGCTGTACCCCTAGAGGTATGGCAGGGATGAAGTCTCAAACCAAAGGTACCTTAGAGAAGAAGGCTGACTTGAAGGAGAGACAGAGAGGTGCTGCTGAAGTAGAAGGGGGTGGGTGATGGCAGCAAGGAAATGAGTGTTCAAAGAATGCTTAGGCATGCATGGTTTATGTACCACTTGGTGTTGGCGGGAGGGGGGCATAGCGAGTATCTCCCACTGCCACACTGGACCATGGACAAAGCCCACCCATTATTCATGACTTCCTAAAATCTCAGGATCAACATTTTTACCTATTACTTTTTTTCAGGATTTGGGGCAGCAAACAATGTTTTAGGGCTTCCTTTTAAGCTGCTAGCCAACTGTATTTTTTCCAGTCAAACTGCACACAGGCCAAACAAAAAAAAACGCAAACCTGTTAACAGTATGTCTGTGAAACCCCAGGGTGCGAGCCAGGGGCATGTTCTCCTGAATCTTGATGAGCAGGTTAGCGGAGACTGTATTCTAATTCTCAAAAGGGAGAATTTCAAGTCATCTATACACTAAATCTAAGAACCTTTTCCCTACCCATGGATTTTTACAGCAAACGCAGACAGACGATTTAGATTCAAGGGCTATAATCAGCTTGCTTTGTCCCTGTCTGACCCCAGAATACTGAACTCTACATTCCGCTCACGTTGCTTATGGGGTTAGAAGAGGTTTGTTAGAGTTGTCGGTTCTTTGCGGACAACAGTCCTGCTGGGGGTTTTCTAAGATGGCAACTCCAAAGACATATGTTGTATCTAGGAATTTCAGAAGGTTCAGTTTTTGGGCCAGAACGGAGTCTTAAACACCATCTCCTAGTAGTCATGGCTACATTACCAGCTAACACAGTGCATATCATGCTCAAAGAAGGCTGACTCAATTTAACACAAATGCAACAGAGGACTCCAATTTGACATCAGTATCTACTATTTAAAATAAATTGCAGCTTTAAGGTGATAACTCAGCTGTCATTTTCAGCTATGTCATTTTGATGCCTGCTGGGAAGCTAAAGGGGCTTTATCTCCTACTATATGCAGCCTTAGATTTAATTTCAGTGCTCTAATAAACCCCAAGCTGTTGGCTCACCTCACCAGGGCTCCAGTAGAACTACTGCTATAATTTGTATTTGCAGGTATTTAGGAAGGGAAGCGGTCATAATATGGTTCTGACAATCCTGCTGCCCGATCCCTTCTCCTTCATGGTGTGAGAACCCCACGACAGAGTTCGGGCGTTTTGTGATGGAATAGTTTGCAGCATGCAGGGGCACACTCCATAGATGTAAATAGGGTTGTCTTTTTAATTACTTTTGTGGCATTTGCTAATTTTGCTCCTTGCCGTATGAGCCAAGACTCAAGGGGTTTACTTAAGCATCCAACACCGAGGGTATGTGTAAAATTCGAGTTTTACACACCACCCCATGTTTTGTTTTATATAATTGCTGGGGATTGTTTTCTCGCCTGCTCCATTTTACTAAAAAAATAAAAAAAATAACAGTTTGGCCAGTACATGGAACTGCCCTTCACTGTTAAAGCAGCTTGCTGTTTAACCTCCCCCCACACCCAGATACAAGTTTGAGAGTTGTTTTTTTGTTTACAGAGCGATTCCCCGCTCCTGCCTAACAGATAGAAATGCAGTAGGCTGCCGTCCCTGAGGTCGATACCTGAGGAGAAGCAGTGAGGATCAGAGGGCAGAATCTGTTCCATAGCAACCATTGCCACCCATTCACATTTCGTGGTATTTCCATGGTGACTGTGGGAAGGATGGTAATTGGTAAACAGTAAATACTATATGGCAACAGAAAAATCTAAAATATTGGGAGAACTCTTGCGTTGTTGCTGTGTGTTGGGTAAGTGGTGGCGATTGTGAATCTCCTATGGTGGTTGCATCTGGGAGCATCTACTGAAAGAAGCAGTCGGAGTGCAGTCAGAGCATGCACACAACACTGGGTTAAATAACTGGAAAAAAAAGTGCATGTTCGCTGTTATAGCCAGCTGGTTACAATTACAATGGTGAATTATAACCAGGTTTCCCTATGGGGAAAAACGCTCCCTCGTAATTATAAGTTAACAGGGTGTCTCTTATAGTAGAACAGATTCCAAGAGCAAGTTTTTTTGTGAGAGGACTGCAAACCTGAGCATTCTGGCTGCCCAAACCTCATGACAGGAGTCTCATATCAATCAATCAATCAATCAAAATCTTTATTTATTCAGGCGAACATCATTGAGCATAGCTCATTTACAAGATGGACCTGAGTGGTCATAACAAAAAAAGGTTACAGAGTGTATACAAAACATGATACTGAAATAGCACAAATACAAACATTTATGAGTGAGATAGATGTACAATTATTTACATATATACAAGGCAAAGGACAGTAAACCAAAAACCTATTAAAGGTGAGAAACAAACAGTCTGGTAGGGATAAGGCTTGGATAATGGTACATGGGTGGGCATATATGTTTGAGGTTTGATGTGAAAGGACCAGAGGAATGATAGAAGAATAGGGAGGAGCTTTAGAAGGGGGGTGGGGGAGAGAGGGGTGTGGGGGTGAGGGGTGTGGGAGGACTAGGCCTTGTGGAAGCAATTGCATGAATCTGGGATTAGGCTGGTGTACAGCTTTTTGAAGGATGTAAGGGGATCAGTGTTCCATTTTCAATGTCTTTTGGATAGAATTCAGATAAGTGCCAGGGAATAACTGATTGCAGCTCTTCCATACGGGTACAGGTGATAGGAATCTTCAGCAGGATCAGTTTGTTGATCCTCAAGGTGTAGGAGCCTGGATGTGATCTGGTTGAAGCAGTCTGAGATGTCTGAAGGAGTTTGTTTGTCAGAGCTTTGTAGATCCAGGTAGCAGCATTTTTCTTCTTCTATGTTGCAGGGATGTCCAGCTGACTGCATTGTAGAGAGAGCAATGATGGGTGCTAGAGGGAAGGTCAGTAATGAATCTAATAGCTCTATGATACAGGGTGTCTAGTTTGTTTAGATGGGAGAGGAGCAATGACCATAGAGGAAGTCAGCATAATCAATGAGGGACATGAATGATGCAAGGATTAATCTTTGTTTGGAATCTTTGGTCAGGTAGTGTTTGATTCTATAGAATAGACCAAGTCTTTGTCTTAGCTTTTCAGGAGCTCTTCAACGTGGGTAGTATAGTCTAGTTTATTGTCTATCCATACTCCTAGGTATTTGAATTTGTCAACATATTCCAGATTTTCACCAAGGATGGTAGAGAGTTGTGGGAGGGTGAATGATGGGATAGTGGAAGAACAGTTCTTGTGGGCAAAGAACATAGCTTTGGTTTTCTTAGCATTTAGTAATAATTTCTTTTTAATAGGTTATGCTGGAGGAGGGAGAATTGAGACTGTAGGAGCTCACAGGCTTTTGATGGTGAGGATCGCTCACATAAGTACAGTGTCATCTGCAAAAGGTGGATATTAGAAAGAGAGATTGGAGTCAATATTGTTGATGTAAATGGCAAAAGGATGGGACCCAGGATGGAGCCTTGCGGTACACCTCTTAGGAGTGGCTTAGGGGTAGATAGATCACCATCATTCTTTACCAGTTGTAGCCTTCCAGAGATAGCATCTGAACCATTTAATAGAGAGTGAGTCAAGGCCTATGGAGTTTAGTGAGGTGATTAGAAGATCATGATCCACAGTGTCAAAGGCTTTGCTTAGATCCAGAAACACAGCACAGGTATTATTCTTTTTGTCTAGGGCAGTCTGCCAGTCATTTGTGACTTTTGCTAGTGCAGAGATGGTGCTATGTATAGATCTAAACCCAGATTGAGCTGGATTTAGGAGATTGTTGGTATCAAGGTAGGCAGTTAACTGAGAGTTTACCAGCTTCTCAAGCATCTTGGATAGTATTGGTAAGATGGAGATGGGCCTATAATTATTGAGGTCCATGGGATCACCTGCCTTAAGTAATGGAAACACTTGAGCTGTTTTCCATATTGAGGATAGTACCAGTGACAAGTGATAGATTGAAGAGGTGGGTGAGGGGCGGTTAAGGCATACAGTGCTACTTTTAGAAAGTAGGGATCCAGGAGTCTGCACCTGCACTTTTGGTGGTATCTAGTTGGAGTAGGAGGTCTTCTACTTCTTTGAACAATATTGGTTTGAATGAGAATGTGGAAGCAACTTTTGACTCTCAGTAGATTGTAGGTTTAGAGATGATCTTAATAGGTTTGCAGGAGAGAGTCGAAGCCAGGCCAGCTGTAGTGAAATGGTCATTGAAGGCATTCAAAATATTTTGCTTGTCGGTGATTTCAATATTATTTAATTGAATTTTGGATGGTAAGACAGGGTAGAGGTTTGACCTAGGATGCCCTTTATGGTACCCCAGAATCTGGAAGGGTTGTTATAGGAGGCATCTAGTTCAGCTGTGTAGAAGGTTGCCTTGGCTTTTCTTACTTGTTTTGTGCAGGGTTTCTGGCTTTTCTGAATTGGAGCCAGTCATTTGGGTCCTTTGTCTTTCTTGCCCTTTTCCAGAGTTTGTCTCTGGCAAGCAGTCTTGGATTTAAGGTCGGCAGAGAACCAGCGACAGGATTTGAGTTTGGTCCTGACACTGGTGAGGGGTGCATGTGAATTGAGGGCAATTTATGATTATATCATTTAGGATTTGAAGAGCTGACTCTATTGAGGCTGTGAGATAGAATTCTGCCAACGTGTGGTGTGGCACAGATCATGGAGATATCCTGTAATATTAAAGTTCTTTTTGACCTTCGTGGAGGAATTTTGCAGGATTGGGTGGCTTGATTGTTGATCTAATGGCAGCTATGGGACAGTGGTCACTTATGTCACTGAGAAGTACTCCTGCATAGGGATAATGATGAGGTTTATTTACCAATATAATATCCAGGGTGTGCTGTTGAGAGTATTCTTTGGGTTGATCCTTGTTGGTTCTTTGATTAATTGAGAGAATCCATAGGTGTCACAGAAGGTTACCAGGGGTGCAGATGCATTAGTCAGCCAATTTAGTTCATGTCTCCTAAGATGATGGTGTCTTCAGGGCCCAGATTAAGTATGGATCCTAAATGGGATAGGAGTTTGAGGCCTGCAGAGGGGCCTATAGCAACCAACCAGTTGAAAGGAAGATGTGTTGGGAAGGGTTATTTTAATAGACAAGCATTGAATTCCTTTGGTTGAGATGTAGAATTGAGGCAGGATGCAGAGATATTTGCTTTGACATAGATGGCTACCCACCGCCCCTGGATGAGCGGTCAGATCTGAAGAGCTGATAGTTGGGAAGGTTTATTTCACTATCTTTTGTTGCAGATTTGAGCCATGTTTCAGATATAACCAGACAGTCCGGTAGGGTGTGTGCAACCCAGGCCTGTATTGATGAGAACTTTTTTAGGAGGCTGCAGGCATTGAAGTGAAGAAAACTCAATCCATTTATGGAGGTTAGGTCAGTTGGAGAGATCGAGCTTTCAGTGGGTCCAGGGTTGATTTCCACAGTGCCAACACAGACCAGCAGAAAGAAGATTAACTTGATGAGGGCACCAAGTGATAGGAGTAGTGAGCAGTCAGGCAGTTTTTTCTTCTTTCTTGGGATCCAATATATAGTGGGTGATGATCCTGCTGCATGGTTATCGAGATTATCGTAGATTGCCAGCTTAATGGACAGGCGTAGGGAGTAATTGTAGTGCCAGTATGGTAGCAGGGGGATAGAGGAGTTCCAAACTGGTTGTGAGCCTTTTTTTGGGATTCCCCAAGGATTATTGTGCAGAAGCGGTAGTATAAGTATGTATAGTTTAAGGGTATCCACTGGGGACAGTAGAGGGGGGCAGTGTTGAGTGGTCGCCCTAAGCACCTCGGTATGGGTTCCAACAGTTATCTCATTTGGATCTAAGGAAGGTGAGAAGCAAAGCAGCAGTAGTAGGTGCAGTAGCATGGTGGAGGGTAGGAGAGGGTTAAAGAAAGTAAGATGATGTGAAGAAAATGAGCTCGGAATTGGCTGGGAGAATAGCTATGGGCGGGGATGAGATTTGGCGGAAGGTGTGTAAAAAGAAACACCCTGAAGGGGGTGAGGCGAGAAAAATTTTGCGGCTTTCCCGTACCTTTCTGGCTTTCTCCCCCGGCCTCCTGGTTCGGTTTTCGGCTATGCGGTGGCCGCCCACCCGCTGGCGGCTCGGAGCCCCTCTGGTGTGTGTCATATACCTTAGGAGACACCCAGTATAGGCACTATTAATTTATTTTAATATATGGATCATGATTTTAATATAATACTAAAGCATACATTTTTTTTCCAGTAATGCTATCACTCTTGGAGTGATAATACCACACTTTGAGAGTGATAATACTATCGTTCAGATCCCGTAATAGTATCATTCGGGACCTGAACGATAGTATTATCAGGGAAAATGAACAGCGCAAGCGCGGAAGTGCCAAAATCATTCACTGTGCCAGACGTCAATCAAACAGTCTCTGTCACAACATATCTATTCACTGACCATTTTCTGTCTGTGGGCGGCCAAACCACCTTCAGAAACATGGCGGCGATATTTCGCTTAGTGAGAGCATACAGTACTCGTGTGACTTCCGGTTTTTTTTTGTTTGTTTAAAACAATATTGCGAAAGGTTATGTGGCAGATCTTCACCTTATCCAAGAAGGCAAAAGGTACATGTAAAAGAAAATTGTCCGTTTGTGCCTGAGAGTGTCGGGGATGGGTGGGAGAAAGACGCAGAGACTGACAGAAACTGCGACGGTTGGCTAGCACTCACACAGTTCTTTGCTAAACAGCCGACCGCCCGTAATAAAAATACATGGACAAAAAAAAAATCTCACATCCATATATTAAAAAAAATAAAGGATAGCTCACTGGGTATTACCGGTGAGATACCATCTCAAGGTTCTGGACGCTTCGCTCTCGAGGTTCCTATGTGTCCAGAACCTCTTGATGGTATTGTTCACCGGTAATACCCAGTGAGCTATCCATTATTCTCTACATAAATCACTTGAGTTAGCTAGAGTGATTTACAATAAGTTTCAAGTCTTTTTTATTTCAAAAGTTAAATTAAGTGTGTTCAGCCCCCACCCCAAAATCTGCAGTGGAATAGGCCTCCTAACATTTCATGAAAGACCACTGTACACTGGATAAGTGGTAGAGTGACTCTGTGTGCTGACTGGCTGAAACCATGCAAGGGAGATATATTAGATCACTGTGGGGCAAATCAGCATACCACGCACTGCCCAGTGTGAAACCAACTCTGAGGAGAGTAGACCTGATCCAGTACCCTGCTTTGTGTCTGTTCTGTTTGTATTATGGCACAGAAGCAGAGCAGGGAGCTTGCAAAGCTGAATTTACTAAGCCCTGACATTTAAGGCGGGGTCAAATATTTAAAGTGGCTAAACACTTCTATTAAGTATATACACTTTAATAATTTTCCCTAAAGGAAGTCAAACTGTACTGTCCTATTTATCACAGTCTGATTATTGCACACAATTAGATGAATTGTCCGAGAAATACATCCTCTAGGATTTTTAACTAACTGTGAAACGTTCTATACCACTGATAAGCTAATAGAACAAATTAAATGTGGATGTACTTAAAGCTGCCTAACATCACACAGTGTAGAAATCTTCCTCTAGGCTGCTGGGTAACTTTCTATGCAAAGTTTGTTTTTCACTAATCACAAACTATTTAGCCTTAAATAAGATGTTAATTGACTAAAAGGTGCAATTAGATTACTAAAAAAAACCAAAACTTGTAGGTGCTTGTAGCTAGTTCAAAAGTGTGGCAGAATTCTAAATACAGGAGAACAGAAAGCAGACCACTTTTCTTTCTGTTTCTTGCTCTCTCCCCTAGGAGTATCCCTTGAGCTCTGCCTGTACAACAGTATAACCATTTAGCTTTCCCATCAATGGTAATGCATGGCTGCAGTGAAAGTGCTACCGTATATCACTTGGCAATGGAAAAACTCCTACTTCCTTCAAGGAAAACCCACACTGGCAAACCCTGTCTCTTGCTGTTACCTATTCCCCCAAACTAGGGTTTTAAGCAAGTAAACACAATTTTGGTTTACCAATTACCTGGAAATATAGTTCCTAAGACATATCTAGTATGCACCATAAACCCCCAAATCCCTATGTAACCCCTAGGAGGCACTATCCCAAGGGCTACTACCCCTGCCTGCTTGACTACTGACAGGTTGAGGGGCCTAGGTTCTATGGCAGGTGCCTCCACCCAGAGGTCAGGGTTTGTAGTGGTTAGACTAGCTTGATCACAGCCATCTGGGACACTGTGACTCCCTTTGTTTCCTTCTAGTGGCTCACACAGTACACAGGAGTTGCAGCCCCAATACCCCACGTACACATACTGTTCACTCATAAAGTACCACTTACCCTGGAGACTGATTCTGCAGCACGTCTCTGAGGACCCCCCACAGCAAAAGGCAATACTGTTTCCATAAGTACCAACACCCACAGACAGTATATAGTGTAATAACAACAAATCTGATTTATTTAGGGAACAGTAACATGGGAGGGGCAATCAGGTTGATTAGTTTGGGCCAAGTTCAAATCACAGTACTGTGCACATATATACAGGGTCCAAAATGTCACTCTCTGGGTACCTAGGATGGGGGGCGGGGCTAGCAAGGTCCATTGCCCGGGGTTGGCCAGCAGGTGCAGATGGATGGGGCCCTGTAGGAAGAAAATATATGCACAACACCCAATTGTAATCCGGAGCTGGATGGCTCAGTCCATGAAGAAGTGAAACAACAACAATTAGATGACACTTGTAATTGACAGCAGGCTGCAGGGGAAAACCCTGATTTGTACTCACAATACCCAAGCTGAGAACCGGATGGTGGATGTTCTTCTGGATTGCCAGAAACAACAGGGCACGGAGACAAGGTCCTTGTAACTGGACCCCACTGCAGTTGATAGCAAATGGATTTAGTCCGAGACAAGCTGGGGTTTGCTTCCAGCTTCAACACACAGCACATAGTACAGGGGATTGGAAATAGCAATTCCTCACAAGCACTACGCACATTCATATGTAAAAGGAAAGTACTATACCAGGCAGGCTGCTCCTCGATCCCGATCGCAATTACTGTAAAATACCCGGGATCACACTCAGCAGCTTCAGTTCCTGACAGACCGAGCGTGATTCAACGATTTCTCCAGTCTTCTGCAGGGTGAGCCTGGTTTGCACTCTTCAGACTTCCTTCGTTCTCCTCACAAATCAGATTCAGTCCAAACTGGCACTTACAACGGCTGCAGGCCGAACCTCAGGGCCTCACATGCGCTTCCCGTGCGAAACTATACACCGCAGAAGCACAGAGCTCCTTCTCTCTTCACTGTCACAACTGATCTGATCTTTCCAGTCACAGAGCAGGGCATTTCCTTTAGCTCCACACCATTCTGTTGGCTGGTTCGGCTGTCACTCACAATAAGACTCCCTGTGTTGGTGGAAAAAGGCGCCAAGGTCAAAACTACATTTCCCAGAGTCACTGCCCATACAATCCCCTTGTGGCTGGCTCAAAATTAAGAGTCCAAGTTCTGATTCGTCCACAGGCTCCATCTTAGGGAACCCCTCCACATTGATTGGTCCATTTCAGCAGTTCAGGACCAAAATGAAAGCGCTACACTGAAACAGTTCGTGCTGAAATGAAGACAGGTTAGACAAATTACATTTTCTCAGTCACTCCAAATGATTTCTGGTAAATAGTTATATCTTTTAACAAGGCTCTCTCTGCACATGTAGGGACGGCAGAAACGGAGCGAATTGACAGCAGCTCATGTGGGGTTCGAGCATTAAATGCACAGTCCCCCCATACAAACTAATTAAGTCTGCAAGCAGACAGCTCTTATAGAGACAGTACGTGGAGGCTCAAATAGCACTCACTTGGAACCACATTTAAACAGCTTAAACGCCGAACACCGCCCAGACTTGGAGCATTCAGGCAAGCTCCTGGAAGACTTTTGGAAACCCCCATTTGCAGGGGGGTTACACCTAGCAACAGATGCAGCCTTCTTGTGAGTGCCAACCTGCTTCTTGTAGTCGATTTATGCTAAATTAGCACTTACAACTAATGACAGAAGTCGGCAGTGTGCATCAGCACAAGCTGAACAGAGCAGCTTCAGTATGAAGGGTCCTATCTGAATTCCCACTCAGCAACCTCAAGTTGACCATGGAGATGTGTGCCTGCAAAAAAATTAACCTCAAGTGCCACAAAATATTTTCCAGTATAGATATGCACTGTCTTAGAATGTTGTTTTTTTTTTTTTGGGGGATTTACCAAAATATCTATCTAAACTAAAAAGTCAGAATTTATTCTGTGTAATCGTTAGAAAAAATAAAGTCTAAGTTTAGACTGTTTGCCTTTTTTAAAGTGCAATTAATGTCTGTTTTAAAATAATTCTACTTTAGTCTGCCAAGTCCTAACAGCTCAGCTAGGAGGAAAAAAAAAACTAATTCAAAACTGTTCTCTATTTTAAAGAGCAATATAACGTTTGTTTTGAAAAAAAATAGTGTACTTCAGCAGAGGCATTATTAGAGCTGGGCTTCTGGAGTTGGGGCCCTGAATGTTTTGTTAGGGGCCATGAACCTTGTCCTGTACAGCCCTGCTTTAAAAAAAAAAAAAAAAATTTTAGAGCCTGCCTGTTGGTGCAGTGGTAGTGCTGCCACCTGTGGTGCCAATGACCGAGATTCAGGAGCAGACCTCAGATGACAGAGGGTCAGCTGGGGGGGGTTGGAGGCAGAGTGGACTGCTCCCCTTCTCTAGGGAGGGAGGGGACCTGGCACCTACCGACCCCTAGCGTTGGTTGGGGAGGGGGTACAGCAGTCCACAACCATGCTGCCTGGCCTTGCTGGACAGAGCCCGTAAACCTCTGCACATTGGGGGTGGAATGCACCCGCTTGTGCGCCAAGGTCATTGCGTGATTGACTCCATTCTGGCAAGTCCTGAGGGGATGTACAAGGCAAAAACACCTCAGTGTGAGCCTCATGATGTCCACCGTCAACCAAGGGCAAAAATACAAGCATGAAAACAACATTTTCTTTTGTTAAACTTCCTTCCTGATCCTGACTGTTTGTCCCCCTGCTTTCAGTGCCCCCTAAGTGCTGCGAGGGGAGGGAGTGTGTAGGTGCATCCTCCAACAGCGGAGTGGACAGGTGCAGCTGCACTGCTCTCATTCGTATATCAGTGCATTCTGTGACAAGAAACCATGTGGAGTGCAGTGTTGTTTTCCTACTACATGGGGACCCTGATGGGCAAATGGCCATGCTTAACAAAAAAGATATGAATAATTATTGGGGTTGACTGGTTGTTTTAGTCCTTTTATACATTTTTTTAATGGTGCAGCTGGTATAGTTATTTGGAGAACTGTGCTCTGGAACTGGAGTTGACTTTGTAGGTTTGAATCCCATCAGTACTGCTGGTGGCTAACCTGGGCAGCTGCTTATTCTCCCAGCTGTAAAACTGGGCAGAAGTAGGACTGTGAGCACGAGGTGATGAGGGTCAGTCGAGATTTCCTGGGTAAAATAATACATTGTACTAAAGGCCAACAAATATATCAGCAAACCGGATGAACTTTAAATGTTGTCCTTGGCATTATTTTTCATTTTGAAGAACAACACACACCTGTGAATTGAAGCTGTGGTATATTTGACACGATTTAGTAAAATCAGGGTGTTTAAATCCCACTTTAAAAGAAAGCTCTGTGAATGGAATGGCAAAGTGGTCTAGTGGTTAGAACACTAAATTGAACACCACCAAGTCCCACTGCAGCCACTGGCTCACATAGATATGTGAAGCGAGTCACCGGATTTCCTGCACTTCAGCCTCAGTGTCTTAGTGTGGCTTTAAAACTGTGAATAAGCAGGACCCCATTGCAGTCTAGATGCTGCATCTCAGTTGGATTAACCTGGGCAAATATAGATGAAATAAAAATAAACATACTCAAAACCTGTATGGAATGATACTGTATGATTCCTGCCCAACCCCCAAACAGGGTATACTGAATAGAACCACTTTCAAGAGTTACTGTATGCTTTGCTGGTTATTAGCTGGCCAGCTTTATTTTATTTAAAATTATTACCCAAGAAAGGCTTACTGGAGATAACTTTTCAAGCATGTTCTGTATGCACAGCAATAATACAGAGCAATATGTACACTCTATGTTGCAGAGTTAAGACCAATACAGTGTTGTATTTTATACATTACTGAAACTGTTGTGCTAGGCATTCGACATCAGATGATCAAGAAGGGATGCTTTAAAAATACAGACATCCATTTTCCTCAAAAATGTAGGTAAAATGTTCAAACTACTGGGTGCAGCATAACAGAACGATCTACAACCAGGGTTTGAGGCTACCTTAGGGGTAATTAATTATATGGAGATGTAGTAGCACATATGCTATATGGTATACTGTGTTCCTAAAAAAAAAAAAAAAAAAAAAAAATGTTTGGCAAGAGGGGGCAAGAGCAAGTCCTTTAAAGAGCAGCTGACACGATCAGGGCAGGCAACTTATACCATGTAGTTGCCTGCCCTAGGAGCATTTTTAGCAGTACTTTACCTTTTTTGGACAGTCATTTTAAAAATATGCCCCTCGTAAAACCCAGCTTGCCACTTCCGTGTACGAGCCAGGTGATCACCGAGTGCTGCAGCCCCGCCTCCTGAAAAAAAGCAGAATTATGACACAAGGTCAGGAATGGGTTGCAGCGCTGTCTGTGGAGCGTGTATTGGAATCGGGGAGGGCTTGCTAAATGCATTAGATTATCTTTGCTGACATGGTTATATGTATAGGGCTCATATATATGGTAAGTACTAGCCCCATATATGTAACCATGCGAGCAGAGATAATCTTAATGCATTTAGCAAGCCCCTTCCCCCGATTCCAATACACGCTCCATAGACAGCACTGCAGCCCGTTTCTGACCTTGCGTCATAATTCTGCTGTTTTTGGGGGCAGGCAGCAGCAGTTGGCAATCGTCCGGCTCATACATGGGAAGTGGCGAGCCAGGTTTTACGAGGGGCATATTTTTAAAATGACTGGCCAAAAAAACGTAAAGTACTACTAAAAAGGCTCCTGGGGCAGGCAACTACACATACTGTATGAGTTGCCTGCCTTGAGCACATACACCATGACAGTTGCTGTTTAATGCATTTTTGCAAAAACTATGCCAGGTACACCAGTGCATGTTCTGTAAATCTAGATGGTTAACTTCCAAGAGTTGGATACCATGGTGACCATGGCAATTTGCAGCAAAGTAAAATCTTCAGCAAGAACTGAAATAAGTACCCTTTTTAGATAACAACATCCAAAATTATTTTTTTTTGTAATTATTTTCTTAAGCCTTTAGAGGTACACAGAAACACAGAATTTGATGGCATGTAATGACCACTTGGCTCTCCCTGCCTATGCTGTCACAACAGATGCTATCTTGTCTCCGCCCCCCCCGCTTCCCTTTCCCTGCCTATGCTGTCACAACAGACATTACTTGGTCTCCGACTCCCCACCTTGCTTCCCTTGTACCTTTCTCATGCATGTTTGAAGCCCACCATTGTTTTTCCCGCCACCACCTCTGCTGGAAAACTGCTTCAGGAATCCACCACTCTTTCAGAACCGAAGTATTTCTTCACATATCTCTTGAATTTACCTCTTCCAGCTTCACTGCACATCCCCTTGTTCTCGTGCTCTCTTCCTGTACCTTATTTACCCCCATGAAGTATTTATAGGTCTCTATCATATCCCCCTTCTCCCTTCTCTCTTCCAGGGTGTAGACATTGAGGTCCTTTAGTCTTTTCTTGTAGGGCTTCTGATGCAGACCCTGCACCATTGTAGTTTCCCTCCTCTGGACTGCCTCCACTCTGTCTATGTCCTCCATGAGATGTGATCTCCAGAACTGGACAAGGCACTTCAGGTGGGGTCTCACAAGTGATCAACACAATGGCAAAACCACATCCCTCCTTCTGCTGGTGATATCACTCCCTATGCACTTCAAAATCCCACTGGCCCTACCCACTGCTTTGTCACACTGCTTCACCACCTTGAGGTTATCAGATATAACATATAACTACTCCCAGGTCTCCTTCCTGTCTGGTGACTGTCAGTACCTCTTCTCCCATTTTGTATTCTGCTTTCAGGTTTCTGTGCCCCAAGTGTATGATTTTGCATTTTTTTGCATGGAGATCCAGCTGCTATACCCTTGACTACTCTTCACCTTTTCTCAGGTCTTTGCACATTCTTTCCACCCCCTCTGAAGTGTCCACCCCATTGTAGATTTTCATATCAGCAGCAAAGAGCCAGACTTTCCATCCCAGCTCATCTGCAGTATCACTTACAAAGACATTAAAGTGGACTTTAGGGTACTGAGTCTATGGCCTTTTATCTACAATATAAAGTCTTTACCTGACAAGGGAGCAAAATGAGGTGTAGAGGACACAAAATAATAGAACAGAAGTAGGGGAAAAAAGGAAAAGGTAGCAGAACTGTGTTATTTTGGATCAGAGAATACCAGAATTTAGACAGCTTATGGTGGCCTAGGTGGCCCCCAGATCCCCAGCTTCTTGTTTTGGGGCCCAGTCCCTCAATAATATCTCATGAGCGACACCTTTGCTCTTAGGTTTGCTGCATCCTGACATTTTGCTGTTCGTTTGTTCATGTTTTTACCCTTTTTTGATGTTATACCATTCAGGTAATAAATTCTTCAGTAGAGTTGTTCCAGTCATCTTCCTTAAATTAATCACAACCCCTCCCTCCCACAAAAAAAATACTAAAAGAAACTCAATAATGTCTTCACCCATCTTTTACAGTCTGAGCCTCACAGTAATTCACCTTTGCTCATCCTCCACTGTGCCTCTTTTAATCCATGTGTTGGCGATGAAAATCAGCAGAAATTCCATGAAGATGTTTTAAGAAAATCCACTATATGATGATCCATTCCAGCAATGCATCCAGAATAAACCCTCCTCAAAGACCTCCATCAACTTTGAAGACTACGAAGAATGATGAAGTTGACCCTGGATTCTCTAGTTCACCTCAGCCAATGATACTACACACAATTTTGGCTGCAGAGGAAGGCCTCAAACCACTGGAAACACTCTTTGATTTCCCCAGCCAAGCACAGATCCTGACCCGATAAGCTCTTGATGCAGAATGACTTTTGTGCATGCACTCTGCGTATACATCACCCCCATTCACATACCAGCTAATCAGAATCATTTTCTCATGGTCTTTCAGACAGTCACATAATAGGCAGGTTTCAATCCAATCACACTCACCTAGCAATGCCCTCCATAGCAATCACCAAGGTATCTCCAGCAACAGACGCCCAAGATGTATAAACCGAAAAGGAAATGGCCCAACTGAAGATATCATATTAATCTTCATTTGAACCAAGGACATTATGATATCAGTGGCCTCTCACAAAGATATATACTGTATATATGTATCTAGGGAGGGATATGACATGGGTTAGAGTGAGATAGTAGAAATATCTGCACAAGCTATACGCGACCTCCTGACCTCACAAATGGCAAAACTATGAGTGAGGTCAGAAGTGGTCAAGTATGGCAAGTGAGGATTTTTCTGCTATCTCACCCTTGTTATATTTGATTTGTGCAACAGGTTTGTAGGTAGTTGTGTGATTGAAAGGATCAAAAGTTACAGAAATAAAAAAGTACAAAATGTAAACTGTGCCCTTCTGATCAGTGGCTCAGCTCAAGAGAAGCAAATCAACAGATTACAAATCAGTACCATGCAAATCAATACTATTAAAAAACCCAGGGGAAGAGTACACAATGGGGGGTGAGATACTAACAACAACAAAAATGGAAAGGGACCTGGGGGTAGTCATATCAGATGACCTAAAGGTGGGCAAGCAATGTGAGAGGGCAGCAAGGAGGGCTGGGGGGATACTGGGATGCATAGGGAGAGGCATCACCAGCAGAAAACAAGAAGTTATTATCCCTCTGTACAGACAGCTGGTGAGACCACATCTGGAGTACTGTACAGTTCTGGAGACCCAATCTCCACAAAGACATAGACAGGGTGGAGGCTGTCCAGAGGAGGGCAACCAAAGTGGTGCAGGGTCTGCACCAGAAGACATATGAAGAAAGACTAAAGGAGCTTAAGATGTATAGCCTCGAGGAAAAGAGGGAGGCAGGGGGCATGATAGAAACTTTCAAATACCTCAAGGGAATCAACAAAGTTCAAGAGGTAGCATCTTTCAAAAAGAGGTGTGCAGAACAAGGGGCACAATTTGAAGATAGAAGAGCGGCTCAAAGGTAATTTAAGGAAGCATTTTCACAGAAGGTTGTGGATGCATGGAACAGCCTTCCAGAGGAGGTTGTGGAGTCAAAAACAGTGGTGGAATTCAAGCATGCATGGGACAGTCATAAGGCAATTCTAGGGGGTGGGGGTAGGAAGAAGTAGGCTGCTGGTTAACTAGGATCTACAGCTTATCCATCAGGTAGGGAAATGGGCAGACTGGGTGGGCCAAGCGGTCCTTATCTGCCGTCAAATTCTATGTTTCTATGTTATTAATACAGTACAAGGAAATCAGTACCGTATAAATCAATACTATCAATACAGTACAAGAAATCAGTACAGCGCAAATCAATGCTATCAATACAGTACAAGAAATCAGTACCACGCAAATCAATACTATCAATATAATAGAAGAAATCAGTACCGTGCAAATCAATACAGTACAAGAAATCAGTACAGTGCAAATCAATACTATCAATACAGTACAAGAAATCAGTACCGCGCAAATCAATACTATCAATATAATAGAAGAAATCAGTACCGTGCAAATCAATACAGTAAAAGAAATCAGTACAGTGCAAATCAATACTATCAATATCGTATAAGAAATCAGTACCATGCAAATCAATACTATCAATACAGTACAAGAAATCAGTACAGTGCAAATCAATACTATCAATACAGTACAAGAAATCAGTACCGTGCAAATCAATACTATCAATATAATAGAAGAAATCAGTACAGTGCAAATCAATACTATCAATATAATAGAAGAAATCAGTACCGTGCAAATCAATACAGTACAAGAAATCAGTACAGTGCAAATCAATACTATCAATATCGTATAAGAAATCAGTACCGTGCAAATCAATACTATTAATACAGTACAAGAAATCAGTACCGTTCAAATCAATACTATCAATACACTACAAGAAATCAGCACCACGCAAATCAATACTATTAATACAGTACAAGAAATCAGTACCGTGTAAAGCAATACAATCAATGCAGTACAAGTCAATACAATCAAAATAGGTGTGAATTAGAAAGCAACTAAATCTACAAAGCAATAAAAATAAAAATAAATTAATAAATAAAATTTTTTATTGATAAAAAATACAAAGCATCTCACATATGCTGGCTTTTGTGCTGCACATTGCTACTGTGATGTCATCAGCATTGTTAAAGCTGCTCTCTGATTGGTTTACTATTCCATTGTGACATACCCAGATTTGCAAGATAGTACTGTCTTGCAAGCTGGTTGTAAGATAATAGCTAGTAGACAGTAGTTTTATCTCTTGGCCAATCCAGACCCACACCTGATGTGTAAATATACTGTATATATATCCACATATATAGTTACATACAACAGGAGTGGGGGTTAAAATGACAAGATAAAAAAGATAACTTAACCAGTGATATCAGTAATAGCAACATACCTGGCTAGTTGACTGCTATCGCGTTCACTTGCGTTCAGCTCTATTTAACAGTTGCCCAAGGGGCTAGCTGCAGTTTAAGCACTTGTTCATTTTTTCACAAAATAAAAAAATTTGTAGGACCTGTGGGTCAGTATTGTACTTCTCTGCTTGTTGCCACCAAGTGTGCCTGGCTGTCTGCTGTCATTTATACTTTTGTACTGCTCTCTCATAGATGCCCAAGGGGCTAGTTGCAGTTTAAGCACCTGGCAATGTTTTCTACGAAAAAAAATAAAATAAAATTTGTAGAACCAGTGGGTCAGTGTAGTATGCCTCTGCCTGTTGCCACCAAGTGTGGCTGGCTGGCTGCCTGCCATCCCATCCACTTGTGTACTGCTCTCACAGCTGCCCAAATGGCTGGTTGCAGTTTAAGCACTTGGCTATTTTTCCTTAAAAAAAATTGTAAAATCAGTTGGTCAGCACTTGGCTATTTAAAAAAATAAATAAATAAAATCTGAGGACCAGTCAGTCAATGTAGTACGCCTCTGCTTGTTGCCACTTAGTGTGCCTGTCCACTGATGTACTGCTCTCTTGCAGATGCCCAAAGGGCTAGTTGCAGTTGAATCATTTGGTTATTTTCCTTAAAAAAAATTTTAAGACCACTTGGTCAGCACTTAGCTGTTCACCTCCCACAAAAAATGTGAGGACCAGTCAGTGTAGTACACATCTTCTTGTTGCCACCTAGCATGCCTGGCTGCCTGCTGTCCTGTCCACATGTGTACTGCTCTCTCACAGTTTCCCTAGGGGCTACAGTTTAAGCACTTGGCAATTTTATTAATTTTTTTTGGTTTTTAAAACCTAGTGTGCAGTCAGAAAAACATCTCCATCTGTGTCACGTACCATTGTGTGCAACTAATATTAAGACTGCATGAACACTAGAGCCTGTAAAGGTAAAGGCAAGGCAACCGCCTGCCTTGGATCTTCGACTGAGCCAAAAACAAATATAAATGGTCTTTGGAGGCAAATTCAACAAAACTAGCACAAGCAACAAAAAAGACAGTGTCAAGTCCATTTCAACTGGTGAAACGTAGCTGGTCAGGTTGGGCTATAAAGCCCAAAACCTTCAGCACTGTGAAACATTGGAGGCAGTATAGCACAGTGGGTTAAGGCTCTGAGCTGCAGATCTGGAGACCTGGGTTTGAATCTCACAGCTGCCTAGGTACATACTGTGTGATCCTGAGCAAGCCACTTAACTTCCTTGTGCTCCCAGTTCGCATCTGGAAACAAACTTCGGCTTAGCGTGCTACTTAAGCAATAAGGCACAACAGGGTGTGGGTTATTGGGGATTTACCCACGCCTTGTGTGGTGTGTCACAAGGTGCAGCCGAGTGATTTAACCACACAAGAAGTGGGTAAATCACCCAATAACTCACACCCTGGAGTGCCTTATTGCAATTATACAACGGACCCACGTGTAAAAGAAATTTAAAATGTGTTTAATTATGTTTTTTATAAATGTCATTCCTCAGCTGTGGGTTATGCAGGATTTACCCACGGTCATGTGACATGTTTTGATCAATGAGGTTACAGGATTTTCACACACCATTGTATAATCCTGGTTAAACAATGTTCCCTTTCCCTTTCCCCTATTCAGGATTGCCGATGACATCAGATGCCACCACATCCACCACCACCACCATCATCTTCATCAAATCAGGAAATAATTAGTCCAACATTGTGTATGCAGAACCAAACTGCAGTTTGCTCTGCATCATCCCAGCTTCCTGTTCAGTTCAAGTGCCCTCTTCTCCAGTTCTACCACAAACAGATTTGGCACCAGTGGTGGCCGAGGCTGAACTAAACCCTCCTTCTGATTCTGACTCTAACTCCCATCCTGAGAATGGTGACTATTCCTCTGACAATGATGCCGGCTTATCACATGTGTCTGACAGATACTATATACCTAATGATTTTGACCACAGATATGGCGATGATGTTGATGTCTGTGTCTGATGATGATGATGTAGTGTCACATGAAAAAAAGTGATGCCACAATCACACCCAATTGAGACGAAAGTAAAACTCCTTCCTCTGCCTTCTTGCTCAGTGCCACAGTGGTTGCAGTGGCCAGACAAACTACTATTACTTCCACAGGTTCCTTCCTATCCTACTGTCTCACTCTGCCGCCTTCACTACAAGTCCCCTGTCTGCTGCTACTACCAACCCCAGTTCGGTTCTTGTGCCTCCCCCTGCACCCCCATTAAGATTTAGAGCACATTCACACTGCTTGCCTGGCTTTAAAATCAAAGAAAGTGCCAGCATAGTGTGGAATCACTGTTTGACAAGTTCCACTGATGAACTTAAAGCATTATGTGTGCACTGTAAAACAACCATTAGTAGGGGGATGAAACTCAGTGGAATGGGAACCACTGTCATGAGCAGCGGCAGCACCCTCATGTTCTTGCTCATCCTACAGATCTCACAGAGTCGTGTAGGACCAACTCAGATGATGGTGAGTCAGAGACGGATCATGGTATGAGCAACAGTAGTAGTCAGTCCTACCTAGGTAATTGCGGTGGCAGAGGGCGATCAACTATGTGGCCTCCAACTCCATCATATGTAAGTATAGGTCCACTTCTATGAACTTGGCGGCATCAGCTGACACAGTACTCCTACTGCCAACATCCTTGCCATGGCAGAACAGCAGCACCAGCTCCTTGGCCAGTTCTTTTTCAAAACCCAAGTAATTAACTATGGCTCAGTCACAGGATCACAAGACCAAATTTGACTCCAAGTATCCGACTGCTTCACAAATTACATGGCTTATTGATAAAGTGATGAGGACAGATCTACAGCCCTTTTTCATTGGGGAAAATATTGAATTCCAAAGGCGGCTTTCATTTTCACAGCTGAAATATGAAACACCATCCAGGTTTACCTTTACCGACACAGTAGTTCCAGAGATGTACCAAGCAATTAAAACCTGCATTGTGGAGGCACTCAAGGAGGCAGAGGGTGGGGCTGTACACTTCACAACAGCTATTTGAACAAGTGTATCAACTCATGATTATATTTCTCTGGCCACACACTGTTTTTTTTTTTGTCACAGTCACAAAAGCAGTCTAATCTGACACTAAAAGGGCAATACAGGGGAATGGCATTGCTCAGTGCCAGTGTTATGGATGGTGAACACACTGCAGTCAACATGTGTAACACCCTGGAAAAACTGTGAGAGGAATGGACACACACAAATGGATTATGAGTAAGCTTGACAGTGACATTTAATGTGGCTGACATGATAAAGGCTTTCCTTGATAGTGGTGACAGGTAGGAGAGGGTAAATGTAAACAAGCATCAGCAATCTTGATGCAACGGCACATGGAATAACTAGCCACTTCCACAGGTCTGTGAAAGCAACTGCCACACTAAGGACATTCCAGCAGCTAGCAAACCTGACTCAACACTCTTTGACACTGGACATCACCACTAAATGGAATTCTACGTATTACATGATAAAAAAATTAGTGGGACAAAAAAAAGGCCATACGTGCAACGGCTATGTC
This sequence comes from Neoceratodus forsteri, assembly GCA_016271365.2. NCBI lineage: Eukaryota > Metazoa > Chordata > Ceratodontiformes > Ceratodontidae > Neoceratodus > Neoceratodus forsteri. The sequence goes on from JADMNL010000025.1 coordinate 133,818,619, forward strand.
ACTTGGACTGGCAGAACTATTCACTACTGGACAACTCTGGACCTGCTTTGTCACATCCTTACTCGATTTGACAGTACTACCCAAGAACTCTGCAGCTACAGTGCTTCTTTTAATGAGGTTATCCCCATGGGGGCCTATTCATGAAGGAGCACGGAGCAGGTGCGCAAAGATGCACACAGCCCTGCACCCACGGGAGATCCATGCCGGGACTGCATTCATGAAGCAGTGGTCCCCACCCAGCTCCCTTCCGTGTCCCTTCCCCCAGGCGTGGAGGTACGTGAGGGTGGGGTTGTGGGCCCGGGTTGGTAGCCAACTGGCTGCCCTACCCAGGTCTGCAGTGGATCCCTTGTGCTGGAATGGCACCATCTTGGTGGGGATGTGTAGAGCGCCAGCAATGCTGATAAGGGGGTTGGTGCTGGCCGCCCACCCTAGGCCCAACCACCATCCCCCAACAACAGGGAAACCATCCTGTGGGGTTCAATGACTCCCCGCCAGCAACAGCAGGTCCGGTGGTGGCAATTGGAGGAGCACATAGCTGTTATGGCTGCCCTCTGGACACATAGCTGCCAGCACCCACATACGGCCTCTGCACATTTTGTAGATAGTGCGGAGTGCTAAAGCATCCTCCCCTCCTGCGGAGACCGACCCACCCACGCACGGAGCTCCACACTCAGCTGAGAATCTGGTGCGGGGGGGTGTAACTACTTCGGGAATGCCGTGGTGGGCATGCACAGGTGCAGGTGAGCTATGTGCCTGGGTTAGGCTGCATGTAGCCCATCCACACCTTTTGTGAATAGACCCCATAGTGCGTATACTCCTCAACTTCACTAGTGAAACACTTGAAAATGATGACTACTCTTTTTATTTAATACAACTGGCACAGCCATTAAATGATGAGCTCCTGAAACTGGCCTGCTGGTGCAGCGATAGCACTACCACTTGCAACGCCAATGACCTGCGTTTGGGAATGAGGCCATGCTGTCAGAGGGCCAGCCAAGAAAGGTGTGATAAGCATCCCACTGGACACTCTCCACCACGGGAAGGGAGGGTGTTCAGTTTCCACAGCTCTACTACCACCTAGATGACCACAGATGGTGGTGCATCTGGAGCTGATGAGCTGGGAGGAAGAATGCCACCACGCTCTGACGCGAGTGCACATTTCCAAGTGCGCATAAATTAGGAAGCTTCCTTGGCATCCATGGGGAAGGGAGGGAAAAAAAACTACCGAGTGCTACAGAAGGATGTTCACCCTTCACTGCGGGTCCCACACCACTGACTGGCTCACCATCTTCTGGATCAATGATTGAGTCTCTGTCCAGGGGTAGCTTCCCCTGTTGGCCCGACCTGGGGGGGGGGGGAGGAGGAAGGCAAGGTGCTCCCAGGAAGAGAAGCAAAAAAAAAAGTGGTTTGACAACATATTAAAACATATGTCATGGCTAGAATATTAGTTCTTCGTTTTAAGGCTGACTTCCTTGTTCAGGATCCCACTGCTTTACAGGAGTATAAACAGCACGTAATTCGAAAGGTGCAAGTGGCCCAAGCACTCCTGAAAGCTCCGCTACTTCCAGTACAGCAAAGAAACTCTCCACAGGCACAGGGTTCAAGTGCCATGCCTGTCTCTAGCACAGTTGCAAAGCATCAGTGTCACACACACCATGTCAAAAACAGCTGGACTTGCTGAAGTCAGACTGAAAAAACAAGGCCGCATTTAGAAATCTTGTCACAAGAGAACTGCACTGCTGAAAACATGCTCACAGCATATCTTAATGAACCCAGAGATTCAAACCCTGAAGCAGATCCTCTCTTGTACTGAAAGTCAAAGAGATCGATTGGATAACCTCTTGTTCAAGTTGCTGTCTATTATCTTGCTTGTTCACCCACTAGTGTACCTTCAGAAAGGATTTTCAGCACCACTGGTGGAAACAGTATCTCCAACCAGAGGTACACTTCTCACCGGCATTTTTAAAAGTCAACTTGCCACACTGAATTACAATTATGACATGCACAATGTACGGCGAGATGAAAAAAAGAGTCTGATAGCAAAAGGATAGATGACTGAACAGCTACATGCTTCTCAACTCTCTCCTGGTTGGAGACGTATATGATCAGAAAATGCACCATGGGAGCCAACTTTTGATTTTACTTAAAAGCCTTATTGCTGCTGCTGCCGAGTCCTTCACATGGGCTTCGCACTACATTGTCCGCCATTATCTCTAAGTAAAACAAGCCTTAATTTTTGATCTAACAAAATGCCAACATGTTCCCTTATTGCCACTGTCAATGAAAATCATTATAAAATATTCATCACACATACTGGCAGCAGTTACATGCCATCTCTTTCAGTGATGTGGAAAGATAATTATATACATTACTGCTTGTATCTATCTTTATGTGTCTCCCTTTCCTCCTATACAGGTCAAAAAACTGTTAGACATTGATCCAGCCAAATATTACAGCTGTGTGAGACTGCACCTGTTGAGCAGGGTGCGTGGGATGGAACAGATAGAGGAAGAAATTATGCCACTGGTTCATTCGCACCAGCCTTTTCAGTGCAATGGATACACACCTGCTGTGAATGTAGCATAGCTATTACTCTAAGTCTTTTTCTGTTCATGCCACCATTATGATAATTACAGTTAAATTCCTCATGATGCAATAATTTCTAATATAAATTATTTTGCTGATAGTGGAGACCACTGTTACTTTTCCTGTTGTAAACAAGTCCCTATGTCAAAGTCAGGTTACTGACATATAAAGCCCTACAAGGACTGGGCCCTGACTACCTGAAAGAGCTTCTGATTCCTTATTACCCTGGGCGACCACTCTGCTCGGCCGACGAGGGGTTGTTGGAGATTCCGAGGGTGGTTTTAAAATCTGCTGGAGCCTGGGCATTTATGTTCGTGGCCCATACCCTCTGGAATTCTCTACCCCGTCGGATTAGGGAGTGCATGACCGTGAGGGGATTCAAACAGGCCCTAAAAGCATTTCTTTGGAAAAAGGCATACAGTGATGATGGTTGCTGATTTGATTATTTTAATATGATGTTGAGACTGTTTTATTTGTTTTTAATTGTTTTAACTGTACTGCACCTTGGTATCTGAAAGGCGCATTATAAATAAAGTATTATTATTATTATTATTATAATATGTGGCTCATCCACTGCCGCTCTTCCTGTCGTAAGCTGCCCCTGTGTGACTCATCTTCGCATTTCTCGCATGATTTTGGTGCTGCCGCTGCATGTCCCAGACCATTGCCACTTTTCTTGCCATAAACTGTCCCTATATGACTCCTCTTCACATTTGTCTCATAATTCTGTTGCTGATTGCTGCCACTTGATGCCTGAGACCCCCGTCTCTCTTCCTGCTGTAAACATCTTCTCATTTATTCATCAAGATGCTGTTGCTGGCACCGCATGCCCCAGACCACTACACTGTCACTCCTTCTGTCATATCTGTTATTGAAAAGATATAACACATAGTGGTAGTTAGACGCCCTTCACGGACTTTGAAAGCTACATACAGACAGCACTGCTTGTCTCTATCTATGCACATGTTCCAGTCCTCCCCTACAGGACAAACATCTGTTGCACTGACAAGGCCAGTATTACAGCTGTGTGAGACTGTACCTGTGGAGCAGGGTGGGTGAGATGGAACAGATGGAGGAAGAAATGATGCCACTGGTTCTACCTGCCTTTTCAGACCAGCAGATCTAGACCTGCTGTGTAACTTTACTTTATGTTTGTTTATTGATTGCACCACTAATTACTACTATATATTACACTTTTGGTTCTAGTTTGCTCACCTTGACCTGGCAGAACTGGAAAATCTGACCTACATACCCTTAGTTAAAGGCTATAACTTGTAAGCTACTGTTGTATATCTCAAATTTACAATATCCTGACTAAAAGCAGGCAACTGAATGATGACATAATCTTCATCACTCGTAAGACATCAAGAGACCAGTGCTCTCTCTCATGAAGACAAAATGGTACGTTAGGTCAGCCCATGTCATATCCCCAATATTCATCTACCCAGCCTCATCCCTCACGATGCACCCATAGCATGTGTATATCAGAGCATGACTGTGCACCCTGTAGTGCGTTATCTGTCTTATACAATGGCCAACTGCTTCGGGGGGAAAAATAGTGCTGCTTGTAAATTTTGTATGTAGTTTTAAATAAAAAAATGTTATATGAAGTTATGAAGCCCTTGGCAAAGCTAAGGTTAATATCAAATGTAAGTTGTCATGTGCCCCAAATAACTAATAGCAATGAAGTACTTCTGACTCAATAGTAAAACTGACCCAGTGAATTTGTGGCTTTAACATTTGCTTTTACTAGTAGGATTCAGCTGGCATGTCTTTCGGCAAAAGATTTTAAAACATGGAAAACACAGTGCTTGAGTTCGAACAATCTGAAGTCTTACTTGTGCCCAAAAGATCTGTGATAGAACTGCTGTTGGCTCACTAAAAAAACTGAGTGAGTGAATTGGTGGCTTCGGTAGTGCAGTCAGTGAAGTGTGAGGGTGGTTACAGCAACCCCCTATCTCTCTCACACTCATGGTTTACTGAACTGTCTGCACAACTGAAGTTCCCGACTCGTTTGCTTCGTTCACTATTGAGTTCTATAGTGGACCTTTTGGGCAAAAGACAAGTAGGATTTCAAACTGTTCTAACTCAAGCACTGGATATTACATTTTTTAACATCTTTTGCTGAAAGAGGTGTTCACTGAATCCCGCTAGTAAAAGTGAAAGTAAAAGCCAATGACGTGCTCACTTCAGTTTTACTACTGAGTCAACAGCACTTCACCACTATTACAATTATTTGGGCCTCAAGAAAACTTGGATTGCTCTTGGGGCAGGCACATAAAGTGCGAAAGGACATTTAGGTTGTGTTTTTTTATTTGCTAGTTTATGCAGGAGATGTGAAGTGATCTCCTGGACAGGTCTGGAAGTCAGCAGGTTTTGGGCATAGAAAGAAGTTTAGGGTTGCAGTCACTGTGAGATAATGCACAGTAATGTGATGCATTTCATCCAATCATAGAGCAGGATTTTCTTTGATTTTCCTCACCCATTTTATAAATCACATATATAAATTATATATATATATTATATATTATATATATATATATATATATATATATACACAGTCAAAACCAGAACCAGAACCTTTACAGTTTATTTTCTGTATTGCATATTTCCACCTGTATGTAACTATTCCTGCTGGACTATGTTTACCTTTTGTCTGCTGACTTCCTCTGTGGCACCCCCATGAAACTGAGATAATGCTTCTCAATGGGTAAACCCAGTTTTAGTTCAGAACTGTCCGGGGGTGCGCTGATAACTGGACAGTCAGATTATATATCTGTGTGTGTGTGCTGTTGACTCAGTAGTAAAACTGAAGTCAGCAAGTTGTTAGCTTTTTCTTTCACTTTTACTAGCAGGATTCAGTGGGCATCTCCTTCAGCAATATTGAGTACTCTTTGCAAAGAACTGCATTAATTCACCAGTTACGGTTCAACCCCTAACTCCCCACCCCCACCCCATAAGCAGTAAAAGGACAAGATCACATAAGCAACTGCAGACAGTCATCATCAGGTATGACAAACAACATACAACTGTTTCCAGAGGTCACAAGTGCAGTACCACTGATGTGCTACTTTCGTGGATTTGTATCTGCAATATACACACAGCGAGACATTTACACTCACGTGACACTGCAGATAGAAATCTGTAATACTCAAATCACAACACAGCTTCTGTGTGCAGAAGTACAGGCCCCTGCAGAAACAGGTAAAAATCCATGATACCCAAATCACAAGAGTTATTTAGTCTTCAAAAGCATGGGCCCCTATGGGGGCCAGCACTTCTGTAGCCTCAGGTACTTGTGCACACTGTTAGACCTACGCACACTCAATGGGCCTGTGCTTTTGCAACTGCAGGTGAAAGACATACACACCAACCTCTGGCTGCAGAAGCACAGGCACCATAAAATCCATGATACCAAAATTGCAGCAGTACTTCTGTCTGCAAAAGCACAAGCCTCTAAGGACCTGTGTCTCTTCAGCCATAGGTGTAAGACATATGCACCAACTTCTGTCCCCAGAAGGGCAGGCCCCTGTGGGAACTGCAATTACACAGCTGGAAGTACTGCTGCAATGTGGGTATCATGGTTTCAGCAGTGGATCTAGAAACTGTTCAAGGGGGTAGCAGTTTTTCAGTTATGCAGCTGCATATAGAAAACCATGCACTAGCACATGCTATCTACTGAGGCACCTTGTACAGTGTGCATGAGTACATCTGGCTGCAGAGCCGCAGGCCCCATGGGGCCTTCTGTCTGCAGAAACACAGGCTCCCATGGGGTCAGCATTTACACAGCTGGAAGTACTGTTGCAATGTGGTTATCATGGTTTCAGCAGTGGATCTAGAAATTCTTCAAGGGGTAGCAGATTTTTAGTTATGCAGCTGCATATAGAAAACTATGCACTAGTGCATGCTATCTAGTGAGATACCTCATACAGCATGCTTGAGTACCTCTGGCTGCAGAGTCACAAGCCCCACGGGGCCTTCTGTCTTCAGAAGCACATGCTCCCATGGGGCTTGTGCTTCTGCAGTAACACATACTCATTATGCTGTATGACATACAAACAGAGGTGTAGCTGCATAAGCGCAGGCTCCTCTGGGGCCTGTGCTTGCCTGTGCCTATGCAGCCATAAATAAAAAAATCTAGGAAGGAAGCACATCAGTGCTACTGCATTTGTGTCATCTGGAAACAGTTGTATGTTGTTTGTCTTACCTGATGATGGCTGCCTGTGGTTGTTTGTGTGGTCTTGTCCTTTTGCTGTTTGGGGTAGGCATGGGGAGTTGGAGTTGGAAACTCTAACACAGCATTTCCCTACTTTTGTGGCATTAAGTGAAACCCTAATTGGTGCATTAATGCAGTTTTTTTCAAAGAATTTCCTTTCTTTTTGAGATAGGGTACTCATATCCTGATTACCTGTATGAACCGTTGAAGACGTGCATGGCCCTCTGGGCCCTGTGTCAAAAGAAGACTCCATCCGTTTATGGAAGAGGTGGGTCCTGGGAACACTGCACTTCGGTACAGCAATGGATATCAAGAATTCATGGGGCTGTGCGGTGGTCTATGGAAGCGCAGGGCTGTCTGGGTCCGCAGATACAGATGCACAGAGCAAACAGTTCATCTCTTAGCCAAAGCAAAGCATCCGTGGCACCAACAAGTGTTTAATGTTTTTATAAGTGACACTGCAGAGGGACTGGAAAGGAAAGTATGTTTCTTTGCAGATGACACAAAGATCTGCAACAGGGTTGATACGCAAGGTGGGGTGGAAAGGATGAAAAGGGGACTTGGCAAGGTTGGAGGAATGGTCAAATGTATGGTAGCTTAGATTCAGTGCAAAGGAGTGCAAAGTAATGCACCTGGGAAGCAAAAACCCAGGGCAAGAGTACACAATGGGGGTGAGATACTGACAACAATAAAAATGGAAATGGACCTGGGGGTAGTCATGTCAGATGACCTGAAGGTGGGCCAGCAATGTCACAAGGCAGTAAGGAGGGCTGTGGGGATACTAGATGCATAGGGAGAGGCATCACCACTAGAAATCAGGAAGTTGTTGGCCCTCTGTACAGACAGTTGGTAAGACCACATCTGGAGTAGTGTGTACAGTTCTGGAGACCCCATCTCCGCAAAGACATAGACAGGGTGGAGGCTGTCCAGAGGAGGTCAACCAAAGTGGTGCAGGGTCTGCACCAGAAGACATATGAAGAAAGACTAAAGGAGCTTAAGATGTATAGCCTCGAGGAAAAGAGGGAGACGGGGGCATGATAGAAACTTTCAAATACCTCAAGGGAATCAACAAAGTCCAAGAGGGTAGCATCTTTCAGAAAAAGAGATGTGCAAGAACAAGGGGGCACAATTTGAAGATAGAGGGGGGACGGCTCAGAGGTAATGTAAGGAAGTATTTCTTCACAGAGAGGGTTGTAGATGCATGGAACAGTCTTCCTGAGGAGGTCATAGAGTCAAAAACAGTGGGGGAATTCAAGAATGCATCGAACAGGCATAAGGCAATTCTAGTGGGGGGGAGGAAGTAGGCTGTTGGTTAACTAGGATCTGCAGCTTATCCATTAGGTAGGGAAATGGGCAGACCAGGTGGACCAAGAGGTCCTTAACTGCTGTCAAATTCTATGTTTCTATGTGCAGGGCCCTATGCCAAGAGAAAAGTTCTCTTCATTATATAGTATTTGGCCCTTGCAGGCAATACTGCACCTTCCTTTCCCGGCTGGGGTGGTGGTGTCAGATGACAGTTCCCTTACCCCAGCCTGAGCCCATCCAGCTGGCTGACTGACCTCAGCCCCAAACTCAGTTTATGGGCATGGGATCACAAAGCCCTATCCACGGGGGTAAAAGGCTGGCACTACATGCAACGTTCCTTAATAATTATTTTTATTTTGATCCCAACTTTTCAAGTTAGTCGTTTTATGACTCCCCCTTATTAACATGACATGTGGCATTTATAAAATACTGGCTGAAATATCGTTTTGCACCAGAAGTGCAAAAACATGTCTTGTCAGAGATTTGAAAAACAAGACTTGTCACGTTTATGAGGTGATGTGGAAAAAATAACAATGTTAAAGGTTCTGAGTCAAAATATTGAAAACTAGTCACGTTATAAGTGAACTTTGAAATATTTTAACATTCCCTCATAACTTGGTCATTTTACCATAGTTTTACACTAAATGTTCGTTATAGTCTTTTTATGGCCCCACCTTATGAAGCTGGTAGCTGAAAATTCTCAAATCCCACCCGAAACATGATTTTGCATAGTGACTGAGAAATCACATTTTGGCACATATCTGAAAAATTTCAAATGCTGTGCTCATGAAGTGGGGTCCCACAAAGGCCATGTTGATAGCTTGGCAGAAAATATTGAAAATCTGCAAACTTATGAGTGATCATTGAAATATTTCAGCAATCACTCATAACTTGGTCATTTTATCATATTTTGACACCAAATTATCAACATAATCTTCTTATGACCCCATCTTGTGAACCCGGTGCGTGAAAATGTTAAAATCCTGTCCAAAATGGGATTTTGTGAAGCGAATGCAATATCACATTTCAGAACATATTTGAAAAATGTCAACTGCCTTGTTCATGGAGTGGGGTTCCAAAAACACCATGTTGAAAGCTTAGTGGAAAACTATTGAAAATTAGCAAAGTTATACTGAGTAGTGGGAGAAAATCTTAATGGACATCATGCCTACTATTGCCATACTACCTAGTATAAAGTTATGAGTGAGAGTTGAAATATTTCAATGCTCACTCAGAACTTGGTCATTTTATCATATTTTTGTACTAAATTTTCAACACAGCCTTCTTATGACCCCACCTCGTGAAGCTGGTAGGTAAAAGTTTTGAAACTTGCTCAAAAAATGAGTTTGTGCAGCGACTGCGAAATCCCCTTTCAGGACAGATTTGAATATTTTCACCTACCTTGTTCATGAGGTGGGGTCCCAAATGGTCCATTTTAAAAATCTGGTGTAAAAATGATTGAAAAATGACAAAGTTATGAGTAAAAGTTCAAAATGCATTCAATGTACAGTACTTAACTTGTTTTCTCATATTGCAGTCACTGGTTTCATCAGGAAGATGAGCTTTTGATGGGAGAGTAGATCTACACTGTGGGACACGTCTAGGTGAGTGAGGGTTCATGGGTGGGTGGGGTGCTGGATGTTGAGTGGGGAATGGGTGGGGGTTGGGGTGTCAGATTGGCCAGGCACCATTTTTTATTACAGGGTAAACACAAACAAACAAGATGAGGACTGTTTCATTTTTAGGTACAGTAACCTTTTGCAACTTTACATTGAATCTGGCACTCAGATTGGACACCCCAGTGTCAGCTTTTACTACACGGTGGCAGCAGGGGTGGGCACCCCAGTGCTGCCACTTAAGTATGTATTAGACGGGTGACTTGGAGGAAGGGGGGGGTTAAGCAGTACCAGGGGTGGGCACCCTGATGCGCTTTAACAGAATTGCACTGAACGGGGAAGAATGAGAGAGGGCTGGCTGAGTTGGGTGGGGAAGGGAATAAACAATACAGACAAATAGACAGCGATCACCATTTCACTGCTGTCACTTATGCCAGTAGCATCTCCCCATTTGCAGCTGCAGATGTCAAGAAAGTCCCACTGTTCTCAAACAGAGAACATGGGTGAATGGCTCCTCTCGCCAAGCTGGGCACCCTGGATTTTGGAGTGCTCATAAAAGCTATTTCTGGACTTTACTTCCATATCCTTTCATGAAATTTTTATTGTAAGTTTTGCTTGCAAAATGTATAAAGTGTTGAAAAAAACACCAATTTCAAGTTAAACTGGTTCCATTTAGCTAGGTTCAAGTGTTTTTTTTTTTTTAAATAAATCATTTTTATGTATATTCCTTGTTTTTTAGTTCAAGAGAAAAAAAAAAAAACAAGATGGCAGCCATCACGACCCAAAAAATATTTTTTTGGGTTGTGAGAAGTAAGTGGAGAGAAAGAAATTAAAAAGTTCACACGGCACCACATTTTTTGGGTTTTATCAGAGGGCTACCCAAAAACTCGACTGAACATGCACAGAAGAAAACACTTTAATCCTTGTAACTCTGGAGCCATTTAATATTTTTTCACTAAACCTTTTTAAATTTTTATTTTTATTTATTTATTTTTTGTTGACTGGGTAAGTGCACTAGAAAAATTCTGCCTATTTTCAGGCATGACCCAGGGCAGAGGGATACAGATGAATGCCAACTGACTTTGAACCAGATTAAGCTGTTGGTGATATTTTAGTGAATGGAGGGAAATTTGGCCAGGGCACCGGGGAAATTCCCCTACTCCACCACAACCAGACTCAGAAAATAGAAGGGATTAGGATCCATGTTGGAGAAATCAGACTCCTAGGGATACTGTTTGGGTGCAAGGTTCCAGCAGAAACAAACTGGACAGAGAAATTGATTATCGCAGAAGGAAAAATTTCCAAATAGAAAAGCTTCCCTATGTCTAGGAAAAAGAGGATCTATATGCTTAAAACATATATAGTCCCCATTTTTTTAACAGTAAGTTATAATTTCCCTTTACTGGTTAAACTAGAATCCCGAATATACAATATTTGTGTCTAACTTCTTTGGGGAAGCCGCCTGAACCCTGTAAAGAGAAGCATTACACATTGGCCTATAAAACAAGGTGGGCTAAATATTGTTAACCAAGTCTTGTTTTTCTTCACCATTTTTTTACACTCAAATAGTCTCCCTGTCATTGTAGACAACCAACAGGAATGGGCAGTATGTTTAAAAATCAGGAGCCAGTACTTTGTAAATAAATGGCAGGCCCCGAACTGGGGAACATTTAGACAGATACCGCCAGGGACCCCCTATACTTGATTGAAGTCTTTAAAAAAATTAAACAATGGGGCATAACCACTCAAATGATGATACTTCAGAAAAGAAAGGCACTATAAGCCATTATCTTGAGTAGTATTTTCTTAATAGGACCATGCTTTAAATGTCCACCACACATAGAAAATCAATGCCTTACAAAACAACTGACAGAAGACAGAATCCCCCCAAAATGTGGGACACACTTCGGATGTGCTGCCATGAAAGACTGAACGTGAAAGGTAACCTTGCACATAAGGCAATGGAGGAGAGATATTGCACTAGAGTTAGCTGTATAACTCAAGTGGAGATAATGCAACATTTATTTTTTGACTGCCCATGCATATCACAGTTCTGGGAGCTCTTAGCAAAAAAGTAGGCAATGCCCGAGATAAAGAAAATTACATACACAGAATTAGTGTTTGGGAAATTTGGAGTAGAGTGGAATCAATGTCACCCAGGTAATTTAAGGATGCTTTTTTCAATTTTCAGATGGTCTATATGGCAGCACAGGTGCCTGTTTGTTTTACAACAAAAGCAAGTCTGTTTAGTGGAACTGTTAGAGAAAGTGACTATGGAAACAGTGTCAGTATATAAATAGGAACAGCACAAATTTCCTCTACCAGTAGTGAACACCTGGTGGACAGGCCTTCCTACCAAGTACTTTGAAAGATGACTCTGAATATACAGTTAGAGAAGGGGCATGTCTTGGCATCTTAGTTTAGAACAGAATTAAACCATTAAGTTAATGGTTTTAGAAGAAAAATGTATATAAAGATCAGAAGTTCAGAGGAGGTCATGATATCAGTAAATTGAATAGAGATATGTGCCTGTTTTTTCTTTACAATAGGAAAGGAGGAGGGGGCAATATGAAGGTCTGCTTGTTTTATGAGTTTAAGTGTTTGTGGAACTGTTAAAATAAGGAGTTTAGAGAACCATACTAGGCGAATATTTAAGTTTTGTCAAATCTGTTTGTGATGTCTAAAATGGGAACAAGGATTTGATGTTTGATTCTTTGTATTTCTTGTTGTTATATAATTGATCAATACAAAATTCCCCTACTCTTTTCGAGAAGTGCCATGGTATAACATCTACCTGAACTACCACCAGAACAGGCAGATGGGACCTCAGTTTAATGTCTCATCCAAAAAACGGCACCTTTGAAAGGCACTACCTTGGCACAGGCCACGTTTACCCTGAAAGTTTTGGAAAAAAATTCCTTTCTAAGCTGTAAGAGAGTACTGGAAAAAATCTAGACAATGTAAAAATGACATATGTAGTGCTCAAAAACCACAAAAGCTATTGTCAAAAAACTTTTCACATATTTGGCCCTTACTTCCTAGGCAATGCATGCCAAATTTGGGGCATTATTGTTGAACACCATCAAAGCTATTCAGGTGCAAAGTTAGGGGTTTAACATACAAACTCTTAGTCAACTCTAACAATACTGGTGCTATTGCACAAGTAAAATAGTGACGCTGCAGCACCAGAATGGTTAGGGTTGAGTGGAATGCTCAGTGTCAACCCCAATTTTTGCATCTCAATAACTTTGGCAGCATTTAATGAAAGAGCCCAAAATTTAGCACATGCAGTCTGGCTGGCAGAGTCTCAAGATGTGAAAATGTTCACGACAGCATCGTATGCAGTTTCCAAGATCTGGAACATCGATTTTTGGAAAAGTGAAGATTTTTTCTTATATGTAATACACTCCTTTTTGCTTTCACCTACACTTAAATGGTATTGAATTTTTTCAGGAAACTTTCACGGTAGAAGCAGCCTGCACAGAGCTGGTGCCTTTTTGAAGATTTTGTGAAAAAAATATGAAACAGTTCCAGAGTTATAAGGATTTAAATTTTTTCTGAACATCCTCAGTAGGGTTTTTGGATAACCCTCTGATGCAAGCTGAAAATTTTCAGTTCATGACAGCATTTTCAGTTCATAATATTTAGGTGTTACAAACAGAAAAATGGTTCTCACGAACCGAAAATACAGTAATTTTTCGGTTTCTGACAGCTGCCATTTTGTCTCTCTTCCCCCCCCCGAACTAGGAAACATGGAAAATACATATAAATTATGTATTTTTAAATAACAAACACATGAACCTAGCTAAATGGGACCCATTTAGCTAAACTCTGGTGTTTGTTTTTTTTTAAATATGGCCAGAAATACCTTTTCTTGGCACCCCAAAATCTAGGGTGCCCAGCACAGTGACAGAGGTTTTTCACCCAATGTTCTGTATGAGAACAGTGGGAGTTTCTTGACATTTGCAGCCACTGATGGAGATGAGCTGTTAGCTTTTGTGCCAGCAGTGAGCTGGTGATCGATCTTTCTCTCTATCTAGTTGTGTTTTTTAGATTTTTCATTCCTTCCCTTTCCCCTTCAGTCAGCTCTCCCTCATATGTCCCTGATATTGTATTACAAAACAGCAGACTGGGGTGCTTACCCCAGGTACCATTTGTCAACCCCCTCCCCTCCAGGTTGCTTGCCCCACCAATGAATAGATGGAAACATCACGGTACCTAACCCCCAGTGCTGCCATACAGTCAAACCAACACTGGGATGCCCAGTCCCTGGTGTTGGATACAATACTGATTTAAACCTGCAAAAAAGAAAACAGTCCCTCAATGTCTATTTTTTTTATTAACCTGAGAAAAACAGAAAATAGTGCCTCACCCCACCACAGACACACCCACTCACCCAACCCCCATTCAGCACACACACACCCCACTCACACACCCTCACTCATCTGAACACGTCCCATGTTGCAGATTCACACTATGATTGAAGACACATCTTTCTGCTGGAAAGAGCGACTGCAATACGAGAAAATAAGTCCAGTTTAATGTACTTCAATGGCTTTTGAACTTTTACTCATATCTTTGTCATTTCTTTATATTTTTATACCAAATTTTTAATGCGGTCTTTTTGGGACCCCTCCTCATGAACAATGTAGGTATAATTTTTAAAATATGTCCCAAAAGGTGCTTTCATGGCTACTGCACAGACTTGTCTTTCAGACAGGATTTGAACATTTTCACCTATCGGGATCATGGGGTGAGGTCATAAGAAGGCTACACAATAAAAAATACAAACAGGTATCTGCCTCTATCTCTGAAATCAAGCAAAGGGACAGAACACTGAGCACAGGAGCTAGCGATACAAAACACACCCAAAACAGGGACCAAAACAAAAAAACAAAAAGGGAATCCAAAACACTTCTGATCATAGGAAACTCCATGATTCGGGGAGTTGATACCTACCTCCAGCCAGGGGTAATGGTCAGATGTCTCCCAGGTACATCAGCATGGAGAGACACTGATCGCATTGCTAAAATTGTGCAGGAAGCAGGAGAAAACACTGACATTCTGGTACACATAGGGACTAACAATCTCACCAGCTGGTCAGTTGTGGAGCCCAAGGAACACCTGACCAGGCTGGGAGACAAACTGTCATCCATTTAGTCCGGTATCTAATTCTACGAGATCCTGCCAGTCTGGGAGAGGGGGGCAGACAGACGGAAGGTCAGAGAAGGGAAGACAGGGGAGCTAAACATGTGGCCCTAGGGCTGGTGCCAAGAAAAAAGACACAAATGTGTAGGTAACTGGCAACAGTTTTGGGAGTGAAAGGTCTTTAAATTCAATGGCCTGCATCTGACTAAGGAGGGAGTCAATGCATTGGGGCAGAAGTTTGATGTCTTTGCAGAATATTTAAACTAGTAAATGGGGGGAGGGGTGCAGCATCCAATACACTGATTAGGAAGAACACCCATCCCCCCTCAGCTAGTGATCAAACAGGAGATCAGCATGTTTATAGTTCATTTGTATCATCAGGTAAGGAAAAAGGTCCGGCTCCCCATACGATGCTCAGGGGAAAAGCCGGACCTCGCCTCACAACTAACACACCGAAATCTGGCCAATGGAAAATCATGTACACAAATGCCAGCAGTCTGGGAAACAAGATCCCAGACCTGAAGGCAACAATGACAGAGGGTAAACTGGACATAGTAGCCATTAATGAGACATGGTTCACCAGTAACCACACTTGGGAGATTTCAGTAGCCGGCTATGTACTGTTCAGAAGAGACTGAGGTGCAACAAGGGGGAGGGCTTTATGTCAATGAAAATATCAAAACTACAGAAATTCAGAATACACATAAGGAGCCAGAAGAACTGCGGGTCACCCTGGAAACAGGAAATGGGACACCCATATGAACTGGGGTTGTCTACAGGCCTCCAGACCAGGGGGAGGACACAGACACATTACTGTTAGAAGATATACAAAATGTGACAGCTAAAGGGGAGGTTCTGATAATGGGAGACTTCAACATGCCAGATACAGATTGATCAATACCAGCAGGAACATTCACCAGACCTGGACACATAGTGGATTCCCTGTAGGGGGAGGACCTCAAACAACTGGTACAACAACCCACAAGAGACAGGGCTATCCTGGATCTAGTACTGACTAATGGGGAAAGAATCACATATCTCTGGGTAGAAGGCCATCTGGGAGCCAGTGACCATCACATGGTATGGTTCAATTTGGCCACTAGAACTACAGTAAATCATCTCATTCCAAGGCAAAAATATGGGACTTTAGAGGAGCTGACTTTGATAAGATGGCCAACAGAGTTAAGCTAGCCCTGGCAAGAAGAAATACATGTGAGGGGTGTACAGGCAAAGTGGGCAAGCATTAAGGATGCAATACTTAAAGCAACATCCCATTGTGCTAGGGAGAAAAGTAAGAACAAAAGAAGGAGGAAACCACTGTGATTCTCAAAAACAGTAGCAGAAAAGATCAGAGTCAAAAGGTTGGCCTTCAGGAAATATAAGGGAACGCAGCGGGATGAAGATAGGGAGGCATACCAAACTTCCTTAAGGGAAGCAGGGAAGGCAGTAAGGCAGGCAAAGGCCCAAACTGAGGAAACACTAGAACGAATAGTAAAAGAAGGGGACAAGAAGGGGATACATTAGTGAAAGGAGAAAGTCCAGACAGGGTATTGCTAAGATCAAAGGAGATAAGGGGGAGTGTGTGGAGGAGGACCAAGGAAAAGCATCTATCCTAAATAGATACTTCTGTTCAGTATTTACTGAGGAGAAGGTAGGGCAGGGCCCACAGTTCAGCACCAACAGTTCAGCACCATGGACATAGGGGGAAGGGAGGTGTGCACTAGTCTCTTCACAAAAGAAATGGTCCTACAAGAGTTCTCCAAGCTCAGGGTGGACAAGGCAATGGGACCTGATGGCATACAATCCAGGATACTAAAGGAGCTAAGGGTGGAACTAGCAGAGCCATTAACAGAACTGTTTAGTGAGTCTCTGAGCACAGGAGAGGTCCCAGAAAACTGGAGAAGGACGCATGTGATTCCGCTCCACAAGAGTGGCAGCAGGAAGGAGGCAGGGAACTACAGACCAGTCAGTCTTACCTCAGTAGTGGGCACGATTATGGAGGCACTCCTTAAGGAAAGGATAGTGCAACACCTGGAATCCATAGGAGCACAGGGTCCAAGACAGCATGGGTTTACAACAGGAAGGTCCTGTCAAACTAATCTCATAGATTTCTTTGACTGGGTAACCAGAGTGGTGGACCGAGGAGGAGGGGGTGCAGTTGATGTCGCCTAACTTGTCTTCAGCAAAGCTTTCGACACTGTTCCATATAGAAGATTGATTAACAAGCTGGGTAGGCTCGGGGTGGGTCAGACATTGATTAACTGGGTGGCAAACTGGTTGGCAGGCAGAAAACAGGGAGTGGTGGTAAACAGTATACAGTCAGAAGAGATGCAAGTCACAAATGGGGTACCTCAGGGATCAGTCCTGGGGCCATTTCTCTTCAATATCTTCATCACTGACACTGCAGATGGACTGGAGGGTAAGGTTTGCCTGTTTGTGGATGACAATAAGATCTGCAACAGCGTATATGATCCAGATGGGGTTGGTAGAATGAGAAGAGATCTGGAAAAACTGGCAAAATGGTCGAAGAGTGGCAACTGGGGTTTAATGCAAAGAAGTGCAAGATCATGCACATAGGGAAGAGAAACCGTGAAGCTACCTATAGGCTGAGGGAGTTGCTGGCAATCACAAGAGAAGAAAGAGACTTGGGCATCATCATCACAGATGACCTGAAATCATCCAAGCAGACTACTAAAGCAGTAAGTAAGGCTAGAGGGATGTAGGGGTGTATTAGTAGGGGTATCACAAGTCTTAAGAGGGAAGTAATAATCCCTCTTTACAAGACACTGGTTATGTCCCATCTGGAGTACTGCATGCAGTACTGGAGGCCGCACATGCACAAAAACATTAACAAAATGGAGGCAGTCCAGAGTAGGGCAACCAAAATGGTGCAAGGACTGCATCAGAAAATATATGAGGACAAATTAATGGAGCTCAATATGTATGCCCTAGAGCAAAGGAAGGAGAGATGTGATATGATCTACACATTCAAACATCTAAAGGGCATTAACAAGGTGAAAGAGTCTAACATGTTTCAATATAAGAAAAATAGCAGGACAAGAGGACACTACATGAGATTAGAGGGAGTCAGATTAAGGGGTACTGTGAGGAAGTTATTTTTCACAGAAAGGGTGATGGATGCATGGAACGGCCTACCTCAGGAAGTGGTGGATATGAATACAGTGCAGGGCTTCAAACAGGCATGGGATAGGCATAGGGGAGCAATACAGATGAGTATGAATAAATAGGTCATTGACAGGGTAAAGGCACATTCATAAAGTAGAAAAAATGGGCAGACTGGATGGGTCTTGCGATCCTTATTTGTCGTCAACTTCAAGTTGAAAATTTGGTGTAAAAATACATTAAAATGACCAAGTTAGGAGTGAATGTTGAAATATTTCAATGTTGGCTTCACTACTTTTCTAATTTTCAATATTTTGACTTTTCAGCATAACCATTTTTTCACACCACCTCATAAACCTGACAGGTATAATTTTTTTCAGTCCTGGACGACATGTGTTTTTGCACTTCTTGTGAAAAATGATGTTATGGCCACGTGTCATGTTTATGGTGGGGGTGTTATAAAACAACTTTCTGGAAGATTTCAAGTCAAAACAAAAAAAAAGAGCAAGAAACGTTATGTGTAGTACTAGTCTTTACCCCAGCAAGTAGTGCTTTGTGATCCCGTGCTGGTCAGTTCAGTTTGACGGCGATCTCAGTGACCCAGCTGGATGGGCGATGCTTGGCGGAATGGTGCTATCATATGACATTACTACTCTTAGCCTGGGAAGGGTAGAGCCAGGGTTGCCCACATGGGCCAAAGTATCATTCAGCGAAGAGAACTCTTCTCTTGGCATAGAGCCCTGTATCTCTGAACTCATGCATGCCAGAGATCTCTGTGCTTTGGCTGAGAGATGGATTCTTTGGTCTGTGCATCAGTGTCTGCCGCCACATAGAAGTGCAAGACCCAGAGGGCCTTGTGCTTCCACAGTCCACCAGATAGCCATAAGAATTTCTGACATCCATTGCTGCACTCCCATAGGCAGAAGGAGTCTTCCCTTGGGTATCTGTATATGTTTGCACAGGTCCCGATGGGACTTGCATGATATGCTTTCACTGTCTCAAAAAGAAAGGAAATTGTTTGCAAAAGACACAGTGTTAATACACCTGTTAGGGTTCAACTTAATGCTACAATAGTGGGGAAATGTGGTGATAGGATTTCCAACCCTAATTCTCCCCCCCCATGTAGCAAATGGGCAAGACAACATATGCAACCACAGAAAACCATCATTAGGTAAGACAACATATGACTGTTTCCAGATGACACAAATGCAGTAGCACTGATGTGCTACTTTTGTGGATTTGTATCTGTGACTGCATAAGCACAGGCCCCACAGGGTGTTATGTCATACAGCATGCAGAAGTATATGTGGATGCAGAAGTGCAAGCCCCATGCGGGCCAGCACTTCTGCAGACAGAAGGCCCAATGCGGCCTATTCTTCTGCAGCCAGATGTACTTATGTACACTGTAGAGGGACAGTGACACTGCCCTCCCTCACCCCCTGAGATCAACCCAGAAACACGTATCCTCCGAGGGTCCTGCCAGCTGCAGAGGTCGAGAGGGACAGTGAAACTGCCCTCCCCCCCCAAGAGCAACCCAGAGACATGGATCCTCTGAGGGTCCTGCCCACCGCAGAGGTCGAGAGGAACAGTGAAGCTACCCTCCCCCCCCCCGAGAGCAACCCAGAAACACGGATCCTCAGAGGGTCCTGCCCGCTGCAAAGGTCGAGAGGGACAGTGAAGCTGCCCTCCCCAACCCCCGAGAGCAACCCAGAAACACAGATCCTCCGAGGGTCCTGCCCGCCATAGAGGTTGAGAGGGACAGTGAAGCTGCCTTCCCCAACCCCCCGAGAGCAATCCAGAAACACGGATCCTCTGAGGGTCCTGCCCACCGCAGAGGTCGAGAGGGACAGTGAAACTGCCCACCCCACCCTCCGAGAGCAATCCAGAAATACGATCCTCCGAGGGGCCTGCTCGCCACAGAGGTCGAGAGGGACAGTGAAGCTCGCTTGCTCCTGCTAGCAACTCCAAATTCAAACTTGGGCTTCATGCCAGTTTTGCTTGAACAACAGGCATACTACCGGACCCATACAAACCACCGCATGTATTTAAAATCAGCGTAGAAGTGGCGATAGTTTTTTTTTTTTAAGTACAATTTCTAGCTATCTGCATGCATATCTACGATGTAGAGGGGGCACCTTAATTTAATTTATGGCAATAGCAGCTTTCTGGTTACTTTAAAACGTGTTACCTAAATTAACGTACTAGGCTCCCCACTGAACCAACTTACTAGCACTGCTTTAACCGTAGGGTACTTTACTGAAAGAATAATTTATGTGCAGAGTATCAGCTTACCAGCACCATTTTAATTGGAGGATAATTTTGTTGTAAGAATTAAGTTAATTCTGAATTGCAGTTAGTGGCACAGTTAGCATTGATCACCTACCAGGTCAGGTCTCTCACTGCCCTTCTAAACTGTTCTGTCTCTGTCTCCTCCCCCTCTCAGCAGGATATATAAACCTTACCTGCCTTTCTGTTTCCCACAGAAACATGGCTCCTCTGAGGGTCCTGCCCGCCGCAGAGGTCGAGAGGGACAGTAAAGTTGCTCTCCCCAACCCCCTGAGAGCTATCTAGGTAAACTGCTGCACAATCGAACGCCAGGGCGAGGCGACTCAGGCCTCCTAATGCTCGCCTGCTCCTGGTAGCAAATCCGAATTTTGGACACCACCGACATGTTGCGTCGGCTCCCCACCTCCCGTGCCACCACCACCCTTGCTCAACTTGGCCTTATATAGGCAGCTGGCACCAACGTCTGAACCAATCAGCCCACTTCTCCATCTACATCCTATACCTAGCCACCACTAGAGGCTGCTCTACTCTGTTTTACTCCCTTCTACTTTTCTCTCCCCCACTACTGCCTATCACCCATGCTCCAAACTCCCTCCTTCTCAACATGCTTATTTTTCTCTTGTCTCTCTCTTCTGCTCTGTCCCCTGTGCTCATTCCCCCCTCCTCAAACTCCCGTACCAGTCAAACTCCTTGAACCATTGACTACCACGACATCCACACTGCCTGGCATCCACAGTCTCCTGCAAAGCACACCAAGGAGAACCCGACCTACACTGCGTCCATCCTCCACCCAGATTATGGGACCTTCCCCCTACCAACATATACCACATACAGCTATGACCATCTGCATAAATCTGGACTACCTCAGGGACACTACTACATCGGGTATCACTCCCTATGAAACCTATGAATCTTCCACCTCCTCTCTCATCACACCCTCTCCTACTGTCAGCCCCCTGTACACTACCCCTCCGTATCCCCTCCCTTTCTAACTCACCGGGGACCGCAGCATGCATAGATCATCATACCCAAAAATCGGCATGGAAATCCACCCTCAGGTCCCTCCTCTTACTGCTCCTCCTTGTATCCGGTAATATCCACCCTAATCCTGGCCCACTTGCAACCTCAACACCTAACCATACCCCAAATAGCGGGCTTCGCATTGCCAGCCTTAATGTCTGTAGTCTGCTAAAAAAGTGGGACTCATACCAGGGATGGGTCTTCCAACACCAGCCTGATGTCATTGCCTTAAATGAAACCTGGCTCTCTCCCTTGATCCCAGACTCGACGGTAGCCTTGCCCGGTTTCAACCTCTTCTGAGCCAATCGACAGAGGAAACGTGGAGGGAGTTGTGCCATCTACGTTAAGGACACAATACACTGTCAGCCACTTCCCCTCCCCTCGCTGGTCCCTGGGCCACAGGCCATCACACTCAAACTCACTATGGGTCACTTCCAAACACCCCTTCTCATCACGGCAGTCTACATTCCCCCTAGAGACCAGAAAGTGGCCTTTCACTCAATCCTGACATATCTTGCCTCCCTCCTGCAACAAAATGAACAAATTATACTAGGGGACTTCAACACCAACTGGCTGGCTATGTCCACCATACCGCTGATAGATGCAGCCACAGCCCAAGACTTCACTCAAGTAGTCACCTCTCCCACATGTGTGGAGCCCCACACCAGAGCCTCCTCCCTACTGGACTTGGTCTTCACCAACCGCCTCCATAAAATCACTAACGCCACAGTGCTGCCAAATACAATCAGTGACCACTCCCCAGTTCTCTGCACATGGTCCTGCAAAATGACCAAGACCCCCAAGGTAATCGTCCTTCGCAAACTGGGCTCAGGTAAACTTGCTCTCCTACGATCCCATCTCAGGTCACTGGACTGGTCTTTCTTAACTACTACACTCGACCTTGACCTAGCCCTTGACCTATTCATTCGCACTTTCAACACCATCTGTGACCAATTTGCCCCTTTTTCAAAAAGGATGGCCAAAGGCAACCCTGCCCTCTGGATCTCTGACCATCTCCGTACCTTGATGCATACACGTGACTCTCTCTGGCACCTCTCAAATGAGACTGGCCGTCCCTCCGATAGGCAGAAGTATAGAGAGGTCTGGAACAAGTGTACGTGGGCACTACGCTAAGCCAAGGCTGAGCACTACAAAGTTGTCCTCACCAATACATGGGGCTCTGGGCGGAAATTCTGGAATAATATCAAGGAAATCGGAGGGAAAAACCATAATCCCCCTCCCAAACAGATAGCGGTGGATGGGCACCTGACTTCCAACCCCTCCACCATAGCCTCAGCCTTCAACCAAGCTTTCGCTAACCTCAGCTATGTTGTCCCCCCCTCATTTCTTCAACTCATCCCCAGCCTGCTCCCCCTCTCAGATTAACCCTCCCTTCCACCTACGGTGCATCACCCCCAAGGCTGCTGAACCATAGCTCAGAAATGCACTAAGCCACGCTCACTATAGTAGTGACTCCCTGGATCTGAGGCTTCTCCGGCTCACCCTCCAAGACGTACTCTACCCACTCACCCATATTCTGAACCTTTCTCTCTGCCAAGGTAAACTCCCCTCCATATGGAAATCTGCCTCCATTACCCCCATATTTAAAAGTGGGGATCGTACCGACACCAATAACTACCGGCCCATATCTATCCTCCCCCCATCCAAAGCTCTCGAGCGCACTGTCTATGACCAGCTCACTGACCACCTTAACAAATATGATCTTTTCTGTAAACAGCAGCATGGCTTCCTCAAAGGGCACAGTACTACTACTGCCCTCCTGGAATTCACTGTGCATATCCACTCTGCATTAGACAAAGGCCACAGCACTGGCACTGTTTTTGTCGCCCTCTCTAAGGCATTCAACACCATCAATCACTCCCTCTTGCTAGTCACACTCTCCAACATCGGCTTTTCTCAGGATGCCCTACACTGGTTCACTGACTACTTAACAGGTAGGTGCCAACAGGTCAAAATCGGCACTACCCTATCCAATAGTCTCCCAATTCTCTCAGGGGTCCATCCTTGGCCCCCTTCTCTTCAGTCTTTACCTTAACTCCCTCCCTAGCTCCTGCTCTAGCAGCCTACTGCTATATATGGATGATGCTGTCCTTTATGCCTCCAGCCATGACCCTCTGCAATTACACCACTCCATCCAGTCCTCTTTTAATGAAGCCGAACAGCGGTTCACTGCCCAAAGCCTCATACTGAACTACAAGAAGACCAAATTCATGATCTTCACCCACCCCCAGAGCACTAAGTAGAAACTTTGCCCCCCGATACTAACTGCTGATCTAACCCCACTTGAGCAGGTGAACTCCTTCCAATATCTAGACATCACCCTGGACCCAGCTCTCACTTTCCACCAGCACATACACCACCTGTCCACAGCCCTCAATGTCCGCCTCGGACTGCTATACAATGTCAAACTTTGCCTGACCCAAGACACCCTCTGACTTGCAGTTTCATCCTCCATCCTCAACTATGGTATACTCATTTATAGCGCTGCCACCACCACGACCCTAAATAGGCTACGTTTCTCCCTCAACAAAACTTATCGACTTGTCCTGGGCTGCGACCACCTCACACACGCCTAGTCACTACATAACTCCAAAAACTGACTTAACCTTGACAATAGGATCAAATTCCACATCTGTCTTATGCCCAAAAAAATCACCCTAGGTCTCTCCCCTTTGGGTCTCACCACCCTAATCTATCTGTCTACAACCCCAAAAGTAACTCGTAGCTCCAGCAAGCAACATCTCACAGTTCCCCAATGCCGTACCTCCCAATATCAAAGGTCTTTCAGTTTCAAGACCCCCTCCTGGATGAATGACCTACTCAACTTCATCGCAACCCAAAACTCTATCGGCCTCTTCAAAACCCACCTTAAGGGTCACCTCCAGTCCTCAAACTGCTGTGACTGCTGCTGACCCTGTCACACATTTCCTCCCCCCTGACAACAGCCTATGGCTGGCTACCCCCCCAATTTCTTTCGTTTTCCTTTTCTTTCTTTCCTTCTTTCTAGATGCTTATCTACGCCTCCATAAGTCTACTAGAACCTGACTTCGAGCCTTATTTTTTACCTTTACCATGCCTCAAGCATTTTTTTCTTTTTTCTGTTCCCTGCCCTGTATGCTACCTTACCTCTATATTGTTCAATATATGTGACGTGTAACCTTAACTCTGTACTGTTCAATATCTGTGACGTGGAACCTTTGTAAATGAGTCTCTGACTCAAAGGTACTTTCCGATCTCTGTATAAATAAATAAATAAATAATCTTTCCAGATAGCATGATTTGCTACTGCATGATTTTCTATATGGAGCTGCATAGCTAACAAACTGCTACCTCCTTGAAATATTTCTAGAAGTGCTGTTGCAGTTTCAGTATCATGGATTTTGTGGTGTCTGCACTTCTGCAGCCAGAGGTTGGTGTGAATGTCTTACACCTGCAGATGCAGAAGCGCAGGCCTGTCAAGTGTGTGTATGTCTTATAGTGTGCATGAGTACCTGAGGCTACAGATGCACTTGCCCCATAGAGACCAGCTCTTCTGCAGACAAAAAAACTTTTGTAATTTGGGTCATCATGGATTTATATCTGTTGCTGCAGGGGTCTTTGTTTCTGCACAAGGAAACAGTGTTGTGATTTGAGTATTGTGGATTTCTCTCTGCAGCAACAGCCTGTGACTGTGTATGTCTTGCAATGTGCATGCCACAGATACAGATCCACGAAAGTAACACATTTGGTGGTCAATCGGTACCAGCATTAGAAGCACAAACATGTGCTGTATATGTTTTAATTATTCCTGCAACATATGCTGTCATATAGGAGTCCCCATGTGGCTTAGCCCATTGGTCACTTCATCAGAGAGCTGGCTGTGGGGGACTCTGGGAAATAATGGTGGCGGGGGGGTCACAGGATCAACTAAGTAAAAAGAAAGATTATAACATTATAAGTTATTTAAAAAATTCGAACATTTTGCATTTTTGTTAATCGGGACCAAAAGGTCCTGCTTCTTTGCTACTGTGGAACTGACAATTCCCCTTTAAGGCCATAAGTGAAAAGGGAGATGTGATAGAAACAATGAATTACTTCAAGGTGATCAACAGTGTAGATTTCAACAATAATTCAAGCCTAGCAAAGGGAGCTGCACTATGCAGCATTGATATAAATTGTCTGGGGATAAGTTCAGGAGAGATGTGAGGAAGTATTTTTTCACAGAGAGGGTGGTGGACAAGTAGAATAGTTTGCCAAGGAAAGTATTTGAGGCAAAGATTCAGTGTGGGGAGGACAGATGAACAGGTTGATAGTAGTGGGAATAGGGGAGCTGCAACAAGGTAAAGCTACTAAATAGACCAAGCTGCTAATGGGGGCTCTGGCTAAGCCCACCCTGGGATAGGCTGGAGTGGAAGTACAATAAGTAGGACCAGAGCAGACTGGATGGACCCTTTGCCTGTTTCTCCCTGTAATTGTTTCTATGTTTCTGTGTATTTACTGAAAAAGGTTCACAAAAAGTCACAGATGGAATGACAGATGGGAAGCTGCAGTTTGAAGCTAAGCTGTCCCATAAACCCTCTCGATCCATGAAATTCACAAATGATGACAACTGTGAGCCGCACACCACTCAGATATGACTAAATGTTACAATTGCTCTAAATTGCCTTAAGCCCATTAGCTGGCAAAACGGTGTGGCACAGGAAACAGTCCCTTCTCCTCTTGTGACAGCTGCTGAAGCTATCACTACATGAAGAGGAGCCCAATGACAGGCTCACAGATTTCCTAGTTCCATATAGTACTACATTAATCACACCTTTACCAATTAAAAGCATGGGTTTAGATTCAAATCAATTCATGCACTAAGAAAGCTACAATAACCAAAATCCTAGCAAAGAAATGGGAGAGTAATTCGTTTTGCTTTTTAATCTTTTTGAAATAATTATTCTCCTGCCATGGATAACGTAAGAAATAAAAACCTGGAATGCCTGGGTTTTAAATGAGTGGTTTCCGTGAGGATGTGGAACTAGGTGGCTGCCTTGACAAGAAGCTGAAGTTTGTCCTTGCACTGATTTTCTCTGATGAGTTTGCACAATGGGAGCAGATTTACCATGTTCCACTCTAGTGAGGCAAACTTTAAGTATAAACTGGTGCAACGTAAAATTGTGCAGCATGCAAACCTTATCTGGTATAGAAGAAAACAGCATATATATAATAATGTGCATGCACGCATGCACACACGTCTACACACACACAACTATTCCTCTCTCGCTCGGTCAGAATGCCTCCAGTAAACAGAAAGGCAACCAACAAACACAGCAGTTATACTAGCTGAGCCTGAATTTAGCAGCTCCAATATAAAAATAATATCAAGTTCAAGCTTCAATCTCAATTTAAAGGCGAAATGCACAACTCCATAAAAAGCATTACAAATATATTTTTGTTGTGTGAGGCAGCAGTCTTGAATCTCTGTGCTACTGCAGTTGTGGTTTTGTTAATCCTTTTTTTCATAGTTTTTTTATTTTTATTTATTTAAATGTTTTAATTTTTTTGCCAGGAAAGGCATACTAAGCTAAGGCTTATTTCCAGGTGCATCCTGGGAGCACATGGAAGTTGAGTGACTTGCTCATGATCACACAGTATACAAGTGGTGTCTGTGGGATTCAAATCCAGTTTTCCAGGTCTGCCGCTTACTACACCTAACCACTATGCTACTACACAAGGATGGACACACAGCAACTAGAGTGGTGCAGAATGCAGAATTCATACAGGATGGCAATTCCACTTCCAAAATGCTTCTCAGACTTTACTTTTTAATTCTGCAGAATTCTGTAAAGCAATTACTTCTATGTAAACTGCAGAATAATAGTCCGTGGATCATGTAATCTGTAAAATATAATTTCACTGTTTATGGAAAATTAATCCTCAGTTTACATAAATTGTGAAATGTGATTCTATAGGTAATATTCCACCTTCAAAGGGGCTGCCTGATTGCCATGCAATTGTGCAGAAGATGATCCTCCCCATATTTGACTATGGGAATATAGTCTACAGTGCCACCCCTAAGTCTTCCCTAGCCAGACTGGACCCCCTATTACATTTCTTCTGTCACTTTGCCCTTGGCTGTCCTCCTAACACTCATCACTGTGTCTTGTACTGCACCCTAGACCTCCACTCATTGCAGGCCCAGTGCCGCTCCCATAGTGCCAGCCTCATGGCCAAATACTGGAAGCAATCCCTCCCCCCATATCTTGCCTCTGTCCTCTCGGCACATATCTCCCAAGGCTACGCACTGAGGAATAACGACTCGTGTCTTCTGTCCATCCCACTCATGTCAACCATGACAGGCCAGGAAGTCTTCACTTATTGCATGTGTGTACTCTGGAACTCGCTCCCCCCACCGATATCTGGCATGCCTCCCCCAGTCAGCACCTTAACTCCCTTCTCAAAAAACATTCCTACCCCATCTGTACTTGCACCCTTGAGAGTTCATGAATAGACAATCAGTGCCATCCGAATTAGGGTTGAATCCTTACTATGTACTGTTCCTATCATTTGCCACGACACTGAAAAGTAACCTGTAGGTATTCTTCTGTCATTTGCCTTGTACACTGCCTGTTGAAATGCACTTGTATCTTGTATGCTACCTTGTATGTCTATTCTGTATGTTCTACCTGGTAATGATTTTGTTCATGTAAAATATGTCTGTACTCCTTCCCTCCCTTCCCCCAGGATGCACCTGGAATCAAGCAGCAGTCTGATCAACATGCCTTCCTGGTAAAACCTTTAAATAAATAAATGGCTCACAAGCCCAAGTCTGCTGGAATCGGGTGGCAAAGCTGGGAAGTTCTCCTGATGGGAGCACGAGCCAGATGGGGAGGGAGACAGCCCTGCTCTGGTGCAGCTGTGTCCCCTCACGGTGAGCTGGGGTGGTGCATGCCCAGAGCGCACTGCTGCCAAGGTGGACAGAGACTGCACCAGCCATCATGGGGTGGTGGGAGGAACATTTGCTTGTTTTGTTTGTTTAGACTCTGGAACGTCCATGAGCCAAGGGCCCGTTTTCATGGTCAACCAGAACAATTAAAAAATACACCAATTAAATGGGCCATTTGTCTACTTTGTCTAACTCTTCCAAGTAATCCAAGTAACATAGGATGAAACATAATACAAAACATCAAACGAATGTATTACAATGCATCAGTATACAAATACAAATTACAGTAAATCAGTTGAACTGACAGAATATAGAGACATGCACAGTAGAACTACATAACTATTTTGGGTAGCAATTACACTGGCTATTGGACAATAGACAGTTTCACAGCTCATGTTTATAACTGTTTAGGGAATTCCCTGTCCCCACTATTGATGCAGAAAGTGAATTAAAGAAGGAGGGGAGGGTGTAAAAAATAGCATTTTGACCGCTGGCAGTTCTCATTTTGGGCACAATGAATGGAAAAACTTAAAATGATCTAGTAGAAACCGTGCTGCTAGGTTCAATAAAGATATCATGAAAGGAAGCAGGGACAAGACCTAAGGTCACTTTTTTTGGCAAGGATGCCTAATTGAAGAAGGTACCTTTGATAGAGAGGCAGCCATCCAGTGTGTGAGTGTATAAAACACAGTGGTGAGTGGAGTATGTTAACTGGGTAGCAAATCTAGCTACCTGGTTTAGTAAGGTCCTTACCTAAGCTAACAGCCCTTCACTAGTGGAATGACAGATGAAAAAGCCATAGTCAATAACCGTGAGAAGGAAGCTCTAGGACAGCAGCATCCTTGTGAGGAGAGTAAGAAGTGAGTTTAACCTATATAGTGCACCCAGCCTTTGGTGGACCACTTTTACCATACAGCTTACATGCTGGTCAAAGGTGAGAGAGTGGTCTAGAGTAAAGCCAATGTATTTAAAAGTTTCTACTTGCTCTATGTCTGCATCCTTAAGGGTATGCAACAAGAGGAGTGGCTCTGACATCAGTTTCTTTCTATGACTATAAAAAAACATGGATTTTTTTCATTTAATACCAATTGATTTTGCAAAAAGCAATTTATAACTTGTTCAAAATCAGCAGCCAGGTTTTTCCCTGTCATCCTGGAAGCTGGGACCGCTTGTGAGGATCACTGCATCATCAACATAAAGGAAAATAATTGTGTTATTGCAGACTGGGGGTAGGGAGTTCAAAAATAAGCTAAACGAAAGGTGGCCCAAGATGGAGCCTTGTGGAACAAGCAGAAACACCGGTGAGGGTGGGGAAATGTGATCTTTTATTTTTGTAGATTGGGTGTGGCCATAGAGGTAATTCTGGCACCAGCAAACAGCCTCCCGAGACATGCCAAGCTTTAACAGGGTTGATAGAAGCAGCTTGCGGTTAACAAGGTTGAATGCCTTGGTGAGATCCTCAAAGACAGCTGTGGCAAAGTGACCCCTGTCAAGGGCCTTGTGCAGTATGTGTGTGAACCCCACCAAGGCAGTCGACGAGCTGTGACCTGGATGGAAAGCATGTTGAGCGGGTGTCAGGACATCATACTTGAGAAGGTGCTCCATCAACTGATCCAAAACTATTTGCTCCAACACCTTAGATAAGGGAGATCACAGTGAGATAGAGCGATAATTTTGTATGTCAGTTTTATCTCACACTTTGAGAATGGGTACCACCACCGCACCTTTCCATATATCAGGGAACTGACCAACACAGATTCATAAATTAAGAATTTTTGTTAATGGGAAACAAATGATGTCCGCAGTGATCCTCACGAGCCTATAGTCTATCCCATCGGTACCAACAGAGGATCGGGGGTCACGTTTTTGGAGGTAGTGCTGGGCCCGCCGGTGCAGCACTAGTGCTACCGCTTGCAACGCTGTCGATCCGGGTTCGGGAAGGTGCCCGGGGAGATGAAGGGCTGGCTGGAGGAGGCTCGAGTGTCCAAGGACTGCTTGCCTTCTCCAGGGAGGAAGGGGGGATGAGGCTCGGCGCTTGAGTGGCCTCAGGTGGAGGCCGAGGCACAACAAGTACCAAAGCCACTCTGAGGGGTTGGGGCATGACGGACATCGGCGTTACAGCCTTGACATCTGGGTGCATGTCACACCCCCAAAGAATAGAGGAAAAACAGCTCTGTGAGCACCAGGAAGATGGAGCGCCCGGTGCAGACCCCACAGCTCTGTCCTGCCTGTCCTGCCAAGGACCCGATGAAACTAGAAGCTTAGGGTGTATGGGCCCCTCCTTGTCCCCGCCTGGGGGGGTAAAACCAAGGCTCCATGGGGGTTCACACATGGGCTCCAGGTGGGTGGAGAGTAGGGGAGACACCATAGGTGACTCCCGATGGTGCAGGGCTTGGGGAGCACGGGGAGTATAAAAATGCAAATTTAAAAAAAAAAAAAGAAAAGTTTTTGCAGGTAAGACAGGACCTCTCCAGTTGAGAGCAGCCTGAAGTAAAACTTTGGATGAGCAGAGGAAAACACTAGAGGAAAATGGAGTCTGGTCTACATGAAGCTCTGCTCGCTTCCCGCAGTCCTGCAACGTTGTCCTAGGATGCCTTGGCCGATAGTTGATTTAGATGGGGGGGATTGCCCACCCCTCACCACCCTGCCACATAGGAGCAATCTGTGGGGACCAAGGCTAAAGTTAAGCACCAGGGGAAGACAGGTGACACTGGAGTGGGGGCAAAGCAGGAGCTGCAGCAGCCACCCAGATGTCCTTGGAGGATAAACAGAAGATGGAAAAAAAAATTCACTTTTACTCAGAAATATACAGAATTTCAGAAATTCCATGGAATTCTGGCAGAAGTAGAATCTATAAGTTCCGCATTGCTCTACTAGAAACACACTGGGGGATGTGGGGGAAATAAGCGATGACAGGGTAACATCCCTGCTAACTCATGAGGTGACAAGAAATGTGTGTGAATTTGCAGCTGCATGCAATGTCCCTACCTAATCACTACTGTATGGCAACCCTCCAAACATTCGGGACCTCCCCTTGCACTAATGACATATTAAAACATTTTGGTCACTGGTCCAGCTAGCACTGTTGCCAGTTCCTTAATTATCCTTGGATTCAGCCCATCTGACCCCTGTGATTTGTTAATGTCCAGTTGGTCTAACAACTTATGAACCTCACTAGTATCTACTCTAGGTACTGTACCTTGACCTTCCACAATAATATTTCTGAGTTTAGATTTTTGAAAAACCAATCCGAAGAGATTGTTCAGTTTTTTTGCCATTTCGTTTTCATTATAAATTCCAATGCCTTTTACTTGCAGAGATCCCACACCTCTCTCTCTTCACATATTTTGTCCTGCACATATGCCCAAAACAACTTTGTATTATGTCTAGCTTTATTAGCTACATTTAGTTCTTTTACTTGTTTCGTTTTTTTATCTTGTTTTTACACTTCCTTGCTTGAACCTTGACGTTATCCCATAGAACTTGGTTATCTGTTTCTTTTGCCCACCTATACAGATCTTTTTTCCCCATTATTCTCTTCTTATGTTCCCTGTTATGCCATATTGCACCCCCCTGTATCATATTTGCTAAATATTGGTACAAATTTGTTCTCTTTAATTTTTGTTACTAAATAGTCCCGTGCTTTGTTAATATTTCCCTCTATGAGTTCAATTTCCCAGTTCCACTGTTGCATTTTAGCCTTCATAGCATTCAAATTCACTTTTCCATAGCATTTGTACTTGGTAATGCATTTTATCCTTCTAACTTCTCTAATTATATTTCATTTATTTATTTATTTAGTTTTCAGAGACAACCTTTGAGCTAGAAGCTCATTTACAAAGGTTCCACGTTAGATAACATACACAACAATTAACATAAACTCAGCAGTGTGCAACAAGAAAACAAGTGGAAACAGCAGCTGAGGAACATTATACTCAGCCATTACATACTATACATTACATACTCAGCATTTTATTACATGACAGCAGTGATCAACATCTAAATAAGTGCTCGAGTACTCACAAGCACCCTGAAAAGTTAAGGACTGTCACATGTGATTAGCTTAAAAGTATGGTAAGCAAGGTGGAGCACAGGTGACGGGATTGTGGGTGGAAACGTGTGGGGGTGGTGGAGCGGGTTTAATACAAAGAGAACATGGAAGGTTAGGAGAGGGAGAAGGCTATTGTTATTGTTTCTTTGTGACAACGAAGTGGAAGGAGGCACAACCTGGCAGGATACAGAGAGAGAGGAACAGTAAGTGCATGTGTGGAGATCCAAGATTAGGTTTCAAGGAAGCGTCAATCACATTCAGTCATGATTGTAGCATGGTCACTATCTCCTAATGGCTCTCATGTAATACTGTTATTAATTAATTCATTCACCTAGATCGCTAAGCACTACATCTGAAATATTTTCACCCCTTGTCTTTTATCATTTGTTCAAGGCTTAAATTTATAAGTTACTTTGCTATAGTTCTATCTTGAATACTTCTGCCCTCAATTTTATGGAATTTTATGAGAAAACTTGTCGAATGTTAGACCTAGGCGAATCAGCTGATGTTATATTTTTAGATTTCACAAAAGTGCTCGATAAATTACTACACTATGAGTTAATAACTGAATTAAGTGGTATAGGTTTAGATTCTATCTTAGTGAACTGGATCAGGGCATGGCTTACCTGTAGAAGACAGAGGGTTTCAGTCAACGGTGTTATGTCAGACTGGGCAGAGGTGACCAGTAGGGTGCCTCAGGGGTCAGTCTTGGGTCCCTGTTTGTTTAAAATTTATGTCTCCTCCCTTCAGTATAATCAAGATGGTATTTGGATCATTAAATCTGCAGATGATTGTAGACTGGGGGAGAAAATAAGGACCAAACAAGATAGCGATAATCTCCAAGATGTCCTAAATTATACTGAATTGTGGACTACTAGCCCAAGCTCCCACTTAACACTAATAAATGTGTAGTGAGGCACATGGGGCACAAAAATCATGGGTATAGTTGTACCATAAATGGTCAACCCCTTAAATGTGTCACAGAAGAAAGAGACCAGGGCAGTATCGTATCACAAGATTTTCAGTTTTCATCACATTGTAACACAGTTACACAAAAAGTGAATAGAATATTAAATTGTATTTTAAGACATATAGATAGTAGAAGAAGGGAGGTTTTGTTGCCGCTATATGAAGCACTGGTGAGGCCCTTGATGGAGTATTGTTCCCAGGTCTGGGCACTGTACAAAAGGGGGAAATTGATAAATTGGAGAGGGTCCAGAGGAATGTGCAACATGACTTATGAGGATAGATTGTTGGAATTGAACTTGTTCTCCCTGGAGTACAGGAGGTGAAGAACAAATCGTTGTCTACTTTATAGAGCATTCACAGACGATTCATTGTGGAGAAGCCTAGCCTTAGAATGAAAAATTCAGCATTATGACTTGGGATCACATGGGCTACAGTTGAAAATTAGTAGACCTAATTCAGTAAAAAAGCAAAATTGGTATACGTAGAGGGTAGTACCAATTTGGAACTCCCTACCCCAAGAGGTTGTGGCTAGCCCCACAATGACAGCATTTAAGAATAATTTAGAGAATTATTACAAACTTAAAGGGAAATTATTTTAACATTATTTGGTGAGCATAATAGACGCAAGTCTAGTCTAGCTCTGTATTTTCCTATGAATCCTCTGAAATTATTGCCCAGTTTATTCCGAGAAGGTTTAAATCCTCTATGATAATGATTGTGTTTTTTCCACTTAAGGTCTCTACATTGTTTAGTTAAAACTCTAGTGGTTTTAAGATTTTTATTATGGTAGAGAGTTGCTCTTTGAAGCAGCAGCGCAATGAAAAAAGTTTTCTTAAAACAGCAAGTTTATGCTACAATTAATAGAACTATTGGCATACTTGTTAAATTTACTTTTCTATGTACCTCCTATGCTGCGCAGCATGGATTTTTTTGCTCTCTTGATCCTAACCTTTGCCAGGTTTGCAATGATACTTCTAAGCCAACTGTGGTGGATATCTTCTTTTCTTGAGAAAAACACTAACTTACAACACTCTTAAAATGCTCAATTTTTGGTAGAACTAGAAAATGTTACTACTAAATAAAACTGGAAAATGCCTGGAATCATTGGTAGTAAAAACTGTATAGGATTACATTATTTGCCAGATTTCATTGCGCTGCTGCTTTAAAACTGTAAACTGTTTTCCATTGTTTTCTTTTTTATGAAAAACATTCTATAAAGCTCTCTTCATGGAACCTGCAATATGGAGTTTTGACTATGGCACCACATGGGTTCAGAACTCTGACCATGAACTGTTGACCTATCAAAGTGGTGCCCAGAATTCTGACTCCATGCGGTGATAGAGGCAAAACTCCAAATTCTTGGTTCCATTCAGAGAGCTGTACAGAATGAGGCCCATATAATGAAACAACAGAAAACACGTTTCCCAATATCTTTTGTTCCGATACAGATGTATATGGATTCTAAAGGAACATTACAAAGAACTACACATTAAAAGTAATGTTCTGTCTCCTTTAAGCCAGAATCGAATAGCAATACTGCAAGTAAGTTTGCCACAAAATAAAAAATATAAAAGATGAATTATTACAAAATTTAGACTCTTAAGTGGGTTAATCTGTTCCACATTTTCTCTGCTGTGGTAAATCACTATTGTATTAGTTGTGTTACCTAAACAACAGCCATAGAGAAGCCCATATCAACCCACCCACCCTCAACATGTTCCAATGCCTCCTGCCTCTGGAATGGCTCACAGTTCACGTCATTTTTATGAGCTGCCTTCATTAAAAAGAAAGGATGAAAGCTGGCCCATTGGCACAGTGGTAGCACTGCTGCTTGTGACACTAACAAACTGGGTTTGGGAACGAGCCCAGAGCATCAGAAGGCCAGCTAGGGGAAGGCAGGATGTGCATCTGATGGGCCCCTGCTCCAGGGGTGGGTTGCAGGAACTTGGCATCAGGGTGACACTTAACAGAAGCTAGGAGAAGCAGTCAGGTCCCCCATGGGCAGGGAGGGAAGCGTCAGCAGATGCTGGTGCACCATGTGTGGGAACACGTATGGTTGCACCTGTGACATCATCGCAGCACCATGTCTCCATGGGGAAGCTATGAAATAAACCTTTCAGGCTGTAGCAGGATGGCACCCAGTGAAGCCACTCCCTAACTACCAAATGACACCAAGTGTAAATCTTGGCTGGGATCCATGGTGGATACTGGTTTCTTTCTCAGGAGCCCCGCTGTTAGGGGTAATGCACATGTCACTCAGTTCGGGCAGCTCAGGGGATGCCAGGAGGGTGGGGGTGTGGGGATCACGGGCAGATAAGGGGTAACTCCCCACCAGCAATTAAAAAGAGTAAACAGCTTCTGGCACTGCCTAGCAATTTCTACTTTTTTGGCAGGAGCTGGGGAGCCACCTGCAGCAACTGGTGGGCCCTGAGTTGGTCTTATCCCCAGAACCGGTGCTTTTGTATATCACCTCTGACAACCAACCTCTTTCCTCAAGAAGTATGCTTTACATCTGCTAAATAGCCACAAAAAAGGCCCTTACATGCCTATGACATCGATGAACTTCCCCTACACTTGCCCAATGGCACACTACTGTGAATGAGATTTATTACATAGAGATACTAATAGCTTGTTGCAACAGACAGGTAGTCCGTTTTGAACTGTGTTGGAGGACTTGGGTGTTTTACACCTCACCGGAAGATGCTTTGTCCCATGATCTTTAATAACTAAGGGGGGCTTGTTTATATCTCTCAATTGTGGGGATAATATTATATGAAATTGTGGGGTCACTGTTAATATGGGAACATTTTCCAAGCACCTTCTTCTCCAGTTTTTATTGGTTGAGTTCTTAAATCAATAACGTCATACCAA
Organism: Neoceratodus forsteri; assembly: GCA_016271365.2. Taxonomy (NCBI): domain Eukaryota; kingdom Metazoa; phylum Chordata; order Ceratodontiformes; family Ceratodontidae; genus Neoceratodus; species Neoceratodus forsteri. The sequence goes on from JADMNL010000025.1 coordinate 133,854,741, forward strand.
ACCAGGCTGGATATCATTTGGCATGTGACTTTTGTTTTTAAAGTTCTCCTATCAAACATATACTGTGATAATACTGGATTGTAAACATAATGTATTATGCTTTCTCTGCAGAAATAAATAAAAAGTTATAAAATAAATAAAAAGCATAAACTCTTTTAAAAAAGGAAAAGAGGAGGAAAACATTAAAAATTCCCCCAAGTGGGGTAGAAACAGAGACTGTCCCAAAATATAAGTTAATGTGTTTCAAATAAGTTAAAAAGCACAGTCTCAAGAATTTAGGCCTATTTAGGGGGAAATTGCACAGCCAATGTTTTTCTCAATGCCCTTGGCATTTTAGCTTCACTACTTCAAATGCCAACAGGCCAGTTCACCCTTAAAAACAATAGAACTATACTAACACAGACAGATCTACAGAGTAAAAAACTGACACTAAACAAAGTCTTTGGAACAAACAACACAAGTATTCCTTGGTAAAAATTGTTCAAAATACATTTCTGAACCAGCCCTAGCAACCAGACAGCATTCTATTTTTTAACTGTCTCTTTAAATTTGTTTGCTTCTATTCCCACTATTACCTCTTAGGATTTCTTGGACATAACTAACATATTATAATATCACTGGGGAAACAGCAGGCTTAGCTATGACCAGTGGCCATCTGTGCCTGCCCCTGGTCAGCGGCATACAGCTGGTGCAGTTCAAATGGCACCACAAACAGCTGCCATGGGGCCCCAGCACGTACACGGTGCTAGCTAATGGTTTTTGGTTTCAGTAGAAAATATATAAAGGAACCTTCCCAAAAAAAGATATGTTGCAGGTGATGCCTTTTACTACAGTAACAAAATTATTTCTGAGACTAGCTTTCGAGAGATAATACTCTCTTCTTCAGGTCAGGTCAGTGAAAACAGAGCTGGATAGGCATGACACTTACTGTATACAGGTTGGATGTGGATTCAAGACATGGAGTAGCAGTTTCCATATCAAAGCATTACAGTTAATTCACATTCCTAACAAACAGGCAGTAGAAAATGCAAACCCAGAGAAAAATACTCTTTGCACTTTAGGGTGCATTGTGAAATAACTAATGGTAGGGTTCAGCCAGGCGAGACCAACACATGTATTCCGGGTATGAACCAGCCACACGATCTGTTGAAAGACAGGCAGCTGTAAGTATTCATATATGTGGCAAACACTAGAAATCTTTTTATTTATTGAGAGATCGGAATTACAAACTCAGTAGGTCCATTTTCTAGATGGCTCTGTTTGCATGTAGTGTGGGACTACCATTCTACAACACTGCAGGAGAAAGTAATCACTGTCTGATCAAAAAAAACCTGAATCTGGACCCTTTGGGCTTTTGAGAAGGCAAACTTTTGCAAGGAGAAGGCTGTTTCTCCCAATATTATGCTTAATGAGTAGCTGACACCTTCAGAAGAACTTTGAACAACATAACACTTGGACAAAATTCAGCTTATATTTCATATAAGCTCCGCATTTTTCCTTTTCGTTATTTATTATTACTAAAGATGCATAAGTGAAAACAGGATCTTTGTTAGTGTTAGGGTGGATACCATCAGATACTATCATTTTGGTTGGATCTCGGATAGCCTCGGATGGCATATACATCTGACCAAGGATCCAACCTCCCAGGATCCACTGTAAGTACCTGAGGTATCTGTGGATCTGACCTGGATCTGATGGATCCAACTATCTGAGGTTGGATCTGAGGGATCTGACCACCAGATCCAACTATCCAAGGTTAGATCCGATGGATCTGACCTCAGATGAATTGGCTGGATCCTAGGTCAGATACCAGCACTATCTGACAGAGGATAGTCGGCATAGGCATTGTTAGGGTAACAAAAGATCCTGGGCCCAAGCCCTCAAAGGCTGAGAGTAGTCATAGATATTTTTTAAAAAGGATTCATTTCAGCAGTTCCCTCAAAGAGAGGTTTGGGGCCAATATGAAAACATCCGGGGCTCAAGCCTGTGAGGCTAGAGGCTAACAATGCCCCTAGTCGTCGGATCCACAACAGCACATTCCGAGCAATACTTATCACTGCTTCTTGGGAGTTCATCTGCTCCTATTGTGGAATCCCTGCCTGATGTTATAATACAGTCAGTCCACTTTAATCCGTGCCTAATTAATATGAATGTCTGCTTGTCCATAACAAGCGTAACCAAATTATTCTAGTTTAAGTTGCTTCTTTAATCCAGAAACCTGGGTTTACGTATAAATACTGAATCAGCCATCCCACAGACATTTCTATTATAGTATATAGTTAAGTGTTGTTGTGTATGGTTTTCACACTTTCAAAATCCTTGTTGTGCATGGCAAAAGTTGTTGTGGTACTGTTTAAAAGTAATACAAAGTTGTGCACATTTCGAAGGTCATAAAATGTTTCTGTGTATGGTTATCTCCTCTTAAGCCCCCACTGACTATAGGTGATGAATGTTAGGTGGGAGGGGAGTGGATAAGTCCCACTTACCACTTTATATGAACTGAAACTTTCATGAAAGTTTCAGTTTTGACATACAGAAAAGCCATATGCTATAAAACATAAATTATGGGCAACCAGGCCCAACTTGGGTCGTGTTTTCATCTTGAAGTTAAGATGACATCATAGACCTCTCGAGCTTTGCTCTCGAAGTTCATATGCTGTCATCTTAGCCCCTCAATGGAAACACAACTTTGTTGTGTATAGTTGCCCATATATTAGTCCCTATGTGTCTCTCTTAGTTTTACCTCATTAGTTTATAAACGAGGTGCTAAATGGTCTTTAATCCCCAGTCTATTCAGCCTGTGCAGGAGGCAGGAAGGGTACAGCATAGGTGCTGTATAAGCAATTAAATAAATAATATGCTGTGTTTTTTTATTTCTATAATATAATGTAGTGTATATGAAATGTATAAAATGTGGAAACTAATAAACAACCGACCACTTACTCGTTCATAGTACATTTGTTATACCTACATACTCTAAAATCACACACAGTGACATATTAACAAGGTCTTACTGTACTTTGCTTGTGACTTCACATGCTACACCCATGGCAACATACTGTGATGTCACAATAGAGGATTCTGAATCCAAGTGGGGGATAAGCTGTAGGGGCAGATGAATTCCAATAATAACAATTATCGATTCATATAGCGTCTTTCATGCAAGCACCTCAAAGCGCTATACAGTACACAAAGAACTCAACCCGAACAATCGATAGAGTGCTGCCACTTCTGGGGTGGAATATGGCGGCCATTATGTGTCAGCGCACTGCACAATAGCGCTCTAACTCTCTGTACCCAGATACACACTGACTGATATTGAATCAGGTTAATCAGCTGGTGTTATTTCAGTGAACCGGGGAAAATTTGATCCCGACAACAGGAAATTCCACTTTTCTTTTTGAGAGGTGCCATGGGATCTTTAATGTTCACCTGAACCATCACCAACAAGCTGAGAGAACCTTGGTTTAATGTTTCATCCAAAAGACAGCGCCACATAACTGTGCAGTGTCTCCCTAAACACCATGGTGGAGCATCAGAATGGTTACTTTTAAAAGGGGTAAATGTCCCTTGCAGAGCTGCAAACATCACTTTCTGCAGCACCTTGTGTTCACTGGAGGTCTCCCATCCTACTACTGACCCGATCTGACCATGTTTAGCATCTGAGATCTGATAGAATCAGGCTCCAAGGTGGCATGGTAACAGCCAAAGGGATAAAAATCTTGTTTTTGGGAACATTTCTACAGCAATAAATAAGGGATCAGAGAAATCTATAGAAGCTACATGGGCTACAACCATAATTACGTCTAGATATTGTGTTTTCCAAAGTTTTCCCGGAGGCATCAGCTTGAAGAATACTTGCAACCTCAATGATTCTACACAGAGAATCGCTGAGGGCAAGCAGGAACGATTTTCTACCTACTGACTATGCCCTGTTCTCCTATCAAAAGGAGAAAGCAATATAGCCCTGTAAACAGAACCAATGTGTCAAACATCTCAGGCAAGATGCCTCATTGGGTTTCAACTGTAAGCCCTTGCTTTCAGTGTGGGAACTGCTCAAACCATCTCCAGAGCACAATAACTTCAAAATGCTCCTTTCATCGGAAGGAGAGCACTTTTCTCAGTGAGGCACACAATTATTTTTTTTTTCCATAAAGTTTTGACTTTAGACACTGATATGGAAAGAAACAATTTTCAGGAAGTCTCTCAGGTAACCAGGACCCAGTCCATATAGGGCTTGATAGATCGCAAACCAACCTTTAGGGTGATACGCCACTTCACTGGCAGCCAGTGCAGATAACGCAGGACTGGGGTCACATGACAGGACATTAGAAGGTTCATCAGCAACCTGGCTGTTGTGCTCTGCACCAGCTGCAAGTGTTGTAGAACACCTCTTCCAACTCTGAGGTAAAGAGTATTACAATAGTGTAGTCTGGAAGTCACAAATGTGTGCACTAGAGATGGCAGGTCTCCTGTGAAGAGCAAGACTTTAATCCAGGCACTGTTCCTAAGATGATGAAAGCCACTCTGGACTGCTGCCAACACCTGAGCCTCAAGTATCAGCCTGTCATGCAGACTGACCCCCAGACTCTTCACCTTAGCAGAGGCTACAGCCTGGAGGGACCAAGCACAAGGCCTGTCCTCTTCTTGATTGCCTCTGCACCCCACCTTCAACCAGGCTCAGTCACTAGTACCTCCATCTTATCTGGGATGAGTCTTAGCCAGCTTGATGACATCCAGTCCTGAATCTCGTCCAGGTACAAATTTAGTACTTCCACTGAATCAGGTGTCTCAGATGTAAATGACAGATACAGTTGGGTATCATCTGCATAGTAGTGGAAGCCCAGCCTGTAACATCTAATGATCCCTCCCAGGAGTGGCCTATACACTGCAAACAGCATAGGCAAGGGGACTTACCCCTGAGGTATGCCACAGAGCAGAGGCTTCAGGAGGGAAGAGAAATTCCCCATCACCACCCTCCACGTCCTCTCTCTGAGGAAGCACTCAACCAACTGATGACCTTGCTGTTGAGTCCGCAGTACTCCCTGAGATCATCCAACAACATCAAATGGTCCACAGTCTCGAAAGCTAATGAGAGAGTGAGCAGAATGAGAACTGGCCATTCCCCTCTGTCTCCTGCCCTGAGAAGATCATTATATACCTTGACCAATGAGGTCTCTGTACTCTGCCTAGGCCTAAATCCAGAATGGAGAGGCTCATAGATGTCAAAGGCTGTGAGGTGTGCCTCAAGCTGGAGCACCACCATCTTCTCACTAACCTTTCCCAAAAAGGAGAAGTTAGAAATGGGTCTGAAATTCACCAAGCAGTTCAGATCCAAAGACGGTTTCTTCAGAAGAAGAATCATCAATGCATCTTTCAATGTGTTTGGGAAGGACAACCTCCGAGGGTGAGCACTGGACTATCTTAGAAAACATTGGGCCCAGAAATCCCACACTCCCCACTAAGAGGTGTGTCAAGGTGGGGCACATCTCTGAGGTCACCCAGCAAACCTCTTACATAGATACATAGATACATAGACAGTGTCGGCAGATAAGGGCCTATGGCCCACCTAGTCTGCCCATTTGAGCTTGTAAGTTCAGTTTGTTTTCCTAGAAGTCTATTTCCCCTTACCCCTGACCTCTAGAATTCCTTTATGTCTATCCCATGCATTCTTAAATCCCGTGATTGTTTCAGCTCCCACCACTTCCTCTGGCAGGGTGTTCCACTTGTCCACCACCCGTTCTGTGAAGAAATTCTTTCTCATGTTTCCTCTGAATCGTCCTCCTCCAACTTCATCCATGCCCTCTAGTCCTGAAACATCTTTTTACGCTTAAAAATAGTGTTTCCTGCACCCTGTTCCTCCCTGTAAGATACTTGTATGTCTCTATCATATCCTCTCTCCTCCTCTCCTCCAGGGAGTACATGTTCAGTTCCTTCAACCTGTCTTCATAGGACTTGTGATGCAACCCATGCACAATCTTTGTTGCCCTCCTCTGAACCTTCTCTACCCTGTCTATGTCCTTACGTAGGTATGGTCTCCAGAACTGTACACTGTACTCCAGGTGGGGCCTCACTAGTGTCTTGTATAGCGGAATTATGACCTCCCTTTTCCTGCTGGTGATGCCCCTGCCTATACATCCCAGCATCCTATTTGCTTTACCTGATGCCTTGTCACACTGTTTCCCTACCTTGAGGTCATCAGAGATGACAACCCCAAGATCCCTTCCTGCTTGGTGCATGCTATATCCTCACCCCCCAACTGATATATTGTGCCAGGGTTTTTGTGCCCCATATGCATTATCTGCACTTCTTTGCATTGAATTTCAACTGCCAAACCTTGACCATTCTTCAAGTTTCTGCAGGTCCCTTCTCATTCTGTCTACACCCTCTGGTGTGTCTACTCTGTTACAGAGCTTTGTGTCATCAGCGAACAGTGAAATTCTGCCTTCTAGATCCTGTGCAATGTCACTGATGAAGATGTTGAATAGGACCGGTCCCAGCACTGATCCCTGTGGTACCCCACTGGTCACTCTTCCCTCTGTGGAGTGACAGCCATTTACCACCACCCTCTGTGTCCTGTCACCCAGCCAGTTACCTACCCACCACACTACTGTCCTGCCCACACCCATATTCCCCAGTTTGTGTAATAGTCTTCTATGTGGCACAGTGTCAAAGGCCTTGCTGAAGTCCAGATAGGCCATGTCCACTGCCCTCCCTGATCCACCTCCCTAGTCACCCAGTCAAAAAATTCAATGAGGTTGGTCTGACATGACCTCCCCTGGTGAAACCATGCCTTGGGTCCTGTAGTCCATTGACAACCAGATGTTCCACCAATCTCTCCTTCAGTAGTGCTTCCATGATCTTTCCCACTACCGAGGTGAGGCTGACTGGTCTGTAGTTCCCTGCTTCCTCTTTGTTCCCACTTTTGTATAAGGGGACTACATCTGCTGTCCTCCAGTCTTTGGGTACCTCCCTGTTTCCAGTGATTGGCTGAACAGGATAGCCAGAGAGTTCAGCCACCACCTCTCTTAGTTCTTTAAGGACCCTGGGGTGCACCCCATCTGGCCCCATTGCTTTAGCAGCTCTTATTACTCCAGTCTTCCTAGGAATTCTCGTGTAAAGGGACTTGTGTCCATTTCTGCACCATTCTCACCCCTTGTACTCCCTTCAGACCCATTACCCCCCTCTTCCTCAGTAAAGACTGAGCAGAAATACCTGTTCAATATGTCAGCTTTACTGTTGTCATCCTCCACGCGCTTCCATCCTCCCCTTCAGTCTCACTATCCCTCCCTTTGTCCTTCTTTTTCACTTATGTACCTGTAAAGGTTTTGTCCCCTTTAACCACTGATTTTGCAATGTGTTCTTCTGTCTGAGCTTTGGCTTCCTTACTGACTTCCCTGCCTCCTTTGTTTCTCCTGGTACTTCTCCTATCCCTTCTGCCTGTGTCTTTTTTGTATTGCCTGAATGCAATCTTTTGGCTTTCACTTTCTTTGCTACCTCTTTGGAAAACCATAATGGTCTCCTCTTTCTTTTCCTCTTGCTAACCTGCTTAATGCATAATTCTGTTGTTCTTATAATCCCGTTTTAAATACTGCCCACTGTTCCTCAATCCCTGATTCCTGTCCCATTCCCTTAATGCCTCTTTCAAGCATCTCCCATTTTCCCAAAGTCTGCCCCTAAAATCCAGGATCGTGTTTTGTGTGGTTTGGTTCTGCTCTTTCTGTGATTTCAAACCACAATGACTGGTGGTCACTGTTACCCAGGTGCTCCCCACTGTTACCCCCATCACACTGTCCCTGTTTGTGAGCACAAGGTCCAGTATTGCCTTCTGCCGAGTTGGTTCCATGACCAGTTGCTGAGAAGGCACCCTGAAGGGAGTCCAGGATAAATCTGCTCCTAGTTGATGCTGCTGCTGGGATGCTCCAGTCCACGTCTGGTATATTGAAGTCTCCAACCAGTACTACCTCACCCTTGTCTGCCATCCTTTGGATGGCTAGCATCAGCTCCCTATCTGTTTCTTCCTCCTGGGCTGGTGGTCTATAGAGGAGGAGTGCACTTACTAAAAACCAGCTCCACTCTGCCAGGCCACGACAACCCAGCTGGGGAAATCCCTGCCCGAAGAGATGACACTCTGTTAGAGAACAGGCTGAACACTTTGCATCTGGTGAATGAATTAACTCTCATCAGCTGCACACAAGCAGGATGGAATAGCCTACCTACAGTCAGGAACAGATCAGTCTCTCCGTTACTCCCTGCAGCAATCTCCCTGGACAGAAATGCTGCCTTCTTACAGGAGATTGCCCTTTGATACTCACTGAAGTGAGTCTTCAAAGCCAGTTTGTTCTCATCAGTCCTAGATCTCCTCCAACATCTTCCCAACCTCCGACCCCTAGACTTCAGCTCCCTGATCACTTACTGTACACACAGTCCCTTGTGACTATGTATGGGACCTAGACTTGTTAATTTGGCCTCTCAGATATTCTGATTCAGTAACACCTTCAACAGTAAGCATGCAGATCTGAGACGTTACTTAAGCTTAGAGATTTTTCAAAGCATTTTACCTGATGGGATAGTCTGCAGCACTGAGGTTAATGAAGAAGTCCCAAGACCAGTCTTTCATCTCCAGTAAATCCTTCATGCTCTGCAAGTACATAGTAAGTAGGCTTGCACCGCCCCAGATTGTAGCCATTCGCCATGAAGTGATTCGTACATTTGGGTACTTCTCTGCAAACGTAGCCACTTGTCTATATAGGTAATTGGATCTCTGTTCATAAGGGAAACAAATGAGAACATTATATGTAATATATAGATGGTCACTTTATTCGCCATACAGAAACAGTGACATCCAAACCCTTGTAATACCATCAGTATGCCATCACCATCAGTGGGACACCAACATCTTGTAATACAATCGATGTGACATCATCATATCATAATGCCATTGATGTGACATCACAACAATAGTATTACAGAATCAAACGTTCACAAAATCCACTTGCAACCCTTAATCAGCTGTTAATGTGCCTGACCCATATAGTAAAGGCAGACTGGCATACAACTGACACTTAAGTGTATAAAATAGCATTTTTAGAAAACAGAAACAACGATGGCAGAAAAAGACCAATGATCCATCCAGTCTGTCCAAGTTCCCTATTTAGCCCTGGGACCTACTATCCCTCCAGGGTCCTAGCCCCTCCATCCTCCCCCCATTCTCTTCCCCAATTCTGCCACCCTGAGTAACCACTATACCCTTCATTCTGTCCCAACGGTGCTTGAAACCATCACAATTAGGCTACACTGTTGTCGCAGATAATTTGTAAGGAAATCATGGTATTGTCATGGTTAAAATGACACAAAATCATGGCAATCATAGCAAATGTCATGACAAGCCACAGATCCATTGTGTACTAAACAAATTACCTCCGTTTTAACACATTTTTATACAAGCATATCAGTGAAGGTTTAAATGTTTTAAAAAAATTCAATGATTGGCTGGTCCAGTGAAAACAGGCAATACATTTTGCTACCAGCTGGGAGGTGGGGACTTTGGGCAATCCCCAGAATCCCACACGAAGGCAGATCGGGGGGCCAAACAACACTGGTGTGGTAGGCCACAAAATTTATGGATCTGTCATTTGTAAACCCTAAAATCTAAGGGTTTTCATGTAAAATGCTAAAAATTGTGGTATGGTTATGGAAATAGAAGAAATCATGTGGTTGCCATGGAAAATGTCAAAAATCATGGAACTGTGATGAAAACGGTACAAAGACAGAGCTGTAATCATGGAAGCAAACCAATATGAGTCTAAAGAAAACGTACTGAGACAATATACTGTACAACATACTTCATTTACTGGATTTTGTTAACTGGCTGGACCCACAGAGACAGACATCCCTTTTTTAGGGGTGACCAGGAGTTAGTTACATTAGAGGCAAAACTCTACTCAGCCCTGATGTCACCTGTTGCTGCCCTTGATTCCTCACCAGCTACTCTTCACATGCCGACTCCTCACTAATTAATATGACAATGCTACGTCAAACCACCTATACTCTCTGCACCTATACTCTCTGCACATGCAGGTTTACCTGTTCCTACCTCATCCATGCCCCTCTTTAGTCCCCACCCTCCTGGCTGTGCTTAGTCACCTCTCTCCACCTACTACCGCCTACTCCCACCGTCTACCGACCCCCTTCCTGCCCTGCTGCCTCTGGTTCCACTGGCTCGGCTTGACTTTGACACTTTGCCGCTATTGCCGTAACTCCTCCGCCTATCCCCTCTCACCGGCATCCCCACTCTCACCCTGCCGCTCATCGTTCCACCAGCCCAGCTGTACTTTCCTACCTCTACCGCTGTTGCCGCCTACTGCCGCCCCCTACCACCTCTCTTCGCCTGCCGCCTTCAGCTCCATAGGCCCGGCCGCAGGTTGGTACCTCACCCTGCTGTTGCTGTATCTGTGGCACCTCCTTTCACTTAATCTCTCCCTCCCATCTTTTGCCAGTTTTCCTTCCTTGTGTCTTTTCTACTGTGCCTATCCTCTCTTATTTTCTGCCTTCTACTATTCACAGTTTAGTATGTTCCATGATCAAGTGCTAAAGTATATTTTTGTTTACTAATGTATGTTACATTGCCATATGTACTTCTCTCTGCATTTATTGTACTTGTTGTCTTAATAATCTGGCTGTACTCTTTGTTGTGTTGTAATTGTACCTCCCGGGTCGTGCCTGAAAACAGTCACTTGCTGGCTAGTGCACTTACTCGGTTAACAAAAACTAAATAAATGAATAAAAATGCTGATAGCTCCCTAATTATTGACAGAGCTAATTTATGCTGCTTCAAATACAATTGCAAAATGATTTTTGTGACAATCTGTATTGTAAATGTATATGTCTGTTCTTGTTGAACCGTTGTAACTGCATGTATGTTCATACCAAGCTATTGCTAACCAATAACATTTGTTGACTTGTTGCTGTGTGTTGATGTGGAACCTTTGTAAATGAGCTGCCCCAGTTCAAAGGTGTTTATCTGAACAAACAAATAAATAAATAACTAAAAAAAAGAAAAGGCAACAATCTAAGATAATGTCTGAGGCGCAGTGATACAGCAGACAATATACAGGAGGAAAGTTGACGTGAAAAAAAAAACACAATTACTTGCATTAGGGTTTTCAGGACAACATAGTATAAGGAAGTTACAGCAAATACATAGATACAAAGACGGTGTCGGCAGATAAGGGCCTACGGCCCACCCATTCTGCCCATTTGAGCCTGTAAGTTCACTTTATGTTTTCCTAGAAGTCTGTTGCCCCTCACCCCTGACCTCCAGAATTCCTTTATGTCTATCCCATGCATTCTTAAATCCTGTGATTGTTTCAGCCCCACCACTTCCTCTGGCAGGGTGTTCCACTTGTCCACTACCCGTTCGGTGAAGAAATTCTTCCTCACGTTTCCTGTGAATCGTCCTCCCTCCAACTTCATCCCATGCCCTCTAGTCCTAGAACATCTTTTTCGCTTAAAAAGTGTATTCCTGCACCCTGTTTCTCCCTGTAAGATACTTGTATGTCTCTATCATATACCCTCTCTCCCCCTTTCCTCCAGAGAGTACATATTCAAGTCCTTCAACCTGTCCTCATAGGACTTGTGATGTAATCCTTGTACCATCTTTGTTGCCCTCCTCTGAACCTTCTCTACCCTGTCTATGTCCTTACATAGGTAAGGTCTCCAGAACTGTACACTGTACTCCAGGTGGGGGCCTCATTAGTGTCTTGTATAGTGGAATTATGACCTTCCTTTTCCTGCTGGTGATGCCCCTGCTTCCCAACATCCTATTTGCTTTACCTGCTGCCTTGTCGCACTGTTTCCCTACCTTGAGGTCATCAGATGATAACCCCAAGATCCCATTCCTGCTTGGTGCATGCTATATCCTCACCCCCCCCCCCACCAACTGATATATTGTGCCAGGGTTTTTGTGCCCCTTATGCATTATCTTGCACTTCTTTGCATTGAATTTCAATTGCCAAACCGCTGATCATTCTTCAAGTTTCTGCAGGTCCCTTCTCATTCTGTCTACACCCTTTGGTGTGTCCACTCTGTTACAGAGCTTTCTGTCATCAGCAAACAGTGAAATTCTGCCTACTAGGTCCTGCGCAATGTCACTGATGAAGATGTTGAATAGGACCGGTCCCAGCACTGATCCCTGTGGTACCCCTTGGGTCCTGTAGTCCATTGACAACCAGATGTTCCACCAATCTCTCCTTCAGTAGTGTTTCCATGATCTTCCCCACTACTAAGGTGAGGCTGACTGGTCTGTAGTTCCCCACTTCCTCTTTGTTCCCACTTTTGTATAAGGAGACTATATCTGCTGTCCTCCAGTCTTTGGGTACCTCCCCTGTTTCCAGTGATCGACTAAACAGGATTGCCAGAGGTTCAGCCACCACCTCTCTTAGTTCTTTAAGGACCCTGGGGTTCACCACATCTGGCCCCATTGCTTTATCAACTCTTATTCCTTCCAGTTCCTTCAGGACCCTTTCTCGTGTAAAGGGACTTGTGTCCATTTCTGTACCATTCCCACCCCTTGTACTCCCTTCAGACCCATTACCCTCCTCTTCCTCAGTAAAGACTGGGCAGAAATACCTGTTCAGTATATCAGCTTTATTGTTGTCATCCTCCACGTGGCCCCCGTCCTCCCCCTTCAGTCTCACTATCCCTCCCTTTGCCTTTCTTTTTCACTTATATACCTGTAAAGGTTTTGTCCCCCTACCCACTGATTTTGCAATGTGCTCTTCTGTCTGAGCTTTGACTTCCTACTGACCTCCTGCCTCCCTTTGCTTCTCCTGGTACTTCTCCTTATCCCCTTCTGCCTGTGTCTTTTTGTATTGCCTGAATGCAATCTTTTTGGCTTTCACTTTCTCCGCTACCTCCTTGGAAAACCATAATGGCCTCCTCTTCCTTTTCCCCTTGCTAATCTGCTTAATGCATAATTCTGTTGCTCTTGTAATCCCCATTTTAAATACTGCCCACTGTTCCTCAAGCCCTGATTCCTGTCCCATTCCCCTTAATGCCTCTTTCAAGCAACTCCCCATTTTCCCAAAGTCTGCCCCCCTAAAATCCAGGATATGTGTTTTGGTGAGGTTTGGTTCTGCTCTTTCTGTGATTTCAAACCAAAATGACTGGTGGTCACTGTTCCCCAGGTGCTTCCCCACTGTTACCCCCATCACACTGTCCCTGTTCGTGAGTACAAGGTCCAGTATTGCCTTCTGCCAAGTTGGTTCCATGGCCAGTTGCTTGAGGAAGGCACCTTGAAGGGAATCCAGGATAAATCTGCTCCTGATTGATGCTGCTGCTGGGATGCTCCAGTCCACGTCTGGAATATTGACGTCTCCAACCAGCACTACCTCACCCTTGTCTGCCATCCTTTGGATGGCTAGCATCAGCTCCCTAACTGTTTCTTCCTCCTGGGATGGTGGTCTATAGACCACACCTGTGCGGATGGCTGGCCCCATTTTCCTTTCCAGTTTAACCCACAGTATCTCTCCGCCATTCTGCTCCTCCTGGATCTCTGTGGCCTTTATGTCATCTTTCACATAAAGTGCCACTCCTCCTCCCTTCCTACCTGCCCTGTCTCTTCTGAATATGTTGTAGCCAGGTATGGCCAGCTCCCAGTCATGGTTATCATTACACCAGGTTTCTGTGATGGCCACATTGTCCAGGTCCGACTGCACCATGACAGCCTCCAGATCCTCCATCTTGTTGCTAAGGCTCCTGGCATTGGCACACATGGCTTTCCGTGACTTGAACTCCCTAGACTGTTTAGCTGTTCTACTCCAGACCCTACCCTGGTTGTCCTTTATCCCTGGTTCTCCCTGCTGTCTGCCCTTCTGTTGAATTTTGCCCCTTTTCTGTCTATCCACCTCTTGGGCGCTTATCTCCATCTTTTGAACACTGCTTTTTGTAGAGATAGCCACTCCTCCTGTTCACTGGTTCCACTGCTAGCAGTGGGGGCTGGGCAGTTAGGTACCCTCCTTGCTGGCCTGCCACCCCTCTTGGCTAGTTTAAACGCTTGACCATGTAGCATTTAAACTTATCATTGAGTGCTTGGATTCCTCTCCAAGATGGATGCAGGCCGGCAGGATACGGAGGAGGGAGCAACTTATGGAAGGACAGTACCTGTAAGTATCAAACCTTATGTGCAAGTGTAGGTGTTACAAGGGGAAGGTTCTCTTTGATGAGATTTTTAAATGTCCTGAGAGAGGACCACTCTTGTAGAGGGAGTGGGAGCTCATTCCAGAGCCCAGCAGTCTTGTTCTACAAAGGTTGTTGGCCTGATGAGGTCCTGGCTTTAGGAACCTCCAAAAGAGGCTGTGCAGAGGAGGGAAGGTTTCTTGTGAGAGTTTTTATTTTCATTGCGATACCATTTTGGTTAGGTAGGCTGTCAATTAGGACTTTGAATGTAAGGCAGAGAACAGAGTATTTTTTTTTTATTCTTTTGGTAACCGGGTAAGGCCCACTAGACACAAGGGCCTATTTTCAGAAGTGATTCAGGAGCACTGAGGTGGTTAAGTGACTTGCTCAGGGTCACGCAGAATGCAAGCAGTGGTTGTGGGAATCAAACCCAGGTCTGCTAGATGTACCAAGCTCATTCACAGCTCATTACTCTCACCTCAAGGCTATACTGCCAGAGCAATAGTAGCCTCCTAGGTAAGCCACTTTAGGGATGTAAGTACAGCACAGTAATGTTCCTTGCTATCCACTCCTGCTTCAAACCTGCTTATTCTGCGGTACAATGGCTTGGCTTTGTTTAGCTCAGTTTCTCTTTAGCTCAGTTTCTCTTAGTGAGGCAAAAATAGGAGCTCTGTATAACAGCACTGGGAGTAGAAGAATGCTGACTACTGAGAGATAGGCCTCTTTTGTGAGGTAGGACCTGAGCCGGTAGAGTGGGCCAAGATTTTGGGACAGCATCCTAATTGTGCAGTCTGCTTGAGATCTTAAGGACCACTCTATCAAGCAGGATACTTAAGTATTTAAAGTTATTTACCACCTCAAGTTCAACTCCTCCAGAGGAGATAATGCAAAGGGAATCAGTTCTAGCACAAGTTGGTTGGCCACTAACCACTCTTCCAAAAGAGCAGTCAGTATTCAGTCCAGTTTCTATTGCTTTTACATCCATGTCTATTCTGTAAAGGACAGCACTATCAGCACATAATAATGCTTGGCCTGGCCATGGTTAGAAGGCAGTTCATTGATAAATAATGAGAAGAGCAGAGGCCCTATTATGGAGCCTTGCAGAAATCCATCACACACATCTTGTGTTGATGATAGGTTGCTTCCCCATTTTATGGATTGGGTTCAGTCAGTAAGGTAGTTCCTCAACCAGGTAGAGGATAGTTGATCAAGCTCCATATTCTTGAATTTGGCAATTAGTAGATCGTGGTTTACCAGGAATACTTTAGTTAAGGCTGTAAAAATAGCTCTGGTGGCTTTTCCATTGTAGACGGACTAGAAAATGTCTGAAATGAAATGGTCAAGAGCTGTGTCTGTTCCTTGGTGCTTTTGGAATCCATGCTAAAAAGAGGTGCGCACGGAGTAGGCTTCGATGTACTGTAGGTCATCAGTTTGGTTGTATATAAGCCTTTCCTGCATTTTTGATAGTGTGTTAAGTAAAGAGTGGGGCAATAGTTCTCTATATGCTCTTGCATCCTCTTTTATGGACCAGAACTACATAGGCCACTTTCCATTTTTGGGAGGACCTCCCCTTGGAGGAGAGCCAAGTTAAATATTTTGGTCAGAGGGCAGGCATTACTGTGGCCACAGGTTTCAGTAGCCTATGTTCTAGACCATTATGGCCTGCCAACTGGCCAGGTTTTAGCTTAAGCAGCTGATCCAGGACTTCCTTTTTTCAAGATCTGCTAAAAGTGGAAATTGGGGAGACTGTCCTGGGGAGTGGAAGAAGGGGAAAGAGGGTTGGTAGCAGGGACTTTGTAGGCATCCAGGCTTGTGAAGTATTTGTTAAATTCTTAGGCTATTAGTAGTGGGTCCCTGACATGCTCATTTTTGGTTTGGAATTCTTGTGGTATGGAAGTTGTGCATCCATTCAGTAAATGATTCATTTGAGCCCAGAAACGTTTAGGGTTTGGAGATTGTTCAGTTGCAGGTCCTTCATGTACTTCCTCTTGGCCTTGCTTAGGGATGCCTTACATTTATTCCGCGGTTACCTGTAAGTATGCCAGTCTTGAAGCCGTCCAGTGGTTTTGCAGGCACCCCGGACCTTGTCCCTCTCTTTTATTAATTAGAGAGTGTAGGGGTGAGCCATTTAGAGCAAAGCCCTTTCAGTCTCCTTTGTACAAGTGGGATGTGCTTCCTCACTGTCTTACTATAATTTTTTTTTGTTGTTAAAACTTGGCTGAATTTTTAAAAGAGATACAAAACATTCTAGCATACCACAAAAATCATTCACCTTTCTAAAACATTACACAAACTAACAAATCATACTAAAAGAAAGAGAGTAAAGGCTTTTTCTGTTTTAAACTAAGTAGTGTCTCCAATGCTGTGTACTAAACTGTTTGAGATACATGTTTAGCTGATCACTCATCTCAGCATTCAGACTCAGAACAGTTTCCCCAATCTCTGTGTTTCTGTAGTGCATACTATTAGAACTACTACTGGTATGGGTAAAACTAGGATATTGCTACCCTCCAAATGTATAAGACCCTACTTACAAGTAAGAAATAAGACATGATGACAGGGTGACTAAATATGGGCAATAAGCGTATGCCTCGGGTGCTGTGTGCCAATTGCCCAACCACACCCGAGAAATGTGATTATTGGCTTTAACACCCATCCCCGATGTGTCTTACTGCCCTTGTGGAATGGTTTTCAAAGCAAAAAATAAATTTCAAAATACACATAGTGATTATAGTTAATATTTACATGGCCATATGACTTATTTCAGCCAATCAGATGGCTTAATTTATCATACTGTTTTATGTTTACCCCACTGATTAAAAACTCCACTCATAATGCTTGAAACTGTACTGCAACAGAGTGGATATGCCAGGAGTAAAGGAGAAGAGCTTACAGGAAAGGTTATAGAAATATATCTTACACAGCCTTGAAAGAAGGAGGTTAAGTACACACAACACTAAATCAAGTAAACTTGAGTTATTACTCTAAGCACAGCATGGGAGTTTTGGCCAAAGGGCTTAAACAAAAGCTAGAGCACTGTAAATTCAGAACAAATGTTAGCAGAGACTTCTTCCCTTTGCTGAGAACTGCCATCCTGACAAGTTATAGAAGCAAAGACCTTGGAGGGTAATTCAGAAAGCAATTGGATGTCATCATGGGAAAGCAAGTCTGCTAAGAAGGGAGCAGCTTCCATAAACTTGCTGGACCATTCTTCTCATCAACCATCATTATGTTCCTAGCATATCTTAATGTTACTAACATACTGGAATCACTGGTGGAATTAAGCCTTTGGGCGGGGGCTCACCTCCCCCCTTTTGTTGAGCTGACTATCTCTGAAAATGAAACAACTGCCAATCATCGCAGTTTCAACAGCTCTTTTTCCCCAGATGCAATTTATCTTGCATATTTTTGCCTTTACTGTGCTCCCCTGAAACTTGGTGGGGGTGATATGCCCAAGTGGGGTGGGGGTTGGGGGGCGAGACATGACCAAAGATGTGGGGGTAGGGGAACGTGACAATCTGCAAGCAGGACATACAGCTGATTGGCTATGGCCAGCCAGACATCACATTCAAATGATAGGCCAGACAGAGAGACTGACTTCCCAGTGGCAGAGGACTAGATGCATGACAAAGAAGAAAGGATTCTGGCGGGAATTCAATTCTTTGTGGCATAGACTCCTCCTTGTAGCCAGCTAAGGAAAATGTTTGCAAAGTCCATTTCAGTCCTTTGTGTTGCCTTCTGCAGATAGCACTGGGTTAAGTGGCAGGTCCTGCAGAGCACACAAATTTCAATGGAAAAGGTACCCTCTGGGTTTTCTTTTCTCGACTCCTATTAACAGCTGTCAAAAATGGTCTGGACACTGGAAGTTGGCTTTCCTTTTCACTTTTTTTCTTAATCTGCTCAAAGTACAGGTTTACCCTAAAAAGTAACACCCAAAAGAGTGGCCACTATAACAACCGTTGGAGCCTCCATAAAAAAGTGCAACTATTCAGTGAGGAATGGTGCTAACAACTTACTATCTGTAGAAGAAAACAACAGATTAGTAAGGTTAAAAATATAATTTATTTCATCCTGGAGTTAAGAATATCACAGCACTCACCCTACCTACACAGAGACAATGCTTCACACATTATCACGTGCGCTTTATTAAAGCGTGGTTTACTATGCAAATACACTGTCTTAAATATTTTTAATGCTATCAAATTCGTGTCGACCTGGATCGGAAAGCTACTGATAAGCTGCATTAATCCAGGAACCCCACTGGCCCCTGGGCTAATTGAGTGGCTCTTTTTTTGAGGTATCATCATGTCGGGCCCTATATGGCTCCTTATACTGCCCTTTCTTCTGCTATACCAGCTGCCCAGCATTGGACACCTGAACTACCATCATGTTTGGTCTACAACGGCACCTTGTGCTGTATACCACATGGCAACTTATCCTTTAATTGCCTCCGTGATTCCAAGTACCAATACCTCGAACCCTGCTCTTGGACCACACATACCAGTAGTACTTATAACACTCCCCCATCACAAGGCCCACCTCCACCATGCAGACTTCTATCTCCTCCCCGCCTATTGCAGTAGGGGTACTAGCTCTTGCTACAACAGATCAGCTCTTCTATGGTGGCTACTTTCCAGTCCCTAAAAACATCAGATCTACTAGACGGGAGAAAGGCAGGAATTACAAGCTTATAATTAGTGCTCTTAGAAAAATCCTACTTATCCTCCTGCTATGTTCAGGCAATGCAGAACTCAACCCTGGCCCCCCAGAAGCTACTGCTTCGCCAGCAGAACTAGCAAATTTAAAAGGAATAAGCCTCTTGCATATTAACGTATGTAGCCTCCTTGAAAAGATAACCTTAATACAAACCTGGGTAAATCATACCTCTCCTGACATACTTGTGATTTCCAAAACTTAGCTTAGACCCAGCACCACTGATAGAGAAGTAAACATCCCCAACTATGCCTTGTTCAGAGCTGATAGGCATGCCAGAGGAGGAGGAGGGGTAGCTATCTACGTTAAAGACAAATTTTCTGCCTTCTGCTTATCCTCGGCATCTGTCGCGAGCGAATTCAAATGCCTAATTCTCAAAGTGGAAATTATACAGACTACTGCACTCTGCGTAGTAGGATGCTACAGACCACCATCTGCTGGCCTACAGCTTGTGTCATATCTAAGTGACAAGTTGGGACAGGGGCTGCCACAAACTATTATTTTAGGAGACCTCAACTTTGACTGCGCTCTACACACAGCCCCCCTTGCATCCTTCCGTGATGAACATCGGGCTGACTCAACTTATTACTGAACCAACACGCCCAAACGTGAAGAACCCCAGTAAAAGTACACTTTTGGATGTGCTAATGGTGAGCAAAACTCATCTCTTCTCCCACGCTGATGTCTTCTTCTCAGGCCTCAGCGACCATTGTTTATTGCAGGAGTAAGATCCACCAACAACCTAGCACCCATCAGCAAGTTCTCTATGAAGAGATTCAGGTGCAACTTCAATGAACATGCCTACCTAAACGAGCTTGCGTTTAATTCTCAGTGGCAAGATTTCTACCTGGCCAAAACGACACAGCCAGCTTACACTATCCTCCATGACATTATAATAAAGGGCCCTTAATAAGTATGCTCCCTGATTAAAGTTCGAACTAGGACCAAAACCTGTAAATGATTCACCCCTCAGATCAAGTCCTTGCACCTAGAAAGAGATAAGCTCTGGAAAAAAGTGCGCAGACTGAACACTGCAGAGGACTGGAACCAGTTCAGGAGACTACAAAATTTATGTACCAAACAAATCAGAGAATCGAAGGCCACCTTCTTCAAATCCGAACTCGACTCTGCCACAAAGAGCCCAATCAAGCTCTGGAACACAATCAACGATCTGCTAGGCCATTCCCCAGGAAATTCACTCCCGACCAAGATTACCTCTGGCAACTCGACTATAACCGAAAAGATGGATATACTTGACACATTCAATAACCACTTTGCTACTGCAGGCATGGCATTTGATAACTCCCCTGCAAACATACTTCACTCCCAGACTGCCAGCCAACTGCCTGAAACTCTGATAGATACACCGCCTTTCTCGCTTCAACCTGCTTCACTGAAAGAGGTAGAGGACCTCTTGCTTCAGTTGGATACTAGAAAAAGTGCTGGGGCTGGCACCCTTGACCCTTACTTCCTAAAAATTGCCTACCACGTAGTAGCACTACCCGTCACCCACCATTTTAACTTATCCCTGTCTCAGGGCACCTTACCACCTATATGGAAGATAGCACATGTCATACCACTGTTCAAATCAGGTGACCCTGGTGATCTCAATAACTACAGGCCAATTTCTCTCCTTCCGGTCCTGTCCAAGCTCCTAGAGAAAATTGTACATGCACAGCTGAGGACTCACCTTGAGTCTAGGGAACTGCTAAACCCTATGCAGTCCAGATTCAGCTAAACATAGCACTATCTCAGCCCTCGCCAAAGTTACTAATGACTGGCAGCGTAATCTTGAGAGCAAAAGCTTTATTTGTGCTGTTTTCCTTGATCTAAGCAAGGCTTTCGACATCGTCGACCATAGTCTGCTCCTCTCCTTCCTTCAAACCATAGATGTGGACCCCTCCTCTCTGTGCTGGTTTACTATCTTATAGGCGCCTTCAACAAGTTAAAGCTGAAGGAGGCCTGTCCCCCTTAAAAACTCTGCAAAGAGGGGTACCTCAAGGTTCTATATTAGGGCCTTAACTTTTTGCAATCTCCATTAATAACATCGACTACTGTATAAAAGAAGCCAACATCCATCTGTTTGCAGATGATACAGTTCTCTACGTGAGTCGCCTACACCTGAAGCTGCCTGCGATGACCTACAGTCAGAATTCAACCTTTTGCAAAGCCAACTCCTCCAAAAAAAAGCTACTCCTTAACGCCAAAAAAACTAAAGCGATGGTCCTCTCCCCTTTCATCCATACAGCTAACCCTGTGTCCAGTGGGACAGTTCCCCAAATTACCACAGTTCTAGGTGAAAAACTAGAATTTGTTACAAAATTCAAGTAGCTG
This sequence comes from Neoceratodus forsteri, assembly GCA_016271365.2. Classification (NCBI taxonomy): domain Eukaryota; kingdom Metazoa; phylum Chordata; order Ceratodontiformes; family Ceratodontidae; genus Neoceratodus; species Neoceratodus forsteri. The sequence continues at coordinate 133,875,966 of JADMNL010000025.1, forward strand.
GGAGTTTGGATAGACCAAAGACTCTCCTTCATTGAACATATCGAGGACTTGCTAAAGCGACTTCGGCAAAGGCTTGGCCTGTTTTTTAGAATCAACCAATTTCTCACCAGAGATGCCAAGAAACAACTGGTCCAATCCATTTTCCTATCATTGGTTGATTATGCTGATTTCCTCTACAGCCAATGCCCCAACTCTTACATGGCTAAACTGGACACACTCTACCATCGAGCACTGAGGTTTGTAACGGGACTTCCTTTCGACACACATCATTGCACTCTATATGCGGCAGTGGGGTGGACATCACTAAAGTTCAGGCGCCACAGAAATGCCGCTCTCTGGACCTACAGAGCCATCTCTAATAAGCTGCCTTACTATATCTCCTGCTGTCTTTCCCTAAGTATAATTGGGAAATACGCGTTAAGAAGTTACTCAGCTATTACACTTAAAGTACAAAGCAAAATCCCGCTTCAGCAGGGCAGCCATAAGCTTCGTGCTACCTACCTTATGGAACGATCTACAAAAAAAACTCAAATTAAGCACTCTAATCGGTATAAATGCCTTCAAGATGCTTTATTTCCATACAATCAGAGAAGTATGTAACTGCTTCACCCACTCAGACCCAGTACCGGTGTCTGCACTGGTATATAGCCACACCTAGACCCAATTTTAAATACTGACCCCCCAGCTTGCTTCTCACAAGCCTAATTGTTCTCTCTCTTGTCCCCCTGTCTTATCAACACTAGGCCCGTCCATCCCCTTATCCTTCCTTTCCCAACCTTGGATAGGAGCTCACTACCCCTGGGTTGTGACATCCTACCATGCCCTGTACTTTATTATAGCATTCAATCCTGGGGCTCACACATACTCCTTTTCTCCATCCACCTTTTCTACATCCTGTTTTACCAACTCCTCTGTGCACCGTGCCCTCCTAGCCTTCCTCCCCCTACCTCCCTCCCTCCACCCCCACCTTCGCCTCTACCTGGTGTATATTTTAATTTTTTTCTTCCGTTACTTCCTCCTGCAACCTTCAATAACCTGCTTTATCTTCCTATAGACACTTCTATGTATGTAAATACCCTGTAATCTGTACAATATCTGTATAATTCTATGTACATATGAACTTCTTTTTCTTCCTCTCTGTAAACAGTATTATCTGTATTGCCTTGTAAATACCTGTGTTGACCTGTATATACAATTTTTCATGCTCCACCCAGGTCCATCTTGCAAATGAGCTTCTGCTCAACGATGAATGCCTGGTTAAATAAAGACTTGATTGATTGATTAAAGACAAAGAGAGTGTGTGTGTGTGTGTGTATAGTAAGCCACACCTTGATAATGCACACAGGATATACGCAAAACATCAGCTCTGTGTAGGTGAGGTAAATGCTGTGATATTTTTAACTCCAGGATGAAATAAATTATATTTTTAACAGTACCAATCTGTTGTTCTTTCCTACATTAGTAAGTCATTAGCCCCATACTTCCCTGGACAGTTACAGGTTTAACCTGTACTTTGAGCAGATTAAGAAAAAAGTGGAAAGAAAAGTAAAGTTTAGCATGTACATCTTTTTTTTTTTTTCATTTATATTTTCAGAGGTTTTTTCCCCATTTTCTCCCGTGTTCCCCAGGGCCCCAGCAAATGGGCATTATGCTTGTGTGGAGGTTCACACACACCCCGTGGCAATGGCTCAGCCACTTCTGCCCCTCCCCGTGGCTATCGCCGGAGCTCCCTCAGGTTGGCACCACCATCCGTCCTCCACCGTGTGGCGGCCAGTGGCCGGGGAGCCTCCAGTCCCTCCCAGGAGGAGAGAGCTGCCTTGCGGCGGCTCAATCTCACTCCTCCCCCTCCCTCCCCCTATGGCCGACCCCCAACAACCCAGGCTCATCCCCAAACTTGGGTCGCTGGTGCAGCACAAGGGGTGGCTTCCAGCGCCTCAACCCTCAGCGCTACTAGGCCGGCAAGCATGTACATCTTTAAGGAAAGTTTGTGCAGTCATGGTTGGGAGATGAAGTTTTTTTTCCTCCTATGCTAGATTCAGCAAATTAGGCTGCCATGGCGATGGTTGTTTTTTGGCTAGATGACAGTTTTAAGGGCTACCCCGGTGCAGGAGTCACATGTCTTTCCTGGATTATTGAGAAGGACTAAGAGCCTGTTTTATATGATTTTTTTAACCGATTACTCTGCGGAAAACCAGATGGAGGTATAGTGTCTGTTTTCTACTGGGTCCTGGGATTGATGCACTGTACATATATGTAGGTGAATAAATATACAGACTTTAAAAAGCACCATCATGATTCTACTCCCTCAAAATCTACACATGAACTGCCTTTCCTGAAAGCAAATCTTACTTCATTTGCAATGTGACCTCTAGTTTTGTGCTAAATAAGAGATAAAGCTGGTGATAATGGATCACTCCAGACCTACGCAAGTAGCGTAGTGGTGCATCATAATTAGTGTACTCTACACTATACTGCTGCTACGCTACACTACTCGCTGCTCTGCTGATTTCACTGTTAGTGGAGATCTACAGACCCACTTTTGCTGGTTGTGCTGCTGGTATTAGGGGTTAGTTGGCATAGCACTGTAGGTTTTTTCTATCAATTTAAGTTGGGGACTCCGCTCCTACACACACACCCATGTTTTTTCAATTTAACAAGGGGGGAGGTGAAGTCCTCCATCTCAATTTGATAGAAAAAACCTACAGGGCCATACCAATTAACCACTAGTACCAGGAGCACAACTAGGGAAAGTGGGTTGGTAGAGTTCCACTAATGCCAAAATCAGAGTAGAGCAATCGGAGTAGGGTCGAGACTGCGTGGAGCGAGCATAACAGCATGGCATAGAGCATAGCATTGTTCACAAACAGCATAAGTGGGTCCGAAGTCCTCCACTATCACCACAAAGCCAGTGTTCTTGGCCGTTCCAGTGTTTCCTAGAATGCTGATAAAGACTGTCTGGCGAGTACTACTGCTCTAGAATTACTGGCACCCAAGAAATCTGGCAAGGGCCTCTATTTTCTGTATGAGTTTCTAGGGGCATCCTCCTCCTCTTGTGGAAAAATTAGATTTGGGCAAAATGGTGAATTTTGTTTTGGTTTGATGCCTAACATACATATTTTTGTAGTCCATTAAAGAAAAAAAGATGCTGCTGTTCTTCAACCTGCTACTGGCACCACATGTAAAACTGGCAGACTTGATCTAAAAATGGCCAGGTAATAACTAGGGGTATTTTATTATGAAACTTTTCATGGTGCGATAGCCTTTTTTACTTGCACAATATTATAGTGCCTGTTCTGGGTTTTATGGTAAGGACCCTCCACACCGTAAATGTTTTGCTCGGAAATCGTGTAGTTGACAGAAAAACACATTTTTCACAATTTGTTGAGGCTCAGGTGCAGTTTCTGCCAGATGGACAAGATTATGACATCATCAGACGAGACTTCAGGGTCATAACAAATTTTCACCTGATGACATCTGTGATCTCATAGGCACTACAACTATTAGTAGTGGTTGTAGCTGTAGTAGAAGTAGTGCAGTAGTGGAGCGGCCACTATAACAACCGTTGGAGCCTCCATAAAAAAGTGCAACTATTCAGTGAGGAATGGTGCTAACAACTTACTATCTGTGGAAGAAAACAACAGATTGGTAAGGTTAAAATATAATTTATTTCACCCTGGAGTTAAAAATATAACAGCACTCACCCCACCTACACAGAGACAATGTTTCACGCATTATCACGTGCGCTTTATTAAAGCATGGCTTACTATGCAAATACACTGTCTTAAAGACAAAAGAGTGTGTGTGTATAGTAAACCACACCTTGATAAAGCACACAGGATATACGCAAAACATCAGCTCTGTGTAGGTAAGGTAAATGCTGTGATATTTTTAACTCCAGGATGAAATAAATTATATTTTTAACAGTAACAATCTGTTGTTCTTTCCTACGGTTGGGAAGTTGTTAGCCCCATTCTTCCCTGGATAGTTACAGGTTTAACCTGTACTTTGAGCAGATTAAGAAAAAAGTGAAAAGAAAAGTAAAGTTTAGCCTCTACATCTTTTTTTTTTTTATTTATATTTTCTGAGGTTTTGGCCCCGTTTTCTCCCCTATTCCCTGAGCCCCAGCAAACAGGCATTGTGTTTGTGTGGAGGTTCACGCACACACCGTGGCACTGGCTCAGCCACTTCTGCCCCTCTCCATGGCTATCGCCGGCGCTCCCTCAGGTTGGCACCACCATCTGTCCTCCACCGTGTGGCGGCCAGTGCCAGGAGGGGTGAAAAGGGGGACTTACAGAGCACTGCCCCCGCAAAACTAACCAAACCACTCTGTGTATGGATGAGGGGGTGTGGGGAACAGCCCCCTGAATGTCTCCATTCCACTCTGCGCCAGAGATATGAAATCTCATCCACCATTTTTCCCATCTGGCAGAAACAGTACCCATTCCTTTATTGATTTATTGCAACAAATCAAAATATATGGTGAAAAATGGTTATTGCTACTTAGGAAAGCAGACACTGGTGAAAATGACTGCAGTTAAACGTGGTTATTGTGGCACTTCATAGCAGTATGCCTATACTGTATATGTTCTAACCACAGGAATCCCTCACTTCAATGTTTGCACTTTATTCAGTCATCTTGGCCAAGAGTGATGCTCCGGAGATAGAACCTATGCATATTTTTCAAATTTGGAACGTAGGTGAAAACTCTGCATCCACACTCCACTCTGGCCGTTTGTTGCTCAGATCTGTCTCTCTGCCTGAAGAGAGCAGTCACCCCATAGTGAACTCCAGTAGTGGCTGGTTCTCCAATTAGTCTTTTATTTTGTAGTTATACAATAAAAGTATATTTAGTTAGTTTTCATGATTCATCTGTGTTTGTTTCTCTGGTTCCTGTTTTTTTTTCCCTCCTGCATGTTCCATGCCCCGCCACTCCTTCATGTTGCCTAGGTCCCCTCCGATTCACCTATCCCTTCCCAAATCTCCAACCTCATATAGCAGCTGCCCCCAGGGTAACCTGGTTACATGGATTTTCTATACAGCCACTGCCCCCCGTATGCACTTCAGAAGCTTGATATACTCTACCATCGTGCCTTGAGATTTATACTTGCTATGCCACTCCAGACTCATCACTGCCTGCTGTACCAGGCAATTGGTTGGCCAGCCCTCCTTCTGAGGAGGCAAATAAATGCCCTCATGTGGATCCTCAGGGTGATATCCAGCAAACTCCCACCCTATATCTGTAATCTGTTCGAATGACCAACAGGTGTATATGGCCTACGGAATTCCTCCCTTGTCCTCCTCAAGGTACCACGAACAAGGACTCACCATGTCGCAGCTGCCATCAGCTCCTTCCTACCATCACTCTGGAATAATTCACAAAAAGTTCTTAAACTCTCCCGCCTGCCCAGCCCTTATGTATTCAAACAACTGCTTTTTAGATGCCTGAAAACAGCATGCGACAGTTTCAGGTAATCTTTGACATACAATCTGAATATACCCTTAGCTTATGGATCATCCTCCTCCTGGCCTTCCTATTCCCACTGTAGGCAGCAGTTCCTTAGGGTAACTACTCCTCCCCTAGCTCCCTCCCTTTTTCCCCCTTCCTGTGGCAACCCCCCGGGGGACTCTAACATAGCAGGGTTACCCCCTCCCTCCCCTTATGTGTTTTTCTATCCCCCTTCTCATTGTATCCCATGTGCCACTGCCATCCTCTCCTGCCTCACACTTTTACTGTCCCCAAACATTCTTTGATGAAGTACCTGTGTATGTATACAGCATTTGCTATCTAAGATTTATTCACGATATCATCTTATCTTGTAATGTTATTTAGAATTATACTGTTTTCCTGTATGATATGTCCTGACATGTTGTTGTAAACGGTAACTGAAAATTGTTCTGTGTGTCCAGGACCATCTTGCAAATGAGCTCACTCAATGATGTAACTGCCTGGTTATATAAAGTTTGATTGACTGATTGATTGCCTCCACAGCTTTTAAGGAATGCAACTCACAACCTGTTAACATCAAATGCTTTCCTAACATTTCTGCTTTTAAAGCCTTGCTTTAGGACCACTCAACCACTGTATAAACATACCCACATTGATACTCTCTCAGTGTATTACAGACTGATATCTATTGTAAATTACTTTGATAATTTTACTCCAACTACAGATTTTATCATTCAAATCTACTTCAACCACTTCCAAGTTCTACACTGTGCTCTATATCGCTGCCTCTGGGGCTGTTCGTAGTCATTTCAGAACTTTTCTGGAAATGGGAGTCTGTTGTAGAAGGTGCTTTCCTCTCCACATGGATAAACAAACACATATACAAATGTACTGTATGTATGGTCACACTTTAAGTGTCCGTTTCAATGTAACTACGGGGTAGGTAATCGTTAATTATATGCAACAGGAGTAATTACACTGTAGTTACATGTTTGTTGCATGTAACTACATTGCAATTACAATGCAGTTACAGTGTAGTTACACTATAACTACAGTGTAGTTAAGGGAACTTAAAGTGTTACCATTATGTATAAATCATACACAGTCTGTATGGTCATAAACACTTGTTATATTGCTCTGTAAATGTTAAACTTGTTTTAAGTACATATGTATAACATGTTCCACTGTACCTTGTCAACATGGATGTAGTAGAAGTGGTGCTTATGATAAATAGCCTTAAACATGCGCTGGAGCTGGCGGGAGGCTCTGCCATGGACCACTAGGACAAACGCAATCCTGACTGGGTTGTCTGGCATGTTCTCTACTGAGTCTTCATCCCACTGCACATTGTTGTTGGCTTTGCCTGTTCAGAAGAAAAGAGATTCCAGTTTAAGTATGTTTCCATACATTGATGAAACAATAACTAATAGCTGCCTGTCCACACCACCCCACCCACCACCCCATGGGCTTCTGTTACTCATGTCACACTGGTAGGGGTAAAACAACTTTTTGCTGTTTAAATCCACTGTCCTTGGATAGGATTCTTTTTAAATGCAATATAGTAGACATTTTAATAACCAAAGAAAGTGTGTTCCATAGTTTCAAAATACATAAAAACCCAATACCGGCCCGCTGGTGCAGTAGTTGGATTTCCACTTGCAACAATGGCGACCCGGGTTCAGAAACAGATCCAGGTCATCGGAGGGATGGCCGGGGAGAGAAGGATTGAGCGTCCCTAGGACTGCTCTCCTTCTCCGGGGGAGGGGGGTTTTGTGCTTGGCACAGGAGCAACACCTGGCGGAGGCTGGGTTCGTCGCCCTGGACTGACGCAAGGTCGAGTATCTCTGGGGCGGGACAGACGCCGGTGTCATTGCATGTCTCCGCCCCAGCTTACAGGGGACAAAAAATACTCAATGCCTGCGCCTAGATGAAGCCCTGCCTCTGGGCCTCGATTAGACTCCTGGCCCCAAGCTCTCCCAACAGATACCAGTTTCACGGTACCGGGGCCTCCACGGTGCTGTGACACGGCCCCCTGGTGGGTAAGCCAGGGGTAACCAGGGGATCACAGCTGGGCTTAGTAGGAGGTGGAAGCCATGGGGATGCCATGACTAGAGCAGAAACACCGGCGGCTGGCAGGGGCCAAAAAAGTAGAACAAATATAAAAAAATAAAATAAAAAACATAAAAACCCAGCCTGTTGGTGCATGGTAATGCTAATGTTTGTGATGCTGGTGACCCATGTTCAGGAATGAGCCCGGGTCATCAAGGGCCAACCGGGAAGAGCAGGATCTAGCATTCCAGAGGATGCTCGCCTCCTGTGGGGGGGGGAGGGAGGGTAGCCAGCTCTGCTGCTATACTGCCATCTGGGTGACCACAGGTGGCAGAGCCGTAGAGCGTCTCAGGGAAGGGGAGATGCAGGCTGGTGCCATGCTATGCAAGTTTGCGTGCATGCACACCCGAGCTGCCTGCATCTCGAGGGATGGAACAGGTGAAAAAGTGGAAATACCCCCAACCCCCATGCAGCATGATGGCCTCATCACATCTGCAGGCCCTGTACTCACTGACCTGGGTACACTCCTGATGGCTAGATACTGTGTACCCAAGGGGCCTGGCCTCATCCTGAGGGCTACACTGGGGGGGGGGGCAAACCACAGGGTCAATATAGGAGTATGGTAAGCCCCAGGAGAAGGTGAGGTGATAGCGCTTGGGTGCAGTGGGGTTTGAGAGGAGTCCAAACGTCAATGGAAGAATGACACAAAAACAAAAGCATAAAAACTGTCGGCGCCCCCAAACAGTGGATTATTTACAAACCAAATTATATAAACTGTTTATTGTGTATGAAATCACTAACCCATCTCTCACCAATCAAAAATTATATTAGCATTAGGTTTGCTGTGGAGTGGGGCATGGGTATGTATGTGTATGTGTGTGGGGGAGGGAAATCTTTTCTTTTAAAGGTTCCACTCCTTAGGCCTGATCCACGAAAAGGCCCAGTATATGCATAAATTGCTCCTATCTGACAGCAGAGCTCTGCACCTCTGGACTCAGCTGCACTTGACTAAATCCACAGTCACCACAATACAAACTTGTGGAACTCCTTGCCAGTGCGGAGCAGTCCAGGGTTGGGGTGTGGCTGGATACCCAGGATGCTGCCAGGGCAGGGAACTGTGGAACGTATCAGTCCTCTAAGAACTACAGCACCCCTGTATGGGGGGATACTGTTTTTATATAAAAACAAAAGTGGCATTTTATGCCTCCCAAGTCATATAGCAGCATTAAGGCAACAGGCATAGGCTGGTACCACTCGGCTCATTTATCTCTACAGGGCAGCCATGCCAGGGGGAGCGCATGAGCATTAAAGCAGGCATGTCTCTAGCATAGCATTCTCACCCTCTACAACATGGAACTAGCGTGCATGGCTCACACCCCCAGCCACCTGTGCAGAGGAACAGACAGGGTGGCATCGGGTACAGAGGGGGCAGATGCATGACATGCATCTCTGTCTCTGACTGATACATCCTGCTCAGCTTGTGAAGGGGGCATTTCGCAGCCATCAGCAGCTTTTTGCACTGATGTAGATTGCGCCCTTTGCTATAACTCCGAGGAATGGCATCCTTCAATCTGTTAGCAAACAGATCCAGCCAGTGGTTGAGGGGACTAAAACACAGGCGAGGGACTGTGCATGGCATCTCTATGGGGGCACATATAAAGGGAAGGTGTGCAGGGTTACTGCTAGTGAAAACCAGAGAAAGCTCATTCAAATGAGGTATTCAGTTTACCTGTGGGTGTCAGCAGTCCAGAGATAATCCAGCCTAAAACAGTCCTTTTTTCAGAAAAAGACAGAAGCTGTTTCATGGAACCTTGAGACAGAAGGTGATGTCATATTGGTCATGCTGTATGCATTTTGTTAAGAACAGCTTGTCCAAACTGGCCCAGTACCACAGCAGTAGCATTACCGCTCTCTGTGCTGATAACCTGGGTTTGAGAATGGACTTGGGTCACTCCAGGGGTTGACTGACCATCTCAAGCAGAGTTCTTCTCCCTCATGGAAAGGGGCGCTGTGTCCCACTACTTGACTGCCACCTTTTGGGGACCAGGTAGCAGTACAATGGGAGTACCTATGCTAGGGATCTGGGCAGTGGTACGATGCCAAGCATGGCTGCCTGCCGCCGCACACACAGGCGACTGCTGCACACTGCTACCCTCAGGGAGAAATCCAGGAGCTACAGGAAAAGCCTTAGTCTGCCGTTGTGCCAGCACCCCCTACAGTCCCATGCACAACTGACATGGCAAGCCATTCAGGCCTAGCATGGTCCTGGATAACTGGTGGATAACCATTAAGTCAGTGAGAATGTCAGCAAAAGGCTGGGAAAGGGATGCCACTGGGCAAGTCAGGGAATGAGAAAAAGATTAATTAAAAAAAAAAAAAAAAAGAGTAGCTTGCCCAACAGAGACATTCTTTTCTTTCACAATGTTTCATTAAATGACAGCAGCCTTGATTAAAGATCAGCTAGATTTAGACTGGGATATCTCTGGGCCGCTGGCATCTACAGTTAAGCACAATACTTTATTTGAAAAATGTTTTCATGGTCTTTCAGACACTGAGAGCCTCTGAGCCCCTATATTCCCCTTTAAAGGAAAACTACACACATTTTACAGCTCACACATGCCCATAGCTAGGCCCCTCCAATTAAGGTTTTAAGCCAGTAAAATACATTTTTCTATTACCTTTATTGTCAGTCTATCAGTTTTAAAAAGCACAGAGAAGCTTCCATTGTAAATATTAGCTGCTGCTATCTCGCAGCCAATGCATGTTTCCAATGCTCGCTCTATGGAAATATACTCTACTGACCTCTGCCAATGGCCAGTGGGGCATATCAGTATACAGCAGAAAGCAAGCACTGGCTACGAGATGGCAGCAGCTAATATTTATCACAGAAGTTTCAGAGTGCTTTTCAAAACTGACACAATGGCAATAAAGATAATTGAAAATAATATTTTACTGGCTTAAAACCTCAATCGTGTAGTTTTCCTTTAAACATAAGCTTCATTTCTGAAACAGAAGTGGCACTGAGGCCGGGTAAGTCAAAGAGCAGAAATACACTGTACCACTGAGTACCCACTCACATCAGCCTATGCCTGGACTGAGCCACTGCCTTTCCCAGGCACATCTCTTCAGAGGTTTAGCACAACAGCCTTTGTGAACAATCATGCCGCATCCTGTTAGTGCCCTGTAGTGCTCCCAGGTACTACTCGGTCTCCATAAGTGTGAAGCAACATAAGACAACAGTGTGGCTGTAAAATGCCCCAACTGGCACATCAAATGCCAAATAAAACTTCAAAGACTCATTTAGTCAAAAGGTATAATTCTTAAACGCAGCAGTATTTGTTAGTCAGCAAAAAATGTCCTCGTATAGGTGTTTTCAGTAGAAAAACTGTATTTCTGACATACTTAGATAACACCCCAATTGATTTTTAATTCTCAGATATTTTATACCTAATTTTGTGATTAATGACCGAAGCCATTAAAGATGGCTGCCATAGACCGACCCAGTGGCATGGTGGTAGCACTACCACCTGCCATGCTGGAGACCCAGGTTCAGGAACAGACTCGGGTCACTGGGGATCAACCTGACGGGGGGGGGGGAGAGGATTGAGTGGCTGACAGGCTGTTCACCTCTCCCAGGGAAGTGCTCTGTCAGGCCCACTGCTGACTGCCACCAGCTGGAGGTGGGGCTGACAAAGCACCTCCCCTTGGAGAAGTGAGCAGTCCATCATCCGTTAAACCTCATCCATTCCTGGAGTGTCTTTGGTTGTGTAGGCTGGGGTGGCATGTAAATGGGGAGGGGACTGCTGGTCTGGCATGGTGCGTGTATGCCTCCACATGTCACGTACCACTGCCTGTTCGCTGTTGGGGTTGGGACTTCAGAAACTGTACGCCACTGCATTTTCAACTGCTGTCATAGACAGCTGCAGCATTCATTGGTGAACTATGGCTGCGCCAGCAAACACACTGACTGAATTGAAAGACAGAGTGCCACAACTACAAAAACTCGGATGATGGCACTATGTTTCTTGTACATGCGTGCAAGCAAACAATGATTCAGAGCCAGCAGGGCAGACCCTATGAGGACAGCATCAAGGCACTAAATAAGTACTCACTGGAAACCAGAAGGGAGAGGGGAGATATGATAGAGACCTTCAAGTTCCTTAAAGGAATTAAGGCACACCGTGACACTTATCGGTGTCTGCAGGGTAGGGTGTGGTGAAATGGCGTGGCTGTTGTGCCTGACGACCCAAAGGCACACCCCAATGCCTGTCACTCTCTGCAGGGTGGTGGTGTGGTTGGCTTCAGTACAATATTTCACTGCCATTCCTATTATGCAGCTCTGTAACTCCTATACTACCAATGGCAATGCCAGCAAGCAAACATTCGGCATTGAGAAATGCTTGTTTTTGTTACTCTGCACTGCACTGTTTCCAACCTATCCCTGTCCTTTCTGAGATGAGGACTCCAGAAATGGATGCAGCACTCCAGGTGAGGCCTCACCAAGGATCTGTATAAGGGGAGTATTACCTCTTTCCTTCTGCTATCTATACCACTCTCGCTACATCCCATCCCTAATGATGTTAGCACATTTCCAATGGTAAGCAGCACAGCACTGCACCAAGATATTTACTTTTGTCATGGAGGGCATGGCACAGGAGCGAGAATGTTTAAAAACTTCAAAATCCTGCATCTTATTTCAGGAATGAAAGAAAATGAAGAGAAAATGGGCATGCTGATGTTTTTGGTAGAAAAACATTATTGCTGAAAAAAACAACATGGTGAATAACAAATACTACTGTTTTAACGTTTTATTTCAGTGCAAATTAGGCCAGATTATATAAATAAAATGCAACTATAAATTCATAGCCTCCAACGATTCCTTCCATGAACCAGTTTAATCTGGAAGTTCACACGATGCAAGTTAATCAATTAGACCACTGTTATTAGTCTCCCCGTTACATACCTAACAGTTGGCTTACTATTTAGGGTAATCTATTACAGACACTGTAATTTGTCATTTCCAGGAAACCCATGTCAGTGACAAGTACCGAAGTTTGTGGTCTGTGCATGTGAGCTGGTGAGACAAACATGCACTCTAGAGTTCAGACTACAGGGATGTGGGGGTGTTGGAGTGCAGCTGAAATACATGCTGTAACAACGTAATCCTAGAGATATACAATGTGCGCTCTTTCCCAAGTTTCTTCCACAGCTGTATAAACAGTAGATAAACTGGACTTTTAAACATTCCATAACAGAAAGTGCTGTGTGGGGGCTGGCCCATCATGCAACATGTTGCAGTGCCTTGAAGGACAGGTTGACAGCCATCTCAAATCATGCATTCTATTATTTTTCCATCCCGTTTTTGCCACCTGTACCTCTTGACTAGCCCCCTTATGACAGCGACCCACAGCCCCGTCACCCACCAACCCAGAACTTACTCATCTGCTTGAAGTGCCATGAGTGATTGGGTGCCTCGGATGGTGGTGTGGAGCCAGCAAGGTTGCCATCCATCTTCCTGCCAGTCGTGATTCTTTTCCCCATTATCCAAGCCGGCGCATGTGCAGTGATGTCAGCATGCGCCGTAAAGACCTCACAGGCAATCTGTGTCTGTACCCAGCTGATCAGGAGGCAATCACTGCTGCATTACCTAACCTCTGCTAGGTGGCAGCCAAGAAGAAACACACGCTTCCCCTGCTCCCTGGAAAGGAGCCATCAGGGGGAGTTCAAGCCTTCTTCCACCGGCCAACCCGAACGGGCCCAGTCCATTCCTGGGAGTACCTTAACCCACCAAGTTACTGGTCAGGCACAAACCGTGTAGCAGCATTCATCCCTACTGTTTTCTTTTTTAATTATTTTTCTGTTTTTCCCCTTCTACCCTGGCTGGTCCCCTTACCGCCCCACCCTCCCAGCCCCATCACTTGGCTTCTCCCGGATGCCTTCCTGGTGCCCATGGCTTACCCTTGTGCAGGAGTTCCTTGACCTGCCTTGTCATGGCTCCAGCTCGGGAGGTGCCTAGGTCACTTGTGCAGGGCCTGCGGAGGTTGGTGCTCATCCTGCCAGTCAGGGTGTGTTTTCGATTTCGGTCCTGTTCCTAAGAAGCATGTGTGCAATGACATCTAGGGTGATGTCATGCACGCTTCTGCACATGACATGCCCAACATCTGATGCTCCTCTCCCACATCTTACGGCTACCAGCATATTTCCACCCCCCGCCCCGATACAGCTAGGGGCCAGGAATGAGCCAGTCACCATGCCACCCCCTCCCTAGAGGAGGAGAGCAGTCTTCTGGATGCTCAATCCTCCTCCACCACGGCCGACCCTGTGACACCCTGAGTTTGTTCCAGAATCCAAGTCATTGGTTCCACAAGTGGTAGTGCTACTGCTGACCCGGTGGGTCAGCCCATCCCTACTGTTTTCTAACCCAGACACTGGGCATGTAAATCACAATGTAAGTGCTGTTGGATAGGCTGGATTCATACGAACGAACATACGAAGAAGACAGCAGAAGAAGGCCATTTGGTCTACTTAGTCTGCTCGTATTGCAGGGTCCACAGCTTGAGCTAATGTCCCTGCCCTCCCGCCCCACTCCTCCCATCCTCCCTACTCATGATCCTTATCTTCCCCCATGCCTATCCCAGCCTCTCGTAAAGCTGCCCACTGTCTTCAATGAGATGACCTCCAGCAGCGCATTCCATGTGTCCACTGCCCTCTCTGTGAAGAAGTGCTTCCTGACCTCCCTCTTAAACCTCCCGCCCTCCAGCTTAAGACTGTGCCCCCCTGTATAATTGATTTGTCATATTAACTGCTTTCCCTTCCCCTTCTACTCCTGGCTTTATCTTTGCTTACGCTCCACTGCTACTCTATCAAATCACTCCTCCCCCCATATCAGTTGTAGACTGTTGTTTGTTCTAGCTGCCAAAATACTGTATATGTATTGCACACACCAGTCATCATGTTTCATTTATCAGTATGCAACCTGTAAGTCGCTTCCCTGTCTCATATCAATGTTTACCACCTGCAGTCACCCTATGTGGTACCCTTGTATGTATATCCAGCCTGTATCATGTAACGTGCATTTCATGTATATACTGTTATTACCTATCTGTGTTTGTACTTTAAGTGTTTATGTCACAGGACCTCCTTGTGAATGAGCTTGCTCAATGGAGTTTTCCTGCAATAAACTTGAACTTGAACTTGAACTTGTGTTATGGTTGCCACTCAGCTTAAAGAGACTCTCCTTATCAACCTTATTTATCCCTTTCAAGTACTTGAAGATCCCAGTCATGTCCCCTCTCTCTCTCTCGTCTTCCGGGGAGTACATGTTCAGTGCCCTCAACCTCTTTTTGTATGTCTTACCCTGCTATCATCTTTGTAGCCCTCCTCTGGACCTTCTCCAGCAGGTTAATGTCCTTTTTGAGGTATGGGTACCAGTACTGAACTCCATACTCTAGATGAGGCCTTACCAGTGACCTGTACAAGGACAGTATAACCTCCTCTCTCCTTCTACTGATCCTCCTAGATATGCATCCCAGCATCTTGTTTGCATTTGCTACTGCTTTCTTGAACTGCGTGGAGTGCTTCAGGTCACTACTGATCATCACTCCCAGGTCCTTCTCTTCCTCTGATGCAGATACTCGGACTCCACCCAGGTAGTACTCTGTCCTGGGATTCTTGGCTCCAATATGCATAACTTTGCATTTCTTGGCATTGAAGCTAAGCTGCTAGATCCTGGACCACCTTCTCAGCTTTTCCAGATCTTCCTGTAGGTCCAGTATCCCACAGAGCTTGGTGTCATTTGTGAATAGGCACATGTTGCCCTTAATGCCATCCCCAATGTCATTGATGAAGATATTGAACAACACTGGCCCCAGCACCGATCCCTGTAGGACCCCACTGGTTACCTCTCTGGTGCCAGATAACTCTCCCCCCCCCCATAACCGCCCTCTGGGTTCGGTCCCTCAGCCAGTTTTCCACCAATCTGGACATCTTTTCCCCAACCCCAAGATCCACCAACTTCCTGATCAACCTTTTGTGGGGCACAGAGTCAAAGACCTTGCTGAAATCAAGACAGAAGATGTCTACTGCTCGGCCCCGTCTACTGTCTTAGTGACACAGTCAAAGAAGTCAATCAGATTTGTTTGACATGATCCCCCCCCCCCCCAATGAACCCATACTCCTCTCATCCTGGAGACCATGCTCCTCTACATATTCCACCAACCTTTCCTTTAGTATGGTCTCCATGAGCTTGCCCACAATGGAGGTCAGACTGACTGGTCTGTAATTCCCTGGGTCATCCTTGGGACCGCTTTTGTGGAGGGGCACTACATGTGCTGTTCTCCAGTCCTGCGGTACCACGCCTGACTCTAGTGAACTATTAAATAGGTCTGCCAGTGGCCCTACCAGCTCCTCAGCCAGTTCCTTTAGTACCCTTGGATATACTCTGTCTGGGCCTGGTGATTTGTCCACCTTCAATGCCAGCAGCCCCTCCCTCACTCTGTCCTCATCTATCACTACATCTGTGCCCCCCCCCCCACACACACACTCCTCTTTTCCCTCCTGAAGGCACTGATCCATCTTTCTCCCTGGTGAAGATGGAACAGAAGTATTCATTTAGTGTCTCTGCTTTTCCCCCATTATCCTCCACCAACTCCACCCCTTTCTTAAGCCTAACAATCCCTTCCTTCCTGTCCCTTTTCTCACTTATATAGTGAAAGAAAGCTTTCTTCCCTCCTTAATTCCTTCAGCTATCTACAGCTCCTTCTGTGCCTTTGCTCACTGGACTTCCTTACTTGCCTCACTAGCCAATTTTCCCTATCCACCTCTCTCTTGGTCTTCCTGACTTTTCTATAGGCCAACCTCTTTTCCCTTACTGCCTTGGCAACCCCAGCACTGAACCAGCTGAGCTCTTTGGCCCTTGTGTTCTTCCCCCTGAGCCTAACGCACTCATCTGTGGCAACCAGTATTCCTTCCTTAATGATGGACCACCTTTGGTCCACCCCCATATCTGCTCTGATGCCCACCAGATGACTCCTTAGCACTTTGCCCATTTTCCTGAAGTCCACCCTCCTGAAATCCAACATTTTGGTCTTAGTTGTGATGCTTTCCCTGCCCATATCCAACTGGAACCACACTATGCAATGGTCGCTTCCACCCAGTGGCTCCCTGACCATTATTTCCTGTACATGATCCCCATTTGTGAGCACCAGATCAAGAATTGCCTCAGCTGTTGTTGGTTCAGTGATGCCCTGAGTCAGGAACCCACTCTGCAATCCTTCCAGGATCACCTGACTCTTAGCACATGTTGTGGATGGTATGCACCAGTCCACCTTGGGCAAGTTGAAATCCCCCACAATTACCACCTCCCCTTTCCCCACATCTTCCAATATTAGTGAGATCAGTTCCCTGTCCCTCTCCTCATCCTGACTGGGTGGTCTGTAAATCACCCCCAACCTCACCTTTCTCCCTCTATTGGACCTTAACTGAACCCATAATGCCTCCACCTCCCCCTTCCTCCGACTCCTCCCTCATGCAAGTTATTCCCTTCCTGATATAAACTCCCCTCCTCCCTTCTTGACTACCCTGTCCATCCTGTGTAGTTTATATCCATGGATCGCAAGGTCCCAGTCATGGTGTGATGTTGCCCAAGTCTCGGTTACTGCAGCTATGTCCACCCTCCCGTCTGCTAATAGTGCCTGCACGTCATCCATCTTGTTTCCAAAACTCCACGCATTCAGAGGCACCACACTCCACCTAGAGTCTGACCTTCCTTCTCTTCCCTCTTTTCTTCTATTCTCATTTATCCCCTCTATGTACACCCCTCCACATACCCTTGTTATGTGTTCCTCACCCCCTCCACCCTTTGCTAACTGTGTTTTTGCCCCCCCACCTCCTCCCTCCACACCTCATCCATCACTGTAGGGGGGCGGTTCTCTGACCACCTCCTCTCGGAGTCCGTGAGCCTGCACGCCAACTGCGCCCCCTCCCCCCAGTAATTTAAATTAGGTGTAGTGGTTTCCCAAGTGTTTTCCTATAGATATCTATACTTATAAAATGAGATCTGTGCTGGCCAATCCTGTTTCTTGATTCATCAAATACGGTCACATGTGTATGTGTGTGTTTGGGGGGGGTAACCTAGTTCATATACTTTGCCTCAAGTGTAGGTTAATAATATTTACCTGAGAGGGTCAACTCAATCACAACCACATGACAGAGCTCCGTAAAAATAACCTCTTACCCACGACCCCAAAGAACACAGAGAAAAATACTGCATTCTCCTATTTCTTGTCAGAAGGCTAACAGAGCAGCAGCAGTCAGGTTTATCAGGGGAATTTTATCACCACTGGCACATCATTTAGCTTCATTTGGAACACTTCTGCACTCAAAATAACATTTTTATCACACACTTTGCAAACTAACCCCCATTGTATAGAAAAAAATTTAAACACACCTCTGTAATGCCGGCCAGTCGGCACAGCAGTTGTATTTCCACTTGTGAAGCTGGTGACCTTGGTTTGGGAGTGGACCCAGGAATCAGAGGGCTGGCTGGTGGAAGGGGAGAACGTCTGAGCATCCAATGTACTGTTCAGCTCCTCTGGGGGGAGGGGGGCATACTGGCCCAGGGTGGCCTGACCTCTAGTGACAGCCACAGGTATCGCAGCCCCGATGCCTGCACTAAGAGGGGAGAGCGTGATGGATGCCAGCGTAAGCTGTGGTATCATGGCACATATGCTCTGGGAGGGCACACACTGAAAAAGAAATTGCCTCTTCTGATGCGACACCGACGCAAGGGCCAGATAGCGGGTTCTCACCTACCTGCAGCTGTAGTACTGCTCCAGATCCTGATGATGACTTGATTCCTCAGGGGAGAAGGTCAGGGGAGGAGCCCCCCACTGTATCCCCGCCTTGGGGGGTAAGCCAGGCTCCATGGGGGTGCGGTGGTAAGTGGGCCAAATGGTAAGGTAGTAGGTGACAGTGCTGGTTGGGGTGGGGTTAAAAACAGCAAATAAAAAAAAAAAGACACCTCTGTAAATTAGTGAGCGGTACACAAGGTTTTTCCATTTTTCTTACTCTCAAATTGACATATGAAGACACTGCTGCTGCTAACAAGAAACTATTGTATTGGTATCATTTTAATTAGCACTGGATAGTCTAAAATAGTTTCTAATACACTAAAACACAACATTTTCTTCTTTTTCATTCAGATTTTTTACCTCCACTGAGCCCTGGCAGAGGCTTCGGCCCACCAGAGGGAGGACTGACTCTCTCTCTCGGGTCCTGCTGTTCCCGCTCTCGCCGACCCTGGTGGTTTCTCCACGGCTTGCACCCCATGGTGGGGCCAGGAAGATGGTGCCCCTCCTGGATACCCAATCCAGAATTCAGGGTCGCCCTTGGGTGCAGCGGACTCAATCATGGGTCCTGCCAGGCCCTTTTCTCCCGTCCTCTCCCCACCGATATTGACTACATCGGAGCTGCAGCCCCAACCCGTATCACCCTCCAGCCACCACCAGGGCGCATCAGCAGGTGGGGACAACATGACACCCACCCCTGAGAGAGAGAGAGAACAGCAGTCCTCCGGACACTCAATCCTCTCCCCCTCCCGTCTGCCCCCAGCGGCCCGGGCTCATTCCCAAACCCGGGCCACTGGCATAGCGCGAAGTGTAGCAACCAGCACCTCAACCTCCAGCACCACTGGGCTGGCTAGAAACACACAATTGTCTATGGCAATGTAGTAAGTAGGCACAACAGAATCAGACCAGCTATTTCTTATTTTACTTTTATTTGACAATTTTATTTATTTATTTAACCAGAAGAGACACACGAAGCTGAAAGCTCGTTTACAGGTGCAACCTGGGAGCACAAGGAAGCTAAATGACTTGCTCAGGGTCACACAGTATACAAGTGGGGGCTGTGGGATTCAAACCCAGGTCTCCAGGTTTGCAGCTCAGAGTCTTAAACCACTGCGCTATACTGCCTCTTCAGTCTCACTTGCCTTGGATGTTACCACCTGTGGATAAACACCTGCCTGACTGAGCATGTTACTGAACTACCACAGATGTGTTCCCACAAAAATAACATTGCGTAGGCCTCATCTGTGGAGACTGAACAGTCTCCCTGTCTTGACTTCACTTACCCATTAGGAACATAATTGGAGATTTTATCTGTGACATCCAGTATTCATATTTAGCAAATCCTGAGCAGAAAGTTGAAATCAAAGAATCCTTTTTTTTTCCTCCCAGTTCGTGACAGATGAGAGAACAAAAATGATTTCTCTAACACACAAGGGGCTGACTGTCAAAGCGATTAATCATGTTCAAACATTTCTACCAGGTACCTGCAGCTTGATAAGAGACATGCTGGCAAAAACCATGAAATCCAGACAACGATCGACATTTTCTAATCTATTCTTATTTGACTGAACACCCCCAACAGATGCTTCATTGTGTGTGTCTCATGGGTGAAGTGTTGTTAAAGTCAAAAATAGCAGGAGAGTCCTGTCTGTTAAAGTTTGTTTTTTAATTGATACTTTTGCGTTGCCTGCCAGACTCTAGTCACTTACAGTGTGTTGCTAGCTCATCAGGTGCTCCTACCCCAAGCTGTCCCATTTGCCCACTGATTCACTTATATGCCTGCCTAGTCAGGCCCACAGCAAGCTAGCTTGTCCCACAGCTTACCTCCTCTGGCAGCTCCTGAGTCAGGTGGCAGCAGCAGCTGGCCCAGGACTATGTCCCTGCAAGTGCTGGTACTGTGGGTGTGGCACTGAACCAAGTATGCGGAATGGGGGGGATATCATTCATGCCCTAGAGGGGTTTCCCCTCAAACTTTTCTCTCTCCAGCTTCCCCAGGGTTATTCCATTTGTTTATTTAAAGCACCAGTATTTATCTGGCCCACCGGCACAGTGGTTGTGCTATCGCTTGCAATGCCGACAATCCGGCTTTGGAAGCAAATCTGGGCTCTCGGAGGGCCGGCCGGGGGGGGAGGAGGATCGAGCATCCATAGGACTACTCTCCTCCTCCTTCAAGGGGAAGGGTGGGCACTGCTTGATGTTTAGCTGTCCACGGCCGGAAGCTGTGGGTAAAGGCAGTCCAGGCGAAGAAAGCTGAGTGGCATGACAGGCATTGGTGCACGTCATGTGTGAGCGTGTGGTGTGCACCACCACGTCACTGCACACCATGTCTCTCCAGGGATGAAAACCAAAGGAAAGGAATCCTTGGGCACTATGACGGCGAGCACCTGCAGACCTCGCACGTTGGCCCGAAATGGATCTGTTCTGCAGCAGGGCTTGGGAAACCCCGCTGACAACACTGGGGAGGAGCAAGCCCTGGGGGGAAGATGGCCGGCAGGTCCGTCATAGTGATAGAGTTGGGATGCTCTTCAGAAGGAGAGCCAACTGGAAGGGAAAAAAATAAAGCAGCAATATTTGTTTGTAACCACACAGATTTTTTTTTTCAGCAATAATATCCATCTGGCAAAAATATCAGTATACACATTTTGTTTTCATTTTCTTTCATTCCTGAACCCAGATACAGGATTCTGAAGTTTTTAAAAGTTCCCAATCCCAAGCTATACCTGTCATGAAAAAATTTAATATATTGGTACAGTGTGTGCTGTTTACCATCAGAAACATGTGGTAACACCATCCTAATGCATGCACTTTATAAATCTAGCACATATAGTCAACAGGTAACTTCAACTGATGAGATTTAGGACAATTGCGAGTGGAGGCCATCTTTAATGACACAAGCCATTAATTATAAAATTAGCTGTAAAACCTGTTTTAACAATATCTGAGGAAACTAAAAATACACTGAGTAAGAATCTTAGGATTTCAGAAATATGGGTTTGCTAAAAAAGTAACAACAAAATGATGATCTTTTTACCGGCTAACAAATACTGCAACTTTTTTTTTTTCCAACTATTTTTATCCTCCTGTGGCGGGTTGACTGCAACGTCCTCCGAGCCTACGAACTCGGGGTCCTTCGGGGACTTACAGCGCCATGCGTGCCCTGGCAGATCCCCAGAGTCGGTCCGGGGGCATCATCCTTGTCGGCCCCCAAAATTTCCTCCGTTACTCCCATGTGTCTGCTACCCGAGACCCCCAGAAGTGGTGACACATGCGCATGGAGGCACACATGTGCACCGCAGCTCCAGATTGGGTCCCTTCCGCCCTCCCCACTGACCTAGCGTCGGCACTCCTCGGAGTGGAACCGTCCCTCCAGCTTCCACCAGGGGGCGGCCAAGCCCCAAGAGAGCTGGAAGAACCTCCCGAGGCGGAGTGCTGCCAGCCGAAGTGCTCAAATCCTCTCCTCTCCTCCTGCCGCCACAGATGACCCTGACTCGGTCCTGAACCCAGGTCGTCGGCATGGCTTGAAGTGTGCACTCAGCACCACCGGGCCGGTCCAAATACTCCTACTTTAAATGTGTTAACCAGCAGAGGCACCCTGAGCAGAATCTCATGTCCAAGTGTGGGAGTAAGGGGGGGGATATGACATCTTGCATCATACAATACTGAATATCAGACTGCAAAAAGTACAAAATGGAGAAATATTGCATGAGTGTACCATGGCAAAAAGTGACACGTGAAGGCTACAACACAAAATATCAGACTCTGGAAGGTATACAAATCTGCAGAAGTACAACACTTCGCAGTGTTAATGGTAATAAATCATAAAATCATTAGAAACAGAAATTTTACAGGCAGGAAAAGATTGGAGTCCATTGTGTCTGCTCTGTTTCTACCTACTGTATGTTGGCCTCACCTGCCTAGTGCTGTGTTCACACACTGCCGCACTCCCTAGTGGTAGCTTGACCCCCCCCACCAACATTCCTGTCATATCCTAATCAGCCTTGTATGTCTGTCCCACCCCCCCCTTCAAGCCTGCTACAGTCTCCATCTCCACCACCTCCCTAGGTAAACCAGTCAAACTATCCACGACCCCCTCCATGACGAAATACTTCCTCTGCTTTTTCCAGATCCTGCCGCCCATCAACTTATACCCGTGTCCACTCGTGGCAGACTCTTCACAATGCTTGAAAGGTTGCTGGCTATCAACCCTATTTAGTCCCATGAGAATCCTGAACGTTTCTGTCGTGTCACCCCACTCCCTCCTAGTCTTGAGTCAGAACATGTTCAGCCTATCCAAATGTAACCCCTAGGCAGCGCTATTCTAAGGACTACTACCCCTGCCTGTATGGCACTACACAGTTTGAGGGGCCTGAGTTCTATGATCGGGTGCCTCCACCCAGAGGAATGGGTATTGGGGTAGCTTGACTGCTCTGGTATAGCCCTCTGGGATGCTATAACCACCCACCATCTCTTCTAGTGGCCTAAGTAATAACACAATGATACATTCACAAGTAATGGGCAGTAGTAATAATGTGCTCACACCCTTTTCACTTACCACCAGGGCTGGATCTGCTGCAACTGCCATGGAGACCCCCTGGAAAATACGATCAGCAATGCAGCAATGCAACATTAACACTGTAACCCAACTAATAATATGCACACTAACCAGGTTAAACGTGAAAAAAGACAATCAGGTTTATTTAGGGGCAGTGAACAAGGGAGGGGCGTGAATCTAGCAGAATGATTAGTGATCTGATTTAAATCAGGATTGTCTGGCATGCACTTTAAGTCCCCACTCAACAGTTCAACAACTCCGGGTACCCAGAATGTCATGTAGGCTAGCCTGAAGCATTGCCCGGGGTGGCCAGTGTAGCATCTGATGTTGGGGCCCTTAAGGAAAGAAAGACAGTTAAGCATGCACACAACCCAGTAATTTGTAATCCAAGCTGGATGGCTCAGTCCGTTGCAAGAACCCAGTCAAAGAAACAATTAGATGGTACCACAATGATTTTTGCTTTTGATGCAGGGAGCTACCCTGATTTGTGCTCATGATACCAGGACCTGGATGCAGTGCTGGCGAGATGTAGACCTCGTGGTGGTGATCAAGTAGGCCAAGGAAGCTGGGCCGACACAACTCACCTCCAGGTGGTTGCTATCTGCTCAATGGTGTTGAGCAGGGGGCCAAATCCCCAAGCCAGTCTTTTGCCGAGATGGTCTTTGAAGTGGGAGTACAGCCTAGGCTGAGAAGGCAAGGCCCAGGCAGGATGAACAGTTCGGAAAAAGTCTGTGATCGTCTACTGGTAAAGCCTCCAGCTGGCGTAACAGATTCTGCCATGGGGAAACAAATCACAACCCACAACACATATTCAGCACATTTATAGCACTAACTTCTTTACACAACAGCTCGGATACCGTCTGGTTGCAAATTGATAGCTTAACGGCGCAAACCTTCAGATCCAATGGTAATTCTCTCACAAGCTGGGCCGATTGCTTCTGGAGCAAGTCTTCAGTCCAAATCACAAGTTGCAATAATACTTCTTTTCTTCTGCCACAGTTCCAAGTCTGGAAATTGGACAGGTCTGACTTCTGTAATAGGCAATTCGAACTACTGGAGAACATCTCAGGAAGGCCAGCAGAACCTCTTCCCGCTGATTCCCATAAGCTCCTTCAGGGAGTAGCTCCTCGAAAGCTCGAGCTGTTCACTCTCCAACCTCCAGCTCTAACTGATCCACTGCTTCAGGCAGTTCTGGGCATTTCCCTTGTAATCAAAAAGGTTTGGTTGGCTGAGGGAACTCTCAGTCACAATATGGGCTCCCACTACAGGTCCATTTGGGCACCAACTGAATAAAACTACAAAACTACAGAATTCCTTCCCACAAGACCCCTGGGGACAGGATCCATTTTAAGTCCACAGCAGTTCAATTGGTTCAATTACTGGAGGTTCAGGACCTAACACGGTGGCTTCCATCCAAATGTTTGAGCTGCAATAAAAATATTTTAGACAAACTTCTCTATCTCTACAATAACAGCAAATAAGCAATAAACAATCACAGTTCCTAAGAGAGCTCCCTCTGCGCAAGTAGCGACTGCAGAATGGAGCAAAACTGCACACTGTCTGGCCAGTCACAAGCCTTAAATCACTTGGATCCAGCCCAGACTCATTTCTAAATACAGATTAGCTATGCTCTTAAAGAGACAGGCATGGAGGCTCACGAGGGCACTCTCACACAAATAGATAGAACTACTTAAGACAGGACACCAGCCTGACAGTAGGCATTAAGGAGCCCAGGAAGCCATTATAGTAAACCCCAATTTGTAGGGGGCTTACACAAACGCTCCTTGTAGGAGTTCCACTTCTGACCCTGACTGATCTTAGTCATTCTATGCTGCATAGACTTGAGCCTATCCCTGTCCTCCTTCAGATTTAGGTTCCAGAGCTGTGCACAGTACTCCAAGTATGCTCACCCCAATGATCACGCAAACATATGAACACACGAACATGCCAGCAGATAAAAGCCTTACAGTCTACCTAGTTTGCTTAGTTGTGCAGGTCCCAATGTATTTACAAAGGGAATTGCCCCCCCTCCCTGCTTCTCTTTTGACCTCCTTCAACTTCCCTTTCTCTCACCCTCCACTCGCTCTCTAACTGCAGCATTACTCTCTCGCTTCTGCTGGAGAAACTTCTCCCTATGCATTCAAGCATTCCGTTAGCCTTACTATATGCTTTTTCCACACTGTGCATCAACTTTTAAGCTATATGCTGAGATCACTCCCAGGTCAGCCAACACTAGGATCTTGGATTCATCATACTGCTACGCATAACTTCGTACTTTCTGGCATTGAATTTGAACTGCCAGACCCCTGGTCACTTCTCTAAACCTATCTAGGTCTCTATTCATGTCTCCAAAACCCTCTCCAGTGTAGACCCCCCAGCACAGTTTAGAACCATCCGTGAACCTGTTGATCTTATCAAGTATCCTTTCACTGCACCTATACTGCAGATAAACATGTTAAATAGCAATACAGCCTACAGATTAGAGTAATAAGCTGTCAATGAGTTTGGTACATCCAGCAGACCTGGGTTTGAGTCTCACAACCTCTACTTATATACTGTGTGACTCAGAGCAAGATGCTGAACATCCCCAATGTGCTTGGGTCACTCCTGAAAACAGGCCATGGGTCTAGTGGGCCTTACTCAGATAACAAGAATTAAAAAACAAAATAAAAAACAGGACTGACCACCAAGACTGTACTTTAAATTTTGACTCTTGCTTTTCCATCTTGCAATGATTTCTGTTGCTATACTGCAGCTGTAGTTTTATTCTGTGTGGGTTACTTTTAGTCCAGAGAAACGTGAATACCTAGAGGAAGGTGTCCATGGAGATTTTGGTGCCAAGAGCCGTGGGTGCTTAAGGTGCCCCAATGGTCCCTCGTAGAAACGCAGAGTCAGAGGGAAGGTCGGAGCCAAGAGCAAAGTGGTGCACTGTTTACTGGGGCTGGAGCTCTGCTTGTTTGGGACTGAAATTTGTAACTTACTTTACGGTTTTTATATACTGGGATTGATTTTATTTCCTCCTTACTGGGATTGAAACTGATATTTTTATCTTTAAATACTGTGATTATTTTATTTTTGTTCTTTCTGGTCGGGGCTGGGTGCTCTGGTTGTTTTGGGATTGACACTGTGATTCTTTCCCCTTACTATTGCCTTCACTGTTCTAGGATGCCAGAAGCAGCAGAAGGGTACTTGTTCCTGGGAGCTGGTTGATTTCTGAACATCTGCATCACCTGTAGACGATCGTGAAAAAGGAGCCACAAGCTGTGTGAGAGGACATCGGCTGATTATTTTTAGCAGCCAGGGGTTACACCCATCCACCCACACACACCCCTCGACCTGCCCACCCCAGGACTCATCCTACCTATATAGGGGGTAATGCCTTGGGATAGTGCCCCTTCCTCCTACCAAGCAGGACATTGCCATACCATATAAGGCAGTGGGGTGACACATAAAAGAAAATAACTAATTAAAAACAAAAATAAATAGAAAGAAAAAAAATACTGTGGTGAGAGTAACACAGTGAGGGTTACTGAGAAATCAGGGGAGATTCGATAGTGGGGGTATAGGGCATAGTTAGTACAGAACTACAGAGGGAAAATGCAAGGGGTGGTGCAGTGTAGTGGGTGCGGGGCTGCTGTACTCAAGAGAATTTTCTGGATCATGCGGTGCTGCCCCATCTGCAGGCACCTCTCTGGGCTGAGGGAGGAGGTGGCTTGTCTCCAAGTCAAGCTGGACAGGATTCAGAAGACCTTCACCCCCACCCAGAAGCCACCATGTTCACAGCCACAAACTCAGAGGATGCCCAGGAGCAGGAGTGGTTGGATCACAGTGGACTCAGAAGGGTGCGAGAGGTAGGACAGAAGCACATCCCCCAACCAGTCCAGCTAAGTAACTCCTATGCTGTATTGGAGGAGAGGGGAAGCCCCACAAGAGCACCCACAGCTGAGACCAAGGAGGATGGGTGGGTCCTGAGTGCTGGAGCTCCAGGGAAGGGGGTTATGGGACCCCAGAGGATGAGGAAGATACTCCTGGTGGGGGACTCAATTGTTCGGAGTGTGAAGTTAGGGGCACCTGGCAGCAGGGGGAGGGAGGTTAAATGCCTCCAAGGAAGCAATGCACGATGGGATGGGAAGCAGATCCAAAGGATTGCAAAGGCAATAGCAAGGAGGGAGGAAATGAATATCAATGTCCACCTGGGAACAAACGACCTGGCAGGGGACAAGGTGTAGATAGGCAGAATTCAGGATGACTTCAGGAAGTTGGGGGGAAGAGCCTAAAGCAGATAGCACACTCCGTCTCATTCTTGGAGGTACTACCAGTTCATGGCGTGGGGGAGGCTAGGTCACTCCGCATCCAGACATTCAACTCCTGGTAGAAGGAATGGTGCGTAAAGGAGGGTTTTGGCTTTGTGGGGGACTGGGGCCCTACTTGGGCAGATGCAGACCTGTATAAGGATGACGGCCTGCATCCATCCGAGAAGGGGACCACAGTCCTTAGTGAGAAGCTTGAATGTTTCAGCAGCAAGCATTTAAACTGGCCAAGGGGAGATCCAAGAGGGACAGTAGGTTTAATATCACCCCCCGTGGGCACATGCAGGAGAATGAGGGGACAACAGGGACAGGTGACGCAGACAGAGAGGGACAATCAAAGGAAGCATGCAGAAAGGGGGAGGCAGAGGAGTCTAGACAACATTGGAAAGTTAACTGGGGTGGGGGGAAAAGGCAGGAGACCAAACACAGGAACAGTGGGAGGACAGGCTGCAGAAGAAAAAATTACTCACCTTAGTAATTGTGTTTCTTCTAATGGAGTCTTGCTGTATTCTAACAATCTGCAGTTAGCTCCAGCGTTTAAACTGCCCCGGAGAGTATAGCGTTACTCTTCTATGCAGTGCATAGAACGTTGAGTTCGAGCTTGGTTGAGGTCTCTGTCTGCAGCACTTTGAAACCCAACCATCAGATTCTTATGAGCAAACACTCACTGACAAACGATGTGGAAATTGTAACATTTTTTAACTAGCCAACTGGCAACAAAAAGTTTTGGATTCCCAAAGGAAGACTCAAGTCAGGAAACCCAAAACCAAAAACCTATCCAAAATAAAGATTATAATATAAGCACCCAAGTAAAAAGGAAGGTGTGCTGAAGACACCCCTGGGGTGCAACACTGCACCTGCCCACCCACTTCCCAAAACCAGGTTCTGAGAGGGGAGGCAGGGAGGGAGGTCAGAATAGAGCAAGACTCCATTAGAAGAAACACAATTACTAAGGTGAGTAATTTTTTCTTCAAATAACATGAAGTCTTGCTGTATTCTGACAATCTGCAGACTACCAAGCAGTACCTCCATGGAGGAGGGACAGGACCTACTTAGGGAATAGGCTATGAAGTACTGCTGTGCCAAACCAAGCTTCACTCCTAGCCTGGATATCCAGAGAGTAATGCTTGGTAAAGGTATGGACTGTTTTCCAGGTGGCTGCTTGACAAATTTCTAACAGAGGGATATCCCTGGCAGCAGCCAGGGAAGCAGCTGTACCGCTTGTGGAATGAGCCCTCAGGCCTAAGGGTGGAATTTTACCCAGTTTCTCATAGAGAATTGTATACAAGAAACAATCCACCTGGCAATAGTTCTCTTGGTGGCAGGTTTGCCCTTTCCCACTTCCCCATAAGTGAGGAACAACTGGAGGGATTCAAACCTGTGACCCTTGGTACGCTCTATGTAGCAGCTAAGGGCTCTTTTGACATCTAAACTGTGTAGCCTCCTCTCCCCTGAGGAAGAATGATCAGTGAAGAAAACAGGGAGAGACATGGACTGATTTAAATGGAAATCTGAAACCACTTTGGGCAAGAACCTCCTGTTGGTTCTAAGGACCACTTTATCTCTATGGAATGAGATAAAATCAGGTTCCACTGACAGGGCTTGCAATTCACTGATACATCTGGCAGAGGTAATGGCTACCAAAAACACAGTTTTCCAAGTCAAGTACTTTAGCTCTGCTGAAGACATAGGGTCAAATGGGGGTTGCATAAGTTGAGCAATGCAAACATTCAAGTCCCAGGCAGGGGCAGGATCCCTGAAGGGAGAATTGGTATGAAGCAATCCTTTGAAAAACTTACAGAATACAGGGTGAGATGACAGTGAGGAAGGCTTTCCCACTGACAGAAAAGCAGAAACAGCTGACAAGTGTACCTTGACAGTAGCTGGTCTGAGGCCTAGACCATTAAGATGGACCATATAATCCAGAACTGTAGGCAATTCAGCAGTGTCTGGGGATATATGCTTCTTGGAACACCAAATGCTGAATCTTTTCTATTTGGAGTCATAAGTCTTTCTGGTGGCAGGCTTTCAAGAGGCTTTGAGAATATCCAGAACCCCTTGGGACAGATGCAAATCTGCATACTCTAGCTCTTCAAGAGCCATGCCTTGAGATTGAGGGACTGAAGATTGGGGTACCAAATCTTCCCCTGAGAGGAGGTTAATAGGTTGTAATTCCTGGGAAGAGACAGGAGAAGATGGACTGCTAGGGACAGTAAGAGGGGGTACCAGGGCTGCCTGGCCCAATCTGGAGCAATCAGAATCACTTTGCAGGGTTGTGACCTCACTTTGACCAGAACCTTGAACAGCAGAGGAAAGGGAGGGAAGGCACAGAGAAATGTCCGTTCCCAGTTCAACTTCAGAGCATCCATAGGAACTGAGCCCAAGACTGGGAGTCTACAACAAAACAGGGGAAGTTGGTGATTGTCTGGGGCTGTAAAGAGATCTATCTCTGGAGTGCCCCATCTTGAGAAAATCACTTTTAACACCAGAGGGTCCAGGGACCATTCGTGATGGCCCTGGGAGATCCTGCTCAGTGAATCTGCTAGCACATTGTCCTTCCCTGGAAGGTGGACTGCTATCAGAGAGATCTGCAGAGAATAAGCCAGGGACCACAATTTCATGGCTACTGTGCACAAGGCCGTGGACCGAGTGCCTCCCTGCTTGTTGATGTACCACATGGTGGTGGTGTTGTCTGTTCTGACCTGAACCACCTTGTTTTGCCCTGACTGAGAGAAAGCTTGCAGGGCCATAAAAACTGCCCTGAGTTCCAGGAGATTGATATGAAGAAGGGATTCCTGAGGGGACCACAGTCCCTGGGCTGTGAGAGCCCCCAGATGGGCTCCCCACCCCAAAAGATAAGCATCCGTGGTAAGGACCACCGAATGAGACTGAGTAACAAATGGGACCCCTTGCCTTAAATTGTCCTGATCCTGCCACCATTGAAGAGCTTGGATCAGTGTCCGAGTCACTGGAATCAGTTTGATAAGAGGATCCTTCCTTTGGGACCAAAAGGCCCTCAGATGGAACTGAATGTCCCTCATCTGGAATCTTGCCCCCTTGGACCACTGCTGTAGAAGCTGCCATGTGGCCCAAGAGTTGAAGGAAATGCCTTGCTGGTCGGGACACCTGAAGGCTGAAGGAGGAAGCCAGTTCTATAAGAACTCTTGCCCTTTCCAGGGGAAGCAAGGCTCTTGCTTTGACAGTATCCAGTTCTGCCCCTAGAAAGGTAAGAAGCTGCACCGGTTCGAGAACTAACTTGGGGAGGTTGAGAAGAAATCCCAGGGAAGTGAGCACTTGCTGGGTCACTTGCAAGTCTGACTTGACTTGGTCTGGAGACTGACCCACTAGGAGCCAGTAATCCAGATATGGAAAAATGTAAATCTTTTGCCTTCTTAAAAAAGGCAACTACTACTGCCAGGCACTTTGTGAAAACTCTTGGAGCCGATGTTAGACCAAAGGGCATTGTTTTGAACTGATAATGGCCTGAGGGCAACTTGAACCTGTGGTACTTTCTGTAGGAGCACCTGATAGGAATGTGAAAGTAGGCATCTTTGAGGTCCAGGGAGGCTAGCCAGTCCCCTGGCCTTAGAGAGGGAAGAATTATTCCTAGAGTCACTATCTTGAACCTTGGTTTTAAAAGAAGTTTGTTCAGGTATCTTAGATTTAGGATGGGTCGCCACTCCCTTGTCTTTTTTGGGGTAAGAAAGTACCTGGAGTACAGACCTTTGCCCCGGTGTAGGGTAGGAACTCTCTCTATGACTCTTAAGACCAGAAGAGATGAAACCTCTGCCTCTAGGGCAAGGGTTTCGGAAAGACCTGCAGGTGGAAAAGATCTGGCTGTCATCTTCGGAAATATTTTGAAGCTGAGAACCAGTCCCTGGCTTACTACTTCCAGGACCCACTTGTCTGAAGTAACAGACATCCAGTCCTGGACAAAGTAAGCCAGCCTGCCACCTACAGGGATAGGAGAGTTGACCCGGGCAGACCCATCAGGGTGTCTGCTTGGCAGGGGCCTTAGGCTGAGGAGTGGAAGTAGCCCTGCTCATCCCCCTTCTGCCTCTCCCTCTGGAGAACCCCCTCTGTGAAAAGGGAGAAGAGGCCTGTACTTGGTAGAAAGGCCTATGAAAAGGCCTTCCCCTGCCCCTAGATTGCTGCCTTTGTGGAGTTGCCTGCCTCTCCTTGGCCTGAGCACTCCTATAAGTGGTCCTGTACTCATCCATTTTCTTCTTGTAATTCTCTGTCTGCTCCCAAAACATAGAATTACCCACCACAGGAAAATCCATGGCCTTAGCCTGGGTGTCCTGTGAGAGGCTAGTACATCTGAGCCAAGCCGTCCTCCGAAGAGCCACAGATGTAGCCATGACTCTTGATGACACATCTCTGGAGTCCATGGCAGCATGAAATTGTACCTTTGATGCCCCAATCCCATCAGCAGCCACCTCCTCCAGCTCCTTGGCCAGCTGGGGGGAGGCCTGTTTAGCCAGTGCCAGTACAGTGTCCCACCTGGACTTCTGGTACCTGGCTGTATAGGCCAAATGGTTAGCCTGCCTGAGTCCCAAGGAGGATGCCATGTACTGTTTCTTAGCCATGGCATCCATCTTCCTGGAGTCTTTGTCTGGGGGGTGTGAAGCCAAGGGAATATTTGCCTTGTCACAGGCTGCAGCCTGCACTACCCCAACATGGCTGCATTGTTGGTATAAAAACTCTGTATCTGAGCCTGATAAGGTGTACCTCTTATCCATCCTTCTGTCAACAGGAGATTCAGAATTAAGAGACTTTAGGATTTTTTGTGTCTGCTTCCCAAAGGACTTATGAAGGGGAATATACAGTCTCCTGGACTCTGGGATGTCTATCATTTCAACAAAATCAGGCTCCTCCTGATCCTCCACAGCCTACTCCATAGGAAGCTGGAGGGTTTCAGCCACTTTTCTATAAAACAGATAGTGGGGAGGGGTCTCAGAGAGCCTAGGAGGGGAAACACCAGAAGGTCTGTCTGGGGAGATGTCCGGTTCCACAGGCACATCCAGACTTTCACCATCATCACCATCATCTTCAAAATCCCCCTCCTCCTCAAACTCCGGTTCATAAAATTCTTCAGGGGTATAATCTTGAACCGGGGAAACTGACCGAACCGAACCCCTGCCAAAAGGCGCCAGATCGGTTGGAACCGGGCAAAGTGATTCAACAATCCGAATCGCTCTGACTATTTCCTCGGCGGTCGGAACATGAATCTCTGGATCCGAACCGGTCGATTTCTCTTTGCGTTTCCTTTTTGTAGAAACCGATCCCTCAGGATCGGCTCTCCTCGTGCCTGAAGAAGTATCGTCCTGGTCCGAGGGCACTCCTTCTGGTTCGGTTGAAACCGAACCGGGCTGGCCATCCGGGTCAGCGGACTTCTCGGCTTCCTTTTCCCTAAGTCTACTTAATCTTTTTTCCAGGGTAGACTTAGGAAAGTTATTACATATTTGGCAGTCTGTATCGAGGTGGTCAAACCCCAGACAATAAACACAGGTGGTGTGGGGATCGGCCTTAGCAAAGACCTCCCCACACTCACTGCAGTGTTGAAACCCAGTGGGCCGGTTTTTTTTCTTGGATTTCTCAGACATGGCCAACCTAACCAAACTTACCCTTTTTTTTCGGCAACTGCCAGGCAAGACTCCTCATCGATTTCTAACTGCAGTTACGATACTTGAAAAAACGTTGGAAACACGCTTTTTTAAGATCGACAAGGACCGGTAACCACACACTAAGAAAAACACAAGAATTCAATATAAGGGATCTGTTCAGCTGAACCGATCGAATTACAGGTTTACAATTTCCACAATAATCAGAGAAACTATCTAAGTACTCACGGTACCATGAACAGAGCCTGGCCCGACGATGGAATTAAATTTGGAATGAAACCAACTTAACTTTAGCAATTTGAACCGAGCATAGAAACAAAGTTGACAGCAGATAAGGACCATAAGGCCCATCCAGTCTGCCCATTTCTTTTCTACCTTATAAATGTGCCACTGGCCTTTGCTCTGTCAGTGGTCTATCTATTCATACTCATCTGCATTGCTCCTTATGCCTATCCCATGCCTGTTTGAAGCCCTGCACTGTATTCATAGCCACCACTTCCTGAGGTAGGCGTTCATGCATCACCACCGCTCTGTGAAAAAGTATTTCCTCACATTCCCCTTAATCGGCCTCCCTCTAATCTCATACTGTGTCCTCTTGTCCTGCTATTTTCTTATATTTAAACATATTAAACTCTTTCACCTTGTTAATGCTCTTAAGGTGTTTGAATGTCTCGATCATATCACCTCTCTCCCTCCTTTGCTCAAGGAGTATATATATTGAGCTCAGTTAATCTGTCCTCATGTGTCTTCTGATGCAGTCCCTGCACCATTTGAATTTGCCCTTCTCTGGACTGCCTCAATTTGGTTAATGTCCTTGTGAAGGTGTGGCCTCCAGTACTGCAAGCAGTACTCCAGATGGGAACCTAACCAGTGTCTTATAAAGAGGATTATTACCTCTCTCTTACAACTTATGATACCCTACTTATACACCCCTAACATCCCCTAGCCTTACCTACTGCTTTAGAGGTCTGCTTGGATGATTTCAGGTCATCAGTGATGATGATGATGCCAAAGTCTCTTTCTTCCTTTGTGACTGCCAGCAACTCCCCTCCCAGCCTATAGGTGGCTTCAGGGTTTCTCTTCCCTATGTGCATGATCTTGCACTTCTTTGCATTAAATCTGGAGCAGAAGAAGAAATCTCCGGAACAACTGTTCAGTGAGGCGGAGTAAAGAATCTGATGGTTGGGTTTCAAAGTGCTGCAGACAGAGACCTCAACTGAGCTCAAGCTCAACGTTCTATGCACTGCATAGAAGATTAACCCTATACTCTCCGGGACAGTTTAAAGGCTGGAGTTAACTGCAGATTGTCAGAATACAGCAAGACTTCACGTTGTTTGAATATGGAGGCCTTGTTAGTGGACACAGACCTGGACATAGCAACGATAACAGAGACATGGTACACTGCCAATCATGGGTGGGATATCAATGTACTGGGTTATGCTCTGTTCAAGAGTGATAGGGAGGGAAAAATAGCTGGGGGTTTTGCCCTGTACATAAGGGAGGGCATAAAGGCTACAGAGGTTCAGAGGAGACATGGGGAGGCCGAGGCACTGTGGGTCACCCTTGAACCGGGAAATGGCACACCAGTATGCACAGGGATAATCTACAGACCTCCAGCACAGGGGGAAGAAGTAGACAGGGAGCTGGTGGAGGAAGTTCATGACATGGCATCAAAAGGTGAAGTCCTACTGCTGGGGGACTTCAATATGCCAGACGTGGATTGGACCACCCAGGCAACTGCTTCAACCAGAAGCAGACACATCCTAGATTCCCTACAGGGAGCAGACCCTAGGCAGCTGGTGATTGAGCCCACCAGGGACAAGGCGATTCTGGATCTGGTATTGACCAATGGGAACAGAGTCGCAGAAGTCAGAGCAGAGGGACAGCTGGGGTTCAGCAACTACCACATAGTGTGGTTTACCATGGAGACACGGACTCAATCGTGGCACACTAAGGCAATGGTATTAGATTTCAGGAAGGCTCACTTCACTGAAATGGCTAGATGTATCACAGCAGTCCTGGGGAACGGGGAGGTAAGGAAGGGGGGTTGAAGAGCAGTGGGGGACGCTTAAAGCTGCCATAGAGGAGGTGACGAGCCAATGCATCAGGCTGATGTCCAAAGAGAAGAGAAGGAAGAAGCCACTATGGTTCTCCAAAGAGGTGGCAGACAAAGTAAGGGCTAAAAGGGTAAGTTTCAGGAAGTATAAGGGGATCCAAATGAAGGAAGACAGGGAGGTGTACCTTGAGTGTCTAAAGGAAGTGGGGAAGGCTGTTAGGAGGGCAAAGGCACAGACTGAGGAGCGATTAACACAGACAATGAAGAAAGGGAACAAGACATTCTACAAGTACATCAGTGAATGAAGAAAACCCCGGGGGTGGGGGGGGACTGTAAGGCTCAAAGTGGAAGATGGAGAGTGCATGGAGGGAGAACAAGACAAGGCAGAAATACTGAATAAGTACTTCTGTTCAGTATTTACAGAGGAGGGGAGGGGCAGGGACCACAGCTGGGCAGCAAATGCAATGGTGGGGGAGAGGTGGACACTGGTCCATTCACAGTGGAAAGAGTCCTGCAAGAGCTCACGAAACTGAAGGTGGACAAGGCTATGGAACCAGATGGCATACACCCGAGGATATTAAGGGAGCTCTGAAGTGAACCAGCGGCACTTCTGGCAGCCATGTTTACAAAGTCACTCACCACAGCAGTGGTTCCAGAGGACTGGAAGAGGACGCAGGTAGTCCCTCTGCACAAAAGCGGCAGTAGAGAGGAGGCAGGGAACTACAGGCTGGTCAGCCTCACCTCAGTGGCGGGGAAGATCATGGAAGTACTGCTGAAAGAAAGGATAGCAGCACACCTGAAATCCATCAAAGTCCACGATCCAAGGCAACATGGATTCACAGTGGGAAGGTCATGCTAAACAAATCCTATAGATTTCTTTGATTGGGTGACAAGAGAGGTGGATCAGGGAGGGGTGGTGGACATCGCCTACCTCGATTTTAGTAAGGCCCTTGACACTGTCCCAAATAGAAGGCTGGTCAACAAGATGGGTAGTCTGGGCATGGGTCACAAGGTGATAAATTGGTTTAGGAACTGGCTAACAGACTGGAGGCAGAGGGTGGTAGTGAATGGGATCCAATCCAGGGAGAGGGGGTGACCAGTGGGGTACCTCAGGGATCAGTCCTTGTGCCACTCCTGTTCATTGTCTACATTAGTGACATTGCAGGAAGGCTAGAAGGAAAGGTCTGCCTGTTTGCAGATGACATCAAATGCAACCCCCCCAACACTACTTTGCACAGTAAGCTACCCCTTATTACCCTCGACTGGGCACCCAAACTACTTTGGACAATTTGGTACCATCCCTAGCTTTGGGAATGTATACCAGGCTCACTATTTCTAGAGATGGGGTGTACAAAAGCAAATCTACAGACAAATGACCAAAATACCCAGGTCCTGAGGAGAGAACTTTTGCTTAGGGCTATGGTAGGTCTGTACTTCTGGAGGGGTACCCAGTAATTCCACACAGGAAGCAGTAACAAGAATATCCAAACCAGGCTGGGGTTCTAGAGTGTGGCTTTATTCCAAAGATGGTACACTAAAGCACAGGTGGACCCCCAAGGTTCACACATCGTGGCACAAGGCAAATGCAGACCAACAGATGTCTGTATTTGACAGAAACTCTACATATACCATATTGCGTAGGACCTTGAACTCTCTTCAGCGGCAGTGGCCTCAGCTGAACACACATTTTCTTCTAGTGGCATTGGCCACAACTTAGCACACAATTCCCATGTGGCATAGGATTTATTTTTTCAGCAATGTGGCAAGTGGCCATGATGGAGCACACTGGTGCTCAAAATTAGAACAATCCACACCAGGGGGTAAACTTTCTCCTCAGGCATTGGCCACCATGTCCTGAATAAACAGGCACCCTTACGGAACCTGTAGTGCTGAACTGGTCACTCCAGATGGGGGGCTGCCCACCTTTTGCTTCCACGTCCATACACAGCCATTCTTTCAGAGCTACACTTCAAAACTTCTGGTAAAACAATTAGCAGTATGCATCCTGGAATGTCGTTCACATCCTGCATAGGAAAACACTACTTCTGAGTGTAGAACTAAAGTCCTGAACAATGTACCAAGTCTGTCTGGGGACCCCACGATTGTCAGCCAACTTTAAAAGCATGAGAACAATCTCAAATTAGAACAGAACTGGTGTATATTTCACTTTATCAGAGTAT
Organism: Neoceratodus forsteri; assembly: GCA_016271365.2. NCBI lineage: Eukaryota > Metazoa > Chordata > Ceratodontiformes > Ceratodontidae > Neoceratodus > Neoceratodus forsteri. The sequence goes on from JADMNL010000025.1 coordinate 133,913,030, forward strand.
AACCCAAAAAGCAGGTACTTTCCTCCTGGGTAGCACAAAGTGAGATTACGCACAGTTAGTACACAAACAGGCAACTTCAAAGTCCTGGATCAAAATAGGGGATTGTCCCTCGGATCCATCCTGGCAGTCCTTCTCATCTCACAAGGGATGAAAAATCAGGAACTCCTGCTAGACGATGGTTTCCACCACTTCTCTTGGCAGGCAGATGTTTCTCAGCACTTGGGTAAGAAAACAGGCTCTCCTCACAAAGCCCACACTGCAGCTCCTCGCTCCTCCAATTGCTCACACCAAACTCTACTCACACACTCCTCTGACACACTAACTGAAGGTTCTAAAACTCCCCACTCACAGCCAGCTGCCGTGGCTTATGCTGCTGTGAGAGTTCTAAATGACATCATCTCTCTCCTCTCAGTGGAGACCAAGTAAACAGAGAGTGAGCAGGTGAAAAACCTATTTAACCAGTTATTCACCAGCTGCCTTCCCTACCTGGCACTGACACTGATGGGATTCTAGTAACCCCATGGGACTGGGTGGTTACACCAAGATCTGCAACGGGTAGATACTCCAGAAGGGGTGGAGAAAATGAGGAGGGACTTGGGAAAGCTGGAAAAATCGTCTGAGGAGTGGCAACTGAGGTTCAATGCAAAGAAGTGCAAAATAATGCCCTTGGGGAGAGGGAACCCTAAGAAATACTACAGGATTGGGGGGGGAGGGAGGTGCTGACTTTCACCAAGGAAGAAATGGACCTGGGGTTATCATCTGTAATGACCTCAAGGAGTCAAAGCAGTGCAAAAAGGCTGCAGGGAGGGCCAGTGGCATGCTGGGGTGTATAGAAAGAGGTATCACTAGCAGATGGTGGGAGGCGGTGATGCCATTGTAGAAAACACTAGTGAGGCCTCACCTAGAGTACTGTGTGCAATTTTGGAGGCCACACCTGCACATGGACATTGACTGGGTGGAGACAGTCCAGAAAAGGGTGACAAATGGTACGGGACTTGCACCACAAAACATATGAGGAGAGATTAAAGGACCTCAACATGTACTCACTGGAGGAAAGAAGGGAGTGGGGGGACATGATAGAGACTTTCAAGTACCTCAAGAGAATAAACAAGGTGAAGGGAGGAGACGTATTCCAATGTAGAAGGAATACAAGAACGATGGGGCATGATATGACATTGGAAGGGGCAGACTGAAGAGAAATGTGAGAAAGTTTTTCTTCACAGAGAGAGTAGTGGACACATGGAACAGTCTACCACAGGATGTAGTGGGAGCAACCACAGTGGGAGGGGGGGTTAAACATGTCTGGGACAGGCCCAAGGGAACTTGAGGTGGAAGGGAGTGATGAAAAGCCACTGACCACATAGGGTCAGGGGCTGCATACAAGTGTAGGGCTAACAGGCAGACTGAATGGGACTAGTGGTCCTTATCTGCTGACAAATTCTATGTTTCTACTGAGGCATTCAGCTGGTGACAGTCCTCTCCTCGGAGTACTGCCCATTCACCACCACTCTCTGGGTCACCCCCCAAGTCAGTTCTCAGTCCATCTGGCCATGCCTTCCCCCAGACTCACGTCTCCAAGGTTTTTGCACCAACATATTTTGTGGTACTAAATCAAGTGCCTTGCTAAAGTCCAGACAGAGGATATCAAGGACCTGTCCCAGATCCATTGCCTGCAGCACTACGTTGAAGAAAATAATGAGGTTTGCCAAACAGGATTTCCTCTTCATGAAATCACATTGCCTCAATCTTGCAAGCCATTGGCCTCTAGGAACTCCATTATCTGTTCTTTCAAGAAGGTCTAAAGCAGTTTGGCAGCTATAAAAGTGAAGCTCACCTATCTCTAGTTCCCCTGCACCTATTAAAGGAGAGGAAACATTACTACCACATAGTGGTACAAATCTGTAGGAGTACAAACATTTTTTTTAGTTCTGATGGTAATAAATCACTACAGTAGTGGAACAGCATGAGGGGGTGCAGTGGTGGCCAAGAAGTGGTGAACAAAAAGGACCAAAAACAAGCAGTACAGAGAACACTTAATGTTTTTTACTGTGAACACGACAAATGGACAAGCAGACAATCAAAGGCCCCTCCCCCGACAAAGAATCCACAGGAGTTCGAAGCACTGGAGATTTGTTTGTCTTCTGGTCCGTTTGCCACGTTCACAATAAAAGCTACTGAGCATTATCTTTATGCCTGTTTTTGGTCCCTTTTGTGCACCTCTTTGCTTTTTTGCTTCGTTGGTTCTAGGTGCTGCATTCACTGTAAGCGCCTTGCAGTTTTGTTTTATTGTGGCAGGGGGGAGGTGATATGCTAGACAGACCCAGTATGAGTGGTTAGCTGCAGGAGCAGGGTATGCAGAACAGCCAACAGGATCAGCTTTAGAGTCGAGAGTGACAACAAGAGGCGAACAGAAAGGAAAATCATTCCAGAAAATAGGTACAGTAAGTGGATAGAACAGGCAGAAGGAGTAGCGGAGATTTTGCAGTGGGGGATGAGGAAGGCATGACCATCAGATGATCATGTTGCTATTCATGCTCCTACTGAATTTCATTCATGTGGGAAGGGGAGAGCAGATGGCACATGGTCACTCACAACCTCAGACTAACCCCACAGTATGCAGAAGGCACTGTTGCAGCGGAGGCTGTTCCCTCCACATTGAAGCCTGAATGTGGCATCTCCGCAGCACTCCTGCAGTTCCACCAGTCTGAAGCAAGTAGGCAAGTTCACAATGTGAATCCAGGATGCTAGCATGGAAGCATGACATGCTCCACTGGCACCACTGCTCCAGGAATCCATTAAGGTTTTAACCCTTAGGCTGCCAGAAGAATTAAAATGTATAGGTTTTTAGGACGTGTATAGACATTGGTGGCACAGCAAGGGTTAAGCATCACTGCTTACAATTTTGTATGTTGCTTAAACCCCACTACTTGATTCCAGAAATGTTTGAAAGGTGGGCGGGAGTGTGACGTGGGCATCTATTCTTTACCATTCCACAGTGCTTATAGATTTTTGTTTAGAATGCTGGAGACTTACCCCAAATGGGCCTTTCCTTATAAAAGGAAGTTTTAGGCATCCTCAGTCCCAGTGGTCGCTGGGGGCCCCTTACTCATAGCAACCCCCAGACAGAAGCGGTGCAGGTCATCAGTCTTTCACATTTCATGTATGTTTCAGTTTAAACATTTCATTCCTTGCGTTCTGTTGAGAGCTCACACAAGGGATATCACTGAGCTGAGCAGAACCTTCCAGCTATGCATCATAATGTCACAAGAATACTTGCTAAGGTACATTCAAGGGCTCCCAATTACTAACCCTGCTGGAGGCCCCCAGAAACGTAAGGCCAGCACTGAAAGGCATCACTACTTAATTCAATTTTCTTCATGTCTCACTAATCAGATTATCATTATCAATCCACTCTGCAAAGATGTTCGGCATTGACGTGCAAAGATGTTCAGCACTGACAGGCAAATCCTTACGGAAAAATCAAACCAAACTTTGAAACAGAGTTCTTAGGTATTAAGGGGTCCCTGTCAGCTTTTGAAGGTCAAGCAAGGATTTGAATCCAAGACCCCAACAGTGTTCCTCCTTTTCCTTAAAATATACACCTTTCTGTGGCCAAAATAAGATTCAGATCCTAAGGCAGGACTAGAGTGGGCTTCAGTCGATGGTCTTGCCCAGCACTCGCATGTGTGTGAAGAGATTACTGTGTACTATTCAAGTGGTTGTGTAGCCACCATTCTAATAAACAAATTGGCCATTACATATTCCACCAAGAGCAATCCCATTTTCACCTGCCTCCCCCCGCCAGCAACTACCTTCAATGTCATACATCTGTCGTAGTCTAATGAGTACACAATGCATTTGGGGCATGAATTCTGCCCTGGGGCTTTTTGAACTTGCCACCATGATTGTGAACGCTGGCACTGGTCAGGCAATGCATTGTTTGTCGGGAGGAAGATTTATGGATATCATGCCGGGATCATCGTGGGACCACAGATGACAGGCTTTAATTTAACTAGGACAACTTTATTGGTTTAAATCATTCATTAATGTCATTTCCAGTGCGGCATAATTTGCCATATTTGTGTTACAATAACGTGAGACAAAAAGGAGCATGATATTATTTTTTCAAAGCCTATGCTGAAGTCACTGAACTACTAGAACCAGAAGAATGCAATCATGGAATGAGAGATGGGTATAATGAATGTACTAGATGAGGATTAACCTAAGAACTGTACCGCAGGCTCAAAGGTCTAGTGGTGCTTTTGAACATGTCTGCTCACAATGTGGGGAGCTGGGTTTTTATGATGAACCTGGACTTCTAGTTGGGCTGGCAGGAAGGTTAGCACACTTTGCTATGAAAGCTGATGAGACCTGCTGCTACATGGCTGCCCTCTTAAGATGCAGGGGTGGGGAGCCATGTCAGCCATGCCAGTAGGCCCTTTCTTATGTGCTCCCCCCTCCAAAGGATGTTGGTCCACTTGTGCTGTATATTTATGTATTTATTTATTGAACAAATCGGAATTACAACCTTTGAGTCAAGGACTCCTTTGCAATGGCTCCATGTCAGATATACATATATTACAAGAAATGACAAGATATACAATAAGAAATATACAGAGAACACACCAGAATACATGCATTCCAAGTTTAGAAACAGTATATACAATAAGAGGCAAACAGTGAAGACAAGTTACAGTTCAAGGGTGGAATGGACCAACCCGTGTCAAATCATTATAAGTCTAGCATGTACAATAACAATATATAGAAATCAAAAGGTTATAGTCACAGGCAAGGGGGAGAAGGACTAAGCACAGTCACAGTTGGAGTGGGAGAGGATTTCAGGACAGAGTAGGGTTTTAAATGGGCCTAGTCGCTGTTCCAGGGTGATGGCCAATGGCATTTCATTCAACCAGAGGGGGGACCCTGTAGTAAAAGGAGCATTGGCCCAGAGAGGTCCTGCAGTGGGGTACAGAGAAGGGGACTAGCAATGAGCTCCATGCAGACCATGACTGAGTGGAGGGCTGAACAAGGTGGCAGAGACCTGGGGGGGAGGTGTTTAGGGAGAGCTTTCTAGCAAGGAGACAGGTCTGGTATCTGAGTCTGCCTTCAAAGTTAAGCCAGTTGGTGCATCTATACAGCTTACTGGTGTGTGTCCAAAGGATGCATCCAGTGATTAACCGGCAGGCTTTATTTAGGAAGATCATGATTCGATGCAGGGCAGTGGGGTCAGCCGTGCCATAGATAATAATCCCGTAGTCAATAAGGGAGAGCCCTGATGATGTCACGGCAAGACCTAGGGTGTCAGGGAGCAGACACCCTCTGTGCCTATATAGGAGACCTAGTCTGGAATTGATAGCTGAGCTGAGCAGATTAATATGATTGCAGTATGTGAGAGAGAAGTCAAAGGTGATGCCCAGGTATTTAAAGGTGGGCACAAGGTCGAGGGGGAGCCCTGGACGTTAATGATGTAATGGGGAAAATTTTTAAGCTTATTTTGTCTGTGAGTGAAAAGCATGGCCTTGGTCCTTCTTTTAATTCAGGACAAGATGGTGCTCTGAGAACCAGGCCTCAGCCTCAGAAAACGAACATTGCAGGGAGGATTGAAGGGAGTGGGGGTCTGAGTGGCTGTCAAATATAACCGTGTCCTTGGCATACAGAAGCATTTGTCCCGAGCAGGCCTCTGGGAGAGTATTCAAGTGCATGCTAAACAGGAGGGGGTCCAGTACTGAGCTGGCTAGTGGCAGGGAAACTGCTCTGGAAACTCTTCTCTCTAGATGACTTAAGCTGACTTTCCATGCCTTCCATCCAGGTTGGCACTTGAAGTGCCCACCCTGGTGATTGCCAGCTGTGGAGTATTATAGCAAGAGTGATGCTGGTGACTGTATCAGGGACTAACTGCAGTGATGGAACGTGAAGAATAACAGGGAATCAGAAAGAGAGCATTAAAATAGAACCCCAGCTTTAAACAACCTTTGTAAATGAATATGTATACATACATATGAATAATGGGTGAGAACAACCAGTAACACTGCTGTCTCCTGACTAGATGAAACACACTACCTGACCATGCATTATCTCACAACTACTGCATCCCTGTTCTTCGTTCTATTTTTCACCCCCCTTCAAAACAATTTTGGCCATTATTTAAGACAAATAATCCATTACAGGGCATGTGGTTGTGGTCTGATATTTGCCCACCTTGGGTAGTTGAACGCACTCGGCTTGCAGTCTCATGCCTCACAACACACCAAGGCTTGCATATATCAATGCATGACTGCACACCCTTGTAGTGGATTATTTATCTGTTGCATATATATATATATATATATATATATATATTTTGATTAAAATTGTGATTAATACAGTACACACACAGAAAGAGTTAGAAACATTTTTAAATAAAACATTAGATGTTCTAGAATACAGAAACATAAAAACATAGACAATGATGACAGAAAAAGACCAAAGGTTCATCTAGTCCAGTCTGCCCGGAGTTCTCTATCTATACACAGATGCATCCAAGAAAAATGTTGTGTGAATTTCTGATGTGGGTCAGGAAAACGTATAGCATCAGTTGCACCCCAACACAAAAATATTACATTATAAGAGTTACAGTTCCTAAAATACTGCATCCCTGGCTTGGAGTATAGTGTACAGAACTTCAGATGGAAAATTACAGTTCCAGAGCTATGCTGCGCACAAAACCTAGTTTGGAGAAAGTTTAAAACTTGGATAAACTGATAATTAGCAGTAGCTGTAGTTCTCAAAAAGATGTTGTTTAGTACTTTACATTACTGGATCTCAGATGAAAAAGTACAGCACCTAACATTTAGGAAAAACCCTAATAACACGTATTAATGCACCAGACAATGGGGGAAAAACATTTTCTACAGAATACAAGTATATCTAGCCCATAAAACAGTATGAAACCACAGGCAAACTAATTATCCTAATGTGTTACCACCCACAAACAAACACTGCAGCCTTTCACAGACAGATACAAATGAGTAAAGATGCAAAAACTGGAGAGTAAGCATCAATCAGAACAGAACTATTTGTCCAAACAACAATATTTGCATAATTCATAGACTCGCAATTGGTCATACTTGCACACAAATTATCCACACCTACACTGCAAAGCATATATATATATAAACACACACACACATTATAAGTATATTATGGTTGGGTACACATTTCTACAGTATGTTGAACCTGGAATTTTGAACCTTAATAACTCTGGAACCATTGCGAACCCTAATGCTCACTGCATTTCAACAGCTAATTACCTAACATGGGTACAGAATAAAAGAATGGGGTGAGCCTTAGGGTTCGCAACCCCAAGGCATACCCCTCACACCAATTCCTGTATGCAGGGTGGAGGTGGGGCCTTAGGGTTGGAAGCCGAGGGTGGGGGGTGGGATGTTCAGGTTGAAAGCTGAGAGTGGTGGTGGGGTCTAAGGCTTGGACACCCTAAGATCTCGTTTCCCTGCTTTTTAGACTTCAACCCCAATGGTGCATTAACAAAGTTTTTTTGCATTCAATAAATATATATATATATATAGTTATACTACTGTGACCCTTAGTTCATGTTGCTGGACATACTGTTGGGGATACACAAGAAACAAAATACAAGATATTTAGTTCACCCCTTGCCTAGATTCTTTAAAAATGATGATTAGATTTGCCAGCAATGCGTTGTGAGGACAACTGATTACATTCAGTCTGCTAGTCTGCAGTAATGCCCTTATCTGATACTGGTTTCTCACCACTGGTCTTCACAGGAAATGACCTCCTTTCAGCTAACTTGTTCCTGTATGTAGATTTCCAGTACAGTATGTGGTTACATAGAGGTGCAAACGCTGAGTTACTACATCCTAGTAAGAGTGATCCATTACAGTTTAGTTCACATTCCATTAAATAACTGGGAAGGTTCACAAAAAACAAGCGCCCATTTTCCTGGAGTTTTATTTTGTTTATTTTTTAACCCAGTAAAGCACACTGGAACATACATTCCTTTTTCAGATGTGAGGACCCCAAAACACCACCACTAAAACTGTACAGGATCATTGGGGGTGTTGTGCTAGGTGAACAAGGATTTAGGGGTACGCAGATTTGGATCACCAAGTAACCTGCTTTGCCATGTATGGCTAGTGAGTGGAGCCTAACAGGGATGATTATATGGTAATTGAGTTGAGGGGCTCACTGGACCACCAAGGAGACTGACTAAGGACACCGACAGTTACTGTAGAGAGTCAGAAGTGGTTCCAAGGTATAGGTCAGCAGGGCATGGGGGACATCTGTGCCAGGTGTACCACCACAGACATGTACGTGTATGTTTGCGCTTAGTAACCTCCATTTCAATATTAGGATCTGCACTGGGGGTCTCAACCTCCTCTGATGCAGATCCTTGCTTATCAGTATACCAGTTTCTTAGGTTAGCACAACAGGTGCACTTTTTTTGCCTTGTTGCCAGTGTAAAAAACTACGACTGAGGCTTGGGCACATGGTTTTTCAAAGTTTTCCTAGAGGCCTCTTATGCTCTTAAAATAGCAACGGATACATCAGGCAAAATTAGAACAACAGCATGTACACATACTTCAGCTTGAATTGCATTTATTTGCATAAAACAGACCATTTGTTCATTAAAATTCTGCCGATTCTTTCTCCGGTCTATACTTTAAATCATTCATAATCCTATTTTATTGGTATCAGTAAGGCTGAGCAAACAATGGAACTTCCATTCACAAGAATGTTCTTGTTATACCTGTACAATGCACTCTTTCCTGACTACACTGTATGATGCGGGCCTCTCTTGTCTTTTGGTGACCCTGCAGTCTGTGTTGTCGTCCCTCACTTAGACCACTTAACCCTCCCAACTCCACTTTGTCCTAATAGTAGTCTGTTAGACACAGTCCGTTGCCTATGTTTTTTTATATTATATTTAGACTTATACCCTTAGTTGTTTTCCTTGCACTTACAACTCCACTGTATAATCCTTTGTTTACTGAATCACTGTTTGTATCATTTCTGATGTGGAAAGTATGTAATGAACTTGTTCTCAAAGTTGTTAATCCAAGATCACAATTAAAAAAAGATTAGGAAAATGTGGCAAAAGAAATCTGTTGGTAAAAAAAAATGCAAATCTGGAATTTGATTATTTAGGGGGAACAAAATGAAAAAAATAGTCACCACAGTAACATTGTTTCTTCTCAAGAATCCATCAGTGTGGCAAGGCAAGGCAAGTTTTATTTGTATGGCGCCCATTCCTGGAGGCTCTGGGCGCCTCACAGAAAAATAAAAATAAATATACAATGCATAAATACAAAATAACCTCAATACAATATAAAGTAACTAAGATATAAAACACTGAAAGTTAATGCAATATCATAAATAGGGACCAAACAATATGTTAAAATTCAGAATTCATTAAAGGCCAGACCGAAAATGTGTGTCTTCAACCTCCACTTAAACAGTTCTACCGAGGGAGCCTCCTGGACTGCAGATGGTAACGCGTTCCACAGGGACGGCCCAGAAATGCTAAAAGCACGATCTCCAGAAGTCTTGAGCTGTACCCTGAGAACAACCAGGAGGCCCCTCAAAGTGGCACGAAGGGAGCAGTCAGAGCTAACTGGTGTCAGAAGTTCTAACAGGTAGCTCTAACAGGTGTGAGTTACAATATGTATCAGTCCGTAGGACTGTGCTATCCTAGAGACAGAACTTGTCAATTTTACATTTTTAGAATGAAGTTCAAACTCTGTACTGCGGTTATGCTTCTCCTAGTGTTCTAAAGTCAGATGTGTTTCTAGAGCTAGGAGGAGCTGTGACCACTAAAACTAGCTAACTGGCTACCAAAACACTTTGTAAAACTTTCCATTAAAATTTTAAAACCCACCAAACAAATTTGAAGCAGACAATACATTTCTGAAGCGGAACTGGCATTACGCCTGAATTCCATTAGCGGGATTCCGCATCCCACATAACTCAATAAATCAGTAAATGGCCACTGAACAGTCAATTCTAGAAAACGTGATTGGTAGCCCTGCCTGTTCTTAGTCAAATATTGTAGAAGGGATAGTGGCAGCAGACCAGCAGACTAGTTGCAGAATTCCTGCTTTTTGAGGCAAACTATGAATTTTAACTCATAAATGTAATCAGCTGACACAAGTTTCCTTTAAATACTGAGTATCCGCTTTAATGGGTCTGTGTCTGTAATTAGGTGACCTTATTTTGCATGGGCACACTTTGTTAACAGTGCTTCCTTCATACAGTCCTTAGGTACCCGGTATATTGATTAGGTCACTGTTTTTTACAGCCATGTCACTGACAGTTTGATATTTTGACTGGATGGCCACAATTACCCGCTATGGCTGTATTTCATCTTGTTTTTAACAATGTTCATAGAATAATTCCCTAATTATACACTAGTTGTGAGGGAGGATATGTGCTCCTTGTTATTAGATTTTCAACTGCTGCACGATTCCCCTCAGGAAAATGTCACTATATTATTCAAAAGTACAAAGAAAATTGTGATACGTCAGTTATGTGATTTCTGCCAGTCAGTAAGTAGAGCCACTATACCTCTTATCTTGCATACAGTGGTCTCTCAAGCAGGAAAGTTAGGAGTGGCCTGTTCCACTTCAGAGCTAAGGGGGAGGATGGACTTTTCAAACTTTTGAAATACAATAAAATGCCTTCAAACGTATTATAAATCACTCTAGATAACTCTAGTGATTTATAATAAGTTAATAGGGTCTCTACTGGGTGTCACTTATGGTATAAGAGACTCCTCGTGTGTATTTTGGGCAGCCAGAACTGCTGAGCTTTGCTTTACAGACCACTTGTTCAACCTCCATGCTCCGAGTCCCTTATACCATAAGAAACACCCAGCAGAGGTCCTACTAACTTAAATAAAAAAAGGTTCAATTGCTGTCTTTTAGTTCACTGGCCTTTACAAGACTGATTGATTACTATCTGGCCTTCAGTATTGCCGGCTTGGCCTAGTCAAAGAGTAAAAGCCCTGTTATTGCTCCCAGCTGGTGATGGTGTAAAGTCGGAATGCAAACAGCCTCAGGTTGTGCCGTCACAAAAAACAGCTACACTCAAAGGGTTGACTTACTTGCCAGGCTGGGAACATCTCCCTGCTCTTGACTATCTCCCCTCAACCCCGCAATCACCATTGCAACCTCTACCAATCTCTCTCTTCCTCTTCCTTGAGGACCGACGCCTCTCCAACTGCATCAATTTCATAGCTAAATATTGGTTTGGTTCTCAGTCTCTCCCTGTCTCTCCTCTTTCATCTCCCTCCTCCACTTACTCCCTCCGTAACCTTGACCCCCGTACTCTGGCCATCCCACCTAGGTCCACCTCCACTGGTTAAGCAGCCATTTCCCATCACTTCCCCCAAATCTGGAACGCCCTTGCCCCTAAGATCCGATATGCCACCTCCCACCGTACCCTCATCTCCCGTTTTTGCAGCTTCATCTCCCCCTCTTGCAGCTGTTTCCACTCTCCTGGCCCTGTTCTTCCCTCAGATATACACTAAATTCCCCCTCGCATAGCACTGGTACTCTTAATTAGTTATCTGCTTGCCTGGATTACTTGGACTGTTCTAGATTATTGTGCCTTGTATATCATAACCATGATTACTGTTGATTGACGCATTTTATAGATAGATACCTGTTTTTTTTTTTTGCTCTGTCCTCCCCGGACACATCTGGAAACGAGCAACACTGTTCAGTATGAGTTTCCTGGTGAAACTTTTAAATAAATAAAGTCACAGTGCAAATCAGCTGTCCAGATATTAGTGAGGGCAAACAGTCTGACCATGCTAACATGCTGGACTGCATCATGCACACATTTCTGGCCATGCCACAGTGGACTTCGCATAGTTGTGTAAACTGTCTGTCCAGACTCCAGTATGTTCATTGCATTCGATGGAACAACTCCTCCTTGCCCCTTCTCCGCCACCAGCATTTATCATTACAGTCCCACAAGTTCTCAGTCCCTCGTCTGCTCCTCTGTAGGTGGTTGTAGCACTGCAACACCCCCTACTGCTTGCCTGTAGTAGTTCTACTGGCACAGGGCATCGCAAAAGTCTGTGACTGCCTTGCAAGGGTTGACATGCTTTGCGCATGTATCTGTGATCCATCTGCTTGGTTACCCCACCCCTTTTTCACATACTATTGCAATTTCTCTAGTACCATGCAGAGAAATGCTTGCGACTCCACTGGGCATAGCACAGCAGGGTCACTCATGAAAGACTGATGTTGAAGTGGTCTTCCAACAACTTAGCCACTGTCCTTTGCAGCTGTGTATGTGGCCCAGTATACTGTCAAATCTGTGTCACTGTATGTTGCTATGCATCTGAGGAGTTGTCCTTGCAAAGGAATGGAACTTGGGAGATAAATACTTAGGGTGTGTACTGGGACTGTGTCGTTTACAGAAGCATAATCAGAAATGTACACAGCGTCCAGCTTGGCTCTCCAGATAGGAATGGAGGCAGTGATGAGGAGGATGGAATCAAACTGTTCCCAACAGAAAGTGAAGAAAATTAGCTATAGCACTGAAGTGTGATACTGTTGATTGACCTGCATCCGGCAAGGCAGGTAGAACTGCAGAAGTCTGAACAACAAGATGAAAAATACTAACGAAAAAAGAGAAAGAGAAAGAGAAATACTCTTGCCAGAGCTGAGTGGCCAAAACTGTGAAACTCATAATGAAACAATAAGGACTTGCTGATTACAGATATTCACAAATTGGAGAGTGTTCAAATGAGAAAGGCACAGTACCAGAAAATAAGGACAGAGATGTGTGCGAGGTCTAAGAGTTCTGCTTTTGTCGTTTCTTAGGATTAATGACTTTTCACCACAGAACTGGTGACTAACCCTTTGCAGGATGTGTTTTAAGTGATGTCACGTAATGTTCTGCACAACACATTATGAGTTTCTTAAAGCAGCAGTGCAACAAAATTGGGCAAATATTTTTACCTTTTGTTCACTATAAAAGATTCCAGATATCTTCCAGTTTTATCTGGTAGTAAAATTTTATCAACCAGCTAAATTCTGAGTATTTAATAAATAAGTTATGTTTTTCTTAGGGAAGAAAACGATGACCACTACATTTGGCAGAGAAATAGCACTGTAGACCTGGCAAGGGTCAAGATTGAGGGGAAAAAAAAATAAAAATCTTATGATGCTCAACCTGGGAGGTACCTAAAACAGTAGATTTGACAAGTATGCCAATATTTTTAATTAACTGTAGCCGAAACTAGCTTTCTGGGAAAACATTTTTTGTTGCAGCGCTGCTTTAAAAGAAACAAAACATAATTTGACAGGCAGGAAAAGCAACTACCAGTTAACTCTTCTCATAAAATATTCAAAACAGGCAAACCACCAAGCAATATCAAGTCTAAATCACAAAACAAAACCCTACTACAGCCCTTCCTCTCTTCTACTGCCACCTCCTGACTATGAACTACTGTTCATGATTTCCAGCAATAATCTGGATGCTGAAGCCTTCAGCAGCCAGCAGGCTGCTTAAGTTCACTAGTGACACAATGTTGGCCAGGGTGGTGAACTCTCTTGAGGATGAGGGAAAGACTTCAGAAGGATCTGAAAAAGCTTGATGACTGGTTAAAATCCTAGCGTGTCAGATTTAATGTGGTCATATGCCAGGTTCTATACACTTGGGGGAAGAAAAACAGCGGTAGGACATACATGTTATGGGGGGCTCCTCTTGCTGCACTGGAGCAGGTAAAGGGCCTGGGGGTCATAACAGACAAATGGCTAAAGCATGAAAAGCAATGTGCAGCCAGATCCGTGGGGCCAGGTGATGGGTAATCGCCTGGCATGCTGGCAACCCAGGTTCACACCCTGAGCCCATGACAACAGGAGCGGAAGCCGTCAAGGAGGGTTCAGAGCATCCTAATGATGCTCTCCTCCTTGGGGGGGGGTTGAGCCTGCACTGACCCGGTGTGGCTCCTGGCTGTCCACTGTGGTGGCACATGCTTGCGGTGTGGGTGACCATGCACTGCAGGTGTGCTCGGCCAGGTTGCCACGAGCATGTGGCTGTACTGGGAGGGTGGGGTAAGAAAAGGAAAAATGGCAACCTGGACAACTGGATGATGATGGCCGACCTCCCAGTGCACCGCAAAGCCCGGAAGAAGACTGAGATGATACCCGCTGGGCCTCGTGAGGAATTGAGCGCCAGTAGGCAAGTCACCCCTCCCTTCCCAGTTGTGACCATGGGAGGGCCCCCCCGATGAAGGGATATGTCAGGACTGGGGAAGGGGGGTTAAAAACAATATGCAAAAAAAAAAAGGCAATGTGCAGCTGCTGTGAGAATGTTGGAAGATTGATGGGGTGCGTCAAATAGGGGGTAATCAGTAGAGCAAGCAATCCTGACATTTTACAATGCCCTAATCAAGTCCCACCTGGAATGCATGCAGGTCTAGACTCCCTAATACAAAAAATGACACTGAGGTAGTTGAGAGACCACAACCCAGGGCCACCACAGTTATCAGAAGCATGGAGTGCAAAGATATAAGAAAGAGACTGGAGGCCCTTAACACATTCATCCTATAGAAAAGGAGGTTGGGACATGATGTCAGTCTCCCCCATACTGAAGGGTATCAACAAGGTCAAACAGAGACTAAATCTGGTATGCACCAGCAGGATGCTGGGGACACACTGAAGATCAAAGGTGGTAATTGTAGCAGCATTGTGAAGAGGCACTTCTTCTGCGAGAGGTTGGTGAACTACGGAACAGCCTACCAGCATTGACAGTGAACGTGAAGATAGTATAAAAATATATATCTAAACAAAATTTTGGGCAACACGTTTTCTGCCATTTGGATGAAGTGCTTGACAGAAACATAGAATTTGTCATCAGACTAGGCCCGTCCGGCACATCTAACCTGCCCATTATATCTGCCTATATTGTTACTGCAGACTATCCGATCTCCGGCTACCTCCACCCACTCTGCATTCCTGCCAAGATTCCTTTATGCCTATCCCATGCATGCTTGAAGCCATCCCTATTTTCACCCTCACCACCTCTGCTGGAGGACTGTTTCAGGCATCCACCACCCTTTCAGTGAAAAAGTACTTCCTTGCATCACTCCTAAACTCCCCACTTCCAGCTTCATTACATGCCCCCTTGTTCTCGTGCTCCTTCTCTTTTGAAAACTACTTCCCTCCTGTACCTTTTTCATCTCTGTGAGGTATTCATAGATCTCTGTCCCATCTCTCCTCCTCTCTTTCAGGGTGCACATGTTGAGATCCTTCCATCTCTCCTCATAGAGCTTTTTATGCAGCCCCTGTAACATTTTAGTTACCCTCCTGTGGATAGCCTTTACCCTGTCTATGTCCTTCCTGAGATCGGCTCTCCAGAACAAGACGCAGTACACCAGGTGGGGTCTCACCAACAACCAAATACAGTGATACCACCACCTCTCTCCTTCTGCTGGTGACACCCCTCCCTATGCATCCCTGCATTGCATCCTGCTGGACCTACCTACTGCCTTGTCTCACCACTTTGAGGTCATCAGATATGAATACCCTCAGGTCTGTTTCCTGTTTAGTGACCATCAATAGCTCTCCTCCATTTTATACTTTGCTTGTGGGTTTCTGTGCCCTAGCTGCATTATTTTGCACTTTTTTGCGATGAACCCCTGCTGCCACACCCTTGACCAGTCCTCAAGTTTTCCCAGGGCTCTACACATCCTTTCCATCCCCTCCAGAGCGTCAACCCTACTGCAGATTTTGGTGTCATATGCAAACAGGCACACCTTCTCTTCCAGCTCTTCTTCTGCAGCATAACTTATAAAGATATTAACGAGGATTGGTCCCAGTACTGAACCAGAGGTACCCTGATTGGCAGTCTCCTCTCCCCAGAGTGAGTGCCACTTTCAAACACCTCTGTCAACTATCAATCAACCAATTTCGTACCCAGTTTACCACCTTGGGACCCACCCCCCCCAAACTACCCAGTTTCCATATGAGCCTCCTATATGTTATGGTATTAAAGGCCTTGCTGAAATCTAAGTAGGCAACGTCCACCGCCTCTCCCTGATCTCTTTCCTGGTAACCCAGTAGAAGAAATCAAGCAGGTTCATCAGACGTGATATCCCCCCTGTGAATCCATACTACCTTAAGTCTTGTAACCCACTGGGTTCAAGATACTCCACAAGCCTTTCCTTTAGAAGTGTCTCCATTAACTTCCCACCGCTAATGTCAGGCTGACTGGCCTATAGTGTCCAGCCTCCTCCCTGCTGCCACTTTTATGAAGCGGGACTATATCTGCACACCTTCAGTCTTCTGAAACCACTCTTGTTTCCAGTGATTTGTTAAATAGGGTTGTCAGTGCCTCCTTAAGTTCCCTCAGCACCCTTGGCTGTACCCTGACTGGCCCCACAGCTTTATCCACGTTCAGATTTTAAAGTCCTTTCAGGTCTCTCTCCTCTGTTAATGGACTTGTGTCTTCCTCCCTCCACACTGTGTTTTTTTGTGGTTCTTCCCCCTCTCCTTCCACTGTGAAGACTGAACAGAAGTATCTGTTCAGGATATCTACCTTTTCCTGACCCTCCTCTGCACAGTCCCCCCCAGCCCTTCTTAACCTCGCAATCCCTCCCCTTGTCTTCCTCTTATCACTGACAGGATGTACCTAAAAAAGGTCTTGTCCCCCTTAGTTACCTCTTTTACTATCCTTTCCTCCGTTTTCACCTTTGTGCCCCTCACTGCCTTCCCTGCTTCTCTCTGCGTTTCCTGGTACACGTCTCTATCCTCTTTCCTCTGCATCTCTTTATACCTCTTGAATGCTACCCTTTTAGCCTTTACCTTTGCAGCCGCTTCTCTTCAGAACCATAGCAGTCCCTTTTTTTCTCCTGTTCTTGCTCACTTCTTTCATGCAAAGGGTTGTTGTTTTCACTATGCCATCCCTTAATTTGCTCCACTGTTCCTCCACCCCTCGCCCCCGGGCTAGGTAATCTCTGAGGCATTCACCCAATTTTTTTTTTTCCAATTTGCCCTCTTGAAGTCCAGGACTTTCGTCCTTGTGTGGTTTGCCTCTGCTGTCATCCTTATATTAAACCACACTGTATGGTGATCGCTGTTCCCCGGGTGGTATCCCAACCTGACGTCTGCCATACTGTCCCTGTTTGTGAGCACCAGGTCCAGGACTGCCCCATCATGAGTGGGCTCCTTAACTAGTTGTCTGAGAAACACTCCTTGAGGAAGTCTAGGCTGTTTCTGCTTCTAGCCAAGGCCGTGGCTGGGAGGCTCCAATCTATAGCTGGCAGATTGAAGTCCCCCAGCAGCAGCAGCCCTTCCCCTTTTTCTGCCATTGTGCTGCTGGCTTTTCCCACTACCTTATCCAGTTAAATCCCTTGTGTTGGAAGTCTACATCACCCCCTTGTGAATGGTGGCTCTGGCTCCTATTTCCATAGTGACCAACCTAACCTCCAGTGCCTCCTCACTGGCTCCCTTGCATTTCCATCACCTTGATACCATCCCTTACATATAGCACAACCCCACCTCCCTGTCCTTCCTGACCTGAAGGTAGCCTGGTATGGCCATTTCCCAGTCCTGGCTGCCTGTGCCTCATGCCTTATGTAATCCCCAGGTTCTAGAAAGAAAATCTACAATGGACTTCCTCAAGTGACCTGCTAATAGATGCTTAAAGGGGAACAATCACCACCAAGGGCCCCTACACTCAGTGTGGGTCTGGTCCCAACGTGCACTTTATGTGCAAAAACATTTTGCTCTGCTTACTGTTTACTGCAGTATAGTAGACTGTACTATCAGACTAAGTTTGCTTAGCTGAAGGCTGACATCATCTGTTACTACAAATCCCACAATTTCCTTCAGATGACATCACAGCAGTAAGCAGCAGTGAGAAGATTCAAACGCACGCCGTGCATGTTAGAGTTTATATAAGCTCTGATCTTTTACTTTCTGGTCTCGCTGTACTTCATGGGCTGTGAACAGTGACAGAGGACCGTACTTAGCCCCTGGAAAAAAGCTGTCCCAGAAAACATTCAGTCAGAGATCATAAAAGCTCTAACATGCATTGCAGGCTATTGAATCTCCAACTGCTGCCTATTGCTCTGATGTCAGCTACAGAGGATTCTGGGATTTGTAGTAACACAAGAGTCAACCTTCCATCAAGCAAACTTAGTCTGATATAATCTACTGTATTACAGTAAACAGTAAATAAACCAAAATGTTTTTGAACACAAAGTGCACATTGGAACCGGACCTATAGGGGCCCTTGGTGGAGACTGTTCCCCTTTAAGCATCTATCAGGAGGACACTTGAGGAAGTCCATTGTAGATTTACTTTCTAGAGATTGGGGGAAATTGTATTTGCACTCCTATCCCATCCCTACACCCCAGGGTACCCTGTAATTCCCTCTGTAAGCAGCATTTTATCAGGCTTCCATCGAAGGAATGCTTTGTTCTGTTGGACATAACATCCTGTTTTCAGAAATATCCCAAGAAAGGAACAGAAGAGGCAGCTGTTCATAACAGGAAAACAAGATACACCACGTCAATAAGCTGAAAGGAATGACAGCTGGAGGTTTGGAGTCCTGTTTTCTGCTGTGTCTTATTATGGGATACTTACGCATGGGCACCATGACTGCAGGATGTAGATGTTAAGGATAGAAATAAACACCAGTCATCAGTTCCTTTTTGTAGCCAAATTAAAGCTACTGCAGTTACTAATTTTAAATTGTTGGGTATGCATTGTCTTGCATAAAAGGCACATAGTAAAGAAAAGAGTTTTCCCAGTTTTAATTTGTACCCCAGGAATTTCAAAAAAGGTTTATCTGATGCACAGCAAAGGGTGTATGACCCATTGATAATGATTAATGGACAGCGATAATTTGGGCGATTTATATTTAAATATTTGAAAAAGCATTAAACTCCATATGAAGAGTTTTTCGTTTCTATGTAAAAATGCCCCCACTATATCGTAAAACTTACAAAGATGCACTAACCTCAGAACAAACAAAACAGACAATATTTTACTTAGTAAGTGAAGCCAGTGAATCTCCATAAAAATTGCCCTTATATACTCAAAGATTGGAAGCAATATGTATGTGTGGTTTTGGGCCCTATGCACGATGCCAACGTGCCGCGGAAACCAGGCACACTGGCATACATACATATGAATGTCGTGCAGTGGGGTCCCGTGGATCCCCGGCAGCATTCATCAAAGGTACGCTGGCCAAGTGTGCACCCGATTCCCCCAGCCGCATGGGTGGCTACATGCCAGGATGATCCGGGGAGGTGTGACCACACTATGCGCCATTTACAAAGGTGCACAGTTCCGCAAAAAGAGGGGAGTAGGTGGACACTAGACATGGCAGGGGGAGCCCTGACAGAACTGTAGTATGTGCAGTGTGCACATCGATCCCTCCACCTGGTCCAGGCAGCCATGCACAACCCCATCCCCCATACCTGCATGTCAGTGCTGCGGCTATGGACAGCCAGTGGCACATCCATCCACACACCTTGGCCGCTGGCCATCCAAGTGATGCTGGGAGTGCACCACTGTAAAGAGGCAGCATGGTCCCAGCATCCCTTTGATGGCCGGCAGTCGAGGAAGTAGGTGGAGTGATGTGCTGCTGGCCGTCCATAACCACGGCACCGATATGCAGGTACGGGGGATGAGGGGTCGTGCTGTCGGTGCCACGGGGTTGGGGGGGCCACTCTCCACCAATGAGCAGCTTGGGGTGCTGGAATCGGGGTTGGGGGTGGTCAGACATTGTGTTACATGCATGGGACCTTCATGTCGGGGCTCCGGTTCGGGGGGGGTTACATCACATACAGGGATGAGGCACAAAAGAATGCCGGGGGGGTCGGCACCTGCGGGTATGGGGCACTGCTGTGTGGTGGAGGGAGGATGGGTTTCCACACACTGACAGGGACTGGGCACAGATGTGTGTGGGGGGGTTCAGCACAGAAACGGTGATGGGGCACTGATGTGTGCTGGGCTGGGTGGGCTGGCATAGGGGACCAGGGTGGGTGTGCTGGTGTGTTTGGGGGGGCATCTGTGAGTCAGGCGTGGCATCGGTTACAGGCAGTGGGGGTCACTTGCCAATGAGGTCTGCTCGTGCACTGCCATGGTGCCTGCGTTAGCTGTTCATGCACCCAGGCCCATGCGTCTTCCTGCGCAGGGGATCCACTCTGGGACCCAGGTCGGGCATCCCATTGGCTGCCCACCTGGGTCTGCTACTCTGCCCATGTCTGCCCTCCGTGCATCTGCACGTGGGGGGGTGGGGTGAGGCTGCAGACAGGTGCCCCGTGGGTGCATGTGACAGTGAAAACCCCGCAGAGCTACGTGGGTGGGGTGCATGCCTCTGGCGCCTACTTTCTGCCCATTCGTGCATGGGACGCTTTGTCTTTTGAGGCTCAGCAATTAAGCATTTCCGAATTCTATAATGTTCATATAATTCAATATTTACTGATTTAGCAATTAGTGAGATCTGTTCATCATAGGATAAGAAGAAGCATCATTTAAGGGTAGCCAGGAGTTACGGTTCAGACCCCTATGCTTTCTTTACAACTCCTATGATGTCCACTGTAACTCCTAGGAATCCCTAAAGCTATGTTTTCCTAGCATTTATTTATATATATATATATATATATAAAACTAGTTGAGTAGGGAGCTTTGCAACCCCTCGGATTCTGGTGAAATGGGACTTTGCAACCCCTCGGATTCTGGTGAAATGGGACTTTGCAACCCCTTGGATTCTGGTGAAATGATGCTACTGTGGATAAGTGTGGATCATGAATTTCACCAGATATTAAAACATCAGTGCTAGTTTTTAAACTAGGGAGGTGGAAGCAGTCCACTACAGGCATGATACACTTTCTGTGAAGCTGCAGGTGCTTTGTGAGTAACACACACACACACACACACACACACACACATTCTCACTCACTCACTCACACATACCCACACAAACTCACTCCACTACACACATGATAAACAACGTCCATCTCTGGGCAATGGCACATATGAAGGGCCGATTAAGACGATGCATACAAATACAGGGAATACAGAGAAGGGGAGAAAGTAAAGGGGTAGCAGTCACAGGGGAGATGGTAAAATGTAACTCTTGAAAGGCAGTTTTCAGTAAAGCTAGGAGTCTTGGGAATAACATGAGGACCTCCAGGCAGTGGAGGTGGAAGACCAATAGGAGTTAACAGTCACAAAACATGAGTAAGGCAGAATCATGACTGGGATCTGACAATCCTGGGTATATTTTCTATTCAGAAATGACATGGATACAGTAAATGTGTGCGTTGGGGGGTGCACTTTACGTTAAAGAAAATAAAAAAGCAATGAAGGACAAGGGCCTGGGGTGGGATGAGATGGGATGGAATGGGGGACAGAAACAGCATGGGTACAAATGGTAGCTGTTATCAGGAAGAATCAAAGAGTGGGAATGTCCTGCTGGGCATCAAACCAGTGCAAGAAGGTGTACAGGGAGTTAGGAGAGCAAATCCAAAGGGCTACCTCTGCAGGGAATGTGGTGCTAACTGGTGGTCTTAATCTCCCAGACGTGGCCTGAGAAACACCAACAGCTATGAGTATAAGGAGCCAGGTGCTTGTAGATTCAGTACCAGAGAGCTTCTTTGTGCAGTGAGTGAAAGAACACATGGCCATCCTTGATCTGGTTCTGTCAAACCAGGACATGGTGGCAGAGTTTAGGGTTAGGGAACCCCTGCAGATGAGTGATCATAACTTGGTTTGGTTCACCTTGGCCCTAGATAACCAGAAGACAAAGTCTAGGACAAGTGTCTTAGATTTCAGGATGGCAGATTTTAGGAAAATTGGGAGACCACCCGTGAGTAACTTGAGGGGGTGGAAAGGGCTGAGGAAGCAGAGGAAAGGTTGGCACTCATTAACGGTAGTCTTTTGGAGGTGACTAAAATCTGTTTGAAACAGTTAAGTACAAACAAAAAACACAAGAATCCCCTCTGGTTCTCCGGGTACGTGAGAAACACAGTCCAGGCAAAGAGGATTGCATCCCAAATGTCAGAACACTGCCAAATGCCTGGAGTTCAAGTAAACTGTCCAGCACCCAGACAGGTTGGTGAGACCCATGTGTGCAGGAGGCTGACATTTCGACGTGCATGTGCACATCTTTCCACTTAGACTCAGGCACTCGGCACTGTCCAGACACTGAAATTGTAGATGCTATATTGATGGTGCAACACTTTGAAAAATAAAAGTCCTTGCCAGTATGAATGCAAGCTGTACTATGTAATTTTTTTTAATTTAATCCAGTTTTGCAGCAGTGTGGTAGTTTTGCTAATCTTACGACTGTGTCCCAATCACCAACCATGTCACTTCACAATATCATGCCTCTAGTAACTGTCTGCAGGAGAATCATGGGTTTGAACCCCACAATATCTACTGGTTCACTCTTTGGCCTTCAGCAAGTCACTTCATTTCCCTGTGTTTCTGTGCCTACAAGCTGTCAGTCAATCTTGACAGACACAGGATCCCACTGGAAATGAGATATTGGAGCTCAGCTGGACCATCCTGGGGAAGCACATTGTGAATAAAAATAACATCATTCCAAACTGTGCAGGCCCAATAGCTGACCACCTAAAACTGGTCAGCATTCCTAATCCTTTCTCAACGACACCAGTGGGAAGTTAGCCAGTTGCTTTGCAACATCAGAGCAATAGCATTAAATAAAAAGACAACCATATCAATGTAACAAACCCCAAAGGTGATGCAAACAGCACTTTATCAAGGCTGAGCCCTTGAATTAGTGTCGGCAAGGAATCAGTATTGATCATGTCTCTCTTTGTGCTGTCACCATGTTTACGAAGCCTGCTGTATCTTTAACCTCCTCTCCATCATTGACTGTCAGCTCCCAGCATACAAGTCCATGAAATAACAAATGCATGGAAAATTATTTCTCTTATCCTGCAACTGTTTGCACTAAGATGGGCCCTGAAGGGAAACTATGTCATCATGCAGAAAACCAAGACGCAGGAGTGTCAGTGTTATCTCAGGAAGGCAAAGGCATGTTCCTGTTGATTTCCCATTTAATTATAAAAATGGGCGTATTTAGTCACAGCAAATTAACACAGGCTCCTTTTCTCACAGTGTAATTAGCCAATATCTAGCAGCATCAGCAACAAAGGCCTAATAAACCAGACTCAAAACAAGCTTCCGCCATTAGCCAATAAGCGAGATTACATGCAGTTCACATGATAACACTGATGACATGTAGAAGACATGACAACACTACACAGTGCTACATCTCTCAACCATCAGTCATCCTAAAGTGTGACAGTGCCCCTCAAAATGGGTAGCCCTGGCAACTGCTGGAATTAGGCAGTAGAGACAGTGGAAGGAGGCAGTATAGTGTAGTGTAGTGCAGTGATGCACAACATATGGCCCGTGGGCCACAATCGGCCTCAACAGCAGCTGTCTGTGGCCCCTGAGGACCTAGCAGCTTCCCCTTGCAGCCTTTGTTTATTTGATTTTGTTTTTAGTTTTAGTAACATGTGGATAGAATCTATTAGATAGGCAGACAGATAGATAGATAGATCGATAGATAGATGTTTTATTTTATGTGTACATTTAATGATGTCTTGCTGGACATTTGTTACCTTGGGCCATTTTACAGTGGCCCGTGGCCCTCAGCCTTGACTCAAGTTTTTAATCTGGCCGTCCACAAAAAAAAGTTGTGCACCACTGGTGTAGTGGTTAAGGGCACTGAACTGCAAACCTGGAGCCCTGGGTTTGAATCCCATCAGCCCCCACTTGCATACTGTGTGACCCTGGGCAAGTCACTTAACTTCCTTGTGCTCCCAGGTTGCACTTAGAATCAAGCCCTGACTCAGTGTGCCTTTCCTGGTTAAACAATTTCCCCTTTCTCTTTATTTCTTTGGTGCTAATGAAATGAACTATTAATGAATTTTCAGAAATGCACAAGAATTTCTATTTTGGAGCCACAGAGCGAAGCGTCTGGCTACACTTTAGCCATGTGAAACACAAAGCTTCTGAAGTGTAAAATGAGTGCCCTCACTCGAAATGTGCAACGGCTAAAAGTATAGAAAAAGAAAACAGGATCGAAAAACACTGGAACACTCCATCTAGTCTGTCCTAAGATTCCTTACACAGAATATTTCTAATGTTAATTACTTCCCTCAGACCTCTCCTTTTTACATTATTCCATTTGATAACTCCATTAAATTAATCTAAATTTCTCTTGCACCCTGATACTGAAGAGCTTCAGAGATGGTTGGAGGATTGCTCAGGGAGGAGGTAGCTCAGGTAATAAGGAGTGATCCCTTGACAGTATTTGAAAGCCACAAGTAGAATCTAGCTATGGTACATGATCATGTTCATTCAGAACAAATTGCAAAATCAAAGTCTGGCAAATCTTAACAAAGCCCTGCATCAGTCATTTATTTATTTATTTATCTATCTATTTATTTATTTAATTTTGTAACTGGGTAGGCCCACTGGGACAATAACAGTCCCTTTTTTAGGGACGACTCGGAATTAATTACAACATCCACACACAGTAATTTTACATCTTACAGTGATCAACAGAATTCACATTTATTAGTCCATTCTAGACATTTCTGGTTGCATGCATTCTTAATGTAGACATTTTTGTTTACATTGAATATTAATGTACACAAGTGATATGATGCGTACTATTTTGTGGTGTCATCGGTGACAAGTGCAGTGATTAAGTCCCAACAGGTGATCTTTGAGTCATGTAACAGAAATAAATAGTGTTCTAACTACATAGAGCTAGTTCATGTCGTATTGCTATAAGATTTGTTTTGGTCTCCTAAGTGAATTCCTGGTGTCAGATTTTTAAACAGGAGTACTCTGATGCCTGGGTGGAATTTCTGCCCCTTCGGTGTATTCCTGCTTGTGCAAACACTCAAGCACCTTCTTTTCAAAGGCACTTGTGGCTCGATATTTGAAAATGCACAAAGTGGAGTACAAATCTATGTGTTGCATGTAGCGATAGCATGTGTGCACAAAAATGCTATATTCAGAGGAATAGTACACGGTGCTATTCTTCTGAATATAGGTCCATGTTTGCCCAGTGCTAAGCCACTTAGCATGGCCTGATAGCGCCTCAAAATAATGCCCTGCAATGGCTTGCACCCAGGCAAAATTTGCTATATTCAAAAGTCCTCATGCAAAGGAGCCCACTGGGCATGCAAGGCACTACGGAGCCATCTGCATGCCCATTATAGGCTCACTTGCATGGGGAGTGATGCTGGTTTGCCCGGCGCAGCCCCCCAATGCCCCAACCCAGTGAGCTGTCCCTGGTGCTAGCGACTTCCCCCTCCCTCCAATCTCAGTCCCATGGAAAAGAAACAGTCCCTGCATCCAGTGGTGCCCCCCCTCCCTCTGATCCCAGTCCCATTAACTAAAGAAATTTCCCTGGCATCCGGTGGTACCCCTCCAATCCCAGTCCCGTTGAATAAAGAAATATCTTTGGTACCCAATGGTGCTCCCCTCCCTTCAATCCTGGTCACAGTATAAATATGCAGTTTCCCTGGCATCCAGTGGTCCCTTCCCACACCTGATCCCAAACCCAGTAAGTTCACTATTTTCCCTGGTGTCCATTGCTCCCTACCCAAACCCAATCCCTGTCCCGTGAAAGCCCCATGGTTTGCCAATGCCCCTCCGGACAGCTGCACTGCCCTTGGCATGGCAGTAGCAAAGAAGTCCAGCCCCCCCCCCCAAACAAAGCCTCATCCTGAACTGTGAGCAGCACCACCACCTGATACCCAGTTGGTGGCTGTGACCTGCCACACAGCTGTGCCCCCCCAGTCCCTTACTGGTCTGTTGGTGCCCACGGTTCAATGACGACAAGTGGCACAGCCCACCTCACACCATCTTGGCTGTCTGGTGTCTATCTGTAGCAGGGGCGCAGCTTATATGTAGGGCACAGTGATGCTGGGTGGCTAGTGGTGTGAAGTGGGCTGTGCTGCTCTCTTGGTCAAGCGAACCACCAAGGGCAGTGTGGCTGTTGGGGGAGTATTGGCAAACCGGGGTGTTCCGGGATGGGAATCAGGTATGGGAGGGATGCAAGACACCAGGGGAAAACAGTGAACTTACTGGGACTGGGATTGGTTGAGGGGAGGGACCACTGGACACCAGGGAAACTTTATATTTATACCATGACCAGGATCGGGAGGGGGGGGTGCACCACTGGACACCAGCAATATTTCTTTATTCAATGGGACTAGGATCAGAGGGAAAGGGGCACCACTGGATGCCAGGGATATTTATTTATTCAATGGGACTGGGATTGAAGGGAGGGCACACCACTGGACGCCAGGGATATTTCTTTATTCAACAGGATTGGACCGGAGGGATGGGGGCCCCACTGGATGCCAGGGATATTTCTTTATTCAATGAGACTGGGATTGGAGGGAGGGGGCACCACTGGATGCCAGGGATATTTCTTTATTCAACGGGACTGGGACTGGAGGGATGGAGGCCCCATTGGATGCCAGGGATATTTCTTTATTCAATGGGACTGGGATTGGAGGGAGGGGACACCACTGGATGCCAGGGATATTTCTTTATTCAACAGGACTGGGACTAGAGGGATGGGGGCCCCACTGGATGCCAGGGATATTTCTTTATTCAGCGGGACTGGGATGGGAGGGAGAGTGCACCACTGGATGCCAGGGATATTTCTTTATTCAGCGGGACTGGGACTGGAGGAATGGGGGCCCCACTGGGTGCCAGGGATATTTCTTTATTCAATGGGACTGGAATTGGAGGAAGGGGGCACCACTGGATGCCAGGGATATTTCTTTATTCAATGGGACTGGGACCAGAGGGATGGGGGCCCCACTGGATGCCAGGGACATTTCTTTATTCAATGGGACTGGGATCGGAGGGAGAGGGCACCACTGGATGCCATGGATATTTTTTTAGTTAACGAGACTGGGGTCGGAGGAAGGGGGGGGGCACCACTGAACGCCAAGGATATTTCTTTATTTAACTGGACTGGGATTGGAGAGTGGGGGGCACCGCTTACCACCAGTGAGTACCCTGTTGGGTGGGGCGGTGATGCACTACATGTGGCAACCACTAGGGTTGCTCTGGATTAAGACAAGGGTTAGGTTGGCGGTATTTTCTCTGCACAAGGGGGCCGCTCAAAGAGTACTTGCATGGAGCAAATACTCTGAATATTGGACTGTGCCAATATTCAGGTCCTCGCCCCCCGATTTGCATGCTTTTGCCTTGTACGCCCCTCCACTGTTTCCCAGGTGCAAACCCTGTCTGCCTGCACAAACCGGGCTTTTGAATATGTGGCTTCTGCACAAAACCCAGTCTGCAAACGCAAACTGGGATTTGCGCAAGGGCAAACTTGAATATAGGGCCCTTGATCTTTTAAGACAGTTTCTGCAGTTTAGGGCTACTTGTGTCAAAAAAAAAAAAAAGACACCTGCATTATTTTTTGGATGCTAGCGGTGTCATATTTGCCACAAACTGCAACAGCTGGACCTAAATGTAGACCACTTCATAGGTGATTTACCATTTTTCGGGCATGATTAGGAGAATTATGTTGGAAGGATGCAGCATGGAAGCAGTGCTCTTCGGAAAATCTGGCCGCTGGTCTTTGCATGGGAACTGCTTTTTGGATGCCTCTATCCAATCTTTGCTCATTCACACCAACTTGCCAAAACAGACCACAGTATTATCTGGAGTATTCTATTGTCTATGGATTTCTATGCAGGCAATTTTCTTGTTGTGGTACAGTTCAAAGATCATGAAAAGCTGTGGTATCGTTCTCATGTCCTAATAATACCACAACAACTTTTTGACTTTGAACTGCCCACACGACATGTCTCCTTAACACAGCTATGAGACGAAATGCTATGCTACCCAACATAAGGTCGGAGCCACTTAATAAAGTGTACAGTGGCTTTCTCACAATAAGCAGTAGTTTAAGTAAGCCAAGTAAAAAAAAAAAGAGCAAAAAGAAACCTATTTCAAGTTTGAACTATGTTGTATCGCTATAGCAATGCAGAAGCGAATGGGTAGGCGAGAGCAGGCAGGAGATGAGCTTCCAGTCGGGCACGCACTGCTCTAACAAAACCGATTGGTCCTGCAACAAAAGCTTAATTTAAACCATATATTGCATAAAATAATGTATGGTCAACAATATACAACAAGGACTGTATTCTCATCTCGGGATTGAGATGACATCAGGACTTTGCTCTCGAGGTCCTTATGATGTCCTCTCAACTCCTCGATGGAAACACTGCCTTGCTGTGTATGGTTGCCCATACGCTATTCTATATACAGTATATGGTCTGACCTCAGTTTGTATAAAAATCAGTGGCTGCTCAAAAGTTGTTCTTCACATTCTGTAATTAAAATTCACCTGTGGTGAAGCTCAT
Source organism: Neoceratodus forsteri (assembly GCA_016271365.2). Taxonomy (NCBI): domain Eukaryota; kingdom Metazoa; phylum Chordata; order Ceratodontiformes; family Ceratodontidae; genus Neoceratodus; species Neoceratodus forsteri. Next base: position 133,941,462 of record JADMNL010000025.1, read on the forward strand.
GCTGTCTCCTGCCGAATACGATCTTGGTTAAGGGCTCCTCGCCTTCATTCAGCACTGCACTATTCAAACTCAGCATGAAAGGACAAAACATTTCAGCTGCCATTTTTTGAAAGAAATGTCAGAAAGACAGAAGTTCATAGAAGAACAAGAAAATCACCATACACCACAAAAAACAGCATCTGACATACCCCTTGTAAAATCGTTCTGGTCAGCTATGTGCTGCACATTTCTGTGGCTCCATCTTCCATGACAAGCTGCTCATTTTGCCAGCAGAACCCCCCCTCCCCCGAGATGGAGTTCAGAAATCTAAAATGATGCTAAAAGAAGTAGTAAATATTTTACAATATGAGGTGTAACACGAGTGCCTGGTACTATCAAGAAACTGCTAACGATCAAGAAACAGCTCGCTCTCCAACTACGGTGGCTTTCAAGGGACACACACACTCTTGAAAGCCACATTCATGTCTCAACATGGAAGCTGTTAAATTGCAACTGGCAAGGGATGCAAAATGCTTGGGGTCAAGAGGGGAAATGGAGGGGGCACAAACTAATATGGGGGGTACGAACCAGCAGTAATACCAAGGGAGAGACACAAACTAGTACAGCAAACTAGTATGAAACAAGCAAAACTCTCCTGTCTTTTTTTTCTTAAACCATATACCGTAACAAATAAAATATGGGTGCTCATACACAACTCGCCTTGTGTTTCCATCTTGGGATCGGGATACCAGCATGGACCTCTCGAGCTTCACTCTCGAGGTCCTTACACTGGTATCTCAGCCTCTCGATGGAAACACAGGCTTGTTGTGTATGGGCACTCATACATTATGCCTTATGTGCCAGACAATTGGGTAGCACCAGCTCTTGTTTGCCACAGGTCATTTTATTCTGGTACAGGACTTGAGCTATATTTTGGTTCCATAATGAAATCCATACTGCTGACTAAAAATCAACGTACAATAAAAACTTATTGCTGCATATCTTACATGAAAGGTAATGTGAATAATTTTTATACAACAGGAAAAAAACGCACTTATTTCTCCTGGTGTATTACCTGTCAGACAGAGAAATGGGACATAATTATGGTGTGACATTTTTAACAGCAAATATGTCCCAGTATAAGCAATTAAACTGGCTCTTTTGGCAGGCTTTAAAAGATTATTCATATGGTGTAGCAACACTTGCAATGCCACGTGAATAATAAACAGCAGTATGCCAGCTGGATGACATGGTATCCCTATGGTTACACCATCATAATCAAACTTTGTTGGGTGGTTATTAACCGCTTGCCTTCCAGGCCACAGAATATAAGGCCACAAATATATTATCACCTTTTAAAAATAAATCATTGAGAAATAATAAGAGAAAAAAATATAACATCTGTCCTGAAGCCCTACAACGTATTTAAACAATAAGGCATGACATGGTGTGTATTATTATGGGATACTGGCACAGCTCAAGAAGTGAAGCACAAGGCAATGGCAGGTGCATTACACACCTGAGGCGTGTCATTATCTCACAATTACACACACCCTACAGTGTCTTATTGCAATTATAAAATGGCTTCCTCTGATTTTTATTTCAGAAACTGGATAATGAGAATCAGAAAGTTAAAGTGAATTTCCAACATTATGTTTAGTGCTTTTGGGCTCTATAGCTCATCATCTTAGTACTGCACTAGTCCTTGTCCCATAAATTTTATTATTTTTTTCACAGTCCATTTCAGAAGGGAAGGGATCCTAAATTGTGCCGTACTGATGGTCAGCCAATCCCTTCCACTTTCCGGTCCACTAGCCCCACCCATGCTTCAGATAGTTTATGATATCCAACCAGAGACAGCATGGGAGCGCCCATTGTAGTCATGGGCTATTTCAAAATTTTTATGTAAAGAAGCAACATTTTATATAAAAAAAGCCACCGCTCAACTAATAGAACCGCTATTAGTTGAGCTATGGCTTTCATTTATATAAAATGTAGGTTTAACACATAAAGAAATTTTGAAACTTCCCCCATAGAATACAATGGGGCATGCCTCCGCGCTCTCCCTGGTTAGATGTCATAAAAAGTTTGAGTGCTGGAGCACAGCTGGTGGACCAAGAAGTGGAAGGGATTAGCCGGCCATCGGTTCAGCCCAGTTTAGGATCCCTTCCCTCCCAAAATGAACTATGAAAACATTTACATTTCTGGGGGAAAAGACTAGTACAGCACTAAGGTAACAAGCTTTAAAGCCTGTTATCAAAACTTTGAAATTTTCTTTAAGTGTTTCTGACCTGTTCTGCAGTGCTGGGATAACGCAAGCTAATGTGATAAGATCTGACCAATCATGGATCTTGGTTTTTCATATCCAGTTTATAATGCTTCCTAACAACACCTTTAAAAACGTCCCATTGTGCTTAGAGCTCAGCTATAATCCCTGCATTGAACACACTGCCAGGTAGACTCTTTCACCCATCCACCACCTGCTCTGTGGCAGAACACATCCTATGCACTTTTTAAATGTCCTCCCTTCCAACTTGAGATTGTGCCCCCTAGTGGATGAACTGCTCTCTAACCTGAACAACTCCATGGAGTTCACCCTGGTGCACCATGAATATAACTGAATGAGTCTGTCATATTCCTCCTCTCCCTTCCCTTAGCTGTTTGTACAATAAGTGCAAGCTTAGTCCCAGTTATTCAGAGAGCGGATGGCCATGGTGGTGTGAGGAGGGCTTGAGCAGCCTAGTCAACATCCACTACTCTGCCCACAAACATCAAAGGACATTTTGGGATGAGTCTGATGTCAATCGGGGGGGGGGGTACAGAGTGGGTGGGCTGAGGAAGTTAAGCCATCATATAACGCAGACAGGGGTAGAAGAGGGGTGCCACAAAACTACCAGGGTAAATGTACATTGCACAGTGGTGACTGGGGTGGGAGAAGGGTATCAGCAGACTACCAGGAAAAGTGCACACTGTACAGTGGGGATCAGGGCAAGTGAGGGATACCACTCAACTGCCATGGTAAGAGCCTATTACAACAGGACCACGGCACCACTAGACTGCCATGATAACTGTATGTTTTAAGACAGGGATTAATCATGGCACCACTAGACTGCAAGGGTAACTGTATGTTTTATGACAGAGATTGGAGCACAAAAGGGGAACTGTTAGACTGCCAGGATAAGGGTCTATTACAATGGGATTGTGGCAAGTGGGGGTACCTCTAGACTATTAGGGTACGTGTACTTTTTACAATGGGGATTGGGTGAGGGTGGGGTAACAGCCAATGTTCTACACAATGCCTCTGTGCACACAAATGTGTGGAAGTACTAGGCAGAGCTACTAAAAGCTAGATAAGGGCATGCAACTGGCCCTTTAGTGCATTGAATGCCATATGAGGACATTACAATGATCCTTGGACATGGTACCAGGAGCAAAATGCTTATCTGTTTAGGACACACTATCCCCCTTTACTCCTGGGTGTCTGCTGCCCCATACTTCTACAGACAACGCATGTCGGTCAGAGTGCTCTGCCTGTATGAATATGCCTCCCTGATGGCCATGCAATACATAGTGCAAGACGCTATGATCTGTGTGGCACAAACAGCAGTGTCCAATATGGGACCCTATGACATCAGCAGAGAATTACGAACAGATGAACGCTATGAGACAAGGATCCTTTAATGAAATATATTAGCTTTAGTCACATTGATAAAGTGGATTTATTGGAAATCCTAATGACGACTGCTGACAAGGATACTCTTTTAGCCCTGGTAATATTTTTTAAGAACTGATAAATATCTAAATGCAATGAAATACTGGAATATTAAGCTCTATTCTGAAGTTGTATTGAATGTTTACCTTATTGCTGATTTTAACAATGTCTATTTTTTGTACGTTGTGTGTAATAATTCTTAACTGTGAAATGACTACGGTGGACCACAAATAAAGACTAGCATAAACTTGGCGAGGATCCTCTTCCTCCATATTTTCTTTTGGCAATGTTTTCTCAAGGATCCGAATAAAGGATGCAAACCTCTTTGCACCTGATCCTAAGTCACATGTATGACTATAATGCAGGGCAAGCACAGGAGTGGGGGGGTGGAGGGCAGCATGCACCCGATCCTCAAAGCAGAATACGAGATGCGGAAGGCTGGCAGAGGAAGCAGCATCTACGCTGCCCTCTGGGCAGGATTAACAGCTATGTACCCCTCCTCCACGAGGTCTCCATTCTGTCCTCCGGGATTGATCGTTCCCCTCCACCACCTGCCCTCACAGCCTCTATGGTGGGTAGGGAGGCCATGCCCACACCGTCTGGTTCCAGTTGGAAAGTTTGTACAGTACCAACAGGGATTTCTGGAGGACTGTCATATCCCACTGGACCCTGCTCAATGCTGAGCCAGCCAGCCAGCCAGATCGAGTATCCAATTGGATGCCCTTAGTCTGGTACAGAACCTCCTCCTAGCACCCCCAGCCCTTTGTACAACACGCAATGCATGGTTCTAATGGGGGCCGGGGATCATTGGTACCGCAAGCGTGCTGTCACCAGCATGTGCATATATGGGCAAACCAGATACGTGCTGTGTGAGCATATCTGGGGTGTCTGTGTGGATTGGGCCCTCAGTAATGAACAACAAAAGGAAGAGAAATGAAGACAATATATAAAATAAATGAACTGTATCAAAATATTATGTTTTTTCAATGTTTTCTCAAAGCGATAAACTTCCTTAAAAGAGCTAGTAACACCAAAAATAGCAGAAAGAAAATGTTATTGATTTTTTAAAACAGTCAGTTCTCGTCTTTTATTTCTGAAGTATTCTTCTTTTCCTTTTTGCTCATTAATACATATTCTAGCTGAAAGTATTGGGCTTGATGTGAAGAACAGTGTTTTTTTCCCTGGCAGCTGACAGGCACGGTTCTGTTCCCCTTCTTACATCATCAGCATTGTGATCTCACTTTCTGTGACATCATTGGTAATCAATCTGGCAGCTACTGAGTGGTTCTTGCTGAGCAGCTGTGATGTCACAGTCAGTGAGGTGAAAAGGCTGATGAGTTATGACAAGGAACAGCACTGTTCCACATATACACCTAGTATTCTCAGACAGAAAATGTTCCACTTATCAGGACTCTAGCGCTAACAGTGAAGCTGGCATTGCTCTGCTTACATGACCAGCTGTTGGGAGCCCATGCCTGCCAATGATATTCTCTTCAGAGCAGGTCGCTCCCCCACCCACCTCCCCCACAAAAGGTGCTCATCCGCCACTTTCATTTACAGTTACTGGCACTTGGGTGCCCATCCCCACCACCAGTTCTGTCGTCACAACTACTGCATCTCCCCGCCCAGTACAAAAAAAACAACCTGGCCAGCCACCACCTGGTATCCCACCCCACTTACTCTCCAGAAAGGGATATTTGAAGCCCCTCAGTGGGCAAGACGTACAGCCTTCCTGCCACCTTGGCCAGCCTGTTTACTGAACACATACAGAAAGCCTGGAAAACAATTTCAGTCTGAAACAGTGGGAACTGGACATGCATTTGGACTTAGGGTTTTTTCACCTCGACTTTCTTTTACTTATAACATATATTTTTCCACCAGCATTTCCCCAATCTGCAAATTACCACCCTCCCTGATGACCACACAAATGACAATGTTTAAATCCCAACCAAAAGGTGTTATATAAAATGGCAGGGTAAAATCATGCAATCTGATTGGCTCTTATTTATGTGTAAAATACGGTTTACACATGGGTAAAAAAAAAGGACTGCTCAGCAGTGAAGAGTCTGCAACACAGATCAATGGACATTTGGAACACAGGCATTGCAGTTAGCCCTCTACTGCCAGAGCTGATCTTCCGCCACAAACATGGTTGCTACCTTTACACTGTAAAAAAAAAACAACTTCAACTGGGCCCTAAAAATAAAACTACCTTAAATAAAAAATAAAACAAATGAATTAAATGCTGTTTCCCTGATTATCACACTCTCCTTAAATACATAAACAAATTAGAAACAATAAGTATTGTTTATACTTTTCACTACAACTGTTTCTTTGCTGACAGTCAAAATCCCCTTCTATCTTTAACTGCTTATCAAGGAACTCTCTTCTTCTTGCTCTGACATTGAGATGACCGAGTCTCGGGCTGCAACAAAGGCCTTTGTTGTCTGTGTGTACAGTATGTTGGGAGAGAAACATTCTGCCAGTGGAACTGAGCAGAATTTCGAATCCAAGTATTCTATGGTAAACATTCTATGATAAAAATTCCATATCTTGAATGTGGGAAAAAAAAAAACAGAACGAAGAAAGTAGGCAATAATACAATTACATCATCAATGACATCACTTGCAGTGGGCGGAAAGATTATTTTATCACAAATACACAAAGTAAATCTATTTTTCTACATATAAACGTGCTTTTCCCAATAGTCAAAAGCAAAAAAAAATAAAGGAGTCAATTCTATAAGCGCAATAAGGCACTCAGGGGTGTGTGTAAACCATATTTTACAGCACGGCCAGCAGCTGAAGTCACTCGGCCATTGGTCTCGTGCCTTACTACGTCCCTGGCCATGATGTAAAATATGGTCTACACACACCCCTTTGTGCCTATTGCTTACATAAGCCCTGGTGGTCCAGCATTGCCCCCTCTTGACTGCCACAGTGTCCTTTTCATATTGAAAAACACAGAACTGCACGCAGTATTCAAGGTAGGGTATGACCAGGGCCTTGTAAAGAGGCAGGATTAATCCACTGCCTGGCTGGTCACTTCCTTCTGATGAACGCAGCATTCTGTCAGCCATCTTGACAGCAACTCTGCACTGTTTATCATGCTTTAGCCCTCTGTCTGTTACAATCCCTGCAGTCATTTTCCTCCTCACCTGCAGCAAGCGGAGCTCCGCACAATGTGCAAGTCCAACATCTGCTTTACCTTCGCAAGTATAGCAACTCAGTTTGACAGCTGCATTGAATCAGAGACTCCAAGAGGCTGACCAATGACTCAGCTGGTTCAGGTTCTTTTTTCTTCCATACAGGTTTTTCTCCCGTTGGTCAGCTCAGGCAGGCTCATCAGTCTTGTCCCCACACTCTCCACCCGGCGTTGTTCCGCAACCTTGACCGGGATACCCCAAGACCCCCATAGATTGCCATCTGTGGCAGGACCAGATGGGGGAGAGCAGTTATTTCTCAACCCAGAGACATACATCCAGCACTGTGGGTTCCCAATCAGGTGGGTGCCAGCGGGCAGGACTTCATACAACCCAAGGCAATCATTTTTTTCATTTTCTCCCCTAGCTGCCATGGCACGAACTACACATGAGTGTGGAGGTATTTGACTTCTGCCTGTCACTCATGCATCAGTGCTATCAAGAGGCCTCCACCTGGTGGCAGCCAAGAGCCGAGATGACCCACCATCCCGATCCAGGACAGGAGATCTGCCTTACGTTTACGCAATCCACTCCCAGCCCTCCCTCCCTCCCTTCCCCGCTAACCCCAGTAACTCAAGCTCATTCTCAAACTCAGGTCACTGGCGGGGCAGGAGGTAAGGCACATAAAGCCTCAGCCCTCTATGCCACTTGGCAGCCCCTGGTTGGCTCCTCTTGAGATTTATCCTCACCCATAAGGGAATCCGTCACCCTGACCAGCTTAATCTCATCAGACAATCAGATAATATGAAACCAGTGAGGCAGCAAAGCACTGATATTTGCATCACAGAAACAGAGAAATTGTTGGCAGATAAGGACCGCCAGGCCCATCCAGTCTGCCCGTAGGCCCTATACATTGTATGTGGCCACCGACCCTATGTGATCAGTCTCCTTTCATCACTCCCACCCCTCTCAAGGTTCCCTTGTACCTGTCCTAGGCATGCTTAAACCCCTCCACTGTGCTTGCCCCCACTACCTCCTCCTACAGTTATGGGCTACTGTGAATATAAATTTCTAGAAAAATTATGTTGCTCTTTTTCGATTACCACAAATGAACTTATATAAAATAATGTTAGGGCAACCACACACAACAAGACTGTGTTTCTAGTGAGGGGTTGCTATGACATTACAGTAACCTTAAGAACAGAGCTCAAGAGGTCCTATGATGTCATAACAACCCCAAGATGGCAACACAGCCTTGCTTGCATGTAGTTTTTCCAGATTTATTATATATTTTGTGGTCAACAATGTCCGATTCACACTGCGTTTGTCCGCCTGCCACACGAAGGCACTTTTTTTGGTCACTCAAAAACCCACCACACACCCAGCTGATGAATACCCACCTATTTCAACACTTCATTATGTATAGGAAATATCAGTTTGATCCTTTTTATTTTACTTGTTAAACAGGTCCAACGCTGATCATAAACTCTCGCTCACTTGTGGAATTTGTTTTAATGTGCGTTGCCCATGCCATACTTAAAATAGGCAACATGCATTCAAACATGGAAGACACGAGCAAGAGTTCATGATCACTGATGATGGACCTGTTTAAAAAGTAAATTAATGAACGTATATTTTATGAACCTAACCAAACAATGAATGGGTAAGCACTGATCAGCTGGGTGCGGAGCGGGGTGGGTTTTTACATGGTAAGGACACAAGCAGGCATCTTTGTATGGTGGACTGGCTGCTAGTTAAGTGGGACAGAACACAGTTTGAATAACCACGGCTGGAAGCTGGTGCATGTTTTTGTGTGTGTGATAGCTACTGTGGTAGAACCACAAGTGAGTAGTTATATTACTACTGTGGTACAACAGCATTTGGGATAGAATGAAAATATATGCCTTATAAGCCCTAACCATATGTTAAATATAGAATACTGTACGGGCAGCCATACACAGCGAGGCTGTGTTCGGGTTGAGATAACAGCAAATGGACCTCAAGGGTGAAGCTTGAGAGGTCCATACTATTATCTAAACTGTGAGATAACAATGACTCATTGTTCTACCACAGTGGGTAAGTCACACACAAAAACATGTGCCAGCTTTCTCCCGCGGTTTTTCAAACTATGTCCTTTCCCACTTAACCACCAGCCATCCCACCATACAAAGATGCCCGTCTGTCCTTTTACCCTGTAGAAACCCACACTGCATGATGGGATGAAAACACAAAACCATATGTTATTTTTATGGTATATATTTTGAAAGAATGAATTTTAAACCTTTTTTTACGGTTTTTGAAAAGAGCATGGGTGCCAGGACTTTTACTTTCAGTTTGAGTGAAGAGCGGCTGCGTTAACAGTGCAATGGGGTACAGGGCGAGCAGGGACATGGATGAATTTGATTCGGAATATCCACAACAACTTTTGTAGAATGAACACAGTAACTCAGGAGGTGCACAGCAGCATTCAGAAGGGGCGATTTTCATACATGACAAGCACTAACCGTATACCACATGCCAACTGCAGCTGTGTTCTGTGCTCTATCACCTGTGTAACACTGCAAAAATCCATTCACTCCTAAATTATGAAGCAGCCTCTACACTTGTTCATGCTTTCATTTTTTTCACGGATCGATTACTGTAATTCTCTCCTGGCTGGTTTAACATCTAGTCAAATTCATCATATCCAGCTTGTACATAGAGGATAATGACTAGGGATCAGGTGATAACCACGCTGTAATCACCTCGAGTGGTTGCTAGGGCAACGTGGTAAACCTCGAGAGCGCAGCTCGAGAGGTTTACTGTAGCCCTAGCAACCACGAGAGGTGATTTCAGTGTGGTTGTCATCCGATACCCAGCCATCATCTTTTATAGTGTATGGTCAAAAAACACTGTTTGCATTCTATGTGTGAGAATTATGGAACTCTGGTGCATTCTTTTTTGTTTTGCCACTGTTTGGAAGTTCTGAAGTGTGGTTAACAACTTTCAAAATTCTAAACAGTGCATAACAAAGCTGTGTAGCTGCTGATTATGGTGGTTAATAGGCACTTACCATACATTATAAAACATTGTTACCAGACTGCTGACTGACAGCAAGACATTTGCATCTTCAACTCCTATTCTGGCTCCCTCCCGCTGCGTTGGCTACCTATGCAGCAGAGTATTGAATATGGCTGCTGGTTTTTAAGTGCCGTAATGAAATTTTCTTCCCCAAGTACACAACTGAGTCAATAAAATAACCTCCTATCTGCCAGATGTCTCCAATTTTCTCTGAACCCCCTCACCATGCCTGTTAGCAGGCTGGCCACTTACAGTTTCTTTGTTTTTTTGCTATGTGGCCACCACAGGTGGTATTGACTTTTGTTTTACATCTACACATGCACAGAGATTGCTACTTTGAAAGACAAACTTCAAACATGTTTATTTACTACTGCCAATTATTGTAAATGAGAATTTTATTTCTTTATTTTATTTATTTATATATGACTTTGATAACCGGAGGAGTGCACTGATCCCAGGGACCGTTTTCAGGCACGACCCGGGCCATAACACATGGCGCAGGGTGACAGCGCAGTACAAGGTAACAGTAATACACATGAAACAGATTTGATACAAGCAACAATAGTAGACACAATATACAGGTTCGATGCATAGGTCCATTTGAGAACAGTGAATACAAGGTTTCAATATCAGACATGAAGAGACTTGGCACAAACAAACAAATCATAGGCACAGTGTACAATGTGAGACTGAATGCCTTGTTCTAGGCTCCACTGACCCTTTATTTTATATATTGCTTCCTGTAAGGCACTATATACGGATTTTTATTAGATTATTGTTATGATCACAGAGAATGGGAGGGATGACTGTACCACACGCTCACTCCAAGTAAATAACAGAACTGCTCATTAGTTACCCAGTGCTGGCATTGTATATGGCTATACAACAGGACAGACCATTCTAGCAGCTGCAGTATTACAGCTTTCCAGGAGTTGGAGCCTAACGCTGAGATGCAGGGGCCAGAGCAAAATGATCACAAAGAGCATTTTGCATCAGCACAGACCTTATGACCCTACTGAGCAACAGGACAGTCCAGCAGAAACCCATAGGCGGATACCTGGAGGTGAGAAAACTGAAAAAAGTTAGAGAGTTAGAACAGCCTCAGGCTGCAGTGAGTGATGGAGCTGGCGCCACCCACCACAGACCCCCAGACCCCAAACACCTGTATGCCCACCACTCCTGACAGCAGACTATGGCATATCCCTGACAGCCAACATCATGTAAGCAGGCTACTAGGGCCCATCTGAGGAGTGCAAGCCTTTGGGGTCTCTATCTATGAATGGCTCTGGATGGAGCACCCCAGGTAAGTAGGCTAGCATGGAGGCCATAATAGCACATGGACCTTGCTGTGTATCCATAGTACTGTAAGATTGAAGCTAATAAAAGATTACACTTTAAAATGAGATGAGCAAAGTTTTTGATAATCCAAACACTTTTTTAGCCATTTAACAAACTCTGCACTAGTAAACTGGTCATAATGTTACCCATCAAGAAGAAGAAGAATCAGCAATTTATATAGCGCTTTTCAAATACAGTGTATCCCAAAGTGCTTTACAAGCAATGCTAGACTGGTAGTGAAGTGACTGAATATGTAGTGGCAGCCATATCAAGGACTCTGGTAACCAAGGAGTTTTCCAGAGCAAAACTTCTCACCCTGAAATTCAGTTTTATTTTCACCCTGAAATTCAGTATTATAAGAGCTGAGAAGTGGACAGCTTAATCTTTGAAACACTGCTTGGATGTGGTCCTTTGCAATACACTTATCTGAATTTGGGCTGGTACAATGCTGTCAAGGTTGGTTCCCTTTCCCAGACAAGAGGGCGGTGATATGCCATCTTTTTATACAATATCATTAGTTGCAGGATGCAAGGGTCTGTTTTAGTCTGCTTTACAGAAAAGCAAATCCATCGTACACTTTGTATTTACTGAAAAGTCTCTTTTCGTTTTTCATGAGAAGCCACTGATTTCACGTCAGTGAGACCTTTCCAGACTTTTTAAAGAAAATTATTAAGTTAATGACTTAAACATTAAGGGCATTATCTAAGAAGATATTAAGGTAACTTTTCAACCAGTCAATTGCCATTTTCCATGTTCATCCTGTATCATATTTGCAACCCTGGAGCTTCACGCACATCAATTTTCTGTGGACATATCTGATTTATGCATTAAATTACTTTATCATCATATAAACTTCACAACCCTTTAAACACCCCAAATAACAAAATCCCTGACACTGTGTCCAATATTGAATTTGTCTATCTTGGGTAATAAATCCTGTCCTGAATCTAATCTCTCATGGGTGACTGATGGGTATAATGGAAACATATTGCTCTGTCATATTACCTAAAGCAAGTTTACCATGGAAACTATATCGCACATACCATGCTTCCAATAAGCATGAATGCTACCACCTTAACAGAGTTTGCAAGACAAGGACTGGTGGCCAGACGCTCCTGATTTACATCATGAGGGCCTGCATGAGAACTGTTTTCCAACTTACCATTGACTTTGCCAGCTTGTCACTGATTGTCTTGGCTCTAGTGCCTAGCCCCTATTTTAGCCAGCTGTTACCCCTGTCTGGTGCTCTGTATGCTTTGGGGGAGCTACTGGGACTGGCAGGTGACATCAGGGGATGGGGCTGCAGACTTTAAAAGACTAAGCCACCATGCTTTTCACTGTGGGCAGTTGCTCCTACATTACATCTTGGGAGCCTGCATGAGAACTGTTTTCCAACCTACCATCAGCTTTGCCAGCTTGTCGTTGACTGTCTCAGCTACAGTGTCTAGCTCCTGTTTTAGACAGCTGCTACCCTGGTCCAGTGCTTGGTACACTTGGGGGGAGCTACCGGGACCGGTGGGTGATGTCAGTGGGTGGAGTTGCAGACTTTAAATGAATGCACCACCCTGCTTTTCACTGTGGCCAGCTGCCACTGTTTTACATCTTGAGAGCCTGCACAATAACTGTTATCCAGCCTACCACTGACTTTTCCAGCTTGTCACTGATCATCTCGGCTGCAGTGCCTAACCCCTGTTTCAGCCAGCTGTCACCCTGGTCCAGCACTCAGTACACTTGGGGAGAGCTACTGTGACCGGCGAGTGACATCAGGGGACGGGGTGACAAACTTAAAAAGAACGAGCTGCCCTAGTGGCTCGATGCATGAGTGACTCACACTGGAGTGGCATGTGTCATCCAGCATGACTCCAAAAGCAGTAGGCCAGTAGGGGTCTTTGAAAAAGTTTTTAATTAAATGCTTAATTTGTATGTTAATACAGTTTCTCTGCGGCTCAGCAGTAAGGCATTGTGCAATTACACTGGTCTCCTGAGTAAGTTCTTTGGGATTAAACTCCCTGTTTTGTTCTATCTTAATACTTATAAGAGAATTATAATATTGGTGTTATTATTTGTACTTAGCACAGGCACTGCAACTGCATCTTTATTACCGGCTGACTTGCTAACACTTTGTGAGCTTTTAGCTTGTTGCAGTAGATACAGTAAATTGTATTATTTAGGTTTCATAGGTAAAAGCAGAGGAAAGAAGACACTAGTCCATACTAGTATAACCTGAAAGTTTTTGTAGGTTTTTAAATGGCAGTACTATGGGCAGGATTTTATTTTACAATGCGTTATTAAAAAACAAACAAAAAAAACTGAAAATTGGTTATCAGCACATTTTACAGGGGAACTTGATTTATGGTGGGAGGACTCTAGTTGTGGGGTATTTTAAATCTGTGTCATGCAAAGAACGTTTTTGACCTTCTGTGCTAAAGGTTAATATAGATGGAAACGTAGGCTGGTAACACTGTGGGTCTTCCCCCCAGTAGGTGGAGGGGCCACAGAATTATTAATATTTCCATAATCAAAGTCATATTCATAGTAATTAGAAAGTATTGTGGCCCTGGTGGGCATCTAAAGTGGATTAGATTTATTTTTGTGGTCTTTTTGCTTGCATGTGTTGGTGTCCATCCTAATCTTGGCCCAAAAATGTTGAATGATCCTAACTGCTCAGTGACGTTACTGAAGGGAGAGGGGCTAAGTTCAGTATGTTTTAATGCCTGAAGGAGTTTAAATAAAGTAGACCGTATATGTCACAGTCCGCATTTAATTGTTGTTCTACATCTTTGGCTACATGAAAAATCCCTCAATCAAATTAATATTGAAGGCTATTACCAATGGAGAAAGGACAGACCGAGGGGTAATATTTGGAAAAGCAAACTTAGAAATTAAAGAAATCAATGTTGAGATTGACTGAATGGGGTCGAAGGTTTAATCTTATAAATCCAACTAAACTTTATTTATCCTATACTGCTGACTGGAATGTACTGCCCCCCAAAGGCAAAGACAGACGTCTTTGATACTTTACAGGATTATCTGTAAAGGATCGAAGACATGGATACTGTCAGCTGTAGCAGATGTGGGGCACTCATCTCCAGAAGGGTGCTCTGGAGGAGAGAGGGCACTGCCCCATTTGCGGGTTGATATCTGAGCTCAGGGTGCAGCTGGAGGCAGCAAGGGTGGAAATATCCAAGCTGTGTCTCCATCTTAGATGGAACTCACCCCCCCCCCCCAACTGCCATTTCCACAGAGGCCCTCTGGCACAGGGGATGGAGAGCAGTGGGGAAGGAGAGGACTCTGGGGAACAAGGACAGCCAGGCAAAGGTTTCCCTAGCCAAACCCATACCAATTGCAAACTGCTTTGCACCCCTGGACCGGGACCAGGAACCCGACTCCACAGGGAAAAACTCAATATTAATTGATGGAGCAGGGCAGGACAACCCAATGACTCCCAAGTGTAAAAATGTCAGGAAATTCCTGTTGTTGGGGATTCTGTGATCCGGGGGGGTGCATGTGAAATAGACAGTGGGGATAGGTCATCTGGAAAGGCCATGGTTAGGTGCCTTCTGTGTGCCTCAGCCTGCAGGGATCTAAGCCGTATTGAAAGAATGATGGATAGGGAAGGGAAGTGGTGGGTGTGCTGTTGCATCTAAGTGCCAATGACCTGGCCAACCAGTCAATGGTGAAAGTGAAGCAGAGTTTCCTGGGGCTGTGGGACAGATTGGCAGTGCACTCGGCCTCCCTGGCCTTCTCTGAGGTCTTTCCTGTTTTGGGGAAAGGGGGAAGGAAGATAGAATAAAAACACAGGAGATTGAGGAGTTTAATATATGGCTTAAGGAATGGTATCAGGAAAAGGGGTATAATTTCTTAGAGGACTGGGGGATTTTTGGGATAGGAGGCTTTTTAGGTGGGATGGACTCCACTTGATGAGGGAGAGAACCAGTGCACTGGGGCAAAAGTTTGACGTCTTTCTCATACGTTTAAACTAACTGTGGGGGAGACTAGCACTGGGGGATCCATACAAATGGTTCTATGTGATTTAAATGAAAATAAAATAGCAATGGCAAAATGATAGAGGAAACAACAGAGAAGCCAAAAGCAGCACAATCACTTTGTGGCGCTTACAGAAAACAACAAACCAGGTGCCAGGCAGTGTAATGCGTCTCATTTATGGCCATGAGTTATTCTGTAGAACTTGCCTACCCTCTTTATGGAGGACTCACCCCGTACCCCCAAAAATATATAATCAACAGGGGAGGGCAAACTTAGGGGATGGGGAGAAACACAGCATAGGTGCAGATGGTAACTGTGGGAGGGGTGCATTTAAAATAGGACAAGGTGGGGGGAAGGAGAGAAGTCAGCTGCAACACTAGGGGAAAAAAATATACACCCCCCCCCCAAAAAAGTCACTCTGGGAATCAAACCAAGGTCTGCTTCTTGCTGCAGCACACGCAGATGGTGACCCAAACTCCTATGCCATGCTGCCAGTACACTTCAGCATCCCACCAAAACACTTCTTCTAATCCTCAGCACTAACACTATTGCCCTCACACTGGCGACTTGCTGTAACAACCATACTCACTCCCCTTTCCTGCCGCTCATTTTCCATCGTCGCTCTTTTTGACTCGCCCAAACTGATTCATTGAAATCATGGGATACCATAACAACAGACCTAGGGATAGAGATTCTAGTTAGTCCTCCCCCTTGCCTGGGGACTAGCAGCATTCAGGCTCAGACTGATAGATTAACAGTAGGTATGCACACTGAGGATGCTGCCAATCAAATACAAAAAGGAAAGCATAAGAGAGAAGCTTGGCCAAGAAAGGTTCATTGGATCACTGGAAAGGGGTCTATATTAACGCCTGGAGACTAGGCAACAAAATTAGTGAGTTTCAGGTGATGATGGCAGAATCCAAGCTAGATATAGCGACCATCACAGAAACTTGAGCTACAGATAAAAATGACTGGGACCAAACAGTGCTTGGATACGTACTGCTAAGAAGGGACAGAGAAGTGTGTGTAAGTATGTGTGTGTGTGTGGGGGGGCATGGCCCTCTATGTTAGAGACGGCATTGAGGTATCAGAGGATGGAAATATTAGGTGTAACTTAGGGAAGGCTGAGTCTCTGTGGGTTCAACTTACAGAGGCATCTGGGAAGAAGCTACAGCATGCCTATGGGTATGCTATAGACCTCCAAGCCAAGGAGAGGCAGAGGATAGGGAGCTCAGCAAAGAAATTAGAAGGGGAACAGCAAAAGGAGATGTTGTGGTACGGGGGGACATTAACTTGCCTAATGCAGAGTGGGATATTCCAGTGGCCAGGAGCAACAGAAGTCAAGCTTTGCTTGATGCCTTTCAAGACTGCCTACGAGTGCAACTTGTAAGGGAACCCACAAGACAGGACGCTGTCCTAGATGTGGTGCTCAGTAGCACAGATGTAATTAAATCAGTGATACTTAGAAAGCCACTTGCAAACAATGACCACAACTCAGTTTGATTTGAATTTGCCCTCAGGATTGAGAAAACCCATTCTAGTATGGTGGTCTGGGATTTTAGAGGGGTGAACTTCAACAAACTCAGACATGTGGTTTGAAATAAATTAAAGAGGGAGATCCCGGGAGCAGAGGTTGAAGAGACATGGAGAGTAATTAAAGGGGCCATTCTTGAAGCTTCTCAGCTTTGCCTAAAGAAAGTAACCAAAAGAAATAAATTCAAGAAACCATCTCGGTTTTCAGTGAGAGTCAGGGAAACAGCAAGGGCCAAAAGGATGGCCTTCCACAACTACAAAAAGAAGCAGGGGGATGCAGAAATGGAAGAATATCTCCAGAAGAGTAGGGAGGCAGAGAAAGTGATAAGGGAGGCAAAGGCAGACACAGAGCTGTGATTAGCTGAAAGGGTCAAGCACAGAGAAAAGCATTTTTTCTGCTACATAGGTGAAAAAGAAGGAGGGGTGGGGGAGTAGATAGGCTGTTGGATGGGAGCCATGTGATAGAGGAGGACAAGTAAAAGGCTACAGTCCTAAACTACTACTTTTGCCCCGTCCTTACCAGGGAAACTAGCGGGCCCCTACCTGAAAGCAGCATTAAAGCAGCCAAGAGAGGGATTCCAGAGATGGGGAGGCCAACATTTACTGGGGATGGGGTACGAAAGGGTTCAGAATCCTTCAAAAGAGATAAGGCACCGGGTCCAGATGGGATCCATCCGAGGGTGATCAAAGAACTGGCAAATAACCTGGCTAAACCTCTGGCATGCCTTTTCAATAGCTTGCTTCAATCAGGGCACTGTTCCTGGAGCCTTGGCACTCACAACAAAGACAGCATTACTCAAAACTAAAGCCAAATGCAAGTTTATTGACTCCACCAGAGCCAAGACCCCAGTGCTTTGGCAAAGAGCTTTCATTGAACGGGTTCCCTGTTCGTGGTCCTTTTCAGGAATTGCTTCAATCAGGGGTTGTCCTGGGGGATTGGTGGGTGGCAGATGTGGTTCCTCTTAACAAAGGGGGGGGGACAAGGAACAAGCATGCAACTACTACAGGCCTGTCAGTCTCACTTCTATTGTCGGAAATCTGATGGAGTCTCTCATCAAAGCAGACCTTGTGGACTATCTGGAGGATAATGGTCTCCAGGATAGTAAACAGCATGGTTTTGAGGCAGGGAGGTCATGCCAGACAAACTTAATAATCTTTTTTGATAGGCTTACAAAGGAATTGGATAAAGGCTATGCCATGGATCTGCTGTATTTTGACTTCAGCAAGGCTTTTGACTCTGTGCCCCACAGACACCTGCTGAAGAAGCTGGGGGACCTTGGGGTGTCTAGAGATATAGTCAGATGGGTGGAAATTGGCTAAAAGGGAGATGGCAGCGGGTACTAGCAAATGGTGTTAAACTGGAAGAAAGAGAGGTCACAAGTGGGATACCACAGTGGTCTGTCCTGGATCCGGTCCTTTTCAACATGTCCACCAGTAACATTGGAAAAGGGATCTGGGCTTGGTTAGGTCTCATCACAGATGATGCAAAGCTCTGTGGAAGAGTGGATAGCACTAAAGCAATTAGAGAACTACAAGAGGACATGCAGAAGCTAAAAAGATGGTTGAGGGTCTGAGAGTTGAATTTCAGCACCAAAAAGTGCAAGGTAATGCACCTAGGGAAAAAGAATCCCAGGACAGAATACTAGATGGGTGAGGTAAAACTCAGTACTACAGCAGAGGAATGTGATCTCTGAGTCATTAGTGACACCCTTAAGCAGCCTAGCCAATGTAACAAGGCTTCCACTAAGGCAATCAGGATGCTGGGATGTATAGGGAGCGGTATTGACAGTGGAAGGAAGGAGGTGATCCTCCCCCTCTGTACATCCCTGGTGAGACCACATCTGGAATACTGTGTCCAGTTTTGAAGCCCTCACCTTAGAAAAGACAAGGCTAGGCTGGAGGTGGCACAGTGCAGGGTAGCGAAGGTGATCTAGTGCCAGCAAGGAAAGTCCTATGAGGAACGATTTAGGGCACTGAATATGTATTCATTGGAGGCAAGAAGGAAGAGGGGGAATATGACAGAGAAATTCAAGTTCCTGAAAGGAATAAGCAAGGTGGACTCCGGAATACTGTTTAGCAGGAACACCAGCTCAACAATACGAGGGCATGACTAGAAACTGACAGAGGGAAGGTTCAGGAGGGATATGAAAAAGTATTACTTTATGGAAAGGGTAGCAGAACCAGGGAACAGCCTACCAGCCAAGGTGGAGGCAGTAGAAACTGTGGGTGGTTTCATAATCCATGGGATAGAATGAAGGGGATAGTCATCACTGGTAGGGACAAGGATGGGAAAAGAGTGGGATAACCATTGGGGATGGGTACAACCTATGATCAACACCAGGTCACAGAGTTCTTTAGAGACCCATGGGCAGACTGGTTGGACAATTGATCTTTTTCTGCCGTCACTGTCTATGTTTCTACGTTTCTATCGATTAGGGTATGTAAAGAGCCGTAAATTAATAATTACAGGGGATTTAAATGCTGACTGGTGGAAAATAAATAATAAGCACAGTCTAATAGATCTAACTTCAGACTTAGGCATGACATAACTCATTAATGATGCTATATCGGAATAAACACAAAAGACCATATAACCCATCTGCAGTACTGAACATTATTTTGACTACACCCCTGATTATTTTGATTTCTGTGGAGTTTTATTGGATTCGTTTTCTGACCACCAGATGATTTTTTTGTATAAGACAATGGGTTTAAAAAAAAAAAAAAAGGTGGACCGAAAAATAGAAATATACACAATGACCTCAAAAAAGACCAGAGGTCCATCCGGTCTGCCCATGTTCCCTATAATCCCCAGAACATTCCCTGGAACCTACTGTTCCTCCAGAGTACTAACCCTCCCTTTCCTGTTCCCATTCTCCTCCCTGGTCTTATCAGCCAGGGCAACCACTATTCACTTAATTCTGTCCAAGGCCTGCTTGAATCCCCTAACTGTAGTCGCAAGCACCATCTAGTCCAACAGACTGTCCCAAGGTTCTGCCACCGTTTCTGTAAAGAAGTACTTCCTCATGTTCTTCCTGAACCTCTCTCCTGTTAATTTCCATTCGTGACCATGAGTTGGTTTTCATTTAAATACTGGTCCTACCAACAGTTTGACTGTAATGACTTTACGTTACAACTGGAGGGCAGAAACTGGAGCCGAATAAGTATAAGTCCAACAATAGGTGATGGCTGGGGCTCAATTTTCAAAGTTCAGAGAATGATGGAAGGTACATACGCCAGAAAGGAATGATGCAAGGAGCAAGCTGCGTCAACACCTGTGTCAGTTCCAATTTTCTAACACTGCATGCATCAAAAGTGTAATAGCCTATGCCAAAGTGACTTGCATCAGGCTTTTGCCAAAAATAATGCGTGCACCATGTCGCAGAGGGGCTTCAGTCAAAAAAATGATGCACCATCCCCTTTTTTTTATTTTCTAAGGTGGAAGATATTGACAGTGTGTCAAAGCTGCTTGCCACTGTTAAACCAGTCAAAGCTGGTCTGACACTAGAGCATATACAGAGGCTAACAACAGGTGGGCATATCTAACTATGGTACTATGAATGGCATTCTTCTGCAAGAATCCTGCTTTGCAGACATGGTAATGCTGTCTCAAGGATCGTAGCATGTAAAATATTGCTTCCAGAGGCCACTTCATCTGCCGTAATTTTTGACTCAGCTTGCATAACCTTTCACTTCATACATCATATTTTTGACTCAGCTTGTGTCACTTTTGCTCCATATCACTCCATGCATGTATTTATGACTCAGTTTGTATCATTTTTGCTCTATCTCACTCCATGCATCATATTTTTGACTCAACTTGTGTCATTTTTGCTCCATCTCACTCCATGCCTGTATTTTTGACTCAACGTGTCATTTTTGCTCCATCTAACTGTATGCATCATATGTTTGACTCAACATGTGTCACGTTTGCTCCATATCACTCCATGCATCATATTTTTGACTCAACATGTGTCATTTTTGCTCCATCTAACTGTATGCATCATATGTTTGACTCAACATGTGTCACGTTTGCTCCATATCACTCCATGCATCATATTTTTGACTCAACTTGCGTCACTTTTGCTCCATCTCACTCCATGCATGTATTTTTGACTCAACTTGTCTCATTTTTGCTCCATCTCACTCCATGCATTGTATTTCTGACTCAGCTTGTGTCACTTTTGCTCCATCTCACTTCATGCATGTATTTTTGATTCCGCTTGCGTCACTTTTTCTCCATCTCACTCCATGCATTGTATTTTTGACTCAACTTGCTTCATTTTTACTCCATCTCACTTCATACATTGTATTTTTAACTCAACATGTGTCATTTTTGCTCCATCTCACTCCATGCATGTATTTTTGACTCAGCTTGTGTCATGTTTGCTCTATCTCACTCCATGCATCATATTTTTGACTCAACTTGCGTCATTCTCAGCTTGTGTCATTCTCACGCCATGCATCACATTTTTGGTGCAGTGGTCCTCTTGCATCATTCTGGGTGACACTGCCACAGAGAATGCTTTTCCTACAAAATATGGCACGCCTGGATTTGACACAAGGTGGTTGTTTGATGCACCTTGCATCAGTCTAAGGGTCCTCTGAAAATCTGGCCCCCAGTCTTTGTTTTACCAGGAATTCCTGGACTGTTGTAACAAATGTTCCCTGTGAGAAAAACAGAAAACTAAATATACTAATTCCCCATGGTTTAATTCTTATCTCCGCAAACTGAAAAAAAAAAAATACCACGGAAAAAAAAAAGCAAGAAAAACTGTCTATAAGATTAGAACAATTATAGGAGAAATATTTACACATTACAGGTGAGGAAAACAAATGAAGAGTATTAAAAGAAAGAAGTCACAAAAAAATGCAAAAACAGATCCAAGGAAATTTTTAAAACAATGCGACAACTCCAGGGGCATAATAATTTCAAAATACTGAATGCTTTTGAAATCGATGGTCAGCACGTTTCTTTAAATAATGTAGTAACTGAAAAATGGAATGATTATTTCATCAGGATGGGTACTGAGACCCTGGGACACGATGCAATACTGTCCCTTATTAAAGAAATTGTTGATATACTGCAATGTAAGATATTTACATTTGGGTTACTAACAAAAGAAGAAGTTTGTGATGAACTATTAAAAGTCAATCACGGGAAAGCTGATGGAATGGACAGAATCCCAGTAATATTACTCAGGTATGCTGCCCTAGTAATAGCCTCTCCATTGGCAGACACTTGGCAGACATATTTGTCTAAAAGTACAGGTGAGTATCCACAAGAATGGAAAAATGCACAGGTAGTTCCTGTTTTTAAGTCAGGTCACAAAAATAAAATAGAAAATTATTGTCCAATATCATGCCTGTCAATTATTTTTAAGGTTTTTGAGAAACTGATTTGAAATCAGCTAAAAATATTTTTTTATTTAACTGTTTGGTCCCTGTGCCTCCTCCCACCAAGCTGGCGACGGGGACACATAGGTATTTTTCAGGTTTTCTTCCCTGCCCCCCCCCCGAGGCCCTGGCACATGGCTGTGCGAGCGTGTGGAGGCATACACTCACCCGGTGGTGCCAGCTTAGCCCCTTCCACCTCCTGTTAGCTTTTTGCTGCCCCCTCTCCACATACGCTACCCACTGGACCTCGACCTGGTGGGAGAAGAACTATGGGGGGGCACCAACCCACCCTTGGGAGGGGAGAGCTACCCATCGGCATGCTCAATACTGCTCTGCCCTCCCACCCAAGCTGGCACCCTGATGACCCAAGGTCGTTCTTGAACCCGGTTCATCAGTGTGGCGCAACGTGTGGCATCCAGCGCCTCAACCCTCTGCGCCACCAGGCCGGCTAGCTAAAAACATTTTTGTAACAGAAAACTATGTTTATAACAAATTCCAGTCAGGATTCAGACCACTCCACAGCACAACCTTGGCCTTAATAAAAGTTACTGGAGGTTTCCAGGAAGCTCTGGACAGGAGGATGCCTGTCGGTGCCAAGCTTTCGACAACCTGGACCACAATATCCTCCTGTCCCGACTAGAAAGCATAGGCATGTCTGAGGGTGCGGAAGACTGGCTTGGATCCTACTTGAAAGGCCTTCAACAACTGGTGGTTGTTAATGAATTTATATCTAGTTTGGTCCCAACAGCCTCAGGTGTATCCCAGGGTTCATTCTTAGGGCCAATCTTTTTTAACATATATAGGAATAAAGGGTCGAAACTGGCATTGGCCCACTAGCTAAATGCTGGTAGATTTGATATCGGACTAGTACGATTCTCCCTCAGCTAGCCCTGTGGGCTTGTACTGGAGAAGGTAACCTTTCAATAATTGCACCAACTGGGCCAGTGGAAAAGGCAGTAGGGCTAGTGAATTTTCCCAGTCACTAGCCCTACTGGCTAGTGGCTGCAAAACTTAATTTTGACTCCCTTAAATTTACCTTGAAGAACCCTCAAATAAAATACCACTTACACGCAGATGACACTGTAATTTACACAGAATGTAATAATTCCTTTTCCCAAAATGAGACCATGTTACAGGAGGCTTTCAATAATTTACAGGAATTTTTTTCTCAGTCTAAACTTGCACTTACTGCAAAAAACAACAAACCTCAAGTCATATATAGATGTACAGATAAAAATGTAACCCCGTCTTTAATTTCCCTGCAAATCAAAACTTTTGACAACACTGTTTAACAGCAAGTTCAGAAGTACAGATACCTGGGGGTATGGCTTGGTGATTAAATGAAATGGAATGTTCATACAGATAACCAGGTAAAACACCTGGGGGGACAACTAGTAGGGTTGTGTCAAATAAAGTATTGCATGAACTAAGAAGTCAGAAAACAGGTGGCTACACTAGGATTCTGCCCATTTTTGACTATGGGTATTTGATGTTCTCAGGGGCATCAAGAATGGAGCTGGGAAGATTGGATGTTATGTACAACAGGTCTGCCCGCTTAATTCTCGATGCCCCTACAGGACTCACAGATATGAGCTCTGTTGTGAACTGGACTGGATAAATTTAATGGAGCACAGGACAGCCCATTACCCTTCATAGCTATATAAATGCTGTAGGAAATTGGTGCCTGTTGATCTTTTGGAAAATGTACAGCTGAGATGTATTAAAACATTTCTTAGATCTGCAGGAGGGATAGAAGTGAACCCTCCTAAAAGAAGCGTGGAAGTGGGTAGGTCCCACTTCTACACGATGGGTCCAAAATTTTGGAATAATATCCCACCGGTGTTAAGGCCAATCTTGGGTAAATTATGTTTGACTAAAATTTAAAAAATGGCATCATCAACAAGCAACAGGGCCAACATTATGCTGTTTGGAACAAGATAAAGGTTGACATTTCACTTAACAAGTGATGCATACAACGTTTAGCAAATTCCATTTCTTTATGTGTGTTATTTAAAGCAGCAGTGCAAGGATGTTGCTTTACAGGACCTGAAATCTGTTTTCTGCAATAGAATAAAGATTACCCTCCATGATGCCTGTATGTGCTGTTTTCTTTGTTCTAGCTTGTTTTCTCACCTCGTTATCCAGCCAAAAATAAAATAAAAGATATACGTCTTTTTTTGTATTGCTCCCATCTGCGCACAGACATGGGTGAGCTTGGTGCGACACGCTGTCTGTTGTTTGAACACGGACGCTGCTTGACACCTCGATCCTCTGCATACCTTCAGGTGCCTGTGAGCACACACTACTCTCCTTCCACGGGACGGCATACAAGCAGATTGCAGAGTCAACATCACCAGTCAATGCACATGTGTTGTTAACGATTACAGTGATGAATTTAAAGATG
The DNA here is from genome assembly GCA_016271365.2 of Neoceratodus forsteri. NCBI lineage: Eukaryota > Metazoa > Chordata > Ceratodontiformes > Ceratodontidae > Neoceratodus > Neoceratodus forsteri. Next base: position 133,966,014 of record JADMNL010000025.1, read on the forward strand.
GCGGTCATGACGGAGGTTTGTTAGCTCCTCCATGCAAAATGGACACCTGACACAGACAAAATAAAACAAATCCAGGAACAAAATGTATTTTTTGACATTTTACAAGGCGGGAGATAATGCAGTGGTAAAAAATGCGAGTATCGCTAAGGACATGCTAACCTTTCACTGCTGCTTTAAAGTGAATGTCTACCATGTAGAACAGATTAGAACAGTTTTTTTATATACTAAGCTACATACGTCTGCAACACTGTAAAATGTTATGTTGATCCTTTGTACATTATGAGTCATAATGTACGAGTATGAGTTATATACGTTTATGAATTCTTTGTATAATTGTAACAAATGTGAATAATGTATCCTTGTGCATTAAGGATCTCACAGGAAACAATCTTAGCTCAACTGAGTTTCTGATTTATGAAAAATGAATAAACATTTTTACTACTACTACTGCTACAACTACAATGAAGGACAAGAGAACTGTTCCTATGTGTTAAACACATTATAAAGTAGTCTACCTGCTACAGCCAGTCAGCACTTACAATCAGCCTACCTCTATGCAGCATACAGATGCCACCTTGCCCTGCCCGATCAGCTGTTTTCTTGGTGCACTCACAAATGCTGACTCCTTAAACAGCCTCTGAAGTTGGTCGGTTAGAAACTGGCACATCAACAGTTCAGTCAGGGAATTCCATCACATCACTGTTTTCCTAACAGTTTTTCATTTTGAACAGTTTATCAAAAACAAAAATGAACAGAAGAAACCGTTCACCACACCACATAAACTGTTGTTTCATGAGTGGCGTCAGCACGTTCTGCACTCTGTGGGATGTGCCATACCATTTTGCACAGTAACCGGGGGGGGAGTAGAAAAAAAAAGCTGCATTTTAAAATGCATCTCTGACTTTCTTTCAATTTGAAGCAGTTAGACTGCTTCATAATATATTAATGTGTATACCTGTGTGTGTTTTTTACAGCATATGAACATATGGGATTACGGAACCATTCAGCTTTGCGGTCCCCTTGCCCAAAGAGTATGAGATAACATTCTTATGCTGTAAGAAACACGTGCAAGTATAAAATTCAGCTGAAGTACCACAAATGCTGCAGAGACGTCACTATCCCCATTGTGCTGCCACCTGAGATATAGGGGATACACAATGACCTTTCTCAAACTATACAATTTATCTCCACATATGAGGGGTCAAGATCACAATTCACATGCGGAGAATCCACAAGTGAGTTATGAAAGGCTTGACCCCTTACAAGTGGATATTAATTGTGTATTTTCAGTCAGGCCATTGTGTCTCCAATTTATGTAACACCGTTTAACAGTTATAACTTTTTAAATCACATTTTTTGTGTGAAGAGTTTAACAACTTTTTTTTTTTTACTTTACTTTTCAAGCTGCTTTATTTTACAGTTCTGTGCAGATGGAAATTTCAAAGTTTATAAAACTGAAGTAATAATGATTGGTCCCTGATCCTTCATCTAACAGAGCAGACTTTTGGTGGGGGTGGGAGAAACTTCATTTCTTTGCATCAGTTTAGAATTGACACCAAACAAAGCAGTAGGGGCAGCTCTCTGTCCCTCAAATACTAACGTTCATACTAAGGTTTATAATAGCCAGGGGGCTAATGGGCCCATAATGCTCTTTATGGTACTAATAGTAACTAATCAAGTTACCAGATAATATATGCTTGTCCAGGTGATTTATAAACATAGTTGTGGAACTACTACTGACAATGTCCTCGGGTAATGAATTCCAAGGATTTATAGTACGTAAGGTGAATAAGTATTTCCTTGCCATCAAGTTGAAAGTTTTACCATATAGTTGAAGAGAGGATGCCCTCTTACATAATATGGGTTTTGTTTGAACTCAAGTCCAAGTTCAGTAATTAGAAAGTGGTTTTGAGGGCAGACCCAGTGGTGCTGAGGGCTGAGGTGCTGAACACCTTACCTCACGGCACACCAGTGACCTGGGTTCGGGAACGAGCTTGGGTTGCTGGAGGTCGGCAGTGGGGGGGGGGCGGAGCTGGATTGAGATGCCGACAGGCAGGTTCTCCTCTCCAGGGAGGTGAAACGGCATCCCTCACCCAAAGGCGACTCCTAGTGGAGGCTGGGAGTGGCACAGACTAGAGAGGGCAAGGGCGCCAGGCCATGGGGTGGGGGAAAGGAGCTGTAACTGGGGCTGTAGGGTGCATGCACGCCTCCACGTGCATACACTCCTACTCCTGGGGCTCCTGGGCGATAACTGGAGGAGAAAACACTGGTGGTTAGCAGGATGAGGACCGACTCCCCGCAGGCTCCGCTCCTGGGCCGGGTACAAGGTAAGCACCGGCTATTCCGGGGGATGGGGCTGGGAAGTCGGTCAGAATGGGGAAGCTGACCAAAGGAGGCAAAAATAAAAGATGTGATAAAAAAAAAGGGGGGTCTTGAATGACATCATACATAAACAAAAGATCACCCCGTAGTCGTCTAGTAGACAAAGACATCAAATCCAAAGATATGAGCCGGGATTCATAAGGATCATTATATAATCCTTTAATATGTTTTGTGTATTTTCTCTGAACCCTTTCTAGTAAGTTGATGTCTGATTTTTTGAAGGGGCTCAATAATTGGGAAGCATATTCCAGGTGAGGATGGACATATGCTCGATAAAGAGGGCATTAAGACTCTCTTGTCCTTAGATTTTATATTGCGTCTTATAGACCAAATGACTTTACTGGATTTTGAAATGGTCTCATTAATCTGTAATGAAGGGCAGAAATCCATAGAAATGTTCACCCCCAAGATCCCTTTCATTTGATGCAGTAATAAGAGTTTTTCCAGCTAGTAGGTAATTCGCCTGCTGTTAGAACGTTCCCAAGTGCATAACCTCGCGCTTGTCAGGATTCAGTAGCATCTGCCATTTGGTAACCCAGTTAGATATTTTATTTAGATCAGACTGAATGGTATCTATTTGGTCCAAAGTTAGGCATGGTCCTCCAATTTTTACATCGTCTGCATATTTTGTTGACAAAGAAAGACAATCTGTGGTTAGGTCACGTATAAAGATTTAAAATAAGCAGGGTCCCAGCACAGAGCCCTGTGGGACACCGCTGGTAACATTGCCAATATCAGATAAATTGCCATTGACAATCACACTCTGGGTTCTATTTGATAGCCAGTTTGAAATCCAGTTAATAATATATTTATTGATCTTTAGCTTATGTAACTTTTCTATTAAGGCCCAGTGTGGCATGACATCAAAAGCCTCACTAAAGTCAATAAAAATTGTATCGTAAGTTATTTTCTGATCTAATGAGATGCTGACATTCTCATAGAAGCACATCAAATTTGTCAGGCAACTACATCCCTTCTTAAAGCCATGTTGAGTTATGTCAGTAATGTTAGAAATAGGGGAGATTATGTCCTTTATTAGACTTTCCAATATTTTGCAGAGAGGTGATGTTAAACTAATTGGCCTATAGTTCTCCCAGTTATTTTGGGGCCCTTTTTGTGAATTGGAATAACAAAAGCTATTTTCCATGAACTAGGAGCAAAGTTCAGAGCTAAACATTTATTCAACAATAACCAAAGTGGAACAATAAGAGAATCTCTTAATAAATATAGACAATGCCCTGCTAAAAGATCTGGGGAGGTGCTAGTTTTTCCTTTCTATAAGGATAATTTAGATAGAATGTTCTCCTTTGAAATAGTAACAGGTGAGCCAAGACATAAAACTGGAGTTAGTTTATTTTGGGAAGTTTGAAATATTTCACAGAATTTCATATTAAAGGTATCTGCCATATCAAGAGGTTCATTTATTATCTTATCATTATATTGCAGAGGGCCAACTTGGCAAGTTGTTTTTTTAAGTGAGTTAACAGATGAGAAAAAGGATTTCCTGTTATTTTTATAAGGATCGGTTGCTAAATTATATTCCCACTTGATTTTAGCTTTGCATATAGCTCTTTTACACTTCTTCTGACTGAGCAGGTATGAATTCCAAGTTTCAAGAGACTTATTTTTTAAATACTTGGAGTGTTTTTTGTTTTTATTTTTGATGCATTTTGTAATATTTTATTCATCCGTTTAGGGCAGTGTTTGTTTTTAGAATTGTTTACTTTATGTGGAATATGTCTGTCTCTCAGACCAATTAGTGTTTGATGAAATATGTCCCAACCTTTAGAAATAGGATATGCAATCAAAATATAATCCCAATCATATTTATTAAGTTCTGAATTAATTAAATCAGTATCTGCTTTGTCGTAAAAGTATACAATAATTTCAGAAGTAGTGTGATGTACTGTGGTTTTTAACACAAAGGTAATGGTGTTATGGTCACTGTTTCCTAGAGGAGCCAAGACTTCAATATTATCTAGTAGTCAATTAGCGTCATGTACTACAATATCTAAAATATTGTCACCTCAGGTGGGCTGATGTCTACTTTGAGCTAGGTTACATTGCTGACAGAGACGTACAAATTTTCTGCTTTGACCAGATACAGCTGTATGGTTCTCCCAAGATATACCCCCTAGGTTAAGATCACCCATTAGGATAATTTCACCCATAGTGCAGGCTTCCTCAATTTCGCACATCACTGCCTCGAGTGTATCAGAGGAAGGTCTGGGGGGGGTGGTAACAAACACCTATAATCATTGAATACATTCTATCTATGGCCAGTTTAATCCAAATAGATTCAGTAGAACATTCCAATCTCTTAATGTTAGAGGAAATGTCACAGGATTGTAGAGAGTTTCTAATAAACAGAGCACCCCTTTTGTGGTCTCTAACCGGGTACCGTATTGTTCCAATTAGATTTTTGATCACCCCAAGTTTCTGTTACTGCTAGTACATCGATGTAATCTGTTGCCAATCCTAAATTTAATTAATCTAACTTATAAGTAAGGCTTCTTGCATTTAAATATAAAAAATTCAGGTGATGTGACTTGTGTTTGCGGTCATCAGCTCTGCCCCTGTTCAGAGAGGGAGGAATTTCCTTCCTCTCCCCCACATAGATTAGCTTAAATTCAAATGTATATATCCCATGATGTGTTTTGCAAGTATGGAGGAACCACGGCTACTTAGGTGGAGCCCATACCCACAGAATAAATCAATTCTATTTGAGAATTCTTCCCAGTGTGTAATGCATCTGTGATTTTGTTTAAGACACCACTTTCTGAGCCATTCATTATAGCTTTTGATTTTCTGATTAGTCATATAAGATGCTCTAGGAATTGGCAGAATTTCTGAAAAGCTGATTTCACATCCTATTTCCACTAGTATGTTGGCCATGGCAACGGTGTCTTTTTAATCTCAATTAGATCATCATTGATTATATTGTTAGTGCCTACATGTGGAATGACTAGTGGATTTATTCCTCTATTTTTTAGGATGTTAGGTAACATGGCTGTGATATCAGCAATGCGAGCACCACAAAAACTGGAACACATTCTATTGACCTTATCGTGGTCACAAATGTCTCGATCTAAGTGTTTTATAATTGAATCCCCTAACACAAATATTTGTCTTTGGCTGGTATTCATGGAGATATTTTGGGAATGATCCATGGAGGAAATTTCATTAACTGTAGCAGGGTAGGTAGGGATTCTAATAGTGTCCAAGACAATTATTGAGGGGGTATCTGAGGGTTCCACCACATTCAAAGTTGGGACTTTTTACGGTAAGTTCAAGTTTAAAAAAAAACAGCTTCCAGGTCAACTGGATAGAGAAAAGCTGTTGCATGGCAGCATTCTAACTTGCTGTGCTGCAGTAGTGCATCACAACAACATAATTATGTCACCACTGCAGCACAAGAAGCATATTCCAGGCATGGAATTTCATGCATAACAGGATTTCACCATACACTATAATGTATATAGTGCGTACCTCCTGGCTGGGTGCAGATCTACTCTGCCACCTAGTTTTTTTCCTTTTTTAATCCTCAACAATGTTTTAAACAACAGCATGCACCTCCATAAGCATGAATTTTATCTTCCCGCACCTTAACGCTGATACTTACTCTAAAATGCACTCTTTGAACTGGTTTCTTACTGCAGGGCACTGGTCACTGATAACTGTCCAATTAGTAGTCCTCTGAAGCTAGTGTGTTCAGAGTGAATCTGCTACAAAGGAGGAGAATGCAGTTCTTAATTAGCATCTTGATGGCTCTGCATAGACAGCTGCAACTAAATGCCATCCTTAAAATTTGATTGCTGCTCACGCCAGTCCTGGCATAAAGGTTGTCTGTTCTGGGGCCTAGAAATGAACTTAGGTCGTATCATGTATATTTACTGAGCACACATCTTTCTCAAGTGAAAATACAACTTGCTAAAAACTGGTTGGTTACTATCCAAAGGAATACACACTAAGACTAAATTAGTGACAAAAATGGATTTCAACAACACGTGCCAGCATGCTAAGAAACCAATGTTCACAGGAAGACATCAAATGACCCCCTCCAGTGAACATACCTGGTGAACAAAACCAAATAATTAACTCAATTTGGGAATGAGCGTGAACAACTTTCACTTGTCAATCAATGCTGCCTGTTCATCCAAGACTGAAGTGTTCCCATTCAAATCAACCAGGGCTTGGGAGATCACTGGCTGACCTACTGAAAGAATCTCTCTGTGTTACCTGCTGAGAAGGAGAACTTCAAAGAAGCAGTGCGACGAACTGCAGCAAAAACCTTGACCCTGCCTTTTTTCACTATAAAATATTCCAGGCAGTTTCCAAATGTAATTGGTGGTAACATTTTCTAGTTCCACTAAAATATGAGTATTTTATAACTGTTTCAATTTAGTTTTGTTTAATTTTCTAATTTCAATTTAAAGAAAAAAGACAGTAGCAGAGTTAGAGCAGGGGTCAAATGGAGGAAGGTATGTCTTAATGCCAGGAGCCTTGGCCACAAACTCAGCAAGCTCCAGGTGCTGCTGGCAGACATTGAAGTGGACCTGGTGGCCATCGAGAAAACCTGGACCACAGACAAAAATGACTGAGAGATGACGGCTCCCTGGGTATTCATCGTTCAGGAGGGATGGAAGAACTGGTGGGAGGGGGATTGCTCTTTTCGTCAAGGAGGGCACTGAAGTGGCAGAAAATCAAAGTATTAAGGGTGGCAGTAGGGAGGCTGGGTCAGCATGGGTGCAATTCACAGCAGCCTCAGGCAGGAAAGTGTGCTTAGGGATGATCTATTGGCCTCCAGGGCAAGGAGAGGAAAGGGACAGAGAACTTGAGGAGGCAGCAAAGGGGGAAATAGTGGTGGTGGGTGACCTGACCCTACATGATGTCCCAGTGGCCAAGACTGCCAGGAGTCAGACATTACTAAACACCTTCCACAACTGTCTACTGGTGCAGCTTGTTAAGGAACCTATCTGGCAGAATACAGTCCGTGATGTGGTGCTCACCAACTCAGAGATGGTGGGTGCTGTGGGAGTAGGCGAACCATTACGGAACAGCAACCACAACTCCGTGTGGTTTGAACTGGCCCTCGGGGCCAGCAACCCGCAATCAAGAACTGAAGTCCTTGACTTTAGAAGGGCAGACTTCAATGGTTGAGGAAATTGGTCAAGGATAACGTAGTAAGGTGGAGGACATAGGGGGTGTAGAAGAAAGAAGGGGGACAATAAAGATAGCCATCCTCAAGGCAACAAAGGCAAGCATAAGAACAGTATCTTAAAAAAAAAAAAAAAGGTTTAAGAGACAACTATGGTTGTCAACTAGGGTCAGGGAAGTGGTTTGGACCAAAAAGAAGGCCTTCTATAAATACAAGGAAAAGCAGGGGGAGGCAGAATGGGAAGATTACCTACAGAAAAATGAGGCAAAGAGGGCCATTAGGGAGGCCAAAGCAGACACAGAGCTGCATATCGCAGAGGGGGTCAAGAACAGAGAAAAATTGTTTTTTAGATACAGCAGAGAAAAAAGGAAAAGGGGGGAGCTCATCACATGGCTAGTTGAGTGGGGTAGGGTGACCGAGGAGGCTGAGCAAAAGGCTGCCATCCTGAATGACTACTTTTGCTCAGTATTCACTAAAGCAGACTCTGGGTCAATGCCACAAAGCGGCATTAAAGTGACCACTAAGGAAGTCCAGGAAATGAAGCAGCCAATACTTACTAGCGAGAGGGTCCTGAAAGGGCCGGCAGCCCTTAAGATAAATAAGGCCATAAGATCAGTTGGGCTACATCCGCGGATACTTAAGGAATTAGCAGCAGAACTGGCTGAACCACTGGCCGGGCTGTTTAACAACTCACTTAGGTCCAGTGAAGCTCCAAATGATTGGAAAATGGCAGATGTACTGCTTCATGGAGGGAGACAGGGAACAACCACAGAACTACAGGCCTGTCAGTCTGACCTCCAACTTGGGGAAGCTGATGGAATCACTAATCAAAGAGGACCTCAAGGACTACCTACAGAGCAATGGGCTCCAGGATAGTGAAAAACACGGTTTCGTGGTGGGAAGGTCCAACCTGATTTTTTTCTTTGACTGGGTGACCAAGGAAGTAGACAAGGGCCATGCTGTGAATCTGCTGTACTTTCATGTCAGTGAGGCTTTTGATTCAGTACCGCTCAAAAGGTTGCTCAAAAAAAATGGAAGACCTGGGTGCGGCTAAAACCGTAGTGAACTGGGTGGGTAGTTGGTTAGAAGGGAGGTAGCAGAGGGTGGTGGTCGGTGGGGTTAAATCAGAGGAGAGGGAGGTTACAAGTGGAATTCCACAGGGATCTGTGCCAAGTCCAGTCCTCTTCAACAAGTTCATTAGTGACACTGGTGAGGGAATCCAGGGCAGGTTGTGTCTCATCGCAGATGACACAAAACTATGTGGGAGGGTGGATAGTGATGAGCGAATAAGGGATATGCAGAGGGACCTACAAAAACTGGAGAGGTGGGCAAAAGTCTGGCAGTTAAAATTCAATGACAAAACGTGCAAGATAATGCACCTAGGGAAAGGGAACCCCAAGATGGAGTACTGAATGGGTGGGGTGAGACTTAGCACTACAGAACAGGAATTGGATTTAGGAGTTATTATCAAGTAACTCCCTTAAACAAATGAGCCAGTGCAACAAGGTCTATAGCAAGGCTAACAGGATGCTGGGATCGAGAGGGGTATTGATAGAAGAAGAAAAGAGGTAATACTTCCCCTATACAGATCCCTGGTGAGGCCTCACCTGGAGTACTGCACCCAGTTCTGGAGCCCTCACCTCAGAAATGACAGGGATAGGATGGAAACAGTGCAACGCAGAGTAACAAAAATCATTTAGGGCCAGCAGGACAGGAGATATGGTAGACACCTTCTAGTTTCTTAAAGGAATTAAGGTATAATGCAGGGAATTGTTTACCCTGAATACCAACTCACGGTCACATGGCCATGAGTAGAAATTAACAGGAGGGATGTGAGGAAGTACTTTTTTATGAAAAGGGTGGTGGGACTTTGGAACAGTCTGTCAGCTGAGGTGGTGGGTGCAAGCACAGTCAGGGGATTCAAGCAGGCATGGGACAGAATGAAGGGAATAATAGTTGCCTGGGGTGACAAGACCAAGGAGGAGAATGGGGATACACTGGATGGACCTCTGGCCTTTTTCTGCCATCAAGGTCTATGTTTTTATTTTTTCTGCCACATTTAGCTGAGAAACAGCACTGTAGACCAGGCAAGGGTTAGGACTGGGAAAATAAAATAAAATAAAATCATGGTGTGCGGCATACAGTAGGAGATACCTAGAAAAGCAGATTTGACAGGTATACTAATATTTTTATTAACTGTAGTTGTAATTAGCTTTTTTTTTAAAAACATTTTTCATTGCGTTCAAATCCTGTACTGAACCTTCCTGCTCTCCCTAGTTTCTGACTAAGCCGACACCGAATTCCACAAGTGCAGGGTCTGAAGGCAGGTTAATGAGCCTTCCTTCCCTCCCCAGCTTCTGACTGAGCTGACACCGAATTCCACAAGTACAGGGTCTGAAGGCAGGTTGATGAACCTTCCTGCCCTCCCCAGCTTCCGAATGAGCCGACACCGAATTCCACAAGTGCAGGGTCTGAAGGCAGATAAATTAACCTTCCTGCCCTCCCCAGCTTCCGACTGAGCAGACACCGCATTCCACAACTGCAGGGTCTGAAGGCAGGTTAATGAACCTTCCTGCCCTCCCCAGCTTCCGACTGAGCTGATGCTGAATTCCACAAGTGCAGGTACGATTTCCCAAGCAAGCTACTTGGCCAGATTTTGAACTTGGTGAGATTCCTGTGTAGCCCGCTCTCAGCTCCCTGTGCGCGCTGTTGCTGCTCTTTGAGCATTTTTTCGCCCGCCCCAACACCCCCTCCTCCCACCTTAATTAAATACTCTAAAACCCCGCTTCTGGTCTTTTCTAACTGGCTCCAGAAGTGCGGAGGTATGTCTACACTTCTGCAAGCTTAGAGATCCCATCTCCTGCATTTCAAGCCACCTCTGCTTTGAGTGTACCCTAGACCCCAAACAAACTAATTTCTACATTCTCGCGCCTTGTTTTTGGATACTTAATACCTGTGGCCCTCTCCCCCCCTTGCACTTCCCTTCCATTGGCTGCTGGGTACTTTAGGCTTAACTGGGTAACATAATGAGCCCCCTACTCCTATTGTTAGGCTGCATGTTGTGCACGCTGCACTTCACCATTGCACCAACGGGTGAATTAACCTTTTCTGACCCTACATCCAGCCTCTGGGCACACATTATATGTCCCATCTTCCCCCTCATGACTATATTTTATCTTCCCCAAGCTGACCTACCCAACCATGGGCATAGCTCAGCAACCATCTCGTACCACACTCCTTGTGATATGCATCCCTCCTCGTCCCCTTCCCACACTTTACTTATGTCACATCCATTGTGATTTATATTTATGCATCCCTGTGCCCCAGCTACACTTACTTCCCTCCTCCAATGCCCACTTACCCCAGCCCTCGTAAGAGGGCGCGTTCTTGCCTGCATAGGCTCCTGTTAAGCACCCTCACAAAACTCCTGTTGCTGACACTAATTTGTGCAGGTAATATCAAACTCAGTCCTGGCCTCCCACTTCCTATCCAGGCTCCCTCTGAGCTGCCCAGCCTTAAGGGGCTAAGCCTGATTCACATTAATGCCTGTAGCTTGTTAAAAAAACTAGACATTATTCAGTCCTGGTTTAGTATTGCCTACCCAGAGATTGTTGTGGTGACGGAAACCTGGCTGAGGCCTTCTACCCTGGACCACGAGATACATATCTCCTCCTACACCATCCATGGGACTGACAGACCAACTAGGGAAGAGGGCGTGGCTTTCTATGTCCAAGACAAATTCACAGCCTCCATCGTTAACTCTACTACTGTGCCCCTGGAATTTGAATGTACCACACTAAAAGTACAGCTTCCCTCTTCAACCCCCATTTATATACTAGGTTGTTATAGGCCTCCCTCTGCAGGGCATAAGGTGTTACAGCACCTATCCAGCATACTATCCTCCTTATCCTCCGAAGTGGTTATTGCAGGAGACCTTAAAGGGTACCTAAACAAGCAGTTTTTTAAAACTGCAAACCCCAAAATCTGGCTTCATATGGAGGTAAAACAAAGGCTGCTGTTTACATGTATGCTAAAACTGCATTTATGTAAATAACATAAATGCAGTTTCATAGCTTTGGAAAAATGTAAACATCAGCCTTTCACATTCAAAAACAGCCTTGGCTTCTCCCTAAGATGTCTGCCAAGTGTGTTACGTGATGAGTCATGATGACATCATTTGAGCCAGAGACAGAGATCAACATATATTTCTATAGTACTTACGAGTCTTCTTTCCCTCTTTATTTTGAATTGTTGTACCAGAATGATCAACACCTTGTATTACCTCATGGATTATTTTGATCAATACACATGTTAGGCTATGATTTTGCTCATTTTGTTTACTTTAACTTGCAGAAAATGTCTTACAATCCAGCTGATGTTTTCTTTGGCAGACTGCATTACAGTACAACACTTCAAATACCTGATGATCATCTAGTGGTTATACGATGCACTAATTTTGTTTTTTTTGTTAACCAGGAGAGACACACTAAGCCGACAACTTGCTTACAGGTGTAGCTTAGGAGCACAAGGAAGTTTAGTGACTTGCTCAGGGTCACACAGCAAAGTACTGGTCCTGTTCAGTTCTAAAGCTCATGCTCTCTTGTTAATCTACAAATAAGGCTTTCTTTTTCCATGTGAAGCCCCTGCACCTAGCCTGGGTTCTGTTGAACACCCTGCCATCCATACCCTGTCCTTAGTACTGCCTGGGGATACATATGAGCTTGCAGTCTCATGAAGAGAATTATCACACCTCAGATTGTAATCTTGTACCTCAGAGGGTTGTGCACACCTATACTGACATGCATCATAAGCTGGCACTGTAAACAAATGCCTCCCAAATCACTGTCCAGCATTTAGATGCATAAAAGAAAGCCCCTTTACTTGAGGTAGATCTGCAGGGGCAGGAATGGGGTGGGAAGGTCCCAGATTTAGCTCAACATTGCCAGCACAGATGAGAAGCAACAGGAGCAGTTTTTTTAAGGCAAGTAGTAACAGGCAGAAAAGCCGCGTTCTACCCATTAAGAGAGTGGGTAGGAGTATTAGTTGAAGAGGGCACTTGGCAGGCCAAGGGACGGAAGAATGCATACAGTAGGGTCCTAGTGGAGACAATGCATGAACATGTGAGTGACAATAAGAACCAGTATTGTTTACTAAGGCAAGAAGCTATGCTGGGGCCAGGGCAGTTTGGCTCCAAAGGAAAGGAAACATTTTCCAACTTTGGTAGCAGTAAATTGGAGAGTGGTTTAGTATTACCCAAGAGCACCCATAACCGCTGAGGAGAGAATGTCACGGACGGTCCATATGACATGTCAGATACACCAGGGAATGAGGCTAAAAGGAAGCCTAGAAGGAGAGATAAGGCCAGAATTTTGCGATTAAAGAAGGCCAAGGTGCAACAGCACTGAAAAAGACACCCCCACTGTGGTGAAGCTGCCACGCTGGGTAGGGATCAGATTGGTCAACTGCGGGAACCAGTAAGCAAGCAGTTCTGATGAGGGGCGGAAAGAAAGTGTATTTAAAGAGTGGTGGGGTGGCGGGAAAAATTTGAGCAGAAGGAACGAGCGAGAGTGTCCCTAAGTCCCAGTAACTCAGCTACAGTGCTAGTCTCCATAAAGAGTCAATTGGAAACTAAGCTGTATCTGTAGCTGCCAATCGGCTGCTGAGGTGAGGGCTATTGTTCAATCACGATTCCATTTTTTCTCCCCGAGCACAGTCTGGAGTCTCATCTGATCAGAAGCTTCAGGCAGCTTGCAGAGCTGTGGCACAGGGGCGAGGTGAAGCCCAGACATGGGTTACCTGTGGAGAAAGAGAGATGGCATAGCATAAATTACTACCCCAACAAAAGGCCTGTAATCACTCTAGGAGGGGGGCGGGGGAAGAGACAAAGAACTGAATGCTGCTAAATCAGTAGGCATGGGTGAAAAGCAGGCAGCTGAGGGAGGGGGTCGTTTAGCTGGCACCAATGCTTCACTCACAGGAGCTGCATATGGCACTAGTGGACTGAGGAGAGCAATTAATAATGACAGTCGGCATTGCTGGAGCTGATTACAAAGACATTGATGGCAAAGAAGGTAACAGTTCTTGGAATAATGCAGAAAACAGAGCCAAACTGCAGCAATGTTGACACAGCAGAGCTGGATGACAAATAACAGAGAGTTAAAGACAGCATTAGGACTTGAGCACAGAGCCAGCAACCAACCCTGAAGTCAAAATGAAAGGTGCAGCAGTCATAAAGGTGGTCGGAGTGGCTGCAGAGACCAGGGACATGGCCAGAACTTACCCATAAGAGAAACGCAATTGTGCATTACTGGAACCCGGGGGGAGAACAGCACCAATAGCAGACAGCCAGTCAGACAACAGCAGAGCCAAAGAATGGCACAACACTAAAGTAGCAGCACCATTCATGAAGAGGGAGACCAACGATGACGGAAGATGGATCCGATGAGACTTAGCAAGGCCCATTGTAGAAACTGTAGAAGCAGGTCTAGAAGCAGTCCTCTTACAAAAATCAATGCATGTTATAGTAAAAAAAAAAAGTCAACAAAAGAAAGAAAAACTTCAGCAAAGGAATTCAACAAAGACATTTCTTTGGTCTAAAATGAAGTGAATGGGTGAGGAAATGAAAACTGAGGAGGCATTGGGCCACCCATGTAATACAGGTAGCACCCACTTGTGTCACAGTCGGTGGCCCCAGCTAGTCAAAAGTTTCCAAGTGGTCTTGATGCTGATGGCTTACAGTTCCAAAGGGGCCACTTTATGGTGGTAGGTGTCCTAGATGAAGATCTGAGCTGAGACTCCTACAGCCATTGATGATTCTGCTCCCTTCTACCCCACTCCTTCTGCCCTTCTGTTTTTCCTCCCCCCCTCCCCTGCTGTGTTCCTTGACTGCTATCACAGACTCATTAGTATACTCTTTGCCTCCCCATCCCCATACTCTATTTAACTCAAGGGTACCACAGTTTAGTTTACTTCCACAGTATTGTAGTTATATTTCCATTTCTATTTTATTTCAGCTGTATCTTGTAACTCTGGCTCTGAGATAATTCTGACTTGCTACTGCAGTAATTCTTTTACTTTGTACCAGTTTTTCATTTGCACTACTTTCACTTTGCCCCTTTGTTATTGTGTCTAAGTCCTCGTACAGTACTGTGCAACCAGCTGACAACCTATTAGCATCTGAGCTGTTAAGACTCTGCATAGGAAATCTCCTAATCACTGTTATAACATGGGTTGGCAAAAACATGCAACCCAGTTGGTCCAGTCGCTCTGCATGCCCGTGGATTAAATCCACTATTTTATCCACAGTTTCACGGAGTGACTCAGGGAAACTGCCATCAGGACTCATTACCTCCTGACCAAAGCAAAGCAGAATGGCAGCTATGTAAAATTAGCAAGAGAGAGAGAGAATTTCCCCCAGTCTACTATCTAGTGGCAGATTATGTTGCTTAATAAAATGTGTTGTTTTTCTTTTACACTGTCCCCCAATGTCCTTAGATCACCCTCGATGTAGTGGCAGAAAGTTTGAAAAAGAGAGAGAGAGACACAGACACACACACAGGGGACACACAAAGAGCAAGAGAGAGAGAGAGAGAGTGAATTTCCCCAAGTCTAGAGGGAGAGAACACTGTCCTCATCAACAGTCAGTTTACAGCAAGAAGCAAGTATTGAGGTTAGGTTAGACTAGTGACAGTGGTAGGCTAGCCCAGTAGCACAGAGGGCAGAGGTGCTGGACGCCTTACCTCATGCTATGCCGGCGACCCGTGTTCAGGAACAACCTCAGGTCATCAGGGCACCAGCATGGGGGGGAGGGAGAAGCAGGATCGAACAGTCCTACAGCAGCTGTCCTCTCCTAAGGGAGGTGGTCGCCCTCCCGTAGTCCCACTGTCACTGGGTGGAGGTCTGGTGTCAGTGTAGGTGGAGGAGACAACATGAAGGGAGGGCATCTTGATGCATGGCATGCGTGTGTCTCCACATGTGCATGCATGCATGCAAGAGATGGGGGTGGGAGAAAACAGGGGTAAAAAGCCTAAAATGTATATCCCACCCCCAAAAAAAAATAAAGAATAGTGACAGTGGGTCATTAGCGTAAATGTGCCGCCAGGAGAGAGCCGCAGCTTAGCAGAGCCAGTGCCACTATACAGTGGCTAGCAGCGCAGTCATCTGGTATGTCACCACACAGTACAAAGAGAGACAATGTTCTCCTCCTTAATAGTCAAGAAAGCAAATGACAATGGCAGGTATTGAAAATGTTGCCGTACTGGCAGCTGTACCCCCATCACACAACAAGCAGTTTAAAGTGGGTCAAAGATAAGTTAAATCGTATTTTTATCTGCAACCTGTGTGTACCTCCAAAAATGTAAAAAGCGACCCCTAGCTATCACAGAAGAGACTGCTCTGTAATGGCCATACAGTACTCCGCATAGCAATTATAGTTCAATCACAGAAGATGCTGCTGTATACTGCAGACTATCCCCGCAGCCTGCGGCCTCGTGCCTCACAGCACACCCAGGGCGTGGATTCAATCCCTATAACCCCATATCCTGTCGTGAGTTATTGCTTCCATATGTGGTTGTTATCTGGTTTCTGCTAAGCTCTCGGAATAAACTGCCTGAATTTACCTTCAGTCAAAAGCCACATTCTTTAGCTTAGAGGAAAAGAAAACAAACCAACCAATTGACAACTCAATGCAGTCACATGAAGAGAGTGGATTGCAAACTGGGTGCACAATAAATTTACTGTGAACTGTACTGTAACCCCGTTAATGGAAACCACTCACATCTCCTGAAGCACCACTGTCCCACACTTCATCTTTACATAATAAAGTACAGTTATTGTATACATTTTTGTAAATCAAAGATTAAAAATGTATGTGTTTTGAATTTCCTGTTGTTTTCTTTGTGTAATTAATAAAAATATCAGAAAATAGGGCCATCCTATTTTTGCGAAAAGAGAAAAAAACTGGGATTAAAAATGTACTGTAATTTGTCCTTTTTAAATGGCACTTGGGAGTACATTTTTCATATAAATGTAATTGTTTGCCCCTCATTTACAACTAGAATTGGCACCAAATGTGTGTAAAGACACCATTTTACACCACATTATTAGCATAAAACATGCTGATAGGTTGTCATACTTGGGGAAAAAAGGAAAAAAATGCATTTTAAGATTTTGCAAAATGGAATTGCCCATTTTTGAAAATAGAAAATCAGTGGCTGTAAAAAAAAAAAGGCTGTAGTTGTGCTCAACAGAGAACCGAATACCAGCTTTTTAGGGGCTGATCACTTTCCACTGTATCAACATTTGTGACTCTTAAGTTTTCATAAAAAAAAAAAATATCTTCCTAGCCTTAACAGTTCCAAATTTGGCTTTTTTGAAGTTATTTTTTTGATAGGGGTTAACTTTTGAACTGCTAGGGTTAGAATTTTTTTTTTAAATGAAAACTTAGAGTTAGGCCAACAGAAGTAAGTTCTAGCGATATAGTTTTCATGTATCTTTATATTAAGGGGACTCCTCAGCTCCCCTGCCTTAATACTGTGGGACCTAGAGGTCCCGATTAACCAAGCGACCTAAAGAAATCATTTTTAAACCACTGAGAGGTTAGGTATCTTACTTTATATCTGGTTGATCCTGTCTCCCTCCACCCACCACATAGTCAGCTCTATCCCTCCTGATACATCATCAGCACTGTGACCTCACTGAAGTGGCATCAGTTGTAAACAAAAAAGGGCCAGTCTCCTGCTGCTTGACTTGTAACTTATGACACGTTACCAATCACACAGCTGAGCTTGTGATGTAACAGTGAGAGAGGTCACGTGCTGATGATGTCGTGGGAGGAATAGAACCAGATACATCTGCCTTCAGGTAAAGCACATATTTTTATATCATACCCAATACTATTAGGTAGAAAACCATCTAATGAGAACACAGAAGAAGAAAAAAAAACATTCAGAAATAAAAAGAAATAAGGGACTACTTTTAAAATTGCTAAACTGTTCTACCCACTATTACACTAGCTCTTTAATTATTTAGCAATCCCAAAGCGTCTTCACAAGATAATACAAAATGTCAAGCTCAACTGACACCAGATCAGGTTAGGGTGGCATTGATGGGGCCATATAGAAAAGCCCCTGCATCTGTGAGGCTGCTTAGCCCTCCTATGATCCGTTAGAAGAATGAGCACCTCGGCGTGCCCATGACATTTTGTTTTTTTACAAGCATTAACTTTGTCACACAAAGATCGAGGAGAGAGGGGAGGGGCAGCCCATTACACCATGCCACTGTACACTTGATCTTTACATATGCAGCTGCCTCATTTAGTTGTTGGCAATGATGCTTTCTATAAAAATATGCGACAGCCCTGCTCGATGGGAGTCATGAACCATGATAGATAGCTGCCCACAGCAAAGTGGCTATGAACTGCTGTGCATCTGTGGTAGAATTCTGAGGGAAAAGCTCAATGGATATGCCACAGTGGCAGGCACAGCTGTACGAAACAGCTTATGCGTTATGATAACCAATGACGGATGAGGCGCAAAGCATGAATATTTAAAGAGCTGGCCTCTGCTGTAAACATCCAGCAATGCTCCTGTCCTGCAGGCAGAGGGACTCACCACTTAGGAAACTAAATATCTACTGACACATTGATCTTGAGTGCTTATTATCACATGCATTGACAACAGATGGGAGAGGCGGGTTCTCTGTTGTTCACATCAGTGAGGTACTTTCCAAAGATATTTATGCCATAATTAGGAAGCCTTGTTGTCATGTTTCATTTGCCATTCCAGAAACCTAGCTACACATATTCTTGCTCAACACATAAGCACCAATTCACAACAGAATGCATGGTGAGACAGATTCCCCAGGTGGGTTACAAAGCATGTGGTGCATACAGCGGCTGTCCATCACCTGGTAAGATATGTATTACAGCACACCCTGGAGTGGGTAACTGTACTTACAAAACAACCCATTTAGTCAGAAACATATCTGAAAGAGACATTTTATATTGGACTGACAGCAAGCTGTGAGGTAAGACAAATCGTTCTGCAAGGAACTACTCAAGATCAAAGGAAAGGCTTGATTTAAAGACTGTCATCATTTGGGAAATTTGTTTTTGCTGAAGTCACAGTATTTAAAATATCTCCTGATAGGAAGATCACTGATTGTATATTTTTTTAGAATAACTGGTGACCCTATTTAACAACCGGATTATGAGTACTGTCAAATGCCATAATAACCTGAAATTGGGTTATTACGGCATTCTCATCATTTAATACACCGTGCTAAGTCGCGCTAAGCCGCACAAACCCATGCAAACAAAACAGCAATTATAACAAATAAAAGATAGGCGTGTGTTTTTATGGATTTATTTTATAAACCCTCGATGCGTGATGACTGTATAAACCTCTCGAGGTTTATGGGTCATCACACACCTTGGGTGTGTAAAAAAAATCCATAACACACACTTGTCTATCCATTATTCTTTATATATTCAACAAAGAGGAGCTAGATGACACACAAAAGGGGTGGAGAGACACAATTTAAACTGAATACTGTGGCAGAACTTAGTGACACATTTCTTTTTGGACTCTTAAGAAACAAGATCTCTGATCCAACTTAAGCACTGTATAGAGGTAATACATTAGATAGAAGAAGTCTAATTGTATTGTGGTAGGAGTTTTTGTTTGTACTTTTCCTTGTTTTCTTTTAAGTGATTGTATGCTTTGTGATATAGTGTTCTGTGTTTACATTTTACATATTTGCATCCATTTTTAAGTAAACCTTTCATTTAAAAAGACTGCCTGGGTGTGTCTTCAAAGTTCCTTTTTGCATGTGATGTATAGATGGTTAAATTTGACAACTGTTCAGAGTTTGATGGTGTTACCCAAACTGGGAAAAGGTAAGAAGATACCTAAGGTCTTTTATAGAGTTTTAAGGATTCATTTTGGATACCTGGCTAGATGCACATAGGTGAAAGATATATGGCATCCCCCTGAAGAGCAGATTATCTGAGCCTGTACATTTGGGTACACTAGCATAAGATTCACAGTTTGAATCCCCCCAGAACTTGAGACTAAAGGTGATTCGGACCCACAAGCAGACAGGAGGATTACCTTGTCTGTTACCTGTTCACAATACTGTGATCGGAGGTTGGCACTGTGGGAGCAGAGGGCCTGACCTGCTGAGTGCATTTGTGATATTGATGTGTAACTTAAATATGTTGGGTGTGGACTATGAAACCCTGGCAGCCAGCAAAGTACAGAGGCAGGATTTAGTGGATCTGATGGAAGGCTGTTTTCTCATGCTTTGGTTCCAGAACCAACTAGAGCGGGGGCCACCCCAAGCTGGTTCAGTTAAACGCAGGGATAGAGCAGCGAAGGTGAGGGAACCACTGTGGTTCAGTAACCACAAAACAATGTAGCTCAACATAACCACAGTAACAGATCACTCCAGGTCAAAACTGTTGTCTTGGGGCCTTCAGAAGGGCAGACTTTAGTAAGATGGTGAAAATGCTAAATGATAAGCTGGTAGGGGCAGAGGAAGGGGCAGAAGGCAAATAAGGTGTCATATAGAGAGGGTGTAATGGAAGATGTGGCATCAAACATGAGACAGGTCGAGAAGAAAAACAGCACACAAAGTCAATCTGGTTTTCCAGAGGGGTGGGTAAGGCAGTAATGGCAAAGATAGTGTTGTCCTGAAAATACATGAAGGCACAGAGTGAAGACAACTGGTAGAATTATCTGAAGGAGCTGAGAGTGGCCAGAATAATGGTAAGAAAAAAGTAAAGCTGAGAGGGAGCGGAGAATAGCATATGGGATCATGGGGCAAGAGAAAAAAATGTTTAGGTACATTAGGGGAAAAAAGGAAAACCAGGGGGAGCATTATTAGATTAAAGAAGGAAGGGCATGGGTTTGAAGATGGGATAAAGGCTGACATACTGCCACTACCTGAGTGTGGAGTACAGGCCATGGGGGGGGGGACTGTAGCTAGTACCAGTCTCACAATAAAGGGCGCTCAGCGGCCTCAAAGCCATGAAGATGGACAAAGTGCCTGGTCCAGATGGGCTGTACCCTAGAGTACTGAAGCAGGTGGGGTGGGTACAGGTAGTGCCATTGGCTAATCTGGTCAATAGTTCCTTGAAGACGGGGGGGGGTGCATGGTGGTGGTTCCAGCAGACTAGAAGGTAGCTAATGAGGTGTGGCTTCACAACAGTGGAACAGGAATGACCTGGAAATTACAGAGCACCAGTCTAACCTCCATTATAGAGCACACAGAAAAAAACAAGCACCACAGGAGCAGCATTTTCAATAGATATTTAATATTTAGTAACACAGCAAAACCTAGTGCAGTCTGTGTATCTGTAAGCGAAAGCCATAAAGGCATAAAGTGTGCTGCAACTCACAAAGGCAGTGGATAGGGGCCAAGCAGTGGAGGTGCAGTACCTCAACTATACCAAGGCCTTCGAATCTGTTCATCACCAAAGGCTAATAAAAAATGTGGGCAACCTGGGGGTAGAGAACAAACTGACCAGGTAGACAGGATACTGGCTGGGGGCAGAGCACAGAGGGTGGTTGTCAATGGGTCACAAGCAGAGCCCAGGGGAGTTGCAAATGTGACATTCCAAGGGACTGGTTCTGGGACCAGTGATCTGAAATATCTTCATTTGCGATCTAGAAGAGGGAATCCAGAATAAAGTGCATCTCTTCACTGGACATGCTAAGATTTACAGTGGAGTGGACACTGAAGAGGTAGTTAGGGAAATGAAAAGAGACTGGAAAGACTGGAAAACTGGTTCAGAATTTGACAAAGGAAGTTAAATGCAAAAATGTAGAAAGTGATGTGAATTAGTGGAAACAACCTTAAAGACCTGGGGCCGGATTTTCGAAACCTGGCTCAGGGCTTGCATCCAGCCCTGCTGCACCACACTTAGGTTCTGGCCATGTGCCGAATGCTTCACTGCAACTGCACTGAGGGACATTAAGTTACTGGAGGGGGTGCAGCGCAGAGCGACAAAGATGATCAAGGGGCTGGGGGACTTATCATACGAGAGGAGGTTGAAGGAGTTGAACATGTACTCACTGGAGGAGAGGAGAGACAGGGGTGACATGATTGAAACCTTTAAATACATGAAAGGAATAAATAAGATGGGTACAGATGGACTGCTCAAAGTAAAGGAGGGGAGGGCTACCAGGGGCCATGATATGAGACTGGAGTGAGGAAGGTTCAGGAGGAAGATGAGGTGACACTTTTTTACAGAGAGGGTGGTGGCTGGGTGGAATGCGTTACCTGCTGAAGTGGTATGCAGTAGAACAGTGGACTGCTTCAAACGAGGATGGGACAGGACAAGTGGGAGGGTTAATGAAAGGGAAGGGTGGAAGGGCGGGGCAGCTGCAGAATAAGGGGTGCTAGCTGCACATTCGAGCAGACTTGATAGACCTCTAGGCCTTTATCTGCTGGCAAATTTCGTATGTTCGTATGCACCTGAATTTCCAATCTCAGGCACAGTTCTGACAGTTTCCATGAGTTACGGCACCTTGTGCCAAATACCTGGTGCAAGCTCTGTAACAAGGGCCCCAAGGATTGCTGCAAGGTAGACTAGAGAAAGTTGGTCTACCTTATGGCAATTCTCACATGTGATAAAATCCATTAGATCATCGTGAGACCCCATGCTCCGTCTTATCGGTGTACTGGGGCTTGCATCGATCTAAGAGTTTTGAAAATCTTGCCTCTGGTGTACTGCCTAAAATTAATAGCAACTTTTAGAAGTAGACTGCTGTCGTATCTTATATACAGTATGAAGTGTTTTTTTTTCCTCTTCCCTTTTTGCCATTTAGAAGATTTTCTACCTGACAGTACTTGGTGTGATTTGTAGAACAGCACTCTATCTGGAGGCTGACACAGTCAGTTCTATTCCTCCCTACACATCGTCGGCATTGTGACCTCACTGAGCATAACATCGTTAGTAACCATGAAGAACCAATCTCCTGCTGATTGACGGGTAACTTGTGACACATGTTACCAATCAGGCAGCAGGAGGGCTTGTGATGCAACAATGAGTGAGGTCATGTGCTGATGACATAGTGGGAAGAGCAGAACTAAATATGTCTGCTTCCAGGTAGAGCACTGCTCTTCGCATCACACTCAATACTAACAGGTAGAAACCCATCTAATGAGCAATAACAAATAAAAAGGGACTACTTTTAAAACTTACTAAAATTTTCTGACTGCTATTTCCTGGTGCTACTAACTCTTTAAACAGACTATTGGATTGGGGGGGGGGGTGTTGCGACAACTCAGGAGCAAGACTGGGGGTCATCATTAGTGACAGCCTCAGGTCTGCTGCTCATTACAACAAAGTGCACAGGAAGGCAAGGACTAGAGGATATACAGGAAGGAGATGACACTGCCCCTGTGCAGGTTCTTGGTAAAGCACCACCTTGAGTACTGTATCCATTTCTGGAATTCACACATCAAGAAAGACAGGGGGCTGCACAGAGACCAGACAAAGGAAGGCCATGTAGATGATCCAAGAGCAGCAGAGGAGGCTGGATGAGGAATGGCTGCTGTACCTTGACGTGTATAAACTAGAGGTCAGGAGAGAAGGTGGGAATATCATTGAGAGAAACACACAAGGTGTGGCACACTGGAGAATAAAGGAAAAAGTTAGCAAAGGCCAGGCAGTGCTCTCTGTAGGATTTTGTGTTTGGGGGTCTGGGACTTTCTTTAAAAAAAAGGGGGGGGTCCAGAGCTAAAACGTGGGAGACCCTGTTAATTTTTGGGGGTCCCTATTGAAATGAATAGGAGCCATGTCCCTGTGCCCATACATCTCGTGATGTAAGAATCTGTTGAGCGTGGGGGCGTGCTCCTTTGGTTTCTATGGAGCAGTTTTTTTAACTACAATTTTTGTGAAACAAATTAAGGCCACTGCTCAACTAACAATGGCCTTGTCAGTTGAATGGTGGCCATAATTTGTTTGAATTTTCCCTTATTAAAAATTAAAAATTATAGTTAAAAACACGGCTCCATAGAAACCAATGGTGCACGCCTCCGCGCTCTACAGAGTCTTATATTAAGAGACGTGCGAGAGCAGTGGCATAGCTCAGTGTATGGACTCCCAGGGTTTCACAAATGAGCATCTTGGGACTTTAGGAAAAGAAATTTCAGCGTCATGATGCACAAAATGTGCATAAATGATGCAGGTACCTGTGTCCCTGAGAGCCCTGCCAGGACAGATGAAAATATACTTCGAAGCAAAGAAAAATACTGAAAAGTACCAAAAACATTTATTAAAGCCAAACAAACAATATAACATTGGAACCAATAACACAGAGAGCATGGGTAAAACACCTTGAAGTTTCATCAAGCACTCTGGCTTTGACTAGGGGCATCTTGCCTGTGCTCTACACATGATGGGTTTGACTGACTCCTTACATTGCCTGGGAGTATATTTTTATCTCTTTCCTGGTATCAATCCAGTTTTGTGGATGCATCAGGCATTTTTTGGCATGCACAAGCCTCCTGTGTGTTTTTGTTCTTGGGATACGACTTAGACATACAAGTTCTTGTGAGGAATCAACAGGGTGGATTCTAAGGACTTATTTATGTGGCATGAGGGCATAGTGACTAGCGGGTATGGGTAGAGACTGGTGGCGAGGGTGATTCAGGAGGATGTGAGGAATGTTTTCTTCACTGAATGGGTGATGAATGAATGGAAGAGTGCCTAGATGATGGGGTTTAAACTTGGGTGGAATAGACATAAGAGAATAGTAGGATTCCCAAGCAGGACACGAAAGGCTGACCTGGGGCAGGGCTGACTATCAAGCCACTAGGGCTATCAGCTCTCCAAATCCAGTCCAGTCTTATGCTGAGCATGAAGCTAGGGAGGGAACTAAGCAGACTGGGAGGACCTCTTGATCTTTTCCTGCTGACACAGTCGATGTTTCTATGTAAATTGTGCATAGTATAGGAGACATTATCAATGCACAGAAGAATACAACAACTTGATTGGCTAAGATATCTTCTTACCATGATTAAATCTCAACACATAATCACTAGAAAGAAAAAGTTGCAGCCAACAGTTTTTTTTCCTTTTACCTACTTCAAAACCCTCCACCACCACCGGCTCAGTGGCACTGAGGTTTGAGGCGCTGAACGCCACACCTCGTGCCACGCCAGTGACCCAGGGTCAGGAGTGACTTCGGGTGCTGGGGGGGGGAGGAGGATCAAGCATCCCAGGGACTGCCCTCCTTCTCTGGGGAGGGTGGGAAGGGATTACCATGGTCACACTGGCTCCTGGCAGTAGCTGGGGATCTGTGCATGACACGGTCAGCTGTGGGTCAGCGTGGGCCGACGATGGACATGCCATGCACGGATGTGTGCACAAAAGTGACCTTGGCATCACTGCATGATGCCCGCACTGGCAGGGGAGGCAAAGTACAGAAAGCCTCCATGTGCACAGTGAAGGCAATCCATTGGTGTCATGTCTGACGCACTCAAGTCAGCTCCCCTGGTGTCCGCCCCCTGGCCTTCCGCGGTGTGCAGGGTAAGTACCCACCGTGATGTGGCAAGGAAGGGAAGGACATAGGGTTAGAGAGTTCTGGCTGCGGCTGGGGCGGGGCCAAAGAGACAGCTGGATGGAGGGGAACCATAGGTACAGCCCCCCCCAGCCGAGGAGCATAAACAAAGTAAAAAAAAACAGAAAAAATACCCCACCTCCACCCCCAAATTCAGCATATAGTTCAGGACTCCTCCACCTACTGGTCAAAACAAAACAAAACAGAACTAATTAAAAAAAAATTCACACACAAACATAACACAATAAATATTTATAAAACATTTCTACTTTTTATAACGTAAAAAATTGTCCATTGCATAATAGCCATAATACACTCCAGGGTTTGGTATGTCATGGCATATCGTCACTTCTCCACTGCTTTAGACACTCGTCCTTTGGGCTTGTGCCTCACAACACATCTATATTAACATTGCAATATTCCATGACATACCACATCCTGTCAGGTATTATTGCTTAGTCATAAACACACAGCATGAAGCATAAAATTGAGGAATTTCATACTTTCATACAATTTGCAGGTTTCAAGATATAAAATAGTTATACTTGTGAAGTGTACCCAGGTGCAGCTTTAACAAGCACTTGAAATGTAATACCATTCTGCAGGTTAGCAACAATATTGGGAGCACTTTCCAGAATCTTACTGATTGGTATGAGAAGATGTTTTGGGTGTGGCAAGTTTTCCTACAGGGAAGTCATGGCCTAGCTGTAGATGATGATTTTGTGTGGTATTTCTCGTGTTGGGTGGGGCTTTATAATTTAATCCTTTTTAGGTCATAGTGTCAATAGAATAAGTGAACTGTTCCTGTAAGGAAATCCATCCTATGAATCTATAGAGATCACAACGATGTGTTTTGGGATCAGTATCCAGCACAAACTACATATTTTATTGGGCAGAACACATACCTTTGGAATCCCTTGTACCCATGGAATACATTGTACCCATGGAATCCTTGAACCATTGGAATCTCGAGTACTCCTGAAAATCTGTGTACCTTTGGAATTCCTTGTACCCATATAATCCCTTGTACCCTTGGAATCCCAAATACCCATGGAATCCCATATACACTTGGAATCTCGTGTACCCTTGGAATCTCTTGGACCCATGAAATTCCTTGTATCCTTGGAATCCTTTGTACCCATGGAACCTTGCATACCATTGGAATCCTATGTACCAATAACATTTCTTGCATTCATGGAATCCTTTGTACCCATGGAATCACTTGTACACATGGAATCCCTTGCAACCCTGAAATCCCTTGTACCCATGAAGTCCCATGTACTCTTGGAATCCTGTTTAGCCTTGGAATCCCATTTACCTTTGGAATCCCTTGTACCCTCGAAAGTCTTTGCACTCTTGAAATCCCTTTTACCCTTGAAATCCTTTGCACCCTTGGAATCCCTTGTACTAATGTACTCCGTTGTACTCGCAGAATCCCTTGTACTCATCGAAACCCTTGTACCTTTGCAATCCCTTGTATCCATGAAAATCCCTGTACCCATGGAATCCCTTGTACCCATGGAACCCCATGTACCCTTGGAAACCCTTGTATTCACAGAATCTCATGCACCCTTAGAATTTTCATAGAATGTCATCTAACATCATCTGTACAATGCATTTTCGAAGAAAAAAATACTGCATATAAATATGGAAAAAGGAAATCCTTGAGTTACAGATTTTTCTCCAGATCCGTAATTTCATTTTGCTTTCTATCCTTTCTGAAATGAGCAGTCAATGGCTGAAGACTGGTGCACTCCGTTGGCTCTACAATGGCATAATGTTTACCAAACTGGTCTCTTTACATGCTGAGTAGCTGTTGATCAAGTTCCTTTGAGGCAGTTCCAAATTAGCTGTGCAATGTATGTGCCATAAGCAAAAATGAAGTGCTGACATGTAACCTGCTACCTTTCTTCCTTGTAGTAGGTTTTTGTTTGTTTGTAACCAGATGCTTGGAGTGTAGAGCACTCAGAAAAGGAAATGTACCTGGGAGTGATAACTACCAACAGTCTGAAAACTTCTTCACAATGTGGTAAAGTGTACAGGATGGCCAACAGAATGTTGGGATGCATCAGACAGGGGTTCACCAACTGCCAGGTTATTGGTTAGACTTCACCTGGAGTGCTGTATGCAATTCTGTAGCCCACATTTTAGAAGGTACAGGGAGAGGTCATAACTATATGGCAAAGAGTGACTAAAATGATCCTGGGGAAGCTGGAAGAGTCCTTCGAGGAGACTAGAAAATTTCAATAGATATTCTCTGAAGGATTTGGGGGGGGGAGGGTATATCAGAACCATACAAATACACAGGGGGGTACAATAAGGAGAATGTCACAAAGTTGGTTCAGTTCAGTAAAAGTTCATTCACCAGCGGGCACAATCTCTAACAGAGCAGGGGATGGACAGATGGAACAGACTGTCCAGTAATGTGGTCAGTGCTGGGATTATATCAAGGTTCAGAACATAATGGGACATCTTTAGAGAGTTATCAGAAGCATGAAGGAGGAAGTAGGCGAAGGGAACCCTGGGGGGAGGTTAGGTCAGAGTAATACACCATAGGGTAACAGGGTGATTTGAAGGACTTGTAGCCTTTTTCTGTCCTTATTTGTATCTGTTTCTATGCTACAGGGAGTGCCCCCTATAGCAACCCCACCCCAGCTCCATTATAGAAGGCTTTGACTGGAACAGCTCGATTGAAGTGATGAGGCATGGGGTGCAGCCCCATTTATTCCCCCCTCTGTATTTGCAGTGATGCTGTAAATGTCTACCACTCAGAAACTGGAAGTAGGGATGACCTGTTTTCGTTCCTGTCTCCCACAGGCATAGAAACATAGAACCTGTTGTCAGCAAAAGACCAATGGTCCATCAAGTCTACTCATATTATATTACCTCACCCCCAATCCTAGTGTCCTGGGCAGTTGTTTCCCTCTCCCCACCACCACCAGCAACCCCTTCCCTCAATCTCCTCTCCCCCAGTGTGATTATGAACCCTCTGGCTCTGTCGCAACCTTGTTTGAACCTATTCAGCATACCTGCCCTCACCACTTCTGCCGGCAGTCTGTTTCGTGGCTCTGACACCCTCTCACTGAAGTAGAATGTCCTAGCATCACTCATGAATTTACCCGACTAACCTCCAGTTGTGTTCTGTTGTGACTGACTTCCTATTTCTAACAAACAGGTCTTCACTCTTCACCTTATTTATACCTCTCAGGAGCTTATATGTCTCTATCATGCCCCCCCCCCCCCAAAAAAACGTCTAACCTCTGAGTACATGTTCAGAGCCACCAACCATTCTTCATAGGATCTGCTTTGACGGCCCTGGATCCTTTTGTTGACCTTCATCTGTACTGCCTTCCGAATATGTCCTTTCTCAGGTGAGGGCTCCAGAAATGGTTATGGTATTCCATGTGAGGCCTCACCAAAGAGCTGTATGGGGCTGTATCACTTTGCTTTTCCTGCTATCAAAACTCCTCCTGATACATCCCAGTATCCTCGAGGCCTAACTCTAATCATAGGTACACAGATGAAAAGAAGCATGACTTAGAAGGGTCTGTAGAATGCATTCACCCAGTACCATCTTGCACTTGCCAAGTCTGTGTACTGACACAGGATATGTCTTTAGAAAGGTGTCTGCATGAACAGCTGAAATACATTCCCAGAAAAGGTAATATGTGCTTCATTTTGAAATACGATAAGCAAGTACAGTGACTAAGGAGCTGGTGAGAAATATTTCAACCAGGATAATGAAGGGATGCCCAGATGTTCAATCCTTGTTTGCAGCTGTCTTTACAATAAGGGGAAGAAATTAGTTTGTTGAGGAATATCAATTATCCAAACACCCTAAAAACTATTAACCACCAGTGGTATGGTGGGTTGACATGCTGGATGCCACACCACCACCCATGCTGGCGACCCAGGTTTGGGAACGGTCCATGGTCACCTGAGGGCTGGCCTGTGGAAGGACGATTGAATATCTGACTCCCAGGTGGAAAAAAATGTATATAGATAAGACATATGATGATTAATGAGCATATTTGCAAAGATGCTACTTGGACGACAGTTCCCAGTCCCCAAGTGTGTTGGCCAGGTCTAGCCTCTATTAATTTCAATCTCTGTCAAATCTGTGATTAGTTACAATACACAAGAGAGGTATGGCTTAAGAGCTAGCCCCCCCCCCGATGCAGAACATTTTTTAAATTTTAATCCCCAGAGTCAAGACTAAAATGGGTGTTAAATCTTTCGCTTTTACTGCCCCTAATCTGTGGAACGCTTTCCCACCTTCAGTACAGGAAGCCTCATCACTGCTAAATGTTCGTATAAGGCTCAAGTCCCACATGCTTGAGGCTAGCTCGTGTCACTGTCAGGGTATAGGATAGTCTCCCCGAGTCCCACATCCAACACCAACCCTCTCCCTTTCTCACCCACATGGGCTTCAAGCTCATATCTTAACTCTATCAATTGTTGCACTTATGTTCAATATATTCAGAATTATTGCCTTTATTGTAACCTTGTAATCATGTCTACTTTATCTGCACCCTATACTACCTGACTGTCTTGTACTGTACTGTATCCCGGGTCGCCCCTGAAAAAGGGACCTTCGGGGTTCAGTGGGCCTACCCAGTCATCAAAATTCAATAAATAAATAAATAAATACGTTTTAAAAGCAGCCAGCTGTTATTTATTTATTTCAAAAGTTTTACCAGGAAAGACATACTGAGCTGGTATCAGCTTGTTTCCAGATGCATCCTGGGGGGATGGGGAAGAGGAGAAAACAGTGCAAACACAAAGCACAACGTTCTAAAATGCCATAATATGGAAACAAGTATGACAAAATTGGGTGTTTCTGAGGAATCAAACTGCAATACTATAAGCAGTGAGCAACAATGCATTAATACGAGGGGTAGGAGGAAGTGACTGATAACTGCGGGAGAGGGGTTTGTATTAGTGTAGGAAGAAGGGTAGTGGACAGAAGTCCACCCCAGTACCAGAAGCAACTGCAGAAGTGAGTAAAGAAATCACGGAGGAGACTTTCAGAGCATGAAGTGAGGGAGCAGAGAGAATGGAGGTGGAGAGAGAAGGCAGCCTGATCAACAGTGGATTCCATTAGATTAATTTTAATATTGGAAGCCCTCTTGTCTTTTTTATTTTTCTAATTAAAAGAATTTCCACTTGACATAACTCGATGCAAAGTATGAGGCACTCCTCTAGCTGCAGGCTAGCATGTTTAGTTCTAGTTCCTACCATACTGTCCTTCCTCAGCATTGTGACCTTGCTAATTGTCACACGACAACCGTCAAAGATGATCCACACCCCTTCTGCTAGGCTGATTACTTCTTGTAATGTCACAACAAGTGAGACAACAATGCTAACAATGTAGGAAGAGGAACAGCAACAAATGTATCAGCCTCCAGGCGGAGTACTCGACTACATATTACCCATGAAACTCACAGGTAGAAAACCTTCCAATTGGCAATCAGACAAAGAAAACAGTTAATAAACTGTCAGTTAATTTTGGCAGTATTGGCGTTTATAGACTCACTCTCCAGACCACATTTTTTCAAAGGGATCTAAAAATGGCATAGCTGATTTATTAATCTCAATTCAAAAAAACTGTTTTGTTGATGAGTGACACTTTCATGATTCATAACGTCTGTGTAGGACAGAAATATGGTGTCCTGCAGACGTTGTGGAGGAATCGATATGCACAAAAGCAGTTTTTAAATTTTAGATGGTTAGAAAAGGAAAAAAAATGTCTTCTGTAACACCTTTCAAACACACTGTATCCCAAAGTGCTATACTGACGTCGCCAAATGTCTGAGAGTGAGTAGCAGAGACAGCTAACACGAAAGTGGAAGGGATCGAGCTGCCAGCTCCTTGGGGGCAAATTACCATCCCTCCCCTTGCTACTGAGAATTATTTAAAAATTTTAAATTGGCACTGAGGAACTCCCATACTGGTAAGAGAGCTTTGGTGGGTTGGTTTTTATACCCAAGGAAGGATCTCTTGAAACTCCTGTAACCTGTGTAACCACTGAACAAATCAGTAGAACAGCAGTATAATCAGCCATTAGAAGAATACAGGGAGGTTAACAGAGACAGAGAGAAGTTAAAGGGACACTGTCAGCGTAGTGACCAAGTTTTAGTTACCGCTTTACTTGTGCCTCTAAACAGAGCTTCTGCAAATAACTGCTTGCATTACACTTCAAATGCATATCTGTTACATTTGATCAGTATTTTTCACAAAACTGCATTGTAGTCATCCCAGTCTTTTGTGCCACGCCCCTTCCCACATGTTTCCAACAGTGGTGGGGCACTGAATCATGACAAACTCATGCATGAATGTGTTCGGCAATTTTTTAGGCATGTAAAGTAAACAGATGGCTGTATTATACGAACTAAGCTGATTTTGGCAATAACAGTCTATTTGCAAACCGAGGGTTATTTCATATTGAAATTGCTGTTTGGAAAGTGCAACTGGGACTTGACACATGCACATCACTGTCAGTGACATGCATGCACCGAGTCCTGGTATCACTTTCCAAACAACGATTTTAGTATGAAATAACCCTCAGTTTGCAAACAGTACAGTTACGTAAGAACTTACTGTAACAGTAGATCTTCGACAGAATCTCTAACATCAGGCCACATCTATGGAACTATAGCCCTCCAGCCACTAGGACCACACAGAAACTTTTTAGTTAGCAGTCTACTAGGAGCCACCCATGACATCAGCCGACAATGTCCTTCCTATATAAATGTGGGTGGCCCTTTGCCTTCCTCCGTTTCCCTGGCCAGATACCATATAAAGGATCTCCTCCTGGGGAACCAAGGGAGAGCCAGAGGTACCCGCCACTAAGCAAGGTGAAACAGAAGGTAAACTGTCCTGTAGAGAGAGAGAGAGAGAGAGAAGGTCTGAGGCCAAGGGGGACTGAGGGTGGGACGGCATGGCCTGATGCAAGAGACTCTCTCAAAAATCTACTGTTACAGTAACTAGCAGAGGCCCTGGGGACAGCTAGTCCTGAGAGGCTTGCAGGCCATATAGGATGGTCCTCATCTCTAGGATGTTTAAGTTGAGGGAACTCTCCACTGCGGTCCAAGCACCCTGGGTCTGGTGAGGGCCCAGGTGTGCTCCCCAGCCCATCCTCATAGCATCCGTGAAGAGAATCTGATGAGGGAAGGCAATCAGAAAATGAACCCCTTTGAGTAAATTGCTGGGCTCCATCCACCACTGGAGCACTTTCTTCACTGGTGAAGTTACTAGAACATTCTGTTCTAGATCGTAGGTGTGTTGATCCCATTGAACTCTTAAAGACCATTGGGGGAACCATATGTGCAGCCTCACTAGGGGAACCGTGACAATGGCTGCAGCCATCAAGCCCATCAGCTGCAGGAATGTCCTGGCTGTGACATACTGGCTGCTGTAAAGCAACCGGGCCTGTACTATTAGGCACTCTGTCATGGAGCAAGAAAGCCGACCCTGGGCAGGGTCCAGTATGGCCCCTATGTACTGAAGACGCTGACGGGGGGGCAAGACTGACTTGGGCAGGTTGCCTGTGATCCCTAATGTGTGTGTAACCCCCTTGTTACCCAGGGTTACCAGAATCCCAGTAAGACCTAGTGGTAGGCAGGGAAGGCAGCTTGTGAAACTCCAGTTAAATGGGTTTCACACTGTCTCACTCTGTTCTCAGTCACAGCTGAGACTGAGAGATGACATCACCATAGAACTGTCGCAGCTGCATAAGCCACATTGGAATCTGCAGCACAGGGAGTGAGTTAGAACTTTGGGAGTTTTAAAAGTCAGTCTCCTGTTTGTCTTAAAGCAGGAAGGAAGTCTTCTGTTTACCTACAAGCAGGAAGGAAGTGTTTTCTGTTTACCTCCTTGGGAGAAAGTTAGAGTCCAGTTTTAAGTGGTGGAGACCGCTGTCCAGGTCTCAGTGCCCCCCTCCCTCCGGGGGGGGGAGAGCAAAGTCCCTCTGTGGATTCCAGGGGCAATCCCCTAATTTTCACTACAGAAGAAAGCTGCCTTTTTACAGTTTCTGTTCTGGTTTGATAACAGTGAAGAAGTGGTACTTCGCCTGTGGGGCACCTGCAACGAAAGGGTGAGTGTTTTGCTCTATTTGAGAGGGCAAACAATATGTTTCTTCAGTTTGGAAAATATGAAGAAAGTTGGGATGTGAACTACTATTTGGGAGGCCTATTGTACTAGGACAAACAAATGGAGTAGTTTAAAATTTAAAGTCTGAATGGATTTCAAGTAATGTTGTAGAGGGGGTGCTACAGGTCATCCACCGTTTAATCTACATTTCAAAGTTTAAGTTTCTGTTTGTCCCAAGAAATGGCCGGGTATGGGCTGTGGGAGCTGGAGGTGGGAACACCCCCCATCTTTAGTAACCAGGTCCACCTCTATGGATTTCTACTGTGATTGCTACTTGCCTCATGCGCCTGGCCAGTGATGAGGTAGGTACCCAGACGTGGGTCGCAAATCGGAAAATCTCTCTAGGAGTCACAGACTCTAAGTGGTGTGGGGAGCCACAGTTTGGGAAATCATTCTCCTTGTTTGATGGGAGTTTCAACAAGTAAGATGGGTCCATCCTTTAAATGGACCATCAGTCAAGTGGCCGGAGGGGAGCCGGGCCAGTCGGGCTGTGTATCCAAAGCGCATGCAATTCCGGGCTGAGTGCCTGGTGGGTCCATAGCCAGACAACAGTAGAAATGGGTTCATTCTTTAAGTGGACCGCCTTGTAGTCTCTACCTGCATTTACAGTAAACGTATCCCCTTGGGGGTCCATCTATGCTTTGTTATGTTCAGCTAGTTTATGAATAAAAGCCACACTGAAAATTCCCAATCCTGGTTCTGGACATTACAGTTATTGCTTCCTGTAGTTGGATTTACTTGGGTGCCCCTGTGCAGAGTAGCCAAACCTAAGTCCTTTGTGCCAGGTAACCTCATCCTCCCCGAACCCAGGTCCCCACCAGGTACTGCTGCCAATGCCAACAGCATGCCACCTGTCATTTTAGTAAAAAGGCAGGGGTGAGGGGTTACATGTGGAACAGCTGTCTAGTACATGCCAGGGTGAGGAACAGTTGCTCCTTGGACTGAGCTTTGAGCAATCAATCGTCCAGGTAAGGGAAGACATACAGTCACTCCCTCCTGAGGGCTGCTGCCATCACTGCCAAGCATTTGGTAAAGACTCGTGGCACAGAAGATAAGCCAAAGGGCAATGCCTGGAACTGGTAGTGCTGCCCCTGGAACAGTAACCTGAGGTACTGCCTGTGGGGGGCACAAATCTTTATATGCAGGTATGCATCCTGCATATCCAAGGAGCATATTCAGTCTCCCTTGTGCAGTAGAGGCAGCAGGCCATAGAGGGTCACCATCTTGAACTCTTAGTACTGGATGTAGAAGTTCAGGTTTCTCAGGTCCAGGATGGGCTGGAAATTCCCTGTGGATCTGAGAACTAGAAAGAAGTGGGAATAGAACCCTCTGTTCCTCTGATCTTCGAGGACTAGCTCTATGTCCCTTTTCTGCAGCAGTGTGTGAATTTCATCCAGCAACACTGGAATGTGGTCTGGAGGATAGGTTGAAAGAACTGGAGGTAGGTCTGGAGGCTACTCCAGAAGTTGTAGAGTGTGGCCTTGCTCTATGAGCTGCAGGACCCAAGCAGCTGTGGTTATCTACCTCCACCTGTGCAGGTGGAGGGAGAAGCGACCCACCCCCCCACCACTGCCTCCTGTGGTGCTGGTGGGTAGGGGTCTGACAAGGAGTCATGCTGAGGCAGAACCAGTGGCTAGGGCCACATACCCATATCTATGGGAATTCCTAGTGGTGGAGGTAAGGCCAGGCAGGGGAGTTTCTGATCTGCGCTTGCTTGGCTGTTGGGTACCTGCCTTGGGTCTGTGGGAGGCCCAATGAAAAGGCACTTTCTGTCTACTTCTTGACTGGGTGTAGTAAAGCAAGTGAACTGACCGCAGGTGAGGCCTGCAGGTAATATATTATGTCCTGTACTACTGAAGGAGGCATTCAGGATGGACTGTTGTAGGTTAGTAGCAAAGCCAGACACCATGAGCCAAGAATGCCATCTTAGTCAGATGCCAATCACAGCTGCTCTAGCAAAGGCACCTGAGATGCCATCTTAGTCAGATGCCAATCACAGCTGCTCTAGCAAAGGCACCTGAGACTTCATAAGCACACCTCAAAAGGTGCTTACTAACATCTGCCACAGACTGGAAGGCTTTAAACAGCTCCTGCCTCTGAGGGCCCTATGGATGGGGCTGAGCTGCAGCTTTGGCATTTTTCTAGACAGTGTTCCGGAATTTGACCATATGGGCAATGTAATTAATAATTCTGAGGACCAGCATGGCAGAGGCATAGGCCCTCTTGCCTATAAGATCTAGTTTTCTGGACTCCTTGTCTGAGGGAAGAGAGCTGAGATGCTGAGTCCACTTGGACCTCTCATGGGCTGCATTGATCACCACTGAATCTGCCTGTGGTTGCCCTGTAAAAAAAGGCTTCCCAGAGGGAGCCTGGTAGAATTTGTCTGCCTTTCTGGGCATTGCGGAGATCATATTTGGCTTGTATCAGGGAGCCAAAGTGGCATCGTCGAATGCAGCCAGCAGAGGAGGAATGATCAGAAGAGGAGAATCTGGAAACTCCAAATATTCAGCCAGATTTCTCCTGGTAATATCCTGCTCCTCAGCATCAAACCCTACAGCTGTTTGCATCTGCTTCATGACTGAGATGAAGGAGAGGTCATCGGAAAGGGACCTTGGGGTAAATTAGGAGGAGTCCTCTCCCCTGAGGAAACAGTGGAGGTACAGTGGGAGGGACTCCCAGCCCCCTCTTCCTCATCTTCCCCATTCTCCACCACATGTGGGATGATATCAGGATTATATTCATCCTCTTCAACTGGCTCAGAATACAGCACAGAAGATGTCAATGACTGAGAGCGAACAGGCCGTGTTGACAGGCCCAGAGGAACAGTGCGAAGCATGAACTTCCAAAAGGAGGAGGGCATAATCTGGATGTCGATGGTGATTAGCATCACTGGTGCAACTTGTGGCACCGGGGGGAGGCTGAGGCTGGGGCTAGATCCCCGGCATCAATGGTGTAGCCTGAAGCATTGACAAGAGAAGCTGAAGTCTCAACATCAACATGATGGCCTGAGGCATCGACAGGGAAGGCTGCATCCCTGGCATTGACGAAATGGCCAAAGGTTTTGACAGGGGAGGCAGGAATCCCAGCATCAACAGGCCATCGCTGGCTGAAGCAGGCCCGGCAGAACTCCCTGTCTGTTGCCCCTGAGCAAGAAGGGGGAGCTGAATGGTAAGGTGCCTGCCATGCGAACAGTAAAGGGTGATTCATCATTTATTTGTTCAGCCCCAAAACTATGGAACAGTTTGCCTGACCTTTTGAGAAAGTCAATATCTCTTCCATCTCAGCACCAAATAAGATCTTGGCTCATAAAAAGTGCCAAAATGCCTACAGTTTGTTGTAATTAACTGAAAAATATCTAAATGTCATTATGTATATGTGCCTTTTGATATAGGTTGTATGCTGTATTTGCTATGCTTGCA
Organism: Neoceratodus forsteri; assembly: GCA_016271365.2. Lineage (NCBI taxonomy): Eukaryota > Metazoa > Chordata > Ceratodontiformes > Ceratodontidae > Neoceratodus > Neoceratodus forsteri. Next base: position 134,002,694 of record JADMNL010000025.1, read on the forward strand.
TTTATGTAAACATTTTATGTAACTATCTGTTTGTTTATGTTTTGGGACCTCACTGAAAATGAGCCTTGGCTCAATTGGTGTCAGCATGGCTCAGTTGGTAGCACATCCGCCTCTGGACCAGAAGGTTGTGGGTTCATGTCCCACATCGGGATTGGACTTGCACCTAAAAATCGCTGCCATCTGATTGCAGTACTGGAGGGTGTTGTACTGTTGGGGTGTGCTGTCCTTCGGATGAGACGTTAAACTGAGGTCCCTTTTGCCCATCCTGGTATTGTTCTGGTGGGTGTCCAGGTGGAAGTAAAAGAACCCAGGGCACTCTTCGCAAAGAGTAGGGAACATTCCAGGTGTCCTGGCCAACATTCCCCTTACCATAAACCGGTTCATACAATTAACCAGGCTGTGTGTGGGTGATGTGCATGGCTGCCACCACACATTTAGTCACTTCACTACCAGTCTAGCACTGCTTGTAAAGCACGTTGGGATACACTGTGTATGAAAAGCGCTATATAAATGCTGATTCTTCTTCTTCTTCATCCTTTTCTGAATCTTCAGAATAACATTTTTACTACTACTGCTAGGCTGAAACATCTGTAGGGACGTCAAGAGGCCTGACATCAATGAGCCATCACCGGCCGAAGAAGGACGAGTGGGCTGCACTGACAGAGCCGACCCTGTGGAGGAGAGGGTGTGGGTAGCAGTGGGGGTTGCCGCCGAGGAGGTGGATGACCCAGCAGTGGCTGGTGCTCAAAGCAGTGACTGAAAGTGCCCCGGGGGGATTCCTCCTTGAACCTATCCTTCTCCTGGTGTTTGCATTTAACATCCAATTTGCCCCTGGCTTTGTAGGAGGGGGAGCCAGAGGACAGAGCTAGCAATGCGGAGGAGCTTCTTGCCTGGAGCTCCCTCTCCATTCTGATGGCCTTCTGTTGCAGGAGGAAAGACTCTATGGCCTTCTGTTTGCATCACCAGGTTGCCTGGTTGACTCTATGGCACACTTTGCAGGCCTTAACGTTGTGGTCAGCGGCGAGACAGCAGATGCAGGCATCGTGGTTATTTTATCGTAGATCTTCTGACCGTACCCAAAGTATCTGAAGAGTTTCTCCAGGCTGCTCAGCACAGATGAAGCTGAAAATCACTTTACAAAATTAAAGTGATAAACAAGCTAGGGTGAGAAAGGAAAATTAAGGTAGAAATCGAAGATTTAGTGGTGGACTGAAGGGGCGTTGTCTCTGTGGAGTCTGAAGTGCGATGGTTGACAGTGGGAAAAGCACTGAGGAGGAAGCAGAGCCGCTCATGTTTATATGGGAAGATGTTATTGGCTGATATCATTGTGGACAGCCCCTAATAGACTGCTAGAGAAAAAGTTTCCATTTGGTCCTAGTTCCATAGGTGTGGCCTGAGGAAAGAGATATCCTTGATGAAGATAGACTGTTACTGACAAAATCAGCCCAGATTGTATAATACAGCCATCTGTTTATATACCTAAAAACACTGCTGAACACATTCATGCACAAGTTTGCCATGATTCAGCACCACAGCGCTGTCGTGGATGTGTGAGAAGGACTCAGCTGCAGCAAATAAGGTTGGAACGACTATAATGCAATTTTGTGAAAAATACTGATTAAATGTAACATATATGCATATGTAGTGTAAAGTGCTAGCAATAGTACCTGACACAGTGGGTGGTACTGGGCTATAACTGATCACCCAGGGGTATAATGAGACCAAACACCACAGGCGGAGCCCTTGGAAGGTCCAGTAAAGCCCATCCCACTCTCCCTAGAGGGTATTATTGTGCTTAGAAAATGGGATTTGGAAGTAGAAGGAAGCGGGTAAGGCAGTCAGAACAGCAAAGGCCCAAACCGAGGAAAAGATAGCCAACTCGGTTAAAAAGGGGGATAAAACCTTTTATAGGTACATTAGGGAGCAAAGAAAGACTAAGGCAGGGATACTGAGGCTGAACAAAGAGGAAGGTGGTTGGGCAGAGAGCGACAGTGAAAAAGCAGGGATACTGAACAAATACTGCTCAGTATTCACAATGGAAAAGCAAGGGAAATACTCTAATCCGCCAATAGAAGCACTCTGGATAGCGGGGTTGATATTAGTCCTTTCACAGAAGAAAGGGTTCTGAAAGAACTCTTAAAACTGAAGGTGGATAAAGCAATGGGGCCTGATGGGATTCACCCCAGAATTCTAAAAGAAATAAAGGAAGAACTAGTAACACCACTGACTACTCTTTTTAATAATTCATGGGAGGATGGGGTGGTACCTGAGGACTGGATGAGGGTGGATGTGATTCCCCTTCACAAAAGTGGAAGCAAGACAGAGGCAGGAAACTACAGACCTGTCAGTTTGACCTCAGTGGTAGGGAAAATGATGGAATCACTGAAGGAAAAGAATTGTTGAGTACCTAGAGGCCAGTGGGGCACAGGACCCAAGGCAGCATGGATTCACAGTGGGAAGGCCATGTCAGACACATCTAATTGATTTCTTTGACTGGGTGACCAAAGCAGTAGACCAGGGAGGGCTGTGACATGGCCTACCTAGACTTTAGCAAAGCATTTGACATAGTCCCAGAAAAGATTAATAAACAAATTAGCCAGCCTGGGAGGTCCCAGGGCGGTAGCCTGGGTAAAACACTGGTTGGACAACAGGACACAGTGGGTATAGTAAATGGAGTCCACAGTGAAGAAAGGAGGTTACTATGGGTACTGCAGGGTACTGGGCCGGTCCTTTTAATGTCTTTATAAGTGACATTGCAGAGGGACTTGAAGGAAAGCATGTCTTTGCAGAGGACACAAAGATCTGCAAGAGGGTTGATACAAAGTGGGGTGGAAAGTATGAAAAGGGACTTGGCAAGGTTGGAGGAATGGTCAAATGTATGGCAGCTTAGATTCAATGCAAAGAATTGCAAGTAATGCACTGGGAAACAAAATCCCAGGGGAAGAGTACACAATGGGGGGTGAGATACTGACAACAACAGAAATGGAAAGGGACCTGGGGGCAGTCATATCAGATGACCTAAAGGTGGGCCAGCAATGTGAGAAGGCAGTAAGAAAGGCTGGGGGGATACTGGGATGCCTACAGAGAGGCATCACCAGTAGAAAACAGGAAGTTATTGGTCCTCTGTAGAGACAGTTGGTAAGACCACATCTGGACTGTGTACAGTTCTGGAGACCCCATCTCCAAGAAAGACATTGACAGGGTGGAGGCTGTCCAGAGGAGGTAACCAAAATGATGCAGGGTCTGCATCAGAAGACATATGAAGAAAGACTAAAGGAACTAAAGATGTATAGCCTCTAGGAAAGGAGGGAGAGGGGGACATGATAGAAACTTTCAAATACCTCAAGGATTCAACAAAGTCCAAGAGGGTAGCATCTTTCAGAAAAAGAGATGATGCAAAAACAAGGGGCACAATTTAAAGATAGAGGGGACGCCAGAAGTAATGTGAGGAAGTATTTCTTCACAGAGAGGGTGTGGATACATGGAACAGCCTTCCTGAGGAGGTCGTAGAGTCAAAAACAGTGGAGGAATTCAAGAATGCATGGGACAGACATAAGGCAATTCTAGTGGGGGGTAGGAGGAAGTAGGCTGTTGGTTAACTAGGATCTGCAGCCTATCCGTTAGGTAGGGAAATGGCAGACTAGGTGGGCCAAGTGGTCCTTATCTGCCGTCAAATTCTATGTTTCTATGTATTTCTGGGGAAAAAATTAAGATAAAAAAAAAATACTTCCAGTAGTTAATTTAAATTCATAAAAAAAATGTCTACAGTAGTCCTCTATCCGGGCACTGGCAGTAGAGGGCATTGTTTTGCTTTGTGCTATGGCAGTGTGTTGAAGGTTCAGCCCTGTTTTATCTCCCCTTCAGTTTGTCCCCTTTGCTTCCTGATTTTAATACCCTCCATTGTTGGCTGATCGTCCTTGGGCAGAAGCGAGGCTACCACATAGATGAGAGGAGCGGTGGTTTCCTAACTGCAGCTCCTGCAGATGGAGATGTGCTGCCAGCTTGTGGCACTACAAGAAGAGGGACTGTACCTGGGTGAGAGCACAACAGCACGGTTGGGAGAGTGGCGTAGTTTAGCACAGCTGGGAGAAACATTGCATTGTTCTCCTTCTCCCTCTCTTGTGTCATAGTGGACTGGTTCTTTGTTTTTTTTTTTGTTTTTGATGAGAGCTTGGAAGGTGATGTAGGAGAGGATGGCATGCTGTTTGTGGTCAGACAGGTCACCATGTGAGAGGCATGCAGGCAGCTTGGCAGGGATTAGTCAGCAGTGGCAGTTAAGAATACAAGGTATTGTTTTAAAAAGAAAATGAAATATGTGATGGTAAATACAGGAAAAAAGCAGTTTGTGAGGCACAGTTCGGGGGAGGCGGGAAGTGAATAGCTGCTAAGCAGACAGAAAACATGGCATCAGTTTTGCTTTTTGAAAATTCGAGTTGGCGCAGGAATATCTTTGGGAAAAGGTGAGGCTGTAGTGACATCTGCTATTTCCCAGTCTCTGTTGGTACATAAATGTACCCCTTGCCAGTGGTCTCAGCCAATCTGAGGCCAGGACATTTCTTGCCCATTTTCAAATAGCAGTCATGTACTAGAGCTCTGTTAAAAGGCACAACAACTAAAGGGACACTAAACATCAGTCAAAAAGCTGACAGTGTCCCTTTAAGGATAGCTCAGGAAGATTCAAACCTAAGTTCTCGGGTCCACATCTCTGTGCTCTAACCACTAGGCTACACTACCAGATTGCTACCATTTAGACAGTAATCTTTCAGACAAATGCATTGCGCCAACCAGTCTAGAATCTCTGCTGTAAAACCACCAGCTCAGGGCAAGGCAGAGCAATTTTATAACATCCTATCCTCAAGGCTTTCAGCACGTTACATGATACAAAATACAACAAACCCAACAGTATCAAATAAATAACAAGACCAAATGAATATACACCATGATTTCCATAATACATAGTTAAGCCTCCTAGCTGGTCATTAGTACACTACTTATTGAAAAAAAACACAGAAAGAACAACAAATGCTGCTTAACATATGACCTCCTGCATTAAGTACTGTACTGAGTATCCCAATATGTAATTTAGTATCTAGGGAATACTGTAAAACTATTTATTTTCACACAAAGAAATTTAAGTGCAAACACAAATGCAACTATAATTTTGTGCAAATTTAATTTAGTGCTAAGGCATTAGTGCCGTATTAACTATAATGGAAAACAGTGCTAATTGTGCTAATTAGCACAGATTTATTTTAGCGCAAATTACTGCTTCAGTGAAAATAGCGGAAATTATTTGACATTGAAAATTTCTAGTTTTACAGTATACGCTAGCGTGGCTGTGGAAGGTCCTTCCTTAAGTTCAACACTTTCTTGGGTTTGAAGCTAGATGGAAACAGGACTGAACCCCAATGATCATGTGCAGGATAATACATTCGGGAAAAACAACTTCTTTCCACCAGTTGTATGTGATTTTAAAAACATTCGGCTCTTAAACAGAGATTGCCAGCCTTTTTTGCATCACAGTATTTCTAGTTAAAGACCCACATTTTATGATTGCTTACCTTCTCTAAAATTCATTCACGTTGCTGGTTATTTTATCTGCCTCCTTGCTTTTTAGAACCGAAATGCATGCTGATGGTGTATTTATACCCAACCCTGTTCTGTTTCAAATCCTTGACCTACTCTCTGTTGCATACTTCCTGAACATTAGGAGCACCCCCAAACAGTGCATCCACTCATGATGCAATAGTCTCTTCTCCTCCCACTGCCTAATGAGTGGCAAGACTGTGTTGGGTATGTTCCCAATTCCAGGAATGATGCAGCAGGCATCAATCAAGGAATGTAAGCAAGCATGTTTTAGTGTGGTAAGACCAGTATGGTAGGACTATCTATTTTTTCACTTTTTAAAAGAAAAAAGGAATCTGAATCAAACTACCATCTACATCAGCAGTCTCTAGAGAATGTTACCAATCATAAAATGTGTTTTTCAAACTACAGGCCCATTAAGGTGTACGGTGGTTGACAGTGTCCCTTTAAGTTGGTTTTGTGGTGCTGCACGATAAGGGAGTGATCTGGCAATGTAGCACCTCAGGTTAATGGCCAAAGATTGGGATGAGAGAAGAGGCCAGCAGGGTCTTCTTAGAGGTAAGTGGTCCAGATGCACTGCTTGTTGAGTAATTCCTAAAGGCAGCTTTGCAGTGGTGCAGCTGGTGACATGAATAACTATTTTGCAACCCCCCCCCCCACACACACACACCTCCACCAGGCCACTGCACACATGCATGCCACACTGGGGGTATGAGGGTCCTAATGCGGAAGGAAACACCTCACTGGTGCTGGATAAGGACAATGGCCAATAAGTGAACTTGTCCACCGACAGACTGAATATCGGATGACTTCCTCTGCCACTGTGAATGCCTGCTGTGATCCATGCCCCCAACTATGCTTTATACAGAAAGGGAAGGAATCTCATCTTGTTTGGTAAGCTGAAAGGCTGGGAGCAGCATGGTTGGGTGGACTGAAGGAAAGACAGCCCTAGTAGATGGAGACCTTGGATGGGATTGGCCAAGGTGAGAGAAATGCCAGAAGGTAGACTCAATGGGAACAGCAAGAGAATAAAAAAAATTTCTATTATTGCATAAACTGTAGTCTGGTTTGCAATCTGTGACCCAAGTCCCTGACCCTTGATAGCCTCTAAACTGCTTTTTAAATTACTAGTTCCATTACTTCATTACCCCTAAAAGGGCTTTTTACATGGTCTACCCTCTCCTGGACATCTGATTGCCCTTTTTAAACAACCCTTATGCTATTTCTTAAATGTCTCTTCTACGGTGCTTCTTAAAAGGGATGTCTCCCTTTATTTGATGGTTTGTAAAGAGCCTTATTACTTGCTGCAACAGGCAAAAGAGGTGGACTGTGCCTCAACCTGCAGATACGCAACACTGACCTGGCTTACACACTGTGTAACCCAGGTGGGGGAGAGGGGCAGAAACAGAATTCTCCTTGATGTCACAGATCCACTGAGACTGTTGTTAATGAAAAGGCCTATATGAACTCAACTGGTGATCTGTGATGTCATAAAGCAGTGGAACATCCCAAGCATCGCCACTGCACTACTGAGGAGGGGAGGAAGGGAAATTACTAGACTCATCTTATTTTACTGGATTTGATAGGGCAGACAAATGCCCTCTCATATTATTCGGTGTCCCCTGGAATGGCAATATACAAGAGGTTAGTGGTTCTATCACACTGGACAGAGGCATAGCTAAACTGTTACAAACTGCATAGTCAAACTGGGGCTCATTCTACTGCTAAGTAATATATACTCACGTAGACTACATGCTGCGTGATAGTAGCCCGGGAGAGAAGCACTCCTGTGACATAAAAAGATGGGGGAAAAAAATAACATTGTGCAGCTGTGTTTTTTTTCCCCTAGTGTTTTATTGCCTTAAAGACAAGGCATCAGCATTTGCCCATACTCCTTCAGCTAACTGGGAAGAAAAGATTATTAACTTCTCGTCATATTTACTGCTCCTGGATTTACTGAGTGGCAAGACAGGCCAACACCACACTTCAGCCTACACGTTTTGCTGTCAAGCACTTGGACAGAGACACTGGTCAAAATGTTCACAGGTGCAAACTGAAAGAATAGTCAGGGAAAACTGCTGTCTAAACTAGGAAACACTGGAAATAAACAGCTGCGCAGATGAAAAGAGTACTGTGGAATTTTTTTTTTTATCTTTTTTGACAGCATGGCATGTCGCTCTGCCTGGCTGCCGATGTGCAGAGTGTACACTGCTTTTTTTTTTTCAGTAACTCTGTTTCCAGGCTTGCCCCGTTTCTCTGCAGAAACAATATTTGTTGCGTTTTGACTGACAGTCCATCAATCCTGTGATTAGTGTCAATGTTCCCAAACATCGGAATGAGACTCCATTCCCGTATCCATACTTCTTCATTTCATGTAACAGGCCTCTGTAGTATGTTTTGCCATGTGCTGGCTTAGTCGTACGTGGTCCTTGCCCTTTCCCACATGAATACACAGTTGATAAATTCTCAGTTTATGCATAGGCTTTGTTTGCAGATGTCTTTAATGATCTACTGGTCTCCGGGGGCCCAATTTTCAAAGGGCGATGCAGGGCTTTTGTCAAGCCCTGCGTCAAACCCTTTTTTGGTGCAGCTATGCCAAACACCCTTGCTGCAACTGTGCCTAATTTTGGTAGGTTGGGCGCAGTTATGACACGTTACCCGATTTATGGCAGCTTACGCCATATATTTGGTGCAAGCTCCGTAAAAAGGGTACCTCTGTTGCTGCAAGCAAGACCAGAAAAAGTTGGTCTAACTTGCGGTAATTGGCGCATGGGATCAAAAATCCTGATCGCTGGCCAGAAGAATGCTGCAAGCCCTGTGCACCATATTGTCGGCGCACCCAGGGCTTGTGGCATTCGGGACCATTTGAAAGTCCAGCCCCCGGTGTTTTTCGTACACGTTTAGTGTGTGACATCATGCTGCTCATCCGAGTAAGCCAGGCAGCTTTAGTGTGAGCTAGGGTACGCTCTTCTTTGGTTTATGCTTGTATCATTCAACACGCAGGGGACATCAAGTAACCTGAATCAAAATATGCAATTTACAGTACCTTCAAGTGTGAGAGACAAGACCATAACATGAGAGTGGCAGAGCCGTGAGTGAGTTAAGAAAGTGCTGCCACCTCGCAAGTGAAGATAAACTGCATATTTTGAGTCAGGCCATAGTGTATTTGATTTACACAATATCACTTCATCAGTTATAACTTGTAACTCTACTGGTTGTCTGAACATTGAACTGTTTCTCTTGGATTTTAACTGCTGGCTTCAGTGATACACTAGGCAACTGTGATGTCATCAGCATTGTTAAACCTACTCACTGACTGGTGCAGTATTCCACTGTGATGACACTAACCTTCAATATGTCAATTATGACACTTCTAGTATATGGTTAGGGCTTATTGAGATGGAAAATGGTGGCTTTCAAAATCCTGTTGTAGGACAGTTCAAAGGTCAAAAAATTGTACTGTCCTTCTGATGTCACATCAATAGTACAAGAACTTTTCCCCCTTTAAGTTCCCACCTGATTGGCTGTTACAGAATCAAACGGATTAAAATGGCAGTGCCGGTTAGTAAGCATCCCCGTGCTCTCCCTAGCACTATGTCACAACTTTGCTGAGCGCGGGAGTGAAGCATGGGTGGCTCTTATGACCGGGAAGTCCTCGGGACCAGTGTAAGGGATTTTACGAGTGATACTGCATTTTAATGACAAAATTATTTGGGGCCATCTCCACATTAACATGCTGTCCCCCAGCCGGCCCGGTGGCGCTGGATGCCACACCTCGCACCACTCCAATGACCTGGGTTCAGGAACAGACTCAGGTCAACGGGGATCGGCAGGGGAGGGAGGGAGGAGGTAATCAGCGTCCAAAGACTGCTGTCCCTCCCAGGGTGGGTTCTGGGTGAGCCTTGCTCCATTGCTGCCCCTGGTGGATACAAGGGACCCCACAGGTAGAAAGGCTTGACACAATGTCAGGGACAGAGCGGTAGTGGGTGGCTGCACTTCAGTGCGCTGCCATCATTGCAGGACTTCGCTCGGGGGGGGGGGCAACATAAGGAAAAAACCCTGGAGTCTAGTGGTGGTGAAGGGGGCAGAAACCTGCCCGCATCCTGATGCCGGACCTGCCTTCCTGGATCTCCAGCTCTACCAGTCTACATGGCTGTCCCTCTAATTCCAGACAGGCTGCCAAGGGTGGGTGGGCCCTCCCTGTGGGTGATCCTTGGGGGGTGGACAAGCTGCAGGGCTGAGTGGAGACAACCCGGAAGGAGACCAGCAGAGGGAGTTCCAGGTAGGGGGCAGAGGCAGCAGTCGAGCAGTACCCTGGAGAGATGCCCTGGGTTCCCAGTGAGTATAAAATAGAATAAAAAAAAAAAAAAGACATGCTGTCCCCCAGGTAAGGCACCAGGTGCATAGGCTGAGACTGGTAAGTCTCTTTAAGATAGTTTGGACACGGACTTTCATAGTCGGCTCCATGTGTCCAAACTACCAGTTTGACATTTTTTTTGTTTGTTTTAAATGACTGGTGGCTATAAATCATCGGAGACAGGAGCAGAGTGGGACTGCAGCGAGAAACAGATTCGGGAGCAGAGCGAAACTGAACCGAGGAGCGGTAGCGTGATCACAAGGTATGAAACCTTGTGAAATTATAGACGGTTGATATTTTAGAGAACCATATACTATATAAAACAGTGTATGGTTGTCCATATACAACATGGCTATGCTGTCATCTCGGGGATGACTTGCCATCATACGAACCTCTTGAGCTTCCCTCTCAAGGTCTGTATGATGTCATCACATCCCCTCACTGGCAACACAGTCTTGTTATGTATGGACAACCATACACCATTCTATACATATAGTAACATATTTTTGATATTTTGATGTTACTATTGTCGTCAGTGAATACATTGATTTTATTTTGTCATTCTACCCCTACTCCTGTTGTATAAAAATGGATACTACCATAGTATTTTGTTCAGTGGAATGCAATTTTGATAATCTTTGACCTTTATCAAGTGAGAGATCATAATGTCCAAATTATCAACTCTTCTAAACAAAGCCCCAGGCGGACAGTGTCCATCTAAGAAACATCTGTAAGTCTGTGATTAGCCTAGAGGTGCACACACTGTTTTAATGCTCAGTTTGCATTTCCAGGCTCAAAAGCCAATGCCACTCTGTTTTAAACTGCAAAACATGCAATTGCCAATTGAATCCTTCAAGCTTCAAATGCATACTTGCTTATGTCTCCTCCTCTACTGCCTCCCCCCGTTATCTTCTCTCAGCCCTCCCAAACGGCTTAAAGATCCTGCATCTAAACACCCACAGCTTGTTGCAAAAAAAGACCAGATTCAGACCATGGTGTGCACTCTAAAACCAGACATTTTATTCATCTCAGAAACTTGGCAAAAGAGCAGTATCCCTGACCACTTGGTCTCCATTCCTGGCTACTTACTGGTAAGGAAAGATCGTGCTGGCAGGGGTGGTGGTGTGGCCATTTATGTCCTAGCCTCCATCCAATATTCCATCATCTACTCATCCTCCAATCCTGAGACCTATGATGCCCTAGCTATCCATGTGACCTTCCCCTTCACTCTCCCATTCTTCATAGCCAGCATATACTGCCACTCAAATGTCCATCCTTCGGTCGCGCTAGACCTCCTAACCTCTATCACTTCCCTTGCTTACTCTGGGGAATTATTCATCCTAGGCGACTTCAATATAAACTGGCTGTCACCTAAAACTACCAAAACTAAAAACAAAATTGGAGCCCTAAACCTCTCCTAACTGATCTCCAAATCCATCCACCCAAACCACAAGACACAACAACACTCCCTACTCAACTGGGCCCTTACCTCCCACCCCTACCGCGGCATCACCTCTGGCATCCTCCCTGAAGCTCTAAGTGACCGTAACTCAATATTCATAGTTAGGAAAGTTCACAGAACTAAATCGCCAAGCAAAACCATACAACTGCACTCTTTCAAGTCTCCTAACCTTGAACCTCTCTTTAGTAACCTTGCCACTTCTGACTGGTCCCCCTAACCTCCTTCCCCTCAGCTGATAAGGCCCTTGCCTACTTCAAAGAAATCTTTCTTGTAAACTGGAACGCCTTTGCCCCACTCAAACAAACCAGAGTCAGAGGTACCCACTTACCTTGGATAACCCTTGAACTTCTGGCCTGTCTCAGGGCTAGAGATCTAGCCTGGAAGCATCATAAAGCTATCCAGCATCCTAATGACCTCGCAAACTTCTGCATGCTCAGAAACACTTGCACCAGGGCTACAAGGTTAACCAAGTCCGAATATTTCAAATCTGCCTTCAACACCAAAATAAATTCCCCTTCAAAGTTCTGGAAGGTGGTGCGCACCCTATTTACCCCCTCATCTTGCCCACCATCCCCGGTACTTATAAATAAATAGCTCACTAGTGTCCGACCCACCAGCTGTAGCTGCAGAATTTAACTCCTACTGTATACCTCCTGCACCACTGAGCTACAGAAATCCCTCCCCTCCTCCCCCCCTCTACTGATGTGCCCCCTCCACCACACTCCCACCTTCCTTTCTCTTTCACTACTGTAACCCCAAATGATGCCCTAAGTGCCCTCCTCACTATCAACCTCTCTAAAGGTGCTTCCCCTGATTGCCTTGACCCAAAACTCCTCTCCCTCTCCGCTATGGCTATTGCCCACCCCCTCTCAATAATCCTAAATCTCTCATTCTCTACTGCCTCTGTCTCCTCTTCATGGAAACATGCTGTGGTCCTCCCTCTACCCAAAGGGAATGACTCCTCATCCCCCGGCAACTATCGCCCCATTTCTCTCCTCCCTACCCTTGCCAAGCTTCAAGAACACATTGTTGTCTCCCAACTCACCTCTTTTCTATCTGACGCCTCCTTTTTCACGCCTTTCCACTGTGGTTTCAGGAAAAAACACTCAACCACCACCTCCTCTCTCCTATGGCTCACAGACTCCATCCAGGATGGATAATGGCCAAATTACCTCTGCCATTTTTGTCGACCTGGCCAAGGCTTTCGACACTGTCTCTCACTCCCTTCTCCTCAACTCACTCCCAGCAGCTGGCCTATCTCCCTCTGCCACAAACTAGTTCAAGGCCTACCTTATTGGAAGAATTCAATCAGTTAAGATCTTGGATGCCACTTCTCCTCCCCTCCCGATTACCACTGGAGTCCCCTAGGGCTCGGTATTAGGGCCCCTCCTATTCTCCATCTTCTTAAATGACCTTCCCTCTGTTTGCTTCCCATCCTCTGCTATACATGTGTATGCTGATGATACAGTTCTATATACATCTGGCTCCTGTTCTGTTGAGGTTACAACCAGCTTACAGCAAGACTTCGACAAAGTTCAACTCTGGTTTGCTAACCATTAACATTTCCTCAACACCAAAAAGACTGTCTCCATGACCTTTGACACAAGCCAGAGACTCTCTAGGCTTCCTTCCTTCCCTACCTACTTTTCACATCCCTGAGGGGACTTTACTTGAGGACACATCCTCCTTCAGGTACTTAGGTGTTTGGTTGGACCAACACCTAAACTTCTCTGGACATATTGACACCATCCAGAAAAAACTGCGCCCCAAGCTTGGTACCCTGTTCAGGAACCATAGTTGCATCTCTCCTATGGCTAGGCGTGAACTTGTTCAGAAAATGATACTGCCCATTTTCTACTACTGTGACGTGGTCTATGGTGCTGCCCCTAAGTCCTCCCTGGCCAGACTGGCCACCCTCTTCAATTCTTTCTGCCACTTTGCCCTGGATGCCCCTCCCCTCGCACCCATCACTGCAATCTTTATCATGCCCTATCCTTCCCCTCTCTTACAAACAGGTGACTCTCCCACTGTGCTAAATTCACCTCCAAGCACTGGTTAGGTGAGCTCCCTTCCTACCTCACCTCCTCCTTTTTAACATCCCCCTACCCTCCCATTCCCTTAGGTCAATCGACTCCCGTACCCTGGTTGTTCCCCACAGATCCACCCAAATCGGCCAATCTAGTTACTCTCACCACTTCCCATGAATTTGGAATTCCCCCCCTCCCCCCAAATCCGGCACTCATCCTCGACCTACTCCATCAGCTCCGCCCTCAATAATTACCTTACACCTAGCTGCTCATGTCATGTCCCTCCCTAATTCCCTCCTCTAAGCCCTGGACAAACCCTATCCCCCTACCCTCACCTTCATTTTACCCTGTGCACACCAACCCCCAAATCTATAGCCCTTCTCCTCTTCCCCCTAATGCTCCCCCTTACTGGCTTCCCTTGATCTCTCACAGAATGTCCTGAACCACATTTCCTATATGCACTTTACTCTGTATCTATTGTACTGTGTGATATTTCTCACACCACTGTTTTATACCCTGTAATTGTCTAACCTATGTCTTACTATTGTATTCTTTGTCGTGGAACTTTTGTAAAGGAGTTACTGACTCAAAAGTTTTAATTCCGATATGATTCAATAAATAAATAAATAAATAATGTAAAGGACCCTGAATGCTCTCCATGAGTCCCTCTCCTGTCCCACAAGAGGCTTGTATCTCTCATCTACTCCTTTCCCCCCACCATCTTAAAGGGGTCTCCCTGGGACACTGCCTTATCTCCTTCTCTCTGCCCCCTCCAGTCCCCTTGCAGGGCTCCTTGCATCCTGAAGGGGTCTCCAGGGGCATGACTCCTCCCCTTCCCCACCTCACCCTTCCCTCTCCTTTCCCCCTTTTCTTTCATGTAAGCACTTGTTTACTTATTAACCTGGCACTTATTATTGTCCACTCTTTCTACATGTTATGCGCAAGACTTTTGTAACACTGTTTGTAACACCTGCCTTACAACTGTATGTTAATGTTGATCTTGAAACTTGAATGTATAATGTCTCATTCCAAGTTGTACCCCTTCCCCCCAGATCGCACTGGGACACGAGCGACTTATTGCTCAGTGTGCCTTTCTGGTGAAATATTTCAATAAATAAATAAATACTGTGGCAGTCACTCTGTTACACTGGAGGAGCTCTCAAACCTGAGGGCAGCTGTGCTTCAGTACAGCATTCTACACTATAGGTGTTTTCAGATAGCCACTTTGACCACCAATAAAAAAAAAATAACTGGCCAAAACCAAATTCCAGGTAGCTAAAATCTATATTTCAAGAAAATAATGTCACTACATGATCATCAAACAACTAAAGTGACCAGGAGCTGAAAAGTTTAGCTGGCCACATGTAAATTAAAATGCAGTTTGGCTACCATTTTGGTGACCATGTAAAGTGTTGCTTTTGTATGTCCTTACCTTCTATGGGACAGAGACGGGTCACCCTCTCCGGCATTAACTTGCCCTCCTTGTGCCGACAGTAGACCTCCGCAATCTGCTGCCGACAATGCTTGGACTTGGCCCGGGACAGAGCCGAGATTGCTTCTTTGCCTGATATCTCACATTTGGGAGGCTGTTCATACCGTCCCTTCGGGGAGCTGTTTCCACTCTTCTTTGGATGGTAAGGTTTGGATGGTTTATAGCTCTCCTTTAAACTGCTGCTGTTTTTTGCCACATAGTCATTGTACTGTAGAACTTCATTAGAGTTCTTTCCCAGCAATGAATTCTCTTTGACCTTCTCCTCCTGCTCAGATTTCTGCCTTAAGTGCTCTTTTTGCTTATTTACAGGCTTCTTAATCAACTCAGGCTGATAATTTTGCCGCTGAGTCCTTGGTACAAAATTGCTGTTGTCTATATTTTCAAAGTCCTTCGGAACAGAGTTTTCATTATTGCTGTCTATTCGGACTTTCTCTTTTGGCCTGTGAGAGAAATATCCACCCTGTAAAATAAAACAAACAAAAACGCTTTATCATTACATAAAAACAAAACTCATCTTGCACTCCAATTTCAGAAGAGAACTGCAGCCCAGGGTTGTGGCTATTAACATGGCTGTAATATTTTTAACTTTATACACAGCAGGCTATCAGAATGGAATGATGGGCTACCAAACAACAATAGTTGAAAACTGGCTTGTCTGTTTTCTGTATCTGAGCAGATGTTCCTTCCAGCCCTCGCTGGGAATCAAACCTAGGACCCTGATTCCTAAAGGCAGAAACTCTACCCATTCAGCTAAAAAGAAATTCCCTTTAGCTGGAGGCAGTTTATTTGACTGCCATGTTTGCTATTCCATAGACCACCATTAAAGGTCACTAGCTATTAGATTTACTCAGCACTGATTTGACTAGTGTTCACTGAGTTTTTACCACTAGGTGGCACTGCTCTTTGCTCATATGCAACAAAACACACAGGCTGGCATTCAAAAGACATTTATTTGACTTGTGTGAGCATCTGAGTTCCTTAATCAACATATAGGAAATATGAAAACCTTGTTTTTCAAGTTCAAGTTCAAGTTTATTGCAGGAAAACTCCATTGAGCAAGCTCATTCACAAGGAGGTCCTGTGACATAAACACTTAAAGTACAAACACAGATAGGTAATAACAGTATATACATGAAATACACGTTACATGATGCAGGCTGGATATACATACAAGGGTACCACATAGGGTGACCGCAGGTGGTAAACATTGATATGAGACAGGGAAGCGACTTATAGGTCGCATACTGATAAATGAAACATGATGACTGGTGTGATTTGATTTAATCAAATCAAATCAAATCAAATATACAGTATTTTGGCAGCTAGGACAAACAACAGTCTACAATTGATATGGGAGGGAGGAGAGATTTGATAGAGTAGCAGTGGAGCGTAAGCAAAGATAAAGCCAGGAGTAGAAGGGGAAGGGAAAGCAGTTAATATGACAAATCAATTATACCTTACCAGTGGATAAATATGGCACACATGGGGAAGGAAGAGACTTAATGACAGTTACAGGTGTCTTTTATTTTGGCTGAACTTAGCGATTTGTAGAAGTTTATTGAAACTGTGCTAGTTAGTTTCAGTACGGTTTGTAATCGGTTCCAAATGGAGGGAAGGGCATATGCAATAGCACGTTTACCGAAGGAAGTCCGCGTCCTTGGTATGTAAAGCATAATAAAGTCAGATTTTCTTAACGAGTATGCACTATGTGAGATACTAATAAGGGAAGAGAGAGAGCTTGGCAATTTCTGCAGGAGCAGTTTAAGAGTCCATAGCCCAGCATGGAGCAGGCGTCTAGTAATAAGGGATGTCCAACCAACAGCTGCATATAAGTCACAGTGGTGCGAACGGTAAGGGGAGTTGGTAATGAACTATAATGCACGGTGATAAAGGATGTCCAGTTTACTTAGATTTGCAAGAGTGGTGGAGGAATAGATTACATCGCCATAGTCGAGTAGGGGGAGAAAAGTGGCCTGTACAAGCTTGTTTCGAGTTTCAAGGGGGAAAAGGGGCCTATTTCTGTAGAAGAAACCTAACCTTGCTTTTAACCTTCTAGAGACATCTTCTGATGTGGTCACTGAAAGATAATTTATTGTCGATCCAGATACCTAGATATTTAAATTTGGTTATAACTTCCAGAGGCTTCGTTTAGCGTGGTGACAATGAAGTCTTGGCAAGGGGTATTGGGGGCCTGAGACAGCACTGCGGGAGAATATCATCGCTTAGTCTTCTTGGCATTGAGCAGAAGCTTTGCCTTTATTAAATTATGCTCAAGTTGTGCGGGTCCGCTGAAGCACTCCCTTGACTCAGATAACGATGAGCCAGAAGTATACAACACAGTATCATCTGCAAAAAGTGCAGATTGGACTTAGATATGTTAGCATCTAAGTCATTGATGTACAGAAAACAAGATAGGGCCTAAGATGGATCCTTGGGGACTCCTCTTGCAACTGGCAAGGCAGCAGAAAAAAAGCCTTCGCCTTTACTTTTTGGAATCTTCCAGTTAGGTAGCTGAGAACCACTGGGTGGTATGGTATGTGGCACCCAACTTTGTAAGGCAATTGACTAATAGTTTGTGATCAACAGTATCAAAAGCTTTGCTGAGGTCCAAAAGACTGCACCAGTTACCTTCTTAGCATCTATAGCAGAGATCCAATCATTGGTTACTTTTGCTAGTGCAGTGATTGTGCTATGATTAGCCCGGAAGCCAGATTGAGCTGGGTTGATGAGAGAGAAGGTTTCAAGTGAGATTTTAACTGAATATGGATCAGTTTTCGAGAACTTTAGAAAGGATAGGCAATATGGAGATAGGCCTATAGTTGTTTACACGCATGGGTCACCAGATTTAAATAGAGGGAGGATATGTGCTGATTTCCAGCAGGATGGCACAGCAGCAGATGTAATGGAAAGATTGAAGATGTGGAGAATTGGGGCAGTGAGATGGGCATAGCCTGACCTTAGGAAAAAGGGTTCCAAGCCATCGTCCCCTGCACTTTTTTTGGTGTCTAAGTTAAGAAGAGAATCTTCTACTTCTTTATAAGTTATCTCGCGCAGTTGGAAGGACTGGGTCCAGGACTAGATGTGGCGGGAGAGATTGTGCTGGCTCACCGCAGCACCAGCATAAGGTGACGAGGTTAAAAGCTAATCCAGCTGTGGCAAAGTGGGAGTTAAGTTCCTCCAGGATTAGGGACTTGTTTTCCACAATCTTGCCACTGCGACTATCATTGTTGGGACAGAGGGGCCATGGGCCGTCCTTCTATAACTTTGATAGTCTTCCATATTTTATGAGGTTACCTTTAGCTTGTTCGAGTAGAAATATAATAGTTAGCTTTAGCAGGCGAAGTTTTTCACAGTTATTCCTGGCTGTTCTAAAGGCCTGCCAATCCGAAGATTCTTTGGAATGTCTAGCTTTAGCCCAGAGCTTATCTCGAGCTATAAGGTCTGCCTTGAGATCCGAGGTGAACCAGGGATTGGAATTGTTCCGTACCCTTACTTTGATGAAAGGGGCATGCTTATTTATTATTGTAGTGAGTTTGTCATTAAGGATGCAAGCTGCCTTGTTGACATCTTTGGCTAGGTAAAGATCTTGCCATCTGATCATGCTCAGGTCAGATAGGAAGTTTACTGCACTGAATTTGCGAAAGGATCTTTTTGTTATAAAGATGGGTTGCGGCCGGGCCTTAATTTGAGATCTTATGCAAGCAACAATTCCATGATCGTTCATGTCGTTGTGAAACACTGCCAAATGAGATATTTTGTGTGGATGGGTGGTTAGTACCACATCTAGAATGGAACTGTTGGCAGTATTTAGAGTGTTGTTCCTAGTAGGTTCTCTGACTAAAGCACCTTTCCACAGCCCCAGGGCATTGTATAATTAACCAGTAAGGCACACCAGGCCATGTGTCATGCTGGGATAATGTCAAGCCTCAAGGGTGTTAAGAAGGGTGAGGTCACAGGCTAAATGTCTTCAACCACCTGAGAAGTCATGTTACCCCAGTTACACACACCTTGATTTGCCTTACAGCGATTATAACATTTGTCCATTTTTTTTTTTTAAATTGTACTTTATGCCCCCTTGATCACCGGCACTGTAACCTGAAGATCCCTCCTGCACCCAGATCACTGGCAGGACCCCCCACAGAGCCGTGGATTACCCCCAGGCGGGAATGTGTAGGGGAGGGGCCTCCCAGTTTTAACCCCATCCCTGTATTGTACTTCTGTGATGTTGTCGGGGTCCCCGATCAGGGTCCTGGGCCCTGGAAGATGAGGGCTACCCTGGCTCTGTCATCGGTGCCACACTGGGGCCAAGCTTTTTCATTGTATGCCCCCCTACCCAAGACATGACGCGTGCATAATATCAGGGCACACGTGCTGACGTCCATCACATCTCCCCTCACGTGTGGCTTGGGCATGCTATGCCTCTGGCTTCTGCCAGAGGCCAGTTATGCACCAGGTCTAGTAT
Organism: Neoceratodus forsteri; assembly: GCA_016271365.2. NCBI lineage: Eukaryota > Metazoa > Chordata > Ceratodontiformes > Ceratodontidae > Neoceratodus > Neoceratodus forsteri. The sequence continues at coordinate 134,022,080 of JADMNL010000025.1, forward strand.
CCCCCTCCTCCCCCGTAGGAGGTGAGCAGTCCCTGGGATGCTCGAACCTCCTCCCCAAGGTCGACCCTCTGACGTCCTGGGCTTGTTCCCAAACCCAGGTCACCAGCAGCACGAGTGGTCGTGCTACCGCGGGATGGCCGTAATTTGTCCATTTATATGTATACGGTTGTAAGAGTTCTATGTGATTACAGTGAGTCCCTTGCCGTGCCGCTCACATAGAGCGATGAACAAACCGCCCACCGCAAAAGGGTGACTGACATATACTGAAGCCGCCGCAAACAACAACAGTCCTCAGGAAGTAACTGGATCTTTTCTTTTTTGTGGGGGGCTTCGCCCTCCACACCCCCAATCTAAAGATTCTCAACTCCAGGGGAGCAGAATTACAAAAAAATAGAAACTCCCCCGGAAGCAAAACTGTAACCTGCACCAGGTCCCAAGCCCAGCACCACACACTCCACAGACAGTGGCTCAAGTCACTACACCACATGGCGAGCTTGGCAAAACTTGGCCAGATATTTCACTTTATCCCCTATTCTAGCGAGTGTAGCGCGTATCCCTCAGTGCTACACTCGCTTTACCTACATAGTGCTCTTTTTCCCTACTCGCTCTATATAGAAGCGGTATTACTGAGTCTCTCATAATGAGTCGCTCAATAATACATGCTCATATTGGGTGCTACTGGTTGTAAGTAGGCTGTTTTATGGACACTAGCTTCACCTATAAGTCTGTGCTCGGGTAACATCACGGGTGAAACAGACTCTCCAACAACTGGCTTTCAACATTTTTTCTGTAGATTTTATAATCTATCTTGAAGTATTAGGAAAGCTCTGGTTACCATAGTGGTCTCTGCTTTTGGAAATGCAAAGGTGACAAACAATGGTTTTAAGAAACAGACTGCCACTTCCATGTACCTCTGTCACACAGTACATAACTCCAGATCTGGCATTCACATAATGTTCCTCACTGCCATTTTTTTCTACAATACCATATTAGTTCGCCAAACAATAAAATAAACATTTTGCCCAATGGAGTGGCAGTAAAGCCTTATGGACAATGAAGCTAGAATATTGACATAGTGTAGCTCTCAGTACAGCTGTGAATGAGACAGCAGTCCCCAGGTATGACACGATTATTTTAATCATTTCAATGAGGGTGTTCATTTTTAAAATCATACTTACAGCAATATTCTGAATTATTGGGCCTAAACCTTGCTGTATTATTTTAAAAATGGTAATATATAGAATAATACATGGAGAGGTGTGTATAATGATAATGCTAAACAAACCCCCAAGAGTGAAGTTCGAGGGACTTCTAAAAGCATCCCCCACAAAGGGTGTGTGCAAAATTCAAGTTTTACACACCTCCTCATGTTTTGTTTTACACAATTGCTGGGCTGAATTATAGAAAACAGTATGGGCAGTGGTTTCAGTACCACTACTTCAATAGCACGGTCAGGCTAAAGCACGGGTTATAGTTTATTTTTTTTCTTTCTTTTCAAGCGATTGCCCCAAATGCAGACAGAAACTCAAACTAAACAACTCTGTTGGCAGATAAAATGCAGTAGTGCGATGGAGTTTGAGAACCTTACCATGTTTACTGTGAGGTGCCGATTGAAGAGTGCGTGTGTGAGGGAGGCAGTGTGCACCTTCGTGGAGTGAGTGACACCCGGCGCATGTTCTGTGCTATAACCAGCTAGTTATAATGGTGAACTATAACTGAATTCGCCTATAGGAAAAAATGCTCCCCAGTTATTATCTCTGAACACCATTGCACTTATCACCTCTTCTGATAATTCAGTCTATGGCCTATTCAGTCTCAGGGTGAAAAAATGTTTCCCTACATCCCTCCTGACTGTCTGTTCCCTTAAAGTGCAATCACACTGCCTGAAATTGATGCTTACTTTATTAAGTAGTCAGCTGTTCTTATACTGTTGCTGACATGCAGCTTCTATTCTCTTTTACTAAAGAGAAGATTTTTCCATCGGGCAGTAGTAGGTATGACATGTGGAACAGTGCTCCACCTGGAGGCTGACATGTCCGATTCTATTCCCCTCCATCTCTCATCAGTACTTTGAGCTCACTGACTGTGACATCACAACTAACTAATGAACAGCCACTCAGTATCTGACAGATTGTTCCCTCGTGATGCCGAAAAGAGCGAGGTCACAGTGCTGGTGTGGTATGAAAGGGGAAAGCATTAGCTATGTCAACTTTGAGAAAGAGTTCTATGTATCCCACCTAATACATGAGCTATAACCCAAAACAGGGCATGGGTGTGGGTGTATTGGGCATTAATGCACGCCCCGGGTGCATTGTGAGGCATGGGGCCGAAAGCTGAGTGACCTCCAACCACCAGGGAAGTGCATTAATGCCCCAAAACACCCATGCCCTGGAGTGGGTTATTGCACTTATAAAATAGGTTAAAAAAAGAAAAAGAAAAAAGAAATAATTTAAATCCTTTTAAAACAGAAGACATTTTGTGGTATCCTGCCACTTTGTAAGGTAGTCCCAAACAATAAATGGTCATTTTAGTAGTTTGATTATACAACATAGGTCACAATTTATTAAACAAACCAAACTGTTAGAGTATTTTAATAAACAAAATACATACGTTGCAGTTATTACTTAAACAATACTTAGCCTTTCATTCTCGGCTCCACAGACACATCAGGGCTGGCTGCTGCAAAACTGAAGAATCAAAACACTAACTGGTTGCACCCCCCCCATGCCATTCCCCTGCTATACTCCTCCCCCGAACCTCACACACACACACACACACACACACACACACACAGACAGGCAATCAATCCAGTACCACCGACTGGACCTAAAGCAAAACTAAAAAACTCAACTGCTCATTGCCACACAACAGCCTGGAAATGGGGGAGGGGCATTCATCCCACACAGACTGATATCGCTACAAACCTTTTGCACTTTATGGTGGGGGACACAATTCACTGTAGAAACACAAGCAACTTCATCATGCAACTTTTTAAGAGAGCAATGCCCATCAAAACAGAAATGTACTCGTATGGGTATGTTTCTTCGGGCTGTCTCCCAGCTCCTAATCTGCTCAGAGGAGGGAGTGAGATTTGCAGCCACCGCTACCTCCCTTTGCTATCTCCTGAATGTTGGTCACTCTCTTCTGGCTGAAGCTCTCTCATTTTCTGATGACAGGGGCACTAGAAAAGGGGAGGAGGTTCAACTGGGATTTATAAAATGGGTAGGGAAATAGGCAGCTAATCTAAAACTTCACTTTCCCTTACTACTGAGTTTACCTATTGTGCCGTTTTAAGTGCCTGACTGTAAGGGGGAGTGATTTCAACTTTCAGTATATTCAGCTGTACGTAAAGAATATCTAGGTCGGCAGTGGGTCTGTGCCTTTACTAAGCTTTAATCAAAGCCCACCTGACTAGATTTAGCCAATAAAAGTTTTGGATATACTGCCTATTTCCTGACCCATTTTATAAGGTCAGATAGAAAACCTTCCAATTGGCAAAAGGAAAGAGAAAAAGTACTTCATAAACAGAAAGTAACAACTGGATACTTCTAAAGATTAATGTTTTCCGCCTACTCCTTTCAGTGCTACTAGTTCTTGAATTTGAACTCATGCCCCCTGGTTCTGCCATTCTTAATTCTGCCAGACATTCTGTTTTGGTCTGCTTCTCCACACCCTTTCATTATTTTGAATAGATTAATCATACTGTTCCTCAGTTTCCTTTTTACCAGGGAGAATAACCCTACGCGGTCCGACCTTTCCTCACACATAGGGTTACCACCTGTCCCTATTTTCACAGGACAGTCCTGATTTGGGCAGCTGTGTCCTGCAAAAAAACATGAAAAATACTACTGTCCTGACATTATAGCAGAAAAAAATATTTTCTGACTTTCCTTTAAATGCTGCAAAACAATATAACCTTAACTAAAATACCTTAAAATGATAAACACTAGAAACAGCTAAAAATGTATGACAGTCTTGATTCTGATTATTTAAAGAAAACAAGTCTTTTGCATTGGCCATGATTACATGTCCTGCGAAAAATCATGTTTCAGTAAGAAATGTTTCACTTTGGGCTTCTTGAAAGGTGGTAACCCTACTCACACAGCAAGTTTTCTAGACCTCTAATACTTGTTGAAATGCTATGCTTGATACAAAAAGTAACTACCCATACATACTTGCCTATAGGTGGACCTCACATATAAGTCGACTGCCTTTACCTTGTCAAATTTAGCAAAATTACAAGTATGATTTTTCTGCCCAAACTGGATGGAGAAATCTGTTTTGTGACCCATAGCAGACACAGAATCTGTCTTTGTGGCCAGACCTGGACACAAAATTAGGTTTTGCAGTTGAAAAATGGTTAAATATTGTAAACCTTGTAGAGAAGTCAGGTCCCCTATCATGAGGGCTTATTTTTAGCACCAAAAAATAGACTTATAAGTGAGTTTAGTATATACAACAGTTTACTCCCAGCACTGCAGGGTTGGTTACTGTCAAAAGTAGAATATTTGTTCCTGTTATTCCCTAATACAGTATAAAACACTGAGATAAAAAATGCTCTTTATTTCGTGCAATAACTCAGTACAGGGCACATGCACTGTTGGGCCTGAAAAGGAGACCACTGAAGCAATGCCAGTGAAATATCAGCTGTAATTCACGAACAGGTTAATCTGTGCTAACAGACAGCAGTCATGAAGGTGAACTGTGTTCTCATATTGGGTCAGTTTTCTACATACAGCTTGGTCTTTCATGAGAGAATCATTTCAGACCATCATTAATCCACACATTTTCCTCCATGAGACGGAAATTCCATCTTTAGCCCCTTAACGGTGACAGTGATGGCTTCCTATAGAACAGATGGCTGATTCTGTTAAAAATGTTAACATGTTTTGTACTTAGGGCCTGATAAATCCAATATTTCAACAGCAACAGCAGAAAAAAAAAAGTTAAGCAGTAATTAAGTCAGAGCAGAGGCAGTATCAATTCATGCACCGTCACTTCTCCCCCCAGACAAACCTGTTAACGATTCTGGCCGCTCATTCCGAGCAAACTGACGATCAATATGGATTGTGCCTACATTCATTAATGTCATCAACATCACTGCCACTGCCCTCAAACCTTATTGTATCCAGCTCCAGCTGATGCTTGCCTCACATATTAAAACACATCTGAAAACATTTTGCCATGTGGTTTCAAGGGCCCTAAACCTGAACCTTTCAAATGCCACTGCTGTTAATAGACTCTGCCTATTAAAGGGTTGAATGTCATTCCTCCACAACATTACAAAACAAAAAAAACACTGGGTGAAGTTTAAGGTTCCATGAAGGAATCTAGGTAAAACATTATTAGGAACAGTTTTTCTTTCCTGGAGAAGAAGCTTGACAGTGGCCTCTGAGCTTCTTCTTCAGACGGTTTCATTGGGGCCTTCCTTCCCTTCAGTCTCCAGTCATACTGGAACAACCCCCAAGAGTCACAGATGTACCCTACAGGGGTAAAGAGGGTGAAGAAAACTTGCCATATGAGAAAAAAAGATTCGACCACTTAGATTAGTCTCCCTGGTTCAGGAGGGCAATCTCTTTTTCAAATGAGAAACAGCACCAGGACCAGAGGGCATGTGATGAAACTGAGTGGGGTGGGGGGCGCTTAAGAGGGATGGGAGGAAATGCTACTTCACTGAAAGAGTGACAGATGCCTGCAACAGACTGCCAGTGAAGTGGTGGATGAAACAACAGCAGGGGGCTTCAAGCATGTCACTGGAGACCAGTTAGGGTCTGCAGAGACAGACTAGGCAGAGATCATCAGGGCAGACTGATTGGGCCAAGCGGTCTTCTTCTGTCTGCTATGTAGTGGTACTGCAGCAAGGCTGCCAGCACTGGGAAGTCATCGCTGTTACCACTAAGGGGCTAAAGACAGAATTTCTGTGTCACGGAGGAAGAATTGTGGATTGATGATGGTTTAAATGTGCTCTGTTTCTGGCAGACTTGACAGACCACAAGGCCTTCCTTTGATTGTAAACGTCTGTGTTTCTAATGACACCCTGGATTCTCCACTGCCTGCAAATATAGAGCAGCACTAGTGATCAGTGCCAAGGGCATATCATTCCTTGAGACTCCTGTATGCACTAACCATGTCCATCTGTGGTTTCTCTAGAGGACAAGAAATTATTCCTAAATGGTAGCTATCTGTAATGTTCCTATGTTCAGAAACAATACTATTACTTCCAAATGTTCCACATTTTACTATACCCAAATAAATGTTTATGTGAAAAACTGCATTTTATGTAGTTTTCTTTTCATGAGCAACATTCTGCACAGTTCTCTTCATGGAAGCAATAATTTTGGGGGGTTGCCTGTATCGCGGTTTGTGTACAGAACTCTGAGCACTGTCCCGATAGGTCAACAGCTCATGTTTAGCATTCTGTAGACAAGCTATGACACAGCAAACATGCCATATTACTGGTTGCATGAAGAGTACTACATACAGTTGACTGTTATTCAAAACAAGAACTCAATAGAAAACAATTTTCTTCACATCAGTGTTTATTTAGATACTGTTAAATAAAGGATTGTTTGATGGTATGAATGTTTATTTCTGTGAATAAGAGCGTTAAAAACAGCTGCCAATTAGCAAAAAATGTCCTTTCCCTTTTAGTAAGGTACAGAATACTGATAGCAAAACTTTTCTTAAACCAGCAAACTCAGGTGATGGCATAAAAACAGTGCAGTGGTAAACAAATATGAGATGGTTGTCTGGGCTCTCAGGGATGTAGGACCCTATGTCCTTTTTTTTGTTCACAAAGCTTTTTAGTCTCCGGTCCACCTACATGCATCTGCTTCAGGTGTTGTCCAGCACCCTTAGCCTCCTCTGGCACTCTTCTCCCCATAGTGCAAGCAGCGATCAACATGGGGTGAGGCCTGAGGGCACCAGATTGCAAGGCATTTGACACAGTCCCACACAAAAGATTAATAAACAAATTAGCCAGCCTGGGAGTGGGTCCCAGGGTGGTAGGCTGCGTAAAAAATTGGCTGGACAATAGGACACAGAGGGTAATAGTACACAGTCCACTCCAAAGAAAGGGGGGTTGCTAATGGGGTAATGCAGGGTTCAGTACTGGATCTGGTCCTTTTTAATGTCTTTATAAGTGACATTGCAGAGGGACTGGAAGTAAAGGTATGCCTCTTTGCAGATGACACAAAGATCTAAAACAGGCTTGATACACAAGGGGAAGTGGAAAGGATGAGAAGGGACTTGGCAAGGTTGGCGGAATGGTCAAAAGTATGGCAGCTTAGATTCAGTGCAAAGTAATGCACCTAGGAAACAAAAACCCAGGGGAAGAGTACACAATGGGTGGTGAGATACTAATAACAACAACAATGGAAAGGGACCTGGGGGTAGTCATATCAGATGACCTAAAGGTAAGCAGGCAATGTGAGAAGGCAGTAACGATGGCTGGGGGGATACTGGGATGTACAGGGAGAGGCATCACCAGTAGAAAACAGGAAGTTGTTATCCCTCTGTACAGACAGTTGGTGAGACCCCATCTGGAGTACTGCATGCAGTTCTGGACAACCCATCTCCGCAAGGACATAGACAGGATGGAGGCAGTCAAGAGGAGGGCAACTAAAATGATGCAATGGTCTGCAACAGAAGCCACATGAAGAGAGACGAAAGGAGCTTAATATGTTTACCCTTGAGGAAAGGAGGGAAAGGGGGACATGATAGAAACGTTCAAGTACCTCAAGGGAATCAACAAAGTCCAAGAGGGTAGCATCTTTCAGAAAAAGAGATGTGCAAGAACAAGGGGAGACACAATTTGAAGATAGAGGGGGAATGGCTCTGGGGCAATGTGATGAAGTATTTTTTCACAGAGAGGGTGGTGGACGCATGGAACAGCCTTTCTGAGGAGGTTGTGGGGTCAAAAACAGTGGGGGAATTTAAGAATGCATGGGATAGACATGAGGTGGTTTTACTATAGCGCTGCAACAGCATTCACACCGACATCCCCACAGCAAAAGACACAATGCCGTATGTCGGCATTGTGCTGTCGGGGATGCTGGTGTGTTTCTATCGGGGGGGCTGCAACACCGGGAGCCACACCACCGGTTTCTGCCTTGCACCAGCACAGCGACTCACCGCAGACAGGTGAAATCTGTCGCTGTGCTGGTGTTCGAGGTGGAGGAGTCGACCTTGCATCGGCATACCACATAAGGCAAGTCTGGTGGGGTGTAGGAAGAAGTAGGCTGTTACTTATCTAGGATCTACAGCTTATCCAATAGGTAGGGGAAATGGTCAAACTAGGTGGGCCAAGTGGTCCTTATCTGCCGTCAGAGTCTATGTTTCTATGTTTCAGTGTCATCATTAATGGCATTCGGGACACATAACTATTTGAGTTTTTCTCTCTTGCCTCCCTCCTCCTCTGACATCTGGCATAGTCATGCATCCCTATGCCCTTCCCCTCAGATGCCAGTAGTGATGTCATGTGGGGGAGATTATCTCTTTTGGCCCACTGCAGGGGTTGCTACAGTGCTGGAAGCAGGACATCACCCAGCCCTGGCTAGTAGCGCTGGCTCGTGAGAGGGTTACCCTGGCCCCCTGGTCACCCAACCGGGCTTCCTGAGTTCACTTGTGAACCTGGGTTGCCAGCACAGAAGAGCAAAGCATCTCTCCTGGGCCACCAGGCAGCCCCAGGACCGTCATCCCTGATGAGCTAGCAACCCACTGGGATGTATATCCATCAGAGTGCAGGGTCCAGGGGATACAATAGGGGCTTCTGAGGATGAATGAGCTGCTACCTGTCACCCACGTGCACTGCAGCAGTAAGCACCAAAGCAACTAGAAAGGAACCACTGCTGAATTTCCAGAAGTTGGCCCAAGACCCCCTCTTTTTTTTTTGTTGGGAGTCCCCAGCCTTCGAGGGGCAAAAACAACCAACAGCACTGGGGATATGAAATACAGAGTGATGGTACAAAAAACAAAAAGCGGGTAGTGGGATACTGCTCTTAAAGGATACCTAAAGCCATACATTTTAAATAGAACTTTTATAAAATCTGGCTTCATATCCCTTTTAAGGAAAGGCTGCTGTTTACATGAATGGTGAAACTGCATTTATTTAATTAGGATAAATGCAGTTTCATAGCATTTCAAAAATGTAAACAGCCTCTCCCAATTCAAATTTCCCTCCTTCAGCTTCTCTAAAATGGCTGCTGACGTGCAGTGTGATTATGTCAATGAGGAAAGAGCCTGAGCAGCAACAAGTACTGTAGCAGGCACAGCCATCGTGCAGTAGGACAATGCTCTTACTTCAATTAACAGTCAATTTGTTAGAAAGGATGACAATCATCCCTTTACATATGTATTATTCACACTGATACATAGGCTAAGTGATGATTTTTTAAGTTTGGAGTAGTGTTGCTCAGACAGTATCCTGCCAGGTCAGATACCATTGGATACCATCATTTTGGTCAGATATCAAATAGCTTTGGATGGCATAGACATCCAACCAAGGATCCGACCTTCTAGGACCCACTGTAAGTATCCGAGGTATCTGTGGATCTGATGGATCCAACCGTCTGAGGCTGGATCTGATGAATCCGACCATTGGATCCACTGGCCAGATCCTAGGTCGGATAACAACATTGTCCAATGGAGGATAGTCGGATCCACAAAAGCACTAATGAGCAACACTAGTTTGTAGAACACACCATGCTGAAACATAGCTTTTTTTTGACAAAGCTCACTCCATCCCAATATAGTCTCCTCTGGTGTCAGCCTACTTGTCAATGCCCACTCTCCTTAATGCCCCAAATTTCCAATCCTCCAGCACCTGATTTATTGTTATAGCAACTTCTAGGGTGGTCAGCTCTCAGACTACCATAACTTTCAGCAACTACAAATGCACAGAACTTTCTGTTTGGCAGCCAAACTGGCATGTAAACCCAATTGTTTAACTAATTTATTTATGTATTTAAAATGTTACCAGGAAGGCATACTGAGCGATGCAGTGCTCGATTCCAGATGTGTCCTGGGCAAGGGGGATTAGGGGAGTACTTTACATGCAGTACTAATGACATCAGCTACAAATTAGTTCCCACAAGGTACAGCATTCAACAATTTATTTCATAAAATAGGCTGCCTACCGAGCCAGGTTTCATTTACTGTTTAAAACATTAGCACTGGTGTTTTATGACCAGGCCCTGTACTTTCAAGGAGGCAGTATAGTGCAGTGGTAAGTGCACTAAGCTGCAAACCTGGAGACCTGGGCTTGAATCCCATCAGCCCCCACTTGCATACTGTGTAACCCTGAGCAAGTCATTTAACTTCCTTGTGCTCCCAGGTTGCACCTGAAAACAAGATCTGGCATAGTGCACCTTTCCTAGTTAAACAATTTCCCCTTTCCCTTTATGGAGGAAGAGGTTGAGTATACTGTCCACAGGAACTACTTTGAAGTGATGTCACACTTGGGCAGCGCATACTTGGATTTTTAGTTTCAAAATGCCCATCTTGCCTGTTCTGGAAAAGTTAGGATGCACTGTCTCATTATTTATTATATTGTTTTTAAAATTAATGTTTTGTGACAGCCTCCTCTAACCTCCACCATCATTCCACAAACCCTCAATGGCACTTTTTTCAGAGAGGGTAGGGAAGGAATGAAAATAAAAAAAAGACCTGTAAACAAAAAAAAAAAAAGAAAGAAAGCAAGGACAGAGACAAGAAATTTGGAAAGCAGTGCTAGTGCCTTATATATGTGTGTGTCCCTGTAGCCAGGCCAAATAATAAAACAGGAAAAATGGCACTGGAATGGAACTGATCTGACGAGAACGATAACCCTGTACCCTGTGTTTTTGTAAGTGGATGGTGCATTTCCAAGAATAAGTAGCTGTCTCCTGGGCCTGATAAAGTTATAATTTCCCGTCTGTGTGTGTAATGGTTACTGGTCTCCCTCATTATTCTCTAATTAAATGAAACAGGCTAGCCTTTTACATTATTTCAAAATGAAGAGAATAGCAATTGCTCTTGAAATTACCTGGAATCAGGATAGAAATGCCTTTATTTATTTTTTTTTGGGGGGGTCTGTTTTATACCGTTACTGTGTCAGACAGCTGGATTTTCAATTAAGGGGATGGGGAGCAGACACACAAAGTCTTGTACAACATGTTTATAAAACACAACATACGGGCATATAAAAATAGGACCGAACACCCCACCCGTCTGTTCACTTATACAACACAGAGACATAGAATTTGTCGGCAGATAAGGACTGCCTGGCCCACCCCAGTCTGCCCCAATGGTCCCTGCCTAGTCTGTCTCCACAGAACTTTAATGGTCTCTGGTGATCCTCCTTCCTCGCTCCTCATTTGCTAATATTCCCTTATGTCAATCCCATGCATGCTTGAAGCCATCACTGTTTTTGCGTGCATCATTTCTGCTGGTAGTCTGTTTCAGGTGCGTATCACTTTTTCATTGAAGAAGTACTTGTTCACATCCTTCCTGAACTTCCTTCCTCCAGCTTCATAGCAAGCCTTCTGGTCCTGGTGCTCTTTCTCATTTGAAGGAGACTCACCTTCTGCACCTTCTTCATCCCTGTGAGGTACCAAACTTGAGTCCACTTTCAAGTCCCCTTGTGCTCACCTCTTTTCTAGAGTGTACATGTTGAGAGCCCTCAGTCTCCCCTTGTAGGGCTTTTGATGCAATCCCTGAACCATTTTAGTTGCCCTCCTCTGGACTGTCTCCACCCTGTCTATGTCCTTTCTGAGATGTGGCATCAAGGACTGGACACAATACTCCAGGCGAAATCTCACCAGTGACTGACACAGTGGTAGTACCACCTCCCTGCTCCTGCTGACGATACCTCTCCTCATGCATTCCAGCTTCTCACTGGCACTACCCACTGATTTGTCACATGACCCTGTCATTTTGAGATCACAGATATGATTACCCCATGGTCTCTTTCCTGCTTGATGACTGTCAGTACCTCCCCCCATTCTATATTCATCTCCTGGAATTTTATGCCCTAGGTGTGTGCTTTTGCACTCTTTGGCACTGAAACCAAGCTGCCATGCCCTTGACCACACCTCAAGCTTCCCAAGGTCCCTACAAATTCTCTCTACCCCCTCCCAAAAATCACCCTATTACAGATTTTAATGCCATCTGCAAAAAGGCATACATTCCCTTCCAGTCCTACCTGCAATGTCACTTATGAACACAATGAAGAGGATTGGACCCAGTAATGAACCCTGCTGCACCTGCTGGTCACTCTCCTCTCATTAGCGTGAATGCCATTTACCACCACCCTGTGTCGCCTATTCATTAACCTGTTATTTACCCAGTTTATCACTTTGGGTCCCACCCCTAGCTTGCTCCCTTTCATTATCAGTCTCCTGTGGGGCACAGTTTTGAAAGCCTTGCTGAAATCCAAATGGGCCGAGTCTAGAGCCCTCCCCTGACCTACCTCCCTGGTCACTTAGTCAAAGAAATCAATCACATCTGTTATACAACTACATGGAAAATTGGACGGAAGAAGTTTAACCACTGGGACCATCCCCCCGTTTCAGTGGTAATATCTTGTAACATTTGTTATACTGGCACAGCCCACCTCTCCCCACTGCAGTCAACTGCTGACTGAGCTCTGTATGAGCGTGTACAGTACATTGTACATGCTCAATGAATGACAGCTGCTGTCACTGCTGAGCTCGTACTCTTTACTGTATGCACTCATACAGAGCTCAGCTGGCGGCTGGCTGCAGTGGGGAGAGGTGGAATGTGCCAGTTGCCAGATGGGTATGGGGGGGCATGAGGCACTGCTGGGTGGGGGTGAGGGGCCACTAGACCACCAGGGCTACTGTAATTAACAAGGACTTAGGAAATAGAAAAAGGTATGATTAACTTTAATACACATAAATTCAGGGATCGGGGATCGCGTTGGGGGGGCTGACATATTTGATTAGTTTGGGGATCGGGGCTGGGGGACTGCCCACTGGATCACAAGGGAATTACTAACTGTTAATTCATGACAGGTACTGACGGATTGGGGCTGAGGGGGAGTGACACAGTGGTGCATGGTTGGCAACCCTCCCAGAGGGTGTCTAAGTACCATTTTGCCTGTTTTTTAATGGTCTAACGGTGCTTAGATCATTGACCTCTGGAAGGCTTCTCTGAATAGGGATTTAGGGGATGTGGCAGCCTGCATCTGCCGCAACTCCCCTAGCACCATGCCGCAGCCACTTCTGTGGCACAAGTCTGGCACAAACACCCTTTGTCACAAGCAGCCTGCCATTTGCCGCAGGCTGCTTTGCCAAATAGCTTCCAGCTGCATCTTTGGACCCAAGGTGCTAGTTGAGGCACAACGGTTTGCCGCAAGCACCTTGCATCCAACATAGGGCTTTCAAAATCTGGCCTGAGAGGTGAAATCAGGCAAAATGTAGACTGAATAAAAGGGCCAAAAAGGTACTAAACACCTGATTCATTTATGCAGAATAACACAACATATACACGTCATACTGTCCTTACCTACATTACGGCAGATAAATGAAGAAGTAAAATGCTGCTGTTGATCTTCAAGATTGTGATTGTTTTTCAGGTGCTTACAGTTTATGGAGCAAGATTTCACCTGCCGTTACTTTTAAAAAAATACTTCTTTACCCCTGCCATTTCTTAAGGACCAATGTTTTAGAGTTAAATTTTGTCTTTCCAACCTACAGCCACAATACAGGACCTGATTAATTAATATTTGTTTGGTTTTCTGCTGACGATCTCTGCTACTAGCGAAGTGCAGGGGAACCAGCCCTAATGTGAGGCAACTTCCCACAGACTGAATCAGGACTCAATTTCACCACAGCTGCTCCTGGCTTTAATATTGTGTTTTCCAAATTTCTTCAAAACACAGTTTTTTTTTATTGTGATTAGACTTATAATCACAATAATGACCTTGGAGCAAATAATTTCTTTTTGATTAACGAACAACTGGGTGGGGGTGGCCCTCGGCTGCACCTTGGGCCACCCTTTCCCCCCTGTTGGTTGTTAATCTCAAGGAAATGACCAGCTCTTCGGTCATTATTGCTTAATTATAACATGAATGATAAGCCAGAGAAATTAATGGCATTTCAGATAAAAAAAAAAAGGAACAAATTGATACACAGTCACAGTCTTAAGCTGGGGGGGTAAGGCAGGAGGTCAGAAAGCACTTCTTCATGGAGAGGGTGGTAGAAACTTGGAATGTGCTGTCAGAAGAGGTTGTCTCATTGAAGACAGTGGGCAGCTTTAAGAGAGGCTGGGATAGGTATATGGGGAATGTAAAGCTCATGGGTAGGGAAGATGGGAGGAGTTGGGAGAGAGGGTAGGAACAGTAGCTCAAGTTGTGGACCCTGCAATACAAACAGATGAGATAGAATGAATGGCCTTCTTCTGCTGTCTTCTTCGTATGTTCATATGATACAGTAATTAGTGGAATGACTACCTCAGATGGAATTAAGTCACTACCCCCAACAGATTAATCAGGTATTTCAGAAATATTATTCACAATTATATACATCAGAAAGACAGACCACACCAGATGGCACAGAGCAATTCCTATCACAATTAGAACTACCCAGCCTGACTTTAGATCAAACCTCTACATTAGAAACACCATTTACCCCACTAAAAATCAGTAAAGCCATTAAAAACTTACATCTGGAAATTACGGTGATGCAACAAACCTAATGGCAGCTTAGCTCCACCACTCCCGAGCCCCGGCTTGACTAAAATAGTTATCGAAAGCCAACAAGCCTCTACTTCAGATGAATCTGATCCCTTCAGACTTGTACACACTGGGCAGAATGGGGAAAACTAAAAAAGAAGGACTTTGCCGTGCCAACTAAACATTCTGCAGCATCTACAGAGGAGCGGTCTGTTAGACCCTCACCATTGCGGTCCTCAGTAGCAACGGCCTCAGGCAATGAAGACTCAAGAGTCTGAATCTAAGTCTACATTCACCAAGGCAGATGGTCAGTGCATGCTGAGCATTCTTTATCAGACTGACTCCAAGATTTCCAGCCTGCAAACAGATTTCAAAAAGCTTGAGTCCCACACATCGGCTATGGAAACCCACCTAGATACCTTGCAAAATAAACATTTGGCGTTCCCTTGCTTTTCTACATCAGAGGGAATGTGAGCTAACACACAGGGCAGAGGACGCAGAGGTGAGAGCTGGGAGGAATAATATCCATATCTTCAGAATTCCTGAGGGCAGTGAGCAAGCAGATGTGGTGGGGTACTTGGAGTCATGGCTTACCTTACCAGAAAACTTTGAGTTTGTCATTGAGAGGGCTAATAGGGCGGTGGCCCCAAAACATAAACCAGGGACTCCTCCCAGGTCCATCATGGTGAAATTTCTTAAATTCCCCACTAAGCAGAAAATATTGAGTTTAGCCTGGGACAAGAGAGACTTACATCTGGATGGCCAAAAGGTGTTTTTTGACCAGGACTTCCCCCTGAGCATGATGGCCAAGCGTAAAAAAGAGCTTCAAGCAGTTAAAGCTCTGTGGGAGAAGGGGTTGAGGGCCTATCTCCGCTACCCCTCGTGGCTGTGGCTACATGATGGGGAGAGTATGCAGATATACGACAACTTCTTGCGGGCAACCCCGGTGTTGGAGATGCTGGGTATCCCAGTCCCAGATGCCAGTTCAGAGCAAGCAGAATTTGAAATTGAAAATCTGCTCTGGGGAATAGCTCCAGGAGGACGGCATGCCCTGGGAAGAAGGAATGAATCTCTCCTACCTCTACATGCTGATGAAGCTCAATGGGTTCTCCTTCGACAACTACCGCCTTGAACCTGCAAGTTTCTTTGAGGTAGCTTTGGATGGCTTCGTTCAGAGGACTTTCCAGATGTCTGGGTTCCTGACTGGTTAGTCCCTGAAAAACGGTCTTGCTGTGCTACGGATTGTATCCTTAGACTGGGTAATTAGTACCGGGAAGGAACTCTAGGGACTTGGTACTCATTTCTGGATGGCAGCCTGTGGAATGGACGTTCTTCCTTTGTGCACCCCCAAATGGCTCCCCCTCCTCATGGGGCCGCCTACCACCCGCACAAGCTGTGAGACCGTCGCCCTACAGAATGAATGCTCTCAACTTTTGAACTCCATGTTGGGGACTGTTGCAAGTTATTGGCACAGTTTATTAACATCTAGTGTTATCACTAAATTTGAATATCTTGCTAAATACAGTTTAGGGGAAAGTAGACTTTATAACTTAGACTTGAGACCATAACATTTTTTCTGCAATGGTGGGAGTGGAGATATGGCTCATAGTTAAATGTTGGATCTTTATAGATTTGGGGCCTCTCCTAACCACTTTCCTTACTCCTGTCCGTAAACAAGGCTAATGTTGGGGTGGGAGTAAGGACCAAAATATGAGGGTTTCCTGTGAGCTCCCCTCCAGATCTTGCTCTGCAAGTATGGGTATTAAGTTTAGAATTATTTTATTCAAGAACCATACTTTTTACTATATAAGAGTTACAAGTTTATGGGGTCTTAGTCCAGGTTTCAGTCAGCCCCCTGTAGCTTTTACTAGCCTTGGTTTAGTTCTTGGCTAATGCTTTATGGGTTTCTTTTTCATACCTGGCACCTCACAATCCATATAAACACTTTGGAATTAACAAAACAGGAGATGGGTAGTCCATTTGGCAGGCTTGCTTACATATAATGCTCTCTTTACTAAATGGGGCATAGACCCCACAAATCCTCTTATGTTCAATAAGATGGCAGGGTTTCAGGTTAAATCTTTGGACCCAGGGCCAGTGGGCAGGGGCTTTGGACCTGCCTCAGAGGAAGTCTTTTTGCTAGAAGGGAAGGAGTATCCCAGCCGGCGTTTGCAGGCTGATTTACCCTTTGCACAGAGAGCGCTGTACTCTTCTGCTCTTTTTGGAGGGCTTCATGTCCTCAGTGACTGACCTGCGGCTGCAGGAGGTCACCCAGGTACAGCTTTATTAGCTTTGTACCCTAGGGTGGTTGGCCATCTTTCCACCCGAATCCTTTGGACAGTTCACTATAGTTGTGGTTACCTTGCATCTCCAGTTGAGATTGCTGGATAACAAAAATGTTTTTTGATAATATGTTTTCGTTGTCTGTTATTTTGTTTTATTCTAGTATTAACTTGTTTTATGTGGACTCTGGGAATAGACAATGGAGGGGGAGGATGGGGTGGGAGCTAGATCTTTCATTTCTTTTTTTTCACAATGGGGTCACTTAATATTTGCACAGTGAATGTAAAAGGCATTAACAATGTCACGAAAAGGGCCAGAATTTTGAAAGAATTAAAAGACTTAAAGTGTGACATAGCATGTTTACAAGAAACCAAGCTTACTTCGCAGGAGCATACTAAGTTACAGAGATCCTGGGTTGGCACTTTTTTTCACACTCACACCCCTCATCTGCAAAAGCCAGTATGGCTATTTTATTGAAGCAGGGTCTCCCTTTTCAAACCCGCTCAGTCTTAAAGGAAGGTAGTGGTAGATGTGTCATATTATCAGGGGAGCTGCAAGGACAACTCATACATGTCCTGTCAGTATATGCCCCCACCCCTCCATCTGGGGCTTTTTTTAGAGAGCTATTCTCAATTATTGGGAACCTGGAACCCGGACACCTCCTTGTGGCAGGTGACTGGAACTGCATGGAAAATTCAAGTTAGACAGGAATCCACCCAGCACAAGAGGTATTGGGGGGGGGGGTCCAGACTCCTACAAACCCTTGTTGCTGAATCAGGTCTGGTGGATCTGTGGCAGTGGTAGCACCACTCAGCCAGGAATTATACTTTCTATACTCCAGCCGCAAATGCTTATTCCAGACTGGATAGGATATACTCCTGGCAATCAGAGGCTCATGTGTTTGAAGAAGTTCAGATACACCCAGTCTCTTTTTCAGATCATGCTGTGGTCCAGGTGGTGGCAATCTGGGAGCCAAGAGCCCCCTCTGGTTCTTGGCAGTTGGACCCTGGCCTTTTATTGGATAAGACCCTTGTAGCAAAATTGAAAGAGGATATCAAGTGGTATTTGGAAGAGAATAGTCACAAACACCCTGGTAAAATTTATTTGGGATGCTCTCAAAGCGGTACTGTGAGGCAAATTTATCAGTCAAGCTGCCTATCAGAACAAGAATCATAAAGCTAAATTATCTCAGGCGTTGACCTCTATAGCCTCATTGGAGATGGAGCATAAATTAACCCGGGACCCCGCCACATATCAAAAACTGCAAGAAACTAGGGAGATATATAATCAACTGATGGTACACCATACCCTCAACTCCCTACACTTCACAAATCAAAGATATTACGAGGGTACGGACAGGGCAGGTAGGCTACTTAGAAAACAAGAACTGGAAAGGTATATCCCTAAAATCAGAGCTACGAAGGGTATGGAAGAATTCCTGGTTAAACCTTCTGCGATAGCAGGGGTGTTTGCAGACTTTTATTCCCAACTTTACAGACAAGAGAGGGGGTCCAATCATAATCAGAGCATAGATTCAGTTTTGGAGAGGGTGGAGCTCCCGGCTCTCATTGCGGAGCAAGTTACTAGCCTAGAGAGCCTGTTTACAGAGGAGGAACAAAGGTCCGTGATAGCATCCCTGAGTTTGGGGAAAGCACCTGGACTGGATGGTTTTATTGTTGAATTTTATAAAGTATTGAGTAAGGAGGGAGCTCCAGTTTTGCTAGCTGTTTGTAATGAGGCCCACTAACAAGGTGCAGTCCCTGGGTCTTGGGGGGAGGCTACCATCTCAGTCCTACCTAAAGCTGGTAAAGATCCGGTGAAGCATGCCAGTTATTGGCCTAGTTCCCTGTTAAATGTGGATGCAAACATTTTTGCTAAACTCATTGAGGAGAGACTTAAAAGGACTGTCCTGGACCTGGTGCACCCGGACCAAACAGGGTTTGTCCCCAGCTGGCACATACAGGACAATATCCAGCTGTTGCTCAATGTGTTGTCCTCAGGGTCCCCCGGACTCAGGGCTGTAATCTCATTAGATGCCGAGAAGGCATTTGACCGCCTGGACTGGATGTTTCTGAATAAAACACTAGCAAAGTTTGGATTTGGGAGCAAATTTTGGGACTGGTTATTTAATCTGTATAGTGACCCTGGTGCCAGGTCAGAGTGAATGGGGTGTTCTCAAATAGGTTCAGCATAGAACGAGGGACTAGACAGGGGTGTCCACTTTCCCCTTTGCTGTTCGCATTAAGTATGGAACCCTTTGCGGCCTTAATTAGACAATCGGAATCATACAGGGGTATCCGGGTGGAGGGGTCAGAGGCCCAGATTTTCCTCTATGCTGACGATACATTATTATATTTGGCTGATACAGTGAATTCAGTCCCTCAGGTGTTATCTCTTATACAAGAGTCCGGGGCCATCTCGGGGTTCCAGATAAATGAGTCTAAGACAGAGATGCTCCCCATCTCCAAACCAGGGCCTGGGAGTGTCCCTGCCATGGGGGCATTCCGCTGGGCTAGGGAGGGCTTCCGATACTTAGGAGTTTGTATTCCTGAAAACCTAGATAAGTTATATGGTTCTAATTGCCTTAAACAAGACATTTTCCACCACCATCGGACAGTGGCCCATTAGCCTGCCAACTTCCTCTCCCGGTTGCACGCCTGCAATACTAACTGTCTATGGTGCCCTCTATCTCTTATTGTTACCGCAGCCAGTTGCCTACTCAAGCTGCTCATTATATGAATATTATCTCAAAGTATGTTATAACTGAGTATCTTTATTTTTTCTTTTAGTTGTTTTGGTTGTTTATTGTGCATTCTTTTACTACCTTTGTATGTATGTTGACCCTCATCCTTTGACGTGGAACCTTTGTAAACGAGCAGTTTCTGCTCAAAGGTATTTGTAATCCGAGAATTTAATAAATAATTAAAAAAAAATAAAAAACTCCTTAAAACTATTCAAGGTGATTATAACAGATGGAAGGATCTCCCTCTCTCCCTCTCGGGATGCATAGAAGTGGTGAGGATGAATGGTTTGCCCTGGCTTCTTTTCCCATTTTCATCTCTCCCGCTGAAGCCCCTTGTGGGCTTCTGGAGAAGTCTGAAATTAGCCACCCCTAAATTTATATGGAATCATAAACGCCCCAGAGTTAAATGACAGGTTCTGCAGAGGGCTAAGCAGGCTGGGGGATTAGGTCTTCCCAACTTTACAAATTATTATTGGGCAGCGCAGCTCCAGGTATTGAGCCCATTATGGCCTGGTGCAGATCGACCTCTTTGGACGGAGTTCAAGAAACCCAATATACCAGGGGCCCAACTGGCTGATATAGTCTTTTTGGACCAGGCTGGCCTCTTAAAATTTTGGGTAGTAAACCCCTGGGCAATGGTACTAAAGCAGGTGTGGATCTGGGTTACTAAACATTGGGGATTCCCTCTTGGGCTGACCCCACAGACTCCAATCAGTGCCTGTGTGGACTTCCTCCCACTGTAAATGGATTTGGGTTTTCGCAGGTGGGAAAAGGTAGGTCTTAGTTGCACAGGTCAATTGTATAGTTCCCAACACTTTAAAAGTTTCTTACAATTAGTTCAGGAGTTTGGGCTTCCAACCAGAGACTATTTTAGATTCCTACAAATACGGCATTTTCTCATGAGCAAGGTTTTGACCTTTTCAGGGTCCTTGACCCCTAACCCCCCTAGTAGAATTTCTTCTTCCAATACTCTCTAGCAGGGACAAGACATACCTGGTCTCCCGAATGGTCACTTTCTTAACTTCAATTGAACCAGATCTCTTGGGCAGACTAGAATCCACATGGGAGGGGGAACTGGGGTGTCAGGAGCTGAGGTCTGGCAGCGGATTTGGAAAGGGGTACACTCTACCTCATCCTCCCCCTCATGGCGAGAATTTTGCTGGAAAGTTAATATGAGATTTTTTCATACCCCAGTCATCACTAAGCATTATGGTTGATCCAACTCGAACTTATGCTGGAGGGGATGTGGGGAGAGGGGCACTCACGCTCATTTCTTCTGGGGATGCCCCCAGACCAAAGGATTTGGGGGCCAGATAGTTCAGGAGTTAGAAAAGATATTCCGGATGCGATTTCCCTCAGATAGCAGGCACTGGGTGTTGGATCTCCCGCCCCCCACAACTCACCACTAAAACCTGGAAGTTCCCATTTTTTATTTTACTAGCAGCCGCTCAAAAGAGTATTACAAAAAATTGGTTGGAAAAGAATCCCCCAACTCTTGATCTTTGTTATTCCATTTGTTTACAAATTCAATTGATGGAGAAGTTGACTGCTCAGCTAAGATTCCAGATGGAAAAATTTAAGGGGAGATGGTTGCCTTTTTTTCCATTACCAAGCGGAGAAGGAAAATAAAACAGTGCTGGAAATAATGGCTCAGTATACCTAAGTGGGTGGGTCCCCGCTTATATATCTACATTTTTGCTAGATACAAAGTTCCATAGATTGGTTTAACCCATGACCCTTACTCTCATACAATTAACTCTCCATGTATTTATTGGCTATCTAACTTAGAGTCCCCATACATATCACCTTACCCCCCCATCCAGATTTTGGGTGGTTTTAGTGTTACCTATATTTAAAGAGCCATTTGTAGCCCTGATCCCTAGGGTTTTGGTTTTGTTTTTCTTTTCTTTTTTGTCACCCAGTGTTTGTAAGTGTCCATCGTCATTGTCATTATTATAGATTATAGTCAGTCTTTTTACATGTATCAATTGATGCTTTGATTTTAGTTTGTGAGTTGTACTATTTGTGTTGATGTGTTTTGGAAAATCAATAAAATTACTGTTTCCAAAAAAAAAAAAAACTTACATCTGGAAAAGACCCTGGACCAGACAGCATACACAAAGACATCTATAAAAGGTGTGAATTCATTTACTACCCAATTTAAAACTTTGTTTAATAAGTTTATAATGTTAGGCTCATTACTGGATACATTTTACGATGCACTATTTAGTGTGTTCCTAAAGAAGGATAAAGATCCTGAACAAAGTACAGTACGTTGTATAGAATCATATCTCTCCTCAATTCAGATTTTAACATTTTTGCAAATGTATTAGCAAAAAGATTGGAAACAATAACCACAAAATTAATACATATGGATCGAACAGACTTTATTAAAGGCAGATATTTATATACGCACATTTTAAGGGACAGTAACATGATCAACTATGTAGAAGAACCTGGTATGTTACTGCTGACATTAGATGTGGAAAAAGCATCTGATCAGATCGAATGGAATTTTATACATGCAGTATTAGGTAAAATGGGATTCAGACATATTTTTTGTATCTGGGCTAATTTACTTTACCAGAGGTTAAATGCTCAGGTTAGAACTAACCATAATCTCTTGGCTAATATACTACTGGAACGTGGAACATGAAAAGGCAGTCCATTATCCCCTCTGTTATTCGCACCTGCTATTGAACCAGTGGTATTGATAGTAAGAAAACAACAGGAAGAAAAAGGGCATCAACATTAATGGGAACAAATATGAAATATGCCTTTATGCAGATGGCACTCTTCTTACAATTACAGAAACATCATTGAAACACATATACTGCACACACTGGCAGAAAGGTTCGGATGAGCCTCAGGATACAATGTAAACTGGGGGAAATCCAAACTTTTACGACTCGGTCCTGTAGATGTGTGTGCACAAACAGCATCGGCTTGCATCCCAAAAGAAAGTTCTGTAATTAAATATCTAGGTGGTATGCTATCTACTCGCCATTCTGAATTATATAGTTTGAAGTACACTCCCCTGCTGCAAAACATCATCAAAGACCTAGAAAAATGGACTCCATTACCTTGGACCCTAATAGGTGGGGTTACTTTTATTAAAATGGCTAAACTTCTGAAAGTATTGTTTCTTTTCCAGTCTCTCCCAACCTATGTCCCCAAATGTTTCTTTACATCTTTGAACAAAGGAACAGCAACATTTTATGTATGTCTTTGTTTACCGGGTAAGTGCACTGATCTGAGGGACCATTTTCAGGCACGACCCAGGCCAAGTAGATGGCACTGATAGACAACAATACAATCATGAAAAACAGCAGGGCAATGAAACAAAACAGGAAAATCAAGCACAATTATATATGGGACTTTCGGCATACCATGGTACAGATACAGCTCATTTTTTACAATAATGACTTAACAGCACCTCTCAGCATATATAGGCATTCTATGGAAGAATAAAAGACCAAGAATTTCATTAGTAAAATTAATGTTACCAAAATGTGAGGGGAGACCTGAGCTTAGCAAATTTCAGCATGTATTACCACTCAGGACAACTCAGTCAAATACAAAATTGGTTTGGAGATCCTCAGGTGGCAAACTATATTATGGAAGTAAATAACTACCATGTAAGTCGTTGCCATCAGTATTGTTTGCTGGTCTACCTAAAGTTGAATATAAAGACATACTTTCTTCTACAACAAATGCATGCACAGTTTAGCAACAAGTGCACCAAAAAAATCAAATGGACAGTCAAAGTGGGACCAACTGGCAGTCAAGAGGAGATGATGCAATTGGCTCTGTCCTAGACTTTCCCACCCAACTACCTCATTGGTGCCCAGTCCTGACTGCTTGGTAATACTGGCACTTCTGGGAGAACATTCTGGTTGCCATGTTACAGCAGGTCTCTGCACCCACAGAGGTCCCACAGGCAGAGTGACACACAAAGATTCATCTTCCCATGTCCCCAATAACAGGCACTCCTAGTGGCATATGGTGACTGAACGGTCCTAGCTAGAATGCCTGATAGGAAAAAATTATTAAATGTGTGCAGACAGGCGAGGGCAGTGAGTCAGGCTTAATGGATGCATCTGGAATCAAGCAGTTTGCTCAGTATGCCTTCCTGGTGAAACTTGTAAATAAATAAAATAAATAAATAAAATGGTGAGCAGTAGGGGTGCGGAAGTAAAGACAGGAATCAGTCTGAGGATTGATATACTGTAGCCCTCCCTGCTTCTCTACTCAGGATTCGTGCCTGGCTGAGTAAAATTATCATTATTATCGGAACAAATGGGAACCGTTCATTTAATTTGGAGAACAATCCAGCCTAGCAGCAAACTAAACACCGTCTGGCTAAATGAGAGGAAAAGGGGGTGTCACAGTCATGTGATGTACACAGTACGACTACGCAAACACTACCTGCTCAAAATGACTTTCATTGATTGCAGCACTGCAAGCTGTTGGAGCAGACAGCATCTGATGGAGATTGAATTAAAGCTTTTTTTGCCCATACTTTCCTGGCTGCCCAGACTGCAGACAGCTCACTTGTCCAAATAAAACCTGGCATAGTGGGAGAATGAACACTTTATGCAGCCAGGCCATTATCCTTTTGCCTGACTGTAAGCAGCTCTGCTTATAAAAACGATGGTCCAGCTGATACCCGAATGAATAACATGATAATTTGATTTGGCTACAAATGTTGCATTTTGGCTGCAACATTTTGCTGCCAATTATCCAAAAACTACACATTTAAAGTTTTTAGCTTAACCCCTGAAACAGCTTGAGATTTGGAAAGATATCTGGACTTCCCTCAGTAGGTTGCTTAAGGTCTGAAATAGGAATTTGTATGTTTACTCTCAGATCATATGATGCTTTTGAGAATTTTTGTAATCATGTGTTTTTGACATGCCTGTCACAATGACTATTTATTTCATTATTGTGTATATGGATCTGCTTTGGATGGCTCCTTTTAACCATCATGCCTGTACCAAACTTATTCAGTTTAACCAATAAAGATATTTTTTGAGGGAAAAAAGGAGGGAATTATCCATTGACCACAGTTTTGATATGGGGATTTTGGTAGCGTTATTTGTTTAGAGTTTGACTGGTGCATGATCAGAACAAAACTATGTTGTATTTTACTTACAAAATGCATTGAGGAAGTATTTGTGAAACCAAATAAAAGTCGATATGCGAATTAAAAAAAAATTATATAGGATCCCATTTTCAGACACAGCACTTTGTAGACACATTCCTGCAAATTTGGTGCAATTCTGTGAGAGACATTTTTCTTCCAGTGTTCATAGCAGCTCCTTCCTTGCACAAATATTTCTTTCTTTATGCCAAAATAACAATTTTGTGTCTAGTTTTTAACACACAAAACAGCACTGATGTGGCCAATTTGAAAGCCTTGCTGTTTCCCATTTAAAAATGCATTTTAAGGGGAAATGATCAGAAAAATATGCAATTTGCATCTTTCACTGATACAAAACACAAAACTGGTGGTTTGCGGCAAAACTTGGTAAGGTGCACTTAAACATATTTTTGAAAGACTGCCCCAAGGTAAGCCTTCATTAATTACAGCACCTACGATGCTAACTAGTGTTCCGCATTCATAATTTTACTACAGTGGGCCACCAATCTATGTTCTGTACCTCCTTCCAGTATATATATTTACAGTCACAATTTTTTTCATTTTTTTAATGACCACTCAGTTTTCTTAATAAAATCCCAGCTCTAGTACCACCATTCTATTTTGTTTTACTTCTTGGTTTTTAGCCCTTACCCCATCATTTATTTGAGACCCACTCTTGTACATATGCTATGCTCAGCACAGTCCCATGGAAGGGTAATTTCTCGTCACCACCACTATTCTATTACATGGATTATAAGTTAATAGGCAAGGCCACTGACTTTTGTTTTTTAACCAGAAAACCTGGTAAAAGTTTGGAAATCTGGACTTTCTATACAACAAGCATTTCACGATTTTTTTTTTTAACCAGATCTATGAATGTTCAGAACTTGAATTTTTCTATAAATTCCTTCCTATACTATTTCCATTATGCTTTATTTAATTTGCTGTATTTAGCCTTGTTTTAAATCTTATTTATACATGCACTAAACGTCTGATAGTAAAATTCTGGTAAAACCTGGAAATTAGACTAGCAATCGCCAGTGCAGTCCCATGATTTCAAATATCTTGGAAACGGAATTTCAAGACTTCAGACAACATAAATCAGTGGCCTTGTTAACAGGCCCCCAGTGGGGGTTTTCTTATGGTATAAGAGTCTGTGCAAGAGGGTTGGGGAAGAGAACCACAAAGCAATTTGGGCTGCCCAAGCCTCATGCAAGGACATTTTTATATAATAAGAGACACACTGCAGTGGACCTGTTAACTTATTACAAATCACTTGAGTTAGCTAGAGTGATTTATAATAAGTTTTATGTCTGCAATAAGAGGTAAAAGTCCTTTCACCCTGAGCATCAACTGATCCCCTAGGTTTACAACAGAGAATAAGAGCTGGTAGTTAAAGCAAAGACAGCTCTTATGACCAGCCAACACTACAGACAAGTATTAACTAGCACAGTATGTCAGTAACTGGAAAAGGAGCCTCTTTGGCACATGGGAAATTGGTGCAGCTGAGCTCTGGCACTTCAAGCAGTGTGGACAGCAGCCAATGATACAGTGTTTGTCTGCCGAAAGTAATCATATAGTACACAGGCATTCACACCTGTTACTTGCAGGGAGGCTGGGTCTGTGACATAGGTGACAGAAACATAAAACAGTTGAAATTCACTTCCACATCACACACAATAAAAATGAGGAAACTATTCCTGAACCTGAATAAGTACTGGAACCAACTGGATGCAACCAGCCGTATAAGTGACAGTGTCAGTGGCTCAGTAGGTAGCACACTCACCTCTGAGGCCGGGAGATCAGAGGGCTGTGGGTTCAGTTCCCACATCTGGCACTTGGGTTAATATCCCAGTACTGACACTGTAGTGCAGCATGAGAGGGGTGCTGCACTTCTGAGGTGCCATCTTTCGGATGAGACGTTAAACCGAGGTCCCATCTGCTTGGATTGGTGGTAGTTCAGGTGCATGTTAAAGATACCATACCACTTATTGAAAAGAGTAGTGGAATTTTTCCGGTGTCCTGGTCAAATTTCCCTCATTCACTAAAAATACCACCAACAGCTTAATCTGGTTCAAGGTCAGTTGGAATTCATCGGTATCTCCTTCCCCCCGGGTCGTGCCTGAAAATAGGCAGGATTTGTCTAGTGCACTTACCCGGTCAACAAAAACTAAATAAATAAATAAGTTCTTATACAATGTAGGCGAGAATGAAACCTTACAAATCTTTTTTTATCATCATGACACTCTTTATTGCCACCAGCTGCCCCATTTATCCCGACTGGCCCCCCCCAGCCCCGAAAACCTGGACTTACCGGGGCTTACCTTATGCCCGACCCGGGAGCAGTGCCTGCGGAAGGTTGGGCATCAATCTGTTGCCGGATTAATTTTCTCCTCCATTTTTCATCCACCCAATTACCCTGGGCTCCAGGAGTAGAGACGCATGCGTGTGGAAGCATGCATGTGTACTACAGCCCTGGTGATGACCCCTTCTGCCCACGCAGCAGCCTAATGCCTGTGCACCCTCTAGTCTGTACTGCACCCTGGCCTCCACCATGAGGCAGACAGGAGCCGAGGGATGCCACCTTCCCTCCCCGGAGAGGACAGCTGCCTTGCAGTGACTCCATCCAGCTCCGCACCCTCTCCCCCAGCCAATTCCTGATGGCCTGTGCTTGTTCCCAAACACGGGTCATCAGCGTGGCACGAGGTAAAGCGTCTAGTGCCTTAGCCCTCGGCGCCACCGGGCTGGATAAAATCTTACAATTTTTTTATTTCTATGGCCTGAAAACCTAAAATGATGCTAAACCATTTATCATTATTCTAGGTAGGTCATCACCATTCATCATCACTTGAGGTTGGTCACAGAGGAGCTTTTAACCAATGGGACAGCAACTTGAGTAATGCCTGATAACTTCACAATGACAGCAGTGAAATCAAATAGAACCAGTTGATTCTTCATTAGAAGAACTAATCTGAAAGGTCCACAATATAAAGCACATTGTATAAATTGGGCACACAATGGCCTCACTCAGAATATAGAGGATAATGTATGGTCTTTGGTTAGTAACCACGCTGTAAATACTTTGAACGGTGATTATACCATGGTTATCACCTATACAACAGGCATTGTTATTTCTGGTGTACGGGACTCGACATGAGAAGTTACACACACCCCCGAACACAAGTAGTTTAGCCTTACCTTATTAATGAATCTGCACTATGGTCATATTATCGTGTAGGAAAACATTTTATTAAGATACACGGACTGAATGACAGCAGGCCGAAATAGCACCAGAGTTAAAATCTCTATCAGACATGGTGATTGCTAGACTCAGTAATAGTAAACTGTGACAACTGAAATGTTATTTGAATACTGTACTGAGACTAACAATTGCATTCTGGATGTGTAGAATACTGAATAACACTGGCATTCCATTTTGTAAACCCACTGCCATGACATAGTTGAGAGGGATTTATAAAGTTATGACATCATGACAGTGGGATTACAAGGTTGTAAACAGCTGACTTTCAGTGGATAATAAGGGCTAGCCATACATTATAAGGTTGTAATCTGTTTGATTTCAGTTAATAATAAGGACTCCCCATACATTATATGGCATTTAGCATCACTTGTGAGGGGGTAGAACTTTCACAACTCACTCATGGCTCTGCCACTTGTGAGTTACATTCCTGTTCCCTCACTCGTGATGATAAACGGTGTATTCTGAGTCTGGCCATTGTGTATCCCACATATAGTATGTGCAATGTGAGATGACTCTTATGTAGAGATGTGCAGAATACAAAATTCTGCTCCCAGAATTCATGTAGAATGGCAATTCTGCTTCTAAAATTCTTGTTCCCTAACTTCTAGTTCAATTCAGCAGAATTCTGAAAAGCATTTCTCTGTAAACCATGGAAATAATTAGTTTGCAGGACAATATTCTGCAGTTTGTGGAAAATAAATCCACAGTTTATGTAAACTGGAATAGGATTCAGCAATTAACATTCCACTTTTGGAATTGCAGAATTCCACGTCCAACAGAATTCTGTGGAACTAGGCCAAATTTCTGAAATTCCACAGGAATTCAGGTGGAAACAGAATCTGAAAATTCTGCACAGCTCTACTCTTATGGTGTAAGGTTGCTAACTCATACAGTCAGAATGAGAGGACATCGCAGCAAAGCTGAGCGAGTCTGTCTGGTCACACTACTAGATGATACTCATACTGTAAGAGACATCTCACACAGAACCTATGAACTTATAGTGTATAGTGGGCCTTTGTACAGCATGGAATTCCGCTCTTGCTGAAATGTTGTTTTACCAAAGTTCAAAGGTCACAGAATGTGGCTGTACCCTTTTGTGCTGCAACAACATATCAGGTGATCAGAAATCCATTATCCATGGGCCATCTGCGCTGAGGACTGTCACGCCCGCACTATAAAAATACTGCTTGGGCAACCACATGCCCAACCAGCCTGTGCTGCCACCTCAGGACTCTGATTACATCGGACCTCTCAAGCTTTGCTCTTGAAGTCTGATGTAATCAGACTCCTCTGTGGCAGCACATGCTGGTTGTGTATGGTTGCCCAACCAGTATTCTTTATATTTTATACAGGTGGTACTAAGAATCCTGTATCCTGATTGGCTGAAATGTGTTCGTACCCACTGGATTGAAATAGCACAACCAATGGGTATGAAAAAATCTTGGTACCTACATTGCTCAATCACTGCAAAATATCAGTGTGCAGCTCCTTGATATTGCAGTCCCGAATCCTGGTTTTATTTTCATCCACACTACTATCTTGAGAGTCCGCTCAGTTGTTGAAGTAAAACTCCTGAAATCAATTACTGTATTTTCAATTCAAATCCACAAAGTATAACAATATTTTTTTTTATTTAACTAAAAAAAAAGTTAACAGAATAGGGGGAGATGACTTCAAGAGACTGTTAATACAAAGAGCACACACATCACAGCCTCAAGCAGTGCCACTAAGATTACCACACTCTAGTGACAACACTCTGGCGGAGGGACTATTTCATACCAAACTACTGATTTTTCAAATGTTTTATTTTTTTTTTTATTTTTTCACATTCTTAACACAAAACCTGTTTTATCAAAGTACAATAAGACACTCCGGGGTGTTGGATGTGTTGCCACAACCGCATTTCCAGGGGCTGGAAACACTCGGCCTGGGGCCTCATGCTGTACAATGCACCTGGGTGTACGGTTGTCTCAGCACAACCAACACAACACTGTAGATACAAAAAGCAAAGGAATCGGAAGACTCAGGAATCTGTCACTATAACTTGTGAGATAAGTAACGGTCATGTTTATTGTTACAAAAGTAGACAGCAGTGGATTACCAACAGTACCAACCCGCTGCTGTCTACTTTTTTAACAATAAACATGATCGTTACTTATCTCACAAGTTACAGTGTCAGATTTATGAGTTACCTGACTCCTTTGCTTTTTGTATCTACTTAGAATTTGTTGTGGCACCAGGATTTGTTTTCATGTGCCGCCTCTCAGATGCAGTTGCAACACAACACTGTGTCTTATTGCTTATATAAATTACTCGAATTGGCTAATAAATGTTACTTTTTGTGTTTCCTTGTGGTTGCACAAGAAACACCTTGGGACAGTACCACATGTCAGAGGTGTGTCAGGGACGAGTCCAATGCAGAGCACTGAACAGTGTGTACGATCCTGAGACACCAATGAACGGTGAAGCCCAGTGTGACAGCTGTTGGAATTTCACAGCGGGAGCTGGCCTTCACTTGAAAGAGATGAACTGCACCAATGAGAGAGTGCGCTTCATTCCTCTCATTTGCATAGTGGCCATCACAACTCACGTCACAAAGCACCTCCAGCCCGCCGATCTGATCTCCAATTCAGCCTGGAATAAGTAGGAATTCCCTCCCACTCCCTCCCTCTACTGCTGTTGTCCCTGCTCCCTCGTTCGCCAGCTGACCCTCTGGCTGAAAATAAATGTCTCCCGCTCCCTCCCTCTGCTGCTGTCCTCCCCGCTTCCTCATTCTCTGGCTGAAAATAAATCCCTCCCACTCCCTCCCTCTGCTGCTGTCCTCCCCGCTCCCTAATTGTGACAGCCATTGGAATTTCACTGCGGGAGCTAGCCTGTACCTGAGAGAAATGAACCGCACCAATGAGAGAGTGCGCTTCATTCCTCTCATTTGCATAGCGGCCATTACAACTAATGTAACAAAGTACCTCCAGCCCTCTGATCTGATCTCCGATTTGGTCTGGAACAAACAGGAAATCCCTCCCACTTCCTCCCTCTGCTGCTGTCCTCCCCGCTCCCTCATTCCCTGGATAAAGATAAATCCCTCCCACTTCCTGCCTCTGCTGCTGTCCTCCCCGCTCCCTCATTCACTGGCTGACCCTCCGGCTAAAAATAAATCCCTCCCACTCCCTCCTTCTGCTGCTATCCTCCCCATGCCCTCATTCCCTGGCCCTGTGCCAACAGTCGGGTGCCCATTCCCTGTGTCGGCAACATGAACCCCTCCACTCCAACTCATGTGGCACACTGGAAGCCCACCCCAGTGTACCCAAATTTATGTTGTATTTTGTACCTATAAAGAAAGAAAACCAGCCTCCAAGGTATTTTTTTTAATTAACCTGTAAAAAACTAAACCGATCCCTCGTCGTCTACCCGGTCCCCCTCCCCATCCTCACCCACCCTCTGTGTACCCCATCTCCCCAGACTTCCCACTCCATACTTAACTCTGGATGTCAGAAGCAGTGATCTTCTGTGGACCAGGAACACGTATGTTACCTTCAAACGCGACCGGCAAACTGACAACATGACGGTAAGCCCTATAATGGCAGTCAATGGGGGGGGGGTTCCAACTTAGGTTGTTATTGCAGCCATTTTTAGGAATTTTGGTGCCAAATATTCAACATGGGGTTCTTGGGACCCCACTTCATGAATACTGTCACTGTCATTTCATTTCTTGGTCCCGAAAGGTGATTTTGCAGTCACGGTGTGGAATCACCTTTTGGGACCGATTAATGAAACAACAGTGCCACTGTTCATGAGGTGTGGTCTCAAAAAGCTCATATTGCAAATTTGGTGAAAAAATTCTAACAAATGACTGCATTATGAGCATGCGTTCAGTTTCTACACACGCTCCTAATGTCGTCAATTTTTAATATTTACACTCCAGATAGTCAGCATTGCCATTTGTTTGCACTCCTTATGAACAGTACAGCTGTCATTTTTCACATCCTGCCTGAAACATGTTTTCACACCTGTGGCACAGAATGGCGCAGTTGCTCTGTGAAATCACCTTCCGGGATGAGTGACCAAAATGACAGTGGCACTCTTCATGAGGAGGGTCCCAAAAATGCCATGTTGAAAACTTGGTGAAACACATAAACCATGCAAGGAAACATTCGGGATTGACAAATGCTTGTTTTGTTTACAGAAGTGCATGTAGTGCTCCTCTCCCCACTGATAACATTCCTGTGAAAGGCCTACAGCTGGATACAGACTAGCAGACACTCTGGTTCTGAGCACTGAATGACTGAAACTACATTAAGTGATTTATAATTTGCTTCTACATGTAAATGTTGACTTGCCAGAGTTTTAATGTCTTGCAATAATGTTCTATGTCTTAGGATTTCTGCAGTCTCAAGGACCTCACATAGACAGAACGCCTTCACCTCAACTGGGCTATCTTAGTAAACTTGTTTTAACAGAAATCAGTTTTAAATGCTCTTTGTGAGGACCTACGAAACATAAAGTAAAATTCTCAGATACCACAATCCTGCATTTCTATCACTACAGAAACATTACAAAAACATGGGAGAACCTAATTTCATAAAACCAAGCAAGACCTAAGGAAATCACAGCACACTTATACTGCCTGGAGGGTTTTAGACAACTAACACCCTTTTTGTAAGTTGCTATAAGGTCCTATTGAGTATTTCTGTGGCCTCCCCTCAAATTTATGTTGTTAAGGGGGGGGGAGGACTTGGCCTGGGATGTATGAGGCTCTGTTTACTGTCCATTTGCATTGGTACTGCCCGTTTATTTGCTAAAGCAGCTTTGCTGAATTTTTCAAGTCAATACAACGCTGAACACTGGAAAACCACATCTAGACAACGACCACTCTTATGAAAGCTAGCGTTATGTGTACAAATTCCAAGGTCCAAGATCAAAAATACTAAGCACGCCAGAGATACAAAGCACTCAGTTTCATATTCACAATAAACTGCATCTTCATTTTCTCTATAAATCCCTCAGACGATTCCTGTAAATGCAACCATTCATAGACTTGCCAGACATAAGCTGTGTGTATCCTTACTAACAAGGTCAGATTTAAATAGATGATGAAAATGCTGTATGTGTTTAGAGAGAGAGAGAGAGAGAGAGAGACAGAAAGGCTAGATTTTGTGGTGGTCATTGATACATGGTAATTTTATTTTCCTTTTCTCTTTTTTGCTGGTGAATTTTTACTTTTTTTAACACTGCTTTATTTATGACATCAAAATAGGGTAGCATTCTGGTCTGGCTCTTTGGCACCAAGATGTAGACAGTGGCACTCAGAAGAAAAAGCAGATAAGCCTTGATGTCAAAATTTAATCCAGTTATTGATAGTGAGCCCTTGTGACAAACACAGATGCAAAGCAGTTAGAATGGGGCAGTCTTTGCATCAGTAGTTATCACAAGGACTCACTATCAATAAATGGATTACATTTTTACATCCCAGTACACTCTAAAACGGAGTGTGGAGAGGGCCAAACTAAAGTGAAGTACGAGAAAGGCCCAACTAGAATGGACTGAGGGAAGGCCCACACCAGAATGGACTGTGGGAAGTGCTCAGCTAGAATGGACCACGGTAGGGCCAAGTTAGAACTGCCCAGATGTGTAATACTCAAAAACAGCATCACAGGAAGAGAAACCAGGGAGAGTGTGACTCCAGTATGCTCAGTTATTTTCTTTCCTTGTGATTCATTTTTAGAAAGAGCAGGACAGCTTGTTGTAATATCCAAACAACCAGATTGCAGTTATCTTGAAAAGAGCCTGGTCTTTTTAATAGCACAGATGTTCTTATACAAATGCACTACTACCCCCCTCCATATATAGCACAGATAGAGCTAGAAGGTATATTAATCCAATCTACTGTATGAACAAAAATTAGTATCCACGGAGATAATCCCCTCAGGTGCTGTATAAAATACATTAACCCATTTCTTCAAAACTGTAAGTAAGCATGCCAGGGAGTTTATCATTTCAGCCATTTTTGGACTATTAAAGGGGTCTCAAAGGCAGACAGGTTTTAAACATTGAGAATCCAGCAGTGCTAAAAACGGATACCAACTTTCAAAGAATTAATTTCGTGTTTTCCACCTTGAACCGCAGCACAATGGAAACTACAGAGAATGCTTCATCTCAGCTAACCTACAAAAGAAAACAATTAGCAGCTTTCTTGATCCCTGCAACTTAAAAGTCACAACTGAAGAAGCACGTTGATACAGGGCACCAAACAACTAGGACACTACGTAACTTCGTATGCTGCACATCTTTCACTTTCAATTGTAATTATTACACTAGCTCAGCTGCCTACGGAATTCATAGGGCTGCCACAGCTGATACAGTACAGAGTGCAGGCCCTGTGTTCAAATTCAGAAAGGTTGCAAGAGAGAATGACTTCCTGTTTCCCAGAACGATTGATTTTTTGGTTACACTTTAAGTGTCTGTTTCAATGTAACTAATCATTAATTTCATGCAACAGGGTAATTGCACTGCAGTTACATGTTTGTTGCATGCAAATACATTGCAATTCCAATGCTGTTACAGTGTAGTTACACTGTAACTACAGTGTGATTTTTTGTGCCTAGAACTTTTCCCAACTTATCTTACATTTCTTGGCTTTATTTTCCATTCTAAAGAGGAGACAAAACTATGCAAATAACCCCATAAAACAACAGTCTTGTCTCAGGTTCATCTCATCTAGGGTTTGTGGCTCAGTAGGCAGCATGCTCGCCTCTTGGACTGAAGATCAGAAGGCTGTGGGTTCTATCCCCACAGCAGATATTTGGGGTGATACCCATAACTAACACTGTAGTGCAGTACAAGGGTGGGGGGTGATACTGCTCTGCTGAGGTGCCATCCTTTGGATGAGATTTTAAACTGAGGTCCCTTCTGCCCATCGCTGGTCATTGTCTAGGCAGAAGCTAATGATCCCTTGGCTTTTATTGAAGACGAGTTCCAGCTGTGGCATGGCCAATACTTTGCATCAATAAAACAGGTCAGTGCAATCCCTCCCAAGGACACACCTGCAAACAAGCTATCACAGCTTAGTGTACCATTGCTGGTCAAAAATGACAAATAAATCAATCTCATAAGCTCACATCTCTTCAGCCTATCCACTCAATGCAGAAAATGTTCTTAAAACTTAATTAATCTGCAGACAGCAAACTGTGACTAGTGGGCCTCATCTGTAAAACAGAGGTTTGAATAGACATTTCTAAGGTCTAGTATAGATCTTTTTATACCCTACTCTTACCCTCTTCAGAATTCGATTAAGGATAGCCCCAGAGATTTCTAAAATGCCATGGAAGTAGATAAAAATAACCTAATATTTTAAGGAAAGAAACCAAAAGACTCAGGCATCACTTTCCTGTAGAAATTTCTGCCCTTACTCTTAGGTGTGCACAACATGTGTGTGTGTCTTGCAGCAATGACTTATACTGCTGGAACTGTGTACGCCTTGTCCTTATACCAAAATGATATTAACTGCAACTGGGATCCTGCAGCTTTTATCCTCCATTACCTGAACCTTTGGGGAATGCAGATGAGATTCCAGAGAATTTATTATGACAATGCAAAGCAACAAAGTTACTTCAACTTACCCAAAGCTAAGGAAATACATCATGCACTTGTACATCCCATGGTGACTTGAAGGGTTCTCATTGTTCATTGGTCAGTATCATTGAGGGACTTTTGACAGGATTCTTAACTTTGTGCCACAAAGTCATTGGGTTGAAAGGGAAGCATTCATGTACAGTGGCTGAAAAAGTTTCAAAGCCCAAGAAAAACTCTTTCACACAAGGTATTAGGCTCACCTGTACCTGGAAGTACTACAAAGATATAGATGACTGAGTCTGTTTAATAGTAATACTACAATACAGCCATTTGTAGTACGAAGAAGAAGAAGAAGAAACAGCTTTTATATAGTGCTTTTCATACACAATGTATCCCAAAGTGCTTTATAAGCAATGCTAAACTGGTAGTGAAGTGACTGAATGTGTAGTGGAAGCCATATCACACATCAGCACCCACACACACAGCGTTGGACAGTTGCATGAACCGGTTTTATGGGAAGGGAAATATTGGGCAGGACACTGGGAATGTTCCCTACTCTTTGTGAAGAGTGCCTTGGGTTCATTTACTTCCACCTGGTCACCTACCAGGACAACACTAGGGTGGGTAGAAGGGACCTCGGTTTAACATCTCATTCGAAGGACAACACTCCCCAACAGTACAGCACCCCCCCCCCAATACTGCACTCAGGTGCCAGTGTTTAGGTACGAGTCCAATCCTAGTGTGGGACCAGAACCCACAACCTTCTGGCCCAGAGGCAGATGTACTACCAACTGAGCCATGCTGACTTGATGTCATCAAGGAGCAAGCTGTGATTGACTCAATGTAGTTAGGCTCAGCTTGTTTCTTGATAAGATCACAATGTTCTAAAACTTCCTGCAATATAGTAACATCATCTCTGGAGTGCCTTCAGCTACAGAGGAGCCCAATTTCTCATTTGAAAGAGCTTTTCATGAGCTTTCAAACTATAATCATCACTGGACATGAATGTGTCCCTTTCAGTGCCACATCCAGGACTTGACCTCATATTTTTGACTGGGGCAGGGCTCTTGACCAGTCAGAGTGCTCCGTTCTCCTACATGTAAGGCAATCATTCTGTAAAGTATCTAATGCACAGATGCCCTGGAAATAGGTGCATTTGGGGGAGGCTTTTTTATTGTCTTATTTTAATGTATTATTGAACAACATCAATCAATAATGTATTAACATGGCCAAAGACCACTCCTACAGTTGCCACCTATGGTTCGTGGTTCTCGTATGCTAAGAATACATGTGAGACCACTCTTACAACCATAAGAGGGATCTCCCACCTAAATCTAACACTGAAGTGTAGCACTGGGGAAGGGGAGTGGTTGTTGTCTTCTAAATGAGATGTTAAATTAAGGTCCCTTCTGCCCATCTCTGGTGGAAGTTAAGGATCCCATGGCACATTCTGAAAACAGTAAAGTACTACCCAGAGTCCTGGTCAACATTCTTTCCCAATCCCAATGCAGCAAGAGCTAATGCACACTCAGTGTTTGTTTTTTTTTTCTTTTTTGGCATGCCCTGCAGAAAGCTAAGATCTGGCTCCTAACCTTTGGTCCATGGCAATTACCAGCCCATCTGCCTTAGTGCATGCCTCATCTTGCTCATCAACAGAGGCTACCAGGAGTGGGAGATATAACCTGTCTGGAAACTAAGAAAAAGGCATCACAAATGTTGTCCTCTATGGGATCTCACCTGCTGCTCATTTCTCTACAGCAACCTATCTATGTGCTAGCCTGGGGCTGGGGGTCTTCTCTAGACTCCATTGGCCAGAGACATTGGTCAGGTCCATTATGTGAGCTGGGTTGCCCACAGGAGAGCATGATGCCCTCAACCAGTGCCACTGGGGCAAGCTCATATTCAATGTATCAAGAGTTCTCCTCATACTTGTATGTTTACCACGTGTGTAGATACTGAGAAGGTGAATGTTTTTGGCTAGATGCCTTTGCCAGTTATTCATGTCTAGACAAAACATTCTCTCTCTTGCGGGTAAACAATAACGTTTGAGTAAACTGTTTCAATATCAAGTGTGTATAAGCAATTCTTGTATTTGTGATTAGAGTATAATTACAGTTTTCTTCGTGCTGTACCAGTAAAACCTTCAAGCAAAGAAAAGAAGGAACCCTACAATGCTTTCTTTTGATTACAGAACACTCTACAAAGAGGGGAGGACAGCCCTCTTTGCATTGTGGAGTTCTCTCACTGTCAACAGAAGCACTGTTACTATTGTCCAAGACCGAATGCAAGGTATTGTTAGGGTTGTGTGAATACAATCTAGTCACCATCCAATAGTTTGGATACAGTCTGTCACCCACTGAGGCAGTGCACTAGTAACCAACAAAATCCATTCACAAGTTGAATGCTATGTCCTATCTGAGGCCCCTGAGGCTGAAGTTATGACTTTGCTAGAACATGTTATTTGCACATATCTTCTTATTCAACTTGTGAATGGATTTTGTTTACTGCTAGTATACTGCTTCAGAATGCAACATGTGTCAGAATCTTTCAGCAGCAGCATAACTACTGTATTTATCTCTCAGCACTTCCTGTTTGTATAATGCAGTGTTCAGATATAGTGGGGGCTTTCGCAAATCTGGAGCAGACAGTATACTACCCGAATGCACTGTCCAGGCTAAGTGGTCTTCAGACATCCTGGAAGGTAGCAGACTGCATTATCTACACATCCTGAGTTAGATACTGTTGAGCGCACTAGATATATAGTAGGTACAATAATGCATAGCAACAGCATGCATACAGTATGCATAAGCAATTAGTTAAAACCATAATACACAATTCACAGGAGTTATGAAGTACGAGATCCATTTAAAAAGTTGGCAGTTCAAAGCAAGTACTAAAATTAGAGTGGTCCGTAAGAGCAGGAGCAGACAGGATACTCTCGGAGTAATGCAAAATGATATCTAAAAAGTATCACTGACCTCAAAGAGCAGACAATGCCTCCAGAAGAACTTTGAAAAATATAATATTTGTGTAAAATTCTGCGGTTACACTTTAAGTGTCTTTTCCAATGTAACTAATCAATAATTACATGCAGGATAATTACAGTAGTTACATGTTTGTGCCATGCAACTACATTGCATTCGCAATGCAGTTACAGTGTAGTTACAATATAACTATAATGTAGTTAACTGACACTTAAAGTGTAACCAATTCAGCTTATGTTTCACATTAGCTCTGCATTCATTCTCCCCCATTATTTATGGAAACCTGGACCTGAAACCAGCTTTGGCTCTATGTGCCTTTCCCGGTTACCAAATTTTAAATAAATAAGTAAAATATTACGTAGGTCACGTGCATGAAAACAGGATCTTTGTTCCTTGACAGTTCATCTGCCCTATTGCTTATTCTCCAACTCATGCCATAACGCTCTGCTTGTGATATCACAATTATTACAATGGCAACAGACTGTTGTGACATCACAACACAGGATAATTAGTTCAAGCGGGGGAATAAACTGTGGGTGTAGATGAATTCTACGGAATGAACATCCTGTTTTTGTGAACATTATCCTAGTAACCAACACGGAGGAGAAGATATCTATAGAAGATATGTGAAATACAAGTCAAATGTTCTAGGTTTTCCAAAGCTTTCCTAGAGGTTTCAGCAGCTCTCTAAGGGACTCCATACTGAAATGTAAAAGTGCTATATAAAGCCAAAGCCCATTCATTTCAGGTACAAATTAGGTTTTCTGCCTTCCTGTCTGAAAAGGAGCTTGTAATATGATCTGAAAAATACAGACTTTGCACTAATCAGGTGGTCATGAATAACGCAACTGTGGAGAACAAGGCATGGAATAGTCTATGCCGCAGGTGTTAAAGCTCTGCACACCCAGTGGCATCCAAGTTGTGACTGAATTACAGATCCCAGCTGAAAGGATGCCACTGTGCTGGCCCCAACCATTTGAAAGGGTTTCACTGGAGTAGGGCACCGATACCTTGTACAAACAGCAGGGTCAATCAAACAAAATCCACCAAGCCCCTTATTTGTGAAAATCTTGTGGGTCTTCCCCATTACTGTACATGGAAGAGGGGTGTAGACCATACCATTTAAAATCTACTCCGGGACAGGGATAGCAACGCCCCTAAAATTTGAATTTCAGGGCATCCTAGAGTTTATTATGAAAATAGGCTTTCCATCTGTTCCTGCCCTGAAGTCACAACCCAGTGCTTAGTGATACATGAATAATTTATGTGGCAACATGTGATGTCATAAGCAGAGGATTTTGACTTTAAGGCAGACACCATATATGCAATGTGAACAGATGAAGCCTAAGGGGGGAAGGATCTGGTTGTAATAAAAATGTCTTCAGTATTAAAAAAATGAAATAGTCCTGAAATTTAAATTGTTAGTGGAACTTGTGTACCACAGTTTTGCTCTGTGCTAGCAGTGAATTTTTGGCTGGAAATTAGGAAATCAGTTTAAGGCAGCAATATTTGGTAGTTAACAAAACAGTTCGCCATATATTGTTTTAGCAGAAATACATTTCTGAATTCTTCATTTCATCATAAGTCTATTTTTATTCCTCTCTGATGTTTTTAAAGCTTTTTTTTTACAAATTTTATAATAAATGTGTCACATTTTAAGTGTCAGTTTCAATGTAACTGTGGGAGTAGGTAATCATTAATTACATGCAACAGGAGTAATTCCACTGTAGTTACATATTTGTTGCATGTGACTACTTTGCAACTGCAGTGCAGTCACAGTGTAGTTATGGAATCTTACTGTTACCAATACATGACTAAAGTCATTAAAGATGGCCATCACTAACAATTTTTAATAATCTGACTTGAGTTATTATTTACACAATTAGAAATAAATACAATTAGTAAATAAAGTAAATAAATAG
Source organism: Neoceratodus forsteri (assembly GCA_016271365.2). NCBI lineage: Eukaryota > Metazoa > Chordata > Ceratodontiformes > Ceratodontidae > Neoceratodus > Neoceratodus forsteri. The sequence goes on from JADMNL010000025.1 coordinate 134,062,660, forward strand.
AAATAATAGTAAATAAATACAATTAGTAATAAGAGCTGTTACAAAAACATCTAAGAGAAATATAGTGTTGATGAATCTAATTATGTCAGAAATATATAAATGCCGAGAACTATTGGATGAAAATTTTTGCTAACAAATACGGCTGCTTTAAGTAACTTATGGTCAAACTGTGAGTAATAGCAACCTTGAGTGCACAGACTGGTGCACGCTGGTCCTTGTAAACACTCTACACCTCATGCCTTGTGACCCAGTTAAGTCATGCTCACAGGGAGTCGCAACCCACTTGCAAGCACCTACAATGGTCATTATGGGCAGCTGGGAAAGGGAGTGCACTGGACCTCCATACTAATGCCCTCAAAGGCCACGTTCAAACTGCTGCTGGCCTCGCAGTCCTTGGCACACACACGTGCACCACACCTTTCATCATCTGCTAAAAACAGGTGGTAACAGGGGCACAGTGATAAACCTGATGAATCTACTGACCAACAGCCAGATAGCCAGGGCTCATTGTGGGTGGGGAAAGCATGCCAGGGCTTGCAGGTTGCCAGGGTAGTGAGGGGGGACTACTGGACAACGAGTAAAGGAGTCAGCAGTGGGTAAGGTGGTCCACTCGATTACCAGGGGAAAAAAGACCATGGACAACTGAAGGAGGACCAGTGGATTACCAGGTCCAATTAAATGTGGGTGGGTTAGTCAAGTCAGTTTTATTTATACGGCACTCAACCCAGCTGGCTCTGAGCACCTTATAGCAGACAGATAAAACAATTAAAACAATAAGTTAAGAGGCCCGGTGGTGCTGAGGGTTGAGGCACTGGATGTTACACCTCACGCTACGCTGGCAACCCATGTTTGGGAATGGGCTAGGGTAACTGGGGGTCAGCCGGGGGAGGTAAGACTGAGTGTTCCAACGGATGCTCTCTTCCTCCAGGAGGGGGGTTATGGGGCAGCAATGCCTGCATGCGTTGCTGCCTGTGGAAGCACTGGCGGAAAGGCGTAATGGCTCCTTATGGGGAGTTGGGGGTGAGGAGGGTGCTGTGGATGCTCGACAGTGACGTGTGTAAGCAAACCATCCATCTGTATGTCCTCTGCATCAGCACTCTCAGAGGGTAGGAACTGGGAGAAAAACCAAAGGAAAAATCTCCCGGTGGGTGCAGAATGACACTGGGTCCACGTTATGTCGAGTGGCCCAGCCGAAAAGACCATAGGAAAGGATTCCTCTGGGCAGAGACGAGGAGGAAGTGAAAAAAAAAAATTTAATTAGCATAAAGGGATTATGAGGCCAGTCCGTGGGTTATGGAGGGGGACACTTCCGGATTGGATGCCCATATGCTAGGCACTGTGACCATGGCTCAGCATGGCACTGAGCCATGCGCCCAATAAAATGCCATGCTGAGCCAGTGTTACAGACACAAACTGCAGAGTTAGCAGCTGCAAAACCCATTGGCACCCACTAACATCTAGAAGTGCAAGACACATTGGACCTCTGTCAGAAGAGGGCTCTTTCCACCATGTGACATTTGCCATGTGTTGTGTATAGCAGTTTTACATGGCAGGCAGCACAATGGAATTTGTACTAAATTGTACATGTAAATCTTCTATCAGACTCACTCTGACAGATGTAATCTCTGGTAATTCTTTCCCACTGAATAACACCAGTAGTTAAGCATAGATGTCAAGATGAACACAAATCTACCTGGAGAAATTCTTTGTGTACTACACAGTTTTAGGAAGCATATCTTGACATCAGGTTTCAAAAAGAACAAAGCCAAAATAACAGATGGGGAGCAGAGAGCAGGTGTTTAACACAGTATTCCTTTTCCATATGCTTTTCCTTCTCTTATTGAGCTCACAGTAAACACACTGGAACTTTCTTTCAGTAGCTAAAGTTATCAAGGACTGTGATTACAGCTGTGAACTGCACAGACAAAACATCAGCACCAGCGACATGTTCTTAGCTACTGGCCTTTTCTGCCATTTGTTAGCCACAGTTTGACTACTCTATGTTCCTCCTATCCCCTTCATCACAGTGCTCATCTTTCCCATTCCCTCCCATCCAAGAAAACTTCAGTGGGCCAAGCTACCTTCTTATATCATATTTCTAAACTCTGGTCCACCCTTCTCCTTGTCTATCTGCTCACCCTCATCCTTCTCCTGCACGTCCCTTCCTCGTGACTTTTCTAACCCCTCCTGCAACTGCTCTTGACCCTTGTTTCCCACTCCTTGGCTTGTTGATGCCCCCATGCACACACACATACCCTGCTTGTTATTTCCCTTTCTCCCTAGGCTAAGCTGTTCTAGTTCAGTCATCGTATCTTGAAATGTTTTTGCACCTGTACCTACTTTGGCACTATTAACTCTCGCACCGCCACAGTTTGGGAGGTAGTAACTTTCTTCTTACCTGGTGTTGCTCCCAGTGCTTTACTGCGCCTGTGCCTTAATATGTACTATAATAACTGGGGAGCGTTTTCTCCCATAGTAAACCTGGATTATAATTCACCGTTTTTACACATGGGTTATAATGGCAAACACGCGCCAGGTTTCCTTCACTCTGCGCATGTGCCAGTCCTGATCTTCTCTTTATGTGCACTGCCAGCCCTGCTCTTCACGCTGCACATCGTTGACACTCCCAGTTGGCAGCAAGTTATTTTTTATTTCTTTTTTAAGCTTGTTTACTGGCTGGATACATTGCGGGCATAAAAAAAAAAAACAACAACAAAAAACAAGAAGTTAATTTGAGAGCCGCTACGGACGAACTATGCCAAACCCCACTGGTCCGTGGCGTGGCTCCGTGGAGCTCTCTATTTATTTTATATAATTGCTGTGGCGAGAAAACACTCCCCAGCTATTATATAAAATAAAGGCTGGGTACGGGAGTGTAAAACTCGAATTTTACACACACCCTCAGGGTGGGATGCCCTAATAAACCCCTCGAGCTTCACTCTCAGTGTTTATGTGGCATCCCACACCTTGGGTGTGTGTAAAATCTTGTTATAACCATCTACCCAGCATTATGCTACATGTTATACATCTTTACTTTATGTTGCCATGATTATCTGTCTGTATATTGTATCTACTCAACTGTAATGTATGTTTTACTTTTTTAATGTATTTTTTATAGGACGGGACTTTTTTTTTATTACTACTGCACCTTACAGTTTGTTATTTTCACTTGTGCATCTCTATATTGCTTGCTCCCCTACCCCTTCCCACCAGGTCACATCCGGAAAAGAGCTGTTGCCAGCTCAATACGTCGCTCCTGGTAAAACTCTTGAAATAAATAAATAAAAGCAGTGCAGCCAGCCTGCTGCTTGATCTGCATATCTATACTTGAGCCTCAACCTTTTCCCCTGGAATGTGACTGAACATAGAGAAAAAAATATATACATACATATATATATATATATATATATATATATATTTTTTTTTAGGTGCAGTAGCATCGTGAAATGCTACAGCTGGAACTCTGAAAGTATGAAAGGTACCTCTAAATGTACAACACTGCATGCAACCATCTGGAGATACCGTATAGTGCTGCAGAAAAAACTACCACGTATGGTGCAAGGACACGTAGTTGGACTGCATGTGCGCTTACAATAGCACACCAGGTTGAACCCATTTTATGGTGAGACTTGGTCTGTTATCTCTGCATCAAAGGAATTCTTGGCTTAAGGCTTCAGAGCAAATACATAGATACACAGATGTTGTCGGCAGAGAAGGGCCTTGTGGCCCCATCCAATCTGCCATATCCCTCTTTCTAATGCTTAAGGTACCCTAGAGGGTACACATTTAAAATTACTAGCAGGCAGCCACAGGAGATTTTTAATTTCCTATGTAATGCACGCTCTGACTGTGCTCCCAGAATAACACTATTAATCCATACTATAGCACTTTCCACTCAGTGGCAATCCCCTTGTAAATCACCCTCCAAAACACTATCTTCTATTTCATAACAAATTGAAGATGTTTATTACAGGAGTACTTGAAGGTTCTCTTGTTGTTTTTTTTTTTTTAATCAAAATGGTGTCCAGGCTGGCCTGCTGGTGCAGTAGGAGGATTTCCACATGCAACGCTGATGACCCGAGTTCAGGAACAAACTCAGAGTGTCAGAGGGCCAGCCAGGGAGAGGTTGGGTTCATGTCCCACAGACTGCTCTCCAACTCCAGAGGGGGAGGGTCTGTGGAGCCTGACAGTTGAGTAACACCCAGTGGAGGCTGGGTGTACAGCTTGGAACCACTAGAATAGGGATGAGGCAGGGCAGACATTGGTGGGCATGCATGAAAGCACATATGCTCGTGTGTTTATGTCACTGCCCATCCGCACCTTGGAGGCAACCGACACAAGGAAAATTCCTGTGCGGCAGCACTGAGTGAGGCCCACTTTCAACTCCCCAAATGAAGCCGCGGAGTAAGCCTTGGGACAGACAGCACTGGTGATCTCAGCTCTCCCTTGGAGCCCTGCCACGGGGGGTGAGCTACAGGCCACCATCTTGGTCATTCGCTGGGAGATGCTGGGGGGTAAGTAAGAAGACTGAGTCAGGAGAGGTCCCCTGCCTGCATCAGAGTACATAAACAGAGTTAAAAAAAAAAAAAGTGTCTGGTATGATGGCTTCATAAACTGCTTACTAACTAAAGTCAATCTAGTGGTTAACAAAATAGCAAAGGTAACAAACACAAAACAAATAAAAAAACACGGCACTAGCATTTACAGATTTCAAAGGAAGGTAGCCAAAGTTACTCTGTAGGTGGGAAGAATGGGCAGACTGGGTGGGCCAAGCAGTCCTTATCTCCCATCAAATTCTATGCGTCTATGTTTCTACTCACTATTTAGGTTAAAATTCCATTTCCACAGGTAAAATGCAGAGCCATGCAAATGGTGGACACCACAGTGCAAGCACCCCAAGTAGTTTCACTGCAATGATCTTCCTCAGCATTGCTGGTACCCCATCTATGGCACTCTTCATCCAGACACAGAAAACTGCTCATACACAGATACTTGAAAAACAGATGCTGAAGTCACGGCCACACCAACACTATGCCACGTAATTCTTTAAACCCTGATAAACACAAGGCCGCAGATTCAGTAAGACTCAGGAGGCATTTACCATATTATCACATTGCCCTACTTTTTACATTTTGTATGTAAACCCTTACTGATGCATTATCCAATACACAGTTTATCATCACTTGTGAGGGGCAGGATTTGTGCAACTCACTTGTGGCTCATCACTTGTGAGTTATTGGCCTGCCCCCTCACTTGTGAAAATAAATTGCATATTTTGATTCAGCTTGTTGCATATCCCTTGTTTATCCCCCCCAAAAAAAAACACACACCCCTGACAAAGTTCAGCTGAGTGAAGCACCAGTGCAGAAGTGGTAACAACTTAGTCTGCTGTAGTATATAGCAGCTAAGTCCTGATTTGTGCACATTTTGTGTTTGATACTGCCATTATTTTTTTGCACAATGCATTATATTGCACTTTAAGTAAAAAGGAGAAGGCTGTTAATGCTAAAATAAAGTTTACTCTGGTTGATAAGCGGTCTTCTTGCACTGTGGCTTTGCTGAACAGACTCAGCTTGTACTATGATATGAGTACATGTGTTCCTTTTTGTTTGTATCCACTTTCTTGGGCTGGCCACCCTGACGTGCACCAGGTCTGAGTGGAGAGCAAAGCGTTAACTTGTGTGTGGTGTAGCCGCTTGTCTGTCAGCCCTAAATGACGGATGGGTTTAGTGTGACCCACTTCTGTATTTCTGTACAAATAAGAAAAATGATTAAATAACCCTGGGAGAGCCGAAGATCCAGTGCTGGATCATGCCCCCAATCCCCACCCCAAGTTATAATGTGTTATGTTGCCAGCTGCAAAGGCTTTGTTTGAACTAAGCTAGAAAGACTGGAAACTGGGGCAATTTCTGGGCTCATAATAAGGCCCCCTTCTGTAAGTTATCTTAAAAGAGCAAATGTGATTAAACCATGAATTAGGTGGAAATTCAGCCTTAATTAGGCAGAAAATTGGTTTACACAATATGGAGTGTAAGGGATTAGGGCAATCTCAGCCATCACGTTTAACAGGCAGCCAAGAATAACTTTTTAAGACAAATAAATAAGGGTGATTGCACAAGGTGATTGAATAGACTGGTGATATAAGGTCTGATTGCCACAATCTAAGAGGCACTGTGCTCAGAGTTTGAAATGGATGGTATGTTGCTAAAGCAAAACTGTCACATTGCTGCAAGAGCAGCAGCACGGGCCCATTCTCCAGTCGGTGTGGGGCGGGGGACCCAATAATTGTAGCATTTCTTAAACATTCCACTCGTGCACCAAGTACAGTAACCAGACCCACACATGAAAAGCAGTAATGAACCAGTACATAGCAAGCGGGTCCACATGGAAAGGTAGGCAAGACTCAAAATCTTGCATGGCCCACTGTTTCCAGTGGGCCCAGCAAAAGGTTTATTTTATTTTATTCTTTGGTAACCGGGTAAGGCCCACTAGGCACAAGTACCTGTTTTCAGGGGTGACCCGGGAGCGCTAGAGGGGTTAAGTGACTTGCTCAGAGTCACACAGCATGCAAGTGGAGGTTGTGGGAATCAAACCCAGGTCTGCTGGATGTACTAAGCTCATTCACAGAGTGCACAATGGGGGGTAAGATACTAACAACAACAAAAATGGAAAGGGACCTGGGGTTAGTCATATCAGATGACCTAAAGCGAGCAAGCAATGTGAGAGGGCAGCAAGGAGGGCTGGGGGGATACAGGGATGCATAGGGAGAAGCATCACCAGTAGAAAACAGGAAGTTGTTATCCCTCTGTACAGACAGCTGGTGAGACCCCATCTGGAGCACTGCGTGCAGTTCTGGAGACCCAATCTCCGCAAAGCCATAGACAGGATGGAGGCAGTCCAGAGGAGGGCAACTAAAATGGTGCAGGGTCTGCGCCAGAAGACATATCAAGAGAGACTTAAGGAGCTTAATATGTATAGCCCCAAGGGGGGGGGGGGACATGATAGAAACTTTCCAAGTACCTCAAGGGAATCAACAAATCCAAGAGGGTAGCATCTCAGAAAAGAGGTGTGCAAGAACAAGGGGCACAATTTAAAGCTAGAGGAGGGATGGCTCAGAGGTAATGTGAGGAAGTATTTTTCACGGAGAGGGTTGTGGATGCATGGAACAGCCTTCCTGAGGAGGTTGTGGAGTCAAAAACAGTGGTGGAATTCAAGAATGCATAGGACAGTCATAAGGCAATTCTAGGGGGTGGGGGTAGGAAGAAGTAGGCTGTTGGTTAGCTAGGATCTGCAGCTTATCCATTAGGTAGGGAAATGGGCAGGTTGGGTGGGCCAAGCAGTCCTTATCTGCTGTCAAATTCTATGTTTCTATAGTGACCTTAAAGTCCCTGAATGGAATAAACAAGGAAGATGGTGGAGAGTGGTTAAACTGGAAATGTTTAGGTGGGGAAACTCTCCTGTAGTAGTCAATACTCAAAGATGACAGAGGCGGTGGAACTGTCATACATTTTTTAAGAGATAGTAAAACTGAGTTCCAGTGGGCTCCTATCCAATTTAACCCATGGGAAATATTTCGTAGGGCTGGTGAATCAAGAACACATGGACATGAGTGGAAGCTGGCAGGGGGGAGATTCAGAAGGGATGTGAGAAAGTTTAATTTTACAGACAGAGTGGTTGAGCTCTGGAGCAGCCCACCAGCAGAGGCGGTGGATGCAAGAATCATTAATGGTTTCAGACACGGCCAGGACTGAGTAAAAGGCTTAATACTTACACGGGGGGAAGCAGTAGGGCAGGGGCCAAAGAGGGGTGGTGAGGGCTATAACCCTTAATACACATTAGGTCCTGCGGCAGGATAGGGTAAAACAGGGCAGACCAGATGGACCGATGGTCTTTTTTGGGTGACATTTCCTATGTTTTCTAAGCAAAGATAGAAAGTTGTTCATTTATCACTAAGCGTAGTGCAGGTAGAGACTGAAAACTGTGGCACCAAGAAATACACAGGAGATATCGTTGAATCCTAGTGCGACTAGCAGTTTCCTCTGTGGAAGGCAAGTGTCAAAACATAAGCATTAGGAGGCCAGCCCAGAGGTGTGGAGAGCTGAGGCATTGAACATCTTACCTCCTGCCACACCAGCAACAAGTGTTCAGGAATGAGCACTGCTGGAGGTCAGCGGGGTGGAAGAGAGTGGAGCATCCCAGGGACTGCTGCTCTCCTCTCTTGGAAAGGGGTGGCCAGCTGTAGTGGCCTTGGACTGCCATGAGGTGGAATCCCCAGTGGTAGTGCAGGTTAGCAAGCAGCACAAAGGGACGGGCCGCAGTTCTGTAGGATGTGCACACCTCCACGTGCTCGTACTGATGTATCGCTGCAGAGAGGTAAGAGGGAGAACACAAAAAAATTGGGAAAGATGGGCTTCATAAAGCCCTGCCCACTTCCCCGCAGCCTGTGCCACTGCTCCACTGCCAGGGGGAATCTGGATTGTTGATGGGAGGTGGAGGCCCTCCCCTCCTGGCCCCACCATGGGAGGAATCCATGGGTGACTTGGCCCCCAGTGGGTTGAGAGAGGTGAGCGGCAGTCAGTGGGGGTGAGGATGGGACTGAAAACCTGCCCACTTACCCCAGGAAGAAAAAAATGTTCTATGGCAACATAGAAGCATAGAAATATAGAATCTGTCAGCATGAAAGGGTGCTTTGCCCACCCAGTCTGTCCATTTTGGAAAAAAAAACATAAGCACTGGGCATGTTGGTTCAATGGGCCAAGGCAGTGGAAATTCTGGACACCTGCTTTGGGGTAAAAAAAAAATGCTTTTGGAAAAACTTTTGCACTAGAAAGGAAACTGCTAGCCACCAGGTACCAGTAAATTGACAGATCCTGAGGGGAGGACAGGAAAAGAAGAAGTCACCCTGGCTGGCAAAATGAGCACCGACCCTTTACAGGCCTTGCACCAGTGAGCCAGGCACACCCAATCTGGATCCTTGTCCAGAAGGTCGAGAGAACTCCCTGCCACACTGGGGAGGATGGGTGGGTGGGGGTGAGCGCAGCCTGGTGGAGGAGAATCAAGTGTCCCAGTGGATGTTCTCCTCCTACATGGAGGGGAAGGGCTGCATCGTCTCACTCATCTACTGCCACCTGTAGGAATACAGGGGGTAGTGCAGCAGTCTTGGGAGATGGAGAGAGAGAGAGAGTGGGGGACTGTGGAGCACATGTAGGGCTGCGCACATGCACGCGCCCATCAGGACAGCAAGCCTGCTGCCAGCATCTCCAAGAGAAGGGACTAGTATCAGGGGGAAACTAAGAGGTAAATCCTGACTGTCCAGCTCAGTAACAGCCAACATGGCCAGAAAGGCACTATAGCCATCCCGGTGGATGGAGAAGTAAAAGCAGTATTAAAAGGCTCCTGTAAACCTGGTGGAACTCTTTGGCACATGAGGGGAGAGACACCCAGCATTTAGACTTAAGATTTATGGTCGCCATCCAGTCTTAAAAACTGCTGTTATTATAGCTTAAGTGAGAGGAGGAGTCCACTGAATTCTCCTGTATGGTAGGACATTTATCGCAGTCCTTCCTTTCTCTCTCTCTCTCTCTCACCGCACCAGGCGACAGCCACCGTGTAAGGATGATGGTGGAGAAATGTTTGCTCGGAGTGTGTGGGCCAGCATACCAATGCAGCTGAGCAGTGATGCTTAGCAGCAGGCAGAAGGAGGAGGAGGTGGAAATGCTGTACTGAAGGGAACAAACAGCCCAATTTCAGCTCCCACTGCAGGCACCTCATTGTAATTCAGCTCAGGGGGCTATCCATGATTTGCACTTAGGTGAATAAAAGCTTGGTGCTGGACAGGTGCACTTATAGTCCTATCATTTCATAACAGACTTATCTCGTACACAGTACTCCTCACTTGCACTGTGTTGTGGAAAATCCTAAGGCCCACAGGAGTTCTGAGTACAGTCAAGCCAACGGTACCACCTGGGAGCTTGCACACATAATTCAAATCAAACAAAGAGCTAAATTGTACATTTTTTTTTCCCAAGAGCAGCAAAGAAAGATGGCCATGTCTGACACACACACACATATACACCCGCTAAGTTACTAAAAAGGTACATGCAACATCCTTCTTACTGACTTGGCCATTACAAAAATCAGTACCTTGTCATTACAGCTGTTCTGTATTGGACCAGCTGAGTAAAGAAAAAAATGAATGTGCGACAATGAGGGAATGTGTGAGTGTGAGACTTTCCTTTCCCCAGCATACCACCATAACCAACAGCCAATGAAAATCACTCACAGCACTGACTGCACAAATTGTGGAGACTTCTGAGTCATTCGGCACCAGAAATTGCATCCTTCCAAGGACCAGCAACAAAACTTAATATAATACAATATAATCTAGTCTAGCCATTCAGTTCTTTGTTTTTATAGTTATTCAACATTCGATCTCCATCAGTTGAAGATTCAAACTCTGACACCACACAGCAAAGACAATTACTAGGAAAACAGTAAAATACGTGAGGAAAAGATGCCATGTAACACAAACCACTGCCTCTACAGTGACGAAGCATGATCAGAAACACAAAAACTAAACAGAGGGTGATGCCACAGCTGTTGTTTATTTGTAGCTGTGCACACTTGTGTATAGAGTGTGTCTCATACAGTCACTCTTGAATGTATAGGGCGTGCCCTTCAGATGACTCTTCACCACCTATAGCAAGAAACGCTGCTTGAAGAACTTCATTAAAATGTAGCAATATGAAATCTGACTGGCTTCTAAAAAAAAGGGCTGTACAGAATGTGCTACTGAAGAAGCGTATCATCAAATGGCAGTAATATTTTGTTCCTATTGAGCAAACATTTCTAGATAACAGACGCTGTAGAAAGACAGTGAGCTGCTGTCACTGCTCCCTGCTGACCTCCTGTAGCAATGTGGATATTGCAAGGAGCAAACAGTCCTTTAGAAACTGCATACAAATGACTAAACAATCAAACAAGATTAATCTAAAATGTTTAACCTCTTTGTTTGTGAATAATTGTATGCTAATTGACACATATTCCCCATAGAAATAGAAAATTGCAGTCGCAGTGCCTATAACCAGACCATGGAAAATAAAATGATTAATCTGTCTGCTAGGAGGCATCCAAGCAGATCTCCTGTGACAGCTGTCGGTGCAGCACTGACGCGGCACGCACATAACGCAGACGACCCTACATTCTGAACAACCAGAATGCAATGATGCACAAAATGCTGCAGTCTAACACAGTCCAACAGAAAACTGCAGAAACAAAATTATGTTCCGAGCGAAGCTTCCTTGAAGTCACCTCTGAAACCAACCAGTTAAGCTTCTCCTCTAAATTTCAGTCTTGCAGCACCAACAGCATCAGACTTTCACAGGCCTGTCAGCTGCAGCTTGCAGATCCATTTTTCATGAAAAAAGTAACATTAATTCCATTTCCAGCCCAGACTGGGGAAGGGGGTAGGTGGAGGTATTTTTATTTTACTTCCATTTATTTTACAATTTTTGGCCAGGAAAGACAGACTAAGCTGTAGCTCGTTTCTAGGTGTGTCCTGGGAGCCATGGGAAGTTAAGTGACTTGCTGATGGTCACACAGTATGCAAGTAGTGGCTGTGGGATTCAAACACAGTTCTCAAGGTTTGCAGCTCAGTGCTCTTAACCACTACACTATGGTTTCTTCTCCTCCTTATTCTTCATATCACCAGCTTCTAAACTAAGGTAATCTAAAAAGAATGCCGGGGCTACATACACAGCCACAGTCAGTGGCGGTGGAAATTCAGGGTGCAAAGAGGCCCCTCATTGTGCCGCCATACACAGAACCCTGAATTAGTTTCCACCAGGGTAGGTGGGGGGTATGTATGGTGAGGGGGGGGTCAGGGTGGCAGGGGGGCCCTGGGGGTTTTGCTCCCAATAAACTAACTGAACTGCAAGCTGGCATCCTCGAGTTCACAGGCACTGTAACATCCTTAGAGCCGGCAACATAGCAGGTGAGATTTCACTGACAAGACTTACCATGAAATCTCATCTGCTATTAATATGAGCTAAGATTCAAACTTGCTCTGGTGTTACTGCCTCAGTCCCCCACCCCATCCCCACCAACCTGACATGTACCTTTTGGCCTGCTTGTGGGCCTCTTCAATGTCTAATTTTCAGCTCCTTGCCAGTCATTACTGGTGACCCCCCCCCCCACGTGCTCCCTGAGCCATAACTAACTCTGGCATCCAGCAGTACCCTATCCCTAGCCCAGTTCGACTACAGACTCTTTCTCCTTACAGATCCTGCAGTGATCTTCATCACTCACTGGTTCCGGCTCAGTCCATCTCTGTTCTGCAGCACCCTCTACCGCCAGCCTGCAGTGGGTCCACAGGCAGGAGGCATCACAAAATGCTCCAACAAGGGCTACCATGTTTTGTGCATGTCCCTGCAGGTCTTTTGCATCATCATCCCAGCTCCTTTCCCAAAAAATTGCAATGCTCTGTGTAGCTGCATGTGAGAAGTTTGAGACCCCTTTGTGTATACTGCAATGGAAGTTAAGGGGCTGACCCCAAGTGATCGTTGTAGCCATTCATGACAGTCTCTTGAGACCATGTTTGGGATCCTGGTTTCATTTCCTGGGGTCAAAGGGTAAGAGCCCTTTTATGATCTGGAGTGACACATCACATTCATTTTTAAGAGTGATTAAAGAATCATTGAGAGCATCAAATTTTACAATTTCGTAACATCTGCTGACCTCAACACTGCTTACAATTTGTAATCAATAATGTTCTTTAAGGACGTGTTTCATAGTATGCAATGCCACACCCTGCCAGCTCTCCATCAGCTCTGTCACCTCTCAATCAGTCACTCCATTGGACACACCTCTGTGGTGGAGCACCAGTCAGCAGGAACTTATGACATGTTTGGCTGGTGTAGGCTAGGAGTCAGGGGATGACATACACCAGAGTGCCATGGGGTCCTGCACGGACATCATGAATCATGGCAGGCTGTATTTTTTTCCCCTTTATGTTCCTGCATCTTGTGAGCATGTACTCCTGACACTAATGTGGGGTACCAAGTGGCGCTTGGTCACTAACTTCATCAATGACACCTCCACCATGTCACCCCTGAGCCAGCTCAGTGGCATAGAGGGTTGAGGTGCTGGATGCCATGTCTCTGACCACACAGGCGGCCTGGGTTTGGGAGTGGATCCAGGCTGCTGGATGGGTAGCCATGGTCGGGGGGGGGGTAGAGGATCAAGCATCTGATGGACTGCGCTCCTCTTCTGGGAAGGGGGAACTTGCTGCACTGCTGCAATGCTGCTGTCACCTGGAGACATGGGGGTAGGGCAGTCAGTGGAACAGCTAGCAGCATGATGTGGGGGTGTATTATTGCACATCACTGGCTAAAGGGAAGAAAATAGAAAAACTAAGCCGGAAGATGATACCTGGCTCACTCCTGACCCAGTACCACCCAACACTCCCAACCAAACTGGATTATAGTCCAGATGTGGCAGGATGGCCCTCCCCCTCCTGGTTCCCCCTTGGGGGTCAAGCCGTGGGGCAACATGGCCAGGTGGGTACTGGCAGAGGCTGGCTGCCAGCTGGGGGTCAGTTAGGGCAGAGAGAGTTGACCAGGCTCGGGCAAGAAAAACTAATATAGAAAAACAAAAATGCCACCCCTGAGTATGTCTCAAAGAACAGTGCTCCCTGCCACCTAGCCCAAGAGAACAGCATCCTGCTGAAGCTCCTTCTTTCTCCCAGCCGGCCTCCACTCCTGATATCCCAGGTTCAGGGCATCAGTCTGGGTCATCAGCATGAAAGAGTGGTCCATCACTGCTTAGGGCCTCCAACAGCGTTTCTTATAAAAAGAGAAAGAAGCCCTGAATTCAATGAACTGTGGCTCTAGGCCACGGCAGTATTAGACACAAGTAAGGCTATAGGTCTTATCTGCAACGCTCCAGTTTTCATAAAGGGGGCAACTAGCCAGAGGAGGGGCTAAAAAAACACTGCTCTGCAATGTACGCAGCAGCTGACAGCACCATTTTGATCAGCCTCAATATGCTGTGCCTCATCTATACAATAGAAAAAAAGAAATCATCCAAAGAAACGCACCCTCAGCAGGCTAGAATCCAGACTGACTGGGAAAAGGTCCAAATGTCCTCTCATTCCAGCATTGTCAGAACATACGGAATGAATGTTTTCAAAAGTCATAAAGAGTCTGCCCCAACAATAACAAACAACTTTGCAAGTAGATTGAACTAATAAAGTTTAGTGGTAAAACATGTTTTTTCACTTCTCTTTCCTGCTGTAGAAGTCATTTTTGATTATTTTCCAAAAGGAACACATGTTCCAAATATGCTGGGAAACTTCTCTATTTAATTCCCTGTGATGCTTCAGTTTATCCCTGCCAGCAGGTAACGGTGTCAGAAATTTAGTCCACGTGGGGTTCTCTGGCTGCAAAATCCAGGGTCCAGAATGTCAGCCTGGCTGGTTGCTGCACAGTACGCACCTGCTGCCTGTTTGATGGCATATCATCTTCAAGATATGCTTGTTAACACAGAAGACTGGACACTGTTTTGGCTGTGGCTACCAGACACATCTCTGTCCTATTCCACTGAGGCCAGCTTGCTGGCAATCCCATAACCAGCTTAAGCTTTTGGAGGACAGAGCTTTTGTGGTAGCTGCTCCATCCCTTTGCAATTCTCTGCATACCCACGACTGTGCTGCTTGCTCAACTGAGGCCTTGCATATGTTAATACAGCTATTTTAAACTCATTACCATGGACGTGCATCTCTGGGTTCATGACTGGTGCAAGCTCATGGGAATGAGTTTAAAATATCTGTATTAACATATGCAATGCTCATTTTCACTAGCCACACCCCTCTAGAGATTCCTATAGTTGTCCTTTACCAGGACATGCAGGAGTTTCAGAATGTTTATATTTTACTCTATTTGGAGTATCCTATAGTCCGTCTACTAAAAGGAATAGGTGATGGCATGCATGCTCACTGCAGAGTTTGCTGGGAGCGACAGCAGGTGCACTGCGGCGCTGCTATAGAATACCAGTAACCGAGCCTTAGTAAAACTGGACATTTGTATTACTGATGCTACCGGAGGATCATAGCTAATACACACTTGTACTCTGGCATGTGTGATTTTTATACTGCGGACTGTAAAACATGCACGTTATGCACTGAAACCCATGAGGGCTACCAGCTATAAGTCTTTGCTCTAACCAGGTGGTGAGGCATGGATGTCATTAAAGGAGTCAGATGGTGTGCAATCTGTGAATGCACATAGAAAAGATGGTGAAGTGCTTCGGAGTAGTGGGAGTGGTGGTGTAAACGTTTTAGCAAAGTTGATGTGGTTCCTTGGGGTAGTGGGGGGGTTAAACATTTTTATAAAGTGTTTAGAGGCTCTAGTACCACCAGCCTTTTCCTACGTACGTATAGGTTAGCTGACAATGGTCACATATTTATAAAGTGACCCACAACGGTACACATTCCATTTAAGGGAACAATATGATCTCACTTTTATGATCAAGACCATTATTTTAATTAATTTATGATATTTATTAATTTATTAAGCATTTCAGTATGCCTTGCCAAACAAGAGTACCTGTACTGTGATGAAGATATTGATTATGGAAATTAGATTAAAGCAATTCTTTAGTATGCAGGAAACTTTGTATGGAATAACACACGCCGGGGTATTCCATTGTGCAGAGATATACAGACATTTCCTTTGCCCTGCGAAGTATGAGGTAGAGCCCTGGAACCCTCACCTGAAAAAAC
The DNA here is from genome assembly GCA_016271365.2 of Neoceratodus forsteri. Taxonomy (NCBI): domain Eukaryota; kingdom Metazoa; phylum Chordata; order Ceratodontiformes; family Ceratodontidae; genus Neoceratodus; species Neoceratodus forsteri. Next base: position 134,078,438 of record JADMNL010000025.1, read on the forward strand.
AGCACCAAGCTTGAGACAATGAAGAGGCAGGCAACCAAAATAATTTATGGGCAACAGGGAAAGAAATACAAGCAAAGATTAGAGTGCCTCAACATGTACTCAGTGGAGGTTAGAAGATGTGAAAAGATACTACTTCACACAGAGGGTGGTTGAGGGGTAGAGCAAGCAACCTGAGCCACTGGTCAATACAAAAGAGTGAAGTACAGTTAGGATACGCATAAAGGCTTGATCAAGGGATCAGGGATGGCAGGAGAAGAGAGCAGTGGGTCATGTTCTCTTAGGGGACAAGTACAATCTTATTTGGAACACTCCTGTCTCCGACCTTGCCACTGTCGCTTCATCTTTCAACTTCTCTTTACCTCCTGTGCCCTTTCCCTCTGTGCTCTTTCCTCCTTTCCCCTCCTGTCTCAACCCCCTCTCCATCCCCCACCCTCCCATTCCTCCCCTACAACACCCTCTGCTACCCTCAAAGCCCTCTTGCCTCCGAACCCTCGTAAAGGTGGGAGCCCTAAAGGTCTTGACCCCAAACACCTGTCTCTCTCCACTCCTGCCATTGCTCTCCCTATCATCTACCTTCTAAACCTCTCCTTCACTCTAGCTTAGTCCCCGACACATGGAAGCAGGCTACGGTCATCCCCTTTACCAAAGGAGGTGACCTCTCCTTCTCTGGTAACTACTACCCTATCTCCATACTCTCTCTCTGGCTGAACTCCATAAACATCTTGCTCTCTCCCATCTCTAGCCTTTCCTTGATTTCCTCCTCTTTCTTTACCTCCTACCAGACTGGTTTTAGGAACTCCAATCCCACCTGCACCTCCCTCCAGTATTTCACTAACTCCGTCCTATCTGGTACGAATCAAGTCTTGGTCACCTCAACCATTTTTGATAATCTGGCCAAAGCCTTCAACGCTATTGCCCACACTATCCTTCTGGATAAGCGAAAGGTAGCCGGGCTTTCTGCTTACTGCACTGAGTGGTTCTGCTCCTACCTTGAGGGCAGGTCTGAAGCTGTCCATAGTGGCGACACCTTATGCTGTCCTGTCCTTACCTGCTCTGGCATATCCCAAGGATCCATCCTAGACCCTATTCTATTCTCCATAATCCAGAATGACTGTCTCTCTGCCTGTTCCTCTGCTCCCATTCACATGAATGCAGGTGACATGTCCTCAATCCTTCTGGATCGTCTGCCTCTGACATCATGACCTGGTTCCAACTGGACGTCACCAACATCCAGCACTGGTTTCAGGCTAATCAGCTATTCCTCTATGCCAAGAAAATGGTCTCCATGACTTCTGTCATAAGTCAGAGACTACCAAGGCTCACTCCCTCCCTCCCTTCCATTCCCTTGATGGTGTTACAATGTAGGATGTTTCTTCCTTTAAATACGTTGGGGTCTGGCTCGAAAGTCACCTTGATTTCTCTCTTCATGTGTATGCCATCCAGCAGAAGATTCACCCCAAGCTGGGCATGCTTTACAAGAATTAAGCAAGTACCTGCTTCCTGCCTACAGGGAGATCATCTCAAAGATGTTTCTCCCTATCTTCAACTAATGTGACATTGTTTACAGTGCTCCTTCAAAATATACCCTAGTCAAACTGGACCCACTCCTTCTGCTGCTCTGCCCCTTGATTGCCCCAGAAACCACCACCACTCCCTTTACTCCTCCCTTACCTTTCCCTCACTTGATGCCAGGCACCTCGCTCACTGCACTACTTTCATCTCCAAATTCTGTCCTCCCCCCTACATTTCCTCCCACCTTAATTCCCCCCTTCTATCTCCTTCTCCCTTCACAACTCTGCCCCTTGTTCTCCTGTGCTCTCCTCCATAAAATCCTCTGCTAGACAAGCTACCTTCTCCTTCCCCTTCCCCAAACTATGAGGTTCCGTTACTATTCATACTGCTCCTTCCTCCCACTCACTCACTCAAATCTCTCCTCCGTGAATTCACTACTCACTCCTAGGAGCAGCTGTCTCGTATACTGTGCTACATTTTGCCACGCTACAATTCCCTTTCTCCCACTGCCCCTGTCCCTGCCCTAATTCAGTTCCCCCTGCCTCCCAGTTTTCTCTGTCCTCCTCTGCTGAATGAAGTGCCAACAGAACTTCATTCACCCTTCAAATTGCTGCCATCTGCACTTTAACACCATACCTAGGCAGTGTCCTGTTCATACTCCAATAGTGTTCCAATCTGCACATATATTGTGTGTTGTTCTTCGGATGTTCTTCCTAGCTCGTCTTGTTACAGTTTAATTGTTTAACTCGTATTTCTGATTTGTGAGACCAGCGGTTGTAACTTACTTCTGCACTCATTTCCTCCCCTCCCAAGACACATCTGGAATGAGCTATTTCAGCTCAGTAGGTCGTTCATGGTAAACCTTTGAAATAAAGGAATAATGGAGAAGACTGGATGAACAGCAAAGCCTTTTTCCACCAGCAGTTTCTATGTTGCTCTGTTTGTATGTGCAGATGAGCACTTTCAACCACTAGATGTACCTGTATATCTAGCATAACAGGACACCTTTGAAGTATGTTATTCTTACAAAAAAAAAAAAAAACTTAAAGGGGATGGGAATTTTGTGTGAATTTACAGCTGTATGTAATGTCCTATTTTCATAAATTATATTCACACTGCCAACCAAAGGATCCGTATTTAACTGTATCTGAATAAAAGTTAAACCAGAAACTCTGTTCAGTATTGTTTTCTTTGAATGGACACAATTCTGTACAGTTCCTTTCTGGGAACCAAGAATTTGGAGTTTTTACTACACCACTGCATGGACTCAGAACTTTGAATGCTACTCTGATAGATCATCAAGTCATGCTCACAATCACCCCACCCCCAACCACACACACTCTTCCATGCCTGACTGCATGCTGGCAAGGAAGAAGCTGCCCCCCCTCCCACACCTGTCACTGTCGGCATGCCATGGAGGACTCTGGAGCAGAGTTGAGAAGACAAAACAGGTCTGCCAGTGTCAGAATTACAGGGGGGCTTGCCAGGGCTTGCCCCTCCCTCCCCCGAGCTCTAAAGTGAGCCTCAGTAGCTCGTGCACACTGTAATTGACTTACAATGGGAAGGGGAGCTCAATCTAAAGATATGACCCTTATGGGCCCCCCAGCTCTGAAGTTTAATTCCAACACTGGGCTGCTGTAGTAGTACTAGTGTTTATTTTATAAAAGATGCCACTCCAGTGCTCAGTGTGCCTATACAAATCAAAACTAAAATATATATACTGATATATATATATATATATATATATATATATATATATACACATAAAAAGAATAACTAAATAATACATACATGTATGACCCCAATATAAACAATGACAAAAACAACATTCAAAACACTGTCCACAGTTCACACAATATCCCCAAATACTAGTAACAAGAGGTGCTTCTTAGAGCTAGATTTAAAACTTTTTACAGAACTAGCAGTATGAATATTTTCTGGAAGAGCATTCCAAAGGATTGGGGCTGCTACCACAAAGGTTCTCTCTCTCCTGCTGACGAGCCTAGCCTGTGGAATACGGAGCAAGCCCTGGCCTCTGGATCTTAAAGCTCTGGTGAGTGCATAAGGAGTCAGGAGCTTACTGATATATTGGGGGCCCAGTCCATTCACAGCTGGGCAGTAGTTCAAAAGAGCCTGAATGGGGGTAAACAAGAAGCATAAACACAGGATTGGGGGTAATAAAAGAAAATTACTACGAAAGTATACAGTTGGATTAAAACTGATATAGCACTGGATGACACTTAATGCTGTGTTTTCTTCAAGCACTGTGTTTTCCTTTATTAAAACAATCATTCTTTAGGAAATAAAATTTCACAACGCAACAACATTTAATTAGTTGCTGATTACTGCCATAGTAAGCACAAAGCAGTGGGTCTTAATTACAGATTATACCACTTTAAACATGATCAGATCCCAGGCTGCGGAACAAGCGGCGCGCAACTACATACTCGCTGCATCTGCATTTTAAGCAGAATTATGTCATTAAGAAGCAGGGACTTCATCATTAATGCGCAGCATGGTCTTAATTTCCCTCGCTCGATACTAAGCGGCAACCAATCATGCAGGATTTTGCCGCCTGTTCAAGGACTGTCACTTTTCATTAGGGTAAGGATGAAATACAGCAAGCCTGAAAAGTTCTGGAGAGATATTCTTAAATGACAAGGACAGATATCTGAGACCATCCCAGTCAACATCATTCTGTTAAATCAGTCTTACTGACATATTGTCAACAGTCCCTAATATTCAGGACGCCCTTGATTTTGCTGCAAAAATGACCTCTGTCCATCCTAAAGTGGATGTTTCGGTCACTGAATTGCAGGGAATTCAAGAATGATAATGTCCAATATTAAGGTCCACAGTTCAGGGGCTGGAGTTTTGAAACTCAAAACCTATGCTGCACCCATGGGCAATTTTCAAAGGGGCTACATCAGCCCCTTGTCCATGAACATACACTGTGTCCACCTTTGGATGCAGGTGGCTCAAGAACAAAGTCTGCTTAAGCCTTTCCTGTTCAGAAAATTACAAATAAATAAATAAATAATTTTGGGGGGGTCTAAGTGGACTTAGAAGACATCAACACCTGTGTTCACAGCTGAACGCAAGCTTCTGGAAACCACAGTCAATGGTTATAAGTCAACTGTGCTTTCAAAGACAGCAGCCAATGCGATTAAGCAGGGAAAGACCGAGCAGGTACTGCATAATGTGGGCATTATCACCTGTGTACCCATACAGGGAAATCTAGACCCCAATCTCCTTCAGAATATGCTTTATCTACACTAAGTCACGTATTTTAGTAACTTCCTAAGTTGATACTTTGATTTTTATGGATAGTTTCTCCAATTAATAATTTATCCCAAGTTTTTAGTCATCACCCCCAACATTGCAACAGAACTTTAAAAAAAGACTTACAGACTGTTGAGCTTCTAATTCATATATTTTTAGAGTTGAACATCAATTGTTTCTTAATTTTTTTTTTAATATTTTACAGTTTTTGGCCAGGAAAGACACACTAAACTGAGGCTTCTTTCCAGACATGTCCTGGGAACACAGGAAAGTTAAATGACTTGGTTATAGTCACACAGTATGCAAGTGGTGGCTGTGGGATTCAAACCCAATTCTCCAGGTTCGCAGCTCAGTGCTCTTAACCACTACATTATACTGCCTTCCCTTATAACTATGCTTATTAATAGGACACTAGGATCACTGCCCATTAGATGTAACCTGTTCTGGCTGTTTGTCAATCCTTTGCATGTCATATCACAGTCTGCTGCGGGATTAAAGCAGCAGTGCAAGTCAGTGGTGAAAGAAACTAACTTATACTTTTTATTCTATTTTAGATTGCTCCTTACCTCCTGTCTTGAATAGTAGCCTGTTCTCCCCTTCTGTGTTTAGCATTCTTTTTTTTTTTTCATTTGAAATAACAAAACTACTTCTTTTAGTAGGACTAGATCTGGGTTTTCATCAGCATTCTCTGTTGTCTTTGAATGCCCGTTGTTTAGCTGCACTTCTCTTGTGTCTAAAAATGAACACGTGTGCAGCAGACAGGGCTCCCATGCAGCAGATAGTGTTCCCTTGTAGCAGGCAGTGTGCCCATGCAGTAGACAGGGCTCCCATGTAGCAGACAGTGTTCCCTGGTAGCAGGCAGTGTGCCCATGCAGCAGACAGTGCTCCCATGCAGCAGGCAGTGTTCCCTGACACAATAGGCCAAAAGGTGTACAAACACAGCTGGAAATACTGATGAAGACCTTGTCAGAGCCAAAAAGGTGCACTCCTTTTATTATTTCAAATGTAAAAAAAAAACAAAGTGTTAAAGTAGACTCCAAATGGGAAAAGAAGGGTATTGTACAAGACAGAAGGTAAGAGGAATAAAAAAAAGTGTAGTATGTGAAAGGTATGGGCAGTATTTTCAAAGGGCACACATGGATGAAATGCATTTTGCACCTGTGTCTGTATTCCTACCGATGCATCCATGTGGTCCTGCTACTATTTTCGAAAGACGTGTCCATTTGTGACAAAAAGTGACAATTTGCAGTGAAAAGTGACGCTAATGCGGCTGGCATCATGTATTGCTGCAACTGTATTATTTTTTGTTTAGTTGCACGACTCAGACACAGTTAGATCATCTTATGTAAATGCTTTAACAGTTTGGTTGCATTTCCATAATAAAAAATGGCGGCAGACACATCTCAGACAGATCCTTTTTAAAATCGTGCCCATGGTCTCTGATTCCTTCCTCATTTTCTGAAAAAAATGAAAACCCCCCCAAAAAAGGCACGGTGCAACTTCATGGAATTAGCCCTGCTGTAGTTGTCTGAACATGGGAAGGCAAGTGCTGCTATGTCAGTCATTAAACCCCAGGCTATGTCATTTACTCTTGCTGGCAGAGAGAAATTGCAACCGTGATTTCTGATGAGAAACTGTCCCAAGCACCATCAGTCCTGTACATTTACAGCACAGAGAGTAATTCTCCCCTCTTTTTGGATGAGGCAGGATAGCTTTGGTATGCCTTTTATTAGATAGATATATATATCAAAGACTGCCTCCAGGCTCAGTTTAATTACTACAGTGAGACAATCAGCCCCGCATCTCCATGTCAGGAGCAGGGCAGCTCCGTCTGAGGGTCTAGCTGCAGTGCAGTACACCTAGAAGGATTTATTTCCCTGAGCCCCACGCACTAAAAGGAACAAATCTTCCAGGAAGAAAAGGAAGGATACCCAGAAGTGAAATATACTGCAATGTATTTATCTATAAAAGTACTAAGGGGACATATTTCAATTTATTGTTCTTGTGGTTACATGTTTAACGGGCTCCCACTGGGTTTGTCTCAAATCAGCAACTAGTCAAGCTTAAAATGTTAAAAAAAACTGGTGTGGGAAGTCCCTTTTCTTGAGTTAAGAAAGAGGCAGCCAGTCAAAGAGAATGAACACAGCCAATTTAGGGAAAGCTCTTTAAGATAATACAATGGTCTTAGGGCTAGATTCATGACCCCCCCCCCCAGCTGCGGGAAAAACCCAGCACAAGTGGGTTGCCACCTGTAGATCTGCAAGTTGCCACAGCTGTCCTGCAATGGTGCAGCTGGACTATGACTGGCTCCAAAATTTACAGCCGCTTTCGGGTGGTGTTGCCCGGGAAATCCCTGCAGCTGCGGAAAAATGTTACAGCAAGAGAGACCAGCGGTAACATCTTCCACAACTGCTGTGGATGTAAATGGCAACCACAGCAGTTGCAAAGCTTTTAGTCCACAAATGGAGTTATGGCATAAGACTTAGTCCCAAACAGTTCTGTGAATCTAGCCATAAGACTTTTTTAATAGGTAAACTTTTTTTTCCATTTTCCACCAGCTAAATTCATGCAAAATGGCAAGTCTGCTTCCAAAATGCTTCCCATAATTAATTTCTTTTATTTTGCAGAATTTTGAAAAGCATTTCTATGTAAACCATATTCTGTGGATCAGCTGTAATCCTTTGCAGGAAATGAATCCACAGTTTACAGAAACTGTGGAATACAATTCCATAGTTAACATCCCACTCTCAGAATTTTCTACTTCTGACAGAATTCCACAGAATTAGACAGCAATATTCACAGTTCCGTAGAATTCTTCTAACACAGCGTAATTTGAAAATTCTGCACAGCTCAACCCAGCAGATTTTGCAATGTCCGTGCACTAGTTTTCTGTACAGAAACCAAAGGCTAGCCCAAGTGAAAGGATTTCCTGCCAGCTCACTAGGCAAGTATTCCCAACAAAACAAAACAAACAAACATGTAGGAGTTTCTTCATGCAGCTGCATACACATGCAGGTTCCTCAAATATACAACTAATGTTGGCCAAATGAGGACACGTGGAGACAACAGACCTCTACAAGTCTGACAACACTTTTCACCTGAAGGATTCTGTGTTTGGAAGATATGATTTTTATTTTATTATTCTCCAAATGCAGGACAATTGTTACACCATACAGCAAACATGCAGGACACTTGTTACACCATACAGCAAACGTGCAGGACACTTGTTACACCACACTGCAAACATGCAGGACACTTGTTACACCACACAGCAAACATGCAGGACACTTGTTACACCACACAGCAAACAGTCCAGTAAACACCTTAATCACAGGATCCTAATACATTCGCTACAGTGAGATACAGTACATCACTGGAGGGAAATCGTGTGTGTGTGCGTGTGTGTGTGTGTATACATATATGTATACATAAATATATCTATATTTTTTTTTATCAGCAATTTATGTCCCCTATGCCTCTGGCTTGTCCCCTTCTGTCTGAACCAGCCGGCACCACCCCCGGTCACCCCGAGACCTACCCTTTCATTTCCATGGCTGGGTGTTCACAGTCAGCAGGGTGGGGCCTCTGAATGTTGGATGTCATCCTGCAGCCAGAGGGGTTTTCCTCCTGCTGTTATTGCTCCTGTAACCGCCCATGTACCATGGCATAATGGCCAAGCTCTGCCTCCACAGAGATGTCCTCAACGCCTGTGTTTGGCCAACATGTGTGTGCCCAAACTGCGCTACCACCCTGACACCTCCAGGTAGCAAGCAAGCAGTGGGTCACAAAACCCCTCTCCCCTGAGGGAGGAGAGCAGTCCAATGGGATGCTCAATCCTCCTTCCCCTCTCCAGCCAGCTCCCAAATGACCCAACTCCATCTCCGAACTCAGGTCGCTGGTGTGGCAATAGGTAAGGCACTAGATGCCTTAGCCCTCCACACCATGAGGCCGGCCCATACTTGTATATCTTATAGAGATAGATAGATAGATAGACAGATAGACAGAGATAGATAGATTCAATTCAATTCAAGTTTATTACAGGAAATACTCCATTGAGCAATCTCATTCACAAGGAGCTCCTGATGACATGACGATACAAAGACATGAATTTAATTTATACAAACAGACTGGATAACACAGGTACTTAGCAAATAGAAAATAACAAGTGAGGTCCAGCAAGTACTAGTATGGACACACTATCTAATACATATGAAAGAACTAACTAGTATGAAACGTTATTGCTAAACATATGATTCAGTTGAACTACCTTTGAGAGCAGAAGAAACACAGAAAGTGCATGGAGTAAGCACTGTAGGTGGTCTCGATGAGAGCGGTGAGGGGTACAGCAAGACAGAAATATTGACATTTAGAGAGGGGCTATAGGGTGCAGGGGTCTTGTATGCAGCGGGGGGTAGGGGGTGAGGAGAGAGGATGGGTGGGGACAAGGTAGAGGAGTAGGACAACTGGTTGGAAGGGGGGGTCAGGGCAGAGATAAAGAAGTGGGTGTGGCCAATGGGTGAAGGACAGGCTGGATGGTTGGTGGAGGGACAGGGACAGAGTGGCAGGAGAAAGTGGCAAAGTAGTTCATATATTAATTTAGCATTTGGATCAATGGTATACCACTTTGAATGCATTCTTGCCCAGGGATTTAAAGCAAGATAATGAGACTAGCTCAGTTAGCCTCAAATTATTTTGCAGCTGGTTCCATATTGTGGGGAGGACGTAACTAATGCCTCCTCTGCCCTGATTAGTGCGTGTCCTGGGGATGTCTAGGAGCACAAGATCTGAGGTGAGCAGGGAGTAGACATTGTGGGACTTGTGTACTAGGGAGCAGATGTACTGTGGTAGTTTGCCTGTCAGATAGATAGATAGATAGATAGATAGATAGATAGATAGATAGATACCGAATAAGAGATGATGATGAGATAAAAAAGATATCTTAGCAAGTGACATCAGTAACAGCAACATTTCAAAAAATATGGTTGTGTTACTGTTGTCACAATGAATATTTTTAAGGTGACTGTCATCACAGTGGAATACTGAATGAGTCACAGCTTTTGCAATGCTGATGACATCACAATATCCATGTGTAGCACTAAAGCAAGCCGTTAAAATCAAAGAAACACAGGGACAATTTCAAACAAAACTGCAGATTGAAATGCTCTAACTTATAAATTACTGTTGTATGTATTGAATACACAATAACTTGACTCAAAATAGAAAATTTATCATCACTTGCGAGTGGGCAGGACTTTCATAACTCACCCGTGACCCTGCTACTCATGAGTTATAGTCCTGCCCCCTCACACTTGAAGATAAACTGCATATTTTGAATCAACCCATTGCATATCCCATATATACATATACTGTATAGCTATATAGATATAGATGTAGCTATCTATATATAATCCTGCAAAAAATCAAAATCAACTGATAGTGCTGCATTTAAAGAGTCCAAGAGCAGCATGGCTAATGTGATAGTGGAAACTACCCAGGAATTAATGTCCATATAAGCATATCCTTCTGGGACTAATGGTGCCATGCACATACCACAAGTGAGAAAGAAAAACAATTTAATACACTTCAACAGCATCTCTAGTAACATAAAGTTATAATATAGAATATCCTTCACCCTCCCATACATTAACCAGAACCAGCAAACATAATTATTTAAACAGCATTATATAAGCATTCCTTTACAATAAACATTTATACAGTTCGATGGGGGATATTATAAATGATCCCTCTTAAGACAAAAAAACAGGCTGTAAAACAGTGCAGTATGTCAACTATGCAGCTCCTGCTTAACGGTGTCACATTAAAGCATGAAACTGTCTAGCCTCACCTTATAAGGCAAAAGCATACTAATGCTTTATTTTTAAACGAAGCAGATTCACCAGCTAAGCAGTTGGAACCACTGAAGGAACCTAGCGATTGCCCGACAGTAACTAGTTCAGTCAGCCTCAAAGTATTTTGCAGCTGGTTCCATATTGTGGGGAGTGCAAAACTAATGACTCCTCTGCCCTGATTAGTGCACATAGGTCCCCCCTGAAAACAGACACTTGTGCCTAGTGGGCCTTACCTGGCTACCAAAGACTTAAATAAAAAATAAAACATTAATGCATAATCAACATCAGTACAGACTATCATACTTTAGTAAGAAAACAGTAAGAGTTACTGGAGGGCAATTCGAGAGACAAGTGTTCCCAGTATCCAAGTCCTGTTCTCCTCCTCTGATCTTTGTTTAGCACCCCTGCCAGTGTTCTAGTCACCCACTTACTTGCTTCCAGGGGGTCAAAGTATAAAATTACCTTTCCTTGGTGTACTATTCTGATGCAACCAGGGTAAATCATGGAATGCATTATCCCTGCTTCACAAGTTGTCAAATGAACTCTGTCAAATATCTTCTGATGGTTCCTCGTGGCACAGCTGCTGTCGGGAAAAGGAAAGACTGGTTGATTATCTTGCATAATTGGGCACCCCTCTCCTTGCTAGCTGGAGAATCCAACCCTGGACCCCAAATCCCACCATTACCACCACTAGTGTCCTGGGTTCTTCAGAGTCCTGTTGCCTGCCAGACTGCTGTGGCTCTTGGAAGCTCATTAAAATAAACTTATTTTATCACTGATTTGAGTGCTTTGTGCATCCCATTCAAGAGGCTGTATGTGCTGGGAACTTTTTTGGATATATATTTGGTAGTTTCTATGTACCACATCCCAGTGCGCACTCAGCTTGGATTCTCCAGGGTTTCCAGCCTTGCTCAGAGGTGTTGGTTCTCCCACACCATCATGGCAGTGTCACTCACAGATGCCTCTGTCTGCTTATGGAGATCGCTTAATTGCTTTTTAACATGCTGACGGTCATTTAGTCACTCAGCTGTAACATCCATCAACTTTTTGTGAGAAGTCCAAGATGGATGAGATCAATCGGTGGAGCTTCAGGCCCAGGGATGACATTGTCCTGTTGGTACCATGTTCGGCTGCAGCCTGTGCTTCTCTGACAGACCATGAGGCATGAACTCCACTAGATCCTTTGCTTTTCTCAGTGCCATTACCACTTTTTGAGTACCCATTTTACTAAAAAAAGTAAAGTTTGCTTTTGCTTGCACACTTTGTTTTAGCTTTGTTTTAAAATATACCGAAACAGAAGATGTTTGCAGATGCTAGTTCCAATAGCGAGAGATATGAAATTCTACTGCCACTTAGCTCGGGCTTCACAGCACCCCTTAGATATATGCTTTTACTAGAAAATGGGAAATCATTTACACCAAACTATACAAAACAAAATACAAAAAGGATTTACTACCCCATGTCAGAATGCAGACATTGGCAGTCTCTTTTGTGAGTTTGTCTCTTGAAAGTGCCGTAATCATGAGGGAGATGAAAATGCAGTGACCACACAGCAGTCAGTTCTTCTTAGTCGAAGGATAACATTTTGAGACATCAAATCATTTCCAAGATAACACTTCATGACTGAATTTGCTGCTGGTTTGAGAGACTGCTTTTCAGCACCAGTTTGCTAAGGTGTGAAATTCATGGTGGTTGTGTTTTACAAAGAGCTCCGTTCTACAGGCCTCCTCGAAGACGTTCTTCACACTCCTTATCATGTCTTTACTGCCAAGCCAAATGGCAGGTCATTGACGGGCTACAGCTACAGGCTCCTGTAAAATAAGGATTAGCAAACAGAGGAAGCCTTCTTTGTGCCTGTAAAATACTTAGGTCATCGAAATACACATACAGTGGAAGTCATAAAAAAGTTAATTTCTACTGTGGTATACCTTAAAATACCTCAAAGTAACTGGATGAAATGACCACTAAAGACAACAGAGTTGCTGGGGCACACATATCTCACTTGTTGCAGCATTTTAAGGCACTGTTGAACTTTTGTATAATGACTACCACACCAGGCACTTGGGGCAATACCAATAACAGGCAATGTAGTACAGTGGCAGGGGGGTGCTACACTGGTGAGATGCCGTCCTTTGGATAGGACGTTAACCAAGGTCCATCTCTGGTCACTGTCCAGGTGGAAGTAAAAGATCCTATGGCACTTATCGATGAAGAGCAGGGGAGTTTCCCCGGTGTCATGGCCAGCATTCCTCCATCAGTAAAACAGGTCCATATGACCCTTCCCCCTCCCCGGACACACCTGGAAAGAAGGTATCATAGCTTAGTGTACCTTTCCTGGTCAAAAATTACAAAATTAAAAAAAATATATATCTATTGCTGTAGGTATGTGCATAAAAGTCCAAAAAACTCTAACAACTGATCCACATTTACGACCACTGTGTGGGAGTGAAGGGGCCATGGTACAATACACGGGACACTCCAATTTTGGATCCAGACCACTGACCACAAGTTTCAGCCACACATTCTACCTCAGTGACAAATGGCTAATGACACCAAGCTTTAAGGTCGCTTAAGAGCAATTTGAAACAGACTTTATTTCCAAATGACTGCCTGATGGATCACAGCAACCAGTCTTGTCTTTTAGCAGAGATAAGGATGCTCGCACCTGCGAGTGGTGGTGGTTCATTTGATCCCAGTACACATCTCCAGTGCTGTTTAGCACTACTCCACATGGCTGGCAGTCCACACTCTTAAGAGGTCCAGGACTAAATAAGCATACAGCAGACGTGCTTAACCCTCTTATCTAATAAACTGGAAGTAGTTAGGGTTTACATATAGAACTTAAAGCCCACAGAGGGCTTTCCCACACTATACCTCCCCCTAGCAATGAATAATCTTAATGCCTTTGATTGCAAACAGTGATAGCCTTATTATTCTGGAGACCTCAGTGAGGTTAGATAAAGGGGGCACACATACAGTGACACCTATCTCGGCATCTTGACCTTGATTGCACAAGCTGTACTTTGCCAGTTAATATCATGACATCCTATTCCTAAGTCTCTGCAGAGTTCTGCTCCTTTGAAACTATGTCATTCGGGTGAAATGAATCACCAAAAATGTAAATTTCAGAAACTAATGGCAAGCACTAGTTGTGGCTGAGGGCTACTGAGGGTCCTAATGGCTGGATAGGGGGCAACTACTGGGGTTTCTGGTGATGGTGACCACTGGGACTGCTGATGTCTAAAAAATGTTTCTGTTTCCAGCACCTTAGCAACAGATCTATTCCAAAATGATCAAAACCAAGACATGACCCTCCCACAGTATATTCCCAACGTTAACTGAATTCCTCTAAGCTGAGCTGAGCTGAGGCATCGCTGAAGAATTTCCCACAAACTGCCCAAGAGTCATACAGACTGCACCATCAGCAAACCACTTCAAAACACTGCTTGACTCGAGTCTACGGGTTCTAACTGGGTTACACTGCGTGAAAGCATTCAGAAGAATGTCTGCAGCGGGCTGCTGGAACTGTCTAAAGACAGTTCTATTTCCAGTTCAAAAAATGATGACTAAGCCCTTCAATTTCCAGCTCAGCACTGAAAGGCAGAAATGAAATACAGGTATTGCCTGTTTCCACTGGCACGTCAAACTCGGCTCACTGTCAGTGAGAGGTCTCCTCAGATGCAGACTGAGGTTGTATTTCACAGACTATGAGACACTCAAGTAAATAAGACACAATCTGGAAGGTGAAAAATACAGAGATTGATGCAAAATACAAGTCTCTCACACAGGCAGCTGAGGCTAAAAGTCACTGGGGCCCAAAGCACACCAATTCAGAATGTGCTCACAAAACTGCTCGGCCCACAGTTCCAGACTGCACAAAACACTACAGCTGTATTGTAAAAAACAACAGACGGCTCTGACACTCTCCCCTCACCAGACAGTCAAACGTTTTTGCACCAAGCCGGCATTTTCTCAAGACAAGAACGAGACGGCTCCAACACTCTCCCCCTCAGCAGACAGACAAACATTTTTGATCCAAACCAGGCACTTTCTCAAGACCAGAACAGCAGACGGCTCTGACACTCTCCTCACCAAAAGGTCAAGCGTTTTGTGCCAAGCTGATATTTTCATAGTGTGAAAACATTTGACCATCTGGTGAGGAGAGAGTGTCAGAGCCATCTGCTGTTTTTTCTTTTTTGCAATAAGGTATCATCCCACAACATAGCTGTAGTGTTTTGTGCAGTCTGGAACTGTGAGCGAGCTGTTTTGTGAGTCGCTTGATACAGAGTAGCAAGGGAACAAACAAACCATAAAGCAGAGTTCAGAAAATTTTTACAGCCTCAAGAATTATTTTCCCAATATTTGGATTTTAGAACTACACCCATCAGGCATGCATTTTTTCAGTAGAGCTGTCTTATGGAGAAGGAAGGGAGGAAGGAACGAAAGATGGAGGGGAAGGAAGGAAGGGAGGGAAGGAGGGAGGGAGGGAGGGAAGGAATTGCTGCAATGCATTCAAAAGCAATAACCAGATGCTCTATAGCAAGATGTTAAAGAAGTCCACAGAAAGGCATGTTGCCAAAACATTTATCAGTTTTCCAGGGCATAGTGAGATTCAACGCCGCAGGCGGAGGAAGACCTTACAGCCCTGGAACTGTGAGTATCCCACAACACCCTACACCTTGAAGGGTCTTATCACACTTAAAATGGGGGTTAATTTGTTTCAATAGTTCTTTAATAAAATTAAAAAAAATCTGTTAAATTGGTGAATTTGGGTAAAATAACGTGCCTGCCACATTAGCAGCCTCTTGTCACGGATTTGTGGTGCATCTTCTGGGGTTCATGTAGTCTGCAGTGTGTTGCTTTTTCAACTATGTAAGGTGAGAGCGCAAGTTGAGATACTGTGGGAGCCATGCTGGGACTGCAGGCAATGTTTATTTCTGCTGCTTGTTCTACTGGCCGTGTGTGTGTGTGTGTGTGTGTGTGTGTGTGTGTGCGTGTGTCTGTGTCTGTGTGTGTGTGTGTTTTGATTTTTGAGGGCTCTGTTGCCTGATACATGTACCTTTTAGCATACCTTGAAAAAGCGCACTGTGACTGCGCAAAATGTTGGCAGATGTAGGGTGATCTGGTTGCTACTAGTGAGTAACTTGTTTTTTGTTTTTTTTTTACTTTTTATTTATAAAATGTTATGATCATACAGCACAAACTGTAATACACATAAAAAAAAGAAGAGGTAGGCAGACCCTGACAGTGAATGTACAGGCACAATGCAATAGAGCTGTTTAACTGCATAGAAATGAAAGTCCATGCACTATGAGAAGTGATCAGATATTTAACAAAAGGAATTCATTTTGAACTGATTACCCTGTAGATCAATGACACTCTCACCCCAAAATAGAGCTTAAACATCTATGTAGCCAGGATATCAGTTCTCTCAAAGAACTAAAGGTTTATGGAGGGCTGAGAGACATAGACACTAGCAGACAGGATATAAGTCCGATAGTCTGAGCTCAGTTAAGTTGTCTGAGAGACCCATCGTCTAGGCAGACCAAGGCAACCTGCCCCATGGGTGCAGGATAGAAATTCAGGGACTAGTTTATGTCCACAAACTGACTGATGAACATACTCACCATTAAGATAATATCTACAGTGCTAGTCATTACAGGGTATGTTACTAACAGAGCTATCAAGAGGAGGAGCATAAAGGTATAGTAAACCAGAAGCCATATCTACATTAGATAACAGCATATGTTGACAGAAATATTGTCAACATGCTAAACCTACAATCAGAGAACAGCTCACTCAGTGAAAACAACCCGAGAGTTATAAAGGAACAAATATATGACCATTAATATCCAAACATAAGGCACCAGCCTTAGACAGGCACATAGTAATCCAATACAGTAAAGCAGTACTTCACCCATCCTCATCCGATGTAAAGTCCATTGGATTTAATTTTTCCAAAAGTTTCTCAGAAAACTGAGCTGCTGCAGTAGGGTCCAGGAAAATATAGTACTTCGATTCATGTCCTATATACAGTCGCACTGAATAGTTAAGCCTCGCATCGATTCCCCTTCTCAGAAGGTCTTTTTTTACTACCTGCAACTCCTTTTTTTTCTTGCCTGAGTTTGGGCTGATAGGTCAGGGAAAAACACCAGGCAGCTGCCTTCCCATATAATCTCTCCTCTCGATCGAGGTGCTTGCATGCTAGATCCGTGCTTCTGGCACTGACAATGTGGCAATTGTCATAAGCGGTCTCTGCTGCTGGTCTTCTGCAGCCTTGAATTGCAGGTCATCGCAAATGCCTTTAGACTTTTAAGCCCAGAGTCTTTAGACAAAAGCTGGAGATCATCAAAAATTAACCTGGTGACTGCTTGAAGAATCTCCGAACTCCAGCATATTGGGGTGGAAACCACAATTCAAACGTTCACCTGTCTGTTTGCATTCTCAAGGTTTTCTGCTTTGGACTTTAGGAACGATAAATCCCAGACATAAGCTGTATTGCATTCCTCCTGCTTACTTTAAGTAGTCTTGCAAGGTCTTTATAGTATCTGAGTTCTCTTGAATTAGGTGATCAGTGTTAAGAGAGTTTTGTCTCCACCACTGTGAGTCTCTTATTTGTCTCCTCGTCATTCACCTGTATTTTAGCCAGCATGGCCATAATCTGTGGTCAGGAGCTCAGGTGTCAGCGTTCCACTAATCACAGTATGCCCAGAGCCTGTATTGGAACTTGCTGGGGATAAAAACAGATCCAGGCTGCGTGTCACTCTTTCATTGTCTTTCTTTGTCCCCATCTTGCACCGGAGGGATTCTGAGAGGTCCCGTTAGTTTTGCAGACCATGAGGTGCAAAGTCTCAGGATTTAGCTCTTTATTGTAAGAAGGTATTGAGCTGTTAATGCTGCCGCCATCTTGCTGCTCCCAAGAGTGCCCCTCCCCGTGAGTAACTTGTTTTAGTAATAAAATAATTTAACACAGCACCAAGGTGTTGGTGAGCACTTTTGGAGGTTTTTATGGAAGATGCCCAACATTTTGTCCATATGTAATGAGAATGTCTACTAGATTATTCTGATTTGTGACTGTGAAGTTTACCAGTGTAACGCTCTGAGCTACAGTGCCCATACTATCTTAGCGCGCAGCACTCAGTGACACAAGTCACCATTGTTTGCATAAAGAGTAATGACTGTACTCTCACCCAACAATCCCTCAAGCCCCCCACCCCACCCACTATGCTAGTCGGCCTAACCTGGACTCAAGCTGTACACTTTGCAGAATGTTTGGATTCTCACTTACTTCAGGGAAAGGGATCATAAATTCCCCATGGCTGCCCAGTCCCTTCCTGGTGCAGACAAGCAAGAAAACTTTGTCCACATGCTCCACGTTTGTGATGTCGGTGTTTGTACAGCACATGGTTGGCTCTATTGATTACAGTGGAGCAGTGTTTAAAATTCATATTTTAATATTTTAGAGGATCAAATCAAAGCTGCAGTGCTACTAATAAGAACCTTAAACCTGTGCCCACTGTAATCATTAGCGTGTAAAGAGGACTGTTTGAGTCCAGTTTAGGTCAGCTAGCATGTAGGGGCTTGATTAAAGCACCACAACTACTGCTCGCTAATGTTTCGGTCACCGAGTCATTTGACTTTTTTATTTAATTATTTTGCTGACAGAATTTTTTCAGATTAGCCACTGCTGGCTAGTGCTTTTATGTCATGTTGGAAGACATTCATTTGAAAAAAAATTGTTAAAATGGCTAAATGGCTCAAACATGGTAGTGACAAAAAAATGGCTCAAACGGGGTGGTGACAAAAAAGGGGGGTATTTAGCCAAATGGCTCATTATTTTTGCCATCTACAGCCAACACTGCAAGCCACCTCTTGTTTTCCACAGTCCAGTCTTAAATTAAAGGAAAACTACACACTCATATCTTGTAACTTTTATTTATTTCCATGTCAACAGACAACTCTTTTCATGTAGCTGTTTGGGATATATGCGCTAGCTTTAGTTTATTTTCCCTGTTCATACTAATCATCTCTAACTATCCTGGGACACTCCACTTTCAGGTTGATAAAATCTTATTGTCCTTAACATCCTCGTTAACATATGAGAACTTTATGTCAGCATCTGTTAGACTCCAGAATATGTTTGTCTACTTAGAGTTCAACCAAACAAGTTGCAGCAATGTGTGAAATACCACACTTATGTTCAATTAACTTTGTAAACTGTCTGATTTATAACGCAGGTTTTTTTTTCCTTCCAAACTACATTCAATTTGTATGTTTCCAGAGAGCATTTTTAGGATATTTGTACTTTCAGCATAGAGATACATGGTATAAATGGGTGCTATGACATCATGTTCTCACATGCTCATGCAGCTGTCATGGACAATGAGATTTCAACAACCATAAAATGGAGACACCCCCAGGATAATTACAAGGAATTAGCATGAACAGTGAAAACAAACAAAAGCAAACACGTTTATCCCGACAGCTACATAAAGAGCTGTCTGTTTACATGGAAACCAATACAATTTATAAGATATGAGGGGGTGGTTTACCTTTAACATAGAAACTGCTGCTCACATCCCTTGAGGCCATTTGTATAAGACTTCCAGTATACTGACCTATTATTACAGAGCCCTAAACTACAGATCAATTTGCTGTTCAATGTCACGAGACCTAACATCTCCAGCTCCTCCAGTAAGCAAAAACAAAATCAGAGACCCTTCATATAATTTCAAATCTCATTCAAAAGGGATGCAATAACTTTATGCAAGAGCTATAACTTTGAAACTCATCTAAAACCAATAATATTTTACAATGAAACGTAAAAGCCATACAAATTGACAATAAAGAGTACTGGGACTCAGAACCTCAACAGTCATTAATTTTATTTCTTAGGAAATAGTTTAGAATGCAAAAGTCTGAAGATCTATACAGAGCTGGAAGATACTGGTATTAAATAAAACATTAAAATACAAAACCATGATACTGGTGAGTGCAAAAGTTCATACACAGCAGGAGATAGAAACCTATTGGGAACTACAACGTAGTATATATTTGTGGATGCTAAACTATATACTGGTACATATTATTGCCAGTATAGTTAGGTGAAAGGTAACTTCTATGTTAAATCTGAGTTTTTGAACATTATTAACTTTGGAACTGGTCAATGGATTTGCATGAAATTTGGCATGCATAATGTCTAGGATAGATCTCTTGACCTGCCAAATTTCATGGGAATCTGTTGTGTGGTTTCTGAGATATAGAATTTCTTTGTCCATCTGTATCTCAGAAAAGACTTTAGGTTGTGGTCTGAAATTGTCAGGGTAGAAAGCCTTTGCCTTACAGATGTACATTTTGAAGGTTTGGTGAAAAAATATTAAACTGTTCAAAATGTATTAAACTTTAAAGTTTCCCATTACAGCCTATGGGAAAAAATACATGTTCTGAAAGTGAAAGAAAGTAAACAGCCCCAAAAACTAGTTTCTTTGCCATTTCATTTCAAGAGAACAGTTAGGACTTTAGGGCTGCAATTTGCAGGGTAGCAAGCCCCTTCCCACACAGATTTACTTCTTGCTGGTTTGGTGAAGAAATGTGCACTGCTTACATACTTACAGCATTCGTAGTTGCACATTTTCCCATAGGATAATATTGTGTTGGTCATGGTGCTTCGGCAGCTATATCTCGAAACGGTTCGAGATAAGGATTTTTTGTTAAGTGCAGCTTAGAGCACTAAGTATACTTGGAGGTGGTCAGGCCATGCATACAACTGTAAAGGAATTGTTTCCAAACTTCCTATGGTTTCTGAGATAATGCAACTTTTGCAGCACAAGGGTTATCTGGAATGGCTGTAGGCATACGCTATGTCTCAGTACTTATGGGTACATGGGATTGCATGGCCTATAGGGCCCTGCACTCCCACATTTGGATCCCATTATGCAATAATGGGAGCACAGGGCCTTACATTATGCAGTAGTGGGAGCGCAGGGCCCTCTTATCATTAAAATATCAGTACACTTATGTATAGATGGGAGCACAGGGCCTGGAGAGAACGTTACAAAATATATGCATGATGGGAGTGCAAAGCCCACAACCACATACGAGTAACATTACACGTTCTCAAAAGAATGGAAATTCATTGCAAAAACTTTGTTAATGCATCAGTTAGGGTTGTTATTTCAGCGACAAAAGTTTTGAAATTGATGTTAGGTTAACAACCCTATCCCCTGACCCCCACTCTCCATACACCAACAGGTGTCGGGGTGTACCTTGGGGTTATCTGGCCTGAGCATATAATCTTAAGTGACATATGCCTCCCAACTCAGCATGGGGACACCGCTTGCATGTGTCATTAAATTCTATTCCTGTAAAACTTAATACTAGCCAATAAGAGTGGCTAATTTTATGGTTCCTGTAGGTGGGGGGGGGGGCAGGTAAGGGATCTCTGCAGCAGAGAGGATCCCACCCACTAAACATCGATATTACACCCTCTTTTGACTCTCCAGGGCCCAGGAGTATCTGCCACCTTATGTGGGAGCTCCATACTTAAGTTAATCTGCATTGCCCCTAACTTGGCTAGGGAATGAAGGTAGAAACGTGCTGCATTATATATAGAACCCAAGCATTCCATCTAGAGGTAATCACCTCTGCTTTCTCATTGAGATTAAACTTAATATTTTACATTTTATGGATATTGTTAACCATTGTTCTCCAGTGGTCTAGTGTTACTTGCCGAGAAGTCAGTCATTTTCTAGTTAGTCACTTCTTGGCCGCTAATATTAGAATTCCAAGTAAATATTTAACATGTCTATCCATCAAACCCTTAGTATAAATATGAAATAGACACAGTTACGGTGTCAGCATTATTGGAACATGCAAAACTTCAGTAATAGTACTGTGGTTTTGTTAATGTTGTTACCCATGATGGTCCAACTGAAGCACGTAGGCAGGGATACTCATTTTGTGTGCATAAATCAGTTGCTCCATGTGCAAATTAGTACCTGGCGCAATCTACTGGTATGTAGGAACATGCCTGAAGAACACAGTGTGGACTAATGGCATCTTCCAATATACCATCCCATCCAAGCCAGGCACTATCCTGATTGCTCTTGTAAACCACAACCCCCAGGGCTGCCAGTATAATGTTCCTGGTGTCCAGCTGTCTCCCCCCCCCCACTGATTGACTGCCCATCATGTATCCAGTGGTTCCCCTCCCGATCGCCTGCCCAGTATCAATAAATTTAAGTCCCTGATGTATAGCGGTCCCCCCAACTGCTTGCCCATCTTGTAGAATGTATCTCCCTGGAATCCAGCAACTCCCCAAATCGCCCACCCAGTATCAACAAATAAAATTCCTGGTGTCTAGTGGTCTACCCATCCTCTCCCCAATCATCCACCCTCATGTGGAATGTAGCAATAAGGCACAAAAGGGCATGTGCTACATTAGGATAACATCATAACTCGGGGCCCGAGGCACAGGCAAGAGGCTTCAGCCATGTGAGAAGTAGCATTTACCAGCTTAATGCAGATCCTGGAATGCCTCATTGTGATTATCAAATGTGTCTATAGGGAAAAAAAAGTTTTGTGTAGGTTGCTCTTTAGATTAGTTTCAGACCATGATCTTGGCAGTGATAAAAAAATCACAGCTAGAACTGCCTCTAGACCAATCAGTTTTCAGAATTTCTTAGCCATTTTATAACCGGAGACAGCTCAAGCCTGTAGAGATAAGTGACCTGGAAAGGCTGACAGATCCTTTTTCACAGAATGCTCCAGGGATCATCTGGTCAAATTATCCAACACATATCAGCAGTCTAATTGCACTCTGGTAGAATAAATGAGCACTCAGGAAACAAATGGATATTCTACGTGCAATCCCCTCTCCTTGCTGATATAATGCTAGCATAGTTTTCTTTCCAAATTGCAAAACTTATCTCCAGAACTATACCCAGTCAGGTTCCTTCGGAAAATGAAGTATCAAACTTGATTAAAAAAAGCAATAAATACATTAGTGCTACAAATTATTTCTTGTTCTTTACCCTCCCCGACCCATCCCAATCTGGTTCCATTCCTCTCATCCATTCATCACTGAAATGTGTCTTCATAGAAACATAAATGTTGTCAGCATAGAAGGCCCTGCACAGTATTGAACTGCCAGCTCCACTGATCTAATGTTAATTTTGTAAAGGATCAAGTGACCCATCAGCCCCTATTCCTCCCTTCCTGTTTGCCACAGTCTACACCAGCCCATATGCCTAGCTCCACCCATGCCTGACCCCCCCACTGATTTCACTCAGATTACCTCCCTTGGTAGCCTATTCCACCCAACCACCACCACCCTTTCCATGAAGAAATGTTTTCCAATTTCCCTCTTAAATCTCCCCCTTGACAGCTTCATTAAGTGCCCCAGGTGCTGGCATTGCCAATCAACGTTAACAACTCCCAATGCCTACTTTATTAATCTCGTGGAGGTATTTGCACATCTCTGTCATAACCCCCCCCTTCTTGCCTCCAGCATGTGCATGTTAAGATTTGAAAATATTCCTTGTAAGGGTTATAGCCCTTAATTTAACCCTTGGGCTGCAGACAGAATTAGAATACACTGGAATTCTAGACTGATATATCAGTCCACAGCAGATAGAGAGCATGTCCATCAGATTATGGAAGTGGAAACTCAGATCGGTTTGTAAATAGCTGCTTTGGTACACATAAGGTTTGCAATTATCATAGTTTATTTTTTATTTTGTATATTGGCTTGTAGATTAATAAGTTTAAAGAGCCCTTCTTTTTTTTTTCTTTTAATATGTATTTTTTGCGCCTGTTCTCCCTGCGGCAACTCCCATCTGACCGACCCCCTCAGCCGCCTCTTCTGGGGTCTTACCTTAGGTCACCCTGGCTGTTGGATGGCCACCTAGCCACCGGTGTGGAGCCTGCAGAGGGTTAGTCCTCATCCTGCCACCACAAGGGATTTTTCCATTTTTCTCCCGCCCTGTTGCTGGAGCGCGACATATCAATGCACGTACATGGAGGCATATGCACATTGTGGAGTCCTGCAGCACCCACCCTTCCTTTGGCCCCCTCATCTGTCTTACTCTCAGGCTTCTACCTGGGGGCAGTCATACGGTGGGGCAACCAAGTCTCCCTCCCCTGAGAGAGGACAGCTGTCCTCAGGATGCTCGATCCTCTCCCTCCCCTGCCAACCCCCGACAGCCTGTGCTTGTTCCAAACAAGGGTCGCCAGCATGGTGCGAGGTGTGGCATCCAGCGCCTCAACCCTCAGCGCCACCAGGCCAGGCAGGATTTTAAAATATTTAACTCGTAAACCCCGGCACATACCTTCTTGATATGAGCTGAGTGGCTGAGAAGCGCTGCAGCTCCACCCTGGAAAGTAGCATAATTATGACGCAAGGTTTGAGATGGGGCTGCAGGCTATCTATGTAGTATTTAGTGTAATTGGGGGCTTCTGAAGAGATACTGAAAAAATCAGCACTAAACCTTAACAGGCATTATAAGTCTACTTAAATATTCATGAGCTTAGCAAGGCTCCTGAATGGCTACTGGACTAGTCAATAACATCTTAGAAATGACTAACCCAGTTGGCCTGGTAGTGCTGAGGGCTGATGCACTGGTCACCTAACCTCGTGCTATGCCGGTGACCCGTGTTCGGTAATGAGCATGGGCCGCCAGGGGTCGGCAGGGGAGAAGAAGGATTGAGCATCTGATGGACTGCTCTCTTTCTCCGGGAAGGGGGGTCCTCATTTGTCAGCACTTGCCTGCTCCCTAACGGAGGCTGGGGAGAAGGGTGCCACGCTGTAGAAGGGGGAGGAGTTGGGGTAGATGCTAGGAGGGAGCACATGTGCGCTTCTCTCCGCGGGCGTCATTACATGCCCCAACTCCTGGGGCATAAACAAGAGAAAGTAAGCCAGCGGCACTATGGTGGAGGGTGCCTTGCAGGCTCTGCTCCCGGCCAGCCATGGTGCTGACCCACTGATTCGTCTCGGTAGGGGTTGGAGAACCCACCGAGGGTAAGCCCTGGGAGCTCAGGTCAGCGCGGTGGTGGACGCCGGGACGGGCTGGGAGCTCCTCCAGATGACAAGCTGGCAAGAGGAGATAAAAGTATAGCCAAAAATCAAAAAAGAAATGACTGATCCAGCTGCCAGGAGACACTTGTGCTGCTCATCTCAAAACCTAAAGTAAGTAAAAATAAACAGTAAAATGAGAATTGTTATTGCGATTATATTTACAATCGTAATAAAACCTCAAAAGCCAGTCATTTCTTTGACTTAATGACTGACTGGTAGGGAGTGGCCTTCAACTGTGCATTGTGTCACCCTCCCCAACTGGTCAT
This sequence comes from Neoceratodus forsteri, assembly GCA_016271365.2. Lineage (NCBI taxonomy): Eukaryota > Metazoa > Chordata > Ceratodontiformes > Ceratodontidae > Neoceratodus > Neoceratodus forsteri. Next base: position 134,103,421 of record JADMNL010000025.1, read on the forward strand.
TAATCCCTCAGAAATGAAGGGCTTTGGTCATTATTGCTTAACTGATTCATACCGATTCTTCTGAAAAGTCTAAGCGTACACTGTGGGACAGAAGGTTTCTAACAGGTAAAATGAAGGCTAGCTCACCTAACGTGGTACAATGCTGAAGTTTATCTAGTTCTTTTTATGTCATTCAATATTTTGGGGGGTTACAAGCAAGGTGGGTGTCAGTCCCTTCCCCCCATAGCCATCAATGGTTTCAGGCCACAACTAAATTTGTTCTGAGACAGGAGGACCATTGAGCATTGCAGGGAGAATAGCAGAGACTGAATACATCATTTGAGTCAGGCTTTAGTCAGCCAGCAAGTCATTGGGGCACGGCGAGCTGGTGGTGTGAGACATGGGAGAGATGCAGATGAAACAGAAAGCAGTGCTTATAATGCAACTAATATTGGACTGTAGCTGGACCCTCACTGATGTATTTCTGGACTCTATGGAAAGGGAATAGTGCCAGAGAACTGGAAAACAGTCAATATTCTTCCCTATTGAAGACAGTAGTGAAATCAGACCCACGTAACTGCAGTAATGACCTGTAAACCTCACCTCAGTTCTTGTCAAAGTCTTTGAGTCAATCCTAAAAGCTATGGGGGTCAGCATAGAAGAGGATGGGCTGTTATCCAACACTCTAAGATGGTCACAAAGGTAGATCTTGCCAAGCCAACTCGATTGTATTCTTTTGTAGGTAATTGAGGAGGTGCAAAGGGCTGGGTGGTGGACCTACTCTATCTGACCTCCAGCAATACATTTGAAAGTGTGTATTCTGTGTTGTGCATTTTGATGTACTAAGTCATGCTTCAAAACTGATGAAGAGGTTTTAGACCTCAAAGCAGCTGGGTATTTTGTCTGGTTCTCTGTCATTTGATGATTATAAATCACCACACTTGTAAGCATTAAACAGCTTGAGCATTAAAATGCCTACTGCATAACTTACTACCCTTGCCTGACAGTGCTCATTTCCTTTGCCATTTGTTCAAGCTGAACCTTTTAGGGAGCAGCCAGAGTTACTGTGTGTGTGTGCCTCTTGCCTTCTCCCCATGCTTGAAAACTGGTCTAGTGTACCCATCTGGTCAACAACACTTAAATAAAACATTGTTTCCCACAGAATACTCATGGAAAACTGAGCACCATATTGAGTCCACAAAGTGTACAGGAGACACAAACTCTCTGAAAATTAGGAAGCAGAGAATAGTGGAGAAAGGTCCCTATTCAGGGTGGAGGGATGCTAAGAGTAAAGGGGGTCAGTGCTGGGTTTGCTATGCTTTTTTTCCATCTCTTTATTTATTCTGCTTTCATCTCATCCCTTATAGCTTATCTCCTGCCATTGCAGGGCAAAGTGATTGTTTTTCTTCCTAGTTTTACTCCCTCTCACCACCGCCCCTCCGCTGGTGCTGTTTACAGCCCACTGTGAAATCGTATGGCATACTCTCATCTCCCTGGTCCTCCATAGAGGTCACTGCAGCAGCAGACTATGGCACCACTATCCCTCCCAGGCCAAGCCCTGGCAGTCTGACCCTGGATTTTCCAGACTCACTCACAAACTAGGGTCGCTCATTGTGAACCCCAGTCCATTCATCTTTAACATATTCACTAATGACCTGAAGAGGAATTAGTCAGCAGAAGACTGCATAAATTTGCTGATGGCACTAAACTGGTAAGAAGAATGGACACAGAAGGAGGGGGGAGCAAGGCTAAAGTGGGATAGGTGCATCTTAGTAGCACTGGCTGAGAAACAGGGCTTAGACTGAACATTGGGCAGTGCAAGGTAACTATACCTGGAGCAAGGACAAGGCAGCAACCTGTTTGGATGTGGAGATCCAAGATGACAGCCTAAGGGCAGATGCTGAGAGAAGCACCCGAACGCTGTCCGAATCGTGTTGTAATCCTAAGTAAATAACCCTGCTATATAGTCGGTAAATGGAGCTAAATGCAAACTCACCCTCAAGCTGTAATTGTTGAATTTGCCTGATCTGCAAGCATACATGTGGTGGCGGAAAGCATATCCAAATCGGTTTGTCAGACCAGAGAACTTTCAGACAGGATGGACACAGACACCACAGGCAAAGGGGGTAAACGGACTACAGCCAGAAATAAAATATCCAAGCATCAGAACATACAGCCTAGTGAGGAAACTTTAAAGACTCTGTAAACCAGACTGCAGCAGTTAAAAGTTAAATTTCAACTCAGTTTCATTAAGACACCAGCTATCACCTGTCCTGAATCACTGGATGCTGTAGTAATGAATTCTACGCAGCTACCAGACCCAAATCCTAATCCTGAGCCAGAAATAGAACAGGACTCCAGCGAAACAATCAACTCCACAACAAGTCAAAAGCAGAGACAGAGGAATTACAATATACAACTGCTTGATGAAGAGGAGGAAATGGCTTCAGACTAAGACATAACTTCAGGTAGTGACTTCATGGCTTATGAGGCATCCTGTACTTGTTTATTTGTTTTACCCTGTTCAATGCCTGTATTTCACTATGTTGTAACTGTTCTCATTCTGCTTGTAAACCTGCTCTTGTAATCTCCTGGGTCGCACCTGATAATAGGCATTCCTTGTCTAGTGTGCTTACACGGTAAACAAAAGCTAATAAATAAATAAGTACATCTAATTTTTCTATTATGGCTCAGGCAGAATGTTCTAAGGCACCAGAGCATAAGGCAGACAATGTTAAAGCCAATATGAAGGGACAAGGGCAGGGCAGGAATGTAACCTGCAGAATGATAGCATAAGCTCCAAGCAAGCAGAGAACATGGCAACAGTAATTGCCTCAAGCACTAATACTCCCAGCTCCAGTCAAGAAAATTCTCAAATAAATGGAAACCCTGAAGTAAGTTCGGCAATGTTCACACAACTGAGGAATGAAATTAAAAAGACATTCAAGATGGGTTTGCATCAGTTACAACTGTTCTAACGAATATTACTAATTTCCTGTCCAGCCTAATGTAAAAACTCTCACAATTAACCTTAAGGACCGATGCAGCCAAAAATGTGTGATCGACTTTGAGGATAAGGTGAACCCAATCAATGCTAAAATCTCAGTACAGTCTAAAAACATTCAAGAATTACAGATGAAGATGAATGAAATTAAAGATAGCTCATGGCAGCAAAATGTAAAACTTGCTGGACTACCCCAGGGACTAGAGGGAACTCAAAGCCTATCCCATTCTTCAAAAGCTAATCACTACAGCCTTAAATAAAAATTTCCCTGAGGAAAGATTACCTTGGATCAAGCCCATGGGGGGGGGGCTGGAAAGATAAAGAAGACCAGAGCACCAGAAAACCCAGACCTGTATATCTGAACCACATTATTACACCGATCGAGAATTCATTTTGAAGCATACCAGATTAAATAAGGGGTTAATATCTGATGGGGTGAAATTCTCCACATTTCCAGATTTCTGAGTGGCCACTATGCAATCTCGCAGAGCCTTTGATAATGTGTGCTCTATACTGAAACAAAAAGGGATCAGATTTGCCTTGCTTCACCCAGCCAAGATCAGACTCTTCTATCAGAGAAAGGTACAGATTTTTGAAGATCCTCAGAAGACAGAGGAACTGTTAAAAAGCTCTGATCATAAAGGTAGCTGATTCATTACACAGACAGAACCCCCCACACACACACACACACACATTTTCTGGACTAGCTGCTAAGCTGGCAAAAGGTCAAGAGGAGGAGGAAGTCAAAGAAAGAAGGGACACAAAGTGATGATTTTATATGAATAAAATTATGAGAAGAGCAGGAAATGAAGGAGTAAAGAAAAGAAAAATGTATTTTTTTTTCTTTCTCTTTTTGTTTTGTTCCCTTTCTCAGATCTCCTTCAGACTCCTCTCTTTTCTCTCTGTGGGTACATAGGCAGTTATGGGGTAGGGCTGGGGGGCAGTTCCAATACTGCAGGAAACTCACGGGACAAGATGGGGTATGGAACCAGTGTATTATACTGCAAAGGAAAAGGCAGGGGTATTCAGATAGACGTGCAGTCATGGTATATTAACTCAATATTGGGTATATTGGACAGATGGGGAGGAGGGGAAAACAGCAAGAAATGGTAAGAGACAAGGAACAGGAGTGAGGAATCAGAATGAGAATGGTCAAAGGAATACAAGGACACTTGTAATGTATCACTACTTTGGGACAGTTAGTAGGGGCTCTGACTTGGCTGGTCCCTTACAAGATTGTCACAACGGATGATGAAAGGGGAAGGGGAGAGGGAGGATCCCAACATAAAAAATTAATATGTCATGTTATATGTGCATGCACTGTTAGCTGGGCCTCAGGGGAGGGAATGGGGAGGCGGGTTGGGGCAGATTCTATATTTATAATATAGAAAGAAACCGATGGTACACGCTAATAATGGGTGGAAAGGGTGGGAGGGGAGGCCTTCTAGATTAATATTTATTAGAGCAGATACCTGTAAATTGGTGGATCAAATGAAAGGCAGTAAAGGACACAGAATGGTAAATAGTAGGATGTATGGAAAGTTAGGAAAATAGTAATAGACTGGCACTGGTATCAAGTACAGTTGATGGGAAGTGTATTAAAAAAACTAAATGGATCATGTTATAAGGTGCATGACTTGGAACGTTAAGGGACTGCAAGACCGCATTAAAGCCAAGAAAATATTTAACTGCCGGGACAAAAATCATGTTAAATGCATCTTATTGCAGGAAATTCATTTCTCTAACAAACCGCTTAATTTTTACAGCAGAAGGTGGGGTACTGGAATTAATGCTCCTATAAAAGAAACTCTAGAGGGGTGGCCATCTTGTTGAAGAGGAGCTCTGGCATTACATTTGGTTGGACACGTGTGGATAAAAATAGGAGAATTATAACTGCTGAACTTAAAATAATGGAACGAATTTACACTATTATAAATGTATATGGCCCAAATAAAAATTCCCCGGTATTTTACAATGACTTGTTTCTTGAGTTAGCATTATTCCCTACACCTTATTTAATAGGACGAGATCTGAATTTAATATTAAACTCTAACTTAGATAAATAAAATATTAGATTAGACAAATTAACCTCTGCCACTGAGAAAGTAATGCAATTTTGCTCAGATTATCAGATGATTGATATATGGAGAAATACAAATTCAGGGACTAGATAATACTCATACTTTTCTCTGGTCCATCAAAATTATACAAGGATAGACTATTTCCTGATATCTGAATCTATGTCATACATGACTGAGAAAATCAAATATAAAAATATTATTATATCGGACCACGCGTCCCACATAATGGAGGTTTGGTTTTCTCCCGGTTCACCAGACCCACATTTTAGATTCGACCTGCTACTTTTGAAAGACATTAATTTTGTAAATCAAATGCAATAGGAAATTAATCAGTTCTTTCAACAAAACAACCTCACAGACATCAAGTATTATGGTATGGGAAACTTTCAAGGCATTTGTTAGGGGAGTTACAGTCACACATAGAGCCAAATGAAAAAAAAATCAGAAACTGCAAAATGAAAGAATTAGAAACCTCAATAACTAAACTGGAAACAATAAATTGTCATACATTAGATCCTATTTGTTATCAACAACTATTAGAATACAGGAATGAATTTAATAAAATATCAACAGAAGAAGCAGAATGTCAATTATACACAAAAAGTAAGCACTATGCTATGGGGGATACGCCAGACAAAATACTGGTTTGGCAATTAAAAAACAGGTGGAAAACAACGTATCTGCTATAATGTCCCGAAATGGTAACATTATAAATGATCCCATTGAAATTAACAAAACTTTCATTGAATATTATATACATCAGAACATAATAATAATCAAGAGGAAATTAATATATTTGGATAAATTGAACACCTCAAGAATCAAGAGCAGAGTGCCCTGTTAGAGACAGACATTACCATACCAGAAATTATTTCAGCAATTAAAAACTTAGCACCAGCTAAAGCCCTCAGACTGGATGGTATGCTGATCGACTTTTATAAACAATATGCTGCAATATTAGCAGTACAATTGAAAGCGGTATTTGAAAATATTAGACATACTAACTCATTACCTCAATCATTTAATGAAGTTAGAATCCTCATCTTTAAGAAACAGATAAGAACCCACTATTACTTGGATCATATAGACTCATTTAATTGATAAACATGGACGCAAAAATATTAGTGAAAATCCTCGCCACCAGGTTACAGAGAGTGCTACCAGACCTTGTTCATGCAGACAAGAACAGATTTATCAAAGGTTGGATGATTAAAATGAACATAAGAAGAACTATCAGCATTATAGATACATTTAAGAACTCAGATTATTAATTTATGTCAACAGACGTGGAAAAAGCCTTTGACAGGCTGGAATGGGGGTATTTGAAATCTCTGGTGGATAAACATGGGTCTGGTCCAAAGTTTGGGGCCTGGCTTGACATTCTATACTCTGACCTGGTGGCGAAGGTCCGAACTAATAAAAATATTTCTGGTGAGGTCCGTCTCCAGCAGGGTACCCGGCAGGGCTGCCCACTCTCACCATTAATGTTTGCATTAGCTATTGAACCCCTGGCTATTAATATAAGAAATAATAAATATATCAAAGGCATTAAAATAGGCAATCATGAACACTGAATTAGTCTATATGCAGATTATGCTTTATATACTAGCAATATGAATATCAGCTTTAATCATATCAGTAATATTATCCTGGAATATGGCAGAGTTTCAAGATACAAGGCAAACTGGGAGAAAACAGAATTAATGGAATCCAATCGACACTCAGACCCATTCCAAATACCAATGGGTTGTAAAATCAAAAGGGTTAATCAGCTCAAATATTTGGAGGTCTTATTGGACCAGGACCTCACCAATCTATATGATATAAATTTCAGCCCGCTATGGGATAAAGTCCAAGCAGAACTAACGCACTGGTAGCTACTTCCCATTACCTTAATCAGCAGAGCCAGTAATTAAGATGAATCTGCGTCCCAGATTCCTCTTTCTATTCCAGTCTATTCCGATTGTGATACCAGAGCCATTCTTTAAAAAATGTGATACATCTTAAAAAATTCGTATGGAAAGGGAAATGTCCATGATTGAAACTGGATATGATGTTTAGCTTAAAGGAAGAAGAAGGCCTTGCAATTTCAGACTTCAGTATTTACTATTACACAGCCAATCTTATGTTTCTATCAGTCTATAACTCCTATCCACTTGTGCTAAACCACATTTGTCTGAAATCAGATATGAATTGTTGTTACTGTGTAGTTGAACTGCTGACCTGCCCTGTAACCCTACTGTGAAATGTCTTAATTTCTGCACCTACTCAATGATTTTGTCAGTATCTTACATCGCCTGTATCCTGGCCACTCTTGCCTGTATCAACTGAAGTATTGTTAGTGAACCATTGTCATGTCCTGTAACCTAACGGTGAAATTTTGGCCAACTTTGTACCAACTCACTGATCTTTGTCAATATCTTGTACTGCTCTGTATCGTGTTTCATCCTGATTAATTTCTAATGTCTATTCCTTGTCTACTGTATGTATTTCTCCGGTCGGTGCCTGAAAATAGTCATGCCTTGGCTATGGTACTTACCTGGTAAACAAAACTAAATAAATAAATCTCTCCTTAATGAACAATATGGGCTGGATATTCAAACTGCGCCATTCTGAGGCGCAAAGCCCTCTTGCGCCTCGCCAAATAGTTGCGCGGGGGTGCGGCGGGGCAATATTCAAAGGAGTTGCGCTGTTGAGCAACTCTTTGAATATCATCCCCAACCACAGCCACTGTGCATGGTGCAGTGGAACTTGCACCACCGCAGTTGTCAGAGTGGAGCATTCAACTTGCGGTGGCGCAGTACCATTGCGCCATGCGCAAAATCCGATATTCAAAAGGTGACATGCAAATGGGGCCATAATTCATGAATGCGGGGGGCCATTTGCATCTGATTATGGCCCCATTTGCATGCCATTAGCATGTAGGTGCGCCCGATCGAGGACTTCGCCTGGCACCCTGTGGCGGCATCCGCCGGGAACCGGCGCCTCTGCAGCCTTATCGTGGGCTGCATGATGAAAACCAACCTCTCCATCATTCGGTGGTCCAGTGGACCAGCGAAGCCTGATCGCGGGCTGTATCATTTTAAAATACAACCCTCCGGAACAGTTTCGGTCTGGTGACCGAAGTGTTCGATGTGCAGCAACCCCTCTCTGAACATAGTCGGTCCAGTGCGGGCCTCCGCCGGTGGTGCAGGTCCCTTCACATTTCTCTGACTTCTCACAGCCCACCGCCCGCCCGGGCAGCCGGCAGCATCCCACCGCCCGCCAGCACCGCCGAGTGATTGCCTCGCAGCTTGCTATTGCGAAAGCAAGAGCCATGGCGCATAGCGATATCAGAGATAGTCCAGTTTTGTGAATGATCTCATTCACAAACTGGACTGTCTTAGGATGGAGGGCTGCACGCCCATTGGCTCTTGCTCTGGCACCACTGGCGCAGCAGCCTACCGGCAGTCAATCGGCGGTGGTGGGGCGCAGGCAGGTGGATGCTGCCGCCGCCGCCGGGGCGGGTGGTGGGGCTTCATGGGTGGGTGGGTGGGGGACACTAGGCACCAGGGATGTGTTGGGGTATTTACTGCATACATCCCGCGAACGGGTGTTTCGGTCCACTGACCACCAGGGCTATGTTCGGGGTTATTGCTTACATCCCGCGAACGGGAGTTTCGTCCACTGGACCACCAGGCCAAGTGTTCGGGGTTACTGCTTACATCCCGCTAACGAGTCGTCCACTGACCACCAGGGCTATGTTTGGGCGGGTTACTGCTTACATCCCGTGAACGGGAGTTTCGTCCACTGGACCACCAGGGCTATGTTCGGGAGGAGAGGGGTTGTATTTTAAAGTGATACAGCCTGTGATCAGGCTCTTGGTCCAATGGACCACCAGGGATGTATTGGGGGTTGTTTTGAACTAATGCAGCCCGCGTCGGGCTGGTGGGGGAAACATTTCTGCTGTTGCCCGCGATCGGGCCAGTGGGGGTGGTGGTGGGGATTTTCACTCTTTGCCACGATCGGGCTGCAGGGGCACAGGGGAGTGGGTTGGGGGCCAGCCACAGGTGGCAGCTGCTGTGTTGCGCCTGCAATGCAGCAGCTCACCTGTGAGTGGCCCTCGACTTGAGCCTTTTTTGGCTCAAAGCTGTGCAGGCGCAGGTTGAGGTTGCGCCAGACTAACTCTGCACAGCCCAGCTGAATATCGGCTGTGCAGTTTATGCATGGTTCCTCCCCCTACAGTTCAGCATGCATTCATTTGCATTGCGCTGTTGCTCAGCATGTTTTCTGTGGCGCAACTGCCTCCTGCTGAATATCGCAGAATGGAGCAAGTTTGGACTTGCGCAGGCGCAACCCTATTGCGCATGGCGCAACCCTTTTGAATATCTGGCCCTCTATGTCAAAATAACAAAAAAGATTTAGTGGTAGACTTAGAATCAAGCAGAACCCCCTTTATCAATCTGAAACACTGGATTCTGAGTGGCCCTCAGAGACCACATTTCTCCACCACTACCCTACCCACAAAAACTCTATGCAGGATATGGGATCAAGTTTGTAAATTAACTAAAATGATGGCTTCTTTACTCCTTCATTAAAGGATAACGTTTTTGAAACATGGTATAAATTAGGCCTGAGAGAAATTAGTCAGATTCTTGATAAAAACCAGATCATAGAATTTAATTAACTTAAAGAACAGTACAAGTTATCCCGCAAACATTTCTACAGTTATCTGCAAATTCGACACTACATCCTAAGTAAAATTATGGCGTTAGATAATCAACAATATGAAGAACTGAATAGCACCATTTCTTGTTCTAATGGAAAAAATGATAACGAATACTTATAACATTTTGATTAATAATTTGGGTTACAATCTGGAAATGCTTAAAAATAAATGGGAGACTAAACTGCAAAGTAAATTTAGTAATAGACAATGGGCCCAGATAATCAATATAAAGAAATCAGGCCTGAAATCAACCAAAATGCAACAAATTTATCACAATATTTTACAGAGGGTTTATTATACTTCTCATAGACTAAATCTGTTCAATCCACAGTCTACAAACAAATTCCCTAGAGGATGTGGGCAAGATGGCACTATAGAACACATGATGATCTCATGCCCTACATTAAATAATTGGTGGCAGAAAATACTAGTGACCCTCTCCACAACAGAGGGGTTGCGATTAAATAAAGACCCATCATGGATGTTACTATGTAATGGCGAACCAATGACGAGTCTTGCACTACATAGACAGAACTTCACTAGATTACGTGTAATGTTAGCTTATAAAAATATTTTAATGCGATGGAAAGATAAAGACCCACCTGATTATAAAATTTGGCTAAATTCTCTAATCTCTAGTCATAGACTAGAAAAAGTTTATTATTGTTTTAACAATCAAATGTACCAATATAATAGGCTGTGGGCCCCCTTCTCCGACTTTATTAAATCAACCAAGTTTCACAGGATCTGAACTAATTAATATCAATCAATCAAATCTTTATTTATCCAGGTGAGCACCGTTGAGCAAGCTCATTTATAAGGTGGACCTGCATTACACATGGTCTTAAAGAAAACAGATAACATAATTGGCAGAGATACAAAAATAAGACAAAGTACAAACACTGATGTAAAGACAGTGATAAATGTGTTCAGTCAACAGGCACATTAAATATCTATCCTAACTTTGAGAATTATTCAGTACAGCGAACCAAGGGCATAGCTACCAATACGCCAGACACGCCATGGCGTGCTGCAGCTATCAGCTGGGGTAGCAGGAGCCAGCTGGTCTCTCACTCTTGCCGCATTCCTTTGTTTGTATTTTTTTTTTTTTGCGGGCTTTCCGAGACTTTTTGTCCTTTCTGAGGTTTTGAGGAGGAGGGTGGGGTGGGGTCTCTAAAACTTAAGCTGCCTGCCTGTGAGTGACGAGTTAAGTACATTCCCAGCCGGAGGACCTGATTGAGAAATATGTTGTGGTCTCTCAATCAGGTCTGCTTACCAACAAAGGAGGCGTGCAGTCGTTAGTAAGGGGCAGGTCAGGGTCTGGCAGGCTCTTTAAATGCCCTGATGCAATCGCAGAGGCGGTCTGTTGGAAGTTGGACTCGGTCGGGAAATGAGAGAGAGAGAAGACAAGACAACAGGACATGACGAGAGACCAGCCAGCAGCACAGCAGAGTCGGGTCCGCTGGAGATTGTAGTGGTCATGAGCGAGAAGAAGTTTCACATTCCATCCGAATCGGCGTGGCTGTGAAGGCATTCGTTCATTGCTGCTGTGCACTCCTTGCCGCTAATCTGTGGTCGACTGATGTCCATCTGAGAGTCTCTGAAATTGAATTTCAGAGAGAGAGAGAGAGAGAGAGCCATGAGGCGGGAGAGGAGGAGACAACTGTCTGAAATGAGAGCCGCCACACAACCACGATACACTTAACGCCAGCCAAGTTCGCCTACCTACCTACGATTTTGGACTTGTGGTCAGTGGAAAGACTAAGAGGAGACTGCCCTGAGACTGAACTGCACTGCTGCAGAGAGTCCCAATCTTCAGTGACTTGACGTAAGAGCCAGAGAGTGAGACTAGTTGTTGTGGAGTGGACTTGTGGTGGGCAGGCGCGTCACGGGTTTGTCGTTTCTCTCCCCCCCAGTCAGGACGCCGACCGGTGTTGTAAAATCAGGGGTCAGTCGGGGATGTGGGCATGGACACTGGAGTCTGGGCGCTAGTGTGATTCAAATTTATAGCATCAGTCAGATCATGGGACTTTTGAGTCAGTGCCATGGTGTGCTGTGCCCCCCACCTTCCTTCTCTCATGCCCCCCCCCACAGTACCTTCCTTCAATCACACACCCCTACCTTCCTTCCTTCTTTCATGCCCCCACCTTCCTTCTCTCATGCCCATGTCCCCCTCTACAGTGCCTTCCTTCTCTCTGCCCCCCACCTTCCTTCTGTCATGTCCCCCACCTTCCTTCTATCACAACCCCACCTCCTTTCTCTCATGTCCCCCTCTACCTTCTGGCCTCCAGTGAGTACATGTTTAGTGCCCTAAGTTTATCTTCATAGGATCTGTCCTGTTGGCCCTAAATATGCCTGATCTCGAACAATAAAAATCCAGTCTTTCATGTAGTCTCAACAACTGATCCTTTCTCTAATATGTTTTATCTTTTACAATTTTGCTCTATCAGTAGCTACAGATTTATTGCTTAGTATATGGCAGATTAGCTAGTGAAATGTCAGTCTTATTTGAAATCTTGAAATGAGAATTTTGAATTAAGGAATAATAACTGTACTAGAACTGTCTGTTTTTACAATTCCATGATTATATACTGTATTTCTGCAAGACTTGTTTATGTAGTAGCTAAGGAGATAAAGTGATCCCTGATATTTTGTTTGTGTTTTTCCATTCCCATGGGATCTTTCCAAAGATGCATTTAATTAACTAACTTATGTTTTGCATATTTAATAATGCCAAAAGTAACTGTAATCTCCAATTGAGATGTGGGGTTGTATTTTATTTTCTGACTCAAGCACTTTAGTTTAATTTTCACTGATGCATACAACTTTACTTAAGCTTGTGGCACTCGCTGACTTTTTTTGCTTTCATTAAATATTTTTGATCTGCTTATTAAACTTTAGATCTTCCAAACTTTCCTGCAGCTTCTAGACAAGCTTTTCTTTCTTTCTCTCTCTCTCTCTCTGCCACTGTCTACTCACATGGGCTCTCTGTGACAGAATATGTATTTTTGATATCAAAGGCATGTACTTCACCCTTTTGAAAGTTACACTTTTGTGCAGTCAGTCAGTGCACTCGTGTTAAAACTCTCTGACACCTACCAGCATCCTGTTGTAATTACAGGAAATTAAATGTTGCAGTGTGAGTTTATTTTAATTTTTTTTGTAGAGGTTCTAGATCTGCATCTGCTCACTTCACACTCCTTGGATCGGAGCTTTGTGCTGACTAGTACAGTCAAGCAAGTTAGCAAGGCAATACTGAAAAGTGCAGGATACAACAGCGATTTGCTGTTGCACCTAAATCTCTTGCCCCTAGTAGTGCCCAGAGTACTGATGGTGAGGGTAGCCCTGCGGAGGGCTGGTCGCTCGCTTTAAGGACAGTTCAGTGCTTTTGTGTACTGTATAACTTGTCTGTCAAACCTTTCTTATGTTAGTCAGTATTGGGGCCTTTACAGCACACACATTGTCTTAATGTATTGCACTCCTTTGATGCCATTAAAATGGGACTTGCAGTACTCTTATTTTCAACTTATATTTTATAACCCATATTTTGCATGTCTTCCATTATGCTTTGTGGGAGAATGTTTCCTAAATATTAACAACTTTTCACTCAGTTACTCCGACTATTTGTTTCTCTCTGCCCCATTATAGGTAGAGCTGGGTAGGCATAGAAACATAGAATTTGACAGCAGATAAGGACCGCTTGGCCCACCTAGTCTGCCCATTTTCCTACCTAACAGATAAGCTGCAGATCCTATTTAACCAACAGCTTACTTCCTCCTACCCCCGACTAGGACTGCCCTATGCCTGTCCCATGCATTCTTGAATTCCCCCACTGTTCTTGACTCCACGACCTCCTCAGGGAGGCTGTTCCATGCATCCACAACCCTCTCTGTGAAAAAATACTTCCTCACATTACCTCTGGGCGTCCCCCTCTATCTTCAAATTGTGCCCCTTGTTCTTGCACATCTCTTTTCTGAAAGATGCTGCCCTCTTGGACTTTGATGATTCCCTTGAGGTACTTGAAAGTTTCTATCATGTCCCCTCTCTCCCTTCTTTCCTCAAGGGTATACATATTAAGCTCCTTTAGTCTTTCTTCGTATGTCTTCTGGTGCAGACCCTGCACCATTTTGGTTGCCCTCCTCTGGACAGCCTCCACTCTGTCTATGTCTTTGTAGAGATGGGGTCTCCAGAACTGCACACAGTACTCCAGATGGAGTCTCAACAACTGTCTGTACAGAGGGATAACAACTTCCTGTTTTCTACTATTGATGCCTCTTCCTATGCATCCCAGTATCCCCCAGCCTTCCTTACTGCCTTCTCACATTGCTTGCCCACCTTTAGGTCATCTGATATAATTACCCCCAGGTCCCTTTCCATTTTTACTGTTGTCAGTATCTCACCTCCCATTGTGTAAGCTTCCCCTGGGTTTTTGTTTCCCATATGCATTACCTTGCACTTCTTTGCATTGAATCTGTGCTGCCATACATTTGACCATTCCTCCAACCTTGCCAAGTCCCTTCTCATCCTTTCCACTCCATCTTGTGTATCAACCCTGTTGCAGATCTTTGTGTCATCTGCAAAGAGACATACTTTTCCTTCCAGTTCCTCTGCAATGTCACTTATAAAGACATTAAAAAGGACCGGTCCCAGTACTGAACCCTGCGGTACCCGACTAGTAACCCTCCTTTCTTCACTGTGTACTCCATTTACTACTACCCTTTGCGTCCTGTTGTCTAGCCAATTTTTTATCCAGGCTACCACCTTGGAACCCACTCCAAGGCTGGCTAACTTGTGTATTAATCTTTTGTGTGGGACTGTATCAAATGCCTTGCTAAAATCTAGGTAGGCCATGTCCACAGCCCCTCCCTGGTCTACTACTTTGGTCACCCAGTCAAAGAAATCTATTAGATTCATCTGACACAACCTTCCCATCGTGAATCCATGCTGCCTTGGGTCCTGTGCCCCACTGGCCTCTAGGTACTCAACAATTCTTTCCTTCAGAAGTGATTCCATCATTTCCCTACCACTGAGGTCAAACTAACTGGTCTGTAGTTTCCTGCCTCTGTCCTGCTCCCACTTTTGTGAAGAGGAATCACATCCGCCCTCCTCCAGTCCTCGGGTACCACCCCATCCTCCCATGATTTGTTAAAGAGAGTAGTCAGCGGTGTCACTAGTTCTACCCTTAGTTCTTTTAGAATTCTTGGGTGAATCCCATCAGGCCCCATTGGTTTGTCCACCTTCAATTTTATTAGTTCTTTCAGAACCCTTTCTTCTGTAAATGGACTGGTATCGACCCCCGTCTTCAGAGTGTTTCTCTTGTTTGGTTTAGGTACCTCCCCCTCCTCTTTCTTTGTGAATACTGAGCAGAAATATTCGTTCAGTATCTCTGCTTTTTCACTGTCACCCTCTACCCACATTCCCTCCCCTTTATTAAGCCTCAGTATCCCTCCTTTGGTTAGGCAGTTGAATGGCTACCTTGATGTGGTACTGAGGCTTGTCTCAATGCAATATTGTAACCAAAAGCCAGTCTGTTAGTCTGAAACCTGTTGGTGTGGTATGTCTGGTGTGGTGGGAATGGGTTTCTGTGGGATTGGCTACCTTGATGATAAGATATAGGCTGGTCACAGTAAAATATTATAAGCAAAAGCCAGTCTGTTACACCTTTTGGTGGTGTGGCTAGTGGTGTGCTGGTATATAAAACAGAAAATTATGCATTGGGTGAGGGTGAGGGGGTATGAATGGGGAGGGTAGCTCACCCTAATGGGGGGTAGCAGTGACTCCACATTTGTGTGAAGTTCTGAAATTCCTGGCTACACCCCTGCAGCGAACCCTGATAGGAGGTAAATCCATGACAGGACTAAGAGTGGGGAGAATTAGGGATGGCCAGCTATGGCACCAGGAAGCACCAGCAGCCAAGCTCACAGCAAAGGGGTTCGTGACTCATGGGGGCGGAGTATGTAGCATTGATCATGTTATGGTTCAGAGAAGTGACAGCCGCCCAAAGGCAACAAGCGGCATCCTAGCAGTACTCCCGGAGGAATTTGGAGCTTCAGGAGCGCGAGCTGCTCTGGACAATTATAGGTAGCGGTTTCAGAGGCGCCACCACGGATATCCTCGATCGTGCAGTGACTATCCTTGGAGGACTTAGGGGGGTCAGAGGCCCTAGGAGAGGAGAGGAGAGATCAGAGCTAGAGAAGGATGATGAGAGGAAGGGTGAGGCAATGGTAGGAGAAGGAGGGAGGGTAAATGCGTTGACGAGACGATAAAAGCATAGGTGAGTACAGAGGCTATAGCAAAGTAAAATCAGTGGAAGCAGTGACATTTGTCTATGGTTAGCTTTGCATATAGGGACTTAAACACTGTGATAGTTACTGTGGTTCTTAGCTTCAAAATTTTCTGGATTTCATTCCAGAGCGATGGAAGTGAGTAGCTAAGCCACAGTCCCATAACATGTCGGACCCTGGGGATAGTCAGGGTGATGAAGGAGTAGCTCCTTAGGGCGTATTTTCCGACTTTGCTTAAGGGCAGAAGATCAGACATGTAGCATGGAAGTTTTCCAGCAAGTGCTTTCAGAGTCCAAGTGGCCGCGTTTCTTTTTCTTCTCGATTGAAGGGAGGTCCAACCTACAGCATCATACAGGGAACAGTGGTGGGTGGAGGAGGGGAGACCGGTAATGAAGTGCAGTGCTCTGTGATATAGGACATCCAGATTACTCAGATATGAGGCATTGCAGTGGCAGTAGATAAAGTCAGCGTAGTCTCAGGGAGATGAAGGTAGCCTGTATGAGTTGTTTCCTTGCCTCCATAGTTAGAAAGTGGTTTATCCGATAGAAGAGCCCTAGTCTCTGTCTTCGCTTTTTACCATGTCCTCCAAATGTTCTCTGAAGGAGAGCTTGTGATCTAGCCAGATTCCCAGGTATTTGAACTTGGTGACATAGTCCAGGTTTTCCCCAATAGGGTAGTGATGGGGTGCCAAGGGCAGAGTGGGATGGTGGGTTGCTAGGAGAGGAATCATCACCTTGTTTTTGGCATTAAGTAGCAGTTTTTATTGAGAAGTTGGTGTTGGAGAATGTCAAGTCCGACTGCAATGCTTTACAGCAGCTTCAGGTGTAGACCAGCTTAAGTACAGTACCGTATTATCTGCAAACAGGTGGATATTGGCATTTTGATACAAGATTGATATTGTTGATATATATGGGAAGAGTATTGGTCCCAGTATGGATCCTTCAGGGACACCTCTAAGTAACAGTTTAGGGGGGACAACTCCCCTTCTGCTTTGACCTGCTGTTGCCTATCCATTAGGTAGTTCTGAAACCTGCCCATAGAGGTGGCATCTAGGCCTAAAGTTTTTAGTGATGAGAGAAGTAGGGAGTGGTCAATGGTATCGAATGCTTTGCTGAGGTCCAGGAAGACAACACAGACAAACTGTTTGTTGGCGAAGTCATGTAGCCAATCGTTGGTGACCTTGGCCAGTGCCGAGACTGTACTGTGATTCGTACGGAAGCCTGATTGCATAGGGTTTAGAAAATTTGTCATTTCCAGGTAGTCATGCAGCTGGGCATTTACTATTTTTTCTAGGATTTTTGAAAGTATGGGGAGTAGTGAAATTGGCCTATAGTTATTTAGGTCACAAGGGTCCCCGGATTTGAAGAGCGGTATAATGTGGGCAGTTTTCCATAGTTCAGGAAGGGACCCCTGGGAGAGTAAGAGGTCGAACAGATGGGTGATGGGCACTGCCAATACATGCCAGAGCAATTTTATGAAGTAGGGGTCCAGAAGTCAGCGCCCGGCGCTTTATGATATCCAAAAGAGGTAGGTGTTCTTCAACTTCTTTTAAGGTAACTGGTGAGAAGGAGAAGGCAGCTTTCATTAGTTGGGTCGGAGGTAATATGTTCATGTGGGAGTACAGCTTACAGGCAGGCGAGGTTGTCGAAAGCCAGGCCAGCTGAGGCAAAGTGGTTGTTGAATGCTTGTAGTATTTCGTTTTTGTCACTAATGATGCCATTATTGGTGGATATTTTGAGGAGTGCATTGCCTGTTGTGTGTCCAGTGAGATTTTTTATGGTGGTCCAGAATTTTGTTGGGCAATTTGAAGTGGCGTTCAACTCTGAATGACAGAATTTGGATTTGGTTCCCTGATCAGCTTTGTACATAGGTTCCTGGTGGTTCTGAAGAGACACCAATCCTTGTCCAGCTGTGATTTATGAGCTGCTTCCAAACCTTGTCCCTGTTTAGTAAAGCAGCTTTGAGGTCTGCAGTAAACCAGCAGTATGTTCTTGGCTTTATCGGGTTTTGACCATAGGAGCATGGGTATTAAGGGCATGGGTTAAGGTTTCTTGGAAGATGGTAAAGGCATTGTTTAATGATTTTGCTAGGCAGAAGTTCTACCAAAGTGGAGAGGCCTTGATGTCATTGATATAGGCCAGTGGGTCGAAGTTCCTTTTAGATCTCTTGATCGAAAATCTCGAGTTTGGTTTGGGCATATGACTAGATCTCACACCTGCAATAAAACAGTGGTTGCTGATGTCTGCATGGAAGATTCCTGCATGGGAGAAAAGGTGGGGTTTATTTACTAATAGGACATCTAGAAGGGTGCTACTTGACGAGTTTTACTTATTGGTGCATATGGGTTCATTGATAAGTTATGAGAGACCATGGGAGTCGCAAAAGGATTTAAGTGGAAGTGAGGTGTTGGACAGGCCAGTCATAGTTGAGGTCTCCCATTACTATAGTTTCAAGGTTGGTGGAGTCCATCATGGATGAAAGGTGGGTTAGTAGCTGTGGTCCCGTGGAAGGGGTCTGTAGCAGGCGATTAGTCTGATGGCTGATGCAGGTGTTTCAATTTTTAGGGACAGACATTCATATGCATTTGAGAGCGAGGAGGAGTCAAGGATAGTGACTGAAAGTTTGTCCTTTGTGTAGATGACAACTCCACCGCCCCTGGTTTGTCTGTCAGCTCGGAATAGGAGATAATTTGCTATGGCAATCTCCTCATCAGGCATAGATGGACGAAGCCAGGATTCTGTTATGACAAGCACGTCGGGTTCTGTATGGGTAATCCAAGCTTGTATAGTGGACAGTTTTTTCAGGAGGCTACATGCATTAACATGCATGAAGCTGATACCCTTGAGCCTAGGGAGATCTCATGGGTGAGGCAATGTCTTTTGTGGGCCCAGGATTAAGTTCCACATTACCTGAACATAGTAACAGGAGGAATATAAGTTTCTTTAATGCTGCAAGTGATAATTTAGAGATTTTTACTTCTCTAGTGGAAGTAACATCTGAATTTGTTTGCGGAGGCTTGTTGTAGGTGATATGTTGTCCTGCCATTACATAACATATGGCCCTAGCTGAGGAGAAGTACGGGTGACTTCACTGGGGGAGATGGCTGACTCTTTTCCACTGGTATTTGATGGCCTATTGCAAGCCGATAGTATCCTCCATGGTAAGAGTGCAGTGGTGCAGAGGTGTTAAAGGAGTGGAGTAAGGCTTGATGTACACGCATTCAATGTGGGATGGATGGAATTCCCCAGTAGTATATGTCCAACCTCGAAGTTCCCCTAGTAGGGGTAGTATGCATAAGGTGCTAATGAGCTGAAGCCACTTTGCCATGATTTGATGAATAAGGAGTTCAATATAGAGACGCTTTTTGTGAGTTACAATTCCTTAAAGGCTAGGGTATGTATGAAGGGCTGTAGTTAGAAAGCCTCTTATAATACTAAGGCTAATAATAATAAGGCTAGGCTATGTATGAAGGGCTATAGTTAGAAAGCCTCTTATAATACTATTAAAACTGAAATGTGCACTATAAAATGTCATAGCCGGAAACATAATCTAAACTCCATAATGTTTCCCTAAAGCCATTAAGAAATTTCTGATGAAGACATTTCAAATGTACAATGAATGTAAAATAATTGCTTTACTGCTGAAATATGCCTATGTAATCACTGAAGTTATTGATCAATAAAAAAAGGCAGCAACCTGATTAGTGGTTTAAGGGGACAAAAGCTACAAGGACAGACTGGACATAATCAAATTGATCAGCCAAGAGAATGGCAGGCAGACAGTTGATATTACACTTTACACTTGGTTTTGGTTTTGGGACAGGAAAAGCGAGAATGACCATCTAGTTTGTCCACCCACATCAGTGGCCCAACATGCTCCTTTGCTCAAAAGATAATCGTCCAGTCTCTGCTTAAAAACTTCCTTACTGCTACTTAGTACTACATCCTCAGGTAGTGAATTCCATAATCTACCCATTCAATGAACAAATGAATATAGTCTACCATTCCTTTTGGTATGTTCTAACAGAATTTGTATTTTGTGGGACCTTAGTCCATCTGGTTTAACTTGTATCTCTAGCCCCATTTCTCTTACTACCTCGAAGTCATTCAGTATCTTGTACATCATCAAGAGGTCCCCTTTGACATGTCTATGTTCAATCTGTACATCATGATATGATCAGGAATGGAGGGTCACACAGCATGAGTAGGCGTAGCATTCCAATTGATAAGCTTAAGATGTGTGATGATACAAAATTGGGTAGTGACACTGCTGTGCAACATGAGGGGCAGGCAAGCTGGACCCGAAGTCCCTTTTATCATCACAATACAATACTGTGTCGCTAATCTAATCTAGTTACTCCCTATTCCCATGGGAGATGAAGACTGAACATCTTGCAGCTGAAGATCTGTACCGCCCTTGTTAAACTATTTAATATATTGCTGACTAACAGGCTTTCAGTCAAATACATTTAAAAGTATCAATAACATGAACTGGAATATGATCAGTTTTTGTGTTCCAATAATTCACAGACTTGTATATTAACCCTTGAAGCATTAGTAAGGACTATTTAGTATATATGAATTTGTATAACAGCATAACAATTTGTTAAGTGATCGGGAATGCCTTTGTTTTTTTGTATCTTAATACATTTGTAATTGTGTTTACTAACCCTTTGGAGCATTAGTAAAGACTACTTTGTATTCATGAACTTGCAAACAACATAAACTTTGTAACTGATAATTTGATCAGTGCTGTTTGATGCCTGGATAACTGAATAACCAACAATATACAAAACTCAAATATAAAATGGTATGAAATTAGTGGAATATTGTCCTGTAAGTCTATTTTTACTAAATGTCTTCTCTTTTATTTATTTTGTTCTGTATTTTCTACTCAGTGTAATACATCACATGTCTAACTTAGTTATGAACACAGGGCAGCTTTGAAAATAAGACCTCTTGGTCCTAAAGTTTTTATCCTGTCAAAACAAAGATTTTACTACTACTACTACTACTACATCTCTTAAAGATGTACTGGTTGGGCCAACTAGCGAATGCAGCGGCAGCGGCCCACTCACTATATTAGCAACCTGGGTTCAGAAATGGACTGAGATCGCGGGGATGGCGGAGAAGGAAGCGATGAATGTCCACTGGACAGCTCTCCTCCTCCTTCTGGGTGGCGAATTTTCTTTGTCTGACTGCCTCCCAGCGGAGGCCATTTCAGAGGTTCAGGCTGCTGCAGATGCCGATGTGTACTGGCACACAACTGCACATGTACACGCCACAACAATGCATGCTGGTAGACTGAGAAAATGATGGAAGCAAATGCCGATGCAGTAGGACGGTGACTGGACCTTCGCACACACCCCACTGCTGACCTCTCACCAACTTCCTGGACCAGATCCTCCACCCCTTGGGGAAGAAGTGCTCCTCAGCAACAGTGCCATGGGGGGTAAGGCATGGAGGCACACCGGAGGTTGGGGTAAGCACCTGCAGAAGGAGGGTGAAGGGGCTGGGTGGCTGACCCAATGGGGGCTGCCCTGTAAGCCAGAGAAAAAATGCAAGTTAAAAAGGAAAGATCCACTGGTTTAGACACAAAGTGAAATCACACGGCCATCTTACATTGTAAGCTGCCTCCAAAAGCAGAGTTGGCTGAGGGCAGCCCAGTATCCCATCCCCTGTTACTGTCGGCTCAAAATAAAGTAGGAACTTTCAAAAATGTAACAACTCAATAACAGCCACACAATTCATGCTCTCTGCTTATTTGAACCCACCACTAGCCATGCAGAGCCTAAAGTGTCCTTCCACCATAGCTATAGCAGGTAAGGTTAGCACCCATACCAGTGTCTTCACATTAAATACTTTAATTGCAACAAGACCATTTTGTTGTAGGAAGCAAGGAGTGAACCCAGTGTCAAAGCACATATATTGAACAGCATAAAGCATATAGCATAAAATACACTTTTCCACAGTCTTCACTGGCACTTTTTCCCACAGTCTTCAATGACCAACACACACATAACACTATGTGTCTAATCATTTTATATATTACTGAAACCAAACACTACGTACTCTGCAAAATCCAATACAAATTAGATTTATTGACTACCCAGCAGCAATACTGCATAAAGCAACACTATTTACAAGGGCTTTATATGGCCTCCGGATTATTAATAACAAGGCTGTTACATGTAGTTTCTGTGTTAATTCTCCTTAATTACACACCCCCAGGGTTGTTAGCTGAATAATGGTTCTCCACTGGCACTCAGGTGAGTTAGAAGCTACATAAAGGGACAGCATAATCTTTAGAATACTACAGTGGTCAAGTTGGCACTATAAGCCCAGGCTGATCTGTTTTGAGAAGGATCAAACTTCAAAAATCATACCAGTAGCTCCCTGAGCCGAGTACATCCAGTGCAGCTGACACATATGTAACTATAGGCATCTGGCCAGTTACTACAATGCCACAGACTAGTATTCAAAGATCTAGCTCTGGCCCAAGTGCCAATCTATAGGGTGCTAATTCCTCACAGATTGACAGGTCAGTGCTGCAGATATAATGAGCAAGGGCACTGTACATACTTCATGAGTAAGTCTACTTTTTGAAACTAAAAACAGGCCCTTAAAAATGGGGACTCAACTCATCTGCAAGGTCAACCTATCTGTGACATTTACAATGGTAAACCATTTTTCCAACTCTGTAACCAGATGTTGTGTCCCAGTCTAGCCACAAAGACAGATCCTGTGACTGATGTTGGTCACACAACAGATTTTCCATCCATTTTGGTAGCAAAATAATGTCTGTAATTTTGCTAAAACTGACCTGATGAAGGGGAGGTGGACTGACTTGAGGTAGACTTATAAGTGAGTATACACAGTAATTTACTCATCATTTTTAACTACTGGATGAGTAAAATCTTTTTTGGGGCGAATAAAAGCACTTTGGGTATGGAAGACAGCTACTTTTCTTGTGGCACAAGCTGTGTTGGTAAGCCTCATTTCTCCAGTTCTTGAGCATTGCCATGTATTAGGGTGAGTAACAGCGAAGCAACTCAGAAAGCATTTCTTTAATGAGCCCCTAACACCATAAGACAAACTTGAAAAAAATGTGAGATTTAGGCACAAGTCAGTTTCTGTTTCATTTATTTTTTGTAATTCTTTCCCTTTCTTCTTTATTACTGAGGACAGTTGTAAGAAAGAGGAATACTGTCCTTTAGACTTTATCTGCTCTTTTCCGCTTGCCTACAGCTGACATCATAATCCTCTGTTTATAGCATTAGAATTACTGTATAGCTGGTTGAGTTTGTGTCCATTATGTTTAGCACTTTCAGCCTGCTATATATATATTCTTAACTGATAGATTTTGCACATTTCAGACTCTCCTAGCCGTAAGTGCACCCACCATTGCACAGTAATATAATATACTGCTGCTGCCACTTACACAATTGCTTTTTTATTTTATATTATATTTTTGGTTTTATACTGGTTATACTGGTAGCTTCAAAGTGAGAGAGCCAACAACAGGTGACATTACACCTTCTAATCATTCAATCCCATAGTCTCCTTACATCCTGTCTATAGTCCTCTCCCATTCGTCTTGGCACATACCGTAGTCCTCATCCCTACCACATCACCTGGGGCTAGCCCCAGCCCTGCCCAGGTCACCCTACACCTTATCACTGTGTCTCCTTGTCCATTATGGTTCTTACCCCCCCGAGTATTGAAATATTGGATGCTTTACTTACGAGATTTACTAAAGATCATCCCATTGTTGATATGTATATATCAGATTAGATAGTGTACATCCATGTGTCCCTACTTGTCAATATGTTTAGGCAACAATGTTTTGGTATACTGTATATAAGTGTTCTTAACATAACTGTATATGTAACTACTATTGAACCTTGACCTTATCAGGTCCATCTTGCAAATGAGCTGTGCTCAGTGATGTTCGCCTGAATAAATAAAGATTTGATTGATTGATTGATTGAGTAGAGTGCTGAACATTGAGGGATGCTATCTTTACCTCCCGGTTCCGTAACTGGCCTCCCGCTCAATTGCTGACTTCACTAGTTTGCATTTCAACTGCAGCGCCACCTCAGCTTGCACTGTACACTTAGTCTGGAATGTATTTTAATAAATTTTAAACAAAGTAATTTGCAGAGTATGTGAGGTTTAGTTTAAAGCTAGCTAATACCAGGAGCGAAGCGAGTGCTGGGTGAACCTGGAGCAACACAGTTGCTGCATTGCCCCATATATTTCTCAATCCATTTATTTTCACTAAAAATTGAAATAGCAAGTATTGCAAAATAAACAGAATGTGGCTATAACCTTCTACACAGTACTCCACAACAACAGATTGAGGTGTCATAAGCAGAACTGTGATGTCAGGTGTAGGCAAGTAGCCACAACAAATAGGGCAGCGATCCTGCTTACATGCAAATGTCCTTAGTAATAAAGAAGCAAGGGTAAGAATTAATGAAAAAACATTAAGTATAAGTTAAATTCTGTCTAAATATTACATTTTTTCAAAGTTGCATAGCAGTGTCAGGGGCTCTTTAAATGTGGAGAACAACACTGGGCAGTTCTTATCTTATCTGGACCACTGAGAGAAACCCTTGTTAGCCACATAACATTATCTGTTATCCAGGAGGGTGGTGCTCCTGTAAAACAGCTTACTAGAGGAGACAGTGGATGTCAAGACAGGACCGACCTTCAAGGAACCCCTATAAATTAAATGCGTGTCTGAAAAATATGTAATAAGATGTGCCAAGGTGTGTAATTATGAGTCAATCACATGCCTCGAGTGGGTTAAGTATGAGGCATTTGGGCAGAACACCTTTAAACACAATGATAGAAAGTGCAATTCCTGGCCATAATTAAACATCCTGAAGTGTCTTTTTGCACCTATAGCATGGATTTTACTTTTTTTTTGTTTTGGTATATTCTTTTTATACCTCATAATGCTGGTCCCTTAGGTCTCCCTCCAGCACTGCCTAAATCCATCCCACATTCCTGCTCGGTCTAAGACCTCCCCTATCCTTACCTCCGACATCATCCTGGCTCCTTCATGGCGACAGACTACCCGGCTCTGACCCCCCCCCCGGGTAAGGGCCGCCGTAACTACTGCTAGTGCTCTATCTAGAAGGTCCAGTTGCCACCGGGAGATTGAAGGACTCGGAGACTGGATGGGAGAGTCCTGACGGTGAGCTGGGTAGGCAGGCCTTCACCTAACTGGGTGCCAGGGATTTTCACGCTTTTCTTGGTCCTGGGAGCTCAGACGTGCAATGATGTCCAGTGCATGATGGGCGTGCTCCTGCACCCACCTACAGGATGTCCGCTGATGCTCCCATGGCCCCTGTTATGGTCTCCACAACGAGCTACCCCATCGTCTGACAGAGATCGCACCAGAAGTGGTAGACTGAACCCCCCCCCGGAGAGGAGAGCAGTCCTACGGATGCTCAATCCTCTCCTGTCCCTGCCAACCCCTGGCGGCCCAAGGTCATGTCAGAACCCGGGTCGCTGGTGTGGCGCAAGGTGTGGTGTCCAGCAATACAACCCTCAGTGCCACCGGGCCGGTTAGCATGGGTTCTACTTAAAATATTTTTAAAAGGGGGTCTTACAGAAACTGTCATCTCTATGAAATAAGAGCAGAAAACAGAAACATGTTCCAGTTGACGCGTACTGGTGTTGTAGACAAAGCTGGTGTGCAGGCTAAACAAGTTCAGGAGTTCCTTCATGCTTAGTACCACACATATGAGCCTTGCACAGCACAGATGTTTTGTGCAGTAGTGACTTCATGATCAGGCTAAGACTTATATAATAGTTACTGCTCTGTGAAAGTCTGCACACCAATCTTCAACATCTAAACAGCAAACTGTTTTGTTACACAACACAAGCTGATCCATGTGTTTAAATCATATATTTGTTCTGGTTATGATTTTTTACATTCACTTGCACTTTTGCAAGAAACGTCTTGCTACTAACAGCATTTTAGAGGTGTGTCACTGTTGAGCTAATTACAGCTGAAACTGCAATGGGCCTGGCAGTGTAGACCAATGACCAGGCACTCTGGTCATGACACTAGTTCTGCTTGCTGACGTGGCACTTTGTGTAGTTGAAAGAAATGAACCGCTGCAATGAGAAAGTCCAGGCATGCGCATTAGAGTTACGCGAGATTCCTGGGGCAGTCTTGTGTTACCTGTAATGTAATATTCATTACTGCCACATGGACATCTAGCTCCTTCTGCCTCCACCTTTTCTTGTTGTTATCCTTCAGCAAATTCAGTGGTATTTGTCAGGGTAGGGAGTGGGTTGCTGTAGCTGCCATCCCACAGCATTGTCATTTGTGTACCCTCCAGTGCTTAGTGGTAAGTGCTGTGCCGCATTGATTGCCTGCGCATATAATGAAGTTGTTTTTCCCAGGCCATTCTCTCCCAAGTAGTTTATCAAGTGAGGCATGCAGCTACACAAGCTGTGAGAGAGCTGGTGATGAGACCCAGAGAGAAACTACATTGTGCAGTAAAGTGCAGCCCCCGGGGTCACTGTCTGAGGCACACCAGAAAGCCAGCAGTGCACCCACATTGCCCACATCTGCTCCCCCCCCTCCCCGATATATGTCAGTGTACCAGCAGCAGTCATACAAAGTTAAATGTGGGTGTCTAGAGAGAGTGGAGAAGGGTGACAGACACAAGAAGGTGAAGCTGCTTGCCAGCACCCCATGGCCTGACCATACAGGTATAGTGAGCTGACCTGCATCTGATGTCTTTGCTGTATTTTGCAATTTTTTAGCGGCACCTGACAGAGAGTGAGAGACACAGTGGTTGGCAGTCAGGGAGTGAGTGTGCCATGTGGTGGGGCCAGATGACAGCGGGTCATTGAGAGACAGTGAGCAGCGAAGGCACAAGAATGGAGATGGATGCAGTGCACCCAGAGACAGACAGAGAGTGGGCTGCAGCAAGTGGCAGAGAGTGGGAGAGAGCGGCAGTGCACAGCAGGTAAAGGTTGACAGTGCATGCACCCACTTAAAGTGTCCATTCTCTGGCTGTGATGGAAAAGAGAGAGAGAGAGAGAGAGAGAGAGAGAGAGAGAGAGAGCACACAGTGTGGCACATTCATCCCCACTTCCCCAACAGTGTACAGATCAAGTCAATGGTGAGAGGGGGCACGGTGATGTAAACTGCAGCAGTCACAGTGTTGTGTTCTCTCACTCTTTCTCTATCAGTGTTCAGTTTGTCAGCGATGGGTCTTGGTGTTCAAGCAGGATACAAGGACAGAGAGCTGAACAGGAACATCTATGTTGTGAGTGCAGGAGGGAGGCAGACAGACCAAGAGAGACAGAGAGAAAACGAGAAAGAGAGCGCAAGGAGAGAGAGAGAGAGGAGAACACACAGTAAGAGCAGATGCAGCAAGTATTATATTTATTACTGCCAGATGGACATCCAGCTTTCTACCCCACCTTTCTTTGTTGTTCCCCTTCACCCACAATAATATGTTTCCGTTTAGAAGTTGTTTCCCCTCTCCTCCCCCCAACCCCCCCCACACACTCACAGCCTAACGCTCTGGCTATCTTATTTATTTTTGTAAACACAGCATCGGTTCTTATTATTGATGCACAAACCTGCAAGTGAACATTCAACATTGACAAATGTTTGTTTTTCTTGGGGGTAGCAGGGTAGATTTGCATGCACTGCCTCAAAATAATAATTCTATATTAAATCTAGTCCTTTGTTCACTTTGTATTTCAAAGCACCACAACACAAAGGTGCGAAACCAAAGTTTTTCAAGAATTTCAGTTTTCTAAATCACACTTGCACAGCAGATGCCAACTGCTGGGAAAGTATTTCTCCCATTAAGAATGAAAACATAACTATTTTTATCTGTGATGCAGATTGGGAGCCTTAATTTTGAAATGTGCATCTATCTATAATATGCACAGCCCAGTTTAAGAGTCCATAAGCTACAGTCACATCTACACACAGGAATTCAAAAATCAGGACAGCTGGGATTTTATCACACAATTAGCAGAACCTTGACAACAACTGATGGCCCTACTAGGAGAGAGAATATTATGTTTAGCAGGACAACGCAGAAGGCAGGTCTTCCTCTTATAGCTGTATTTAATGCTGTCGCTAATCTCAGAGATTAGACTGAAACAATTACAGCGGCTAATTAAGGACAATGTGCTTTTGGCATCTCTCAGGCAGCACCGCTTGGGAATTCCTAACTCAGCAGCGGAGGGATAATTAAAATGGAGCTCTGGTTTTGCTGCACTGGCAGCTGGATCACGCTGATTAAACTACAAATAAAACACATAAAACCAACATTTTGTACTCTATCAATTTCCCGTAAAAAGGCTTTAACTAATTCACAAATGAAGAGAACAGTGGCCAGCAAGTCACACGACTGTTCTGGAAATACAGGCAGACTGCCTCCATTTACTTTGTATATGTAGTTGAGGGGGATTTAAGGTCAGAAGGTCATGAGCAGGACCCCTAGTTCACTGAGGAATTTAGGCCCTTATTTCTGTGGCAGAGCTTCTGAGACAGCATCTGTACATTCCTGCAGCACAGATTTTCCATTTCTGTGGCAGGATGCAGTCCTGCCATTGGCTAAAATATTATGTGATGTCATAGTGACATCACATGCTAAGCACAGAGGATGCATGTCAGAATAAACGAGGAGAGGAAGGGAGCCAGGCACTATGCAAAAACTACATATCTGAATGAAAAGTCACCACAAGGAATACATTCTACGGCAGTACAGTGATTCTGTGGCATGATGTGAGTTCTGCAGAAAATTCTATTGCCAAGGAAATACAGAATTCCAAAGACCTTGGCCATTTAGATACCTCCTTCAGTAGGAAGCCATTCTTTACCTGATCAAAAATCAGCAGAGTTTGAGGGACTGCTGAGAGTGCCTGTCAGGAGGCATACACTTAAGCAATAAGGCACAACAGGGTGTGGGTGATTGGGGATGTACCCAAGCCTTGTGTGGTGTGTCACGAGGCACAGCCGAGTGGCTTAACCACACAAGAAGTGGATAAATCACCCAATAACCCACACCCTGGAGTGCCTTATTGTGATTATACAATGGAACCATATGTAAAATAAATTTTAAATATGTTTAATTATGTTTTTTATAAATGCCATTCCTCAGCTGTGGGTTATGCAGGATTTACCCACGGTCATGTGACATGTTTTGACCAATGAGGTTACAGTATTTTCACACACCATTGTATAATATCTTTTAAACTTGCATAATGCGGTGATTAAAGCATGCATGATGGTGGTAATGAACTGTTAGCCCAAGGCTTCCAAAATGTTAAAGATGGTAGTCCATCAGTCTGTTCCCAAGAAGCCTTTTTTTTTTTTTTAGTATATACTGCCAGGAAAACCAACTATTACTTTGGAAGACTCCAAAGATTTGGGGGTCTTGTTCACCACCACATGGGACTGCGATTGTCATGACCACTTAGCAACAGGCCCAGCTGAGTGTCCCTGTTGTGTAATGCATTACAGGGATTGCAAGCCTTCCACTCACGGTCGCAAAACAGATTCTGATGATGTGAGAGATGGGCATAGGGTGACCCTCGCAAAGTTAGTTGACAGTTTTGAGCCACGCCCCTGCCTTGGAACTGTACAAGGCAGGAATGTTTCATATCTGTGAATGACTGGAAGTGAACTGGCAGGGGACAGAAATTGCTGTAAGACCAGTACGAATAAATGACAATGCGTCAGGATGGGGGTTCCAGTGGAAGACGAGTACTTCAGGGATGGGGAGTGGAAGGGTCACTGGACTACTTGGAAATGTCAAATGACTGTAAAATACATTAGTGGACTGCTGCATTGAAGCAGGTCTTAAGATACAGGGCAGCTGGCTGAGGTGGAAGCACAAGGGCCTCGACCACAGAGTATGACATGGTGTCATGTAACTGGTGCTACACCATGTTCACACCTTTTTCAGTTAACAAAAAGTTCACCATGATCTTGAAAATCAATAACTCCATAAGTCAAATTTACATTTTGCAGCCTTTAGCAAGAAAGACTAGTTTATTTATTGGAACAAATCAACAAAAAGACTGGCAACAGTAGCGGATAAAGTTACACAGTTTTATTTGTGCAAAAGTGCTAAATAGTGCAGTTTACTACAGATACAGTAGTACAGCAGGTTGGGAGAGATGACACAAAACAAAACCCCTGACTGGTTTCACACATGGCTGTGTCAGAAGCGACCCCTGTGTTGCTACATCACGTACTGAAAAATCAGTCTGCAAAAAGGTGCATACAATATTGTGTGTAAAAATACAGACAAAATAGACATTTATTTGGTGTCCCTTCCCTCCCCAAATTTCTTGGTGTTTGTTAGTGGTCCCTCCTCTTCCCCCTCAACTAGACACTGAGCAGAAATATTTGTTTAAGATATTTCCTTTTCTTGGTCTTCCTCAGTATAGCCCCCTGCCTCCTTTATTAACCATGCAATCCCTCCCTCGGTGTTCCTTTTCTCGCTGATATACTTGAAAATGTTTTTGTGCCCCTTCGATACTGTCTGGGCTGTTCTTTCCTCAGCTTGCGCTTTTGCACTCTTTACTGCCTTGCTTGCTTCCCTGCATTTCCCCAGATACACTACTCTATCTTCCTCTCTCTGGGTCTCCTTAGACCTTCTGAATGCCACTGTTTTTGCCAAAATGAGTCTCAAACTGAGATGTTTCTAATTACATGAATTAAGGGTTTGTCCATGATTGGAACCCAGGACCTCTCATGCCTTAAGAGAGAATCATACCCCTAGACCAGCTGGCAACAAGACTACAAGAGGGAAGAGTGTTAGAGAAAAGGAAAGGGAGCAGGGGTGAGTATTGGGGAGGGGGCAGTTACGGGAGAAAGAACAGGAATGAAAGAGTCTTGTCTGGCCATGGGGAATTTGGGCACAGCACTATAGATAACATCACTGTAGTCAGACATCAGAAAGATCATTTTAAAGATGATCCCTCTATGGGTGGGAAGCAGGATACATACGAACATGTGAAACTGTCATCCTCTCAGTCCAATTAGGATTTGATAAAGGGCTGACAGTAACACAACCAGGAGGCCATACTGAACTTACAATCATACAAAAGTGCCAGCAGAAGAAGGCTATATGGTCTGTCAAGTCTGCCCAATGCAGGTCCCCTATATTATTGTTTACAATGGGTCCTAAGCTCTCACCATGACTTTGTCCCATCCCCTCTTGAATCCAGTGACCTTCTGGTTTTTAAACTCTGCCAGCAGTCTGTTCTGCTTTGACACCATCTGTTCAGTATTTCCTGACTTCCTTCTCGACTCCCCTGCCAGTTTGTAACTGTGCCCCTGTAACA
Source organism: Neoceratodus forsteri (assembly GCA_016271365.2). NCBI lineage: Eukaryota > Metazoa > Chordata > Ceratodontiformes > Ceratodontidae > Neoceratodus > Neoceratodus forsteri. Next base: position 134,134,827 of record JADMNL010000025.1, read on the forward strand.
GAATAATTTCAATCACATCCCCCCTCATTTCTATCCTCCAGTGAATACATATTATATTTAGGCTCTTCAGCCTGTTTTTGTATGAACCTGCTGCCCCTGAATTATTTACGTGGCCCTTTTCTGTACTGACTCGAGAAGATTTATGTCCTTTTTCATGTATGGACAGCAATACTGCACACAGCATTCTAGGTATGGCCACACCATGGATCTGTACAGCTGCATGCATAGTTTGAAAGATCTGGTTCATCAGGATTCATGGTTTGCAGGATGCATGGTTTGCAGGATCAGGTTTGGTTTGTTAGGATGCATGGTTTGCAGGATCTGATTTGTCAGGATGCATGGTTTGCAGGATCTGGTTTATTAAGATGATGTATGGTTTGCAGGATCTGGTTTGTTAGTATGCATGGTTTGCAGGATCTGGTTTGTCCGGATGCATGGTTTGCAAGATCTGGTTATTAGTATGCATGGTTTGCAGGATCTGGTTTGTTAGGATGCATGGTTTGCAAGATCTGGTTTGTTAGGATGCATGGTTTGCAAGATCTGGTTTGGTTTGTTAGGATGCATGTTTTGCAGGATCTGGTTTGTTGGGATGCATGTTTTGTAGGATCTGGTATGTTAGGATGCATGGTTTGCAAGATCTGGTTATTTGGATGCATGGTTTGCATGATCTGGTTTGTTAGGATGCATGGTTTGCAGAATCAAGTTTGATTTGTTGAGATGCATGGTTTTCAAGATCTGGTTTATTGGGATGCATTGTTTGCAGGATCTGGTTTGGTTTGCTACAATGCATGGTTTGCAGGATTTGGTTTGTCAGGATGCATTGTTTATAGGATTTGGTTTATTAAGATGCATGCTTTGCAGGATCTGGTTTGTTAGGATGCATGGTTTGCAGGATCTGGTTTAGTGGATTAGGATACATGGTTTGCAGGATTTGGTTTGTTAGAATGTATGATCTGCAGGATTTGATTTGTTAGGATGCATGGTTTGCATGGTGTGGTTTGTCAGGATGCATGGTTTGCAGGATGTGGTTTGTCAGGATGCATGGTTTGCAGGATGTGGTTTGTCAGGATGCATGGTTTGCAAGATCTGGTTATTAGGCTGTGTGGTTTGCAGGATCTGGTTTGTCAGGCTGCATGGTTTGCAGGATCTTGTTTGTCAGGATGCATTGTTTGCAGGATCTGGTTTGTCAGGATGCATGGTTTGCAGGATCTGGTTTGTCAGGATGCATGGTTTGCAGGATCTGGTTTGTCCAGATGCATGGTTTGCAAGATCTGGTTATTAGGATGCATGGTTTGCAGGATCTGGTTTGTTAGGATGCATGGTTTGCAGAATCTGGTTTGGTTTGTTAGGATGCATGGTTTGCAGGATCTGGTTTGTTAGGATGCATGTTTTGCAGGATCTGGTATGTTAGGATGCATGGTTTGCAAGATCTGGTTATTTGGATGCATGGTTTGCATGATCTGGTTTGTTAGGATGCATGGTTTGCAGAATCAGGTTTGATTTGTTAAGATGCATGATTTTCAAGATCTGGTTTATTGGGATGCATTGCTTGCAGGATCTGGTTTGGTTTGCTACGAAGCATGGTTTGCAGGATTTGGTTTGTCAGGATGCATTGTTTACAGGATATGGTTTATTAAGATGCATGCTTTGCAGGATCTGGTTTGTTAGGATGCAAGGTTTGCAGGATCTGGTTTAGTGGGTTAGGATGCATGGTTTGCAGGATTTGGTTTGTTAGGATGTATGATGTGCAGGATTTGGTTTGTTAGGATGCATGGTTTGCAGGATGTGGTTTGTCAGGATGCATGGTTTGCAAGATCTGGTTATTAGGCTGTGTGGTTTGCAGGATCTGGTTTGTTAGGCTGCATGGTTTGCAGGATCTTGTTTGTCAGGATGCATGGTTTGCAGGATCTTGTTTGTCAGGATGCATTGTTTGCAGGATCTGGTTTGTCAGGATGCATGGTTTGCAGGATCTGGTTTATTAAGATGCATGGTTTGCAGGATCTGGTTTGTTAGTATGCATGGTTTGCAGGATCTGGTTTGTCCGGATGCATGGTTTGCAAGATCTGGTTATTAGGATGCATGGTTTGCCGAATCTGGTTTGGTTTGTTAGGATGCATGTTTGTGTTACGTGTTGGATGTTAGAATGCATGGTTTGCAAGATCTGGTTATTTGGATGCATGGTTTGCATGATCTGGTTTGATAGGATGCATGGTTTGCAGAATCAGGTTTGATTTGTTAAGATGCATGATTTTCAAGATCTGGTTTATTGGGATGCATTGTTTGCAAGATCTGGTTTGGTTTGCTACGATGCATGGTTTTTAGGATTTGGTTTGTCAGGATGCATTGTTTACAGGATTTGGTTTATTAAGATGCATGCTTTGCAGGATCTGGTTTGTTAGGATGCATGGTTTGCAGGATCTGGTTTAGTGTGTTAGGATGCATGGTTTGCAGGATTGGGTTTGTTAGGATGTATGATGTGCAGGATTTGGTTTGTTAGGATGCATGGTTTGCATGATGTGGTTTGTCAGGATGCATGGTTTGCAGGATGTGGCTTGTCAGGATGCATGGTTTGCAAGATCTGGTTATTAGACTGTGTGGTTTGCAGAATCTTGGTTTGTTAGGCTGCATGATTTGCAGGATCTTGTTTGTCAGGATGCATTGTTTGCAGGATCTGGTTCGTCAGGATGCATGGTTTGCAGGATCTGGTTTATTAAGATGCATGGTTTGCAGGATTTGGTTTATTAAGATGCATGGTTTGCAGGATGTGGTTTGTTAGTATGCATGGTTTGCAGGATCTGGTTTGTCCGGATGCATGGTTTGCAAGATCTGGTTTGTCCGGATGCATGGTTTGCAAGATCTGGTTATTAGGATGCATAGTTTGCAGGATCTGGTTTGTTAGGATGCATGGTTTGCAGAATCTGGTTTGGTTTGTTAAGATGCATGTTTTTGCAGGATCTGGTTTGTTAGGATGCATGTTTTGCAGGATCTGGTATGTTAGGATGCATGGTTTGCAAGATCTGGTTATTTGGATGCATGGTTTGCATGATCAGGTTTGTTAGGATGCATTGTTTGCAGAATCAGGTTTGATTTGTTAAGATGCATGATTTTCAAGATCGGGTTTAGTAGAATACATTGTTTGCAGGATCTGGTTTGGCTTGCTACGATGCATGGTTTGTAGGATTTGGTTTGTCAGGATGCATTGTTTACAGGATTTGGTTTATTAAGATGCATGCTTTGCAGGATCTGGTTTGTTAGGATGCATGGTTTGCAGGATCTGGTTTAGTGTGTTAGTATGCATGGTTTGCAGGATTGGGTTTGTTAGGATGTATGATGTGCAGGATTTGGTTTGTTAGGATGCATGGTTTGCACAATGCGGCTTGTCAGGCTGCATGGTTTGCAGGATGTGGTTTGTCAGGATGCATTGTTTGCAGGATCTGGTTTGTCAGAATGCATGGTTTGCAGGATCTGGTTTATTAAGATGTATGGTTTGCAGGATCTGGTTTGTTAGTATGCATGGTTTGCAGGATCTGGTTTGTCTGGATGCATGGTTGCAAGATCTGGTTATTAGGATGCATGGTTTGCAGGATCTGGTTTGGTTTGTTAGGATGCATGTTTTGAAGGATCTGGTTTGTTCGGATGCATGTTTTGCAGGATCTGGTATGTTAGGATGCATGGTTTGCAAGATCTGGTTATTAGGCTGTGTGGTTTGCAGGATCTGGTTTGTTAGGCTGCGTGGTTTGCAGGATCTTGTTTGTTAGGATGCATTGTTTGCAGGATCTGGTTTGTCAGGATGCATGGTTTGCAGGATCTGGTTTGTTAGTATGCATGGTTTGCAGGATCTGGTTTGTCAGGATGCATGGTTTGCAAGATCTGGTTATTAGGATGCATGGTTTTGCATGCATCTGGTTTGTTAGGATGCATGTTTTGCAGAATCTGGTTATTTGGATGCATGGTTTTGCATGATCTGGTTTGTTAGGATGCATTGTTTGCAGAATCAGGTTTGGATTTGTTAAATGCATGGTTTTCAAGATCTGGTTTCATTGGGATGCATTGTTTACAGGATTGGTCTGGTTTATTACAATGCATGGTTTGCAGGATCTGGTTTGTTTAGGATGCATTGTTTGCAGGATTTGGTTTATTAAGATGTATGATTTGCAGGATCTGGTTTGTGTTAGGATGCATGGTTTGCAGGATGTGGTTTGTTAGGATGCATGGTTTGCAGGATGTGGCTTGTCAGGATGCATGGTTTGAGGGATGTGGTTTGTCAGGATGCATGGTTTGCAGGATGTGGTTTGTCAGGATGCATGGTTTGCAAGATCTGGTTATTAGGCTGTGTGGTTTGCAGGATTGGTTTGTCAGGCTGCATGGTTTGCAGGATCTTGTTTGTCAGGATGCATTGTTTGCAGGATCTGGTTTGTCAGGATGCATGATTTGCAGGATCTGGTTTGTCAGGATGCATGGTTTGCAGGATCTTGTTTGTCAGGATGCATGGTTTGCAAGATCTGGTTATTAGGCTATGTGGTTTGCAGGATCTGGTTTGTTAGGCTGCATGGTTTGCAGGATCTTGTTTGTCAGGATGCATGGTTTGCAGGATCTTGTTTGTCAGGATTCATGGTTTGCAGGATCTTGTTTGTCAGGATGCATGGTTTGCAGGATCTTGTTTGTCAGGATGCATTATTTGCAGGATCTAGTTTGTCAGGATTCATGGTTTGCAGGATCTGGTTTGTCAGGATGCATGGCTTGCTGAATCTGATTTGTCAGGATGCATGGTTTGCAGGATTTGGTTTGTTACAATGCATGGTTTCCACAATTTAGTTTGTTAGGATGCGTGGTTTGCAGGATTTGATTTGTTAGGATGCATGGCTTGTTCCTCCACTGTTCACCACGTCTAGATGGAGTTTCTGCTGAATGGCATCCTTGTGGCTACAGAAATCAAGGTGATAGTCTAAACAAACCCCAAGACATTTGAAGGATGAGACCTCAATTAAAACACTGCTGAGGGGTTTAGGTAGACGGGATAGAAATTCTGTTCCATGGGGCCTGATAAGGGGGAAATCAGGCAGAGGGGTAGAAAAACTACTTTGTTTTATTTACTGTGTGTGTGTGTGTGTGTGTGTGTGTGTGTGTGTGTATATATTTATTTACTTGTAATTTTGACCAGGAAATGCACACTAAGCTGTTAGCTTGCTTCCAGTTGCATCCTAGATAGTGGTTTACATGGACCAGTTTTAGACTGTTGACCATGACACCAGGTGAAACTCCTCTATTCTTCTTCAATAAATGCCATGACATCTTTAACTTCCACCTGGACAGTGACCAGAAAGAGGTCAAGCAACCTTGCTTTTACGTCCTCATTCAAAGAATGGCAACTGAACAGTACAGCACCCCTTGAACTGCACTATAGTGTCAGTTATGGGTATTACCCCAAATACCTGGTGTGCGGCTAGAACTCATGACCTTCTGATCTTCCAGCACTAGAGGCAAGTGTGCTACCTGCTGAGCCACTGTGACCGATAATAGGTCAGTCCTGTCAATCAAGTTTGACAGAGCCCTTTAAAACTCAGATCATCAACTGCAACCTTTTTCTACGAGAAAATCTTTGACATCTGCATCAGAGAGGACTCTCCACTGACTACCCAATTTGGCGGGGAGCCACTAAACCAGCTGCATTTTTGATCCAGTTAACTACCAGAGAGAGAAAACAAAACATAGCTCTGCTGTCGCTTATGTATGACTGAAGTGAGGTTTCTGGAAATCTCTTGCTATCTGCTACTGTCTGCAGCATAATCATGTTTCTGAGGTTAAAAACTGAATTCCTTCTCAGACACATCTGTAAACGTTTACATAAAATCATCAGTTCTAATTAGTAATTTCATGCAAATGTCATGTAACATTTGGCTACATTGATGTCAACATATTTAGTGTTGACATTAGAAAACCATAATGGGCTGTCGTGGCTTATACCAAGCAGTTATAATGGCATATTTTGACTGGATACTCTGTTGTCAACTGATGATAGTAACAGTCTCAGAATCCCACCTTGCCAAAACAATATATATTCTGGTGTGCTCAGGACAGCCTTGGTGCTGCTTTGAAGAACAAATTAAACAAGTAGGCTAGGACCATTGCGTGTGCCAACCAGTGCTCCTACAATTAAGCTGAAATGATCACTTATTTGACTTCCACCCAAATGCAATTTGTACAGATATCACACACCTAAAATGAACAGAAATATCTTGCCTACACGGTTCTCTAGCCCACTGGCTAGCAGAAAACTGTTGATATTTTAATCAGTCACCAATGTGTTTTAAATCACAGACTCTGTTATATACTTGCAGTACTTTCCCCTTAAGTATTTTTATTTATTTACTTATTATGTATTTACTTTCTTTACTTATTTTTATTTATTTACTTTGTGACCCAGATAGGCACTCTGGGACACAGCTTCTTTCCAGGAGGAACATCAGGAATAAATTATATAGAACAAAAACACAGAGTAGTCAAAAATGCAGAAGCAAAATATGTGCAGGAAAATGGGAATGCAAAAATATGCAGTCAGCAAAGAAGTATATGTCAACAATAAAAGAAAAAAAGGTAGGTGCAATATGAGCCCCAGAACAAAAGTCGGGGAGGGAAAAAAACAGAGAGAAAAAACAAACAAAACCAAGACATGTTAAAGTGCGAGGAAAATAAAAATAAAAGAAATATAGGGCAGAGGGAGGAGAAGGTGGCAGAGCACAGAGAGAAAAAAGGAGAAGAGAAAGTAGGAACAGAGAAAACTGTAGGGGATAGAAAGAAGCTAACGGCAGAAGCAGGTGTGGGGGGGGAGACGTGAGCACTAAGCAGGGTGTCAAAGGGAGGGATAAAGGAGAAGATACATATAGGGAGAAGAAGGCTATTCCAGAGATTAGGTAGGCAGACAGAGAAAGCGGGTCGACCAATAGATGTTTTGCATCTTGCTGTGGAGGACATTGGCCAGCTGGATTAACAACAGAGACAATTTTACGGCATGCCACAGAATTTGTCAGTAGCCTGAGGATATTTCTGTTCAGTACAGCCTATGTGATATTAAATCTCTAATAACGGCTGGGAATGTTGAATGGTTTGCAGTGGCTAATACATTGGAGAATGGGCTTCTTCCTTTAATAGGTCGCAAGACAGATGGGCTATAAGTGCTAACATTTTGGTAGCCTCTGAGCATTCCTGCCTCATGCCACAGAGCTCCTTTCAGTATTGAGCCTGAGGTACAGGTTATCAGTGTGTTTATACTTACCCCACAGGTCCGCTGCCAACTGCACTGCTCAGCTACCACCCCAACCAAACCATTGCCAAGCTGCATCTGCACACCAATGATGTGCACTGTTGCAGGAAGGTTTCCTGCATTTTTCTAAAATTTCTGCCAGGGTCGGGGTGTACATTCATTAGCAGCCCCACATGATGTCTGGTATGATGAGTCGTGGGCTGTACTGCTGCAGGTGAAAGCGATGTTGTTTACAAGCCAGCCAAAAAGCGCGCTGCAAAAGTACATGACAGGAGGAATACAAGAGATGCGTCCACCGCAAGTGAGCCATCTGCAATACTCCCTTGCAGTTTACACTACCTAACTGGCACTAATGCAAATCATCTGCACCTCTCGCAATGGTGCAGATCATGTAGTGTAAACAGCCATTATGTCTGCGTCAGTAATGTCATAGAAGCCCAAAGACAGTAAGAACTAAGTGGACTGGCTGACTGGCATTTGGCCAAAGTCTTTCATACTGTCCTGATAGCTATCTATTTTAAAACCAGCAGAGGTAAGTTGCATAGCAGATTACCCCCAGTTTAGTTTTAGAAAGGTCATGTGACTGGTTTACAGTTCAAAAGTTGTTTATTTTAAATAGTTCTGTCTATAACCCCAACAGCCACAGAAAACCAAGAGACTTCAGGGCTGCAACACTCGGGCAATGGAAAATGTTGTTTTCTCAAATGCCAAAAACCTCAGATAAGACAGCATCTGTTATGATGAGGTAGAAGACTTGGTTTGCTGGCTAAGGCACCTAGCTTCACCTGAGCTCTTTCCTTCTAAGACTGCTTGAAAGGCAGAGTAGAGAAACTTACCAGAGCAAGGAAAAGGATTAAGACTTATTTTGGCTAAGCAGATTTACCGTGTGGTGTTGTTTTTATTTGTTACTCACAGGGATTGCTACTGTTTGTTGCTAACATTTCATTGTTTTATTTTTCTCTGTAGCAAAGTGTTTCTTACAGGGTATATCTTCTCTGAAATTACTGTATTACAGGTGGAACTTACATTTTTGTGACATCATTGGGCTAAGCAAAATTACTGTTTGACACTGTTTTATTTTATTCTTGTTTTTTTTGTTTGTTTTTTTTGTTTGTTGAAAAGGTTTGTTGTCTCAGAGGTGTTTCAGTCTCCTTCTCACATTGAAGGAGCTAATTTCTTTCCTCCCACAGCTCTTCCACAGGATTAGGTGTGTATGTTGGGGGTGGAGCTGGCAAACTGTCAGTAATTTCCAACAGAAAGAAGGGTTAAAAAGTCAGGTTAGTTGATGTCTTGGAGGTAGAAGACTTGGTTTGCTGGCTAAGGCACCTTCACCTGAGCTCTTTCCTTCTAAGACTGCTTGAAAGGCAGAGTAGAGAAACTTACCAGAGCAAGGGAAAGGGATTAAGACTTATTTTGGCTAAGCAGATTTACTGTGTGGTGGTGTTTTTATTTTTTACTCACAGGGATTGCTACTATTTGTTGCTAACATTTCATTGTTTTATTTTTCTCTGTAGCAAAGTGTTTCTTACAGTGGTTATCTTCTCTGAAATTATTACAGGTGGTGTTTTACAGGTTTTACAGTTTTATCTAACATTAGGATAAGCTTTCAGGGTTACTGCATTTGTTGTTGACTGATTGTTTCTGCTCTTACCTCCTTGTTCTTTCGTCCGTGGTTCTTCTTTTTCGGCAGGGGAAAGGTTTATAAGGGTTATAATAAGTTAAACGAAACACAATCAAACCATTACTTGCATTTTTTTTCCTTTTTTTTTCCTTCCAATTACTCTGACTAGGTTATAAACCCAGCAACTTATTTGGAATGGATATCATTAACTGCAGGTACTGTGGAACAATTTTCAGAAGGACAGTCTTACAGGATTTAGGACACTGTCCTACATGCTGGGCCTTTGGAGATCTTAGGGCTCAGCTCCGGCAGCATGGGCAGAGATTGCATGCCTCAAATTTCATATTCAAGAGGAAATACATTATAAGAACCACCCGCCATTTCCCCAGCATCCAACAGAAAAACCTCGACCGCAGAGGGTAGTTGGTCCAGGAGGTTGGCAGGTGGTTAGAAGGGGCAAATCGGGTGCCCCATCACTCTCTGCTCTCCAACATATTACCTCCAAAAACCATATAAACACTACAAACAGGTATCTGCCTCTGTCTCTGAAATTAAACAAAGAGGCAGAAGACACTGCATAGCAGGACACTGCAGCACAGGAGCTAGCACAACAAAACTCACCCAAATCAGGAACCAAAACAAAGAAAGCAAAAAGGAAATCCAAAAAACTTCTGATCATAGGAGACTCCATGATTCGGGGAGTTGATACCCATCTCCAGCCAGGGGTAATGGTCAGATGTCTCCCAGGTACATCAGCATGGAGAGACACTGACCGCATTGCTAAAATTGTTCACAAAGCAGGAGAAAACATAGATGTCCTAGTACACATAGGGACTAATGATCTTGCCAGCCGGTCAGTTGTGGAGACCAAGGAACACCTGACCAGGCTGGGTGACAAACTATCATCTATTTCGTCTGGCATCTCCTTCTCTGAGATCCTGCTAGTCTGGGAGAGGGGAGCAGATGGATGGAAGGTCAGAGAAGGGGAGATAGGGGAGCTAAACTCGTGGCTCAAGGGCTGGTGCCAGGAAAAGGACACAGATTTGTAGGAACTGGCAGTTCTGGGAGGAAAGTTCTTTAAATTTGATGGACTGCATCTGACTAAGGAGGAGTCAGTGCATTGGGGCAGAAGTTTTGACGTCTTTGCAGAATATTTAAACTAGCAAATGGGGAGAGGGGTGCAGCACCCTACACGAATGGAAGAACACCCTCCCCTCAGCTAGTGGTCAAACAGGGATTCAGCATGTTTGCAGTTCATTTGCATCACCAGGTAAGAAAAAGGTTTGTCTCCCCATACGATTTATGGGGTAATGCCAAACCTCACCCAACAACTAACACACAAGATCATAGGCGGCCCATCGGCGCAGCGGTGGATTCGCCATGACGCGCAACCCGGGTTCGGAACGGATCCGGCTCGTCTGAGGGCCGGGCCAGGGAAGTAGGATAGAGCGTCCGATGGCAGCCTCCCACTCTGGGGGGAGGGCACAGGCAGCACTCGGTGCGATAGGGACCCCTGGTGGAGACCGGGAGTTCCACGCAACCGATGCTCGACGTGGGGGGGGAGGCTGGGCGGACGCTGGTGTCATTACATGTCCCCGCCTCCTCCGGGGAGAAAATCTGGTGGAAAAAGAAGGCGGGCAGGACCACCGATCTATGAAGCCCTCCTTGGAGAGCCTCACATTGCCTCCGTCGCTGCGGGACCCCGACCAGTTACAGTTCCGGGGTCACGAAGGTGGCCCACGGCCCCACCCTCCGGGGGGCAAGCCGGGGGTGACTGTGGGTCCCCAGCAGCAATTGACGGAGGTAGAGGTCTCCGGGGGCCGTGACCAGGGCGGATGGCCCCGGTGGTCCTGCCAGGAAAAAGGGCAAATTAAAAAAAAAAATAACACACCAAAATCTGGCCAATGGAAAATCATGTACACAAATGCTCACAGCCTGGGAAATAAGATCCCAGACCTGCAGACAATAATGTCAGAGGCTAAACTGGACATAGTAGCAATTAGTGAGACGTGGTTTACCAGTAACCACACTTGGGAGGCTTCAGTACCTGGCTATGTATTGTTCAGAAGAGACCGAGGTGCAAAAAGGGGGGGAGGAGTGGCCCTGTACGTCAATGAAAATATCAAAGCTACAGAAATTCAGAATACACATAAGGAGCCAGAAGAACTGTGGGTCACCCGAAACAGGAAATGGGACAGCCATAAGAACTGGGTTGTCTACAGACCCCAGACCAGGGGAGGACATAGACACATTACTGTTAGAAGATATACAAAACATGACAGCTAAAGGGAGGTTCTGATAATGGGAGACTTCAACATGCCGGATACAGACTGGTCAATACCAGCAGGAACATCTGCCAGAACTAGACTCATAGTGGATTCCTGCAGGGGCTCAAACAATTGGTACAGCAACCCACAAGAGACAGGGCTATCCTAGATCTAGTACTGACTAACAAGGAAGGGATCACAGATCTCCAGGTAGAAAGGTCACCTGGGGCCAGTGACCATCACATGGTATGGTTCAATTTGGCTACTACATCTAAATCATCCCATTCCAAGGAAAATATGGGACTCAGAGGAGCTGACTTTGATAAGATGGCCAACAGAGTTAAGCTAGCCCTGGCAAAAAGAAACACAGATGAGGGGGTACAGGCAAAGTGGGCAAGCATTAAGGATGCAATACTTGAAGCAACATCCCATTGTGTTAGACAGAAAAGGAAGTGCAAAAGAAGAAGGAAACCACTTTGGTTCTCAAATACAGTAGCAGAAAAGGTCAGAGCCAAAAGGCTGGCCTTCAGGAAATATAAGGGAACACAGCGGGATGAAGATAGGGAGGCATACCAAACTGCCCTATGGGAAGCAGGTAAGGCAGTAAGGCAGGCAAAGTCCCAAACTGAGGAAACACTAGCACGAACAGTAAAAGAAGGTGACAAGACTTTCTATAGATACATTAGTGAAAGGAGAAAGTCCAGAGGGGGTATTGCTAAGCTTAATGGAGAAAAGGGAGCATGTGAGGAGGAGGACCCTGTAAAGGCATCTATCCTAAATAGATACTTTTGCTCAGTATTTACTGAAGAGAAGGTAGGGCAGGGCCCACAGCTCAGCATCATGGACACAGGGGGGAGGGAGGTGAGCACTACTCCCTTCACAAAAGAAAGGGTCCTACAAGAGCTTACTAAGCTCAGGGTGGATAAGGCAATGGGACCTGATGGCATACATCCCAGGGTACTTAAGGAGCTAAAGGTGGAACTAGCAGAGCCATTAGCAGAACTGTTTAGTGAGTCTCTGAGCACAGGAGAGGTCCCAGAAGACTGGAGAAGGGCTCATGTGATCCCGCTCCACAAGAGTGGTAGCAGGGAGGAGGCAAGAAACTACAGACCAGTCAGTCTTACCTCAGTAGAGGGCAAGATTATGGAGGCACTCCTTAAGGAAAGGATAGTGCAACACCTGGAATCCATAGGGGCACAGGATCCAAGACAGCATGGGTTTACAAAAGGAAGGTCCTGTCAAACTAATCTCATAGATTTCTTTGACTGGGTAACCAGAGTGGTGGACCAAGGGAGCAGTTGATGTCGCCTACCTTGACTTCCAGCAAAGCTTTTGACGCTGTTCCACATAGAAGATTGATAAATAAGCTGGGTAAGCTTGGGGTGGGTCGAAGTTGGTCAACTGGTGGCAAACTGGTGGACGGGCAGAAAACAGAGAGTGGTGGTAAATGGTATACAGTCAGAAGAGATGCAAGTCACAAGTGGGCAATTTTGGGGATCAGTCCTGGGGCCAGTCCTCTTCAACATCTTCATTAGTGACCTTACAGATGGACTAGAGGGTAAGGTTTGTCTGTTTGCAGATGACACCAAGATCTGCAACAGAGTAGATGATCCAGATAGGGTGGGCAGAATGAGAAGAGATCTGGATAAACTGACAAAATGGTCAGAAGAGTGGCAACTGGGATTTAATGCAAAGAAGTGCAAAATCATGCACATAGGGAAGAGAAACCCTGAAGCCACCTATAGGCTGGGAGGGGAGTTGCTAGCAGTCACAAAGGAAGAAAGAGACTTTGGGTATCATCATCACTGATGACCTGAAATCATCCAAGCAGACCTCTAAAGCAGTAGGTAAGGCTAGGGGTGTTAGGTGTATTAGTAGGGTATCACAAGTCGTAAGAGGGAGGTAATAATCCCTCTTTACAAGACACTGGTTAGGCCCCATCTGGAGTACTGCGTGCAGTATTGGAGGCCACACCTTCACAAGGACATTAACCAAATTGAGGCAGTCCAGAGAAGGGCAACCAAAATGGTGCAGGGACTGCATCAGAAGACATATGAGGACAGATTAACAGAGCTCAATATGTATACCCTTGAGCAAAGGAGGGAGAGAGGTGATATGATCGAGGTATTCAAGCACCTTAAGGGCATTAACAAGGTGAAAGAGTCTAACATGTTTAAATATAAGAAAAATAGCAGGACAAGAGGACACAGCATGAGATTAGAGGGGGGCCAATTAAGGGGAATGTGAAATTCTTTTCACAGAAAGGGTGGTGGATGCATGGAATGACTTACCACAAGAAGTGGTAGCTATGAATACAGTGCAGGGCTTCAAACAGGCATGGGATAGGCATAAGGGAGCAATACAGATGACTATGAATAGATAGGCCACTGACAGAGCAAAGGCCGATGGCACATTTATAAGGTAGAAAAACAAATGGGCAGACTGGATGGGCCTTGCGGTCCTTATCTGCCGTCAACTTCTATGTTTCTATGTTTCTATGTAAAAGAAAAGCCTACGCCACTGAAATATTGAACTAGGACACTTGAGGAATGAAACATAGCTCAATAAAGTGGTTAAAGCCGCAGTATGTATTAGTGACAAAATGTCAACATATCTCTTAGAAATAATGTACTTCTGGCAAAAACATTACTGTATCCATTTTTCATTTAATTTTATTTAATTCTTGAACAGAAATACATAGTTTTGAAGTTTCTAAAAGTTTCTACTCCCTCACCATGAATAAATTAAAAATCTATGTGCAATTCTGTGCTGTTTACCATCAGAAACATGTGATAGCACCATCTTAATACAGTCTCAGTATAAATCGAATACATACAGCCAAAAAGTAACCACAACAGAAGAGATTTTTAAAACTTCTCAGTGGAGGCCATCTTTATTAACTTGAGTCATTAATTACAAAATTGATGATAAAAGGTGTTTAAAACTATGCAAGAAAATTAGGATCACACTGATGATTAATCTAAGGGTATTAGAAACACATTACTGCTGAAGAAAACTATATCATGACATTTTATTTATTTATTTTTTGTGCATGAAACCAGAAATTCACTTTAAGACTCCAAAGCTTTCATGGGGACTTAGAAGGACTTGTCACAGTTTGGTTCTTTTGATTGACAGCATCTGCTATAATAATGCAATATTTTATTTTTTTGCCATATTTATGGATTGAAACACCTTTCCGTTTGTTAGTACAGGTTTTATTACGCACATAAAAGACCTTACAAATGTATATCATTAAAAGTTAGCGTAAGGACATGAGAGGGTGGAAGCAGTCCAGCGACAAACAAACTAATCCAGTTATGGGGGATAAGATGTGTGAGGAAAAGCTGCTAGGCCTTGACATGTATGCCCTCGTGGGGGGGATGACAGAAAATACAAATATCTGCTCTTGGAAAACAGGGTGGTTTGCAAAGACACATTCAGCCTAAGCAACAATACAGAAATGTGTGGGATTTCAATGAAACTGGTGGGGGGACGATTTAAGGGGATTATCTACAAGCCTTTTTTTTTTCACTGAAACAGTGGCAGACAAGTGAAACAGGCTTCCAGAGAAGGTGGTAATGGCCAAAATGGTAGGGGCTTTCAGGGTAGGTTGGCACAAACACATGGTCATGACAATAGGGCAGAGCTACAGAGAAAGGAATGGCCGACAGGGCCTGCAGAGGGCAGTTTAGTAGGGTGGGCAGACTGGACGGGCAGCTGGGACTTCTTTTGCTGTCATTTTCTGTGTTTCAAAGTTCTGTAACATAATACAAGATCCTAAATATTTTTCTTTTTATGTAGGGCATCAACCTTTCATTGTCTTTTCAGCTTCTTTCATGGAAAAAGTACCAAAAGATAAAAAAAAAATATCACATACATGCAGTTTATGAATACTGTATGCATACAGCGGTACCACGCATGATGCAATGCAGTAATGCTGCAGTATATCACAAAATGCTGCTGTATGCTGCAGGGAACAGTGTAATTCAATGGCAAATAAGCTCTTTATTGATACAGTATTTTAAGGCATTTACTGCAAGTTTTTGTGTTGCACCATAGCTGGTTCTACAGTACGTACATGTACTCACATACAATGGTGTGTGTGTGTGTGTGTATCACCCCCAGCTTCGCCCCAGAGCACATCTGGAAACAAGGGGAATGTACTAAGCACCGTAGGACAGCACCAGCAGGGACCATCCATCCTTCAGTGTAGTGCAGTATACAGTAAATGTAGAATACATGTTCACGAGGAAACGTAGGCAGCATACAAAACTATCCAATTAGTTGCATTATGTTTGCTTTGGTGTGTATCAATTTGCCTGAAGGTTGCTGCGACATGTTCTCTCCCTGGGCCGTGGTTTAACGCTTGGTTAAAGAACCATAATACAGCAGCTTAGTTAGCAACCCCGGCACAGATTTCAAAGAAAGAATAAACAGATTAATTTGCAGTTCGACCAAAACATTGGATTCCAATTCGCCTCCAAAAGGATTGGTGGAATAAGGCCTTCACAGTGACCAAGTGTTATTAAAATAACAAGGTTGCATTAAAATGCAAAAAAGCAAATGGGCCAAACTTGCCTTCACTCTATCAAAGTATTCAATCCACTGTAGGTTACAGTGAAACAACTGAAGTTTCATCTGGTTCAACTAGATTACAGGATCAACTAGATTACAGCATCATTAGCAAAGAGCTCCAGTAATATTTCGGGGGGGGGGGGGATGCGACAAACATTCTAATCTCTCTCTCTCTGTAGCTGCTTGATAAAAAATAAAATGCTTAGGGTAGCGAGGAATTACTTTCCTTTTTTTTCCTGTCTGTAGTAATAAGGAATTCTTTAGAGGATCAGCTGAAATTCAGTATTACCTCTCCAATAATTCAGCATAACCATTACAATGTGGAGAGGTGCAGCATCCTTCTCTGGGACTCAGTCTGAGTTGCCAAAAAGAAAGAAATTGGTGAAATGAGTTCAGAGGTTTTTGCTCAGTTACTTACATGCAGTGATCTATATGATGTCCCTGGCAATCTGGACCTCAAGCTCCTCCACCTCTCAGCTCCTGCCACTGTAGCTCCTCTTACCTTCTCAACCTTTTCTTCTCCCTCAGTGCTGTTCCTCAGTCCTGGAAGTTGGCCAAAGTTATTACACTTCATAAAGGGAGTGGACCCTCCTCCCCTGGCAACTTCCATCCCATCTCCCTCCTCCTCCCCTCCCTCTCCAAGCTGCAAGAGAAACTGGTCCATTCTAGACTCCTCGACTTCCTTTCATCCTCCAGCTTCCTTTCACCCTTCCAGTCTGGGTTCTGGAAGCACCACCCCACTGTCTCCTCACTGCTGGGTGCTACTAATTCTATCTTCACAGGGATGGATCACAGGCTTATTACAGCCAATATATTCATCTATCTGGCCAAAGCCTTCGATTCAGTGTCCCTTTCACTCCTTTTGTCCAAGCTGAGCTCTGCTGGCCTCTCAGCTCCCACAGTTGCTTGATTCCGTCTCTACCTAATGATCTGACAACAATTGGTACAGGTTGAAGTTGCCCTGTCACCTCCCCTTCCTATCCACTCTGGAGTCCCAGAGGGCTCCATCCTGGGTCCCATCCTTTTATCCATCTTCCCGAATGACCTCCTGTCTGCCTGTGCCAACTCACATATTCACATGTATGCAGATGACATAGTCATTTTCATTTCTGGTCCCTCTGCCACCGCTATGGAAGACCTGCTCCAGCAGGACTTCAACAGTGTTTTGCACTGGTTCCAGTCCAACCAACTCAGAGTCAGCACTGAAAAAATGGTCTCCGTGACCTTTGGTACCAGTCAGAGACTGGCCAGACTCACTGCCCCACCCCCATTTTCACCACTCTGGATGGCATGCCTTATGAAGCAGTTCAGTCCTTCGAGTACCTTGTTTTGTGTGGCTAGACAGTAAGCTTGACTTCTCTGCCCACATTGATGCCACTCATACAAAAATTCTGTCCTAAGCTTGGTGCCCTGTACTGCAACAAAGACTGCTTATCTCCGGATGTCCACAGGGAGCTTGTTACCTAAATGGTGCTCCCTGTCCTCGTCTACAGTGATGTAGTCTAGGGCACCACCCCTTCCACCTCCCTCAACAGAATGGACTCCCTCTACAACTCCTTCTGCCGTTTTGCTAACCCACCTGCACATACCATTGTTCACTGTATTCATCCTTATCCATCCTCCCTCTGCACTCACGTTGACAGGCTCACTGTACCTCCTTCTCATCCAAATACTGGTTTGGTTCACTTCCCTCCTACCTCAGCTCTCCCTACTGCTCCCCCTGCTTTCTGTTGCCTCCATTCCAGGGACCACTGCACTTTTGCCATTCCTCGCCCCTGTTCCTCAGCTGGGGAATCTGCCTTCTCCTACCAAGTTCCCTTACTCTGGAACCAACTCGCCTCCTCCCTCCTCCTCCTCCTCCTCCTCTCCCCATCCCCTTGCTCCCTCAGGCACAAGTTGAAACTCCAGCCTCTCCCCACCTGTTCCTGTTACTCCCTCCTCCTGACACCTCCCTGGCCTAACCCTAATTATCCTGGTGAGCAGCCGGCTGGGTCCCCACTGCTGCCTTGTTTTCACTACCACACCACTTCAGTTTTTTCCTTCCATTACAAGATCAGGCAATAAGTCGCTCTACGGGTCAATAGCATGTTGTCACTGTTGTCTTTTGCGCTCCATGTATTGCTGCCACTTCTGAATACGCACTTGTTATGTGTTCTTATTGAGACGGATCACATTATGTTCTCTGTACATACTATTTTTGTATTTATTTTAATTTTGTACACATGTTTTAACAAATGTTTTTCCATTGTTTTGCTATTATATCTGTGCTGCTTTCTTCCACTCTTCCCTTCCCTTTGGGTTGCACCTGGAAACGAGCCTTGGCTCAGTGTGCCCCTCCTAGTTATCCATTTTGAAATAAATAAATATAAAATCACACAAAATAGCCATGAGAACTGCCAGAAGCAACACATGAACAATGCACTAGACCAGTGTTTTTCAAATGAGGCCGCCGTGGTCTCAGGCGTCCACCAGCACAATGTTCTGCTGCCACAGAGCTCTCTAGAGCCCTGATTACAAAGATAAAGGAATGAATAGTTTCATACCTATTTAAAAACATACTAACATACGAATCTAACAGCAGAAACAGGCCTTACGGTCTAGCAAGTTAGTCTGCTCAAATGCGCAGCTAACACCTTATATTGCAGCTGCCCACCCTCCTCTCCACCCTCACCTTTACCCCCCGCCCTGTCCCATGCCCTTCTAAAACTGCCCACTGTGTTACAGGATACCACCTCCTTGGGTAGAGTGTTTCCATTTCTCCACCACCCTCTCTGTGGAAAAAATGCCTCCTCTTCTCTCTCCGATATCTTCCACCCTCCAACCTGAGACCATGCCCTCTGGTGCCCTTTCCTCTCCTCAGCTTAAATATCCCTTCTATGCCTGTTTTGTTAATCCCCTTCCAATATTTGAAATCTCAGTCATGTCCCCCGATCCCTCCTCTCCTCCAGGGTGTACGTATTCAACTCAGTCAGCCTGTCTTCAGGTTCTGCTCTCCAGCCCCTGGATCATTTTAGTTGCCCTACGCTGCACCCCCTCCAGCAATCTGATATCCTTCTTCTGAAAGGGACATAGGTGATTTATTTGAAGTGAAAATACATTAGGGACTTGTTTTAATGTATACTGTATGAAAATAAATTTGTCATAACAGGAGGGTTTGGGGTGAAATAAATAAGGAATGAGGCCCCCAGAAACTTTTGGTGGCCGCATTCTGAGGCCCTTTGTGGCCACCAGAATGTGGGGCTCTAGTGAGTAGACTGTCATCAGAATGGTGGGTGCTGCATATAACTACAACAGACCAGAGAGTGAGTGAGTGAGTAAGTAGCAAATACTTTTTAAGGGGTTGACAGCCAGGGATTTAGGTGGAGAAAAAGAAGAAAATGTAGGAAATACAGGATCTTGTAACACTGGTACTTGCCTACTCTTGTAATTGCAAGTCCTATTTTCCACCTAGAATGAGACAGTGCATATTAGCATGCATAAGGAATAATTAGGCTAATACTGAAAAATAATTGTGCTATGTATTACAAGGGTCTGCTGGCATTTTATAAGGTTGCCTATAAGAAAGGTAGTAGCCGTACAAGGGCTTATGATTAAAGTCAGAGGTAGAACATAAATCCTTGTAATGCTACAAATGTAGAAACCATTTTTTTATTTATTTGTTCTAGGATTACAAATACCTTTTCACTTCTTATCTCCTGGCCTTCACCTAGAACACCAAGGAGGTCAGTGGTTCTTGAGAATCTGTAATTACGCTTGAAACATAGTTGGTTTCATAGACTTTTTTTTTTACTTAGATACATAGATGTTGACGGCAGATAAGGGCCTATGGCCCTCCTAGTCTGCCCATCTGCGCACGTAACTGTGCTTCTTCAGGCTTCCCTAGAACTAGGTTCCCCTCCCCCCCCGACTACCAGGATTCCCTGATGCCTATCCCATGCACTCTTAAATCCTGTAATCGTTTCTGCCCCCACAATCTCCTCCAGCAAGGCATTCCATTTGTCCACCACCCTCTCTGTGAAGAAGTACTACCTCACGTTCCCCCTGAACCTCCCTCCCTCAAGTTTTGACCCGTGTCTCCTAGTCCTGGAGGATCTTTTTCTGGGAAAAATTGTGTTTTCCTGCACCTTGTTCCTCCCCATGAGGTATTTATATGTCTCAACCATATCCCCCCTTTCCCTCCTCTCTTCCAGGGGAGTACATATTTAAGTCTTTCAGCATGTCCTCATAGGTTTTGTGATGCAATCCTTGCCCCAACTTGGTTGCTCTCCTCTGAACTGCCTCCACCCTGTCTATGTCCTTATGTAGCTAAGGTCTCCAGAACTGGACACTGTACTCCAGGCGTGGCCTCACTAAAGTCTTGTATAGTGGAATTATGACCTCCCTTTTCCTGCTGGTGATACCCCTGCCTATGCATCCCAGCATCATGTTTGCTTTTCCTGCCACCTTGTCACACTGACTCCCTACCTTGAGGTCATCAGAGATGATAACCCCCTAGGTCCCTTTCCTGCTTGGAGCATTCTAACCCCGCTCCAAGCTGATATGCTATTCCTGGGTTTTTGTGCCCCTTGTGCATTATTTGCGTTAAATTTCAACTGCCACTCCCTTGACCAGTCCTCAAGCTTCTGCAGATCTCTCCTCATTCTATCCACACCCTCTGACATGTCTGCCCTGTTGCAGAGCTTTGTGTCATCAGCAAGCAGGCAAATTCTCCCTTCTAGGTCTTCTGTAATGTCACTGATAAAGATGTTGAAGAGGACCGGACCCAGCACTGATCCCAGTGGCACCCCACTGGTCACCTTTCCCTCTGTGGAGTGACAGCCATCTACCACCACCCTCTGTGTCCTGCTTTCCAACCAGTTCCCCACCCACTGCACCACCGTCCTACCCGCTCCCATGTTCCCCAGCTTAACAGCCTTCTGTTTGGCACAGTGTCGAAGGCATTGCTGAAGTTCAGGTAAGCCATGTCCACTGCACCCCCCCATCCACCTCCCTTGTCACCCAGTCGAAGAATTCAGTGAGGTTAGACTGGCACGACCTCCCCCTAGTAAAACCATATTGCTTTGAGTCTTGCAGACAACTGGCAACCAGGTGTTCCACTGTTCTTTCCTTCAGTAGTGTTTCCATGATCTTTTCTACTACTGAGGTCTGGCTGACTGGTCTGTAGTTTCCCACCTCCTCTCTGTTTCTGCTTTTGAAAAGGGGGACTACATCAGCTGTTCTCCAGTTTTTGGGTACCTCTCCAGTTTCCAGTGACAGGCTAAACAGGGTTGCCAGGGGTTCGGCCACCACCTCTCTTAGCACCTGGGGTGTACCCATCTGGCCCCATAACTTTATTCACTCTTATTCCTTCCACTACCTTTAGGACCCTTCCCCACTGAAATAGACTTGTATCCATTCCCATGCCCTTCCTACCCTTTCTACTCCCTTCTGGTCCATTACCTGCCCCCCTCCTCTGTAAACACTGAGGAGAAGTATCTGTTCAGTATGTCTGCTTTGCTGTTGTCATCCTCCACTCTACTCCCATCCTCCCCTTTCACCCTCACTATCCCTCCCTCCCTCCCTTTGCCTTCCTTTTTTCACTGACATACCTATAAAAGGTTTTGCCCCCTCTAACCACTGATTTCCCATGCATTCATCTGTTTGTGCTTTTGCTTCCATTACTGCCCTCCCTGCCTCCCTTTGTTTCTCCTGGTACCTCTTCCTGTCCCCTTCTGCCTGTGTCTTTTTGTACTGTATGAATGTGATTTTTTTGGCTTTCACTTTCTCTGCTACCTTATTGGAATACCATAATGGTCTCCTCTTCCTTTTTCCCCTTACTAACCTGTTTTACACATAATTGTGTTCCCCTTGTTATCCCTGCTTTGAATACTGCCCACTGTTCCTCCACCCCTACTTTCCTCACCATTCCTGCTAGTGCCACTTCCAAGCATTTCCCCATTTCCCCAAATCAGCCCTCCTAAAGTCAAGGATTCGTGTTTTTGTGTGGCTGGGCTCTGCACCTTCAGTTATGTCAAACCACACTGACCGGTGGTCACTGTTCCTCAGGTGCTCCCCTACTGTGATCCCTGTCACGCTGTCCCCGTCTGTGAGCACCAGATCCAGTATTGCCATCTGCCATGTGGGTTACACGACCAGTTGCAATGTCAGCTTTCTCCACTCGTTTGTGGTCTTATCCACGCAGTGTATGTTCTGACACAGACCCATCCTACATGCGTTACAAAATGCATCCAGTGATATAAAAAAGAAGGTTTTGTATTTGTTTTGCTACATTTTCACAAAACTCAACATTTCCTCGGTCCTGAAATAGAAGCTCCCACCACCGGAAGCATTGGCAGGTTGAGAATGCGCGTCAGGCACAAACACAGCCCCGAGACACAATTGTTTAGCACGCCACTTATAATAAAAGGTTTCCCCAGTAAATGAATAAACATTGAGCAGTTTCTGGTGGCTAAAAACAAAAAATGAGCACTGTGAGCACTGCAGTTTACTTTTTTAATCACGACCTGAAATCCCACGCATGTGCGAGAGCGGCATGTGTCTTGAGCACGCGCGGGATCTTGTATATGCCTTTTTCGCTCATGCGCGGGATTTCGGGTCGTGATTAGAAATGTAAAATGCAATGCTCACAGTGCTCGTTTTTCTGTTTTTAGCCACCAGAAACCACTCAATGTTTTTATTCATTTACTGAGGAAACCTTTTATTACAGGAGGCATGCTAAAAAGTTGCATCTTGAGACTGCACTTGTGCCTGACGCCCGTTCTCAACCTGCTGATGCTTCTGGTGGCGCGTGCTTTCAGATCGGACTCGAGTTTTGTGAAAATATAGCAAAAACAGGTAAAAAAACTTCTTTTTTATATATCACTGGGTGTATTTTATAACTCATGTAGGATGGGTCTGTGTCAGAATGTACACTGCTTGGCTAAGACCACAAACGAGTGGAGAAAAAGCTGACAGTGCCCCTTTAAGGAAGGCTCCCTGTAGGGAGTCCAGCATAAACCTACTCTTGGTTGATACTGCTGCTGGGAGACTCCAGTCTACATCTGGAATACTGAAGTCGCCAATCAGCACTACCTCCCTCTTGTGCACCATCCTTTGGATAGCCAGTATAATCTCCCTATCTATCTCCTCCCCCTGGGCTGGTGGTTTGTAAATTATCCCTGTGCGGATGGCTGACCCTATTCTTCTTTCAGCGTAATCCACAGTATCTCTCCCTCTCCTTGTTCCCGTTGAATCTCTGTGGCCTTTATGTTATCTTTTACTTAAAGTGCCACTCCTCCCCCCTCTTGCCTGCCCTGTCCCTCCTGAACAGATTGTAGCCTGGTATAGCCATCCCCCCAGTCATGGTTATCATTACACCAGGTCTCTGTGATGGCCACAATGTCCAGGTCTGACTGTGCCATGGCTGCCTCAAGGTCCTCCATCTTGTTACTAAGGCTCTGGGCACTGGCAAACATGGCTCTCCAGGATGCGCCTTTCTTTCCTTGTTGTGTTGCCATAAGCCTCCCCCTTCCTGGGCACTCCTTTTCCCAGGTCCTCACTGTCTTCCACCCCAAAGTTGAATTCTGCTCTCTGTCTGTCTACTCCTTGTGTACTCATATAGAGCATGTGCTCACGGTGGGGGGAGGATACTAAGCTTCCTGACCTTCCTGACCCCCCCCTTGGCCAGTTTAAATGCTTGCTGCAGAAGCATTCAAACTTCTCACTTAGGACTAAGGTTCCCTTCCTGGGTGGATGTAGACTATCCTCTTTACACAGGCTCGCATCATTCCAGGTGGGGCCCTAGTCCCCCATGAAGCCAAAACCCTCCTTTTCACATCATTCCTTCAACCAGGAGTTGAATTTCTGAATGCAGAGTGACCTAGCCTCCCCCTTGCCATGGAGAAGTGGTACTTCCGAGAAGGAGGCAGAGCATGCTATCTGCTTTAGTTCCCCCCCCAACTTCCTGAATCCTGCTGGACTCTGGCTATCTCCACCTTGTCCCCACCAGGTCATTTGTCCCCAGGTGGACAATGACATCCAGTTCCTCCCTCCTTACTATCGCCCTTGTGATCCTATGGATCCGCTTCCCATCCCTCCATGCAGTGCTTCCTGGAAGGCGCTTGAACCCCTTCGCCCCCCTGCTGGGTGCCCCTAACTCCACTCCCCAGACAACTGAGTCCCCCAACAGGAGTAGCTTACTCTTCCTCTGGGGTCCTTTAGCCCCCTTTCCCTGGGGCTCCATCACAGAGGACCTGCTTATCCTCCTTGGTCTCAGCTATAGGTGCTCTTGTGGGGCGTTCCCACTACTCCAAGACAGCGTAGGAGTTACTTAGCTGGGTCGGTTGGAGATGTGCTTCAAACTCCCCTCTCTCACTCTCCCTGAGCCCACTGTGGTCCAGCCACTCCTCCTCCTGGGCATCCTTTGAAGTTCAGGTTGTGGAAACAGTGGTCTCTGGATGTGGGTGAAGGTCCCCTGTATCTTGGTCAACTCTGCTTGGAGACAAGTGACATCCACCCTCAACCCAGAGAGGTGCCTGCAGATGGGGCAGCACTGCATGATCCAGAATGTTCTCCTGAACACTGTGGCCTGCACCTACTGCACTGCACCACTCCCTGTCTCTGGCTGTCCTACTAATGCCCCCTACACTCACTGCCACTTACTGTATTTAGGCTCCCTTTGCCACTTACTGTATTTAGGCTCCCTTTAAAGTTTTTTTCATCCCTTCCTTGTTGCTTTAATTTGCCCTTTTGTGAAAACTGGCAGGAAAAACTTCAAGGTTTACAAAAAGAACAGCTACAGAGGGTGTGATGTGAACAAAAAACAATTAAAAAAATCTTTTTTTTTTTACTGTACAAACATGAAGAGATCTGTTAGACCCAGAGGGAACCGAGGGATAGTAAATCCACTACGCAGGTCACATGGCATTAGATAAGGGTCATTATGCAGTGGCAGTGTTCGTGGACCTCACTAAGGCCTTCGATTTAGTAAACCATATATTACTTTTGTTGTCCCTCCTAAAATTAGGTATAGCAGAAGAAGTTGTTGGTTGGTGCCAGAATTTACTTGGACCAATGTACTCAGGTGACAAGAATTAATGGGATTTGTTCTGCCCCCTCACTTATATCACTGGGTGTTCCTTAAGGGTAATTTCTGGGTCCACTGCTATTTAGTCTTTTTTGAAACCCTTTACCTTTAGTTTGTACCATTTCACATATGTTTCTTTATGCAGATGATGCGGTGGTCCTGACAAGCGGAGAGTGTTTCAACTCTGTCCAAAACAATTTAGCTTCTAATTTTGAGCTTATTCAGCAATGGTTTGCAGGTCATAGACTGGCCTTGAATGAAAAATAGACCAAGTCTGCTTTTTTTGTAGCCGCAAAAGGAAAAGTGTGCTGGGGTCTGCTCTTATACTCCATTCTATCAGTGGCAGTGCTACAGAGCAAGCTGATACCTTTAAATATTTGGGACTGACTGTAGATAAACGTATGAGTGTCTTATGAAGCACACATAACACAGATGATGAAGGAGTCTCATCAAAGGTTAGGAGCCCTTTATAAATGATATCTTCTTCTGTTACCAGACACCAGATGGCTCCTTGATCACAGTTTTTTAATTCCAGTTATGGGCTACAGAATTTTATTTTATTACTCTGCTTGTGAGCGGTTGCTGGGTAGAGTTAAAACATTACTAAACCAATTTGCTCGATTTGTCACACAAATGCCCCACAGGACACATCATTGCGACGTATTACATAAATTTGGATGGCTCCTCCTGGACTTAAGAATTCAGTACCAACTAGGAATTCTGGCAAAATAAGTGGTTACAAAAAAGGTACCAATATCCTATAATACTATTTTTTTTTAGCGTGCATAGGTAAGGCTGGTACATGTTCAATCAAACAGCAAGTTTTTAGTATACCTTTCATGAAAACAACCATGGGACAGAGGATTCTGTCTTATACATTACCTGTGGTTTGGGTCCAGTAGACGCCATATGGCGTTGGAACCATTCATTACAGAACCTGACCCAAAATGGCCACCAGGACTCAGTGAGTTAACATGGTTACAAAAACATCCAACTGCATTAATATTTCGATAGAACAATTTAGATCTCACTTGAAAAAGTATCTTTTTTTCTAAGAACCAATGTAAATGTTAGTCGGACTTATTATGAATGACTGTGACTCTGGTCGACCTTGAAAATGGCCCAATGGCTTATGGACTTACCAGATTTTAAATAAACATACAAAACAAAAACAAGTCCCCCTACCACACCACAACACAGCTTAGGAGGCAAAATGTGGGAACTCTAATTTCAGTATTGTGCCATGGAGTACTGATTCCCAGTGGCCTCCAGAGGTGTCAGGGAGCAGCACTACATACAGGAGGACCACAGGATTTAGGAGACAGAAAAAGACCAACAGGTCCATGTTATCTACCCCCTGCCATCTTGGCAAATGTACTTATTAAGCAATTCAGTACAGCTCTCTCAGAATCAGGCTGGCCTGAGGAAATGGCAAACTGGGTCCCTAAAACATATAACTTCAGAGTTGCAGCGCAGTGAGTGGTATTCCAGTCTAAAGCATGAGCAAGAGGAAAACAATGTCCCTCTCCTAATATGCAACATGAGGTGGAATACTATTCATTTTGATCCTTGGAATATTAAGCATGGGTGACTTTCAGTTGAATTTCTGGGGTATTATTTGAATATAAGCTTACAACTATTTTTCTGTACCCCGGAAAACTTTAAAAAATACAATATTTCAGCACAAGTCAGTGTACATTTCACTGTCTTTTCTCCATCTCTCATGCTTTACTATTGCTTTTTGCATAGAAAAGGAAAGTTTGTCCTCTGTTTCTCCTACTTTCATCTCAGATGAAGTCACTCTCCTCTGTTTGTAACATCCTCATCATTTCCAAAGTAACACACTGTAATGTCACAGATAGGATCATGAATTCATCATAGGCTGATGTATGAGGGGCAAATGAAATCTGGGGAAGGAATCAAGGATCCTGTTTTCATGCAAATGTACTCAGTAGTAAAGAATGAGGAGACGTAAATACAAGGAAAAATAATCAATGGACTATAAGATAAATTGTTTCTGATAATCATATTTTAAAACATTGTCCTGGATATGAGAAGGACACTGGAAAACAGTTCTAATCAAAATAAAAACACAAAATCGTCTAGCTGTCAGGCATACAAATGTTCATTTTAAAAAAGACATTGCTTTCTGCTCGTGGCTATTCCTGTGTCAATCAATCAATCAATCAATCAAAATCTTTATTTATCCAGGCGATCACCATTGAGCATAGCTCATTTACAAGATGGACCTGGTTAGCACAGGAACAGAGGGTATACAATTTATAAAAAAGTTTCAACACAACATCCAAATAATACTATAAAAAAAAATAATAGTGGCACAATGGTTTAACCGTGACACAAAATGAGGACAGTTGGAGAACAGTGATTCGATACTTTCATAATGTAGAAATGTGTCGACACAGTAGCTGGGTGAACTATGCAAGGACAACAGGTAATGGTATAATAAATACCTTGCCTTGTGGGACAGGACAGGACAGGACAGTCAGTGTGTTCCCAGTCAGTGAATCAGAGTAGAAGGGTTGGGGGGGGTGGCAGGCAGGGGGGAAGGGAAATATAGGCGGAGTGGTTGAAGGTACCAAGGGGAGAGATAAAAGCCGCAGAGAGGACATAAGATAGAGGGAGGAAGAGCACAAGAAGATGATGGAACGGTAACATTCAAGTAGAAGTGTGAGATACAAGAAGAAGTGTGGAAGAGAAGCCACTAAGCTAGGCATAACAAAGAAGACAGATACCGACAAGATGAGCAACAGATGTAGGGGAGGTCTAGGATCGATGGAAACAGTCACAACGTTCCTTGAATGAATGGGCATATAGTGACTTGAAGGAGGCTAGACTGACCAAAGTACTCAGCTTTAGTGTTTTTTGTATATTATTCCATAGAGATGGCAGTGCATAGCTTATAGCCGTTCTTCCGAGGCATGTTTTAAGCTTAGGTACCTTTAAGGAAATAAATGAGTAGCTTCTCAGAGCATAATTTCCTATCTCACAAAGCGGAAGACAATCAGAAATGTATCGGGGAAGTTTTCTGATAATAGCCCTGTACCTTCAAAATACAGCATTTCTGTTTCTCCTATACTGAAGGGAGGGCCATTCCACGGCGGCGTAAAGGACACGATGGTGAGTGGAAAAAGGTAGACTGGTAATAAATCGCAGGGCCCTGTGATACAACATATCCAATTTAGCAAAATAAGAGTCAGGGCAGTGACTATAAAAGAAGTCAGCATAGTCAACCAAGGAGATACATGTTGTTTGTACCAGCAGCAGCTTGGCATCTCTAGTAAGGAAGTTGTTAATCCTGAAAAAAAGTCCAAGCCTCTGCCTCAGTTTTTTAGCAGTGTGTTCATACTACAGAAAACATTTATAACCCATTGTGACTCACTTACGTGATTTCAGCCAATCAGCGTTCAGAGCCACTGTACCTGTCATCCTAGATAAAGTGGTCCCTCATGCTGGAATGCTAGGCATGTAAGCATTCCACTTCACAGCCAGGGGGAGGATAGTTTCGTTAAGCTTTAGAAACAATCAATCTGTGAGCCCTATTTGAACTTTGTACAAATGTACATTACCTGCTCATCACCTATATTGCCACTCTAGTGTACTAAGGGGTATATTTTGTGTTCATATGTGTAAATAACTGTATATTACCTGTATATCCTTGTTCCCTATATTTACTGTACACTGTATTTTTACCACACTGTGTCCCTCCTCCCCTTCCCCCAGGACGCATCGGGAAATGAGCTATTTCAGCTCAGTATGTCTTTCCTGCTGAAACTCTTCAAATAAATAAATAAAGAGAAATGTAACAAAAAAAAAAAGTAAAAATGATTATAAATCACTTTAACTAGCGTGATTGATTTATAATATAGGGCTCTCTAGCGGTGTCTCTTACGGTATAAGCGACTCCTCTTTTATGGTTTGAGTAGGAAGAACTCCTCAGTTTTGCTTCACGGTCCACTCCCCAAAACCTTAAATTGGAGTCTCTTATACCATAAGAGATAACCCACAGAAGCCCTATTAACTTATATGACTAATTATAATGGGAAGAGAACTACAGGAATAATACATTAAAGAAAATAGATGTTTGTTTAAACGTTATTCGTTTTTTGTGTTTGCCTTGGCATGAGAATGGCTCTTTAAATATGACTGTACACTCCCTCATTACTTGGGAACAACACTGAATAGGTTTGACGACAGTGCTAAATGAAATATAGGCCAGAATACTGTATGGTTATGAATACGGAGAAAGCGACCTTTGTCAAACTCAACAATCTCACCTTGAATTTCTGCAAAGGTCATAACAGCAGTTACACTGAGACTAGAAATGCATAGGTTTCTGGAGTACTTTAAATAAAAGCTACACCACAGTGATGTTAATTTACTCAGCATTAAGCTCAATACAGAGCAAATATAATTACAGTCTCTACTGACTGCAGGCCCCATTGTGTAGCTTATATTTCTGCTGAACAGCTGCTGAGGTTTACTATGGTGCAACCAAATCTGCCCAATTTTCCTCCCACAGAGACAAAAGAGGAGCCCTCCAACTCCTCAGTCTGAACGCTTCTAGCAGGCAGTCATAAACACCTATATGTAGCACAGCACAAACAGCAGAAGGGTATTTTATTGATATACAAAGCAGCCAACGAACCTCGCAGATGAGGCTGGCAAGGATACAGATTGACAGCTGTTCTAAGCATGGCAAGGGCATACGGATAGCCCCTTTCCAGGTTTTTCCTTCCATTTTGCAATGTCCAGTGCCACAGAAAAGCTACGCTGCATCACAGGCTATTGTACAGTGTAGAGAAATTTTACTGGTGAGATTTCCCATTTTTTAATATATGATTTTAAAAATAATTTATCTGTAGTGCAAATAAGGAATAGCCCACATTAATAAAAAATAATAACCAAAGAGTTTTTTTTACTAAAACTTGATTGTCTGCTACCTTCGATTATCGGCCAATTATTTCTTGCATGAAAGTTAGCAGATAGTCAAAGGAGCACTATATATTGGGTGACTAGACTCTGCGGCCAGAGCTGCACCACAGCAGTAGTTTGTTTCCCAGCCAAAATGTCTTGCAGAGAGGGCTGGGGAACAGAGCTAGACGTCTAGGCTAGAATACGCTGGTGACTGGCAAAATGCAGATAAGCAGTATGTTCCCCACCCCCCAGGTATCTTGCAGAAGGAGTAAGGGAGGAAACGAAAAATTAAACCTTTTTTGCTAGCACACGAGTGCCAATTTCCAAGCACAGAAGCAGAAGGGATTTGATTAGTGAGGTGCGAATGGGTTGGCCACTGGACTACTAAGGAAATATTAAACTAGAGAAAGAGACCACTATTTATAAAATAAGTGAGAAAAATCAGTAAAAATGTTTTCTCTTGATTGGACGAAACACACCATATGACCTTGTATTATCCCCTGACTACACACCTGCATTTTTCTATTTTTCACCCCCCCCCCAAAAAAAAATAATAATTCTGGCCATTTTATGAGACAGATAATCCACCATAAGGTGCGTTCTGTGGTCAAGCTCTGACATGCACATGCTTTGGGTGGTTGAATGCACTTGGCCTGCAACCTCGTGCCTCACAACACACACCAAAACATGTGTATAACAGAGCACAACCACACACCCTGTAGCAAACTATCTATTACTGATATGTAGATGTATAATATTAAAACATAACAAAAAAGAAAACAAAGGCAGGGGACACTGGACAAGTGATACTAACATCAGTTGTGGGAGGGAGTGAGGTGAAGGGTGACACAGGTTGACTGGGCAAATAGTTAAAAAGAATATTGCTCAGCTAAGTGAACTATTTCCCACTTTCAAACTGAAATATTGACCAGTTTTGGATTGAAACTGGTCAGTAGTTCAAAAAACTGTCACTATTATGTGACTGGCTCTGGACCAGTCAGAGATCAGGATTTTTGTTTTATAACCACACACACACACACGAAATACAATCAGACTGCCTGTAAGTCACCATATGTCCAGTTTACCAGAATAAAGTCAAATGGCTATGGACTACTGGACTGGTGCTTCTACAGTACACCTGGAACTGGTCAGAAGAATACTCAGTTCAGTTTATTTATAGGAAAGCAAGTTGAGCACAGGCCTCGTTTACAAGTGCCTCCAGTACACTTGACACAAATTACAGCAGGAAATCACAATAATACTGTAGGAAAAGGATTAACAGGGAAACAAAAACAGGAATTGCCATGGTAAAGTATAGATTTGAAACATTTGCAAAGACTGAACAAGGTATTGTGGATTAAGACTTAACTCTGGAGGAAGTAACTTACGCTCGCAGCTTCTGAGATCTCTGTAGTGAGGATTATGAATGGGCTATTGAAAACTTGAATGAGGAGCAACTAGCTTTAGAAAGGAATTTAAGTTCATTAAGCAACACTTACCTGCCTTACCTTACATCACCTACCATTACCATACTCTTTATACTTATTAATCTGCTGCTAAATGCTTTAGGCAGAAGACATTCAGTGTGACTCACACCACTGAACTCATTCAGTACTACCTTACAGAATCTGTGCATTTTTGTCACATTTGTCTTTTGTAGTCTGCCCCCTGTTGGCAGGGACATCATGCCAAGAGGATTTTAGAGGGGCACACAATTAGAAACTGGTGTAACAGAAACCCTAAATTACACTCTTACAGCCTCCCTCAGTCCAGAAAGCACTACCCGGATGAGAATTTTTGGAGGGGGAAGGACATAACCCCCCCTCGCAGAGTCAATGGGCATGCTGGCCCTGCTTGTTGGCTTTTGTTAGTTCCCTGTGCTCAAGTCATCAGCTGTTGTCATGGTGAGCTTCATCTGCATCCAACCTGATCCTGTCAATGTGTCCAGTGGCGCTGATAGCCTATCATGAGAGACCCGATGCTTGTCCCCAATACAGTGGGACAGTAGTGGCCACTGATAATGTCACTGAAGTCCCATTCTGCTAAACTAAATGTCTGTCATAAAGTCAACATAGTCAAAGCATTCAGCTTCCTATAAGCCACTGACTTATCAATGTTCAGCAGATTTTCACATCATAAAACAATAAAAACTATTAAAGATTAAGAGAGCACTCCCGACCAATCAGAGCACTCCATTCCTGTGTGCATGACTCTAATTCCATGAACAGTGGCTCACACGCAGCTGCCCTGGAAATGGGTATATTCAGGGAAGACTTCTTAGAACTGGAATATATTACTGATTGACTTTGATTAATATAATTAATACCACTGCTGAGACTACTCTTAAGAGTCTCATTTACATCTTAGGGTATCAGAACTGCTCACCATTCGGTTTGTGGGACCCCTTCCCCAAAGAATGTGTGTGAGACCACTGTAACAACCGTAACAATGATCTCAGTGGCAGTATTAGCAAACACAGTAACACTAGAATGTATGTTTGTAAGTATATGTGTGGGTGTATGTAGGGGTGTGTGTATGCATGCATGTAAATATTTATGCATATGTTTTATCAAGCCATGTATGTACAAGTATATGCACATGTATGTATATGTATACATGTGATTATATATAATCATTGGTATGATGCGCTGAAAGGTTCTGTACTACTGTGACCATAAAGTACTCTAAGTTTTCTACATTGCTGTTTCATTGTATCCTATTTTGCTCACATGTAAATATGCTCATATGTAAGTATGTATATGCTCATATGTAATTCTGTTTTGCTCCGCTTGTCTATTTTGTTCTTCATCTGTGATTACCTTGACCCTCCAGGTCCACCTTGTAAATGAGTTTTGCTCAATCGTGTTTCGCCTAGTAAAATAAAGATTTGATTGACTGACTGATTGACTGCTAAGGTATTTGAACCTTCTAACAAATGGATAAACTAACTTTTAAAACAATATCCAAGCAGACAAACTGTACCCTCTAACAACATCAGTTATCACACCACTAAATTATTAAGGTGCTATAACTACCGTTATATAGTTTTATTCTAAAACACGACATCATTTTTAGCCAGTCAGGATTGTTTATTTCAAAATATTCTGGACACTCTTATAAACCATAAGACCACCTCTTATGCAAACAGTTCTAAAATTCTGACGTTCCAGTTTCAGATGGCATAGCATTTTCCACACGGGGATTGCTCTTATTTTCTACAAAGCAAAACATTTTAATTATAAAATCAAGTTCCATTTTTTAAATCACAGATGTTTTTAACGTGATTTATATAATATGTTTATATGTAAAGTTCCAGCATCTTTATGGTTATTATAGAACAAAGGAGTGCCCCTGTTCAGTCGGAGCACTCCTTTCCTCTGCACATGAGACAGTCTTAGTCTGTGAAGAGTGTTTCACGTGCAGCTGCCCTAGAAGTAGGCACATTCGAGGCTGGTTGTTTAAAATTGTCATATATTATTGATTAATCTTGATCAGTACATCCATAGGGTACCAGAAGCGCTTGCTTTCAGTTTGCTGTTCTCATACTACAGGAACAACTTACATGTACTTGTTATAACTGATGTTGATGAGGACAGTTTTGTATTTATTGTTATAATAATCTCATGATTTAAATGTTTTTGTTGCAGGGAGTTTTTTATATTTACTTGTATATATATATATATATATATATATATATATATATATATATATTTGACCAGGAGAGACACACTAGGATAAAAGCTTGTTTACAGGTGTGACCTGGGAGCACAAGGAAGTTAAGTGACTTGCTCAGGGTCACACAGTGTGCAAGTGGGGGCTATGGGATTCAAACCCAGGTCTCCAGGTTTGCAGCTCAGAGCCTTAAACCCCTGTGCTACACTACCTCCTGTATAATTAGTGTTGTTTATATTAACCTGTGTACTCATTGCTTTAATTACTTGGGATGGTCTGTAAACGAGACTTGCTTCTCATAGAACCTATCCTGTAATTTATTCATACCCTAAGAATACACGTGGCACCACGCTTACAACCAGAAGAGTGGTCCTGGCATCAGTATTGTTATACATTTTTATCTCACCTTGACATTTCTGTCCAGGAATGACACACTAAGTTGAGGCTTGTTTCTAGGTGCATCCTGGGAGCACAGGGAAGTTTGTGACTTGCTCATGGTCACACAGTATGCAAGTGGCAGATGTGAGATTCACACCCAGTTCTCTAGGTTTGCAACTCAGTGCTCCTAACCACTGTGCTACATGCCTCCCAAACATGAGTTCCTTCAAAACTCCTTTGTGTGCCAGAACATCCCAGCTATGCTTCATAGTTCTCTCACCCAAATCACTCGAGAATGCACTCATAACCATAAAAGGTTCCAGAACTATACACATAAATGTATACAAGACACCATGCTTCTGTGCTACTGGGACCCTTCTGTTCCACAAAAATACAGATTCCATAAACTAACTCTACCCCCAAGCAGACAAATGAAAATGGATATAGTATTTAAAAAACACTGCATAAAAGTGCAAATTTATCTTCTCCTGCTAATAAAATTTTACATTCACCATAAGTTTTCCTACTTATTTATAAGCCCAAGAGAAAAATCAATGTTAAGCATCTTGACTTTTTTCATCTCCTCTTTCCCTATGGCTCAGTTTCAGCAATTACTGTACTCTCTGTCATCACTTCGACAGACTGATCACACAGTCCAAAACTCAGCGCATTATTTTCCAGAAAAATGGCCCCCCTGATACTGAGCTGGGCTGCAGTGCTGCCCAGAGCAGAATGTGTTCCACATGTTTCAAGCATAAAGAAAGGTGTTGCACATGTGGGGCAAGCTGTAAAAGTCAACATTGAGAGAAGCAGAAGTGATGTATCATTTTCTGATGGGTACTCTGCCTCACCCCTCTGCTGGAAAGAATGTCATTTGGCACATGTTCCAGATTGACGGATCTTTAGTCTGCCTTAAATTACATGGTCCTTTATAAAACAATAATTCTGAATTACATGTTATTGTATGAGACAGGCAGCTTTTGACAGGCCAGGTCAAATCATAACACACTGACTTTGTAATTTGTGACAATGTTTAAAAACGAATCATCAAATTTTAGTCAAGATATGTAGCAAAGCTGTAAAGTTGTTTTTAACATCTAAAGTTTGCATCTACAGTATGAGCACGAAAATCAACAAAGTGCAAAGTTTGCAGGACTTTGCATCTCTGCTGTGGGCACTCACGGGGCTCCTTAGAGACACGGTACTAAATAAGAGAGTTAACGTGTGCAGATTGGGTGGGGGACCGGTTCTTTTAGCCCAAATTTCACAAGATAATGCTCCTACACTCACTAAGAGGCATCTCCAGGGAAACCCATAAGTACTGTAAGCAATATATAATGGTTTGAAAATGATCTCCTTCTAACCTGTTGTGTTTAGTTTTTAGATAATTTAATGTTACTTTGAGATTTTTCTCCCTAAGAAAGAATAAACACGTCAGCAACTAGTAGAGAAGGTCTTTGAAAAGCATTTCTAAAATGAATTAACACAGATTAATAAAAGGGACACACTTCTGCCTTAGAGGCATTCAGGTTTCAGCTTATGTTCTCTTTAAAGTGGGCAGGATGTGATTTTGAATGTGAAGCAGTTTACAATACTTCTGTTTACAGCACACATTTGTCAATGGCAAATGTTTTCTTGCTGACATTGGCATTGGTAGTGCAGGAGTTAGAGAGCTGCATAACAGGAATGGCAGTGAAGTATTGAACCGATGCCAACCCCACTCCCACCTCGCAGAGACTGTCAGGCATTGAGGTGTGCCTTTGGGTCTTCAGCCATAACGCTCATGCCATTTCACCTCACCCTGCCCTGAGTGTTGCAGTGTGCCTTGGGGTCTTCGGACTTCATGCTCACCCCATTCCATAAGGAAATACGCTGAGATGGGTGCAGTATAGGAGAATGGAGTGAACTCTGGGGCTGAAGAGTCCGCGGTATACCTCGATGCCTGTCACTGGCTGCAGGGTGGGGGTGGAATGGCGTGAGCATTACAGCCAACAATCCAAAGTCACACCCCTGATGCCTGTCAGTCTCTACACGGTGGGGCATTACAGTTGGAAACCCTAATGACCCAGGCATTTGTTGGTATTTCCTCTCCAAATTTTCAACATGGGCTTTTTGTGACCCCACCTCATGAACAGTGGCACTATCAGTTTGTTAGCCGAAAGGTGATTTTGCACATCAATTGTACCATTTGGTGCCACAGGTGCGAAAACACATTTCGGGGCAGGATGTGAAAAATGACAGCTGTACTGTTCATAAAGAGATGTAAAAAAATGGCAATGTTGAAATTCTGGAGTGAAAATATGAAAAATTGGTGAAGTCACAAGCGTGTGTAGAATCTGCGCGATGCATGCCTGTAATGCAATTATTTTGGGGATTTTTTTAACCAGATTTTCAACATAGGCATTTTGGGACCTCTGCTCACGAACAGTGGCACTGTGATTTTATTAATCTGTCCCACATGTTGATTTCCCACAGCGACCGCGCCATTGTGTGCCACATGTGCAAAAACACATTTCGAGCAATGTTGAAAATCTGGAGTGAAAATATAACAATTTTCGAAGTTACACTCATAACACAGTCATTTTTCTGAAATTTTTTCTCCAAATTTGCAATATAGGCTGTTTGGGACCCCACTCATGAACAGCGGGACTGTCGTTATTAATCAGTCCCAAAAGGTGATTCCATGCAGTGAACGGAAATCACCTTTCGGGACTGAATAACGATGACAGTGTATGTGGAAACATGAGGTGGGGTCCCATGAACCCCATGTTGAAAATTTGGAGCCAAAATTCAAAATAAATGGTTGAGCTTATCACCTGTTAGGAACCCCCATTGATGCCATTATACAGCTCACTGGCATTTCATCATTTTGCAGTTCGCTTTGAAGAGTCCAGACATGTTCTGCTCCACCAAAGATCGTAATGCCGGACTCCGGAGGTAAGTATGGAGTGAGGGTGGTGGGAGGTGGGGTACAGAAGGTGGGTGCGGGTTGGGGAGGGGTGCTGCAGACAGCAAGGGACCGCTTTTTTCAAGGCAAAAAAAAAAACAGACATCGTGACATGAGTTTGTTGGCCACACTGGGGTGGCTCCCAGTGTGCCACACAAGAGGGTGGGGGAGGAACATGCTGACACAGTCGGCTTTTGTGTGACAGGCGGCACACTGGGGTAGGCTTGCAGTGTGCACACACAATGTGGGGTGTAGACATGCCACATCGGGATTACAATTCTCGATGTCGGCTTTGTTTATGGATTGTGTGTGGGCGTGGCAGGAGCCGTGCCATCATGTTTACTGAAATGTTTCACCAGGAAAGGCACGTACGGGAGGCGTGTCATCTCTGGTGCTGCAGGAGGAGCTTGGCTGATTGCAGCAGCAGATTTCTTTCAAGTTGGAGGCATTTTACATATTTTTTGCATCAGCGCTAGCATACTGGCTAATTGAGGAATGAGGGACACACCTACTAAAGCATGTCCTGCATTTGCCAACACTGACACACCTCTCACTATGCTAATACTACCACAAGATGTTGCTTTCGCATACACAAGACAACATAAAAATAATATTCATATCCCTAAATGATCCATATTAAACCTGAATAAAAGCTGACAGCCAGTACTGTGTTTTATATTGTTTGTTTCTCAGAGACAACACTTTGTGCAGTCCTCTTAATATCGCTACTTATTTGGAGTTTTGACTATGTCACGGTTTACTACAGAACACTGAGCGCTGTTCTTACTAGAGAAGTTAGTTCTGGTCTAACTGAAAATCAAATGCCTCACACTTTTAAGGCGCTTTTACACACAGGTTTCTTTACTGAAATGTTCATTACCTGTGTGGCACCGTTGTAGTCTGTTGCATTCCATGCTGACCATACACACACAGCAGTATGTCGGAAAATCCCTCCTCAGTTTTGTAGCATTTCATTCCGCTTCCCCAGAACTCCACTGAAGGGAATGACTGCTACCAGAATGGCCATTACACACAGCAGACTGAAACGAACACATCGGGATGAACCATTCTAACCAGGGAATGCGGTTCAGGTGAGCGTTCGCTGTAGAATAGGAACACATGCACTTTACACACCAATGGAAGTAACGGTAAACTGTTTCTGTAATGGTTATTCCGTTACAAAACAGGTAGTGTAAAAGCACCTACAGTGTCCAAGTCTCACAGACTACAGCAAACTTTTGGGACTAAACTCGAATGTTTGTGTTGACTGGTGCATATCAGTCGAACATGCAGTGGTTGAAGCAGCTCTCCACCCCCCTCCCCCCATGACCACACACACACACACACACACACACTTAAAAGTTTCAGGTTTCTTGCACTGAGCCAGAAGCCAACAACATCTTTTAACTCACCTGTCCACCCTAGCAAAACCCTTCTGTCCAAAAATACATCGATTTAAGATCCTCCCCAACTGACCAATGGTCCATGACTTGCATGTCTGGTGGGTGGCAATCAGAAACAACTTAACTCAGTGGCACACATCCTCCTCCCTTTTCATAGTTTTATAAAAATCCCGCCAGCTCCCTGGCAAACAGCTGTAAACCGTCAGCTTGTGCAAACCCAATCCCTCCCCAACCCCCATGACCCCCAAACCCCAAAGTACCTTCATGACCGCCAATCCACAGTTTGTAGGGGTACTGTGTCAAATGATCCCAGCTTACTCAGGTGTCCCCGAGCACATTCGCTCCATGTTAAATCATTATATAGACTGCAACGAGCACGTATGTGACCGGGACCTTTGTTTTGTCCATTTATTTTGACTCTGTCTCCTATGCTATAACCAGTTTTGAGTCCATTTGGTTTCGCCCAGTTACGGTATACCCAGGTTCTCAAATTTAGGACTTAGCATCCTGTGTGGTATAGTATGACATGCATTACCGAAAACAGGGGCTTGAGTTTCAAAGGACCTGACATGACCCAGAGGCTAAGTCCCCGAGCACAACTCCCTAGCATGAGGGAAAATTCCCCCCAGCCACAAAAATGATATTTCCAACATTTTATGCGCACTAGTGGCATTTTTATTTTTCCTGACAGAAAAAAATGCTACGTGGGGTATTACCAGGTGTAGCATTTTTCTGCAGCTGCACAAAAAATATGCTCAAACTGCCATAAATTATGAAAAGGGTTGTGAAAAGGGAACCTTCCTGAAAATTGAGTGCACATGGAAAAAACTGCGGTTTCACAAGGCAACCCCCCCATATAACTTTTGTTCCCGTACATTGCGTAATTTTTCCACTTTTGAAAATCTAGCAGCAGATGTCCAATATCCAAAGGATTCCTCATCTAGAATTCATTGGTTATAGCTTTAACAAAATGCAGTGAGGTTTGTTTGGCCAGATTTACTCAATAAGATTCTTACTGGAAAATCTGGTCCAAGTTGTTGTCTCCCCCCCCCCCCAATAAAAGTATTTATCAAATGGGCATCAGAATTTAGGCATCCTGATTGGTGCATACATGTGTGATATTCCTTCTTACGTACAGGAAGAAGGAACAGCAGTGCCCTGTGGGCACTGATCCTAGCAAAGATGCCAGTTAGAATGTTGGCAAACTGAAAGTCAGCCATCTTCTTTTCACCAGCTGCGAGTGACATGCCAGGCTGTATTTTCAGTCTGCAAACAAAAAGATACAATAAATACATCTGACCTTCTGTTCACATTGCCTCAGTCTGTGAAATCCATGGATGTAGCATGAAACAAACAGCTGCGCTCTCTCTCACAGCCCACCCGCTTGGTCATGTATAAAAAAAAAAAAACGGAACAGCTGCAATCTCTCCACCAGCCCGGCCACTCGCTCTTTAAGATCCATCTTTGAATTTTAATAAAAAAAGAAACAAACAGCCACGATGTCTCTCCCAGCCTGCCTGCTTGTTCAACTATTTCAAAAAAAAAAACAGAACAACCACGATCTCTCTACCAGCCCGCCCGCTCACACTATCTCTCTACCTGCCTGCCCGCTCGCTCTTGATGTTTTAACTTTTAATTACAAAAAAAAAACACAAACAGCTGCATTTTAATGTTTTTTCTCTTACTTGTCTCAACACAGCATTGGGGGGGAGGTGAATACTGCCATGACAACCAGACCTAAAGTACAGAAGCCTTTCTAGGACAAAATTTCTTCAGTGCAAAAAAAAACAAAACACACAGGACACTTAGGCGGAGGAACTATTTTATTAAAAGTGACACAAACATACATATTTTTTCCTACTTTAAATTGGAAATTTAACCTACCAAATGCAGTTGCACTAAAGATAGCCATTTCATAAACGCAATAAGCCACTCCAGGGTGTGCGTTAGACACTTTAACACATGGCTAGGAGGCTGGACGCACTCGGCCATTGGCCTCGTACCTCACTACGCCTCCTAGCCATGTGTTAAAGTGTCTAACGCACATCCTGTCATAGCTTATTGCTTACTTATTGAGGTTTTCTAACTAACAAGTCAGTCAAAGTAACATTCAGGCAGCATTTCACAAACACATTACACTGATGCTGACATCCCAATGTGGTAGGGTTGAAACTGCTGAAGTACAACATTGTTCAGCGACCACAGCTTACAGAAAGAGTAACTATTCTAAAGTAGGAGGTGGCAATAATACTTCCTACTAATGTTAGGTACAAGGTAAGTGTCATCTTCGGAAAGATTATGTTTTTCTTTTTTATATACGGCTTTTCACCACTTGGGTTGCTTATTGGCCCTGTCCCCACCTCCCCCCAGCTGACAGTCACCTACCAGGAGCTGTTCCCCCTTGGCTTGCCCCCCATGGGGCGACTCTGAGCTGCCTTTACTTTGTGTAATCTTATAGAAACACAGACTTTGACGGCAGATAAGGATCGCTTGGCCCACCTAGTCTGCCCATTTCCCTACCTACTGGATAAGCTGCAGATGCTAGTTAACCAACAGCCTACTTCCTTCTACCCGCCTCTTGAATTGCCTCATGTCTGTCCCATGCATTCTTGAATTCCCTCACTCTTTTTGACCCCATGACCCACTCAGGAAGGCCGTTCCATGCGTCCACCACCCTCTCCATGAAAAATACTTCCTTACATTGCCCCTGAGCCGTCTCCCATCTTCAAATTGTGTCCCCTTGTTCTTGCACATCTCTTTTTCTGAAAGATGCTACCCTCTTGGACTTTGTTAATTCCCTTTGAGGTACTTGAAAGTTTCTATCATGTCCCCCCTCTCCCACCTTTCCTCGGGGGTATACATATTAAGCTACTTTAGCCTCTCTTCGTTTGGCTTCCGATGCAGACCCTGCACCATTTTAGTTGTTCTGCTCTGGACAGCCTCCATCCTGTCTATGTCCTTGCGGAGCTGGGGTCTCCAGAACTGCATGCAGTACTCCAGATGGGGTCTCACCAGCTGTCTGTACAGAGGGATAACAACTTCCTGTTTTCTACTGATGATGCCTCTCCCTTTGCATCCCAGTATTCCCCCAGCCCTGCTTACTGCCGTCTCACATTGCTTGCCCACCTTTAGGTCATCTGATATAACTACCCTCAGGTCCTATTCCATTTCTGTTGTTGTTCTTGTCGTCTTAGTATGAAGTTACCACTGTAGTCCTGACGAAGTGGCATTGCCATGAAATGTTGTAATAGGTGAGGGGGTGTTCAGCCTTCAGTTTTTGATGTGAGGTTCTTGCAGCAAATAAAAACGTGCTGATCCCTTTAGACAAACTAATGACTCATGCACAATACCCATTATCCATGGGAACAGGGGAAAGCCGTTGGGGGCTCACTCCAGAAGAGGAGGAAAAAGAAATGCCCATTATCAAGTAAATCCTTTCATTCTGTTCACCTAATACATCTATGCAGTATGATTTAAAATGCAGCTGAATTTCCAATGAGTGGTGCTAAATGGTCCATACAAGGGTGTGATGGGTAATGACCTGATTCAGGTCACTGAGCCACTGCAAATTCTGCACCCTGCTTAATATTCCACCAAGTGAGAGACACATGAAGAATGCTTTCAACATGAGTTGTAAGACATCTCTCCACTTACCTCGTGGAGTAGCTTGCATCCAATGGAGGGTGGAAAACCAAAAAACAAGCACTTCAGGTTACTTGTGTTTTATTTCCATAATTTCCTTATTGTGCCCAGCATTCCCTGACATTTATTCTTTCCACCTGGACCCCTTCCCCACTTCCAATTCCAATTATTTTAAC
Source organism: Neoceratodus forsteri (assembly GCA_016271365.2). NCBI lineage: Eukaryota > Metazoa > Chordata > Ceratodontiformes > Ceratodontidae > Neoceratodus > Neoceratodus forsteri. The sequence goes on from JADMNL010000025.1 coordinate 134,176,771, forward strand.
CAGGTGAGACACTCTAAGCTGAAAGCTTGTTTACAGGTACAACCTGGGAGCATAGGGAAGTTAAGTGACTTGCTCAGGGTCACACAGTATGCAAGTGGGGGCTGTGTGATTCAAACCCAGGTCTCCAGATTTGCAGCTCAACGCCTTAAACTTCACACAGTTTCAAGGCCAGTATTTCAATACATCCAGCTCATACCCACCCCCCCTTGCATTTTAGAGGGGGGTCATAATCCCAAATGCCATACTCTCTGTTAGAGGCACTATCCTACCTGCTAACACCCCTTCCCCCTAAAAAAGATTTTCAAAACTAACATCACACGTTTTATTACCTCCCTTCCCCAAAATGCATTCTCAGAGCCGATGTCCTCCATTTCATTACCTCCTACCTAACCTTAACACACACACACTTTCAAAGGAAGTATAGCAGGACTAGTCAGAGCTGTATGGGACATTATCCATAGCTTAGCAGCATGACAAGTGACTAGTCACCCCCCCTCCCCCGCAGTCCTAGACTTCACTGAATTCAACAGCTCTATATAACCAGAGAACCACAGCACACTCCACCAGTTCAATATTTTCTTTGCCACTGCAGCACGATACTAATTCAAGTTTTCTTTATTACTGCAGTCATTTCTATATGGCTGGAATACTTCACGACACCACTGTATCATCAGTGGCTATCACTGAAGCACTACATTATACCATTTCAATATTCCTGTGCTGCTGGGTAGTGCAAATGCAGCTCTCAGAAACGAGCTCAAACTCCCAATGAGCTGAGGGATATTCACTGAAATGGAAAATGGAAAAATGTCACAAAAGGGATGGCTTGTTTTGAGGCATCTCGTTTTATCCAACACTGACCCAGGAAATAATCAGGGCTTGTTTTATTGTTTATCTGAATGGCATCCAAAACTAAAAAGCTAGTTGAAGGCTACACTGGACTTTTCTTAAGCAGCCAGCACTGTCCCCTCCTGCGGTCAGCACATGGAGAAAAGGATTCCAGTCACTCAATTTGCAATGCATGCTGCTTACGCCTTTCATTAATCTGACTGTTAAGCAGGGCAGCTTGACGACTCAGCCATTTGCAGTAGAGCACAAGCCTATCTGTACAAAGAGTCCTCCCCACTGGATCAGTGCAAGTCTACAGCAGCCGCTGCCTCACTGCAGGGCAGGCCAAGGCAGCAAGGGCAAATCTAGATATCACAATCTCTACCCTAACATTTGTATCACCTTTCTTTTTAGTCCCCTTATTTTTCATGAGTGTGACCAGTGCGTGGCATATATCAGTAAAGGCAACATAATTCAGTGTACTCTCACCAAATGGCAAGCTATTAAAATGTTACTATTTTCTTTCCCACCTTTTTTTAACTTTATGATTTTCAGTGGGGGTTACATGGTGTCGTGGCACCACCATGCCAATGTAATGTTCATATCCATGTCAAAGTACAGCCAGTCTTAATTGCCTACGTCCCTACACTGCATCTGTTACATTTGCTCTTCATACAATTTCTTTGCAATCACAGGAAGCGAGCAGTAAACTCTAACTAACCCTACTGCACCCAGGTGACTAGCTGAAAGAAGTAATGTATCTGGCTTCATAATAATACAGCTGCATTTACTAAAACTTGCAAACTGTAAATGGAGTTAATGTAACCCCTAGGTGGCGCTATCCCAAGGGCTACTACCCCTGCCTGCTTGGCTAGTTGCAGATTAAGGGGCCTAGGTTCTGATATGGGTGCCTCCACCCAAAGGTCAGGGTTAGCAGTGGTCAGGCTGACCTGGGCACAGCCCTCCGGGACACTGTAACCCCCCTTTTCTCCTTCTAGTGGCCTGAACAGTACACAATAATCACTTTCACAATGACCCTTATTCACCAGGCAATTACCCACACTGTTTGTACTTACCACCAGTGCTAGTTCCTCTAGCTTGACCCTGGGGACCCCCTGTAAAACAAGGTTAAGCACAGCAAATAACAACAGTACAATACTCTTGGCACAAACTGGAACCACAGTCAGGTTAAACGCAAACAAAGTTAAATCTGATTTATTCAGGGGACTTGAACAAGGGAGGGGTGTAATCAGGCTGATTTGCTTAAAAGCTGTATTAATCAGACAGTTATGCATGCAGTTAAGAGTCCCTACATAGTCACACACTCTGGGTACCCAGGTAGGAAAATGGTGGGCTAGCCAGGAACGTTGCAGCTGGTTGGGGCCCTGCGATGGAAGAAAGCAACATGTACAACACACACTATTTGTAATCCAGAGCCAGAGAACTCAGTTCATGAAAGAAAAGGCAACAAAACAATCAGATGACAACACTTTTAGATTTAGCTGTTGTTGCAGGGAGCTACCCTGATGTTTACTCTCGATACCCAATACTTGACACAGACAAGACAAAATCAAGACTGCAGGCTGTTGAGCAGGAGTGTCCAGAGAAGGAGGGCCCACACGAATCACCGAGGCATCATTCCTGTTCAAGGCATTGAACAGGGTGCTGATCCCTAAGCCGGTCTCTCGTCGATGACTTTCTCTGCGTAGCAGGTATTCTGGCTGGACCAGTGTAGCAGGGCCCAGGCAAATGGAAATGGATACAGGTTCAGTCTGTGTAGCTGGATACAGCCTCCAGCAAGCAAAACACAGTTCAGACACACAGTGGGGAACTAAATCACGATCCACTATAAGCACACAGCACATTCACATGTAAGGAAATTCCACTGTATCAGGCAAATGGCTCTCCGGTCACAGTTACAGAGTCTCTGCACAATCCGGGAGTTCAGAGGTAGCTGGAAGTCCTGACAGGCTGATCGCATTCAGCAAATCTTCGGTCTTCTTCGGGTTAAAGCCTGGTCATAATACAGTGGCTTAATTCGCTCTCCAAGTTTGGATTCAGTCCGAAAAAAAACAAGTTCCCTCTCAGGAACAGCAAGCAGGCATGCAGGCCAAACTCAGGCCTTTCCACAGTTCTCCCGCGTGAATCCACTATGAATTGCCGCTCGAACTATCTCGAGCTGTTACTTCTTCACTTCCCAACTCAGATCTAATTGAAACTGCAAGCTGTGTGGGACTTTCCCCAAGATCCAAAAGGTTCAGTTGGCTGATTTGTCTGTCAGTCACAACAAGGGCTCCCCCTCCAGACTATTTTAGGTGCCAAAAGCCCAAAACTACAATTCCTGAAAGTTTTGGCCCCACCAAGCCCCTGTAGGCAGGCTCCATTCTAGGGCCCTAAATGTACTGATTGGCCCATTCTGCAGTCCAGGACCAAGATGATGGAAACAAACAGAACTGTCTATGCTGCAAAGAAGGCAGGTTAGAACAAACTGCAATATTATTACTACTCTGACAAACGATCAGCAAACAAGTACATCTTCTAACAGAGCTCCCTCTCGGATTAATTATGACTGCAATCCAGGCAGCTCTTAAAGAGACAGTACACAGAGACTATACAGGCACTCTCCGGCAATCACATTTAAACTGCTAAAATGTAGAACACCAGCCTAGCAGTGAGCATTTAAGCAAGCTCAAGGAAGACTTTTCGTGAACCCCCATTTGTAGGGGGCTTACATTAACATATGTTGCTGTACAGAATCTAACTGTAAATGTACTGTCTAACACTTGTTATGAACTACTAAGACTGAACCTATCCTTTGTTTGGATATGATGTTTTTATACTGACTAACTGTCATGCACTTTAGACAACACATATACTATATGAGTATACTATTTTATGCTGCTGCATCTTTAAGTAAGGATGCAGCTGGGATCGGTTCATGGACACTTTAAAGCTCAGGGCCTCCTACTGACCAGCATCCCTTGAGAAAGCCTACAGGCGAAACCTGGTTGGGAGCTCTGTTTTGCATGGGTTTTTGTGACTCTCTAAATTTTTGTATGATTTACTCACACCCCACCATTTTACTCTAGCACGTGCTCTCTGTTCAGCCTCCCCTCACCCCACCATTTCTCCCTATACCTTATCGCCCTTCTTCCCCACTCTTCACCTCCACTGCAGTACATACATCTCTCTCATACCTCCTTTCTTCACCCCACTGCCAGCTGTCCCCGTCCCTCTGAGTTACTGACAAGGCACTTTGTGGCTGCTTATTCCCAACCCCCCATACAGTGTTTTTCTTGTTATTTAACTTGTACCTATGTTTTGAGTTATTCTGTAAGTTCTGAATCCAAGCTGTATCGTTCATTGTAATGTACCTTTGCTTTCTCCTATTGTACTTTGTTTTGCAATCTATGACATGGAACCTTTGTAAAAGAGCTTGCGCTCAAAGGTCTTTTCTAAATCACTAAATAAATAAATAATCTTTTTGCAACAGCTTTAGCCTGGTGCCGGTTGTTTTGGTCTACAGATACAATGAAGGTGACATTTTTGCCGAAGTGTCAGCTGTGGCGTGAGCGCGTGCACGTACATATGCACATTCATGGAGGTTTTCACTCTTGTGGGCACCTGCGGGGCAATAAATGTAAACAAATTGCACCAAGAGAGAATGTAAAACAGACACAATGAATGGACACTGTCAACTGTGCCACAATGAATGGAATTTTGGGTAAGGCTGACTGTACTTTGACATGGATATGAACATTGGCACAGTGGTTTTTTTCAGTAAACACAAGGTTGGATCAGACAAAAAACCTCTCCTGCCTGTTTAATTATGTATGCTGATAGACTTTGGCATAAGCTCATTTTTAGGTGAGGTTGTGCACACTGTATGAATGTTTAATTTCCCTGCTATTTTGCACCATACTCTGCACCTCGAGCAGTTTTTCTCAAATGGTGAGGCCAGCCTCACAGGGAAGGTCCCAACCTCTTCCAGGGGAGGTTCAAAGAAGCAAGAAAATGTACTGTTTTTTTTTTTAAAAACATTTTGTGTGAAGGAATAAGGCAAACTCAAAGTGGATGTAATTCAGAACTAACCAAGCCCAACAAAATGCACAACAGAGCAAACATGAGAGGTAACAACTGACACATTCAACTGGTGGCAGAGCGCATACTGTATAAGTGCTAAGCAGAGAGGTACTATTTATTTATTTTTTATTTATTTGTTCTAGGATTACAAATACCTTTGAGCCGAGGCTCTTTTACAAAGGTTCCGCATCATTGGTACAATTGAGACGAACATAAGCAAAGATAACAGTTTATAAAATAAAACCAAAAAAAACACACAGTCTTGGAGAGGAAAAAAGAACAATAAGGTGAAACATTGGGGAAGGGAAAGGGAAAGAAGGAGGGTGAAATCAGGGAGACTAAGTTGATGGGAGAAATGGGGAGGTAGGTGGGGGGAGACAGAGAGAGGAGAGGTGGAAGGTGGTAAGAATAGAGGTAGTGCAGCTGGGTGACATTTGTCATGGGCCAGCAGGGAAGTGGAGATGGGGGTGCTGGCAAAGTGCAGGAGTAGATGTGTGTATCAAAGGGCATCTTCAGCTATGGAGACCAAAAGACATGTTTGTACAACAGTCACAGAGGTTGGGCAGTGAGTGTTAGGTGGATTTGAGTCTTAAAAGTGCTGAGCGATAATGAGGGTGAGATGTCGCTGGGAAGAGCGTTGTACCAACTAGCAGCCCGGTAAGCAAAGGATCTTTGGCCTTATGTTGTGTGGCAATGCGGGATTTGCAGAAGCTGAGGTTTCGATCCCCTGGTATTGCGGGTGTTGATTCTCGGTTGTATGAGGTCACAGACTCAAGGGGGAGGGGGGGTAGGCCCAGCAAGATTTTCTTGGTAGTAATACAAGTTTGATGTTTTATTCGATTGGCAAGATTCAACCATCCCGTTTGAGAATAGAGGTCACAGGTGCGAGTTAGGCGTTGGAAGCCAGTGACAAGTCGACAGGTCTTGTTGAGGGTGGTGGATACACGTTTGAGTGCGGTGGATGTAGCAGAGCTATAAATGATAATGCCATAATAGAAGATGATGGATACGATGGAGCTCTGGACAGCGACAGCGAGGGCTTCAGGTGTCAGGTGTTTCCTATGACGGAATAGCAGGCCTAGCTGGGAGTTAGAGGCTTTGGCGACATGGTCGATGTGGGCAGTGTAGGAGAGGTGAGGGTCAAGGTTGATCCCGAGGTATTTAAAGTTTTGGACTTGTTTCAGTGCGGCACCTTATGTGGTGATAACAGAGAGTTGGAAGTGCTTATGTTTATTATGGGAGCTGCTGAAGATCATGGCCTTGTTTTTTTTTTGATTAAGGATCAGTCTGTGCTTTGTGAACCAACTCTCAACCGAGGAGAAGCCGAGTTGGAGATTTTCTTGCAATTTCTTCGGGTCCTTGTGTGTGGCAAGGATTACTGCATCATCGGCATACAGGGTGATATGTTCAGTGCAAGAGTCCGGTAGGGTGTTAAGGAACAGGCTGAAGAGTAGGGTGCCCAGTATTGAACCCTGGGGGACTCTAGAGGACAGGTTTGGAATCAGAGTGCACAACCCCGATTTTTACATGCTGGGAGAGGTTTTCAAGATAGCTTCTGAACCAAGAGATTGAATCATTGGAGAGACCAGCATTTTTTAGTTGGCTCAGCAGGAGGGAGTGGTGGACAGTATCAAAGGCTTTGGTCAGGTCGATGAAAATAGCACCAGTTAGTTGTCCATTGTTGAGGGAGCTGTGACTGGAGCCAGTGAATTCAAGTAAGGCAGAGGATGTACTATGACTTTTTCTAAAGCCATGTTGCTGTTTACAGAGAATATTATAATTGTCCAGATGCTCAGTAAGTTGGTCTGCTACTATACATTCCAGTGCCTTCAATAGGGGAGGCAGAATGGAAATAGGGCGGAAGTTCGCATGGTCAGTCTTATCACCACTTTTGTGAATCGGAGTAACAGTGGCCATTTTCCATTTGTCCGGGAACTGGCTAAGGGAAAGAGAGAGATTAAAGATCTTGGTGAGGGGCCCAAGTACCTCGCCAAGTGTTAGGTGTAAGGACAGGAGGAAAACAATCCGAGAAGTTGCTTAAGAGCAGGGTAAGAGAGGGAGAGGAGTAGATGGGTAGGAAGGTTGTTCCAGATGTTGGACAAATGGACAGAGAAAGCAGTCTGCCCATGGAGGTACGGTAACAATAGTTCAAGCGCCAACACAGTGGTGCGAGTAGGCTCACCCGGGCTGTGGGCATTACAGGTGAGAGAGAATAAGTTCAAGACAGTGAGAAAAAACTCAAGACAGCTACTCAAAAAAAGTCACATTATTCTTGGGCGCTGGGAAAAGTATGATTTTTTCTATAGAGAGCCACAAGAGTATTTCCATATTTTGGGGTGGGGGTGGGGCAGAAGATCTTTTCCATGGCTAGGGGAGGCTTACTGGGACAAAGTCTGAGTACCAGTAACCAAGAGGCAATAGCTAAGCTTTATGAGCACAGCCACACTGACTCTTGTTGTGCTGTACTGTTACAAATTCGATATTTCATAAAGCTGCACACTGACTGATCGCAAGGTGCACCAGTAGAACTGTGGGAAACATTTTAGCTCATGTAGCTCGGAGGTTAATAAAGATATCTGTCACTTAGCATCTCTCTTCAACATTTACAGGCCCAAAACGACAACAGTGTAACTACCCAAGGCTAGTTCTACAAGGAAAAATGATCCTTTTGGAATAGGGCTGGCTATAGTGCTGGTAAATACAAGTTTGGCCTGACATATTCAATTGAACATACACTGGAAAACTGGCAGCAGCCCACCCTCTGCTGTGGAATGGAAACAGCATTCCACAGAGGGAGCGACTGCCCTGGTCCAGCACAGTGCGCAGTGTGCACTCAAAAGTGGAAAACTGACCATGTCGTTACATCACAAGAGGGCACCCAGTGATGTTGTGTAGCTCCCAGTTCCAGCCATGAAAACACTGCAATTATTGTACAGAGCCGCTCCTATCAGTTTAGGGCTGGCAGCTGTTACCTAGACAAGGGCTCAGGGCACCTTGGAAAATACTACTGCAGCAATCACCGACTCACTGCAGCAATCACTGACTCACTGGATCACACGAATATACAAAATTGCCAGCAGACAAAGGCCTTACGATCTATCAAGTCTGCCCGATTGTGCAGCTAGCAGCCCTTATACTGCAGCTGCCCCTCCTTCCCTTCCCCACCTCCAGTGACCTTCCTCCTTACTCTGTCCCATCCCCTTTTGAAGCAGCCCACTGTTCTACAGGATACCACTTCATCTGGCAATGCGTTCCACCCAAACACCTTCCTCTATGTAAAAAAAGTGTCTCCTCATTTCCCTCCTGAACCCTTCCCCCTTCCAATCTCAGATCATGCCCTCGAGTGTCCCTCTTCCACCTTAATTTGAAAAGCCTCTCCATGCCCATCTTATTTATTCCCTTCATGTACCTGAAGGTTTCAATCATGTCCCACCTATTCCTTCTCTCCTCCAGGGAGTACATGTTCAACTCCCTCAGCCTGCTCTCGTAGGATAAGTCCCCTAGCCCCTGGATCATTCCTGTTGCCCTGTGTGGCACCCCCTCCAGTAACCTAATGTCCTTCTTTGGGCATGGTCACCAGAACTGCATGCACTACTCCAGGTGTGGTCTAACCAGTGACCGGCATAGCAGCAGGATAAACCCCCTCCCCCTTCCTGGAGGATATGCCACTGGCAAGATAACCCAGCATTCTGTTGGCCTTTGTAGCTGCATTTCTACACTGTACTGAGTTGACCATTGTTCCCATTATGATCACCCCCAGATCCTTCTCCTCTTCTGTCTCGGCTAGTTGAATCCCCCCCTAGCTGGTATCTCCTCCTTGGGTTTTTCCACCAAAATGTAGCACCTTGCATTTCTTGGCATCGAACCCCAGCTGCCAAGTGTATGACTAGGCCTCCAATTTTGCCAGATTATCTTGCAACCCCTGCTACCCTTCTAAGTCATCCACTACTGTTCCCATCTTGGTATCACCTGCAAACAGACTGATTTTGCTCTTGATGCCTATTGAGATGTCTGCAGTGAAGATCCCAAACAACACCAGCCCCAGTACAGAGCCCTGTGGCATCCTGCTCATCACTGCCCTAGGAGATGAGGGCTCCCTTCCCACTACCACCCTCTACTGTCTCCCTTGCAGCCAGATCAACACCCATCCCACCATCTTCGCCCCCACCTCTGTGCCTTCCGGCTTACTTCCTAGCCTCCCATACAGCACCAAATCGAATGTCTTACTGAAGTACTCGCAGAGGACATCCACTGCATAGCTATCTACTACCTGGTTACCCAGCCATCAATACTCCACCAGGTTGCCTGACAGGATCTGCCTGAAACAACCCCATGCTGTCTGCTATCCTGCAGCCCATTAGCCTCTAGAAGGGACACCAGCATCTCCTTCAGGATTGTCTCCATCAGCTTTCCCACGATGGATGTGAAACTTACTGGTCTGTAGTTCCCTGGCTCACCCTTGGGGCCGCTCTTGTGGAGGGATACCACGTAGTGCCAACCTCCAGTCCTGAAGTACACTTCCTGAGTCCAGGGAGGCACTGAACAGGTCTGCCAAGGGCTTCTGTCAGCTCCTTCAGAATCCTGGGGTGTATGCCATCTGGCCCTGGTGCCTTGTCCACCCTCGGTGCCCTCAAGCCCTCCAGTACCCTCCCTCACTTCCCCCACCCATGGTTCCCCCCTCCCCCCCACCTTTGACAAGGTCTCTCTGGCTGCTCCTACTGCCTGTTCTGCTGTAGTGGCACCACCTACTGTATTGCCTGCTGTATTGACCTAGCAGGTACCTCACTTATTCTGCCCCTCCCCTTGGTTGACTTTATTCCATTCATATCTGACTTTCTTGCATAACCACCAAATGTATCATGTACTTATGATTCATTGTAATATTTGTTCTTCTTTGTATGTATTGTCTTGTACTATTCCCTGACGTGGCACCTATGTAAAGAGCTATTAGCTCAAAGGTATTAATCCAAGAATGTAATAAAGATAAAGATAAAGTACTCTGCCCACTGGGATTTCCTTGTCTGTCACCTCCCCCCCTCCAGGCCCAATCTCCCACCCCCTTGGGTACAGCTCCCCTTTCTCTTTAGTAAATACTGAGCAGAAGTACTCATTTAATGCTTCTGCCTGTTTTGTTCTGCCCCTGTTTCCATCCACCCCACATCCCTCTTTATCCTTACTATTTGGTCCTTACAACTCCTTTTCTTCCTGATGTGCCTGAAGAAGTCCTTCTCCCACTCTTTGATGCCCTGTGCTAACCTGAGTTCCCTGGACACCTTAGCCGACCTGACTGCCCTTGTCACCTCCCTCAACTCCTTCAGATATTCTTCTTTGTCCTCCCCTCTCCATTTTTTTGTACCTTCTAAAGGTGGCTCTTTTCTTCCTTACTTTTTCCATGACCACCCTGCTCACCCAGCAAGGCTTCTTGGCCCTAGCCCTCTTACTCTGGACCCTTGTACATGTTACAGTTGCGTCCTCAATTCTCAGTTTAATGACCTCCCATTTCTGGTTAGTGTCCATGTTTGGATGGATCTTGGGCAGATACCCCTGTACTATTTCCCTCATCCTACCGAAGTCGGCCCTCCTGAAGTCTAACACCCTTGTGCCCGTCCCTACTCCCCTTTCCCCATGTTTATCGTGAACCACACCGAGTGGTGGTCACTCCCAACCAGTGGTTCCTCCACCCCCAGCTCCCTCACAAACTCACCATTCACCAGCACAAGGTCTAGGGTATTCCCTAACCTGGTTGACTTGTTGACCATCTGCAAGAGGAAGCTATGTAAATAAATGTTTATTTCCTTTTGAGCACTGACTTGTGTTTGTTTATGTAAAAGCAGTGTGGTCTTATCGCTAAACCACAGGTTTCTGGACTAGAAGTAGGTTCAGTTCCCATCAGATTTCAAACCTACCCTTCAGCTCTATTAAGCACCACTGGAAACTAATGATTACAATATCACAGGGTTTCAGATCTGATTGTGGTGGACATAGGAACTGGGGCTTCCTCATGCCCACTGCTCATTAGTTTATTCTTTAATACCTATTATTTGTCTTTGTCAAAAGACCCTACTGAGCCCAAGTCCCCTTTTCAGGTGGTCCAGGGAAAGTAGCTGGAGATGGCCAAAAAAGTCAGCACTGCAGTTCTGAGCGAATCAGGACTAAGGAGGACAACAGTGAGTATCTATGACACGTCATGGTGTCAGACAGGGCAAGGGACTGTTTTATACACTGCAAAATGTGAACTCGGGGATGGGAAAACTAAATCTGCCTGGGGATCTTCAGTGTGTGAGTGTGTATACGCGTGCATGCATTTATATAGCAGTGTAGTAATGCCACTAAAGTTAGGCTTCAGTATATGCTTTCATAGAAACATGGAATCTGATGGCAGATAAGGACCACTTGACCCACCTAGTCTGCCCATATCCCTACCTAATTGATAAGCTGCAGATCCTAGTTAACCAACAGCCTACTTCCTCCTACCCCCTCACTAGAATTGTCTTATGTCTGTCCCATGCATTCTTGAATTCCCCCACTGTTTTTGACTCCATAACCTCCTCAGGAAGGCCATTCCATGCATCCACCACCCTCTCCATGAAAAATACTTCCTCACATTACCTCTGGGCCATCCCCCCATTATCTTCAAATTGTGCCCCTTGTTCTTGCACATCTCTCGTTTTCTGAAAGATGCTACCCTCTTAGACTTTGCTGATTCCTTGAGGTATTTGAAAGTTTCTATCATACCCCCCTTTCCTCAGGGTATACATATTAAGCTCCTTTAGTCTCTCTTTGTATGTCTTCTGGTGCAGACCAGCACCATTTGGTTGCCCTCCTCTGGACAGTCTGTTTCACGCCTCTGAGGAGATGGGGTCTCCAGAACTGCACGCAGCACTCCAGATGGGGTCTCACCAACTGTCTGTACAGAGGGATGACAGCTTCCTGTTTTCTACTGGTGATGCCTCTCGGTTCCTTATGACTAAACTGCCTTTAGAGCTAAGGTCAAGTGGCATGCCCCCCTTTTGTGGCAGAATCTAACACCCCTGAAAATGTGGTCAAATTTGGTTAAGTAGTTTAAAATTTGAGGGGGGATCAAAACCACCCTTCCCTCGCAATGTGTTCTCAGCTCTTGCCCCACTCCCTCCCTCCCAGTCCCTCCATAACTGAAAACCCCCCTTCTGCTGCATCTGGGCTTCCTCTCTACTCCTTTCAACCTGGTCCATGGTCCATCACAAAAAACCTTTCCCCCTTCCTGCTACATCTGAGCTCTCTTCCAGCTCCCTGAAATGTATTTATCTATTATTTATTTATTTCAAACGTTTTACCAGGGTAGACATGCTGAGCTGAGTGGTCCTCAATCCTCCATTAATGTAAAAAAAACAAAACAAAAATAAAACATCACCACTTCCCAATGCATTCCAACTCCCTCCCTGCTACTTCCCACCCAGTTCTACATATCATCGTAATCTTAAAAACCCTTCTCACTGCATCCCAGCTGCCTCCCTGTTCCCTCCCACCAAGTCCCACCACAATGTAAAGAAAACCCTTCCTGCTACAACCTGACTCCCTTCTTCCTACTCTACACACATACACATATACACACACATATACATATACACATACACATATACAAACATTATTTTCTGTGGGGAAAGGAGACCATCAGTCTATCCCTGTCACCAAATCCTGGTAATAAAAAAAACAAAAACTTTCTATCCTTTGGTAATCATGAAAACAAATCCCAGTCCCATCCGTACTGCATCCCTCCGGGTCTCAAGTACACCTTTAATAGAAAAGAAACCCCTTTTCCCTTTCTGCTGCATACAAACTTCAGCCCTGCTCCTCCCTCCTCCCGTTTCAGTCCCCCTGAGTACAATATCTCAATTACTTCCTTACATCTACTGGATTCCCCATTATTATAACCCCCTCCAGTGGTGATTTCAATACCAAGTCTGACTTTCATTACCAACATAATGCTCCGATGTATTATTCACAATTACATGTTGGCTGGCCACAAAGATGAATGGAAGGCTGTACTGGTTGCCATCAGGTTGTCTGGGGTAGTACCATGGCACACCAGTGAGTAACTGACACTTCAGAAGGTTTGCAGATGTGTGTGTATGTTTGGGGGAGTTGGATGCCATTATACACCAAGAAGTATTTGCCATGGGATGCGGTGGGGGTGCCAATGGACACCAGGAAGTGCCTGACATGGGTTTGGGTGCCACTATTTACTTGGGAGCACTTGGCATGGTACTGGCTGAGGATGGGGCCACTGGACACCAGGGAATGCTTGGCACAGGACTGAATGAGGGTGGGGGTGAAACTGGATAAAAGGTAATGCTTGGCATGGGACTAGAGATGGGACAGGGTGCAACCTGACACCAAGGAGTACATGGCATTGGGGGCAAGAAGAGGGAGTTGAGGTGCTACAGGACAGCAGTATGGACTTGGAGCAGGATGGAGTTAGATGTCTCTGAACAACAAAGAGTACCTGTTAAGCAATAGAGAGAGAGAGAGAGATATGGAGGGGGTTCCACTGAGCACCAGGGAGCGACTGGCACACAGCATGGTGAGGGAAGGGCATCACTGGACAACGGAGAGAATGAGGTGAAAGGAGAGAGAGGGGGTGCCAATGGGCATTAAGGATTGCTTAGTATGGGGCAGGGTTAGAAGAGGAGATCTACTGAACACCAAGGAGGGCTTGGTGTGGGATGGGGTGAGGGGGGGTGACACTGGACACTAGGAAGTCTGTGGTGAAGGCAAAAGTCACTGGACACCAGAAAATGCTTGATATGGCACAGGAAAGGGAGGCAGTGCCACTGAATACTGGGGACAACTTGCAGTAAGATGGGAAGTAGGAGCTCCTACTGAACTCCAGTGGAGTGCTGCACATGAGGTAGAGATTGGGTGTATCACTGGACACCAAGTAGTGCACAACAAATGGCCACCTTTGTCTATACAAACTACTGTCCATCAGTTATTAAATATCCTTTTAATAAAGTAGGAAAATTAATTGCAAAAGCTATCTATGTTAAGGCACCCGTTAGTATTGCAGTAATCTGCAAAAGAAGGGGGATGCGACGTTGCAGTAAAATGCCTCTGGAAACTGTCTGACTGTGTGGCGTGTCTAGGGTTTGAATGATGGCTCGAAGCAGTTCTGGTGTTACCCTAACCTCGACACCCTGTGTCACAGCATAACAGACGGAGTTGCTGATGTGTGACTAAGCTTTTGCACCTTAAGTTAGGGTAGCAACAACACTGCTTCAAGCTATCATTCAAACTCTGGAAACACCACATCACACAATCACAGAGATTCAAAAGAACTTTTGCCCTAACGTCACATTTCATTTCTTCTGTGACTCTGTGCTGTAACTGTAACTGTTGCCTTAGCACAGTTTTCTGCAGATCTATAAAGTGAGTACATCTCATCATATCGGACAATAGGCTATTCTTTTTTTTCCCCCTTGTGTTTCTCGGCTGGTCACTGCGACTGGCCCAAGTCTGGACCGGTCCCCCCAACCCTATCATCTGACATCCCTGGGCCTTATCTTCTTCATTATCATCCTGTCTCAGGACCTGGCTGGAAGTGCCCAGTCATTGGTACTGGGCCTGTGATGGACCAGGCTGTCCCCGCACTGCGTCAGAGGAGTTTTCCTTTATTTTCTCCCTTGGGGCCCATGCAATGACACAACGTATATGCTCCACCTCCAAGGAGACATGTCTGTGAATGTAGTCCCCCCTCCCTTGCTGTCTCACATCGCTAACAATTATATTCCTTTAGGTGGCAGCTGAATCGAATGCCAGGCATTCCCCCCTTCCTGAGGGAGGACAGCTGTCCTATGGATGCTCAATCCTCCCTCCCCTGACCAGCCATCAAACGACCCTGGTCCATTCCCAAACACAGTTCCCTGGTGCAGCAGGCAAAGAGGCAGCCAGTGCCTCGGCCTGCCATGCCACTGGGCCATTAGCAGTGTTAGTGGCTCAGTAGGTAGCACACTCGCCTCTGAGGCCGGGAGATCAGAGGGCTGTGGGTTCAGTTCCCACATCTGGCACTTGGGTTAATATCCCAGTACTGACACTGTAGTGCAGCATGAGAGGGGTGGTGCACTTCTGAGGTGCCGTCTTTCGGAAGAGACGTTAAACCGAGGTCCTATCTGCCTGGATTGGTGGTAGTTCAGATGGATGTTAAAGATTCCATGGCACTTATCGAAAAGAGTAGGGGAATTTCCTGTCCCCGCCAAACTTCCCTCATTCACTAAAATGCCACCAACAGCTTAATCTGGTTCAAGGTCAGTTGGCATTCATCTGTATCCCCCTCCCCCGAGTCGGGCCTGAAAATAGGCAGGATTTGTCTAGTGCACTTACCCAGTCAAGAAAAACTAAATAAAATAAATAAATTCGACAATAGGCGGTTCTGCCTGGGGATCTTTAGTGTGTGTGTGTGTGTGTCTGCTGTGATATCTAATCCTGTGAAATCTAATCTAGTCACTGCAAGTTTCAAAACAGAGGGAGGGAAGGAATGAGTGTGTGTGAGTGTCAGTGAGGGAGTGAGTCAGTGTGTGAGTGTGAGTGTGTGTGTGTGTGTGTGAGTGAATGAGTCAGTCAGTTAGTGAGTCTGAGCAATCCATTCAATCAATGTTTAGGAACTGGGAGCTATGTTCATATCTTATTCCCATAACAGCATAACACATGAGAACATAAATTACTTCCTTGATGGAAAAAGGACCCTAGATTAGGGATTGAAATTGTCACTGGCCCACTGGCCAAATGCTGGTAGATTTTGTATTGGGCTAATAAGATTTTCATTTAACTAGCCCTGTGGGCTTGTACTAGAGAAGAGAAGGTGACGTTTCACTAAGTACACCAGCTGGGCCACTGGAAAAGTCTGTGACGCTAGGGATTTTCCTAGTCACTAGCCCTGATGGCTAGTGGCTGCAAAACTCAATTTTGAGCCCTGTAGATATGAGTGCATTAGCTCTTACTGCTCCTACAGTAAGGAATAACAATTTGGCCTCTGGGATTAGCAATGTCTACAAAATGAGGTGACCAAAGATTGATCAGATGTCAAGCATTTTGCACAAGTGATCATTCAAAATATCATTAAACACATTAATTCTCACCAGTTGCAGTGTAGAACATCATCAATTGGATAAATCCTCCCCTTGTGATTTACGTTAGCCTTGCTGGAGTTCTGTTCTGAATAGGTGAGGTTATGACAGCTGCCAGCACAACATTCTAATTAAGAGCTGAACTCTGCCCTCCCTCTACTCTGCATCAACACACCACAAAGCAGCTGTTCCTTCCAATATACAACTCCACAGGAAAGTCCAATTAGTCTCTGGCCAGTTTTGAAGTCCAGTCACACCAATCAGATGAAACAAAGCAAGACACAGGTGTCCTTACTTGATTACTGGCACAATAACAGCCAGAGAAGCATGGACCTACAGAAGGCTGCACTTTTCATAAAATTTGCAGCTGATTAAAACCAAAATAAAGCCAGAGACAAAACTAATTGTGTCTAAACTGATTTTGGTACTGCTCTTAAGCAAGTAAGCATTTTATTTTGGGTGGGGGTGAAACAGTAAGTGACTGACTGACAACAGGCAGTTTGATTCCTGCAATAAGTGAAGAGTAAATTTTTTGTAGTTCATTTCTATATTGAGATTTGTATATATAAATATTACTACAATTAGTGTTGCTCAGATAGTATCATAGAAACTAGGATACCAGCAGATACCTCCCATTTGGCCAGATAGTTGCTGTGGTAGGATAGCAGTGCTATCTGACCATGGATCTGACCCTCTGGGATCCAGTGCATGGATCTGACAAACATTGTGGATCCTAGCAACAAACGTTATGGATCATGTGGCTCCTAGCAACAGATCCACAGTTCTGACCAGCAAATCCAGCTCTGATCCAAACAATATAGTGCTTTACTGACTGGTTAAACCCCATCCCACTCTTAAGTAGCACCAAACACCCCATGTGTTATCATAATCTGAAAAAGAAGAAAGAAAAGAAACAAAAAACACTGCAAACACACAACAGTAACAAATATGGGGGACACCATAATAACGCTGGATGGGGACGTTAGGTACAAATGCTTAGAATGCCAAATGTACAAACTAATAAAAATGAGATCATTAAAGGGGCATTCACTTGTGACAAGTACAAAGAAAACAAATCACTATATGGAAGGACATTCAGGATATGTCCTGGAGAATAGATAAACTTGAGGACTCTCAAAATATTATGGAAACAAACTTACTAACGTAGGGCACTGCACATAACAGGGGATTAGCTTCTGAAATGAATAATATCAGACTTAGTAAGAGAAAACTACCAGAGGAACAGTCCTCCCCAGATGGTGACTGATCTTTCGGCCAGACCAAACCAAGGAAGAGAAGGGGGAATGAAGAATTTCCATATCCACTGTGCCTTACAATACCTCTAAGTAATAGATTTACTGCACTAAGTAACGACACAAATGATGATAATAACAAAACAGAGCCTCCACAAAATGCGAATCCCCCTCCACCCTCCCAAGAGGAGCTGCCTTTAATAAATCTATCAGCAGTAGAAGCTCCAAATGCCTCCTCTAACATCCCTACAACCCAGAGGCAAACTGTTGTAACAGGTGACTCTGTTATAAAATAGTGTGATAAGCATATCTGTAATCCTGATAAAGTCAACAGGACTTGTAGTAGGTACGGAGGGGCAAAAATAATGGATGTGGTTAAAGAAATTGACAGTGTCCTAAAACACAGAGGCCAAAATTCAGTGGTTGTTGTCCACGTTGGAAAAAAAATGATATATAAACCAATGAAGTACAGCAGAAATAAAAAAGAAATTTATGCTACTTAAGGAGGCCCTAGATAAAAAGGGAACACTTTGTATCTCAGAAATACTTCCCATTCCCAGAGCTGGCCAGTACAAGAAGAGAAAGATTAAAGAAAAAAAAAAGAATGGATCCATAAATGGTCATAAGAAAATCAAATCAAATGTTTAACACATTGTGAAACTTATGAAGGAAACTATGGGTTGTATTGCTAGGATGGGTTACATTTTAACCGACGAGGGAGCATAATACTAGGGAAACAAATTGTGCAACACATTGATCGAACTTTAAACTAGTAACCAGGGGTTAAGGGATTCTCCCTACTCTATCCAATTTAATAGCCATAAAGAAATGGAGTTTAAAATTTTGACAGCAATGCCAGAGGTCTTAATATCATCAAGAAATCCAAACTTGAAACAATATTAACTCAGGACAATATACTGACCTGGTGGCAATAACAGAAACTTGGTGGGACGAGACAAGTCTTTAGTTAATGGGGATTAATGGGCATAATTTATACTACAAAAATAGACCTGAGAAAAAGGGTGGGGAGTGTATATGTCAATAATAGATTTGCAAGTTCAGAGTATATCATTGACGCCTCTGCAACTATTAACACCGAATCAGTATGGATGCAAGTACAGTTGAATAAACACAAAACCTTATTACTTGGAAACTACTACAGACCACCCTCTACTTCTGCAAAATACACTGAATAATTGTGTAGGGAAATCAAAACAGCATCCAATCACTCTCAGTGTATCATACTGGGTGATTTAAATCTCCCAGGAATTAATTGGGATACCCTAACTCCCATAACCCCTCAGGAATCCCCGTTACTTGAAATTTTAACCGAACAAGGTGTGGACCGACTAGTAAAACAACCAACAAGAGGAGGAAATATTTTAGATTTAATAATTTCTAATATCAACAGTAATATAGCTGATATATGCATAAAAGAACCTCTTGGGAGTAGAGATCACTCCACATTACAACTCTGTTATACTATAGGTAGCGACATCCTAAGCAGTAAAATATTTGCTAAAAACTATTGTAAAACTAATAATGACAAGATGGAAAAACCCTGAATAGTTTGGATTGGGACAACTTGCTAGATATAAAAACACCGAAGAAACACGGGGCATTATCAAATCAATATTAAGTAACTTAGTTGACTGGTATGTACCTAACAAATTAAATAACAGTAAAGGTAAGATAACAATATGGTTGACTAAAAAGATGAAAAAACAAATTAACGCAAAAAGAGAGCATATTCTGAGATGAAGAAAACTAGCAGTGACTCTGCCAGGAAACACGACAAACTAGAGTTAAGAAAAACAAAGCATCTGATTAAACTAGAGAGAAGAAATGTTCAATTTCGGTTAGCAACAACTAAACCAAATCAGAAGGCATTTTTTGCTTATGTGAATCAAGTGTACAAGAAAACTCATCATCCAAGATCCCTAAAAATCAGTGGAACACTAACCAATGACACCACTGAAATAGCCAATATATTTAATGGATATTTTATATCAGTGTTTAATAAGAAAACTAATATCACCCAACCAACAAATCAAGAAAACACTACTCCTGACTCCTTTTCTGTGGAAGAGGTATATGATGTAATAGACACTGTTAAACCCAACTCAGCCCCAGCAAAGATGGGATACACCCGAGTTTAATTAAAAACTTGGCCAGTAGCCTTAAAAAAACATTCTGTATTTTGTTTAATAAAGCAATCAAGTCTGGCAACATTCCCATAGACTGGAAAGAAGCGATAGTCACGCCAATTTATAAAAAAGGTAGCACCACATCCCTCCAAAATTATAGCTCTATCAGCTTGACCTCAGCTCTGGGGAAATTAATGGAAAAACTTATCAAAACAGATTCAAGGACAAGTCTAGAACATTGGGAATTTTTGACAGTACATAACATGGTTTCACGCAGGGCAACTCATGTACAACCAGTTTAACCCATTGTACCCATTAGCGCCACATGGTGTCAGAACCACCCATTAATTAACCTGACCCAAAATAGCGGCATTAGAGAGAATGAGTTAATACATTTTATTAGTACAGCAAAACATTAGATAAGGGACTACCCACTGATATTATTTATTTGGATTTCAAAAAAGCCTTTGACATTGTCTCACATGACATCCTGTTACAAAAATAAGATCCATGGGGTACAGTACACAGCTTTGTATTTGGGTTCATTCTTGGTTGCAGGACAGAACCCAGAGGGTAAGAATTTCAGGCCAATTATCTGACATGGGAACAGTTACCAGTGGGGTTCCTCAGTGCTCAGTTTTGGGCCTTTTTTTATTCAACTGTTTCATCTCAGACTTTCATAATTGTTTACATTATAGTATTACCAAATTTGCAGATGACACAAAAAAATTTCCGGTGATGTCGATACAGAAGAGACATTTTGGACTATGGTTAATAATTTAAAAACAAAAGAACAGTGGGTAATTACCAACAAAATGTACCTACACCTAGAAAAGTGTTCAGTTATACACCTAGGGCATAACAATCCCCAAATATCTTATACCATGCTGGATCACAAAACTACCAACAGTAGATAATGAAAACAATTTAGGTATCTGGATCGGTAACTCACTCAATATGCATAGTCACATAAAAATTTCACCAAAACCACTAGTAAATACATAACCATTGTCAAAAAGTCATTAATTTCCAGTGATGAGCACACTATAATGTGTTTATATAAGTCCTACGTAAGACCACATCTAGACTACGCATCACAGTTTTGGTCCCCTCACTTGAAAAGGGACATCAACTTGATAGAGAAAGACCAAGGGAAGGTGACTAAATTGATTAGTGGCCAAAAAAACAAACCTTATTCCGAGAGAGTAAAAAAATCTAAATCTGATGACTTTAGAAAAATGTAGACAAAGGGCTGATTTACTGCACATGTTTAATGTAATGCAAAACCAAGAACATTCTTCTAAATATGGCTTTGTCTTACAAATTAGGCCTTTAAATCTTAGATCTCACAACAGACAGATTAAAATTCAAAGAGTTAAAACATTTAAAAGACAAAACTTTTTTACCATCAGAGGTCCTCTATTGTGAAACAAACTTCCACAAACCATCACTGAAATTGAGGAATTCCAACAATTTAAACACCAAATTGACCAACACTTGGGCTTCTAATTCTGTGAGTCAACTAGGAGTGGAAGATGACACAATGGGCAATTGGTGATGAAACATGGGCACTGGTTGACTAACAAGGGCCTTGTTAGTTGACCAGTACTCACATTTTATCACCAAATGGCTATTATAATATAAAAAAAGATTGGAAAGGTGCCACCCATAGACTATGATGGAGTGCGTCCCCATGCTCTCCCTAGCATCATGTCATAACTTTGCAGAGCGTGGGACCGGAGTGTGGGTGGCACCAGAAACTGGGGAGTCCACCGGCTCAGTGGCGCTGAGGGCTAAGGCACTACTCACCCTACGTCGTGCTATGCTGGTGACCCATGTTCAGGAATGAGCATGGGCTGCCAGGTGTCAGAAGGGGTGGAGAGGAATCGAGCATCTGAGGGACTGCTCTCCCTCTCTGGGAAGGGGAGATTTCAGTGGTTGGTGTGCTTCTGACACTTGGCAGTGGCTAGGGGACAGAGCACCAGTGCTGCAATAAAGGAACTGAGTGGGGCAGGCACCGGGAGGAATGTGTGCGGATGCGTGCACGCTCCTTCCACTGACGTCACTGCACGCCCCACTCTCAAGGGAGGAAAATGAGAAAATGGTCCCAGTCAGCTAGATGAGGCAGCCACCTGCCACAGGCCCTGACCCCGAATAGTGCTCTCTGAACTGGATCCTGGTAGAGTTGAGTAGAGCTTGGGGGGCTCTTCGCTGCCCCACCATGGGGGGGTAAGCCATGAGAAAAGAGGGGTTGCAGCCTGATGTCGGGATACAGGGCTGGACGGGTGGCTAGGATGGTTGCCGACCTGGTTCCCAGGGAGAGAAATAGAGTATATAAAAAAAAAAAGACGACAAAACTGGGAAGTCCTTGGACCCAGTTTTTCCAATTTTTCGAGCGTCACATTAGATATAGTCCCATGAGATAAAGCACCTATATATCAGGTGCAGAGGCTGTTCCATTTACCTTGGTGGGTCTCTTTAATGAAGACATCTTTTTCCACTTTAGACTTCACCTGTTCATGTTGCTTATTCCTGCTGTGAATTTATCATTCTCTGCTTATGACATCATGACCTGTTGCCACAGAAATTATCCTGATGTCACAAGAAGGGGATTAGAATGCAGGGCATAACCAAAATCTACCTCAGGTTATCTATAAGAAGCAAACTCAAGGGATTTTCACAGCATTCTTCAGTTCAGAACTGGAACGCTACTGATCGACGACCCTTAAGAAACACTTTGTACACTTACTAGATCAGCTAGTGAAATCAGTTTCCAATGCTTTTTTCATGGCTTGGATTACTGCATAGACTACCAACTCAGCTGCAATCATCCTAGTAGTATTCTAAACATCTGTGGTTATGAATCTTCATGTTTTTGGCATTCAATATTTAATATAGTCACTGTTATAAGTCCTCAGCGTTACCAGACACCAAATACTGCAGTTGTAACTTGATGGCTAGTAACCTCTAGGAAATTACCTTTGGGAAATGCTTGCGACACTGTAACCCAGTAAAAACTCCACATGCTGGCCTAAGTGAGGAACAACCCACAACAGGGCATGGGTTTATGAGAATTAATGCACACTCCAGGTGCACTGCGAAGCAACAGGTCACAGGCCAAGTACCTTCAACCACCTGGGAAATACATTCATTCTCCATAAACCCATGCCCTGGAGTGGGTTATTCCACTTATAAAATGGGTAACTTATTCTCACAGCTGGAAACAGAGAATTCTCAGTTCAGCTATAGTAGGAGAATCACAGTAAAGATATTAGTCAGCTTTGAAATACGAAACCGGTAGGACCAAAGAAAATGGAGGTCATGACTTGCTCACTTTCACACAGAAGGTCAACTTGGTTGCATAGGAGACTGGAGTCCATGTGTAAGCTGAACTGTGTGTGTAAGTATAATGGCCTGGATTTTCAAAGACACATGGCTTACGGTAGCTGTCCTGCTGCAACTATGTCACTGCAAATGCTCCAATTAATGTTTGTGGCTATTTTTCTTACTATTCTCCTCAGTATTCTTATTGCTACTGGTCATGAGCAGCCCTCTGGGGTCCACCTTATTAATAGGTTGCATGTATTTAAATGTTTCAATTATGCCCCCCCCCCAGCCTTCAATAAGTATGTCTCCATGGTAACAGCTTGTGATGTCATAAGCAGAGGATTATGACTTCATAGCGGTGTCGGGTATAAGTAATATGAACGCATGACATCATAATGTCTATGGAAAAAGATCCAGTTTTACAGAAACTGTGTTCAGTAAACAAAACAGTCATATGGAAGGTCCTGAAATTCAAATTTTGAGGGAATTTTGTGTGACAGAGTTCTGCTGATGCCCTCAGGGAATTTATTTGCTAGAAATTGTAAAATGTCTTTAAGGACTAGATGAGGTTCATGAGACAAAAACCCTCCCTTTCAGGCAAATACCCTTGGCAATCAAGAATTAAGGGAGATGAGCTGGGCTGTCAGTGCAGCAGTAGCACTACCATTTGTGATGCCAGGGACCTGGGTTCTGAAGTCCCAAAGGATGTTGCCCTCCTATGTGAAGGGAGGGCCGTCAGCTCTGCTACCCTACCACCACCTGGATGACCACAGGTGACAGTGTAAGCACAACTGTGATAGGGGGGCAAGTTCCTCCGGACTGGAATGTCTGCAAGATATCTTGCTGGCCTACATAGTCCTTGCCAATGAAGAGTCCAAGGGTGGAGAGGGGGCCAGAAAAATGTGAAAAACACCCTTGACCAAGCAGAATGAAGCTACTCCTCCCTACAGGCCCTGCACTGCTCACTGGGCAGCCAACCTTACATCCGAGCTAAACTCCTTCCAGATTTGGGGAACCCGTGAGGCTCTGCCGGGGAGGGGGGGAGACATGGGGGCACTTAGAGGTCAGACAGTAAGTCCCAGGGATAGCCGGTGACAGGTCTAGGGGAAGAAGGCAAATGGACAGGGCAGGTCAAGGGCAGTGGAAGCATTAAGTGTGGTAAATTAAAAAAGAAGAATTAAAGGAGTTATGGAAAAAAATGAAGAAATTAGCTTACTTGGATCTAAATGTTATATTATAAACTGCTGGGTGGCTACCCTGCTGTCATGTTTACCATATTTCATGTCCATTGCATGTCTGACAATGTTTTGAACATGGTAGTTGCCTTTCCTAGGACCATGTTTAAAAAATTATGAAATGACCACAGTCAGAGTTTCACTATCAGACATGTACATAAGAAGGTTAAAATTGCTAAACATAGTTGAACATGGTAGAAACATGGGGCTAGATTCACAGAGCCCCCCAAAACCTGCAGCTGTGGGAAAAACCCGGCACAAGTGGGTTGCCACTTGATTGAGCCGAGTTTTCCCACAGCTGCGGTAGTATTTTGAAGGAGGAGCCGGTTAAACCGCCCATTGACGGCCGCAACCTGCAGGCGTTTTTTTATTTCCCCCACAGCTGCAGAAAAATGAGACACCTGATGAGACCAGCCATGACATCTCCCACAGTTGCGGCAGACTAAAAATATAAATCTCTTTGGCTGCGGAGATTTTGGTCCACAACTGCAGTTACAGAGTGGAACTTAGTCACACATCACTTTGTGAATCTGGCCCATGCTATTTAAAAACATGGTTAAACATGTTACAAACATGGTTATTCAAAAAACTGTTCTAAAATGCAGTTACAGAAGAAATTCAACAACCTCGAAATGGTCCAAACATGTTTAACTGGCATAATTCTGCAGACCATAGAAATTGCAACGGTCTTCTTTTAAAACATTTTATTTCATTTGGAAAAGCTGCCCATGGTTCATCCATGTTTGACCATGGTTTGTCCATGTTCATAAGAGCATAGAATAGTAACCATAGCTGCACAATTTATTTACATATCAGAATGCAGAATTTGACATTTTAAACTCTTATAATCAAAATCTAACATGTTTTGCAATGTATGAGCTAAAAATAACATTTATGCAAAGAAAGAAATTAATTACTTGGGCATAATTTTTTTTAAACTATGAGGTCCCACCACATCTTAAAAGAGTTTCATTTTATGGTAGTGTAAATAGCGACTAGGTCCTTATACCAATCACAAATGAGGAGAGACTGAATTAGAAGGAGGAACAACAACAGCAAAGGGTAAGTACATAAAAGCTCTTTCTAAATTATGCATGGATAATATGCATTAATTACAGAAGATAAAGGTCTGCTTTAGACATTGCTATCCTCACTGGGGACAGCCACTGTTGCTTTTCAAACCCCTTATTACATGAGCCTGTTATGACCATGTTAAGAAAATGGTTTTCATGCTAACATGTTATTGAATATCATGGCCAAATCATGTGAAGACATTACCACGTCCAGATCACGTTTACTAGTTTACACATATTTAATCATGTTGTGGCAGAGGTGCAATATACCTCATATGTGTAAAACATGGTCAAAACAATGAGGGATAACCATGTTTAATAACCATGCTTAAAATTAGTTAGAAATGCATTAGACCATGCTTCTAACATGCTACAACTCAACAGGATAGGAAAATAACGTTAGGACATCATTTTGTATACATTGCTAGTCTGAGCTACTGTAAATTATTTCTCTTCTTTAGGAGTTGCCTTGGAATTGTTCTACAATATCTTTTGTCTCTATTTCTTCTCAGTATGGCTTCTAGTCATTAATTGTCTCTTCAGGAAGCAAGATGCTAAATGCCCAGTTTTAAGGCCTAGTCACCATTTCATGTTTGTGCAGTCTTTCAGAATTTCCTTTCCAATTCTAGCATATATGGAGGGATTAATCCATGACTATTTCTTTACGTAAAACTCGAATATACAGTAATATTACCCATGTTATAAGAGGAGTAAACCACTCCAGGGTATGGGTTTAACTGAGCATTAATCCACACCTGGGGGGTTGGAGTTCAGGCGAGAAGCCAAGTGACTTCAACCACCCAGGCGTGATTAATGCTCAGTAAACCCATACCCTGGAGTGGGTTACTCCTCTTATAACATGGGTAATGCTATATTAGAGTTGTGCCTAAAGAAATAGTAAAATAAAGCCCCATGAACATGCAACTGTGGATATATCAGGGATTAATCAATAGTCAGGTGACCTGTTTGGATGAATCAGAAGACAGTATTTTCAGAACCCATGTTATAAGTTGTCTTATATGGCATTATCCTGCACTGTTATGTCCTTTGATACTAAGCTCTTTTGCAGCAACTTTAAATTACTGTTGTGCAACTGTTTATGTCATTTTTAAAACAGTGTGTTTAGTGTTTCCTTCCTTTGAACCTTTTATTGCACTGTCACTTTAATTTTCATGTGCACTGCAGTCGATGCCTGCATAAATACTGCATGAACTGAAGGGGTGATATTCACTTGAAAAAGCTTCTCAGGGAGTGAAACACTAGGGGTTTGTGCTCCAGTCACTGCTTACCTGCTTGTTCTCTTCACTAAATAAAAGAACCATAATTTCTGGGCAGCATTCTGTGTCTCTCAGTGGACTTGTTTTACTGATGGTGACTGACGAGGTTTTCTTGCTGCTATTCATTTGCAACCACTTTATTTTAGGCACCAGGCCTCTAACAGCAGCTCTGGTTGTGCTGCACTTTTACCAGGCCTCCATCTGGTGGTAGTCAAAGGCTGAGATGGCATGCCACCCCCCCCTCCCTGGGAGAGAAGGCAGTCCCTGGGATGCTCGATCCTCTCCTCCCCGGGTGACTCCCCAGTGACCCACATCCATATAAAAATCGGGTCACAGACCGCAGCATTACTGCCAAGCCACTGGGCCACTCCAAGCTCTTCTAAAGGAGGCCAATAAAATGCACGGCTCACTTACTGTTAAAAACCTTGCTTTAAGTGAAAACTCAAACTCCTTCTGTTTAAAGTGAAAACTCAGACTCCTTCTGGAAGTTTGTTCTTCTTTAAAACAACAATTAGGAATAACTTTACTGACAACCACTGAAGGCTATCGAGCAAAATAAGGTGTGTATAGAAAACCTACTTCTAATGCTGACTGCTGTCAAAAAGGCAATCTACTCTGAGTTAAAGGCAGGAAACCTCTGCCCTCAACCAAGAAACAAAGGTGAACACATTTAACAAACTAATTTAATTCATCTCCTTGTTATCGTTGCCCTGGTTGCCTCCTCTTTGTCAGGGGGATGAAGATCAATACATTCTTGCCTTCTCTAGAAACCCACAAACCAAAGAGTGGGCGACTCTTGTAAATCCCATCAACCTGACCTGTTTTCACCAAGTCTTCTTGTCGATTCATCACCCAGGACACATCTGAGCTAACAGGGATAAAATACAATTATCGGAGCGAAGAACTGCTTTTAAAGGGACATCTGACCACCCCCACAAACATGCACTTTCAAATGTGCAAAAATAAAGCCTACACAGATCTTTTCCAAGTATTAGTGTGAGATCCACACCACATTCTCATGCTGGGCATTAAATTGGAGCTAGGTTTCCATCTCCAGCTGTCTGGAACACCTTAAAAAACAGTGCGTAGTGGGTCCGTTGATGAAGATAACTGCAGGAACAACCAATGTGTAATTGTTTTACTAGTTATTATTTATTTAGTTTTTGTTGACCGATTAAGTGCACTAGACAAATCCTGCCTATTTTCAGGCACAACCCAGGGGAGGGGGATACAGATGAATTCCAACTGGCCTTGAACCAGATTAAGCTGTTGGTGGTATTTTTAGTGAATGAGGGAAATTTGGCCAGGACACTGGGGAAATTCCCCTACTCTTTTCGATAAGTGCCATGGGATCTTTAACATCCACCTGAACTACCACCAATCCAGGCAGATGGGACCTCGGTTTAACGTCTCATCTGAAAGACGGCACCTCAGAAGTGCAGCACCCCTCTCATGCTGCACTACAGTATCAGTACTAGGATATTAACCCAAGTGCCAGATGTGGGAACTGAACCCACAGCCCTCTGATCTCCCAGCCTCAGAGGCGAGTGTGCTACCTACTGAGCCACTGACACTAGTTGATTTGTGTATGCTTGTCATTAGACTTTTGTTTATTGTATCGTTTCAATTTGTTTATATTCATGACATTGGATGTTCTGTAAATGAGACTTGCCTCTCATGGAAGCTATCCTGTATTTCTGCACCTTTTAAATAGAAAAATTAAAAAAAGAGGCAGGGCTACCGCTTGTGATATCGGTGACCCAGGATTGAGAGTGTGTCTGGGTCATTGCGGGCCTGCATGGGGGGGGGGAGAAGGAGGAGGATCAAGTGTTCCAGAGGATGCTCTAGTCTCCTCCTCCTTCATGAAGGAAGGGCTGCTATAGGTGGCAGTGCATCTGAAACTACTTAATGAGAGAAAGGACACCGGCTGGTGACAGTGCTTGCATGCATGGCTTTGTGCACTACAGGTCGCCAGGGTACTGAGGAATGGAGAAAAGCAATAAATCCTTGGCCAGATGCACAATGAAGCTCTGGCCTCCTGCAGGCCCTGCACCAGCAATGTGCCTCTCACCTGAACTGGATCTTGAAAAGTGACAGGAGTTGGGGAGCCCTGCTACCCCCATCACAGTGGGGGGGGGGACAAGCCATGGGAAGGGGGAATTAGAGCTACGCCTGTCAGATGCAGGATGATGGACCTGGGGAGGATAAATCAGAAGGGGGCATAGCCGGTATAAGGGGGCATAAACACAGTAACTAACAAAAAAAGCAGTGTAGTCTTGTAGTGCTTAGGGCATTTAACTGTGAAACAAGACTCAAATCCCATCAGAGCCACTTATTTACTGTTTGACCTTCAGCAAGTCACTCAGCCTCCTTCCGCTTCAGACCTCTCAGCTGTAAAACCAGGTAGGAGTAGGACTCTAGTGCAAATAAGACATTGCAACTCAAATGGGCTGTCCTGGGTGAATAAATATTATATAACAGAGGCTGACAATTGTCCAGTCTGATTGGCCATCTGTGTTCTAACAGTGTTATGTTAACCGCTGAAAACCCGCTGAGAATGACCCCATCTTGAGGTATGTGTTATGTGGTTCACTTTTAAAACTTTTTAGAACTAATTATTTAAAAACATGTTATTGTAACTGGTGACCTCCTATAATGACCGGACACACATTCCTGATAAAACATAGTAATAACCTGCTGAATGCCTAATAACTCAATAGCGGTTTATTACAGCGTTTTCCTCCCCGCGCTCTCACTCACTGAAACGTGAAAGAAAGCACACTGCATTTGTGCGAGTGCAGTGGCCACTGAGTAACACGCTCACTGGCACAAATACAGGTTACAGTTTTTCTCTCCGAAACCTTGCACCAGTTATTATAAAAAGATAACGCCTGTGCAAAGCTTGTTTTATAAGGATTTTTCGCATGCCCTCAGTGTGTGATAATCTCATAAATCCCTCAAGCTTTGCTCTTGGGGTTTATGTATTATAACTCATCATGGGTGTGTGAAAAATGCTCATAACAGACACCTGCACAGGCACTGTCCTCTATGTAACTTATAGCAATAAGGTGCTCCAAGGGTAAGATTAGGGTGAGGGTTATCACCTTAGGGCTGCAGTACTCAGCTTCACCTAATGATGTTTATCACCCATTCACTGAAAGACAGTTTACAGTAGCCTTATGGTTAAAGCATAGAGCTTTGAATGTGGAAACCTGCTCATCAGAGTCCACTCAGTAATAAAAAAAGTGTACACTGAAAGGTGGACCAAGCAGTCACCCATAATAAGCAGTAGTCCCCTCGCCAGGAGGTGGAGGAAGGGAGTTGTGTGGTGCTATGGAGGAGTCTCTCCAAGATCTACTGTTACTGGTATCCGACCTACAGTATCTTCCTCGAGGATATTCTTCCACAGAGCCGCACCCATCGGAAAAGTCCGTAGCGGCGCAAAACTCCTGCGTGGGATGTAGACAGCACAAGAGAATGAGCCCCTTAACACAGCAGGGCTTGCAGAATAGCCAGACCAAAACCAACTTTCCTATTAGGGACCAAACCCTGACTCTAATGTTTGGGGAGGGGGGAGTATGGATCTTATTACAGGTAGTGGATAGACAGATTCTGGATGCTGAAACCGACTTAAAACAAGCCACTGAGGCCACGATACCACTAGCAGCATGCTCCTTAACCGTATCAGGAAGCTCCTTGATAGCCTTCTGGTAGCCTTTTACTTCACCTCACTCTGTAGCTCCTGAACCCTGATTTCCACCTATTCCCCCTCCTCCCTCTTTCCAGTTTTTCACTGCTTGTTTTTATTTGTCTTGGCTGACCCATGTTAACTTATTGACTTCGCCAAAATTATTCTTGACTGCCTGTTATCACATACTGATACATTATTGTATATTATCTTAGCTTTTACCCTGGTATCCATTTTTGGTCCTTATTTGCCAGCTTTGACAAAGTCTGATATAATGACTGCTCTATTTTTTGTTTTGTTATATCCATGTCATGTTTTTGTTAAATTGCTGTATTTAGCTAATTGTTACGAGTTCTTTTGGATGTGGAACCTTTGTAAATGAGTCTCTGACTGAAAGGCATGTCGAATTCCGAGACTGTAATAAACAAAGTGAAGTGCAGGATATCCATTGTGTGAGACGCTGCTTACATACCAGCTTGCCCAGCATACGTGCGGCTAAATGACATAAAAAGCTAAGGAGACTGACAAATAACCTTGGTGCAGTCCAAATAAAACCAGAACACCCTGCAGATATCCAGGGAGTGCAGGAGCACCTCCCCTGAATTTTGGTGGTTCAGAAAAAATACAGTCAAGTGAATGGACTGGTTCAAAGTGAATTCAGACATCATTTTAGGCAGAAACATAGGATGAGGCCTAAGTGCCACTCTGTCTGCGTAAAATGTCAGAAAAAGGGCAGCAACAACTAGAATTTGAAGCTCAGATACCCAGCGTGCCAAAGTGATTGCCACCAGGAACAGGGTTTTCCAAGACAGAAACTTGAGGTCGCAGGAAGCAGCAGGTTCAACTGGAGCCATGGCCAGGTAATCCAGAACTGGATTCAGGTCCCATGTCAAGACATCCTTAAAGATGGTGGATTTCATGTTATACCAAAAAAACCTGTTGGAAATCTCCATTTGAGCCAAAGATCGTCCCCCAATAAGTGCACGATAGGCCAAGATGACTGACAGATATACTTTAATAAAGGAATACTGAAGCCCTATCTGAGACAGGAAGAGCAAAAGTGATTTGCATAAACATCCCGTAAGAATTTGCAAAACTGGGGTATATGTGATTCTTTATTTCTTTGAAACCTGGCTTTATTGCCAATACCCTTTCCGAGTAACCCTTGCCTCAGTGCTTTTGTGCTGAGGTTCTTTGTCTTTTAGATTGTGTTCCTATTTTGGGTTCACCATGACCCAAACCTGTAAGACCATTATAGGACTGGTTCCCACTTCCTCTGGGCTGAGATATAGATGAGTCCTGAAAAAGATGAAGCACACGTCTGTGTTTTTCATTCTCAGCCTTTGCGGACTGTGTGACAGGCATCTGTCATCATACACTCCTGTTTAACACAGAACCAATCTAAATTATTTCATGATGATTTGCATTAATGGGGTATGTGTGAGGTAGATACTGTGAAACACTCTGGAAAGGTAATGTGAAAGGATCCAGAGTCATAGATGGACACCAAACACTAAGGTATGTCAATGTTAGTGAAAAGTACGCCAGGCAGATCGTTTCCTGCAGCAAGCCAGCAGGGTAGCTAAAATCTAACCGTGCTAGATATAAATCCCAGGAGAAAAAAAAAACGTTGATGGTGAACAAACAACAATTAAGTACTTTACTCCAGTGGTCCAAAGTACACCTGACAGTGGGTAAAAAAGAACTGCAATGGATGGGGGCTGCTCTCATTATCTAGCTAATGCCAAGGCATTTGTCATGATAAATGAGAACATCACCATGTGGGGGGGGGGTGGTCACAGCTCTGAAAAGTCTCCCACAAGGTTCTGATGCTGCTGGCTTCAGTCTAATATGTGTGTAGCTCCACGGAGAAGATACACTCAAAGAAGACTGGCAGAAGCTGCTTACAGAATAAATCTGTCTTTTCCTAGTTAAACTCTAATAAATAAATATTTGCTTTACCTCTGTATTTGGAGAGGGATTCTTTACATTGTTTCCTTCTTAGTGTTTATAAATCATAGTTGATTTACTGGAGGAGAAGGGGGGCACAAGGACGTAATGGCTACTGTCGTCACTCCTCCTGAATGCCCTTCAAGCTTGTCAGTTCCTCCGACAGTCAGAGTTAATGGAGTTTCATTCTTCAAGTGCTGTGAACAGCCAGTTTACGTCCATGAGTTTTGGCATGGTACCATAACAGCTCTGAAGGGGAACTTGGAGAAGATATGCTGGCAGTCCTATTCTGTAGCATTCGATGAAGCTACTTTATTTATTTATTGAGTTACAGTCATGCCCAGTGTCAAGCTCTTTCTTGTTTAGTCATGTCCCTCAGGCTCTTCAGTGCAGAACTGGAAGGAGCGGATCTGAGGATACAGGCAGATGCCTGTCCTAGTCCCACTGCTGGATCCCCCGCTCCATGTGGAGCAGGGGACTGATAGACAGTACAGGTCCCATAAATGGCAAGGCCACCCCAGCCCTCTGCTCCTGACCTAAGGGCCGGGGCAACATTGAGGTTGCACTGTCCCCCCCCCCAGTGGCCAGTGGGTGTATATTGTAGGGGGCATGCAACAGATATGGTAGGGTGCCTGCTGCCATATCCTGTGCCCCTTTCACCCAGCACTCCACCCCTTGGTGAATGACGTGGAGTGCGGGCAGGCCCACTGACATTCCCTTTGACCATCCATGTGCGTAACCATGAGATCAGCCAAGGGATCAAGTGTGGAAGGGGTGCATGCTCCATTACATGAACGTAGGCCGGGGTCTGCAGGGTTCCTGGTTTGCGGCATTCTGACTTAGGTTCCCTACGTGCCACAGCACGTTGGCAATCCACCCCTTAATGCTTAGGGGTCATTATGACTAATTATCACTGATTCATAGGGGCCATTGTAAATAGTTGTCATGGAGAATATCTTGACAGTAGTGTCACAACATCTCATGACATTTGAGAACTTGACACTGGGAACCACTGAATGTTTACAATTAACTCCACACAGCCAAACTGGAGATGCAATCTCTCACTTTCACTCAAAGCCTGCGCCTACTTAATTTTACAGCTAACAGGACTGAAGTATAGGGAGGTAATTTTCCTGGCTCAAGGTCATACAGTGAGCTCCTCACTACAGTGGAATTCGAACCTGGAATTAGTGCTGAGTGAAATTTTTATTACACTCATGAAATGGGCAAAACTGCCGATTTGCATTCACACAATTTTTCATGACACTGCCAGCATCTGTCATAATTTCAATAATGCTTTTTTATTCATACAGCACCACTTCCCCCAATGTGCACAGTTTTAAAACTCAAGTTCTTACAAATGTGCAATTTCTGCAAAGAGGACTAGTTTTTTTCTGAAACAGCTCCTTTTTTTAAAATGTGATTTTTTTTTAAAGTTGCAATTTCAGCCCAAAGTTCCCCATTTTAAACACACTGTTCTAGTTCATTAAATTGTGTGAAAATACACAAAACTGGCAAAAATTTTCAAAAAGTGTGTGAAATGAGAGCCAGCCCAGTGGCATGGAGGGTAGAGGCATCCATGTCTTATCTCCTGCCACGCCAGCGACCCGTGTTCGCGGTGCGAATGGGTCACTAGGCATCGATCAGAGAGGGAGAGGACTGAGCATGTGAAAGACTGCTCTCCTCTTCCAGGGTGGGTGGTGCGCTGCTCCCATCGTGTGGCTGCCACCAGGTGGAGTCCTGGTGGGGTCAGGGTGTGACCAGGAAGGGAGGGTGCTGCAGGGCTTTGCATGCTGAGGTGCATGTCAACAAGTGCTGAGGGCAAAAAATGGAAAAGGAGCTAGCGGGGTCCATGAAGCCCTGGCTGCACATCCCCAACCTTGGCGATCCCAAGCGAAATCTGGATTGTGCTCCGGGGGATGAATGGCCCCTGCCACAGGGAAATTCATGGGGAAGCAGTCTGGGAAGAGGCTGAGTCAGGGGGCAGCCAGGAAAGAATGAGTTCCCTGAGAGAGAGAGGACCAAAGCCCCGTCAACTAGCACCAGGGGGAAAAACAGTCGAAGTAAAAAAAAAAGTGTGTGATACGGATTTTCTAATGTTGCCAGGCACTACTTGGGATCCCCAGGTTCACAGCTTTGCATTCAAAACAATGGAAAACACTGCCTGCCTTAAATACATGGATAAAAAATCCTTACAGAATACATGTAACAGAGATGAGTGGTTTCATTTTACAACGCTTTGTCATGCACGGCTGTTGTAAATTGAAGGAGTCTGGAAAACGAAGTCCAAGCAAAATTGATATTCTCAGAGGATGGAAAGCAATCCTTTTCTTTCTAACAGAAACTCCTGCCATCCTCACTGCATACCACACAATTTAATTTTCCAGCTACTGTGGCTGCATGCACAAGCCTCTGCAAGGCACTCTTGAGACCAGACACTCTGCAGGTAGTGAGAACAGCTGGCACAGAACCCATCCGCAAACAACTCTGGCACATCTGTTAGAAATGGACAACCAACTGCCTATCGTGTGAAATGTGTGCTTATTGGGTTTGTAAACTAAAATGTTTGAAATGAATAGAGGCTTTCAGAAGCTTGGCAAAAGCAGCTGCAAATGTATTTCCTACTGTATTGTAGCCCCTGCTCACTTGTGCCTATTTTATAGTTATTTGACTTGGTTGTATCATCTTGTGCGTCTTCAGTACCTTACTTCCATTGTTCCTTATTCCATTCCCCCAAAGCGTATCTGGAAACGAGCTGCTCAGTCTGATTTTCCAGTGAAAATTTCAAATAATAAAAAAAATGCAGTGCTCTAGAAGCAAAGATTAAAGGACTCGGCACTCTGTGCAAAAAATGCCTTGCAAACACCATATGGAAGTTTGGAAGAAGTTCCAAAACTTTTAATTATACATCATGAGGAAACAGCAATACAGTGAAGCTGGTGTAGCCCGGAGAGGCCACCCACTAACCAATGTTTCACACTCGTTCGTTATGAGTTCTTTGTCAAGGTCACATAAGGGCAAATAAGGATTCGATTATGCTATCTCTCAACGTAAGGAAATTCATTGTAAAAAAAAATGTCATTAATGCACCAGTTAGGGTAACTCAATGCCACAAAAGTAGGAAAAAGGAAAATACATTAGGTTTTTGGGTCTCTGGAATCTTGGCGAATTGATGGTGGGGTCTTCCTTGGGGGTTGTCAACCCTAATGCTCACTCATTTCCCTGTAGGCCCTGTGTGAAGAAAGGAGATCATGCGTGATGTTGTTTGCTCATGAAATAGGGTGGGCATTAGGGCTGACAGCTCCCAAGGAAGACCCAACCACTGATTCACCAAGACTCCGGAGACCTAAAAACCTAATGTTTTTCCTTTTACTGCTTGGGGGTAGAGGTAAGGCATTAGAGTTGGAAACCCTAACGCCACATTTCCCTACTTTTGTGGCGTTGAGGTACCATAACTGGTGCATTAATGAAGTCTTTTGCAATGGATATTATATATAGGTAGTATATATATGTAGTGCTTGTTAGTTTATTAATGTGTCATTAAGGTGTTACTAATACATTAATGCACAGTAATTAGCTAACTGATATCATAATACATTAATTGTCTACCATCACATTGGGAAAATATATGATGACTTTTTCCATGGCGACAAGGGCCCAACCATGTACTGAATATATACAAATATTTAAACCATATACGTGGTATACTTTATGCCAAATAAAAAGTTGTATTTTAAGGAAGTGTGGAAATATCATGCTGTTTCAACATTTCCTATGTTATTTCCCCACTTCCTACATCATGTCATGCTCCCAGAGTGAGTGGGATGTAAACTGAATACATTGTGCTTTCCCTCAGCAAGCACATGATTTATTTTCACTCTGTTGCTGAAATTGACTCACACTTGTGTTTCTGCCATTCGTAACTGATTTGGTCAGGGCAAACTTGTGAAAAATAGTCATGCACATTCTGAGAAGGCGTGATGGTATCCAGTGACGATAGCGACTGTAAAAACAGAGACTCATTTTCAGTGCTATCATGTTTTATTTATTTAAAATGTTTTATCAGGAAAGGAATACTGAGCAGAAGCTCATTTCCAGATGCGTCCGGGGTGGGGGTGGGATACAAACAGATATAAACATCATTTGCAGTATAAACTTACACATGTAGTAATTAAGCAGTTAGGCATGACGGGGTGCGTGTTACTGTGTAACAACATCACTCCTCGGGTGGGCTGAAGCAAGAGTAGCGACAGCTCAGTGATGGACGGCGATCAGAAGGGGAGGGATAGGGAAGAGGGTTGTAACAGGGGAGTGTTCCTGCTGCAGCTGAGTCAGCCATGTGGTGTAGTGCTGAGGGTGGTTGGCTCTGGTGCAGTAAGCACTGGGTTCGGGGCTGGACCGGGGAGAGATTTTTGCCACTGCTTGTGGCGGGGTTTTTTTGCTGCATTCCTGAGTGTTGCCCTCTCCCCGACATACACCCCCCTGGAGCTGGTAATCCAAAATTAGGGGGGGTGTGAGGTGGTGCAGAACCCTACATTAACACTCTGTATTTGTCGGATGTGTATTCACCAGCATGTGTATATCACCGATTTGCTTTTCGGCGATATATACGTGCCATAATAGCGATCGCTGTTTTGTGATCACTATTATGACATGAAACTGGCATGATGTACACCATCTATCTATCTATCTATCTATCTATCTATCTATCTGTCTGTCTGTCTGTCTGTCTATCTATCTATCTATCCATCCATCCATCCATGTAACTATCCATCCATCCATCCATGTATGTATGTATGTATCTATCATCCATCTATCTATCCATGTATTTATCTATCTCTCTCTTTATCCATCTATCCATCCATTTATCCATCCATCCATCCATTTATCCATCCATCCGTCTATCTATTATCTATCATATATCTAGTCATCTGTCTATCTATTATCTATCTATCTAGCATATATCTATCTGTCCATCTATCCATCTATCTATCATCTATCTATCCATCCACCCATCCATCCATCTCTCCTTCTATCTATCCATCCATCCATCCATCCACCCACCCATCCACCCATCCATCTATCCATGTATCTGTCTGTCTGTCTATCTATCTGTGTAGATAGGAGGAGCTGTGGCAGACTTAGTGAGCCTGTAATGTTGGTTGGCATGCCATTTAGTGAAGCAACATTCAATAATGAAGAACAGTTGAAGCGGGTCATCAGCTGCAGTATTTAAAAAAAAATGAAGTGCATTTTGCCATCATAAAGGAGTAGCATACATTTTTGGTCTGCAAGAGGCGAGGAGAGCAGTATGCGGCTGCTATCTGGAAGGTCTTTTTAAAAGAGTAATTAAAAAAAAGCAGGACTTTGTATACAAGTAAATGGATGGTGCAGGGTAAGACAAAAAGAAATACTGGAAGGAGGGTTTTCTTGGGATTGTTTTGCTTTGAGGAGCGGAGTGGACAGCTCTTTTAAATGTGACTGCTGGCAGCTTGACAAGTGGACGGTCGTTCCACTGGTCACTTTGGCCATTAAACAGTGGCATTTCTCGCCCTTTTTTATTTTATGAAATCAGAGAACTGACTTGGTGCAGTAATAGGAGCAGTTCAGGAGAATGAGTGCATTTTACGGACAGAACCCGAAGAGGACCAGTGAATTGTACTGTATTTACACAATGGCAAGAAAGAATCCTGGCTTCTGATTGGTCAGCTGGCCACCACAGCAGGGATGTTATCCTGGCATAACATCCCTGGTGATTGTTATCATCTTCTTCTCTTAAGAAACAAAA
Source organism: Neoceratodus forsteri (assembly GCA_016271365.2). Classification (NCBI taxonomy): domain Eukaryota; kingdom Metazoa; phylum Chordata; order Ceratodontiformes; family Ceratodontidae; genus Neoceratodus; species Neoceratodus forsteri. The sequence continues at coordinate 134,214,519 of JADMNL010000025.1, forward strand.
ATATTTCTCCAGACAAACAAAAACATTCTTTAAAATAATTTTTTTTCAATTCTGTATGTAACAACAAGCCATTGTATAATAGCAATAATGCCCTCCAGGGTGGGTGTTATGCTGGGATGACATCCGGCTTCTCGAGTGTTGGATGCTCTTGGCCTGTGGCCTTGGGCTCAACCACCCTAGGTGGGATGTTATCCCAGCATAACACCCACCCTGCTGGGCATTATTCCTTTAATGAACTGAGTGAAGCTGAATGTAAAATGAACCTGTGGAAGTAGTGCTGGTGGGCAGGTTGGGGGGGGGGCAGGAATAACGTACCTACTATGTATAGAAATGCAGTATGGCATAGCTACTCTGTACATAAATCCTGATGATGTATCTACTGTGTACATAGAGTATCTACTGTGTACATAAATGAAATTTACATACACAGTAGATCAAATATCAGGATTTATGTAATTGCTTTTGTGTCCACCTCTATTGCATAAATATATATTTATATACAGTTTCTTGGTTACTTTTTGTATGCAATAACTATAACTTAATCCAGTGAAATTGAATCTGATATCTAACCATGTATTCCCCAGTTTAAAAAAAACTCTGTTTTTTTTTTCTGTTTTTAAATTGGCATTAAATAACAGGAAGATCAAATTCAAATTCCTCCGTTTGCCCTTGCTCAGTTGCCACAGGCAGATAAGGTGTTTTCAACTTAAAATAAAAAGAAGCTGCACAGTTGTGACGCTTCTAATCCTCAGCTACAGTGCAGGGCACATGTGGAGAGAGCTGCCACCATCTCATACATCATCAAGCTTTTTAGGGATTAGCAGAAGTTTGCTTCAGGCCAAAAAAATGTAAACTGACATTGTAAGGAGGACAGTATTCATTCTGTACCAAAATACTGCTGTATTAGAAACTGATGATGCTCAGAATTTTTTTTCAAAGTTTCAGGTTAATCCATCCCTTAAAAAAGTGTTATACAGTATAGTCCCATTTATCCGAACTGGTCAGGTGACATGTTTCTGGTTCGAATAAACGGGAGTTTGTAAAAACGGGATTCTTTGATTTTTTTTTTTATTTGGCTGCATTTAAAACGTGCTGAGACCCATACCGAATGTAAGACTTCATACTTCAGTGTGGCTATAATGAAGGACAAGGGCAAAGGGGTTGGATTCATTTTTCATTCTTTTTTTTTTCATTGCCTGGTGAAGGAGACGGGAGGAGTGCTGTATAGGGAGAGGAGAGAACAAAGAAGTTATTCTACTATATTACGCCGTTTCAGCCAAGATTAAAATCTCAGCAAATGAATGCCAAGATAAAGATTTAATACAAGTCCACAGATATCAATTACTGCATTAAACACAGAATTTGACATAACAAGCAGTCACACCAGTTTGATGTCCCCACAAGTGCTAACACCCAGCAGCTGTACTGCAACATTTACAGTGCCAATGAAAGCAATTGACATGGTAGCTGTTACTGCGGCTGCTGAATTGATGAACGGGTAGTGCTAACAGGATGTGGAAGTTATAAATTCAATAATAGTGCTGCGTGGATCAACTACTGTACTTTAATGTTGCAGTTGAACATCGCCACCAAAAGAAAGTTTAATACCAATTTTACAAACACCCAATAATCTGAACTAATTTCACATCTCCCAAGCACTTCAGATACTTGAGACTGTGCTGTGCTTTGTTAGCACAATCGTCCCTCATCTATTCCCACAAACCAAGACTCTTGCTTTTTCTCTGCAAGCAGTTTGAGACCAGGAAGGTAGGTAAACTGTAGAGAGACTAGAATAGCGTATATGTAGTCTGTCAAATCCAGAAATGAAGACTTCTTTCACTGCTGGCTAGAGCAGTTCCTGTCTGGAACACAGATGTGGATAATGCCGTTCCACGGAGTAACAGTACACAGCTTCTGCTAGAAGACCTGAGAGAAGAACAAGGGAAGATATTTTACAGATCTATAAAATACTTCAGGATCCTGCCTTATCCAAAGAATATGGCTTCCTTTTTCATGATCGTCAAATTTCATTGAGAAGTCATAACAAACAGCTACTTATCCCAACAGTCCATACTAATAGAAGGGAGAATTTCTTCTCCATAAAAGCAGCCAGACTCTGGAATGCCCCGCCCCAGTATATTGTAGATTCAGTCAATTCTGACACGTTCAAACAGAGACTTGATGAACACCTAAATTGGGAAAGTTAATGTTGAGCTTCACCCACATTATGGCGAGAGACATTTCCAATGGGCCTCAGTCTTCTTATGTCTACAAACCCTAGTAAACATGTCAAAATGACATCGAAATGACATCATGTTAAGGTACAAGCATGAAGCCCTGTCACAAATTAGTTGATGTAATTTCAAAGTTACAGCAACTGGCTTCCTAGTAACTGACAAAGCCCATGCGCATATGGACAGCTCTCCTTCATGTTACAGGACTGGCTCTGCACTCTCTAGCAGTCGGCATGTTGGTAGTACAGCCAGCTGAAGTACTTTCTGGTTGGTGGAGGGGATTTATGATGACCCATTCTACCAAAGGCCCCAAAAGCTGGGCCAGGAGGTGAGAATGACTCATTATGTGTCAGCACCTTGAGAGGCAAGGTTACATCGGTATAGAAAAGGATGCATAAGATTGCAAATGGCAGATACTGGATTCAAGCATGGGTAACACTTTAAGTTTCCTTAACAACACTGTAATTACAGTGTAACTACACTGTAACTATACTGTAACTGCATTGCAACTGCAATGTCCGTACATGCAACAAACATGTAGCTACAGTGTAATTACTCCTGCTGCATGTAATTAATATTTACCTACCCCGCAGTTACATGGAAACTGACACCTACACTGTGACCCAAGCATGTCATTGGGACAGGCAGGACTGGGAGCTTAACAATACAGAACTGGGGCTCTTCCAGCTGGCCCAGAGGGCTCTCTTGGTTAGCCTCAGACTCTTATGATGGTTATCTCCATTTTCTGTGTCCCACCTACCACAAGCTGTTTTGAGTTAAGGAGTCAGGCTTTATTATACCTTTTTTGTTTTCAATATAGACTATATTTTTTACAGGTCTCTGTATTTCACAGAACTGTATTACTGAATTACTGTATCCGCTTTTTTCTATAAGGCTTTCAAATGTGAAGCTAATGAGATTTAATGCCAGACTGTTGTTGTCCTGGTAATTTTTTGATGACGTTAGTATCTGTTTTAGATTACCAACTGGCAGTCTTGTTTATGTATTGCTAAAATTCCATATTTGTATGGATTTTCTTTTAATGGATTTGATACAGCCTCTGCTTTAACTTTTTTTATCTTTTATATAGTCACATTCAGTTTAACATAGTTGCACTATTGCTTTGGAGTGGTCATACATCTATTGCATACAGAATATAATTAAGCAATAAGGCATGACAGCGTATGCATTATTCTGGGATAAGAGCACAGCTTGGGAAATGAAGCCCAAGGCGAAGCTGAGGGCTTTACACACTCAAGAAGTGTCGCTATCCCTCAGTAACGTACACCCTGGAATGCCTTATTGTGATTATACAATGGCTTCCCTGATTTTTTATTTTAGGACCAAGTAATGAGGTTCAGAAAGTTCAACATTTCTGACCTGTGTTGCTGTGCTGGGATAACAGCATGGTCATGTGACTGGATTCTACCAATCACAGTACAGTATTTCTCTTACCCATTTTATAATTAAGCAATAATAACCGATGAGCTGGTCATTTCTTGGTGATGAGCTGGTCATTTCCTGGGATCAACAATTGCCTGGCAGGGGGAAGAGTGGCCCGAGGCACAGACAGTCATTAATCCACAGGAAATAGCAGGCTATGAGGTCATTATTGCAATTATAAGCCTAATCATATCAGTACGGGGGGAAAATGCCTTTTTAATAAAATATACAAATGTGTGTGCAACGCTTTGAGCTGTACCCAGCGTTTCTAAGGGATTAACACCCAGTGAAGCAGCCAATCAGAGCAGGCATTTGCTTCATGAATAACTAATTAGACTTATAATATCATCAAAACACTGATAAGTATCTTATATCTATTTGTTGGGTCTCAGCCTGGATATCACACTTACTTTTATAAAGTATATCCTTTTTTGGGGCTCTTTAAATAGTAGCTTGTTTTTTTTGTTAAGCTATTCATTTTTCCCCTGCTCCTGGCATGCCTGATCTGCGCACCTTTTTCCTGGCAACCTCTGCAGGTGAATCCAGCCACCGTCCCACATCCAAGCTCAACTCAGGGTCACACCTGCTCTCCCCTGCAGTTTACCCCCCGCAGCAGGGCAATGGGGAGCCCTCAACTCACCCACCTGGACTTGGATCCAGAACTCAGGTGCCCCCTCAGAGTCGGTGTCATTGGATGGCCATCAAGCTGCTCGATCCAGGATGCCACTTCATTTTCTTTTTACTCCACAGGAGCTAAGGGTGTGCAATGACGCCAGTCGGAGGGAAGCACACACACGTCCACATGCGCTCCCTCTAGACATCAGCTCCAACTCCTACCCACGCTTGCAGGGCATCGCCTTGTGCCCCAGCCTCCACCAGGGGGTGAACAGGCACCAACTCTAGAGGACCCCTCTCCCCGGAGAAGGAGAGCAGTCTGGCGAATGCTCGATCCTTCTCCTCCCCTACTGACTCACAGTGACCCATGCTCATTCCCGAACACAGGTCACTAGTGTAACATGAGGTTAGGCATCCAGTATCTCAGCCCTCAGCACCACTGGGCCGGCCGAAATGGTAGCTTTTTTTTTTTTGCTGTTGCTAGCTTGTCTCCGGAGGGAGCCCCCTGCCCCATCCCCCAGTGTCCACCATCCGGCACTGGCCCGGCCCTAGGGCTTACCCCCCCAGTCGGGCTGGCGGGGTTTCCCAACCCCCACCCACAGTCCGGATTCAGAGGGCCAGTGCCGTGGCTGGCTGGAGTGGAGCCTGCAAGGCACCCTGCACCATTCTGCTGTGGCAACTTGGTTTCTGGATCTTCTCCCCAGGGAGCTGAGGTGTGCAATGATGCCTGCGGAGAGAAGCACGCACGCGTCAACATGCATTCCCTCCAAGCATCTGCCAGACTCCTCCCCCTTCTACAGCATGGTGCCCTGTTCCCCAGCCTCTGCTAGGAAGCACACAGGTGCCGACCTCTGAGAACCCCCTCCCGGAGAGGGAGAGCAGTCCGTCGGATGCTCAATCCCTCCCACCACTGCCGACTCCCAATGGCCCGTGCTCATTCCCAAACACAGGTCACCAGCATTGTGGGAGGTAAGGCATCCAGAGCCTCAGCCCTCAGCACCACCGGACTGGCCTTTAAATGATAGCTTTAAAATATATTTATGATTCCAGTAGAAGTAATTTATTTCTATAGATACTGGGAGACTGGATGTGTATTTCATACTAGCTGCACCTATGTTTCACAGTCCTACAGAAAACTTACTGAAGGCATTATACTCTTGACTGGGTCCTTTTCTTTTGGCCATCCAAGGCCGTGACCTAATTTTTCAAGCTGAGTAATTGTGGACATTTTTGGTGATCACTGATTCATTCATTTGATTATTTGAATTCCTAATTACATATTGGATGTATAAAAGTTGTTCACTATCTTTGTACCCCACTCCCTGACAAAGCTTCTGTATGAATGGCCTGCAGTAGAGAACAGAATTTGGTAAATAAAGAATAAACAAAATGCCAGATGCAAGTAATTTTTTTTTCCACTCCATGTGTGTCATCAGCTTAGATAACAGCATTTATTTACAGAAGAAATGCTCACTCCCAGCCCACCCCTCGATGGATAACCCCCCAATTTGGGATTTTGCAAGGAAAAATAAATGTTTTAGTGCCTTTTAGCTGCTTTATTAATGTTGTGTTACTTCTCTGCTTTGTAAATACCTGCCGCATAGCATGACACCATTTCTAGTGTGAGCTGCGACTCATCACAGCTCACTTGTACTGAATGCATACAAGTGAGTCATGTTGAGCCGCGCTCCATATGAGAAATGGCACTGCGCAATGTGGCCATTGTTTACAAAGCAGAGGATTAACACAATATTAATAAAGCAACTAAAAGGTACCAAAACATTATTTTTTCTTGCAAAACCCCAAATTGGGGGGGTTATCCACATTGGGGGGGCTTGTTTTCTTAATAGGTGTTCTCCTGAATATGTTGCTTACCATTCAAGTAGGTGTAGTGTAGCCCTTCACCCACCAGGGATGCTATTGCCTGGCTCTAGCGGAGGGCACCACCATGGATATTTATATTTGCTCAAGAGTTGGGGGACAATGCACAACAGGGCATGAGACCTAAAGGCCACCCAAAACCACACTTACTGACTCATGAAGGTGAATGCCGACACAGACATACAGTCAAGCAGCATGGCCCGTTTACCAATTTAAATAGAAAAATCATATTCCTGGTGAAAAGTAGTGTTGAAAAAAAGCATACAGTAGACCAATATAGCCTCCTATATTAATATTAATATTAATAGCCTTCACAATTTTACAAGTACCCAAGTGTAGAGTGAATGTTTAGTAGGCCAAGGCACCTTGTTGCCTGCACTCTCTGGAGTTGTAGCAGTAATACGATTTCACCTCTTGAAAACCTATGCAGCAGATCCAGCCAGGATGCAATGCAGTACCCTGAAGAGTGATGCAGTATACTGCAGGGGGCAGTGTAGTTCAATGGCAATTAAGCCCTTTTGTCATGCTGTATTTTTTAGCAAGTCATTTACTGCAAGTTACGGAATTGCATCCTTGCTGGCTCCGCTGTATGTACTGAACTCTGAACTGTGCTGTGTGTAAACACGTCTCTTCAAAACTCTACCTGACACTTCAAGGCCTTTTTAAAAATGAGACTGCCATGCCCTCTTTTGTCCCATTTTTCAAAATTTTGTTAGCATTCAGAACAAAACGAATGTCCCTATCACAACGTCATTACTTTTCTACTGCATCAAGAAAAAACATCTGCATGTGTGGGTCTGTGTGGGGAAACAAAAGCTGTTGAACCCATGAATTAAGCTATAAGGCATGATCAGGGGTAATGTTAATGATCTGCTAATTACCATCTAGGGGTGTAATTTGCATAAGGTGTAGCCGAGTGCCACATGCCCCTAGAGGGTGATTAACTGACCATTAACATACCCCCTGGGGCTGTCTTATTGCTATTATAACAAAACATTTTTAAAATAGTTAAACATAGTTCAGCATATGAGTAGGCTGTACATGTTTGTTAATAAAAGACTAACGTAAGACTGATAGAATGCTTACAGCCAACCAGAAAGCTCTGTTTCGCAGACCCTTTTTATAATGGCTCTGACAAATGTCTCTTATGGTATTACAGACTACAAACCTGAGGTTTGAGCAAGAGGACCACAAAGCAAGGCATAGCTTCTTTCTGCCCAAACCTCATGAGAAGAGTCTTTTATACCATATGAGGCATCTCTCAGAAGCCATATTATCTTATTATAAAATTGCTCAAGTTTAGCATGAGTGATTTGTAAGTTTAGAGTATTTTATTTTTTAATTTTATTTTGCTGTCCTTCCCTCTGGCACCGAAGCAGAGCACTCCCTCTGAACGCTCCAGCATGACAGCACACTGTACACAGCATAACAGGTGCAGTGTCTCTGCATGGTTTGATTCTGTCCACTGAGGAAAGGTTGAATTATTGGTACCAGTGTATCCACTGGGAGGTCAAGGCTTCTTGGACTAGCCTTAGAAATGTGCGGGCGGAGTTGTGTGTATGGTTGCTAGGCAACACCACACTCTACTCGAACAACATAAAATCTTGTTCACTTGCTTGTCCACTGTTTTTTAAATATTTTCTCTGTGTGGGACAGTTGCCTGACCTTTTAAGGGCAGACAAAGCCCCTGGATAATTGTTTTATCTTGAGAGTTGTACCGAGGGACTGGAAGTACGAACTCCACGGTGCTTCCGCTCTCACGCTATAAAAACCAGTGCTATTCCAGGCATTTAGCATTCTGTCCACTGAGAAAAGGCTGAACTATTGGTACCAGTGTATCCACTGGGAGGTAAAGGCTTCTTGGACCAGCCTTAGAAATTTGTGGGCGGAGTTGTGTGTATGGTTGCTAGGCAACACCATACTCTACTTGAACAGCATAAAATCTTGTTCGCTTGCTTGTGCACTGACTGTATTTTAAATATTTTCTCTGTGTGAGACAGTTGCCTGACCTTTTAAGAGCAGACAAAGCCCCTGGATAATTGTTTTATCTTGAGAGTTGTAGCGAGGGACCAGAAGTACAAACTCAATGGTACTTCCACTCTCACGCTATATATTTGCTCTAATGGCGAGCATCAGCGAGCCTGGCAAAGGCGACATGGCTAAGGCTCTGGATGTGTCTGCCGTGTCAGCCGGGGAAGTGGGAAAGGGGGAAGAGGTATCTGGAAGTAAGGTAGGAAATGGTATAGAAAACAAAGTTGTATTAGATACTTTAGGTAATGAATGGAGAAAGTGCACTGCATGTGAAATGTTGGGATTGTTGGAACAAATGGAGAGTCAGAACTGTAAAAAGCGTAGGTTAATAAAACACTGGAAAACAAACTTAAGGAACTACAAGAAAGGATAGAGGTACAGTCGGGAATAAATGAAATAGCTAGGTTTGTGCAAACAACTAAAACGATGATGAAAACTCTGAAAGGGAAACAATACATAAACAGATAAATAAAGGACAAAGTGATAAAAGGAAAGTAAGCATGAATGAATGTAGTACGGATGAAGATGGCGATTGGAGAATTGTGCAAAGAGGCCCTAGGAAGTGTAGATGAGATAGAGAACAACAACAAATAGAAATGACTAATAGGTTTTATGGGCTGAATCATGAGATTACTACTCTTGACCAGAAGGAGGTTAGAGAAAATATTAATACTTTAAAAATGTGCCAGGAAACCGATAGTCTTGGTACTAGGAGGGAAAATGTACCAGGAGGATCTACTAACCAGGAAAGAAATATAAGATCTGTAAATTTAGGAAGTCATAGGTTAGAAAGAAATGTACAACCTGGCGTATTAGTTAATCCAGGTAATAAACATAGAGATGTAGTGATAATAAGTGACTCTATGCTTAGGACTGCTGATAGGATGATTTGTAAGAATAGAAAAGAGCATGTTACGCTGGCTTGTCTACCAGGAGCAGGTACAGCCAATATAAAGCCATGGCTGGATTGGTTCTTCGAGAACACGGTTAATCTGGTAACTATATTGCATATCGGTACCAATGATATTGGAAGAAGGGACCTTGCTGGTATCCAGAGAGACTTTGAAGAAGTAGGAAGGGTTTTACAAAATAAAAATATTCCCTTGGTTATATTTGAGGTCCTTCCTGTCCCAAGAGCAAATAAACATAAATGTATGGAGATATCTAGATTTAATGGTTGGCTAAAAAGATGGACTCAAAAGAGAGAACTACCAGCTGATGGAGCATTGGCAAAGGTTCATCAATGTACCTAAATCATATTCACAAGATGGCCTACATTTGAATAAATATGGGCTTCGGGTTTTGGCTGACAGATTTAATACTAAAATAGAGAAAATGTTAAACTAACATGTGGGGGGGAGGGCAATGACTCTTTGTTGAGAACAGTGGACAAGGAGACAAACTCTAGTGGGAAACTTGATTATTGGACTTTGCTTCTGTTGAATGCTCGGAGTTTGGGGGGAAAAGGAGGAACTGGAGGTCATACTAAATAAGAAAGGTATTAAATTATGCGGTGTGACAGAAACATGGTGGCAAAAGGATGAGTGGGGAACAAACATCGATGTATTTCAGGTATTCAGATGCGATAGAGAAAATAGACGGGGGGAGGTGTGGCTTTATATGTTCATAATGATATTGTAGCATATGAATTGAAAACTGTTAAGCACTCAGATTTTGAACATATAGTAATGCAGATTATACCTCCTAGGGGGAAGCAAATAGTAGTGGGTGTGTATTATAGACCCTCATCGCTAAATAGTGGGAAAACACTTGAACTAATTAAGAGTATTAGTGATTTGAATGAGTCTAAAAATGTATTATTACTTGGTGATTTTAACTTCAATGGTATTGAATGGAATACCTGGTCTTCTTCTTCACTTTGTGAAGATGCATTTTTGGAGGCTATAGATTCTCTGGCATTACAGAACTATGTGCAGGAAAGTACAAGAGGAGCTAACATCTTAGACCTGATTATGAGTAATATGAAGGAACAAATAACCGACTGTACAGTAAGGGAGCCTTTAAGTGGGAGTGACCATAACATGGTTGAGGTTAAATTATAATAAAAGGTACTCTACAGGCTGGTACTACTGTGATAAGAAATTATAATAAAGTAAATTATGCTAGGTTGAGTCAGAAGGTGGAAAATTGGGATTGGAAGACAAGTTTAAGGGTGTACAGTAGGAGAAATATGGAGTGAGTTTAAAATGTTTTTCCACTGTCTAGTTGAAACAGAAATTCTTATCAAGAAGAAATATAATGTTAAAGGGAAGATTCCAGAATGGTATAATGAGAAAATCCAAAGGTTAATCAGTAAGAAGAATAGAGCGTATAAACAATATAAGAGAGAAGGTACAAAAGAATATAAGCTCAAATATAAAACCAATTTAAGGAAAGTGAAAAAAGAAATTAGTAGAGCAAAGAAAAACTTTGAAAATAATTTGGTATCTAAGGTATCAGATAACCAGAAAGCTTTTTATGGGTATATTGCTTCTTTAAAGCAAAACAACAATAATGTGTGCCCCCTATTGGTTGGGCAAACAATGTAACAAATCAAAGGTATTGTCAGTAGAGTTTAATAAATACTTTAATAGTGTATACTCTAGCAGGCCAATTCCTGATCCAATATCCATAAAAACATCTGATAAACCCTTAGTGATCTCAGTAGACACTGTTAAGGATAAATTGTTGAATCTGAAGGGTAACACTTCCCCGGGTCATGATGAATTACATCCAAAACTTCTTAAAGAACTCGCTACAGTTATCTGTAATCCACTACAAGCAATCTTCCAGTCCTCTATAGATTATGAAGAGGTCCCAAAGGACTGGAGGTTGGCAAATGTGACTCCAGTTCACAAAAAGGGATCTAAATCCGACTGCTCAAACTACCGTCCCATAAACTTGACCTGTATTCTAAGTAAGGTAATGGAGTCTATTATAAAGGATTATGTTGAAAGTCTGTCAAGGAAAAAGGGAAATGTAGATGTAACACAGCACGAATTCACAAAGGGAAGATCATGTGTGACCAACTTGTTACACTTTTTTGAGATAGTAAGTGTGGCTTTGGACAGTGGATTATCAGTGGATGTTTTATACGTCGACTTTGAAAAGGCATTTGATTCTGTATCCCACAGTGAATTGTTGTGTCTTCTGGAGAAATTGGGAGTGGGTTCCTATGTAGTTAGATGGATCACTGCTTGGTTAATTAATAGGAAGCAACGTGTATGTATCAAGGGAGAAAAGTCAGACTGGATTGTAGTGCCCAGCTGAGTCCCTCAGGGCTTTGTTCTGGGCCCACTTCTATTCAATGTGTTGGTCTCCTCTATCAACTGTGATGGTAGAACTTGGATGGTTAAGTTTGCTGATGATATGAAACTTGGGGCAGTTGTTACGAACAGATTAGAATCTCAGAAGTTACAGGAAAATATAGATCTAATATATATGACAGCAGTAGGGATGAAATTAAAATTTAATATTCCCAAGTGTAAGGTCATGCACTTGGGAAGAAATAATCTTAAATTCAAGTTTTACATAAATGGAGTCCAGTTACTGGAAACAGAGGTGGAGAGAGACTTGGGAGTATAGATAAATAAAGACTTAGAGTCTAAATACCAGGTAAATGAAATATCAAAAAAATTGTATGGAATCTTGACTTTAATTATGAGAAATATAAGGAGTAGAGATAGGGAGGTTATCATACCACTGTACAAGTCCCTTGTCAGACCCCATTTGGAATATGCTGGTAGTGTATGGAGTCCTAGATTTATTAAGGATGTGCGTAGGTTCGAGGGGGTACAGAGATGGGTGACGAGGAGTGTGTCCAGAATGGAAGGACTGTCTTATGGGGACAGACTAAGGGAGCTTGGTTTGTATTCCTTGCAGTACAGGAGATATCGTGGAGATATGTGTCTGATTTATAGGGCATGTAGAACTCCTGATTTGTGGGAATGTTTGGGTCTAACAGCAAGATTTAGTTTAACTGTAAATCGAGGTCATCAGTATCAAATAAAAGGTGAAAATTATAATAGAACTTGACAGGATCTTGGTTTTCAGAACGAATAGTGGACCAATTGAACGATCTGCCTAGTCAGGTAGTTTCCAGTGAAACCATGAATGAGTTTAAAACTGCTTTAGATAAATATAGAAGTAGCAATCTATATGACTTGAGGTTATAAATGGTGCAGGACGTTAATGGCCTTTGGCTAATGTTCCTGATATTTTCCTATGTTTCCTATGGTGAGTGGCTGAAATCATGTTAGTAAAAAACTTCCCTTCTACTTTTAAGCTGCCCACTGGGGGGCCCCATTGACACTCTCTCATGTCCATACTGTAGGATACCTATGCAAAGGGTTTCAATGGGTTAATGCAATTACCTTCTTTACTGAGGACAAGACTCATAACTCAGGAGAGGGGAAGCTACAACTTAATTATGAATGTCTTACGACTGCATACAGGGAAAAAAAATCCATTCCATTACTGCCCATTATGTATCCCATTCATACAATGTCAGTTTAGGAAGTAAAGCTGTGAAGTCAATTTTTAAAGCCTGGATTTAGTATAAATTGTTTACTTCAAATGGCTTGAATTCAAATGTTTTAAGCTAAGTACGGTAAAGCTGCTCAGTGATGTGAACAAGCATTGTGAAAACTGGACCAGGATGCTTTGGGGTTGAGTCCTACTTGAGGACGCAGTCTCATGTCTGGCACAGACAGCCCAGTGAAATATTAGCTGGGTGCTCCCCTGTTGGAGGTGCCATTGTTAAACCAAGTTTCTTACTGTCAAATTCTAGAGAATGGGCTGTGCACGAGGAAGCAGTCCTATGGCATGGGCCACCGTATGGGGTGGCCTCTAGATGCTGGCAGCAGGGCAGCCAATGAGGGAAACTGCCAGCCCATGACAGAGTGTCTCAGTCCCAAATGTTAGACCATGAAGATCGCCCTCCTGTTGGGGTCAATGTACCCACAAGTGCCATAAAGGTTGGGGCATGTACAACAAGGGGAGAAAACTGGGAGAGAAGCTCTTCACCATCTACATGAAGGCTGCTAACACTCTTGTGCCTCACACTTTGTAGACACCCCCCACCTTGCTGAAGCAGAAGAGCAAAAGAAGCTGTTGGGGCTCAGAGGTCATCAGGGGTCAAGCCTGAAGACTGGGAGGACCAATGGACAACAAGATCCAGTAGTGCTAGTCAAAAAATTTAAAGACACCCCCAAAATCAGAGCCAACATTCCTACCCCTAATAGCTCTGATCAGACAGCTGGTTGGCAAAAAGAGCCACTGGTGCCTGTTGAGCAGGAGTGGGTCCTTCTGCCAACCAGCAAGAGGATTAGACAATTTTAAACATGGATTATGTCACCATGATCGACCATATAAACTAGGCCTATCGCAAATGTTCATGCCTGTCATACTGCCCGCATATATTGGGGCTGGCAGTATAGCCTAGAGGTTAAAGTAATGAGCTGTGAATGAGCTTGGTACATCCACATAGTAGGCTGTTGGTTAACTAAGATCTGCAGCTTATCCATTAGGTAGGGAAATGGGCAGACTAGGTGGGCCAAGCGTCCTCATTTGCGGTCAAATTCTGTGTTTCTCTGTTTCTAGCCAGCAGACCTGGGTTTGATCCCCACAATCTTCACTTGCATACTGTGTGACTCTAAGAAAGTCACTTAACCTCCCAAGTTCTCCCAGGTCACCCCTGAAAACAGGTACTTGTGCCTAGTGGGCCTTACCAGTTACCAAAGGCTAACTATATATATATATATATATATATATATATATATATATAGCTACTGCTCTGGTAGGATCTGATCCTATTGGCTGCTGCCACAGACCATACTGCAGCTTGTGCAGTTCTCTGCAATACAGTTTACATAAAAAGTACTGCGTAAAACAACATTTCTCCCTTCCTTCCTCCATATGTGCATGAAAATCACTAAATCTAAAAACAATTTGATATTACTTGACTGTGTGTGCTTCCTTAAGTGATAGACATCAACACAAAAACATCCTAAAAGTGCTGGAATGAAAATGAACTTTGTGTTCCCATGATGAATACAGTAAACAGAACTACTTTTAACACATCTTGTTTTCTGTAAAGTACACATCATCCCAGAAACCTACAGTGCACATCTCCCTCTCAGCATGGAAGGCGCACCGTGATCCTGGGCAAACACTTCTGAAGCACGTCCTGTTGTTGGCTGTTTACAATCCTCCATGGGGGAGCCTGGGTCTATACAATGTAAACAGCAGCAAGTGGCATTGCTTCCTGTGACACCTCAGCAGAGCTGCGCTGGGACAGCAGGAAGCATTCGAACAATAATCTTGATGACACTATCAACTGCACTTACAGAAGGTTCTCTACAACAGGCTGTGAGCTTTGGTTTCCCGCATGCAATGGAATATGAATCTCTACAGCAGTCATTTATTATTCCATTGTCAAAATGTATAAAAATAGACATTTATATCCTGCTTACAATACCTGCTGCACAATATGTTTTTCTAAGTTATAGCTTTTTATTATTTCAATTAAACAGCAAAATACAGTCTTCCTTATAGGGAACACAGAATACAAATAGATGTATACATCACTTGCAGAAAAAGCTGATATTCAGTATAGTAGTTCCCTAATCCAGTAAATGAAGATGGGAAGGGAACCCATCAAAAATACTATGTAACATTGCAATAACCCTTAATGGCAGCAACATTAATGGCATTGGTGTGATCCTTAAGGTAGAACATACAGGAATTAGTGAAACACAGCCATTAAAGGTTGCTATTAAACTAGTAAACAGATTTTTAAAGCAATATTTACGTAAAACAAACGCCCGATACACTGCTGAATCTCCCCAAGATTAATCAGTTTAAGAGATCATTTCGGCCTGCCCACGCAGTCCAATGCAACTGTAACTGTTAAACTGTTTTATTTAGTTTCTCTCTGTACATATCCTGTGACCTTTTATACAATGATCTGCATGGATATTTTTTTCAGAACTGTATGTAATTGTGCTGTATTAAGGGTTTGCAGCCTGACTCAACTGCATCTCCTCTGGAACTGCCTATTGTACTCATAATGGGTTTTTTGTGTTTTTTTGTGACTAAATTTTTGACGTGGAACCTTTGTAAATGAGCTCTCGTGCTGAAAGATAATCTCCCAAAGTTTTCAATAAATAAATAAAAATAAATGTAAAAAAAAAAATTAACTATCAAGAACAATCTATAAATTTGATATAAATTAGACCCCGCCTCCAAAGCAGGGTTGAGGCCCAAGCATTGAGTGCACATAATCCTGCTAAACACTTCAAACAAACCTACGCAAGCAATTGGACAAGAGAACAAATTATGCCCAATCTAACTTGCTGAAATTTAATCTCATAAGGTAGGGACTGCTCGTACTTTCTATTCTGCCTGCTTACCTTTACCAAGTTCCCTTTTTCTGGTTCATCAGAACTACTTAAATATTGCATACTTTTAGCTGTTTGCATACCCTTCTAGGAAAAAAGCTTAAAAGTTAAAGGGGGGGGGGGCATGGCTTGACCGCCAAAGGAATGGCAGCATAACTCTTGAGCTCCGCCCTCGCTGAGAAAAACCTGTGGTGGGTCGGTCTAATCCCAGGATGAAAAATATATTTTGTTGCTAAAAACTTATCTAGGGAACTATCCTAAATCATCCAGTGTGTTTTTTTTCTGACTGACTAGTGCTGCAAAGCTGCCTAAATCTCACCAGCTATCCGCTAGCAGAGTGACTCAACTAGGCCACAGAAAGTATAGGCCTAATCCCTGAGACGTACGGCGTGTTTGCCCCACAAAGCCCAGAGATGGAGCCTGCAGCAATATCCTTACCAGCACAATCAACCCCGACTAAGCTGGCGACTGAAATTTCACTGCCCATAATTTCTCCAATACAAGATACTGGTCTTGTAACCGCCATCAGTGACTGAATAGCTAACGTATATCACCCGAATGTTAGAGGCAGTTCTGATGCGAGTAGATACAATCAGTACAGCACTTGCAAACTTTACTACAGAGGTACATGTAATACAAGATCGAGTAAATGTGGCAGAGCAAAAGGTGGAAACTTTGGACATACAACAAGCTACATTAACACAGAGAGTGAAAATGCAAGATCTAAAATTAGAAGCACTGCTGGCCAGAGTGGAAGACCAGGAAAATAGGGGAAGATGTAACAACCTCCGAATTATTGGTATGCCTGAAGGAGCTGAGGGAACATCCATGGAGAAGTTTCTCAATAAGACACTCCCCGGGATGCTAGGCGAGCGCTGGAGAGGCCCAGTTGAAATCGAAAGAGCCCATCGGATCATTGGAAGGAAGGAGAACCAGCAAGTAGCCCCAAGGCCAATTGTGGCATATTTTTTGAGGTACTCTACAAAAGAATGCATTCTAAGTGCTGCTCGAGACCTTGGTGAAATTCGATGGCAAGGAGCGCTGATCTCCATATATAAAGACTTCGCACAGGAAACAGCAAATAAACGCAGGGCCTATGGCCCCATCAAGAAGATACTGTCAGTTCATAATTTTCAATACAGATTTAAAGGTCTTACCAGACTGTTGGTTTCTAAAGAAGGGAGAGAATTGGTGGCGGAGGCTCCTGAGGAGATTGAGAGATGGGCCTCTAAGTTTTGGCCTAACCTGAACCTTCGGACTTCATCCCCCAGAAGGCTATGGGAACCCTCAGACACCAGAGCTAGGAACTGTAATTACCAGCAATGGAATCCAGAGGACAGATATGATATGGGACCAGGTCCTCAGCTCGATGAGCCCCCCAGGAAGAGATTTACCTATACGAGCAGTAGGCCTACATCTGCAATGTCTGACAGTCTAAGCCAGCCCTTTCTCCCTCTAGACACACCAGCTTGATTTCAAGGCAGCGACAGAGATCTAGAAGTGGTCAACAGTTTTCCCCTGAGCAGCAGAAAACAGCCCCACCCTCAAAAATGTCTAGAGATGAGCCGTTGGAGTCCTGTTCAGATCATAGTGCGGATTTTACGGTGCCTTCCTCACCTAACCACAGAAACCACATGGACTGGGCTGATATCCCGGAATCTTCTCTATTGGAAGTGGTGGACATTTCTAGCAAGGTTAAACCAGGGATTAAATTGTACGCAGCAGCGGTAACCTCTGAAGAAGTCCCAGTTCTTTGTAACTGCTTTCAGCCAGCAAGAAGTCGAGATGAACCTCCTGGCTGAACCCTGACTGTTCTGACCACAGTTTGCAATATCTTAATCTCTGATGTTTTTTATTGCTTGGCTTACTATTAACGTAGAGTCAGGATAAAGTTTCACTTCTCTGTCGTAGCTGATACTCTCTGCGATACAGTGCCCAGATGTAGAAGGGTCTCCACCCCCCCCATCACGGTTCTTCTTCCTTCCCCTTCCCCTCCATACACCACCTTAAGCTTGGTCTAGATCTGGGAAGTATAAATAATGTTGGAAATTGCAGAATGTCTGAACTAGTAGTGAACCTGTATTATATGGGCAAATGTTATAGTGGGCTTGGCCTATGTTCTCAATGGGGTAGTTCCTACCACTCCCTCCTTTTCTTTTATTAACCCCCACCCCAGTACTATACTCCCCGGATTATACTCTCCTCAGGATTATTCCCTGATGAGGCGGATAAGCCTAGTTGGGCGGTGACTCTCACTGATACCCCTGAGCACAGGCGTAGGTGGAGCTGAGGATACGGTTCTTGTTTATCCTCTTCCTAAGAATGTCTGTAGCAGTTAGCAATTAATCGCTTTTTGACTATAGAATAGTGCATCTAAGCCTGAGTACTGTAGATTGTCTGTTGTTATTAGTAATCAATCTTAACTGGGTTAGAGACTATTGTTAGCATATACACTTCCGTGGCTATTCTTGTCAATTAATGACCTCTCTTGTGGCTTAGAACATAGAATCCTCTAGGTATCTAAGAACAGATTACAGTAGATATATTAGTTAGTAGCTCTCAAACAGGGTATTGAAGGTCTACTCCTTTAGAACATACTGAAGGAAGCTCAGAGGTTTCTGCCATAATCAATACTATGTCTCCAGATGTTGTACAGGGCCTGTGTCTAGTGTCATGGAATGTAAAGAAGAAGAAGAAGAATCAGCATTTATATAGTGCTTTTCATACATCCAAAGCGCTTTACAAGCAATGCTAGACTGGTAGTGAAGTGACTGAATGTGTGGTGGCAGCCATATCGCACATCATCACCCACACACAGCCTGGCTAATTGCATGAACCGGTTTATGGGAAGGGGAATGTTGGCCAGGACACCGGGAATGTTCCCTACTCTTTGCGAAGAGTGCCCTGGGTTCTTTTACTTCCACCTGGACACCCACCAGGACAACACCAGGATGGGCAGAAGGGACCTCAGTTTAACGTCTCATCCGAAGGACAGCACACCCCAGCAGTACAGCACCCCCCAATACTGCACTCGGATGTCAGGAATTTTTAGGTGCAAGTCCAATCCCAGTGTAGGACGAGAACCCACGACCTTCTGGTCCAGAGGCAGATGTCCTACCAACTGAGCCACGCTGACACCTAAAGGGCCTTAACCACCCAGTCAAAAGAACCAAAGTGCTTCAGTATTTACGCTCCATGCACACAGACATTGCTCTTTTGCAGGAGACACATCTCCTTAAAAAATCCACTCCTTGACTCAAGAAATCGTGGGTTGGCTCCGTACATGCTAGCTCAGCATCTTCCAAATCAAGGGGAGAAGCTATATTAATTCGGAGATCGAGCAACTGGACAATGGAAGAGTCCCATGCTGATAAACCTGGGCGGTGGGTAATAGTTAAATTAAAATCAGGCCCGGACAGATTGATAGTATGCAACCTTTATGCTCCGAATGTGGATCAAGTGGAGTTTTTTCCAAATTTGAGCCAAACCATTGCTGGGCTAGTACAGTCTGACTCCACTATTCCTCTGATAATAGGAGGAGATTTTAACTTAGTACCAGACATATTCTTGGACAAATCCCATGCTACCCCCCAAACCCACATGAAGGCACACGCAGCCCTGCAGGAAATGATAGCAGAGTGGGGCCTAGTGGACGTTTGGAGGCGTGATCATCCATCAGGCCGTGACTACACGTACTATTCCTCTCCCCATGACACAAATAGCCGCATTGATTATGGTTAGCTAACCAACCAGCCTCGAGTGATATCTCTAACAGTAGCATAGGCAATATAATCATATCAGACCATGCACCGGTGTCATTTACCTATACCGCCCCTAAAACCCGAAATGCTGGTACAAGATGGAGATGTAACCCTCTTTTAGTCAAGGACCCTGAATTCCAACAAGAAATGCAGAAAGTAGCTTGGGAATTCTTTATGTTTAATAAGGCTGGGGAAGTCTCGGCAGGTGTAGTCTGGGAGGCATTTAAGGCCACTCTCAGAGGCCACATTATCACCTTTGCTGCAAACCGGTATAAAACCAGGAAAAGAGAGATAGCGATGTTGCAATCGGAACTTACTGACCTGGAGGGTCGATTTAAAGCCTCCCAGACCACTGCTTCCAGAGACCCCTCACTGATGAGGCGTGTTGTGGGACTTAAATATCGAATAAACTCACTTTTACATCATAAGGCAGAATGGACTTTGCTTAGGGCTAAACATCGATACTGGGAAGGAGGAGATAAAGGGGGGAAGCTCCTTGTCTACCAATTTCGAAAGCAGCAAGCATCCTCCAAAATACATGCCCTCCACACCCCCACAGGCTCTGTAGTTAGTGACTCGAAGGGCATTAATGAGACTATGAAAATTACTACCAGACCATACACCAATCCAAATCCATAGACACGAAGGAACAGCTCTCAAACAAACTGCGTCAGTTTTGTAAAAATTTTACAATACCCTCACTAACTCAGGAACAAGTTGACTGTTTAGACTGGCCTAGAGACTGAGGTACAACAGGCCCTATTTCACATGGCCAAGGGGAAAGCCCCAGGGCCAGATGGAATGACCGTCAAGCTATATCAAGCCCTGGACCAGGAAATAGCGAACCCCTAGTTGCTTGCTCTGCAATATGCCCACTCTTCAGGTTCCTTCCCCACCACAATGAATGAGGCCTTAATTACAGTAATACCTAAAAAATCTGAGGATCCCCTGAATTGCTCTAATTTTCGCCCCATATCTTTATTGCCGGTAGACACAAAGATCCTGGCTAAAATATTAGCCACCAGACTGCAGAGTATCCTGGGTTCAATTATCCATCCATCCCAAGTTGGTTTTATGCCTGGAAAGGTGGGATCAGACAATACCAGATTGCTACTGAATTTAAAATGGCTAGCCAACAGAGCTAAAATCCGTATGGCTGCTCTAGCAGTTGATTTCGTAGAATGGAATTACCTCCACGAGGTCCTTCGTGTATATGGGTTTGGCCCCCAATTCTGATCATGGGTCTTGACCCTATATAATTCTCCAAAAGCCAAGATTCTCACTAACTCCACTATTTCTTCCTCCTTTCCATTATGTATAGGTACCCGACAAGGTTGTCCTCTGTCCCCCCCCCCTTCTTTTTCTAATTGCCCTAGACCCCCTACTTCGTGCCTTGGATAATACGGCAGGGATTACAGGCATACCGGCAGACGGCAAATCCTATACTGTAGCAGCCTATGCAGACAATCTGCTACTTACCCTATCTCGTCCCCAAGATTCTTTACCAATAGCTCTCTCAGTTTTTACAAACTTTGTGGCTTTATCAGGCCTGCATGTCAATCAGCAAAAGACTGTACTGGCCCCACTGAACTCACTCTGCTCACGGGAATGTCTTCATGGCACAGAACTTAAATGGGCTCTGCAAGGTTTTGCTTATTTGGGGATCTATATACCTTTTAACTGGGCAAACTTTGAATCAGCTAATCAACCCCCCCCCCCCGCTAAAACAACTAAATGTAGAAATAGAAAGATGGAAAAAACTATATTTGTCTTTGATGGGCAGAGTGGCAGCAGTGCGAATGCTATTGCTTTCATGGGTACTATATTTATTTAATAATCTTCCAATACGAATATCTCCCAAACTCTTTGTTACCCTTGAGAAGATGGTCTCTAATCTAGTATGGGGAAAAAAGGCACATAGATGGGGGAAAAACAAACTTAGGGCTCACTGGACTAAAGGAGGGCTTGGAGCCCCTTGATTTCTGAACTACCATCTAGCATGTACTGCGGCACAAATAACTAGATGGTTTGTACCACCCAATACACCTTGTCCAGTGTGGGTTGGCCTTGAAATAGACATGGTGGCCCTAACCCCACTTAGGTCCTTGCTGAGCTTTAGTGGCTCCACAGGAAAGGGCATATCTCCGGTCATATGTCACTCCCGATATGCCTGGCGTCACATTATGATCCTCTCCCATACCCCCAAGAATGCATGGGCCCCACCTCTGGAGTATGCAGAGCTTTGGCGCAATACCTTTATAATACTAGAGGGGCAACCTCTCAACTGGCTTGGCTGGGAAAAAAAGGCTATTTGCTTTGCGAAAGATCTTATGATGCCTGGCACGAATACATTATTATCCTTTGCCCAGTTAAAGGATAAATTTAACCTTCTAAATATCAACTTCTGGTGATATCTCCAAATACTCAGCCTTCTCTATGCCCTCTCTGCCCAAGTAAGACCAGATACTAAATGGAAGTGGCTTACCACCCTGCATAAGGAAACTTCCTCACGGGGTCGTATAGGTAAATTCTATGCTATAGTGAGGGACTCTCAACCAGATCCCACAGAACATTGCAGAATCTGATGGGATGCTGAGATGGGGATAACTATACCTAGCCCTACATGGGCTAAATGTCTTCAAAATGCACATAAACTGTATAAAGACTCCAAAAGCCAACTAATACAGTTAAAAATATTGCTGTGCTGGTACAGAACTCCGGCCGCTCTATGTTCAGCAAATTTTAATGCCACATTCCAACTGTTGGAGATGCCAACAACCCGGAGCCCACCTATTTCACATATTGTGGGAATGTCCACAACTCTCTGGTTTCTGGGATGCAATTAGGCAAGACTGCTGCTCAGTATTAGGTATAAGGAACCTCCAGTTAGACCCTTAACTTTTGCTAGAAGATATGTCTAGTCTTTCTATACTGCCAAAGGCCCTCCAAGAATGGGTCATGGTGGCCCTATTAGAGGCCAAACAGCTCCTTTTAATGCAGTGGAGACAGGTTAACAGTCCAAGTATAAGACAATGGCATGCAGCTATAGCCAGATTAGCACTATTGGAAAGATTGACCTATGCTCATCGAGGTCAAGTGGCTCACTTCCATAAAAAATTGGATTTTTATCTCAACTCACCATTGTGTAAAGCCCCTCCCCCTCTATGTATAGTTTCCCCCCCCATCAGCAATTAGGTAGACCGCCTTACTTACCCTAGTTGCCTATTAGTAATTGAGTAGCTACAAATAAGAAGGACAGACTGTATTTATATATGAATGTATATGCACAGAGTATATATGTCTAGCCATGTGTAAAATAATGTATACTGTAATAATTTGGACCATGAGGATCCTCCTACACATATGAGAGGAATGAATATGGAAGTGTAATGCAAAACTGGAAAAACTGGAAAATCTTAATAAAATCTTTCATGATAAAAAAAAAAGTTAAAGGAGTAGTACACCCTTGTGTCTTGTAAATGTTGTTTCTTTGTCAACAGATAATGTTTTTATGTAACTGTTGGGGATATACTGTATGTTGCTTGCTTTAGTTTGTTTTCAATGTTCGTACTAGCCCCAGTAACTATCCTAGAGTCTCTGTTTTCAGGTTGTTGAAATCTCATTGTCCCTGATAGCTGAATTAGCATATTAGAACATTATGCCACAGCACCCATTTACACCATGTACCTCTATGCTAAAAGTACACATAACCTGGAAAAAACTCTCTAGAAATACACAGACTGAATGCAGTTTAAAGGAAAAAAAATCTGCTTTACATCTAAGACATTTTATAAAGCTAAATTAAGGTAAATGTGGCATTTCACACCTTGCTGCAACTTGTTTTGTTGAACTCTAATTAAGCAGATGGGCATACTGTGGAGTCTAAAGCATGCTGACACATCAGGCCCAATTTTAGAAGCCACCTGTGTTGGACACAACCTGTAGCAAAGTAGGGGGCTGTTCCCGATGCAGCTGCTGCATGGGCAAAAAGTGCTATTTTAGAAGGTTTGCCGCAACTTGCCACTTGTGGCAAACCTCCTGAAATAGCTGCAAGACATGGTTCTGCATCAAGAAGTGTGGTGCAATGTGAGACAGTGGCACAGGGTCAGAACACATCCTAGATGTATAGACAGATGGGCACACCAGGTGCCCCAAGGAGCAGCAAGCCTAGAACAGGGGCACAGATGGAGCAGCTGATGCAGGACTGTGGCAGGGGGTGGTCTGTGCCCTTGGGCCACCGTCCCAGTACTGCCAGGCACCCATTTGCCAACAGTGATGAATGCCTGCAGCAGCAGGCAGTGGCCACCCCGACAATCTCCCTATAGTGGCCTCCCATGGCACAGTCACGCAATGTAGTGTCCCAGTCAGTTCCGGACCCCCTGCCCATGCTGTGCCCCATTACAGCTGCCAATAATGTACCTGGTGGTCTAGTGGCCCCCCCACCCTCCTGACCCTGACAGTAGTCACCCACCCCACTCCCCCCAATCCCTGATGGACTTCTGCAGCTGGCAATACCCTCCATACACCACCATGGCCAGCCACAGAATGTGATTGTACAGACGCATAATTGTACAGTACAGTTACACTGTCTGTGTGATGGCATTCTGTGGCTGGCCATGGTGGTGTGTGAGTACTGCCAGCAGCACAGGCCCATTGGGGATGGGGGGAGTGGGGTCAGAGTGACCACTGTCGGGGAGTCCGGGAGGTGGGGGCCACTAGACCACCAGGTACGGGGCATCCACTTGTGCCCGTGCATGGCGGGAGCATGAGGGGCAGGGACTGGGGTGTCAGCAACTGTTGGGCAGGAGGATAGGGGGGCTGGCAGACAATGGGAGGGGATCATGACACCACCAATGAATGGGGCACCAAATGGGGATGGGGGACAGTGGCATCAGTGCTGTACTGGCTGGGCACAGGGGTGCCCATTGGCTCAGATGCCACTCCATGCCAGTGCCATCATGCTGGGTGCCACATCCTGGGGGTGGGCTGCCGGCTCCCAGTTATGCCCCTGACACCAGGTTGTGTACCTGGTGTGACCCTACAAGACCAAGTCCCACCTTGGCCCATTGCCGCAAGCCAGTTAGATCACCTGCTGGCTGGTCTAACTGGCAGCCCTCCTGCAGCCATGGTGGGGCTTCCAAAATCCCAAAAAAGGGGATGTGGCAGCCCTGCCATGTTGCAAGCGCCCTCGTGACATGGTGCCCTGGATTGCTGTATACAACCCTGGTGCAAGGGGGCTTTGCCTCAGCTGTCCCTGCATCAGACGCAGGCCACCTTCGGGAATCCTGTTTGACGCAAGCTGAGCCACAAATCACAACTTGCATCACACACATTTGCTGCAACTCCCTTGCATCGGGCACACCCGACTGAGAATCAGGCCCATCATGTTCTCATTTGCTAATGCAGCTCTTGGGCACAATGCAATTTCAACAACCATAAAATGGAGACCCCCCAGGATAGTTACAGGGACTGGTATGAACAGTGAAAATAAATTAAGGCAAACACATAGAGCCCCTGCAGTTACATGAAAGGAGTCCTCTGTTGACAAGGAAATAACATTTATAAGATATGAGGGTGTACTACTCCTTTAAAGCATCCGTTGGAGTTAAGATTAAAAGCCACAAAAGCCAGGAAGTGCAACATTGTGGTTAAAGTCCCCTAAGCCATGGTGACTCTGAGATCTGGCACTCCTCCTGATTTGAATGATCATACGACACATCGTTGCCACTACCCTAACTTCAGCACCCTATCTGAAAGCACTGTGATGTTCCTATTTTTTGTGTGCTTCGACAGACGTGCAAAGTCAGCGTGATGCCAAGGCATGATTGTTCAAACCCCAAGGAACACTTGGCCACAGATCCACCACAGCTCAGGGGACTTTAACCAGAACATTCTAGTTCTTAATTTTTGTGGCTTCCAATCTTCAATCCCAAAGATTCATTGTACTTTTTTGCAGTCAGTTTCCTTACTTTTTTTAACATAAAAGATTTCACAGAAAAGTTTAAAACATCATACAGAACAAATATGTGCAGCACTTAAACACATATCATTAATCATAACTACATTAGCCAAAATGCAGCAAAGTACACTCAGTGGTGAATATTACCCAATAAAACAATATGTATTATTAATCTTCTGAAAGCAAAGTCCTCCAGTGTAAGAGGAAATAAAGCCTTTAGAGATAAACAGTCCATATGGCTCTAGCCAGAATATAACACTGTAAGAATTTCCTTACTTCTTAAAAAAGATATACAGTATAAAGCACCAGGCCTATAGCATCCTTTGCAAATGGCCAGCAGCCTAAGCAGTACTGAGCCTATAGTGTGCTTTCAGAATGGCCCAGTGGGCCATTCTCAAAGCATACAAACCACCCTACATGTCCCTGGGCCTACTGCATGCTAAGTGAATGGACCTGTGGGACACAATGCTGGAACAGTAGCTTGCCTTGTGCAGGGCCACGCAGGCCCAAACGAAAGCAGGAGATCTATAAAGCATGGCGCTAGGCCTGTAACTTGCTCTGCACAAGGCAACAGACCCATCAACCAGGTCTGAAAGTTGTCAACTGGGAAGTTAGGAGAAGGGGGGCAGGGGTAACCCCTGTCCCTTAAATTTGGTTAAAAAATGCAAAAGTCATGGGTGGTAGGGAAACAAAAAATAATAAGTCCCCCAAAAAAGCTATCTGTGGATGTCCATGGACTTAGGTTGTTTTTTTTTGCTTCTTTTGTGGGGGCTTTTTTTCCTAAATCCCCCCAAATTACATAAAAAACATATATCCAGCCACATGCATGGTTATTTTTTTTTTGTCCTGAAATACATTTTTCAAATTCTGCCTTTTTTTGAGGAAGAAAAACGAAGTCCCTGTACATGGGCAGTTAATAAACAGAAGTCATAAATTAATAATTCACGTTGCTAAAGCAAAAAGTAAACTTAGCACCAATCATGGTACTGGTGTGCACAATATTCTAAGCTTGTATCTTCATGTCTGATGATTTGTTCCTCATTATGAGGGCCACTGCCACATGATCTTCCCACATTTTAAATGTCAATGCGCCACACTTCAGTGACACAGTTTTGAGAAGTACACCTCCTACTGCTATAGGGAAAAGTGAGCTGTAGTGCAGCCTTTCACATCACAAGCAGGACTACTGCTGCATGGTAACTCAAAGAAAGCAGCATATCTGGGACTAATCAGTTTGTAACCAACAGAGGTAACCATGGTCTAGCTTGGTGCATTTTCTGCAGCCCTTAGACAAACAAATAAAATGTGGCTAAAACAAGGAAGAGGCTGACCGGCTGAATTGAAGGCCAATTATATAGCTCATAAACAGAAGCTCTCTCTTTTGGCCAAGAAAAGCTGAAGCCACAGATCACCTTCCTTCCTGTCAAATATGATTAACCAAAGGTTGCCTTCATTGTTTTGCAACTTATTTGCCCAGAAGAGGCCAGCTAAGATGTAACATCTTGTTTCCAGTGGGGTCCTGCTTTTACCCATTTCTGCAGTTGGGTGGACTGGAGCACTAAGAGGTTACGTGACTTCCCCAAGGTTACACAGTGAGTATTTGACTGTAGCTGGGTATGAATCTGTGAGTTCCCAGTTGCCAAGCTGACAATCTAATAGGCCATACTGTCCCTTGACCCCGTCTCAAAGGCTCTACTTACAAGATACTGGTAAACAGTCACCCTGCATCAGCAACTGTACTTTGTTATCAAAAAGGCATATCTTTGTTCTGCAGGGGAAAACAATTCATTTATTTTAGCGTGATAAAAAAAAAAAACATGTTCACGTTATGCGATGGACATTTTGAAAGGCTAAATGCGTACTCCATTATAAAACTTAAAAATGTCAAGGACTAATAAGAGCCCAAGCTGCAGTGTAACTATAGCCTAACACTCTACTGCAACTCATTCTACACTTAAACAAGGTCACCATGGTTACTTTAAAAAAAAAGTAAAAATTAAAAAAAACACTTTTTTCCCCTATATCTCATTTTGCTCCAGCACAGAAATAATATGTTACTGAAGGGAGTGTTTTTTTTTCCAGTCAGCTGCCAACCCTGTCAGGCCAAGTTCCATTTTTTCACTTGTGCGGAAAACAGCAGAATTCATCAAAAGTAACATTTTACGGTACTAAAAACAGAAGTTAGATACAGCATGAAAAAAATCACAAAAAACAAATGTAGTCACGCGGTCACAAAGTTATCATGTTGTTAAGTGATCCTCCGATACTGTTTCATGGTATACCTTTTATTGATATGTCAATGTTTAAACTATGAAAAAAACATCTTATGTAAACAATGCAAAATTAAGCAGTAAATACTGAAAAATAACATTGCAGAATTATAGAATATTGTTTGTAGAATTAAGAATAATGGGGCCTATGACCTTATCTGGACCGGGTATGCGCAACAGGCATGTACCCAGCCCACGACCACCTGCACCCCTGGACAGGCATGTATGGTGCACCATTCACAATTC
The DNA here is from genome assembly GCA_016271365.2 of Neoceratodus forsteri. Lineage (NCBI taxonomy): Eukaryota > Metazoa > Chordata > Ceratodontiformes > Ceratodontidae > Neoceratodus > Neoceratodus forsteri. The sequence goes on from JADMNL010000025.1 coordinate 134,242,359, forward strand.
TCGACTGCCTTGGCCCTGTTAGCATGTTGCTCCATAGGGGTGGACCGGTGGACACAGACAGACATCCAACCAGATCCTCACCCTGCTGGCAGACTAGATCCCCTGCTCTATATGGAGCAGAGGACTGTGGGAGACAGCAGGTCCTGGAAAAAGTAGAATAATAAGCAGGTACCCCGATGGTTTCCCCTAGCCCTCTCTGCATGTCCAGAGGGCTGGGGAAAACATGGCAAGGGGGATTGCTTGTCCTGCCATGACTGGCCACCATGGAACAGAGTGAATGCGTAGTAGCTACTGCAGGGTCCCTGTCTGCATAGCCTGTGACCCCCTCTTCTGGCACTCCACACCTGGCTGCATGGTGCAGAGTGTAGCGCTGCACCTGGCCACTCTCCTAGTCCATTTGCATGTATGGACAGGGGATCAGGTGCAGAAGGGGCCTGCGCCCCTTCAGTGAATGCCATGGGGGTCCAACTGGACTATGACCCTTCTGTGAATGCCATGGGGGTCTGACTGGACCCCCAATCTCTGATAGTTCATTGCAGGGGTGCCAAGGCATTGCATAGGTATAGTGCATAGACACCATTGTGCGAAGAATTTTATAATATGGCACAAACAGGCATGCATGTTTAAAGAACCCTATTTACTGTTTTTTTTTTTTTTTTTTTTTACTTTTGTTTGTGTCACTTTCTGACTCAAGCTACTCCTATCTTTTGGCACCCTCACAGCCCCACTATGTATTCTCCAGGACTTAACAACTTCCTCATGTGCCCATGGCTCTCCCCCTATGGGTAGGGTCTGTCTACAGGGGTTCCCCGAGCCCTTTGAGCATAAATCCTTGCCCTGCCTTGAAAAAGGGTACCACAGTCAATGAAGTCAGGTCTGCAAAGGTTGCGGGCACCATCCAGCTGTGATCAGGATATGCTCAGATCCGTTGGACAATGACAGCTTGAGGGGGTCACAGCCCTGATGGCTATGCATGCTGCTGAATGGACTCCAAGCTGCATCCCCCTCTCAAACAACCAGGCTCTCAGTTGCACTGCCACCTGTGGTCACCCAAGTGGCAGTACAGCAGCAGGAGCCAGCAGCCACACCCCTACCCCCCCAAAAGAGGAGAGCGTTCCATGGGGTGAGTAATTCTCCTTCCCCCTACCAGCACCCGACAATTCAGGCTTGCTTCTGAAGCCAGGTCACAAGCGGAATGCTACAACTACCAACATGCTAGCTTCATTTATTTATTTTGATGCTCCTGATGCTCCGGGTTACACTTTTTTTAAGTGCTGTATGTCAAGTTCAGTTATGCCCACATCTCACATTTATACAAACATATGAACATACGAAGAAGCCAGCAGAGGAAGACCATTTGGTCTATCAAGTCTGCTCATACTGCAGGATTCACAGCTTTAGCCAATGTCCCTGCCCTCCCTCCCCACTCCTCCCATCCTCTCTACCCATGATCCTTACTTTCCTCCATGCCTATCCCAGCCTCTCTTAAAGCCGCCCACTGTCTTCAATGAGATGACCTCTTTCGCGAGTGCATTCCAAGTGTCCACCGCCCTCTCTGTGAATAAGTGCTTCCTGACATTCCTCCTAAACCTCCCACCCTCCAGCTTAAGACTTTGCCTCCACATGTTATGTTTGCCACTCAGCTTAAAGAGACTCTCTTTATCAACCTTATTTATCCCTTTCAAGTACCTGAAGGTCCCAATCATGTCCCTTCTCTCTCCCTCTCCTGTCTTCCAGGGAGAACATGTCCAGTGCCCTCAATCTTTCTTCGTATGCCTTTCCCTGTTGATCTGCTATCATCTTTGTAGTCCTCCTCTGGACCTTTTCCAGCAGGGTAATGTCCTTTTTGAGGTGTGGGCACTAGTAATGAACCCCATACTCTAGATGTGGCCTTACCAGTGACCTGGACAAGGGCAGTATAACCTCCTCTCTCCTACTACTGATCCCCTTAGATATGCATCCCAGCATCCTGTTTGCCTTTGCTGCTGCTTTCTTGCATTGCGTGGAGTGCCTCTGGTCACTAGTGATCATCACTCCCAGGTTGTTCTTCTCTTCTGATGAAGATACTTGGACTCCACCCAGGTAGTACTCTGTCCTGGGATTCTTGGCTCCAATTTGCATTTCTTGGCATTGAAGCCAAGCTGCCAGACCTGGACCACTTATCTGGCTTTTCCAGATCTTTCTGTAGGTCCTGTATCCCTTCAGCTGTGTCCACTCTCCCACAGAGCTTGGTGTCATCCATGAATAGGCACATTTTGCCCTTAATGCCATCTCCAATGTCATTGATGAGGACATTGAACAACACCGGCCCCAGCACCTAGCCCTGCGGGACCCCACTGGTTATCTCTCTGGTGCCAAATAACTCTCCCCCCCACAACCACCCTCTGGGTTCTGTCTCTTAGCCAGTTTTCCACCCATCTGGCCATTTTTTCCCCAACTCCAAGATCCACCAACTTCCTGATCAATCTTTTGTGGGCACAGAGTCAAAGGCCTTGCTGAAATCAAGATAGAGGATGTCTACTGCTTGGTCCCTGTCTACTGTCTTAGTGACACAAAGAAGTCAATCAGATTTGTTTGACATGATCTCCCCCCCCCCCATGAACCCATGCTGACTCGCATCCTGAAGACCATGCTCCTCTAGATAGTCCACCAACCTTTCCTTTAGCATGGTCTCCATGAGCTTGCCCACAAAGGAGGTCAGACTGACTGGTCTGTAATTCCCTGGGTCATCCTTGGGACTGCTTTTGTGGAGGGGCACTACATGTGCTGTTCTCCAGTCCTGCAGTACCATGCTTGACTCTAGTGAACTATTAAACAGGTCTGCCAGTAGCCCTGCCAGCTCCTCAGCCAGTTCCTTTAGTACCCCTGGATGTGCTCTGTCCGGGCCTGGTGATTTGACCACCTTCAATAGCAGCAGCCCCTCCCTCACTTTATCTTCCTACATCAATTTTATTAGCACAGGCTTTCACATTCACTAATGGACAGACTACATGGATAATACATAAAACAGTGATAAAAATCAAGCAGTAGCTGCATGTTCAAAACATAAATAGCAATTATAAAATGGAATTGAGAAATCCTGGAAGCTGATTGGCTGAAACAGTCTTTGACCCATAACAATATCTCAGAATATCATCATGGTCCAAAACTAATTACCAAGATCAGCCATTTAGTAACACTTCAGAGCCATTTTACTGTATAATCACATTAACACACTCCAGAGAGTGATATATCATAGGATATTGTCACTTCTTGGGTGGTTGAATGCACTCAATGTTGCCTCGTGTCTCACAATGCACCCAAGGCATGACGATACCTCATGATATACCACGCCCCACTGTGTATTGCTTAATGAAAGAACAGAAATCAGAAAAGAAATAACTGAGGGGGAGAACACTAAAGTGTTCCCTAGCCACTATCATGAGGGGTAACCTATCTCACCAATACAAAAGTTCCAGGTCTGATCTACAGTGTTTCTTGTTTGCACATCCCCTTCCATACTCAACACATCTGCACCTCAAGTACAGACCCTGAAGTAATTGGGCTATAACTCCTTGGGGGACATATTCAGTGTCGGCTGGATGCATGCACAGAACAGTGAGTCATGCAAAACAGATGCAGCGGCCAGCACTGATGCCATATTCAAATAGAATACATGACTGGAACAGATCATGCACTCTGTTTCAATATCGGACCCTGGATGCGTAGCACAGTGCGGGCAGCCACCATGTTGGGGGCAGCGCATCCAGGGTTTGGGGCTGAACACTACCAATGGGGGCTTGCGTGGTGCATACCTGGATGCACTGTTTCCATGACAACGATATTCAGTCAAAATATGCTAATGAGCTCATTAGGCATGCCTGGCACAAAGGGACCTCATGCCTGCTTATTATGGGCTCGTTAGCATAACTGCACCCGGTGGAATTCGCCATACCAGCCCTCTCCTAGCCCCGTTCCCCACAGCTATCACAGTACAACAGAAACATAGTTTCCATAGTGTACAGGACCCCTTCCCCAGCACCAATCCCCATTATGGTAATTAACGGCATCCCCGATCCCCACTTTTCAATAGTGCAGTGTCCCCCACCCATTTCCCAATCCCTCATCTGTTAAATAATAGCATCCCCAATTCCCACTTTTTCATAGTGTAATTTACCCCCACCTGCTGCCTGATCCCTGATCTGTTAAATAATAGCATTCTCGATCTCCACTCTTCCACAGTGTAGAGTCCCCCACCTGCTGCCCGATCCTCAACCTGTTAAATAATAGCATCCCCAATCCCCACTTTTTCATAGTGTAATTTACCCCCACCTGCTGCCCGATCCTTGATCTGTTAAATAATAGCATCCCTAATCTCCACTCTCCCATAGTGTAGTGTACCCTCCATCTGCTGCCCGGTCTCCAATCTGTTACATAATAGCATCCATGATCCCCACTTTTCCATAATGTAGTGTCCTCCCACCTGCAGGCCAATCCCCATACAAAAATGTCATCCCTAGAACATTCGGTAATGTAGTGTCCTCCTCCGCTGCAGCCTTGAGCATGACTATCCTGACCCAGCCCCAGTAACTGTACTGTGGATCCTCCACACCCACCCTCCTCCACCAATCACCGTGCAACAGATGGAAGCACCAAGGAGGTAACAGTGAAAAAGACTCCCACACAGCGATGGCACAATACCGACACAGGTATTGTGCCATCCAGATGTTTCTGGGGACTGCCCCCCCCACACCCCGGACTTTAGGATTATCAACTCCAGATTGGAATTGGTCCAGGAGGCAGAACACTGGGAGCGAAACATGAAAAGGGACCATTACAGCGACTGTCGCTGTAATGAGTCTTTTCATGTTTCACTGTTAAGTGTCAAGCTGAAGGGGGCACAGCAACAGACTGGCCTGATCCCTCTCTGGTGGCTAGTGCCCCATTCCCGGTGAACAGCAACAATTCCCCGCACCCCCACCCCACCCAGACCATTGCTGGGGATTAGCACAGCCCACACCTCCCTGCCACGGCCAGCCTCCGACTGATCCGGACCGTACATGTACAATATGCAGTATGCACCCATTGGTTGTCGTGTCAGCCAATGAGTGAATACTACATACTGTATGCATATGGTCCAGATCAGTTGGTGTTTGGCCATGGCAGGGAGGTGTGGGCTATGCTAATCCCTGGCAATGGTCCGTGGGGGGAGTGCAGGGAATTACCATCTACCGGGAGAGGGACTAAGCCACCAGGGACAGGATGGGGCTGTCTGTACCTAGTGATCAGTGTGGGGGTGGGATCACAGTACAGTTGTCAGAGCTGGGAGGGTCAGGGTGTATGGCAATGCTCAGGGATGTGGGGAGAGGGGACACTACATAACCGAATGTGCTGGGGATGACAATATTGTATGGGGATTTGGCAGCGGGTGGGGGGAACTACACTATGGAAAAGTGGGGATCGGGGATGTTATTATTGAACAGATTGGGGATCAAGGCAGTGAGGGGGAACACTGCATTATGGAAAAGTGGGGATGATATTCTTTATTGTAACGGGGATTGGGGAGGGGGTCCACTACACTATGGAAAATCTGCTTTTATGATACTGTGACTGCTGCAGGGATCGGAGCTGGGGGGATCACGTGAGCTGCCCTGGCCATTGTGTGGGTCACCACCCAGCCCAGCACAAAGTTAGGGCCAGGTTTTGCAAACCTAACTTTGTGCCAGCGCATCCAGTTATGTCTTCACTAGGGCACAGCTGAATATTGAGATGCTGGGCATATGCATGAGGAACCCCTCATTTGCATGCCCGCATCGCAATATTCCACGCCACAGCACACTTGGATTAGCTGGGCACATCAGGAGCTTCTGAATATTGCCACACCTCTAATGGCCCTCTCAAGTCAGGGATGCGAGGGTGCATGTAGGGATGCACCGCACATCCCTTTTAATAATGCGCCCCTTAGTGTTTTCCATCAAGAGTAGCCATCAGTGCCGGCTATGTCTTGGGGGGGGGGGAGGTTAAGTGTCAACTCAGTCACTTATGTTTTCCATGAAGGTAAGCATCTTCCGAACTTAACCTCCCCTCCTCCTGCCTGAAATCTCCATTGGACAACTCCCTATGGCTGCCATTTCATAACCACTGCATAGCTGGCCGTGTCTGAAGCCAGACTTGGAAAATAACCATGCTGTGACACGCACAAATATGTGAAGCGACTACAATGGCCAGCTGTCACTGTTGACAACCTTGTTATTTCTTTCGTATTTATCTTCCTGTCACAGTGTTTACAGCATCCAGGTTTGAAAGGCAGAGTTCATTCAGGTAGCGAGCCAGGAAGTGCATCCAGTTGATGGCAATCAGAGTGAAGGCATTAATACAGTCGAAGTTCCTGATGGTACTGCTGTGATACAGAAACCAGGTGCTTCCAACCTGAAAGATAGAACTGCCAGGGGTTCATGGTGGCTGGCGATGGGCTCAAGCTGATCACCTGCAAGCTGTTGCCGTCTCCAGTTTCAGTGGTAGATATGAAGATGCCCTAGGTTTCTGCAGGCAACAATTGCAATATTTCACAGCTGTCTAAGCAGCAACTTAGCATATAATGGAGACCCATAACTCATCATCTACAACAGCAGTCTCCTCGGAAGGGGGTCCTCAACTTGAAGTGTTTCTGTGCAAACATGGCTCCAGATCAGAGTAAGAGGCAAAAGCCTTGGCCCAAACCTGTGTTACTAATTAAATTTCAGAATATGCAAGACACACCTCCTTAAACCTAGCTGTCTTCTAAGACTTTAAGTGATGGAAAATGTGTCTGTCTCTTCAATTGGATAGACACGTAACTGTTTGTGAAAACCAACTACAGCTTTTCTGTTATACTGTATACGACAGAAAGCCTGGTTCCAAGCAACATTCTTTTGTTTTTGGGGGATTTATTATGTATTTCCCGGTCCCCTGGCCATGGCACCCATCACCTAAAAAGGATTATGAATGACTTCCAGACAAGATTAAGCAACCTGAACAGATGAAGTCTGTGGGGAAAGGGATCCTGTTTTGATGAAAACTGCATCAGTCATGAAAAAGACAAGATCCTGTAAACCAAATTGGGGTTGGGGGTGGGTTTGTGTAACAGCGTTCTACTAATGTCGACTGTTAATTTTTTTTCATAAACCCAGTGTAATAAACAGCTGTTCATAAAATAAGTCAAGATGGCCACCGCAAATATTGCTCTCTGAATGGACAAACCAGGTCACCTGACGTGTCTTTACATATTCGCAAAAGTCTCACTTTAAAGTCAGCTGGCTGACTTACAAGGCCCTACATAGGCTGGGCTTGGGCTACCTGAGTGAGATCCTGCACCCTTATGTGTCCTTGCGCCCTCTCTGCTCCAGTGAGAAGGGCCTCCTTGTGGTACTAAGGGGCAAGACTGAAAACCTTGGGGGAACAAGCACTTGGGATGGCAAGCTCAGTCATTTGAAACTCTTTCCCCCGAGGGCCGTGAAGGAGGCTCCCTCAGTGGAGGACTTTAAGAGAGACCTAGACTTTTCTTTTTCTCCATGCATTTGGAAAAAATTTAAAGAGCTGCTGATGCCTCAAAGAAAACTCTAAAAAACATAACAGTTAGGTACAATTCAGCTTGCATTCCATATATTCTCTAGAGATTTCTCCTCCCCATTATTTATTACTGAGGAAATTTGCACGAAAACATGATCTTTATCCCTTAGAGTTCATTTGTCTCTATAGCCTAATCCCTACTTCAAGTCATATCCTCTGTTGTGACATCACAATCTGTTGCCATGGGAGTAACTGTGATGTCACAAGCAGTGCATTATGATCTCAGGTAGGGAGAAAGCATCAGGAATAGATAAACTCTTCAGGAGCAGAGATCCTGTTTTCATGCAAATGTCCTCAGTAAGAAGTAATAGGGAGGAGGAATACAAAACTAATTGGAAATATAAACCAAACTGTGTTTAAATACTATGTTTTTTGAAAGTTCTCCTAATGGCGTCAGCTGCTCTGTAATGTTTTTCTTTCCACTGTTCATTCCAGCTGTATCATATATATATATATATGTAACATATATTATTAAGTATATATAAATATAATATATATGTATTAATTTATGTATTATGTTACTCTATGCTTCTGTAGTTAATGCTGGATTTTCTCTGTGAGGACATTGTTATTTATATATACATATTTTTAAATAGTTGCCTTGCTGTACTGTTTTTCCTACTGTTAGTTACTGTAGTAGTGCCCTCAGCCTCTGGGGAAGGTCGCACAATATAAATAAACTCCACTACCACTACAAGCACATGGTGCTGCATTTCCTAAGCTACAACATTTATTACCAGGCCTCATAAGTGATATAACGCACTCCAGGGTGCTGCATTTGCCGAGAGTGATACAGGTCCTTCAGTGTGTTGAGGTGCACTCAGCCTGCACCCTTAAGCCTGAGCACACACCCTGTCACATGTTACTGCCCACATAAAGAAGTCTGACATGTCAGTAACATAATGAGCTCCCAGACAGGGTGTGAACAAGTGATGATAAGAAGCTATACCTGAGCTGAGTTAGTATCTGGGAAGATGTGGACAGAAATATATTTTCTAAATGTATTTACAAAGGCAAGCCCAGCTGAGATGCAACATCTCGTTTCCAGTGGGATCCTGCTTCTACCCACTTCTGAAGGTGGGAGAACTGAAATACAGGGAGGTTAAATCATCTGCCCAGGGGTCAAAATAACCACCTGTCCCAGACACCCAGTTTTTCTCAGGGACAGCTGAGTTTATTTCTCTGCGTGTCCCTGGAACAGATACCAACTGAAAAAGTATTAGCGGGCACTAGGAGCCAGGTACAAATTTTGTGGGACAGTCAAAATGAATAGTGCACGTGTCCCTTGGACAGCCATGCATATAAAATATATTTCTAGCTCTGCATCTGCCCAAGGTCACACAGTAAGTATTTGGCTCTAGCAGAATCTGAACCTGCATTCTCATGGTCCCCAAGCTGGTAAACTAACAACTAGACCACAGCCTCCTACAATACATGTCCCAAGATATACCTTTTGAAAGCTCATCCATTTTGGGATGATACCTCTGTAAACACGTCATCATCGTCTATATTCTGTGTTTATTCACCTGCTTCTTAGAATATTTTCACATGTGAAGTTCTAAACCAGGTGAGCAGTTTCCAAGATTTGACCTCTATTATAAATAGAATAAAGTATGTGGTGGTGTGTGTAATGAGAAGTTTTCATCCCCGCAAGGTGTTAAGATGCTACATAAATGCTCAAGGGGTTTATTAAAGCATCTAACACCGAGGGTGTGTGCAAACCTCAAGTTTTACACACTACCCCATATTTTATTTTATATAATTGCTGGGTTATGCTTTCTGACCACAGCAATTACATAAAATAAAAGACACTGCGGTGCAGCCGCTGGTCCGCATGGCTCTCAGCGCAGTCCATGGTTTGGTCACTCACTGACAGTTTTTTTTTTCTTCATCTGGTTTGTGAAAAGGTAGCTATTTGACAAAAAAAGAAATGACTCATCGCCCAGTCAAAGTGGTGGTGCAGGTTTGAGAGAGAAGGCAGAGCGGTGAGTGCTGGAGGTTCCATTGAGGGGAAAAAAACTTACTCAAGCCTAAGATCACGGAAGAGCTGCGGAAGCACATGCACAGAGCGAGGGAAACCCGGCGAGTGTTTACCATTATAAACACCCTTTATAACGCAATTGATGCCGACAGGTTTCCTATGGCTGCTGAAAGTGAAACCCATTAATTATAACTTGAGTAAAGAAACCAAGACCTGTGGTTGGTCAGATGTGATCACATGATCATGCACTATTCCAGCACAGCAGCATACTGTAGGTCAGAACAGAAACACTTAATTTTCTGAACCTCATTAAATTTAATAAATTGAAACTGTAAATTTAAAAGTTATTTCACTTCTGAAGCTCAGAAATCCATTGCTGTGGGCTCCCTCCTTTCCTGTTTGGATTATGTGTCTAATCTTTATTTTAACTTGGGTTGTAAGGAACTCAATATTCTCTGAGTCACTTACAATATTATTTGTCATTTTGTTTTGTCTGCTCTCACTTGAACTCACCATTGTGACCTTTATTTCCAACTAGACTGGTGGTCACCTAGATCTAGAATTAAGTATTTATTTGGATGTATTATTTTAGAAAAGCAGCTTCTACGCTCTTGACTAGCCCCTCCCACTGACACATATCCTGCAACTAACCTGGCCAGGAGCCATTTTCCATAAATGATTCCTTTGTGGGCTACTGTTTAAAAATGTTATTTTACTCGTAACTTTATTACCTGATCTGCCAGCAAAAAATGGAGCCATTTCCGCATCATACAGCCACACCCCCATGCCGGCACATGCAGACCCATTTTGTGATGTCAGGAAATGAAGGCTGTGTGTGTGCGTCCCATTGACTTGAATGGGGGCAATTTTCCCAAAGGCTTTATGTATCTTTAATGTCGGGATTTTAAGAATCACAGCGACTGCCCAACTAAGAGGGTCCCTTTTACGCGAGCGGTTGCTTTGCTTTCTTAAAATCCCAACATTAAAGATAAATAAAACCTTTGAAAATACCCATTGTCAATAAACGCTACTGCAACCTTGTTTACTGGCATCACAAAGCGAGGCTGCATGTTACAACATGAGAGCATAATTAAGTTCAGTTTTCAGGCGAATAAAGTTACAAGTAAAATAACACATTTTAAACAGTAACCCCAAAGGATCATTTTATGGAAAATGACTCCTGGCCAGATTTCATTAGGATATGTGTCAGTGGGTGCTAGTCGAGAGCTGCTCTTTATGTAAATTTTTCCAAGTACTTTTTTTCCCTTGTCTGACTTGATCTTTATCAAATCTGTCCCTTCTAAATTAAGATCAGCCAAGAGCATGGTACTAAAGATCATTCCCCATAAATCTAGGGCCTGTTCTCACACTTTTTCCATTCAAACGCCTTTATAATGGAATAGCCTACCTGAAGCACTTTGATCTGTTGTTTCATTTCAAACTCTTAAACATGTTTTTAAACAATTTCTATTTGCTAAGGTTGACTGTAACTGTGTGATTTATTAATTGTTGTTGTTTTGTATTGTGTCCTGTTTGTACTTTGTATTATATCTCCAGGTTTCACCTGGAAAAGGACCTCTGGTCCAGTGTCCCCACCCAGTTAACAAAATTTAAATAAAATAAATAAATGAAAATAAATAAAAATCAGAGGACACTTTTTATAATCACAATAAGGCACTCCATGGTGTGTGTAACTGTGGGATAATGGCACTTCTCTGGTAGGTATAGCACTCAGCACTGGATCATGCCTCAGTTCCCAAGGCGTGCCTTTATCCACAATTATGCACATCTGTCATGCCTTATTACTTAATTAATCTAGCGTTTCACAAGCCAAAACTCAAGCATACATAGATCACCATGGAAATCATTCTGATATCCTTGATAAAACTAACTGAATATATATAGTACTCAAGAAACAGCCATAAATGTCACAGCAAATCCCAAGTTAGAACACATGCACGATTGGTCCAACTTAGTCGAGAGTCTAAAACTCAAGAAATGCTGTGCTACTGAATGTCTGTATATAAAATAAATAATAGGCAATGGCGATATACACAGGAAATATTAAATTGTGGGGCTTACATGTTCCATAACTCCGGAGATTGAATTATTCCCTTGGAAGCTATAGTTAGTATATATTTGATTGTACATAAGATATGGCAATCTGCTTGTTACTAAATGTATACTGGAAACTGTGTGTATCCCTCCATTTCACAGCAGCAAGAAATACCCTGCCAACTGAGATGTAAATCACAGATCTAACTTGTGCCTTGCATTAATAGAACAGCATAGAGACATTGGATGCTATAAACAGTAAAACATTTTATTTTTTAAGAACCATGGATTTTGAAACCTCCCTGCTGTAGCTGACTGCCCAGGAACAGGCAGGTGAACTGATAGTATGGAGCATAGGGGTTAGCAGCAGTGTCAATAGCACAAGGTTTTTCAAGGGTTTTGATTGATGTCAATCTCATAATTCATGACTGGCCATGAATTATGAGATTTACCATGAATTATGCAGTTTGAAATGATGTCTTATTATTAGTTATTGACCTTAGTAGTGTAATTTACCATGCTTGATGACAACTGGATTTGTGGTTCTCAAAACATAGCCAGAATTGTAACAACCAACCAAAGGCCAAGACTCATGCATAATTAAAGAATACTGCACCATCATATCTTGTGAATTTTATTTGTTTCTGTATCAACAGACAACTCTTTTTGTGTAGCTGTTGGGGATATATGTGTTTGCTTTATTAGGTTTTCAGTGTTCATACTAGTCCCCTGTAAGTAACCTGGGGTCTCCATGTAATCTCATTGTCCATGAGCTACATTAGCATATGATAAAACCCATTTATACCATATATCTCTACTGAAAATACAAATATCCCTAAAATAAACTCTCTGGAAACACATCAACTGAATGCAACTTGGAGGAAAAACCTTGCATTACAACTCAGACAGTTTGCAAAGCTAATGGAGGGTATCTATTGTACTTCATACCTTGCTGCAGGTTGTTTAGCTGAACTCTAATTAAGCAGGCAAGCATACTGTGGAGTGTAAAAGATGCTGACACATCATGTTCTCATATGCTAATGCAACTCTCAGGGACGATGAGATTTCAACAACCAGAAAATAGAGCTCCTCAGAACAGTTAAAGGGACCAGTATGAATAGGGAAAATAACCAACAGCAAATCCATATATCCCCAAAGGTTACTCAAAAACTGTTGTCTGTTGACAAGGAAACAACCTTTCCAAGATATGATGGAAAAGTACTCCTTTAAGTCACTATGCAGAAGTTTAGCTACAGACAAGAAGTAGTACTCTCAAATGTCAATACCAAGTATGATGTTGACTAGATACATGGTTATCAAGCTAAAGCCAAAACAGCAGTTCCATGTACACAATTACACATACAGTAAATAGATTCAGAGGCCTTTACTGCATTCCTGTCACCAAAGGATGGGGCATGGAAGGGGATCTAAACCAGAGAGAATGAGAGTCAATAATCCACAAGGGGCAGTATGAGCCAGCAACGACCTTAAGTGAAATGGTGTGCGTCAGAATTACGGGGATGTGGCATCTGACTTAATGGCTTATACTGGAACCCATCAAAGGAACATAGTCTACAGTCCGTCAGCACCTGTGTCCATAAAAGACAGTCTCAGGGACCCACATTGCACACAATCACTGAGCCTCCTCTGTATCTCCGAAACTAAACCAACCGGGCAATCAATTTAAAAATCACTGAACTGAGACAAGACAACTGTGGAAGATGGATACAGTTACTGAAATCGGGAAAGCTTAAAAAACATGGAGTCTTACTGTCAGAAGATTTCTGTGATGGGCACAGAAATGTTTGAAACTCATTTGACAACAGGATCAGAAAATGATTAAAATAGCACTTGAGACACACATTGTTAAGCCTGTCCCACCTATGTGGGCAGAACACCACCGGCCCTTTCTTGAAACCAAACATGGGACCCTGACTCCTGAAGGAGGCAGCTCTCAGCCATTTGCTGTACCTAAAAGGAAATTCCCCTTTACACAGAGGTTAGAGTACTTGATTGACTTTCATATACATGCTATCCCACAGGTCACCACTAGATGGCTGCATTGCTTTTACAATTACTCAGCACTGCTTCTAGAGTTATTCAGAACCTTCACCACTAGATGGCGATGCTTTGCACAGGCAGCATTTATTTCCTATACAACACTAATATATATGGCCCCTTTGACCTGTGTCAAAGCCCTCTCAGTAACAGTACAGAACTTGGATGTTAGTAGAAAAGAAGAGGAGTTTCTAAGCCTCACAAGTCCAAAGGCCAGAGTTGGAACCGGCAGTGTCCCTAACCCTACCAGTCGAAGGCTCACTGATACTTAGCCAGCCTTTATACCCTTTTCTGAGCATACTCCAGCATGTAGTAGTGATGGATGCTGTAGTGAGAATAAGTCTCTTAAGACTAAGTATGGTGGTCGGTCATACACCACGTGTAAACGTTCCTGAAGAAGTCCGCTGAGGGAACTTTAGACATTCTACACGTATTCCTGGTCCAAAGAAACTTGCTTTTGTGTACATTAACTATAGGTAACCCCATGCTGCCCTGGATTACTGCTCCTGTGAAATCTGAGATTAAAGGGGAACAGTCAGCACAAAGGGCCCCATACTCAAGTGTAGGGCTGGTCAGAATGTGTATTTCATGTGCAAAACCATTTTGGTTTGCTTACTGTTTACTGTAGAATAGTAGATTATATCAGACTAATTTTGCTTAGTTCTAGGCTGACATCTTCTGTTACTACAAATCACAGAATCCCCCACAGTTGACATCAGAGCAGTCAGCAGCAGTGAGAGATTCAATAGCCGAAAGTGCATATTGGAGTCTATATAAGCCTTGATCTTTTGTTTGCTGGTCCCGCTGGTCTCCCTGGGCCAAGTACAATTACAGAGGACTGTAAGCCCCTGGAGAAAAGCAGACCCAGAAAACATCTAAAGGGAGATTATAAAAACTCTAACATGCACCATGGGTTATTGAATTTCCCACTACTGCCTACTGCCCTGATGTTAGTTGCAAGGTATTCTGGGATATGCTGTAAAAAAAAAAAAAATGCCAGCCTAGAACTGAGCAAAATTATTCTGATACAATCTATTATGCTACAGTAAAAAGTAAGTAAATCAAAATGTTTTGGCACACAAAGTGCATATTGGGACCAGCCCCCACATGAGTGCGCGGGGTTTTGTAGTCACTGCTCCCCTTTAAAGGGAAACATACAAAAAATTAAAACATTAGGTTCAAAGGTACTAACATAGTGCATTAAAAGATAATAAAAAGGGGAGCTGTGTCCAGGATTCAAACTGTGCTCTCGAGCATTGCAGGCTATTATCTGTCCACAGCATCATGCTGGTTGGCTTGAATTAGCAGTTCCAGTCTTCTAGACACTTCCCTAATAGTATATAGTAAATGCCTTGCCTTAATGAAGTCCGCCTAGGGGGGACTTGTGGGGGACCATTTCTATATAGTGCTGGTGGTCATTCGCCAGTAGTGAAAAACATCATCAGAAAGGGCAGAGTCACCGATATTCAACGCAGGATCTCCTGGGTTCATATGCTAAAGTCCAACTAGTGGGGGTACAATAATCAGGGTGATAAGAGGTGCTGCAATCTTGTCAGGCTGTCTACATAGCCATGTGACTTCTGGGTCAGCTACCCAGAGAAACATCCTATAATAATGTTGGTTGCCATTTTACCGTCAATCTTACTCATTGTGGTCCGTATTCCAGCACATGCAATACAAATGGCTGCCCCAGCCCAGCTGCTGTGAAACTGTGTAATAATCATCAAGGCAATTCAAACTGACAGTGGTGCACTGACACACATTATAATGCAGCAGTAAGTCATAACTTTTGGTTCACAAATTAACACCAAAACGCTCTTTCATGAGCAGAGAACAAGAAAAAGCAATATCTTTTCCTTCTGTTTCTCCTTGTGTTGGTTTTATTTAGTACAGCAGGCCATTAAAATTGGAGTCACTGTATTAGGCCCATAATTGCACAGCAAGATCAGTAATTACAAAGCCGACCTACTGGGTACCCAGCAGTTGCCTTTGTTTTTATTTAACTTCACCTCAATGATTAACAAATGTTCAGTCTGAGCTAAAGAGAAGGCCATTTCCAATCTAGACAGTTTGTCTTGTGTGACTAGTCTGCCACAGGAAATCTTCTCTCAGAGATGTGGCTTCCAGAAACACATAAGGCTCCCCAAGTCTGGCACCTCGTAACCATGCCAAGTGCATTTTTTACCCTTTCTGCTACATAGCTCAAGGAAGCTTCTGTAAAGTAGTTGAAGTACATTATGAAATGGGTAGAAAGAATGCTGAATTCAGATTGGCTAACAGCTGTTTTCAGCTGGGCCATTATCCCAGCACAATGGCCCAGCTGAAAGTATTATGTTTAAAAGTGCATAAAATGTACTAAAAATTACCCATTTCAGAATAACAATAAGGCACTCCAGGGGGTCTGTTATGGTAGGCTAAGGGCCCTTCTCGGGTGGTGGAAGCCCTTGGCTATGCCGAGGTGGCCCGTTATCCCACCATAACACATCCCCTATCATGCCTTATTGCTTAAGTAAGGCACCATGAAGTAGCTTAAGTGCAGAAGACAAGGGGAAGACTTCAAGCTAGCTAGACTCCATCGTAACAATGTCTGAATATATTTTTGCTTTAGCAATTAGTTCCTATATAAGTGTGCAATGATAGTTGTACACCCAGAACCAAAGGAAAAGATGCAAGAGCAAGTACTTTTGTAATAGATCTTAGTTGCAAGTGCTTTTAAAATGAGTGTGACAAACCCACCCCTCTGTGCTCCAACTGGCACCCCTCTCGCAGCCGGCTGCCACGGACCTTCACACGTGTTCGCCTCTCACCACATCTTTGCACCCACACTCATCCCTCTGCAAAGGTGGCACACTCCAGACAGCTGGACCCTATGATCCCAGTCACCAGCCCCCCCCCCCGATCAAGCCACAGACAACTGCTCAAACCTCAGATGAATTGTGGGTTAAGTCTTATAAAGCTTCACTCCACTCCTTTCCCTGTATCAGGAAGGAATGTGTTTTTAAACTGCTTAAACTAGATTTAGTGTGCCTCTTTGGAATCATGGTTACTCCAGAATTCACAAACTATGCCTCTTTTATTAAAATATACAACCAGTCCGTATACTGTGCAAAATAAGAACTACTTTATTTACACAATATATTTACACATTTGCCAAAACAGAACGAAAGTGCTTACATGAGAAAACACTGAAAGTAATATGGGTTAAACCATAAAAATGCAAACTTAGTTTTCCTATAGCTAGGTCAAACTGAAAGGTGAAGATATGGAAATAGTGCATTTCTCTTGTCTTCAGATAACTTAAACCACATCAGAGTCCCCCCCCCCCTTCCAGTCTCATACCGTCGGGGGTCAGCTTGCCGCACGATGCACTGACCCCCTTCTTCCTGGATCCCAGTGAGGTCCTCCTTTTATAGAGAACATTTCAATGTGTCTCAATATACATCTGTTTTTTACCTTTCTCATTAGGACATGTTTCTCACAAATAAAAACATTCTGTTTGTGAGCAGAATTTTATGGGCTTTTGCTGGAAACCAGAACCTCACTATGTTCCCATCAATGGGAAAAATCTAAGTTTCCATGTTTTATTAGTGAACAAATATACTCAGATTAGAGGTGGGCAAGTCAGAAATTCTTCACCCACAGCCAAGTCAGAACTGAGCCAGGGGTCTGGCTTGACTGTACGAGTCAGAGCATGAGCCGAACCCTGGCTACTGCACGCTGTTCTCTACTTAGGATTTGAACATTTCAGACACTACATTAACTGCTCAGGCTGACACAGATGCTTACTTTGACCATAACTGGCTTGGCTAGATGTTTACTCTCAATTGCTTATACAGGTCAAGTCAAGCTGAGCCAGGCACTGAAGTCAAGCTGAGCCAGGCACTGAGGTCAAGTCAAGCTGAGCCAGGCACTGAGGTCAAGTCAAGCTGAGCCAGGCACTGAAGTCAAGTCAAGCTGAGCCAGGCACTGAGGTCAAGTCAAGCTGAGCCTGCTCTGGCTTGCCTACCTCTAACTTAGATAGCCCTCCAATTTGCTATGCTTTTGGCATCAAATGTCTGTCTACAGTTTCACTATGCCAGAGTGCCAGTAGCTCCCCAGGAAGTTTATTACCCAAATTACCCTCCTTGAAAACCCTGAGATAAGCAGCAGAACCATTTGGCCACATCTGCAAACTTATAGGATTTGACCTGGCTGACCTCCAGGTATTTTCTGAGACACTTCAACCAGTCTGCCTATTCATTTTAATTAGTATACATTTATGCCAGCGTGCTCAGGCCATGCACATACTGCTCACCCAGCATGAAGGATTCACTCACCCACCAGATGAGAACACTGAAAAGGGAGCTGCACCAAAGGATCGCTGTGGGGGGATGGTCATGTGGGATGAAGGGACATGGACTTCTGGGGTGTGGGTCAGGTGTCATGTCTGGGGAGTTACCGCAGACCCAGAGATGGGGGTCAGACTGGCAGAGAAAACAAACTAAATAAAAACGATGTATCACACACACATATATATATATATATATATATATATATAGTATGTATATTTATATATATTGCCCATTTATGATGAGCACGAGCACCCAAGTAAGCAGTTTTTTCCTCAACAGTCCCATATGAAGTCAGGAACAGGCTAAAATCATTAACAGCACAATACAGCTAAACGTTCTCCATCAGCACAACCTGATATCCACTTTTGTACATTTCTTTTCCCTGATGTGCTCCTGTCTGCCACCCACTCTCTCTGAAGAGTGTCACTGCTACATATCTCTGCCTTAGGAGCACTGGTGAGTATATTAGTTTGAGACCAAGTTCTGCCCATGAGTCAGCTGCAGCAGCTACTGTTCAGTAATGTAAAACAGGCAATCTCTTAGGAAATCTAACACATGGCTGCCTGACGAGTCTACTCTCCAGCAGCCCAAGAAGTGCAAAGCCCAAGATAGCTCCTGAACATGACTACCCACACTGAAGCGCAAGCTCTACAGGCTATTAACCCCTCACTGCCCAGGAAGGCCTCTCCCAGTGCAGTGCAACGTTTATGAGTTGCTAATCCCATTAGCACCCAATGAGGTCTCCTGCACTGCAGCACAACCACTACAAGCTGCTGACCCCCTCTCAGCCCAGGGAGGTATTTTGCACTGCAGTGCAACCTCTACCAGCTACTGATTCCTTAACGCCCAGGAAGAGCCTTTCAATCAAGATCCCTAGAGCTGCTGCAAGTTCCCCGGTGCCAGGTTAAAATATGTGGGGGACCAGGTGAGTTCTGTTGTTACCCTGGTTTTTTGGATTGGCCTCCCACCAGGCATCCAAGGTATTATCTCAAAGAGCCATGCTGAGTGCACAAGTAGGTCTTGGCACAAACATCCCCTGGTCTCATCAAACATTCTGATTGGCTAATAGCATTCTAAAGGAATTAGGTTTAAATGGCTTGAAATCCTCATGTGCAACAGAACAATCTGAATTTTAACAATAGAAGACATTCACTTAAAAAAATGAAAATATTTTAGTTTAATAACATTAAGGAACTCACACACACACACACACAAAACAAAATAAACAAGAAGGTAGACAGACATGTGGGGAGTAGTGCAATGTAATGGTTGTGGGGCAGCAGTCTTCCGGGAGTCTTTCTGGAGGCTGAGATGCTGCCCTATTTGCAGACAACTCTGCCCTGAGGGAGGAAGCTGCCCGTCTTTAGGCCACACTGGACAGTAGTAAGGGGACCTTCCCCCAGGCCGCAATGGACAGTAGTAAGGGAACCTCCCCCATCCAGGGAGCACCAGAGCCACCACCACTACCTCAGAGGTTGTGAAGAAAGCACAGCAGTTGGACCACAGTGGGCTCAGGGAGGGTAAAGATGGTGGAACAGAGGCACACCCAGTCAGTTGTTCCACTCCACAATCCATACACCATTCTGGGGGAGCATAGTTCCCCTATGGATGCACCCGCAGAGGAGACTAAGGAGGTTGCAGACAACTGTCACAAGGGAGGCCCTCAGGAAGGAGGCAGAGGACACCACAGGGAAAGGAAGCAGCTCCTGGTGGGGGACTCAATTATTAGAGGGATAGAACAGGGGAGAGCAGGGAAAACTGAAGTAAGGTGCCTGCCTGGTGCCATGGCTTGGAGGGACAGGAAGCGCATCCTTAGGATCACAAGAACAGTTGCACGGGAGTCTGAGCTGGATGTCATTGTCCACCTAGGGACAAATGACTTAGGGACAAATGACTTGGCTCATCATGAGATTAGAGCAGTGCAGAAGGACTTTGTAGAGTTGGAGAGGAGCCTAAGACAAGTAGCACACACAGTATCCTTCTCAGAGGTGCTGCCTGTCAGTGGCATGGGTGAGGCAAGGGTACTTTGCACCATGCAGTTTAATTAATGGCTGAAAAAATGGTGTGGAGCACAGGGGCTTGGCTTCATTGGGGACTGGGGTTCCACCTGAAGGGACACCAGCCTATACTGGCAGGATGGTCTACATCTGTCCAGGAAGGGAACAAGTCTTTTGGGCAATCAGTTTAAATGCTTCATTGGCAAGCTTTTAAACTAGTCAAGGGGGGAGGCACTGATAAGCAGCAGGAAAATCCCAGCCTCCCCCTACAAAATGAGTACTTAATGAGAAAAGACCAAGGTAGAAAGGTCAGTGGGGGATGCTGCTACAGAAGGTAAAGCCATCAAAAAATGGAGAGTAATGAGTACCAATGCCCGTAGTCTGGGTAATAAGCTTCCTGAATTAGTGGCCTTGATGGAGGAGGAATCTGGATATCGTGGCAGTCACAGAAACATGGTACACACAGAACCATGACTGGGACATAAACATACCAGGATACACTATCTACAGTAGGGACAGGGAGGGTAAAAGAGGAGGAGGAGGAGGAGTAGCTCTCTACGTAAGGGAAAAAATCAAAGCAACAGAACAAAAGGGTAAACAGGGAGGAGAAGAAGCACTGTGGGTCAATTTGGAGACAGGCAATGGCACCACAATCCACAGGGGTTGTATACAGACCCCCCTCTCAGGGGGAGGAAATGGACAAGAAAATGATAGAAAGTATACTTAGAATGGCAGAAAAAGTGGAGATATTGCTGATGGGTGATCTGAATATGCCAGATGTTAACTGGAGTGCAGTTGCAGCAGTCACTTCTAAGAGTGGGGTTATTCTAGATGCCCTACAGAAGGCATGCCTTAGACAACTAGTATTGGAACCCACTGGAAAGGGAGCAATATTAGACCTGGTCCTCTCAAATGGAGATGGAGAGAGGATCACAGATGTAAAAATGGGTAGCCATCTGGGAACTAGCGACCATCGAACAGTATGGTTCACAATAAACACAGCAATAGAGTCAAGCCACACAAAGGCAAAAGTACTGGACTTCAGGAGGGCTGACTTTGCCAAAATGGGTGAGTGCCTAAGCAATGCACTAGCAAATGGGCAGGAAGGAGGGGTGGAAGAACAAGGAGGAATAATAAAAACTGCCATCACAGAGGTAACAAGCCTTTGTGTGAAGCAAATAAACAAAACAAAACGATGTAAGAAACCACTATGGTTCTCAAAGGAGGTGGCAGTGAAGGTTCAAGAAAAGAAAGCATTCAAGAAGTACAAGGAATCACAGAAGGAGCAGGACAGAGAATTGTATCAGTTAAAGCAAAGGAAGCTGGAAGGCAGTCAGAACAGCAAAGGCCAACCAAGGAAAAGATAGCCAACTCAGTTAAGAAAGGGGATAAAACCTTTTTTAGGTACATCAGGGAGCGAAGGAAGACTAAGGGAGAGATAGTGAGGCTTAATACAGGGGAGGGGGTGGGCAGAGGGTGACTGTGAAAATGCAGAGATGCTAAACACATATTTTGCTCAGTATTTACAAATGAAGAGGGGAGGAACCTAAACAAACAATAGAAACACTCTGGATACAGAAGTTGATACCAGCCATTTACAGAAGAAAGGGTTCTGAAAGAACTCTTAAAACTGAAGGTGGACAAAGCAATGGGGCCTGATGAGATTCATCCCAGAATTCTAAAAGAACTAAGGGTAGAACTAGTGACACCACTGACTACCCTCTTTAACAAATCATGGGAGGATGGGGTGGTACCTGAGGACTGGAGGAGGGCAGATGTGATTCCCCTTCACAAAAGTGGGAGCAGGGCAGAAGCAGGAAACTACAGACCTGTTAGTTTAACCTCAGTGATAGGGAAAATTATAGAATCACTTCTGAAGGAAAGAACTGTAGAGTACCTAGAGGCCAGAGGGGCACAGGACCCAAGGCAGCATGGATTCACAGCGGGAAGGTCATGCCAGACGAATCGAATAGATTTCTTTGACTGGGTGACCAAAGTAGGAGATCAGGGAGGGGCTGTGGACATGGCCTACCTAGACTTTAGCAAGGCATTTGACACAGTCCCACACAAAAGATTAATATACAAGTTAGCCAGCCTGGGAGTGGGTCCCAAGATGATAGCCTGGGTAAAGAATTGGCTGGAGAATAGGACACAGAGGGTAATAGTAAATGGAGTCCACTCTGAAGAAAGGGGTTACTAGTGGGGTACCACAAGGTTTAGTATTAGGACCGGTCCTCTTCAGTGTCTTTATAAGCGACATTGCAGAGGGACTGGAAGGAAAAGTATGTCTCTTTGCAGATGACACAAAGATCTGCAACAGAGTTGATGCACAAGGTAGGGTGGAAAGGATGAGAAGGGACTTGGCAAGGTTAGAGGAATGGTCAAATGTATGGCAGCTTAGATTCAATGCTAAGAGTGCAAGTAATTCACCTGGGAAACAAAACCCAGGGAAGAGTACACAATGGGGGTGAGATACTAACAACAACAAAATGGAAAGGGACCTGGGGTAGTCATATCAGATGACTTAAAGGTGGGCAAGCAATGTGAGAGGGCAGTAAGGAGGGCTGGGGGATACTGGGATGCATAGGAGAGGCATCACCAGTAGAAAACAGGAAGTTGTTATCCCCTGTACAGACAGCTGGTGAGACCCCATCCAGAGTACTGCATGCAGTTCGGAGACCCAATCTCCTAAGGACATAGACAAGATGGAAGCTGTCAGAGAAGGGCAACTAAAATGGTGCAGGGTCTGCACCGGAAGCTATATGAAGAGAGACTAAAGGAGCTTAATATGTATAGCCTCAAGGAAAGGAGGAGAGGGGACATGATGAAAACTTTCAAATACCTCAAGGGAATCAACAAAGTCCAAGAGGGTAGCATCTTTCAAAAAAAGAGGCATGCAAGAACAAGGGAGCACAATTTGAAGATGGGCGGCTCAGAGGTAATGTAAGGAAGTATTTTTTTCACAGAGAGGGTTGTGGATGCATGGAGCGGCCTTCCGGAGGAGGTTGTGGAGTCAAAAACAGTGGTGGAATTCAAGCATGCATGGGACAGTCATAAGGCAATTCTAGGGGGTGGGGGTAGAAAGAAGTAGGCTGCTGGTTAACTAGAATCTGCAGCTTATCCATTAGGTAGGGAAATGGGCAGACTGGGTGGGCCAAGCGGTCCTTATCTGCCATCAGATTCTATGTTTCTATGTAACTCTGGGAGTTGGGTTACCTTCCTTAATCCTAGAGGCATAAGATCCTTGGCTGCACCTCATACCTCATGATTCCCCTAGGGTTAGATTCACTGATGGTAGCCCAATCCCTGGTTGTGCACTAATGCTGCTAAATCCAAAACATCCCCAAACATACTGCTATAACAAACTGCTGAGATGATGGGAGAGTTCTCTTTACTACAGGAAGTGGTGTCCCAGACTCCAGTCTGATCTCCAGCTTCCTTGTAGCAATTCAATTTATATGTACTGGATTCTGTTACAGAGATCTGAGGTGGCTTTACAGTGCCCACCACATAATATGGTTCAGGTGTAGCCTTGTTCTTTGTAAGTTTGCTGCAAAAGGTAACCTGCACAGCAAAAGTCTAGCCAAACCTTGCACTTCCTCATGGATGGCATCACAAGGAAAGTTAAAGCATCTGCATTTTCTAGCAGAAAACAGTTCACCCAATACCTTTTTTTTAGTATTAATGCATTTCTGGAAAAAACACTGATACATCCCTTAACCTTTTCATCAACTGAGACACAGGGTTTTGAAATGTTAAAAGCCTGTGCTCTCTGGCCACACCCACTATGAATAAATTAAGCATGTTGGTGTGGCACGGTGCTGTTTACCATCAGAAATGTGCACTGGCAACATCATAATGCATCCAATGAATGTATCCAGCACGTGAAGTCAGAAAGTAATACCGAGAGAAGTGATTTTTAAAAAGTGCTAGTGGCAGCCATCTTTAATGCAATGAGTCATTAATCATGTAATTGGTAAGATAAGCTGTTTAAAAACATCTGAGAGAAAATATACTAATGATGAATCTTATTATGTCAGAAATATAGTAATGTTAAATTATTTGACAAAAGTATTTTGCCGACTAACAAATACTGCTGCTTTACACAGAGCTGACATGTCTCTCCAGGCTTAGCCAGCCTTTACAGAATCAAGTGCGCCCAGCTTGCCCCGGATGTTATTCTAGTGTCTCTGCACGGCCTCAATAAGCCTCAGTACAGACAACTTCATAAGCAATCCGGATCCCTCACCCTTCCTAAAGTTACAATTAACAAGAGCTACCCCACCCAATCAGAAACTGACAGTCAGCAACCACTAACGTGTACAAGAATGTGTACATAATCATGAAGGTTTTGATAACACAAAGTATGTACAATCCATATCTGCAGGGCTCAGCCCTGCCCGAAGAGAAACAGCTTCTGCTGACGCCAGACAGATTTTTTAATCAGTATTACATGCAGCACTGTAAATATGACATCCATGACATGCACTGAAGGGGATGTCTGCACTAGCAAGCCTGCCCCAGAAGCAAGCAGAATCATAGATAAACGGGTCAATAAACCAAACAGAGATGAGAAGGTCAGGGGTCCCAGCTGCCAGCTGTAAAAGAGATGTTTTTAGCAGGTCTAGGTCGGTCCCTCATTATACACAGATCGTCTTCCCACCTGCATGCACACACCCCTGATTAAAACAGCAGAGCTTAATCATGACAAATGTAGTTCTCTATTGGCTGAGACCTCCTAGATCTCACTGGGTCTAACGCAGGAGCAGGTTACACCATGAAACGTTTCTTGAGTCTGCTTGCTGGGCAATGAGCACAAAGGACCTACTAGCCACCTGAAAAAAAAGGCAACTGGATACCTTACAGCTGCTCCATCAAACATTTTTCTGTCTGTCTATCTATCTCTACTATATCTATGTCAAAAGCTTTATCAGAAAAGACATGTGGAGCGCGTAACATCTCATTTCCAGATATGTCCTGGGGAGAGGCAGGGATGGGGTATACAGTACAATAAGATATAGTAAATTAAATTAAATGACAAATACAGTTGTGCAAAGGTAACTACAAATACCATTTACAGAATGGATCCAGAAACAAATGATTTGATACCTTTTATTGGACCAACATAGATGTAACAAAGGAAAACAGTGCTTAAGCTTTCGAACCAACCAAGTTCTTCCTCAGACGCGTATGCCATAAGTTTATGGCACAAACCTATGGCATAGGCTTCCAAAGAAGGACTTGGTTGGTTGGAAAGCTTAAACAGCATTTTCCTTTGTTACATCTATGTTGGTCCAATAAAAGGTATCAAACCATTTGTTTCTGGATCTGTTCTTACAAGGACCAATATGGCAACTAATTCTGTGTGCCATTTACAGAATGAGTGTAGATACCAGGACTTGCAGAGCAGGTTCAGTGTGGCAGAAGAAACCTGCCCTCCCACAAAGCAAAATGTTTTTGAAGGAGTCAGAATTAAATAATCATGAAAAAACAGCCTTGCTAGGATAATGGGTGTCTGATTGATTGGATTTCTCAGTAAAGGTCTCCAGTTTCAGCGGCAGCATTTAAAGTAGTGATGACCAGAAGGTTATATAAGGACTTAGAGCTAAAGATTTTTTAATGCTTCCTAGCAATGATGGTTGTGCATTAGATATAAAGCCCCTTTCATTCGGGAAGCCAAACTGTTGCCTTGGAATGTTACGGCATTGTTTTCCTCACATTGGTGCTCAGTTGTTTTAAAGAGTTTTCTATTACAGAAGATAAACTATGTATGATACTCAAAGACATGCATTAGATAGCCAATGACCAGCTCAAAACGGGCCAACTCTGGTATCAGTCGTGAAGGCAGCCTCTGACTGATACTCTCAACTGAAGGAAGGATGAGGCAAGCGCCATCCCTTAACATCATGGCAAGGGACTGGAGGAGCCAAAAAAGGAAGAAATGGCATTAACAGAATAAAGAAAAATATTAAGTGACTGAAGAAAATGGGAATTACAGTACGAGTCCCTAATTGATATGGCCTTTTCTCCAAACTTTTTACCCCCACCCAGTTGCCCTTCTGGTCAATGGGATAACTTTTGTAACATAGTATTATCATAACTGAAGGGACATAAGGACCTTTTTTGTCCATCCCACCCACCACAGGGCAAATACTCAATTCTAGTCTGACTTGCATCCAAGCTTATCAGTCAGAATACAACCCCAGTTCAGGAGGAATACACCCTTCAGTACTGTTCTCCTTCAGGAATCTATCTAGACCCCCTTAGAAAACCAGAAGTGTTATCATCCACAACCTCACCAAGTAGGCTAGTCAAAATGTTAACCACCCTCTGTGTGAAGTAGTGCTCTCTACTGCATCCCCCATCACGCACCCCATCTTTTTTTTTGATTGCATGTTTTCTAGTATTGCTTGTACTCACCAGCTCAAAAATATGTGTATACTCCTTGTTGTCTGTCTTCTTTAGTACTTGGAGCACTGCATTTGGAACAGTGCATTCCTGCAGAGGCTGGGAAAGGGACCAGTTAGCTGAGACCCCGTGCTAGTAATGCTGACAGACAGCAGATAGAAGCACCTAGCCACCAGAGAAAGGTGTTTAATATTTAAAGTGTTAGTGCTGATAAGTTGAAGTCCTGTTGAAAGTGTTTTTGGGGCAGTTCTTTAAATGTTAGAAGACAGTTTGGAGAAACTAGCTGATTAGAATATTGCAGCCGATTGAGAGTCGAGCGTTTAGTAGCTGTGAAGCAGGTAGCTGATTGGGTGAGGAGAGGTGAGCATTCCAGGAGAGGCCTAGATATAAGTGGGACGGTAGGACAGCACTTCCTGATCCGATGGCAAGAGAGTCAGTATAAAGAGCAGGTCTCCATGAGCAAAGGCAAGTTGTGAGGGGCAAATCTGTCACTTAAGTGCCACAACTGCAAGTGCACAGTAAGATGAGAAAAAAAAAAAGGTTTTTTCAAACTCATGCAGTCTGAACAGTAACTTCTGCCCTGGGTTTCTTCTGAACAAATGCCACACAGCTTAACCATCCACCAATAAAGGGGCCGAGACCGAATGCAGTCCACTTTAGACCACAGTGTGGTTTGAAACTGGTTAAAGGTGAGAGGAAACCAATTTTTAGATCTCTAGATGCCCTTTAGTTGTTCTTTTGTTGGCTACCCAGTATTCTGATATTTTTCTGACCTTTTTTGTTAAATGAATAATCTATATTTTGTTGCCTTTGTAACTACCCTGAATCCCTCTGTTTTCAGCAGTTGCTGCTCTCTGTTTTCATACTGCCTGAACAGTCTATGACATCAGAAACACCCATTCCAGGCCATTCAGATGAATAGCATGGAATGGGAGTTTGTGATGTCATAGAATGTCTTAGAAATATGATAATCAAGAACAGTAGCTGGTGAGGAGAGTGGAATTCGATGTACATCTGAAGGCACCCTAAAGCTAGATTATTTATTTACCACAAAATCATCAAAGCATATCAGAATACATAACTAGCATGGAAAGGAAGATGGAAGGGCAGTTAACTATGTAAGAATCATTTCCTATCTCCTGTCAGCATGGCTCAGTTGGTAGCACATCTGCCTCTGGACCAGAAGATCGTGGGTTCTTGTCCCACACTGGGACTTGCACCTAAAATCGCTGGCATCCGAGTGCAGTATTGGAGGGTGCTATACTGCTGGGGTGTGCTGTCCTTCAGATGAGACATTAAACCGAGGTCCCTTCTGCCCATCCTGGTGGGTGTCCAGGTGGAAGTAAAAGAACCCAGGGCACTCTTCGCAAAAAGTAGGGAACATTCCCGGTGTCCTGGCCAACATTCCCCTTCACGTATACCGGTTCATGCAATTATCCAGGCTGTGTGTGGGTGATGATGTGCGATATGGCTGCCACCACACATTCAGTCACTTCACTACCAGTCTAACTTTGCTTGTAAAGCGCTTCGGGATACATTGTGTATGAAAAGTGCTATATAAATGCTGATTCTTCTTCTTCTTAAGAGGCAGTTAGGCCAAGAGTACTAAGCCACTTGAAACTCTCATAAAGCAAGGATAAGTAAACCCAGTAACACTGGAAGAAATGATTAGGTTAATTGAGCTTGCACTGTTCCAAGACGCTTAACACCCCCCATCCCACCTGTCTTTGCAAGGAAAGAGATGTCTCTGAGGGGCTGAGCTCTCAAAGAGACACACAAATGACCTGAAAACTGTTACAGCACTGTCTTGAAGGAGACAGTATAGAGTAGTGGTTAAGGGCACTGAGCTGCAAACCTGGGTTTGAATCCCATCAACCCCCACTTGCATACTGTGTGACCCTGAGCAAGTCACTTTCTTTTTTTTTTATTTATTTCATAATTCGGATTTACAACCTTTGAGTCAAAGACTCAATCACAAAAGCACCTTGCCACAGGGAGGGTAGACAACAATTGGTGGTGGAGTACAACAATGGAGAACATTACAGGTGAGATACAATAAAAGAACATACAAGGCAATTCCAGTAATACAAAGGTGTACAAAGGCTTCAATTAGTTACATTTAGTCTAGTATATAAATAATAAGGTACCGCTTGGGGTTCTAGGGAGCCGTGCCGGGGGGGGAGGGGTGATTGCTGGGGGAGAAGGCAGTCCGGAAGGACACTGTCGGTAAATTGGGCCAGGCAGAGCTCTAGGTATTTAACTTCCTTGTGCTCCCAGGTTGCTTCTGGAAACAAGCTCCGGCTCAGAGTGCCTTTCCTGGTTAAAAAATTTCCCCTTCCCTTCCCTTCCTTGAAAGCATGAAAAAAAGTCAAATTCAGGAAGCTAGTGTCTTAAATACAAGATATAGCAGCTTTTAATTTTTCATCCATTCTCATTATTTGAGTTGGAATTTTTAAACATTTAGAATAACAGCTACGTCACTTTACTTCTGTGACTTTATATTATAAACTTCAACCGAGCTTCCATGGGGGTAGACACACATGCCAGGCTTTGCTCAGCAATTACTACACCTATCTGCAAAAGCACCCATTTTTCAATAGGCAGATTCCAGCGTGCTTTGTGCCAAATAGCGTGTGTTCCAGCATGAATACCTATGATAAGTGCTTAGCTGCCTCATCAAGGCTCCCTAATATATATCCCACATGGAAATCATTTCTTTTGAGGGACATCTAAAAAGATCCTTCTTTAGACTGCCCTTCTGTGCTCTCAGAAAGGCTAGCTGCAAATGTTACTCCTTAAATGATGATTATTTTAAAATATCGGCTAGAATGGCAGTAGATGTTAACCTAAAATCGAAGAAGCTTGATGGGTGCTTTGAGAATGTTTCAAAGATGGCTTGCAACATGCTGCTTTGCTATAATGAGGGAGGGAGGGAGAGAAGGAAGGAAGGGAGGGAGGGAAAGAAAGTTTTGACAGATGAGTTGGCCGTGAACTGCACCCTGAAGCCCAGAAATCCACAGATTCTCAGTAGGGAGGCACAACAGCATGCCAATTATCTTGGAACACATTTCTGAAGCATTCTTGTTTTGCTGGGAGTTCAGGGTAAAAGCCGATCATTATCACTCACACCTGCATCAGGTGTTCAGCATTGCCCAGATATGCTCAAAAACCCAGGGCTTAGAATTAAACAGCTAGGCAGCTGATCATGAGGCAAAATGTACGAAGTAATCCAGAGCATGAGCGCTGTGCTGCTCATAGGAAGGTCTTCTTCTCAGGAACTAATGCACTGGGCTTGACTCGGTGCTGGAATTTTATGTCTCAACTGAACTGGCATTAAACATTCTAGCACCAATCACAAAATCAGTCTGCAGTTCTCAGCTACAACTGCAAATATTCCAATTTTCAAAGCCATCTGTCTCATTGTAACACATCCCGTATGACACAGTTCAAGTGGGAGACGCCTTAGCGGGGGACTTCTACTT
Organism: Neoceratodus forsteri; assembly: GCA_016271365.2. NCBI lineage: Eukaryota > Metazoa > Chordata > Ceratodontiformes > Ceratodontidae > Neoceratodus > Neoceratodus forsteri. The sequence goes on from JADMNL010000025.1 coordinate 134,272,258, forward strand.
TATTTCTCCTCTATGAGCGGAACTTCCGCCTCTTCATTCTGTGGGTGGGGATCCTGCTTTTTGTATATTCTTTGGATGGGGCTTCACTCACAAATCATTTGAGAAGTCAGTCATATGACTTGACACAGTGGCAGCTGAGTGCATACTACTGTATGCTCATGGAGGATAAGTCTCCCAAGTATACACAGGTTCCAAGAGGGTTCAATACACAGTGGTGAAGGGTGAAGGCACAAACCAGGGGGCAATCAGTCACCGCATCACCCCTCCATCCATTGGAACCATACACAGACCTTGTCCTTAGTCGTAGGGTGGAGAAGCCCCCCCCGCCATTGTTGAAATCACATTGCAAATGAGTAGATCAAATGTTAGTACAAGAAAACTGTAAGGTTCTGATTTGTGGCTCACACCCCATCACAACTGAGCAATAAAGCATGACATGGGTTGCATTATTATAGGATAACAGTGTGCCTTGGGAAGTGAGGCATGAGGCAACACCAAGTGCCATAACTACCCAAGATGTGCCATTATCTCACAATAGAGCACACACTGGAATGCCTTATTGTGATTATAAAATGGTTTCTCTCATTTTTATGTTAAAAACTGAGTAATGAGGTTCAGAAGGCTAAGTATTTCTGACCTGTGCCACTGTGCTGGCATAATGCATGATCATGTGATCACATCAGACCAACCACAGGTTCCGGTTTCTCTTACACATTTTATAACATGAAATGGCATCATCCACATGGTGTTATGCCATGTTACAAATGTGTGTGATAGGCAGTGCCACCAGGAAGTCATTGCTCTACCTGACCAGTATGTAAAACAAAAGAGGAGTTTTTTGTATGCAACCCTTTCGGCTCCAATAAACACAGCACTTTTTGTCATTCGGGTCTCAGGACTTGGCTGTTAATTTTTACCTGTGCACCATGTTTGTTGCTCCATCTGACTCCCCCCATACTTTATGGCCCCCTGGACCACTTACAGAGTTAATTTGCCAGATGGTGTCTTCCCTGGTAGTCCAGTGCCCCCCACCCATTATCTGGTCCTAAGCACACTCACCAATCTTATGGTTCCCCCTCCCTTGCACTGTGCAGCACCTAATGTGGACCATTGATGTCGTTCATCCACTATCCTGTCCATGGCTAGCATAACTGTTCTTGGCTGCAGACTTGCAACACCTCAATCTGCCTACACTAGTTCAACGAGCAAGGGGTTAGGACGCAAAACTCTACAACTGGGTAGGCGAGTGATGCCTTACTTTTGGTGACGTTGCCCTTTTCTGAACAGGCACAATGTGTTTTGCAACTACAAAGGGAAGGGCTGCGCCCCTCTCCCCCCCTCATTGTGTATGACACAGTGAGACTACAAAGTCAGGACTGTCACAATCACTTGGCAAGAGTCCTGTTGCAAATGTGTATCAGGTCCTGAAAGTTTAGGATTTAAAAAAAAAAATAATGTTTGGGAGAAGATAAAACTGTTGAGTTACATGGCAGAAAGAAAACAGATATTTGTCCTGTGTGATTTATTATTTATATTTGATAAACTGTGAGCCTTTATGTACCTATTCTTCCACCAAGTTGCTCTTCTGGGCGGCAGGGGTGAGCTACAAATGTCACAAGGATTCAAATAGCATTTAACAGGGACACTTTAATATCTTGTACTCTGTACACTGCAGATGATTTGGAACAGTAAAGCCTGAAGCAGTGTATATACATTTGTCAAACACAATGGTAGCAGAGGTGACTGCATTTTTTTATATCATTACCATTACTACGTTTACATTCATGCAGTTTTTCTTTCACCCCTTACCTTGCTTCATTTGTGCGATCCTTGCTCATTATAATGTGACTTCCTGAACTTTTCAAAGTGAAAAGGCAAATGTGCTGTTATGCTAAACACCACAAGTGCAATTTCATCAGGTAGTGAAAGGGTACATGCGCTCGATTTGTAATGCTTTTTTTATATGGCTTTTTCTCCCAGGCAGGTCAGCTGTAGAGGGCTCTTGGTCCTGTCCCTGCCTCCCCCACCTGGCATCTACCAGCCTGATCGACCACCCTAGGATGGTGGTCATATGGCAATACAGGAGTAGGAGCAGGCAGTCAGGGCGTCACTAATCCGGAGCCTTCCCTTTTCCGTTTTTCTTCCCTGTTCCCCATGCAGGGCACACACGTAGACAGAGCCCCACAGCCCTCCTTTCCACTGCCCTCCTAGACCCGCACTGCCACCTGGCCTCCACCGGGTGGCACTCATTCAGCGGAGTGTGCAGGTCCTTCCCCCGGGAAAGGAGAGCAGCTGTTAGATGCTCAATCCTGTCCCTCCCCAGCCGACCCCCAGCAACGCACACTCACCACTGAACACGGGTCAGCCGCATGGCAGAAAGTAAGGCACTAACGCTTCAGCCCTTCACGCCACTGGGCGGCTTTATTTGTAATATTTTTAAGTTCTCCTGGACTCACTGATATGATTTTTGTAGTGTGGCTAGATTGGGCTCAGAGCAATACTGCTGTCCTTAATTGACGTCCTTGTAGTAAGAGGCAGAGTGGTTCAGTGGTTAGAGTGCCAGCTTGTGAACCAGAAGACAGCAGGTTCTTTATTTTATACTTATATAGGAGATAGCAGGTTCAAACCCTGCTAGAGTAAAATGCTCACTGTTTGACCTTGAGCAAGTCACTAACCTCACAGTGCTCTCCAATAAACCCAGGTGTGGAAATAGGTAGAAACAAGACTCCACTGAAAACAAGATGTCGCATCTCAGCTGGGCTATCTTGTGTAAATAAAATGTGGCAAGCCACGCCCTCTATAAAAAATTAAATTTAAAAAGTTCACTAATCAAGCACTGAAAACGCACTTCTATGGGCTCACTTCTATCCTGACTTGGCTGGCACCTGATCTAGCCTCCTTTCCTCTTCTAATGCTAGCCATTATATTGCTATATTATTGAATCTATGACTTGTTGCCCCTCCACTAGTCATCACATTGCAATCTTACTGTATATATCAGTTGTTGCCCTTCCAAAGTTGTCATTTGGTAGCTTTCTGCTATGTTTGTACATGCCATCATTCTTTGTAGACTCAACTGTTTGAATTGTTTGCTCCCGTGTGTCCCCTCCCCCTGGGTCACACCTGGAAACAAGCCCTGGCTCAATGTGTCTTTCCCCATTATCAATTTTCAAATAAATAAAATAAATTAAAGCAGCAAAATGTTATTTTGATCTCCAAGAAACAGCAAAAGTAAAATGTAAGAAAAAACTGGATGCTTATTAAGGGTGCACTGACACCATATGTGCATTCAGTGAAAGACCAAATTTGGCATGCTAATCTTTCATTCAGGGTTGTTGAAGTTGCGGGGGACTTTGTGTCACTTTGTCCCTTCACCAACTGATAAAGAAAAAAATAACAAATATATATATAGCTCCAGGCACTGCACCAGCCCATGAGATGGCAGTTTTTTTTTTTTTTACTACAAAAAGTCTGGGGCAATTAAGGTGAGAAGGAAGGGACTGGCGCGGAGAGGTATGGTAAATGGGTGTCACATAGTCTTACTTGTAGCCTGCTACACCCTCGTACCAAGAACCCAAACTGTTTTGCTTGAAGTATCGAAGCGGAGCCAAATTCTGTGGGCAGAATCAAAGGTGAGCCATATTTGCCAATGCCAACATCTCTTACTTTTAGTGCTTATTATATTAAGGTACATTCTTTAATACTCCCCCCCAAAAAAATTACCATGGCTTTAAAAATGCCAGGAAATTGCTCAGATTGGATCTTAGTGCATCTAAAACACCAACACAGCTATAAATGTAGACGGCCCTCAGATCCCCAGCTATTTATAGGGGCCCCACCCCACCAAATTACAAGGGCACCTTCCTTGTCTTTCACTGACCCTGAGGGACCCCTTCCTTGTCTTCCACTGACCCTGAGTTTGGGCTGCCTTCATTACAATGTGGCTTTAAGAAAGAGATGGAGTCCTCAAGGCTGGGCTCGCTTAATGCATGACGTGATCACGTGATATAATTATATTTTTAATCTGTTCAAACTTTTCAAGTTAATAGCCCATCTGATGAGAAACAGAAACAAACAGCTTCTGCACGACAACAATAGTAGCCAGCTTTTAGTTTAGGTAAACAGCAATGGCAAGTAGTACATACTGCTCAAGCCAGATTCTGGCATGGAGGGACTCATATTCTAGTTGGACGCAACATAATGGATGCCTCTTGCAACCACTCATCAGAGATAGCCACAACGCAGCTGGCTGATGGAAAGCTTGCTCTGGTAGCTGACTACCTGGCAAAGATCAAGCCAGGGAAATCCCAAGGGGAAGGCATGATCATTCTGCAGCTGAAGGAACAATTGGCATGGCTACTTGCTGCATCTGTTGGAAGTTTATCCAGACTGGTGTGGTACCAAGGGATTGCAAAGTGGTGGCCAGTGTGGTCGCCATCTTCGAGAAGGTGGTATTGCCAGTCCCTGGTAACTACAGACCAGCCAGCATGACACTGGTGCTGGGCAAGGTCCTGGAAACAATTCTAATGGACAGAAACATCAAAAACAGCCACGGTATTTTAGATTGTAGCCAAAGAATTATAAACAGAGCTATGCTAAAAGGGTATTAATGTTATTGTATACCTCATTAGTAAGGCAACACATGGATTACTGCAGCCAGTTTTGGGCACTGCATACTAAAAGGGGGAGTAGATCCTTGGAGAGAGCTCAGTGCAGAACCAATAGAATACTAGCTGACAGAAATAAGCTAACTTACACAGAAAGGTTGGAGAAATTGGGGATGTTTACAATGAAGTACCAGAGGTTGAGAGGGGATCTGTGTCTAATCTACAGAACTTTTAAGAATAGTGACCTATGGGATTGCTCAAGGTTACAAAGGAGGGCCACACAGTATGATGCATGATCACGTGGTCTCCAACTTGGAGGGGAACTGTTTAATACCAAGAGGAGAGGCATGTGGATTTCTCAAAGGGTGGTGTCCATTTGGAACAACCTGCCACTCAGAGTGGTGGAATGTGATGGCATGGAGTCCATTGAGGACAGCTTGACAAGTACTTCATCAGTAAGAAATGTCCAAGACCCCTTACCTCTTGTCTTCCTTCACCACCCCAAACTAGTTCTGCCCTGGCCATTTTGTTCCCCTTATTCCCTTTCTATTCCTGTAACAGTAGTTTCCCCTTGTCTATCATAACTCAGCTGTATCTACTACATGCACCTGTTGCACTGATTTGCCTTCAGTATTTATGATTTTGCTCATTTGCTACACTGTATTGCTGTACATGACTTTTGTTTTGTAATGTAATATTGTTATTACTGTACTTTTTTTTCCACATCTTGATCTTTTTTCACTTCCCCCCAACCCCAGCAAGCATCTGGAAACAAGCTCAGTATGTCTTTCCTGGTCAAACTTTTTAAACAAATAAATAATAATAACAACTACATAAATAAAATAAAATAAGAACATAATGGGATACAACCCTTGGGAAAAGGCAAGCCATTAAGGACAAACTGCCTACTTACCTTGTATCTAACCTATGAAACCACCGAGCACTTGGTTGACTACAAGGTTCAGGCTGCCCCTCAAAAGGGACCATTTGGGCCCAGTGGGCCTACCTGGTCAAAAAAATGAAATAAATACATAAATAAATAAGGTTCTCACCTCTAATCAGCATGGCTTTATGAGTGGTAGATGATGCCAAACCAGCCCGACCACCTTCTTTGAGGGGGTGAATGTGGAAGTGGACAAGGACAGGGCCATGGATGTAGTCCATCTAGACTTCAGCAAAGCCTCTGATACAGTGGTGCATGATAAGATTCTGTGCAAAATACAGCAATGTGCTATTCACGAGACATGCAGTTCTCACCGTAGATCGCTAACTGGCTTGGGGGCAGCAACAGAGGTTGGTGGTGGACAGGCACTACTGCGAGTGAAAAGGTGTACTTGGCAACATCCTTCAGGGATCAGTGCTGGGGCCGAGGCTGTTTAACATTTTCAGTAAGAATTAGGCTGCTAGGGTCAGCAAAAGGCTGCTGAAGTTCTCTGGGGGCACTAAGGTGGCCAGGGTGCTGGACTCCCTTGAGGTTGGGCGCAAACGTCAGGAGGTGTTGGACAAGCTGGGTGATGGATCAGACTCTTGGAGCCTCTGATTCAATGTAGCCAAATGCAATGTGCTACACATAGGGAGGAAAAATAGTTAGAACCCCTACACACTGTGCAGTTTTCCTCTAACTGTAGTGGAGGGGAAAAAAAACAGACTAGGGGTTGAAGCAAGTCAAGTGGAGTGCAGTTGCTATGAGAAGGGCCAGCAAAATGCTGGGGTGCATCAAAGGGTGGGGGGGATCAGCAGAGCAGGGAAAATAATCCTACAACTTTTACAAGACCCTGTTAAATGTCCCACCTGGAGCACTGCATGAAGTTTTCACTCATCAGAACAAAAAAGAACATTGAAAAGGTCAAAACGGTACACTGCAAGGTGCCTAAAATTATCGGCGGCATGGGGAAAAAAGCTGTAGGGAGCAGCTAGAGCTCCTTAAAATGTTCTCTCTGGAGAAAAGGAGGCCGAGAGGGGACATGATCTCAGTCTTCTGCATGCTGAAAGGTATTGATAGGATTGAAAAAAACTGAGATGTTTGATCTGGTGTCTTCCAGCAGTATACGGGGGATGCCCAGCAGGTCAGAGGCGGTAAATTAAGGGGTAACATTAGAAGACACAATTTTATCCAGCTGCATGGTACTAAGCAGTGAGGTGCACTCTCAACATGCTGCCAACCTGGCTTCATGCCCCATATTTGGGATGAATGAAGTGGAGACCAGCAGGGAGCATTAGAAGCATCCATGTATATGCTCTCCTCCTTGGGAGGGAGTGTATGACCTCCACTGCTCCTTGAGCAGCTTCTTGTGGTAGGCTAGTGCAGACGCACTTGGCACTGTGGGTGACCACCGGTAGCTGTGTGTCCTTCCCAGGATACTGTGATGTGTGGTCATCATGGGGGGGGTGGAGGGAAGGGAAACAATGGGAAAATGGCCTGTCCTGGAGCACTGGATGATGGCTCTCTGTGAGCCCCCCCATACCACTGACCACCCAGTGGATCACCCTTAGCCCCCACATGTTCCCTCAATGTCAGAGGCGCTTCCTCCCTGACGGCAACAGGAGGGTAACCGGCAGGGATAAGCAGGAATGTGAGGGGTGTCAGAGTATCTCGGGGAGGCTGGAGGTAAGTACAGCAGCGGGGGCTGAGTCTGGTTGCAGAGAGGATGAGCATGGTAGGCTGATGGAGTGGGACTCAGGGGGAGGGCTTTCTCCTGGAGGGTGGGGAATCTTTGGCACACTCTACCAGAAGAGACAGTGGTAATGAAAACCATTCAGTTATAGAAGGAAGACCTAGACAAATTTCTGTTCAGCAACATAATCTGCAGGTACCCCGCATAGTACAATGGACCAGCAATCCCTATGAATTAGCACATCTTTGGACAGAATACATTTAGGGATGGAAATATTGGACATCAAGTCCATTCAAACTATATTTCATGCTACTTTCATGGCACGATTAGAAAATTTAAGTACGTTTCTTGCTCAGCTTAAGAATTTACTGGAACTGGCATTAGTCCAACAGAACTGAAAAAAAAATGACACAGTAATTTGCAAGTCATTTTCCAATCCATTCAGTTCCAGTGACAGAAAAAAAAAAACAGCAACAGTAGTGCTGTGATACATGCCACATCAAGAAATTACCTCAGACAGGTACCTTTAGAGGGTGCAGCCTTGAGTTGAGATTGGAAAATGGAAAACCGTAACCGTGCCAACAAGTTACAGTCTGCAGACTCAAGTGTTACAACTGGCTAAATTTCATGCAAATCAAAACACAATGATCCCTCAGGAAAAAGCCAGTGCATGAAGCAGGGCTGCAAATAGAAAACGCTTATTGTAGATCAGTTGCTCAAAAAATATAAATAAACTGGCGCCTGGGAAAAACTAAATTGGTTTAGCAATCAGCAGTCTCACTTCTGCAAGAAGCCAACTGCACATGTATAGAACTACAGTAAGTAAACTAGGCGGAGAGAAAGCTGGCCCACAAAAATATTCCACACTGTGTAACAAACTGTTACATTTCACCAACTACTTCCAGAACTGTAGATCAGTATCTAACACAACCCACTCTTAACCTGGAACCTTTGTAAAAGAGTCTTTGACTCAAGGGTGTTATCTGATACTTATCAATAAATAAATAAATAAAGAAGTGTCTGATGATCGCTCTCTACAAACCCCGCCACTATTTTCTCATCTAAGTAAGTCACTCCCATCACTGTGTCTCTCTCAGTCATCCATGCATGTACGCATGGAGGGTTGCCCGATACACTCTGGGGGGAGTACCAGGTAAGGTCATTCTTGCTGCATTCAGTTAAAGTGGAACAGTCAGCACTGCCAGTCAAACTCCAAAGTGTGGGGCTGGTCCCAGTTTGCACTTTGTGTGCAAAAAATAAAAATAGGTTACTCACCTGTAACTGTAATTCTAGGAATGGTATATGATTCATATCCACACGTTGGCAGTTCTTCCTTAAGAGCTGATTCGCTGGAACATCTTAAGGCAAAGTTCCTCCCACCACCCAGGTGGTAAATCCCTCAGCTCTGCCTCATGACACCGGATCTTCTCATGCTGGAAGCAGGAATCCATGTGCCACTTGCCAGAGGAGGTTGGGTGGGTGGTGTGGATACAAACCCTATACCACTCCTATAACTGCAGTTAAAAGTGAGCAACCTATTTTTTAAGGGGGGAGGGCAAGGTGTACACCCCTTTTTTGGCAAACAAAGACTGGAGAACTGAGGTCCCAAATATAGCATCCCAATGAGACTCAAGGTCGATGCTGTAATGGGAAATGAAAGTGTGTGGTGACTTCCAGGTAGCAGCCCTGCAGATCTCCTGGATAGGGATATCCCTGAAAGCAGACTCTTGAGGCAGTGGTATGTCTAGTGGAATGAACACTGAGCCCTAGAGGACGCTCCCTACCAGACAACCTATAACAGAGGTCTATGCCACCTGCCAACTGTCCTCTTAGCTGCTGGTCTAAGAGGCTCAGCTTCAGCTTATGTCACAAAGAGTTGACGAGCCTCACCCCGAACTCCAGCCATGCGCTCTGCACAATAGGACAGCGCCTGCTGCAAGTCTAAAGTATGGAGTCTGAGTCTGCCTCCAAAGATGGATTCGTGAAGAAGACCAAGAGGGTCATCACCTGGTTAATGTGGAATTCTGATACAACTTTCAGGAGGAACTTCAGATGGGGGTGAAGGATGACTTTGTCCCACTGGAAGACCAAGTACAGAGGCTCCATCAAGAATGCGTGGACCTCACTGATCCCTCTGGCTGATGTGAAAGCCACCAAGAAGGCCATCTTTCATGACAGGTGTGACATTTCACACTTGTGCACAGGCACAGAAGGATTGCCTATGAGCATAACCAGAACCAGCAACAAGTCCCAAGGTGGTGAAGGTTCACGCATTGGTGCAGACAAGTGGTCAAGGCCTTCAAAAAAAAAAGTGCCAGACCACCTTCTCCTGTGCCATCGTCAGCATACCACTCCATGCCCAGAATGCAGAGATGGCTGTCAGGTGCAATTTAAGGGTCACTGACCGCAGTCTCAGCAGGGAAAGGGATCAGAGGTACTCCAGTATACTAGCCACATGGCATGCAAGGGGATAAACCTCCATGCTCTAGCACCAAATGTAAAACAGTTTCCATTTAAAGGCATAGCACTGATGAGTCAACTTTTTGGGAGACCTCCACAACATGGAACACATTCTCTGAAAGACTCAAAGTCTGGAACTCCAGCCACTAGGAAACCAGACAGTGAGGTGCAGGGATTGAAGGTCTGGGTACAGGATCATCCCATTTTCTGGTCAGCAGACTTGAGTGAAGAGGCAACCACCACAGGGGTCTGCTGCTGAGGCTAAGGAAATCCAGGTACCAGACCTGGTGAGGCCAGTCTAGAGCTATCAGGACCATCTGCACCTTGTCCTTCTGTACCTTGACCACCACCATGTGGATCAGGGGGAAAGGGAGGAAAGGTATACAGGAGGCCTGGGATCCAGGGCCTCATGAAGGCATCCCCCACCAGTGTCATGGACTGCAGGGGGTGGGCACAGAACAGACCTGGTTTTGTGTTCTCCCAAGGGGAAAACAGGTCCACCAGAGGGGTGCCCCACAGGGAGAACAGGTGGCTCACCACCTCCTAATGCAGGGACCACTCATGAGACGTATTGCTTACCAAGCTGAGAGCATCTACCAGCTGATTCTCTGGTCCTGTGAAATGGATTGCCAGGAGATCTGCACCCAGGTTTTGCATGAGGGTCCAGATGTGGAGGGCCTCCTGACACAAAGGAAGGGAGTGCATGCTGTCCTGCCTGTTCAGGTGGAATATGGTTGTGGTTTTGTCCATCTGGACTTGCAGGACCTGACCCCTGACTAGAGAAGCAAATTCCATCACAGCTAGCCGCACTGCATGGAGCTGCAGCAGGTTGATGTGGTGACAGGGCTTTCTCGGTGACCAGAACCTGCAGGTGCTGTGGTCCCTCAAGTGCACTCCCCACCCCACCAGAGATGCATCCATCATAAGAGTGATGGTCAGTTCTGGGTGAGTAAGCAGGACTCCTTCTTCCAGATGCTCTGGTATCAGCCACCACTGGATGGCATCCCACACTGGTCTGGTCACTGTGACTGGCAGGTCCAAGTGTCCTAGGCACTGGGACCAGTAACAGCCCAACTCCCATTGCAGGTGCCGCATCCACCAGTGAGCCCACCAGACCACACTGGTGCAAAATGTCATTTACCCCAGCAGTCTCAGTAAGTCCCAGGCAGGGTACGAGTGCCAACCTAAAATGATCAGGCAAAAGAGGCAAGATCCAATGCCCAGTCCACAGGGATGCGGACCTTGGCTCATAGGGAATGTAGCTCTGCCCCGATGAAATGAATCATCTGTTGGGGGATCAGTTCAGATTTGCCAGGCTGACCAAGAGGTCCAAGTCTCTGCAGGTGTGGAGGGCCAGGTCCCTAGACGACTCCTCTGCCTCTTTGGTCAGACCAGCTGTCAGCCATTTGTCCAGGCAGGGATAAACCCTGATGTCCCTGCACCACAGAAAGGCTGACAGCAGTGCAATGCACTTGGTAAAGACCCTGGGAGCAGAGGAGAGGACGAATGGCATGATCTGGAACTGATAGAGCACCCCTTCTGGCAGAACCAGTGGTACTGCCAGTGGGACAGACAGACTGGGATGTGGAAGAATGTGTCCTGAAAATCCGGGGAGCAGAACTAGATGCCCTGCTGCAAAGATGGGATGATCTGGTTCAGCATGACCATCCTTAAGCTGCGCTTCCTGAGAAACTGATTTAGATCATGAAGACCAAGTATATGGTGCCAGCCCCCTGTTCATTTTGGGACGAGGAAGTACCTGGACATATACCCCTGACCTGCCTGGGCATCTGAGATATGGGCTATGGCTCCTTTTGCAAGTAGCTGAGTAACATTCTGCCCTTACAGTGTGTCCTGCAACACCGAGGACTCCCTTGGAGCATGGGATCGGTAAGGCAGAAGAGCCTCAAAGTCGAGAGGCAACCCTCTGCTGACCACCTTGAGAACCCACTTGTCCATAATAATGATGGACCATTGAGTCCAGAAGTGGTGAAGCCAATTCCCCACAGGGAGCTGGGTCAGGGACTGGATAGCCAAGAGGTGAATCCCCCCCTGACCTGTCACTGGGCAGCTTTGGAGGGGGCCGCTAAGGTCAGAGGGGTACCACTTCCCCTACCCCGCCTTTTTTTGGGCCCCTTGCTGGAGAACTTCATCTTGAGGTGCCAGGCTTGAAACTGCCCTGCTGGGGCTGTTGCAGAAAGGGATGAAACTGAAAGGTCTTTTTCTTTTGCCTCTGACCTTTCAGGTCCTTCTGGGACAAAGCCACAGAATCTAGTGTTTCACTGGACTTCTTGATCCTAGTGAGATGCCTATCCACCCCTAGACCAAAGAGGTCAGTGCCCAGGAAAGGGAAATCAGTCAGCTTATGCTGAATTTCCACTATGAAGGTGGAGATCCTCAGCCAGGCCCTGTGATGCATTGCAATGGCTGCTGCCATGGCATGGGCACAGGAATCACCAATGTCCATGGCCATCTGGAGCTGGTGTTTGGCTAGCGCTTGACCTTGGTCTCTGATGACCTTGACAGGTAGCTGGTTATCAGCAGTCAGGTAAGGGAGGACAATGTCGAGCACTCCCACCAGGGAGTGACCAAAGAGAATAATCATCACGGCATAACTCACCTGATGGAGACCATAAGTAGATGCAGCATAGACCTTCTTAGCCATGTGGTCAAGCTTTTTCTACTCCTTGTCAGGGAGCTTGTCTACATCACCAGTATTCCCAGATTTCTGGAAGACCAAGTCAGAGACCAGACCCTTGGCAGAGGGGTGGTCAGAGAGTCCGGACAATGAGCTGGTAAGGACCACATATTGGAGAACCATACAGGCTGAGGGTGCTGGGCAGGATGCTGGATGCTGCTGGCTGAGAGCACTGGGCAGGATGCCAGATGCTGCCAAAGCTCCAGAGACAGTCCTAGGATGGCCTCAGTAATGGGAAAGGCAACCACTGGGGATTTATCCTTATCCAGGATGTCAGTAAAAGGGCATTTAGCCTATTTTTGAACTGACTTCAAAGACCATTCATGGACTCTGACATAAGATAGAGAAGAGCCCCACAAGGACACCCACCTGTGGTCGGTTGTCAGTTCCTCAACCGATTCCTGGTCGAGTATATTCATCCTCAAGGATTGCAAAGAAGACCAATTGGAATAGTCCAAGGACTTGCCAATGATGGTCCTCGACCTTTTCTTACCATGGACCACTCATGAGTCACCTGGCAAGCAAGAGTCCTCGGATGAGAGTCCTACGTAGGTGCCACCCTGTGGGCTGCTATGGAGACAGTTTCACCAGCAAGGGTGGAGAGATACATGTGAGTGACTGTTGTCTTGGAAGGGCTGATGTGGGCCTGAATGGCATAGGCTTGAATGGCATAGACTAGTTGATGATAGAGGTCAGGGGTAGAGCCATACCTTGCCCCACCAAGGCCCACTGCTGCCAAAGGAGCTCCTCAAAGTGCCACCACAACCACCCGCGGAGCCCCTTTTCATCCAAGGATGAAGAGGACGAGGAGCATCAATAGAGATGCCTTCTGGTAGAATGGGATAGAAAACTCGAAGTGCCCCTTGACCTCAACTGTCAGCCCGGGAACCAGTGACAAGGAGATGCAGGTGTAGGTGCTGTACACAATACAGGCACCAGGTCTGAATGCTGATCCCAAGTGGCAATGTCTGGAGATACTGACTGCACGACGTCCTAATGAATGAGGTCCGGGAGAACCGGGGTCTTGGAGATTGGCTCCCCTCCGACAATGGGTCGACAGGGTTCAGAAAAATCTTGACCGACTGATCGACCATTGTCAAAGTAATCAAGCCCGACAGGGTTATCATGGAACTAGCGATCCGCCCCTCAACCAAATGTGTCTGAGCCATAGCTAAGCACTTCAGAGTCTTCAAGCAGTCAGGGGGAGTTGAGGGAGCAGGAGCAGCATGATCTCTCCCGGTCCCATGACCGATGGTGGTGTTTCTTGTTCTTATGCTTTTTGCCATGGTCGGTAGGGCTCTCCACAAAGGTCTGGAGGGCCCCAATACATCCCCAGTGAAGGATGCTCTGATGTCGGCCCCAGTCGGGAGCAGTACTGAGGCCGATGAGGTCTCTGAAATTGCCTTTGACACTGCCTCTTCCATAGCTGCAAGCTGAGCCGCGGTTCCAACCGCAGCATAGACTACCTTGTGACCACCCTTAGGCCTCAATTTAGGGTCTCTTTTGTTTGGTGGTCCCATTGTTCTCCCTGAACAATGTCCAGTCATAGAGGACGGTACTTAACCCCAGGAAAACAGCGGGACCAGACAACATCTGATAGGGGCTTATAAAAGCTCTAGGCTGTTGAATCTCTCACTGCTGCTGCCATGCTCTGATGTCAGCTGCAAGGGGTTCTGGGATTTGTAGTTGCAGAAAATGACAGTCTGGAACCAGTCTGCTACAATCTACTATACTGCAGTAACAGTAAGAAAAAAAATGTTTTTACACATAAAAGTGCATACTGGAACCAGCCCCACACTTGGATGTAGGACTCTTTGTGCTGAGTGTGCCCCTTTAAGGAAACCTGTTGGGCAGGTAAGGTAATAAAGACCACACTGGCTCTATTCTCCTTTTCCAGAGGGTACCTTATCATCTGGGGACCACCTAATTTTATCCCCTCATACAGACCTTTGCTCTGTGTTCCTTCCAATTTGAAGTAGATAACTACTAAGATTTTTATTAGGAATAATAAAATATATTCCAGCATACAGTGTATTACCCAGGTGGGGCTAGGGAAACAGCTGCATGGAAGGACATGACATGAAACACTGCTTTGTTTGACACTGTGGTTTCCAGACAGCACAGCAGGATAACCACATCATATCCGAAGCACAACTGACAAGTAGGTACTGTTGTTAAGAGTTGACTGCTCCAGCAATCTTTGTACCCACTTCACAACAGTTAGAAAGCACTAGGTGTAATACCCAAACCAAAACAGGAAATTGCTTAACACTGGAAGTTCTCTGACTACCCTGACACTGTAGTTTGTGCCCTCATTAGCCTTGCAGGGCCCCTTTGTAATCTACCCATCCACCTTCAGAAAGTAGCCGCCATTTCAGAAAGCAATCTGGGCGGCTGTAAGGTTTTACAGGTTACACAGGAGCTTGTGTTCAGATTGCTGCTGTGTAGCTGCCAGTGACAGATCTTTGGAGTTTCTGCACTCACTAGAAAGATATTCTGAACCCTTCTGGCAACTGCAACCTTCACTCCACCATCCCCCGAGGAGCAACATTTTTGTTTCCCAAAGAGTGGGGCACTGTGCTGCTCTGAGCCTAGCTTTCCCCTTCCAGCAAGGGTTTACGCTCTCTGTGAAAGGAACCCATTTAGTAGGGCTGCCAACCTCCACAGGCTTCACTTATGTGGCCTCTCCGGGAGGCAGTGTGTCAACAAAGCATAATTCATCTAGCAGCATTGGGACTGGGGTTTAATCCATGGCATCACTCATATATTGCAAGGCTACAGACACTCTGAAGATTATTACTTGGAAAGGAAGTGTGCAGACATAAAGAAAACACAGTCCTACTGCCACGCTCCGAGTCAGGCATTGGCACAGACTTTAATTAATGGATGAAGTCATTGGAGGCCTCCAGGAAAAAACTTGAGAGAAAGAACTACTTGATGTTGTACTAAAAGCTATTTCACACACCTCCACCCAGAGCTCTTAATTTACATGGATATGCAGATACATGGATACGTAAACATTGACGACAGAAAAAGGTTCTTGGCCCATCCAGTATGCCCACCCTACCTAACTATTCAGTCAGTCCTAGTAGCAATCTTCCCCTTCATTACTGCCGCCCCCCCCCCCTTTTCTAAACCCTGAGAAGCACTTCCAGGTCACCTGACTCAAAGGTCTTTCTGAATATTTCAATAAATAAACAAATAACTCAACCCACATGCCTATCCCACCCCTGCTCTGCAGCTGCTGATTGATTTGGCATGTACCAGTTCCTCTGGTAGCTCATTCGTCTTGTCCACCACCCTTTCCATAAAAAAGTGCTTATGCGCGTCATTTTTGAATCTCCACCCTGCCAGCTTTACTGAATTCCCTGTTGTCCCTGTGTTTGAGCTCAACAAGAGTTGCCTGGCATCACTATATTTATCCCATACAGGTGCTTGTATGTCTCAATCATGTCACCACTTTCCCTTCTCATCTCAAGGGTGTACATGTTTACATCCTGCAGCCCCTCTTCATACCTCATTTCCCTGAGGCCACAGACCATCTTAGTTGCCACTTTGTTTACATTTTGCTCCATTACTAGCTATTTTCTGGTGACAGAGGTGTGTTCTGCACCAAGAACGCTACTCTAGCACTTGCTCATTATTACTGTTTAAAATATATCAGTGTGAACGTTTGCCTATACTGAAGTGTGGAGCCCTACTATCAGAGGAAGCAGGAAGAGGAGCTGTAGTTCACAGGGTGTCGTTGTGAACTGCAACACATTGCCTTATTTATTTTAATGTAATTGGGGCTTGGATCCCTGCATTTTTAACAGCATCCACACATGAGTGGAGAGTTAAATTGAGCTTTAAAGCGCCAATAGCTAAATCGGGCATTTTACTCGCTCCTTGACCCTGAGAAGCACTTCCAGGTCACCTGACACTATTTCACCGTGGTGGCCTGCGGTGAGTAGGGCAAGCCCGAACAGGGTGAGTGCATGTCAGAGTTGGCATTAGTAAATAGAAGCAGAGAAGTATTTGCTCCTGACACCTTCGGTGGTAAGCGGAATGCTACTGTTGTACAACTGATTTGTACACTTACAATATATACTGCAGTAGCTAGCTAAAATGAATGGACGTATAACTACAGCAGAAGGCAGGGTTGGAATCAAATGCAGTAGTTGCTTAATGTACTGCCTAAATTCTCTTGATTCAATAAATAATGTGTTTAAATGTTTTAAATGTGTGCAAAATGAGGACATGGTATTGGGAATGTGTCTGTTTTAGCGCAAGACTGAATGCCTTGGAACAGAGTCAAACTGAGACTTCAAAACGAATTTCGCAAATTGTATTTCCTAAAAACAAAGAACTCATTACCAAAGATACCAGCACACAAACACACCATAATAAAGACCTCTTGATATCAACATCCAGTGATGGTAGTAGTATCCCCTTGAGTACCCATAACAAAAAAACAGGCAAGGGAAGGAACCACATTGACACTGAAAATGACTGGTACTTGGTTCAAAGCACAAATATGTTAAAAAGGGTAGGAAAGCCGACCATTGTCAAATACCCACGTATAACAGCTCTGACCCACTTATGGATTTTACTGAAGAGCAGGTACCTTCACCCCCAACTAACTCTGAACCTGCTACCCCAAGCTACACTGGTTCCAATGCATCTGAAACTAATGAGAACCCAAATCTATTACAAAGCACTGAATGTAGTATTGTAAACCTTATGGACATAGATGTTCCCAGTATTCCTGAGTCCAAACAGATCTATGTATTAGGTGACTCAGTAATTAAAGCACCTAGACTGACCTACATGTGAACCAGATAAAATAAACAGAACAGTGTCCTGTTTTAGAGGAGCTAGAATTCAGGACATAAAAATGTCGAGGCAAATTCTGAAACATAGCAGAGACAAACTCCTAGTCATCATACACAGTTGATGACTTCACTGGGCCTGTTGCAAGCAGTTACTACTGCGACCCACCAGGGTAGACACATGTTGGACCTGGTCTTCTCACCGGGACTTGGGATTGAGAATCTCAGGACTGATCATGTCGTTTGGTCTGATCATTGCACGGTGGGCTTCTTGCTCAGGGCACCCTCCAAGATCTCTCCCCCTGCAGAGATGGTGAGCTACCTCCCATTGAGGGGTTTGACCCCGGAGGGTTTTTTGGCAGTAGCAAACCTATCTAGTGTGGACAGTGCATGCAGGGGAGGTGTGGGTGAGGCAGTTGATGTCTATAATAGGGCAGTAACTGAGGCACTCGACTCCCTTGCACCGGTCCGTGTACGACTCAGATCTTCTCACTTGAGGTCCCTATGGTTTGATGGGGCGCTTCAAGGCACTGAAGATCAAGGGTCGGAGGTTGGAGCACTGCTGGCAGAGGTCCGGCTTGGAGGCGGACAACTGGCCCTGCGTACACACTATAGTGTGTACCGGGGGCAATCAACCATAAGAAGGCAGTGTTCCTGTCCAGGGAGATTGCTGCTGGGAGAAAACTACCAGCGATGCTTTTTCAGACTGTGAACAGGTTATTACATCCTGCCTGTCTTCAGTCGAAAATAGCAGTTTGTGAAGCCTTGTACAATGAGTTTGCTCGTTTTTTCTCAGACAGGGTGTCCGCCATCAGGCAGGCAGTTCCACCAGTGGGCCGTACTATTTTATTTATTTAGTTTTTGTTGACCATGGCCATTTTTGTATGGCCAACAGTGGTCACCTGGATTGTCGGCAAAGCACTCTGCCCGGTTTGGGGGAGTTTAAACCAGTGGAGGTGGCTGTCACTGAGGTGATCTCAAAACTGAAGCACACATACTGTGAACTGGACCCGGTGCCGAGCGTTTCTCAGTGGGATGTGTCAACGCTGTTGGTCCGGTGTTCGCCTTGATTGTCCAGTGTTCCTTGTCAGAGGGGGTTGTCCTAGATGCCTTGAAGGAGGCACTGGTAAGACCCCTCCTGAAGAAGTCATCGTTGGACCCTGACATCAAGACAAATTATCGACCCGGTCTCCAACCTTCCATTTTTAGGAAAGGTTATGGAGAAGATTGTGGTGCATCAGTTGGGTGATCACCTCATGGCATTTGATATCTATGAGCCGCTCCAGTCAGGGTTTCGTACAGGACATTCAACAGAAACCGCATTAGTTCGGGTGCACAATGATCTCCTCAGGGCGAGGGATCGAGGGAAGGGGACAATTCTCATTCTACTCGATCTCTCTTCAGCTTTTGACATGGTGGACCATCGGGTGTTACTTGACTGCCTGAGGGATTTCTGAGGACTCACCGGCACTGTCATTCACTGGTTTGAGTCCTTTTTGACAAACAGAAAACAGAGGGTGGTGATGGGGAATTTTTCCCTCATCCTTTAGCCTTCTGTCTTGTGGGGTACCTCAGGGTTCGGTGTTGTCACCGATGTTGTTCGCCATGTATATGCTGCCCTTGGGAGAGATCATTAGGAAGTACAGCTTGGGGATTCATTGTTATGCCGATGATACACAGCTGTACTTATCCTTTGCTCCTGGAACATCCAATGCGGTGGAAGTATTAAACAACTGTCTGGCAGAGATCAATGACTGGATGGCCTCCAGTTGGTTGCGACTGAACCCCGATAAGACGGAGGTACTGGTGGTGAAGTTGAACAGGAGGCTTGTGAGGTTGCCCCCTGGGGCAGACTCTGGACTTGTTCTAGGGTCTGTCCCACTGATGGCTTCCTCTAAGGTGTGTAATCTTGGCGTGATGTTGGACAGCAGTTTGACAATGGAATATCAGGTGTCTGCCTTTGTCAAGGTGAGTTTTTTTCATCTAAGAAACATCGTCAGGATTAAGCACCTGATTCCGCCCCTGGACCTCCCCACCTTGGTACATGCATTTGTAACATCTAGGCTTGACTACTGTAATGCGCTCTACCTCAGGGTCTCTGGGGGCACCCTCCATCGACTGCAGCTAGTGCAGAATGCAGCTGCCAGATTGTTGACAGGTCAGTCGAAATACTGTCATGTCACCCGGTGCTGCGGGAACTGCACTGGCTGCCAGTTCAATGGAGGGTGTTTTTCAAGGTGGGCTTGCTCACTTACAAGGTCCTACATGGACTGGGCCCTTGCTACCTGGCTGACCTTCTTACACCCGCTGCCTCAGTTCATCCCCTCCGGTCCTCCTCGAGGGGCCTCCTGACGATTCCCAGGACAAGATTGAAAACAGCCAGCGATCAAGCTTTCAGTGTCGCTGGTCCTGTCATGTGGAATTTGCTCCTGCCATTGGTGAGGGAGGCCCCATCGGTGGAGGCTTTTAAGGCCCGCCTGATGTTTTATCTGTTTAGTCAGGCCTTCTCAGATTCTGTTTGATACTATCGTTATCAGTCCTTTTTAAAACTAAAGAGGGGTTTATATATAGTTATTGGGTTTATATGGTGGAATCTTTTGTATTTATGTATGTATAAATTAAATTTTTGTGTTTTGTATGGCACCCAGAGCCTCTGGGATTGGGCGCCAGAAAAATAAAATTTGCCTTGTCTTGCCTTGCCACGCAGGGGTTAATAACATCATGCACCAAAATATCCAGAGCACAAATGAGGAATATGTGGGCCTAACACACTCTCTGAAATAGGGTGCGGAATAGCTCTCTCTCTGAAATACTTCCTGTACCCAAATCAGATTTGTATATTGAAGATAAAATATAACATGTAAATAATTGGTTACGGTCATGGTGCCTTAAACAAAATCTAGGGTGTATTACCCATTGGGAAGAGTTGTACGATAATAGGGATCTCACTAGCTGGGATGGCCTCCACCCGAGTAGGAAAAGCTCCTCGTTGTTGGGACAACATATAAATGCCTACATAGATCATCAATATTTAAACTAAAGCAGGGGGGGGGGAGATGTGACCATCAACAGATACCCACCCTTTTCAGACGTTCAACTATTAGTGATGGAAATATCCATATAAACAATATTGGTTCTAGTACCCCAAACTATACTGACAGTGAAATGTTGCCCAAAGCATCCATTTCTAATGATACCTGTACTGAGCTTAAGATCTTGCTTGTCAATGCTAGAAGTTTAAAAAATAAAATAGACAAATTTAACTATATATTGAACAGAGATGGCATTGATATTTGTGGTGTCACACAGACTTGGTTTACTGATTCTGATTGGGGCATCGATATATCAGGCTACACTACTGCATTAAAAAACTGGACAAAAACTAAGGGTGATGGGGTTGCTTTTTATATAAAGGATACCCTAAATAGTTACTAAGTCAAAGACTATGATAATCTGGCTTCTGATTCAGAGATTAGTTGGGTTAAAACCAGAACTGACAACAGAGTCCTGACCAAAGGTCTTTGCTACCGTTCTCCCAATTTAGATACCTTAAGTAATAGTATCTTTATGGAAACTATAAAAAATATGAAATAATTTGACCTTATATTAATGGGTGACTTTAACTTACCCGAACATTTGTTGGCATTCCCTTGAATGTAAAAGTGGTTTAGACAATAGATTCCTTGACATCATAATACAACACGATCTTGAGCAACTAGTATCTGAACCAACAAGGCATAATAATATCCTAGACTTAATCCTTACAAACATTAAGGATATCGGGGAATCCCCCAAAGTTTTAGAACCACTTGGCAACAGCGATCACTGTATGGTTTTGTGGGCTCTGAGATACTACAATACTACCACTGAAGGTGTTACAAAACCAAAAAAAAAATTTTAAGGCTAACTATGCCAGAATAAAGGAATATCTAACTAATTGGAACTGGAAATATGAACTCAAAAATCTAGATTGTGAGAACATGTGGAGGGTTATCAGAAATAAAATTGAGTATTGTATAAAGTACTGGGTGCCGGACCATATTAAATATAATAATAACAAAAAAGATTACCCTTGTGGTTTACCACTGACATCAAGAGATTAATCAAGAATAAAAAAAAAGGCTTTCAATAAATACAAGAAACAAAAATCAGATGAAAGCTGGCGTAGGTTTAAAGCTAAAGCCAATAAGACTGAAAAAGCCATTAGAACTGCTAAAAAAAAAACTGAATATAATTTGACCTCGGTGACTAAAGCTAACAAAAAAAAGTTTTTAATTACATAGGCTCCCTAAAAGGCAATGGGCCTAAAGTTGGACCTTTAGTCAAGGATAATGTCCTTATTTCAGAAGAGCAAAAAATGGCCAAAGAACTTCATTCTTACTTTCTTAGTGTATATAAATCTAAAGAAAAAGTGTTCCTAGATAGCCAAAACAAACAGGACACACCTTTGCTTTTTACCAAAGAGGACATTATAGCTGCAATTAGTTTAACCAAAACAAACTCATCAGTAGGGCAGGATGATATCCCATCTAAATTTATAAAAGAAATATCAAATTAACTGTCTGGCATGTTAACCCTATTATATAACACCCCCATAAGGGAAGGAGTGGTAATATCAGATTGGAAAATATCCACAATTATACCTATTCACAACGGAGGTGCCAAACAAAAAGCTACTAATTACAGACCGATTAGCCTGACTTCATGTATAGGTAAAATTCTGGAAAGATTACTGCTGCAAAAAATTAATATGCATATTTTAAATAGTGGACATGTCGATATAGCTCAGTACAGTTTTATTCAAGGGAGATCCTGCCAGAACAATTTGATGCATTTTTTTGAACTGGTTAGTAAGGCATTGGATGTTTGATTACCAGTTGATGTAATCTTTTTAGTCTATGAAAAGGCCTTTGATTCTGTCTCCCACAAACTGCTGATTGAACCACTAGTAAGAATTAATCTATATCCAAACATCATTAAATGGATCTAATCATGGTTAATGGATAGGAAACAACAGGTTACTATCCTAGGGCATAAGTCTGAATGGGGCAGAGTCACTAGCAAGGTGCCTCAGGGCTTTGTTTTGTGCCCCATAATATTCAACATTTTGATCTCCAGTATGTAAACCACAAATGGTGTATGGATTAACAAATATGCTGACGATAGTAAAATCGGTTGTATTGTAAATGATATTTAATCCATAAAATCATTTCAAACAAATTTGGATAATTTGGCAAGCTGGGCATCAGATAACAAAATGATATTCAACATGACTAAATGTAAGGTTATGCACCGTGGAAAAAACAATAGGATGGCTGAACAGTCTCTGAACAATACTTAGTTGCAAGTGGTAACCTCAGAAAGAGATCTAGGAATTTTCATTACAAATAATTTAAAACTTACTAAACATATTAATAAAATGATAACAAAATGTCATGGTACGATTGCATGTATCCTAAAACATATTAAAAGTCGAGAACCTCAGGTGCTAGTACCATTATACACCAGTCTGGTCAGATCTCATATTGAATTCTGTGCCCCCTTCTGTGCACCCACCTCAGTAGGTGGTAAAGCCATAGTTGAAAAAATACAGAGGAGACTGACTAGAAATATCGCCAATTTAAAAAATGCTGACTATGAGGACAGACTTAAAACTTTGGGGCTCTTTGTTTAGCATACAGGGCCACTAAAGATCCAGCCCTGTTTGAAATGATCTGTTTAGAGTGGCACCTATCAATTATTATACAATGGCAAGAGAATTTCCTGGACTCTGAATGGTCAATGTGCGCCTGAGACAGTGATGTTATTACACAATAACATCACTGTATTGATTTTTTGGATGATTGTTAGGAGCCACTTTTTTTTTTTTTTTTAGAAACAAAGATACGCTGCCTCATTAAAAATCTACTAAAAACATTTTTATTTTTATTTTTTGTTTTCTATAACATCGAGCCATTGTATAATTGCAATAAGGCACTCCAAGGTGTATGTTGTCATGTAATAACATCACTCCTAGGGTGGTGGACACGAGGCCGCAGGCCAAGTGCGTCCAACAACTGAGGCGTGACGTTATCCCAAATGACACACACCCTGAAGGGCATTATTGCTATTATACAATGGTTCGTTGTTATATATAAAATAAAAAAAATACTTTTAAAGAATGTTTTATTAGTGTGGAAAAATATTTTTGTTTCTTAAGAGGAAATGCAAAAAAAGAGCTCATCTAGCTCATCATCCAAAAAATCATCTCCAGATTCACAGTGAGGCTGAGACTAGACCCGTGATGTTGTACTGGGATAACATCACGGCTCCAGCCCAAGACTGACCAATCAGAGTCCAGGGTTTTTTTTTGCCATTGTATAATGCTTAAATAACACACGGTCACATGAATTAAAATTAAAAACTGGGATTAACAATACAGTAAAAAGGAATAGACTTCTAACTCAAAGAGAGTAACGCCTATCTGGAACTCCCTGTCATTAGAAGTGGTATTAAGTGAAAATTTAGAACAGTTTAAAATCAATCTTGATCGCCATATGGGCGATAGAAAATATCTTATCCACCATTAACCTAATGGCAGTGAGTTCTAATTGGGCTTGCCCCTCAAACTCATAGTTACCTATGAACCCATTTCACAAATACATGTATAAATACTGTACATACATACATACTGTACACACATGAAGCTTCTGGATGGAAGGAAGACCACTGGTTTATTGAGTTCCTCTCCCCAGCCCACTTGGAATACTCAGAAATACTCTGACACAACTTTTTCTTCAAAGTATAATACTGTACTTGGCGAGTCAGAGCAGGAAGGTCCTTACAGTATGGACTCATTTCTAAGGGTTCGACAAGTCTAAGCCAAGTGTCAATCACTCATTCTGTCAAGTAATTCTTCCAGCCCTACAAGAAACAATTTCCTCATTAATCATGCAGCGTCTGTTTTGTTGTATTTTTATGGGAACCAGGGCTGTATCTATTGGACTCCCAATCTTCAGATGTAACTGACAGACTTGTCTATTGTTGGTGGGTGAGTGTACGGCACAGATATTATACCTGTATCTACTGAATGATGCTGTAACCTACTGAGTATATTGTGCTCTATTATCCATGATGTAACATCTGTCAGTAACAACATACAGTGCATGATTTGAGCCACGCCCTTTTCTGTGGCTCAGGGTGCCTTTACTGTATTAAAATAAAAAATACAAAACACAGAGGAATGCCAAACGTTGGCTTAGGGACAGATCCACAAAAGCCTCCAGGCCCTTTCTGCAGAGTGCCCTATTCACACAGAATGCAGACCCGTAGATTCCGGATTTCAATTCTCCATGAAGCAAACTACACACCCCCTCTGCAACCCACACCATGCCTGATGTGTGTCTCCTCACTTGGCCGATTCTGTGGCAGGGAAGTGAATCTGCGTTATCTATCCTGTGATTTCTACATGTCTGGTGGTGCATAAGGGCCAGTACAATATGCAAGTCCCCCTTCTGCGCTGCTGTACCAAGCCTGGGCCTCAATCAGCCCCACCACCGGCCTGTACCAGCCATTTGAGCTGGCATGGAGGGCTGGGACAGGCCAGCACTGAATTTTTGTTAATTATTTATTTTTTGACAAATCTCATGCATTGAGATATGACTGTCCTTGGAGAACTGTCACATTCCACAATGCCATGTTCAGTGCAAAAACAGGGCCCTGGGGTCCAGTATCAAGGCATTTTATTATTTGCTCGCTGTGCCTCCACAAGCTACATTCAGCATGCCCCCTCACCCCTCCATTGTAGTGCTACACAAGTGGAGGAAATGGGTACCGAAGGCTGAGATCTGTGGGGAGCTCTGCAGTCCAGATATGCATATCCAGGCTGGTATATCATTGCCGCAGCGACCCCCAGATCACAAAGACCACCACAGTGACAGGAATCGGGCAAAATCCACCTGTCGCTGTGGTGGTCTGTATGGCGATCCGGACTGCCTCACTGGGTGTTTGCCCCTCCCCCCCCGATTCAACTCCAACTCGGAGTTAGAATCCTAGAGACCAGGGGGTATGAGGGGCATAGCCCCCCACATGGGGGGGTTAAAGGGCACAGCCCCCCGATGGATACACGGAGGCATCTCCGACACTGCAATGCCGACAGTCGGCACAGCGGCTGTCGGGGATGTCTCCATTAAGGCTGTCGCTGCGGCATAGGTAAACCATCCAGTCCCACCCTAGTACATCAGGCCCTATATATATCTGCTACTGTGGCACATCAATTGCCTGGGTAAAGTATAAACATTTGTTGCAGATCAACAATAAAAAGGCTGGGGCTGGTGTGATAGCATAGTGGTGGGTATCTTCCGGTGGGTGATCTGCCTTATGGGTGGGGGATCCTCGTTCAGGTCCAGAGTGTGACATCCCAGCTGGGGCTGGGTGCAGTATGCTTAGATGTGCAACACCTTCTTGGAAGAGTCCACAGCATCTGCCACCACACTGCGGCCCCTGATGTCCCGGGTAGATGGACCAGTACAGAACATTGCTTTTCATGCTTGCTGCCTCCAACATGCAGTGAGTCTGAGCATGCCCAGGATGTGTGGATTACAGCTTCAGATGCTGTGTACCAAGGCCTGCCTTGCAACTGCCTCCCTACCTCTCCGACCAACAATCATTTCCCTCCCTCTAGGAATAGCTGCTATGTGGAGGGAAGCTGTCGCAGTGATGTTCAGCTGATAGGTGGCCTGCAGAGAAGAGGATGCAGTATGGTGGGGCAGGACAGGACAGTGGTGGGTACTAGGTAATAGGAGGTAAGCATGGAATAACTGTAGTGGTTGTGTGGTAAATGCAGGGTAAACATATGGAAGACCTGGAAAAGCATAAAATGAAATGCAAAAATAACAATGAAAATTTATACTTATAACTGTCTATAACATGTCCCATGAACTGGGACTGCAATTACAAACATTTGCCAACTGACTGTAATCTTCAAACGTGAAGGCCCGGTAATGTCTTGTCATGGTTCCACTTTTCAGTCTTTCTGACTCTGCAAATGCTTTCGCTTGTAGTTTGAATGAAATTATCATCATTTTTAGTGGCAGTAGTAATGTCAGACCCATGAAGCATTAGGTGTGGTAGGTCATATGGGGTCAAAGGTCACATAGATAGGTGGAACCCAGTTTGCCAAGGGCTTTGTATAGCTAGAGTCTGAATCTGGTGGAAGAGCTGAAGCTATCCAAACCTTTTGAGCCTTCAGGGATACAATACTGGCAACTGGGGGAGGTAGAAATAGTTTTTTTTCTGTTTTTCTAAGCCTGAGAAATCGCAAGGCACATTGTTCCACCAAGTGTCTAGGGAAGACCCTCCAGAAGTTTTTAATATGCTCTTACTCACAGACCAGGGGAAGAACAAATGAGTTGGGGAAACAAATGGAAAACAATGTAACCCTGTAAAAAGCAGAAAAGGTATGAGTAACCTAGTGTTGATACAAGTGAAATGGTTTGATAAAATAATCTGCTGTGATTCCCTGTAGCAGGTCTCCCTTATATCAATTCCCTCAAAGTACAGGACCCCTGGAATTATCTGATGTCATGACCACAGAACGTACATCCTGCAGCAGAATGTATCTAATGCCACAGGATTCTGTATAACTGGAGATTTTCTTAAAAGCAAACTGTTTCTCCATATGTCTGTCTCCCCTTCAACTCTTTGTTTATCTTGAAGTCCCCTCCTCCTTCTTGGCACTGGATGTCAGCAAATGACATGGCATGCTATCTCAGCCAATCGCTGGATTATATTCTGCCACAGAAATGAATAAGTCATGCCACATTCACAGATAAACTGTGCTACAAAAGACTAGCAGCCTACTGCAGAACTAAAGTGCTGCAGAAAACTAGAGGCCTTATGTAAGGTCTCTCTACTCACAGACTGCTATTAGTCATCTTCAACGGCATTTCAGTATTAGGCCATTCACAGCAAAAATACCCAATGTTGGCTGGCCTGTTAGTGCAGTGGTAGTGCTACTGTTCGCAATGCTGGTGACCCAGGTTCAGGAACAAATTCCGAGACTTGGGGGTTGGTCAGGGGGAGGGGGATACAGCATTCCCCTGCTCGTCTGCCACCTGGTGGAGTCCAGGACACAGCACAGCAGGACCGCAGCAGGATGAGGGGCAGCCGCCAGCATGCACACGCACCACCATGCACATCACTGTACGTCGGCACTCTTGGGGAGAAAAAAGCACAAGAGCTGGAGGAAAACAACCAGGCATTCAGTTGTGCCAGCACTAACCATAGGCCCATGCATGAGTAACATGGAAGGCCACCCACCATTATTTTGGCACTGGGCAAATGGTGGATAACCAGTAAAAGTCCATGAGAAGGTCAGTGATGAGGCTGGGGTATCCGTCATTCAAGTTGGGAAACAAGAAAAAGCCTGATTAAAAAAATAAATACCCAATGCCTGCAATGGTACAGCCATACTGGGCAGAGCCTTGTGCTCCAATCAGATATGATTGATACCTGACACAGCCAATATTTTCCAAGGTACCATAAGCTGGCATGAGATACATTTTAGGTTTGGGCAATCTGCATTTCAGCCATATGACCTTCCCTTCACGAGAAAAAATCTCAGGAAGTCACAGTGATGTATTTACACTGAACAGGGAAATCAATAGTATTATTCAATGGTACTAAATGCTAATATTGCATTTCTGAAAAAAGAGAGCTTATTTTTCTGCATTCTATTAGAAAAATAATACAGTTGGCAGAGTTGTGCATACCAGGCGCTGCAGTATCAGAGTAAAAGCAAAGTTCCAGAAGAATGTTAGATTTAACCTGCTCTTCCGAATCTGAACTGCATTATATTAAAAAAATCAATATGCTGGCAGTCTTTGGGGGAAATTTCATGGAAAATGATACTAATGTACTTCGGAAAATTATCAGCACCTCACTTAATAGCACTTAAGTGCTTTAAAAGAAGCGCCTTGCCAACTGCTTCCATCTGTGTGACTGCCACTGTGCAAAATGCTCTTGATCCAGCAATAAAAGATGTCAGTTACCTGAACAAGTCATATGTTGAATTCATAACAGTTAGTTATCAAAGCAAGGCTGCGAGGTGATCACCTACAAATTCTGACTGAAAGCCATCTTTCTGATTCTGTAACTGCCAAAAGTAATTTTCTAATTAGGCATGAGGGTAGCGCAGTGAGTTGCCAGTTCAAAAAGATAATAAGCAAAGGATAACCCCCTATTGCAAGTTTAAATGAGGAGCCCTCTGCCAGCGTTGGTGCAATATTTTTTAAAACTGTTTCATTTAGATCACAACACCGAAAAGAGTTTGATGATAGCCTTGCTTAGACATAGCTAATACTGTTAGACTATACAGTGCAAAAGATGTCTGCTCTGAATGAGCTTTATTTCTGGCAAATATACCACCTCTGTTGCCCGAGTTCCAGTATGCCCTCCAGCAGTGAGTAAAGCTGACATAATTATAGTTGTTTGGGGGGGGGGTAACCCTCTTACTCTGTCTCTCTCTCTCTCTTTCGTTCTCTTATCTAAAGGGGTTTGTAAGCCTTTCCAGATATCACAGGTGAGCCAATAAAATAAAAATCTCTTTTTAGGCCCACAAGGCAAGATTCTGCCCAAGGCAAATCCAAGAGCTGAAAAGCACTTAATCTGAGTATCGGTTCTCACCCCTGCTCAGACTTCTACCTCCAGTCACCCAGAATACAATAATCTGGGGCCGCCCAGTGGCACTGGAGGTTGAGGTGCTGGTCGTACACCTTGCGCCATGCTGGTGACCCAGTTTGGGAATGAGCTTGGGCCGCCGGGGGTCAGCAGGTGCGAGGGAGGATCAAGCGTCCGGAGGACTGCTCTCCTCTCTCTTGGGAGAGCTTGGTCGTCCAGCTCGCTGATGGCCTCTGGTGGTGGCCAGAGGGCAGTATGAGTCGGGAAGGCATAAATCGGTGTCATCACATCAGTTGGGGAATGGGAGAAAAAGAAAATCGGAGCCGGCAGGCTCCATGATGGCACCAGTGCCCGACCCCCCATATCTGGATTTCACTCCAGGGTGGGGTAAGCTGCGCCTTCACCCTGGCCCTGCCACTGGGGACTCTTGGGGGATTTAGGGGGGGTGTCAGGTCGGGAAACAGTGCAGCTGGAGACTGAGTCCCTCCGAGGGAGGGACTGGAGCCCACCTGCCAGGCTTGGGGAGCCATAAACAGCTATATGGAAAAAACAAGAATACAATAATCTGACATACACTAGTATTTGGCGAAGGGTAATGACAGGAAGCTGTGTGTATATGCAACCAAAAAGAAGGCAGAAGTGTAAATAGAAATTTCACTGATGATGGGTACAGTTTGCTCCACATACATCTAACACATAGAAACATACATGTTGCTGGCACAAAAAGGTCCTGCAGTCTATGGAATCTGTCCAGCCCTACCTATTTAATGTTGTTGATTTTCCGCCATCTTGCTCCCGTTCCTCCCTCTTCTTTTGCCACTGTCTTCACCAGCCCCACATGTCTATCTCACCCATGCTTGAATATCCCCACTGATTTTGCACAGACTACGTCCCTTGGCAGCCTATTTCACCCCTCCATCATCCTTTAGGCGCTTTTAAACACCGGTGTCTGTAATGAATGACCATTACAGAACCAGTGTAATGTTACCTCTGTTCGTGTGTAAAGCAGATCTCTTCCATTACCACAGTAAATTTTAGGCAGAAATGCGCTCTCTGCTTGCCACGGTTCGCCCATGTTGTGTGCTGGTACACCCCGCCATGTAATCAGGAGGTTCTGTTACTTCCTGAGGAAATCAATAAGGAGCGCACTTCCGTGAGGACGCCTGAATAAAAAAAAGACAGAACAGCGGGAGATTTTCCGAAATAGGAACCAGGTATAAATTGGAGCACAGAATGACACAGACTGCAATGATGCCACACAGGTAATGATCATTCTGCAATAGACACCTGTGTGTAAAAGTATCTTTTATGTAAAGAAATGTTTTCAAATGTTTGTCTTAAAGAGCAGCTGATGCTTACAGGAGAACTTTAACCAAACATAGAGAATAAAGTATGGGTCTGGGTGTGTAACGAGAATTTACACACACCCAAGGGGTTTATGCATAGCATCTAACCCCGAGGGTGTGTGTAAATTCGAGTTTACACACACCCAGAACCATACTTTATTTTATATAATTGCCGGGATGTCCTTTTTCCCCACAGCAACTATGTAAAATAAAAAAAGATGTTCTTGTGCGTCCGCGGCAGTCTGGTTAGCTGTGAGTGCGTGCTTTACATTTGCTGGTCGCTCACTTTTTTTTAATTTTTTTTTATTTCATTTCGAGGGTATTTCCCTCATTTTGATTCATTTCTGCCTGCCAGCACTTACTGCAGTTAAGAGTAGCGGTCCAGAGGGGGAAAGATGAGGCGGACTGTGGCTGGGAGGAAGAGTGTCAGAGGTGAGGGTGCCTGCTGAGAGCGTGGGAAACTAGGGCGTGTTCGCGCTATAAACGCCTCTTTATAACGGCGAATTACGCCACGGTTTCCCAATGGGAAAAAGGACATGCCGGTTATTATATAATATTTAAGCACAGTTCAACTTGTATTTCACTTGAGTTCTATATTTCTCCTTTCCTTATTACTGGGGTCATTTTCATGAAAGCATGATCTTTGCACCTGAAGAGTTAATCTATTGCTTTTTTTAATTAAACATGCTCTATTTATCATATATTACACTATATTGCTATGTAATTTTTCCGTATAGGATCTCCTTGTAAATGAGCTTGCTCAATGGAGTCTTCCTGGTTAAATAAACTTGAACTATTCCTGTTGATTATTCCCTACCTGAGGTCATAATGCACTGCTTGTGACATCACAGTTACTACAATGGCATTAGATTATGATGTCACAACAGAAGATTATGACATGAAATAAGGAGCCAGCTATACCTCTAAGGGCTAAAGATCATGGGCCAGATTTTCAAACGGCCCCAAATGTCGCGAGCCCTGGGTGCATTGAACATAAGCCCCACGGGGCGTGAGGCATTCTCCCTGCCTGTGATCAGGATTTTCTATCCTGTGCGCCAACTGCCACAAGTTAGACCAACTTTTTCTGGTCTAGCTTACGCCAATCTCAGGTACCCTTTTTGCTTGCACCAAATATTTGGCGCACGCTGCCATAAATCGCGTAAAGTGTTGCAACGATGCTCAACCTACCAAAATCGGGCATAGTTTTGGCAAGGTGTTAGGTTCAGTTGTGCCAAAAAAAGGGTCCGACACAGGGTTTGATACAAGCCCTGCATCACCCTTTGAAAATCGGGCTCCACATATTCATACAAATGTCCTCAGTAATAAATCATGTAGAGGAGGAGTCTACAGACTATATGTGGAATGAAAGCTGAATTGTACCTAAATATTATGGTTTTCAATGTTTTCTCTGAGGCGTCAGCAGCTCTTCAAGTCTTACCACTGTGAGTTTCATTGCGTTCCCCATGTTGCTGCTGTTGCCACTCAGCATAAGCAGAGGTATTTGCATGCCTCTTTCATGTCCGCCTCTCTCTTCTTGCCTTCAGCATGCACATGTGGCAATTGGATAACCTCTCCATGTTAAGTCTTATCCATCTTGCCCTGGATAATTTTGGATGCATAGTAACATAAAGGATTCCAGGACTTTGCCTTGCACTTATGTCAGGCTGAGCAGCCTAAACATTCCCGGGGCCAGCCTTGTCCCCTTTTTGAAGATGGAGACCACAATAGCCATTTTTCAGTCCTTCAGTAAGACACCTGTACAGACAGACTTATGAAAGATTATCACAAGAGTCAGTCCGCTAACTCCATTATTATTTGGTGGAAGGGGGTCCCATCCACCCCTTAGGATTTTCTCTGGCTTGATCACTGCCAAATATTCAGCTACCAGGGTGGGCATGATGCCCGAAGATTGCATTATGGCTACCCTTAATACCATGGGCCTTACCAGTCAGCATCCAGCCCCACCCCAGTTAAAACCAAATCAAAGTATTCATTCAGCATCTCAACCATCACGCCAAGCTCATGCACAGGCGCCCCCCCATTTGTTTTTTACAGCCTAATCCCCTCCTTTACTTTCCTCTTTCTGTTTATGGACTGGAAGAAGGCTTTGGTTCTCTAATTCTTTTCTTGCAGTCTCGCTACGCTGCTCTCTACTCCTTTCTTGACTGGAGGCAACCTATCTCTTTCCTGCAGTTATAGACCCTCTTTTTGTGTAGGATCAATTTTCTAAGGTCTCTGTTGAGTTGGGAGGAGGGCACGTCTCAACTCCACATGTGTTCTGCATTAACAGCCTTATGCAGCTTCTCCAGGCCCTTAGCCACTAAATCCCTCGTCTTAGCAATGTTTGCCTTTCTAAAGTGTGCTGATAATGAAAGATTATCATTCACAGGCTAGCTTCACGGATGCAAAAACGTATGTGTTCTCCCCAAAATGTGTGTGTGTGTGTATGTATGTGTGTGCGTGCATGTGTGTAGTTGTGTGGGTGCATGTGCGTATGTGTATGTGTGTGCATGTATGTGTGTGCGCGTGTGTGCATGTGTGTGTGCATGTGTGTGTATCTGTGTGTGTAGTTGTGCGGGTGCATGTGCATTGGCTGTCATCAATACACCAGGCCTGTCTGACATCGCAGCTACAAACATCTGCTGATCAACCTCAGCTCTTTATCACCATCCATCATCATCATTTACTGACTGAAACCACAGTCATATAGCAGGCTCAGCCTTAACCACACAACTGTCTACATGTGTCTGTCTGTAACAGCCACTTAGAATTTTATAGAAAATCTTATAACAGCTAGAAAAATGTCCGTGGGGACCATTTACTAAAGACAACTCACACTGAATTCCTAGATTCATATCTATCCATTTTTTTTAATGTCTACATCTCTCCATTACTATGCACCGGGCTTCAATCAGTTCCATTTTAGATGTAACTGGCTTCCACAAATAAGATAAAAACTGCAAAAATGAAGGTGGAAGAAGTACTTGACTCCCAAATGGGGAAATAGGAAACTTGGGTGACTTTCAGTTTTTGCAGTCAAGGAAGTCAAAAATGCTTGATTAGGCTAATAGAAACCGGCACTTTACCATCGCTATTTTATATCAACTTCTAAACACTAATCTCATTTAATATATTTGCTTCCAAATTAAGATCTGGAAAGCATTTTGACTTACAAAATGCAGGATTGCTTTCCAAATCTGGACTCGGGGACATTTTTAACTTCCACCCCAACTGATAGTAACAGAATCCCTGGATTAAGCTGTTTTTCATTATTTTAATTTACCTTTTTGCCCTACGGGTCTCTAACTGCTAGAGCTGCATGGAATGTGGAGTGTCGCCGACATAATTCCTGTGTAATGGCAATTCTGCTTCTGAAATAATTTTGGGAATGTTTTTTAATTCTGCGGAATTCTGAAAAGCATTTCTATGTAAATTGCGGAATACTATTCCGCAGATTACCTAATCCACAGAACATTATTCTGCAGTTTATGGAAAATGAACCCGCAGTTCACAGAAACTGTGGAATATGATTCTTCGGTTAACATTTCACTTTCAAAACTCCGAATTCTACTTCCAACGGAATTCTGCACAGTATGATGGAAATTCTGTAATTCCACAGAATTCCAGCAGAAGCAGAATTGGAAAATTCCATACAGCTCGCCTCTACTGCTCTTTTCAGCCCAGAAAGGCATATAATAGAAACATAATGATATTATGCAGGGTGGGGTTCAAAGAAACAGCCAGACACAGAAGTGAAATTAAAATGTAATTCCTTTGGCCAGCCCACCGGCGAAGCAGTAGAGCTACTGCTCATTACGGCAGTGACCCAGCCGGGAGGAGGACTGAGCGCTTAGGAATGCTTTTTCCTCCAGGGAGGGAGGGTGCCCCTGAGTGACCACAGGAGGAAGTGCAATCAGTGCAACTTGTGGGAGGGGAAATGTCAGCTGGGATCTGGAGCAGCTGCACGTAATTGCATGTGCATGTCTCTATTGACTCCCTCACCCGCCACCATCCTTGGGGACTGGGGAGGACATGGGGAAGTAAAAAAAAAACATGCCTCATGACCTCCTGGCTCAGTCGCCGGACTTGGGCATAGCCTCCATGGGGGTACCCTGGAGGTCTCTGTCCCTTGGGACGACCCTGCAATGAGGCATAATTAACAGGGTTTTATTCAACTCTAAAAATTGATTAGCGTTTTGCTCATAAAAGTGCTAAAGCATTGTGAAAATGCATAGCAATTGCTCTCTGTGTTCTGTGTTCTAGAACACGTATATAAATACTTTCTATACAGTTAGTATTGTCCCAAGAAAAAAACTGCTAATCAATTATTTAAACCCTGTAATATGTGGAGTTTGAAGTTCCATGGAGGAGTGTGTTGGTGCTAGAGCAAGTGTTGGGGGGACAAAACTATAAATTGTTAAAAAAAAATGTAATTCCTTCAATATAGTCTTCTTCATGGATTTCACAGATTTCATAGATTTCAGCAAACTGGACATCTACTACTATAAATAGCTCTCTATATTAGGGCTTCAGATCCTCTTTTTGGCCCTGCTGGAATTCCCCCAAGGTCTTTAATGATGGAGGTTTCCATAACATTGGGAGGATTACAAAAAAATGGAATTAGGGTTTTTATTTTATTGTAAGTAGGCATTATATATTCAGCCTTTTTCATTACTTTCTTTCCTTGTCTGTTTATGTTCTTGCATTTGCTTTACTGTCATTTATTATCTCTTCCATTTTCATCTCGTCTTTCACTACTGTCCACATTACTTTCCTAAAGTCTCTTTTGTGTTGGGGTTGCTTTCTCTTCTCCTAATTAGTAAACTCCCTACTGGCCACCTGTGAGGTTATTATGGGCCAGAATACACTACATGAAAGTTGCAGCCAGAGGGGGGTTTCCACACAAGAGAGAGAGAGAGAGAAGAGAGAGAGCAGTGGGACCTCAGCTCATATTGGTATGTTAAACTAAAGTGCAGGCACCTGACCGATTTTGGGGGGGGGGATCCACCTTGTTGTCAGTGGTCAGGTTAGTCAAGATTCAGCCGAACAATGAGGCAAAGAACTCCTTTAAAATGTTAAAATGATGCTTTTCTTTGGGGTGGAGCACTGGTACTATAACTGATTGTTGCCTTCGCTTCTCCCTTCCCTTGCGTAAGTCACTTTTCCTGTATTTGCACTACGTAATGGACAGCACATAACAGGGTGTGTGGTTACAAGGTAATAATCTATGCCCAGGGCAGATGTTTGGCACAAGGCATAGTCGAGTGCCGCAACCACCTGAGAGGTGCACTATTCCCTTATGACCTCACACCCTGAAGTGTGCTATCCCACTGATCACATGGCTTTTATTTGTTTAAAAAATATGTAGTTCAAGTGAGGGCTGCAGTTGTCAGACTATAACTGACAGTCATGTGATGTATTTCAACCTATGAGGTTACAGGATTTTCAAGGCCTAGTCTATAAAAATTATTTAATAAATAATCTTGTATTTAGTTATTTCTCTTGTGCTTCCTACTTGTATCTTCCTATTTTTGTTTCTGCCTTTTAGTTCTTTCTTTCTCTCTCTCTCACTCTGTATCTCACTGTCTCTCTCACTCAGTTCCTCTCCCTTTCAGACTTTATTGCAGTGCCTCTCACAACATTGTTTACGGAACTGCATGCAGTAGTGTGAAACTACTGTACCTGCTGTCCGAGCCTTCAACCAACACAGCATGTAGTTCCGAAGAACTACGGACAATTCAGAACAGCAATAACTCATCAGCGATGCAACACCTCGTTTTTCTGTGAGATTCTACTCCCAGTTCCACAGCTGGAAGGACTGGAGCCCAGGAGGGGCAAGTTACCTGTTCAATTTTACGTAGTGTGTCAGTGAAAGTGGCAGGATTCGAACCTCAGATCCCACGATTCACAGCTGCACACTTTAAGTATAGGGAAATCTCTATAAATTAGTTACTGTTTGCACAGCATATTGATTCATTCCTGCTGATAAGCAGGGTGCAGGGGGAGGACATGATGGCCATGGAATCCCTTTGGACATTACATTATTCTGTTACTATGTTTAGCCACAGAAACGTACTACTTGTCCATACAGCAAGACATCCATGATTTTGCAATACATTTTATAAAAACAGTTTGTTAAATGTGTTTAAAAAGCCTTGTGTAAACACTGACGCCCTTCAGTCACCCCATAAGCATTTACGTTAAAATCTGTATGTTCGGCTCTCCTTTCCTTTGACACCTAGAAAGCATGTACTGTAAGCGTGTTCACAAATCTAGACATGCAGTGCACTGGGCTTCATCAGCAACTAATGCAAATTCTTTCCCAGCTCGATCTAAATAATTGAGCTCATCTGAGTAATTATTCATGCTCTGCTACAAGGCAGTTGAACACCTACCGGGGGGGGGGGGGGTATGTAGGTATTTGCTTCAGCCCCAACTGAAATTTAAGCAGACGGTGAGTTAGCTAAGCAACATCTAGCAGTGTCACAAATACAGGCACCACCCACATACACATTTACAAGGGCCAAAGACAGATTTATAGAATGTTTGACAGTTGTGTTTTGCACTGATCTCATCTTAAGCACATCTGTACAACCATAAAATACGTTGCTGAAACAACATAACCAAGTACAGGGACATATGTTAAATATAGCCATGAGTGAACCGCAAGCAGGAGCCCATGGAACGGAATTGATTTTGCAGTTAATGCAGCAATGTATTTTACAAGAGGGGAGAGATGTTCTGCAGACGTTTTGGGGATGGTAATGAACACTGGAATCCAAGAATCAGGGCTTGGAGATATTAAATGAACAGAACGTGGCTGCAATCACCAGGCTGAGCTGCACAAAGGAACTGTACACAGAACAGGCAGCTTCGGATGTCTCACGGGGACCAAATTTATATACTAATCAGTAACGCAGCAGTAACTAGGAGACAGATTAGTTGTCTACGTAATGTGGATTGTAGTAGGTGGATAAGCAGGGACTGGGGCAATAATGGTTTCAGCAAGACCTCTAAAAAGTGTCAGTCTCTCCAGACTGTGACATGTGGAAACATTAAGAACAAAACCAACCAGACAAGCCTTTCACTGTACTGAAGGGCAAAAACTACAGTACGGGGTTAAGTTGCTACTCTAGCTGCATACAGATTTCCCACAATCTCTGTCCTCATCTGTTTTCATTCTTTTAATCAACTGTTAAAAGCTCAGTGCACAAAACTGTGAACAGATCTTATTCTTTGGAGGCAGTGTACCCTGCTGGTTAGACCACAGAGCTAGGAACCTAGTGACCAAGTTTTGAATCCTAGCACCACTGCTTACTGGGTGGCCCTGAGCAAGTTATTTAACGATCCTGTTATAGTAAAAATTTTGAGCTATACTTTTTATTTTGCTCCTTTCACCACCAGTCTTGTACAATACCCTTCTTTCCCCACTACGAGTCTCTTTAGCTCTTGTTTTTTTACATTTGAAATGATAAAAAAGAGTGCTCCTCGTAATATGGCTCTGATCAGGTTTTCATAAGTGCTCACAGCTGTCTTTGTACACGTATTGGACCATATGATCAGGGGGCACTGTCTGCAGCTTTCCAGTTCATTTTTGTCTCATGAAAAGTGATGTTAAATTGTGGGTGTTCAAAAACAACAGAGAATACTGATAAAAACCTTGACCAAGCCATATTAAAATGAGAGCTCCTTCTGTTATTTCAAATGTAAAAAAAAAGTGATAAAAGCAGAGTCAAATAGGGAAAAGGGGTATCATATGTAAGGAACAATCAAAAATAGAATAGGCTTGTACAGGCCAAAGATTTCACTGTTAACGTGAACTGCTACTTTAACACACACACACACACACACACACACACACCACACTCACAAATCCCAGAATTGCCTGCACCTGAAATCCCAGCAGTACTGCAGCAGTGGGAAATTCAATAATCTGCAGTGCATGTTGAGAGTTTATATAAAGTCTGGATTCATAAAAAATCACAAAGGCAACACAAAATTTTGAATTACGCTTTGCGATTGCCCAGGTGTTAAAAAATGCTGTTCACAGACGGATAGCTTACCATACTATCCGACAGTGGATAGGGCTAGGTCGAGTCAGCGGTAACCCCATTACCGCTACCTCTAACGCCAGTAGCACTGCCCAGACCCGCATTCTGGTGAATGTCCCCGCAATGAATAGCGAAGGAGCGCTATTTGGTATTCACAAAAGCAGCCATGCAAATGAGCCCATTGGGCATGTAAGGCACTAGGTGGCCATCTGCATGCCCATTAAGGGCCACAATGGAGTTAGCTCCCCCCCCACCCCCTGTCGATTGCTGGCCCAAGCAAAAAACAAAAAAGAATAGCTCCTGGTGCCAGTGGTCCCCTCCCCACCGCTGCCGATCACCACCTCAACACCTGATATAAAAACATTATGCTCCCTGGTGGTGGTGCCCCCCACCCACAATCGCGGCCCAGTATAAAAAAATTAATTACCCTGGTGGTAGTGGTTCACCCCCCCCATCACCACCCGATATTGAAAATATAAGTTTTTCCTGGTGTCCAGTGGTCCCTCCCCTCACTCGATAAGCTGTCTGATGTCTATAAATTATTTTCCTGGTGGCTAGCGGTCCTTCCCCCCACCTGATCACCCACCCAATGTCTGTAAATTACTTCCCTGGTGGCTAGCAGTCCCTCCCCCTGCTGTTCACCATCCCGTTTTGAAACAACATGTCTCCCTGGTGACAAGTTGTCCCTCACTCTGCCGATCGCCTAGTTTAGAAAACAAATATCTCCTGGTATCTAGTGCCCCTCCCACCAGATAACCCACCCAACATATATCAACAATTTTCCTGGTGTTCAGTGTGCCCCCACCCCCATCCCACCCCATTGTATAATAATGTGACTCAATTTCCTGATGGTCTAGCAAACACCCCTTCCCATCCCAGATCCCCTATATATACCCAATGTAAACCATACCCTTGTGGTCTAGTGGACCTCCATCCTGACAGGGAGTAACTCATCACCCTGCCCCCATCCCGAAACCGAGCCGCAACCAGTACATCCCGCGTCTCTCCACAATGGCTGGCTGCCAACTAAGCTATTAATGGGCGTGTACTGTATACAGTATGCGCTCAATCAACAACGGCTCACTCTGGGCTAAAGCCTGCAGTAGTTACACTGTATTAGTCACTGCTGTTGCTGTCCTCCGCAGTCCCTATGCTCTTGTCTTATGCTGGCCATGAAACTTTCCAAGCTATAGTAAGTGCCCTGCAGTTTTCTGTAATTTTAAAGTGTATACGAGTTAGAAAAAATGCTTTTAGAGAATACAGAACTTCACAGGACATGTAACAGAGATGGCTGAGAGTACAACTTCTGCTGGCTTGGGCACGTGCACATCATCAACTCCTGTGATTCACTGCATGGGGGGGGGGGTTGTGACCATTGCAACGGAGGCAAACAGATTTTCACACCAGCACAAAACTGAGTGAAGCAACCTCATTTATATTAAATTAGGATCAAATTAGGAGGATGCAAGAGAGGGAATCATTGTTCATGACTACAAACTACACAGGTAAACAGAAAATAAGTTGAAGGGACTTTTCCTTTAATGGCAAGTTCTATTGAAGATAAACCAATACAAAGTTTCAACACAGCGAAACTGTGGCTGCTCAGCTCATGGGCAAACAGACAGCAAACCACCAGTAAAACAGTAGTGGAGCAGCAGCTTCAAAACCCTAGTATGACCACCATAGCAGGTGGTCCAAGGACTTTAATGTTTACCTGTCAATCTCTGCAAGATGCCCCCTGAGGAAGTTCAAGAAGAACGATGTGTTGGGATTGTTGGATCTGTGGCCTAAGTCAGCAATTTGCAGCTGAGAAGGTACCTGTTGCAGCTGTTTTGCACAGTGGACTACTCTAAATGAACTCTGAAAGCCATACTGTATGCACTCATATGCTGCAAAAACTGCCTGCTATGAATAAACCTAGCAGTTTTTAGCATGGCGGAGCATAATAAACAGTTGCTGATTGGCCTCCCTTGTCAGAGTTTGTACCCAATATCGCCGCTACTTTGGAGTGCATGCTGTTTGTTGTTGCCGGGGTTGAGAGGTTAACCATCCCAAAAGTGCACCCATCACCACAGAGTTTTGCTTTCTGCTCATCTGTTTTACAGACTGCCAAAACAGTAGAGAAGTGGCACCTTCCTAGCACTGCCAGCACCACCACCTCAGCAGGTGGTCCAAGGACTCTGATGTTTATCTGCAACTAAATGCTGGATGCTGCTGTTCCATGCTGCTGCGCCTTGCTTGCACAGAGATTTCAAACATTCAGACACCGAAGAAGCAGTTTCTAGGAAGCTTGTTTGTACGGAGGATGCAAGAAAAAGCTGCAAAAAAGTCACTGTTTGGTCCATTCAATGCTCTTACAGAGTGCCACGCCTCTATTATTTTAGAACTGGTTTTCAGCAAGTGTTACTAAAGCTGTGGATCCCAGGGAGTAGACATGGTAAATTTTTTTTTTTGTGATGATTTTTCCCTCCTGGTCGCCTGAGCTGCTCCTCCCATCGGGGGTCATCCAGCCACCACCTGCCTCTGCCTTGGACACCGGACTCTGTGGCTCCCCCCCCCCACAGTGGGGCCGCGGGGAGGGGCTCCCGTGTACTCCCTGCAGGCACGGATCAAGGCAGATGCCCAGGTGAAACCTGCGGACGGCCATCAAGCCGCTCGCTTCAGGCGCCATTTTTCCCTGGTTTTCTTGCCCAATCAGTGCATGCTCAGACAGTGTCCCCTGTCTCCACTGGGAGCCGCTGCTGAGCGGTGCGTCCCCGGATCCCACCCCCTGAGAGGAGAGCAGAGCAGAGCAGTCCGCCGGATGCTCAATCCTCTCCATTCCCTACCGACTGCTGGCACCCCGAATCCATTCCCGAACCCGGGTCACCGGCGCAGGTCGAGGTAAGGTGCCAGTGCTTCAACCCTCTATGCCACTGGGCCAGGTACACGGTAACTTTTCACTCTGCTCCAAATCCTACATTCACTATTTCACTGTACAGCACATCTGCACATGATTTGCCAACTTGAGTGTGCCAACTGAACAACACTGCAGAACCTGCATTAAAAACAGAAATATGGTGCATATGCTTCTCCCCTCCCCAGCAGCATAGTGGTGGTATTGAAGTTTTAAAATGCTGCAGCACAAAGCATTGTCCTCCTTTTCAGTCTGTCATTCCATAATTCACAGTTTTTTAGGCCTCCTAGGGTATGAAATGAAGATATCCTTGGGCCTAAAAAGTGTAAATTAGAAAACTGTCATTGCAGAGCCAGTCCCCACACAGTGGGCAGTGTTTAATCCCTCTTTCCTCCTGTTGTGCATGCTCTGGGAATTTTATCCTGTCTCAGCAGCTCGCGTCTGTGCGGCTCTTCTAGATTGATGTCATGTTAAGCTGCCTCCTGACCCTGATCTGGCTCGGTATTAGGCAGTCGCTGCTATAACTCAGAAGCGGCAGAGTTTGCAGCCTCTCCTCATTCAACAATAGCTGGCAGTTGGGCTCATTCAGAGCCCATTAAGACGTTTTTTTTCCTGAGCCTTGCCCATGTGGATGGAATACTAATGGCCCTGCCAACACAATGAGGGTGTCTGTTTGCAGTCATTCTTCTTAACTGCTATGCTTTGTAACAATACAATTTTGACAGTGTTATTTTCAGAACATTGTGAGTGAGTCAATATTTATTATTGTTATTTTACAAGATGACAAAGGTACACAGAGGCATTCAGACAAAGCACATCAGGAGCCCCATGAACAGTAAAAGGACTCACAAGGAAGCTGCAGATACAGTGGGTTACCTTTCCAAGACACTGGTGTGCCAACAGTTCTTCTGATTGGGTGGCGGGGGGGGAGCCCCACACCAATCAGTGACAGTGACAGACATAGCCGAAGGCCTACCCTTTAGCCTATAATGTCTGGGCAAGAAAATCTCCTACCTAGTGCAGTAAATCAAATCCTTAAAACTGATTAGTACCTGCTGTCATTAACTCGAAATTAAGAATTGTTAAGTCCCTTTGGCCCTTGGTCTTGAATGTGTTCTGTTCTGTCATGTACCATTAGAGCGCGCCTACTTGACTAAGGGCCTGATTCATCATCAGACTGCAGAAGTCAGAGGTACTGGTTCTAGAACCAAAATCACGGAAAGTGAGAAAAGGGAAGGAGGCAGGGAGAGGACCGATGCCAAAAAGTGCATATGTTTTATATAAAATGGTTCTTAGTTCTCTTACTAGGGAGAGTTTACAGCTGTATAAGACACAGGCTTGTTAGTGGAAACGTATTCAAGGCTAACATATTTTCTCACTCAGTTCTCCAGTAGCGGATGATATGAAGTACTTGGCCAACTGCATTAATCCATAAACCACTGCTTGTGCACTGGCTTTCACGTGGCAAATGAAATCCACTACAGCTTTAGAGGAATGGTTCTCGTGTTTATAAACCTAGTGGCCACAAGCACTTACTGTTTTCACCTGCACACCCCATCAAAACAAATGGCTTCTTTATAGCCTTTTGTATAAGGCAATAAACAATAAATCTTTTACAGTATTAGCCCCCAGCTTATTGAGCAAATTGCTTTTTGAATACTGCTTGAATGATTCTCTGTCCCATTTTAAATCAAATGTACATGCGTACCTGACTCGTTTATTGCAGTGTAATTACTTTTCTTGAACAGATGTGCGCGTTGATTTCATAAGAATGTTTAGTATTTTTATTGTTGTTACAGAATTTGTATAGTCTGCAGTGCATGGTTTTATTCTATATTTGTATGTTTAATGAGGCAGTATAGTGTAGTGGTTAAGGGCACTGAGCTGCCAGCCTCGAGACCTGGGTTTGAATCCTGTCAGCCCCCACTTGCATATTATGTGACCCTAAGCTAGTCACTTAACTTCCTTGTATTCCCAGGTCGCACCTGGAAACAAGCTCCAGCTTAGTGTGCCTTTCCAGGTTAAATGATTTCCCCTTTCCTTGTCCCTAATCTATAAATCCCAGGCATGGTTAAAATTGGGTTTTGACTCCAGCCCAGCTACCTGATCAAATTAATAAATAAAATAAAATTGTAATCAGGTTTGTAAAGACTTCTGAGTTTGCACAACATCAACATCATTCTAGTGGCGGTGTTTCTGACAAACTGCCCTAAAGAAGCAGCAGTGATGCTGACAGGGTTTTCTACTAATATGCACATGTGCCCTACAACATAATATAAAACTAGAAAGGAAATCCTATACAGTGATTGATGGAATCCCGTCACATGACTGTGCAGTTATAACAGCACGACAGCACAGGTCAGACAAAAAGTCTTTTCTTGAGCATTTTGGGGGCATTTGTACCCATTTTAAAGAGATTTTTCTAAGATTCGCTCCCTTAGAGACAAAAAAGTCCCTCTGGGAGTGATTTCTGTCCCCAAGCTCTAAAAACTGTACTGCAATTGATTTCACCAAGCCTACTACTACTCCCAAATACAGAAGCCGCTGATTGGCACT
Source organism: Neoceratodus forsteri (assembly GCA_016271365.2). NCBI lineage: Eukaryota > Metazoa > Chordata > Ceratodontiformes > Ceratodontidae > Neoceratodus > Neoceratodus forsteri. The sequence goes on from JADMNL010000025.1 coordinate 134,315,955, forward strand.
TGGCTGGAAATGCTCTCTCCTCTGCGGCCATGCACAATGTCACAGCAAGCCCTGTGACTCAAGGAAGAGGGTAGGGACAACCTTTTTGTGGGTGGTGATGGTCCTAGTAATGGAGGCTGGGGTATTGAAACCACTGTGTGTCTAGCTTATACCACACATTTTCAAATGTAAACCTTTCAAATGTGTTTTTTTTTTTACTACTATTTATTTTTTTATCATTATTTTGTTTTTATAATAAATATATACCATACATTAAAACGGTTCATTTTTTCTTTAAGGTTAATAGCCCAAATGCCAAATGAAGATGTTCACTGTTTGTGCGTAGAGTTTGTGTGTCGGCTTGCACTTTCACTTTCTCGCTGACTGACTGCAGGTTTGACAGCGTGGACAGCAGCTCCTGCTGTTAGTTCACAGCAGCTATTTACATTCTGAGTGAACGCATCTAAGTAAATGCCATTATAAACTGCTGTGACATCACACCCAGTTATTATGCTGTTTGACATCAACCAATATCGGGTTGATAAAGGGGGTCACCAGTTATTAGAACCAATGTACAGATACACGAAACAAAAAAGTAAACAAAGGAGAAAAGGAGTTCAGAAGTCAACCTATGTATTATGCCATAACTGCTTGGGTTGGAATGTTGTGCAAGATGCCAGTGGCCTAGATTTAGGAACAAGTGTGGGTCAGTGGGCCTGCTGGAGGGAAGAGGACTGAGTATCCCAGATGGTCCTCTCCTCCTCTGCAGAGGGGAGGCAGTGTGCTGTGCACTGCGCTCTCCAACAGGGGATCCACAGGGGCATCATAGCAGAAGTCACTAAGCTGGGGAAAGGGGTGCGACTTGGCTCAACTGCAGTCCTTCACTGTGGGCATGCATGCCTGATTTGCGATTTCCAAGGGACTGGGTGAAAAAACAGAGGAAAAATCCAGCCATGCACAATTAAGCGTCCCTCCCCTGCAGGCCCAGCAACCTCCATCTGGCTCCCTCACAGCTGGATCCTTCTCTAGGGTGGAATTGTTAGAATAGCCTGGGAGAAATGGCTAGGGGAGGTTGGCTGATGGGGTCAGGTTGATGATGATGGAGATAAAAATCCATATAAAAAAAGGAATGCTAGATAGCACCACTGTGATGTTATCATGCATTGTTTAGCTGCCCTCCCACTGACCGAGCACAGCAGTATGACCTGTCTAACCCATGTTACTTTAGGGAGGCAGTATAATGCGGTGGTTTAAGGCTCTGAGCTGAAAACCTGGAGAAAAGGGTTTGAATCCCTCAGCCCCCCACTTGCATACTGTGTGACCCTGATCAAGTCACTTAACATCCTTGTGTTCTCAGGTCGCAGCTGGAAACAAGCTTCAGCTTAGTGTGCTATTCCTGGTTCAACAACGTTCCCCTCCCTTCCCTATTTGTGACATATCTATTATCAATATGGATTCTATGAGAAATACCAGCAAACCAGGTCTGGGGTTGAACCTGGGTCATCAAGGCCAGCCAGAGGCAGGAGGATTGAACGTCTCACTGGGGACACTCTCCTCCTCCATGGAGGGAGGGAGGCAGTGTGCTCTGCACTGCATGGTCCACAGGTGGCTTCAGAGCAGAAGCCTCCAGATTTGAGAGGCAGGATGTCACTTGGTGTCAGTTGCAGGCCGGCATTGTGGGCCCATACACACAGTGTCCAATCTGCTCATCCCAGGGTTAGGTGAAGAAACAGAAAAAAATCTGGCCACGCACAACAAAGCCTTCCTTCTCTGAACCCTATATCTGGCTCCCGCAGAGCTGGATCCTTCTCACGGGGCAGGAATGGGGAGCTCCTGATCCCTCCACGAGGGGTAAATTGTTGGGATAATTGGAGGTGAACAATCAAGAAGTCGGCAGTTGACAGGGCCAGGGATGGTTGGCTGATGGGGGAAGCCTGTCGACCAAGGAGATAAATATTTATGTGGAAAAGAAGTGAATGCAGCATAACTCCACTGTGATGTCATCAAGCAACTGCTCTTCCTGTTGGCTAAGTACAGCACTATGACATTTCTGACCTTTGTTATTTTGTTTGTGGTATATCTACCATCAAGATAAAAAAAAAAATTTCACATTGATAGTAGATATGTCACCAACAGAATAACAACATTTATCTGGCAATGTTCATTTTCTTGTGATACATAAACTGGACTACTATACTATTAACAGAAAAATAACTCAGAATTACTTTGTAAAAATAAGTCTGCAAGCGCCATAAAGGAGCGCTTCAATGGGTCAGTCAGCTCTCAGTATAGAGTGCCACTATTATTTTGACATCAATGTACATTTTTCTTTATTCCGTAAGAATAGCACAACTAATCATTACCGCCCACCATTGCAACCCGGGTTCAAAAACAGACCAGGGTCACTTGGTGATTGGCAGGGGGAATGCGGACTGAGCATCCCATGGACTGCTCTCCACCTTTCGGAAGGGGGTTAGTGCATCTCACTGTACTAATACCACCTAACAGAGGCTAGGTGGAATAACAGGTGAGCGCCAAGGGAAGATGTGCATGTGACTCAACCCCCAGAGGAAAGCTAAGGGAGAAAAAAGGAGAATAATCACCCCGGCCAGCAGAATGGCAATGTCATCCTCACAGTCCCCACACTACCAACCAAGGCGTCCACCCACCACATAGTGGTTCCGGAAAATGTGAGATTAGTCCCAGATAAGGCAGGTGAGGGGTCTGGGGATCAAATCTGGATGGGGCTGGTGGGGTGTCACAGGCTGAGGAAGAAATTACGAACAGAAAAAAAAAACATGCCACTGCACTTACTGTTACAGCTCCAAAAATGATGATGCATTGATCCCCCTCTGCAAGGACATGTACACGGCTCACTGAGCAAAGAACTATATCTTGAAAAGCACAGAGTCATAAAGTGTTTTTCTTGTCTTGTATGTCAGTTATTGGTAGAGAAAGCTGATGGAACATGTCATCTCTTTCACCACTTCTGTCAATCTACCCTCAACAAGCCCCTGCATACTTGCCACTGTTCGTTGTACACCTCCCTTTCCCTCTTCTCTACTGATGACGGGCACCTTATCCACTGTGTGTCCTTTATTTCCAAATTTTGGTTTGCCCCCCACCCCATCTTGTTTCTGTACTCTCGTCTCCTCATCTGCCTCTTATTCACTTCACAATGCTTGTTCTCAGTCTCTTGCCATCCACCCCCCAGGAACTCCACAGCTGGTCAAGCTACCTTCTCATTCTGCTCTCCCAAACAATGGGGCTTTCCCCCTTCAGTAAGCTCTGCTCCTTCCCTTCCTGCCTTGAAACTTCCCCTCCGTGATTTTTCTACACACTCCTGCAGTTGCTGCTCATATAGGGTGTGTGTGGGGGGGACTACTGTCCACTTCACTCAGCCCTACACTGACACTTGTACAGATGTGTCAACCACAATGAAGTGCAGTAACTTGCAGTAATGACATGTCACAAAATCCTGCATGACAAGTAAGCATTAATCCATGACGAAGGTGGCATCTAATGGGGAGTTAATGCATGGTTGGGACCGTTGTGGTCCAAGGCCGCAGGCCGAGTGCCTACAACGGACCAACCATGCATTAACTCCCCATTAGATGTCACCTTCGGAGTGGATTACTGTGCTTGTAACATGGCTTGTGCAATACAAATGTCATGTGGATATTTTTTCCTTCTTATCACACACACACACATCGGCACTAGGATTTCTGTAACTTACTGCTTTTTCTTTTATATGTTGTTGTTTCTAAGGTTCTCTTTAAGTGATACAATGCGCGTGCATGTTGCACTGCCGACATCGACTTACATAGTGCATACCAAGTTCTGACATCGTACGACTTTGCTTTATGTTGCAACATACACATAAGATAATGTTGTGCCTTACTATCCACCCACTTCCAATCAGCTGTTCTATTCATCTGCATGCCTTTTTTTTGTGATATTCCTGGTCTGCTGCATTGTGGGAGCTATTTCTTGGCTGCATAGTTTACTCTGCCCGAGGACAGAGATGGCTTCTCTCAACTCCCAGTGCACAGCTCCACTCCTCTTTCCGACCAACAGGTGGCACTTGTCCAACACCACTCCACTTTTCCTCTTTTCTCTAAACGACTTCTTTCGCCATCTTCTACTTCTCCTATCCCATTCTCCTCAGACTATTCCTATTTGCATCGAGTACCTTGCTGAACTGCAACCAGTACAGTTTCAGCTTCTAAATCTGTTTGTTTTCCTGCACATTGCTCAGCACACTACAAGTCAAGTAGACGCCTGCTCCACACACTACATATCCGACCAATGGGTGGCGCTTTCCACACATTACGAGACTTGTGGTCAGTCAATATATCCTGTTGCTCGCTTTTTGTCCCCACTACTGCCTTTTACTCTGGTGCTACTACTCAGCTATCACTTCGGTTCCTTCGGACGTTACGCCACACTTCCCAAATCTTTGCTTTCTCCCCACGACCACACTTCCCGCACCGTGCAACACACCGCTATACTGCCTGCTTCCGACTCCACAATGTGTCTTGATACCGCCACCTATTGGTCAACCTTTCACACCTATATCCCCTGCTTGCTTCTTCCCAGGTGCGCACCACATTTCCCACGCTTGTCCATGTTACTCCAATGTTTTCGTTTGCATACTCCCGATGGCAACACAGCATTATCGTGCCATAATGCCATGTTGCTTTTGTGCTACCTGACCCAGTTCAGCCAACTGTATTGCTTCTTTCCCAGCTTCTCACTTTGCCCATGTTACAAAGGGGCTTAATTGCCTCTGACTTACAATGGGCCATGCAGTGAATTGTAGTATTCTGTGATGTTCTACAGCATTTCTGCACTTCATCCTGGCTTGAAACATCTGTACATGCATTTTCTCCCTGTTAGCAGTGACTACCCACACACCACCATATTTTTTGCATTGTTTTTGCTTTTCTTTCTTCTATGTTTATTGTTTTGCTGTTTAATTCTTAGAAATATTTTTCTGTAATTCACCTAGTTTGTTACTCTTATTTTTCATATTATTGCATTTTTATTCAGTGTACTGTGTATTTGTCCTGTTTCTAACTATTCCGCTTTCCCAAAGGACACATCAGGAAACAAGCTGATACCAGTTCAGTCTGCCTCTCCTGGTAAAACCTTTGAAATAAATAAATGCAAGCATACATGCATATGTAAACAAAATAAATCTTGGCTTTTAATAAGTTACATAGAGAATAATGCATATGTAGGTGGTTGATATGGATTTTTTTTACATACCCAAGTTGTGTGATAATATGTAAACCTCGAGAGCGAAGCTCGAGAGGTTTCACTATTATCACACAACAAGGGTGTGTTAAAAAAATCCAAATCAACTGCCTACCTGTGTTTAATTTTTTATAATAACTGGGGGAAAAAAAACTGTTAGCTGCATCTTAACCAGTCACCCAGCGCTGTTGTGTTATCTCGATGTGTCTGGATGAAAGTACATGACACAAAACTGAACTGCATAAATAGGGCTGCAACAAAACGGTTCTCCATTGTGTTTCCCTTTTTGATTAGGAGTTGCTGATCACTTAATTTGATTTTTAGTGATGTGAAGGTTGCGAGTGCATGCTTACTGTTGGAGAACCGTCTTGTGCTGCCATTGACTCTCTCATTTGTTTGTGATGCTTCTCAGCACAAGGATATAAAAGTCTTATCAACCCGCAGATTGATACGACTTTTGAAAGTTGCTGAAAATGAGTTGATATTGGGCATCACCAGTTATTATATATAATCACTGGTCATTACTGTTTTTTTTTCTATAAAGGTTTTTATTTCCTCCTTGGTGGCCTGGGTGGCTGTAATCAGCCCAGTCCCCAGTTCACTCAGCCATCCTCTGTCTCCACCATTCCTCCTCCTCCCGTGATCGGGCGGGCTGCTGGTGCTGGGTGAGCTTCATGGAGCCCATCCCCCATTTTTCCTCCAGATTTTGACCCCGGGCATGGCTGGACATGCAGTGAGCATGGTGTGCGCACTCCGCCTCCATGGAGGTGCCTCGGCACTCTGTACAGTGGCCCTTCCCCAAGCTACATGACCACAGATGCACTGCCATTTGGATTCCTGCAGGTGCAGTCAAGCGGAGGGTCACAGGATCCCCCCCCCGAGGGAAGGGAGCTGTCCTATGGATGCTCAGTCTTCCCTCCCCAGCTGAGCCCCCGAAAGACTCAAGTCTGTTCCCAAATTCAGGTCATCGGCGTAAGGCAGGAAGGCACAGATGCCACACCTCCCCCCCAACACCACTGGTCATTTATTTTAATACACATATAAACATGTTGTAATTATCCATTGCAACTGGCCCAGAGGGACTGACAGCTGTTAATTCAACATGTGTCTCTGAAAGGGTGTGGCACAAACTCGATGTGCGGTAGCCCTTAGCAGGTATCAGCCAGTAACATTCCAGAAAGGCCCACACACTCTCTCTCTCTCCCCATCACTTACTCATACAATCTCACTGGGCAGGCAGGGTGGCAGTAGACCCCACACCCCTCTGTGCACAGCCGAGCAGTCTTGAACCCAGACGGCAATGACAGTCACCAACACCGGCATGTAAATTCAGCCAGGTAGGAGGGTAACACTGAGGCACTGTCCTCTTCCCAAGCAATGCGAGCCTCCTCAACTGGATAGCTCTGAGCAACAGGTGACAGCTTTATTCAGTCAGTGAGATCAGCAATTCTAAAAATAAAACATGGGTAGGTGGATGGGTGGAATCCAGAGTTTTATACACATACTTGGGATATGATGCTTTCATAAAACCCTCAGGCTCCTCTCTGGTTTTAAGCAGCATCACACACCTTGGTTGTGTATAAAATTCTGGCTCTAACTTACCCACACATATATTATTCTCAATGGGGCCTATACACGAAGGTGGGCGGAGCTACAGGTGAAAGGTGCATAACCCGCCCGCGCAGCTCTGCACCTTCGGGAGAGCCTCATGGTGGCTGAATTCCTATACACCGGCCAATGTGCATCTCCCATATGTGGCCCTGTCCTCCCAATTCACAGGTTCATGGGGGACAGTTGGGTGCGGAGCGGAGGACCCAGGCAGGCAGCCAATCAGCTGCCCAACTCAGGTCCCACAGTAGATTACTTGCACCTGTGGGGCACCATGCGCAGTACGCTGACAGCAAAGAGGGGGTTAGCCCAGTAGTCTGCCCCAACCCCCCCAGAGTGCCCGGATGGCTTAGGCAGCCATAGTGGGGGGTCTGATGACCCCCGCCATCCCCACCGCAGCATGCGGAGACATCCCGGGAGGGCATGTAATAGTTAATGCTGCCCTCAGATGGCACAGTTGTCACCCCCCCCCGTGCACTGCACTCTGCACTTTCATGAATGGCATGGAGTGCGGCCATGCCCCCACATGGCCCCCGGCCCGCCCCCATGCAGAGCTGCGTGTTCAGCCAGGGGTTTGGGTGCATGGGGGGGGTGTATGTGCTTTGTGCATGCTACGTGGGGGATGCAGTGGGCATGGGTAGGTGCGAGGTGGGCTACGCACCAGAGTTATGGGACGCGTACCCACTCCGCACCTTTGTGAATAGGCCCCAGTGTGACTATCTGAGAACTGAGTTTTATATCTGACGGAATATTTGATTACAGAAATATTGAACACGTACAGCCTTCAAAGTAAGAGAACATCTTATATTTCTGCAGGGCGCTTTGGTGACTGAACAGGGTATGAGCCCATCAGTACACATACACATATACACACACACACCATCTTGCATGCTATAAACTGCACTACCTGTCTGTACAAACAACAGATTCTCACACAGAAGGCAGGCTACTATAAAGGACACTGCGCTTATGTGACAGCACCGTCCCAGAGAAAATGGTCCAACATTTCAAGTTCCTTTCAGTACAAACCTACAGATCAAGAACATCCATCTCTTAATTTATTTTTTAAAGAACCATTCTGAAGTCACTAACTAGTCTGACACCTTTTACTAGACCAAAATATGTCTTTTTTTTCCATAAAGGTTTTTATGACTTTCACAGCCAGGGAGCCACTAGACTCTCTTTAGCATCTGTTCCTGCCGCTCCCCCCACTGGCGATCACAGGCCCCCACCTGGTGGCAGTATTGTGATGGTGCAGACAAACCCACCCACCCCCACCCCTGGGAGAAAAGAGCTGTCTGTCAGATACTCAATCCTCCTCCCCCGACCAATCCCCAGCAACCCGAGACGGCTCCCAATCTCAGATCACTGACATGACAAATGGTAGTGTTATCACTGTGCCACTGGGCCAGCTAACCAAAACAAGACAGTAAAGTACACAACCTTTCAGGGTCATACTGGTCCCTAACATACTTCTCAACTGTACCACATTACGAGGAACGCTCCTCATTTTACTTCACAAAAGCTCCCTGTTCCACACTGTGAGGACTTGTTCCGCATTCAAAGTCAACATTTTAAAGCAAACATCCATAGTAAATGATGCAAAAAAATATATTATTCAATTAATAACAGACTTTCTGAACATAAATGCAACATTTTAACAGTGTTTTGAGCTTCTTAGGTAAAGATTTGATTAAGTGTTCCACATTTTAACCATTTGTTCCACATTTTGACAGGCAATGTTCCACATTTGGGGGACAAAAGGTTGAGAGGTATGGGTCCCTTCATGAGGTGCACCTGATGACGGGACCTGTGTGGCCTCAAAAGCTTGTGTACACTACCATCTCGGTAAAAAACAAATTTTTATCAAACTATCCAACGCCTCTTTTCTTCCAAGGGCCAATATGTCTAGAATTTCACTTTACTATAAAAGAACGAATTCTGAAATGTTTAGGTCCTTGACACCAGCCTGGTTAGGCGAGTCGCTCTTTACACACTAAACAGTACACCAGCACTTTACTGAGACAGCACAAGTCAAAAAGGCAGCTGATTAAAAAATATATTATGGAAGCAAAAGCTAAAAAGTTTAGTCCATCAAAAACCACTCACAGTGAAACCCATGCCCATTTTCTTAAAATGTGACTGTCCCTAGCATTTGTTTAGCATACACAAAGTAGAACAAACTCAGGACCAGCACTTCAATAATGGCAGTTGCATTCAGTTCCAGTAACAAGTATCACACACTTTTGAAATGGCTTGCATAACGAAGGCATATGCCAAAATGTGTTCGTTTTTTTTACTTCCTCTTGAATATGTTGGACTGTTTAACTAATAAAATGCATGACCTGGAACTGGCTGCAAGCTACAACTGTTTGTGTCAGTGGCTCAGTTTTTTTTTTTATTATTTATTTTTATTTTAAAATGTGTTATCCAGGTAAAAAAGCACTGAGTCACATGGCTCTTTTACAGGCTCGACCCGGGTACATGTATGCAACATACTAGCATCTTATAACAATTATTATACATGATACAATAGAACATTTTACACTCAACTGAAAAAATTAGGCATTTTACAACAGATACTACCATACACTCTCCTGCATACATGTCAAGGACAATATTATTATTCCCAAACACAATAAAATATTAAGAATGGGAGAGTTAGAGTTTTACACAATTTATAAAACTCAAGAACAAAGAACAGTGTTTATAAAGAACTTCAATTACTAGTGTATGTTTAAGTAGAGATTTTAAACTGAGAGACACTTTTGGCATTTATTCACGTCTGGTGTTAAACTATTTCAGAGTTTCACAGCAGTCTGGTTAAAAACCTTGCAGTTTTTCGTCGTTCTGCACAGAGGCACCATGAGTGTGACTGCATCATCTGATCTCAGGGGGCCGGATCAAAGGGTGAAGCAGGCCTTGCATCAAACCCTTTTGTTGGCACCACTGCACCAACACCTTAACCACAAACTGTGCCCAATTTTAGAAGGTCGGGTGCAGTTGCAACAGTTTACCCGATTTACGGCAGCTTGCACCAAATATTTGGTGCAATCCCCATAAAAAGGGTACCTAGGATTGCTGCAAGTTAGACCAGAAAAAAGTTGGTCTAACTTGTGGCAATTGGAGCATGGGCTCAAAAAATTCAAAACTCTAGCCGGGAGAATGCCACAAGCCTCGTGCGCAATATATTCAGCGTACCCAGAGCATGCGGCATTCTCAGCCCTTTGAAAAGCCAGTCCAGGGATATCACATTTTGTTTTTTGGCTAAACAGTCCAGCAAGAGTTTTTTTCATATGCATGATTTTGTATACAAAACAAGATTTATACAGTTTAGCTATTTGGGCAAGTGGTAGCCAATTCATTTTTCATAAGGAGTGCAGGATGTTCTCTTTGCCATGCTCTGTGAATATGCATATCGCATTGTACATGCAGGTTCAATATTTTACATTTTTTTCAGATATTCCACCCCAGCCCCCCAAAATTATACTCCCATACTCAACAGAGGGAAGCAGGCAGCTTTGGGCCAACATCTTGCAGGTATCTTTTATTGTATGTAATGCACCTAGTAATTTTATGCACCTTCTTAGCAGGTATACTCAACGTGTCTATCAAAGTTCAGATGTGAATCTAGCAAAAGACCCAGGGCGCATTTAAACTCATTGACTACCTGCAAGCAATGTCCTCCTCCTATTCAAATGTGAAGCTCTTTCTTTGATATTTCTCATTTTTTGAGTTGTACAAAAGATCACTGCCTTGGTTTTCTTCTTATTTACAACAAGCCTGTTTTTTCTCTGAACCTGTTTGCCATTCTCTCATATTCAGTTCCCAAAATTGTATTCAAATTAATTATATCTTTGTTTGCACTCTTGCCTCTCTGGGGCTGAAGGACCGGAAGGAAATGGGCTCTAGTCCCACACCAGGAACTCTGGCTGATACCCAGCACTGACACTGTAGTGCAAAAGGAGGCAGTATAGTGCAGTGGTTTAAGGCTCCGAGCTGCAAATCTGGTGACATCCAGCAGACCAGACCTCGGTCTGAATCCCACAGCTTCCACTTGCATACCGTGTGACCCTAAGCAAGTCACTTAACTTCCTTGTGCTCCCAGGTCGCACCTGTAAAAAAGCTTTCAGCTTAGTGTGCTACTCCTGGTTAAACAACTAAAAGAAAATGAGGGGGAGGGGCTGCAATGAGGTGTTGTCATTTGGATGAAATGTGAAACTTAGGTTCCTTCTGCCAATCTCTGGTCCAACGAGGAGCTAACCATCCCATAGCATGTCAGGTACTGCAAGGGTAGGGCTACTGCTCACTACACCAGTGACCTGGGATCGAGAACAGAGTCTGGTTGCATGGAGGGAGGGGGTGGCTGAGGTAGAAAAGCTTGAGCGTCCTCCCTCAGGGAGAGGGGATACTGTGTCCTGCTATTCCACTGTCCCCTGGTGCAGGCCAGGTGGCAACACAGCAGGATCACGCAGAACAGGGAGATAGGCAGTCACCAGATGCCAGGCACGCTTGCATGCACATCACTGCAAATTAGCACTCATGGGCAGAAAACCAGGAACTGGAGGAAAAGGTCCTGTCCCAAGCTGCATCGCCACCCCCTGCAGTCCCACACATGACCTGTATGGCAGGACACCCACCACTACTTTGGTCCTGGAAGCAGTGAATAACCAGCAAGTTCACAAGAACGTTGGTGATGGAACTGCAGGGGTGCCACTGGGCAAGCTCGGGGACAAGAAAAGGCTTATTAAAAATGAATCCCATAGCACTCATGGGAAGATTCAGGGATTTCAGTTGGTGTCCTGGTCAACATTCTCTCTGTCAGTAAAATATGTCTATGTAATGCATCCCCCAGGATGCAGGTAGAAGTGGGCCGTCACAGCTCAGTGTGTCTTTCATGGTCAACCACAAGATTATAAAAAAATAAATAAATAAATCCACTAAGTATGGAGCTTGAAATCTGTTCTTTTGTGGATTCTGCAGCTGCACAGACATCCCAGCCTGCTCCACTGTGTGAGGGCATGCTGGGACTAAACTCTGTTGACTTGTCTCCCTCACAAACACAATAAACACACTAGGCAAATGGAAGAAACAAGTTACCCATTCTAAGGATTAAAAGTAAATACATTTGACCTGCAGTACTAAGTCAAATGCAAGATTCTGTCAGCCTTAAGCTAAATAAGGCAGCAGGACATTTTCTTCAGTCAGTGCTGATGCCTCCTATATACAAGAATCGATTTTGTTTTTAATTTAAGTGATTAGTAGGCTTACAGCATGACAAAATATTCCAGTTCTCATTGGTGGAGCTTATTCCTGCTGTAGATGTATAGACTTAAAACAAGTCGCCAGCTAGTTTGAGATCCTCAAGTCAAAGTTCTTCCTCGGATACCTAACTTGATGGATGAGCCTGGATTGAGAGATGCGTTAAGAATCCTCAACCCTCCAGGTAGCGACTTTACTTTTTCCTCATTGGCGCATAAATCATTCCCCAGATTGGTCGTGTTTCTGATATCCTCCTCAATTGTTTCTTGTGTCATTGATTCATTCATTGACACCATCCATACATCAGACCTTGCCTGCCCCAGTTTTCATTACTCGTAACTTGAATTTTAACTCACTGCGAGTAAGCAGATAGAGATTTACTGATCCCCTTATTTATAACTGGAGCTAGCTTCTTCTCGGCTGACAGTAAGAACATAAACCACAACCAGACTCGCTCAAAGGAGAGATTAAGCAGCCAGAAGAAACTTTTCAGATTCATTACCTCTTAATTTGGATCTGTCATCAAAGCCACATGCAACGTTTTTTCCCACAAAACAAGAATTTAGCCAATAAAGTCTGGAACCAATGTCATCCAGGCAAATCTGCTGAAGTCTTTGAACACGCTCAGAGAAAGCTGAATGAATCATAGCCGATGTTATTGGTTCATTGGAAGAACAGGTCTTTTGCCCTTATTGTAAAGCAAAAACCTTTCCAGGCCTTTTTTTTTTTATGAACTCATCATTTGTATTCCTTACAATCTTGTAGTACTCAAAGTACTGTATATGTATTTACTCTGTGTACATTGTATTGTCTTCATGACATGGAATCTCTGTAAATGAGCTCATAGCTCAAAGGTTTTTATCCGGGACTTGAATAAATAAATAAATAAATTTGTGTTGTGCAGAATTTTGTCTGAAATTGCTCATTTCACTTTTGCTCAGATTTCATAAAACTGCTCAAAATTGCACAAATTTATTGATCTTACATTTTATACAAGCAGCATTTTTTTTTTGTAATTTCTGTTTATTCTCTCCTTCACACACACACACACACACACACACTGCTCCTGATCTCCTTATCCCCCCCCCTCCAGCCAGCCATCTGATCCCCTTACCAGACTAGGTGGGCCAAGCGGTCCTTATCTGCCGTAAAAGTCTATGTCTCTATGTTTCTATGATTACCTGTCCTACTGCGAGGTGTCATCCCCCTTAAGCCATGGTCTACCCCCCAGGTGGGGATGAGGTGGGAGGGATACACCCATGAACACTTCTGGTTGTGTCAGGTGACAGTTACTGAAGGACAGGCAGGGAGATGCTATGGCGCATCAGGAGGACTTCATCACCAGACGCGGGTACTACATTTTCCAACTTCCTGTCTCAACCCCAGGAACCATGCGTGCAAGGGTCACAAGGATGCATGCATGCAAGCATGACATCACCCACAGCTAGTGCAGCTTCTCCTGCCCCTAGAATAGCTACGTACTACTGTCTACTGCATGCAGGGGACAGAGTAGTGGCGGTAGATGGCTTTGCACTACACCATCTCCAGCATGCAGGGAAAAGTATGGTGGTGGTAGATGGGACCATCTCTCCCTAGGGAAGGAAAGCATCCTCTGGGATGCTCAATCCTCCCCCCCCCCCAGCTGACCCCTGATGACTTGGGCTTATTCTCAAACCTAGATCACTGGCGTCGGGAGTGGTAGCACTACCGCTGCACTCACAGGCCGGCGTAGCATATTTTCCTAAACCACAGTTTTTAAAAAAACAAAATGCACAGTTTGTAACTTTTATGTGCAAGATATGTAGAAGTGTGCATTGGTGTTCAAGGGGAACAAGCCTTACAGGCAGTAGTTAAACCCTGTTCCAAGTTGTTAGAAGTGCTGTGTTCATTAACATACTGCGTATGTCTTTTTGGGATGCAACTTAGGATCCAAACCAGTACAAATAAATTAACCCTGTGAAAAATGAAGAATATATACAACAGTTCACAAGCAATAATCTTTATTGAATGGTATGTGTATACACCAAAGAATTAAAAATGTAACATATACAAAACAATATCATTTAAAAAAAATGCTGATTACTGACATAAAATAAATGTATTTACAGATGTGTAACAAAGAATAAACCCCGTGAACACGCTCCAAGTCAAGCAAAACGTAGAGGGATGTGAAGTAAAAGGAAAGATTGAAGAACAATAACTTGAGCGAAGAGTGTTTACTTCAAAGGGCCCCCCAACATTTCCTATATTTTCTCTTGAATTTTAAAGCCTAGATTGGGGGCTGAAGAACATGGAAGAGAACCATTACCCACTAAACAATATTTACAAAACAGGTTACAGTCTCTGCTTGGCAGTGTGCTGCCAAGCAGCTACCGTGGCTCAGAAGGCAAAGCCACAGGTGGGGAGGGCAGTGGAACGTTGATGTCCCGGGATTCCATTCCCCGTTTCAGGACATCTACTGTTTTTAAGTTTTCTTCCTGGGGTTCAATTCCCATCCTGGGACATCTACTGTTTTTGTTTTTCTTACCCACCTCAGTAATCCCCGAGGTTTCTCCCTATCCCCGAGTTGCCTCCCCTGGAGTTAGTTGTAATAAGGTGGGGGTTGGGGGGGCAGAGTCCCCTGCAAACACACAGTCTGTTTGTTGGTTGCTGGGTTATGGAAGGTAGCACTCGATGTTTTTGCTGCTTGCTACCTTTGCTTTCAGCATTTTGGTCTTTACGGGTTTTGACCAACTGTTTTTGTTGTCAATGTTTTGACCCCATGCCAAAAAAACTGGTCAGCCCCACATGGCCAATTTATAAATCAGGAATGAAAAAGTCTTGCAATTAATTTTTAAAGTCCGGCCACAGATTTGATTTGAAGCAAAGTTGAGACAATTTCAAGATGCAACCAATGTGTAAGTTTGCATAAACCATCTTTCACTGTGCTGGTGGCAATCTCTGTAAGATGTATAGCAAACAGGAAGGATAGACCCTCCAGGTATAAACTCTACAGTACAGTGGTTGCCTTTCAGGTTTTGTTTTTTAACTGACCATGTGTGGGACCCCTTATGAATTGCTCAGCTCTTCAAATTCTCAGACTGGACCCTTGCAGCTTAACAATTAAAGTCCTA
Organism: Neoceratodus forsteri; assembly: GCA_016271365.2. NCBI lineage: Eukaryota > Metazoa > Chordata > Ceratodontiformes > Ceratodontidae > Neoceratodus > Neoceratodus forsteri. The sequence goes on from JADMNL010000025.1 coordinate 134,331,176, forward strand.
GACTCCCTGCTCAAAAGTCCTAGCTAAAGCCCTGTGTTCTAGTTAGAATCTGAATGTAACTGATTACTGCACAGGCATGTGGACAACACTTTCCCATTTTCAAGGGTGACCCAGATAGAGGTATAACACATAGAATAACATTAGTGTCAGTGGCTCAGCAGGTTGCACACTCACCTCTGAGGCCAGAAGATCAGAAGGTTGTGGGTTCAATCCCCACACCAGGCACTTGGAGTAAAATCTGAATACTGACACTGTAGTGCATCATAAGGGGGATGCTGCACTTCTGAGGTGCCATCATTCGGATGAGATGTTAAACCGAGGTCCTGTCTGTCTGTTCTGTTCAGCTGGATGTGAAAGCTCCTATAGCACGTCTCAAAAAGAGTACAGGAATTTCCCCAGTATCCTGGCCAAATTTCTCCCATTCACTAAAAATACCACCAATAGCTTAATCTGATTCAGTTCAGTTGGTTACCATCTGTATCTCCCTCCCTTCCCAGGGACAAAGCTGAAAATAGGCAGACCACAGGACTGTCGGGTTCAAGGTGAGGGTGGGGAGGACCGGGACCCGAACCAGCACAATGGTGCTGGACTTTAGACAGGCAGACTTCGACAAATTAAGAAGGCTGGTGAGGGAGATGTTGAAAGGATTAGGGGATATAAAGGACACAGACAAACGATGGGTAGCTATCAGGGACCAGATCTGGGAGGCCACACAGGCATCCATCAGAAGTGTAAGGAAAGGGGCTAGAAGAAGGAAGCCACTTTGATTCAGTACGGATGTAGCAAGGGGGATAGGTGGATGGTATTCAGGAGATACAAGAGTACTCAGGGGGAGGGGGACAGGGAGGAAAGGCGGCTAACAGGTAACATCATTAGAAGGGCTAAGGCAGAAATGGAGGAAGGAATAGCGAAACAGGCTAAGGAAGGGGGGAAGAAATTTTTAGATACGTGGGGGAGAGGAGGAAGGCTGGGCAGGGATTGAAAGGCTGAGGGGGACGGAGGGAGCACTTGGTGGGGACAGGAGAGGCAGAAGACCTGACCAGGTATTTCTGCTCTGTATTTATGGAGGAATGGGGAGGTAGAAGGCTGGAGCTGAAAAATGGGGGGGGGGGGACACAGGGATGGTATTGGATCCCTTCACTACAGAGAGAGTTAGGGAGGAACTAGCCTGGGTGAAGGTGGACAAGGCCATGGGGCTGGACAGCCTGCATCCAAGGGTGATTTTGGAACTAAGAGAGGAGTTGGCTGCCCCATAAGCGAGGCTGTTCAACCTGTCCCTGGACACTGGTAGAGAGCTGGAGGACTGGAAAGAGATGACCGTGGTTCCAATCCACAAGGGGGAAGCAGGGAGTGGAGGGAAAACTACTGTTCCATCAGCCTAACTCCAGTGGTGGGGAAGGTCATGGACGCATTCATTGGTGAAAGGGTAACGAGGCACCTGGAGGTGAACGGTATGCTGGATGACAGACAGCATGGGTTCACTAGGGACAAGTCATACCAGTTCAATTTGATCTAATTTTTCAACTGGGTGATACAGGTAGTGGACCGGGGGGGTGCACTGAATGTGGCCCATCTGTATTTCAGTAAGGCCTTCGACACCATACCCCATAGGAGGCTAGTCAACAAATTGGATGGCATGGGGGTAGGGGCCAAAATAACAAGATGGGTGGAGAACTGGTTGGCAGATAAGAGCCAGAGCATGGTGGTGAATGAGGTGCACTCAGGGATCAAGCAGATGAGGAGTGGAGTTCCCCAAGGATCAGTGCTGGGACCCCTCCTGTTCAATATCTATGTTCAGGACATTGCAGAAGGCCTGAAGGGGAGAGTGGCCCTCTTTGCAGATGACACAAAAGTCTATAATAGAGTTGACTCCCCTGGGGGATGGAGAACATGAGAAGGGACCTGAGAGTACTGGAGGAGTGGGCGGAGACCTGGCAGCTAAAATTCAACATCAAGAAGTGTGCTGTTATGCACCTGGGACACAGGAATCAGAGGGCCAAGTACATGCTGGGAGGGGAGAGAGTCAGGGTGCCACAGGATGAGAGGGATCTGGGGGTAACGGTCTCCAGTAACCTCAAGGTAGGAAAGCAATGCTCAAGGGAAGTGGGAAGGGCATATGGTATGCTGGCAAGCATTGGCAGGGGGATCACCAGCAGGCGTGGGAAAAGGTCCTGGTGCTACTGTATCAAGCCATGGTGAGGCCACATCTCGAGTATGGGGTTCAGTTTTGGAGGTCTTACCTGCGCAAGGATATAGACTCGATCGAAGGGGTTCAGAGAAGGGCAACCAAGATGGTGCAGGGGATGAAGGGCAAACCATACGAACAGAGATGCAGGGAGTTGGGGCTGTATACACTGGTGGCCAGGAGGGAGAGGGGTGACATGATCGAGACCTTTAAATACATCAAAGGGATGCACAAGGAAGGCACAGGGAAGTTATTCCAGAGGAGGGAAGGAAACATAACAAGGGGGCATGGACTGAGACTCCGGGGGGGGCACGTCAGGGGCAATGTGAGAGGTCAGTTTTTCAAAGAGAGGGTGGTGGAGAGCTGGAATGGGCTTCCGGAGGATGTGGTGAACTCAGAGACCGCAGTGGGATTCAAGACCACTTGGGACAGACACATGGGGCTAAGGAGAAGGGGATGGTGCCTTAAGTGGCAGTAGGTTGGGATAGTGGGGTAAAGGGGCAGACTAGATGGGCTGTCACCTTCTATGATTCTATGAATTGTCTAGTCCCCCTTTCCCGGTCAACAAAAACTAACTAACTAACTAATCACATGCATAGCTGCCATCAGTTCTAAACAAATGTATTAGTTACAGAACAGTCTCGCTCATGCAATGTGACTAGAGAATCCTGGCAAAGACTGAAAGTCAAATCTGACGTCATTACAAAATATCCTTTGAATAGCAGTATACATATTACTTATAGATCAACTGATGTCTTCCAGGGATGAAACTATGCCTTCCATGGCATTTACATTTGATGCAGTAAATGCATCTAATGGCTTTAAAACATGGTGCAATTTAAATCATTAGCAAAGAGTTCAAAGACTGATAAATACCCTTTATGTGGATACTAGTACAGCAGTCCCTATGGCAGTCCATTCAGTTTACAAAGAGAAAGAGGATGCCCTTTTGTCACCTCTCCTTTGTTCTAGCTACAGAACCATTAGCTACTAGTATTAGAAGTAATTATCTGATCCAAGGAAGTGACTGACAGCAAAAACCAAGCCGCTGGACAATAATGCTGTATGCTACCTGCTACTGACAATATTCCAGTCTGCTTTAAGAAGTTGTCGGTTACACTTTAAAGTGTCCGCTTTAATGTAACTAATCAGTAATTACATGCAACAGGGTAATTACACTGTAGTTATATATTTGTTGCACAAACTGCCTTCCTCAGTAACTTGCCGTAAGGATACCCTAAATAGTTTTAGCAGACTTTGTGGACAGCTGGAGAACAGAAGCAGATCTGAAGCCAACCTTTTATGTGGATACTAGTACAGCAGTCTTTGAACTCTTTGCTAATAAATCATGGGAGGATGGTGTGGAACCTGAGGACTGGAGGGGGGCAGATGTGATTCCCCTTCACAAAAGTGGGAGCAAGACAGAGGCAGGAAACTACAGACCTGTCAGTTTGACCTCAGTGGTAGGGAAAATGATGGAATCACTTCTGAAGGAAAGAATTGTTGAGTACCTAGAGGCCTGTGGGACACAGGACCCAAGGCAGCATAGATTCACAGTGGGAAGGTCATGTCAGACAAATCTAATTGATTTCTTTGACTGGGTGCCCAAAGCAGTAGACCAGGGAGGGGCTGTGGACATGGCCTACCTAGACTTTAGCAAGGCATTTGACACAGTCCCACACAAAAGATTAATAAGCAAATTAGCCAGCCTGGGAGTGGGTCCCAGGGTGGTAGCCTGGGTAAAACACTGGTTGGACAACAGGACACAGCGGGTAATAGTAAATGGAGTCCACAGTGAAGAAAGGAGGGTTACTAGTGGGGGCGTACCGCAGGGTTCAGTACTGGGGCTGGTCCTTTTTAATGTCTTTATAAGTGACACTGCAGAGGGACTGGAAGGGAAAGTATGTCTCTTTGCAGATGACACAAAGATCTGCAACAGGGTTGATACACAAGGTGGGGTGGAAAGGATGAAAAGGGACTTGGCAAGGTTGGAATAATGGTCAAATGTATGGCAGCTTAGATTCAATGCAAAGAAGTGCAAAGTAATGCACCTGGAAAACAAAAACCCAGGGGAAGAGTACACAATGGGGGGTGAGATACTGACAACAACAAAAATGGAAAGGGACCTGGGGTAGTCATATCAGATGACCTAAAGGTGGGCAAGTAATGTGAGAAGGCAGTAAGGAGGACTGGGGGGATACTGGGATGCATAGGGAGAGGCATCACCAGTAGCAAACAGGAAGTTGTTGGCCCTCTGTACAGACAGTTGGTAAGACCACATCTGGAGTACTGTGTACAGTTCTGGAGACCCCATCTCCGCAAAGACATAGACAGGGTGGAGGCTGTCCAGAGGAGGGCAACCAAAATGATGCAGGGTCTGCACAGAAGACATATGAAGAAAGACTAAAGGAACTAAAGATGTATAGCCTCGAGGAAAGGGGGGGGGACATGATAGAAACTTTCAAATTCCTCAAGGGAATCAACAAAGTCCAAGAGGGTAGCATTCTTCAGAAAAGAGATGTGCAAAAAAAGGGGACACAATTTGAAGATGGGGGGCGGCTCAGAGGTAATGTGAGGAAGTATTTCTTCACAGAGAGGGTTGGATACATGGAACAGCCTTCCTGAGGAGGAGGTCGTAGAGTCAAAAACAGTGGGGGAATTCAAGAATGCATGGGACAGACATAAGGCAATTCTAGTGGGGGGTAGGAGGAAGTAGGCTGTTGGTTAAGTAGGATCTGCAGCTTATCCATTAGGTAGGGAAATGGGCAGGCTAGGTGGGCCAAGCGGTCCTTATCTGCCATCAAATTCTATGTTTCTATGTTTCTTATATTTATTATTTTATTTATTTATTTAAAATGTTGTTGACCAGAAAAGCACACTAAATTTTAAACAGCACAGTATCAGAACTATCCTGCAGTACCTGTTTTTGTATGATGACAACATAAATAAAAACTGCAATTTCAAAAAAAGAAGTATCTTGCAGGAGGGGTATACAGGAGATACTGTAAATACAGCAATAAGTAACAGTACGTACAAACAGATGATCAGCAGTAAAACAGTAGTCAATATGCAGTACTGCACAAACAGACATGCAAAACAGCAGTATGTAATAAATAACAGTAGCAGTTAAAATAAAATAATTAGATTTATAGAATGGCAAGAAAAAACCTCGAAAGTTCATTGGCTGAGAGAATGTCACCTGACCGTGCATTAAATCTCTATAAATACACGATCAAGTGCTGAATCTCATTCTCCTTCCCAACAAACCTACTTAGAGACATTTTGTAAGTGCAATAAGCCCCTCCAGGGTGTGCATCATAGGATTTTAATACACTTCCCAGGGTGTAAGGACACTTGGCCTTAGACCATATGCCTTATTATACCCTTGGGACATGCATTAAAATCCTATAATGTGCACCCTGTCATGATGTGACATTATTTACGTGTTCAGAGGGCAAGGACAGGACACTATGAAACAGGAACTTTTAAGGTACAGTACAGTATATGCTCTCTTTGCTCTATTTCTCCAGGCCAAGTTCTGTTTATCAGCAGATTAAACAAGTGATAGGCCTGGATGTTTAGAAGTCCTGCTAGAGGCACAGGACCTGATTTTGATGTGTGCATGCAGCAGGGTAAATGCAACAAAATGTTGGAATGCTATTTTCAAACAGTTTGCCACATTTACAGCAGTTGGCTTCGCTTTACAACAAAATCATCACACGTGCATCAGATACTGGCACATGCATCATTATAGGGCTCTGGCTGCACCTTAAGACTCGGCAGATGCACATAAGTTAGACAACTTTAAAGGTGGTCTAACTTATGGCTGTATGGGTCGAGGATGTGGCACGATCATACTGTGTCCCCGACATCCGGCTGAAAATCCAGCCCATGTGCTCTCATTTCAAATGGAATGGAAAAAATCTACAGGTCCCAGGTCTAAATCCCTCCACAGCCAATGACTTCATGTGTAACCTTGAGAAAGTCACATGTACTCCCTGTGCAACAGTTCAATAAAAACTGGGTACTCGATGGACCCCACTGAAAAGTCACATTACATCTTCAATGGGCCATCCTGGGTTAATAATTTACAGAAAGAAAAGAGAAGCAGGAGTTATCATCTAGTTTACCACTGCAAATCCATATGCTATTCCCTGCCCCCTCCCAAAAAGCCCAATTTGAAAGAGGCTTATGACACGTTTCTGCCACATATGAGGTTGTTGCTTGTCCATATGCTCAGGTTAGGATATAAAAACAGGAAAACAATGGGAAGAAAAAAAACTCCAAGCTAACTAGCATCAGAATCAATATCCTCACAGACGTGAAACTGGGCCACCCCTATTTTCTTTTTATTCAGTTTTTAACCCCCTACTGCCACCCCCTCCTGAACCAGATACCTGTGATCTTCTAGCCCCATCTGCTGCTCCTCCCATCATCAAGGCCAGTTGGGATCCCTGGTGTGGGGTTCGAGAGTGCAGGCAGTCATCATTAATGGCAATAGAGAGACATGGATTGTTCCATTTTCTTTCAAGATCCCTCCCTCCTCCTTACGCCAGGCAGTAGCCCCTTCTTGCAAGCCTACACATGAATGCAGCAATGCCCTGTGAAGGAGGCAAGTTCTTCAGCCCACTACAGGGGTCGCAGTGGTGGCAGACTCTCAGTACCTACCATCCCCAGCTGGATGCACTGCCACATGGCAGCTAGGGTTACCACCTTTTAGGAAGCCCAAAGTGGGGCATTTCTTACTGAAACATGATTTTTCGCAGGATAATATGTAATCTCAACTAATGCAAAATACTTATTTTCTGTAAATAATCAGAATTACGACTAAGTGTTGTAGTTTTTTAGTTGTTTCTAGAGTTGCTTATCATTTTAAGGTATTTTAGTTGAGGTATTATATTGTTTTGCAGTATTTAGAGGAAAGTCAGAAAATATTTTTTTCTGCTATAATGTCAGGACATGTAGCATTTTTCATGTTTTTTTGCAGGACACAGCTGCCCAAATCAGGACTATCCTGCGAAAATAGGGACAGGTGGTAACCCTAATGGCAGCAGCAACTCCCCAGCCTGCCAACTTAATGCCCGAAGTCCACTCCTGAACCCAGGTCACTGGCACAGACGTGCTTCTACTAGGCCATCAGGCAGTGCTCCTGTTTTCTGTTCCTAATAGGTAGCACTAAAACGCACCTCAGAAGCCACAGTGTACACAACTATATAAAGTGTAATCCAAACAGCCAGGTTAACTATGAAAGGGCATCCACACTCCAGCAAAGCTTGAAACAAGATAAAATCTTATTAACAAAATAACAAAATGGCAGTGACACCTCCTGCCACCACCAACATTTCACGTCAGATACGAGCACTTTTTCAATGCCCTCCTATTGTCTCATTTTATATTTCTAACAGACAGATGGACACACACACACACACACACACACACACACATATACACACACTCACTCTCACTGGTCCTGTACCAGAAACAAAAGCCACACCTACTGAGACAGAGTAACAAGGATGCAACCTCTGTGACTTTCCCTTCAGCAGTGCCCTGTCTGCACTATTACAAACCACAACATTGTGCTTAGCAAACTGGGATTGTTTGTCTCTTAACATTCCAGGTACTCTTATAACCATTATAGATCAAGAGAGTGCACCCAACCAATCAGAGCACTCCTTTTCTCTGCACATGAGACACTTATTCTGTGAAGAGTGTTTCACGCACAGCTGCCCGGGAAATGGGCATGTTTGAGTAAGATTAAAAAAAAAAAGGAATACTGATCAAACTCAAGCAATTATATATTAATAGCACCATCAAGACCACTCTTACAGTTGTAAGCACCGTCGCACTTACATTCTTAGGGTATCAGAACTGCTCACTTTCGGTTTGCGGTTCTCATACACTAAGAATACTCAAGAGACCACTCTTAAAACCATAAGAGTGGTCTCAGCAGCAGTATTAACATACATAAGAGGGCATCTCATGCATAAAAGTTCTAAAATGATCATGTTCTAAGTTCAGTTGACACAGTCCGCTTCTTACAACAGAGGGTTCACTAATTTTCTGCAAAGAAAAACATCTGAGTTTTAAATAAGCTCCATTTAAAAAATCAAAACAGAAATATTTAACATGATTTATAATATGTTTATATGTACAGTTGCTGTCTCTCTTATGGTTATAAGAGTTTCTTCTCAAGTCATTTATGTGCCAGGAGTGCTCAGCTTAGCCTGGCAGTTCTCTTGCCCAAAGAACTTGAGAACATACTCTTATAGCCAAAACGGATGCAGAAACTGTACCTATAAACCTATGAACTCACACACCACACTGCACTGCTGTTATTTTGAGCCCCAGTTTTCCTGGCAAGGCTGAGACCACGCTCCTCTATAAGGCTAAGTCACTGTATAGTCTTAATTCCCGCCACCCACCCCCACTCCGATACTGGAACCCTGTGTCCAAACTAGGAAAACATAAAACAGCTCTGTGTTTACTAGTATTACTGCTTGAGTACCCTGTGATATAGTTTTACAAAATACTGGATGAGACAATTTTGTGAGACTAACACTTCTCATGTCTGTTCATAGCCATATACGCTGAGAGCTACGGTGCACATTATCAATTGCTACCTGATATTTAGAGTCCTCCTTTGAGCTTCCCAGAAACCCTTTGTCCCAAGAAAAAGAAAGTGGTGCCTCTGACAAGAAAGGTTGATGGATCTAAACGCAGTCCAGTGTATGAAATGACACCATTCATTTGTTTAAAACCACTATTTTATATATGAGTTTAGAAAATGGGTAAGAGAAATGCTGGCCTGTGATTGGCTGAAAACATTCTCTACCTATAGATTTATCAGGCAACACTGCCCCCTAAAAGAAAGAGCCAGTGTGCAGCTCATAGTCCTGTGCCTGTAACTCACACCAACCCCTCTGCTCTGCCTGTAGCGCGTGTGGCATATCCCTCAAAACACCCCAATCTTATCATGCTTAGAAAAAATGGACATGTTGGGCCAAACGCAGTCCATTTTCTTATCGTGATAAGACCCTTCAGAGTGTGTGAGGTGTTGGGGGGATATCTACCCTTCCAGGGGCTGTAAGTGCCAATGCCTTGCTACATCCTGGGCGGGTGGGTATCCCCTAACACCCCACACCCTGTGAGGTCTTATTGCTTACTTGGTGGGTGGAGGGTATTTTCTGTACGTGCAGTAAATGCACTGTAGGTGTATGTCTGTCATGATGTGTTTGGGTAAAACTCAATAAAGCATATTACTTTTAAAAAGAAAGCACATATTTTATTATACAGAACAACAAAGAAACCACGTTTTTTAGTGGAAATAAAAAAAACACTAGAGCTGTTAGTTTCTATTTATTTATGATTTAGAATGTTTGCATATCAGGATAGCCTCATGTTGGTGCAACACCAACTTTATAACAGGATCCTGCATGGACATTACAGCAGCAGAGACATTACACATTAGGAACTTATTGGTGCATTTCACAGATCAAACGTCATGACAAAATACACATGCATACTCTATATACACTATAATGAGGAGAATACAATATGTACAAACATCAGCTATAATTCACCCGCAATAACTAAATTGTAATTGTGATTTAATACCCTCGTGTGCACTGTACTGTAATTCCATACTAATCTGTTAAACAGGTACCTTATTTATATAATGTTTAAAACCCCATCGCTAAACCTTTCCCTTAGGCTGCTCTACGTCCCCAGTGTAATAAGCACATATTATAGCTTACTGCCTTATTGGCCCAAATGTTCAACTGTGTATTTTCATATTATCCAAGCAGCTGATGGAACAGGTTAAATACCTCCATGGCCGCCTTTCAAACCCAAAATGTACTAAACCCGTGCCATCTTAGGAGCTGCTGCTTATCACGTTACATTACGAAAGCTGAGCTTTATGTCTCTGTCATAATGGCTTCTTTTGTGACAAGGTAATCTGGGCCTTGTTCAGAGGCTAGGAAAGGCTATCACAGTTAATGGACTTATTCATTAAGTATGCGCGCTCAAGGGGCTACCCTGTTAAGATCCTCAATTAATACTTGTGCCAAGATTGCTGAAGTGAAGCAGTGCAGCCCTCAATCAGAAAGGGCCGGGAGTTAATGGGAGCTACAGTGCAAAATGTCAGTACTTTCTCAGACAGGGCCTGGAGGACTCGGAACAGACATGCAGTGAGGTTCATAAGAAGTGCATTGTGTACATCTTTCTTCCTAGTGCAAAACTTTAAAGGGTCTTCTAAACAGTCTAAAACTCAAGGCTAGGGACAGAATTTAAGGTAATGAATGAAGAAGTCAACAATGCCGCTATTTTATACCTTTGTTCTGAGCAGTCAAACACTAAGAGGATCACACTGTGTTCATAAAACCAAATCTTGGAGCAGAGTCAACCAACAACTTAGCCTATTCTGCATATAATAAGCCCCAGAAGCGATGTACATGGGTGTGTGTGTGTGTGTGTGTGTGTGTGTGTGTGTGTGTGTCGCTCTAGGTAGGTATATAGACACAACAGGGTCTAAAATTGGCACCAGCCTATCAATCAAATGCTGGCCAATTTAGTATTAAGCTACTAAAATCTTCCTTAAACTAGTCATGCTGGGTTGTATTGGAGGAGGTTAAAAGCTCAAAAAGTACAATGGTTGTATCAGTGGAATGTATGTGGGGACAGTACAACCTCCAAGCCACTAGGGGCTGCTTAACTTCATTTTGACCCCCGTTCTTTTTGCATACACACAATCAGTGGAATGTATGTGGGGACAGTACAGCCTCCAAGCCACTAGGAGCTACTACACTTAATATTGACTCCCCCACCCCACACTTTTTGTATATACACACCAAGTAAGAAGAGAGAAGGATAAGCAAGAGTAACAACTGCAGAGAGAAACTTCTATTTATTTATTTATTTATTGAAGATATCGGATAACATACCTTTGCGCCAAAGACTCCTTTACAAAAGTTCCACGTCATTATATACAGAGACATCAGATACAATGGCAACAAATAAGACACAATAGTTACAAAGAAGCTTGTAGATTAGCAAAAGTGGTTACAGAAAGTTGCAAAAACAGTTACAGAGTAAAGACAGTAATCAGTTAACAGAGTACATACACTGCAGGATGGTGGCACCAGCCATGCCCTTGTCATTATTTAGTAGTCTAGGCTGGACTAGGGGTGTCTATTGTCCAGGTATAAGCATGCCCTAGGGTGACAGGACCAGGGTGAGGTCCAAATACGAGAGGGGGACATGGGTAGAGCAAAAATTCAAGGACAGTTGCAGGCTGAGCCTTGAGAGATTAGGTCTCCTAGTTGGGACTTGAACCAGCCATGACTGGGTTCTGAGAGGAGGGAGTTAGGAGGAGTTAAGCCAGCTAGGGGCCTGGTGCCTAAATGTTCTTTGACCCGAGGAGGTCTTGCAGAGAGGTACCCAGAAGTGGGTTGTTGAAGATTGCCGGTTGTGGCGGGAGGACAAGGGTGCCTGGAGTTGGGGGTAAGGGCAGGTCGGAGTAGACCTACAGTTATTTTTTTAGCAAAGAGGCATGTCTGATATTTGAGCCTCCTGTGAAGTTAAGCCAGTTGGTGGAGCCATACAGGGTGCAGGTGTGTGTGTGTCTGGCACAACCGGCTAGTCTACAAGCCTTATTAAGAGCCAGCCTGATTTTGTTTAGGTGTGTGTTGTCAGATGTCCCATAGATATGATACCGTAATCTATGAGTGACAGTACTGAAGCTGAGACAGCTAGGTAGAGGGCTTCAGGTGGGAGGCAGTGCTTGTAGTGGTGCAGTGAACCAATATGCACATTAACAGCGGTGCTCAGTTTTCGAATGTGGTCATGGTAGGTGAGCCTTGAGTCTAGGGTTATACCAAGGTACTTGAAAGAGGTAACCTGCTCAAGGAGGTCATTGAGTGAGTTCAGTATGCACAGGGGTAGCCCATTATTCCTGCTTTGGGAGTGGGAAAACACCATGGACTTAGTTTTTTTGTAGTTTAGAACTAGCCTATGCTGAATGAACCAGGATTCTGCTTCCATAAAAGATTTTTGGAGTGCATTACAGAGAGCAGAGGGATCAGTGTGGGAGCTGTAGAGGATGGGATCGTCTGTATACAGGAGTAGTTTCCCAGAGCAATCCTTGGGTAGGGAGTTGAGGAACAGGGAGAAAAGTAAGGGGCCAAGGATAGAGCCCTGAGGGACTCCCGACCTGACTTGGAGGGGGGAGGACTGGATTTGGGCAAGTCTGACTGTCTGAGTTCTCTCTGACAGATAGCTGGCAAACCAGCCAGTGGTCTAAGAGGACAGGCCAATTTGTGTGAGGGAATCCAACAGTAGTGTGTGGTGCACCATATCAAACGCCTTGAAAAGGTCTATAAAAACGGCACCAGCAATATGGCCTGTGTTCAGAGATGTGTGGAGGGAATTAGTGAACTCCAGAAGAGCTGTGGTAGTACTGTGGTTGTGCCGGAAGCCATGCTGCTCAGGACACAGAAGGCTGTATTTGGAGAGGTAGTCTGTAAGCTGGGTGGCCACAATTTTCTCTAAAGCTTTGGAGAGAGGGGGCACGATTGAGATTGGGCGTTAGTTCCCAGGTTGGGTCACCGCCCTTAAGGATGGGTGTAATAAGAGCTGATTTTCATTTAGAGGGAAGTGGTTCAGGAACATGGTGAGTGGGAAAAGAACTTCATTAAAGGTGTGCCTAAGCAGCTTAAGATGTAGTGTGTCACTGCTATATCGTGACTTGCTGATGGCCTTGAGGAGAAGGGAGGCAGCCTCACGCTGTAATATTGTTTTAAAGCGGAACAGGGGGTGGTGGGAGGCGTGAGTGGTGCTGGAGGGGTGGGGGAGAAGAAATTGGGGGGCAGAACACTACTAAGGTCGGAGAAAGAGGTATTAAATGTATTTGCAATCAGGGCAAGGTCTGTGGTGATAGATCCATTTGCCCAGAGTTTGGGGGGGAGATGCAGAGGAGGCTTTACCATTGAGCTCTTTGAGAGTCCCAGAAAGTGCGCCCCAAGCCCCATGCGGCAGTGAAAGAGGTTCGGTAGTACTCAGCTTTGGCCTTCCGAATATTCCAAGTACATTTATTATGCGCCTCTTGGTAGCACTGTATATCAGAGGGTTTACCAGTTTCCAGGGCAATATGCCATAGATTTTCATGATCACGCATTTGGTCTAATATGGCTTGTGACATCCAAGGTGTGTCAACCCCTTTGATGACCTGTTTGCTTAGGGGTGCATACCAGTCACAGGCAGAACTGAAGGTGTCAATGAAGTGGTCAAAAGTGATGTAAATGTCCAAAGCGGTTGCAATGGGGGACCAGTCACTGGTTGAGAGGTATTGTCTAAGGGCCCAAAGTTTGCCAGGTTTGAGACGGCGCTGGAGGGCAGGTTTTGGGGAGGGGGGGCTTTCTTGCAATATATGACCAGTGACAAAGCACCAGGGAGTGATCACTCAGGGGAGCATGTAAAACCCTGACTTGGGTAGCTTTATGGGGTGCATTGGTGAGCACCAGATCAAGGAGAGTGGCAGTGCCAGACCTCTGGTTCAGTCTAGTGGTGGTGGTCAGAAGCTGAGACAGGTTTCGAGAGGCTGCCGCATCCCTAAAGGGTGCTGATGTGTCAGTTAGCCAATTTATATTAAGTCCCCAAGGGCAATGATTTCTGCCTTGTCAAGGAGAGATTGTAGGTAGGTGAGGACAGAGTGGAAAGCACTCTTCTGATTCCAGGGAGGAATGTATATAGAAGAGAGGAACGGGTGGGCTCTGTTAGGTGCAATAGTGATTTTCAGAGTGAGGGCCTGGACCCAATGCTCAAGGGATGGGGGTGGGAGGGCAAGACATTGTAGCAAGTCCTGGATGTATAGCGCACATCCACCACCTTTTTTAGAGGTATGGTCGGCGAGGTATAGAGTAAACCCAGGGAGTTAGAACACGGAATCTGGTGTACGGCCACTGAGCCAAATTTCTACTACTGAGATGATATCAGGGTGATTCAGGGCAACCCAGCCCTGAAAAGAGTCAAATTTGTTTAGGAGGCTGCATATATTAAGGAGGCAGTTTAAGATCCTTAGGAGCAGTAGCTTGGGGAGGGGTTGGGTGGGGCCAGGGTTGGGTGGGGCCAGGGTTGGGGTGGATGTCTCCTGAGAGGAGGAGAAGGAGCAGGAGGACACACACAGATGCTAGTTTTAGTCACTTCTGCACCAGTTTAGGTGCCATCAGGGAGAGGGAGGAGCATCGCAAGGATGTGGGGATGGGCAGCTGCTGTAGTACTATTCAACATGGACAAACTTCACAAAATAAAATCCTTCATACCTTGCATGATGGACCAGAAAATATGATTACCCTTCCCTTATGTTGACTGATAGGTCAGGCCCCCCCACTGGAAATCCTTGAGATTCTGCTGGCTCCTACCCAACCAAAACCTCCTAGACCATGAAATCTTAAAATGCATCTTCTGCCTAAGCAGGATTGGGAAGGGGACTTTTTAACTGTCAACATTTCAATACGTCCAAGAGGGTTCATACAGAAACAGCCTAGGGGCAAGGTCCCTGACAATCCAAAATGAAAACAGTAAGCTAATACATTATTCACAGGTGCCAGACAAGTGGAGAAATTCTTCAGTTATCTACTGCAGGTCGGCTACAATAAAATGAATGTGATGCACTGGATTGTCAAGAACCATGGAGGACTACAAAATCGTGATCACATGAACACCGAAAGTTGGCAGCAGTCAGATCCCCACAACTACAAGGAGTAGCTGCAACTACTTAAAACATTTTTTTTCTTGGCAAGCTCTGCGAAATGATGTGCTTTATACACTGCAGGCGAGAGAGACAAACCACTAACCACCACAAAGTATGCTGATGCAAATGAAGCCAAATCCATGTTGCAGTAGACACAGAAAAGAATCTTGTCTGTGCCAATTAAATAAAGGTCATGCTCCTGCAGGCAGCCCATGTAATCAGCACGACTTTGTGCTGACAAGGTAAAGCTGTTAATCCTCGCAAGATATCAAAAGATATTAAAATACGCATTATGGCAAAGCATGGTTTCATATATGACTAGGATTACATTAAAACCAGCCTTTTAGAATTTACTCTGCTCACAAAAAAATCTTAAAGCAGTTGATCAGTAAACAAGGAAGATACCTTGTGGTCACTAGTAACCTAAGACTTGTCTTGGTAACTAAAGAAAAGCCATGGCTCGCTCAATGCAAAGTACCCACAGGGCTAAACAATGCAGACTAGAAAGTATTGACAATGGTTCAACACTTTGAAGTGGGCAAAACAAGTCAATACAGAGCACAGTATTTATTTCTGCTACATTAACCTTAGAGAGTGTTCTGTGCTGAAGCAATAATGGGATGTAAGCCCGGGTGGGACAGGCATACTGGGACAGTATAAGTGGATAGGGAAGATGTCAGAAGGGATGGGGTGTTAGTCAGTAATGAGTTGCTTGCAGCATACTACAGGTGGGATTCGACAGCCTGGAGGAGTCATTAGGCCTTTTTCTACTGTCTTTGTCCATGTTTCGTCTGGATTTGTAATCATTTAATCACCAATTTTATTTTTTTTTTTTGTAGATTAAATTTTTGTACTCGGGGCCAGGGCATCTCTTGGAGGTGCCCACTTGACCATCACCTCTACTCCCCGCCAAGACCTTTCTCCCTGGGCCCCCCACCAGGACCTTCAAGCCCTCTGGATCACCCCCCCCGGGGGGAGGGCCCACCCCACCTACCTGGCAGCCTTGTTGCAATTAGAGGGTCGGACCGGTGGAGAGCCAGGGGGAACCGGTGGAGAGATGGTCTGCCACTGGGGATGTGGGTGAGATCCTTGGAGTCCTCGTCACCTCCCTGATCCAGTGAGGGTTTTCCTCATAATGGTTGCCCCCAGGAGAGCAGACATGCAATGATGTCCACCCGACGTCCGCCGCCACTCCTCCCCCTGATCACTGCACCACATATTCCTGAAGCTGCACCTGGTCTCCACCAGGGGCCAGTAAGGAGCAGTACAAGGCCTGGATCCTTTCCGAGCCCTGCTGACCCCCGGTGGCCCGAGTCTGTTCTTGAACCCGGTTCACCGGCGTGGCGCGAGGTGTAGCATCCAGCACCTCAACCCTCAGCATCACCGGGCCAGACAAAAATTGTTTTTATTCACTTAAATCAATAAATAGTGAGCAACTTACTGATGAATGCCCATGTTACTGTTTCTGGAACACTGACTTAAGACAGCGATGTCAGTGGTGATCAGTTATGATATGTGATTTTCTGACTTCAGTGCGCACTTGTTAGTATGCGCTATGGTTAACCTTGTCAACAGACTGTGATTTCACGTCACTGCACTGTATTTATACCGTTATTTTGTTTATGTCTTTTTGCTGTATTCCTCCCTGTACCCTTCCCCCAAGTCACACCTGGAAACGAGCCTTGGCTCAGATTGCCCTTCCTGGTCACCAATGTTTACATAAATAAAATAAACCTAAAACCCAGATTCCCATATGTCTCCTTCCTATGTACCCCAGCATTCTGTTTTCTTTCCTGAATGCTTTGTAACATTGAGAGGTTGACTGGAAGCTGTCACTAATGAGGGCCCTGGGGTCCCTCTCCTCTGTCTACACCACCCTTCCTCTCTACCCATCCAGTATTCCATTTCAGAAATCTTTTTCCCTTTGTACATTACTTTATTTATTTATTCATTGAATTTTGGTAACTGGGTAGGCCCTCTGAGACAAGACAGTCCCTTTTCAGGGGCGACCCAGGAAGTGCAGTACATTGACAGTGCATTCATTGATACAGGAAATTAGACAAGGAGTAGTCATACAGTAAGAGAGTACAACAATTACATTCAGTTATGCAAAATAAGCAATGTAAAGCACAGTCAACAAAACCTTACTTACAGTTTTTTTGGGGTTTTTTGTAGTCAGAGATAAGAAGATATAGATTGTGGAAAGGTATGCTAGGAGAATCACGCAAGGAGTAAACAGGGGTCAGGACTCAGCAGAAGCATGAGCAAGGTGGGGCGGTTAGGTGAGATAACAGCAAACTTTGAAACTGAGAGAGGGAGGTGCGTTACTTTGCACCTCTTTGCCTTTTGTAGTTGCCATACTCTGGCCCATGCTCCCAATTCCTCCAGATCTCTTTTTTTCTCCCTAATCCCCTCCTCAGCATCCACTCTGCCACACGTTAGTGCTATCTGCAAAGAGACAAATCCTTATTCCGGATTCCTTCTGCTATACTATAGATGCAGATACAGAAGAGCACAGGCTCGAGAACCAATCATTGTGGAAGCCCTGGCTTCCTAGTCTCACAGCATGTCCTATTGATAACCACGTTTTGCATTTTGACACCCCCCCCAACCAGTTCCCTAACCATCTACTCAGCTTTCCCTCTATTCCCAGGTCCCTCAGCA
Organism: Neoceratodus forsteri; assembly: GCA_016271365.2. Taxonomy (NCBI): domain Eukaryota; kingdom Metazoa; phylum Chordata; order Ceratodontiformes; family Ceratodontidae; genus Neoceratodus; species Neoceratodus forsteri. Next base: position 134,348,776 of record JADMNL010000025.1, read on the forward strand.
TTTTTTAATAGCCTTATATGGAGTATAGAATTGAAAGCCTGGCTAAAATCAAGTGTAGCCCAGGTGCCATAAGCCAGTGGGCTACAACCCCTGCCAGTTGACCTGCACACAGGTTAAAGGGCCTGGGTCCTGCTACGGTGGTATTCGGGGGTTCTATCCCAGAAAATAAATGAAAATAGCAGTGGGCCAGGTGTGTGACTTGTACAACCCCCTGGGATGCCGTACCTACCCACCTCCCCTTCCAAGCACCCTACACACTGGATGCCAAACAGTTTCCCAGTACTATATGCCACATACTGTTTATAACTGATTCCCACAAAACACCCTTCACACGGCAATTCCAAACAACAAAACACAGCTTTATTAGGATCAGGGTACCTGGAACTGGGTTAGCTGTGGAAAAAAAGGTGGCTAGAGAATTTGCTCAGAACAATTGAAGACATATGGACCCATAGGCCAGACCACCCCAAATGCCCGCTCCCACTGGTACCAGTGCTACCCTCTGTCTTGTCTGGGTACCCAGGAGTTGCAGGTCTCCTCTGTGCCATGAGCTGGCTGGCTTTGGGGCCATAGAAACAATGTAACTGGCTGTGGCAATTAAACAAACACTCCCTCTGATTGCCAGGGCAAGCCCTGGGTACTCACGGTCCTATAGATCTGGAGAGTTCCTAGTGCAGAGGGCTTCCACCAGTCCCAATTCAGGAGACCTCAGTTCAAAGGAGGGCAAAGCAAATGGGCAGTAGGAGGTATCTCAAAGACTTGAGCTTGACTAAAGGTCTGGCCACTTGTCCCCTTGACTGAAGATCTGGCCGCTTGTCACCTTCAGCATATTCAGGCCCATTGCAGAGCTACTGCACAAGGCCCACCAACTACAGAAAGCCCAGATCTGGGAGTGGCTGTACAGCCCAGCTCCCTCACAGGCACCCTAGCATCTCAGCATGTGCCAGTGGCCCCCTGTAGCCAGCAGACCCCCATTGAATGGGGGTTAGCAGGTTCCCAAACTGGCTCTGAAATTAAGCTGGGACTCTCTGGGATTTGTTTTTCCTCTCAGCACAAGGTAAGCTCCACTGTGCAGCCAAAACAGTTTCTCCACACTTTCTGCTCTACAAGCCTATTAGAAGCAGGCTCCAAAACTCCAACTCTGGATCAGCAATTCCAGTCCTCAGCCAGATCTCAAACGACAGCCACCGGTCCCTGAAAACTAGGGCATCTGCTCACTCTTTTTTTCTTAAAGTCTCTCACTCTGCTTTAAACCAGCTTCCACCTTTCTCTGGTTTACTCACAGTTCTGGGAAATCTCTTCCCCAGCTCAAGTTGCTCTCTCTCAGTCCAAGCTGTTGCAGGATGGCTAGAGCCAAAAGTCTCCAGTTAGCACAGCAAACTCCAAAAGAATGCCTGGAACAGTTAACTCAGGATGCACAGCTTCTCCAAATCAGCAAGAACACTTCTCCACTATTTCTCTGACAAACTCACTTTTTTCCAAATTAAACCCTGTGAAAGGCCTTAGAAGCTTTCTCCTGTAGCACAGAACCCTCCTGACTCGATCAGAGCCCAGCCACAGACTGAACTCTCTGCCCAAAGTCTTTGGGATTTCTCCTCAGAATCTTGCCCTCTGATTGGCTGCCTCCAGTTATCAATCACAATATTTAGCCCTCATTGATTTTTGATTTGTTATGTCTCTTGGCACCTGAAAATAGTTAACACCTCCTCCCATCAGCCATCTCAAACAGTCTTTGGGCACCAAGAGAGTTGATTGGCTGTCCATTAGGGGTCAAAGTGTCACAACATGGCTGCTTACAAACAGTGCCACAGCAGTCCACATAATGTCCCAACTTTCGTGTCCCGATGCAGCCAAGGCATACACTTTTATTTAATTCCCCAAAGAACTGTAGCACTTCCTCTTCCCTTTTGTACCACAACACCAGTTAATATTTTTATTTCTCTTTCTGCCTGTCGCTAGCACTGGTTTCCATACCCCCCCAAGGCGCTAGGACAGCTTGGCTCATTAATATTCATGAGCCTCCTATAAATACTAAATTTTTTGCCCTGAACCTACAGCACTTCTATTTTTTTCCTCCATTATTTGTTTATCCTTCTTTACCCTGCTGACAGTTCTCTCTTCTCCTCCAACTCCCCACCCGCTGCAAATACCTCCCCGGCACATCCCAGGCCCTGTATCCCCCATGGATTACCCCCTGTGGTAGGGTGGAAGGTGGGGAGGGGCCATCCTCTTCCCCTCCTGAACACATATCCGGAGCAGGTCCAGGAGCTCCATGAAGCTGCTGAGTAGGGGAGGGGCTTCCACGGAGCCGGCAAGCAAAGTTTTTCCACTTTTCTTGGTCCCTCCCCCGCAGCTGTGAATGCGCATGCATGGAGGCGCACGTGTCACACTGCTACATTACAAGTCTCCCTAACTCTGGCACTACTCCTCAGCCTCCACCGGGGGGCAACCAAGGAGCAGGATGGTATGCCCCTCTCTACCCAGGAGAGGAGAGCTGTCATTGGACACTCAATCCTCTCCCTCCACTGCTGACCTCCAGTGGCCCATGCTCATTCCCGAACACAGGCCTCAACCCTCAGCACCACTGGGCCAGCTCCTACAACATCTCTGACGCTCTACACTAATATCTGGTGCCACTCCTTAGGCACTCCCTCCAGGTGTCTGACCCCTGCATACCCAAAACACAGGGGTCAGAATTACTGGGAGGAGCATGGATGACCACTCATGGGCGGTCCAAAGAAAGATGCGCTACTGCGCATGTGTGAGCCAGTGACTGCACTGAAATGCAACAACTGGGTCGCCGGACTCACTATTACACCCAAACAGCCCCGTTTGGATGGAAATACCATGTGGGGCCAAGAGAGAGTGGACAACCAAAAGGGGCAACATAAAGTAAACCCCCACAGGAGGGTTACACAAGGTGCAACCAATCCACTGACTGAAAAAAGAGCTTTAAAAACTATTAAACAGAGGCAAGACCTTCATTTGTTATTGCTATCAACCCCTTGCTTTTTATGGGTACTTACCATTGGAAGTAAAAAGAAAGGGGGTTCTTTAAAAACCATCAACAACAGCCACTTGTGCCCATGACTTGCACTGATATATCCAATAACAGTTCCAACGCAAATCACACAAGGAACAGTCTGTAACCCATTGAAAGGCTAATTGCATAAGGGACACAAGATATGATAATAAAAGCTACAGCATATAACAAGAAATAAGATAATTAAATTAATTAGTCTTCTGTAGAAAACCTGAACAGGCACTTATTGAATAAGCAGCCTTTGCCAGGCCCTGTTTCCTCTGCCAGCTGAGTCCCTCATGGTTTCTCTATCCTGTGGACTGGATTGGGCCGTTCTGATGATCAGCCTCCGATGCCATTTTGCTACAAGAAATGACAGAAGCCATTTAAGGAATGATAACACTGCCTCTCGCCAAATAGACTAAAAAGGTGGAACAAGACCAAACACGACCAGCTTCATCCATTATACATGAAAAGTTTCCCCTCAGCCTAAGTAAGCAGCTGTCTTGGGGTAGCTGTGCTCTGCATTAACTTGGTTTCAATTAACTTGCGGTCTTGCCAAAAAAAAAGTATCACTCATCACAAGATGCTAGACACATCGATGCTAATACAAACCACACTTTTTATGAGGTTCTGGACTTCACCACAACTCTCAACGATATGAAATACTATCAAATCTACTTTCTTTAGAACAAGCAAATCAGCATGTGGGTTATAGAGATACGCTGATGTCGAAAGAGGAGTGTGTGATACTTTTCACATGGGAATTTACTATCACATGAATGCAAACAAGTGTTTATGTGCACGCATTATTGTCTAAAACATCTCTAAAAAGCAGAACAGTGAGTTGGTTTATGTCAGTAATTAATAAAAACAGAACTGGAATTAAAATCCGAGAATCTATGTATAACAACACGCTCTGTTTGCACAAGGTGAACTGGAGGTCAAGTGTCATTTTCTCCATCAATTCCTCTCAGTGAACCCACACAACAGAAAGTCTGGGCCAAGAAAACACCTCTAAAAAAGCTGGCCTGTCTGGGCAACAGTGCTGCCCATGGTGCCAGCGACCTTTGATTAAAAACAAACCTCAATGGCCGAGGGAGGGCCGGGAGACTGAGCATCCCAGAGGCTGCTGTTCTCCTCCAGAGAGGGAGGGACATGGGCCCCATGGCTATATTTCAGCCTTGGTAAGTACAAGTGGCAGTGCAGCTGGAGCAGCACGTGAGAGGAAAGGCTCCAGCTGGCAAAGTGCACAGGCATGCATCACTGCACATACGTGCACAAGATGCCATTGCTGCTGGCAGGGAGAAGCAGAAGGAAAAAGCTGCCACTCTGGGGTGCCATTGTTCCCGAATGCCCACTGGTTCCCTCCACACTAGATGGTCCCGAACAAGGTTATGACTGATGACACTCATGTGGAGCCCATCACAGAGGAAATGCCCTCGAGCAAGGAAATGCACTCCATGGATCCCCCTGGGGAAACAGGTAAGCTACAGCGAAGGGAGCAGGAGGGGCTGGGAGACAGCCTGGCAGAGGTGCGCAGCGTCAGCAAAAGAGTAGAAAAACAGTGTGTAATAATTTTTTTTAAACTCTCGGAAGAATAGAGAAAAATCTGCAGAAAACATTGCTACAGGTATTTTTTATACTGGTGTCAGTTAAAATAAAGTGAATTTTCTGATGACAAGGCACTTCTCTTTTCTCCTAGTTCAAATTACACTTTTTATCCTCTTCCTTATCTAGACTTCCCTATAATGCAAACCCGGCAGAGAAAAGATGGGTAGTGCTGCCTGGGGAGGGGCTGGGGGTATCCTTCACACACCTTCTTGTTGAGACCCAGAGACTAATTTATTCAGTGTAATAATTTTCAAGTTAGTCACGTAAATTTTACACTTTTCTTTCACAGGCGTCCAGTACTAGATCGTACTAGTACTGCAGGGACACAGCACCCAATAACCCCATATAGCCAGAAAATAATCCCTGCTTTAGCCTAAACTAAGCTGTAAAAGGAATCATTTTACATTTTTATTTATGGGGAAAGTGTTACCCCTCCCCCTTGACAACATTACTAACCCCTCCCCCCAAAATTCAGGATGTGCCCCAGCAAGTGTCTTCAAGCTACTGTAAACGCTTCCAGTGTTTCAGAAGTAAACCAACAAAACTAAAGCACGTGAGACAGGATACACCTGCAGTTTTGATCTGTATGGGGGTGTGACAGGGGATGTCCCTGTCACGGACTTGGAATGCTTTTTCCCCCTATTCTGTTGCAACATTTCTTTCTTTTCTTCATTTATTTAGTTTAGCATATCCTAGTTATGGCTGTTAATTTATGATCATTTTAACTTATGTATTTATGTGAATTTATTGTACAGCGCCTTGGTTTTGAAAGGTGCTTTATAAATAAAGATGATTTGATTTGATTTTTCTTTCAGCTATCCCTATGTATTCTAGTCTGGAAGGCAGGCCACCTTTGGGCAACCCCCCTCCCTCTCTTACTAAACTCCAACTTTATTTCCTATATCCTCTTAGGTCCAGAAGAATGGGATGTCAAGGCAAAATGACCTCCAAGTCAGGCTAGAAAGCACCTACTTATGGCTGCATGCCAGAAAAGGATAAATAATGAAGGACAGCTCAGTGAGCTGGGAGGCTTGGAGGCCTGAATTAAGGTGCATGTAATTATATATAAAGTCTTTAAATAATAAGTGCCTGAGCATACAGGAATAAAATGTGCAGTTTCTTCCTGACCCAATGATATCTTCGGGCACTTAGGTGGCTAGCGTTTGAACCAACCAATTGAACCAACTGGTTAAAAAGAAAAGGCAACAACACTTGGAAGTTGTGGCGCAGGCAACAGAGCCAGGAAGAACCATACTAAGAACTGAAAGAAGCAAAAGGCTGTGAGGCCCGTGGAGCTTCATAGCTCACACATAATAATTCAGGCAATCTCCTGATCTCATGAAACTATCCAGTCTATTTTTAAAGGTAGTTTTACTACTACTAACAATAATCTTTGAAGGTAACATATTCCAGGGCCTAACAACTCTCTAAGAGAAATAGTATGCCTTTTTCTTTGAGCTACATCTGTTTCTTGCAGGTTGTAATGGGTGGCCCCTGGTGATAACACGTACTTGCTTAAGGTCAAGGCCACATTCAACTGAAAGGAACGGGTCATGGATAATATCCCATGTAAATAGGAGATCACCCCTAAGTCTACGATCCTCCATTGACATCAGATTACATTTAAATAGTCTTTCCTCATAGGAAAGAGATTTGTTAGAAACTACGGATTTAGTAACTCTTCTCTGAACTCTCTCAATTCTAACTACGTCCTTTCTTTTAAATGGACTCCAAAGCTGAAAGCCAGAATCAAAATGGGGTCTTACATCAGCTCCATACAGTGGCAACAATATGTCTGGGTTTTTTGATGAAATATTATGGCAAATAGCCCACCATATTTTGTTTGCTTTACTGATAGTGTTTGTAATAAGATCGTCAAAATTAAGACGTGTCAACAGTGATCCCCAGAGCTCTTTCACCAGCTTTACTAGTTAGCATGTTACTGTAAAAACAATATTTTTTTTTTGATTATTTTTACCAAAATGTAGACGACTGCATTTGGATATATTGAAGCATAAGTTCCATTTTATGGAACAAGCCTCCAATCTGCTCAGATCCTCCTGGATAGTTACATGGTCTTCTGAGCTCAGGACCACCTTGAAAATGAGCTTGCTCAATGGTGTTTATGCCTGGTTAAATACAGTGATTGATTGATTGATTGAGCTCATACAGATGTTAGCAAGTTTGCAGTCATCTGCATATTTTGTAATATTACTGTGAATATTGACGGATAAATTACAAATAAAAATCTAAAAAATGTGTGGGGCCAACACAGATCCTTGCGGAACACCGCTTTCTACATTTTTCCAGGCAGATGTGTGTCCATCAATTATCACTCTCTGCTTCCTATTAGATAACCAGTTTGAAATCCACTTAATGTATACATGCTTGATGTTGCACAGCTGTAACTTATGAATTAAAGCCCAGTGAGGAACTGAGTCAATGACTTTTTTAAAATCTAACAGGATAACATCACAAGAGTTACCCTTATCCATATTATCACTAATGAAGTTATAAAAGCTAACCAGATTCGTTGAACAAGATCGACCTTTAATAAACCCATGCTGAGATTGATCTAAGCCTAACACAGCTGAGCTTAGATCATCTTTAATAATGCGCTCCAATATTTTACAACAAATAGGGGTTAAATTAATAGGGTGATCATTTTCTGGTGAGCTTTTGTCACCCTTTTTAAACAAGGGAATCACATGTGCTTGTTTCCAATCATTGGGCACAATTCCTGTGTTTAGACTTTTATCAAAGAGAATTTTGAGAAGAACACACAAATGGTCTCCCATAACAAAGAATAGATTTCCAGAAATGCCATCAGGGCCTGCAGAAGAGCCTATCTTTATTTCATTTTTTTTTTAATAGTATCCAGAGCCTGCCCAGTGGCGCAAAGGGTTGAGGCACTGGATGCCACACCTCGAACCACGCTGTCGACCCGGGTTCGGAAACGGACTCAGGTCGTCGGGGGCTGGCTGGGGAAGGAGAGGATTGAGCGTCCGGAGGACTGCTCTCCTCTCCTGGAGAGGGTAGGTGGGAAGCCCACCTCTAGTAGTGGCCCCCGATGGAGACCAGGGGTACTACATGCAGCGGCGCAGACGGGACAACCAGAAAGCCAGAAAACAGCTACGGCGCCACCGGATGACAGCCTCCATGCTCCATGTCCCTCGGAACCTCCGGGAGCATCCTTCACCACAGCAGTGCCTCTGGACCGTAGAAAAATAGTGTGCTGGGGTCCCCTGCCACCCGGTGCCTTCCCCCTCTGAGGAGGGGGACCCACCCAGCGATGGGATACGTCGGGACAAAATCGGGGGTCAGCTGCGATGTGTGTGTGGGAGGAGCTCTAGAAGAGGACAGCCGAGGCATGGAAGCACTAGGTGGCCCGAAGGAAAGGTGGACGCCGGAGTGTGAGGGGAGCTAAAAAGAGTATACAAAAAAAAAAAATTGTATCCAGAGAGATGTCTATATTATGAGTCGAAAGGCTTTCTGAAACTGTGATACTGTCTACCTCGGTATCAGTATTAAAAGCTTTACAAAAGTGAGAATGGAGAAAATCTGCCATTTCCTTTGGATGCTGGAGAATTAAATCATTATTGACAATAAGTCCTACTCTGCATTCCTGTTTTTTTTATGGAATTTATGTAACTAAACAGCATTTTACAGTCACCTTTCTTTGTGTGTAGAGTCAGAGATTTTTCCATGTTTAAATTTGCCTTTTTAATTTCCTTTTTGCATGGAGGAAAAACTAAATGGAGGGGTGAAATGCCGGGTCCGGAGCAACTGCCATAAGGATGGTAAAAACTTTTTTCATGAGAAAAGAAAAGACTAAACAATATCATTTGGTGATGCTGTAAAAAGCAAAGTATGAAAAACTATTTAAGTATTTATGTTTAAGCAAGGTAAAAATAAAAATAAATAATTTTTGCACTACAACAAGGAAATTTATATTTTTCCAGCAGGCATAAAAGTACTGCAGCTGCACAGCTTACATTTTGTGAGCACCTTTTAGTATTAGAAAATACCTGGACTACTATGAGTAATTGCTAGTTTATTCACTGACAATCTCTAGATAGGTTTGCTTTGTGTGTGTTCTCTTGTACTTTGAAGTTCCTGACTGGAGGGAAGTAGCCCTCGACCATCTTAGAACTGTACGGTTGTGCCAGCAATGCAGGTATCATCGAGAATAGTCCAGGTAAGCCAATTTATATGGTATTTACAGGACATGAGCACCAGTGGGTATTGCTCCCATAGGTTACTTCCCGACTGGACAGGTGTTGTTCGCCCATCCAGGGAATAATACTGTTCTTCTGTTGCCCACTTGTTTAGGCTCTGCTCCTCAAGTTATTGTAAGCCTGTCCCTCTAACTGTATTCATACAGACGTATGTAACAGGTCTGTAATATTATTATGTATCCAACAGCTTTATTCCATTTAATGCTTGTTAAAGTCAAATCAATAAAAAACTTATTAACTATATAAAAAAAAGAAAAGAAATGCTTTTAGAGAATGCAGGGACTTCTCAAGGCATGTAGCATGACTTAAATGACAGTATAACTTCTTCTGGCTTGTGGATGTATGCATCGTCAACTACCATGATGCCTTGCATGAGCGGGGTCATGACCTTTGGAATGGAGACAAACAGGTTTTCACACCAGGGCAAAACAGAGTGATGGAACCTCATTTATATTTAAATCAGGATGACATTAGGGGGATGTAAGAGAAGAAATCATTCCTTATGCTTACAAACTACACAGGTACACAGAAAACAGGCTGCAGGACTTTCCCATTAAGTTTAACATGTTTAAAGGGGCAGACTCTTATAAACACAGTTATCAAGATACTCAACAATTGTGATCGTGCTGTCACTGGCTACTAACTCATATTTCCCAACTGGTTATTTAGGTAAAATCTGCAGTAACTGCAGAAGCCCACAGGAAGTGTATTACAGACTGCAATGCTACACTTATTGACGACTGTTTCATGTATTTATGTTACTTTCTAGATTGTGCTTTCAGCAGCAACACACAAGGCTGGATTGTCAGTCATGCACTGGGTCCCTGCGGTACGATGGCACTGCCTCCCCGGAGCTTGTGACACTAAGTGAGAGCACCTCAAAGGGGGTCTAACTTATGTGCCCAAATGCCACGGTGTGTGGCAATGCAGGAGCCACTTGGGTGACAAAAATTATACATGCATCTTTTTTCACTGTACAGCTGCTCAAACTGCTGTAAATGTGGTGGCAGCATTGCTGTGGCTGTGCAAATGTGGCCACTGTGTCTATTTCACATGCTCGAAATATTAAAGCAACAAATTACTTTTTCTAAAAGGCTTAATCCACAAAAGCCAGCAGCCTAAGTGGCCTTACACTTTTCTGACTTTTTGAGGATTATCCAGAGGATTGAGAAGATTTAGGCTTAATATTAAATGCAACGCAGATACCCAAGCTGTTGAGCATGTGAAACAATGTACGGTCACTGTAAACATTTTGCTACGCCCCACAAAGCTCTCAGCCTTTCATCACCCAAATGTGAGACATCATCAGAGTCCCTCAAATGTAGGACACCTCATCACATTTCAGAGACATTAGTTCCGCTCATGGTGGAAATGTGTGCTTTCATATCTGCAGTGTGATCTTCAATTCTAAGCAACACAGATTACTTTTAATGTTGTTGTTAAAGTCTCTGTGTAGAATGTGGGCCATTGTCCTCTCAATGTGGGACAGGGGGCTTAACAGTGCATTCCACAGCACCACCACTGTCCCTTGCTCTCTTGACTGCTCCCACTATCCTGCACTGCTTTTTAGCCTTGTCGGATCTTGTATGAATTACTTCCTGTATACTTAGCGACTTATTTTGTATCTCTCCAATTATTATGTCTTTCATGACTGCCATGTTGCTGTATTTCAATTGCACTATTGTAATTGTTTTACCTTTTTATATTGTGTAATTACTGCTCTCCTGCTACATTTTGTGGTTAGCTGTTTACTATGCACCACTGCATGTGACCCGGGTCATGCCTGAAAATGGTCCCTGAGATCAGTGCACGTACCCGGTTACCAAAGTCATAAATAAATAAATAATAAGGGACTCTCCCAGGTAATGAGGGACATGTGAGGGGAATGATGGCACATGCTTATGTTGCACATGCAGTTTCACTTAACACATCTAAATCATTTCTAACAGTGATAATTAAAAAACGGCACTGACAATGAGCTAGAGGGGTCACTATGGGGATACAAACACACCCACTGACTCAATGGCAGACTTTAATTACAGTTTATTTACCTTGAACAGCCCAGCCGAAATGCAAGAACTTGTTTCCTGTGGGGTCCTGCTGTTAGCCATTTCTGCAGCTAGGTGGACTGGAACATTGCCCAAGGACACACAGCTAGTATCTGGCTCTAGCGAGGTTTGAACCTGTGATCTTCTGGTTCCTAATCCAATGCTCTAATCACTAGACGGCATTGCCTCTAGCAGAGTCACTACGACTTATGCCCTGGTTACATTCATCGTTTCTACACTGGTTTGAGCAGTTTGCTGAACAAAAATGTTTGAGGGACGACTGCCTAGTGCAGCAGCCGTAATACCACCTGCCATCTAAGCAACCTGGGTTCATACTGCAAGCTTGGGACATCCGGTACTGGCCAGCGAGACTTGGATCCAGTGTCTGTCTTGGATGCTTCCTATCTCGGGAAGGGATGGTGCCTCATTCTACAGCACCACCACCCTCTGGTGGTCCGGGGGAGTATCTAGTGGAAATGAATGAGGGGTCCCACAAGAAGTAGTATCTGCACACACCTGTTCACCTAGCAGTGTCGCATGCTTATAGCAAGGTCAACAGGGAAGTCAGAAAGAGGGGTGTGGGTCATCTGATGGCTCTGACACATGGCATGCTGGGTTGCTCCACAGTTGCATATCCTGTCTGGGAGATACAAGGAGGGGTTATGAGACTTAAAATAGGGAGTGAACCTGGCACTGATTAATTCCCCTCATCACACCACCCCCACCTGGGCTGCCTGGCCCACCTCTTTCTCATCAGTTCCACCCTCTGATCTCTCATTCTGTTAAGCCAAGCATGTCTTCAGAGATCTGGTCCCCCCTCTGAGGCAACCCCTAAGACAGTGCTAGCAGTAGAGCCATCAGATAAGGGCAGTGAGTTGTGAAAAACTTGGTACATCCAGTAGACTTGGGTTCGATTCCTACAATCTCCACTTGCATACTGTGTGACCCTCAGTAAGTAACAACCTCCCTGTGCGTCTGGGATGCACTAGTAAATGAGCTTCAGCTCAGGTGCCTTTCCCAACTAAAATTTTAAACCAAACAAATAGCCACAGCCCACTGATTTATGTGCCAGAGTTAGGAGTGAGCAAAGCCAGAAAAGGAGTGTCGGTCCCTGGGGGTTCCAAGGATTGGAAAAGGATGAAGGAGGATCCCAGGTCAGGTCTGGATATGCTAGAAGCAGAATTTATAAAAAAAAAAAAAAAATGTTTTACAGTTGTGAGCCAAAACTGTCCAAGCACAACATTATTCTCACTCTTCTGCTTCTTTTCCTGACTGAGGAAGTAAACCAGTTTTTTGTCCTTTCAGTGAGAGTGTAAACAGTCACTTCATAACTCATTGCCTGGGATAGTCTTGGGGTTGAGAAGCCCCATAGTGTGTTAAGGCCTTCTCTTCAGGATGTGTTACAGAATGCACCTGGCCAGAAGTTGTTTGACCTAGGTTGCCACGGTGCCTATCATTTTTTTTTACTGAAGTGGCCACTAAATGAAGACTTGCTGCCTGGACACGAAGAGTAGCAGAAACCTCCTGGTGAGTGTAAACACAGCTTTCGTCTGGCTTTTGAACAAACCTCACCAGCAAAGATGGCCTAATTATACAACCAGAATAACGAAACTCTGCAAAAACCCAACATCTGATAAACACAACATCAAAAACGTTTCAATTTAAGGATCAGTATCAGATAAAAAGACAGAAAATGTCCGTCTCTTAGTTACAATCTCATGGACTGATAAGCCCCTCCCCTCTGCCTTGTCAAGGCTGCCAGATGAAAATAAATTATTTGCAAAACCTTAGATTTTTCACTGGCTTGCAAAGTTAAAGGCCGCTTCCTATCAGCAGCTATGAAAGGAAAGGCATTATCTCTACAAAGAAGCATGCATCTTTAATATGCACACAGCTAACTCCTTAGATTCAGCCTCAGTAACTCTGTATCTAATTATTAGCAATAAGGCAACCCAGAGATGATGGCAAAACAAGTCAAATACTTTATGTCGAGCAGTTTAATTACTATGGCAAGTTATTAGACAGAATAAGCGGAGGTAAAATAAAACTGCAGGACTGATCTGAGTGCATCTTAATCCAGCAAACGACAATCTCCCTTTGATGTGTAACTGACCATTATCATCAAATATGGCGAGTACAAGAGTAATAAACCATTTCTGACTTTCAATTGCCATGTTGCAACCTCTGAAGCACTGCCTGGAAAAACTGAATTTGCTCCTAACAACTACTCCAGGGAAAACATACAGAGTTCTACAATGTGTCTGAAAGCAATACATTTTCCAGGCTTATTAGTTTTCAGTCACCTGTTTATTTTCTTACTATTTATGCCACTACTAGCCAGCCATGGCCCCCTTCTACCTCCTGGCAACCGCTCAGCCCCATCAGCTGGTCCTGCACCCAAGGAGTCCATTACCTGCCCTGCCCTGCAGCTTACTCTCTATGGCAGTGCCTTTGGGGGAGTGACACCTACCCATCCAGAAACTCTGAACCCAATGGAAGAGACACATTTGTGCTAGCAGACAGACTGTGCAGGGCCCATGCATGTTGAGGCTTTAGCTTGCTGGGCTGGAGGTGTTTGTTCCATTTTTCTGACCTTCCCAAAACACTATCTGTAGACACACACACACACACTGTAGCATGCAACAGGCATGTACGGCATACTAGTACCTGTATCTCCCCTCCCCAGAGCTATCGCCAACTGACTGGCTCCCCCATGCAGCCCCCAAGTGGCCTTCTTGCAGAGGGGAACAAACATGCTCCTAACAAAGATGGCGTATGCTCCCGCCACACCAGCCCTCCAGTACCCTATGCTCATTTTTGGACCTGAGTGACCAGTATCACAGGAGACAACACTCCAGGTGTACTGGACAGCCTTTCATCTACCTAGTTTAAAAGCTCCTTACAAGAGCACAGAAAGCTAGTCTTGGTCACACTCTGACTTTCTACTAGCTAAGGGCCATTTCTCTGAATTATCAATCATTATACAATGGCAAGAAAGAATCTCGGACTGTGATTGGTCAGTCTGGGGCTGGACCCATGGCATTATCCCAGCATAACACCACAGCTCTAGTCTCAGCCTTACTGTGAATCTCTTGATGATTGTTTGGAGATTATTCTCTTTTTTACATCTCTTCTTAAGAAACAAAAATATTTTTCAACACTATTTTATTTTATTTATTTATTAAACTCTAGGATACGAATACCTTTGAGCAGGAACTGCTCATTTACAAAGGTTCCACGTCAAAGGATGTAAGGTAACATACATACAAAGGAGAACAACAGTTACATTCTTAACACGTATAGTTGACTTAAACATGTTATATACAGTAAATAGTGGCGAGAGACAGCAAAAGCCAGTTGAATCAGTTTTCAAGGTGAACTATATATGGGATAGGAGGGAGTCAGAATAGAGTCAGCAGGCAAAGGGCCATGGTTGAAGGGTAGAGGTGGATAGCAAAAAATTGGTGTGGGAGTGTTGGAGGCCTCGTGTCAGCTGAGAGGGGAGGGGTGGGTAAAGGGTGGGATGGTGGAGGCTGGTGAAGAAGAGAGTGAGGAAGTTCAGCCAGTTACAGCTCACCAATGACTAAGGTAGGAGGAGATGACCATAGTTTTAGGAGAGGCAGACACGCTGCATTGTAGAGGTGAGGGATAGTCATAGCTCCCTTTTAAAGGGACCAATAGTCGCAGCTGCAAATGCTTCTTTGTTAAGGGTATTGTACCACTGAGGAGCCCTGTGCATTATCGACCTCTGACCCATCGTGGTTCGGCATCTGGGGACCTGGAAGGTCTGTTGTTGAGCTCTCCGTGTAAGCTGGGTGCTGCTGCTGTAGGCGGTAAGGAGTTTTGTCACTCTTGGTGGCATGTGCCCGAAGAGAATGTTTTTGGTGAGTAGACACGTCTAGTATTGTATTCTACTAAAGAGTTGTAGCCATCCGGTCTGGGCATATAGGTCACAGGTGTGCGTTAGGCGGGCGGCACCCGTTAAGAGCCTACAGGCTTTGTTGCGTCTCACAGATATCCTCCGGAGAGCAGTAGGGGAGGCAGAGCTGTAGATGACTAGACCGTAGTCAGTAATGGAGGTGACAGAGCCATAGATGGTCAGCTTAAGGGCTTCAGGGGTCAGGCAATGCCTGTGTTTGTGGAGCAGGCCAATCCATATATTGGTGTCCTTTGCTACATTACCAATGTGATGCGAGTATGAAAGTGAGCTGTCCAAGGTGATGCCAAGGTATTTAAACTCAGGAACATGTTCAAGTGAGGCTCTCGCATGGTTCTTTATGTTGAGGGGCAGAGTTTTGTACTTACTCCTTGGGTTGTAGAACGTCATGACCTTGGTTTTGCTATAGTTCTGCACAAGTTTGTGTGAGCTAAACCAATCTACAACGTGCCTGAAGCCGCGTTGTAGTTGACTCTCAAGTTGACTAGTATCACGGTCCCTGGTAAACAGTACTGCATCATCTGCATAAAGTAATATTCTCTGTTGGCAGATGCTAGGGAGACCATTAAGAAAGACAGAGAAGAGTAATGGCCCCAGTATTGATCCCTGGGGGACACCTGAGAGGACTGGTTTTTCATCAGAGCTGACTCCAGCAATCCTGACATGTTGGACCCTATCCCCAAGGTAACTAGCAAACCAGAGCAGTGCATTATTGGAGAGCCCGAGGGCCATCAGTTGATCGAGTAGGAGTGGGTGGCTAATGGTGTCAAAGGCCTTCGTTAGATCAATGAATACTACCCCCCCCCCCCACATATACCTTGGTCGAGGGTGTCATGGAGGAATCCGGTAAATTGCAACAGTGCCGTGGTGGTACTGTGCCCTTTTCAGAAGCCATGCTGTTCTGGGCATTGGATTTCATAATTGTCCAGGAACTCTGCAAGCTGGTCAGAGACTATTCATTCCAGAGCTTTTGATAAGGGGGGAGGATGGAGATGGGCCTGTAGTTGGTGTGAAGTGACTTGTCTCTGCTTTTGTGCACAGGTGTGATAGTTGCCTGTTTCCAGAGTAATGGGAATTGACCCAGTTTTAAGGATAAGTTAAAGATCTTTGTCAAGGGTTCAAGGATCTCATCAAGGACTAGTGCAAGCAATTTCAGGTCAAGGGAGTCACCACTGTAGCCGGTTTTACTGATGGCCTTGCGTATATAGGTTCTGGCTAGGTGCATTGGGATCTCTCTGAAGAAGAACTGTGAAGCAGAATGTGCTTGGGATGCATTAATAAAAAAAATCTTTAAAAAATGTTTTATATATATATATGTACTGTATAATAACAAGTTATTGTATAATAGGAATAATGCACTCCAGGGTGTGTGTCATGCTGGGATAATGCTACGCCTGGGGCATTGGACATGCCCAACACCCCCAGGCATGGCATTATCCCAGCTCAACACACACCCTGTCATGCATTATTCCTTTACCAAAGATCACATAATGTTCTGTATATCTAGCTATATAAGTGACTAGCAGTTACTTCCATGTATACCCTTTCCATGTATATGCAACTGTGATGAACACTAATAGTAACCATCCAAATGTATTATATAAGATAAAAGCTGTGTAAGTATGAAATGCATGGAAATAAACCCATCGAGGGGATAACCAGATCACAAAGCTACTTGCCCTTCAGGCTCATGGCCTTATGATTAGGTTAGTCCCCTTAATGGGTTTATTACCTTATAATATATGGATAAGCCTCAATAATACTATACTAAGTTATACAAAACTTTCCCAGTACTACATCACTACTCTCAATAATACTACCATGGAAAGTGATAATATAGAGGATAATGTATGGTCCTCTATCAGTAACCGGTCTATTAACTGTCAAGAGGTCGCCAGGGCGACCATGTAAACCTCGAGAGGGAAGTTCAAGAGGTTTAAGTTACCATGGCAACCTCAAGACATTTAACAGTAACCAGTTGCCGATAGAGGGACCATACATTGTTTTTTATAGTGTATGGTCCCAAGAAAGATCGAAGAGGGCTCCTTACTTTTTAAATAAGTCACCGCCGCGGCCGTTCGGGCATTCCATCACTGCTGCGTGCATCCGTCGGTTCCTGAGAGAAGAAATGTTCGCACATGCACAGACTGTTCCCAGTTGTTAACCCATCAATGTGACATGCCATTGATGGGTTAACAAGGATGAAACGTCACATCGATGGGTTAACAACACTGGGAAATGATGATTTTTGTGGGTTAACAATGTTCTACCATACATTATACTACCGTTTTTGCTGATAATACTACAGTTCAAAGGTCATCTCCAACTGTAGTATTATCAATGGATCCATATGTTACAAAAAATAACAGAAAGATAAGTGTTTTACAAGACAGTAATACCATTGAGAGGTTTTGGGGACTTTAGTACCTCTCGCGAGCTTCACTCTCACGGTTCCATGTCCCCAAAACCTCTCAATCGTATTACTGCCTTGTAAAACACACTTATCTATTATTCTATTTGTATACCACACTTACCTATATTTATTCTAGAATACATATTTATATATATACACAAACACACACACACACACACTGATGGAAAAGTGTATACAAGAAAATATTATTATTGAGGGGAAACTAATAACTTATAAGCTATGAACCCTAAAAACTATATACTATGCTTTGTATTCAATGGAGCTGGTATCCCCAAATTTTAGAGTAGGGTGACAGTCGCCTCTTCTATTATTTGCAGCTCACGTTTTCTCTTTAATAGTTTTTGTACTGTTTTCCTTTCCCGCCCTTTCTCCTTTCATGTTCAGTTTCACACATATTTTCCAATGAAAATGTTATCTGGTTGTACGTGTTTCACACTTACTGTAGCATTCTGGTCAGTTTCACCATTGCAGATGGAGAAACGGACAAAAAAATGTCAAAGGGATACTGCTTGCCCCGTGAATCCAACTCAATGACTTGAAAGGAGCTTTTCTTTTCGGGGCTCCCTACCTTCATTACCAATTTAAAAGGAAGCTACCTTGCAAGTGCACTTTTGTGTTTTGTTAGTACTGTGTGAAAAGGAGGCCTACAACAGAACTAATTCAATTCCCCAAAGGGTGGACAGTGTCCTATTAAGTGCAAGTTCTGACACTTTGCTAATCGTGATCAGTTTTTTTTTTTTTCTTCAAACAGATGGGACTTTTATTGATACAAGGTCCCAGTACACTGCAGCAAGAGGGATTTCAGTGCCTGCTAGCAGCACCATCTCAGCATGTAAAGATTTTCTAATTAGTTTCTGTAGCACTGTAAAACGTGCCATTGCACATGCTATACAGATTCTTGTCATTTCTATACAGCCACCAAATCCCGCTGCCATAAATCAAACACATGCATGGCGCAGGATCCCTTCTAGCATAGCCGATACAGAAACCAGCGAACACTGCAGTCACTGGGGGCACCAACAAGAGCAGTTTCATATTATTTTTTTTCCCTTAATATCATCTTAAAAACAGCAATAAAGGGCTCTACAGTTCACTCTGTTATGGCATGATGATGTCATGAAATGCCTTACCAAGTTATGACTCAGTCAATAGAAGGCAGATGTGCAGCAATAGATGGGATGAGAAGAACAGCCCCAAGGACTAACACTACTGTCTTCTCTAAAAAATTAAATACACCACTGCTTGTACTGAAACTAAAATGGTGCACGTACGAGCTACTATCAAACATATGGGGTGAAGGTGGGCCAGGTGGTGGGGGCCCCATAACTTAACAAATCCTGTTGGCGGTCACCAAAAAACAGCCCTGCCTCCTAGAAATGTACCAGCATGGTGGAACGATAACCCAATATTGCTTAAAGGTGGGATTTAACTGGCAATGAGGATCATTTGTTTACAGCACGGAACACAATCCCACCACAGCTATTGCCTCACGCGGTGACCTCCATGTACTTCAGCCCAGCTCACTGTTAAACTGAGAAACAGGCCCCACTGAAAATGAGTGTTCCATCTCAGTGGAGCTATAACAAAATGCTAAATGCACTTCACATATGTCATAGGTAATGTGGTACATTCCTAGTAAATGAGTAGCCCCCATAACTGTAGGGTTCTTCCGAGAATCTACAAATTGAAGTCCCATCCTTGGGAGGCAGCTTAGTCTAGTGGTTAGAGCTCTGATCACTGAATCTGAAGTCTTCGATTTGCATCCCGCAACTGCCGCCTCACTGCGTGACCCTGAGCAAGGTATTTAACCTCACTGTGGTTAATCTTGCTCATTTCTGTCTAATCTATCTCTGTGCTCTTCAAATTTTCCTGTGTGCCTGAAATGGCAGATAAATTCCTCTCCCCTCCCTCTCCTAAATTGCTGTGCTTTGGGATACAGTGCAACACCCTCCCCTCACCTCCCCTTGACAGCAAAAGAGGGATGTCTTTCTGTTGTCATAAGTATGCTACAACAGACAATAAAACTCATTAAGGTGTTTTGACCCTTCAAAAGAGAAATCAGCTATAGCTTTTAGTGTCTCTTTCTACATGAATATGAGCATACGAACATGCCAGAAGATAAAGACCATCCGATCAGTCTAGTCTGCTCGATTATGCAGCTCCCTATGTATTTCCAAAGGGAACTGCCACCCCAGTTCCCTTTCTCACCTCCCTCAACTTCTCCTCTCCTCCCCCCACTTGCCCCCCCCACCTACAACTTTTCCCCTCACCCTATGCCAACTCCTCTTGAAGCTATCCATTGTTTTTAGGGACATGACCACCACCTCCTCTGGCAGCTCATTCCACTTGACCACCACCCTCTTAGTGAAAAAGTGCTTCCTCACCTCCCTCCTAAACCTTTTCCCCACCAGTTTTAGGCTGTGACCCCTGGTGGTCTGGTTCCCACTAAGGCTGATGTTTGCTTAATACTTACCTTGCAGAATAAAAGGAGTTTAGCTGGTAGGTCACCATCAGTTTAATGTATAAATCTAAGAACTAGACACTAAAGGACTGCACGCAAGTGCTAACTGTGATATACTTTCTTTTTACTTCAGGTTTCTTCACATCATACATAGCTATGAAAACCATCTTACACAAATGTTTTTAGAGAAACTCAAAATGTGAGATTCACTGAAAGGAACATGGCATGATGTCATTACAACACGGAGAGAAGCCTTAAGTTGTAAACCGTGGCTTGCACCAGGTTACAGAAAATGTACGACAGGACATCAGCACTCCCACCCCCACCCTCACGGCCAGAATAGCTGGGACTGGCAGTATAGCCTAAAGGTTAGAGTAATGAACTGTGAATGATTTTGGTATATCCAGCAGATCTGGGGTTGATTCCTACAACCATCACTTGCATACTGTGGGATCCTGAGCAAGTCACTTAACCTCCCAAGTGCTCCCAGGTCGCCCCTAAAAACAGACATGTGTGCCTAGTGGGACTTATCTGGTTACTAAAGAATAAAAAAAAAAGCACCTTGTAGATCACTCAGCTAATCCATAAAAGGACTGCAAACTCAATTCAACCAATCCAGGATAGAGCTTTCAAGAAGGAAGCACTGAAGCCATAGATAGACCCCTCCTAGAAGGGTATACAAACACTTCAAAAGAAAAAAGCCAAAGGCTCCTCAAGATGACTAATTTCTATGCTAAATAGCTCTTTTACTGCCTTGGAAGCAGTATAGCATAGCGGTTAATTAAGGGCACTGAGCTGGAGACCTGGGTTTGAATCCCATCAGCCCCCACATGCATACTGTGTGACCCTGAGCAAGCCACCTAACTGCCTTGTGCTCCCAGGCTGCACCTGTAAACAAGTTCCAGCTTAGTGTGCCTTTCCTTGTTTACAATTTCCCCCTCCCCCCATGTCCAGAACATGGTATATAAGCCTGGTGTGACTAAGAGCACAAAATATAGCTGCACTGCTGTTCACTGACACTTTCTTGTGTCTCCAGTACAGTACATTGTTACTGTAGCCTGCAACCATCAGCTGCAGTTTAGGCAAGCAGCCCAGGACCAAAGCTGCACACTGCAGTGTATAAACTGGCACTTAATTCCAGCCTTCGGAGACACAGAGGTTTTCCTCCATTTACTACAGTTCGGATGTAAATGTGGTACTGCAGTTAAGTCACGTCAATGGTTAGCAAAAAATATGTGGGCTGGAAGGAAGAACAGAAGGGTTCCCTGCAAGGATAAAGCAGATTTGACACTAAGGACTCAGAAACCAGAACCTGAAATTACGAAAAGGAGGCTGCGGGTTCTGAGCCGGGGATTAATTGTTTCCTGTAGAAATGCTTATCCTGATGAATCCATACCTGCTACTTTCAGCTCACCTTTCCAAATGAACTGCCTTGGGTCACTGCAGTCCCAACAGAGTCCTGCACTTAAAGGGAAACAGTGGAAAAGGCACAGCTTTACACAGGCACTACAAAAATGCCTGATAAGTGCTTTCAGACAGTAACATTTTTTTACCAAATTACTCTAATTGATTTTTTTAGTGATTTAAACAGTGGCCTTCAACTTTCACTTTCTATTGCTGGCAGCCACCATTTCATGAGTAGCAGAGCACTTCCTGAGCTCACATTATGCTAATATGTCCTGCCAACCAATAGCTGAGGTCAAACAGGCATATTAACATACAGTGAGCTCAGGAAGCTCACTGCTGCTCATGAAAAGGCTGCTGCCAACAACATGAAGTGGAAGTTGTGGGTAACTGTTCTAAATTATTAAATAAAGTTGTTACTGTCAGAAAGCACTAATTGAGAGTGTCTGCAGTGTCTGAGGAAAGCTTTAACTTTTCCATTGTTTCCCTTTAATAGCTGGAACTCCCACCAAGGGAATGGGGGGGGGGCTGGGACCCACCTAGCAAGATAAGCACTACTTTCCCCCATCTGTTCCTTAAAAATGGCTGCACCCCCTTGACTCTGGCACAGGTGTATATGGAAAGCAGTTACCCTCGATCACTTTTGTTTTTGACAAACACCACAAGACTGTCATTTGTTAGTTTACTTGCACTGAATACTAGCCATTAAAAACCCTAACATAAATGGTGTGACAAACATGGGATTCTGCTCACAAACCATGCGTGGGAGAGGCCCACATCTAATCTTTTCAAAAGTTTTAAATGACTGGCAATGCAGAACTTTGGTTACTAGGCTGAGAATGAAGCAGAAGTGTCAGAGACAATAACATTTCCTTGTAAACCATCCACCTTCAAGGGCAAGAATTGTATTCGCTTTTAAACAATCTCTCAAAGTCTGCATTGGTAGCTTATCTAAACCAGACAAACAGTGCCCTTCACTGAATTTTCTGATTCTTAGTATTTAAAGGAGAAGGGGATTAGGATTTCAGCTCAACCACCCAATCCCTTCCCCTTCCTCTGGCCAACTGTAGAAAGTGCCACCCCCGTGCTCAGACGTTTTGTGATGTATTCGTTTGTAGAGCACAGTGGCACTCTATTGATATTAATGGGACATGTTTTCAGTGAGTTTTTTTTATATTTTAGAGGGTCACTGGAGTCAAATCAAAGCCACAGCTCAACTAACAAGAACCTTGATAGTTAGAAATAAGGGTGGAAATTCATGAGGAATTCCCAATAGTTAAGTGGTTAAACTGGGTAGGTGCCCATAGGAACTCAGTTCCACCACCTCTCAAAATATTGCATGTGAGTTACTGCACCTCTGTTATCTTTCGACACCAAGTACTATAGGACAGTTTTACCAACTGCAAATGACAACTCTCCCCCCTGCCAAAATCTAGATGTGAGAGTTGGCCCACCTAAACATTTCAAATGCAACTATAATCCAGTCTTGGAACTGCGGGGGTGGGTGGGGGATTTGCCAAGTTTTAATTCCAGTATTTCTCATTTAAAAGTGTCTGAGTCTTGATGATTAGTAACTTGCTTGTACTCTGTCTGGAACCCTGAGCCATTTTCTGTATGTGCTTTGCAGCAGAGTACGAACTGGAGCACATTACATCCACAAGAACAAACCTCAGTCAAAGGCAGAGCCTGCTGCAGTTCGAAGATGTTAATCCCAAGTATGACTGTGTGCCTTCGCATTCCTCAGTTAAGAATTTTCAAGACCATTGTTCCCAAGTCAATGCATTTATATGACTTGCAGGCATCCTATCAGCACCCCTTGCAGTCTGAAATTGATTATTTTTTGTTCCCGACCCCTTCTGCCATCCTAATTAATTAGAAAGCAAAGGTTAGAAGGCAGTACACTTTTTATGTGGCTACAACAGCAGGCGAGCTTTCAGACAAAAATAATCAATTTAGAACTGCCAAACTCAATCGGTGGGAGACAACAGCATGACTTTGTCAACTAAATGATGGACTTGCAGCTCTCTACCCCTTACCACCCCCCAAATACAGAACACTGCAACATTATCATTCAGTGGTACCGATTTTGAATTTAAGGCAACACTACTTTATACATCAGCAAGGCTTAGCAGACTGTATGCCGGGCACAAGCTCAAACAGTCTGGTTTTCTAAGCAGTGTGCTCATGAATGTACCACATTCATGACTCACCCAAAGCTGAGCCAACTCCTTTGGGGAGCAGTCAGCTGCAAGGCCCTCTCTCTCTCTCTCTCTCCCTCTGACTCTGACTGATTGCTCATGTGAGTTATTTCTGTAGCCTGAGTGTTAATTTACATTCTGCTCCTCCAGACAATCTCCACACTCTGGTCCCAGGCTGTGAGACAACAGGACAGTCCATGTCTTGAGAACATTCTCACTAAAGCTGCCGCCTACCCCATGAGTACCACTTACTTGTATTATATGGCCCTAATCATGTGCAGGAGGCTTCATCTCAGAATCTGTATGATCTTTTCCACATTGTCATTACCATTAGTGAAAAGCAACATGGAAAACTATTTCAGCTGAAATTAATTGTTATATAGTACCACTTGCACATGAAGCTCAGGGGATACAGACATCCATAACAAAGGTGCAAAGCTAGAGAAAGCCATGCCCCCAAATTTATGTTTAGTTTTAGGTGTTGTCATCAGGCCATGCTCAGCTGACCTTAGGAGGGAAGGAGCTCTGGACAGGGTGACAAAGCAAGGCAATGGAAGCTGGCATCTGCTTGTGAAGAATGTTATGGAAGACACCCTCTATTGTAAAATCACGCAAGAAGGAGTCACTCCTGCTCTCACAGAAGTCATAGTGGTGTGTTAGGCGATTGGCAGTGGGGGCACAATGGCAAATATTACTGTATGCCACATCCTACTTCTGTAGGATAGCTTTAATAGAGGAGGCGAACACAGATGGCCCATATAAGAGCTTCGGTAGGAAAATTCCATGGGCAATGACAATGTGGGTGGGTACTGGGGGTAAGGTTATTGCTATCCTTGTAAGATATCCCTAGCCTGGAATTAACAGCCTTACAGATGACTGTGATACTGTAGGTACTGAAAAGGCCAAGGAATGATCCAAGGCAACACCAACGTAATTTAAGCATGTTACAGAGGCAAGACAGGTTCCATCTTCACATGAAACTGTTAGAAGGGATGAGCAGCTCTTCAGCCTAGGGACCGATCTGAAAAGCATAGCCTGGGTTTTTGATGCATTTAAGAGGAGTTTGTTGGTTAACAGCCAATTCTGTACCTCTTGGAGGTCTGTGATGTGAGCAATACAATGATGAACACTGCTGATGCACAAGGGAAAAACGGAGAGGTCCAAGGATAGATCCTTGGGATACACCACCTTGGTAGGTGCAAGGTCGGACTATATGGACCCATATTTGGTATGGTGAAACCTGTTATGCAGGTAACTTGTACATCAGGGGAGTGCTGATCTTGAGATACTCAGATCACCAAGTTGGCTGCATGGTAGTGGTGATCCACAGGGTCAGAGGCCTTGCTGAGGTCTAGGTAAACAGCCCCACTCAATTCACCCCTGCCCACAGTGCTAACAATGCTGGTAGTGAGGGTCAAAAGGGCAGCAGTACTACTATGTCCTCTAAGAAAACCATGTTGTGCTAGATTCAAGAGGCTATAGCAGGTCAGGCAGTTGATGCTGCAAGAAAACACTTTTTCCAGGACTTTATTAAGAGCTGGGAGTATGGTAATGGGCCTATAGTTACTGGTGTCATTGGGATTCCTTTTCTTACAAGGTGTGCTTACACATCAGGATCTGCACTGCTGCAAGCAGTGCAGATGGGTTGCACCAGGGCAGGTCCTGGTATATAAACACCTGCCAGAGCACTGTAAGTCACTCAGTTGTGGCTTATAGCTATCCTTGTTTTGTTTAGGTTGTGTACTGGTACAGGTGTTTTATGACAGCGTGAAAACATGTTGCTCTGTCTGCACTGCTACAGCCCCACGATACCGCCTACCAGGACAAGTGCCCCCAAACCTGACAGCTTGCATTCTAAGTGCAGCCACCTTCTAACAGCAACCATAATAAGCCAACCAAAACTGTCATGCTGAACCACTTCATGTTGTATCATGCCAACCAGATGAACATGTGAAATGAATTTCAATACTCATAGCCGGAATGGTAACCAGGCTGTTTGCTGCTTTGACAGCTGCTTTCATTAGGTTGCCACACTGTCTGCATTTCCTTGTAGAATCACAATTCAATTCACTACTGTACAGTGTTCTGCTTAGCACTGACTGTTCTAACAACAGGCATACATGAGCTGGAAATTTAGACGTAGGAAACAGCCAAGAAAGTTGACAGCAGTCTTGCAGATTAATAAATGGTGAGCGTGTACTTCTTAACCTCCCCCAACCCAACTGCAGATTAATAAATGGTGAGCGTGTACTTCTTAACCTCCCCCAACCCAATCTGGAAATGTAGCTCACAATGCCAGAATGCAGAAACTGCATCCGTACCCTTGCACAAGTGCAGTCTAAACGCAAGTCGGAAGCGGTGTCAGTTGAGCGGCGGCTGAGTGGAGGAGACTGCAACATATTAACTAAGGTAGTATAAACGTGCCTTATGGACAGGAACATTAGATAGCTTCTATAGATCAGCACAGTCTCAGAAGTAAGGGATAGTTTTATGATCCTGCTGACAGGACAAGCAAGCTCACAGCACAACATGGTTTCTGGAGAGGACATAGAACAACTTCTGCAAGTTCATGCAGATTACTATAAAACAAACTGCAAAGCTATGCAGGCTGCAAAAATACACGTAACAACTGTAATAATTCTAATAAAATATGATGCAAGATAAACATATTTACAGTGTTTAGAAGAACTAGAGCTTGTGTAGTGAAAAAGAGGAAGAGGACTAGCTAGTTAATAGATAAAGAAACTATTTACAGTACATACTCAGGTTTCTAAGAGATATTTGGCAATTAACAGTTCAGCCGGCTGTTAGACTTATTTACAGAACTAGATAATTCCCATCTAAGAATTCTCAAGATCAGCAGTCAAGGTCTTTACTGTATGTTGTCCATCCCATTTACAATGCCTGTACTGCTGTAGTTGAACAAACACATTACCAGCTCACAAGAAAAAAAGCAAAGACCTTTCTTTTTATAAAACCACAGTGTGCCGCATAACCGGTAATGCACGCTATATATGCAGTAGAACAAAGGGTAACAGCTAAGAAGATAATCTGCATTTAAAGCTGAATCTTACTACGTGCTGGTTTCCATCATCAGCAGCAGTCAAGTGTAAAACAAACTGCACTTTTGTTGTTTACAACAAAGCTGGAAAGAGGCAGTGCCTAGAATGGGCGTCACCAGCCACTCACCTATACACGAGAGTGTATGCATGTGTGCCTATATATACACGCGTGTATATATATATATATATATATATATATGTAAATACATCTAGGATGCTTCTGGAAACTAGTTTTTATGGCTCAGTATGTCTCTCCTAGTGAAACATTTGAAATAAATAAATAATATACATCTCTCTCATGCTCTCTCTCTCTATATATATATTTATATGATACATGATGGACAGGAGTGGCCTTCGGCACTCGTGAGAATACACAGCTCACTCTGCAGGAGTGAGAATATTTTCCATATCCCGTGATCTGCCCATCATGTGTGCGATTTATACCACAGGGGTGAGAGCTTTAAGAACATTTTTTCTGATTCTGTGTGTTTCCTGCTCATGCTGTGTGTGTGTGTGTGTGTGTGTGTGTGTGTGTGTGTTCTGAATGGACTGGGAGTCAGAAACACTGGTGAGTGTGTTTTGCGAAGCTAACTGAGTGAGTCCGAGGCTCAGTGAGAAAGACAAACTGCTGCAGGTAGCACTGAGAAACAAACTGCTTTGTAAAAGAGTTTCATTTAGAATTCAGATTGTTTTGAAGCTGAGATCAGCACAGTAATGGGCTAGGAATGTTAGAAACCCAATGGGACATATGTGAGAGTCTTTTGCAAAGCTAATTGAGTAAGTTG
Source organism: Neoceratodus forsteri (assembly GCA_016271365.2). Classification (NCBI taxonomy): domain Eukaryota; kingdom Metazoa; phylum Chordata; order Ceratodontiformes; family Ceratodontidae; genus Neoceratodus; species Neoceratodus forsteri. The sequence goes on from JADMNL010000025.1 coordinate 134,375,979, forward strand.
CAGCTTCAGTGAGAAAGAGAAACTGTTTTCTGAAGCAGTTTCCTTTAGAATGCAAGCTGCAGTGCATTTATCCTCATTCTGGTGACATCAGCAGAATATGGATAAATGTTGATATCCTCACTCTGCTGTTGTCATCAGGATTTATCCTCACTGCAGTGGAAATAACACATGATATCCTACTGAGAAAGCTCTCACCCCCGTAGTATAAATACATATATATATATATATATATATGTATATATATATATACACACACAGACATATACACATACATATTTATATATCGTATACAAGAATATATAGCCACTGCATGGCTAACACACTAACAAAGCCATAAGCTAGAAGGTAGCCCCCAGTGGGTATATATCCTTGTATAACACACTTACCTGTTGTTTGTTTCATTTAATACATGGGGATGAGGTGGGCTGTGATAGCCAGAGGAGGCAGTAATACTGTGCAGAAGACAGGGGTTTTATTATTATACAGTTACATCACTGCACAGATATATACTGAACTACAGATACTTCACTGTATGGGTGTCAGTTACTTTCACTAACAGTAGTAGGAAGTCTTGTAAGTGGCCCGTCCTTTACCATGGTAGGGGGTGGTTCACTTGTGTAGTGGCCTGCAGTGAAGGGTGCTGTTACTAACTCCATTGTATAGATATTCACAGTCACAGGGCCATGTATGATATAGGTATTGCCGAACAGTGTTACTTCAGCTGTTCCTGGTGTAGCATCCCATGTGATTGTCCGGTGCTAGGTTGAGGCTGACTGCTGCTAGGTTGTGGCTGGCTCCTGGGTTGCTATATTCAGTGTGTGCTCGAGAAGGTGTTTGTATTCGATTGTACTGGCTGCCTTCAGGGATATCCTCTTCTTAACTGGTAGGTGGTGCAGGAGAGTCTGGGTGCCAACACACCATTTTGACATCACTAGTGACATCATCCGTTATGATTTTGGTATGGATGGTGTGGCGCTATTGGTCATGAAGCCACCTGTATCACTGCGGCTATATCATGGCTGTTCACTGGTCAATGCAGTCTGTCAATACGGGGATGAACTGTAAGTGAGCATCGCTTAATAGGAGAACACGCTACATGTGAGCATCAGGGCCAGTGATGCTGACTGCAGTGGTGTTGTTCTAATAATACTGGCTGGAGGTCTTGGTTTGAATTGTGCTGTTAAAGGTTAAAAGGGTGTCTAGAATGCCACATTCCTGCTGCGAAGGATCAATTTGGGTTCGTGTGCAATTGCGGTGGGTGCGGGTCATGGCGCTGGTGTTTGATTGGCAGTCTATAGAGATGGAGCCAGAATCTGTTTGTTTTTGCTAGCACTCTGTGCAGGATGTGTTGCAGCTTTAGAATGCTTACTAGTGGCACAACATGTTTGGGACTGGGTTTGGTTGGTTTCTGAGGGGTTCAAAGCTGTGTACCAGTGGTCCATGTATAAAGTACTGTCCTGTTCAAGTCTCCCCTTACTGCTGAGGAGGTGGATGGGTTCCTATTGTCCTGTTCTTACATGCTGCTGAGGCTACTGATTCTGTTGGTTCTGGTGCTGCTAGCTCTGATAAGCAAGTTCATCCATTTCTTCTAATGACCTCTGGTCATACCTTTCAACTGTCTCTGAATATGAGGGACATCCTTCAATTTACCCCCTCAAAACTGCTCTGTTCATCATTCGTTTCTCAAGGAAAAGGTGCTATCCACACAGAAAATGTGCTGTAAATTCACAATATTTTAAGATGTTAAATCAAAATTAAACTGTGTATAATTATACACAGTGGTTTACATCGTCTTTTGACCTTGCATCTCCATGCTTGAGGACATGTCCCTCATTATGAGGGCCAGTGTCCCTCACTCTCCCTCATTTTGTGTGTCCATGTCCCTGATTTCTGTGACAAAAGGTTGAGAGGTCATTGTTAAATTTTGGCACACAGGTTGCCCCATGTATGATTTTAATTTTCTTTTTGTGTGTATTTATTTGTGTGCCTACCCCTGGGAGCCCCCATCGGCCCGACCGGTCCCCCCAGCTCTGACTCCCGGAATTACCGGGACTTACCTTATGCCCAGCCCGAGAGCGGTGCCTGCGGGAGGTTGGGCTTTATCCAATCGCTGGGGAATTTTTCTCCTCCATTTTTCTCCCTTGTTAACCTGGGGCCCCAAGAGTAGAGACATATGCACGTGGAGGCGTGCATGTGTACTACAGCCCCGGTGACAGCCCCTTCCACCCACCCTATGGCCTAATGCCTGTGTGCTCCCTTGGCTGTTCCACTCCCAGCCTCCACCAGGAGGCAGACCTGCACTGAGGGATGCACCAGATCCTCCCCGGAAAGGAGAGCTGTCTTTCGGCTGCTCTAGCCAGCTCTATACCCTCCCCACCCCCCGCCGGCCTCTGACGGCCTGAGCTTGTTCCCGAACTCAGGTCGCCAGCGTGATGTGAGGTAAGGCATCCAGTGCCTCAGCCCTCTGTGCCACTGGGCCAGCCTATGGTTTTAATTTTTTTATGTTTTTGTGGCAGTAGGTTTGTCTTGCTAGTTTTGTTGTCACACAGGATTGTGGATATTAATTTTTGCTTGTCGTGGGAGATGGTGGAGTAATTGCTGATTGACGGTAGGTTTATGTGTCCTGAGATTTGTGCTATTTTGGTGAGGGGAGGTGGTGGAGTTTGTGATTTGCAGGTTTCCATATGAATGTTTTGTGAGTGCTGTGGTTGGTGATGCTTTTGTCCTGCGGTAGTTCTGCTGATTCCTTCAATTGTTAATTTCATTATGGATCGTAGTCTGTTTTCTCTGATTTTCATTTATCTGTACCAGAGGGATGATGGTTTGTGGTGGATTGGTTGAGCTGGACAATACTTCTAAGGAAAGAGACCTAGAAGTCCTCTTAAGTGACTCCATTCAACAATCTAGCCAATTTAACAGGAACTACAATAAGGCAAATAGGATGTCAGGATGCATCGGAAAGGGTATTGACAGCAAAAGAAAGAAGATATTTCTACCTCTCTATAGATCACTGATGAGGCTGCATCTAAAGTACTGTGTCTGGTTCTGGAGTCCTCACCTAAGAAAAGACTAGGACAGGCTGGAGATATTGCATTGCAGGGTAACCAAAATGACATTGGACCACCAGAGCAGATCTTATGGGTATCGTTTTAAGGTAAAGGTGGGCAAGCCAGAAATGTTTTACCTACAGCCAAGCCAAAGCAAAGCCAGAGGTCTTGCTTGAGTGTACAAGTCAGAACCCGAGCCAAGCCCTGCTTACTGCAAGCTGTTCTCTATAAAAGATTTGAACATTTCGGACACTACTTTAACTGCTTAGGCCGACAAAAATGCTTACTTTGACCATAACCATCTCGGCTTGACCATGGTTCTCAACTGCCTAAAGAGGTCAAGCTGAGCTCAGTCGAGCCCCGTACTAAGGTTAAGCCAGGCTTGAGCCTGCTCTGGCTTGCCTACCCCTAGCTTAAGACACTGAACATGTACACACTGGAGGCCAAAGGAATGATACAACAGAGACCTTTAACTTCTAGAAAGGAATGAATAAGGTGAACTGCAAGGAACTATTTAACAGGAGTAGCATATCAAGAGCATGGGGACAGGAGTGGAAACTGGCAGGGGAGTGGTTCAGGAGAGATGTGAGAAAATGTTATTTTACAGGGAGGCTGGTTGAACCATGGAACAATCTGCCATCTGATGTGGCGGGTGCCATAACCATAAATGGTTTCAAGCGTGACTGGGACAGACTGAAGGACTTAGTAGTTACTGAAGCAGTAACAGTAAAACGGGGAGCATGGGGGGATAGTATGGGCAAAACCCTGAATGGACAATAGATCCTGGGTAGGAGAGGATATTACAGGAAGACTGGATGGATCAATGGTCTCTTTCTGCAGTTATTGTCTATTTCTCTGGATGTTTGGGGTGAGGCAGAATGGTGAGTCCTCTATGACGATTTGGTCTGATCTGCATGATGAGTATTTTTCATATGCAGCTCTGGGATCTCTTACAGGGCTGGTTCTGTTTTGATTCGTTTTGGGTTTGATGAGTCTGATGTCCTTGGAGTATCCTTTGGTCCATATTTTTGTCTGTAGTTCTGTATATTCAAGGTACTGGTGGCCTTCTGTGCCTGTGTGTAGTTTTAAATCCCCTCATTTTAGATAATATTGTTTAACTGTGAGTACAGCGAAATAAAGTCCAATATTGAAAAATGTGCAGTAAAGCTTTGGGGTTGTAGAATCCAATGGTGCCAGTGGTCTACAACAGGTTGATTTCTGTGTGTGCGACTGGTTCTGACTAGTTGGGCAGTTCACCTTTCCTTCCTGCTTTAAAAATGTTTGTTTTGCTGTCATGACTTTTATTGTTTGTTTAAAGATAGAAACATAGACTTTGATGGCAGATAAGGACTGCTTGGCCTATCCAGTCTGCCCATTTCCTACCTATTGGATAAGCTGCAGATACTAGTTAACCAACAGCCTACTTCCTCCCACCCCCACTATAATTGCCTTATGTCTGTCCCATGCATTCTTGAATTCCTCCACTGTTTGTGACCCCATGACCTCCTCAGGGAGGCCGTTCCATGCAACCACCACCCTCTCTGTGAAGAAAAATACTTCTTCACATTGTCCCTGAGCTGTCCCTCTCTATCTTCAAATTGTGTCCCCTTGTTCTTGCACATCTCTATTTCTGAAAGATGCTACCCTCTTGGACTTTGTTGAGTCCCTTCAGGTACTTGAAAGTTTCTATCATGTCCCCCCTCTCCCTCCTTTCCTCGAGGGTATACATATTACTCTTCTTTAGTCTATCTTCATATGGCTTCTGGTGCAGAACCTGCACCATTTTAGTTGCCCTCCTCAGGACTAACTCCATCCTGCCTATGTCCTTGCGGAGATGGGGTCTCCAGAACTATGCAGTACTCCAGATGGGGTCTCACCAACTGTCTGTACAGAGGGATGACAACTTCCTGTTTTCTAGTGGTGATGCCTCTTCCTATGCATCCCAGTATCCCCCCAGCCCTCCTTACTGCCTTCTCACACCGCCTGTCTACCTTTAGGTCATCTGATATGACTACCCCAGGTCTCTTTCCATTTTTGTTGTTGTTAGTCCCCCATTGTGTACTAATCCCTGGGTTTTGTTTCCCAGGTGCATTATTTTGCACTTCTTTGCATTGAATCTAAGCTGCCATACTTCTGACCATTCCTCCAACCTTGTCAAGTCCCTTCTCACCCTTTCCACTCCTCCTCCCCGTGTATCAACCCTGTTGCAGATCTTTGTGTCATCTGCAAAGAGGCATACTTTTCCTTCCAGTCCCTCTGTAATGTCACTTATAAAGACATTAAAAAGGACCGGCCCCAGTACTGAACCCTGTGATGTTAGATTTGTGGCACTGTATGGAGGGAGGATAGTGTTCAGCCTCAGAATGTCTGTCTAATCTGCCAAGTGTATCTTTGGGGGTTCCAGGTTCATATTCTGTTCCTCCCTGCTCCTGATGTGTGAAAATAAAGTTTACCAGGTGTTTGCCCAGTTCAGGAGGTGGTGTGGTAAGTAGTTCTCTGGTTTCTCCAATGCTGCTTAGACTGGATTTTTTATGACCTTTATATCGAAGTCTCTTTACTTGACTCTGGTTTTGTTCTGTTGTTATTTGATGAAGGATAGTCCCTTCTGGGTTGGTGTTTGCTCTGCTATGTTGCATTCATTTATAATCCGATTTGTGTTGTGTACATTGTTCCATGACATTTGGTTAATTCTATGATATACTCTGTTTCTCTGAACCCTGTGAAACCAGTTAGTCTGAAACTTGTTTATGCCCTTAAGTGTATAATGTTTCTCTATCGTATGTAATTACTGCGTCAAATTGTTGCATATTTCTACTTATTAATGTTACTAATGTGTGTACCACTGTTGATACTATGTTTAATGTCCGCCTATTATGTTCAATGTCTATCTTTGTGGAATGTTTAGATTCCCCGGGTCGCCACTGAAAAAGGGACTGTCTTGTCTCAGTGGGCCTACCCGGTCATCAAAATTCAAATAAGTAAATAAACAAATAAATAAAACAACCAAGTCTATTTTCTTGCCCGTGGTTTTGTTCTGTTGTTGGTTAGTATATATGGTCCTCTTATAATGATTTCACTGGTCTTTTTTTTTTTTTTTTAATCGGTGGCTAATTAGTGTTGCTCTGTTTTGTGTTTGTTCATTTGGTGTGCTGTATATACTGTTTTGTGTTTGTTCATTTGGCGTGCTGTATATACTGTTCTGTGTTTGTTCATTTAGTGTGCTGTATATACTGTTTTGTGTCTTCCACGGTACGAAGTTGTTTTTCACAGGTATGGAGGCTGGGCTTCAGAGATATACAGCTATAGGTCTGTTTACACTAAGACATGCTATCTACACTACTAGCCCACCACTCCACCCACTTCACTGCTGCCTTGCGTTTACACGACAGGCATTGTGCATCGCTGCAGGGTCTGTCTGCATGTCAGGCTGAATTTCCTATACTTCTGACTGCATTTCAGCCGGGGGAGGAAGGGGCTATCATATGTCACTTGGGAGGGAAACAAGGAAAGCTGGGGCTTATAACAGATCAAACTATTTTTAGTTTGTCCTGTTTATTCCTAAATCTCAGTTTAAGACAAAAAAAAGTCTGCATGGGTATCAACTGGAATAACATGGCAGCCAAGTGAAAGCACACTGCTTCTGTGGCATTTTTTGCAGCTGCTTTGGATACACAATTGCAGTGGAAAAAAGAAATAAAGTACACACGTTGTAGTATCTTGTAGCATAGCACCATGACTTTAGAAGACTTTGTTTGCCATGTTTAACAAGGATGATCAAGCCGACCCACTGGCATAGTGTTAAGTTTTCTGCTTGCATTACTGACATCCCAGATTCGGGAATGGACCAGAGAGTCGGAGGGTCAACCAAGGGGTAAGGATTAAGCGTCCCTCAGACTGGCCTCCTATTCCAAGGGAGGGGGTTGATGTGCACTCAGTGCCTTATTGACCCCTGGTGAAGGCCAGGGGATCAGCAGTTCCCGATGCCTAGATGAGGTGGGGGGCATGCCACACATCAACACTTTGGCGCCTTACATCATTGCATGCCACATCCCCCTACAGGGTCCTTGTAAAACAAAATAGTGGCCACCATTAATGATGGCACCCCACTTCTCCGGTCTTGATCGCCTACCGCAGCTCCTTCCAGCAACCTAGTACCAACACCCATTGACCCTGGACCGACTCCATGCCCCACCTGGGGGTTAATCCAGGGAGGAAATGCTGGTATGTGACCCCTACCAGTATCCTTGTACCAGCGTCATGAGGGATTGCACTGGCAAGACATCCTCACGCTGGGAGGTAAGCCAGGGGGATTGCTTAAGCAGAGGTAAGTCCCAAGGGGTGAGATAGTGGCCTGGACAGAATGGGGGCTGAGCTCCTGGCATGCCCACAAGGAAAAAAGCATACTTAATACAAAAAAAATAAATAAAAAAACTAGGTTGATTTACTGCATATAGGTAAAGTTCTTGATGGCTTGTTTTGTACTGATACTTTTGACAATCGGGTGCTGGGCATGGGTCATCATGGGGGTGCACTGTTACAGGTGGAGTGCCATGTTTACATGCCAGCAAAACCCATCTGCACTGGTGCAGCTCACTACTGAAACAATGTTCATTCTGCCCCGCAAAGAAGCCCCTTACAATGCTCCCCAAGCTGTTTACAACACCTGATCTGCACCAGTACAGCTCATTTGCACCACTTGCAATAATGCAGATCAGGTCATGTAAATGTACTTTAAGTTTACAGAGGTATACCGCTTTAATTGGGAGGTATACAGCTTTAATTGGGATTTGATTTGAAGGTCTACAGCCTTAATTGAGGGAGGTGCACCTTTAATTGGAGGGTGTACATCTCTAATTGGTAGGTATACACCATTAATTGGCGAGGTTTAAAGGAAAAAAAATGTGATAATGGTTCCCATGGGGCAAAGGTCTCAACCATATATTGAACATACATGAATATACACACACACACACACACTTCAGAAGTAATACTCCTAGACCACAGCTCTGCCCTGAAACACTCTGGAACATGAAATTACTATTAGTATTGTTACATTGCATCTTAAAACATCATTAAAAAAATGGCATCACTTGCAATGACTCATGATGTTAATTTCTAGTACTGACTGATCTCCATGAAAGGCCACAGCTGGGTGAAAGGAGTGCATCCATTGCAAAGCACAGCTACACATCACTGCAACGCTGGGAGGCTGAGCTGGAATTACAGCAGAGGTACTGCTGTCAGTTTTGGCTCATCAGCAGTGGCAGTGGCCCTGGAGGCAGCCTCAGTCTTACACAGCAACCACCACCCGCCCACCCCAGTTTGCATTCCAGCACATCCACAGACAAGCCATCACTGTGGTCACTAACGAGCTGGGTGAAAAGGTACTAAACACAACTGGATTTTTCTTTTTATAGCATCATCCACACAATTCATCCCCAAACCCACTGCAAAACAGACATTCAAACAGCAGAATAAAAAAGTACTTATCTAAAATAAATCATTCCTGGATTTTGTAAGACCTGCATAAAAGCCCAGGTTCTCTCCGATCAAATTAATAACTCACTAATAAAGCCTAAAAGCTACAAGTTTGACTTAAACAATCTATTTTTGTTTTCATGTGAAGAAAGCAATTTTAAAATTAAACAAGTCCCCACATCGCTCTGTGCCAGCACACGCAGAGATGGGATAAATAACGCTACCATGATTCTGCTTATCCAGTTTGTGAGGGGTATTCTATCTATGGAGACAAGGTGTACTGGAAATGTTACTGGTACTGTTTGCAGGCCCCAACAGTCGCACTGGAAGTATGTGTAACAGACTGCTGCACTGAGACGTTGAAGTTCATTGTGGGAATAAACCATGTCAGTTTGCACCAGCACACAATGAAAATAAAGTCAGAACATGACAGCCTCTTCTGAAATTGAAGAACTGCTGCTGTATTTAAACCAAAGTCCTGGAAAACAAACAGAGTTGCCATTAAATACATGGAAAGATACAGTCATACAAGACTGGACTAGGGCTACTATTGTTGGCGCCGGGCTCCCATATGTACAGTGCAACTGTCTGCAATGAAGGTAGCGGGGGGGCAATGTTTCTGTGGCTTTGCTTCATACTGATTCAGGACTGCCATATATGAGTGGAGTAATGCAAAAACAAGTGAAATAAACCCAAATAGAGCAAAAGTAACAGAACAAAGATACTTACAAAATAGTTCAAAAAAATCCTAGCACCCGATTGGTTCTAACAAATCACATGATGCACAAGTATTTCGATATGACTAACAGCCTAAAGGATCTGATGCTCAAAGGCACCCCAGATATGCCTGACTCGCTCATATCTGGGATGCACTGTTCTGCAGTCATGAGACCCAGCACTTCACTGGCATCCACAACACCTGCCTGATGCGGTCTACTGGTGCAGAGCTATGCATGGGAGCAGAAGGCAGTAGTTGGAGTGGAGCAGAACTGGACTATGGACATCCAATCAGATTCCCATGCCAGACTGATAGTGGATTCCTGCCACTGCAGGGAGCGGGACTAATGGAATACAGCACTCCACTGAGGACTGCAGTATCCCAGATGGAATGCCAAAAAATTTTATTTTGCCAGCAGGTGGGGGTATAGTACTGCCCCAACCTACTGTGGAGGCTCCTGGGGATAGTGACCGGAGAGGGAGACTGGGCTCTGGGACAACAGTTGTGGCACATAGCCACTACTGCAGCCCTCAGGGCGGCATAGCTTTTGTCCCCTCCATCAGCCCAACCCAACTCTATGCCCTCTCTATGAACGAGGTACATGTCCGCTCCCACCCATGTCCTAGCCACCTGTGCACCCTGGTGTCCGACCAGGGATTGGGTGAAAAGAGAGGAGTGTCTCTCCACCTAAATATCATGGCGTGCCCTGATGGTGTGCATCCTGGATGAAGGGGGAACTCTGTGACTTTTCCCAGCCCTCCGCACATGTGGAGAGGCTGGAAACCTTTTGAGAATCATGCCCTTAATGTGGCCCACTTCTTTTTCTTCTTTATTGTGTCTCTAGTGTTAAAAATGCCTGACACCCATTTTCTAAGTGACATAACTCATTTCAGGGCATGTGGTGTAACAAAATATACACACCTGTTGGGGATTTGTAGTCACTCCGCTACACCTCAAGTCCAAACCTCCAAGGCGAGCATTATTTTGTTTCGACCATAAGCCCGATTACGTGTTATCACTTATTTCATGACTTGTGGAGGTAAAAATGAGCTAAAATACTACAGTAATTGTTTCACGAATACAAAATGTTCAGAATATTATTTGCAAAGGAGACCGACTTGCTCTGTCATCTTGTATAAACAATACTAAGAGGCTGATCCTCAGCAAGTTCCCGGACTGTCTGCATGCTCAAAGAGCTGGAAAAAGCCATAGAGTGCCCCTTCATGCAGGATGCACACCATCAGGGCATCCCCATAGAGAGACACACACACCAACTCTGCACCCAATTCTGAGCCCGGTGCCAGGTTATAAGTGCAGGCCAGGGAGCACGGGTGGACATGCACCCCATACACTCCTCCTGCTCCTGTTCTTGACTCTCCTCTTTCACCCTCTCACTTGCTTTGCCTTGGCAATCTGTTTTTCCCTTCCTAGTCATATGTCATTCTGTTTTTGTATTTGAAGTTTAATATCTCTTCATTTACATCATATTACTGCGTCTCTATACATATACTGTAAATGCCTTATATGATGTTCGCCATTTCCTTTCGCCAGGACCCATCTGGAAACAAGCTGTTACCAGCTCAGTATGCCTTTCCTGGTGAAACCTTTGAAATAAATACACAAAGATGGCAATGTGGCATGGAAGATCAGCAAAAGGGGGCAGATGCTACTGTGCCCTAGCAGCTGCAGTAGTGGCTCCATGCCCCTCTCTGCTTGGTCACAACAGCTGTCCTGGGCCCCAACTGGCCATCCTCCTCCAGCCCACAGCCTTAGGAGCCTCCATGGTGTGCTGGGGGCAGTACTACCACTAGCAGGCAACATTTGTAATTCTGTGGCATTCTAGTGGGAATATGGCAGTCCTTTGAGGACTACTGTATCCCGTCATCACCTCGCTCCCTACAGTAGCAGGGATCAACTTGTTTATACAGCAAGGACATCTGACTGCCCCCAGACACAGATCTGCACTAGCAGACCACAGCGGGCAGGGGCTGTGGATGCCAGCGGGTGTGCTAGCTACCGCAGCTGTGGATCAACGTACCCCAGAAATGGGTGAATCGCACATATCTGGCCCTAAGTCAATATCAGTTTTCTTGTAGCCTGGAATGCCGTCATTTTACAATAGAATACAGAAATACATGTCGATCTGGAAACCCAGAACATCAACAAACCTGCGGTACTTAAAGATCAGCTACCCCCACACACACAACACATAATAATGTGCCCTTCAAGTAAACACAGCAAAAAGGACAAGAAAACACTCTTTGTATCTCCTGAAGGCAGTGTGGGAGAAGTTCCTTTAGAAAGGTAATATGTTACAGTTGCAAGTTACTCCAAAGCAATTCAAATCAGTTACAGTATTTGTTACTTTTGTATAAAAATGTAATAAGTAACAGTAGCATATATTACTTTGTTAAATTATTGTTGCTAAATTGCGTGGTAAGTTTGAGCACCTATCCCCCCACCCACCTGGCACCACTTTAGCAGCAACACTCTCCCCCATCCTGTCCTACACTGCACAGTGCTTGTAGGATACACTTGTTCTCTCATGCTCACCCACCCCTACATGGCAGCAGGCCAGCACCATGCTCTCTCCTTTCTCTCCCTTCCGGGGGAGCAGTACAGTGCTTAGCTACCTACTAACCGTTCAGCTTGCCCCCCAGCCAAGTCAGTACTTCTGTTGTCTTTATGCACATTAAATAAAGCAAAACTTACCCCTGCCTATCGACCCCTCCACTCCCAGCATCCCATGCAAACACCACTCTTGTAGCACCCAGAGTACCTTTAAATTTTTTTTTTTTTAATCCAGTGCTGGGTGAAGATCCTCATCTACATGGTCTCACCATCAGGACTGAACGCCAGTAACTCATCCCAGTTTCACTGAATTGTTTTCTTATTGCCCCTTAAAAGCCAGGTTAAGATCAGCAAATGGTTTTGAATTCAATGTCCCTAGAGTTAAGAGCCATATAGGTCAACTGTCTCTTTCATTTAAGGGCCCTAAGTTACGGAATACCCTTCCTTGTGCATTACGAGAAAACACTGACAATTTGCCAGCACTGTACATTTTAAAACAGTGGTTTAGAAATAACTGTTGAGATTACCATGAATCCTGTGTGAATTTGTAAGTTCGGACATACTGTTTATGCTGTTTCTGTTATTTGTGTATTGTTTTATGTGTGTTAGACCTACACCTAAGTAAATGGGCTTTTTCTATTTGGTTAGAGGGTAACAGAACATATTTGTGTTGTATTTTGTATTCAGTTTCTATTGTAAAAATTTCAGGAGGCCATTCAAAATACGCATTCACTCAACTGGCTGACTGTCATCTTTTCCTGTTTTAAATAAAAAAACTGAACTTAGAAAAAAAAAAGTAGTGCTTTGTGAGATCTCCAATCCCTGAGATACTGGAATTCAGGCCCAGCCATGAGATCAAAAGGATGGGGGATCTTCACCCTGTGTGGGGCTTCTGAAATAATTAACTTTCTAGGTGCTCTGGGTGCCACAACATGGGTGATTGTACTGGGTGTCGAGAGGGAAGGGTGGTGGGCTCAGATGAGGGGTGGATTTTACTGTATTTAAGTGGATGCACTGTCAGGGGTGCATTCTGGAAATGAGTGGGCGGTCAGTGGGTCATGTTGGTTTGGGTTCTGGGCCGACAGGGGAAAAGTTACAGTAACTCAGTACTTGCCAAAAATGTGTACTATTGTTGCTGCCAATCTGACATGTTCTACAGTAATCAGCTTCTGTTACTGAAGTCGTAACTGGATTACAGTGACGCATTACTACTCAACACAGTCTGAAGATAGCTCTGCAGCTCCAGCTCCAGCGCCACACACATGTTCAACTCCAGAAGGGTTTGATTCAGAGCTGCTCTCTTCTGCCAAGTTGGCTGTTCCCAGACAGCAATATCCAGGACAAGCAGGAATAGATTATCACTTCCATTCCAATGTCATTCAACTGGCTGCGCCTTTTGTATCTCAAACTATTATCACTCACTTCAGTGCCTCCTTATGAAAAAGTCCCACGTGTGATCAATTTTAACCCCAGAAGAGCCAGTCCAGAGGGATCCTTTTTTATTTAATATTTTAACACCCTGGTTTTACTATCTTACTAAAAGTACAAAGTACTGTACTATGCCTTCAATTTTTGATGTTCATGTGGTAAACAAAGAGTTTGTTGACTACAGTAACAACAACCAAAAAAAAAAAAGCATTTTGAAAACAGGTTGAAAACTGCAACTAGAATCATTAAACTCTAAACCTACATACCAGCATTCGAATGCCGAGGTTGTAAAGCACCTTCTATGTAGAAACTAAGGCCTTAACAATAAAGACAGAAATAAACATATATAATAACCATAGGCCCCAGGTGGGTTGCCAGGCACAAGGCACAGGAAGGACTGTTAACTATCCAGGAAGTCCAGTTACTGCGGCATCACCACACATCTGGAGTGGGTTATCAGTAAAAAGGTCAAAAGTGTTAACACATATACATGTGAGTACAATATAGACTTTTTTTAGTTTCAATACAGACTTCAGCATTACCAGGGGCAAGACTTAAAACACATACCCATCAAGCTACCATACAAGCCCTAGAGCACTAGGCTATGAGGGACAGCAGCTATCCAGCTTTTGTAGTAGGAGCTGCTGTTTCATGAGACTGGATTTGGCTACATTATTGCAACATACATACATACATATACACACAGATGCCAACATACGTACATACACATATACATAAATATATACCATACCATACATGTACAGGTACTAAAAGAAAAGGAAACTGCTAAACTGGTGAGCCACCCTAAAGATTTAGTTCTCCACTCTTACAGCTTCTGCCCTGGTCAGCAACAGGTCAAAGACTACGGCACAGAAAAACTGCAGTTTTCCTGTGTAGATGCTAGTATTAACTGTGCACATAACATAAATGTCCCATGGAAATGCAAGGTGATCAACAAAAGCTCATTCCCAATTTAAAAGGCATAATCCTTGGCAGTGACATCACAGTTTGATGCCATGCGAATGACTGTGATGTCACAAGTGGAGTTTTATGATCAGGTTGGGGAATAAGCAAGTTTAGTAAAATAATTCTTAAGGAACAAATAGCCTGTTTTCTTGCAAATTACCTCAGCAATAGACAAAGGAAAAGAGAAACATTGAGCTAAATATGTTGAACGGTGTGTAAATATAATATTTTTCAAAACTCTCCAGGAGCTGTCAGTTGCTCTTTAAAACCAATATTACCTGCAATGTCTGTAAAATGTAATTCACAGTCACATGCCTATCATTCTGAACAATTATGAGACAACATGGTTTAGTGGTTAGAGCACAGGCTTTTGGCACAAGACGATTACAACTTTGAACCCAACCAGAGCCAAATATGATATGACCCATACCTGCACCTAAACTTAAGCAAGACCCTGAGCAAGTCATTTAAAGATCACTGGGAATTTAAAATATGGGGTTAGTTTATTATACTGGTACTATATACTAGCAAAGGAAATGCAGTGTAAAGCAGCACTATATGTTAGTCAGCAAAAAAATTACATCATATAGGTCTTTACCAAAACTTGTCTTTTTTATAGTTTGTTTTATTGATTTTCCAATTTTAACAACAAGTAGTTAATACATACATATTTAAAAAAAAAGGACCTCAATAACAGTATGGTAACACAATAGACAGTAACAATGTATCCTAGCTCAACTTAGTTAACCTGGCTGTGGTATGCCCCATAGAGAGCAAAACATAAATAAATGTATATCTGCCATCCTTAGATTCATCATGGTAGCAGTTTCTAATTTCCTCATATATTTTGGAAACAGCTTTTATAGTTAATTTAATGAATACAGTTATTAAAGATGGCAACCACTTGCAATTTAAAAAAAAAATCTCTTCTGTGTAGGTTGCCTATTGAATGCACATACTAGATTCATACTGTGGATGTATACGCATGCTCCTAGGTGTCAGCGTGGCTCAGTTGGTAGCACATCCACCTCTGGACCAGAAGGTCATTGGGTTCTCATCCCATGCCGAGTTTGGACCTGCACCTAAAACTCGCTGGCATCCGAGTGCAGTACTGGGGTGTGCTGTACTGCTGGGGTGTGCCATCCTTCGGATGAGAAGTTAAACCGAGGCCCCTTCTACCCATCCTGGTGGTGTCCAGGTGGAAGTAAAGAACCCAGGGCACTCTTCGCAAAAGAGCAGGGAGCATTCCCGGTGTCCAGGCCAACATTCCCCTTCCCATAAACCGGTTCATGCAATTATCCAGGCTGTGTGTGGGTGATGATGTGCAATATGGCCACCACCACACATTCAGTCACTTCACTACCAGTCTAGCATTGCTTGTAAAGCGCTTTGGGATACTGTGTATGAAAAGCGCTATATAAATGCTGATTCTTCTTCCTACCATGTGTTCCTGATGGTAAACAGCATACCCCCACACCAAAATGTTTTTGTTGCTGTTCTTCTTTGTTGTTGCTGTTTGTTTTGCCGTTAGTCGCGATTCTTCCTTTGGTGCACTAGCAGCTACCAATGGGATGACCACCCCAGCCCCATCACCCTGACAAATTCCAGGATTTACAATCCCAAAGATGCAGTATGGCCTGGGTCATCAGGTGTGGGGCCTGTGGGTGGCCAGAGTCATCCTGCCACTGGTGCACCTATTTTCCCGTTTTCTCCCCAGTTCCTCCAGGGGCGCCAAGCAATGACACCAGTGGCAGCACAACACATGCTCCTGCACACCACGGGCTGGTCATCTGCCCCTCTTACCCCCAAACTGACAATCTTGGCCTACTGCCATCCCAGCCATCACCACGGACCAGGCAAGTGCCCAGCTCCGCACCCCCACCCCATTAAGGAGAGCAGTCCAGCAGGATGCTTAGTCTTCCCCCCCTGACTCCCCAAGCTTGTATCATCGGCACTGCAAGCAGAAGCACTGCTGCCGCACGGGTGGGCTAAAGCACACCAAGACTTTCTTTTTTCCCATGGCAGGCATGAAATGGGAGCAGGAACTTTTAAATAAATTCAAAATCCTGTATTTCAGTTTTGGAATGAAAAGAAAAATGGGTATATTAATGGTTTTGCCAGAAATAAATTATGACTGAAAAATGTTGAGTAGCAAATACTGCTGCTTTAAGTAAAAACCAAAGTTTGTCAGACTTGCCATGGGGCTGGGACAATGTACTTTTTCCACTGGTTCTCTGTTCCCAATCTCTCAGGTCCACTTCATATTGGTATTGTCATTTTAGTCCTTAGCCTCTACTTATTTCAATTCACGCCCTTAATAAATAATAAGATATACATTTATAGTCAAGGGGTTCATTTTAATGTTCCAGTAGGCTCAATTTACCTGTTTTGAGCAGGTGGAAAATTGTGCAAAGATAAGAATGACATCATGCAGTTTCCCACAGAATGTTGTGGCTATGACTCATATAGCCTTTGAGAACTCAGGACACAGCCAGCAGTGAAGCAAAATTCAGTGTCACCCTTCAACATTTGTGTTTTAAATAACAAAAATGTTTGTTATTAATAAACCGCAGAAATAAAATTGACACAAAGAACATTTGATATTTCCATTAATATTTAACTTCCCAGTGCTCTAATCCAGCCAGCTGTGAAAAAGCGTAGACGCAGCACCCCACCAAAAACAAGATGTTCCTCCACAGCTGGTCAATCTTCGGTAAACAGTGTGTATAAACAAATGAAAAAATGCATCCAAGCTGGTTAACAATGACATTCACTCATCCCATCATACGGCATATCTCGACTTCTGAAGTTAACCTAAATGTTATCACCAGACCAGGACATCAACTGTTTAAAAAAGTTGCAGCTCAAGCATTCCAAGCTGGAATTCAAAAGATATCACAAACCAATAGAAGACGTCTCATCATAAATACTGTGGGCTACCACCAAAACTGTTGGGGCTAGCCTGTCACATTACCCATCTCTCACACGTCCAGTTGGAAACCCTGAGGTTTGGAAACACACTTGGAACTTCCACTCTGGACCAGCAGGAGGTTGGGTCCTCGTGGGTTATAGAGGTAACTTGCTTGATCTTTAGATAGACAGGAATATGGAGCACCTTAGCATAGGAGCACACCCTACTGGATGACGAGCAAAAGGCCAGTGGAAGCTGCAACCAGCAGAGATTCACATGGGGAAAGTGGGGGGAGAAGAAAATGTCAGTTGGTTAAAGAAATGGAAAAATCCCAACCCCCGCCCTAACCAGTGCTAAAGATCCAGAACTACAGTCACAGTACAAGGTATGAATCTGATCCACCATGGCATATGCCTCAAGCAAAATGCAGTACAAGAAGCAAAAGGGAAATCTGGCTCTCCACCACTTGAAAATACGTGAGGGCTGACAGCATAGCCTAGAGGTTAGAGCAATGAGCTGCGAATGAGCTTGGTACATCCAGCAGACCTGGGTTTGATACCCACAACCTCACTTGCAGATACTGTATGACGGGGTGGCCCTGAGCAGATTACTTATCCCCCTGTGCTTCCCAATAAGCATCTAGAAATGAGATTCGACTCACTGTGCCTACCCTGGCCAAAAATTGTAAAAAAATAAAGTCCCAAAATGATATTTTCATGTTCTTCTTCTGTGTCCTCGCCCTTACCATGAGTACTAGAAAATGTTGTCTTGTTCAGTCTGATTTGTTTTGTTTTTTTTGTTTGTTTAGTTTTCATTCAAAACCACCCTTATAATAATCATCATCTCTATTTTCCCAGCTGTGCAAAACAAACCAGGCAATCACAGTTATCTCAGTTCTTCTCCGACTACAAGTAACCTGGAGGATGCAAAAATTGATCAAAAGAAAGTTCAAGCACCGAAACAGCGTTGCACTAAACAATGTAACTACCAAGACATGCCTTTATAGCGCTTGCAACAAATTCTTGAATTCAGCAATTCACAGCGAAAAAAATATATGGGTTCTAACACAAGATCGATATCTGTAGCTTTTACAATCAGACGTCATTTCTGTGCCTTTTTCACTGAGCAGGGTTGAAAAAACTGTCAAGAGCCCTACCTAGACAAATCGTGGTTCCCTGCTGTGCTGGCAGTGTAAGTACCACCTACGGAGAGAGCAGCACTATACAGACGCGAAGGCAATCAGTGCCAATAGGGGCAGTTTACGGGCCAGGCAGAAATCTCACAGCCAGGGGAACAGCTAACTAAGGAACGTATTTCACCCTCTACCCTACAGGATGGATACTTCAACCAGAATCAGGCATCAAACCGATTTCTGGGACTTAAATGCCACTAACTACGCTGATGTCATCCATGACCGAGAGGGAAACTTTATATGCAGCGACTGCTTGATGCCACAGCTTCTGTACTGTGTTGCAGAAACGTACATCTATAAATGTAGATTTTTTTTAAACGTTGCGTGTCATGTTGCATTGATGGAGCACCTTAAAGATTCTAGGGGGAAAACATCTTAAACTGCAATAACATGGAACTGAGATGACAGCAACTGCTCATGGCAAAAAAGGCATTTGTTAAAAGTCTTACATTCTGGGAGGGTGCATGCAAATGAATGACCCCAACACTGTGACAGATCGTTCAATCTGCATGTTAAGGAACGATTTATTACATGAGGGCTGATGCAATGCTATATACACAACAGGGCATCCTCCACCACACCCACAAAATATATGACACTAATGCAAACCGCTTGATTCGGAGCACTGTTTAAGAAAGACGTCATTATAGCTTGGTACCCCCCCCCCCAAACAAAAATATATATGAATAATAAACCTTAGGTCTGCACGGCTTCATTCCTCCAAATGATGCTGCCGTTTAAAACCCAGTCGAACATTTTGGGTACATGTGCGTAGTACTGAAAGTGAGAAGGATAGAAACCCATCACAGTCATGAACCTGTATGTGGTCCATGGCCATTAACTGTATGCTTGCTGCCAAAGGGGTCGACACTAAGAATATATCAAACGGTCGGGGGTTATTCGAAAAACTACAGAGCGAGGAGGAAGACTGCCTCAGGCTGGCCTGGCTGCCAGTTGAGAGTGACCACCGCCAGGGAGAGGGGGGGCCGTCAGAGCTGTGGTGGCGGGGGGCGAGGGCGTGCTCGGTGCCTTTTGTCAATTTCACAATCCACGGTACCAACCCGCATAAGATGTGAGTGACAGGAAGATGAGTAGAGGCATCCATCCTACAATCCCCCCCGAGAAAGTAAGGAGCACACCTCTCAACCTCCTGCCTCATAAATCAGGGACAATGCTTAAAAAAATCAGGGACAAAGGACCAAAATCAGGGACACTTCTTCAAAACTGGAGATATCCACTCAGGAAGCTGGTAGAATAAAGGGTTTAGTGTAAAATGCATTTTCTAAGGAAGAACAAGTCTGTAACTATAATGTTTTACATTATTTTGTGCTTATAACCCCCACAGTTTAGTTACGGAAACACAATTTTTAGGCGGGACAGAGTAAAATTTTGAGGCAAAATCAGGGACATCCCTGAAAATCAGGGACAACTGAGAGGTATGGTAAAGAGCCCTCCTTACACCTCCCTCGGGAGGAACTGCATGGTCTCACTCTCACCAGTACTGTTCAATAGAAGACTGGCGCTCTTCCCATGGTAAAGAGGCTGGGGCAAATGAGAAAATCCGGCGATCGATCGACTAGTGTCAACAGTCCCCACCCCAATAGGGTCCGCACATCTGAACTTTTCTGTCTCCCCTCTCTTACTTCCTCTCCTGAGCTATGGGGTGGTGTCTGATGTCATAACCGACTAATCGTTTTGATCATCCGATTTCATTTAAATAAAGTTTAGATAACAACACAAATGCAAAGTGCATGAACACTGCTCATGCTTGTAAGTGGATAAAATACAAGCTCTGGGCGTCGTACTCCTTTTCCAGATGCTGCATAAATGTTACTTGATCTTACACTAGCAATAAATGAAAAGACATGTGGCTTCAGGATCTGTCATAATCTACAGGGCTGTCAAAGCACAGTGACATTTTTTGACCTGTAACTCCAGGGTGATTTTCTTGTAAATCATAAAATTTCCAACGTAACAACAGCAACGTGGACTGCCGTTTTCCTATATAAGCAATCCCCAAAGACAGACAGACAGACAGACAGACACACACCGTAACAATTTCCCTGCAAGCTAAGGCAGCTCCCCTACAGGAATCCCGGTGGGTGTAGGGGTACTGCGCACTGCATTTGGCTGACCACATTGTGCAACCGGTTCACCCGGCTGATCCCTGTCACCCACTGGTACCGGTTCCTCACTTCTGTGCATCAGTGCGAGCTTCCTACTCTCCATCACTGCTTGCACATGCACACATACATACGTCTGCTGCTGCTTGCATCGCTTTCATATACCTAACTCTGTCAAAGCCTAGTTTAGTAAGAAGTGCACCATCCCCATATTAAGAGGCACGTCTGCTCTTGACTGTTACAGTTCCATGCAAAAAAAGAGCTGCTTGCTGCAGAGTGTGCAAGCAGCACGTACCAGAGTCTGGCTGTGCACTGCAGCTGCTCCCGCTTCAGCTCCTCTCCTTGACTGCTGAGGATGCTGCTGCTGCAGCCGGTGCTGTCGATCGTTCCTGCTGCTGCTACTGCTGCTGCTCAGCTCCCTCTTGTCCCGGTGCTCCCCGCCAGCCCCGCCACCGTCCTCCTGCTCGCCCGAGTCGAGGTTACTGATGTTCCACACGATGAGCGTCTGGATGAGCAGCAAGGTAAGCGCCGCGATGAGCGCCGACCGCGAGCGGCGAGCCAGCCTGCGAGCACACGGGGCCGCCACCATCTTCTCTGCAGCCCGCCTCGCGTTAGCCGGGCTCAGCGGTGCGCTGTTGCTTTTTTTTTCCTTGTGTGTGTAGGGGCTCTCCGGCTGAAGGGTGGGCGGGGAGGCGGTGTGAAGGCATGACGTCGCGTGGGGGCGGGTCCACAGCTGCCGGCTGGGGACGCCATGATGGTTGTGGCAGCGAGCCGAGGAAGCGACGGGGCTCAGAGCCAGGTGTCTGGCAGCAGCGCTTTGTCAGTGTGTACTGTGCTGTGGCAGCGCGCTGCTCAGCCTCAGATTGCTCTCAAGAACCCGAGTAGGAATAATGCCTGCAGACCGACTCACTGTGCCTAATTTTCAGGGATGTCCTTGATTTTGAGCTGTAAAATGAACGCTGTACGCACTGAAACTGACGTTTTTTTTTTCCTGTCACTGAAGACTAGGGATTTAGTACTGGATCCAGACCCCAGTTAAGAGGCACATGTCAGTCACGTATTAAAGTTAAACTCTAGTCCCCCTTCAGAAAATGCATTCGTCTTGCAGTTAGACATTACAGCAGTTTTCTGAATTAGTGCCATATTTTTATTAAGTTGTGTCCTTGTTCTAGTAATTTCCGCTGATGCTGTTTAAACATTAATTTGTATAACATTTCATAATACAAGCAAGTATGTAGTATGTACACAGTCGAATAAAATTGATATACAACTGTTTTCTTATGTATCCCTTGCCCTTTTCATATCCGTAAATACAACTGACAAATAGTGGTATTATATTTAATAAAATAATTCCATATTATTACTGCCAATACTAATATGGAGCAACCACTCCAACCAATGATAACCGTCCCGGTTCTGTAGTGCAGTGTGTGTTGGCGGGGCGAGCTAGACCGAGCTACTGAGCTGCAATCCCCTGCCTCTGGATAAATGGTAAGGAAATCCAGAGCTAGCGAAAAGTGCCCCGTTCCCCCATCCCGCATTGACATCTGTGTGTTTAGTTTGTATAGAAGTGTAAGTGACGATCTGCGAGGGAAAGTTAATGACAACCTTTTGTATATTTCTAGACAGCTGACGTAGAGCGCATCATTTAATTAATACTGCCATCTTCTGAGAAAACACGGTTAAAATGAGTCTTTAATAAAAATGATTGCTTAGCTTGGGGCTCTTGAATAGAAGGCACGTTGACTCATATTGCAGGCTGATTTTTTATCATCTGATAGGTTCTTGGAGTATGGAGTTGTTAAGATGTGAAGAAGGATATAAATGGCATGTTTTGCCACACTGCAGGCCCCCTTTTTTCCACAGACATCAGAAAAAAAGTGGCCTCTCTGTAATCTGCTTATGTCTCCTTTTCTCCTGCTTTGTTCTACTTTTTCTATCCTTAGCCATCTTAACTGGCTGTTCAAATGTGGAATCTTTAATACTAGAAGTTATTAAGGTGTATCCCAGTTTTGGAGAGCCCTGTAACGCATACATTTTGTATCCATACCTTAAATCTGTACAGCCTGCAGTCCTATGTATCATACCTTCATTTATAGTTCACAGTCATAGGCTGTTCCTTGTCATTTGCATTGTAGAAGGTTTGTCCAGAGAGATGAAGTTTAAGGACATGACTATTTATGTTATCTTTGGAATAATGTGTAAAAAAATGTGTGGGATGTAGTACCAACAGGAATACTTATCATGCTTTTGGTTGTTCCGATTAGTGTGTTTAAATTTGTTTGCATTGTAATGTCATGGCTTTTTTTGTATATAAAGTTTGGCGCATACCCCGTAGGGTTAATACCCCCTAGAAAGCTTGTAGCCAAGGCGCTAGGGGCTCTCACCGTGGTGAAAATTAAAATCGACATTTAGTTGATAAAATTGGCTGTTTTTGTTTCTTGGAATGCTGCTTCTTTGAAACTTGTCTGAATTCTGGGCTGACCACTCTGTTGCAATGAACCAATCCTTTTCTGTACACAGGAACGTTTCTCTTGGATTGTTACAGGAAATAAGCTGAGATGGGTGCAGTATAGGAAAATGGGTTGAACGTTAGGGCCGAAGACCCCAAGGCACACCTCGATGCCTGTCTCTGGCTGCAGGGTGGGGGTGGGGTGGAATGGCATGAGCATTATGGCCAATGACCCTAGGCCACACCACCAACACCTGTCAGCCTGTACAGGGTGGGGTGTTACGGTTGGAAACCCTAATGCCCTGGGTGTTTGTTGATTTTTTCACTCTAAATTTTCAACATGGGCCTCATGAACAGTGGCACTATTATTTTGTTACTCAGTCCCAAAAAGTGATTTCGCACAGTGAATACACCATTTGGCACAACAGGTGTAAAAAGACATTTTGGGTAGGATGTGAAAAATTACATCTGTACTGTTCATGAGGAGGTGTGAAAAAATGGCAATGTTGAAAATCTGGAATGAAAATATAAAGAAGTGGCAAAGTTACGAACATGTATAGAAACTGCATAATGCACATTCATAACACAGATTTTTTTTAGAATTTGTTCACCACATTTTCAGTATGGCCTTTTTGGAACCTCCCCTCATGAACACTAGCATTGTGATTTCATTAATATATGCCAAAAGTTGATTTCGCACAGTGAGTGCGTCATTCTGCAAAACAGCTGTGAAAACACATTTTGGGCATGATGCAAAAAAAGGAGGTGTGAAAAATGGCAATGTTGGAAATTTCTAGTGAAAATATAAAAATCTGGCGGAGTTACGAGCATGCGTATAAACTGCACAATGCACGCTCGTAACACAGTCATTTTGTGGAGTTTGTTCACCAAACTTGCAACATGGGCTTTTTGGGACCCCACCTCATGAACAGTGGCACTGTTGTTTTGTTAATCGGTCCCAAAAGGTGATTCCGTGCAGTGACCGAGAAATTACTTTTTGGGACCAAGAAATAAAATGACAGTGACAGCGTTCACAAGGTGGGGTCCCAAGAATCCCATGTTGAAAATTTGGCACCAAAACTCCAAAGGCTGGCTGATATATCAACCTGAATTGAAACCCCCCCATTTACTGCCATTATAGGGCTCACCATCATTTCTTCAGTTCCCGGGTGGTCTTTGAAGAGTGCAGATGTGTTTCCGATCCACAGAAGATCACTGCTCCCAACCTCCAGAGGTAAGTATGGGTGAGGGGCTGCAGGGAGGTGGGGTGAGCAGAGGGAGGGTGCAGGTTGGGGGAGGCCGTGGGAACAACAAGGGACCATTTTCTTTTTTTTCAGGTTTAAAAAATAAATGACATCATGGAATTGTTTTCTTTTTTACAGACAAAAACAAAACATATTTCAGCACACTGGGGTGGACTCCCAGTATGCCAGACTAGTGAAGGGGGGGTCAATGCCGACCTGGGGATTGGGCACCAAAGATCAGCTTGCAAAAAGAGGGTGTTGGGGGCACATCCGACACTGAGAGTAGGCATCCCGGTGTTGAAAAACATAAGAATTACCTTGGCACACTGGGGTGGGCTCCCAATGCGCCACAATAGTGGGGTGGGGGCATACCAACACAGGGATTGGGCACCCTGTTGTTGGCAAAATATATGTTCAGGCTTGGGAGGGCATGCTGACATGGGGATTTGGCACCCAAATGTCGGCTTTGGGGGGAGCATGTGGTGGGTGGCAGGAGTCACCACTTGTGCACAGCAGGACTCATTTATTTCACCAGGAAAGACACACTGAGCAAACAAGTTGCTCGTAAGTCCAGCCATGTGCATTACTGTGCACTGTAATGTACATGGTTGGAATTTGCCTGGTTGCTGGGAAGGGGGAGGGGGAGAGGGAGAGAGAGAGAGATCTGCAGCCGCAATGATAAAAATGTCTATGATTGGAGCGGCAGATTTCATTCCAGTCTGGTGCTTGCTCTGAAACTGCCATCATCGGCAGCTTCCCTGTTGATTGGTGGCCGAGGGATGAGCCCCTGAAAGAGTTGGCTGGATTGGCCAAACACTGCCACTCCTCTACAATACTCTACTCTCCTCAAAATGTTTCTTGTGTGCTGTGCACACAAGCAAACTTAAAAATCATGAAGAAGTGACTTTAAAGAGGAAGCAGAAGAAGCAAAGCAAATTGGAAGGGGGAAGAGGACCAGAGTTTAGGAAAGCGATAAAAGAAAGCAGATCAACCAACACAAGCTTTTCTAGATGGTATAGAGAGGGAATGAGAAGTGTTAGTTCAGAATGGGTAGCAGGAAGCAGGGGGAGAGGATAAGAAGGATGAAAGGTAGCAGAGAAGGGAACCAAACCAGGATTTAGAAATAAAGGAGACATAATGGGAAAGGTGCCTGGTGTCGAGAAAGGGGAGAGAAGAGTGAGCAGTGGTGGGTAAGAGGGGAACAATCCAAGGCGAAATAACAGAAAGAGTGAAAAAGGGGGTCCAGTCTGGCAAGGAAGGATTTGGGAGATCCACTGTAAGCTAAGTCACCATAATCAAAAATAGGGAGAATAATCTTTAATACAATCTCTTGGGAAACAGGAAATGGGATACTATCTTTGTTCCTGTACAGTTTACAAAGCTTGGGGTGTAGATTTTGGTGAATGGCATCAATATGAACCAAGAAATCAAGATGATGGTCAAGCCAGACCCTAAGGTACTTAAAAGGGGATACATACTTAATCATGACACCATCAGGGGTGTGAAATACAGGAGAGGGGTGAGTCTGGAAAGCTTCTGATGAGTGCCAAAAGTCATGGAGTCATGGAGACTTTTTTTTTTTTTTTTTGGAATTGAGGGTGAGTCGGTTATAATCAGTGCTGAATATTGGCAAATTCAGCTGCAGCTTTGAAGTATGATCATGGGAAGAGGATCTAGATGTAAAAAGTACTGTATACATATGAATGAACACAGGAGAACAGACAGAGGTACGGCAATTTAAGAATATGGAAAAGAGAATAGGATCCAGGACAGACCCTTGAGGGACACATGAGCAGATAGGAAATGGTGATGAAATTGAGCTACCTATCCAGACAGCTTGAGACCTACCCTCAAGGTAAGAATGAAACCAACTTACTTCAGAGTCAGAGAGATCTGCTTCTTTAAGCTTGTCCAGAGGAAAGGGATGTGCCACTGTGTCAAAAACTTTAGTAAGTTCAGCAAAAATGGTGGACATGATCAGATCCTGATCCACACCTGAGCATATGGAGTCAATGAGCAGAAGGAGGGAAGTGGAAGTGGAGTGGGATGGTATATATCTCCGATGTCGAAACTTCGACATCGGCCGAGACTACAGCGACTACAGCACCAGGTCGCTGTAGTGTTAGCGCTGGACCCTGACACTGTATTTGGGGAAGGGGTTTATACCCCCTCCCCAATCGGCTCCAGCTCAGAGCTGATTATATTTAGTGGGGGGGATGTGGGGGACACATGCGCACCAATGACACGCTACTGTGCATGCATGGGATCTTCATTCATGACACAGGGGTGCATGCCTGGGATTTCAGCTCTGCATTAAAATTGAAAATGTTACTTTTTTCTGTGCTTGGTTTACTTTGGGACATATCAGCAGCATTTTTTCATACAGCCCCGGACAAGATAAACATTCTGGTATTTGTGGTATGTGTAAAACTCGCACTTTGGGACCGTGCTCGTGGCAGATCCGTGTTCCCGACCTGGATGTACTTCTGGGACGCGGGTGCCTTACAACCAGACCCAGGGAATCTCTATTTTATGAAAAATATCTGTTAAAGGTAAAAAGCCTTTACTTTTAAACATGTAGGGGCATTTTGTATTACATGCTTGATAGGTGTGTGCCAGGAGGCATACTTTTCACAGTTAGATCAAAACGAAGGGCCAAAGCTGACAGTGCCCCTTTAAGAGAAGCAGAGGTGGTGGTAGAAGAGAAGGAAAAAGGTAGATTTATAGGTAGCAGTGGTAGAGGAAGGGGAGCAGGGAGGGAAAGGATGGGATGGGCAAGAGGGCACAGATAGTAAAGTAGGAATTAAAGGAAGAGAATAATAGAAGGGTCAGAGATGAGAGAGTTATCAACCTTGAGAACAGGGGAAGGAGACTGGGTCAAAGGGGGGAAGGGAATGGATAACCTTCCAGAACTTGGGGAGATGAGTAAGGTTGTTCTGAAGTGTGGATGCAAAATACTGAGACTTTGCAAGTTTTACTGTTTTGGTACAGGTGTTACAAAGGTGACAGTAGTTTGCCAAAGCAGTTGGTGAGCCATTGATCTTAAAAGAATGCCAGACAAGGTCTCTGAAGCGGAGGCAACTCATCACCTCACCTGTTATCCAGGGAAGATGAGAGACCAGTATTCTAGTTCTTCTCAGGGAAGCATGACGATCCCATACAGCCATAAATGTGGAATGAAAGTAATGCAGAGCAAAATGTATATTACTGGCTGTTGAGATCTGAGTCCAGTCAGTAGCCACAAGGTCAGCTAAATGAGAGGACAAGTCCAGTGACTTAAACAACCCGAGATTCATACATTTTGGGGGGGCTTAGGATGATAATTCTTGTGCATACAGTAAACCATGTGATGGTCACTGAGGGAGTCAGGAAGGATTCCCAGGGGCTATACTCCACCCCCAGGTGTCCACCCTATTGCAAAGATCTGCAATTGGGTGGACACCCAAGAAGGTGGAGGACATGAGGCAGGACCTAAAGAGGCTCGAGGAGTGGTCAGAGAAGAGGCAGCTGAAATTTGATGCTAAAAAGTGCTCTGTGATGCACTTGGGGAGTAGAAACACACAAGCAGGATACACCCTGAAAGTGGAGGCAATCAACGAAACAGAACAAGAGAGGAATCTGGGGATCATAGTCTGCGCAAACCTTAAGGTAGGAAACCAATGTAGCAGGGTGGTGGGAAAGGCCAATGGAATGTTGGCATGCATAGGCAGGGGCATTACTAGCAGAAGGAGGAAGGTAATAATGCCCCTTTACAAAGCCATGGTGAGGCCGCACCTGGGGTACGGGGTCTGGTTCTGGAGACCACATCTCCACAAGGATATAGATGTGATGGAGAGGGTTCAGAGAAGGGCAAGCAAGATGGTGCAGGGTGTGCAGGGGAAGTCATATGAGCAGAGGTGTAAGGAGATGGATCTGTACACGCTGGAAACAAGGAGGGAAATGGGAGACATGATTGAAACTTTCAAATATGTGAAGGGACTCAATAAAGTAGGAGAAGGGGGTTTACTTAAGAGGAAAGAGGGGGCCATAACTAGATGGTAAAGCCTCATGCTGCAGGGAAAAAGATACAGAAGCAATGTGAAAAGGCGATTTTTCACAGAGAGGGTGGTGGTGTAGCCCTGGAACAGACTGCCAGTTGAAGTGGTGGGGGCTAAATCGGTGGAGGAATTCAAGAGAGCATGGGACAGGCATATGGGGCTGGGTAGCAGGGGGCTGGCGGGGGCTGGCAGAGAGGAGGAGGTACAGGGGGGAAAACTGGGCAGACTGGATGGGCCGGTGTGGTCAATTTCTGCCATCAAGATTCTATTATTCTATGATGATTCTATAATCCACTGTGTGGTGAAAATGAGATGAGAGAACCCAGTCTAACAGAGAATGATTTAAAGATTTAAATTTGGTGAGTGGGGTCAAAAATCAATCAAGTCAATTCTACTGACTTTACGTTTTAAGTAATTGTATTAGTATTGGGAGAAAGTCAATTTATATTGAAGTCACCGACAATATGAAGCTCACCTTTGGAAGAGTGGGAAAAGATAATTGAAAGAAGCTCAGTAACTAAAGCAGGGAAAATACTAGGACAGCAATAAACACCAGCAACAATGATGGGGACTGAAAAAGGAACAGAGAGTTTAAGAAGGAGCAGCTCATAGGAAGAGGGGGAAGAAACAGCAAGAACAGTCACAAATTGAATACTGGTGGATATATGAACAGCAGCACCACCAGTCCACCACCCCTCTTTGTCTTACTGGCTGAACAAGTAAGGTTGTGTATAGAAAATCACTTGTTGGTCCAAAAAAGGTATTAAATTGCCTACTCTAAGATTTGTCTAGTTTGCAGTGAAAATTTGGAAATTAAATTAAGTGCAAGCTTGTAGGTTGCCTAGCCATCAATGCCTTTCCAAGTGGAACTAACTAATAATGGATTGAAAAATAATTATATTCTGTGAGCATAATTTAAATGCATTTCCTGATGAAAAATGTAACCATAACACATGAGGCATGAGGCAAAGCCAAGTGCCTTTAACCATCTGAGACGTGCTTAATGTATATCAGAGTGCAACCACCCTAAAATGTGTCATCTCATGGGCACAAAATTAATATATGGGGGAATAAACATGAAAAAGATACACACCTGCTATCACTGGGGGGAATAATACATGGTCGTGTGACATGTTTGTACCAATGGTAGAGTAAGATTTTTGTGACCCTTTTTTAAGTGGAACAGTGCAATATAACACTTCAGGGTATGTAATTGCATGCTTATATATGCAGTTCTCAGTTAGTTGAAGGCAAAAGAGGCCTTACTTTGTGCCTTAGAACATACCTGAGGGTGTGCGTACATCAGTGTACAGCTGCACACCGTATGCTACACTGGTATAGTTAGGGCTGACCGAAACTTTCTGGGTTAAACCTCTAATTTAGCACCTTAATAGCATTGGCAGTGTTCAGTGAAATTGCCCTAAATTTGGCATGCATTGTCTAGGAGGCAAGGCCTCAATATGGAACATTTTTGTGAGGGCAGCTTGTGCAGTTTCTAAGAGTCGTATATGTCATTTTCACACTTATGTTTAATTTTTTTCCAATATTCAATATGTTTTATTTGTTCTCACCTACAGCCTAGATGGAAAATAATTGTTTCCCAAAACTTTTAGGGTAAAAGCAGTCGGTGCCACCATACTGCCTTTCAAAGGTTTCATGACAAAATATTAAATGGTTACAGAGTTATAAGGTTTTAAACATTGTTTCTGTGCATGCTCAGTAGGGTTTTTGGATAATCATGTGATTCCACCCAAAAAAATTCCCTGTCGTGAGAGCTGTTTGGTTTTGCACCCCTTGCTTCTCACAACCCAAGAAACAGACGTTTGGGTTGTGATGTTGGCCATTTTTTTTTTTAACTGAAAAACATGGAAAATTCATAAAAACGATGTTTTAAAAACAGCAACACCTGAACCTAGCTAACGGGAGCCATTTAGCTAGGTTCTGGTGTTTGTCTAAAAGAACGCCATAGAAACATGGAATTTGCTGGCAGATCAGGACTTCCTAGTCCACCTAATCTGCCCTTTTAACCTACATATAGCATTACTGCAGACCCTACTTAGTCTCTGGTCCCCCTTACTTCTCAGATCCCTTTGTGTCTGTCCCAAGCATTCTTGAATCTTGTAACTGTTTCCACGCCCCACCTCTTCTGGGAGGCTGTTCCATGCATCCATGTGAAGAAGTTCTTCCTCCCATTTCCTCTGAGCCTCCCCCTTCTATGTTTATAGCATGTCCCCTTGTCATCAGGCATCTTTTTCTTGGAATATGCTTCCTTCTTGTACCTTGTTTTTATCTCTGAGATAAAGAGACTTCCAGTGATGTCATGGATGCATTAGTAGGGTAGTGCAGCCGTTCTCAACCCAAAAAGCACAAATAACATAATCAAAACCCATCTGAAGCAAAAGTGTCGAAACAGAGAGAAATGCCACTTAAACAGAAGATAGTCAGCACACTGTTCCAAAAACTGAAAAACTTGATGACTGCAGAGTGGTTGAAACAGCAATCCAAGTCATCTCAAGGCAGGGCCCCATCTCTGGTTTCTGCAATTGACTCGGACACTAACTCAGATGGCAGCAGTGACCAGGAGGAAGTAGGCTGATGCATCCATCTGGACCTCCTAGCAGAATTAAAAAACAATATAACATCAATGCTTTTCAAAACTGACTCCATACTAGGGAAAATTCAAAAAGATGTTAACAAATTGGAAAAAAGGCCACAAACCTCAAGACTCAAATACATACCTCATCAGATGAAGCAGCAAAGATGGACAGGCTGTTGCTGCAGCTCCTTAAAGAAAGAGATAGGTCAGCCAAGCTTGACAACATGGAGAGGAGAGGTCTGCAGAATAACATCTGCATCTTTTTGGTCCTGGAGGGAGCAGAGACAAAGGCCCCCAATAGGATCAAATTCCTCAAAACCCTGCTTATGGATATAGTTCAGCCTGAACTTAACGTAGAGAGGCATAGAGCTCACTGTACACTCGATCCAAAACCATAGGGTCCCAATGCCCACCCTAGAGCAATCCTTACTAAATTCATGCTGCATCAATCAAAACAGCAAATTCTGAGAATGGCATGGGCTAAAAAAGACCTGTCTTACACAGGGCATCACATTGCATTTAAGGATGATTTCACTGCAGCTGGGCAACAGAAGCAGAAAGAAAACCGGGTCATTCTGAAACAGGTGGAAGAAAAATGGATACAGTTAAAATACCCTTCCCAGTGATAGTCATACTAGACCATCATGAAGGTCAGAAATCATTCCCAGATCTATATGCAGTAGCCCCAACAATCAGGAAAATGTGTATTGAGGTTTGGATCCCAAAGGAGGTGCCACTGGAGAAGGACCTTAGAAATGTGGACACTAGTAGCAACAGGGGGCGGTAAAGACCAGAAAAATTGCTCACAGAAAGACAACACCTTGGATGTCAAAAAACTCCTGCTCTCCTCCAAACAGCATTGTGACTTTCCAGCTAAAGGCAGCACAAGTGGAGATGCAGATCGAGAACTGAGCACAGAAAGAGGCACTTGATACAGTGAGGGGGATCAGCCAAAATGAATTTGACTGGGTTTAAACACCAAGCCCTGCAGCAAAGAACTATGCAAATCTCTAATGGACTTTTGTCTGTTGAACTGATGTGTTTTTACATTCGTTTGTGCGCATGCGCAAGGAATGTTTTGGGAGAGTAGCACACTTTGGAGGTGTGCCTCTCCCTTGCAATCCAGTGCTCCATTGAGCAGACATGGCGGTCCTGCACCAATGGGTGCGGGAGCTGTGTATGACAGTGGTGGTCTTCGCTTCAAAAACCACGCTGTCATACTGTTTTACCAGCGTCATGCCCGCCCCTGCGTCACGCTCACCCCTGCATCACGCCCGCCCCCAAAGCTTTGGTGCCAAGCTGGGAGCCCACCCCAGCGTGGCAAATGTTGTTTGACGGCGGTGCCCAATCCCCGTCCGGCTCCTCAGCCCCCACGTAGTTTGCCGACGGGGGTGCCCAATCCCCTGTCAGCTCCTCGGTCCCCCCCCAGCCATCTTCTGCCACGCTGGGAGCCCACCCCAGCATGGCAAACGTCCCACGTTGTCTGTTTTTTTTTTTTGTACCTGTAAATCGAAAACGGTCCCACGGCGCATCTCCCAGTCCCCCCCCACAACCCGCACCCACCCACTGTGCACCCAACCTCCCCACACCCCCACCCCATATTTACCTCCGGAGCTTGCAGCCGATCTTGGTGGACCGGGGAACACGTCTGCACTCTTCAAAACCGACCCTTGAACTGAGAAATGCCAGTAAGCTGTATAATGGGCTAGATAGGGGTTTTCAACTTTTGCATATCTCAGGCATTTTTGGAATTTTTGCACTAAATTTTCAACATGGTTTTTGGGACCCCTTCTCATGAATGATGTCACTGTCATGGCGTTAACCGGGCCCGAAGGGTGATTTACGCCAATCACTGCGCGGTCACTCTTGGCAATTCACCGCCGGGCCTGAATAGCGCCATGACAAATGATGAAGATCTAGAACCAGTCAGCTATTCAATCTCTAAAATAACATTATTTTTATGGCCTTAGCGTTGTGCAGTTCCTCATGCGCTCATAAGTTAGCAATTTCAATATTTTCCTCCAGATTTTCAACATTGCCATTTTACCACACCTTCTTATGAGCAGTACAGCTGTCATTTTTCACATCTCACCCAAAATGTGTTTCCCATAGTAGCGCACAATGGCGAGTCGGTGTCTTGAAATCAATGTATGGGACACATTAAGAAAATCACAGTAACACTGTTCATGAGCAGAGGTCTTAAAATGGCTATGTTGAAAATTTTGAAAATATTCTAAAAATGACTGTTTTACAAGCATGCATTGGCGCAGTTCCTACATGCGCTCAACGCGTTTTGAATTTTCAATATTTGCACTCCAGATTTTCAACATTGTCATTTTACCACACCTCCTCATGAGCAGTACAGCTGTCATTTTCACATCCTGCCCAAAGCGTATTTCCGCCCATATGGCGCACAATGGCGCAGTCGGTGTGCAAACTCAATGTATGGGACACATTAAGACAATCACAGTGACACTGATCATGAGCAGAGGTCTTAAAATGGCTGTGTTGAAAATTTGGTGGAAAAATTCTTAAAAATGACTTTTATGAGTCTGCGTTGCGCAGTTCTCACATGCCCTAAGTAAGTTTGTGAATTTTCAATATTTTCCTCCAGATTTTCAACATTGCCATTTTACCACCTCCTTATGAACAGTACAGCTGTCATTTTCACATCCTGCCCAAAATGTGTTTCCGCCCATGTAAGTGCACAATGGTGCAATCGTGTCGCGAACTCAATGTATGGGACACAGTAAAGAAAATCACAGTGGCGCTGTTCATTAGCAGAGGTTTTAAAATGGTAATGTTGAAAATTTGGTGAAAATTCCTAAAAATGACTGTTTTATGAGTGTGCGTTGCGCAGTTCCTATGCATGCTCGTAAGTTTGCGAATTTTCAATATTTTCACTCCAGATTTTCAACATTGTCATTTTACCACACCTCCTCATGAGCAGTACAGCTGTCATTTTTCACATCCTGCCCAAAATGTGTTTCCGCCCATGTAGCGCACAATGGGCGCAGATCGGTGTCGCGAACTCAATGTATGGGACACAGTAAGAAAATCACAGTCACACTGTTCATGAGCAGAGGTCTTAAAATGGCTATGTTGAAAATTTGGTGACAAAATTCCTAAAAATGACTGTTTTACGAGTGTTCATTGCGCAGTTCCTATGCACACTCGTAAGTTTGCGAATTTTCAATATTTTCACTCCACATTTTCAACATTGCCATTTTAACACACCTCCTTATGAGCAGTGCAGCTGTCATTTTTCACATCTTGCCCAAAATGTGTTTCCGCCCATGTAGCGCACAATGGCAGTCGTTGTGTGAACTCAGTGTATGGGACACATTAAGAAAATCACAGTGTCACTGTTCATGAGCAGAGATCTTAAAATGGCTATGTTGAAAATTTGGTGAACAAATTCCTAAAAATAACTGTTTCTGATGCGTTGTGCGTTCTTACGCTTGCGCTAAATGGTTGCGAATTTTCAATATTTTCACTCCACATTTTCAACATTGCATTTTACCACACCTCCTTATGAGCAGTACAGCTGTCACTTTTCACATCCTGCCCAAAACGTGTTTCCGCCCATGTAGTGCACAATGGCGCAGTCGGTGTGCAAAATCAATGTATGGCACACAGTAAGACAATCACAGTGACACTGTTCATTAGCAGAGGTTTTAAAATACCAATGTTGACAATTTGGTGAAAAAATTCCTAACAATGACTGTTTTACGAGCGTGCATTGCACAGTTCCGACGCATGCTCGTAGGTTTGTGAATTTTCAATATTTCCACTCCAGATTTTCAACATTGCCATTTTACCACACTTCCTTATGAGCAGTACAGCTGTCATTTTTCACATCCTGCCCAAAACGTGTTTCCGCCTATGTAGCGCACAATGGGGGTAACAAAAAGGTCATGCTGAAAATTTATTGTGCAAATACCAGCAATCGCACAGGGCATTACGGTAAAGCACCATACGTGCCAAGCACCACTGCAAATACCTGCAAGTGAACATTCGGCATTGACAAATGCTTGTTTGGTTTGTTACAGCATGGCCTTCTTTCTGTTTTTGACCCTCTCAGATGCACAAACCAGTGAGTATGTTTGCAAAAACTGATGTATAGTTGTGGATTGCTTAACTCCCATCAGTGTGTTGGGAGGTGGGGCTGTGGGGAAGCAGGGAACACTCAGTGCTGCCTGGGAGAGGGGGAGGAGGCTTAGCAAATGGTTTAAGTAGAGTGACTCATGTGGTATTAATGCACA
This sequence comes from Neoceratodus forsteri, assembly GCA_016271365.2. Classification (NCBI taxonomy): domain Eukaryota; kingdom Metazoa; phylum Chordata; order Ceratodontiformes; family Ceratodontidae; genus Neoceratodus; species Neoceratodus forsteri. The sequence goes on from JADMNL010000025.1 coordinate 134,411,007, forward strand.
GGTAGGAAGGAAGCCCAGGCCTCTCAGATGAGAAACTAAAATAGTGCTGGCCATGTGACCACTCTTGGAGGAGTAGAGAAAGGGGTGGCTTCAGGATGGTAACAATCACCTGGAGAGTGGGAGATGGAGCCATTGGACTAGCTTGAGCTCAAAGAACTTTAAATGTGCACAGGGTTGCATAGAACATACAACTCAGTTTAGGGCTCTCTCAACACCATGCCACTCCACACAGAAGAATGAGGTAAGGTGTGTGTTTCCACTTTGGTAGAAGGCAAATGGCCATGACAAGGGATTGGAGGGAATAGAACAGATTGGACAAGCGCAAAAGTCCCCTTGCCCTGTTGGCTTACCAAAGGCTGTTAAAAACCAACAGTCAGTCAGAAACAGATGCACAGAGTGGAGAGGCAATGAGGGCAATTTCTTCAGACAACAGCCAGTAAAGGTGCAACACTGAACATTTTGTACTGGGCTTGTGTTGGGGGGGCTATCCTGTGATGGGGGAGTGGAGTGGAAGTGAGGTAAGAGGAGATGAATGGAGGAATGCAAGGGCATGGTTGGGGTTCAAGAACTTCCAGATCATGAGCTGGGGATACATCCAGGTGGTAGGTTTGAGTCCACAGGGTGGAAACCACAAACTAGAATACATCTGGCTGGTAGGCAGGTAAGTGCTGGCGGGGGCCTAGACAAGGGCTGAAGTCACAATTGTTGGCTGCTGCACCCCTCAATGTAGGGACACAACAGTTTACAGGGGAGAAGTATGACTGGGACATAGAAATCCAGGGATCAAGTCAGGGGATGGGACAGCCCCAACTAAAGTAGGACAAAACACAACAGATGTTACTCAAATAACTAGCTCCCGAAGGAACATTCTAAACAACATAATCCAACTAAGTGCACCATCATGAGAAAATGCACTATAAATAATGAGTAAGTTCAGGGTCATCTCCTTAAACATTAAGGACCTCAACGTGCCTAGCAACAGATCAAAAGTTCTAGCAGAGGTTATAAGACTAGGTGGAAACATATGCCTCCTACAAGAAACACACTTGTCACAGAAGGAGCACCTGAAGCTCTGCAGAGGGTGAGTAGAGACAGCTATTGGCCTCACAGCCAAGGGCCAAGAGGTCAGGTGTGGCAATCTTGATCAGAAGAGGCCTCCATCTGAATATAATGAAACAGGAATCAGACCAGGAAGAGAGAATGGTTACAACTGCCTTATGGTAGCAAGAACCAAGATAAATATAATGAATGTCTATGTCCCAAATTAAAACACACCAGACTTCACAAGGGCGATTGCCAAAAACATATCCAAACAAGAACAGGGTATAACAATGGTTGCAGGAGACTTTAACTAAGTCCCCTACCCCACCTTGATCCAGCCATGGAGGCACCTGAATACAAACAAAATTGCGACCAGAGAACTAAACGGAGTGGTTAAGAAAGTAGGCCTGGTAGATGTGTATTGGCATCAATACCAGGGGAAATGAGATTTCTCCTTCTACTCCCATCCAAATGACTCATATTCAAGAATAGATAGGTTCTACATAGATGAGGGAGAGGTACACAGGGTCAAATCCAGTTACATACATAACATCACCATCTTGGATGATGAACCAGTCTCTATAGATATGCAGTTAGGTCCTAAAGGCACACAGTCACTGTGGAGGTTAAATGCATCCTGCTTAATGAGGAAGAATTTGTCAGGAAAATTACAATGGTGATTGAAAATGATAATACAGAAAACACTACAGGAGAGGTAGCTCAGAGGTATACAGTATATGGGATGGTCTCAAGGCCATTTTACATGAAAAAATAGTTACTCTGCAGCAAGAAAGGAGAGAGTTGCCCATTTCCAGTCACGACTGGAGCAGTAGACTTCAGGTCTGGAAAAAGAAGAACATAAGAGGAAAGGGGGTAGACAAACTCAAAATAAGCTGGAAATGGCTAGAGAGAAACTTGGAGACCTCCTTACAAGTCAGGCTGAAGGGAGACTGAGGTACACCAACCAACATTACTGGAAACAAGGTGAGAGGGCTGGGTGGCTGCTGGCCTTGCAAATGTGTAAACAAAACTAGTCGTATAGTACAAGCATTGGGAAAACTAGAAAATTCAACAAATATCCTGCACAACCCTGCTGAGGTAGCAGAAAACTTTAGGCACTACTGTTCAGAACTAAATAGAACCAACATGTAGCAGCCCTACCTTCAATGACAGCCTCCTTAGAGAAGGTTGACCTACCCACTCTGTCAGAACAGGATAAAGCTAGTTCAGAGTGAAGTCAAGGGAGAAGAATTAACTATAGTCATTAAGCAACTGAAGCAAGATAAAGCCCCAGGCTGCAATGGATTTTCCGGAGAATTAAAAAAACATTGCCCCAGTTTTTTTTTTGTATTATCTGTTTATCCCACCCGGCACCCCTGGTCAATTTCTTCTTCAGGCCCCCACATGGGCCTTCTCATCCTGGCAACTCCTGACCCCACCACCCCTCATCGCAGCCAACCCAGGTATTCCCAATGTATCCCGTCATTGGGTGGGTCCCTTACCTTCGTAGGGGATGAGCCTTCTGGCCATACTTTCACGACTCTGGGTGCTGCTGAGGTGGCAGATGGAGGTCCGGGAGCCCAGCGATGAGGATCTGGGGGGGCCATCGCCCAATCAGCCAGGGCGCCATTTTTCCATTTTCTCCCCGGGGGAGTGGCATGCCACTGATGTCAAGGCAAGCCACTCCCTAGTCATCTAAGGTCTGACATCTTGCTGTGCCTCTGGTCTCCACCAGGGGCCAGCAGGCACTGAACTGCATCCCCACCCTCACCCCAGAAAACACGAGCTGTCGCTGGATGTTCCATCCTTCTCCCCCCGGCCGGCCCTCCAGCGACCTAGGTCCATTTCCAAACCCGGGTGGCCGGTGTTGCAGATGGAAATCCAACCACTGCGCTGACTGGCTGGCTTCCCAGTTTTAATGAAGCCTCTGTTAGACTATTTCAGAAGCTGTAGCTTAAAAGGAGGAGATGCCAGCTATATAGGGGAGGCCCTGAGTACAGTCATTTCAAAAGGGGGGGAAAGAAAGCCAAGAGTGTGGTAGTTACCTTCCCATCTCCCTGCTCAGCTCAATCAGGACTTGAAATTGTTCATGAAAATACTAGCCAACAGGCTTCAAAAAGTGATAGAGAAAATAATGCATCCCAACAGGTTTCATCCAGACCTGACATCTTAAAAGGTTATTCAGCAGGGTCACAAATTGCAGAGGTAGGCCAGGGCAGCAGCAGCTAGCCATCACGAGTCTGCTTGCATTTTCTCTCCTTTTTCAGCTCCTTTAATTTCCCTATCTGCATTTGATTCTTTCACTCTGTCCCCCCGGCACCTGTCTGACTGACTGACTCTCAAACTAGCCCCCTCTCGAAACCTCTCTTTGCTCTGGTTCCTTTGAACAACTGCTAATTTCTCCAGACCCCCTACCGCTGCTCCTGGCGCCTTCCCCTCCTCCTATGCTCCTACCTCTGCAGCCCACACCCCACTTTTATTCACACCCTCCCCCTGCCTTTGTGTCTTGGGGGAGTGACACAACCTTAGGTGTAGCGAGGAGCTGACCTGCAATACATACTGTGGCCTAATCAGCTGCTTTCTCCCATTTTCTTCCAGCTTCCTGTAGCAGCTCCGGGCACCGGGAGCAGCTTGAAGTGCCACCAGCCACCCATCTCCCCTGGCCTACTGGGGTTCAATCCAAGGTACGACTCTCCTCTCAATTTCTTCATTGTTGAGTGCTGCCACCCAATTGGACAAAGCTTCTGCAGCTCAGTCTCGATTGGCCTGCAACCAGGTGCTGGAATCACGCGATTGGTCAGCGCTTCCAGCCCGGGAATTTGGACTGTTTCTCTACTCGGCTCCAGGGCTGTTGTGTTCCTAAGCTTCATTTATTTTTACCCCTTTTAGCCCCATCCCTGTCCTTACTGCCTTTGCCTTTTTTTTACATTTACCTCTGTCCTGCTCCCTAATGACTTCTCTACCTTAGTGTTTACCTCACTAATTACCATGTTTTGTGGGGGGAGGCTGGGATTTCTCTGCTGCTTTTCAGTGCCTGCCCCCTTGGCTAGTTTAAATGCTTGCCAATGAAGCATTTAAACCTCTCACCTAAGATTCTGCTTCCCCGGACAGATGCAGACCATCACACCAGTATAGGTCTGCATCCATCCAGGTGGCTCCCCAGTCCCCAATGAAGCCAAAACCCTGAGCTCCACACCAGTTTTTCAACCATTCATTGAATTCCTTGGTGAGGAGTACCCTAGCATCACCCTTGCCATAGACAGGCAGCACCTCCGAGAAGGTTGCCGTATGTGCTACTTGTCTAAGGCCTATCCCCTCTTACCCATATCCTTAACCTCTCACTCTGTCTCACAGTATTTCCCCCAAAATGAAAAGCTGCCATAGTCACCCCTGTGTACAAGAGTGGGGATCGTGTTCTCCCCAGGAACTATAGACCCATCTCTATATTACCACCACTCTCAAAGACCCTTGATCAAATCATTGTGGACTAACTTGTCAAATATCTGGACAAGCATGTGCTCCTATGCACACAGCAACATGGCTTTAGGGCTGGGTATAGCAACACTACAGCCCTCCTGGAATACACAGGCTTCATCTATAAATCCCTCAATCTTGGGAAGCTCATAAGGGCTATCTATATTGACCTAACAAAGGCCTTTGACATGGTTAACCATGCTTTCCTAGTTGACCAACTCACTGCCATAGGCCTTGCTCCAATGCAGCTGCATGGTTCCGCAGCTACCTACACTGCCGTTCACAGCAGATCAGGATAGATACCATTCTCTGTGACACCAAGCCTGTGTGCTCAGGTATTCCACAGGGGTCAATACCGGGCCCCCTCCTTTTTAGCCTATTTCTGATTTGCCTCCCTCTAGCCAGTCAGTGCCATATCCTCCTCTACGTGGATGATGCGGTTATCTTTTCTAATGGCTCTGACCCTATTGCTCTTGAGCAACAGCTTCAACGTGACTTCACCAGCGTAGAGTCATGGTTCAAAAATCATAAATTGATAATGAGCTACAACAAAAAACAAAAAACATGTTGTTCACCAGCCCTCAGAACAAACACAAAAACTATCCACTATCAATATATGTGATAGGGGTGGTGTTCCTCTTGAACATGTTAATCATTTTAAATACCTCAGAATCACTCTTGACAGCTCACTTTCCTACGCCCTCCACATAGACATCACAGCTAAAGCAATCAACAAACGCATAGGGCTACTTTATCACCATAGGCAGAGCCTGACCCCTGAAGCCCTCAGCACAGCAGCCCACAGTTCTCTGGGTTCCCTAGTGGACTACAGACTGCCGATATATGGCTCTGCCACAGATACTGCCCTCTGACATATAAAAACTGCCCTTAACAATGCCTGCAAGCTCACCTAAGGGGCACACCGACTGACCCACACCTGCGATCTCTATGCAAAGTCTCACTGGCTAACACTCTTTGGTCGTTTAAAATATCAATCCTGCCTCCTGGCCAAAAAGATCTACCTTGGTCAGCTCCCAACTGGGGTCCAACATCTCCTAGTTCCCAGCATACATCCCAGGCCCACCCGAAATTCGGAACTGCAGTCCTTCCTGACTCCAAAATGTTGGACATCTCAAGGATAAAGGCCCTTTGCCTATCGGGCCCCATTGTGGTTCAACTCCCTCCATGAGAACATTGTTAGCCTGCCTACTCTGTGGACCTTCAAAAAGAACCTAAAGCACCATTTAATATATTAATCTCAATGTGTCTGCCATCGCTAGCACCTAGTAAAGGCATCTCCTACCATCTGCCCTTCTGCTAAACTGATCTCTCCCTCTCGCTTGTACATCCTGCACTTGAGGCTCACCCCACCTCATCTTTCCAGCACTTTAATGCTCTAACACCCTTGTGTTGCTGACAACTAACAGGCCTCCCTGTTGGGCACAGTTATTTAGTCTGTTCCTGTATGTATCTGATTGTGTTTACTTACTCCAGTTTTAGTTTTCGCAGTATTTTTTGCATTCCTTTGTTTAAAGACCTAATGTACATAAATGTTCTCATTCTAATCCTATTGCCTTGTTTTCAATCAATCAATCAATCAATCAATCAATCAACATCTTTATTTAATCAGGCAGGCACCATTGAGCAGAGCTCATTTTCGAGGTGAACCTGGGGTAAGGTAAAACTACAGAAAGATACAACAGGATTGCAAGTGCTGCCAACATGGCAGTATACATTAGGACAGATGTGCACAGGATTTACACAGTTCTAACATACACAAAAAATGCTAAGTATACTGTTACTAAGTACATTGTTTTCGTTCAATCCTCTGTATAATCACTGACTTGTTCTAAATGTACTAATGTGGAACTTATGTAAAGAGCTCTGAGCTCAAATGGTTAATTTGAGAACTGAAATAAAAAAAATAATAAATAGATATTAAAAGAGGCTTTGAATGGCTCTATTGGGATTACCTGATGGCCACTATGTGCAAGTTTAATCTAGGGGACAACTTCTGGGGGTGGGTTAGTTCCTTATATGGTGCTCCAAAAATGAGAGTACAAGTGAATGCCACATTATCATGGCCACTGAACATCAAGAGGGAAACCAGCAAGGATGCCCCCTCTCACTGTTGCTTTTTACAGTACATATGGAGCCATTTACCCAGATGGTGAGAGACCATAAAGGGATATACGGGATCAGAGCAGGAGGGGAGGATTGCAAGATTTCAATGTATATGCACGGCACCCTGTTGTACTTGGAAAATCCTCTGCAGTTGTACCCCCACCTGGAACAACTTCTAGAATACCACATAACATCGGGGTTCAAAATGAACAAAAACAAGTCAGAGGTACTGTGGCTAAATGGGTCCTTGACTTCTGAAGTCAAGAAGCGTATACCCTTGAAATGGGCAGAGGGAAAGATTAGGTATCTGGGAATTCAAGTCATGACAGGTATTGGGAAACTATTCAAGACTAATTACCAACCCCTTTTAGATCAGATTAAAGCAGATTTTAACAGGTGGAACATTTTGTCAGTCTCACACCTGGGAAAAATAGAAATGATACGCATGAATGTTCTCCCTAGACTTCTATTTCTATTCACCAATCTTTCCATAACACGACCTAAAGAAACATGGAAAAATGTAAAAAATCTGTTATCCAAATTTGTGTGGAGAGGGAGAAAGCCATGCCTAAACTGTCAAACAATCACACCATCTAGGTCAAAAGGTAGGCTAGGCATACCAAACTAAAAAGCCTTGTACCATGCTGTGCAGATGTCCATACTGATGACACACTGTAAGTCTTGGAAGGCAAGGATGGGGGTGGGGGACCATGGAGGCAGAGCAGTGTAGGCCCTGCCTTTCCAGGGTTCTGTTAAAAAATAAACTAACAAATAAAGATACAAAAGGGATAGCCAAACCCTGGACTAGGCTGACATTGTCCACCTGGAATGAAATAACTACCAGCCTCAAGCTGCCTAATGGAATAAGTAAACTCACTCAGGTCAGGGAGTGTAGGGATTTCCTACCCGGGCACCTGGGCACAGCATTCTGAACTGGCAGAGAGGAGGGCTGATATATACGTGGGCCTACTATCCATGGGGACATAAATTAAGAGTTTTCCAGAGTAAAACAGAGAATTTAACCTCCATAACAGAGATCTCTTTAGAACCCTACAAGTAAGGACCTTCCTCTTGGCTGAACCAAACAAAGAAACCATTAGACAACTGCCCAATAAAATCCTGGAAACACTGCTACAAGTGTCAGTGGCTCAGTAGGTAGCACACTCGCCTCTGAGGCTGGGAGATCAGAGGGCTGTGGGTTCAGTTCCCACATCTGGCACTTGGGTTAATATCCCACTACTGACACTGTAGTGCAGCATGAGAGGGGTGCTGCTCTTCTGACGTGCTGTCTTTCAGATGAGACATTAAACCGAGGTCCCATCAGCCTGGATTGGTGGTAGTTCAGGTGGATGTTAAAAATCCCATGGCACTTACCGAAAAGAGTAGGGGAATTTCCACGGTGTCCTTGCCAAATTTCCCTCATTCACTAAAAATTCCACCAACTGCTTAATCTGGTTCAAGGTCAGTTGGCATTCATCTGTATCCCCCCTCCCCCAGGTCGTGCCTGAAAATAGGCAGGATTTGTCTAGTGCACTTACCCGGTCAACAAAAACTAAATAAAAAAAAAAATAAATTTGCAGGTACTCCAGGTGCCACAAGGTAAATAACAGCATGGGGCTTCATAGAAGCGGATCCAGATTTCTTAGCCACATTGGCAGCACAGAAACACTGGGAAACAAAATTCCAGTTGCAGGAGGTACAGGTAGATAGATTGGACAAAATATGGGAGGAGGGCCAGAGCACCACAGTTAGTATCTGTTGACGGGGGCTCAGGAGGAAGGTGTTAAGCTGCTACTCAGAACCTTGTTGATAATGAACCAATTTAGCCCACCTAACACGGACTTGCGTTGGAAAGCATGTAGAGAGAGAGCGGACCATGCTCATGGTTTTTGGCTGTGCCCAATAATAATCCTATTCTGGAGGGATTCAGTAAAAGAAAGATATGAGATCTTGCAATTATGATTAGAAATGAGTGTGGTGCACCTGCTGCTAGGACAGACCCCAATAGGGTGCAGAGGAGTCCACACCAGGCACTTATACTGTATCCTCATTGCGACTGCAGCAAAGTGTATTACCTGTCAGTGGAGGTCCGCAGTATGCCCAAGCCTAGAGGAATAGGTGAGCCAGTGCAAGAGAATTAGGGAAATGAAGATGTTAACCATGACAATCAGACTACAGATGAATACATTTAATGCACATTCATTACCCTTTCATGAATATCTGGAGACAGTGGAAGACCATCCAGTTACAGGCTATGTGCTAATATAGGTGTCGGGGGAAGGAGAATTCCCTCTCCTCCCCCCAGACAAAAGGTAGTACTATAAAAGTTCCCACCACACACACACACACACACACACACACACACACACACACACACACACCCTGCCCCCTTCTCTTCATCGAGGATGGCTGGATACTCAGGATCCTCTCTAGTTGTCTCCCCATCTCCCCACCAGGTAACAGGCATTTGAAAGCTGACCTCTTACACAAAAGCAGAGGGGAACAATAAAAAAGATTTACTCATTGCTTGTTTGGTTAACATATATTTTTTTTTATTGAATCAGATAGACAAGGTGAATACTCCCAACATTTGATCTTGTCAATGTCTTCATTACGTGTTAACTATAACATAGCATGAAATACATTGTTTGTATGTTTTTGTACAGTACTGTTATGCACAAATGTTTCGATATACAACTTTAAAAAAGGCTAGAAATACAGTATTTCATCATTTTGAAGCCAACCCAAATTGTAGCCGCAGCTCTAAACTAATGTTACTAATAGAAGCTGCCCCCATTTTGTAGCTGTGGTTACAATTCAAGAGAAAGATGACTACAGTCTGGCTGCAGTTTCAAAACAGCAAAGTTCCAAAGGTATACCCCATAATAAAGATTCTGCACCTCTGTTAATTAGTGCAGATGTTATTTAAATTTTTTTACTCACTCAGGCAGCTGTTCACATATAGAACTAGTAAAACTTGTGTACAACTAAAGTGATGCTGTCAATGGTCATGTGGTATCCTGTCAACATGGTAGCATGGCAATGCAGTAGCATAGAACCCTCCCAGTAACCAGCCAGTTCAGTTCTCCTGGTGAATTGGAATATTGCATACAAAAATGAACTGCAGATTTTGTTACAGAGCAGAACATTTTAGGGCAGTCCATTGTCTTGATGCCATATCAGTCTAATGTAGATATTTTGCTCACAGAAATATAAGCTGTCAAGACATTTTAAAATATTGGTGCAGGATTACATGATTTCTGAGGATCACCTACAGGAGCCTTTATATACTGACTTCTTTGGTTCTGCCTTGAAAACTTATCTAGGGCTAATGTGGTAACAGTCTGATAGGTTGCAATAAAAGTTGCTGTGTTCAGTTTCTGGTGAGAATAAACGACTGCCAACTGAGGCACTCCTAATGGAAGCTGCCTCTGAATTAAAGCCACCCCTGAATTGTTGCTGTGGCTCAAATAAAAGTTTCTAATAGAAGCTACTGTCACAATTTGGTGAAAAAACGGTACCTTTTCTGGGAACCCCAAAATCCAGGGTGCCCAGCTGAGCAAGAGGTGTCATTCACCTGCATTCTTAGTATGATACTAGTGGGACTTCTTAACATCTGCAGCTGCAGATAGAGATGTGCTGCTGGCTTGTATGCCAGCAGTGAGCCAGTGATCTCTCTCTCTCTTTATCTATTTATTTTTTATCCCCCCCCAGCTCAGCTAACCCTCCCTCATGTTTCTGAACTATGATAGCTATATGAAAATCAAAAGTAAAGCAGACTGGTGTGCCCACCCCTGGTGCCACTTGCCCAACACCCTCACTTCCAGGTTGCCCATCCCCACCAATTCATAGGTGGCAACACTGGGGTGCCCACCCCCAAGGTTGCTGTAGATTAAAAGCCACCAATGGGGTGCCCAATCCCCAGAGTCAGCTCCAAGACCCTATTATAAACCTAAAGAAAAACTGAAGAAAGTGCCTGTGTTTTTTTTTTTGTTTTTCTTACCAACCCTGTAAAGAAATGGGCCATCATCAATCTGACCCCACCATCCACCCACCCCACCCAACCCCCACTCAGCACCCACTACCCCACATCCCACACACACACACTCACTCACCTAAAATTGTGCCATGGCATAGATCCACTCTGTGATCAAAATGGACCACTGCAGTAAGAAAACAAGGTAAGTCCAGTTGATGTATTTCAATGTGTTTTGAACTTTTACTCATAACTTTTGTAATTTGTTACTATTTTTACACCAAATTTTCAACGTGGCCCTTTTGGGAACCCACTTCATGAACAACGTAGGTGATATTTTTCAAATCCATCCTGAAAGGTGATTTTGTGGATCCTCCATGAAATTCCCTTTTGGGCAGGATTTAAAAGTTTTTACCTACTGGGTTCATTAGCTGGGGTCATAAGAAGGCTATGTTGAAAATGTGGTATAAAAATATGGTAAACGAGCAAGTTGTAAGTGAACAATGAAATATTTCAATGTTCACTCATAACTTCGCTAGTTTTCAATATTTTTCAATTAAACTTTCAAATGGCCTTTTTGGGACCCCACTGCATGAATAAGGCAGTTGAAATTTTTCAAATATGGGCTGACAGTTGATTTTGCAGCCATTGGGCAAAATCATGTTTCTAGTAGGATTTGAGCATTTTTGCCTACCGGGTTCATGAGATGGGGTCATAAGAAGATTATGTTAAAAGGTTGGTGTACAAACATGGTAAAATTACCAAGTTATGAGTGAACATTGAAATAACTGAATGGTTACTCATAACTTTTTGCTATTTTTCAATATTTTGCCCCCAAACTGTCAACATAGTCATTTTTTCACACCACCTTATAAATGTGACAGGTGTCACTTTACAAATCCTGAATGAGATGTGTTTTCACTCTAGAGGTGCAAAATGACATTTCAGCCAGTAGTTTATAAATGCCATATGTCATGTTTATAAGGGGGGGAGTCATAAAATGACTATTTTGAAAATTTGGGGTCAGAGTTATAAAAAAACAAACTAATAATTATTAAGAAATATTGTGTGTAGTGCCACCCTTTATCTTAGTGGGTAGTGCTTTGTGATCCTGTGCAAGTGAGCTGAGTTTGGGGGCAGGCTCAGTGAGCCAAATGTATGGGCCAAGGCTGAGGGATGGTGCTGAAATGATACTCTCCTAGCCTGGGAAGGGAAGGTGTAGGGTTACTGCACAGGCCTAAGTAACATACAGTGAAGAGAAGTCTTCTCTTGGTATAGAGCCCTGCATCTCTACACCCATGGATGCCTGAGGGCCCTATGCTTTGGCTGGGAGATGGGAGATGGACTTTTTGCCCTGTGCATCTGCATTTGTGGTCACATGGAAACGCAGGACTTAGAGGTCCCTGTGCTTCTGTAACCCAACAGACAGCTCCATGAATTCTTGACATCTGTTGCTGCAGAGAAGTGCAGGGCCCTCTGTAGGTGGACAGAGCCTTCCATTGCTGCATGGTCCAGAGGGCCCTGCACATCTCCATCTGTTCACATAGGTCCCAAAGGGACCTGTGTGAATGAGAACATGATTCCATTATCTCAAAAAAGGAAGGAAATTATTTGCAAAATCTTTGTCAATGCACCAGTTAGCGTTCAACTTAACACTACAAAAATAGGGAAATGTGCCATTAGTAGTAGCAGTAGTAAAATTTTTATTCAATTGACAAGCAAAAGAATAGGAAGCTCAACTGAGACAAGCTCATTTTCAGTGAGGTCCTTAATACATACATACATTATTGACATCATCATAAATAAAGTATCTCACAAAAAAAAACAACAACAGTAACACAAAAATTTTTTTTACAATAACACTAACATCCATACAAACAACATAAACATCACACAATTCCCATACATAAAGTGCAATTGTATAACATATTTTGGGGCATGGCATATATAATTACTCATCATTTAACCTTTTATCAGCTTCAGATTTAAACCAACTTTTTATTTCTCCTAAATTAGGGCTAGAACTAATTGGCCTCAAGTGAGTTGGCAATGAATTCCATATATTAGGACCCAAGTAGAAAAAAAATGTTCTCTACCCAAATCCGTCCTTCTTTTGGGCAAAACATATTCCATACCCTCAGCAGAGTGTAACCCTCCTCTGATTATCCTGATCTGAAATTCATCAGCCCTAACTACCCCCCCAAGCAGCAAAAGGACAAGACCAGACAAGGAACCACAGACAGCCATCACCAGGTCAGGCAAACTACATACAACTGTTTCCAGATGACATGAATGCAGTAGCACTTATGTGCTACCTTCAAGAATGTTTATCTTCAGGTACACAGCACAGACCCCACAGGGACTTGTGCTTATGTAGCTAAACCAGTGTGTATATGTTGTACAGCATGCAATAGTATGTGTGGCTACAGACGTGCAGGCCCCATGGGGGCCTGTGCTTCTGCAAACTGAATGTTTCCCTGGGGCCTGTGTCTCTGCAGCTAGAGGTACTCACGCACACTGTACAAGGTACCTTGCTAGATATCATGTTCTGTTAGTGCAAGATTTTCTATATTCAGTTGTATAATTGAAAAACTGCTTCTGGCTTTAACAATTCCTAGATCCACTGCTGAAACCATGATGACCACATTGCAACAGTACTTTCTTCTGTGTATCTGCAAGCCCACAGGAGCCTACTCTTCTGGAGCAAGAAATTGGTGAGTATGTCTTACACCTGTGGCTAAAGAGTCCCAGGCCTCTGAGGGGCCTGTGCTTCAGCAGACAGAAGTACTGTTGCAGTTTTGGCATCATGGGTTTTGTGGTGCCTGCGCTTCTGCAGCCAGAGGTAGATGTGTATGTCTTACTCCTGTGGCTGCGGAAGTGCAGGCCTGTCAAGTGTGTGTAAAGGTACCTGCAACCCTTGGATAATGCCTGAGCTTATTTGTCACATGAAACTTCGGGATCACCTCTGGCACTGTGCAAGAGCCTTTGGTAAGCAAGCAGATGTGCAAGAATATAAAAAAGCCAGGAATGAGTGCATTCATGCCATCTGCATTGAAAAAACAAATATTACAGGGAAGTACTCACAAACTCTGGGGTGATGGTAAGCACTTTTGGAGTAACCTAAAAAACATCACAGGGAAAGACCCTAAAATGGCACCTACTATGCTCAACATCAATGGAGCTCTGACCCTAGATCCAGTGACCATAGCTAATACTTTCAATAATGCATTTACAGATCTGGGTAGTGTCCTTCCTCTGAACATCTTTGATGACTCCACAATCAATGGTACTCTGGACTCTGCTGGTACAAACCTGTTCCACCTCCTTTCTACTTTAAAGAGGTCCCACTGCATACCGCTAGAAACTATCTATGCAAGGTACTAGGTAAATCAAGACACAGCGGAGACTCCCTTGATCTCAAACTAGTTGCCCTTACTTTGGAAGAAATATTAGTACCCATTACTAAGATGTTGAACCTATCCCTAAGGCTGTCCCAATTTCACCAAATATGGAAATCAGATCTAGTAACTCCTGTGCACAAAAATGGTGACTGGGCTCTGCACATAAATTTCAGACCTATCTCTGTCCTCCCTCCCTTGTCCAAAGCATTTAAGTTCATAGTTGCGGATCAGTTGATGGAATATCTGGAAAAGTACATGATCCAATGCCGACAGCAGCATGGATTCAGAAAAGGGCATAACATCACCACCAGAACATTGTTGGAATTCACAGGTGTCATCCACAAATCACTTGATCAAAGTAACTTAGTGGGCAAGGCTTTCATTGACTGAACTAAAGCCTTCAATACTGTTAACCTCACTCTGCTACTCAAACAACTTTCCTCCATTGGACTATCCAAGGATACAACAAACTGGTTCAAAAGTTATTTAGAAGATCATTCCCAACAAATCAAGATCGCCAGTGTCATCTCTGAACAGCTACCGGTCAACTCTGGAGTACCACAGGGTTCAATATTGGGACCCTTTCTATTTAGTCTCTATTTAAACAACCTCCTCCATTCCTGTCATCAGCAGATACTCCTGTATGTGGATGGTGCTGTCATTTTTACTAATCATCATGACCCTAAACTCATGGAACACCACCTTCAGCTCGATTTTGAGAAAGTGGAAGAGTGGTTCAGCAATCATAAACTGGTTATGAACTACAAAAAAAAAACAAAGTCATGCTTTTCAGCAGTACACACAACAAGCACAAGTCACGTTCTCTCACCATCAGGAATTGCATCGGAGTCCAACTTGAACAGATCCAACAGTTTCAATATCTTGGGGTTACTGTGGACAACTCCCTATCCTATGCACAGCACATTGATAACATTGTCAGAGCTGTCAGTATTAGGACTGGGTTACTACATAGATATAAACACAGCCTGATGCCTGATGCCCTAAAACTAGCAACTCACAGTTCCATCATCTCTGTTATTGACTATGAGCTGATCATCTATGGCTCAGTCTGCACTACGACCCTCTGTAGGATATCTGTGGTGCTCAATAAAGCTTGCAGACTCCTCACTGGAGCAACCCTCCTTACACACACCTGTGATCTGTACGCTCAGTCTAGATGGCTTCCGCTGGATGGTAGGATTCAATACCAGACCTGCCTGGAAACTGAAAAAG
The DNA here is from genome assembly GCA_016271365.2 of Neoceratodus forsteri. Lineage (NCBI taxonomy): Eukaryota > Metazoa > Chordata > Ceratodontiformes > Ceratodontidae > Neoceratodus > Neoceratodus forsteri. The sequence goes on from JADMNL010000025.1 coordinate 134,426,256, forward strand.
CACTTCTCAGGCTTACACCTCCTGGTGTTGAACAGCTTTTTAGTCCCTATTCCAGCTCTCAGCACACTGGAAGCTCAGTAAATCAAATTTTCCTTGTTCCTAGATGCCAGACCACCCAAGAGCACAGGTCCTTCACTTATCAAGCACCCCTGTGGTATAATGCCTTGAACCATGAAATCTTGTCAGTTCCAAAATTGGTCACTTTCAAACTAATGCTCCAGCAGCATTGCACGGCTAACAGCAATTGTGACTACTTCACCTAAGTGATGCCGCCTTCTGTTATTTTGCACTCCATTGCTCTTACTTTTCCCCCCTACATGCAAGCCTGTTCCTACCTCCCCTCCTCACATATCACCCCTTACCCCTTCCCTCCTCCACTTCCCCTCCCATTTTTATACCCCCACCTCTCTCACCCTTTACTTGCTTCCCTCTGTTTTCTTTCCTCACTCTATTATCCCCCTGTGCACTTATTCTAGCTCTGCTGCATTGACAAAGCCACCTACGCTGCCTCCTCTCTTGGGTTCTTGGGTAAACCAGTTATTATCCTATACTACCACAAGTTTGTTGACTTATTTGCTACATTGTAGTGGTATTTTCTTAAACTGCATTTACTTGACAACCATTGCAATGTTCTGCCTTTGTATGTTTTGTTTCCCTTCCCCACTGACATGGGACCTTTGTAAATTAGCTGTTTTTTTGCTGAAAGGTATTGTAATCCATGACTTCATAAATAAAATAAATAGAAAAAATTAAATGTCTTACAGTGTGCATGAGTAGCTGAGGCTACAGGGACTGCACTTCTGTAGAAAAAAAAGTACTCTTGCAATTTGAGTATCATGGATTTGTATCTGTGGCTGCTGGTACCTGTAGTTCTGAGAATAAATCTCACATTGGAGTGTCTTATTGTGCTTATAAAATGGGTAACAAGTGAAAGTATCTAGAAAAGATAAGGAAATTTAGCAAAAAATGAAAAAAAACAGCAAATAATGATGTAAAATTTAAGGTTAAATAGTCCCTCCACAGAATGGGGGCAGTAGGACAATAAGCATTGTTTGCCTGACATATCTATATTCATTGCACAATACTGTTAATGTAGACATTAGGGGTGAAGAACTCAAAATACACAAAGTAGGGAAATGAACAAATATTAGGGTTTTTGGTCTCTGGAGACTTGGCAAATCACTGGTGCAGTGTTCCTTGGGTTTATCAACCCTAATGCCCCCAGCCCATAGCATCTTGTCCAAAGCACAAGGTACAGCTCCAAGCCACTGCCTTATAGTGATATTCTCTTTGGAGGTAGAAAAGTATGGCTTGCCACATGTTGCTAACAGAATCTGTCACAGCTTTCTTCATGCAGGGCCCAAGAAAAAAGAATACATCTAATCTTGTTTGCTCAGGGGAGAAGGCGAGCATTGGGTCTGACAACCTCAAGGGAGACTCCACCAGTGATTTGTCAAGATTCCAGAGACCCCAAACCCCAATATTTGTTCATGTCCCTTCTTTGAGCACTCTGCATTCTTCAACCCTAATGTCTGCATTAATGTAGTTTGTTTGCAATGAATTTCCCTTCTTTTTCTGATGGTGGAATCGTATCTTCATTCATGCAGGTCGGAAATGAAATGAATAGGATAGTGGAGCTCATCCCAGTGCAATGCATGGCCTTGTCACGCACATCAACTCTTTGTTAGGGAAGGGTCCCCAACCCATCTGTCACGTTCATGAGGTGGTGTGAAAAAAAATGACTATGCTGAAAATATGGAGTCAAAATATTGAAAATTACCAAAGTTACCAAAATTACAGTATGTGCAAGCATTAAAACTTTTCAATGTACCTTCCTCATTTTGTGTTTTTTAATATTTTGACTCCAAAGTTTCAACATGGTCTTCTTATAACCCCACCTCAGGGAGAAGGATGGACCAGTGCCTTCAGGAAGGAAAAGAGGTGCAGGGAGGGAGGGGAACACAGATGAAGTGATAGAGAAGGATAGAGTGAGGGAGGGGATGCTGACATTGAAGGTGGACAAATCACCAGGCCTGGACAGAGTACATCCAAAGGTACTAAAGAAAGTGGCTGAGGAGCTGGCAGGGCCACTGGCAGACTTATTTAATAGTTCACTAGAGTCAGACATGGTACCTCAGGACTGGAGAACAGCACATGTAGTGCCCCTTCACAAAAGCGGTCCTAAGGATGACCCAGGGAATTACAGATCAGTCAGTCTGACCTCCATTTTGGGCATGCTCATGGAGACCATACTAAAGGAAAGGTTTGTGGAATGTCTAGAGGAGCATGGTCTCCAGGATGCGAGGCAGCATGGGTTCATGGGGGGAGAGTGTGTCAAACGAATCTGATTGACTTCTTTGACTGTGTTACTAAGACAGTAGACAGGGGCCAAGTGGTAGACATTCTCTATCTTGATTTCAGCAAGGCCTTTGACTTTGTGCCCCACAAAAGGTTGATCAGGAAGTTGATGGATCTTAGTGTTGGGGAAAAGATAGCCAGATGGGTGTAAAACTGGCTGAGGGACAGAACCCAGAGGGTGGTTGTGGGGGGAGAGTTATCTGGTACCAGAGAGGTAACCAGTGGGGTCCCACAGGGCTCTGTGCCATGGCCGATGTTGTTCGATGTCTTCATCAGTGACATTGATGATGGCATTAAGGGCAAAATGTGCCTATTCATGGATGATACCAAGCTCTGTGGGAGAGTGGATACAGCTGAAGGGATACAGGACCTACAGGAAGATCTGGAAAAGCTGGGGAGGTGGTCCAGGATCTGGCAGCTTGGCTTCAATGCCAAGAAATGCAAAGTTATGCATATTGGAGCCAAGAATCCCAGAAAAGAGTACTACCTGGGTGGAGTTTGAGTATCTGCATCAGAGGAGGAGAAGGACCTGGGAGTGAGGATCACTAGTGATCTGAAGCACTCCACGCAGTGCAAGAAAGCAGCAGCAAAGGCAAACAAGATGCTGGATTGCATATCCAGGGGGATCAGTAGTAGGAGAGAGGAGGTTATACTGCCCTTGTACAGGTTACTGGTAAGGCCACATCTAGAGTATGGAGTTCAGTACTGGTACCCACACCTCAAAAAGGACATTTACCTACTGGAGAAGGTCCAGAGGAGGGCTACAAAGATGATAGTAGGTAAGCAGGGTAAGGCATATGAGGAGAGGTTGAGGGCAGTGAACATGTACTCCCTGGAAGACAGGAGAAAGAGAGAGGGGACATGATATAGACTTTCAAGTACTTGAAAGGGATAAATAAGGTTGATAAGGAGAGTCTCTTTAAGCTGAGTGGCAACCATAACACTAGGGGGCACAGTCTTAAGTTGGAAGGTGGGAGGTTTAGGAGGGAGGTCAGGAAGCACTTCTTCACAGAGAGGGTGGTGGACACTTGGAATACACTGCCAGAAGAGGTAATCTCACTGAAGACAGTGGGCAGCTTTAAGAGAGGCTGGGATAGGCAGAGAGGGAAAGTAAGGATCATGGGTAGGGTGGATGGGGGAGTGGGGAGGGAGGGCAGGGGCATTAGCTCAAGCTGTGGACCCTGCAATACGAGCAGACTTGATAGACCAAATGGCCTTCTTCTGCTGGCTTCTTTGTATGTTCATATGTTCATGAACCCAGTAGGGGAAAATGTTCAAATCCCACCCAAAAGCCAATTTTGTGGAATGACTGCAAAATTACCTTTCAGGCCAGATTTTAAAAACTTCACCCAAGTTGTTTATGAGGTGGGGTTCCAAAATGGCCATGTTGAAAACAGGGTAAAAAATATTAATGACCAAGTCATGAAGAAATGTTCAAAACACACTAGAAATACATTAACAATACTTACTTTATTTCCTCATTTCTCAGTCATGGTTCCAGAAGAAGGATGTCTTTTGGCTGGGAGACTGGATCTTCAACATTGGACCTGGTTTAGGTGAGTGATGGGTGTGGGATGGTGGTTGTTGAGTGTGGGGTTGAGGTGGGGTGGGTTAGGTGGGGTGGAGGGTGCCCAATCCTCAGTGTCAGAACCTGTAAACACAAAAAACATTCCCTCAATGTCTTTTTTCTTTGTAACCTGCAATAAGGAAAATGCTCGATCAATGTCTGTTGTGCTGCCGTCCCCTTCAGCCACTCCAGCCTGATCCCCCACTCAGAACCCACCACCCCACAAGGCATGATCTTTGGCAGCACTGGGAGTGGGCACCCCAGTGCCACAGACTGTTGAGTCAGGGGGAGGGTTTGGTCTGATCTGACACCAGGGATTAGGCACCCTTGTGTCAGGATGTTGGTGGGGGGATCCTAACTGGAGAAGGGGGACCGAACTGGCACTGTGGGGTGGGCACCCCAGTGTAGGAATATATAACAGTTTAGCTGGTGATGGGTATTGGGTACCCTTTTTAAGAAACTAGGTTACTGATGTGGCTAATGACTGATGAATGGCCAATAAAGGAAACAAGGCATGCATAGCTTTGTTCAGAAGGGGCAGGGCTATGCACTGATGCATAGCCCCACCTCCGCTGAATGAACATTTTAAAACACAAACGCATTTACATTAATGACTACATTAACGCAGCGGTGCAGTGAAACAGCAACATATTTGACCTACCTTTTTTCACTATAAAAGATTCCAGTCATTTTCCAGTTTTATTTGGTGGTAAACTTTTATAGTTCCACCAAAATCTGAGTATGTTACAAATGTGACAATTTTTGCTTAAAATATGCATTGAAGATTCAGCAAGGGTTAGGATCAAGAAAAAAACAAGAACACATGGCGTGCAACATAGGAGGTACACAGGACAGTAGATCTGACATGTTTACTGATATTTTTACTCACTGTAGCTGAAACTAGCTTTTTCGAAAAACATTTTTCATTGCACTGCTGCTTTAAGAAATGTGGTGGTAAAAATTCAGTTATCCTTAGAATACATATTTTTTAGTAATAGTAGTAAAGTTTATTTATAATTATTAAAAACGTATGAATATGCCAGCAAAAAAAGGCCCAAAGGACTATTAAGTCTACCTGAGTGTGCAGCTGCAGTATACTTTTACTGCTGCTGCCCCATTCCATTTCATCCCATCATCCCTACCCCCGGCTTTTCCCTCCCAAGGTTCTTATCTGTACTTACCCTCCCTTTTTCATAGATTTATAGATTCATAGAAGTGTGACAGCAGAAAAAGACTGAAACAAGGCCCACCAAGTCTGCCCATTTGTCCAGCTATCTGCTTGGACCTGTATCCCCCCTTAACACTCCCCTGTGGTTGTCCCATGCCCTTTTGAATCTATCCACTGTTTCCTCTCCAACGACTGCCTCTGGGAGTTTGTTCCACTTTTCCACCATTCTCTCTGTGAAATAGTATTTCCTAATGTTACCCCTGAAACTGCCCCCCCTCCACCTGCAGGCCATGCCCCCGCGTCCTCTGATTTCCCTTCATCTTGAAGATGCTCCCCCCCGGCACCCTGTTTAAAACCCTTAAGGTACTTCTGCTGTCTCGATATGTCCCCCCTCTCCCTCCTCTGTTCCAGAGAGTACATGTTCAGATCACTTAACCTTTCTTTCATAGGATAGGTGGCTTAACCCTTTTACCATTTTTGTCGCTCTCCTCTGAACCCGCTCTAGCCTCCCCCACATCCTTCCTGAGGTATGGCCTCCAGAACTGGACTCCGTACTCCTTTGACTGTATCCCATCCCTTTTTAAAACTGTCCACTGTCCTCAACTCAATCAATTCTTCCAGCAGTTTGTTCCACCCTTCCACCACCCTTTCTGAAAACTAATGCCTCCTCATCTCCCTTCTTAATCTACTCCCTTCCAACTTCAGATTGCACCCCCTTGTGACCCTCTCACTCTTTAAGCAGAACAATCCTCCTGTCTTAACCCCGTTTCTGCCTTTTAAGTATTTTAAGATCTCTGTCATGTCCCCCCTCTCCCTTCTATCTTCCAGGGAATACATGTTGAGCTCCCTCAATCTTTCCTCATATGGTTTATCTCCCAGACCTGGGATAATCTTTGTCACCTTACGCTGTACCCCCTCCAGTAGTCTTACATCCTTTTTAGGTATGGGCATCAGAATTGTACACAATACTCCAAGTGGGGCCTCACCAGTGATCTGTAAAGTGGCAGAATGTCCTCCTCCCTTCTAGAGGTGATGCCCCTGGCAATGCACCCCAGCATCTGATTGACCCTAGCTGCCACCCTCTAGCACTGTGCCGATATCTTCAAGTCTCCTGTGACTAGTACCCCTAGGTCCTTCTGTTCCTCAGAAATAGACACCTGCACTCCCCCCAGCCAGTAGGACCTGCTCTTCCTCAGAAATAGATACCTGCACTCCCCCCAGCCAGTAGGTAATATACAGGTGTGTGACTGCACCTGTATAGTATATATATATTTATGCTCTTCCCCAGAGGCCCAGGGTGCCATTACAGTAAAGCACAAATAGGGCAGGAAATATCACAGTGACAATACAAAATAATAAATAAATCCTATCTCGATATAAAATATTATAAATAAGTTAGCTTTTATTTTGTTTATTTGACTGGGAAAGGCACACTGAGCTGAGGTGGGAGAAAGGGAAACAGGAGGAACAAGAAAAACAAATAGATGCAATTCAAGTTACAGTCGTAGCAGATTTTAAAACAGCTCTAATAAATATTTAACTGCACTTCAAATAAATAAAAGACTGGGCGTTCAGATGGTAAGGGGGTATTTATCCCCCAAACCTGCATAAACAAATATGCTTTCAGGCTCCTTTTAGAAGCATTCATTGAGTGATACTTCCTCAGGGCTCTTGGGAGGATGTTCCATAAGGCCAGGGCTTGTCACGTCAAAGGCCAGGTGACCCATGGAATTTAACCTTTTCTGGGGTATTACAAGGAGGCCCTTCTAACTGCGCATGCTCAAAAACAGAACTGTTTTTCTTAACAATTTAATAAATGGCTGAAGTTTGGGAGATAAAAACCACAAAAGCACATAACTTGTGGCAAACTCAATTAAACCTGCAAGTTTTAAGTTTGAAATCTTTGTAGTTTTCTAGTTATTAGTGAACAAGGAAAAAAGGTCTTAATTGATGTAATTTTGACATTTTTTTAACCTTTATAACTATGCACACGGTGAAACAATTGCCACAAAATTATTTTTTGACCTTGAGATCCTGGTACCAATTCTGTACTTTCCAAATTTCAAGTAAATCAGTTGAATGGGAAAAAGTTAAGGTGCAAAAATTGGTGTTTAAAGTGCTTATTCAACCCTAATAAACAGGTGTGACAGCACCCGTATAGTATATATATTTATATATAGATATGTATATGTGTGTATATATACTTTGCAAAAAACTTTGTTAATGCACCAGTTAGGGTTCACGTTAATGCCACAAAAGTAGGAAAATGTGATGTTAGGGTTTCCAACCTTAACTCCTCACCCCCCCCAAGCAGCAAAAGGAAATAAAATAGGGGTTTGGGTCCCTGGAGTCTTGGAGAATCACTGGTAGGGTCTTCCTTGAGGTTGTCAACCCTAATGTTCAACCCTTACCCCAGTCCATAACCTCCTGTCTGAAGCACAAGGTACAACTCCAAGGTAGTGCCTCATACAGATACACTCTTCAAGGTAGAGAAGTATGTCGTGCCACATGTTGCCAAAATAATTGATTTTAGCTTTCTTCATACAGGGTCCTGTGGGTCCTATGTGAAGAAAGGAGATCACATCTGGCCTTGTTTGCTCAGGGAACAGAGTGGGCATTAGCCATGGTGGTGGTGTCAGGAGGGCTGTGCTGGTTGCTGGCTGGGGGTTGGTTTGGGGGAGAAGTGGGGTAGTGGGTCACTCCAGTTCCAGGTGGAGGGGCACTAGACCACTAGTGTATTTGTCTACAGGGGTTGGGATGGGAATGCGGGTACACCAGACACCGGGGTCTCTTTCTGTTGTGTATCGGGCAGGTGGGAGGAGGGACCACTAGGCTACCAGGTTGTTCTACTGATTATATGGGGATGGCATTTGTAACATGGGGGGGGAGGGACCACTGGACTACCAGGGAGGGTTTTCTGTTATAAGGGGACAGCGACTGGATCAGTATATCGGGGAGGGCCTCTAGATTACCAGATACTTTTTTATTTATACCGGGACAGCAATTAGAACTTTGGGGAAGGGACACTAGACAATCAGGGATATTTGTTTTTTATAACAGGACGGTGATGGGCACTAGACTACCAGGTATATATAGTTTGACAATGTGGCGAGCAATTGGTGAAAGGGGGGGGCCACTAGACTACTAGTAATTAAATACATTATTTACAGGATGGCAAACAGAGGTCAGTGGGTGGAGGGCACCACTTGACTACCAGGGATTAAATAATTTATTTATGGGACAGTGATCTGAGGTCAGGGAGGGCACCGCTAGACTACCAGTGAATATTGAATTTATTTATGGGAAGGCCATCAGAGGACAAGGAGGTGGGTGGGGAGCTGCAGTACCTCCACAAACCACTACAGTTGTGCAGAATACTGCCAGATCTCAGTCAGTGGTATTTTCTCCACACAAGGGGCTTCACAAAAGGTTATTGTGTACAGAAAAATCTTTGTGAATGGGATTGTGGGGATATGCAGCTCCCCTCTCCTTCATTTGCACTGTGGCCCCCCTCACAACTTTGCCCTGGTGCAAACCCAGTTTGTGAGTGCAAACTGGGCTTTGTGAATACCACTATGGTGCAAAACCCAATTTGCATGGCATAAACTGGGTTTGCACCTAGGGCAAAATTTTGTGAATCTGGCCCATGGTGTGCAGTCAAATTTTATGCTGAGAAACTAATTTTCTTCTGTGAAATGAAAAATTATGTTGAGCAATCAAAATGTTTTTCCAACAGAATTTTTTTGAATCACTATTATAAAATAGTTTTACAAGTCAAATTTAATTTTGTACCACCTTGACAGTGCAACACAGAAAAGTGTGTCACAATTCAAAAAATGAGAAAGACGTTAACATGACCAGGAGTAATACATAAAACATATTTATAATCATGATTGGTTGAAACAAGCCACATAATCTGAACTAGCATGTTCTAATGAGGTAGATTCCTGCTTTTTTTTGTATTATGGCTGCTGTAATAAAAATTTGAATTAGTAGTTTGTTACTGAGGTGAGAAACAAGATGGCGGCTGTCACAAAATGAAAAAAAACATTTTGGTGTCATGAGCTCAACATCTCATGAAACTAATGATGGTCTTGTGACACTAAACTTTTGGTGTTGTATCAAAATGTTATCCGAAAACTCTAATGGGCATGCTCAGAATAGTAAAACATGAAATTTTAAATCCGTATAACTCTGGAACTGTTTAGTATTTTTTCACAAAATCTTCCAAAGGCACTACCATGCCACAGCATGCTTCTACCCTGAAAGCTTCAGGAAAAAATTCCATTCTGTGTAGGCTGTAGGTGAGAGCAGTAAAAAAATCCCATGTTAAGTACGGGAAAAAAATAGATGTTTACAGGGAAATTACACATTCAGATCTCAGAAACTACATCAGCTGCCATCACAACATTTTCCAAAGATCTACACCTTGCCTACTGGACAACACATGCACAGTTTCAACTAATTTTGTCAAATGCTGCCAAAGTGCAAAGTTAGGGTTTAACACTGAACACCCTACTCAACTTGAACTACCGGGGTGCTTCTACTCTCCTATTTTATTTATTTATTGAAATCTAGGATTAAATGCCCCTATAATACATGTCTGTGTAGGTATATGTGTGTATATGTATATATATATATATATATATATATATATATATATATATATATATATATAATACTTGTTAGTGCACCAGTTAGAGTAACTTAACGTCACAAAAGTAGAAATGTAGCATAGGGTTTTCAACCCTAATGCCCCACCCCCAAGCACCAAAAGGAAAAAACATTAGGGTTTTGGGTCTCCTGAGTCTTGGTAAATCAGTGGTGGGGTCTTCCTTTGGGGTTGTCAACCTTAATGCCTACCCCATTCCATGAGCAAACAATGCCACAAATGGTCTCCTTTCTTCACACAGGGCCTACAGGCCCCTACGTGAAGAAAAGTACAACAAATTATGTTGGCAACCTGTTGCGAGACATACTTCTCTACCTTTGAAGAGTATATCATTATGAGGCAGTGGCTTGGAGCTGTACCTTATGCTTTGGATTGGAGGCTAGGGGCTGTGGGAGGAGGGCTGTACATTAGGGTTGACAACCCCCAAGGAAGACCCCACCATTGATTCACCAAGACCAAGGAGATCCAAAACCTTATTTTTTTTTCCTTTTGCTGCTTGGGGGTGGGGGGTGGTTGGGTGGAGTGAGGAGTTAGGTTTGGAAACCCTAGCACCACATTTCCCTACTTTTGTGGTGTTAAGTTACCCTAACTGGTGCATCAATGAAGTTTTTTTGCAATGAATTTCCTTACTTTTTGAGATAGTATAATTGAATCCTCATATGCCTGTTGGAGTGCAGGGCCCTCTGGGCCTTGTTCTCCCATCCTTTCGTAGATGCGTACATCAAAATATTTGCCTCCATCATCAGGGACAAATCCGCCATAGTTTACTGTTTAAAGTTAACATGTTACAGGACTTTAACTTTTGCATGCATTGTTATTCTTATTAGGATGTTCAGTATTTTAAAAAAAATGATCTTATTCCTTATTGGTACTTGTCCCCATTATGATAAATACTGAACTAACTGTAGATGTATAGCACAGGAACAAGGTTTCTGCTTTTATGAGTATTGCATGGTCAAAAGGTGCTCTGATCTGTTTTTTACAAAAAGACTTTGTAGATTCCTGTTCGGTGATTACTGTGTCAGCCTATAGACCCACAGATCATCTTATAGTAAATAAAAAGGCTTCAATATTAATAAGGTTTTACTTGCCTTTTCTGCTGCATATGTAGCAGCACCACTTATGATCAAGACTTTAGTATTTATTCCCCACTATAATAGGTAAAAAAGAAGTACTGTAAGTCACTAGAAGGGGTTCAACATTTGCTTAGAGACTTCTCGGGTCAACAAGGTTTATCTGTTGCAAGTCCATCTATGACACAACTTCAGCAAATACTGCCAAAACTAGATCCTAAATTAAACCAGTCTAGAACCCTCCACATGGCTTGATGACATCTGGGAGCAAGAGGCTGTGAGCTACACTTTTAACAATAAAGTTAGTAGCCTGCTTAATAACAAAAACACACACACAAAAAAACCAGCAATACTGGAGCAGCTATAGTATGCAAACACTACCCCTTCCCCCACACATACTAATGACAGACAGAGATCATTGAAGTGAAGTCTCCTCTTTTAGCCTAGTCTTAAACAGTTCAAGAAGAGTACTCTCAACTTCCAAAGGTTTTGAAAAATAATCTCTTGTACTCATTAAGTAGATGTGCGAGGACACCAACATTACTACACAGGGCAGTATTTACAAAACCATTACTCTTGCAGTCTATATGATGATTGGATGAGCTATCGCATGCTTTACCTGTATGATTGTTAGTGGGGATGTTGAAAAAACACCCAAACATATGAGTCAGTGAATTTCTCCCACCCCCTGCATTGTTTCCTTCCGTGATGAGAGTGCTGTTCCTCTGTTCAGCTGAGGCAGACTTGGGGTCCTGCTGCTGCTTGCTGGCCAATTTCTTGATCCTCTGCTCCAGAGTGCACTGGTAGAGGCTCACCATGTACCGGCGCTCCAACTCCAGCTGCTCAACTTGGGCTTGCTGGTACCTGCTCTCACAGCTGGCATGGTACATGCACCAGCCCTTGATCCTCTGCCTCAGCTGCTGCACCACCATGCTGTGCTTCAGAATGTTCACATCGCCAGCATTTCCAGCACTGCATATATTCTATATTAATTCAAAATGAAGTTTACATAATGATTTCAGTCTATGCATAAGTATGTATGGGTTTCATTGCTGATGTGTGTGTGTAACATATGATTTGCAGTGCTGACAGGTGTGCATTACAGCACTACAAATTACAACAAAATTAACAATATTGCCCCATTAAACATGCATACTGTTCCTCAAATGTGGAGACAGGACAAAAATCATTGTGTATTGTGAACACTGTGCCTTCTTTATGAAGGATGTGTGCTGTTTCTATTATACACTGGGCTTCCAGTACGGGTTTCTATTGATAATAATTTTCTACATCGTAATTCAATATTGTGTGTGTTTGTGTCTGCCTGTGCCTGTGTGATCATTCGTATGAGAATCTGCAGCCTTAAAAAAAAATTGCAGATATTATAAGATGGGAATTTCTTATTATTGACATATACAGCTACCGATATTCAGAAAGTACTTGCATAATAAGACATAAACAGACTTTGTACTTTAATGACATTACTTCAAATCATTACTAAATGTATTAAACTTCATGCAGATAAGAAATATGATCCAATGTGTAACTGTACAACATAATATGGTGAAGATATGCCTTTTTTAAGTACAGAAAATTCAGAGTGATTACAATAGATTAAAAAAATATGATAAACGTTCCCATCACCGAGAATAAATGTACCTGCAGAATAAGACAGACTTTATAGCAGTGACTTTAAAGAGGCAGTATAGCATAGTGGTTTAAGGCTCTGAGCTGCAAACCTGGAGACCTGGGTTTGAATCCCGTAGCCCCCACTTGCATACTGTATATGACCCTGAGCAAGTCACTTAACTTCCTTGTGTTCCCAGGTCACACCTGGAAACAAGCTTCTGCTTAGTGTGCCTTTCCTGGTTAAACAATTTCCCTTTTCCCTTTATTTTTGAGTGAACTTTCAGAAAAAAATGTATGTGCATGAATAATTGAAATGTATACATTTTAGACATGGACATCAGAAAATCATTCAATTGTCACACTGTCATCAAATCGAGCTGCCACTTCCCACTTTCTCCTACAGGTCATAACATGATTGTAGGTCAGTAAAATATAACTCTTCTCATAGTATCAGTCTGAAGCAAGTGTTTATGTTGTAGCTGATGGTGAAGTGTTTCAGTTATTGCGCTTACTAAAACGTAGGCTGATTGTGAATTAGCACGAGCAACTTGCCACAGAAAATGCACAAGAAAGAATATAATATAGAAGCAGAATATGCAACTAGAGTCTAACATTAGTTCTTTTTCAAAATAATTAAAAAGTTTTTGTTTTGTTGCATAAAGTATAAAGTGAGCAGCTGAATGATTTCAAAACATAACTTACACTGAATGTGAATTAATGAAAGATAAGTTTTTCTTTCTTTCTTTCTTTCTTTCTTTCTTAATCTGGTTTGGCATTTGCTTAGTCTGATACATTTTTGAACAGCTGTTTTAAAAAAATTCATGGCTATCAGGCATGAATATGCCAAGATCAGAAACTACACTAAACAGTCTGTGACACCATGGAAATAACACAATGTACTGCCTAACTGAAACAGTGGCAGTGCATCATCAGACATTACTACACAGTATACAGTATAGAGAATCCCTAGCTATCACTTCTGAAGGGTGTAGATCTAGTTTACTGTGTGATCCCATCATATGTATTTGACACAGCCATCCACCAAGGAAGCAGCAGCTCACTGCAGCCCGCAGCACAAGTTTCAGCTGTGGCTGCAGAAGTCAAGAAAGTCCTGCTGTTCTCATACAGAGAACATTGGTGAATGGCTCCTCTCATTAAGCTGGGCAGCCTGGGGTTTGGGCTGCCCAGTACATGTATTTCTGGCATTCATTTTTAAAAACAAACTCCCAAATGTAGCTAAACGTATTCTGTTTAGCTAAATTCTGGTGTTTGAAATCAATTGATGGGGGAAAAAACAAGATGGCTGTCTTACGGCACAAAAAAAATGCTTCGTGCAGTGAGAAGCAAGTAGTGAGAAAACAAAAAAGGGTCACATTTTTCATTTTGCACCAGAACGCTCTCTCAAAAAAACTACTGGGCATGCTCAGAATGGAAAACACTAAGCTTTAAAGCCTTATAACTCTGGAACTATTTAATATTTTTTCATCAGATCTATTGAAGGCAATACCTTAAGACATGACACATGTCCCCTGCAAGTTTGGAGAAAAATTGCATTATGTGTAAGCTGTAGGTGTGACAAAAAAAATAAGAAAACCCATGTCAAGCACAGAAAAAAGTTAGCCATTTACAAAAATGACATACACAGATCTCAGAAACTCCACAAGCTGCTGACACAAAACTTTCCACAGATCCAGACCTTACCTACTAGACAACGCATGCAAAACTTCAGCTCATTTTGTCAAATGGTGCCAAAGAAATGAATGTGCTAAGTTAGGAGTTTAACATCGAACACCCTACTCAACCCTAACTATAGTGGTGCTACCACACCAGTATATCAGCATTGTCACAGTTGTGCCCTAACTTGCATCACTTATTTTCAAACAGAAAGGAGAACTTTTATGACATTCTCTATGATTTGTAGCAGCTTTCCTTGACAAACTGACAGCTGTATCATTTTTTTCAAGGTTTTTACCCTCATGGGTGGTCTGGGCAGCTGCTCAACCTGTCCTAGGTGCCACCGGCTGGCCTGCTGCCTCTTTCCTTCTTGGGGGTGTGTGTTTCCTTGTGGATATCCCCCATCAGTGAGACCAGAGGGGAGGACCATCATCCCTCCTGAAAGCTCACATCCAGATTCCCTTCTCCTACTGAAGCAGCAGTGTGGTCCTGTACACCTTGGGTAGGGCTTCATTTAGCACAATACCCCTCTTTTTCTGCCTAAGTCTTTGCTCCCTTGGACCTGTGGCAAACTCAGAGGATGCATGCGAGTGAGGTGTGCATGCGCTCTGGAACCACCAGCCCTTTACAACTTCCCTGACCACTGTCAGCCTCCTTTATGTTAGTGCTACCACCAGGCTTCTACCTGGTGGCAGTCAAGAGTCAGGACAGCTCACCATCCCAGTCCAGGAGAGGAGAGCTACCAGCTGACCTGTCAATCATATCCCAGCCCCTCTAGCTGACCTTCAGCAACCCGAGTTTGTTCCCAAACTCAGGTCCCAAGGGTGGTGAGAGGTGAGACGCTACCAGCATCTCAATCCTCTAGGTCACTGGGCTGGCTAACTATATCATGTTTTTGATGCAAATGGCAACATATTTGCTGTAAATTGTAAAAGAAACACAAGGAATTGGATAATTTTGGAAGTGTTCTTACTTTCAAGTGTAACTTTGGCAGATGCAGCTGAAAAGGCCTGTATTGTTATGAAGGGCATTTGAAAATCCTAACCAAAGATTTCTTAGAGTTGCTCACATAGTGCCTTAAAGCAGCAGTACCTATTATGGTGGACATTTTGATTATGTTCACTAGCGGATTCATCTATGTAGTGAAGTATCACTTGCTACCCCCTCAGGCAACAATTGTTTTTAGCCTAATCTGAATTTTAAAATGGATAATATTTTTTTATTTTTCTAGGGAGATGCAACCTCTTTGACAAAGCTGCTACCCTCTTACATGAGTTCTAAATTCACTCTTGCATATACTTTTCTAATTTGATTTTAGATTGTCCTTGGCTTGTATGATAGCCTTGTTTCCTCATTTTGAGTTTGCTATAGCACGTTGTGTTAATATTTGAAATAATTAAAGGAACACTCCTTTTAATATGGTCAGAACCAAGTTTTCATTAATATTCTCAGTTGTTTTTGTACACCATTTGTCCCACAAGGTCTGGGAAATAATAATATAAGTAATTAATAAGCCATGACAGTGTGTGCGTTATG
This sequence comes from Neoceratodus forsteri, assembly GCA_016271365.2. Lineage (NCBI taxonomy): Eukaryota > Metazoa > Chordata > Ceratodontiformes > Ceratodontidae > Neoceratodus > Neoceratodus forsteri. The sequence continues at coordinate 134,441,933 of JADMNL010000025.1, forward strand.
TAGGCAGTAAGACATGACAGGGTGTGCATTGAATAGATTTTACCACAGGCCCAGGGGCCTAGTGCCTTCAGCCCCTGGAAGTGCAGTAAAATCTGTTCAATGCAAACCCTTGGAGTGTCATATTGTGCTTATATAATGGGCTGCATTTTACTTTTCTTTTAAGAGTCATAAAAAATGGTGTTTATATGTAGAAAAAACATAGTTGCTTATATAAATGTAGGATAAAATAGTCCTTCCGCCCACTAGACAATGACATCATCATCAACATCATCATCATGCATGTGCTGCTGAAAGTTTGTCCTGTACTCCCATTAGTAGTAAAGTTTGCTGACAGCCTGATTCAGGATCACTACCCCCTCTGTGTATTTGTGTGGTGTTTTTCTTTTCTGTTTTGTTTTGTGCTGTGATTGACAAGAAAGGAGAACAAGGGATAATTGATTTTATGTTTGCTTGCATGCATGTGCAAGAAACAAAGTGCCACCATATGAGTTTTCGTAGGTGTGGCACTCCCGCTGCCAATGCCCTCAGCGTTTTTGCAGGCACAGCCACACCACACCAATGAATGTCTCAGCTGTCTATGACAGCAGTTCAGATAGCAGTGGTGTACAATTGAAAGCAAACAACAGCTACAATCAGTGGTAGTAACGTGTAGGCAATTTGCATACTGCCCTGCCGTCAGCAGTATGCAAATTGCTCCACGTCACTACCACTGATTGTAGCAGTAGTTGTATGAGCGCCCCGCCCTTTGTTGTGTGTCAAGGGGATGCCCAATCCCCCACGGCTCATGCACACTCCCCCCCAAGCACACTGTATGTCCAATGGGGGTGCCCAGTCCCCATCAGCTCCAGTGCCCCTCCCTCCCAAAAAAAACTTCCAGGTGCCACACTGGGAGCCTACCGCAGCATGGCAGAAGTCCAGTGTCCTCATGTGTCCCCCCCACACTGTATGGCCAATGGGGGGCCCAATCCTCCATTGGCACCACTGCCCCCCAAAACATCCAGGTGCCACACTGGGAGCCCACCCCAGCATGGCAAAAGTCCCATGTCATCCATATAAAATAAAAATTAAAAAACCTGTAACAAAAGAAAACGGTCCCTCATTTACTCTCTTGCCCCCCTCTCGCAACCCGCACCCACCCTCTGCATACCCCACCTGCCCACACACCCTTCACCCCATACTTACCTCCAGAGGCCGTTGCGATGATCTTCAGTGGAGCAGGAACACGTCTGTACTCTTCACAGCCGACCGCGAACTGAAGAAATGCCGGTAAGCTGTATAATGGCATAAATAGGTTTTTTTTCCAACTTTGGTGCTTATCTTGGTCATTCTTTTGAATTTTTGCACCAAAATTTAACATGGGGTTCTTGGGACCCCATCTCATGAATTCAGTGACTGTCATTTAGTTATTCAGTCCCGAAAGGTGATTTTGCAGTCACTGCGCGGAATCATCTTTCGGGACTGATTAACGAAATGGTAGTGTCACTGTTCATGAGGTGGGCTCACTCAAAAAGCCTATGTTGCAAATTTGGTGAAAAAATTTTCAAAAATGACTGTGTTATGAGCGTGCGTTGCGCAGTTTCCATGCACACTCACAAATTAGTGAATCTGTAATATTTTCACTCCAGATTTTCAACATTGCATTTTTTCACACCTCCTTATGAACAGTACAGCTGTAATTTTTCACATCCTGCCCGAAATGTGTTTTCACACTTCCGGTGCAGAATAGCACGGCCACTGTGGGAAATCAGTGTTTGGAACAGATTAAGAAAATCACAGTGACACTGTTCATAAGCAGAGGTCCTAAAATGCCTATGTTGAAAATTTGGTCACAAAAGTCCATAAAATGACTGTGTTACGAGCTTGCATTGCGCAGTTTCTATGCACCCTCTTTACTTCACAAATTTGTAATATTTTCTCTCCAGATTTTCAACATTGGCATTTTCCCACACATTCTTATGAAGAGTACAGTTGTCATTTTTCACATCCTAGCCAAAATATGTTTTTGCACTTCCAGCGCAGAATAGCACAATCACTGTAGGAAATCAGTGTTCGGGACAGATTAAGAAAATCACAGTAACACTGTTCATGAGTGGAGGTCTCAAAATGCCTATATTGAAAATCTGGTGAAAAAATTCCCCCAAATAATTGCATTATGGGTGTGCATTGCCCAGTTTCTATGCATGCTCGTGTCTTCACCAGTTGTTTTTATATTTTCACTCCAGATTTTCAACATTACCATTTTTTTACACCGCCTCATGAACAGTACAGCTGTTATTTTTCACATCATGTAGGAAATGTGTTTTTGCACCTGTGGCATTAAGGGCACAGTTACTGTGCAAAATCACCTTTCGGCTAACAAACTGATAGTGTCACTGTTCATGCGGTGGGGTCACAAAAAGCCCATGTTGAAAACTTAGAGTAAAAATACCAAGACATGCCCAGGGCCTTAGGGTTTGTGACCATAATGCCCTACCCTGTAGGGTCTGACAGGCATCTGCCTTACCCTGTAGGGACTGACAGGCATCAGGGGTGTAACTTGGGATTGTCCACAGTAATGCTTATGCCATTCTACCCCCACTGCCACCCCCCGCAGCCAGTGACAGGCATTGAGATGCACCTTGGACTCTTTGGCCGCAGAGTTCACATCATTCTCATATACTGCACCCATTTCAGTGTATTTCCTTATGGAATGAGGTGGGTGTAAAGCCCAAACACCCCAAGACACACCTCGACACTTGTCAGTGTCTGCAGGGTAGGGTGAAGTGAAATGTTGTGACCATTATGGGTGACGACCCAAAGGTACACCCCAATGCCTGTCCATCTCTGCAGGGTGGGGATGGAGTTGGCATCAGTTCAGTACATCACTGCCATTCCTATACTGCATCTGGCTAACTCCTGCACTTCCACTGCTAATGCCAGCAAGCAAACATTTGGCATTGACAAATGCTTGTTGTTTTTTTTTTTTACTGTGATTGGAAAGGAGAACGAGGGAGAACTGTTTTTTGTTTTTATCGTAACTGAGCTGATGGACGCAAGTGTAACCCCCGGACCCCTGCCTTTTTGCAAAATGACAGGTGGCATGCTGTTGAAGCTGACAGGAGTACCTGGTGGGGACTGAGTTCGGGGAGGACTAGGTTACTCGGCACAGGGGGCCTAGGTTTGGCTACTCTGCACAGGGGCACCCAAGTAAATCTGAACACAGGAAGCAATAACAGTAATGTCCAAAACCAGGAATGGGATTCTACAGTGTGGCTTTTATTCACATCCAAACTGAACAAACAAAGCGTAGACGGACCCCCATGGGGCTACATTCCTGGTAATGCAGATTAGAGACACAGAACACTTCTTCACTATTCCAGCCCTCAGGCTCTGAACCCACTAGGCACACAACCTGGACTTGCATGCAGCTTTGGGTACACAGCCTGACTTGTACACTACTTGGGTTTTTCCCCCTGGTCCGGCTCCCCCGCTGGCCACTTGATCCGCGGTCCATATGTGAATGAACCAGTTTTCCTGTTGGTGGCTCCCCAAACCACCTTAGAGCCTTCGACTCCTAAAGGGAATTTTCTTTCCATCCCACATCTGGGTACTTCCCTCATCACTGGCCAAGTGCATGAGGCAAAGTAGAAATCCACAGAGCAAATCCATAGAGGTGGACCTGGTTACTAAAGATGGGGGGGTCTCCCACCTCCAGCTCCCACAATCCATACCCGGCCATTTCTCTGGAAACTAAACAACTCTTTTGAAAGCTTGGCAATGTAGATTACTGGGTAGACGTATGTTACATCTCCTGTACATGTCTTGACTTCTCCTATGTGCTGGACTTGAACATACTTTTACTTTTGGCTAAGCCTATTACTCTAGGCCTCCCACTACTTCAGTAGTTCAATCCCCACTTTTATACAGTTCAGGATGAAACATGGGCCCTTTAGAAAGAGCAGAACTCACCCTTCGGTTGCAGGTGCCCCACAGGCGAATCATGGAATCTTCTTGTACCCCACACACTTGGACAAAATAAGGCAGCTTCTTTCTCCAGCAGTAGCCAGGGGGTTGCCCCTGGAATAGCAGGCAAACCTTCCTGCCCCATCCCCTGAAGGGATGGGGCACAGAGACCTGTATCAGTGGTCTCCACCACTTTAAAACAGCTTTCTGTGTCTCTCTTTAGGTGGAAACACACACCTTTCCCTAAATGTAGCCCTGTTTCAGGGCTGAGGCTCCAAGATCCTGAGCACAGAACTGCTGTGCTCCTCTCACAACAATCTCTAACTCCAGCTGCACATACTGACTGTTCAAACCTCCCAACATTCTACTCTAACTCCCTTCTGCAGATTCCATTGTGGCTCATGCAGCTGCGATAGTTCTATGGTGATGTCATCCCTCAGTCTCAGCTGAGACTGAGAACAGAGTGAGACAGTGTGAAATCCATTTAACTGGAGTTTCACAAGCTGCCTTCCCTGCCTACCACTAGGTCTTACTGGGGATCTAGTAACCCCGGGTAACAAGGGGGTTACACAAGCAAGGCAGCACATGAAGAAAATGATGGGAACTGTAACAGCAGTGAGCGAGGACTTTAGAAGCGCCAGAGCAATGTCAGCAGAACAGTTTTTACTTACTTAGCAAAGGACTTACTGAGCAGGTGAACAAGCGCTTCTTTTGTCTAGTGTTATTTTGTTTTAAGGGAAGCCGCTCAAGCCAGATTCTTTAAGTATTGAATTCAACTTTGGACTGCAGTCTGCTCCTTGATAACTGTTGGTGTCATGACTAGTGCTTTGCCAGAAGTACGTCTATATTTTGACAACTAATATATCCTGTCTTCTACTGTTTGCCTCACTTCCTGCCTCTTCCACTACTGCTTCTGTATAGCCCCTTTCAAAAAAACCTTATTTCTTCTACCATTTGTTGGCCAGCTGTATTACAAACTTATATTGGTATGTTTAAGTGTGGGAGCGATCAGAAAGAGTGGGCGGGGTATGCTGTGGTACTGTAAGACTGGCAGCGGGATCGAAAGAGCGGACAACAGGACAAGTTAGTTTTTTTTTTTCTTGTAGGTGTTTTTTTTCCTACTCTACTTTGTTTTTCTATTGAAGGGGGAACTAAATAAGTAGCTAGCTGTCCAGAGTTTCCTGATCGTTAAGTCCAGGAAAATCAGTGTTAGTGAAGGGAAAAAATGGCGTCATTTAAAAAACATAGTTTTAAATGCACACTGATTTCTGTTTCTTTTTTAATGTGGTCCAGCTTTCAAGTATTAGTTTTTACCTATGCATCCAATGAATTTGATGCACAGGTAAGAACCAATTTGAAAACTGGGTTTTCTCTACGCATTTTATTTTAGTCTTTGGTAACTGGGTAAGGCCTTAGGGTACACGTGACTGTTTTCAGGGGCAACCTGGGAGCACTGGGGGGGTTTAGTGACTTGCTCAGAATCATACAGTACACAAGTGGAGGTTGTAGGAATCAAAGCCAGGTCTGCTAGATGTACCAAGCTCATTCACAGCTCATTACTCTAACTTCTAGGTTATACTGTCACTTTTTATAAAAGATTTTAATGCAAGACCCAGCAGTGAGGTGAGGAATGAGGCTGGAGGCCACGTGTCCTTATGCCTCTGGGAAATGCATTAAAATCGTATCATGTACACCTTGGAGGGGCTTATCAGACTTATAAAATGGCTCTAAGTAGGTTTTGGTGGGAGGAAAATGAGATTTAGCACCTGACTGTACGTTATAGAGATTTAACGCATGGTCAGGTGCTGTCTCTTGGCCAATGAAATTTCTAGATTTTTTCTTGCCATTTTATAATATATAATAATAAGAAAACTAACCACCCCTCACATTCTAACAACAATTTAAAAATATGAAATAATTTAGACTTGTTTCTCGAAATCACTGATATGTGTTATCTTTCATTCCATCCTAAAAGTAACACACTACACTCTTGGCATCTTCTCTTCCAAGCTTCTTCTCTTTACGTTCCATTATATTTCACTGGCTTCAAAGACTTCCCCAGTAGTTCTTACTAGCTTAAAAAAGTGGGACTCAATTGGTTAAAAATATAGTTTTGTTGTACTGATACTGAATTCACATGAATAGAACCAAATTAAATACCCAAAATAATGATTTCAAATTGTTTCTATCTGGATTTGTTTGAATTATTAATAATAACTCAATTTGTTTGTTAAATGTTGTTGTAATGTCTGTTTTCTAAACTAGCTGAATACTGATGTTATGTTGAAATAAGAATCAATGTATGAAATTGTTTATTAATAAAACATATTTTTTATTTATAAAAAGTATGATCAGGGAGCTCTGTCTGCTGCATGCTAGTTCATTTTGTTTATAAGAAAAGTGATTTTTTTAAATTAGATATACTTTATTGAGTTATCAACGAGAATATTGCTACTCAGCATGATGATAACAACAATATACTACTACAAAACAAATCAATCTAAAACAGTAACACAATAATAAAATGGTCCACCAACATCCTACTACCACCCACCCACGCAGTCTGTGGTGAAGTAAAATAGAAGCAGTAATAGTCCAATGAAACATCATTAGGCCAGATATTCAAAGCTTTGCATGGTGCGCAAACTGTTTGTGCAGGTTTAGCGCGGGATTAGCGTGGGCCTGCCATATTCAAAAGGCCACATAGCGCGGGTAAAATGCATTAGTGCTGCACAAACCATAATTATATGCAAGGGGCAAAGTGAACATGAATACAGGCGCTATGAGATATTCAGTTACTAGCACCATGCTAAGGTGTTTAGCACGACATAGCACGACCCTTAGCGTGGTACAAATTACTGCCCAGGAAAAGCTGGTCTTAACCCTGGGCAAACAGCTTTTCATGTCATTGGTGCATTGTGCGGTGCTAGCGTGGGATTAGCATGGCTAGCGTGACCCTAACATAAGAGCATGACACTTAGAAGATGCCAGACATGGAGGACACATGCTCCTCACTGAAGGCACCACCATGATGCCAGCAGCTGCCACCAGTCCCAGCCAAGCACAGACAGTAAGGGTTGATCCAACCCACAGGGGACATCATGGTAGTGTGGCCATACAGCACACACCTGCAGATCACACATCTGTGGTGGCCAACAGATGCCAGTACACACATGTAGCTCTGTGAGCATGGTGGCAGTTGAGGGGAGGGTGTACTGGTGGCCAGACCTCACCACAAGGCTGGGACACATCACACAGTGTACATGGGCCAGAAGTGGGAGTACCCCACCACCAGTGTGCCTGTCGGATCTTACATGCCCCCCAGCCACATACCGCATGACTGAACAGATGCCACAGCACACAGAGCCGGCCATGTATATGTCACTGTGAGCATCCCATGCCACAGGTGCATCATCTGTGGAACACACAACAGGGAAACAGTACTGTCCACTGTCAGTACTCACCTGCAAGCTGGGCTTGTCACTGTGTACAGTGCAGTGGTCATCACTGCCCTACATACCATAGGCATTGTTGTGTCCCTCACACTACTGGACCCATTGCTACTGTAGTGTCTGCTGTGCACTGTAGCATGGCCTACAGTGTGACAGTTGCATGCAGCATCACCACTGCATGTGCCTATTCTGTGTTGTCCCCTTGGGCATACAGTGCTATGTTGTACTGCATACATGTAGCCTGCAGCAACCATCATGCACTGTCAGACTGACCTACAGGTGGAGCTGCGGCCAGACCTGGCCAGCCCCAGTACTTTCAGACTGACCTACAGGTGGAGCTGTGGGACCCTGCAGTAATGCTGGGCTAACTACATGCAAATCAGGGAATAATGGGATGCTAATTTGGCTGTTTGTCCAGACACTACCTAAGTAGGCTCATTTGCATGTCACTTTTGAATATGGAAAATCTTAGCGCCGGGCTAACGTGTTTGCATTGGGCAAACAGCTTAGCTCCATGCTAAAGCCGGTTCAGGGAATATTATACAGTTTTGATCACTGTTCTTTCACATCTGCTGCTGCCTGCAGCTGTACTGTATTCACATACAGTATCTGCTGGCACACACATTGGCCACATAGTGCATCTCTACCTGCCCTCACGTCACTGTGCACTGTGTTGTTGTGGTTTGCACTTCCTGGTTGCTATATTCAGTGCTGTCTTATTCCAGGGCTACGTTTGTCCTGCACTCCCAGCCCAGTTTTCACGGCCTCATTCCCATGCTATATTCAGAAGCTGTTTGCCCCGGGCTATTCCTTTTGAATATAGCTTGCTTTGTGCTCCATGCTAAGTTTGCCCACCAGGCAGTGTTGACTTATCCAAGGGGCAAAGTTTTGAATATCTGGCCCATAAGGAGGAATTATACAAAGAATAGTGTCTCACTAGTACCTAATGAACAGGGAGAGAATATTAAAAAAGAGATGATAGGAAGATTAAGAAGGTGAAGTTTGCTCCATTTCCTATTATAACTATGCAATTAATTATTAACACTATCTATCATCTTCTCTATTTGAAGATTCTCGAGGAGTTTCTGCAACCATTGTGTATAGGTAAGTGAAGATTGATCCAGTCAGAGCCGGAGAACCAAGAAAAGTGATGTTAAACGATGGGTTTTCAAACACAACAGAGAATACTGATGAAAACTTGCAATTTTAAAAGGAGCAGTTCTTTTATTATTTTAAATGTAGAAAAAGTGCTAAAGATGACTTAAAAGGGTAGAAATTATATCATACAAGACAGGAGATAAGGGGCAATCTGAAATCGAATGAAATGTTTGCTGCTAACATGCACTGCTGCTTTAATCACTCTGTGTATGCTCTGATAGGTTCCTTGGATATCTGAAGGTTAACTTTATCCTGAGTCAGATTTTCAGCATACTATTTCCTTATCAGAAGTTCAGTATCTATTATCTTGGTTTTTCCTGTGTCAGACAGATGGACCACAAATAAACTAATGTGATTAGGACTGTATTTATCTGGTAGTAAAGTACCAACAAGATATATGCTGGCACACAGTAGTGATGACACAGGCCAGACCTGGCAGGCAGGTCACCAGGCAGATATCTAGATAGAGGCAGCACCATAGTAGCCTGAGAATGTTGTTGTCAGTGTTGTTCTGTGGGTGGATGTAACAGGCTGGAAAGCAGAGTACTATCATTCACTTGGAGAAGGGATAAGGTTTCCTTGCACAGTGACCTGTGTAGCACCGACTGGTCTCGTTTCTTCAGCCTTCACCATTGACAATGCCCTAACTTACTTTAAATCAAAATTCCTCAAAATATGGAACCTACATGCCCCCCACCCCCGTCGTACTAGAGTAAGGGGATCTCCTCTCCCCTGGGTCACATCGGAAGTGACAGCCTGCTTATGTGCCCGACACCTGGCCTGGCTGGAACACAAACATGCCCTGTCCACCGCAGCCTTACAGAGGTACTGCTACCTCTGCAATGCCTGCACTAGTGCTGTTAGGCTCACTAAGGCTAAATATTTCTCAAACACCTTCAAATCCAACATCAGTCACCCATCAAAATTTTGGAAGGTAGTCCACACACTGTTCTCTCCATCAACTCATCCACCTTTACCTGTCCTCAAAGTGGGTGATTCCTCCCTATCTAATCCCATCTCATTTGGCTCCAAGTTTAACTCCTTTACCTCCTGTGCCTCCCTCTCTTCTCTCCTCCCTCCCTTCCTCCCTCCCTTCTTTATGCTCCCCCCTCCAGTCCTTGCCCCAGCCCTCTGCCCCTACCCCCTTTCTCCTTCTCTCCAGTGTCCCTCTCTGTCATTCTTGATGCCCTCCTTGCACTTAACCCATCCAAGTGCAAGAGTCCTGATGGGCTGGACTGTAAACTCCTCTACCTATCTTCCTCAGCTATCTCCTCACTTCCTGCTGACCTCCTAAACCTATCCTTCTCTGGCACATCTATTCCATCAGACTGGAAGAATGCTACTGTTATTTCTATCCCAAATGGAGGCTACCCCTCTGCTACTAGAAACTACCACCCAATCTCCCCTCCTCCCTGTCCTGTCCAAGCTACAGGAATGTATTTTGCTGTCCCAGCTCTCTCCCTTCCTAGACTACTCTTCCTTCTTCATTCCTTACCAATCAGGCTTCCAGAAGTATTACTCCACAACTACCTCCCTCCTCAGGCTCACTGATTCCATCCTCACAGGCATGGACCAGGGCCTTCATCACCTCCACCATTTTTGTTTATCTGGCTAAAGTGTTTGATGCTGTCTCCCACCCCCTCCTCCTTTCTAAAATCTCAGCTGCTGGACTCTCCGGAGCTGCCATCAGTTGGTTTCACTCTTACTTTGGGGCAGGACCCAATCCATCAAAATTGGTGACACTTTCTCCCCACCCCTCCCCAGTAGTGTAGCAAATTCCCAGAGGGCCTGGGTGCAAGACGATGTTACAGAGCCCCTCCCCAGTTTTAAATAAACATCAGAATTATGATTTGGCCCCTCAAACCTTGTGGGCCCGGGTGCCACTGCACCCCCTGCACCCTTGTAGCTACGCCCCTGCCCCTCCCTATAACCACAGGAGTCCAGCAAGGCTCAGTACTTGGACCACTGTTATTCTCCATCTTCTCAATGACCTCCCTCTGCCTGCTTGTCTGCATCCAACTCCATGTTTGCGAATGACATGGTCCTATATACCTCCTGCCCCTCCACTGCTGATGTGATGCAAAACTCCAGCTCGATTTTGACCAGCTCTGATTATGCTCAAACCAACTATTCCCAAATGCCAAGAAGACTGTCTCCATGTCCTTTGGCATGAGGCAGAGACTCTCTAGTCTTCCATCCCTTCCCTCTTTCTGCACCCTGGTTCCATGTCAATGTAGCGAGAATTACAGGGCGATTACAATTTGGGCACATATATCACACCGCCAACAGTTAGAGTGACTACATATCCTGGCGCATGTATCATCAGGCTATTGGACCATGAGTGTACCGATACTTGCAGGGACAGTTACGTATTTGTCAACGACAGTGTGGAGACATGCGGGACAGCCATACCTATGATACTCCCCACACTTCCAATAAACCTAGCCATGGACCTCCTTGTCTTGCCAGAATACATATCCTCCATAAACGAGCAGAGGCATCTTGAACCACCTACCCCCATAATTATGCCCACCATTATCTTCCAGATCCACCCATGTCATGCAGGGGGGGCCCCCGAGCTCCTCCATCTGAAGGATTCTAACTCCATGGCACTCCTGGATTGAGGGGAAGGCCATACAGTAAAACCCCAGTTATCCAAACCTCAATTATCCAAAACTGCGGTGTGTCTCCCAGCTTAACAGACTTAAATGTAAAGTTCCCTCACTTATCTGAAACCCCATTAATCCAAACAATTTGATTATCCCCCAGCACATTCAGATAAATGAGGTTATACTGTAATCATAATCACTGGGGCAGGTGAGTCACTAAATTTATTTATTCTAGCATACATTACAGTCACTCATATGTGTAGTCACTCACACTGTTCAGTCGCTGCTCCTGTGTGTGCTCTAATACATTTACTCAATTGCAGTTGCTGTAAATGCTGCGCTGTATTAACGTGATACCCTGCACCCTAGATTGGTCCCCACTGGAGGATGTCACCTGCATCAGGTATTTAGAGGTTTGGCTCAACCAACACCTCAACTTCTCTGGTCATGTGAATGCTGTTGTCAAAAAATTGCACCCCAATCTCGGTGCCTTGTACAGAAACCATGACTGCATCCCTTTGCCGGCCCATCGCATTATTATCAAGAGAATGATCCTCCCAATCTTTGATTGCAGTGATGTGGTCTACAGTGCCACCCCTGGTACTTCTCGTGCCAGTTTGGATACTCTGTTCCATTCTTTTTGCTGCTTTGCACTTGACTGTCCCCCTTGCACTCACCACTGTTCTCTGTACCAGTCTCTGTCTTTCCCCTCTCTTGAGGCAGGAGCCGAGCCCACTGTGTCAACATTGTTAGAAAATTCTGGTTCAAATCCCTCCCCCTCTATCTCTCTGCCTCCCTTTCCCTATCTCCTCCCTCCTTCCATGCCCATGCCCTCAGGAGCTCCAGTGTTCAAACCCTGACAGTCCCCTCCACTTCATAGTCCATCAACCAAGCTGCTTTCAGCCACCATTTCCCCAGTCTCTGGAATAACCTCCCTCATGCCATCTTGAATACCGCTTCATCTCAAGTCCTCTCCTGCCTCCTCTGTGGCTTCGCCACCCCCTTCTGCAACTGCTCTTAATTTTCCACCCTCCATGCTGCCCCTAACCCTCTTGTATTTAAGCTCTGTGTGATTTCAGTGTATTTCACCTAGTAGCTAAGCACTTTTGCAACTCTGAAACTCACAATATTTTTTTTTGTGATATTGAATTGGTATCTGGTGTTGCCTATCTTTCATGCCTTTGTGATGTATCCACTTCCCCTTCCCCCAGGACACATCTGGAAATGAGCAGATTGCTCTGTCTGTATGCCTTTCCTGGTGAAACTTTTAAATAAATAAATAATAAATGAATGAATAAATAAATAAATAAGAATATGTGATGTCCAGTTATGGCAGTGCTCAGAGGGCTTTAACCCTTGCAAGGTCACATACTGATATATCCATCCAGAACTGCAATACGTTCTATTCTATTGGCAGTCTAAGGGCTAAAAATAGAGTCAGCCAGACTTTCCTGGAGTTGGGAAGTCATCTCATAAAGCTCAGGAAACTGACAGTCAAGCACTATAATGCATGATGCTTGTACACACATTACAGGCCACATGGCAAGTCAGTCTATGAGAACTGGAAAGTAGACAGGCAGGTAGTGATGTGAGTGTATGGCACACTCTGCCATATTAATAGGTACATAGTGCAAGCTTCATGGGAATGTTGGATGAGAGGATAACAGTAGACCCATCAGTGTTTCAAAGCCAAGAGATCTTGCATTCCTGGGATCACTCCCTCTCACCCTAAGCTAATGGTGAAATATAATGAAAGTGACCCCCTTAAAAAAATTGCCCTCATACATAAGTTCTTTAATTATTAAATAGGTATGATCTTGTTAATCCTTCAAATGCATGAATAATGCCATTAAAAGCTAGCACATAGCAGACAGAAAGTAAATTTTTTATGATATGGAAAACAGACATGTGAGCATGGTGCATGATGCAGTGCACACAGACACACACACAAACACACAGACACACACACACACACACACACAAACACACACACAGAAGATAGTTTAGTTTTAGGCAGAGACTATTTTCAAGGGGTTTAGAGTCAGGTACAATGGAGGACAGCAAGAACAAAGTAAATCAAAAGTACACAATACAATATAACTGCAATTGTACACATTTTAGACTCATGTAAGGCAATGCTGTACAATTGGTGCTAGTAGGTAGTTAACAGTACATGGGTATCATGTTGACATTACATAGTGAGTAAAGTGCAGCATACATAGTTATACTTGGGCTAAATTAGATGGTCAATGGTAGCAGGCCTCATTAGCCATCTCATAGCCATAATGTGCAAATGAAACAGACAGCCATGTAGCTGAAGCATGGCATGATGCAGTTGTAGGTTCAGACCCAAGCAACATAGGAGGTCAACCCATGGTCATGACGAACTGTGTGAAAAAATATTAAACGGGCAGCCAGGTCACCGAAGAATGCTATAATGGAGGTGGAGGAGAGATAGGTCCAGGCAACATGGAAGCCAGCTTGTCATTCACGTGTCATGAATGATGTACGTATAAAATCCAGTGTTTAATAAACAGATTGTCACCAGTCCATTGACACAGTGGCAGGACTATCACTCATGATGCTGATGACTTGGGTACAGGGGCAAGCCTTGGCCATTGGGAGCCAGCTGTAGGGGAGGAGGATTGAGTGTCCCAGGGGATGCACTCCACCTCCAGGGAGAGAGGCAGCCATCTCTGCTGCAAGATTGCCACCTGGTGACAGCGGAGTTGGAGCTGCATTAGAGAGGGATGGAACTCAGTGGGCACCACTCATGTGTACGTGCTCCTGTCTGCACTCCCTCATGCTGGCTTCTTATGGGTAGTAGAAGAACAAGGAAAAAGTCAGCATAGCAGGAGTAAGTTGCCAACCCCTCGCAAGCCCTACAGTGGTACCCCAGGTGCTGCCCAAATCTGTATTCCTGTGCAGCGGGTTGAGTAAGCTTTCTTGCTGCCCTTGCCATGAGGGGTAAGATGTTGGGGTACTTGGGCAGGTAAGTCCAGGAGAAGTCTGGTGAGAGGGATGTAAGATTTGGCCTGAAGGGGGCTAGCTGGCTGAAGAGAATAGAGAGACTATGCAAAAAATTAAACAGGTAGCCACATGGCAAAAGAATGCTGGGATGGAGTCAGAGTAAATACAAGCCCAGGCAACATGGAAGTCAGCACATCATTGTTTTTCATGACATGAATGTATACAATAAACCCAATTCGTAATGAACTAGCAGCCAGGATGCTGAAAAATACTAAGAGGGAGTTGGAGGAGGGACAAGCCCAGGCAACGCAGGAGTCCACTCATCTTTGCTTGTTATAATGTGAATGATGTGGAAAAACCATGTGTTTGAGTTTGACATGGTTATGCAGGGATACAGTTCCCAGCTGGCCAATCCTCCTACAGCTAATTTTCCCATTACACAGGATGCAGAGTCACATTGCGTGGCACATAGCACCTTTGTCATTCATCATTGTCACAGTCATGGACTGTTCCACCAGGGACTGTGCTGTTCTTTACTTATGGGAGTATCTTCCACTATTTTTGGAAAAATGCTTTATGTCTCATTGCCAAGGCTAAATGTACATTAGGGAATGGAGGAGAGTAGAAGTACTGTATGGTGCAGATGAAAAAGACTTTATGCTTGAACACAATTTGCTGTCACTAACATGGGAAAAATGTTCCCCTTTATGATAATTTATTTATTTAAAAGTCATCCAAGAATGATAACCCCATGAGATACAGAATCTTATTTTCATGGGAGTCCTGGGAAGCAAGCATCAGCAGCCAACAGGCAAAATAGGTGCTCCTTTACAGTACAGATATAACAATACATACAGTAAGAATCCTATACAAAACACACTAGCAACCATATCAAACAGCAGAAAACAATATGTGCCTTACTCCACTGTCTGCTTGCACTGAAGGTGTGTGCACATAGTACTGGTACTCTGATTAGGAACATAACAGAGTTCCTTCAACATTAGCGGCATTCAGGAAGAATATTGTGGAACAGTATAGGTCAGAGCTGCTAATATTAACATGATTGCAGATTTGCATCACTAAGATGGTATAACATTTCTGTCAATCCAACTGAATTCAAGTAAAAAAATATCTGGCAAATTGAATTTTCATCTAATGCTGACAGACATTTGGATGCAAGTTCAGATCTAGATGCTCCTGTGAAATTTAGCAGTAGTTTCAGACACAAAGTCATATACAGATATACCTTTCAAAATAAAGCTGCAGTTTGAATTACAAATTTAGACTGACATGCACCTTTAAAATTTAGCAGCAGTTTCAGACACAAATTCATATGCACATGCACCTTTCAGAATTTAGCTGCAGTTTCAGATGCAAATTCGGACTAAGATGCTTCTTTGAAATTCAGCAGCAGTTTCAGAAACAAATTCACACTTAGATGCACCTTTGAATTCAGCAGCAGTTTCTGACAAAAATTCAGATTGGTACTGTATGTAGCTTTAAAATTCAGCCACAGTTTCAGACAAACATTGATATGCAGATGCACCTTTCAAAATTTAGCTGCAGTTTCAGATACAAATGTAGACTTGTGCACCTTTGAAGTACAGCTGCAGTTTTAGATGCAGATTCAAACTCAGATGTAAGTGGAGCATGCGGTTGCATTTGCATCCATAACTTGAAAATGTGGCCCTATCTATTTTTGGTAAAGAAATGTGTCTACTGGTATGATTTTCCAAAAGTGCAAAAATCAGCTAAAATCTGACAGCGTCCCTTTAAATATAGCCTGCTCAATTACAACGGGCAAATAAAGCATTTTTTTCTATTCTGACCCTTAATTATGCCTCTATTTTAATGGTGTATTGCAGCTTCAAGCACAGTCTGCCTCCTGCTGTACCTACAGTTCTTTCTTCTATATAGGGAACATTTAATTTAAACACTGGATAAACTGCTGATGCATTCTGTGGGTTCTGACATGGTAATTTTCCTGTGGATCGGTATCTTAATATCCCTTGATAATTAAATTATGAACTTTTTTTAATTTGCTCAGAAGTCTGCTTCAGTTATCTACAGAGCTGAGCATATCCATTTCTAACCAGGTCTGTGTAAAATAGCCATTTTTCTCAATCATTTATGTGAGAAATGTAGGAAAAAATTCTTGAAATAAGCATTTGTATGTTTTTTTTAGAACATAATCTAAAAAAATGTGAAACCCTACTGTGCAGCATGTTAAAACAATTGTATTTAATTTTTGGCAGATTCGTTCAACAACTGAGTAAAGAAATGTAACTTTTTTTAAATTCCTGCAAGTAAAGGTGTCATAAAATTAAAATTTTCTGTGAAATGTTACACCAATCAATTTACACAAAATTATAACCTTTTGCAGAAGTTGCTTAATGAAAAAGATTTTACCCTGCCCTATTCTGAACCCAAGTGAAACCTATGCACCAAAAATTCATTACAAAGGGGATAAGGCATTTTATAGGTACATCAGTGAAAGAAGAAAAAATATGGGGGGGGTTGTGAGGCTTAAATGGGAGAAGGGAGAGTGTAAGGAGGGGGATCTGGACAAGGCAGAAATACTGAACAAATACTACTTCTCAGTATTCACTAAGGAGGGGGAGGGTCAAGACCACAGTTGGGTTACAGAGGCAAGTGGGGGGGGGAGGGAGAAGTGGACATCAGTCCATTCACAGTGGAGAGAGAGTTCTGGAAGAACTCACAAAGCTGAAGGTGGATAACACCATGCGGCCAGACAGCATCTACCCAAGGATATTAAAGGAGCTGCGAAGGAAATTGGCAGTGCCTCTGGTGGCCCTGTTCATAGAGTCACTCAACATGGGTGTCATTCCAGAGGACTGGAGGAAGGCACACTGCACAAATGTGGCAGTAGGGAGGAGGTGGGGAACTACAGGCCAGTCAGCCTCACCTTAGTGGTGGGAAAGATCATGGAGACACTGCTGAAAGAAAGGATAGTGGCACATACGGAATCCACAGTGCTCAGGATCTGAGGCAACATGGATTCACAGCAGGAAGGTCATGTCAAATGAATCTAATAGATTTATTTTGATTGGCTGACTTGGGAAATAAATCAGGGAAGGGCAGTAAATGTCACTTACCTAGATTTCAGCAAAGCCTTCGACACCGTCCCACATAGAAGGCTGATTAACAAGATGGGCAGTCTGGGTATGGGAGACAAGGTGGTGAACTGGGTTAGGAACTGGTTAACAGACAGAAGACAGAGGGTGTTGGTAAATGGGGTACAATCTGGGGAGGGGAGTGACCACTGGGGTACCACAGGGATCAGTACTCGGACCAGTCCTGTTCAATGTATTCCTTAGTGACATTGCAAAGGGGCTGGAAGGAAATATTTGCCTGTTTGCAGATGACAAGAAGATCAGCAACAGGGTGGATATTCCAAAAGGGGTGCAGAAAATGAAGAGGGACCTGGAGAAGCTTTAAAGATGGTCAGAGATGTGGCAACTGAGGTTCAATGCAAAAAAGTACAAAATAATGCACATGGGTAGAGGGAACCCTGGGGAGAGCTACAGGTTGGGGGGAGGAGCTGAATGTCACCAAAGAGGAAAGGGACCTGGGGTTATCATCTCTGATGACCTTAAAGTATCAAAGCTGTGCACAAAGGTGGCAGGGAGGGCCAGTGGCATACTGGGGTCCATTGGCAGGGGTATCACTAGCAGGAAGTGGGAGATGGTGATGCCATTGTATAAAACATTGGAAAAGCCTCACCTGAAGTACTGCATGCAGTTCTGGAAGCCACACCTGCACAAGGACACAGATAAGGTGGAGACTATCCAGAGAAGGGCAACAAAGATGGTGTAGGGCTTGCACCACAAAACATATGAGGAGAGACTATGGGAACTCAATATGTACTCACTGGAGGAGAGGAGACAGCGGAGGTACATGACTGAAACTTTCAAGTACCTTAAGGGCATAAACAAAGTGCAGGTGGGGGACCTTTTCCAGTGTAGAAAAAGTACTAGAACAAGGGGGCACAATATGAAATTAGAAGGGGGTAGATTTACAGGTAATGTGAGGAAGTTTTTCTACAGAGAAAGGATAGTTTATGCTTGGAAGTCTGCCACAGGATGTAGTGGGAGAAAGCACAGTGGAGGGGTTTAAGTATGCATGGGACAGGCATAAGGGAAGCTTGGTAGAGGAGGGAGTGATGAAAAGCCATTGATCATATAGGGTCAGTGGCCACATACAACGTATAGGGCCTATGGGCAGACTGGATGGGCCTGGTGGTCCTTATCTGCCGACAATTTCTATGTTTCTATGTTACAAATAGACTTATTTCACTACTATACTGGTGATGTCTCCCAAGAAACAACTTTGACACAGTCACAGATCTGCTTGTAAGGAACTGCAACACACACAGAGTAAGATATTCAGAAGGATCTGCCCAATATGTGTCTGTTGCTATTGTAAAAGCAGAAATGCTCCCAAACCTGTTAGACCATTTATTAGATGGCCTGATTATGTCCAAACTTTGCACACCAAAACATATGCGAGTGCATCCAAAACTGGACACAAATCACAAAGGTGTCCATTTTCTGATGTGAATTGTGGCTTTTTGTCATAAATGGATGCAACTTCTATAAACATTGGTGGTGTTATCTGAACACAAGAAGATGGATGGATGTAGATGCAGGCACAGCATGCATGGGTGATGAGATCCAACCCTTGAGGTAGAAGACTTGGTTTGCTGGCCAAGGCACCTAGCTTCACCTGAGCTCTTTCCTTCTAAGACTGCTTGAAAGGCAGAGTAGAGAAACTTACCAGAGCAAGGGAGAAGGATTAAGACTTAATTTGGCTAAGCAGATTTACTGTGTGGTGGTGTTTTTATTTTTTACTCACAGGGATTGCTACTGTTTGTTGCTAACATTTCATTGCTTTATTTTTTCTCTGATTCAAATTGTTGTTGCTGGTATACCTTCTTCTGCATTATTACAAGGTGTGCTACAGGTGTGTGCTAACAGATTACTGCTGTAATCTTCTGATTCAAATTGTCTTTTGCAAGGTATATCTTCTGTTACTGCTTTATTTTTCTCTGGAGCAAAGTGGTTCTTACAGGGTATATCTTCTCTGAAATTATTACAGGTGGTGCTTTACAGGTTTTACAGTTTTATCTAACATTAGGATAAGCTTTCAGGGTTACTGCATTTGTTGTTGACTGATTGTTTCTGCTTTACCTCCTTGTTCTTTCGTCCGTGGTTCTTCTTTTAGGCAGGGAAGGCCCAGCCACCCACCCCCATCCCCAACCACCCCACGCCACACCTTTTATAGGGTACCACAGTTGTGACATTTCCTGTGGCAGAGCAGGAAGGGGGATCAGTGGGGCCTCCACAAGGTGATCTCATTTACAGGGCACTAGTAATTTAACTTGTTATAACAAGTTAAACAAAGCACAATCAAACCATTACTTATTTTTTTTCATTTTCTTCCTTCTAATTACTCTGACTAGGTTACAAACCCAGCAACTTATTTGGAATGGATTTCATTAACTGCAAGTACTGTGGAACAATTTTCAGAAGGACAGTCTTACAGGATTTAGGACACTGTCCTACATGCTGGGCCTTTGGAGATCTTAGGGCTCAGCTCCGGGCAGCATGGGCAGAGATTGCATGCCTCAAATTTCATATTCAAGAGGAAATACATCATAAGAACCACCCGCCATTTCCCCAGCATCCAATAGAAAAACCTTGACCGCAGAGGGTAGTTGGTCCAGGAGGTTGGCAGGTGGTTAGGAGGAGCAAAACAGGAGCCCCATCACTCTCTGCTCTCCAACACATTGCCTCCAAAAACCATATAAACACTACAAACAGGTATCTGCCTCTATCTCTGAAATCAAATAAAGAGGCAGAAGACACTGCAGAGCAGGACACTCAAGGCACAGGAGCTAGCACAACAAAACTCACCCAAATCAGGAACCAAAACTAAACAAGCACAAAGGAAATCCAAAACTTCTGATCATAGGAGACTCCATGATTCGGGAGTTGATACCCATCTCCAGTAGGGGTGATGGTCAGATGTCTCCCAGGTACATCAGCATGGAGAGACACTGGACCGCATTGCTAAAATTGTTCACAAAGCAGGAGAAAACATTGAAGTCCTAGTACACATAGGGACTAATGATCTCGCCAGCCGGTCAGTTGTGGAGACCAAGGAACACCTGACTAGGCTGGGTGACAAACTATCATCTATTTCGTCTGGCATCTCCTTCTCTGAGATCCTGCCAGTCTGGGAGAGGGGAGCAGATGGACGGAAGGTCAGAGAAGGGGAGATAGGGGAGCTAAACACGTGGCTCAAGGGCTGGTGCCAGGAAAAAGGACACAGATTTGTAGGGAACTGGCAACAGTTCTGGGAGCGAAAGTTCTTTAAATTTGATGGACTGCATCTGACTAAAGAGGAGTCAGTGCATTGGGGCAGAAGTTTGACGTCTTTGCAGAATATTTAAACTAGCAAATGGGGGAGAGGTGCAGCACCCCATAGCGAATGGGAAGAACACCCTCCCCTCAGCTAGTGGTCAAACAGGAATTCAGCGTGTTTGCCGCTCATTTGCATCACCAGGTAAGAAAAAGGTTTGTCTCCCCATACAATGCACAGGGTAATGCCAAACTTCACCCAACAACTAACACACCAAAATCTGGCCAATGGAAAATCATGTACACAATGCTCACAGCCTGGGAAATAAGATCCCAGACCTGCAGGCAACAATGTCAGAGGCTAAACTGGACATAGTAGTAATTAGTGAGACGTGGTTTACCAGCAACCACACTTGGGAGACTTCAGTACCTGGCTATGTATTGTTCAGAAGAGACCGAGGTGCAAAACGGGGGAGGAGGGCCCTGTGTTAAGAAAATATCAAAGCTACAGAAATTCAGAATACACATAAGGAGCCAGAAGAACTGTGGGTCACCCTGGAAACAGGAAATGGGACAGCCATAAGAACTGGGGTTGTCTACAGGCCCCCAGACCAGAGGGAGGACATAGACACATTACTGTTAGAAGATATACAAAACATGACAGCTAAAGGGGAGGTTCTGATAATGGGAGACTTCAACATGCCGGATACAGATTGGTCAATACCAGCAGGAACATCTGCCAGAACTAGACTCATAGTGGATTCCTGCAGGGGAGGGCCTCAAACAACTGGTACAGCAACCCACAAGAGACAGGGCTATCCTAGATCTAGTACTGACTAACAAAGAAGGGATCACAGATCTCCAGGTAGAAGGTCACCTGGGGCCAGTGACCATCACATGGTATGGTTCAATTTGGCTACTACATCTAAATCATCCCATTCCAAGGCAAAAATATGGGACTTCAGAGGAGTTGACTTTGATAAGATGGCCAACAGAGTTAAGCTAGCCCTGGCAAAAAGAAACACAGGTGAGGGGTACAGGCAAAGTGGGCAAGCATTAAGGATGCAATACTTGAAGCAACATCCCATTTTGTTAGACAGAAAAGGAAGTGGAAAAGAAGAAGGAAACCACTTTGGTTCTCAAATACAGTAGCAGAAAAGGTCAGAGCCAAAAGGCTGGCCTTCAGGAAATATAAGGGAACACAGCGGGATGAAGATAGGGAGGCATACCAAACTGCCCTAAGGGAAGCAGGTAAGGCAGTAAGGCAGGCAAAGTCCCAAAGTGAGGAAACACTAGCACGAACAGTAAAAGAAGGTGACAAGACTTTCTATAGATACATTAGTGAAAGGAGAAAGTCCAGAGGGGTATTGCTAGCTTAATGGAGAAAAGGGAGCATGTGAGGAGGAGGACCCTGTAAAGGCATCTATCCTAAATAGATACTTTTGCTCAGTATTTACTGAAGAGAAGGTAGGGCAGGGCCCACAGCTCAGCATCATGGACACAGGGGGGAGGGAGGTGAGCACTACTCCCTTCACTAAAGAAAGGGTCCACAAGAGCTTGCTAAGCTCAGGGTGGATAAGGCAATGGGACCTGATGGCATACATCCCAGGGTACTTAAGGAGCTAAAGGAGGAACTAGCAGAGCCATTAGCAGAATTGTTTAGTGAGTCTCTGAGCACAGGAGAGGTCCCAGAAGACTGGAGAAGGGCTCATGTGATCCCGCTCCACAAGAGTGGTAGCAGGAGGAGGCGGGAACTACAGACCAGTCAGTCTTACCTCAGTAGTGGGCAAGATTATGGAGGCACTCCTTAAGGAAAGGATAG
This sequence comes from Neoceratodus forsteri, assembly GCA_016271365.2. Lineage (NCBI taxonomy): Eukaryota > Metazoa > Chordata > Ceratodontiformes > Ceratodontidae > Neoceratodus > Neoceratodus forsteri. The sequence continues at coordinate 134,464,269 of JADMNL010000025.1, forward strand.
TGCAACACCTGGAATCCATAGGGGCACAGGATCCAAGACAGCATGGGTTTACAAAAGGAAGGTCCTGTCAAACTAATCTCATAGATTTCTTTGACTGGGAAACCAGAGTGGTGGACCAAGGGGGAGCAGTTGATGTCACCTACCTTGACTTCAGCAAAGCTTTTGACACTGTTCCACATAGAAGATTGATAAATAAGCTGGGTAGGCTCGGGTGGGTCAGAAGTTGGTCAACTGGTGGCAAACTGGTTGACTGGCAGAAAACAGAGAGTGGTGGTAAATGGTATACAGTCAGAAGAGATGCAAGTCACAAGTGGGTACCTCAGGGATCAGTCCTGGGGCCAGTCCTATTCAACATCTTCATTAGTGACCTTGCAGATGGACTAGAGGGTAAGACTTGTCTGTTTGCAGATGACACCAAGATCTGCAACAGAGTAGATGATCCAGATGGGGTGGGCAGAATGAGAAGAGATCTGGATAAACTAGCAGAATGGTCAGAAGAGTGGCAACTGGGATTTAATGCAAAGAAGTGCAAAATCATGCACATAGGGAAGAGAAACCTGAAGCCACTTATAGGCTGGGAGGGAGTTGCTAGCAGTCACAAAGGAAGAAAGAGACTTGGGCATCATCATCACTGATGACCTAAAATCATCCAAGCAGACCTCTCAAAGCAGTAGGTAAGGCTAGGGGGTGTTAGGGTGTATTAGCAGGGGTATCACAAGTCGAAGAGGGAGGTAATAATCCTCTGTACAAGACATTGGTTAGCCCCATCTGGAGTACTGCGGCAGTATTGGAGGCCACACCTTCACAGGGACATTAACCAAATTGAGGCAGTCCAGAGAAGGGCAACCAAAATGGTGCAGGGACTGCATCAGAAGACATATGAGGACAGATTAACGGAGCTCAATATGTATACCCTTGAGCAAAGGAGGGAGAGAGGTGATATGATCGAGGCATTCAAACACCTTAAGGGCATAAACAAGGTGAAAGAGTCTAACATGTTTAAATATAAGAAAAATAGCAGGACAAGAGGACACAGCATGAGATTAGAGGGAGGCCGATTAAAGGGGAATGTGAGGAAATTCTTTTTCACAGAAAGGGTGGTGGATGCATGGAATGGCTTACCACAAGAAGTGGTGGCTATGAATACAGTGCAGGGCTTCAAACAGGCATGGGATAGGCATAAGGGAGCAATACAAATGACTATGAATAGATAGGTCACTGACAGAGCAAAGGCCGATGGCACATTTATAAGGTAGAAAAAGAAATGGGCAGACTGGATGGGCCTTGCGGTCCTTATCTGCCGTCAACTTCTATGTTTCTATGTTTCTATGTTGACAAACTCCCCACTCCCACCCCGCCCCAGAGTCTCAATAGTTCAAGCAGTTGTGCACATTTATTGACCACACATGGACAAACAAATTGATGCATCGCTCCTAGTCATACATAGCATTACATGGCGAACAGCAAGTTTTACCTTATGAGGCACTCCCTAATAAGGGACATCCCAGCAGGTCATGGGGGGACCTTACAATACTATGCAGCATCTCAGTTTTCAAGGGGATTCCAGAAATCCTGGCAGATCACAAAGGATCAGGGTTGGACTGAGGTACAGGGGACCCAACTGGAAAGCTCCTACTGTGTGTCCACCTAGAAAATTTATAGGAGTGGGACCTTGGGATGACACACTTATGAAAATTTCTAGTTGAAGGGGAACATCAGCATTAAATGCCCCACATCAAAGCATGGGGCTGGTCTCAATCTGCACTTTGCATGCAAAATCATTTTTACTTACTATATACTGCAGTTTAGTAGATTGTATCAGACTGCTTCTGCTACCTTGCAAGCTGACATTTTCTGTAACTGCAAATCCCAGAATCCCCTGTAGCTGACATCTGAAGAGGACTGCAGCAGTAGGAGATTCAATAGCCTGCAGTGAATGGGACAGCTTTCATAGGAATAGAAATGACCCAAGCACCAGAAGGGACAAGCTGAGATCTGGCAGTGGACGTTGCTGAAAAGTGTGAGTCTGGCAGGCAGAGAATTGACACAATGCAGGGCCTGAAGAAGTAAGCCTTCTGGTGGCATGGAAGATGGCAAAATGTTTTTAGCCCCAATAATTCAAACATTAGGCATTTTTAAGGAAATTATCAAAGGCTTAACTTTGGAACCATCAGGGTACAATCTAGAAATGTGTTTGTTAATAAAAGTTTGGAGTAATGTTGGCATGGATACAGCATAATAATACATGTTCAGTATATCAGTGTACTGGAAATGCAATTTCCCAAATTTTTTTAAATAAAAATTTTTTTTTTTTACTTTTTAAAAATTTCAATTCATATAAACATAAACAATAATGTTATGATTTTTGTTTTAAAAATGTGTAGTTGAAGTAGTGAAATTTTACATAAAATTGTCATTGCTCGTTCAGGTAGCCCCCAAATCTTTGTGTGCTTTCACAGGCATAGCCTGCCTACGAAGGCATCGGAGGATAATTAGCTAACAAACAGTTTGCATCTGAATATATGGCGTGATGATTTGTGCCTGTGGGTTTGCAGCAATCTTGGAATAGCTGTGATCATCTTTGGTGTGTTGCAACAATAAAAAGGTAATGGAAGCTGACAATCTCAACTCATAGTAAGGGACTCTTCTTTTCTCATAGAGTGCTAGTTGGGCTGCCACCATGCAGACATGTTGTCAGAAGAGAAAATATCTGATATGCCATCACACAGATCTTAATCAGTTATGCATTCACTTTTACAGCAATATGTGCGGAAGCCATAGGGTATGGTGGCAAATGAGATATGCCACCACTTACTTGCTGGTTAGCGAGTGCAACTGGGTCATAGCCTTGTACTGCACAAGGCATATGGTGCAGTTTTATTTCAATTTATTCACTGAATTTTATACAGGACAGGGCACAATGAGCACAACCCATTTTTTAGGAACTGTTCTCTAGGTTATAGTTGCAAATTTTACATCCCTTGGCAGATTACTGGCATGCTTATCATTTTCCACTGTAATAATTATGTACAAACAAATGGTAAAAATCTCTTTATAGGACTATCAAAAGTAACTAAAGAGTTTGCTTGCCAGATGTAGTCCAATAGCTTATTCCAGGAGGTCGCCGTTGTGTAGAAAAGGATAATTTGGCCAGAGAGAATCCCAATTTTGGTCGGGATCAGTCCTGGAAAAGAAACTGCTTAAAGCAAATAATTAGCGAGCACAGCAGCTAGCTGATGTGATACATGGGAGTGAACCATGTTGTTTACACATTTAAATAAAAATATTTGGCCACGGCAAGTCTTTTCTGATGGGCACGGGAACCCACCCTAGATCTGTTAGGTGAGAGCAGTGGTGTGCTTCACTATCAGGGTTAGAGTACCACCAGGCAAATCTTGCAATCTTATCAATCAATCAATCAATCAATCAATCAATCAATCAATCAATCTATCTTTATTTAACCAGGAGAGGTACTGTTGAGCAAACTCATTCACAAAGTGGTCCTGGGACTCAAACAAGGTATGAAATCAACAATCAATACAGTAAGGCAATGACAGATACAACATACATTAATGATAATGGGAAGGCTAAAAGCCTGAGGTTCAATTGGGTGGAGCAATTACGTCACTCCCCCACCAGGCTTTATTAGGTAGCTCACCCTGGACCTTCCCAGGATTCATTTAGTTTTGCAGCCGGAGGCTCTGTTGGTCTGTCCTCTGAGCTGGCTGGGGCCTACCCCCCACCCGCCTGATGTTTCTGTGTGTCTCTGCTGGACATCAGTGCTTGTTTTTCCTGCTTCCAGTTTGTGTCTTTCCTCCAGCTGTGTGCTTCCCTGTGTTTTGTGTCTCTTGTTTTTTGGGCCTTGTTCCCTGTTTTCTGTTTTGCTGTATTTTGGTTTTGTCTTTTCGGGCTTTATTTCAAAGCACCTAGCATTCTGGTACTCTGAGCTCATACTACTGCTTTCGGCTACCTACAACTGCAGCCACTGCTACTGTTTTCTGTTATTACTATTGTACTCAGTGCTTGTGTTTTTACACTGTTGCTCACTTCACTCAAACTGCTGCAATGCATCTGCAATCATTATCTGTGTGTGTTTCAGCTCAACCATGGCTGCTCCATGTTGCATACTTAATTCTTTTCACCTGACACAGGTTTACTCTGACCCTAGCTGTGCTGCTCATTCATGCTCTCATTCTACTTGCAGCTTCATTGCACTGCCTTGCTACACCTGTTTTCAGGGCATTGTCTCCAAGTTTTAATGCAGTTACAACTCTGAGGTCAGCCATCTGTACTCCTGCTGAGTCTGTTACTATAACTTTATTATTATGAAATCTTGCCTCACTGCCAAATTTCCTCAGAGTATTTGTCACCTTGATTTGGCCTCCTCCTCTACTTCACCGTCCTGCAGTCCCCCCCCCCATGCCGGCCATCTTGGATTTGATCCACTCCTGGCCTGATTTCATTCTTTTAATTTTTGGCATTCCTCCGACTTGCCCTCCTGCCATTCTTCTTCCCTACTGGCCATCTGGGATTCATTCCATGCTCGGCCTGCATTCGATATATCTTTTGGGCTTACCTATCATGGTTCCTATGCCACTATATCGAACCACGGCTCTCCTGCCACATGTCTTCAAGTTCATGACTTCATTCCGTATTCCCTCATACACACTGTCCCTGCTTGGCCATCTAGATTCAATCCACTCAAGGCATCATTCCTCATCGTCCATCGTCCGTTTTGCTCAGTGACCCGCGGCCGTCCTGCTGCATGTCTCAGGTTCCAGACTCCTTATCTCATGCCAGCTGCCTTTTCTCATACTGACCACCGGGATTCAATCCACTCATGGTGTCACTCCTTCATCCATCATCCATTGCTTCCCCCCAAGTTCCTTTCCAGTTAATTTTTAAATCTACCTCCTTTCAAGGAGTGTCCTTCATCACATTACTCGATTTGTTTCTACCTCCACTCAAGGCCATGCCTTTGTGTTCATCGCTGTTTGCTATGGGCTGGTTGGCTGCTCTCCACCATCATTTAGTTCATCTTCGAGTTCCTTCATGTCTCCTCTTCCTCAGTCTTCTCGTGTTGGACTGCTGCACTCCTGGGCTGATCATCATCATCAGTCTGCCTCATCCTCAGTCTTCTCATGAGTGCATCTGGAATAACTCTTACTCCTCTGACTTCTACTTGGATCTACTCCTTCTCATGTCCTACTCGAGCATACTCCTCTCGGGTCCCTGCTGCCTCATGTTTTTTCTTCGATCTGTGCTTTCCTTTGGGGTTTTCCCCTATCCTATCATCATCCTCCTTACTCATTCTTCTCTTCAATGAATCCTTCTCTTTAACACATACGTCCTTAAATCAAACATCATTAGCCTGGAGGGAAGGTGACCTAGGCTTTGGATCCCCAGAGGTTTCCTCCTTAAAAGAGTGTTTTTCCTCTCCTCCATGCCAATGGTCATAATAGTAGCTAGGGTTAGTACTTTCTTAGGTTAATGTGCTGTCTTAGGTTAATTAGTTAGGTTCTGCTGCTGGACAGAGGCGGATGGTGGCCTCGGCTTTCCCCTTTCTCCTTAGGAAGTCTGCCTTAATCATCTTGTCAGTTTGCATTCATTCATCATCCTCGCTTCTTTGATGCTCGACACCCAATAGGATATTCTTTTTGGGCTTCTTCCTAAGCTACCTTTAGCCAATGGAATCATCACTGTGGCTCCTATGGGGGAAACCTTCCTCTAGGGTTCCTCGTGTCATACACTAACAGGGTCGTATATCTCATGGATAGAGAGACGGAAAGCCACAACATAAATCATATTGACAACATAAGTCAAGTCGCACAAGCATCATCTCATCCAGTTGCGTAAGCACAATTGAATGGGAAGGCTATAAGCCTGAGGTTTGATTGGGTGGAGCATTTACGTCACTCCCCCACTAGACTTTATTAGGTAGTTCACCCTGGCCATCCCAGGATTCATTTCGTTTTGCCCCACCATCCACTCCTCCTCCTCCTCCTCCTCCTCCAGTGGCACGTCTCTCTTACCCTTGGGCTTCTTCCTAAGCTACCTTTAGCCGACGGAATCATCACCATGGCACCTATGGGGGGGTAACCCTCCTCTAGGGTTCCTCGCATTGTACCCTAATAAGGTGGTATATCCCATGGATAGAGAGGTGGAAAGCCACAACATAAAACATATTCATAACATAAGTCAAGTCGCACAAGCATCATCTCATCCAGTTGTGTAGGCACAATTGAAATACTATATAGAAACATAGAATTTGATGGCAGATAAGGACTGCTTGGCCCACCCAGTCTGCCCATTTCCCTACCTAATGGATAAGCTGCAGATCCTAGTTAACCAGCAGCCTACTTCTTCCTACCCCAACCCCCTAGAATTGCCTTATGACTGTCCCATGCATGCTTGAATTTCACCACTGTTTTTGACTCCACAACCTCCTCCAGAAGGCTGTTCCATGCATCTACAACCTTGTCTGTGAAAAAGACTTCCTTAAATTACCTCTGAGCTGCCCCCCCCTCTATCTTCAAATTGTGCCCCCTTGTTCTTGCACACCTCTTTTTTTGAAAGATGCTACCCTCTTGGACTTTGTTGATTCCCTTGAGGTACTTGAAAGTTTTTATCATGTCCCCGCTCTCCCTCCTTTCCTCAAGACTATACTTATTAAGCTCCTTAAGTGTCTCTTCATATGTCTTCCGGTGCAGACCCTGCACCATTTTAGTTGCCCTCCTCTGGACAGCTTCCATCCTGTCTATGTCTTTGAGGAGATTGGGTCTCCAGAACTGCATGCAGTACTCCAGATGGGGTCTCACCAGCTGTCTGTACAGAGGGATAATAACTTCCTGTTTTCTACTGGTGATGCCTCTCCCTATGCATCCCAGTATCCCCCCAGCCCTTCTTGCTGCCCTCTCACATTGCTTGCCCACCTGTAGGTCATCTGATATGACTACCCCCAGGTCCCTTTCCATTTTTGTTGTTGTTAGTATCTCACCCCCCCATTGTGTACTCTTCCCCTGGGTTTTTGTTTTCCAGGTGCATTACCTTGCACTTCTTAGCATTGAATCTAAGTTGCCATACATTTGAGCATTCCTCTAACCTTGCCAAGTCCCTTCTCATCCTTTCCACCCCACCTTGTGCATCAACTCTGTTGCAGATCTTTGTGTCATCTGCAAAGAGACATACTTTTCCTTCCAGTCCCTCTGCAATGTTGCTTATAAAGATATCGAAGAGGACCGGTCCTAATACTGAACCCTGCGGTACCCGACTAGTAACCTCCCTTTCTTCAGAGTGGACCTCATTTACTATTACTCTCTGTGTCCTATTCTCCAGCCAATTCTTTACCCAGGCTGTCATCTTGGGACCCACTCCCAGGCTGGCTAACTTGTATATTAATCTTTGTGTGGGACTGTGTCAAATGCCTTGCTAAAGTCTAGGTAGGCCATGTCCACAGCCCCTCCCTGATCTACTACTTTGGTCACCCAGTCAAAGAAATCTATCACATTTGTCTGGCATGACCTTCCTGCTGTGAATCCATGCTGCCTTGGGTCCTGTGCCCCTCTGGCATCTAGATACTTGACAATTCTTTCCTTCAGAAGTGATTCCATCATTTTCCCTACCACTGAAGTTAAACTAACTGGTCTGTAGTTTCCTGCTTCTGCCTTGCTCCCACTTTTGTGAAGGGGAATCACATCTGCCCTCCTCCAGTCCTCGGGTACCAACCCATCCTCCCATGATTATTTAAAGAGGGTAGTCAGTGGTGTCACTAGTTCTACCCTTAGTTCTTTTAGAATTCTGGGATGAATCCCATCAGGCTCCATTGCTTTGTCCATCTTCAGTTTTAAGAGTTCTTTCAGAGTCCTTTCTTCTGTAAATGGGCTGGTATCAACTTCTGTATTGAGTGTTTCTACTGTTTGTTTTAGGTACCTCCTCTTCCTTTGTAAATACTGAGCAAAATATTTGTTTAGTATCTCTGCCTTTTCACAGTCACCCTCTGCCCACCCTCCTCCCTTTATTAAGCCTCACTATCCTCCCTTGGTCTTCCTTCACTCCTGATGTACCTATAAAAGGTTTTATCCCCCTTCTTAACTGAGTTGGCTATCTTTTCCTCAGTTTGGGCCTTTGCTGTTCTGATTGCCTTCCCAGCTTCCTTTTGCTTTAACTGATACAGTTCTCTGTCCTGCTCCTTCTGTGATTCCTTGTACTTCCTGAATGCTTTCTTTTTCTCTTGAACCTTCACTGCCACTTCCTTTGAGAGCCATAGTGATTTCTTACATCATTTTGTTTTGTTTATTTGCTTCACACAAAGGTTTATTACCTCTGTGATGGCAGTTTTTATTATTCCCCATTGTTGTTCCACCCCTCCTTCCTGCCCATTTGCTAGTGCATTCCTTAGGCACTCACCCATTTTGGCAAAGTCATCCCTCCTAAAGTCCAGTACTTTTGCCTTTGTATGGCTTGACTCTATTGCTGTGTTTACTGTGAACCATACTGTTCGATGGTCACTAGTTCCCAGATGGCTACCCACTTCTACATCTGTGATTCTCTCTCCATCTCCATTTGAGAGAACCAGGTCTAAGATTGCTCCCTCTCGAGTGGGCTCCAATACTAGTTGTCTAAGTGTGCCCCTGTAGGGCATCTAGAATAACCCCACTCTTCAAGTGGCTGCTGCAACTGCACTCCAGTTAACATCTGGCATATTCAGATCACCCATCAGCAATATCTCCCTTTTCTGCCATTCTAAGTATACTTTCTAATTTCCTTGTCCATTTCCTCCCCTGAGAAGAGGTCTGTATCTAACCTATGCGGATTGTAGTGCCATTGCCGGTCTCCACATTTACCCACAATGCTTCTTCTCCTCCCTGTTTTCCCTTTTGTTCTGTTGCTTTGATTCCTTCCCTTATGTAAAGAGCTACTCCTCCTCTTCTTTTACCCTCCCTGTCCCTCCTGCAGATAGTGTATCCTGGTATGTTTACGTCCCAGTCATGGTTTTGTGTGTACCATGTTTCTGTGACTGCCACGATATCCAGATGTTCCTCCTCCATCAAGGCCACTAATTCAGGAAGCTTGTTACTCAGACTACGGGCATTGATACTCATTGCTCTCCATTTTTTTGTGGCTTTACTTTCTGTTGCAGCATCCCCCACTGACCTTTCTACCGCGATCTTTTTCTCATTTAGTACTCTGTTTTGTAGGGAGAGGCTGGGATTTTCCTGCTGCTTATCAGTGCCTCCCCTTGACTAGTTTAAAAGCTTGCCAATGAAGCATTTAAACCAATTGCTCAAAACTTGTTCCTTCCTGGACAGATGCAGACCATCCTGCCAGTATAGGCTGGTGTCCTCCAGGTGGAACCCCAGTCCCCAATGAAGCCAAACCCTGTACTCCACACCATTTTTTCAACCATTCATTAAACTGCATGGTGCAAGTACCCGCCTCACTCATGCCATTGATAGGCAGCACCTCTGAGAAGGATACTGTGTGTACTACTTGTCTTAGGCCCCTCCCCAATTCTACAAAGCCCTTCTGCACTGCTCTAATCTCATGTTGAGCCAAGTCATTTGTCCCTAGGTGGACAATGACATCTAGCTCAGACTGCAGCTGTTCTTGTGATCCTGAGGATGCGCCTGTCCCTCCAAGCCATGGCACCAGGCAGGCACCTTACTTCAGTTTTCCCTGCTCCCCAGTTCTATCTCACACTGAGTCCCCACCAGGAGCTGATTCTTCCTGTGGTGTCCTCTGCCTCCTTCCTGTGGGCCTCCTCGTGACAGTTGTCCTCAGCCTCCTTAGTCTTTCTATGGTGCATCCATAGGGAGCTATGCTCCCCCAGAATGGTGTACGGATTGTGGAGTGGAACAACTGACTGGGTGTGCCTCTGTTCCACCATCCTGACCCTCCCTGAGCCCACTGTGGTCCAACTGCTGTGGTTTCTTTGCAACCTCTGAGGTAGTGGTTGTGGCTCTGGTGCTCTCTGGATGGGGGAGGTTCCCTTCCTACCATCCAGTGTGGCCTGGGAGAAGGTTCCCTTACTACTGTCCAGTGTGGCCTGAAGACAGGCAACTTGCTCCCTCAGGGCAGAGAGTTGTCTGCAAATAGGGCAGCATATCAGCCTCCAGAAAGACTCCTGGAAGACTGCTGCCCCACAGCCATTACATTGCACTACTCCCCACATGTTTATTTACTTTTTTTTGTGTGTGTTTGTGTGTGTGATTGGTTTGTTATATAGAAATATATATATTATACAATGTGTATGCTTATATTGTAAGTGCAGTGTGCTAGAGAGGATATGACAGTGATATGCACCTTGCACTCTTGAGGAAACGATGTCAGAACCCCAGGTATAAAGGGACTGTTTCCAGGGGTGGGTGGGGTGAGGGGTGGAAGGGTTGAGCTAAACTGTGCCCTCATAAAACAATCAGCTAAGAGCTCTGACCCACCGCTGTGATGAGTGCCTTCCTGTCAGCAAGATGCTCTACACAACAATTTGACAGAGAAAATACCCTCCTAATCAAACAGAGAAACATTCAGACATCCAAGTCAGACAGAGGTAAACCTCCCCAGCCCCAAAACAGCCTGGTGGTTTGTGCTCTGAAAGCAGTCAGCCCCAAAATAAGTCAGCTGTGCTTTAAACTCTTCCTGCACTGAAAATCTTAAGAATTGTAACAAATGTAAAGCTAGATCCACCTCCCTCTGTTGCTTGAAAGACTGTCTTTTTCTGATAATTCTAAGTTCCTTATTTCACCTTTCAGTTAGAAGTAGCCTCCACCTGCAGAATATCTGCTACAAACCAAAGACAATTGTAAGGTTCGCCTCCCTCTGTTGTGAGCACAACTCGCTTTCTTGCAAATCCTATGTTCAGTATTGCATCTTCCAGCCAGAGGTAATTTCTACAATATACAGTATCTACAATATGTTATACAGGCAACATCTAACAATTTCTGACAGGCAATAAGATGATTAACAATATAATGCATATAAATGATTTGAAACAGTTGATCAGCCTGATAACCAATTTGGGAAGGGTAGCAGTTGTTTAAGGCAATGATGAAGGAGTAGACAGGCAGAGAAGGGTAGGGAGGGAAAGAAGTGAGAGGAGGCGCATGATAAGTAACTAGGGGCTCAAAGCATCTGCAAACTTCTTTGAGGGAGTTACAGGGTATGATATACAAGGTCACTTTGCGTAGCAGCACCAATGATTGCAACAGTGAATAGAGCCCCAGGTCTTTGATACAGTCCATGTTACCCTATAGGAATTACATAGTAAAATGTTTTCTTTTGTCTTTTCAGCAAGAACTAGTTGTGATTTATGCTGCTCATCTATGTTCAATATGAACTAATCAGTTACTCTATGTATCAAAGACTAAGCAGCGTAGTCATTTTGTGATAATCTCGCTAATCAAATCCTAATGTGTTGGGAGTTCACCCTCAGCTCATTAAATAAATGTTTTTTTTCTCTCCTTTTAAAAAATCGAACGTCTTGTGTCCGCTGCATTTGATTGAGGTATGTTTTGTAGATGTTCTGAGTTTATTGTTTCCTTTATCTTGCATTTGTTGTTCTTCCACTTCTATTTGTTTGTTATAAAATTGTTAGAAAAGAATCCTGAAAGTTGATTGATCTAGAGCAGTGTTTCTAAAATGAGGCCACTGTGGCCTGGAGATTATTGTGGGACAAGATGGCGAACCTGGCTACACAATCAAACAGGGCTTGGGAGGGGGTTTCACTGGATGCCAGGGAAGGAATTGGGACCACTGAACCACCAGGAACTGGGCCAGATAAGCAGGGATTAGAGCAATATCAGTGGCCCAGAAGCATGCCTGAAAAGGTATTGGGCAAGCTTTGGGAAAGAAACACTTCTGGCAACAGTGCCAGTGCCCCTGAGCTATCAGAATGACACAGCACCATGCAACAAGTGCTTTGGCATGCTCATACCTCTGTGGGTGTCACTGGCCAGTATGTTGGGAAGCACAAACACCTTTTGCGACTACTGATTTGTCTAATTTGCATTGCAACTTAGTTACAGGAGGGACTGCTTCCTTCTGCAACCAAAAGGCCCTTCTGAGTATAGACCCAAAGTGTGGAGGTGCAATGGGGTGGCTGTTTGTACCATGTTTGTAACTCCACACTTTGTGATTGCATATTGGAACCTAATGCTTTTGCACATTCTTAAGGCAACATGGGTGCACAAACCAGAAAGTGCAAAAGCTGAAACAGCTGGTCACCCATGGAGGGGGCTGTTACAGTAAGCTCCAAAGGAAAGAGGTTGAAGAGTATCATGCACAATGGGGAATTTATCTTATATCAGGTTTGTATTTTGGGAAGGTGGGGATTCAGGCAGAGGGAAGGAAGGTCCAGGGGTTGACTTGACAATATGTGTGATGTCAGGACTTGTGGGTCCCTAGCAAATCATAGCCCACAATGCAGAAGTAGGGGCTGGCTGGTGGTGGGCAGCTATTGAACATGAATGTCCATTTAGGCAAGAGTGTTACCATAGTGTTTTTGATCATGTTGATCAGAAAAAATGAAACAGGCTTTGTTTGCAGGGATCACATCCTCACTATGGGAACAGTGGCTTGAGCTAGAGTAGATCACATGAACTGTCTCTGGTTTGACCTGAAAGGCTGGCCTAGTCAAACTTCTGAAGGGTTGCACTGCTAGATGTGTTATGATGGTATGGCCCACTAGGCACAAGTGCCTGTTTTCAGGGGCAACCTGGGAGCACTGGGGAGGTTAAGTGACTTGCTTAGAGCCACACAGTGTACAAGTGGAGGTTGTGGGAATCAAACCCTGGTCTGCTGGATGTAGCAAGTTCATTCACACCTTGTTGCTCTAACCTCTAGGCTATAGGCTATACTGCCAGCCCCTACAATGAGTAAGGCCTTTCCAAAGCTTTGACAGATAAAATCCATTGGTTCACTCATGTATGTGCTTCTGACATAAAGGTTCCAACATATTCTGTTTTGCACTTATTAGAAAAGTGGTTCCCTGGTCCACTGTTTTTTCAGAATTTCACAGCTTGAGTGGTCTTACGTGTACAATGTCTCAATCTTAAATTATAAATCCAGTCTTGCAGGATCTGCAGCAGCTGCCAATGAGATGGTTGGAAGATGTCAAGGTATCTGTTTCAGCAAAGAAAGACCTATTGTACATGGATTGGAGACATTTTTATCTCTGAGCTTCTAATCCCCTGGGCCCACATCCCCGTAGTTCAGCCAAGAAGAAGCAGGAAACCATTACAGTTGTGGGAACTAGATCTTTAGATTGCTGCTACACCTTTGGAACATCCTTCCCAGGTATATAAGACAGGCCCCTTTGCTGTCACATTTTAAAAAGCTTTTCATATCTTTTTATTCTTGTTTTATAAAGAACACAAACTTGGTATTCATATATATGTATATATATATATATATATATATATATATATATATATATATATATATATCAGAAATCTTGGCATGAGTATAGTTTGCTATATTCTCCATGTAATGTTTCTTCTATTTGTTTTCAATAAATTTTTGTTTTTCTTTATTTTTCTAGGGTCCATGGTTTATGCTGCCTTTTTTCCAACTTCTATTCATTTTTATTTATTTATTTATTGGGTAACTGTGTAGTTGTGCTGGACCAAGAGTCTGCCCATTTTCATTCACTGACTGAGCCATACAGAAAGGCAGGTTAACAGACAAGATAAGAGGCATAAAGCAGAATATTACAAGATGGCTAGTAGCAATGCATTAACAAGTAGAACCCAGCAGGGGCAGATTAGAATGCAACAAGATGCAAGTTCACATTGTGGAGTACAGGACTAGGCCCATTCAGGCAGTAAATTATGTGCCTAAAGGGAGTATGCTACAAATTATTGACATGAATCATAAATAATAGGTAACAATAGTAAGAAAAAAATATACAAAGAGTTGGTGGTAGGGTGCAAGGAAAAGGCTCATCATATCATTGGCAGCAGTGGTACACAAACTAGGACATTAAGTAACTCCTTGGACCCCTATCTAGCTCACTGACATGGAGGACTAAGGCACCAAGCACCTTACCTTCTGCTATGCTGGTGACCTGTGTTTGGGAATGAGAATTGGTTGCTGGGGGTCGGATGGGGGGCAGGGCTGGGAGAGGATTGAGGGGGCGGCTGGCGTCTCTCCTTTCCTGGATTGGGGTGGTTGACTGTCATGGCTCTTGGCTGGCACCAGGTGAAAGCCTAAGTGGTAGCTCATGGGATCTCTGGGCAGCAGATGGCAGTAAGGGGAGGGGGAGGGAGCCATGGTTCTGGGGCGCATACAGGGCTCCACGCACATGCACCACCTATGTGTGCCATGACTGAGGGTAGGAGCAGGAAAAAAACAGGCAGAAAATGCATTGAGAACATGGGGAACCACTGGACACCAGGGCATGTGTGCTTTTTAATGGGGCCAGGAATCGGAGGATGGGGGGGGCCACTGGACACCACTGAATGGTGCAGTTTTATTGGGGTGGGGTATCAGAAGGTGGGGGATATCACTGGACAGGTGGGACTGATTTATTTTTAATGGTACCGGGGATCAGAGGACAGGGTGGAACCACTGGACACTAGAGAATGGTGTAGTTTTACCAGGCCAGGGATCAGAGGGTGGGGGGGTACCACTGGACACCAGGGAATGATTTCTTTTTAGCAGGACCAGGGATCAGAGGACAGGGGGACCACTGAACACCAGGGAATGGGTATTCCTGTACAGGGAAGGGTGATCAGGGTGATTGGGGATGGTCACAGGGGTGAAAACCTGCCACCACTTCCCATACAAATGAGTCCATAATGGGCATGCATATGGCCACTTAACGCCTTATATGCCCAATGGGTCATTACATGATAGCGGCTGAATATCGCGCCAGGAACTCCTGGTGTTATCAGGTCTGAGGGTGCTATTCCCTGCACTTCCAAGATCCATGTTAGGGCAGTGCTATTCAACTTAGCACTGTACTGACATGCCCCTGTATTCAGTTGGATAGCACCAGATATCCAACTGAAAATAACATCCTCAGGATCATGGACAAGGGCAAGCACAGCACACACCTTTGTGCTCTGTTTTTGCCCCTTTTCCAATATCAAATCCTGGGTCTCTATCATTCCTGTTGGGCACAAGCATCCCCATAAAAGGGTGATGTTGGGTAACCCTGAAGAGCTTGGCAATAAAATTTGGCCCTGAATAGGAACTCAGACCCAGATATTCAAAAGGGTTGCACATGGCACAACCCACTGATGTGCCCTGGCATGATCTTCAAACAGGGATTGTGCTTGGCACAAATCCCGATACGCTGGAGCGCATCAGTAATGTATGCGGTGCAGGTAGGGGGGTGTGCCCATGCATACTCCGCACATCCCGATATTCAGCCCGGATGTGTTGAGTCCATGGCTAACCCCTATTTGTGCCGCATACAGGTGAGCCAAAAAAACAAATAAAAATGTCTGGCCACAGGTGAGCTGTCAGACAGCAGGGCGCAACACGGCAGCTTCCACCTGTGGGTGGCCACCTGAGCTCTGGCTGCACCTCTGTGGCGGCACCCCCACCATACCCGATCATGGCATGTGTTAAAAATAATAACGTCCAATATCCCTGGTGGTCCAGTGGACCGCTGTCAGCCCAATCATGGGCATTTGAAATGATAGAGAAAGTCCAATATCCCTGGTGGTCCAGTGGACCACTCGCAGCCTGTTCACGGGCATTTGTAATAATAAAGAAAGTCCAATATCCCTGGTGGTCTGGTGGACCGCTGTCAGCCCAGTTGTGGGCATTTGTAATAATAAAGAAAGTCCAATATCCCTGGTGGTCCAGTGGACCGCTGTCAGCTTGATCACGGACATTTGTAATAATAGAGAAAGTCCTATATCCCTGGTGGTCCAGTGGACCACTCGCAGCCTGATCACGGGCATTTGTAATAATAAAGGAAGTCCAATACCCCTGGTGGTCCAGTGGACTGCTGTCAGCTCAATCGCGGGCATTTGCAATAATAAAGAAAGTCCAATATCCCTGGTGGTTCAGTGGACCGCTCGCAGCCCGATCGCGGGCATTTGCATTAAAAATTAATGAAATCCAATATCCCTGGAGGTCCAGCGGTCCCCCCTCCCCACCCGGCCACTGAGCCCCACCTCCCCACTCCCAGCCCCGGTCAGTGGTGGGTGGCAGCACCCCACCCGCCTGTCAACCCACCGCCCACCGACTGACACTGTAGGTAGAGCTTCATGCCCATCGGTCCACAGCATGAGCCAATGGGCATGCAGCCTGTACCGTACTACACATTCCAGACATGTAAATAAATCCATTCACATATCTGGAATTTGTAGTATGGTATGGGCTGCACGCCCATTGGCTCATGCTGTGGATCAATGGGTGTCCAGCCCTACCTACGGTGTCAGTTGGCGGGCAGCAGGGGCGGCAGGTGGATGCTGCCGCTCGCCGCTGACCGCAGGGAGCGGGGCGGTGGGGCTCAGTGGGCGTGTGGGGCAGGAGAAACCGCTGGACCACCAGTGATATTGGATTTCATTAATTTTTAATACAAATGCCCACGATCAGGCTGTGAGTGGTCCACCAGACCACCAGGGATATTGGACTTCATTATCTTTAATACAAATGCCCGCAATCGAGCTGACAGTGGTCCACTGGACCACCAGGGATATGGGACGTTTGTTATTATTGCAAATGCCCTGTGATCAGGCTAACAGCTGTACACTGGACCACCAGGAATATAGGATGCAATTTATTTTTACTTCAGCCTTCGATTGAGCTGTGGGGCACATTGCTGCGCTGTGCAGGGGGTGTCAGTCCCTGACGGCTGCTGCCTGGCAGGGCGCTAGGCGCAAGTCACCAGGGATCAGCACACCTGCATGCAAATGGGTCCATAATGACATGCAAATGGTCCCATTTGCGCCTTGCATACATTATGGCCTTATTTGCATGTGCACTTTTGAATATCGCGGTTGTTGTGTATAGCACAATGGAACTTGCGCTAGCGCATCCCCCTGTTCCACTTGGGCCACTTACACTGGCGCAGCGCCACTGCGCCATGTGCACTGCGAGTGGCCAGGGTGCGATATTCAATGATGCTGTGCCATGGTGCAGCTCCATTGAATATCGCCCAGTCAATGCTCCTGCACAGCCAAGTTGCACTGCGCCCTGGCTTGCGCCACAGCCTGGCGCAGTCTGAATATCCGGGCCTCAGTGTCATTGTGGTGCTAGCCATCCCAGATCAGCATACAGTTTGCAATGGTAGGTTCAAAAGTTAGCAGCCAGAATGAATCAACAGCTACTGTTGTAAAAAGTATTGATATTTTTAAGCTTGGCAGCACTGGTGTAGCAGTAAACTAGTGAGAGATAAACCAGGTTGGCTAGATAGGTTCCTTTAGCACTCTCTAGCCTTTCTTCTAGCATGAGACAATGTTTGAGCCTCTACAGTGTCCCAACTTTTTGATTAGTGAATTTGCAGAGAGTAGAGAGGTGTTTGGAATAGGTTAGGGGTATTGTTATTTGACAGTGGCAGTGGCTCAGTAGGTGGCACACTTTCCTCTGAGGCCGGGAGATCAGAGGGCTGTGGGTTCAGTTCCTACATCTGGCACTTGGGTTAATATCCTAGTACTGACGCTGTAGTGCAGCATGAGAGGGGTGCTGCACTTCTGAGATGCCGTCTTTCAGATGAGATGTTAAACTGAGGTCCCATCTGCCTGGATTGATGGTAGTTCAGGTGGATGTTAAAGATCCCATGGCACTTATTAAAATGAGTAGGGGAATGTCCCTGGTGTCCTGGCCAAATTTCCCTCATTTCACTGAAAATACCACCAACAGCTTAATCTGGTTCAAGGTCAGTTGGCATTCATCTGTATCCCCCTCCCCCAGGTCATGCCTGAAAATAGGCAGGATTTGACTAGTGCACTTACCTGGTCAACAAAAACTAAATAAATAAATAAATAAAATAAATTGTCCAGGAGTTGATCACCTATTGGTCCTGGAACCAGGTGACTATGTTTATTGGTAGATTGGTTTGCAATTTTTAACCCTGAAAGGTGCAATGAATTTTGATAGCTCATTTCCGGGTGTGTCCTAGGTGGTGGGTTATATTGACCATCGCTATCGAGAGGAATAATGTTGGCTGTGACACCATGGATATTCCACTACTCTTCTTCAGTAAGTGCCATGAGATACTTAACTTCCAAAAGGTAGCGACCAGACCTGGATAAAGGGGACCTCAAGTTAACATCTCATCTGCAGGAAGGCACCTTAGCAGTGCAACACCCTCCTCATACCAAAGTACAGTGTTAGTTATTGGTATTACCCCAAGTGCTTGAAGTGGGTCTAGAACCTGTAAACATCTAATCCTCCTGCCCCAAAAGCAAGTGCTCTATCTACTGAGCCACTGACACTGATGTAAGTTAAGTATGAGCCTGCAAAGAGCACTTCACTCTTTGTTTCCACTCAGCTGATTCCATTCCATTTTTCATATGGCAGCTTTTGTACTGCATACAACAAAACACTGCCCAGTCATTTTGTTTTTTGTTTTGTTTATTAATATCTGTGCACTCTGGGAAAGCCTAATTTAAGTAAAGACCTTGGTCTCCAACAGTGTTCTGTGGTGGAGGAAGTAGGGTTGAACAGTTACAATAAATACATCTATATTTCAAAGTGATCCAAAAGACACATGCTCGTATATGCAAATACAGAAACAATTTACAAAGCACTGTGCGCATCCAGTCATCAAGAGGTGAGAGGTGATTCTTCAGAGAGCAACAGCCTTGTGCATGAGGCAGAGATGACAGTTGGGGAGGGAGGAGAGGGAGGTGAGGTGGTTAGAGACATATGTAAGTGCCTTAAGGCATTCAAGCATGGCCCTCTTAAAGAAGGAAGATACCTTGTCTCTGGGGGTGTCCAGTATCTGGTTGCAGCGCCTTTTTGGCAGCAACAGAGAAGGCCTTGTCCTCTTTGTTTACATTGGGTAAACAGGGAACACAGTCTCTAGGTATCATGATGTGTACAGTACAAATTCAGAGTGACACACAGCTGTGTGTGCAGCAGTCTTATGTGCTGTACAGGACCAAGGGGTTTCAAAATTTAGGAGTTAAACGCAAGGCTGAAGAAGCAGGGTTTTATAAGGAATTTGAAATAGAAAATTGAAACCCCAGGTCATAGTTCAAAGGGGAGACAGTTCTAGAGATTTGGAGTATAATATGAAGAAGCCTTGCTTCCCTAAATGTATTTTATTTATTTATTTATTTATTTATGGCATTGTGGTAACCGTGTAAGCAAACTGGGACCAGAGGTCCCTTTTTCAGGGACGACCCGGAGTTAGTTACATTCAGTAGATACAGATATAAACATCATAGAGAAGACGGAACAGATGTAGATAACATAATAAAGCACAAATTGTGTACAGCTATACAACAGCATTTGGTTAATATAAGTTTGGTTACAGAACAGTGAGATGACTTCAGTGTAGAACAGACTATAGAAAAAAATCAGTTTCTGATAGTGAGTTACACAGGTAAACAGTCATAGGTGTGACATTTTAGTAACAGGTAACATAAATGGGGAAAGCAAAGACAATCTATAATAGAACGCAAGTGCATGAGACTTCAGAAGGGATGGGCTGCGAGGCACTGAGCTACTGGGTTCAACAGTAACAGCTGCTGTGGCAGCACTCCAACATATAGGTTCTGAGTCCAGCTTTGAACCCACCCAGTGAGGTGGCATTGATTAGGCTCTCAGGGAGAGCAGACCAGTAGTATGGAGCAGAGCATGCAAAGAATCGTTTTCTAGGTTTGGTTCGTATCTGTGGTATGTCAAGAAGATTGGCATTTGCTGAACAGAGGGTACCCCTTAGGGGCTTTAGGGTCAATAGACCTGCTAGGTTGGGAGGGTATAGATTTTAGTGAACTTAAAGGTAATGCAAAGAAGAGGGTAGGTGAGTCTGGACTCCAGCGAGGGACAGTGTAGCTCTGAGAGAACCTCACAGTGGTGCCTTCTTGGTGGTGAGTTGGTTGCAATCCAGCTAATTTTTTTATGTAGGACATTTAGCTTGTGTGTTTCACTTTCCCTAAGGAAGCGTAGCACCAGATCTCCATAGACCAATATGGGCAGTAGGATGTGCCTCGCTATAAGAGGCTTAGTGTCCAGAGCCAAGGAGCTGCCAAGTTGGTACAGAAGGCCAGTCTTCTGGTGTATGGACATGGTTATGTGATCCACTTGTGATTTGAAGGTTAGTTCTTGGTCAAGATAGACACCTAGGTATTTCACCTTGTCCACTACATCTATTTGGAGATCCGGCTCAGTGGATAGTTGGAGTAGATTTTGCCTGTTGTCACCTAGTCGCCTGGGGCCAGATAGCACAGCTTTTGTTTTCTTTTTGTTTAGGACTAACATGTTGGCAGCAAACCACCTTTTAAGAGCTGTTAGGCTGGTGGACAGGCATGTAGCAATTGTGCTGGGTTTGGGGTCACTCCTGTACACCACAGTAGAGAGGTTAATTACAGAGATGAAGAAGAGGTTGCTGCTGGTGGAATGAAGGTAAGGTGAGAGATGTAAATTCAGAAAGGTATAGCAGTGCAAGGCCAAGGAGTTATCCCTAGGTGAGAAGGTCAGTTTTGCTCAGTATTTTTTCTGAGGTTGTGAGCCTCTGGAGGTCATACACGGTGTTGGTTCTGCTTGCATATCCTTCCAAGGAGGCTAATGTCACCAGCTGCATAAATTACTGTTTATTAAAGATTATGAAATGGGTAAGATAAGCCAAAATGTGGGATTGATCAACTGTGATCACAAGACAGTATGTTACTAACCCATCCCCTATGATGCACCAGGACATTAGATGTTATAGCTCAGTGTGCCTTTCCTGAATGAAGATTACAGATAAATATTACAGCTGCATGGAGACCTGCCCCCCACCCAAAAAAAAAATAATTAGAACAAAATTTGCTTTAAGGCTTGGATATGACAGTCCTAGGAGTGCTTTATCCCACAATCCACTGCTTCATGCTGCTCAATACAGGGCAGGAGATACACTCCACTGCTGGCTTGGGCATCCGATTTGGCTGGCCAGACCTAACCCCACTCCATCACCCCTGACATGCCCCTGGCCCCTCCTTGCTCCTCTCCACTCATGATTCAGGGAGGTTGTGGGCATGGCCGCTGCCACTCATGCAAGATCATATACTTCTAGACACATGTATTTTGGTGTATATCCAGATGATCATTGAGGATCAGCCCTTATGGGCTACTAGTGGTATTCAGGACCAACCAGTGTAATTGAAAGGAGGAGCAAACTACCATTTGGCATGAATGATAGGGTGCACAAGCCCAGAGGACATGAAGAGGGTCATTGTCAGGACTAGGAATGATTATTCAGAAAGGGAACGGTGCTTTTTCCAGGGTGCTCCTTTTTGAGATGCTTCTGGTCCTGATGGCCTGTGGATATTGGAATGACAATGGGCCATCATTAGGCAGGCTAACTCAGTAAGGGTCTGCTTCAAGGGGTAGGGTCTTGTTCTCTGTCAACTTGTGAGCATTCTGGCACATGGGATTCCTGCCTGCTCCAGATGGGCTGCACCACAAGGGAGTACAATGGTCAGACCAGCCTCCCAAGGGAGATCACAGCTTATTCCAGGGGAGGCTCAAGCAAGCCTAGAATGTACTGTATTTAAATTTTGAGATCTCTTTGTTTTATGTGAAAAGATGAGGCAAACTGAAAGTGGATAATGCCAGGTGAATTTATTTAATGCACAAACTAGTGAACAGGAAAGACACACTGAGCGAAAGCTAGTTTCTAGGTGGTTATTTATGCACACATTGGTGACTGGAACAGGCACACTGAGCCATGGCTCATTTCTTGGGCTAACCTAGTACATGTGGTGAATACAGTTAAGAAGTAATGGCAAAAGAAAATGCACAACAGTGCAAACAAACAGGAGCAATTTGCAAATTGTGAGAGCTATCGATTGATCCACTAAACAGGTGGCAACACAGCACAAATACAAGGGCCACGCAGAGAGGCTGTAACAGCAAGGACAGGAAATTTGATGAAATTCAATACATTTTTACAAAAATTCACAAACTTTTGTGAATATTTCATACATGTAATCTGCTAGTTTTGTTCAACGCTATTTGTTGGGGGAGGTGTGTGTGTATTTGTGTGTATATTCTTAATATGTGTGCCTATTCTTAATATTTAGACAAGCGGCAATCGGCTGTTTTGCATGCTGATGTACATAAAAAAGTTTGTGCAAAGACGGATGATCAGAGAGGAGTCAAATACTGTATGTTGGCAGTACTGATCTAGTCTCATCTTCAGAAGCAGTCTGTCAGAGGAAACATGTGCATGCATCGCTGCAAGCATTACAACTGCATGTTTTGTACACTTAGTAGATCAGAAGGATAAGGAGACATTATTTTGAGTTGATACAGAGAGAGAGTTTTAATGTGGCCCAATAACTGAAAAAAACAAGTAAAGTGACTAGGAATCTGTTCTGGTCAGGCCAAGAAACATAAAATTCAATTGACTGGAGTAAGAGTCACTCACCACTTTTGAATAGAAAAATCTGTTCATTTTTAAGAACCCCAAAATGCTAAGATTGACCCTGTGCCAATTTTCTACAAAATAAAAACTGTTTCTGTAGGGGGTACAAGGAATTATAAAATGGGCACAAAAATCCTGCTACTGGCTAGAACCAGTCACCTGACCATGCAAGTAATACAGCACGTGCCCAGTAATCCTGGTATTTAGCCTTGATGAAAATCACTACACAGGCAGAGAATTTTAAAATAAATACTTTGGAGCCATTTTATTTCACTTGGCAATTCGATCTATGGCCTTCTCTCTATTCAGCTCCCCTTCATCCCTGCATAATGCTGCCCCCCAAAAAACTCACGCTGAGATCTGTTTTTTTCTACCCACAAATATAGTGTGTGAAAAATACGAGATGATTGAGTGTAAAACCGCCCTCATCAAAAGTACTTGCCTTTTAAAGTGGCTCCCGACTCCGGAAGCAATGCTGATTCAGCCTGTGTCAGCAGTGGCACGCTCAGCCATCGTTCTTAATCTGGAAATCTCACAAAAATCAACAGGCACTTAGTTAAAAATAGCAACTCCATTTTTGGAGTCAGACTTCTCCATTTTGAAAGAGTGAGCGAGCCAAGTATGTGTGTGGACAGGCAGCAGTGTGGGGCGAAGCAGATACTTTCTGTAAGCCCCCCCCAAGTGGGCTTACCTTGGAGGAGCTGTGACTCTGGGCTCCCTATGACACCGATCAGTGGTTGCTGGCAGGATTTGGACTCATGTTCTTTTGTGGCCCTCTGTGGGGGGGCTGGCCCAGGCTTCCAGGGGAGGGATTGTGGCTTGGTATTTAGGGGCAGGTCAGAGGCGAGCTCTCCCTCCTCTGATCCTGCTCCTACCTGATCGACATCTTTGTTGTCATGACCTACTTCTTCCATCCATCTGGTCAACACCTCAGTGGCAGTTTTTACACTTACCATTTCCGAGATTTAGCACCTACAGTCTGCCTGTTGCCTCCATGCATCTGTCCGCCATTTACTTCAACCCAGTTGGTTGCCAGCAACAAGAAAACTCCTCATCTCCTGTATGGGTGAGAAAGTAAGTGTGAATTTCCTCTACCCGGCTAAGCTGCAAATTAGAGCTGGCTGTTGGGTCTAGTGGTGGAAGTTTATGTCTCCAGTACAGGAGGGCCTGGATTTTTGAACTGGGTAGGTTGTGTGCATGATATTGTTGGCAGAATGAGGTTTAATAAACAAGGTGGTTCAGGTACACCCTAGGTCTCTTCTGTTAGTACAGATGGTATGCTGTGTACGCTGCGGGTAGGCCCAGCCACAAGGTAGGCCCAGTACAGGCCTCATTAGGCCCATGCCAGCAGTTCCACTCAGGTGGGCCTAGAAAAGCCCCAAGCAAGGGTTTTCACCCTCTGGCGCCTCCTGGCTAACATGCCTATTAATTATTCACCATGCTGGGTGTAAGTGCTAAGGTTCTCCCTCGGGAGGTGGGATTTTTTGTCACAAAGAATTTTGGGGCCCTCACCTAAGCCATGTGGCAGACCAAGGCAACTTTTGGGTGACATTGTAGTGCAGACAGTATGGCTTAGTAGTTAAAGCCACTGAACTACAAGCCAAGAGATTTAGAGGCATAAAGACTTGGGTTTGAATCTCATAAACCCCTACTTGTGCATTGCGTGATCCTGAGCAAGTCACTTAACTTTGCAGTGGTCTAAGACTTTAAGTTACAGGCCAGGAGACCCAGGTTTGAATCCCACAGGAGAGACGTGAACACTGGGTAACCTTAAGCAAGTCATTGGTAATATTTTGATGTCTGCTAAGTATCCATCAACATAAATGTTGGCATTTCTGCAGAATAGACATGGGTTTTTCAATAGGCATTGTCTCAGTAGCAGAGCCAGTGCATCACAGGGCATAGTAAAGCAGTTGCATCCTCGGTAAAAGAAAATTTATATCGGTATACAATGCTCTGAATAAAGCCAATTTTTTAAAGTGCCCATGCTTTGGGTTAACTGCTTCAATCCTTCGAATTTGTTTACCTTTTGTAGGGTTTTTCAGGGTCAGTCCTGTTATATTTATAACATAGTGTTTAGAGGGTTGTAATTGTAATGCTAATACCTTCCAGGATCTGGGTTTGAACATTCACCAGGCCAGATGTAATTTTAAGAAACTTTAGAGGTTTAGAAGCATTGTTAGCCATATTTCATCTCCACAGTACAGGCAAGCAGCAGGGGGTTCTAATATTACCAGAGGTATATATATATATATATATATATATATATGTAATAGATAACCTCACTTTAGTGTGCAAGGTCACACTTTGTATTCGCGACGCCTTGGTAAAATGTCAACCACCCAAGGCATGATATCAGAGCATGACAGCACACCATAGAGTGGATTATCTATCTTATAAAATGGCAAAATTGTTTTGAAGGGGTAAAGTACAGGTGTGTGGTCGTGCTCTGATATATGCATGGTCATCTGATGTGTTCTAAATCCATCCAGAGGATTCCTTTTTTTACCCATTTTATAAATATATATATATATATATATATATATGTATATATATATTCATGGCAAAAAAAATCCATTTAATGCATCAGTTAGGGTTGTTCCACAGTGACAAAAGTGAGGAAATTTGGTGTTAGGGTTGAAAACGCTAACTCCGCATTCCCCACCCCCTTCCCCAGCACCAGACAACCTTTGTATGATAATGTCAACCATGGTCCATGATGATATTGTACACTTTGTGTCCTATGGTACTACCTAGCTGCCCAAATGTATGGGATAGGATGACAGGGCAGCAGCATGCTGTATATAATAGTGTTCTGATACATTATTTGCTACTGGTAGGATAACATTAGGAACCATTTACACACATGAAAGGTAAGTGGAAATGGTGTCTGATATTATGGTGTCTTTGGCTGCCCCTGCTACCAGAAATGTAGGAATCTGTATAGAAATAAAAACGTGTTTCCACTCAGAAACTGTCAGCAAGGCAAAGAGAGTGAAGTGTTACCATGGACTCTTTTGGGTGACACAGTCTCATATACAGCTGTGCAGCTTCAGATAATAGTGGAGAAGGGCTCTGCAGATAATACTGTACTGATTAATTATTTGTCTTATGCCATGGTAAGATCAGGAGCTATTTAGACAGATGAAACTGTGTTACAATGTTCTGTGATACTACACAGTCATAAACAGAAACGTGTGAGCATGGGACCCTTTGAACAGCATACTAGCAGCAACATATCCATTAGTAGAGAAACAGACTTGCTTGTTTCAAATGAGAAACTTTCCAGAATTCAGGTACCGTTTAGTGTGACCATGTCACTTTTAGGGTCTGACACTCCCACACAGATCTGCAACTGTACAATGTAAGATAATAGTGCAGCAGTACTGTAGCACATAATAGTGTTCTGATACCTCATTGTCTTATTCCGGGGTAACATCAGGAGACATTAGCAGTCAACAAAGGTCTGTAAAAACAATGCCTGACATTGGCATGTTGTTAGAGTGATGCATTACTGACAGACTGTCATTCAGAAGAGATAAGAAATGTATGACATATAACATTTTTTTTAATGTAATCCATCAACAACTGATGACCAGTATGCATGTATACCAGCAAGTCACCTGGATGGCAGCAGAACTCCTATAGTTGGTGGACCATGATGATGGATGTGTCTTGTAGAACATTTAGACAGTTGTATGTTATTTTTGTCAGCTGCTGCTGGTTGTCTATGATTGGTTGTGTTGTCTTGGTCCTCCTCCCACTTGCACATGTGTGTGTGTGTGTGTGTGGTGCTGGGGGTGGGTGTGGGGAATGCGTAGTTAGGGTTCTCAACCTTAACGCCCAATTTCCTTGCTTTTGTCACTGTGGAACAACCCTAACTGATGCATTAAATGGTGTTTTTTGCCATGAATTTCCCTTCTTTTGAGAATGTGCAGTATAAATAGTGAATGGAATGTGGTGGTGCGAGTGTGGGGCGTTTCGGTAACAGTAACGCAATTGGAAACACAAATGGTGATGGTAACAGCAAAGAGGACACCAAAGGGAACAGTAACAGAAATGGAAGCAGAAACGCAAGCATGTAAGCAAACACAAATCGTTATGTGCATGGTCATGGTAATGGAATTGGAAACACAAACGCTAACAGTTACATCAACGACCACACCAAATGAAAACCGAAATGGATACGAAAGCACGTACACGTTTGCAAACAGCAATGCATATGGTGATGCAAAAGGAAATGCAAACAAAACCAGTAATGGAAACACAAATAGTAACAGTAACGCAAATGGAAGCAGAAATGCAAATGCAAAGGGTAACGCACCCAGCAACGTAAACGGAAACGCAAACGCTCACAGAAGCGCAAGCAGAAACACTAACTGTAACAGAAATGCAAACATACCCACTGTTTTTCCCCAAAAAAATGCATTCAGAAGTACAGTGAATACAAAGAATGTACGCATAATAATGGCCCTCGGAGCAGAAAATGAGCACTTGGAATACTAAATTGCTTATATCTCAGGAACTGTACGACGCAGAAAAAAATTCAAATCTTGTATTATTTATGACTTTCCTGGCTAGTTTTGCACTTAGCTTCCTAGCGAGGGGCTAAGAAATTTTCCAATGAAAAGTCCGTATCTCGAAGCGTTTTCGAGACATGGGCCTGGAAAAGCACGACGGATGCCGTAATGTTACCCTAAGGAACAAATCATCAACTTAAGAGTGCCGTAACTTTGCAGCCCTCTAATATATTCTCACTAAACCACCAAAAAGCACATCTGTGGCATCTTGGCTGTCTTCCTTCCAAATTGTAGCCCAAAAGACCAAACCGTTGTTTTGCAGCAGGGTGGCAAACATTTTCTGTTGTTTTAGGCATAGTGTCGCAAATAGTGTCATGATTTGTGACACTTTCACAAAAAAAAAAATCATGAAAGTGTCGCAAGTGTGACACTACTTTGCGGCACTACAGTTTACAAAAATTTAAAAAACATGTTACATGGCTAGCATCCTCAGGGCTCGACTAGGTGAACATGAAAATAATTGTGTCCCTAGAGAGTCTGAATCTTAAACGCCAAGCATTTCTGTGACCACCAACTGAAAACAAAATGGTGGATTTGCGACACTACAGGGGTAATTTGTGACACTAAAAACTGCATTTGTGACACTGTTGAACTTTTTGTTAACTTTTCCCATTGACTATAATGGGAAACTTGTTTTTTGAATAATTTCTTGAACCGTTTATTATTTTTTCATGAAATCTTCAAAAGGCACATCGGGGACCCTGGCTGCATGTTTCCTGAAGGTTCTGGACCAGTTGCACAGACCGTGCGACCTGTAGGCGCGAGCAAAGAATGCGCAAAAAGCCGCATCACTCATTACTTCCATGGCACTCACGTAGCCTGCAGCCGTATATCCAACCAATACAAAACTTAGCAGATCCAGAGAGCTATGGTACCGTTCAGTGCCTGCTAAATTTCAGGCAAATGCGTCATACAGTGGCAAAGTTATTAAGCAGCCAAATGTCAGACTTTAACCTTAAATGAGGTACTCAACCCAAATGATAGTGGCACTACTGTGCCACTATTTATATGTCTCTAGCTACAGATATATAATAAATAAATTAACAGGGACACCCACTCCGATCAAGACTTAAGATAGGAATGGAATGGGTGAATCCCACTGCCCCTTCTGAACACGAAATTCACCCAAGTGGCCCTCGACAGGGTGGTGGAAGGTGAACTTTCGGATGGGGTCAGCACCTCTACATGGGAGGGTTGCCCATAGGGGGAAGCAAGGCAGACATTAATCCCAGGGATGGAAGAGTGCCAAGCCCTTAACCGTAGCCCCTAATATTAACGTGCTACATTATTGTTGCCTACCACGGAGCGATCAGAACAGGTAGCAGTGGGAAATTTTGAGGTGGTTCAGTGACAGGGCTTAAGTTCCCTCATCAGTGCGGCTTTTGGTCAGTTAAACACAAATTGCCTGCAGAGATAAAGGTTTGTTTCCTTGTTTCTCCTCCCTCAAGCTTAGGTTGGGATCTACTGTCCATTGTCTTGTCCTAAATCCAATAACCCATTATGGCTGCCAAAAGGACAAGGCTGGAGCTGGCTTCTCAGGCCTCGGCCGGTCCCAGCTCACAGCAGTCCAAGAGACCTGACAGGCCCTTCATGGAAGCTTTTCAGCGAATTAAGGAACTGGGAGGTCCCAATTGGTAGGAGGCTGTGACCAAGCTGGACCTGATGCTTCAGGCTAGTATTCCCATAACACAGACCTCGCTGGTGAGCGAGGTAGGGCCTAGTACCAGCATCGGGAACCCAGCTGGCATACAAGAGCATGTGTCTGGCAGGCATCCTGCTCATCAGAGACAGCCATCTACACGCCTCTTGGAATCAGTAGCTCAGTTGCCTAAGGGGAGGAATGCGGGACGAGGTAAAGGAAAATCATCTGCAAAGTGCCAAGCAAGAGCCACAAAGTTCGGAGGTCAACAGAGAATGGCAGAACATCCAGGTGGAACCGGAGCCATGCTGGGTGGAACATCTCAGATGCCTAGAGAACAAGGAGAGCTGATGCTCATCAGGCAGGGAGGACATGAACCCTCTGGTGAATCTGGGGGTTTGCTTTCAGAGAATCGCTCTCCACCTCAGAAGTGGAGGAGCTGTCAGAGGGGGAGGGATACCAAGAGGAGGATAATACCTCTCTCATAGCGTTACAATCCCCCGTGAGGTTGCGGACACAGCAGTCCATTGCAGAAAGAGAGGGTTTAGCCCCGGAACCTGCACTTGAATTTAGTGCAGGGTCACAAGCGGGGCTACTCAGGGCCAGCAGGGTCAAAGGGGCAGGGGAGAATTGCTCTAGCCCATGCATTACAACTGATCTCACAGGCACCAATGCCCGACCAGCCAAACCTATTGTCATATGTGATTGGGATTTTGAGTGCCGGCGGTCCCGTAGCCCACCACCCTGCATGGGGAGCTCAGCAGCAACTTTAGATGATCCATACAGTCAGGACCATCATGGGGTTGGGGGGCACTCCCGTGACTCTGGGACTGGATGGGAGGTTGCACCTCAGGTCCCAGCATGGGCCCCAATCAGACACACCCTCAAATACTGGGCCTGGCAGCCAGTGTTGGTCATGGCCTGGTTCAGCCCCACCCGGAAGCGGGTTTACACACACACCCATGGTTGTCATTTCTGTGGGGGCCTTCATGGACGCAGGGACCCCCTTTCTGACCTGTATTCTCTTGGGGATTGAGCGGCTCTGCAGGTCAAAACCCCTGGGGTTGGTGGGGAGCCCCTTCATCACAACAAACTGGGCCCATTATCCCATTTTCACAAGGGCTGGGCCAATTACAGGGAATGGAGGTGCTCCCAGAACTGCTATATAGGGCTCCCCCCTGCACCCCTCATGGAAATTGTACCCCGTCTGGCTTGGGGGTGGTTCCAGGGTATCAGGTAGCAGCAGGGGACACTGCAACACAAGTCTGGACTGGGGGGGATAATGCTTCAGGTGGATCCTGTGTATCTGGGGGTTGCAGAGGTGGGGAATGGACAGGGTACCCTTGCCACAACCCTGCTAGGGGATCAGGGGGAAAACTCTGTCTACCTGCAGAAAGGTTTGGGTGTGTCTGCAGGATTCTAGGGGACCATGGTAGCAGGTCAGCCTGGGGGCACAAAACCACCAACACCCTTGGCCACAATGACCACAGCCAATAAATGGGCATATGCAGGACTGGAGGATCCTTTGGGGATCATTTATCGGATAATGTGAGGGAAATAATTTGGAAGGAAGAATACATAGACATGTTTTTCTCTGTTACACAGGGAACTCCCAGAGGAAAAGAACGACAAAAAAGATAAAAAAGAACGGGTGCAGAGGACGAAGGTCCCCTTTGCTTTTGAAAATTGGACGATGGCTTTCGACATTTTTATGTCAGTGTACAGGATGAAGTACCTGGACAAGCTGCTACCCCTACTTAAGTACAGGGAAACAATTAAGTTTGCCCACTTGTCCTTTGATGAGTTCGCCTGGCTAAAATATGACGAGCCGTTTCATCTGAAATTGGCTCTACAACCCAGCCTGAAATGGGGAGAATATGCACCTTGACTTGTGGGCCAGGTATATGACCAGGGGCAGACCTAATTCAGTCACATACACAGACAGCGGGCATATGATCGCCCATCCAAGTACCAGTAACAAAAAAAGAGTTCAAGAAATGTGACAAGAAGGCATGTTACGATAATAATAAAGGGAAGTGCTTTCAGGGCCACTGTAAATTCCAGCATGTCTGCAAAACTTGTGGGGAGAGTCACCGGGTCACCAAATGTAGAAGAGCCATGGCTGGCTCCACAGGGCCATCCCATTCCTCCGATAAGTCAAAGTCCGGGGCCCGCTAAACTGGCCAACACTCCAGTGGATTTGCAGAGGATGTTGACATGGCTCTCCCAGTACCCCAACCAATGAGCAGCAGAATTCTTGCGTGCTGGTTTTAGTACAGGTTTTGAAATCCCCTACAGGGGCCCCCGAAGCACTACTTTGACCCACAACCTCAAATCTACTATTGCCCAGCCTACAATGTTGGCACACAAGATAGAAAAAGAGGTGAAAGCAGGATGGGTAGCTGGCCCTTTTGGGCAGCCTCCTTTCCCAACAGTCTGGGTGTCCCCGCTTGGGCTGGTTCCAAATAAAGGCCACTGGGGAATACCACCTGATCCACCCCCTTTCTTACCCAAAGGGAAAATTGGTGAATGACCACATTACACCTGAGGACTCATCAGTGAACTATATGTCCTTGGATGCGGCGGTCGACCTAGTGCGCGGATTAGGCACTGGCACCTTGATGGCCAAGAGTGACATAAAGTCAGCATTTTGCTTTTTACCGGTGCACCCAAGGGATTATGAACTCCTTGGCTTTACTTTTCATGGGCATATTATGACATGGCGATGCCCATGGGCTGTTTGATTAGCTGTGCTGCTTTTGAGGCATTCTCTACTTTTTTGGAATGGGCTACCAAGGTGTTTACAGGGAACACTGCGATCATTCACTACCTAGACAACTTTTTATTTGCAGATCACGAGGATTCTGGTAAGTGTCAGGATACTTTAGATGGTTTTCAGACCTTGATGGGCAAATTTGGGGCACCGCTGGCACTAGAGAAAACAGAGGGTCCCACCACATGCATATAATTTTTGGGTATTGAGCTTGATTCCATGGCCATGGTCTTGTGGCTACCTTTGGATAAGGTAAAATACCTACGTAAGTTGTTAGGGGAGGCCATCAGAGCTCAGAAGGCCACCCTACTGCAATTACAGTCCCTGCTAGGCCACCTCAACTTTGCATGCAGGGCAGTGAGCCATGGGCGCCTATTCCTCAGAAGACTGGTGGCGGCAATGGCTGGCCCCACTAAGCCCTACCACCATATACAGATGTCAAGGGGCCTCAAGGCCGACTTGCAGGTGTGGGAAATCTTTTTAAGGGATTTTAATAGTGTAAGCATGTGGCAGGACAAGGCCCGCTGGCACCATGGCTTGGACATGGAGAACAATGCTTCCGGGGGTTTGGGTTTTGGGGTGTATTTCCAGGGGTCATGGTTTGCAGGAAGGTGGCCACAGGAGTGAGAGGAGCAGGGGTTAACAAAACACATCAAACACTGCTGGGGCTGTTCCCAATTATGGTAGCAGTGTGGGTGTTGGGACACACGCTGAAGAACCATTCAGTGCTGTTCTTCTCTGACAACAAGGCAGTGGTGGATATCATCAACTCACAATCTTCCAAGTCTGAGGATGTAATGAGGGTACTGCGAGTGTTTGTGTTATGCTGTCTCTCTCGGAACTTCACATTCAAGGCGCGACATGTACCCTTCCAAATCTAAGGATGTGATGAGGGTACTGTGAGTGTTTGTGTTATGCTGTCTGTCTCTGAACATCACATTCTTTGTGTGACATGTGCCCGACAATGATAATATGATCGCTGATACCTTGTCTCGATTGCAGTTTGATCACTTCAGACAGCTGGCACCACACGTGGAGCATCCCGAGCACTGATCCCGGATACACTTTGGCAGCTTGGGAGGCAGGAAATCTATGATTGGTTCAGCTCACTGTTGCCCCCCTCAACCTCACAGCATTTGCCTGTTTCTGTGAGCAACAGGTAAGTGAGACCCCACACAAAACACAACAGCAAGTGCAAGATTATGTGCTCCACCTTATTCAATTACCCCGGGCCACGTCTGCCATCCGGGCACAATTGTCCAGGATAGCTTTTATTTGGCAGTCACTAGGCCACCCTGACCCAACCAACAATTTCAAAACCCACAAGATGCTGGAAGGGTGGACCAATTCCAGGGGAAAGAGGCGTGACCTCAGGAAGCCGATTGGCCTGGTCGAGCTCTCCAACTCACTGGAAGCCCTAAGTGCAGTCTGTAGCATGCGATACGAGGCTCAGTTATTCAGGGCCCTCTTCTCATGTACTTTTACAGCACATTCAGGATTTCAGAGCTGGTGCCTGAATGGGAAACATCTTCAGTGGGGTCTAACATCCAATCTGAGGATGTTTCCTGGATGCCCGACAGGGTGGACCTCCTGCTCCAGAGATCCAAAACAAATGAAGCTGGCCCTCCAACAATAACCACATTACATTGTTTGGGGGCTGTCGAGTCCTGCCCGTGGTTCTTGCTGCAGGCCTATGTGGCGGACAGACCAATGGGGGGGCCATTTGTTTGTGCATGGGGATGGAACCCCTGTGACCAAGTGCCAGTTTATTGCAATTATGCGTAAGGGTTTATGATTCACTGGTAAGGATCCAAAAAATTTCAGCACTCACTCATTTCAAATCAGGGTGGCCACAGAAGCCTCAAGATTGGGCTTGAGGGAGGCACAGATTAAGAGAATCATCAGATGGTCATCCACAGCCTTTAAAGGGTACATCATGTCCCAACAGTGCGCATAGGTTCCCCCCCCAAAAAGTTTTTTTTACAAAGACAGCAGAAGTCTTATGCAGGCAAGTACAAAGTTTATATATAATGGCTCTTCTTTGTTTACATTGTAGCAGAGCGAGGAACAAGACCGGAGATATGGGTCATCGGCCATTCGTATATCTGGGGGGCACACAGTAGAGTTGCAGCCTGCCCATATGGTGTACAGCTTGCGGTCCCTAAGGAGCAAGCAAGGCTTTGCTGGGCTGGAAAAGTGGGCATGCCTTGGGGACAGCTGATGGACACTGTGCACAGGCTTGGGCTGGACAGCCAACCGCCACTGGCATTGGTGTTGCACTTGGGGGGCAATGATTTAGTGGGACTGGGGGCCCCAAGACTTTGAGCAGAAATCAAGTGAGTTTTGGCTCAGTTTCAAGCCCTGCTCCTGACAACCAGGCTGGTCTGGTCCAGGATCATCTCCCGGCGGTGGTGGAGAGGCGCCCGTAGCCTCAAGGGCATCGAGAAAGCTCGGAGGGAGGTTAACCGGAAGGTGTCCTGGTTTGCCGCCCCCAGTGGAATTGCCATACTGTGTCACTGCTTCATTCCTAGGACATGTGATGCAATGTATAGCAGGGATGGGGTACACCTGTCGAGGATTGGGAACAACATTTTTAATGTCACCATTCAAGATTTCTGTGTTGCAGTATTTAAGCAGGTAAGACCCCTGGGGCATTAGGGGGGAAAATGTGCTATGCACATTGGAGTGACATAAGTTCATGGCTGGATGGGTTAAAATAAGTGGTCATGGTACTGGGTGACATGGGCCCTGGTGGCGTGACTCTGGGGCAGGTACGCTACAAAGGGAAAGGGTCACCCAAAACACGGTAGGCATGGCAGGGGTACATGACTTGACGGGGAAGGTGGCCCTGGGTGGGCACCAGCCCTGTTTGATGGTCATGGGGATTCCCCGAGATGCAATTGGTTGGTGGGGAACTGTCTGAGGGAGAGGCATGGCCTTGGGCGGGTCTGCCTGACTTGAGGGTCATAGTTCCCCCATTGGAAGCACCATGCCATATGAATTTGCTGCCCCAGAAGTCTTTTGCATTTGCATTTGCATCTGTAAATGTTTTAAAAATGTATGTAAACTGTATATAGATATAGATTTTCAGAGTCATGTAATGTAAATCTACAGTTTGTTATAAGTAAAGCTGCAGTCTTTTTATGCCATAAAATTAAAACCTTGTGTGTGTGTGTGTGTGTGTGTGTATTTATTGTGGGTCCAACTGGGCAAAGACAATTGGGGAGAAGGAGTGGTGTAGGGACTGAGTGGGGTTGATTGCCTGCTTGATCATTGGGATTTCTTTATTTTTGTGTCAGCAGTAAGTTATCTGGGAGGTCTGGAGACGTGGCAGTGGCCACTTAATTCAGAGCCCCATTCTGTGGGGCTGTTCAGGGACCCATTTTCCTCCTGATGTTGGAGAGCCACTGTAATTTTATTTATTTTTTATTTATTGAATTGTTTCACCAGGAAAGGCACATTGAGCAATAAGATACTCATCTCCTGGTGCAACCTGGGGGGGTGGGGGTACAAAGGAGAGGATAACACAACTAAATAAATAAAACACTGTTCTGTGCTTGCTGGGTGGAAACTTTGTGTATTTGAAAGAAATGAGCAGCCCATCTCACAGGCAGCCCTATGCTTTCATCTGCATGATACCATTTAGCAACCAGCTGAGCGGTGCCCTGATCAGCCTTCACCTTGTCTCAAATGTGCTTTTTAATGCCCAAATCATTTCAATAGTGTCAGTTTAGTTCACCCACCCCATGTAATGACCCCTGCCACAAACAGTATGTCACTCCACCCGCCTGACACCAGGATGCTCAATCCCCAGTGCTGGCTCAAACACCCCTTCCCCCAATCCAACACTGTGTGACACTAGGGTGCCCATCTCTTGTGCCACGGAATCTCTAGCCAGCACTGTGGTGTCAAATCCCTAGTGTCAGTACCTATAAGAAAAAAAGCCGCAGTGTTGAGGAGCTCCATAACAGGGGTCCATTGGACCAGGTTCCTGATAGAGTATATGTGGGAAAAGCCTGCTAAAAATCTCTTTAGGTTTCTTTGTTTTTGAGGTTTACACTCTTGCTCATGTTCTAGGGAAGCAGAATTTCAGTGGCATCTGTAAAACCATGGGGGCCCTGGACAGAGAAGTTAAAGCATTCCAGTTTATTTTTAGTCCATTAACCAAACCCACCTTTAAAATTATTACAGTATTGTTAAAAAATGAAGGGGTGAACATTAATGGCGTTTCATATTGGGTTCAGCAGCAATGTGAAATGGGTGGTTCCCTTTCCCAATGACTGACTGACTCTGGAGTTTTTTGGGGGGACTGAGGGTGGAGCCAGGAGAGCCTTCCCAATGGCATTATGGTTCATGCTGATGCCCTACTGTTTTTCCATCCACTGTGGTTTCATCCAAACATCCCAAACTGCTGCTACCATAAAATAATAGCCTACGGCTTGGAGAGGTACAGCGCGGCATGGTCACTGACAGTTTATGAGCCCACTCCTGGCCTTGCCACAGGAGCTCGTGATGTGGTGGAATGATTGTCAGTCACCTCAAGAAGTGTGAGAGCCTGCCTCTGAAGTGCTTCGGAGTCTCAACTAGCCCAAAATGGAAGTCACAAGCAATGGCTTAGACAAATAATGAGGCACAACCAGCAGTGTAGGATTTGTTTGATAGAAGTTAACTGCAGGCAGAAAAGTTAACTCTTTTAATCTGGCGTACCCCTTTTTTTATCATGATGTATTTTGGTTCCGAATAGTCAGTGCTGATGTGATGTCCTTTCTGAAGAGGTTGCAGCATTACTAGGGAGGAAGAATGCTCCTTTTCCTGGAATATTAATCTGAGTGTCTATTCTTCTGGAAACAAAACATGTTCTGAAGTCAGGTCAGAGAATACATTTAAAAAGATTCATTGAGTATCTATATACTTCTTTCTATTCAAGCATAATTACACTAATATTATAACCTTTTATTTGGGGAAATATTTTTTACATCCTATTCCTTTTCATTTCTTTAATACTCCTGCAACAGTCGCATCACATTGCTTCAATTATTTCACTGAATGACTTTTCCAGAACGTTACTGATACACTCATTATCTCCTATTCAAAATCTGATGCATCCTCTTTCTCACCCCACCTAGAATAATAGTCATCTAGATTTCTGTAGGATTCCCCTGGCTATTACCACCTTCTTTTGCTATGCTAAATTATCTCTATTTTATTCACAAATAGTTTGTAGATGAGGCAACCTATTTTCCAAGTGCAAGCTGTGTTCAGGCCGAAGCTCTAATGTGTTCTTGTACTGAATTCAAGGCATATTTTTACAGATTTCATTACCAATCTTTGGATTTCCTGGGTCTCATTATATTCCACACATTGAGTAATATCCTCAGACTTTAAATTGTCAAACCTAAGATATAAAGACAGTCAATTGTTAATGAACTGCCAAAACTGCCTATCATAAAATGATTATTACGTTTATAAAATGGCATGGTCAAATGAAGCCATTAAACTGACTGAAGCAAGCCATGTGACCATGTACTTATTTACCAGTTACATGGGCGCTTTTAAATGTACTTTTTGAGCCCTAGTCATGGGGGTGGGGGTGGGTGGCTGGGGGAGAAACATCGAGCATATCAGATGACACTCTCCCCCTTGTCCAGGGAGGGTGGGTTCCTTCCCCCATCACTACACTGCCAACTGGGTAGTCACAGGTGGTGTTGCAATGGAAGAAAATCACAGGGAAGGGTCATCTACAGACATCGATGTAAGGCATGCTTCAGCATGTGCACATCATAACATTGTCACCCATGTTGTTTCAGGACTCGGAGGGGGGGAGTTAAAAAATTGGACCCTGGCACCTAGGGCTAAAGCAGCCCTGGTACACCTGGTCTCCTAACCTTGACCAACAAGTCTTCACAATGGGGACCCAACCTGCATATCCTGTTGGAGAGGGTTTCCTGCCTCTTCCTCCATCCCCACCTGGGGTGTCCATGGCTACCGAGTGATCCCCAAATGACGTCTGGCTGGTAAGTGGTGATGGGAGTTCCAGCAGCCAGAGAGAGCTGGCATAAACAGAATGGGGAAAAAATCATGTTAAGCAAGGCTCCATGTACACTGCGGCGAAGTGGACCTGCATTCCATGGCAGAACCTCATGCTTGTTGCAGCCAGACTATAGGCAATTCTACGGTGATTCTGGGGCAGTTCTGTGATGGGCTTTACATTCTGTGGAAATTCAAATGAGCCCCAAAGTGATATCAAGTTGCCCTGAAAGACTGCCCAGAAGAAGGCAACCTGAGGCAGTTCAGCAGACACATAGGCAAGGCAATAAAAAACAATTCAGGCACCATGATTTGGATTGGAGGTAGGGTATGGGAAGTAAAGGGTTATTTATTATTTTACTACAGTCTGTTTTATCCTCCGATGGCTCCCTCCCACCTGCACAGTGCTGATTTACTGCAACTATGCTCCTGTGGATAACTCCCCCAGCCTGATCTACTTGCTTGAAGACCAGTACTACCAGGTTGCTAAGCAATGCTGCTCAAATTACTCTCTCCCTCCCACCCCCTTGATTGAAGCCTGGTGGTGTCGGTTTTTGTTGGAACGACAATCCAGTTGCTTCCTTCTTCTCACTCACTTCAACACTGGTGCTGCCTTATGCATCAACGCCACTTGGCTTCCATACCCCTTTCTCTTCCACCCTGTAAGGACTTACAGTGAGTCTAGAGTGCAGCTGGACCACTTTATATTAGACACAGGTCCACAAAGCCTCCTGTTTTGTATTATGCAAAAATTATTAATGATTTTTCTTTCCACAGTTCTGCAGTTGTCAGTAGGCAAATAGAATTACCACTTTTTTCATGCAAGACTTCTTGAAGGTTCCTATTCTATTCAAAGGATTCTATGTTTCTATGTATGTTTCTATGTTTCCTCAGTGTTTGCAGAAGGCTATAAAGGTCAAAGGCTTCAGGGCCACATGCCAGTGACTTGAAAAGGGGTTGCCCCACTGATCATTACAACCCAGGGATAAGGGATATATAATGTACAGTAGCTGCCAGCAAATTCATTATAATGCACTTTGAGGCTTGCTCAAAATCATTTTAGTAGTTTATCTGGGGGGTTTTGGTGCAGGCAGCCATCTTTGCTGCATCAAGCATGCTGTTTCTGTTGAAGAGGCGTGTTTCTGCCGCAAGACCATGTTTCTGTGGCGGTTGCTGCAACCACAGAATTGCAGAAAACACAGGTCTCAGGTTATACATACAATAAGATACTTAAGGGATATATATCTATGGCCAATGATCAGCTGGCCATACATACAATAAGATACTTAAGGGATATATATCTATGGCCAATGATCACACGTCTTGTATGTGTTTGAAGACACTCAGCAGTCCCTCATGTCTAACAGCATACCCGAGACACATGATTATTAGTCCATAATTAACACATCCTGTTGTGTCTTAGTGCTTACCTATTAATGGTTTTAATGATCTTGGAGAGTCAAATGAATAGGTTAAACATGAGAATCTACAGTCCTTTATATGTTTTAAGCTACTATACTAGTTGTTGAAAATGGTTTCATTGTGCCGCCCCGGTGGGGTTGAGGGCCGAGGTGCTGGATGCCTTACCTCACGCTACACCAAGGGTTGGGAGGGTTGGAGAAGGATTGAGAGTCTGGAGGACTGCTCTCCTTCTCTGAGGGGGGGCATCAGTGGTTGGCACGTGGTTGTCCTGCCAGTGCAGTGGTAATAATACTGCTTGCGATGCCAATGACCCAGATTCAGAAACAAACTTGGACCATTAGTGGGCCAGCTGGAGGAGAAGGAGGATCGAGTGTCTGAAGGACTGCTCTCCTCCTCAGGGGGGAGAGTGAGCAGAACCTGGTGCTTGACTGGTCCCTGGTGGAAGCAGGGTGAAAAGCAGCCCAGGCCTGAATGTCAAGGAGGTGTGGCAGATTTCGGCACACATCACGTGGGAGCGTGTGGCGTGTGTCCACACATCATTGCATGCTACACCTCCCAAAGGCATCAGAAAACAGGAGGTCAGTGGCAGGATAGCGATAGCTGATCACAGACCCCACACCCAACTAGCTGGACATGCTGGCCCAAACTGGATTCGGGCCAAGGTGGGTTGAGGAACTCCACCAACCCCATCGGAGGTGGGGGGTAAGCTCTGGGGGAAGATGGCTAATGGTAGGTCCCAGTAGAGGTTGGTTCCACCATTAGACAGCGCCTGTCTGAGGGCACCCATCATTAGGGCACCAGCGATTCGAGTTTGAATCCCACTTGTAATGCGGGGGGCTGCACCCCCCCATAACTATAGATTCTAACTCCAGGGGGGTGGACCTTGGAGAAGGGGTGGTGAATTGGGGACTTTGGTGCCCTGTTGATGGGTGCACTTGGACCAGTGCACAGATGGCTGGAAGAGATGGAGGTTGGGGTGACAGGGTGCTCGTCTGAAGGGGACTATCTGGAGGAGGAGGAGGAGAAAAACAGAATAAAAAAAGGAAACTGATAAAGAAATTGAGCAGCCTAGGTGTGGGATCCAAAGTGGTGAATTGCGTTAGAAACTGCATAATGACTGAGTGGCAGAGAGTGGTGGTTAACGGGCACTCCTTCTAATGATGGGAGAGTGACCAGCAGGGTGCCATAGGGCTCAGTACTGGCAACGTCCTTTTCAACGTCTTCATAAGTGATACTGCAGAAGATCTGGAAGGAAATGTATGCCTTTTTGCAGATGTTACCCAAATCTGTGACAGGGTGGACACTCAGGATGGTGTGGAAAGAACATACAGGGATCTTGGGAAAGTCAAGGAGTGGTCAAGAGCTAAGCAGCTGTGGTTCAATGCCAAAAAGTGCAAAATCATGCACCTAGAGCATATGAACACAGGAGATATAGGATGGGGGTGGTACTGATAGCCACAAAGCAAGAAAGGGACTTTGGGGTTATCATAACTGATGACCACAAAGTGGCAAGGGACTGTGACAAGCAGTAGTAGGGTTAGTGGTATTCTAGGATGTACAGGGAGGGGTATCTCCAGCAGGAGGTGAGCGGTGGTGTTGCCACTGTATTGCTCGCTGGTGAGACCCCACCTGAAGTACTGTGTCCAGTTTTGGAGGCCGCACCTCAGAAAGGACATAAATAGGGTGGATGCAGTCCAGAGGAAGGCACCTAAAGTGGTGCAGGAGTTGCATGAAAAATGAGGATCGACTGAGGGATCTGAACATGTACACCAAGGAAGAGAAGAAAGGAGAGAGAGAGGGGACATGATAGAGACCTACAAGTACCTCTCAGGGGTAAATCGGGTGCAGGAGGGGAGTCTCTTTCAAATTAGAAACAGCACCAGGACCCAGGGGCATGTAATGAAGCTGGTGGGGGGGCGTTTAAAAGAGATGTAAGAAAGTACTACTTCACTGAAAGGGTGATAGATGCCTAAAATAGACTGTCAACAGAAGTGCTGAAGGCAAAAACAATATAGGGATTCAAGCATGCGTGGAAAAGACATAGGTAAATAAATATTAGGAAATTGGCAGGGAGGGAGGGAGGGTAGCTGGAGACCAGTTAGGGTCTGCAGAGATAGACTAGAAAGGGACCATCTGAGAAAACTGGGTGGGCCAAGCAGTCCTTTTCTGCTGACAGATTCTGTTTCTATGTTTCTGTGATGGGTTACATGGTCCTGTTTTACTGACATTGCAAATGGTGGCCAGGGCACCTGGGAACATCCTTCCACTCCTACAATAATATCACAGACATAGCAAGCATTTGTCAATGCCAAATGTTGGCTTGCTGGCATTGACATTGGCAGTGCAGGAGTTAGAGATGCATAACAGTAGTGGCAGTGAAGTA
Source organism: Neoceratodus forsteri (assembly GCA_016271365.2). NCBI lineage: Eukaryota > Metazoa > Chordata > Ceratodontiformes > Ceratodontidae > Neoceratodus > Neoceratodus forsteri. The sequence continues at coordinate 134,505,621 of JADMNL010000025.1, forward strand.
TAGAATTAATGCCAACACCCCCCCCCCCACAGAGACTGCAAGGCATTGGGAGTGTGGCTTTGGGTCGATGGCCATAACGCTTATGCTATTCCACCTCACCCCACCCTGCAGACACCGACAGGTGTCGTGGTGTGCTTTGGGGTCTTCGGCCCTTATGCTCACCCTATTCAATAAGGAAATAAGCTGAGATGGGTGCAATATAGGAGAATGGGGTGAGCGTTAGGGTGACAGAACCCAAGGCACACCTCAATGCCAGTCAGTGGCTATAGGGTGTGGGGGGTAGAATGCTGTGAACATTATGGCTGACAAACCCAAATTATGCCCCAGACACCTGTCAGTCTCTACAGGGTAGGTGAATGGTTGGAAACCTTAACTCCCTGGGTGTTTGTTGGTATTTTCACTCCAAATTTTCAACATTGGCTTTTTGGGACCCCACCTCATGAACAGTGGCACTATCATTTCGTTACTCAATCCTGAAAGGTGATTTTGTACAGCAACTGCACCTTTGGGAGCCACAGGTGCAGAAACACATTTTGGGCAGGATGCGAAAAATGACAGCTGTACCGTTCATGAAGAGGTGTGAAAAAATGGTAATGTTGAAAATCTGGAAAGAAAATATGAAAAATTTGCAAATTTACGAGCATGCATAGATACTGTACAAAGCATGCCTGTAACGTGGTCATTTTTGGGAATATTTTCACCAACTTTTCAACATGGGCATTTTGGGACCTCTCCTCATGAACAGTGGCACAGTGATTATGTTTACCTGTCCCAAAAGTTGATTTCCCACAGCAACCATGCCCATTGTTCATGAGGAGGTGTGAAAAAATGGTAATGTTGAAAATCTGGAGTGAAAATATTAAAAATTGGTGAAGTTACGCACGTGCATAGAAACTGCGTAATGCATGCTGGTAATGCAGTAATGTTTTGGAATTTTTTCGCCACATTTGCAACATGGGCTTTTTGGGACCTCCCCTCATGAACAGTGGCACTGTCATTTCATTAATTAGTCCCAAAAGGTGATTCTGCACAGTGACAGCGAAACCACCTTTCGGGACCGAGAAACGAAATATTAGTTACATCTTCATGAGGTGGGGTCCCAAGAACCCCATGTTGAAAATTTGGGGCCAAAATACCTAAAAACTGCTGCGATATCAACCTAAGTTGACCCTTCCCCCATTATAAAGTTTACCTTCATTTCTTCAGTTCTCAGTTCGGATTTGAAGAGTGCAGACATGTCCTGCTTCAGAGAAGATTGCAGCTCCTGACCTCCAGAGGGTAAGTATGGGTGGGGGGAGGTCCGGGGAGGTGGGTGTGCAGAGGGAGGGTGGAGATGAGGAAGGGGGACGAGGGAGACATCGGTGGATCATTTTTTGCTTTGCAGGAAAAACATAGACTGCTAGGAAAGGTTTTTTTTTATATACAGGTTCGGACCACTTGGCACTAACACACACAAAACAAATTGGCACACTGGGGTGGGCTCCCTGTGTGCCACAATTTGGGGAGGGGGATGCCATCATGGGGATTGGACACCCACACCCCAGTGTCGGCAAGCCAAATAGACAGGTTGGGGGGGCCACATCTGACACTGGGAGTGGGCATCCCGTTGGCAGAAAAGGGAAGCTGTTTAACCAGGAAAGACAAACTGGGGGGGGGGTGCTGACACAGGGATTGGGCACCCTGATGTTGGGACTGTGTAGTGGATGGCAGGAGCTGCCAGAAGTATTTAAATGTTTCACCAGGAAAGGCATGTAATGGAGGCGTGTCTGATCTGCCACTGCAATGATGAGCCTGTCTCTGATTGCAGCGGCAGATTCGTTTCAGGTTGGTGGCAGTCTCTGGAAACTGCTGTCATCGGCAGCATGTTCACTGGTTGGTGGCTGAGGGACACACCGACAAAAGCATCCCCTGGATTCGCCACAACACTGACATACCTCTAAAGGTGCTACTACCCCAATATGTTGTTTGTGCAAGCAAACAAGCCAACATAAAAATGAAGACGAAAGATTTTGTTTAAGGCATGGGTGCCTTTTCCAAAATTAAATAATGGCACATTTGTTTCTAGAATGCTAATATACAAAGAAATTCTAGGAACACATTGCTCAGTGATGGGGAACCAGAGCTGGCAAGCCTGACATTCTACAGTTTCCATAATTTCACACAGCGGAAAAGGCCAATTCCACCTTGAGAATTCGTCAGAATTCCTGTAGAATTTGAATTTCATTATTCCCCCTTGACCCTACGGCACACCTCAGAGTTTCTCATTATGGTCCTGTCTAACTGTGCACATGTTCAGGATGTGAAGGTAGAAGCACTACTTGCATGTAGTGACCACCATGTGGTGTGGTTCCACCTGGATGTGAGCAGAGGGATGGTTAGGACCAAGACAAGGATCTTGAACTTTAGGAGGGCTGACTTGTGACATGAGAGACGTTCTGGTAGGATGCCTTCCTGGGATCAGAATGGAGATGGATGTAGAACAGGAAAGGGCCATAATAAAGATTGGACTGATGGAGGCCACTGGTGAGTGTGCCAAAATCAAAAGCAAGAAAGCTAAGGCCAAAAGGTAGTGTCAGTGGCTTAGCAGGTTGCACACTTGCCTCTGATGGTGGAAGATCAGAAGGTTGTGGGCTCTAACCCCACGTCAGAAGCTTTGGGTAAAACCCAGTAGTGTCACTGTGATGCAGCATGAGAGGGATACTGTACTTCTGAGGTGCCGTCTCTTAGATGAGATGTTAAATTGAGGTCCTGTCTGCCTGTTCTGGTGGTTGTGCAGGTGGATGTTAAAGATAACACGGTACTTTTTTTGAAAAGAGTAAGGGGAATCTCCCCAAGCGTCTTGGCAAAATTTCCCCCTTCACAACAAATACCACTAACACCTTAATCTGGTTCAATTTCAGTTGTTTTCCATCTGTATCCTCCCCTGCACCCCCGGGATAAGGCTTAAAATAGGCAGAATTGCCTAGTTCTCCTTTCCCGGTCAACAAAAACTAAAATAACACAAATGAATTGCCTAATTAATTAATGAAAAGCCCAGCTGCTTCAGCAAGGAAGTGGTAAAAGTGGTAAGGGGAAAAGAGGGCAGCCTTCCGTAAGAACAAACGTACTCAGCAGGAGGAGGTAGGGAGGATTACTCTGCTAAGGCTAAGAAGGCGAGTGCAGTGGTTAGAATGGCAAAAGCTACAAGAGAAGTCCAGCTAGCCCAGGGGATAAAAGCAGGTGAGAACGCCTTTTTCCAGTATATAAGGGAGAAAAGGAACACAAAGGATGAGATTGTCAGATGAAAAAAGAGGGGTTTTTGGCAGAAGGTAGTGAAGAAAAAAGTGGAGGTACTTAAATACTTCTCTTCAGTCTTCACAAGGGAGAAGGACGGACCAGTGCCACAAGGGAGGAGGGGGTGGGGGCTGGGGGGTGATGTCATAGATGGCATAATACAACTGAAAAGGTACTTAAGGGCCTAAGGGCCCTAAAGGCGGACAAATCCCCAGGGCCAGATAGCATGCACCCAAGGGTCCTAAGAGAACTGGTGGAAGTTCTGGCAGGTCCTCTGGCTAACCTGTTTAACACCACTGTAGTGTCGGGGAGCATACACCAGGACTGCAGAACTGCACATATGAGGCATGGGGTCATACCACCGTATGACAAAACCACACAGCTGAAAATGCCACAGTGAAACAGTGCAACACAAAAACAGTTGGGCAAAACACCGAACTGTTCCACGCACCATGCCCATTGAGAACAATGAGTGTTTATGTTTTTTTGTGGGGGGCTTTGCCCCCCACACCAGAACTTAAATAACAAACTGGGGCAGACTGGGATGGGGAAAAGTCAGAAGGTGTTTGATTTAAAAAAAACGGCAGCAAAAATTTCAGCAGGGAGATGGGGGAAGACTGAACCACAGTCCCAGGTATCCCAACTGTGCCGTGTGCTGGTACCCAGCCACTCCACCATGGGAGTGGCCCTACCATGCAGTCAGCACATGGCTCCTTCTCCTCTCCTTACATCACTGTGCAGCGACAGGAGCTGTGATAAATCCCCATCGCTTTTCTACCCCTTGCTGTAATTTCAAGCGCTGCATGTACAGTGCAGTTAATACTGTCTTACATGAGCAGTACTGATCCAGTAACCACATATGATACTGCTCCATAAAAGTAGGCCGAGGAATAAACCAGGAAACTACATGCCAGTACACCTGACCTCAATAGAGGGCAGCCTGATGGAGCCATCCTGAAAGAGAGATTGGTGGGTTCCTGGAGGAAAATGGGCTCCATGATGTGAGGCAGCATAGGTTTGTCAGGGATGTCCTGCCAAATTAACCTAGTTGACTTCTTCAACTGGGTCACTAGGACAGTGGACAAGGGCCAAGTGGTTGATGTCCTGTTTCTGGACTTCAGAGAGCCCCTGTGCCTCATAGAAAACTGGTTAGGAAGCTGGAAGACCTGGGGGTGGGGCTAAGCTTGTGGGATGGGCCAGAAACTAGTTACAAGACGGAAACCAAAAGGTGGCAGTAGGGAGGGACTTCTCAGAATTGAGACCTGTGATAAGTGGGGTCTCACAGGGCTCGGTGCTTGGCCTAGTGTTGTTTAACATTTTCATAAGTGACATAACAAATGGGATCAAAGGTAAAATATGCCTGTTTGTGGATAGCACAAAGCTCTGTGGAAGGGTGGACATGGAAGAGAGGAGACAGGAACTCAGAGAAGACCTGCCTAAGCTAGAGAAGTGGTCTGGCATTTGGCAACTGGGGCCCAACACTAAAAACTGTAAAGTTATGAACTTGGGGGGCAAAGAATGCAGGGACCAATGTTGGTTGGGTAGTTTGCAGATAAGCATGTTAGAGGAGGAAAAGAGCCTTGGAGTAATCATCACAAGTAACCAGAAACACTTGGCACACTGCAGGAGATCAGCAGGAAGAGAAATTCGGATGCCAGGCTGCATAGCCTGAGGAATTACCACCAGGAAGGTGGACGTCATTCTGTTGCAGTACAGGTCTCTTTTTAAATTTATTGTTTTTGCTCCCAGCCACAGAGTCTGAAGTCACCCCCAACCCCTTACTGAATGAGGGACATCAACCCCTGGGGACCTACAGCTTTGAGATGCCTAATGCTCAGGGGTTTTTGCTTTGCCTCATTATGGACCCACACCTGAAGGATGTCGGCACACCAGGGAGTCTATGGATAGAGGTGCACACAAAGACATGCTACTGCTCCGGACTCCAGTCAATGCCCTCCTTCAAACAGGACTACCCCCCCCCGAACTGCACTGCCAGCCATGGTCACTGGATGGAAGTCAAGCAGCGGGAGTGGCAACCCTCTCTCCCCGAGGACAGCAGTCCATAGGACACTCAATCCTTCTCCTCCCGGCCATCCCTCCATTGAGTGAGGCTCATTCCCGAACCCCGATCGCCAGTGCCATGAGAGGTAATTGGTGGTGTGTTGTTCAGGAACTTTTAACTGGTCAGATAGTAGTTCCTGAACACCACACCACCAATTTGCCAAGGTACCAGTGACTTTTGTCCCAAATTTGTCATTTCCCTACTTTGTACACTTTGTGCTTCGACCCAAATAGATGCAGTAACATAGATTTTGCAGTATATTTGGATTATTACACTTGCCTTGATTGTATAATCAGATTTCATTTTCATGATTACCTCCAAGCTGCTTTATTCACAAATGGGTATAACCATGAGTGTGTGATTAGCCTTGGAGGTACCAGTGAAACGCAATCTGATACTTTCAGGACAAGTTTAATTATTGGTTTACATAGAAACATAGAATTTGATGGCAGATAAGGACCGCTTGCCCCACCTAGTCTGCTCATTTCCCTACCTAATGGATAAGCTGCAGATCCTAGTTAACCAACAGCTTACTTTCCCCCACTAGAATTGCCTTATGTCTGTCCCATGCATTCTTGAATTCCCCCACTGTTTTTGACTCCATGACCTCCTCAAGAAGGCTGTTTCATGCATCCACAACCCTCTGTATGAAAAAATACTTCCTCACATTACTTCTGAGCCGCCCCCCCATCTTTAAATTGAGTCCCTTGTTCTTGCACATCTCTTTTCTGAAAGATGCTATACTCTTGGACTTTGTTGATTCTCTTGAGGTACTTAAAAGTTGCTATCATGTCCCCCCTCTCGTTTCCTCGAAAGTATATATTAAGCTCCTTTAGCTCTCTTCATATGTCTGCTGGTGCAGACCCTGCACCATTTTGGTTGCCCTCCTCTGAACAGCCTCCACCCTGTCTATGTCTTTGCGGAGATGGGATCTCCAGAACTGCATGCAGTACTCCAGATGGCGTCTCATCAACTGTCTGTACAGAGGGATAACTTCCTGTTTTCTACTGGTGATGCCTTCCCCTATGCATCCCAGTAATCCCCCCAGCCCTCCTTACTGCCTTCTCACATTGCTTGCCCACCTTTAGGTCATCTGATATGACTAACTGCAGGCCACTTTCCATTTTTGTTGTTGTTGTTAGTACCCCCCCCCCATTGTGTACTCTTCCCCTGGGTTTTTGCTTCCCAGGTGCATTACTTTGCACTTCTTTGCATTGAATCTAAGCTGCCATATCTGACCATTCCTCCAACCTTGCCAAGTCCCTTCTCATCCTTTCCACCCCACCTTGTGTATCAACCCTGTGGCAGATCTTTGTGTCATCTGCAAAGAGACATACTTTTCCTTCCAGTCCCTCTGCAGTGTCACATAAAGACATTAAAAAGGACAAAACCTGGTACTGAACACTGCGGTACCCCACTTGTAACCCCCCTTTCTTCACTGTGGACTCCGTTTACTATTACCCTTTGCATCCTGTTTTCCAGCCAATGTTTTACCCAGGCTACCACTCTGGGACCAAATCCCAGGCTGGCTAATTTGTTTATTAATCTTTTGTGTGGGACTGTCAAATGCCTTGCTAAAGTCTAGGTAGGCCATGTCCACAGCCCCTCCCTAGTCTACTACTTTGGTCACCCAGTCAAAGAAATCAATTAGATTCATCTGACATGACCTTCCTGCTGTGAATCTATGCTGCCTTGAGTCCTATGCCCCACTAGCCTGTAGGTACTCAACAATTCTTTCCTTCAGAAGTGATTCCATCATTTCCCCTACCACTGAGGTAAAACTGACAGGTCTGTAGTTTCCTGCCTCTGTCTTGCTCCCACTTTTGTGAAGGGGAATCACATCAACCCTCCACCACTCCTCAGGTACCACACCATCCTCCCATGATTTGTTAAAAAGGGTAGTCAGTGGTGTTACTAGTTCTCCCCTTAGTTCTTTTAGAACTTGGGGGGTGAATACCATCAGTCCCCATTGCTTTGTCCACCTTCAGTTTTAGGAGTTCTTTCAGAACCCTTTCTTCTGTGAAAGGACTGATATTGACCGCCCTATCCAGAGTGCTTCTATTGACTGGAGTAGGTACCTCCCCCTCCTCTTCTTTTATGAATACTGAGCAGAAGTATTCATTCAGTATCCCTGCGTTTTCACTGTCCCTCTCTGCCCACCCACCCTCCTCTTTATTTAGCCTCAGTATCGCTCCTTAATGTACCTATAAAAGGTTTTATCCCCTTTCTTAACCGAGTTGGCTATCTTTTCCTTAGTTTGGGCCTTTGCTATTCTGACTGCCTTCCTCACTTCATTCTGCTTTAACTGGTACAGTTCTCTGTCCTGCTCCATCTGTGTTTCCTTAAACTTCCTGAATGCTGTCTTTTTCTTCCTAACCTTCCCTGCCACCTCTTTTGAGATCCATAGTGTTTTTTCTTTAGTTTTGATTTGTTTATTTGCTTCACACAAAGGCTTGCTGCCTCTGTGATGGCAGTTTTGATGTTTCCCCCATTGTTGCTCCATCCCTCCTTCTTGCCTGTTTGCTAGTGCTTTTCTGAGGCACTCTCTCATTTTGATAAAATCAGCCCTCCTGAAGTCCAGTACCTTCACTTTTGTATGGCTTGACTCTACAAATGAGTTTATCGTGAATCACGCTGTTTGGTGGTCACTTGTTCCCAGATGCCTACCCACTTCTAGATCTGAGATCCTCTCTCCATCCCCATTTAAGAGTATCAGGTCTAAGACCGCCCCCTCCTGAGTGGGTTCCAACACTAGCTGTCTGAGGCATGCCCCCTGTAGGGCATCGAGAATGGCCCTTCTCCTGGATGTGGCTGCAGTAAAGGTGCTCCAGTTAACATCTGGCATATGCAGGTCCCCCATCAGCAATATCTCCCCTTTCTCTGCCATCCTAAGGATGCCTTCTATCATTTCCTTGTCCATTTCCTCCCCCTGAGATGGGCATCTGTGTACAACCCCTGTGCAGATTGTGGTGCCATTTCCAGTCTCCAGGGTGACCCACAGTACCTCCTCTCCTCTCCTCCCTGTTCACTCTTTAGTTCCAATGCATTGATCCCTTCCCTTACATAGAGAGCTACTCGTCCTCCTCTTCTACCCTCCCTGTCCCTCCTGTAGATCGTATACCCTGGTATGTTGACATCCCAGCCAAGGTTCTCTGTGTACCATATTTCTGTGACTGCCATGATATCCAGGCATCCCTCTTCCTTCAAGGCCACCAGTTCAGGGAGCTTGTTACCTAGACTACGGGCATTTGTACTCATTACCCTATATTTTTGAAGGCCTTACCCCTTTTTGCCCCATCCCTGTCCTTACTGCCATTGTTTTTTTCTCCATTTCCTCTTGTCCTTCTCCCTATCGACTTCTCCATCTTGGTGTTTACCTCAATAGCAACCCTGATTTTTTGGGGGTTAGGATTTCCTTTTCCTTTTCAGTGCTTCCTCTCCTGGCTAGTTCAAATGCTTGCCAATGAAGCATTTAAACCTATCACCTAGGATCCTGGTTCCCCTCCTGGACAGGTGCAGACCATCGCGCCAGTATAGGCCTGCATCCCTCCAGGTGGACCCCCAATCCCCAATAAAGCAAAAACCCTGAGCTCTGCACCAGTTTTTCAACCACTGATTGAATCCCATGATGCGGAGCACCCTAGCCTCATCCATGCCATAGACAGGCAGCACCTTTGAGAAGGTTACCATGCGTGTTACTTGTCTAAGGCCCCCTCCCCAACTCCACAAACTCCTCCTGCACTGCTCTGATCCCTTTCCCAGCCAGGTCATTTGTCCCTAGGTGGACAATGACATCCATCCTGTGATCTTTAGGATTCGCTCCCTGTCCCTCCAAGCCATGGTGCCAGGCAGGCACCTTACCTCCTTCTCCCCTCCCTCCCTCAGTTCTACCCTCTTAATAATGGAGACCCCACCAGGAGTAGTTTCCTTCCCCTGTGGGGTCCCATGCCACCCTCCTGTGGCTTCTGTGAGTCTCCTTATGGAGCTTCCCACACAAAGATGTGTTGCTAATATAAATAAACAGCTTCTCTTTATTGCCTGATGACCAATGCCATACAAACATACATGGATGTAAACAGGGACGATGGGATATCCTTTTAAAGAAAATTGATATCTCAGATTCCATCCCAAATTTAAGATTTAGGATTTTTAGATGCAGCTGGCAAAAATCCCCATTCCTAAATATTAGGATTCCATATCGCATTTGGATACCAAAATCCGATCTGATGTGGAATCTGACATTATATGTTTAAAAAACCTCAACCCAGACTGTACAATGCTCCCTGGCCCTGAAGATATTGTTAACTTCCACTCTTCTCACCCTCTGACTCCCAACCTCACTCCACTCCAGCCCCCCATGAGAACATTATTGTTATCTACTATAAACAAAATATGTGCTACATGCTTCCTTATAATACAAAACTTGCCCCCCCACACCCTGCATTAAATTATTAGCCTCCCACCTATTTATACTCTACCTTTCCAGAAGATCCTCCGAGTTCATTAAACAATGCCCCAACCACCCTCTAGCCCCAAATTGTAAAGAATACACCAGTAAGATAATAAATTAGGATTTATCAAAGTCAGGCACAGTGGTGTAGCGACCAGCATTCACTCGTCTTTTGCTCCCAAGTCATGAATCAAAGTATGACGTCTTCCTACAGTAAAACCTGATTGGCTAGTTATCAGAGTGAAAGGTTAGCTAAACTGCAGGACTTGTCAGGGAATGAGGTGGTTTCAATGCACTTTTCTTTTGTAGATGAATTTCAGATTTTTATTTATTTATTTATTTAAGTCTCGGAATTACATAATCTTTGAGTCAGTGACTCATTTACAAAGGCTTCATGTCAGGTGCACAAAATTACAGATTTAGACAGGCAGTGAGAACATATAGGACAAGTAATACAAGTGGTGCTCCGTAAACAATAGCTTAAAGGATATATATATATATATATATATATATATATATATAGGTACAGGGGATGGGGGGGGTCAATCACAGTGCAGAATGAGTAATTGGTACAAAAGAAGCAGACAGCAATGTTAGACTCGAGGCTAATCCAGAGAGAGAAGAATGAATTACATAAACCGGAGGAGCAACAATGCCCAACATTAAATATAATCAACAATACATAGAAACTAGCAGGTAACAGTATAAATGGACATAGTCATAACAGACAAATTCTGGATAGGATTTTGGACAAGGATACTCTGAAATCTACAGTTTGGATGATGGTTCCGAATTTTGAGCTATCTGAGCAACCTGAAAAAAAGAACATTTATTTGCATGTATGTACATGAAAATAAAAGTTTATGGTCATGTGTGTCTGCCTATAGGTCAAGATAATAGGATGTATATCCCTCTGTTTATACCCACACCAGTTACATATATATATAATATTCAGATTGTAATCAGTTTATATTTCTCTAACTTTCTGTATACATCTCCCATTAATCTTTGTTACTGGAAACATCTGCATAAAAACAGGATTTTCTGTCCCTCCGATTTCATCTTCACCTCCAGCTCTTCTCTCTTTGTTTTCCTGTTTAATTCTTTGGCAACAGAGTAAGGCCCACAAGGCACAAGTGCCTGTTTTTAGAGGTGACCAGGGAGCACTGGGGTGGTTAAGTGACTTGCTTAGAGTCACACAGTAGCAAGAAGAGGTTGGAGGAATCAAACCTAGGTCTAATGAAGGTACCAATCTCGTTCACAGCTTGATACCTCTAGGCTACACTGCCAGTCTCTGCTGACAGCAGGTTCCTCCGGTTGTATCATCACAATCGGTGGCTCCAGAAATGGTTAGGATGTCAAAAACAGGATTTTGACTTCAGCAGAGGGAAACATAGGAGCATATGCAGTCAGAGACACAACGATCCCATTTTCATACAATCATCCTCTCAGTAATAAACCAAGAGGAGTAATAGAGAAAACATTTCGAATGAAAGCTGAATTATGTTTGAATATTGTGTTTTTAAAAGTTTTATCAGAGACTAGAGAATCACGTTAAATTTAGGCAGGAGACAAGACATGCTTAATATCTGCTGCACATTCCTTGTGATTTTCCCCCACCCTCCATATTTCTCTCCACTGTCAGCTCAGTCTATTCAACAACTCAACTCAACAGTTAAATGTGCACTGATTTACAAAAGGAAAAGTTTATTTTGAATACTGGGTCTTGATTTTCCTTTCCTTGGAACATGCTGGGATTGGAGCACTGACAGAGACAGGGCTCCACAGCTGTGTTTTTATATTAATGTCTTATCTACAGATTTTCTGCAGAGTGAGAGTAGGCTGCTGAATGCTATTCATGCTCCAGAGCTTCCCACAGTCCATAAATATTACTTAATTAACAGTACTGTGTGGACTGGGATTTTCCATCCTACTACAGAGAAATCTGATTCACATGATGGCTGTGATGGCATGTGCTTTTGAATCTGATTTTGCAAAGCCCCCCCTCCCCCACAGTAATCTTTCACAGTCAAACAGTAAGTCACAGCATGGATCAATGCCCTGGTACATTGACTTCCTACATTCAAGAGGTGGGAGTTTCAACTTAAGCACCATCAAATGACAAGTTAGTACTTGAAGTCTGGGCCCCACATTCTCTACCTTTCAGTCCTGGTTTCTGTGGCAGAGTTTTTAGGCTTCTACAGCAGCACTTGTTTATTTCTGTGGCACGAATTAATGATTTCTGTGGCAGAATGTGGTCCTGCCATTGGCTGAAATATCATGAGATGTCATCGATGACATCACATACAGAGCACAGAGTAGGGATTTCAGGATAAACAAGGAGGGGAAAAGAGCCAGGCACTGGGGAATAATTGTGTATTTGAATGAAAAATCACCAAGACAGCAGAATTCCTTGGCACTACATAAATTCTGCAGCATGATGCCAGTTTTTCAGAAAATTCTATGGCTGTGGAACTGCAGAATTCCAGGGTTCTCACTTGAAGTCCAGTGCAAACACTAGCTAGCTTCTGGGTCTTCACTGGCTTTGGGAAGGGGGGACTTGGAAGACAGGGAATTACAGACCATGAATAAACACAATGGGTCAGATATTCAATAAAGCACAAAGCTGAGTGCTCACATTTGCACCCCATCTTGCAATAGCACCAGTGCATAAAAATGCTATAGGTCCATATGTGCCTAGTGCTAAGCCACATAACAATGCCGATAACACCACCAAAATAGGGCACTACAATGGTGAGCATCAGGGATAAAGTTGCTGTATTTAAATGTCCCCATGCAAATGATTACAATGGGCATGCAAGGTGCTAAGGGGCCATTTCCATGACTATTATGGACTCATTTGCATTGAGAGTGAGGCTGTTCTGTGCCATGCCGCCCCCAGCTACCCCATCCCTGAGAGCTATCCCTGGTGCTAGTGTCCCCCCCCCCGCCGTGACTGGGAGACCAACACAAATGATAGTATTCCCTGGTGATCTATTGGTACCCCCTTCACTGATCACTGACCCAATAATAATGATAGTATTCCCCAGTGTCCAGTGGTCCCCCCATCCCAATCCCCATGTATGACAAATTAACATCAGTCCCTGGTGGTCTAGTAGACCCATCCACCCTATCCTGATCTGTCCATAAATTACAAGATGTATTTTTCCCTGGTATCTAGTGGAACCCCCACCCCAGCAGGTAGTGTCTAACCACCCTGCTCCCCCCCATTTTGAACCCGAATCAGCGGCAGGAGCAGTCTTCCTCTCTCCACAACAACCAGCCACCAATTGAGCTATCAGTGAGTGCATACTGTACAGTGGTGGGGGATTCATTAGACAACAAGGGAAAATACATCTTGTAAGTTACAGACAGAACGGGGATAGGGTAGGGGTTCACTAAACCACCAGGGACTGGTGTTAATTTGTCATTCATGGGATCAGGATGGGGGGGAGACCACTGGACACCAGGGAATACTATCATTATTATTGGGCCAGCAATCAGTGGGGGGTGACCACTAGATCACCAGGAAATACTGTGTTGGGGTGGTGGTGGGGGCAGCGATGCACTACCTCCAGCAATCACTAGGGTTGTGCCGGACTAAGAATAGGGTTGGAACAGTGATATTTTCTCGGTTCAAAGAGACCGCTCAAAGCACCCTTGCATGGAGCAAATACTCTGAATATCAGACTGCACTAATATTCAGGTCTCCGCCCCTGGATTTGCATAATTTTGCCTTGTGCACCCCTCCACTGTTTGCCCTGGTGCAAGCCCAGTATGCCCATGCTAACCAGTCTTTTGAATATGGGACTTCAGCGCAAAGCCAGGTTTGCGAGGGCAAACTGGGTTTTTGTGCTGGAGCAAACTTTTGAATATCTGGCCCCAGGCTACCTCATCTGAACTAAACTCTTTGAGAATGCAGTTAAGGGAAAAACAATGTTCAGCCATGTGGAGCCAGAGTTTAAAGATCAATGGATATATAAAATTCTGAGGTGTATTGAAACCAAAAGTTTTTTTTAAATTATGTTGATGGGACACAAAACTGTATTTTTGTCACTACTGTTTCTGTCTTGGGTTCTCAAAGTCCCAGCATTCCTTGTGAAACAGCATGATGTCATCTTAGTTGCAATACCACGTTTCCTCCTGTTAAAGCAGGCATATTGAACATCCTGATACATAAAAATGGACCCTGTCACTATGAATGTGTATCTTATTCTTTTTTTTTAAGAAAATATTTTCATTAAGAGCTGAGATAGTAATAATTAGAGACATAGTACTATAATGACATCATTAAAGTACTGTATGCCTGATAGAATGACAAAAGAGCAACATGAAAAACAACAGGTTACAAACTCACGGTAAGTCCGATTTTTTTTTTTATTTAAACATAGTTTCTGTTGGTAGTACATGCAATGCAAGCTGCAAAAATAAAAACTATATTTTAAGTTTCCAATGATCTTTAATTTTTTTTTTCCCTAACACTGTCTTTTAAGACTGGGAACTGAAGCCAGCACATTCCTGTATGATAATGTATCATCTTCAGCATTCATTTTGCATTTCAAAAGCAGTCTGTGGGCTGATAATGAGATTTCTAAAAATGAATTTGTTCTAAATAGACAGAAAAGGCATTTTCTTCACAGTGAAGCAGCCTCTTTGCAAAGGACTGATCAGAAAAGGAAGTCTAGTCACAGGTGTAAATCTAAATGAATGTGAGCATGTTAAGAGGTGTGCAAATCGGATCAGTGCTTTCACAGATGCCAGCTTGAAATGAAAACTACCAGCAGCAGCACTTATGAGTGTAATGCGTGCATTGTTAAAAATGTTAGGATATCCTTCAGAGATTAAAGCTACATAATTATCTGCACCTTGAAATATCCAACAGCTTCAGTCTATGGGTGCCATGATGAATCCAGGTTAGGAGAGTGTATGCTACTTTATTTGAGGTGGGGGCAGAAGACTTTGATTGAGAGACATTTTTTTTGTGTTTACTGTCAGTCTATTAGTAGTACAGCAAGGAAAAGCCAACACTACATTTTACATACTCAAGTGTGGGTCTAGTTCCAATTTCAGTTTGTATAAAAAACATTTTTATTACTTATTATTTACTGCATAATGGTAGACTGTATAAAGAAGATTCTGGTGACTCGTAAGCTGATATTTGTTGTAACCAGAAATCCCAGAATCCCCTGCACCTGATTTCAGAGCAGGGCTGAAACTCTGAGAGTTTCAATAGCCTGCAGCGCATGTTGTGGTTTTTATGAGCTCTGTTCTTTTGTTTGCTGGTCCCACTGTTATCCCAGGTCTAAGTACAGTTCTCTGTGATCTTTAAAGGGAAACATCCATGTAGGATTAAATTAATCAATATTGTTACCAGTGGAAATCTGCTTTACGTAAGCTATTGACTGAACCCATAACATTTTTAATGCCAGAATTATATTCCATTCAGTTGCCCGTCCCTTTATAGCTGCAGGCATCCATTTTCTAAATCACAGGCACAGGAAATGACATCAAATCAGGGGAAAACACACACAGCAGATAAATATTTTAACCAGGAGAAGCACACTAAGCCGCAGCTTGATTCCAGGTGCGACCTGAGAGCACAAGAAAGTTAAGTGACTTGTTTAGGATCACACAGTTATGCAAGTGGGGATTGTGGGATTCAAACCCAGGTCTTCTGGTTTGCAGCTCAGAGCCTTAAACAATCCCCCTTCTATCTTTACCTGCTCATCAGGGAATTCTCTTCTTCTTGACCTGACAGTGAGATAATCTCTGGCTCTAACAAAGGCCTTTGTTGTCTGTGTAAACAATAAGACACGATGGGGTGTGCATTAGACAGTTCTAATGCATGGCTAGGGGGACGTAGTGAGGCATGAGGCCACAGGCCGAGTGCATCCAGTCCCCCTAGCCGTGCATTAGAACTGTCTAATGCACATCCCTGGAGTGGCTTATTGCGCTGATAAAATGGGCCTGTGTATTCTAAATGGGGGTTCTAGTTTTAGCTGTGCATTAGACACATGTAATGCATGGCTAACAACCAATCAGATTGTTTGAAATCCTTTGCCCATTTTATAAGTATACAGTATGTTAGGAGAGAAGCATTCTGCCAGTGGAACCGAGCACAATTTTGAATTCATGTATTCCGTGATAAACATTCCATGATAAACATTCCATATCTTGAATGTGGAGAAAAACAGGGGAAAAAAAACAAACGGCAGAAAGAAGGCAATAATACAATGACATCATCAATGACATCACCTGCAGTGGGCGGAAGGACTCTTGTATCACAAATGCACACAAGTAAGTCTATTGTTTCCACATATAAACATGCTTTTCCCAACAGTAAAAAGTAAAAAAAAAAAGGAGACAAATTTTATAAACGCAATAAGGCACTCAGGGGTGTGCGTAAAACATATTTTACAGCACATCCAGTGGCTGAAGTCACTCATCCTTTGGCCTTGTGCATTACTAAGCCCCTAGCCATGCTGTAAAATATGTTTTACACACATCCCTGAGTGTCTTAGTGCTTACATACAACACAACCCCTGCAATACTATACAGTCGCACCCCCCCCCCCGAAGTGTATCAGACTACAGTTGACCAAATCTTGAGTTATATGACATTTTGTGAGGGGCATCAGTCTCCTCAAACAGAGGAAAATAAAAAAAGCACTGCACCCTCCAGGTGCAGCATCTACCCTGGCAGAGACAACAGAGTATGTGAAGTTTCCTGTCTATTTTTGTAGGTCTGAAATCAATTATGGACAGTAGCTGTCTGTTTTCTGTATTTGATCCTAATAAAATCTCATTATGCCATTTGGCATGATTGGCTACACTGTCATCTGGAGGAGCTGTCAGAGGAGTTCACTATAAAAGAAATTTGTTATAGCTGAGCTCGCTATAGCAAAGGAGCACTGTGCATGGTTACATATGAGGGAGGGAGTGGTAACGGTGAGCACCAAACCAGAAAATGGCCTGGGTCTTATGATATCTGATGACCTAAAGGTGGCCAAACAGTGTGACAAGGCAGTGTGGAGAGCCAGTAGGATGATAGGGTGCACAGGTAGGGGAATCACCAGCAGAAAGAGGGAGATGGTGATACTTCTCTATAATTAATCACTGGTGAGACCCCTCCCAGTGTACTGTGTCCAGTTCTGGAGACCATGGGGCTAGATTCACAAAGAGAGCAAAACAATCTGCACATGTGGAAAAAAGGCTTGCAAAACTGCTGAAATGCAAGTGCGACATATTCACAGTCAAAATTTCCACAGATGCGGAAAATTGCAAAACGGGCAAGTTACAAAATTTCACAAGTGCTGAAAATCCGTAACATTTTTCTGCAGCTGCGGAAATAATATAAATGGCCCAGCAGACAGAACAGCAGGTGATCCATATTAAGTGGAGCAGGAGACTTTGAGAGTCTTGCAAAAGTTGCAGCAGAACCAGCACTCCCAGCGAGGCAAGCAGCCAATCCCACAACTGGGAACATGGTAGCACCACCTGTACCAGCAGGACCTTGCACACAGTGGCAATATGTATCTGTTGGTTGTGTCTCTAAGGTGTTTCTTTCTCCTGCATCTGTAGCACACACCTCTGGCTGTCACCACCTCTGCCTCTACTGCCTGTGGGGCTCCATTATGGGCTGCACAGGGTCATGTGGTTCTGCTTTGCTGCCTTTCAATGGAAATGTGTGCTATTTGTGGTGTAACAACTGACACTGCTATAAAGCCCACATGTTTGCTGTTGTTTGATGCCTGAACCCCCACTATGATTGTTTCTCAAGTGTTAGTACACTGCCTTTTGCTCAGGGTGAGTTACAGTTCATTCTCCTTGGTGCAGCATGTGTGCAACATTTTTTCCGCAACTGCGGAAAAGCAATGCCTGAGAATAGCCTTTAAGGGGATATGCCATAATTTTCAATGCCATTTTTTGCTCATTTTCCAGTCAGCAGTGTATTTTTCTACAGCTGTGAGCTACATAGATACATAGACAGTGTCGGCAGATAAGGGCCTATGGCCCACCCAGTCTGCCCATTTGAGCTTGTAAGTTCAGTTTATGTTTTCATAGAAGTCTGTTTCCCCTTACCCCTGACCTCCAGAATTCCTTTATGTCTATCCCATGCATTCTTAAATCCCGTGATTGTTTCAGCCCCCACCACTTCCTCTGGCAGGGTGTTCCACTTGTCCACCACCTGTTCTGTGAAGAAATTCTTCCTCATGTTTCCTCTGAATCGTCCTCCCTCCAACTTCATCCCATGCACTCTAGTCCTGGAACATCTTTTTTTCTTAAAAATAGTGTATTCCTGCACCCTGTTCCTCCCTGTAAGATACTTGTATGTCTCTATCATATCCCCTCTCTCCCTCCTCTCCTCCAGGGAGTACATGTTCAATTCCTTCAACCTGTCTTCATAGGACTTGTAATGCAATCCATGCACCATCTTTGTTGCCCTCCTCTGAACCTTCTCTACCCTGTCTATGTCCTTACGTAGGTATGGTCTCCAGAACTGTATGCTGTACTCCAGGTGGGGCCTCACTAGTGTCTTGTATAGTGGAATTATGACCTCCCTTTTCCTGCTGGTGATGCCCCTGCCTATACATCCCAGCATCCTATTTGCTTTACCTGCTGCCTTGTCACACTGTTTCCCTACCTTGAGGTCATCAGAGATGATAACCCCAAGATCCCTTTCCTGCTTGGTGCATGCTATATCCTCACCCCCCAACTGATATATTGTGCCAGGGTTTTTGTGCCCCATATGCATTATCTTGCACTTCTTTGCATTGAATTTCAACTGCCAAACCCCTGACCATTCTTCAAGTTTCTGCAGGTCCCTTCTCATTCTGTCTACACCCTCTGGTGTGTCTACTCTGTTACAGAGCTTTGGTCATCAGCGAACAGTGAAATTCTGCCTTCTAGGTCCTGCGCAATGTCACTGATGAAGATGTTGAATAGGACCGGTCCCAGCATTGATCCCTGTGGTACCCCACTGGTCACGCTTCCCTCTGTGGAGTGACAGCCATTTACCACCACCCTCTGTGTCCTGCCACCCAGCCGGTTACCTACCCACCACACTACTGTCCTGCCCACACCCATATTCCCCAGTTTGTGTAATAGTCTTCTATGTGGCACAGTGTCAAAGGCCTTGCTGAAGTCCAGATAGGCCATGTCCACTGCCCTCCCCTGATCCACCTCCCTAGTCACCCAGTCAAAAAATTCAACGAGGTTGGTCTGACATGACCTCCCCCTGGTGAAACCATGCTGCCTTGGGTCCTGTAGTCCATTGACAACCAGATGTTCCACCAATCTCTCCTTCAGTAGTGCTTCCATGATCTTCCCCACTACCGAGGTGAGGATGACTGGTCTGTAGTTCCTGCTTCCTCTTTGTTCCTACTTTTGTATAAGGGGACTACATCTGCTGTCCTCCAGTCTTTGGGTACCTCCCATGTTTCCAGTGATTGGCCAAACAAGATAGCCAGAGGTTCAGCCACCACCTCTTTTAGTTCTTTAAGGACCCTGGGGTGCACCCCATCTGGCCCCATTGCTTTATCAACTCTTATTACTTCCAGTTCCTTCAGGACCCTTTCTCGTGTAAAGGGACTTGTGTCCATTTCTGCACCATTCTCACCCCTTGTACTCCCTTCAGACCCATTACCCTCCTCTTCCTCAGTACAGACTGAGCAGAAATACCTGTTCAATATGTCAGCTTTACTGTTGTCATCCTCCACGCGGCCCCCATCCTCCCCCTTCAGTCTCACTATCCCTCCCTTTGTCTTTCTTTTTTCACTTATGTACCTGTAAAAGGTTTTGTCCCCTCTACCCACTGATTTTGCAATGTGTTCTTCTGTCTGAGCTTTGGCTTCCCTTACTGACCTCCCTGTCTCCCTTTGCTTCTCCTGGTACTTCTCCCTATCCCTTCTGCCTGTGTCTTTTGTATTGCCTGAATGCAATCTTTTGGCTTCTCTTTCTTTGCTACCTCTTTGGAAAACCATAATGGTCTCCTCTTCCTTTCCTCTTGCTAACCTGCTTAATGCATAATTCTGTTGTTCTTGTAATCCCATTTTAAATACTGCCCACTGTTCCTCAACTCCTGATTCCTGTCCCATTCCCCTTAATGCCTCTTTCAAGTATCTCCCCATTTTCCCAAAGTCTGCCCCCCTAAAATCCAGGATACGTGTTTTTGTGTGGTTTGGTTCTGCTCTTTCTGTGATTTAAAATCACAATGACTGGTGGTCACTGTTCCCCAGGTGCTCCCCCACTCTTACCCCCATCACACTGTCCCTGTTTGTGAGCACAAGGTCCAGTATTGCCTTCTACCGAGTTGGTTTCATGACCAGTTGCTTGAGGAAGGCACCTTGAAGGGAGTCCAGGATAAATCTGCTCCTAGTTGATGCTGCTGTTGGGATGCTCCAGTCCACATCTGGAATATTGAAGTCTCCAACCAGTACTACCTCACCCTTGTCTGCCATCCTTTGGATGGCTAGCATCAGCTCCCTATCTGTTTCTTCCTCCTGGGCTGGTGGTGTATAGACCACACCTGTGCGGATGGCTGTCTCCATTTTCCTTTCCAGCTTAACCCACAGTATCTCTCCCACATTTTGTTCCTCCTGGATCTCTGTGGCCCTTATGTCATTTTTCACATACAGTGCCACTCCTCCTCCCTTCCTGCCTGCTCTGTCTCTTCTGAATATGTTGTAGCCAGGTATGGCCATCTCCCAGTCATGGTTATCATTACACCAGGTTTCAGTGATGGCCACAATGTCCAGGTCTGACTGCACCATGACAGCCTCCAGATCTTCCATCTTGTTGCTAAGGCTCCTGGCATTTGCACACATGGCTTTCCATGATTTGACCTCCCTAGACTGTTTTGTGGTTCTACTCCAGCCCCTTCCTTGATTGTCCTTTATCCCTGGTTCTCCTTGCTGTCTGCCCTTCTGCTGAATTTTGCCCCTTTTCTGCCTATCCACCTCTTGGGCACTAATCTCCATCTTTTGCACACTGCTTTGCAGAGATAGCCACTCCTCTGGTTCACTGGTTCCACTGCTAGCTGTGGGGGGTGAGCAAGTAGGTACCCTCCTTGCTGGCCTGCCACCCCTCCCCCTTGCTAGTTTAAATGCTTGTCAATGTAGCATTTAAACTTATCATTGAGTGCTTGATTCTCCAGGATGGATGCAGGCCATCAGGCTTGAACAAACCTCCATCCTCCAGGTGGGTCCCCAGTCACCAATGAATCCAAACCCTTCCTCAGAGCACCAGTTCTTCAACCATGAGTTAAAGTTCCTGGTGCATGCACTCCTATGCTCTCCCTTGCCTCTCGCAGGAAGTACTTCTGAGAAAGTGACAGAAGTAGCTACTTGCTTGAGACCCTCCCCAATTTCCTAAACTCTTCCTGAACTTCCTTTGGCTCCCCATTTGCCAGGTCATTAGTACCTAGGTGGATAATGACATCCAGCTCACCCTCCCATCTTGCCTTCCCAGTGATCCCCAGGATCTTCCTTCCATCCCTCCATGCCGTGGCACCTGGTAGGCACCTCACCTCCCTGTCCTCCCCCTCCTGTGTTCCTAGCTGGATCCCTCTTATGATGGAGTCCCCCACCAGGATTTGCTTCCTCCTCCTCCTCTGGGGTCCACTGCTTTCCCGCTGAGGTCACCTCCTTGGCTAACCTCCACATCCTTTCCTTCCTCTTCTCTAGGTACCTCTATTTGGTTGTCCTCATTTGCCAGTGTGGCATATGAGTTCTTGAGTGGAATAGGATCTGGGATGTGCCTCTGCCTGATGCTCTAACCCAGCCTGGGCCCACTGTCATCCAAATGCTCCTAGTTCTCGGCATCCTTTGAGGCAGTTGCATTGGACTGGGTGGTCTCTGGATAGGGGTGATGGTACTCCTGACCCAGTTTACTTCCGCTCTGAGTCTGGCTACCTCATCCCGCAGTCCAGAGAGATGCATGCAGATAGGGCAGCACCTCAGTGTCCAGAAGGCCTGCCTGAATATGGCTGCCCCACAGCCACTGCATTGCACCACTCCCCACATTATACTGCAATTATACAGCTATTCCACTACTTGTCTGCTACTGAAGCTCTCTTAGTGCCCACAATCTAAGTTTAAAAGAAAAATAGCAATTACCAGTTACTCTAAAGCACTGAATTGAATATGTTTCCTTCCTTCCCCTTCTGGCTTCTTCTGAGAAAATAAAACTCACTTGCTACCTCAACTCTGACTAAGCCCCACCTCCAGTTATCACGTAGCTGAGGTCAGAGGCCAGACAATTAACACCCCTCACCCAACTACAGGGCAGTCAGACAAGCCAAGATAAAATTTGCAGCAATTAAAGACAGCACAGAATTACACCACCACTACGTTTTAAATTTTCAACAGCCCAAATACAATTCTAAGTAAATACAACAACGAAAGTACAGTGTCACTCAAAGCCCACAATCTAAGTTTAAAAGAAAAATAGCAATTACCAGTTACTCTAAAGCACTGAATTGAATATGTTTCCTTCCTTCCCCTTCTGGCTTCTTCTGAGAAAATAAAACTCACTTGCTACCTCAACTCTGACTAAGCCCCACCTCCAGTTATCACGTAGCTGAGGTCAGAAGCCAGACAATTAATACCCCTCACCCAACTACAGGGCAGTCAGACAAGCCAAGATAAAATTTTCAGCAATTAAAGACAGCACAGAATTACACCACCACTACGTTTTAAATTTTCAACAGCCCAAAGACAATTCTAAGTAAAGACAACAAAGAAAGTACAGTGTCACTAAAAGCCCACAATCTAAGTTTAAAAGAAAAATTGCAGTTACCAGTTACTCTAAAGCACTGAATTGAATATGTTTCCTTCCTTCCCCTTCTGGCTTCTTTGCTTTTTGTGAATGTGACGCAGCGCAATTACCCCATTTGTCTGCAACTGCACAAATTTTGGGGACTTACGCATTTTTTCCCCCTTCAAAGTGTTTTGTGAATCCAACATCTTCAGAAGGGTGGAATTTTTTAATTAGCATCTGAAAGGCGATTTCGCAGTATGACTGAGAAAACAAGTTTTGGAGGGGATTTCAAAAATGACACATGTTATGTTCAGGAGGTGGGGTAATACAAGGGATATGTTGAACATTAAGAGCCAAAATCTGCAAAAATAAACTTATGAGTAAACGTTGGTATAATTTATAATTTCTTCAAAGCCTAGTTGTTCTTTCACATTTTGACCCCAAATTATCAACAGTCTTTTTATGCCCATTCCTTCTGAGCACGACAGCTGTCATTTCTAAAATAGTGGCTGAAATGTAATTTCATGCCACAAGTGTGAAAACACATTTTAGCCAGGACTTGAAAAATGACAGCTGTCACATTCACAAAATAGTGAGAAAAAAATGGCTGCGTTGAAAATTTTGGGTCAAAATACTGAAAATTACCAACGTTACAAGCGTGCATTGAAAATATCAATGTATGCTCATAATGTTGCTGTTTTTGTAATATTTTACACCAAATGTTCAACATGGCGGTTTTATGAGCCCAGCTCATGAACAAGGGTGGAGGACATTTTTAAACACTGCCCAAAAGGTGATTTTGTGCAGCAACTGCCAAATCATCTTTTGGGACAGATTTGCATAATTTCACAGCCCTTGTTCATGAGGTGGGGTCCCAAAAAGGCTATATTGAAAATTTTAAGGGAAAAATATTTAAATATGAACAAGTTATGAGGACACATTCAAAACCCATTCCCCAGTTCCCGATTCGGCATTGATGAGTGAAGACGTGTCTCTGGTCCATAGAGGATTATGGTATTGGACATCCAGTAGATAAGTAAGGGGTGGAGGGGTGCTGGATACTGAGTGGGAGATTAAGGTGGAGGGAGGGTAAAGGCTGTGGTGGGCCAGTTGTGGCAACAGACAATGATGGACAGTTTTCTCTTTTACAGGGTGTATAAAAACCTAAAAAGACTACGAGGGGCAGTTTTCTTTATTTCATGTACCTACAATGGGGACTGGGTGTGTCACTGTCAGTGTTATGTTTGGACTCCCCAGAATCGCACAGTGAAAACGGGCAGGGTGGGGGGTATTTGCCGGCACCAGGAATTGGGCAGCCTAGTGTCAGAAAATTAAACAGGAAGAGGTGGGAGCAACTGAAGGATATTTTTCTTTATTTAAGGTACCAACACTGGGGATTGGACACCCCAGTGTCAATGCTATGTTTGGCAGCACCAGGGGTGGGCTCCCTGGTGTTGCACAGTGAAAATGGCAGAGGGTACTAGCCGGCACTGGGGACTGGGCACCCCGGTGTCAGAAAATTAAGAAGGAAGAGGTGGGAGGGACTGAAGGATGGTTTTCAGGTCCTGACACTGGGGATTGGGCACTCCAGTGTCAATTGGTGGGACCGGCGGTGGGCTCCCCCGTGTTGCACAATGAAAATGGGTGGGAGTACTAGCCAGTGCTGGGGATTGGGCAACCCTGGTGCTGGAAGATTAAGAAGGAATGGGTGGGAGGGATTGTTTTTACGTTGGTGGAAGGACCACAGCAGGTTGATCATGATGCTGATCGGCTCTACTTGCTGGGCGGCATTATTCAGATCAAAGGAAAGAGCCACCCTATGATTCAGGTGGCTCTTTTCTTTGAACTAAACGAAGTTTCCACCCAACAAGACCAGAAGAGTGTCATGATAAGACTGGCTGATGATTGGTCTGATACTGTCTAGCCCCTTGCAGACTACCCTGCATTGGACCAAGAATGACGCATCTCTCAAAATCCACTATCATACCAATATGTTCACTTTGCACAAGCACAAGGGTAAACATAAAAAGCACAAAGTAAAACATTAATCTGAACTGTCAACATGTAAATAAGCAATGATTCATGAACAGCTAGGGAACTCCACATTAGAACACATGTTGCTTGTCTTACCACCTACCATTTTCCAAAATCAGATTCACCCATACACTTGGAGGGGATATGCAAAAAATGAAGGAGAGCTGAGTTTACTTTACAAATTAAGATCTACAATGAATTTTCCCACTTCTGTAGGCCCCATACCCTTCCAAGTTCCCAAAGTTCTTAGCAGCATACATGAGTGGGCTGGTACTTAAAAGTCCATGTTAGTGGAGTAAGATCCACATTACCTGACTGGAAAGACAAACGTGCAGTTAATAAAGGTCCAAATTTTAAAGTCTGTGCTCAAGAGTTTGTTGCATCAGAGCTGCTCCTTATTCTCCGTGTTTCTCTGGGTCACTGCTTATATTTGGACAGCCCACTTGCCAGCTTCTGTCTGGCCTCCAAAGGAGTAGACTTTCCCATCATGAAATATGTGGAGTCTCACAGGGTACACCATGAAGTGTGATATCGTTGTCTCCTGAAGAACTCTCCTGATGCCATCCAATTTTTTGCAGCATTGCCGCATGGCATAACAGATATCGGAGAAAATATATACTTGTCTGCAATCATGCAATAACAGACTTAGTTTCCATGCCAGTTGTCAAATTTTGTCCTATATTCAGTAGCAAGGCCTGAGGCTCCATCACTGTCTGTTACCTGGTGTGATGTGGTAGACCACTAGTATGTTGAACATATGATCTGCACCCTCCCTTGTGTTACCCCACCTCCTGAACTTTGCTAACCATTCAGTGGCAAACATGGAGTGACCCCCTTCTGCTCCTTCTGGAACTCTATGACTCAGACATTAAGTGACCTACCCTGATGTTCTAGAGTCTACAGTCACACTTGGAGATGTTGATTTTCTTTAATGATGAGTGCCATTGTACTCAACAAGGCTGTTGCTTCAGGCCCAATGGCTGTTACTTCAGGCCCAAAGATGTGATTGATTCCTCTAGCTACATTCAGCTGCGGGATGGGCCTCTGCTTCTGCCTGCAAGGTCTACACTCCGCTAGAATTTTTACTTTTTGCGGCATTGGCTCCTGCCTTATCCTTCTGAAGATTTCTCATTCTACTGATTTTGAACTGCTCTTTCAAAGGAAGCCTGTTTCAAAAGTGAAGAAAGTCCAGCAATCCAGTTATTTCCAAATTTTTAACATGTGGTGCATGAGCTACACAAAACTGCCGCCACTCAGCTCGGGTGCCACAGCCCCTCCCCCAAATGGCTATTTCCACTTTAGCAGTATCACAGTGTTCTACACAACTGAAGCTAACCAAATTCAAACATAAAAAAAATGATAATGTTCAGGGGAGCAGACTCAGTTCATCTTCATATGTAACAGTAATCACCCCATCCACCAGTGAATGCCAATGAGATGAAGTCATTCTTGTGTCATAGAAGCATAGAATTTAACAGCAGAAAAGGACCACTTGGCCCACCCAGTCTGCCTATTTTTTCCTACCTACAGTATCACAGCAGATTCTACTTGATCAAATGCTCTTTCTCCCTCCCCCTTCCTTTCCACCGTGCTTCCCTTGTGCCTATCCCATGCATTCTTGAACCCCACCACTGTTTTTGCCCTCACCACCTCTGCTGGAAGTCTGTTCCAGAAATCCACCACTCTTTCTGTGAAGAAATACTTCCTCACATCTCTCCTGAACTTACCCAGCCCCAGCTTCATAGCATGTCACCTTGTTTTTGAGTACCATGTTTTTCTGAAAAATACTTTCAGTATCTTTTTTACCCTGTGAGGATTTTAAAGATCTCTACTGTATCCTCTTCTTCTCTTCCAGGGTGTACATATTGAGGTTCTTTATTCTCTCCTCATAGGGCTCTGATGCAGACCCTGCACCATTTTAGTTGCATCCTCTGGACCTCCTACACTCCGTCTATATCCCTCTAGAGGTGTGGTCTCCAGAACTGGACACAGTACTCTAGGTTGGGTCTTACCAGCAATCTCTACAGAGGTAACACCACTTCCCTCTTTCTGCTGGTGATACCCCACCCTATATACCCCAGCATCCAACTAGCCCTCCCTACTCCTTTGTTGCACTGTCTGGCTACCTTTTGGT
Organism: Neoceratodus forsteri; assembly: GCA_016271365.2. Taxonomy (NCBI): domain Eukaryota; kingdom Metazoa; phylum Chordata; order Ceratodontiformes; family Ceratodontidae; genus Neoceratodus; species Neoceratodus forsteri. The sequence goes on from JADMNL010000025.1 coordinate 134,532,332, forward strand.
CATCCAATATTATTACCTCCAGGACTCTTTCCTGTTTGGTAGTTGTCAATATTACTTCACCCATTTTGGACTCTGCCTCTAGGTTTCAGTGCCCTAAGTGCATTATTCTGCACTTTTTCACATTGAAACCCAGCTGCCATACCCTTACCACTCCTCAAGTTTTCTCGGGTCTCTGTCATCCTTTCCACCTCCCTGTAGTGTCCACTCTACTGCAGATTTTGGTGTCATCGGCAAAGAGGCAGACCTTCTCTTCCATCTCCTCTGCAGTGTTAAAGGACCAATCCCAGCACTGATCCCTGAGGCACCCCACTGGTCACCCTCCCTTTCTTGGAGTGAACTCTGTTTAGCACCACCCTGTGTCATCTATCCCCTAACCAATTTCTTATCCAGTTTACCACCTTTGGACCTACTCCTAAGCCACCCAGCTTGCATAACTGCATTTGTGAGATGGGGGTATGTGACGATGACGTAACTGTAATCTCCCGCTGTCATGTCTTTACCACTTGATTACGATTCATTGATCAAAGCTCAATAAAATACCTGCCAACCAGTAGCAGATCCAGGATTTTACAATGGGGGTGCTGTGGTGGTGTGCGTACTTGATAAGGAACTTTTTATAATTTTTCATATCTTTACTACTATCCTTTTCATGATATTTTTGGCTGAAAATATAAACATAATCTATAGTTTTGAATGTATATCTCTTACAGTCAATATATTAGACTTCTCCAGCAAAGTGAAATGCAGCAGCAACAAGCAAGTTACAATGGGGAGTGCACCTGCACCCACTAAAACCCCCTAGATCTGCTACTACTGCCAACAAAAAGCAAACATTTATGTGATTAAAAAGTATTCGTGTGAAACTCTTTATTTTGTAGGCAAAATGCATTTAGCCACGCTCCTTATTCCTGCCCATCCTACGCTCCCAGTCTGTGTGGCATTAATCTGCTGCTAATAAGCGTTTCATGTCTGGGAATGTGTTGCACCTGTACTTTCTTTACAGCACTTCCATTGATAACTCTTGCATCCCTGCACTGTCTGGGTGGTACTAATCTGCTCCTAATCTATTGTTCACGCATGGTATTGTTTTGCTCTCAGGGAAGGAAAGGAAACATTGTTTAACCAGAAGTACCACAGTAAGCCGAAGCTTGTTTCCACATGCAACCTGGGAGCACAAGGAAGTTAAGTGAATTGCTCAGGATCACACAGTATGCACCTAGGCAGCTGTGGGATTCAAACCCAGGTCCCCAGCTCAGAGCTTTAACCCACTGCGCTATACTGCCTCCAACTTGTGCCTTATTGCATTGCCTTGTACCTTTATTTTGGGTTGCGCTGGTCTACCTGTCTAAATATCGTTGTTGCTCAACTGTAATGTAGTTTGTTTTTTCTACTCTTGCACCTTACTGTGTTTTACCTTCTCTTTGCATGTTTTATATTATTTACTCCCCCCACCCCTGGGGACAGATCTGGAAATGAGATCTTACCAGCTCAGTATATCTTTCCTGGTAAAACATTTGAAATAAATATTAAATAGTTCACTTACAGAATGACATAAAAATAGGAAGCATTGGCTCTTCCTGCTGATGGTAAGGGGGAATGTTGAGATGACCTTGATAAGCTAGGATATTGTGTTGATCAATATCAAATTGGTTTTCTTGTCCGTCATGCAAGATGAGACATTTTAGAAACATAATAAACAGTACTGGTATACTCTTAGGGGAGCAGTTCTCAAGTCTATGGATTGCACAAAGGCTGAACTGTAAAAGTTTTACATGACTTTAGAGAGAGTATGACGTATCTCAAAAACTTAGAGAAAAACAACAGAAGGCTGGCTACATGGTGCTGAGTGATGGTGGATTGCTGTAGCATGCCTACAACCCAGGTTTGTGCTTTGACCTCTGGTCATCAGGGGCAGAGGATAGCATGGAGGGTTCACAGCATCCCTTGGGTACTCTCCTCCCAGGGGGAGGGATGCTCACCACATTGCACTGTAGCAGCTCCTGGTGATGGTGCGGTGGAGGTACCTTGCACTGTGTGGGTGAACACATGCCACTGCCCCCCCAGGCTAGCCTTAAGATGTGTGAGACAGTGGGAAGGTGGGGAGAAAAAGCTGAAATGCTGCACAGGTACACTAAATGATGGCCTCCCGGTCCTCCCATGCCAATGGACCCCCCCAGAGCACCCACAGAGGGGACCCTCTAGCCAGCATCCTCACAGTGTCATTCCTTCTTTAGAATTTGGGAAGGGGGCCAGCAGGAACAAGCCAGCAACTAAGGAGGATGTTAAGAAGTGGGTAGTGCACCTCCTCAATGATCAGAGAAGACCCCCAACTGGGACACCAGGATGCAAGGGCTTGAGCTCATGGTAGCGAGGGGTAAGGCTTTTGGACAGCTGAAGCTGATATGGGCCAGAAGGGGTAGGTTGTGGGTGGGCATGGGAGGCAAACAAACTAGGGCTCTGTGGAATGTGGAATTCTGCTGGTGGAATTTATTTTACTTTTTGGTTACCAGCTAAGTGTGCTAGACAGAAATTGCCTAGTCTCAGGCACGACCAGAGAGGTTACAGTCAAACAAAAGATACAATACAGTAACATGACAAACCATTTGTACAAGACAGCAAAGTATTAACAAGTATCAATGTCATTCTATAAGGCACAAAATTAAAGTTTATGAAGAATATAATTGATACAACAGAGTATAGAAATAAACATTGTAAGTTCATGGAATGGTTTATGTGCAAGGTCCAGTACAGACGGAGGCAGTATGCACAGTATGCACAATAATGGAGGCAAGCCAGACTATTAACAGGAGCACAGAAACATAGAAAATGATGGCAGAAAAAGACCCATTCATCCATCCAGTCTGCCCATAAAACCCTAACAAACCCAACACCTATTGCCCACACTACCACCCCATGCTCCTAGCCCTGCCACTATCACCCTGAGCAACCACTAAGCCCTTCACTCTGTCCCAGTCTTGTTTGAAACCATTGATCATTTTGTCACCCACCACATCATCTGGCAGATTGTTTCATGTCACCACCACCCTTTCTATCAAATAAAACTTTCTCTATTCCCTCTTGAATCTTCCTCTGTCACTGTCCACTCATATACCTGTGTTCTTGATCCACTACCTATGCAAAATAATTCCTCACAGTTCACCTTGTTCATTCCTTTCAGGAACTTGAAGGTCTCTATCTTATCTCCCCCTTTCTTACCTGGCCTGCAGCGAGTACATGTCTAAACAGAGCGGTAGTAATACCTCCTTGTAAAGATATTGCATAAGTGTCTATGGTAGGCAGTACAGGAACTTTGGAGGGTCTGACAGTTCCGTACTACAATGGGAATGGAGTTCCATAATTTGGAATGACTGCATAATGGTGATTCTGCTTCCAAAATGCTTTTCAGAATTTCTTTTTAAATTCAGCAGAATTCCAAAAGCATTTTTGTGTAAGCCATGGAATAATTTCTTGCAGTTACATAGAGAGTGGAATAATTTTCTGCAGATGATGTAAAATTGTGGAAACGTTTTCTGAAGATTACATAAACCATGGAATAATTTTTCATGGATTTTGGAAAAAACAACCCACAGTTTAAAGCAGCAGTGCAACGAAAAAGGTTTTTCTGAAAAGCTAATTTTCTGCTATAGTTATGAAAAATATTGGCAGAACTGTTGATTTGGGTTTTCTGGATGCTTCCTATGCTGTGTACGGTACATTTGCATTTTTGAATGGATTCATACCCTCCTTAGGTCCTTAATATTATTTTAATGCAAAAATGAGGCGGCCATCTTTTTTCTTGAGAAATAATTGTTTTAAACTTTCATAAAATTCTTAATTGATAACAGAAACTGAAAAGTTTACCACCGAAATAAACTGGAAGACATACAGCACTGATTAGGAAGAAAAAAGGTGCGGACAAATTTTAACCCAGTTTTGTTGCACTGCTGCTTTAAGTAAAACATTTTGATTGTGGAGTGTCAGAATTCTGCTACCAATGAAATTCTATGTAATTTTCTGACATTCTGGGAAATTCCACTTAATTAGAAATTGAACATTCCATACAGCACTAAGAGAAACACACAAGGCAAAAAAACATATAAACATATGTTTCTATGTACAATTGCTGTGTCTCTTGTGTATGTTAATACCACCACTGAAATCACTCTTACGGTTGTACAGTATGCACATTCTTAGGGTTTGAGAATCAGGAGCTGAAGGTGAGCAGTTCTTATACGCTAAGAATGTAAGTCAGATCACTCTTACAACTGTAAGAGAGGTCTCGGAGGACGTATTAATATATTATTGGCTGATCTCAAGTAATAAAATCTACCAGAACATGCCCATTTCCAGGTCAGCAGTACATGAGGCACTCTTCACAGAATAATAATATCTCACGTGCAGAGGAAAGGAGTGCTCTGATTGGTCGGGAGTGCTGCTTTGTTCTATAATGGTTGTAAGAGTGCATTCTCAAGTTCTTTGACTGAGAGAACTGCAAAGGGAAGCTGAACAATTCTGGCATGCAAAGGACTTGAGAAGAAATGATAAATATAACAGATTCAGTAACTGTACTTATAAACATATTTTAATATATGAATTTTTAAATTAATAGTATTCTAAATCATACAAATTTTTTTCTGTAATACCATCGCTCCAAGAGTGACAATACTACACTTCACAACTAGTAATAGTCTTGTTCAGATACAGCAATACCATCATTCTGTACCTGAATGATACTATTATCACTGGATCCTCAAGGCTGATGCTCACAGGAACCACGCTTCACACAGACGGACCACCGACACACACACATGGACCCGCCAACTCTACTCCCAAGAACTGAAGGTTAGTCAATTCTCCTCAGATCCACTTATTAAAAAAATAACAAATAGGTTAATGTGCAGTACAAGGCAGCAATCCCATCTCGAGGTTTTGGGGCATGGGAACCTCTCGAGCTTCGATCTCAAGGTTCCCTATGTCCCCAGAACCTCTCGATGGGCTCACTGCCTTGTAATGCACATTAACCTATCTATTATTCTGTTTATTAATCATGCTGCAGATTGTTGCTTATAATATGGAATTTGAGTTGAAAATCAAAATGTTTGACTTTGAGGACTATGCCAGCTGCACTTAGAACTTCATAATTTTAGAACTATGTGCATAACACACTCTCTTTATGGTTATATGAGTACATGAAATGTCTAGAAATAAACACTCCTGACTGGTTAGGAACAATGTCATGATTTATAATAATATTTGCAAACAGTTCTGCTTATATTTCACATATTTTCCTGTATTTATCTATTCCTCTTTCTTTATTGCTTAGAATAGTTGATTGAAAATAGAATCCTTGTCCCTCAGACATCACCTACTCCTGCAGCCTGGCTGCATGTGATGTTATAATCCTGTATTTATGAATCATGATTGGTTGTTGTGGTAATGATTATGGTATCACAAACAGTTGATTATGACATCACATATAGACAAATAGCAGGAGCAGATGATGTCCAAAGGACAGAGATCCAGTTGTCATGCAAATTTCCTCAGTTACAGAGAATAAGGGGAATATAAGAATAGGAAATGTAGGAAAACAAAACTAAAATCAAATGTATTGTAAATTTGAAGCTTTCCCGGAAGGGTCACAGGTTATTTAAGAACTTAAAATATTGCCCAAAGATCTCACAGATAGGAAATATAATTCAAGGGACTATTAGGAGACATGTCAGTAGTTAGTCAAGGAAGGTTCTAATGTCACAGTAGTACAGAACATATGTGTACGTACATTTGGACAACTGTGTGCTCTCCTTGTTGCTGCCCTATAGGAGTGGCATAGATGAGCTAGAGCGAATACAGTAGAGGGTGACAAGAATGGTGAGGGGAATACTAGGTAAAATATATCAGCAGAGTCTGGGTGAGCCAACTTTATATTCACTGGAGAGAAGAAGGCTCAGAGGGGACATGATCGTAGCATATCAAATTAACTCAGACGAATGTATATGGTCTCTTTCAACAAGGAAAGATAAGAGGCCCTTGAGGTAGATCAAGACTTTGGGCACAGTCAGACACAACTATGGAAATATGTATTTACTAACAAGATTCTTTGGTTTTTGTGCGTCTCATTAAATACGCACATACCCTAAAGCCTCAATCCCCGAGCAAGGCATAGGTATGCAAATCCTTTTGCAAGGCGGGCTGACAAGGCTTCACCAAATCAGACACTATCCTTTAAGCAGACTTGTACATCTAATCTAGTACAGGCTGAGAATGACAACCTACAAATGCATGTTCCATCGTGTTAGGACTCCTCAGTATAGTGCCATATACAAAGATTGACCAGAGGCAAGGGAAATATTGGGGAAATATTGATCCTGAAGGATGAACAATTACCTGACAATAGTGATATTGTCTGTAGCTGAAAGCTGAGTGAAATATGTCTATTGGAATGCATTAATTAGTTCTGAGCAGTCTATATTTTCCCACTATATCTTGACACAACTCTAGTCAATATCTATTTTATTAAACTTGCCCAAGTTACAAGGATTAGAACCAGCAATATTTGAAAAAAACAAAAAACTATGGCCCAGTTCTAATGAACTAGTGTCCAGTTCTAATGAATTATTGCCTGGTTCCTTGTTCTGAACCTGGCAATAGTTCAAAAAACGTGTATGTCATGTGACTCTCTCTGGTCCAAAAAGAGAGCAGGATTTTTTTCCCTAAGGTTTAATAATGTTTGCTGTCAAAGTTGTTAGACTCTGGAACACACTATTCCTGCATGTGGTGTAGGCAGACAGTACTACTGCATTCAAGGTGGGTGTGGAAAAGTACCTGGATAAGCATGACATTAATTTAATTCATTTTGTTTTCTAATTTTCATTTTATTAAGGGAACACATTCATGTACAATAGCTTAGACAGTTTAAAAGCCCACGAAAAGCTCTTTCAAAATTAGGTATTAGGCTCACCTGGAGCTGGAAACATTCCAGAGCTCTAGACAACTGAGTCTGTTCAATCTTAACACCACACTGCAGCCATTTGTAAAACCTTGTGATGTCATTGAGGAACAAGCTATGCTTGACAAAGTGTATAATAGGCACAGCTTGTTCCTTGAAAACATCACAATGTTCTAAAAATGGCTGCAATATAGTATTAATGTTGAACAGACTGTATCTCTGGAGTGTTTCCAGTGGCAGATAAGACCAATACCTCATTTGAAAGAGCTGTTCGGGGCTATGAAACTATGATGACCACTGGGCATGAATGCATTTCTTTAAGGATAGACAACTGAGTCAGGGTTTGTTTACAATGGTGTCCTAAATTTGGCATATCAGTTACAGATAATAAAGTAATTTAAATATAAAATTGCAAATACAAACAAGATAGACCCAAGGATATAGTAATTACTCAGAGGGATGAGGGAGGTGGAAACATGTACAATAGGGAGACTAGGGTAAGTGAAAGCCCCACAGGGACAACAGCTCCTGGGGTATCATGGGATAACATTGGCAGACTAGACTGACCATTGGTCTTCTTCTGCTGTCATCATCTATGTTTCTATATAACAAAATCCTTCAGTTAAAAAAAGTAAAATGTGAACTAATATTGTTCCTGCAATGATACAGTAAAATATATATAATCAATGGCCCAGATATTTAAAAGGGTTACACATGGCGCAACAGTGTTGCGCCATGCACAACCCACTGATGCGCCCGGCATGATATTCAAAAGGGAAAAGTGCACTGCACAAATCCCGATGCACCGGAGTGCATCAGTAATGTATGCAGGCACAGGTGGGGGGGGGCGTGCCCATGCATAACCTGCACAAGTCTGGACATTCAGCCCAGGATGTGTAGAGCCATGCATGCACAACCCTTTACTTGCGCCTGCACAAAGTTAAGCCAAAAAAAAAGGAATAATGATGGCCACCCACAGGTGAGCTGCCGCATTGCAGGGCGCAACACGGCAGCTGCCACCTGTGGGTGGCCACTCGAGTTCCTGCCACACCTGGCAGCACCCCCCATGCCTCATCACAGGCATCTGTGTAAATAACCCCCCTCCAGTATCCCTGGTGATCCATTGGATGGAGTGCTGCCCGATCATGGGCATCTGGCTAAATAAACCCCCCCCTCCTATATCCATGGTGGTCCAGTGGACTGCTATGCTCCCGATCGCGGGCATTTGTCTGCAAAAAAAAATCCTCATCTAATATCCCTGGTGGTCCAGTGGACCGATATGTGCCCAGTCGCAGGCATCGGTATAATAACCCCCCTGTCCAATATTCCTGGTGGTCCAGTGGACTGATTGCTGTCCGATCGTGGACGTCTGTTTAAATCACCCCACAGCCAATATCCCTGGTGGTCCAGTGGACCACACTCTGCCCGATCGCGGGCATCTGTAAAACATAAAAAATGACCTATTACCCTGGTGGTCTAGTATACCCCCCTCACCACCCACCCACTGAGCCCCACCACCCCACTCCCCCCCGGTCAGCCGGTCGGCAGCACCCCACCCACCTGCCGCCTCACGACTGACAGCTCGGGTAGGGCTGCACGCCCATTGGTTCACAGCATGAGCCAATGGGCGTGCAGCCCATACTGTACTACACAGTCCAGATATGTGAATGAATCAGCCCATTGAACTCCAACAGGAACACTAGCCTCTCCTTCAGGATCATTTCCATTAGTTTCCCCACAATGGATGTGAGACTCACCAGTCTATAGTTCCCTGGTTCATCTTTGGGGCCACTCTTATGCAGGGGAACCACGTGAGCCAACCTCCAATCCAATCCTTGGGTATGCATCCCGAATTCAGTGAGGCATTGAATAGGCCTGCAAAGGATCCCACCAGGATCTCTGCTAGCTCCTTCAGTACCCTGGAGTGAATGCCATCTGGCCCTGGTGCCTTGTCTACCCTCAGCGTTCTCAAGCCCTCCAGCACTCTACCTTCTGTGATCACACCATCCGTTACTCCCTCTCCAGCCTTTACTACCCCTCTCTTAGGTAGCACTTCCCCCTCTCTCTTTCATAAATGCCAAGCAGAAGTAGTCATTGAGTGCTTCTACCTTTTCTTCCCCCTTCTCTATCCATCGCCCTTCCTTCTTAATCTTTACTATCTGTTCGTTACAGCTCCTTTTCTCCCTGATGTACCTGAAGAAGCTCTTCTCCCCCTCTTTAATGCCTTGCAGCAGCCTGAGCTTTTTGGTGGCTTTTGCAGTTCTTACTGCCCTTGTAACCTCAATTGCCTCCTGCAGGTACTCCTCCCCCCAGATTTCCTGTATCTCCTAAAGGCCACCCTTTTTCTCCTCACTTTTTCCACAACCCCCCTGCTTATCCAGCTTGGCCTTTTTGCCCTGGCCTTTTTACTCCGAGTCCTGCTACAAGAACTGGTAGCCTCTAGTATCCCCTTCTTAATGAGCTCCCATCTCTGGTCTGTGTCCATGCTAGGCTGGATCCTGGCCTCCTTCAGTCCTAGCCAATGTCATGCCATGTCATTCTGTCAATTAAATTTATTTTGACAAGCCCCCTCCTTTATTCTGTCCACTAAATGAAATGTTTATCCCCTTACTGTGGGGCCTATGGTGACCACTCTACTGAACATGAGATCAGTGGTGTGTAGGTTGGTTGGAGAAGAGTTTGTGTCCAACCAGTTAATGAAGGAAACTACAAAAGAAAAACCTTTTTATCTTTGTGTCCACTAAATGTGTTTTGTAAAAACTCCTTACTTCATCAGATTGGCAAAATGCTTTAAGTGAAACTCTGTAGATTTCATTCTGTCTATAAATTGCATTTTATAAAACTCTTACTTTTTTTTTTTTTCAGTTTTTGTTGACTGGGTAAGTGCACTAGACAAATCCTGCCTATTTTCAGACACGACCCGGGGAGGGGGATACAGATGAATGCCAACTGACCTTGAACCAGATTAAGCTGTTGAAGGTATTTTTAGTGAATGAGGGAAATTTGGCCAGGACACTGGGGAAATTTCCCAACTCTTTTCGATAAGTGCCATGGGATCTTCAACATCCACCTGAACTACTACCAATCCAGGCAGATGGGACTTCGGTTTAATGTCTCATCTGAAAGACGGCACCTCAGAAGTGTAGCACCCCTCTCATGCTGCACTACAGTGTCAGTACTGGGATATTAACCCAAGTGTCAGATGTGGGAACTGAACCCACAGCCCGCTGATCTCCCGGCCTCAGAGGCGAGTGTGCTACTTAGTGAGCCACTGACACTGCACTTCCTTCTGGACATGACATACTGCAAAACTCCTGAATTTATTCTGTGCATAAAATGCATTTAGTAAAACTCTTTCACTTCATCAAGTTGACAAAATGCTTTGTCAGACTCCAGTTATATCATTCTGTCCTCAAAATGCATGTGATAATCCCCCCTTGCTTTATTCTCTCCATGAAATGTATTTGGTAAAACTTCTCACTTCATTCTGCTTATGAAATGCATGTTATCCAAGTCCTTCCTTCAATCTGTGGACAAAATGCAGCGATCAAATTTTTTTGTCGATGGAATGCCATTTTACTTTAATCATTCTGTGGACAAAAAGTAACACTCTAAAATAAATTTGTTTACAAAACAAATGGCATGTTAGTTTTTTGGTAGTTGAAATGGAGCTATTAAAGTTTCCTGTGGAAAATGAAGTGTAGTTAGTTCAAATGAATAATCAGCTTTTAGTGTGTGTGTGTGTGTGTGTGTGTGTGTGTGTGTATACACAGCTGTTTTGAAGTGCAACAAGCAATAGAAACAGGGTATGCTGGTAAACTAGCTATTTTAGAGCAATGCATTTTCTTCCTTGTGAAGCAATTTAACTACAAAATGAATACATAAAAAGCTTAATCTATGAATAAACTAGTAATTTTACAAACTTGCACCCAGTGTTTTAACCACTGGATCATAAACGTTCATCTCACTCCTGTATTGCTATTTCTTACAACAATTGCGTGTAGTAATTCAATTAAGTCATGCATCCTTTCTGTAACAGCACACAATACAGTGTAGCAATAGCTTTTGTTACTAGTGAAGACATAAGAAGATATGGTACTTGAAATAAACTGTGATAACATAACCAGTATTGAACAATGAAATATGAGGGCAGAAACAACTCTCTTTCTAAAGCATATGACTAAAAACACATTGAATGTAAGATGTGACTTGACAGTCAATGTTTAAGAGCTAGTGTACTGCCTAAATCTAATATTAGTTTTTAAGATCAGGCAACTAGTACCTTTTAAATCTGAGGTACTTTCTCTTTTCCCCTTTGGTTAATTAGAAGATTTTTTTACTTGATGTTAGTAGGTGTGATGTGTGGCACAGCACGTTATCTGGCAGCTGACGTCTCTAGCTTTTTTTCCTCCCATTACATCATGAACATTGTAACCTCACAGTCTGTAGCATCACAACTGCTCAGGAAGAGACACGTAGCAGCTGCCACACAATTCTATTAAAGAACTAAAATGTTAACATTTTGGGTTGTTAGTGAAGTCTAAGTGAAGCCTCCTACATGGGGCCATGCCACAGGTCTTTAAAAGAGAGGAAAACTAGAAGAACATTTTTTGATGGCTCTTCTTCTCTTCCTTCACATAGGATGATTATATTAATTACCTTTGTTTTAACATTTCTAGAAACATTTAAATCAACGTCCCCCAAATCAGCAGCATGAAGTTCTCTACTTGACTTCACTTTTGCCTTCCAGTTAGTGCTCTAGTCCATTACTGGAACTCTGTGGTAGCTGCCAGGCCAGCCACCTGTGATGTCACTGTTAGTGAGGTCACAGAGCTGATGATGTAGTGGGAGGAATAGAATTAGATACTTCTGTTGCCAGGCAGAGTGCTGTTCCAGACATCCAGCCTAATACTATCATACAAAAATCTTTCTAATGAGCCAAAGGGAAAACAAAATTACTTTAGAAATAAAAAGTCACAACTGACTACTTCTTAAAATTTGTAATGTTGTCCTGTCTTTTATTTTTGGTTTTACAAGCTCTTTAAAAACAGAACAATGCTGTGCTTAGAATGTTGTTCAGTGTCCTTGTTTTAAGTGCTGCTAATCACAGGAATACAGTACATTATGTAAGAAATGCTGAAAGCTTTGTTGAAAATATGTTTTGACCTTGGAACCAAAGCTATGATATCATGGAGTTATTTATTACAGTATGGGAGCATAAATGTCTGTTACTGAACTTGGGATTTTCATGACCAAATCCTAACTGTTCAAAGATTAAATCCGTTTTTGAATACTGTTTGGATATCTTGTGTTATATTTTTTTTATTTATAGAATTATTATGTAAGCAATAAGACATGATGGGTGTGCATTGTACTAGGTAACTGCATGCCAGGGAGCTTAGCAAAATACGAGGCTGCAGGCTGAGTGCCTTCAGCCCCTGGAAGTGTGATTATCTCAGCACAGTGCACATCCCCAGAGTGTCTGTTGCACTTATAAAATTGACTTTAAATTTTTAAACATTTTTTTTATTTATATATACATTTTATAACATTTAAAATTTAAAATGATTTCTTTTTACATAAAGTAGTCCTTCTTCCTACTAGGACTACAATTAACTGTATGCTTTGCTTTAGACCTTTTGGCACAATGTAAATTCCATAGTTGTAGTTTTGTACTTCTTTGTAGTGTAATTCTGAGGCCCAGTCCAGCCCACCCCATCCCATAATATATGTTCACTCACTCACTCACTCACTCGATTGCTCACTCCTACTTGATTGCTCACTCGGCTACAATGCAATGTCATGCCAGCAGCATGGAGCATTGTCAGAAGGGGAGTTTATTCATTAAATTTACAAAGGTATTACTTTTGTGGTGAGTGGTCTTTTCTGACCCCCCTGCCTCTTCACCTGCACATTCTAACAAAGCCTGCAGCACAGTTTAAAGAGAAAGAGATTTAAAATGCTGCTACTGGCTGTGAGTTAAAAAAAAATAACATGTTTTCTTAGAAGAATCAGGTGAGCTGGAGCAGGAGAATCAGGTGCAATGTGCTAGCTAGATAAAACATGTTATTGGGAGAGGTCTGGTTCCAGCTGCACACAGTCACCATCACTTTCTCAAAAATTACAGAGCAGTCTGAAGAGAGATTTTTTCAGTTGCTGATTTCCACTTCAGATGGAGAGCAGTGAAAGAGAGCTCCAAGCAAGAAAGGGGAATGGATTTCAAGAAAAGGCATCTGCCATTTTGCATCTAGGGTTATGATGGTAAAAGTCCAGGGGAGGAGGGCACTGTACAACATAAAGAGTCCACATACCTTGTCAGCCTATTTACCAGACTTTGTTGAAACTGCGGTGCCCTCAGACCTCTGGGTGCTAACTGGTTGCCTAGAGAAATGAGGAACACTGGACTTCACCTGCCTGGACTTGCCATCTTCACCTCAGAGGCCTTTGTAGACAGACTTCATCAGGAAGGCCTCCCACCATCACCCTCAATGATCCTTCAGATCTTTGTTCTTGGAACAGTACTGCCATGGTCCTCTAGGGCCCTCTGTGCACACTCTGGACACACCCAATGGCAGCTGGGCTGTGTAGGCAAAAGCCTGTTAGCAGCAAATAGTCCATCCAAATGAATGAGGCCAAAACACCAGAATTCAAGAATAAGGGGATCGCATTTAATGAATGGATAATTAGAACAGGAACAGTCACTAAATGGAGCAGAAAACCACAAAACAGATTGCTCTGGACTGTGAGGTCACATCAGAAGCTAATTAGTTCTCTGGACTGTGAAGGTCACATCCAAAGCTCAATTCCAGACAACTACCTTTTAGGCTGGGCAGCCACAGTACAAACTAGGTAGCACAACTCATGGCCAAATTAGGTTTCTAACTGCAGACAGCAAAACTTTCTTTCTTCCTCTCCATCTCTGCATCATGATAAAGAGCACAATTTCTTGAGGGATAGCTCACCCAGCTCACCGCCACCTTCATCATCAGGCTCCTGTGGTCAAAGTGCTCAGAACTGTACAGTCTCTCAATAAGCGTAGTCAGGGACCAGGGGCTTCCCCAGACCCCTGGATCCCTCCTGTACCCCTTCACCTCACCAGCTCCATACCTCCTCCTCCTCCATCTTTCTAACCTGTCAGGCAAACAAACAGCCTCTCCCATTTCTTGACTCTCCCAGACCCTCCTCTTCTGGGCATGCAGTCAGCAATTTCTTCTTGGGGGACCCACACACCAGTGGTCCTCCAGGCCACACAGGAACAGGCCAGCCCCCAAGACTGCAGGTCCCAGAACCAGCTTCTCTCTCTGCCTCCAAAAGTGTCATGATCAGCCCTGCTGATCATTGGCCTGACACTATCATGCCCACTACAGATGGGTTACCCACATTAGAGTGAAAAGCAACTCTCCGAATGACAACACACTGGAAGCAATAAGTTGGCACCAGAAGAAGCAAGCAGCAATAACACCCCAAGTTAGTTACATTGTGAACAGACACAAGGACCACTTTGATATAGCAGAAAGTACCTTATGCAAGGAGACAGAGTAGAGGAAACCGATCAAATGTGGGGGACTCTGACCCCCAACACCCCCAATCATCTGATTCCACTCACAGCCTACTTCAGATTCTGGGCCTCATAATGGTGACAATAGAACTGATTCCATAGTCTCACCTTCAGATGCAACCCCTCCAGATCGAGGTGCTGTTGGCCTGGGATTTGACGGTTGAGGACTATTTGGCCAGGATTCCAGTTTTGCCACTCCTGCAGCAGTCCCTGAGTTGGTGGGTGAGTTTAGAGAATCTGAGCAAAGGGTCTCCCTTGGAAGTCTCTCCAGAATTGATTCTGTCCACACATTCACCAAGCAAAACAGATTGAATGTTGAAAGTTCCGTTGAAATGGCCTTTGGTCGCAGAGGTTTTCAGGTGGCAGTTAGTAGGTAAATCCCCTTTTCCTTTTTGTAGTTTGTGTATGCGACAATATTCTCCCCCACCCATTTTTTTAATGGGTACTGCTTCTTAGAACCCATTCTTTCTGAATACCCATTGACAATGTGGAGCACTACAGAAAGAAGAAATTTCTTCATACTTACCAGAATTTCTTTTTCTGTTCGCTCCAACATTGTCAATGGGGCCCTCCTGGGAGCCTTGCTCCTGCGTGAGAATATTGGCCAGTATGCTAGCACTGGGGTGTTGTTTTCTAATGAAGTTCTGACTGTAAGTCTCTCTGGACATCCTTCTATGGCTTACCTGCTGCACTTACACACACACACATATATATATATATATATATATATCTTTGCAAAGAACTTTGTTAATGCATCAATGAGGGTTCCAGTGATAAAAGTTTGGAAATGTGGTGTTAGGATTACCAACTCTACCACCCCACCCCACCCCACCCCCACCCTACATGCATGAAGAGGCATTGGAGATGTGCCTTGCAGTTGTCAACCTAACGCCACCCCATTCCATGAGTAAATAAGATGAGATGGGTATAGTATAGCAGAATGTGGTGAATGTTAGAACTGACAACCACAAGGCATACCCCTGACACCTCTTCATGAATAATTTTCCACATAGAGTAGTGGTATCCTTATTTGCCTGTGTGAGCACAGGGTCCTCTGGGTCCTGCACTCACATCCCATACTGTCCAGTGCCAAAAGGCACCTCACATTGCAATCTTATTCTGTAGAAAAGACAGCAACATTTGAAAGCTGTGTCTCTGGACACCAAAGTAATACATTTTCAAAAAACCAGCAAAAGGTACATTGGTGGCACAAGCCTTTTGTACCCTGAAAATTTCAGAACACAAATTGCAAACCATTTGTTCACAGGGCAGTGACAAACGACTGTCTACACGTCCCATTGCAATGTTATCCCATGGGAAATGAGGCAAAATTTAAACCTACAGATCACCATGGCAAAGTAAAATATTTTCACCAAACCAGCAAAAAACACATCTGTGGGGCAAGCCCTTTGCATCCTGAAAATATCATTCAAAAATTCTAAACCGTTTGATTGCTACGAAGTGACAAGAAAACAGCTATATAAAAATTATTTTTTTGCAAACTGCAAAAAATAATCCTTTTCTGCAGTTACTTGTTCGCAATTTACAGGAAAACAAAATCCTTTTGCAAGTTCGCAAAAAATCCTGTTATATGAAATATTTTTTCACAATTTGCGGTAAAAGAAAATCTTTTTTTTTGCAAATTTCGAAATAGGCTCAAATTTCTTGGAATTTTTTTCTCCATGATCAAAAATCACATTTCTGTGTTACTAATCAAAAAACGAACCCCAGAATCTGATTCTATGGGTCCCGATTAGGTAAACACAACTGTTGGTGTTTCCTAAAGCCCTATCATTTTTCAGTAATTTAATTTTGTTGCCACTGCTAACTGAACACAAGATGGCGGCAACAAAAAAAAGATCCCGCATTTGTGGCAAAGAAGTCCACATTTTCAGAAAGGATTCTGCATTCGTGGTAAAGAATCCATTTTCAAGGTGAACATCTAACTTTTCCCATTGAAATAATGGGAAACTTTGAAATTTAATAACTTTTGAACAGATTAATATTTTTCACCAAACCTTCTAAAAGCACCAGTATGACCCAAGACCTATATACCCTAAAAATTTCAGACCAAAATTCCACATCATTTTTGTGCAATGTGGTGACAAAGAATTTGACAAAAAATGGTAATTTGCACATTTTTGTGACATTCAATATCTTCACACCCACACATCCGCCCGGAACAAAACTTGGCCACATCAAGAGATCTTCGATCCCTGATGCTGCATGCTAAATTTCATGCAAACTGCTTGAACAGTTGTGAAGTTATTAAAGTGCAACATTTTCAGTTTAACATAGAAGTGAAGATTTAACCATAACTATAGGAGCGCGACCGTGTCCCTATACTATATATACATATATAATATATATATATATATATATATATATATATATATATATATGGTTACTAGCATATAGAATTAACAGAGTTGATTTTTATAGGTAAGGGTGCCTCTTTTGTTACAGGCGAATGGGTACACTGTTTGTAGTTCCTTTCCAGTGTTACTGTTTTCATTAATTCCTTTGGCAGCTGGCAAGTCTCTTCTAGATGGCTCGGTACCACAAAGAATTTCCACATCAGAGAAGTAGATGGCAAGCCTTTTCCTGTCCTCCCACTCTGCTGACAAGGTAGGAAGCCATTTATTGTACATCTTATTTTGGTTAAAAGGTTTGACTATGTAAACAGCTTATATGTGTTGGTTCGTGACAAGACAAACAGCATAATCTATTTGGATCTACTTTCACATTCTTAAAGGCACTGTATGGATAAAAGTGACTGGAGAGTTGCTGCTGTCCAGAATGTTCATGTCCCCAGGATTCTATGCTGATTACAGTCTGGAGCTGTGTCATTTCCCCTAGCAGGGGTGTGCATTACTCATTTATAGTGTATAGTGGAATGTTGTTCTGTATAGAATTCCATCCCTTTCAAAATGCTGTTCTACCACAGTTCCAAGGTTATGGAATGCTGTTCTACCCTACTGCGGTAGAACAGCATTCTATAACCTCTACAGACTGCTTGAGTCAGTTTCATTTTGAAAGCAAAATAACTCACAAAACACTTTTCACACAGTACTATACACTATAAAATACAGGATGAAAGCAACCCTATGCACAACCAGTGGGTAAGCCACACCTCGGGTTCTGATTCCCATGGACTTCTCGAGCTTCGCTCGCTCTCAAGGTCAGAGGGAATCAGAATCCCTCTTTGGCAGAACACACTGGTTCTGCATGGTTGCCCATCCAGTATTCTCTATGTTCTGAATACCCATAGACAATGTTGGAGCTAATAGAAAAGGAAATTGTGGTAAGTATGAAGAACTTTCTTCTTTCCCTCTCCCAGTGTCAGTGGGACTCGGTGGTGGTGATACTGACATCCATGCTCCATCCCCCCTCCAGCTGTCAGGGATCATGCTGCATGGCACTGGGGGCTTGTGTAACTGATACATAATAATTGTGTAATAGAAACATAGAAACATAGAAGTTGATGGCAGATAAGAACCACAAGGCCCATCCAGTCTGCCCATTTCTTTTTCTACCTTGTAAATGTACCATCGACCTTTGCTCTGTCAATGGCCTATCTATTCATACTCATCTGTATTGCTCCCTTATGCCTATCCCATGCCTGTTTGAAGCCCTGTACTGTATTCATATCCACCACTTCCTGAGTAGGCTGTTCCATGCATCTACCACCCTTTCTGTGAAAAAGAACTTGCTCACATTACCCCTTAATCGGCCTCCCTCTAATCTCATGCTGTGTCCTCTTGTCATGCTATTTTTCTTACATTGAAACATGTTAGACTCTTTCACCTTGTCAGTGCCCTTAAGGTGTTTGAATGTTTTGATCATATCACCTATCTGCCTCCTTTGCTCTAGGGTATACATATTGAGCTCCGTTAATCTGTCCTCATATGTTTTCTGATGCTGTCCCTGCACCATTTTGGTTGCCCTTCTTTGGACTGCCTCAATTTGGTTAATGTCCTTGTGAAGGTGTGGCCTCCAGTACTGCATGCAGTACTCCATATGGGGCCTAACCAGTGTCTTGTAATGAGGGATTATTACCTCCCTTTTCTGACTTGTGATACCCCTAGAAATGTACCCTAACATCCCCCTAGCCTTACCTACTGCTTTAGTGGTCTGCTTGGATGATTTCAGCCCATCGGTGATGATGATGCCCAAGTCTCTTTCTTCCCTAGTGACTGCAAGCAACTCTCCTCCCAGCCTATAGGTGGCTTCAGGGTTTCTCTTCCCTATGTGCATGATCTTGCACTTCTTTGCATTAAACCCCAGTTGCCACTTTTCCGGCCATTTTGCTAGTTTATCCTGTTCTCTTCTCATTCTGCCCACCCCATCTGGATCATCTACTCTGTTGCAGATCTTGGTGTCATCTGCAAACAGACAAACCTTACCCTCCAGTTCATCTGCAATGTCACTGAGGAAGATATTGAAGAGGATTGGCCCCAGGACTGATCCTTGAGGTACCCCACTTACAACTTGCATCTCTTCTGACTGTATACCATTTACCACCACTCTCTGTTTTCTGCCCGTCAACCAGTTTGCCACCCAGTTGATCAACTTGTGACCCACCCCAAGCCTACCCAGCTTATTAATCAATCTTCTAAGTGGAACAGTATTGAAAGCTTTGCTGTAGTCAAGGTAGGTGACATCAACTGCTCCCCCTTGGTCCACCACTCTGGTTACCCAGCCAAAGAAATCAATGAGATTAGTTTGACAGGACCTTCCTTTTGTAAACCCATGCTGTCTTGGATCCTGTGCTCCTATGGATTCCAGGTGTTGCACTATCCTTTCCTTAAGGAGTACCTCCATAATGTTGCCCACTACTGAGGTAAGACTGACTGGTCTGTAGTTCCCTGCCTCCTCCCTGCTACCACTTTTCTGGAGCGGGATCACATGAGCCCTTCTCCAGTCTTCTGGGACCTCTCTTGTGCTCAGAGACTCACTAAATAGCTCTGATAATGGCTCTGCTAGTTCCACCCTTAGCTCCTTTAGTACCCTGGGATGTATGCCATCAGGTCCCATTGCCTTGTCCACCCTGAGCTTATCGAGCTCTTGTAGGACCCTTTCTTTTGTGAAGGGACTAGTGCTCACCTCCCTCCTCCTGTGTCCATGGTGCTGAGCTGTGGGCCCTGCCCTACCTTCTCTTCAGTTAATACTGAGCAGAAGTATCTATTTAGGATAGATGTTTTTACATGGTCCTCCTCCTCACATGCCCCCTTATCTCCTTTGATCTTAGCAATACCCCCTCTGGACTTTCTCCTTTCACTAATGTATTTATAGAAAGTCTTGTCACCTTCTTTACTGTCTGTGCTAGTGTTTCCTCAGTTTGGGCATTTGCCTGCCTTACTGCCTTCCCTGCTTCCCTTAGGGAAGTTTGGTATGCCTCCCTATCTTCATCCCGCTGTGTTCCCTTATATTTCCTGAAGGTCAGCCTTTTGGCTCTGACCTTTTCTGCTACTGTTTTTAAGAACCAAAGTTGTTTCCTTCTTCTTTTGCACTTTCTTTTCTGTCTAACATAATGGGATGTTGCTTCAAGTATTGCATCCTTAATGCTTGCCTACTTTGCCTGTACCCCCTCACCTGTATTTCTTTTTGCCAGGGCTAGTTTAATTCTGTTGGCCATCTTATCAAAGTCAGCTCCTCTGAAGTCCCATATTTTTGCCTTGGAATGGGATGATTTAATTGTAGTGGCCAAATTGAACCATACCATATGATGGTCACTGGCCCCCAGGTGGCCTTCTACCTAGAGATCTGTGATCCTTTCCCATTAGTCAGTACTAGATCTAGGATAGCCCTGTCTCTTGTGGGTTGTTGTACCAGCTGTTTGAGGCCTTCCCCCTGCAGGAAATCCACCATGTGTCTAGTGCTGGCAGATGTTCCTGCTGGTATTGATCAATCTGTATCTGGCATGTTGAAGTCTCCCATTATCAGAACCTCCCCTTTAGCTGTTGTTTTGTATATCTTCTAACAGTAATGTGTCTATGTCCTCCCCCTGGTCTGGGGGCTTGTAGACAACCCCAGTTCTTATGGCTGTTCCATTTCCTGTTTTCAGGGTGACCCACAGTTCTTCTGGCTCCTTATGTGTATTCTGAATTTCTGTAGCTTTGATATTTTCATTGACATACAGGGCCATTCCACCCACTCCTTTTTGCACCTCAGTCTCTTCTGAACAATACATAGCCAGGTACTGAAGTCTCCCAAGTGTGGTTACTGGTAAACCACGTCTTGCTAATTGCTACTATGTCCAGTTTAGCCTCTGTCATTATGCCTGCAAATCTGGGATCTTGTTTCCCAGATTACGAGCATTTGTGTGCATGACTTTCCATTGGCCAGATTTCGGTGTGTTAGTTGTTGGGTGAGGTCTGGCATTTCACCTGTGCATCATATGGGGAGCTGGACCTTTTTCCTTACCTGGTGATGCAAATGAACTGCAAACATGCTGAACTCCTGTTTGACCACTAGCTTAGGGGGGAGGGGTGTTCTTCCTATGCGACGTATGGGGTGCTGCACCCCTCTCCCCACTTGTTAGTTTAAATATTCTGAAAAGACATCAAACTTCTGCCCCAATGCACTAACTCCCTCATTAGTCAGATGCAGTCCATCAAATTTAAAGAACTTTCACTCCCAAAACTGTTGCCAGTTCCCTACAAATTTGTGTCCTTTTTCCTGGCACCAGCCCTTGAGCCACATGTTTAGCTCCTCTATCTCCCCTTCTCTGCCCTTCCGTCCATCTGCCCCCCTCTCCCAGACTGGCAGGATCTCAGAGAAGGAGATGCCAGACTAAATGGACGATAGTTTGTCACCCAGCCTGGTCAGGTGTTTCTTGGTCTCCACAACTGACCGACTGGTGAAATCATTAGTCCCTATGTGTACCAGGATGTCAACGTTTTCTCCTGCTTCTTGAACAGTTTCAGCAATGCGGTCAGTGTCTCTCCATGCTGATGTACCTGGGAGACATCTGACCATTACCCCTGGCTGGAGATAGGTATCAGCTCCCCAAATCATGGAATGTCCTGTGATCATAAGCTTTTTGGATTTCCTTTTTGCTTTTTTTGGTTTTTGTTCCTGTTTTGGGTGAGTTTTATTGTGCTATCTCCTGTGCTGCAGTGTTCTGCTCTTCAGTGTCCTCTGCCCCTTTGTTTGATTTCAGAGATAGAGGCAGATACCTATTTGTAGTTTTTATATGGTTTGTGGAGGTAATATGTTGGAGAGCACCAAGTGATGGGGCACCTGATTTGCCCCTCCTAACCACCTGCCAACCTCCCGGACCAACTACCCTCTGCAGTCGAGGTGCTTTTGTTGGATGTTGGGGAAATGGCAGATGGTTCTTATAATATATTTCCTCTTGAATATGAAATCTGAGGTGTGCAATCTCTGCCCATGCTACCTGGAGCTGAGCCCTAAGATCTCTAATGGCCCAGCATGTAAGGACAGTGTCCTAAATCTTGTAAAACTGCCCTTCTGAAAAAAGTGTTCTGCAGTACCTGCAGTTAATAATATCCATTCCAGATAAATTGCTGGGTTTATAGCCTGGTCAGAGTAATTAGAAGGAAGAAAATGAAAGCAAAAGTTTGATTTTGTATTTTCTTTGTTTGTTTTTGTATAACTTGTTATAACAAGTTAAATTACTAGTACCCCTATAAATGAGGTCACCGTGTGGATACCCCACTGATCAACCCCTTCCTGCTTAGCCACAGGAAATGTCACAACTGTGCTACCCTATAAAAGGAGTGTAGTGTGGGGTGGTTGGGGATGGGGGTGGGTGGCTGGGCCCTTCCCCTGCCAAAAAAAGAAGAACCACGGATGAAAGAAACAAGGAAGTAAGAGCAGAAACAATCAGTCAGCAACAAATGCAATAACTCTGAAAGCTCATGCTAATGATAGATAAAACTGTAAAACCTGTAAAACACCACCTGTAATAATTTCACAGAAGATATACCCTATAAGAAACACTTTGCTACAGAGAAAAATAAAGCAGTAACAGAAGATATACCTTGCAAAAGACAATTTGAATCAGAAGATTACAGCAGTAATCTGTTAGCACATACCTGTAGGTACACCTTGTAATAATGCAACAGAAGGTATACCCAGCAACAATAGTTTGAATTAGAGAAAAATAAAGTAATAAAATGTTAGCAACAAACAGTAACAACCCCTGTAAGTACAAAACAAAAATAACAACACACAGTAAATCTGCCTAACCAAAAGAAGCCATAATCCTTTCCCCTGATCGGGCAAGCTTCTTTGCTCTGTCCTTTCAAGCAACCTAGAAGGAAAGAGCTCAGGTGAAGCTAGGTGCCTTGGCCAGCAAACTTAGTCATCCACATCTTTTTTATTTATCAGCTTGCTAGTTTCCCTGATGCCCCACTCCTGAGGATGCTAGCACAAAGGATGTAAATCCAGGCTGTAGACATGCTGGCACTAGTCTCAACTAAGCGCCTAATGGCATCCTCCCTTCCCCACACTGTGAGTCCCGTGTCACCACCCGTGCATTCACAGGAGGCTGTAATGAGGTAATTTGGCAGCCCCCCCCCACAGAGGAGGACAGCTACCTAAGGGATGCTCAGATCTCCTCCCCCTGCTGGTCCCCAATGACCCAGGCTCATTCTCGAACCCTGGTCATCCATGTCATGGGCAGTAGTACTACCTCCACAACAACAGGCCAGCTGATTGATAATGATATTGATTAATTTGGACATGCTCCAGAGTCTTTTAGAAGAGAATGAAGAGGTGTTGCAGCACCAGGGACCATGTCAGAACAGAATTTTTTAATGTTGAGTGAGAATGATGTTATGAACCATACAGGCACTAATCACTGAGTAAGTGATTTTAAAGCTCTAAGGAGCATGTTGTTTTAATAAAAATGTACCTTCTGCCATGCTGTAGTAAATGCACCCATAAGTAGCTTTGAAAAGGTGGCACTCAGATAGGAAGATGAATTACTTAAAGAGCCTAGTGTACTGCCTAAAACTAATATTAGATTTTAAAAGCTGTCAACCATGACCTTTTATATCTGAGGTACTTTTCTTTTCACTTTGTTCATTTAGAAGATTGTTTACTTGATATTAGTAGGTGTTATGTGTGGGACAGCACTCTGCCTGGCAGCTGAAATGTCTATCTCTAGTCTGCCCACTACTTCATCAGCATTGTGACCTCACTGACTGTGACATTACTGCTGCTTAGGAAGAGCCATTCAGTGGCTGCTAGGTCAGTCACCTGTGATGTCACGCTCACTGAGATCACAATACTGATGATGTAGTGGGGGGAACAGAGATAGATATGTCAGTTGCAAGGCTAAGAGTTGTTCCACACATTCAGTACAATGGGCACTATGCACAAAAAAGGACTGTCTACATGCCATATATGTGAGGTGCATAGGCATCCCTAAGTGGGAATGCTACACAGCGGGGGTCCCGCAAACACCCAGTGACATTCACGGACAGTGCACCAGCCATTAGTGCAGTGGATCCCCTGGCCATGTGGGCTGCTATGTTCCACTGGAGGTCGGGGGAAGTGTTTGGGGTGTGCCTGCACTATATGCCATTCACTAAGGTGTGTAGTGCCAGGCACGGGGGGGACTCAGGTTATGGCAGCTGGCACCCTGCTGTAACTCAGTGTGTGTCCCCAAAGTTAACACCAGCAGCCATGTTGGGACCAGGAGATGACCCTCCGTGTTGCCCCAGCCCACTAGGCTGATGAGGAGAGCTGGAGGCAGCCATTCAGGCAAGTGCACATACTTTGGTATATGTGGGATTCATGCCGTCCCACACACCCTACTCCCAGGGTGCAAGGGATCCACTCTGGGACCCGGGTCAGGCATCTGATTGGACACCTGCCCGGGTCCACCCCTCCACACCTAGCTGCCCCATGAACCTGTTCGGGGGGCGGGTGCTGAGACAGGTGCCCTGCAGGTGATTGCAGTTATGCATACAGTTTACCCTGTGCCTGTCCGGGCTGCGAAGCTATGGGGTTGGTATGCAGCTTTGGCACATACCTTGTACCCCATTAATGTATAGGCACCAATATTAGCACATAGATTACTTTTTAATGAGCAAAAGAAAAAATGAAAAATACTTCAGAAATAAAAAGTTACAACTGACTGCTTCTTAAAATTTGTCTTATTTTCCTGTCTACCTGTTTTGGCTCCACTAAGTCCTTAAAGACAACAACTGTCTATGTTCCCATAATTTAACTCTAGGAGAATTAAATGCTTTAAGAGAACTAAACAGAACTAAGTGAGAGCACAGAACTAATAAAAAAAAACAGCTGATATTGGAGACAATGTTGTTCTGCTTGACAAAGAACTGTACAGGCGTATTGTGACGAATTAATTTGGAGATGGCAATAACTACAGAAAACTTCCAAATAACCCTGCTCCCATCTTTAAATGAAAGAAACACTGGTTAGTACTGGAAGGCATGACCAGTGGTTCCATCACAGATGAAGAATAGAGGTACATTTATAAAGAGTTGACTGTAATTCCAACACTTCACATTTTGCCAAAAGTGCATAAAAAAACAAAACAAAACCAAAAAAAACAAACAGCAACCCTTATTGTTTCTGGAGTAGGGTCTTTAACTGAAAATCTGGGAAAGTTCATAGATTATTTTCTACAGCATGGTGTCTGCAGGCCCAATTCATATCTTAATGATACATCAAATGTCCTATGCAAATTTGAAGATCTTGAATGGAATAACAATCTCACATGGTTACTGATGTTGAGGCTCTGTATACGTCAATAAGACATCCCGATGGCATTATAGCCTGCACATACTTCCTGGAGAAAAACCCACTGGACAGTCTGATCTCCACTAATTTCACTGAGGGAGCACTGGAGTTAATTTTGACCCATAATTGCTTCGAGTTTGAGAAGGGAATTTTGCCTTCAAACATGGGAGACTGCTATGGGGGCTGCAGTGGCGCCCTCATATGCCAATCTCTTTCTAGGTATATGGAGGAACTTGATGTATTAAATGAGGATGTCATCCCCTACTTTGGGAGAATTAAACATAGGTTCCAGTTCATTGATGATATTGTGTTTATAAGGGAAGAGGACCACAATGAAATTGAGATGTTTATACCGTAAATTGGCCAAACAACAATTTAAACCTCAAATTCACACACACTGCAAACAAGAACTACCTGAATTTCTTGGATATAATCTTACGTGGGGATTGTAGCCAAGGTAGGATTGAAACACGATGTTTTAGGAAAGAAAGAGCGACAAATTCAGTCCTGAGGGCAGAGAATGCCTATTCTATAGCTCTTAAGAACTTGATTCCTTATAGTCAGTTTTGGAGGCATAAAGGGACACTGTCAACCCCCTTAGGCCTCAACGTATCCATAGTTTAAAACACATATTTTGTGACTGGTCATATTCTATAGAGACTTGTGATATAGCTGGTAGTTTGATTTGGATCCCTTTTTTCTCTAAAAAAGTGGAAAACAGACTGCCCACCATACTAATGTTTTCACACCAAAACATGTTTATTTACATTCCTTGATTGACTCCCACTGCATCTTTCCTAGACTCAGGAACATCCCCAACACAATCTAGCCACTCATTATGCAGTGGGAGTAGAAAAGACTATTGTCTAATGAGTGGCTGCACTGTTTGAGGGTGTTTCTCATTTTCAGAAAGTATACAGTAAGAGTAAGTCAATAATTTGAAACAAAACAAGGTTGGGTATAACTTTATATTATCATGCATTTCAGTTCTAATAGGCAAGGAGGCAGATAAAACAGCCCTCAACAGCAATGAATTTCAAAGATGGTAAGAAATCATAAAATTTGGGTTTTTACCTAAAAATAATATGATGCAAAAAAAGTTGACAGTGTCCCTTTAAGAGGAACTGCAGCATGCCTAATAGTTTCAGAACTCAGGCTGATGAACTAGAAGCAAGATTCAGGGCTAGAGAATATGGTGCAGACTTATTAACTGAATCTAAGGGAAGGGCAATGGCTCTTGATAGGGATAGACCTCTTGAGGTAAAGGGGAAACAAAACAAACATCTTGAACAATTTTGCCGTTACTTTTGCGATTCAGCGTAATAAATGGCCAGGAAAAATAGGCAATGTCATCCATAAGAACTGGCCAGTCTTATTGGGTGATGAATAAGTGGTCAAGGCAGTTGGTGAGAAGCGTAGAGTTACCTTTAGTAAATGTACTAGCCCAGGGGTTCTCAAATGGTGAGGCCAGCCTCCTTGGGGAGGCTCCAACCTGTTCAAGGGGAGGCTCAAGCAAGTGTGAAAAAGTACTGTATTTAAATTTTGAGTTTTATATATTTTGTGTGCAGAGATGAAGCAAACTGAAAGAGGATAAGAGTAGGTGAATTTTATGTATTTATTTACTAAATAGGTGACGAGGGAAGCTGAATGAATCAAGGCTCATTTCAGGTGTACCCGGGGAAGGGTAGGGAGTGAATACATTTCAAAAGGTAAACTGCAAACCAATCAAGAAATACACAATGAACAATAGTGCAAACAAATATGAACAATAAACTAATAATGAGTGGTGGTAATTGATCAATTTGTAAACTGATAGCAAAACAGACCAAATATAAGGGTTGAACATAGAAGTGCTAAGAGCAACAGCAGGAAGGAGCAAAGTAATCCCCAAGAAGTTGCTTAGGAGCAGGAAAGGAGCAGGAGAGGCAAAGTATGTAGGAAGGTTATTTCATTTAGAGAGGAAACAGAGAAAGCAGTCTGATCCATGAAGGCACTGTAACAAGGGATAACAATGGTTCAAGAATGAAAACAGCGGAGCAAGTAGGCTGGCCTGTTGAAGGGGAGGAGTTACAATAAGCTGAATAATAATATTTGTTTATTTTATTTATTTGTTATTCAGATAACACCTTTGAGCACATGAGCTCTTTTTCAAAGGTTCCATGTCAGTATAAGACAAAGAACTGAATGTGAGCCAAGTACTCAAAGGGGTTTCAATTTTTTCATGGTGTACTGCACAAAGTACAGTATGTTATTTTTCTTTGGGGAGGCCCAAGATTATTTCAGTTTTTGGGAGGAGGCTCAAAATCTTTTCCATGGATTTGGGGAGGCTCACTGTGACAAAGTCTGAGAACTATTGTACTAGCCTAAGGGGACAAGCTAGTGCATGATCACTTTGCATGGGACACAACAACTCAGAACAACACATGGCTCCCTAAAAGATCCAGCGGATTTTTCAAGTTCCATAGCTGCAATGTGTGTAGATATACTAGTCCATGCAAGGAATTTTGTGACCCAAATTTTGGCACCAAAGCACAAATCAGGAAGGTTATCATCTGTGACACCTCATTTGTGGTATATGTCCTACGGTGTCCATGCAACCTTCTGTATATGGGTAAGACTGTAATCTCAAAATGAGAGTACAGGAACATGTAAGCTCTATTACTGACAAGAAAATGAATACCCTATAAGTAGTCACTTTAACCTGATGCATAACTCTGACCCCAAAGATTTAAGGTTTAGAGGCCTGAATGTGTACAAATGCCTAAAAGGGGTAATGACACAATTAATCACCTACTATGCAAGAAAAGCAAATGGATTTGTAAATTCAAAAGCATGAAACCAGGAAGGTTAAGTGATCAGTGGGATCTTATGATGTCTTAACTACATTTTCTGTTGAATTACCAGTTTCTGAGTATGTGACTAATGCTAGTTCTGTTTCTCTTTTCCATTGGTATTACTAAACCTATATATCTCTTTCTCACTTGATGGTGCTGGCTTGGAGTGAAGGAAGTGGTAGAGCCTCTGGAGGATTTACCCCAGTTCAAGTCTGGAATAGAAAATGGGTGATTGCTAACCACTCCAGGCAAATCTTTCTCTTATCTATCTTTTATGCATTGTTGTTTTTCTGAAACTAGTGAACATGAACAGATTGCAGCACTGTCCACTGAAGTGTAAGTACCTATTGTTTCCAGCCATTATACAGCATTTAAAATTCTCCCTAGTGAGCACCACACTTTGGCAGAGCATGTAACTGCATTGTCAAACTATTTTATTACTAGGTCTGATCCACACCAGGATTAATTCTGGTCTGGCATTAGCAGTTTTTATTTCTTTTTTTAATTTTTCTTTTTATAGTATTATTGATGCGAGATTATGATTATTTGGTACGGATTTATAAAATCTACACAAAAACACAAAAAATATAAAATATTTCCTATCGCTTTGTTAAGGCTATATCTCTGATAAGGTCATTCATGAAACTAGTTAAAAGGAGGTGATTAGTCCCTAGTTACCCACCCCCTCATGAAGCTCTCTGATCAAAGTCCTGGGGCAGTGCTCTGTAACAAGGTGCTCTGTAACAAGGGGGCACGATATGAAGCTAGAGGGGGATAAATTCAGGAGGGATGTGAGGAAGCACTTTTTCATGGAAAGGTTGGTGGATACCTAGAATAGCCGTCCAGAGGAGGTAGTGGGGCCAAAAACAGCAACTGGGTTCAAAAATGCCTGGGGTAGGCACAATGGAATTGATGGGGTAGGATAGAGGAGAGCAGAGGTTGTCATGTGGATTAAGCAGGGTCTGGGAAATTATAATAGGCAAAAAAAGAACACAATGGGGCAGACTGGATGGGCCTAGCGGCCCTTATCTGCCATCACATTCTATGCTTCTATGTGTGTATCAGTGGCCGAGGTCTGGTGATCCTTGAATTAGCTGAGCATTATATTTTTGGGGAACTATTTAGCCTGAGCACTAACTCATGGCCTCACGGACATAAGTGGAAAATAACAGAAGGGAGGTTCAGTAGAGACATAAGGAAGTACTAAGTTATGCAAAGAGTGGTGGAACCAGGGAACAACGTGTCAGCTGAGGTGGTGGGTGCAAAAACAGTTAGGGGATTCAAGCAGGGCTGGGATAGAATGAAGAGTATGGTGGTTGCTTGGAGTGACAGAATCAAGGGGGAGAACAGGGAGGGTTAGTACCCAGGAGGAACAATAGATTCCTGGCTTATAGGGAACTCAAGAAGACTGTATGGATCACATTGGTCTTTTTCTGATATCATTGTGTTTCTATTAGTATGTTATGTGCTGGCAGACATTTCCATGGTATTCCTTTTCCAGGCAAACTACTGTTGTCCATTATCTTTGCAGGCTCAGCAACTTACCTCTGCGAGTGCAAATAGCTTTTGTATTGCGCCCTCTGCGCCCACAGCATGGATCATCAATGTAGAGTGTTTGCCGAACTCAAATGACCTACTGTTTAAGGTTGACTCCAGTAAACTCTGCAGTGCTTGATCTTTGAGATGTTAAACCTCAGCTCTCCTTCTACTGTAGCTTGCCTCTACCATCTTGGTGAAGTAGCATCCTCAACATAACCCTGGAGTCTACCTCCAGTAGCTCACTTATAATATTCTGTATTTCACCCTCAAAGGAACAGCACTCCTTTGCCTCTATACACCCTATATTATGAAATTTCCTACCCTTTGTACTCAGATCATGCAAAGTGGTGTGCACCTTTAAATCGGCACTGAAACAATACCTCCTTGAGCTAAACAGGTGTATATGTTGCCTTTAATCACCTCTCTTGGAATTCTAAAATATTATTTACTGGTACTTTGGCTCTATTTTGGGCTCTGGCCTTGTACTAAATGAATTTATGATATCTGTTGATCATGGCTACTGTGCACTGTATTTTCCTGCTCTGATACCTGCTCCAAGAATCATATTATTGTATGTCCCTTGGCTATGTCTATCTTGTAATCTATACAGTACTCCGAATAATGTCTCCCTTGTAAGTTGTATCAGTCTTATTATGCTATGTATGACTGCATGACTGCTGTTCTTAATATGTTGATCTTGTAATGACATTTAGGTAGCTAATTTCAGGCTGACCCTGAAAAAGGGGCTTCCTGTCCTAGTGGGTTTACCTGGTCTCTAAAAACCAACTAACTAACTAGATAAATAAATACTTCTTTCTTATGGAATTTTAAAGCCCCCAGTCAGTTCTGTTGCTGACACAAGTCATGACCTGTACATAGCCTTGGGAGAGAAGCAGGAATGGTGGATGGCGAATGGCAAAATGAAGCTTTTTAAAGCTCCTACCTTAATTAGCCTCACAGCTACTTTTTAGCTTTGACCTCAGCCCCAGGGGGTAATGGGACGCTGGCAAGCTGCACTGTTTTTACAAGTGAAGCATCAGGTGATATCAGGATCAATCAGATGATAAAATAAAAGAGTGAGTAAAAATATTTAATTGCACTGAAAATTGCGGGCCGCCCAGTGTACATGGGCAGTCCCTTTTAAGTCTGTCTGCAGTATGCTGTATTCTTTCCTGGAATCTACTATTCTAGTAATAATCATGGCTATCTAATAAAATTCAAACAAGACGTATGACTATGTAGAATGCAATTTGTAGGTTTGCTCTGAGAGCAAAACAATTGGAGCATCGCTGTGACATGTATAAAAAGCTTGTGTGGTTACTTGTTAAGGATGGAGATATGTCAGCCTGCGGTGGTCTGGTTTTCAAAATAAAACTATTAGGCAACAGAGGACCAATGTTTGAATATGTACATTCATCTGTGGGGAAACTGGATTATGATCAGCTAATGTCCCAACTGCAATAACTCGTCTGGGAAAAACCTCTATGGTCCAAAAAGCATTCAAAAAGCTTGGGTCATTTTAGGGCACTTTATAAACAACACTTTAACAACAGTGTTAGCTGTTACTGTTTCTATTTCTAAAAATATACTTTGATCCTGGAGCCTTTTGTTAATGCTGTATATAATGACTTGTAAATAACTATTACCATAGCTCTGCTCATTTGTACTGTAAAGTTTGATACAAGTTAATTTTCAGCTATCCTGCTCCAGCATGTTTTGTTTTGTTTTGTTTTTCTTAGTTTATCATATTGTGTGACTGTCCAGGTCATACGTGTAAAAGGATCATATGGCCCAGTGCATTTATTTGGTTATGAAAATCTTAAATAATAAAATAAACTATTTTCTTTAGCTTTGAGTCAGCTACAAATGTAATTACCTTACTTGAGAATGTGACTCAGTGTCATCAATAGGAACTCTGAACAGTACTGACCACAAGGGAGTCCAACCCGTGACTTCCTCCAGTATTATACTTACCTGGCAGGAGAGATACCACGATCAAGCAGATGGTTTTCCCAGGGTGAGGCTTATCCATTGCACTTCAGATTTGTTGACCCCTGCAATGTCCTCAAATGCGGGATACTAGTCTGCATAATTTGTGGCTTTTGTAACTTGGCCATTTCAAACACAAAGTCCAGCAACATCTATTAGCAAACAGTATATGTGACTGCCACCCTTAGCAGCCTTCTGCTTATTTTATCATTGTACTTATATCTTTTGGCACTTTTAACTCTTGGCACTTCATTTCAATCTTACCTTTGAGCCTTTTTGCCTCCTCCCCTCACATCTGCTTCTTCTCTGCTCACGCATCTTCAAGTTCTTCCCTTGTTCCTCCTCACCTTCTCTCTTCCACCCTCCACCCAGTCTCTTATCTCATGCCACCTCTTTTGCAATTTCTTTCCCTCCTTCTCCCCTCATTTCTCTCTCTTACTTCCCACCCATATTACACTCTCTCTCTCTCTCTCTTGGGTTTAAGACAAGGCCTGCTGGGCTGCCCCTCTCCTGACTAAACACCACATTTTCTCCTTAGACTATTCATTTGTCTTCCTCCCCCTCACTTCCCCAGCACTCCTCCCATTCTCTCTGTACCCACCCCATTTCCCTCCTTCCACCTCCACCTCCCATCCTCTCATCTGTCTATCCCCATTACCTCCTTTGCAACTCTGCTCCTTCCCTCGCCACCTCCTGTGCAACTCATCTCCAACATTCAGTGCTATTTTGATTACTTTTGATGTATTATTTTTTTTAAGTATATTCTTGATATCTGCTATTTACTTATCTATTGTTTACCTTGATTTGTTTTTGTACTACTGATGTGGAACCTTTATAAATGAGCTGTATTGCTCAAAGGTGTTGTAATCCAAGACTCAATAAATAAATAAATACAAATAAAATTTTTTTTATTTCTTTTCTATTTGAAATTTGTTAACTGGGTAGGACCCAAGAGCATTAGATGCCCATTTTCAAGGGGGACCCAGAGATATTAACGAAAGCAGCAAAACAGAATGCAATACATCAGACTGCATATTAATCAGGTAACTTTACACTTTCACATTGCCAAATTCAGACAGTATTTTTTTAAACCATTTAACAGCAGTATGATTTTGTCCAAAATTCAGCAGTACTTTTTTTTAAACCATTTAACAGCAGTATGATGTTGTCCAAAATTCAGACAGTATTTTGTTAAACCATTTAACATCAGTATGATTTTGTCCAAAATTCAGCAGTACTTTTTTAAAACCATTTAACAGCAGTATGATATTGTCCAAAATTCAGCAGTACTTTGTTAAACCATTTAACACCAGTATGATTTTGTCCAAAATTCAGCAGTACTTTTTAAACCATTTAATAGCAGTATGATATTGTCCAAAATTCAGACAGTATTTTGTTAAACCATTTAACATCAGTATGATGTTGTCCAAAATTCAGCAGTATTATTTTAAACCATTTAATAGCAGTATGATATTGTCCAAAATTCAGCAGTATTTTTTAAATCATTTAACAGCAGTATGATATTGTCCAAAATTCACCAGTACTTTTTTTAAATCATTTAACAGCAGTATGATGTTGTCCCATGTACCACTTCCTACTGAACCTGATTCCTAGCTATAGAACTAGCTCTCTATACAATGTGCTGCACATTAATTTAGGGGACGTCACAGTTCCCCTTTAAGTTCCATTCACAGGCAAATGACTGGCTCCATTTTTTAAGGGATGCATTACTTAGCTATGGTTAATTTATTGTTTTATATTTTAACAAACTACATGCCCTTGTGAAATCAGACCAATGTGACCTTATAAAACTCCAAAGGCAGATGACATGACATGAAAGGGACCAAATCGGCAAGATGCCCAGAGGGTTTGTAATAGGATCCTTGACATACAGTCCTTTTTTTTTTACTCTTTCATCTTGTTTTTGTGTCCCTGTCTTCATAAGGTCACAGTGCCTTTGATGGTGGGCTCTTTTGTTAATCTTGCTGGATAACTGTACTAACCCTGCAGTGTAATGCAAAACATCCATTATCCTTAACTGCATCTTTTGGAATAGCAAAGAATACTTATGTCTTGTAGATCTGGAAAATTCTAGCCATCAAGTCATTTCCTGAAAATTCAGAAATGGCTCT
Source organism: Neoceratodus forsteri (assembly GCA_016271365.2). Taxonomy (NCBI): domain Eukaryota; kingdom Metazoa; phylum Chordata; order Ceratodontiformes; family Ceratodontidae; genus Neoceratodus; species Neoceratodus forsteri. Next base: position 134,566,073 of record JADMNL010000025.1, read on the forward strand.
GACATGCTTATGCATGCTATTGACTGGTGTGCTTTTTGGTGTGTGTGGGATATACTTGGAGGGGCTGTGAAGGACTGTAGGGGTATGTGATTGTAACTGTGGTAGCACAACCAGATTGTCTAGGTGTCTCAGGAACACTCAGTGATAGAGTCTTCACACCAGTTTTGTAAAGGTTCACACAAAAACTCCTTTAGTTCATCACTAACTGAAATAGTGTGCTCACATCAATACATTTTCCCATTCATTAAACTCACGTTCATCAAATAATCACAGTCTAAGACTTAAGAATTATTTTTAGGACAATACAAACTCCCAATGTTTTACTTTACTTAGTACCTGGGTTCCATTCTCTGTTACTATTGGGGATGGCACATAACAGGTGTATTATGCTCACACCACTGTGCCACTAATCAGTAAAGTCAGACACATCGGTGGGTGTATGCTGCCATGGGGGATAGAGGTGCAATGCAAATTTTTTTTTTGCCATTTGACTGTTTGTTCTCTGGATCACCACCTCCACCTGTCTTTAGGCTGGTGGCTGGTGACCTCTCTGCCATTCGTGCCAGTGAGAACAAATGTGGAGCAGGGCCCCGAGCTGTACTGGTGTCCATTATACAACTGGGTTAGGAGACATGGGGCCTGATTTTACAAAGTGGACACAGGGCTTGCCTCAAGCCCTGCGTCCAATGCAAAGGGAGTCACAGATGTGCTAAAGCCCAGCGGATGCGGAGCGGTCTGATTTTCAAAGGGGTGGTGCATTTATAACAATTTCCCCACTTTATGGCTACTTGCACCAAATGGTTGGGGCAAGTGCTGTGATCCCGAATGCAAGGTTAGACCAGGTAGATGGTGGTCTAGCTCCTTTCATCCCAGGTTCTGGACTTCTTGTGGTTGTTTGCAGCATACTTCATTGAAAATTGCACTTGCCGCAAGGTGTGACACAAGTCTCAATCTACATCACACACCCTGCCACAAGTGCTCTGTGCCACCGCATAGCATTGTAAAATCGGGCCCATGGAGTTTTTCCTTGTTTAATTCCTGTCCTTTATAAAACAGGTATAGAAAATCCTGTACCCTGATTGCTTGATATTCATGCATTAATCTGTCTAATGCAAGGGTAAAAACAAGTTCTGCCAACCAGGCACTGGGCATCTCTGAAATCCTTGAGCCAATATGTAGAATGTTTGCAAAAATTACAGCCGCCATTTTTTTTACTTACCATTACGGAGACTTTGCAACACTCTCTATGTCCCTCACACTCAATGGCATACTAGCAAACTCAATAAAATGATCTTAAACAAACAGAATTCCTTCTAGTATCTTTAAAGCTGTACTGTTTTTTTCTGTCTCATCTGCTTTAATATTTTTACTAGGAACTGTGCCCCTCCCAGCCAGCCACCACATACAACTCGTTTGCTCACTCCAACTGCCAGCCAGGTCACTATTTTGCTGAGAAATAATGACAAATATGGTAGAAATCAACAATCTGTTTTAAAGCAGTTTAATATATACTATATGTGTTTTCTGTGCATCTTCAATGATTGTGCTCATGCTCACTCTTCTCCCATTGCCCAAATGCCACCCTCAAAAGCTGGAAACTGCACTCACCTTGCCTGCAAGACAGAAACACCCCCCACTCACCACTAACTCTCTCACTGTGACTATATTTCAAATGTATGACAGAAATTATACAATGGCAAGAAAATGTCCTGGACTCTGTTTGGTCAGTGTATACCTGAGACAGTGATGTTATTACAAAATAACATCACTGTCATTGATTTATTGCTCATTTGTTTGCTTGTCTCTTAAGAAACAAAGACATACTGCCTCACTAAAAATCTATTAAAAACATTTTTTATTTATTTTTATTTTGTATCACAATGAGCCATTGTATAATAGCAATAAAGGCACTCCAGGGTGTGTGTTATCGTTGACTTCCTGGTGGTGGAAGCACCTCGTTGCCTTTGTGCTTCAACCCACCCCAGGAGTGACATTATTACACAATAACACACACCCTGTCATGGCTTATTTAAAACACTGTGCCACCTTTGCTTGCTCGCTGGTGACAGCCTCAGCCTCTCACATCATAAACTATGAACTTTTGGATGCAGCAAGTGGCATTAGTTGACATTGGCACTGACCACTGCCACTTTGTCCTGCCCAGGAGTTAGCAATGAGCCACAGGAGTGGCTTACTCATTTGTGGCTCTAACTGCTGGCTTTGCTCCCAATGACCAACCTGCTCCTACCACTTGACAGTGGCACTGATCTCTTTCACTTTCTCTTGCCCGGGAGTTAGCAAAGAGTCATGGGAGCAACTTGCTCATTTGCAGCTCCAGCTGCTAGCTCTGCTGTCCACATCCAACCTGCTCCTACCACTGTTAGTGGTATACTTAATAGTGGCAGCAGCTGCAACTTAGCACTTTAATTCCCACTTACCTAATTATCCTCACTGAAGCCTCCCTGGTGCTATGACCATTACCACACCTCCTCCCCCTCCTCATTGTCTCAAGCTCCCTCACTGGAGTGGAAAGTAAAAACTGATAGCAGTAAAGACTAACAAGAAGTAAAAAAAAAAAAGAAACAAAAAGCAATCAACAAACATACTTCAAGCGGCTCTAGTCTGTGTGTCCCTCTCTCTCTATATATATTGGGGGGTTGTGGTTACTTGTAAAATACTACTGCTATGGGGCCACAGCAGGACAAAAGTCCAAAAGTGAGAAAAAAAAAAAACTAATTAAAATCATGCAGTTGGAGGGACTAGTTTAAGTAAAATTAAGACATACATTTAATTTTATTTTAATATTAAAACTTATGAATTTTAATTTTTAAATGCTTATAAAATACAGAGTCCCATTTTAAAGATGCAATAAAACACTCCAGAGATGTGCATTAAACAGTTCTAATGCACAGCCAGGGGCTAAAGGCACTCAGCCTGCAGCCTTACTACACCTCTGGCCATGTGTTAGAACTGTCTAATGCACACCCCATCTTGTCTCATTGCTTACTTAGTCTGTCTCCCCTCCTGTTGATGCTGGGCAGTGCCCTGTCAGGCCTCACACACATGCACACAGTGATGCAGCTGTGGAGGAGGCAAGCTCCCTGGCCCACCACAGGGGGCGCTGCAGTGGTGAAACCCCAGCACTTTTCATCTACAGATGGGAGTGCTACCATGTAGCTGTGCCATCCCAGTCCCCTGAGCCCTGACCACCTGACCTAGTTCCCTGAGTTGCATTCCAAACCCTGGTGGCTGGCATGTGATCATGACCCATCACCTATGGGGCCATCAGGCAGCTCCTCCCCCACAGTGCAAATTTCTAATCCAGCTGCAAAGTGGGCTGGTTAGTACATGTGACCAGGTCACAAGGTTCAGAATTAGTGCGATGACATGTCATGACCCAGTCTGCACTGTTGTGACCAAGGATATGCCACCCAGGAGCGTTCCCTCACTTTAACCCCATCATGTCCCTCACTCTAACCCTGCCATGCTTGATGGGTTCAATTTCTAGTGCCTTCCCAGTGGCCAGGGGGTCAGTTGCCTGTGGTCCAGTAAATTTCCCTTTCACTTTCCCAGCCATCAATGGTCCCTTCCATCTAGTGAAACCTCCCACCCTAGCTGAAGGGTACCACCATACCTCTAGACCCATGTGTGCCCCCTCAAACTCTATTCTTTCCTCTTTCCAGCTGTGCCAGGTCAGATCACTGTGCTCCCTGGTTACAGGAGGAGGTGGTGTAGAAGGCTGCACTGGGGCCTGTGAGGGCTGCCATGCCTATGGGCATAGCCCCACAGGTCATTTGCAAAGTGATGGAGCTCAGTTGCCTCTTTCTCACTCAGTCAAAAAGCCATTTGTAACTGCTCAGGAAGGGGTTATGACCCTTGCTGAGCTTGACAGAGTCACAGTGTCACCAGTGGTGCCAAGGGTTCACACCATCCCCTTAGGACCACCAGGGGGCCAACTAAGTGTTTTTAATTGGTAGTAGGCTAAAACTAAACCAGCATTCTGTTTATCAGAAGTAAATGGAAATTTTAGAACAGCCGCTAGGAATTTTGAATAATGTTCCATGGTCTGCGGCCCCTTTTTCTGAAAATAAAAAATGAAATCTTTATATAAGGGTACATTTAATTAAATAACACAGTAGAGCCAGTAGTACCAAAAATGCAGGCAAAACATGTTATTAATTTTTAAAAGTTGTCAGTTGTTACTGAAACAAGCATGATCTGGGTTTGTGGTAATGGTCTTTTAATTACTGCCTAGGGCTGTAATGTGGCATGAGGCGTAACTCCTCAGAATGCCGTGTTGCTAGTATAATAAAAAAATTAAATGGTGTTGTACCTTGTTCAATATGTGATTAGGCTCGACATTTATGTCTACAAAGATTGCCATAAGGCTTATGTAATGATTACAGCCTATCAGAAAGCTCTATATATCAGCCCCCTTTTTTATAATTTTCATTTCTGAAGTGGTTTTCTTTTTCCATTTGCTCATTAGTTGTTAGGTAGAAGACTTGGTTTGCTGGCCAAGGCACCTAGCTTCACCTGATCTCTTTCCTTCTAAGATTGCTTGAAAGGACAGAGCAGAGAACCTTACCAGAGCAAGGGACATGGATTAAGACTTCTTTTGGCTAAGCAGATTTACTGTGTATTGTTATTTTTATTTTGTACTCACAGGGATTGCTACTGCTTGTTGCTAACATTTCATTGCTTTATTTTTCTCTGATTCAAATTGTTGTTGCTGGTATACCTTCTTCTGCATTATTACAAGGTGTGCCTACAAGTGTATGCTAACAGATTACTGCTGTAATCTTCTGATTCAAATTGTCTTTTGCAAGGTATATCTTCTGTTACTGCTTTATTTTTCTCTGTAGCAAAGTATTTCTTACAGGGTATATCTTCTGTGAAATTATTACAGGTAGTGCTTTACAGGTTTTACAGTTTTATCTAACATTAGGATAAGCTTTCAGGGTTACTGCATTTGTTGTTGACTGATTGTTTCTGCTCTTACCTCCTTGTTCTTTCATCCATGGTTCTTCTTTTTCGGCAGGGGAAGGGCCCAGCCACCCACCCCCCCCAACCACCCCACACTACACTCCTTTTATAGGGTACGCAGTTGTGACATTTCCTGTGGCAAAGCAGGAAGGGGTGGATCAGTGGGGCATCCACAAGGTGAGCTCATTTACAGGGGCACTAGTAATTTAACTTGTTATAACAAGTTATAAAAAAACAAAACACAAAATCAAACCATTACTTTCATTTTCTTCCTACTAATTACTCTGACCAGGTTATAAACCCAGCAACTTATCAGGAATGGATATCATTAACTGCAGGTACTGCGGAACACTTTTCAGAAGGACAGTCATACAGGATTTAGGACACTGTCCTACATGCTGGGCCATTGGAGATCTTAGGGCTTAGCTCCAGGCAGCATGGGCAGAGATTGCACACCTCAGATTTGATATTCAAGAGGAAATACATTATAAGAACCACCCGCCATTTCCCCAACATCCAACAGAAGAACCTTGATCGCAGAAGGTAGTTGGTCCAGGAGGTTGGCAGGTGGTTAGGAGGGGCAAATCAGGTGCCCCATCCCTCTGTGCTCTCCAACACATTACCTCCAAAAACTATATAAACACTACAAACAGGGATCTGCCTCTATCTCTGAAATCAAACAAAGGGGCAGAGGACACTGCAGAGCAGGACACTGCAGCACAGGGGCTAGCACAACAAAACTCGCCCAAATCAGGAACCAAAACAAAAAAAGCAAAAAGGAAATCCAAAAAACTTCTGATCATGGGAGACTCCATGATTCAGGGAGTTGATACCCATCTCCAGCCAGGGTTAATGGTCAGATGTCTCCCAGGTACATCAGCGTGGAGAGACACTGACTGCATTGCTGAAATTGTTCACAAAGCAGGAGAAAACATTGATGTCCTGGTACACATAGGGACTAATGATCTTGCCAGCCAGTCAGTTGTGGAGACCAAGGAACACTTGACCAGGCTGGGTAACAAACTATCATCCATTTCATCTGACATCTCCTTCTCTGAGATCCTTCCAGTCTGGGAAAGGGGGGCAGATGGATGGAAAGTCAGAGAAGGGAAAATAGGGAGCTAAACATGTGGTTCAAGGGCTGGTGCCAGGAAAAAGGACACAGATTTGTAGGGAACTGGCAACTGTTCTGGGAGTGAAAGTTCTTTAAATTTGATGGACTGCATCTGACTAAGGAGGGAGTCAGTGTATTGGGGCAGAAGTTTGACATCTTTACAGAATATTTAAACTAGCAAATGGGGAGAGGGGTGCAGCACCCCAAACGTCGAATGGGAAGAACACCCCTCCCCCCCTCAACTAGTGGTCAAACAGGGATTCAGCATGTTTGCAGTTCATTTGCATCAACAGGTAAGAAAAAAGGTCCGTCTCCCCATACGATGCACAGGGGAAAAGCCAAACCTCACCCAACAACTAACACACTGAAATCTGGCCAGTGGAAAATCATGTACACAAATGCTCACAGCCTGGGAAATAAGATCCCAGACTTGCAGGCGATAATGTCAGAGGCTAAACTTGACATAGTAGCAATTAGTGAGACGTGGTTTACCAGTAACCACATAAGTGAGACTTCAGTACCTGGCTATGTACTGTTCAGAAGAGACTGAGGTACAAAAGGGGTGGAATGGCCCTGTATGTCAATGAAAATATCAAAGCTACAGAAATTCAGAATACACATAAGGAGACAGAAGAACTGTGGTCACCCTGAAACAGGAAATGGGACAGCTATAAGAACTGGGGTTGTCTCAGGCCCCAGACCAGGGAAGGACATAGACACATTACTATTAGAAGATATACAAAACATGACAGCTAAAGGGGAGGTTCTGATAATGGGAGACTTCAACATGCCGGATACAGATTGGTCAATACCAGCAGAAACATCTGCCAGAACTAGACACATGGTTGATTCCCTGCGGGGGGAGGGCCTCAAGCAGCTGGTACAACAACCCACAAGAGACAGGGCTATCCTACATCTAGTACTGACTAACAGGGAAGGGATCACAGATCTCCAGGTAGAAGGTCACCTCGGGGCCAATTACCATCACATGGTATGGTTCAATTTGGCCACTATATCTAAATCATCCCATTCCAAGGCAAAAATATGGGACTTCAGAGGAGCTGACTTTGATAAGATGGCCAACAGAGTTAAACTAGCCCTGGAAAAAAGAAATACAGGTGAGTGGGTACAGGCAAAGTAGGCAAGCATTAAGGATGCAATACTTGAAGCAACATCCCATTGTGTTAGACAGAAAAGGAAAGTGCAAAAGAAGAAGGAAACCACTTTGGTTCTCAAATACAGTACCAGAAAAGGTCAGAGCCAAAAGTCTGGCCTTAGGAAATATAAGGGAACACAGCGGGATGAAGATACAGAGGCATACCAAATTGCCCTAAGGGAAGCAGGGAAGGCAGTAAGGCAGGCAAAGTCCCAAACTGAGGAAACACTAACACGAACAGTAAAAGAAGATGACAAGACTTTCTATAGATACATTAGTGAAAGGAGAAAGTCCAGAGGGGGTATTGCTAAGCTCAAAGGAGAAAAGGGGGCATGTGAGGAGGCAGACCCTGTAAAAGCATCTATCCTAAATAGATACTTTTGCTCAATATTTACTGAAGAGAAGGTAGGGCAGGGCCCACAGCTCAGCACCATGGACACAGGGGGGAGGGAGGTGAGCACTAGTCCCTTCACAAAAGAAAGGGTCCTACAAGAGCTCACTAAGCTTAGGGTGGACAAGGCAATGGGACCTGATGGCATACATCCCAGAGTACTTAAGGAGCTAAGGGTGGAACCAGCAGAGCCATTAGCAGAACTGTTTAGTGAGTCTTTGAGCACAAGAGAGGTCCCAGAAGACTGGAGAAGGGCTCATGTGACCCCACTCCACAAGAGTGGTAGCAGGGAGGAGGCAGGAAACTACAGGCCAGTCAGTCTTACCTCAGTAGTGGGCAACATTATGGAGGCACTCCTTAAGGAAAGGATAGTGCCACACCTGGAATCCATAGGGGCACAGGATCCAAGACAGCATGGGTTTACAAAAGGAAGGTCCTGTCAAACTAATCTCATAGTTTCTTTGACTGGGTAACTAGAGTGGTGGACCAAGGGAGCAGTTGATGTCGCCTACCTTGACTTCGCAAAGCTTTGACACTGTTCCACATAGAAGATTGATAAATAAGCTGGGTAGGCTCAGGTGGGTCTAGAAGTTGGTCAACTGGGTGGCAAACTGGTTGACAGACAGAAAACAGAAGTGGGTGGTAAATGGTATACTGTCAGAAGAGATGCAAGTCACAATGGGGTACATTAGGGATCAATCCTGGGGCCAGTCCTCTTCAATATCTTCATTAGTGACATTGCAGATGAACTAGAGGGTAAGGCTTGTCTGTTTGCAGATGACACCAAGATCTGCAACAGAGTAGATGATCCAGATGGGGTGGGTAGAATGAGAAGAGATCTGGATAAACTAGCAAAATGGTCAGAAGAGGAGCAACTGGGATTTAATGCAAAGAAGTGCAAGATCATGCACATAGGGAAGAGAAACCCTGAGGCCACCTCTAAGCTGGGAGGGGAGTTGCTGGCAGTCACAAAGGAAGAAAGAGACTTGGGCATCATCATCACCGATGACCTGAAATCATCCAAGCAGACCTCTAAAGCAATAGGTAAGGCTAGGGGGATATTAGGGTGTATTAGTAGGGGTATCACAAGTTGTAAGAGGGAGGTAATACCTCTTTTACAAGACACTGGTTAGCCCCATCTGGAGTACTGCGTGCAGTACTGGAGTCCACACCTTCACAAGGACATTAACCAAATTGAGCCAGTCCAGAGAAGGGCAACCAAAATGGTGCAGGGACTGCATCAAAAGACATATGAGGGCAGATTAACAGAGCTCAATATGTATACCCTTGAGCAAAGGAGGGAGAGAGGTGATATGATCGAAACATTCAAACACCTTAAGGGCATTAACAAGGTGAAAGAGTCTAACATGTTTAAATATAAGAAAAATAGCAGGACAAGAGGACACAGCATGAGAATAGAGGGAGGCTGATTAAGGGGGAATGTGAGGAAATTCTTTTTCACAGAAAGAGTGGTGGATGCATGGAACGGCCTACCTCAGGAAGTGTTGGCTATGAATACAGTGCAGGGCTTCAAATAGGCATGGGACAGGCATAAGGGAGCAATACAGATGAATATGGATAGATAGGTCATTGACAGTGTAAAGGTGTGTGGTACATTCATCAGGTTGAAAAAATGGGCAGACTGGATGGGCATTGTGGTCCTTATCTGCTGTCAACCTCTATGTTTCTATGTTCTATGTTTCTATGTTTTCCCCTTGCCCTGGTGGTGGTGGTGGTGGGGAGCCAGGGTGCCTTCCGGTACCATAGTAGCAGTTCCATCGGGGAACTGGCAGCCCCACCCTGTGGGGGGGCAGGGTGCTTGTGGGGTGATGGTGTGTCCCAGGATCAATGATGTTGGGGTGAAGCTGTGGGGATTGCAGGTGGGAATTGATGGTGGCTGGCAGAGCCCCGACTAAAGCATAGTAAATAACAAAAAAATTTTTTTTTTACCTGGTAGTATGCGGTGGGATGTATAGAGCATTAATTAACCTGTATGTTGACATTTTGAGTTCTGTTCCTCTTCAGACCTCATCAACATTGTCACCTTACGCAAGCAATAACACATGACAAGGTGTGGGTTATCTCCTGATAAAAGCAAGCGCCTCATGCCTTATGTACTGGGGCATGCTCTTATCAGGAGATAACCCACACCTTGGAGTGCGTTATTGTGCTTATAAAATGGGCCACAAAGTAATTATTTTATGTGTAAAATAAAAAAATAAAGCAGTTAAAAATATATTAAAAAAAATGCTTCAATACCTCAGATAGTACAAAAATAGTTCCCCAATAAATCACTTTAATAAGTTTTTCACTGGCAGCACAGGGTTCCTCTGTATTCCTGAGGTTATCCATCACTGTTGATTTTATTACTTTAGGACCCTCTTTCAGGTCTTGTTTTTGTGGTGTTTTTGTGTGGTATTCAGCTTTTTTTTTTCTTTGTGCTGTGTTGGTGGTAGCATGCTGAAAAGTGACTTCGGAGCCCCCTCCTGCTCAAGATTTTATTTAGTTGTTTTATTTATTAATTTAGGTTTGAGTTAGTTTCATGTTTTGTCCTCTGCTGCCTGCTTGCAAAGAGGATAGATGGTAGATCAGCTCCAAACATTTACAGAGCACTGTTGACTGAGTTGACTGGTGAAGGATGACTTCTGGTTTTCGGTGAGGGGGTTGGTGATCGTGGTCGGCATTGTCTCAGTTTTCCTAACGTGGTTGTATCTAGTATGCTGTCTGGTTTGTTTGAGGAAAAAGGCATGGATAACAGCTTCTTAACATTTACAGTCACTGACCACTGAAGACTGACTTCTGGTTTTGCGGTCGGTGGGATTTGGAAGCCGCGGGTAGTGGTTCACTGAAGAGGTTGTGGTCAGCTAGGAAGCAGCACAGGTCAGACTTACTTTAAAAATCGAAAAGTAAGCTGGTGAATTGCAGAAACAGACTGTTTGTCTCTCTGTTGGGGAGGGGGAGTCTTGAACTGGGGACTGATGATTCTCAACATGCTCCTTCACAGTCATTATCCGGAGAGCGGGGCTGCAGGACTTGATGTTAGTTTGCCATGGAGCAGCAGCTTGCTGTTTAGTGATGAGGACGTTGGGCACACTGATACTTTACTGTCGTGTGGCTCAGGTTGGCACAATTAGTGCAGGTTGGCAGTATACATCCTTCTAAGGACACGGCTGAAATCGGCTTTCAGCCAATCAGGATTCTGGATTTGCTTAGCTCATTTTATAATCAATGTTATATCACAGGTGACTGACCTTACAGCAGGTGATTGTCTTCTTTTGCTCAGTTGTGATGTCACAGGCAGTGAAGTTAAAGGGCTGATGATGTACAAGGAGGAAAAAAACTAGCTATAATACCTGATCAGCCTGTTTCAGTGGTGTTTTTGAAAACAGACAACCTACCAATTGGAATGTTCAGAGAAATAATTCACGGTTTAGAAAGTAAATTGTTTCTCCACATAGCTGCCCTAATCAGATTCGTGCTCCATCCAACCAGACACAATATAAGCTTTCATTTCATTTTATTGTGTTTTTTACCCTTATGAGTCTGATGAGCAAATTGCCCGTTTTCACAGATGACAAGCAATACAATAAACAAGAAACAGGAACAATAACATATACAATACATTAGGACACTTCACAAAAAAACAGTTACCAGTTGAGTTGTAATGGCATGTTGCCGATCAATAAAGCTTTTTGATTGACTGACTGAACAGACACAATATAATAACCCCCGTGAAGAACTTTCAGGTAACTTCACACGTCATGAGTGTGGTGATATCATAAGGGCACTCAGACTTCACCATGATGCCCATGATTTCACCACACTCAGGAGGTGTGAAGTTAACAGCTTTATCTTTACAGAGGGAGGATTAGTTATTCACTATATGCCAGCATCCAGGTAGAGAACTGTTCCAGACATCACACCAAATATTATCAGGTAGAAAATCTTCTAAATAACGAATGAAAAAGAAAAAAAGATTTTATATATAAAAAGTAATAGTTCGCTACTTTTAAAAGTTAACATTAATTACAGCCAGTACAATAGCTCTTTCAGTGCACGTTTCTTGTTTTTTTTGATTTTCCATTTATCAGTGTTTTAAATATTTCCCATACACTATTACCTATTTCACAGTCTGACTCAAAAACAACTGTCTGTCCTCAGCTTACCTAAAGGATTGTTGAGTCGGTGACAATACAGTGTGTTGTGATAGTGAGAACTGTGATGTCATACCACGTGCACTATGAAGCCTGGGAATCCTGAGAAGAGCCTTTCATACAGACTTCATGGGCACACTGTCAACTCCCCCCCCCCCCAGTAAAACCTAGGGAAAAATCCATGTTTCATTTTACAGCTTATTTACACAGGATAGCCCAGTTAAGATACAACATCTTATTTACAATGGTGTCTTGCTTCTATCTAAATCTGCAGCTGAGTTGGCTGGAGTACTGGGAGGTTACTTGACTTGCACAAGGTTAATACTTGGCTTCATGGGCTTACATCCCTCACCTTTCACTGGCAAAACATTCAACACCCAAATGTGTCTAAAAACATAAACTGCTGGGTACAGTTGTGACACCAATGACTCAGCCAGTTCTTAATAACATAAATTTTTTTTATGTTTTTTAAAAATCAATGCTATTTCACCATTTCTGCCAAGAGCAATACAATTAGGCTGTTATTTTCAACAAAATTCTAAACCTCAGAATCAGCGGGTGACTCCTACAAGGAACCCAGTCAACTGAAGGGGCAGCGGAGTGCACAAAGGAGCTGAGCTTAGCTCTTGAGCTGCAGAGTTCTTCCATGCAGCAAAGGTGGAATGGAAAATGTTTACCAAAACGTAGCTGTGGCAGGGGCATTTTTCTACAATGGACTGGGGGTGAGAGGAAGGGGATTGATTTGATGTTACGTTCCAGGTATGAAAATAAAAATACTAACATGCCTGTTAGATCTGCTTTTCTAGGTGCTTAATATGCAGTACACTATATCTTTTTATTTTCTTTATCCTAATCCTAAACTTCACCCATATCATGCCTGAAATGCTGTTTTGAAGGCAACGGAAGCTGCCATCTTTTTTTTTTTCACTGGGGACTCATTTAAAAATATATTTAAATTCTAGTGGGACTGGAAAATTGAACAGCAAATGAAAGTGGATGATGTCTGTAATCATTCAAAAAGAAAGGGTAAATTTTGTTGCCCTCCCTCTCTACAGTGCTACTTTAAATGCCAGAGTAATACAAGTTGCGGTAGAGTGCAGCCACGTGTTGATGAAGAGAGGTGAGTTATGCATGTCTTCATTTTGTTTTATTTAAAATTATGGCAGTGATTTTTGTAATAGCACACTAGAATTGAAACAATTTGATCTGAAGCTCATTAAGAGTAGAATGTCCAAATGGTGTGAGCAATGCACCCCAATGTCTTTTTCAGGTCACGAGTAGCAGACATTTCCATTTCTGATTCACTCAGTGTGGTGCGGGCATGAAATCATAATAATGGTTTGGTTAATGCAAAAGTGACACAAGCGGAAATTAAATCTTCATGGATGAAAAAGACAAATTCAATCAATGAGACATTTGCAGAACTCAAATTCATTGCTCACCTATGCGAATAAACCTCTGAAAGGGAAGACGTGATGACAGAGTTTGGAAGGAGGAACTGTGAGAATTAAAAAGGAATTCACTTGCATGGATTTATTAACAGAGCTAGAAAAAGGGAAACAGTATAAGTCTACCCATCATTCTTTGTGTGCTGCTGCCCTGTAACTTGCATAGAGAAGTTATAAAACTGTTAAAATGAAGTGCATGGAATCACAGGAGAAACAGTACAAAAGAAAAGAAAACACAGCACCTTCTTCCTATCACGGTGCTTTAAGAGTAATTTAATTTTGCTAGGTTGCTGTTCTCTTGCAGTATTATGTATTGTACCATCCTATTTATAAAATGGCAAGAAAGAATCTAGAAATGTCATTGGTTGAGGGACATCACCTGACCATGCATTAAATCTCTATAAATGCATGGTCAGGTGACAAATCTCATCCCTGCCCCAAAAACACATACTTTGAGCCATTTTATAAGTGCAATAAGCCCCTCCAGGTTGTGCATGACGGGATTTTAATGCACTTTCTAGGTGCATAATGACACTCTTTGGCCTTGTGCCTTACTACACTCCTGGGGCATGCATTAAAATCCTATAATGCATACCATGTCCACCCTATCATGGCTTATTACTTACTAGAAGTATCACCTACTCATATTCCATACTGTACTGATAAGATAACACAGAGTAAAGTAATACCAGCGAGCCACTAGAGGGTAGTCTCTTTATATAGCAAAGTATGTGTACTGCAGAGGTGTGTGAGTTCAGTACCTTTTTTGAATACTTAGCACGTATTTATTATCTAGACCCCAGGTACTCAACATTTGCTGTTTATTATTTGGCAACAAAACTAGAGGGAAAATACTCTCCATATGCTAGGGCTAGTCATGTGGCCAGCTCCATCTTCACACCTAGACACCTACTGGCCTAACCCCCTTCTCATGCAGAGCTTTTTCAAATAAGCCTTGCCAGCGTGAGGAGCCAACATTATCTTTTTGTGAATTCCACCCCCTCCCTACCCCGGCCCAGCCAGGTCACAAAGGACTCCTTATGGCAAGTGGCCCCCTTTCTGATCCTGATCCATGATTTGGGTGGGGGGCTACAGTTGTCATCTCCAAACTAGTTGGGCAGGCCCCCTTCCCTAACCTACAGGATGGTGTTTTCCATTTAACGTTAGCATGTCAGAGTGTCATCTGACAGCAGTAGTTGCAGGGGAAGGGGGAAAGGAGCAGTTTGCATTGATGATAGGCAGACTAGAATGACAGGCTCCATTTTTGTTTCTAGTGCATCTTCTTTTCTTACCATATTTTATTTTTGAAAGCTCTAAGTTTTTTGTTATGGGGAGTGGGGGATGCCACAAATAAAGATGGCTACTCATGCTGGCATGGGAAATAAGAAAGTGTACTGGAAACACTGCAGAGTTTCAACAGGATGAGACGTGTCTGTAGTTTATGATTCTCAGTCTGTACTAACTCAGATGAAAAACCTGTTTGGAAGGTGATTACTGTTTTGGTGAACATGTCAGCCTACCTCACACAGTGATTTGCATACCCATGATGCCTTGCACTGGGTTTGTGCCTTTAGTGTACATGCATATGGTTTGGGGAGATGCACAGAAACCAAAGTGACTATTTCTTCTCTTCTTGCATCCTTCTACAGATTCTATACACTGCTATTCTTGCAAACTGTCTTTTTAGTATGGTACCTCTGAGAGTAACAAATTCCTGATTTTCTCTGTGGCTCACCTTGTACTTGGTTGTGACAATGACTGCGCTGCACTGAGGAGTCCGGACAGGATGAAAAACGTCTGTAGTTTGTTGTTCGCAGCCTATACTGGTTCAGATGTAAATACCTGTCTAGAAGGTAGTGTTGGTTCTGGTGAAGCCTTGTCAGCATTTTCCACACAAGGATTTGCATACCTATGATTAGAGAAGGGTGAAGTTGACAAAATTCACTCTGCAAATTAATCCGTGAATTTTGTGCAATTTGTGGAGTGCAGACCCATCCACGAAGTGTGAATTTCTGCTCACAAGGTATGAAATTTTGCCCCGTGAATGGCAGAATTTCACCTGCAAACAGTGGAATTTCATGTAGAACAGTGAAATTTCACCATTCGTGTGTGAAATTCCACCATTTGCGGGTGAAATTCCACTGTTCGTGGGCAAAATTCTGTCATTTGCAGTCAAAATTCCATACCTTGTTGTGAAATTTCCGGCAAAGTCACATAGGAGAATTTTCAGCCTAACAGCAGACATTTGAGGATTGCTTCATGGAGGCAAAGTGGGTGACTTTGATGGAACTTTGCCAGTGAATTAAAACTTTGCAACATGTCTGTCTATCATGCCCTTTATGGGGGATTGTAGCTTTAAAGTGTATAGAAACATAGTGAAGAAAAAGACCATGGTTGAGATTTTCAAAGCGCTAGACGCAGCACTTATATCCATATTTTGGACACCTCCTGCATCTATGCAAATGCATCAGATGTGTGTGTGTGTGTCCCGTTCACATACATTCTGATGCATGTGTGACAGTTTAAGCAGTTTATGGCACTTTGGGCGGCGACTGCAGTACTTGCTTCCATTATCCAGATGCAATTGTAGTACTTGCACCCTAAAGTTAGAAAACATTTTTGTGTTCTAACTTTTCCGAAGGAAGTGCTCAGTTGTCTGTAAAATGGAAACAACTCTTTGAAGATCCCTGCCATTAGCCAATCCAGTCTGTCCAGTCTCTAACCTGCTCCAAGAGCCTGTCTATTACTAACCAGGCTGTATGTGATTACACAATTTCCTCAACCCCTGTTCCCTTACTCCCCTTGTGATCCTTTCTCGCTCCAAATCATCTCTAAGTCCAAACTCAGTCCCATATGTCTGTCCCAACCATTTCTGAATGCATTTACTTTCTGCACACCAACCAGCCTCTGCATCCTGCAGCAGTGGGTTCTATTTGTCCACCACCCTTTCTATGCAGGAATACTTCCATGTGTCCCTTCTCAATTTGCTTCCCTACTGACTGGAGCAAAATACTATGTAGTGGGCAATCAGCTGATAAATGCATTGCCTACCAGATCCAAAAGGGAAAAAAAAGATAAAGTAGCCCTTGAAATTAGGGATAAAGAGGAAGTTAGTTGGAAAAAAAATAGAAATCACTACTATTTTTGCAGACTAGTGCAAAACATTATATACCTTTCTGAGAGAATGAAATACACAGAAGCTGTGCAAGACTTCCTTTCTGAAAGCCCTCTACACACCTGGGGCTGAATTCACAAAGCTTTCTGAAGGTGCACAACCTTCCCTAAGTCCCCAAAACTGCCGTAGCTATGGAAAAAAAGGGGAGATTGCTTTGAGTGCTATTCACAAAAACCTCTGCAGCAGCAGAAAAAAAAACACTACGGACTGTGGAAAAAAGTGCAGCTGTGGAAGTCCCTGAGGAAAAAAAGGTGATGGCACAGTCCCTCAAAGGCTATTCACAGCCAGTTTTTTTCCGCAGTTGTGGAAAAAAGGTTACACTCATTGGAGTGAGGTGTAACTCTCCCTCAGCACACTGCAGTAGTGTCCAAACAATTGGAATCAATTATGGTGGAGGTGAAGCACAGGTAATAGCATCCCAGTGGGTATAGCAGTGGCTGATGTTACAGTAACAATAGCACACATTGCCATGATATGGCAACCAGCAACAACCACCAGACCCAGTGCAGCCCATGACGGAGCTCCACAGGCAGTAGAGCCTGACCAGCCAGTAGCAAGTGCTACCCCTGCAGGCAACAGGAACACCCCAGGGAGGGACGACCAGCAGTGACAATCGGCCACTGTGGTGCCATGGTATTACTGGTACCAGTGGTGCTGCAGTTGTCCCAGTTGAGGGATTGGTTGCTGGTCTCTTTGTGGGTGCTTTCAGCTTCATGCTATGGCAGCAATGTTAAAGTCTGCTGCTTCAGCTAATTAGGTTCACTATTGCTGTGCCTCCTAAGCCATTTCCGCAGCTGCAGATCTGCAACACTTGCTCATTTTCCACAGCTGCAGAATTTCCGCAGCAGCGGGACTTTTTACGGGACTCTGCACCTGTGCAAATTTTGTTTAAGAATATCACACAACTGCATTCCCACAGTGCTGCAGGCCTTTTTCCCGCAGCTGCATAATTTTTGGCTTTCTTTGAGAATCCTGCCTCTTAACTTCAGAACAGTCTGCTCAGTTAAACCAGCCTTTTACCAGTAATGAGATTTTGGTTACAGTCAAATATTTAACATCATGCAAAGCCCCAGGGTCCAATGTATTATCTATAGATATTTTTTAATTTTTAGATTTTTTTTATTTATTTCAATCTAGGATTACAATACCTTTGAGCCAAGACTCTTTTACAAAGGTTCCATGTCAGCATGTGCAACAGTCATCATTTTTAGTTACAAACATATAGTCATTGACTTACAGACATGTAATAACCAGTATAAAGACTTGAGCTGTGAGCAAGACAAGGGAAGGAGGGTGGGGTGGGGGAAGTGAGGTAGGAGATTAAGGGAGGGAAGGAGGTGCAGAGAGTAAGGGGAGTACAGGAGGTGGTTGGGGTGGGGGCAGGAGTGGAGATACAGGGGAGGTGGGCGAGGGAGGGAGACAGTACAGCCAGGGGGCCTTGTTGAGGAAATATGTCAGGTAAGGTGCTAGGGGTACAACGACTGATTGTAAGTGCTGGGTGCTGGGGCATGTGCAGCTGGAACAGTGGAAATGTTAAGATGGGCAATCGCAGGATACAAGCAGTGAGAGGCGCAGCTTGGACCTGAAGAGGCCAAGTGTTGGAGCGGTCACTATGTCGCTGCCAAAAGAGTTGAGCCAGTTGGATGCTCAATTGGCGAATGATCTTTGTCCTTGGGTCGTGTGACATCGTGGGATATGTAGTAGATGGGAACTGGATCTCCTTGTAGTGGCGTTCCTATGTCTAGGCTTAAGGAGGGCACAGATACCAGATGGGGCAAGCCCCATTATAATTTTCTTGGCCGTGATGCAGGTTTGGTATTTTATGCGTTTGTTCAGTTGAAGCCATCCAGATTGGGAATAAAGGTCACATGTGTGGGTACGGCAATGTGAGCCAGTGATGAGATGACAGGCCTTATTCAGGGAGATCACGATACGTTTGAGAGCAGTGGTAGTTGCAGACCCATATATGATAAGACCATAGTCTATGATGCTGACGATGGAGCTTTGGACGGCCACTGACAGTGCTTCTGGGGTTAGGTGTTTCCTGTAGCATGGCTATTACTATTCTAATAAATGTGGAGCAGTGTGTTTTGTTGTGGGGGCTGCAGAATAACCAAACTTGTTTTTTCCTGATTGAGAAGCAGTTTATGATTTAGGAACCAGGATTCGATGGAAGAGAAGGCCCACTGAAGTTTATTTTGTAATTGGATTGGATCAGAGTCCGAGGTGAGGAGCACAGCATCGTCGGCGTAGAGAATTATTTGTTCTGGGCAGCTGTCCAGGAGTGAGTTTAAGAATAGGCTGAAGAGCAGGGGTCCCAGAATGGAGCCCTGGGGGACTCCCGAGTGTACCAGTCTAGGGTCCAAGAGTGTATCAGCGATTCTTCCTGTTTGGGACTGTTCTTCAAGGTAGCTCTTAAACCAGCCAATGGAGTCAGTTGACAGCCCAGTGTTCTGAAGCTGGACAAGCAGGAGGCAGTGATTGACAGTGTCGAAGACTTTAGTTAAGTCAATGTAGATTGAGCCTAGTAGTTCACCGTAGTCAAGTGCGTTGTGGATTGCGTCAGTGAATTCAAGTAGGGCTGTGGAGGTGCTGTGACCTTTGTGGAACCCGTGTTGTTGCTTGTACAGGATATTGTACATATCCAGGTATTCTGTGAGCTGGTCCGAGACGTTGTGTTCTAGTGTCTTGGAGAGTGGGGGTAGTAGGGAGATAGGTCTGTAGTTATCATGGGCAATTTTGTCGCCACTTTTATGGATTGGGGTGACAGTGGCAGATTTTCATCTGTCTGGGAACTGGCTAAGGCTGAGGAAGAGGTTGAAAATTCTGGTCAGAGGACTAAGCACTTCATCAAGTGTGAGAGACAGGATTTTGAGATCGAGGGAGTCATTACTGAATCTTGATTTACCAAGGGCTTTGGTAACATATTTGCATACTTGGTGAGCCTTGACTGCTTTGAAGTAGAAGTGGGGGGAGCTGGTGGGAGTAGTGTTCATTGTGGACAGAGGGGCTTCACCATCTTTGAAGTAGTCCTGGGGTAGGACAGCGCTGAGGTCAGTAAAGGCTTTGTTAAAGGTATCCGCAATGGTTTTTGGGTTGAGGGTTGTGGTTCCATTGATGTTGAGTATTGTTGGGGGTTGGGTGGATTCCCAGTTAGTTCCTTTATGTTCTTCCAGAATTCCCAACCATTGCCCCAGGAGTTTGTGAGGGCATGCTTATAGTAAGCGGACTTCATTTGCCGGATGGTTTTGGTGCAGTCATTGTGGGCATGTTTGTAGTTTTGGATGTTCATTTTGCCTTCCAGAGTTTCTGGCCAGTTCCCATAGGTGGTCTCATGTTTTTAGCATCCTGAGGAGGTCACCTGTGAGCCAAGGGTTACTGAGTGATTTGACTTTGTGTTTCTTAATAGGAGCATACGTGTCACAGGCCACAGTGAAGATGTTTATGAAGTGGTCAAGGGCAGTATTTACATTGGTTGCATTGAAGATAGGGGACCAGTCTTGATGGAGGAGGTGGGATTTGAGTCAAGGAAGGTGACCACTGGGTAGAACCCTGCTGGTGATAGTTTTTGGCGGTTGTTTGATGAATTTATTTGACCAGGTGCAGCTAACAGGGGAGTGGTCACTGAGAGAGTGAGGGAGGACATTAGTGTCAGATATTCATGATGGGTGACTGGTAAGGATCCAGTCCAAGAGTGCGCTGGTGCCGGTCCTGTAATTCTGGTTGGTGAGTCAACCATTTGTGTGAGGTTCGCTGCAGCAACGGTATCCCTATGTGCACCAGCATCGGCCTCAGGCCAGTTGATGTTGAAGTCGCCTAGGAGGATGGATTCGGTGTCCAGTTGGAGCGACTTTACAAAGTCAAGAACAGCTGTTAGACCAGTTCCCTGTTCTTTGGGAGGGATGTAGATGGTGGCAACAGTGAGGGTTTTGTTTTGGGCTGTGAGGAGGATTCTCACTGGCAGTGTCTGAGCAGTTGTGGGTTGGAGTGAGGTAATGATGTGCTGCCCCTGTATGGAGTCTTTTAGGTAGAGAGCGCAGCCCCCACCTCTTTTGGAGAGGTGATCCAACCTAAAGGTGTTGTAGCCAGGAAGGCTGATTACATGGTTTGGTACTAATGGCATGAGCCAGGTTTCAACAACTGCCAGGATGTCAGGGCAGTGTTGGCTGGTGCAGGCCTGTAGGGCATCCATTTTAGGAAGGAGGCTGCAGATGTTGATTGATATGAATGAGAGGGCACCCAAAGGCTTGCTCAGATTAGAGGCTTTAGAGCAGAATACTCCAGGGTTTGGGTGCACATTGCCTGACAGCATTAGGAGGAGGAGGACTAGCCTCAAGGAGCTGCAGCATATTTCTTTAAGGGAATGTTTTCACCTACTAGCATCTCGGGAAGTTGCTGCGCATCGAAGATAGTAGGTGAGGGTAAGCATAGACAGGGGGGACCAGAGTGGAGGGCTAGGACCAGTGTGGGTGTAGGACAGTTTCATGGTGGTAGGATGGACCCTGGGCAAGGGGCAGTGACCAGTGTGCAGCGTGCCTATGTGGAGGAAGGATGTAGGAATGTGGAAGCTGTGGGGGAGGGAGGGAAAGCAGGCTTTTGGGGCGTGCAGTAGGGGAGAAAGACAGGCAAGAAGAAATAGAATAGGGGTAGAGAATTGTGGAGGTGCATGATTAAGGTAGGATTTGGGGTAGGCGGAGGGAGGGGGTTAAGACAGGCTGATGGGGCTAGGAGAAGGGGGCGGAAGAGCAGTAGCTGGATCAGTGGGAAGTGAGGATACAGCCAGGAAGGCCAGGCAGCCAGGGAGTGGGAGGTGGCGACTAAAAGATGGGGGTAGTCCCAAAACAGGTACCCAATGGAGCACGAGTGGGGGGGTGGAGCTACCAGGGGTCGTGGAGGAAGGTCTATAAAGTTAAGGTTGGAGGGGGGGTGGGCATAAAATTTTGTCCGTTTGCCATAGAAATGAATGGGTGCAGCAGCCCCGAGCAGAGCAAAAGTTTTAGCTGGCTCAAGAGCCAATCCCTGAGCAGGAGGCAAGAGAACATCCAATCAGGCTGTGGTACAGATACCGTGGGTCAATGGCGTGGCTGTCAGCAGTCCCGTGGTTCAGGGAAGTCTTACCTAGTTTGAGAAGATCTTGAGGGCGGGAAGGAAGGCATATAGCAAGTAAAGCAACTGTGTCTTTCAGAGGGTAGACTTTTTTTTAAAATGAAAGAACAAGAATCCCTCTAGTGGCAGGTCTGTATAACCTGCTAATGGCAAACTAGCCATTTAAAAAAAAAAACAAAAAAAAAACATTCTATTAGACACTTGAAATGTGCTTAGTTCTATCTAAAATCTATTTATAAAAAGTGCCAGGTGGCAAAAGCATGGGAAATGTCCTGGCCAATCAGAGTGGGTTTGCTGGAAGTGCCCGTGTTCCAATTGGCTGCGCTGTCACCATACCTTCCAAGGAGCTGCAGGCGGGCGTCCTGGTCTTGGTCGGTGGCTGGCTGGATGCCAGCCAACTCTGGGGGAGCTGAAGCAGCCCTGTTCAAGGGCAGGCAGCTGGAGAGAAGAAAAAATAGCAGGGTTTAAATAGCATAGAGGTAGGATAGGTTTAGATTGAGCAGTTTAGCAAGACAAAGGAAAGTTAGACTTTTCGACACCAAGGCAGAGTGCTTGGATGGGGGGGGGTGCAGGAGGATCAAGGAAACAGAAGAGCTGTAAGTACTTTAAAACAGTAGAAGAAATTGTAATCCAGCTAATACAGTTGAAAAACTTTTATTAGACACTTGAAATGTGCTTAGTTCTATCTAAAATCTATTTGTAAAAAGTGCCAGGTGGCAAAAGCAGGGGAAAATCCCTGGCCAATCAGAGCAGGTTTGCTGGAAATGCCTGTGTTCCAATTGCCTGTGCTGTCACTGTACCTTCCAAGGAGCTGCAGGCAGGTGTCCTGGTCTCGGTAGGTGGCTGGCTGGGTGCTGGCCGGCTGTGGGGGAGCTGAAGCAGCCCCGTTCAATGACCGGCAGCTTCCAAGGAGCTGCAGGCGGGTGTCCTGGTCTCAGTCGGTGGCTGGCTGTGTGCCGGCCGACCATGGGGGAGCTGAAGCAGCCCCGTTCAAGGGCAGGCAGCTTCTAAGGAGCTGCAGGCGGGTGTCCTGGTCTCGGTCAGTGGGTGGCTGGGTGCTGACTGACCGTGGGGGAGCTGAAGCAGCCCCGTTCCATTTATTAGAACTAGTTAACTATCATTTTAAAGCAGCAGTGCAATGAAATTGGGCACACATTTGACTACCTTTTTAACTGTAAATGATTCCAACCATCTTCCAAGTGTATTTGGTGGTCAAATTTTCTAATTACTGTACACCAAAATGAGAGTATTTGTACGTGTTTTAATTGAGGTTTTTCTCAAGAAAAAAGAGATGGCCACTATATTAGACTCAGAAATATCATTGAAACCTGGTAATCATTAGGATAAAGAAACTAAAAAATGCATTGTGCAGCATAGAAGGTACATAGACATGTAGATTTGACAGGTATGCTAATATTTTTATTAGCTGTAGTTGAAAGAAGCTATTTGAAAAAAACATTTTTCATTCCACTGCTGCTTTAAATTTGGAAAACTATTACTTTTTTTCAATGCTAAGATAACAGTTTTTGTAATAAAAGGACACAGATCCATGTATAGTAGCCACATATATACACATATCCTTGTTAAATACTAGCATTTAAATAGTGGCAAAATTATTATCCTCCAGACTTAAGAAGGTACTCCCACATATAGTAAAAGAATTATCAGAATGATATTATTAACGACAGAAAATTGAGTACTAATGTAAGGAGAGCAGTAAATATTATGGACAGCAGCAAAAGTCAAGAAACATTACTTATGGCATTAGACACCAAGAAGGTGCTTGGCAGAGTGTAATGGGACTACCTGGTGGAGGTGTGTGAGAGATTTGGAATGGTACCATATTTTGTGGGATGGATTAAATTACTATATATTCCTCCTCCTCCTACTAATGCAGTTCTTCAAACTAATAAGAACATTTCCCCAAAAAAGTAAATAAGTAGAGAAACGAGACAAGGCTGTCTGCTCTCCTCTTGTCTATTCATATTGTGAATTAAACCTTTTGTAATAATGATTAAAGTCAGTAATTCATTAAAGAAAATTACATTGTATACACAAGAATATATAATATGTTTAAATGCTGACGATGCCCTAATATCTCTCTCAGACCCCATTTATACTATCCCTCCCCTTTTAAAGATAACAAAAACATAGGTAGAAGTCTCGGGTTACAATGAGAATCTTGACAAAACAGCAGCGGTTTTACTATATAATAATCCATGTACAGTACTAACAAAGGATATCCAAAGTAAATTGACAAATAAAATAGTTGGGAATAATTCTAACAAGAAACCTATCTGAACTATTCATTAAAAATTATATATCACTACTGGACAGTATCATTGTAGAGTTGGAGAAATGGATAAAATACGACTAATTTTGATAGGAAGAAGCAATGTAATAAAAATAAATATCCTGCCTAAAATTTTGTTTTTGTTTCAAACTCTTCTAATTAATGTTGGGGAACAATATTTTAAGGACATAGAAAACTTTTTTATCTAAATTATTGTGGAAAGAGAAGAAATCAAGATAAACCAAAGAGAAACTACACTTATCTAGAAAAACTGAGGGATTAGCACCACCCACATTTATTATTTAGTTTTTGCTGACTGGGAAAGGAGGGCTAGGTAATTCTACTTATTTCTAGCCTTGTCCGGGGAAGGGGGGTACAGAAGAAAACTCACAACATTAACTTTAAATATTTCTTCCTTGCTGCCGAGGTAGGCCAAGTATGGGGTTCTTTTTTGGGGGGGAATGTAACAGAACAAAATTATGGAACAGGAATGGCATAAATACCCAAGTGTTGGAATCATATTACATGCCAGTATCCCTTGGAAGAAATGGACTGATAAACTCCTGCTTTCAACTTGGATTACTTGGAAGTGATGGAAAACGATCCACAACATATATAGTTGGAATACTCAGATTTCCCCTGCACACCTATTTACAGAGGTTTTGTGTTGAGGCCTTCCATAAACAAAGGCTTTTTAATTGGGAGAATCCTGGGATAAGGAGTCTTCAAGATTTGTTTTACAGTAACACTACTTTCCTTCAAACAATTACAAGTTAATTTGGACTCCACAGACATCACTTTTTTATCTTTATACAACTTAGAAGTTAATTCACTCTATAAATTCTTCCCCCACAATGTCAATTATTGAAGATTCTATGACGATGGTAAAACGCAACCAGAAGGTAACCTCTATGATACACTGTGTTCCTCTTGGAAGCAGGTACCAGAGACTTATATATATTAAGAACTATATTGGAGGAATATTTATATGAACTGTTTTCCAATGACAACCGATCTGATGTTTTAAAAATAATTCTTCTCAGGATTTTCCTCCACAATATTGCAACAAATCATCATGTGTATTTTAGTGCAATCTATACTTTAGTTTTTCTTCAAATCTTTTTGTACATAAATATCATTGATTCTCTAGATGGCTTCAGAGAGATAAACAGAAGGTTGGTTCTATGCACTTTAAGATCATAGGCAAGGTATTCAAAAAAGCGCAAAGCGGACTGCAAACATTTGCGCTCCATCTTGCAATAACGTCAGTGTGCAAAAATGCAATATTCAGAGGAATAGCGCAGGGAGCCATTTGTCTGAATATAGATTCATTATTGCCCAGTGTTAAGCCTTTTAGCACCACCCAATAGTGCCCCAAAAATAGAAGCCTGCCATGACTAGCATCAGGGCAAAATTTGCAAGATTCAAAAGTCCCCATGCAAATAAGCCCATTGGGCATGCAACCAGCTAAGGAGACATTTGCATGCCAATTTTGGGCTCATTTGCATGGGATTGGAGTCCCTTTAGCACTGAAAATTGTCCATCCTTTGAGCTGTTCCTGGTGCTAGTGTCCCCCCCCTCCAATCTCAGTTCCCCATAACAAAGCACAAATACCCTGATGTCCAGGGGTCCCTCCCCCTCTCAACACCTACTCTCATATAGTATTATTTTTATTTATTTCATTTTTGCTAACCAGGTAGGTGCACTAGACAAGAGATTTTGCCTATTTTCAGGCATGACCCAGGAGGGTTACACATCAGAAACAGCAGATGTATAGTGTCCACAACAGAATACAAAACATCTAGTTGGAAGGAAAATACAGTAACACATGACAATGTTGAATACATGGCACATTCAGGAACAACAAGTAGAATATACATAGCATGAGCATAAACAGTAATCACAGTTACATAAACTTTTATAGAATTTTGAAAACAGTATAATTGATTGAAGAAATACATTTACAGCAAACACTGGGGGTACATAAGTGCTGAGAGGAAGTACCGCTCTCAAGGTGGAAGATCAGTAGTAGTAGCACAAGCGAGTGGAGAGAAGCAAGAGGTAGAGCAGGAGCAGTGACCTGAGCTCATAAGGTGAGTTCTTAAATTTTTTTTGAAAGGCCCAGTGAGTAGCCGATTATTTAACATAGAGTAGAAGGGTGTTCCACATTCTGGATGCACATACAGCAAATGCAAGTTCACCTTTCTTGGTGAGACATCTAGGCATAACAAAGGAAGCATTTTCAGTAGATCTCAGTGTATAGAGCAAGTCAGGTTGTTTTAGGAGAGCTACAAGGGACCTTGGAGTACTAGTCTGGGTTAATTTATCGACCAGACAACCAGCTGTGTACAGACGATAGGGTGAGCCAATTGAGAGAAGAATAGAGCTGACAGCAAAGTGTTAGCTTAGGAGCCGCAAGAACAAAGCGGCAGATACTATCATAACAAGTGCTCCATTTCTGGATTACTTGCTTGCTAGCATTAAGGAAGACTATAGAGCCATAGTTGAGGCAAGGTCGAAGAATTCCCTGAGCAATGGCTAGCCTGGCTGTTGAATTTAGGTAGGATCTTACCTTGTAAGATAGGCAAAGTTTACTGTTCACTGCCTTACAAGTGGCTGCAACATGAAGATTAAAGTCCAGTGAGGGGTCAAAAGTCATTCCAAGGTATCTGAAGGATGTGACTGTATCCAGGGTTATGCCATCAGGTCCATGAAAGGAAAGTCCCATATGACAAGCTTTTAGCCTAGGGGAAGTCCCAAAGAGCACTGACACAGTTTTGCTAGAGTTAAGTAGGAGCTTATTTTGCTTTAGCCAAGCCGAGAAGCAGTCAAAGTCAGATTGAAGGGAGGTGCGAATTGCCGAAATGTCATTAGCGGCAGAGTAGATAACTATAGCTTCCGCATAGAAAAGAGACAAAGTCGATCTGGACAGGGGGTGATGATTATTTATAAAGAGACGGAAAAGGAGGGGACCAAGAATAGAACCCTGGGGAACACCAACTGAGGTAGAGACAAGATCGGATGCGACATTCCCTATCTGAACAAATTGTTGCCTACACAAAAGGTAACTGCCAAACCAGGCCATGACAGAATTTAAGAAACCAAGAGAGGATAGTTTGGAGAGCAGAAGAGAGTGGTCAATCAAGTCAAAGGCCTTTGTGAGGTCGATAAAAATGGCCCCAGTGAGTTTTCCTTTGTCCATGTTAAACAGCACATCATTAGTAAATTGTAATTGTGCCGTAGTTGTGCTGTGGCCGGACCTAAAGCCATGCTGGTCTGGGGATAATAGATTGTTTTTATGCAGATACTCCATGACCTGAGAAGACACAGCTTTCTCTAGGATTTTATCCAAGACAGATAAGATGGCAATTGGTCGGTAATTACTCATCGTTCTAGAGTCTCCTTTCTTATGCACTAGCACAACACGTGCAATTTTCCAGATGGATGGCACAGTCCTGGTCATAATAGATAAGTTGAGTATTCTCACAACAGGGGCTGCAATGTCAGCAGCAATAACTTTAAGGAACCTAGGTAATAGTCCATCGGACCCTGGAGAGCCATGTTCAGGAATGGCTCTCATAAGCCTTAATACATCAATAGTAAAGACTGGTTTAATACCAAACTGGGTCTATAAAGCTTCGGCAGGGTTTATGATTTCCTCAGAGGGTAAAACAGAGTTAACCAGAAATACAAGAGATCAGGGAAGTGAGCATTAAGCGAAGTAGCAATCTTGCTTTGGTTATAGCAGTTAACATCATTTATAGTAATTTCAGTCAGAGGTGGGGATGGGCCTTTCCTTAAAAAATGCTTAACATGGTTCCAGAAACCCCTAGCATCGCCACAGGATTTTTGAAGAAGCATACCACAGTATGCTGTTTTTGCTGCTCTTTCTTACATGTTTTTCTCATGATCAGTACTTAGACCAGTCATCAGGTTGGTTAGACTTTTTGGTAGCAACCCATGCTTTATCTCTACTCCTCATTGCTGAGAGGAGATTCGTATGCAACCATCTAGTTTTAGTGCCCCTAATTCTCCTTATTTTGAGAGGCACATACTTGTTTTGGAGGGGGAGGAGATTTGATAGTAAGTAATTGAGAACTATATCAACATTAGTTGTCTGGTATAACAGGGACCAATCAACGCATCTTACTTCCAACAGAAGTGCTGCAATATTTAATCTTGAGAAATCCTGGAACTGTATAATCTTAGGAAGTAATTTAGGACAGCTGACATTCCAGACACAGAAAGTGGGTGAGTGGTCACTGATTGAGTCAGGCAAGGTACCAACTTAACGAATTCTACTGACACGATTAGTGACAATCCAGTCCAGTGTGGATTGGTGTGAACTGCTGGAAGAAATACAGGTAGGTCCAGTAGCCAGCTGGGAGAGGTGAAGCTTTGCAAGAGTGTTATTATATACACCAGAGTTACTACTAGACCAGTCAAGGTTAAAATCACCAAGTAATATAATTTCTTTAATCCCCTTTAGAGAAGACAGGTGGTTGATGATTCTATCCAGGCCAGTTAGTGCCCCCTTTGGAGGATTATAGACACAGATTAGGTTTAATTTATTTTCCCCACCAAGAGTCAGTTCCACATGAAGTATTTCACAGGAGCTGTGCATTCCACAAAATAGCACTGAGACCTTGAGGTGATCTCTGAAGTAGAAAGCAACTCCCCCCCCCATGAGGAAGGATGATCAAATCTAACTAGGCTGTATCCTGTTAACTCTGTTAACTTAAGCACAGAATCAGGAATATCTGGCTTAAGCCAAGTTTCAGAGAGTCCAAGGATATCTGGGGAGTACAGTTTAACCCATGCTTTAAGTTCGGGAAAAATAGAGGAAATACTTCTGATATTCATATGGGCGATTTTTAGGCCCCTCGATAGAAACCACTGTGGGAAAGTGATAGGATTTGCTGCATCAGTTGGACCCGGATTGGGCTCAACATCACCAGAGAGGGATATGCGAATTTTGTTACTCCAAGAAACAAGGAACAACTGAATAGGATACCTGCATTTATTTAGATCGGGAAGGGTAACACAACTAATGTAGTACCCAAGTCTGGCAGGGCAGATGAATTTAAGGGCCCAATTAGCAGTACTGTGAGGTCTGTCATAGGCCAAGAGATTGGAGTAATGAAAGGAATCATTATATACATTGTGTATTTGGGTGCCATGAGGAATCATATCCACTAGAGCATAGAGAAAAAGCAAAAATAGGCACAGTCAACTGCAGAACTAAAAGCACCCAAGCAGCTCCTTGGTGAATCCACAGTTTCAAGCTCCTTCTTTTAGCAATCATATAGGGTAGTGTAGCAAACTTGCTATCGTAGTAGAATGTAACTAACAATGAACACCAAATTCACCACTAGTTGTAAGACCCACCCCTAATTGCCCAATAAGCCAATCAGAGAAGAGAAGGGGAAGAGCCTAGGTGCATTTAAGAAAGGGAGGGGGAGGTGGGTGGGCGTAAAAAAATCAAGCAGGCAGCAGCTTAAACAAGGAGCTCCCTGATTTATGCAAAGCTGTGCCTGAAAAAGGTGCCAGGATTTAAAATCCGAAATAACTAGTGCGCCGTGTGAATCTCCGAGCCCCGTGCCTTGTGATGATAGATATTGGTGGCTTGCAGCGAGGGGCTGGGAAGTGCTATCCAGATCAAGCCCTCAGACCCTAGAATGGAAAGAGAACCGGGAAAGCATTAAATAAGGGAAACAGAGTAAGTTAGAAGCAGAGAAAATGCAGGGGAAGGGGTTAGAGAAAGCAGGGGTGAAGGGGGGGAGAGAGAGAGAGAGACAGACAGACAAGCAGAGCTGAAGCTGCTGCACTACAGCACCATTAACACATCAAAGGAGGAACCCCATATATGTATATAAAAAGCAGACAATTCACTTAAAAAGCCACTATACAGGGTCAGTAAATTCAATTTATTTTGCTCAGCAAAAAGTCAAGCAGGCAGGAGCTTAAACAAGGAGCTCCCTGATTTATGCAAAGCTGTGCCTAAAAAAGGTGCTAGGATTTAAAATCCGAAATAACTAGTGCACAGTGTGAATCTCCGAGTCTCGTATGTTGCGATGATAGATTTCGATGGCTTGCAGCGAGGGGCTGGGGAGGGCTATCCAGATCAAGCCCTCAGACCCTTGCGATGATAGATTTTGGTGGCTTGCAGCGAAGGGCTGGGGAGGGCTATCCAGATTAAGCCCTCAGACCCTTGCGATGATAGATTTTGGTGGCTTGCAGTGAGGGGCTGGGGAGGGCTATCCAGATCAAGCCCTCAGACCCTAGAAAGGAAAGAGAACAACCATAATTCCCTGGTGTCCAGTGGTCCCGCCCCACCTCCTGACACCCACTCTTGTGTAGTATTAATGATTCCCTGGTGTCCAGTGGTCCCTCCCCCTGACACAAATTCCCATATGGAATTAATAATTCCCTGATGTCCAGTGGTCCCTCGCCCCTCTTTACACCTGTTCCTGTATAGTATTAATAATTCCCTGGTGTCCAGTGGTCCCTCGCCCCTCGTTACAACATTTCCGTATAGTATTAATAATTCTCTGATGTCCAGTGGTCCCTCCCCCCTCCTTACACCCATTCCTGTATAGTATTAATAATTCCCTGGTGTCCAGTAATCCCTTCTCCCTCCTTACACCCGTTTCTGTATAGTATGAATAATTCCCTGATGTCCAGTGGTCCCTCCCCCCACCTTACACCCGTTTCTGTATAGTATTAATAATTCTCTGATGTCCAGTGGTCTCTCCCCCCCATACACCCGTTCCTGCATAGTATTAATAATTTCCTGATGTACAGGGGGTGGCATGAGACCCCACAGGGGAAGGAAACAACTCCTGGTGGGGGACTCGATCATTAGGGGGTAGAAGTGGGGGAGGAAGGGGATAGGGAGGTAAGGTACCTGCCTGGCGCCATGACTCGGAGGGACAGGAAGCGCATCCTCAGGATAGTGGGAACAGTTGCACGAGGGAGGGAGGGAGCTGGATGTCATTGTCCACCTAGGGACAAATGACTTGGCTGTGAATGGGATCAGAGAGGTGCAAGAGGAGTTTGTGGAGTTGGGGAGGGGCCTTAGACAAGTAGCATGTACGGTAACCTTCTCGGAGGTGCTGCCCGTCTATGGCAAGGATGATGCTAGGGTATTCCGCACCATGGGATTCAATGAATGGTTGAAAAGCTGGTGCAGAGCTTGGGGTTTTGGTTTCACTGGGGACTGGGGAGCCACCTGGAGGGATGCAGGCTTATACTGGTGCGATGGTCTGCATCTGTCCGGGGGGGGGACCAGGATCCTAGGTGACAAGTTTAAATGCTTCATTGGTAAGCATTTAACCAGCTAAGGGGAGGTAATTTGAGGCGAGTAGGGGTCCCAGCCTGCCCCACAAAACACAGTAGTTAGAGAGGTAAACACCAAGGTAGAGAAGTCAGTAGGAGCAGGACAGGGATAAATGCAGAAAAAGGCAGTAAGGACAGGAATGGGACTAAAAGGGGTAAGACCATAAAAAATAAATGGAAGGTGATGAGTACCAATGCCCGCAGTCTGTGCAACAAGCTCCCTGATCTAGTGGCCTTGATGGAAGAGGGATGCCTGGATATTGTGGCAGTCACTGAAACATGGTACACAGAGAACCATAAGTGGAATGTCAACATACCAGGATACACATTCTACAGGAGGGACAGGGTGCGTAAAAGAGGAGGAAGAGTAGCTCTCTATAAAGGGGAAGGGATTAAAGCAACATAACTAAAGAGTAAACAGGAAGTTGATGAGTCACTATGGGTTACCCTGGAGACAGGAAATGGCACCACAATCCACATGGGGGTTGTGTACAGACCCCCATCTCAGGGGAAGGAAATGGACAAGGAAATGATAGAAGGCATCCTTAAAATGGCAGAAAAAGGGGAAATATTGCTGATGGGGACCTGAATATGCCAGATGTTAACTGGAGCACCTTTACTGCAGCCACATCCAGGAGAAGGGCCATTCTCAATGCCCTACAGGGGGCATGCCTCAGACAGCTAGTGTTGGAACCCACTTGGGAGGGAGCAGTCTTAGACCTGGTACTCTCAAATGGGGAAGGAGAAAGGATCTCAGATTTAGAAGTGGGTAGTCATCTGGGAACAAGTGACCACCAGACAGTGTGGTTCACAATAAACACAGCCATAAAGTCAAGCCATACAAAAACAAGATTATTGGACTTTAGGAAGGCTGACTTTGGAAAATGAGAGAATATCTCAGAAAAGCACTAGCAAATGGGCAAGAAGGAGGGGTGGAGGAACAATGGGGAATAATCAAAATGGCCATTGCAGAGGCAACAAGCCTTTGTGTGAAGCAAATCAAGAAAACAAAATGAAGGAAAAAAACACTATGGTTCTCAAAAGAGGTGGCAGGGACGGTTAAGGAGAAAAGGATAGCATTCAGGAAATATAAGGAAACACAGAAGGAGCAGGACAGAGAACTTTATCAATTAAAGCCGAAGGAGGCAGGAAGGCAGTCAGAACAGCAAAGGCACAAACTGAGGAAAATATAGCCAACTCTGTTAAGAACGGGATAAACCTTTATAGGTACATTAGGGAGCAAAGAAAGACCAAGGGAGGGATACAGAGACTTAATAAAGGGAAGGGAATGTGACAGAGGCGACAGTGAAAGCAGGGATACTGAACTAATATTTCTGCTCAGTATTCACAATGGATGAGGAGGGGGAGGTACCTAAAACAAACAAGGGAGGAATTCTGAATAAGGGGGGTTGATACCAGTCCATTCACAGAAGAAAAGGTTTTGAAATAACTTGTGAAACTGAGGGTGGACAAAGCAATGGGGCCTGATGGGATTCACCCAAGAATTCTAAAAGAACTAAGGGCAGAATTAGTAACACCACTAACTACTCTCTTTAACAAATCATGGGAGGATGGAGTGGTACCTGAGGACTGGAGGAGGGCAAATGTGATTCCACATCACAAAAGTGGGAGCAGGGCAGAGGCAGGAAACTACAGACCAGTTAGTTTGACTTCAGTGGTAGGGAAAATGATGGAATCACTTCTGAAGGAAATAATTGTTGAGTACCTAGAGGCCAGTGGGGCACAGGACCCAAGGCAGCATGGTTTCACAGCAGGAAGGTCATGTCAGACAAACCTAATATATTTATTTGACTGGGAGGCCAAAGTAGTAGACCAGGGAGGGGCTGTGGATATGGCCTACCTAGATTTTAGCAAGGTATTTCACACAGTCTCACACAAAAGATTAATATGCAAGTTAGCCAGCCTTGGAGTGGGTCACAAGGTGGTAGCCTGGATAAAAGGAACTGGCTGGATAACAGGATGCAAAGGGTAATAGTAAATGGAGTCCACAGTGAAGAAAGGAGGGTAACTAGCAGGGTACCGCAGGGTTCGGTACTGGGATCGGTCCTCTTTAATGTCTTTATAAGTGACATTGGAGAGCACCTGGAAGGAAATGTATGTCTCTTTGCAGATGATACAAAGATCTGCAACAGGGTTGCTACACAAGGTGGGGTGGAAAGAATGAAAAGGGGCTTGGTAAGGTTGGAGGAATGGTCAAATATGTGGCAGCTCAGATTCAATGCAAAGAAGTGCAAAGTAATGCATCTGGGAAACAAAAACCCAGGGGAAGAGTACCCAATGGGGGGTGAGTTAATAACAACAAAAAAAATCGAAAGAGACCTAGGAGTAATTATATCAGATGACCTAAAGGTGGGCAAGCAATGTGAGAAGGCAGTAAGGAGGTCTGGGGAGGATACTGGGATGCATAGGGAGAGGCGTCAACAGTAGAAAACAGGAAGTTGTTATCCCTCTTTACAGACAGTTAGTGAGACCCCATTTGGAGTACTGCGTGCAATTCTGGAGCCCCATCTCCACAAAGACATAGACAGACTGGAGGCTGTTCAGAGGAGGGCAACCAAAATGGTGCAAGGTCTGCACCAGAAGACATATGAGGAGAAACTAAAGCAGCTTAATATGTATACCCTTGAGGAAAGAAGGGAGAGGGGGACATGATAGAAACTTTCAAGTATCTCAAGGGAATTAACAAAGTACAAGAGGGTAGTATCTTTCAGAAGAAGAGATGTGCAAGCACAAGGGGGCACAATTTGAAGATAGAGGGGGGATGGCTCAGAGGTAATATTAGAAAGTATTTTTTCACAGAGAGGGTTGTGGATGCAAGGAACAGCCTTCCTGAGGAGGTTGTGGAGTCAGGAACAGTGGGAGAATTCAAGAATGCATGGGACAGTCATAAGGCAATTCTAGTGAGGGATAGGAGGAAGTAAGCTGTTGATTAACTAGAATTTGCAGCTTATTCATCAGTTAGGGAAATGGGCAGACTAGGTGGGCCAAGCAGTCCTTATCTGCTGTCAGATTCTATGTTTCTATGTTTCTATGTTTCTATGTCCAGTGGTCCCTCCCCCCAACTTACACCCGTTCCTGTATAGTATTAATAATTATCTGGTGTCCAGTGGTTCTGCCCTCCACCCAATCCCAATTCCTGTACATATGAAAGCCCACTACCCTAGTGTGTCACAGCCCCCACACACACAGCCATGGCTGGCCCACCACAGCAGTGCAACTCCTGTGTCAATTTGCCCCACTCGACAACAAAGCCCCAGCACAGTTTTAAAGACATAGCCATGCCTGCAGCCCCAGTCAACCCTCCATTGGTGGTAGTCATCCCCCACCCACCTGAGACACCGACGATCCACCCTCCAGTCCCCTTACTGTACAGGCAGTGCCACACTGAAATGATGGCAGATGTCACAGCCCCACCTCACACCATCTTGGCCACCCACCATCTGACATTTGCAGGGAGCATACTGCTTATTTATAGGGTGCAGTCATATGATCTTAAACTGTTTTGCATTAATTCTTAACTGCCAGACTCCAGACCATTTCTGCATTTGGTGAGGTCTTCCTTCAGTTCCCAGATGCCTTCCTCATAGTTTTTATCTACCATATATTTTGATGACATTGGCAAAGAGTGACATCCTGCCTCATATGCCTTCACCAGTGTCACATGTAAACTTGTTAAAGAGCATCAGGCCCAAAACTGACCCCTGCCGGTCATCATCCTTCTCAGTTACAATCTAATCTCATTAATGGCCACCATACGAGTTGTGTCCTTAAGCCAGTTGCCCACCCACCTATTTATTGTGTCACCCACACTTGGATTCCTCAGGTTCTTCACTAACCTATTGTGGAGTACCAAGTCATGAACTGAGTTCACTAAAGTGTGTCTCGACAGTTTTTTTTTTTGAGTCTTGAGAGGCTCATATGATCTTCCCATTTTGAGAAAGTGAGACAATAATAGACTTTGTGAGAGCAGCAGTTCATCATTACCTATGTTGTTTCTGAATTAGCATGGCATTGAGGCTCTTATCATAACTCTTTCATGGTAGAGCCATACTTAACTAACCAATCTGGAATCATAAAATGGGAAAGGAGTATTAGGGAATGAATAAGATCTGAGCGTTTAAGTATTAGACACAAATGTTGAAAAGGCAGATCCATTTTTGCTTGAATTAGGGTAGCTCTCCCTCAGTTTGATAAAGCTCCACCACTCGAGATGTCAAATGTAAAACTGCGTTTGGGGTAATATATCACTGATATTTCCAGTTGAGCCTTGGTATATCCCTTATGATATATATATCTATATATTTTATAGGGGTGCAGTCGCGCCCATATAGTTAGAGTTCAACGGTCACTTCTGTGTTAGACCCCAAATATTGCACTTTAATAACTTTGCAACCATTTGACTGATTTGAATGAAATGTTGCTTGCACCATTAGTGACCAAAGATCTCTTGATGTGGCAAGTTTTGTTCCAGTCGGATGTGCAGGTGCGGAGATGCAGTGTCAAAAAATTTGAAAATGACCATTTTTGTGTAACATAGAAACAGAATTTGACGGCAGATAAGGACCGCTTGGCCCACCCAGTCTGCCCATTTCCCTACCTGATGGATAAGCTGCAGATCCTAGTTAACCAGCAGCCTACTTCTTCCTACCCCCACCCCCTAGAATTGCCTTATGACTGTCCCATGCATGCTTGAATTCCACCACTGTTTTTGACTCCACAACCTCCTCTGGAAGGCCGTTCCATACATCCACAACCCTCTCTGTGAAAAAATACTTCCTTAAATTACCTCTGAGCCGCCCCCCTTCTATCTTCAAATTGTGCCCCCTTGTTCTTGCACACCTCTTTTTTTGAAAGATGCTACCCTCTTGGACTTTGTTGATTCCCTTGAGGTACTTGAAAGTTTCTATCATGTCCCCCCTCTCCCTCCTTTCCTCAAGGCTATACATATTAAGCTCCTTAAGTCTCTCTTCATATGTCTTCCGGTGCAGACCCTGCACCATTTTAGTTGCCCTCCTCTGGACAGCTTCCATCCTGTCTATGTCTTTGCGGAGATTGGGTCTCCAGAACTGCACGCAGTACTCCAGATGGTGTCTCACCAGCTGTCTGTACAGAGGTATAATAACTTCTTGTTTTCTACTGGTGATGCCTCTCCCTATGCATCCCAGTATCCCCTCAGCCCTCCTTGCTGCCCTCTCACATTGCTTTCCAACCTTTAGGTCATCTGATATGACTACCCCAGGTCCCTTTCCATTTTTGTTGTTGTTAGTATCTCACCCCCCCATTGTGTACTCTTCCCCTGGTTTTTGTTTCCCAGGTGCATTACCTTGCACTTCTTAGCATTGAATCTAAGCTGCCATACATTTGACCATTCCTCTAACCTTGCCAAATCCCTTCTCATCCTTTCCACCCCACCTTGTGCATCAACTCTGTTGCAGATCTTTGTGTCATCTGCAAAGAGACATACTTTTCCTTCCAGTACCTCTGCAATGTCGCTTATAAAGACATTGAAGAGGACCGGTCCTAATACTGAACCCTGCGGTACCCCACTATTAACCCCCCTTTTTTCAGAGGGGACTCCATTTACTATTACTCTCTGTGTCCTATTCTCCAGCCAATTCTTTACCCAGGCTGTCATCTTGGGACCCACTCCCAGGCTGGCTAACTCATATATTAATCTTTTGTGTGGGACTGTGTCAAATGCCTTGCTAAAGTCTAGGTAGGCCACATCCACAGCCCCTCCCTGATCAACTACTTTGGTCACCCAGTCAAAGAAATCTATCAGATTTGTCTGGCATGACCTTCCCGCTGTGAATCCATGCTGCTTGGGTCCTGTGCCCCTCTGGCCTCTAGATACTCAACAGTTCTTTCCTTCAGAAGTGATTCCATCATTTTCCCTACCACTGAGGTTAAACTAACTGGTCTGTAGTTTCCTGCTTCTGCCTTGCTCCCACTTTTGTGAAGGGAATCACATCTGCCTCCTCTAGTCCTCGGTACCACCCCATCCTCCCATGATTTGTTAAAGAGGTAGTCAGTGGTGTCACTAGTTCTACCCTTAGTTCTTTTAGAATTCTGGGATGAATCCCATCAGGCCCCATTGCTTTGTCCACCTTCAGTTTTAAGAGTTCTTTCAGAACCCTTTCTTCTGTAAATGGGCTGGTATCAACTTCTGTATCCAGAGTGTTTCTACTGTTTGTTTTAGGTACCTCACCCTCTTCCTTTGTAAATACTGAGCAAAAATATTTGTTTAGTATCTCTGCCTTTTCACAGTCACCCTCTGCCCACCCTCCCTCCCCTTTATTAAGCCTCACTATCCCTCCCTTGGTCTTCCTTCGCTCCCTGATGTACCTATAAAAGGTTTTATCCCCTTCTTAACTGAGCTGGCTATCTTTTCCTCGGTTTGGGCCTTTGCTGTTCTGACTGCCTTCCCAGCTTCCTTTTGCTTTAACTGATACAGTTCTCTGTCCTGTTCCTTCTGTGATTCCTTGTACTTCCTGAATGCTTTCTTTTTCTCTTGAACCTTCACTGCCACTTCCTTTGAGAACCATAGTGGTTTCTTACCTCATTTTGTTTTGTTTATTTGCTTTACACAAAGGTTTGTTACCTCTGTGATGGCAGTTTTTATTATTCCCCACTGTTCTTCCACCCCCCCTTCCTGCCCATTTGCTAGTGCATTCCTTAGGCACTCACCCATTTTGGCAAAGTCAGCCCTCCTAAAATCCAGTACCTTTGTCTTTGTATGGCTTGACTCTATTGCAGTGTTTATTGTGAGCCATACTGTTCGATGGTCGCTAGTTCCCAGATGGCTACCCACTTCTACATCTGTGATCCTCTCTTCATCTCCATTTGAGAGAACCAGGTCTAAGATTGCTCCCTCTCGAGTGGGCTCAATACTAGTTGTCTAAGGCATGCCCCTGTAGGGCATCTAGAATAACCCACTCTTAGAAGTAGCTGCTGCAACTGCACTCAGTTAACATCTGGCATATTCAGATCACCCATCAGCAATATCTCCCTTTTTCTGCCATTCTAAGTATACTTTCTATCATTTCCTTGTCCATTTCCTCCCCTGAGAAGGAGTCTGTCTAACCCTGTCACGGATTGTGGTGCCATTGCCTGTCTCCAAATTTACCCACAGTGCTTCTTCTCCTCCCTGTTTACCCTTTTGTTCTGTTGCTTTGATTCCTTCCTTATGTAAAGATACTCCTCCTCCTCTTTACCCTCCTGTCCCTCCTGTAGATAGTGTATCCTGGTATGTTTACGCCCAGTCATGGTTTTGTGTACCATGTTTCTGTGACTGCCATGATATCCAGGTGTTCCTCCTCCATCAAGGCCACTAATTCAGGAAGCTTGTTACTCAGACTACGGGCATTGGTACTCATTGCTCTCCATTTTTGATGGCTTTACCTTCTGTTGCAGCATCCCCACTGACCTTTCTACCTCGGTCTTTTTTCTCATTTAGTACCCTGTTTTGTAGGGAGGCTGGGATTTTCCTGCTGCTTATCAGTGCCTCCCCCTTGACTAGTTTAAAAGCTTGCCAATGAAGCATTTAAACCGATTGCTCAAAAGACTTGTTCCCTTCCTGGACAGATGCAGACCATCCTGCCAGTATAGGCTGGTGTCCTCCAGGTGGAACCTCAGTCCCCAAAGAAGCCAAACCCCTGTCCTCCACACCATTTTTTCAACCATTCATTAAACTGCATGGTGCAAAGTACCCTTGCCTCACTCATGCCATTGACAGGCAGCACCTCTGAGAAGGATACTGTGTGTGCTACTTGTCTTAGGCCCCTCCCCAATTCTACAAAGTCCTTCTGCACTGCTCTAATCTTATGATGAGCCAAGTCATTTGTCCCTAGGTGGACAATGATGTCCAGCTCAGACTCCCTTGCAGTTGTTCTCGTGATCCTGAGGATACGCTTCCTGTCCCTCCAAGTCATGGCACCAGGCAGTCACCTTACTTCAGTTTTCCCTGCTCCCCCCAGTTCTATCCCCCTAATAATTGAGTCCCCCACCAGGAGCTGCTTCCTTTCCTTGTGGTGTCCTCTGTCTCCTTCCTGTGGGCCTCCCTTGTGACAGCTGTCCTCAACCTCCTTAGTCTCCTCTGTGGGTGCATCCATAGGGGAGCTATGCTCCCCCAGAATGGTGTATGGATTGTGGAGTGGAACAACTGACTGGGTGTGCCTCTGTTCCACCATCCTCACCCTTTCTGAGCCCACTGTGGTCCAACTGCTGTGCTTTCTTCGCAACCTCTGAGGTAGTGGTGGTGGCTCTGGTGCTCCCTGGATGGGGGAGGTTCCCTTCCTACCGTCCAGTGTGGCCTGGGGGAAGGTTCCCTTACTACTGTCCAGCATGGCCTGAAGATGGGCAACTTCCTCCCTCAGGGCAGAGAGTTTTCTGCAAATAGGGCAGCATCTCAGCCTCCAGAAAGACTCCCGGAAGACTGCTGCCCCACAGCCATTACATTGTACTACTCCCCACATGTTTATCTACTTTTTCCTTTTTGTGTGTGTGTGTGTGATTGGTTTGTTATATAGAAATATATATATATTATACAATGTGTATGCTTATATTGTCAGTGCAGTGTGCTAGAGAGGATGTGACAGTGATATGCACCTTGCACTCTTGAGGAAATGATGTCAGAACCCCAGGTATAAAGGAACTATTTCCAGGGTTGGGCCTAAACTGTGCTCTCACAAAACAATCAGCTAAAAGCTCTGACCCAGCGCTGCGATGAGTGCCTTCCTGTCAGCAAGATGCCCTACACAACAATTTGACAGAGAAAATACCCTGCTAATCAAACAGATAAAAATCCAGACATCCAAGTCAGACACAGGTAAACCTCCCCAGCCCCAAAGCAGCCTGGTGGTTTGTGCTCCGAAAGCAGTCAGCCCCAAAATAAGTCAGCTGTGCTTTACACTCTTCCTGCACTGAAAATCTTAAGAATTAAGCCAATTGATTGACTAGTGACACCTGTGATGTAAGCGGCCTTTCAATGTAGGCAGTCTGCTATGTCTGATTCCAATACACAAAATCTTTCAGTGAAACCAGGGATAAAAACTTAACTTCTCAGCCAGCAGGACACTTTTAAAATGTTGCAAAAATATCCTTCCAAATCCTAGGTCTCAACCCCAACAATCAAGTAAATTCAGTTGTATCTCACTCCCTCTGGTTATAAAATTACTACACTTGTAATGGAATCCTGCAATTCTCTGCTTAATGCCAATAAGGAGAAAAAAAATGAAACGTTTTGTAGAAAGCGTAGCTCCCCTGCTTTACAATATTATGCCTTACCAAGTTTCTAGCTCCTAAATGGAGTTCTAGTTTGTTCTTTGCAGTGTAGCAAGGTTCTCAGCTTCAGACAAATCAAAGTCAGACTGACTGGCTTCTAACTGTGAAGGATGCCTAAGACAGCAGTGATGAAACCCCACCCAGAGACAACATTTCTCAGAAATGGCTTGGGTGTTTGGTCTGAAAGTTTTAGGGTATATTGGGTTTGGATTACACGTGTGCCTTTCGAAGGTTTGGTGAAAAAATATTAACCTGTTCATAAGTTATTAAATTTCAAATGTTCCCATTATTTTCTATGAGAAAAGTTAAATGTGCCGTATAAAAGAGGATTACTTGATCGTGAGAGTGAATCATCTTTCACAAATGTGGAATTCTCTTTCATGCTGCCACCATCTTGTTTTCAGTTAGTGAGGCAAAGAAACTTAAATAATTTAAAAAAATACTGGTAGTTGGTAAACATCAACACTTGTGTTTACCTAATTGGGGCCTGAGGAATCAGATTCTGGGGTCAGTGTCTGAAAGTAAAGTCCAGGAATGTGTTTATTTTATCCATGGAATTCTTCTTGCACAAATTGCGGAGATCTTTTACCACAAAATAGGCTCTTTTGCCGCAAATTGCAGAAAATGATTCTGTTTTGCCATGAAACAGGATTTATTTTTGCAATTTGGAAAAGAGGATTGTTTTTATATAGGTGTTTCTTTGTCACTTCATAGAAAAGAAATGGTTTGGAATTTTGGGCTGAAGTTGTCAGAGTATTAAGGGCATGCCTCACAGAAGTGCCTTTTGCAGGTTTGGTGAAAATATTTTACTTTGCTGCGTAGTTCTGCAGCTTCATATTTTGGTTATTTTCCCATAGGATTACATTGTAATGGGAGGGATACACAGTTCTTTCTTTGTCACTGCACTGTGAAGAAGTGGTTTGCAATTTTGGGCTGATGTTTTCAGGGTACTGATAACTTGCCTCATAGATGTGCCTTTTGTTGGTTTGGTGAAAATATATTACTTTGCTATGGAGTTCTGTGGCTTTACATTTTGTTTAATTTCCCTTATGATTACATTGTAATGGGATGTGTACACAGTTCTTTCTTTGTCACCTTCGCTGTGAATAAACAGTTTGCAATTTTGTTCTAAAATTTTCAGGGTACTGAGGGCTTGCCTCACAGATGTGTCTTTTGCTGTTATTGTGCAAATAAATTACTTTAATCTGGAGTTCTGCAGGTTTACAATTTGCTTAATTTTCCGTTGATAATTCGGGTTATGATTAGGTTATACATCTGTTGGAGTTAATGGAGTGCACATATCTGATATTGTTCATGTTGCTGAGGTACACCTTTTGTTGTGTGTACCCCCCATTAAATATAACTTGTTCCAGAGTTAGGTTAGGGTTCTTTTATGTATTTGTTGGAGTTAATGAGGAGCATGTATCTGATATAGTTCAGGGTGACGAGGTACACCTTCTGCTGTGTGTGCCCCCTATTAAATATTATTTGTTATGGAGTTAGATTAGGATTCTGTTATGAGTCTGTTGCAGTTAATGCATGCATATATCTGATATTGTTCGGGGTGCTGAGGTATACTTTCTGTCGTGTGTGCCCCCCATTAAATATTACTTGTTCTGGAGTTACAGTTAGAGATAGCTGATCAGGTTAGTGTTACAAAACCTTTTGT
Organism: Neoceratodus forsteri; assembly: GCA_016271365.2. Lineage (NCBI taxonomy): Eukaryota > Metazoa > Chordata > Ceratodontiformes > Ceratodontidae > Neoceratodus > Neoceratodus forsteri. The sequence goes on from JADMNL010000025.1 coordinate 134,608,206, forward strand.
GATGTAGGGTACAAATATTGCTAAGGACTGATGCATGGATGGGAGCGCAGGGCCCAGATGGTGCTGCATCCCCACGCACAAATACGGATACTATAAGGACTAATGCATGGATGGCAATGCAGGGTAGCACTACACTATCTCAAAAATTACCTGTGAATGGGAGTGCAGGGCCGAGAAGGCCATACACTCCCACATGCAAATACGCATAGCGTTATGCAGTGGTGGGAGTGCAGGGCCTCCTGGCCCTGTGCTCCCACATGGAAATAAGGATTCAATTACAATCTGTGAAGAATTATTGATGGTTGGGAGTGTATGGCCCGGAGGACCCAGTGCTCCCACAAACAAACAAGACTATGATTATACTTTCTCAAAAAGTAAGGAAATTCTTTGCAAACACTTCATTAATGCATCAGTTAGGGTTCCAGCATCAAAAGTTTGGAAATGTGCTTTTTAGGGTTTCCAGCTCTAACACCCCACCCCACCCCATCCCCACCCTCCATGCACCAACAGGCACCAGGGGTGTGCCTTGGGGTTGTCAGCCTAATGCTCATCCCATTCTCCTATAGTGCCTCATCTCAGCTTCCTTACACATGGAATGGGGTGAGTGTTAGGGCTGACAATGCCAAGGCACATCCCTGGTGCCTGTTGGTGCATGGAGGGTGGAGGTGGGGTGTTAAGGTTGGAAACCCTAACAGCACACTTCCAAATGTTTGATGCCAGAACCCTAACTGATGCATTAATGAAGTTTTTTGCAAAGAATATATATATATATATATATATATATATATATATACACATATATATATATATATATATATACAAAATCACATATGCCCCCACAATGCAAAGCATCATGGGCTGCATATGCAAATCACCACAGAATATTATGCTGGTTCACCTTTAAGCAGAAATGCATGGTGCTGAAAGGCCTCTCACACAGTTTGCAAAGGGTGCCAACAGAAGACACAGACACGTGTTTCACACTACCAGGACTCATCAGTATGCCTCGTCTGTTTGACACCCCAGTGGAATGAACCAGCAACTCTAAGATGGTCTATCTGGGTTATGTTGTGGTGAACCCAATTAAAACAAAAAATGAAAAACAATTTATATATATATATATTAGAGGCAAACAACTCTATTTAATGCATCAGTTAGGGTTGTTCCACAGTGACAAAAGAGAGGAAATTTGGTGTTAGGGTTGAAAACCCTAACTCCACATTCACCCCCCACCCCCCCAGCACCACAGACACACACACTCACATATGCAAGTAGGGGGGAGGACCAAAGCAACACGACCAATCACAGACAACCAGCAGCAGGTGACAGAAATAAAATACAACTATGTAAATGTAGTACAAGACATATCCATGATGACGAGCCAACAACTGTAGCATTTGAACAGTTGGTGATGTCTATGGCTGTAGTGTTGCTGTGGCTCTCCAGTCAGGATGGAGTACCTGGTGTGGGGGTGTGGGAGGCTATTGCCTGGTCAAGGGTGTGCAGCTGATAATGGTACAAAGTTGTGTGCACCTTCAGTGATGGAGGTGTACCACTGATGTGTATGGAGTTAGTTTTGCTGTGGCTCTACACTCAGGATGCAGTACCTGGTGTGTGTGTGTGTGGGGGGGCATTGCCTGACTGAGGCCATGTAACTCCTAACTGTGGTAAGTGGAGTGTACCTGCAATTAAGGAGGTGTAGCATTGATGTCCATAGCCTCAGTTTTGCTGTGACTCAGCACTCAGGATGCAGTACCTTGTAATGGAGAGGCATTGCCTGTCTGAGGCCATGCTTGCAATCAGTGAGGTGTACCATTAATGTCCATATCTGCAGTTTTGCAGTGGCTCTCCAGTCAGGATGCAGTAAGTGGTCTGGGGGTGCATTGCCTGGTTAACACTGTGCAACTCCTAAGTGTGGTAAGTTCTGTGCAGCCACAATCAGTGAGGTGCACTGTTGATGTGTATGGCCTTATTGTTGCTGTGCCTCTCCACTCAGTATGCAGTACCTGCTCTTGGGGGGTGGCATTGCCTGGTGGAGGTCCTCCAATTCATAACCATGTTAACTTGTGTTTACCTACAGTCAGGGAGATATACCATAGATGTGCGTGGCCTTAGTGTAGCCATGGCTGTCCACTCAGGGTGCAGTACCTTGTTGGTAGGTAACGCATGCAACCCCTAAGTGTGGTAACTTGTGTGCACCTGTAATCAGGGATGCATACCATTGGTGTACATGGCCTCAGTTTTGTTGTGGATCTACACTGAGTATGCAGTACCTGGTCTGGGGTGGGGAGGATGTCTTGCAATACATTTTGACAGTTGTATTTTATTTCTGTCACCTGCTGCTGGTTGTCTGTGATTGGTTGTGTTGCCTTGGTCCCCCCCACTTGCATCTGTGTGTGTGTCTGGGTGCTGGGGAAGTGGGGGTGAATGCAGAGTTAGGGTTTTCAACCCTAACACTGAATTTCCTCACTTTTGATGCTGTAGAACAACCCTGACTGATGCATTAAATGGAGTTTTTTGCATCTAATTTCCCTTCCTTTTGAGAATGAGGACGGGTCTTGTCACATAGTAACAGGAACACCAATGTAAATGCAAGCACTAACAGTCACGCACATGGTAACAGAAACATAAATGGTAAAGCAAACATTAATAGAAACGCAAGCGCAAAGTGACTCCAAAGTGAACAGTGATGCAAACGGACATGCAAGTGCGTATGAAAACGTAACTGGTAACACGCACAGTGACAGCAGCGGTATTTTAAATGTAAATTTTAAGTGTCAAAGCAAAAATAATGTGAAAGGGAACAGAAACGGAAATGCGATTGCAAGCGCACACGTAAATGCAAATCGTAATGTGCACGGTCATGGTACCGCAATTGTAAATGCAAATGGTACAGTTAACATGAAGAAGAATAATGCCAAAGGAAACAGAAATGGAAATGGGAACAGAATCGTGTACGGAAACGCAAACTGTAACGTGCACGGGCACAGTACCACAATTGTAAATGCAAATGGTAATGGTAACAGCAACAATAACAGCAAAGGAAACAGAAACACAAAAGAAAATGCAAGCGCATAAGGAAACACAAACTGTAATGCGCATGGGCACAGTAACACAGTTGCAAACGCAAATGGCAACAGTAACAGCAAGAAAGAGGCAAAACGAAAAGAGAAATGGAAATGCAAATGAAAGGGCTGCTGGAAACACAAATGGCAATGCGCACGGTGTCACAAACCAAAATGCAAACACAAACAGTAGTGGAAATGCAAATGGTAACAGTAATACAAATGCAAGCGCAAATGAGAAAGCAAAGGGTAACACACACGGTGGCGTATACGGGGACGGTAATGCAAACAGGGACATAAAAGTAAGTGGAAACAGTAACTGTAACAGTAACAGAAGTGCACACCCTGTTTTTGCTGAACAGGTGCATGGAGAAACACAGTGTGTACAAAGAATGTATGCATTGTAATGGGCATCGAAGCTTAAAACGAGCATTGGAAGTACTTAATTGCTAATATCACAGCAACTGCACAATGTAGAAAAAACATTTTAATTTCACAAAAATCATGATTTTCCTGGTTAGGTTTTTGCTATTACATGGGCTATGTAACTCGCAACAAAAAATCTGTATCTCGCATCGTTTTCGAGATACAAGCCCAAAGAGCACTGAGTATGCCACCATGTTAGTCTATGGGAAAAAATGCCAACTTTGGAGTATCGTAACTTGGCAACTGTGCAATATTTTTTCATCAAACCACCAAAAGGCACATCTGTGAGATGCTGGCTGCCTTCCCTCCAGATTTCAGCTCAAAAGACCAAACCGTTCTTTTGCAGCAGGGTGGCAAAGAACTCTTGTCATTTTGACCATACTCTGGAAAAGTAGTGTCGCAATTTGCGACACCTTTCGCAAATTTTGTGAAAGTGTCGTGAGTGCGATACTACTTTGTGACACTACTTTTTCCAAAAATTTGAAAAACATATTTCTGGGGTGTTTAACACCAAAATAAAGACATGACTAGCATCTTCAGGGTCCGACTAGGTGAACACAAAAAGAATTGTGTCCCTAGAGGGTCACAAATTTAAATGCCAAGCATTTCTGTGATCACTAACTGAAAAAAAAATGGCTGACTCACGACACTACTGGGGTCATTTGTGACACTAAAAACTGTATTTGCAAAAAGTGTTACACTTTTTATTAACTTTTCCCATTGACTTATAATGGGAACTTGTTTTTTGAATAACTTTTGAACCGTTTAATATTTTTTCATGAAATCTTCAAACGGCACATCAGACCAGTCGCGCAAACCGTGCGACCTGTAGGTGAGAGCAAAGAATTCGCAAAAAAGCGTAAATGCACATTTCATTGGTGCTTAATAACTCCACAGCCATATATCTGACCCATATGAAACTTGGCAGATCCCAAGATCTGCCATACCCAATCAAGTGTACCAAATTTCAGGCAAATCTGTTGAACGGTGGCAAAGTTATTAATGTGCAAAGTTTGACCCCTTTAACCTTAAAATGGCTCCTCAACCCTAACTATGGTAGCACTACAGTGCTACCATAATATATGGCACAGTCAGGCCCTTATGGTTAGGGCTGAGTAACCTGTTTAATGTTAAACCTCAAATTTTGCACTTTAATAACTTTGCAACTGTTTAATGGATTTGCACAACATTTGTCATGTGCTGTCCTGTGGGGTAGATCTCTTGATGTGGCAAGTTTTGCTCTGGTTGAATGTGCGGATTCTGAGATCCGGATAGTGTCAAAAAGTTAAGTCACAACTTTTTGCAGTTTTTTCCTCATCGCCTTGCACCCATATGGTGTGGAATTTTGGTGTGTTTTTTTATGGTAGAAAGAACTTGGGTAAGAGAACTGCCAGTGTTTAGTGCAAAAATAATAACCTGTTGCAAAGTTATTCAGTTTTTAAGTTCTTATTATTTCCTATTGGAAGTTCATTTTTCAGGATAGAGGTAAAAAGTTCAACAAAGGAATTGATCTTGAGAGAAAGGATTCAATCTCATGAGACCATTTTCTTTTTCGCGAGGACAAAATCCATTTCATGAGAGAAAACTCCTCTTTTTGCCAGCCACCATCTTGTTTTTTTTTTTGCATGAACTAAAAAGCATGGAAAACACATAAAAATGGTGTAATTTTACTAAACAAACACCAGAACCTAACTAAACAGGCCTGGCTTAGCTACATTCAGGTGTTTGTTTTTCACAATTAGCCCCATAAATACTTTTTCTGGCCACCCAAAATCCCGGGTGCCCAGCTAAGTGAGAGGAGCTTTCCACCTTGTTCTCTGTATGAGAACAGCAGATTTTATTTACTTCTGCAGCTGCAGCTGAACTCCTGCTGCTGGCTGCAGTGTAAGTTGTGAGCCTCAATTTTTCCTGGTGTCTAGTGGCACCCCTACCCTCCAATTGCCATCCCCTAGTCCCTTCTTTATTTTATTTATATATTCCAACACCGGGATGCCCACCCCTGGTGTCAGATGACCCTCCCCTGCAGCCCATTGTTTTTTAATTAGCCAACTTCGGGGGCCCAGTCTCCTTGTTGGCATTTAACCCCTCCTAGCAGTATAGGACACTGGGGAACTCACCCACAATGTCCTGAAATATTTATTTCATTTGAACATGTGAAAAGAAAACAGTCTCCTGACATCTTTTTTTTTTGTAAAACCTGAAAAAAAGAAAATGATCCCTTGTTGTCCCCATCATCCCCTTCCCCATCTTGACCCTCCCACTGAGCACCCACCACCCCACACCCCCACTTACCCTATACTTGCCACCAGAGATCATCGGCTGTCATCTTCTGTGGACTGAGACACATCTGCACTCTTCAAAGCTAAACCGTGAACTGAGGAATCAAGGTAAGTGCTGCATAATGTATTTCAATGGTGTTTTGAACTTGTGTTCATAACTTTGCCATTTTTTTTGAATTTTTTTCACCAGATTTTCAACATAGCCTTTTTGGGACCCCACATCATGAGCACTGGCACTGTCATTTCATTAATCTGGCCCGGAAGTTGATTTCTCAGTCACTGTGTGGAAGCACCTAGTGCATTTTATAGTGATGAAGCATGGAGTTTTGCCCTTTCACTGACTGTTTCCCCCCCTTTGAGGCATCTCTGACTGGGAGTTAGTTATCTATAGAAAGGGTGGTGCGGGGGGGTGCAGCCCCCCACATGGGGGTTCAGGGTGCAACCCCCCGATAGAAAACACACCAATGTTTGACAGGTGAAATTTCACCTGTCGACATTGGGGATCTCGCTATGCTGAACTTCTACAATGGTGTTGTCAATTCGGCATAAGTAAACCTTCAAGGAGTTGGCCAGAATTTGTCAAGCTGAGGTTAACACTATCTCTGTTTTCAGAAGTCCTGCTGGTGCCTAGGGCAAGCATAGGCGTGAAGTAGAAAATAAGAGAATTTAATGAGTGGCTGAGTGAGTGGTGCCCTGCTAGAGGGTTTGGTTTGGTGGGAGGCTTGGGATACACTTGGGAAAATAAGGAAGTATTTGCTAGGGACAGACTCCACCTGAGTAAGGAGGGAAAAGCTGTTCTAAAAAATAAACTGGGGGAGTTTGTAGGAAGTAGGTGGAATTTAAACTTGAAGGGGGGATTTAGAAGTGTGGGGCAAGTGGATAAGCATAGCATGGGATGCCCAAGGCCTCTCCCCCCAATAGAAACACTGGAGGAGAAAACTGACTTGCAGGGGGCTATAGCTATGGGGAAGGGGAAAGCTGAGAAGAACAGAGGGACAGGTTGGAAGGTGGTCCTGACTAATGTGAGAAGCCTGGGTAACAAACTGCCTGAGCTACAGGCAGTGATGATGAGGGGTCTGTTGACATGGTAGCAGTCACAGAAATTTGGACCACACAGTACCATGACTGGAATCTGAATATCCTGGGGTACACTACTTATAGAAGGGACAGGACATTGGGGGGGTGGCACTGTATATCAGAGAGCGGATAGAGTGCAGCAGTGAGGAGGACCCTGTGCTTTCACAGCTATCTATCTATCTATCTATCTATCTATCTATCTATCTATCTATCTATATATAGATATGTATAGATATATATATATATATATATGTGTGTGTGTGTGTGTGTGTGTGTGTGTATACTGTATATATATTAATATATTATAAGGGCGCAGTCGTGCCTCTATAGTTAGGGTTGAGTAGGCACTTTACTGTTAAACCTCAAATTTTTCACAGTAATAACTTTGCAACCATTCAACAGATTTGCATGAAATTTGGAATGCATGGTCTGGTATGGTAGATCTCTTAATTTACCAAGTTGTGGTTCAGTCAGACATATGGTTTCTGTGTAGCGAAACACCAAAAATTGCACTTTTTGCCAGTTTTTATGTGTTTTTTGCCCATGGGGCTGTGACCACACCATGTGGTCTTTTGGTCTGAAATTTGGAACATAGAAAGAGGTTGGGTCAAGAAACAATACAACATTGGTTTGGTAAAAGAATATTAATCTGTTCCAAAGTTATTAAATGTTTAATTTTCGAGTTCTGAGCATGCTCACTTCACTCAAAAATTTATATGTATATTTTGCGAAATATAAATGGTCTCACAGTCAAAGACTTTGTCAGCTCATGAAAGAAAAATCCTAGTCTGTCAGAAAAATTCATTGTTCACGAGCTGCCATCTTGTTTTTAGTTTTCCAGTCAAACAAAATGTTGTAGCTTTCTCCATGGGTGACTTTTGGGCCAAAAGAGGCAGGAGTTTTATTCAGGGTGACCACCTCTACAAAGCCATGCCTTTGGTTTGCTTCATTTCTGTCAAAAAATAGGTTTTTTAAAATTAAAAATTCTTCTTTCGTGACTCGCTAATGATTTTCTTTCGTGAGCCTGCAAAATTCTGGTCCACGAGACGATCCTAGTCCACGAGCTTTGTTCATGAGTGGAGGACCAGGTAGCCAGAATTTCACAATCATATGTTCCTGGGGATGACCAGATGGTCCTGGAGATGACCAGATGACCTAAAGGTGACCTATGCTGCTGGAACAAGATTTTAAACCATGGATTAAGCCTGCAGTGGAATTTTTTTTGTAGGTTGCATAATTAATGAGATATTGTCAAATTTGTGTTGAGACATTGTCAGATTTATGTTACAAGCATTCCTTGCCATATAGGGCTGCTGTATAGCTATGTGTAAGTGGGGCCCACGCCCCCACAGATGCATATTGTTATGCAATAATGGGCAACATGCTCCCACCAATACATGTTTTTTTACTAGTTATATTACACTTTTTCAAAAAGTAAGGAAATTCATGGCAAAAAACTGCGTTTAATGCATAAGTTAGGGTTAAAGTGACAAAAGTGAGGAAATGAAACATTAGGGTTGAGCACCTAACTCCCCCCTCCACAACCCACACATCCATCCTCCACAGACTGACAGATGCCAGGGTGTGCCATGGGGTCATGAGGCTTAACTATCACCCCATTCTCCTTTACTGTAGCATGTAAACCTGCTTACACATGGAATGGGCTGAAAGTTGGGCCTGATGATCCCATGGAGACACACCCTGTCTCTCCAGTCTGTGGAGTGTGGGTGTGTAGGGGGGTTAGATGCTCAACCCTAACATTTCTTTTCCTCACTTTTGTCGCTTTTAACTCCTAACTGATGCATTAAATGAAGTTTTTATGAATATATATATATATATATATATACATATATCTATATATAGATATATATAGATATATGTATATATCTATATATATATGGGATACACCATGGCCTTACTCAAAATATGCAATTTATCTTTATGAGTGAGGGGGCAGGACCATAACTTACAAGTGGCAGGGCCACGAGTGACTTATGACAGTCTTGCCCCCCTCACAAATAGAGATAAGTTTTATATTTTGAGTAAGACAATTGTGTATTTGATTTATACATCAGTTTATAAGTTATACCTTTTAAATCGGCTGTCTGTGTAGAGTTAACTGTTGCTTTTTGAATTCAGCAGCTAGCTTCAGAGCAGGACAAGGCTATTGTGATGTCATCAGCATTGTGAAAGCTGCTCTCTGATTTGTCCTTAGGTTAAGGATAGTCATTGTGACATATCTAACCTCCAGATAAATGTTTATCTGGAGGTAAGACAATGAGATAAACACATTTATAACAGCAGTAGTGATAAATTTTCCCTGATAAATCTGCAGATCAGTTCAGTGGGGGCAAAGTTACAGAGGTGCAAAAAACCATAAAAGTCCTAGTTTTTGTACATTTTAAACTTTTTTTGCAATCGGGTAACTAAAAAGATATGAGGCTTTGAAACCTGAAACTTTTCATGTTTGATAGAGCTTGATCCAAGGTGTGTGCTTTTGTGGTTTTTGTGGTCCAGCTGTTAAGTAGTTTTTAAAATATTAAAGAAAAATGTTTTCTTTCTGAACATACACAGTTAAAAAAATCGATGTTCTATGGATAAATGAATGTTTGCGAAAACAGCAAGTTACACTATACGACAGCTGTCGTTAACAACGACATCTAGTAAATAATCGTAACCCCTGTTTTTCAGAATCGTCAATGTCAGGGACAGGGCTACTGCCATTGTAGCCCCACCATCCTGACTGTGCTTTGCCATATCATGCTGTATCTGCACACAGGGGGTTCCAATCCCCGGTGGCAGTTTGTTTGTTTATTTATTTATTTTTTTATCTGTACACTGGGAGCCCCAGTCCCTGGTGACAGTTTGTTTGTTTATTTATTTATTCATTTATCTACATACTGCCCCAGTCCCCGGTGGCAGTTTGTTTATTTATTTATTTATGTATCTGTCTGCACACTGTGGGGCTTCACTCCCCAGTGGCAGTCTGTCTGTCTGTCTATCTATTGATCCAAACATCCACCTATCTGTCTATCTGTGTCTTCCTTCCTTCCTTGGATGCCGACCTCCAGGTGTCAGATGCCTCCCCTCCCCGGTGCAGCCCCTTACCTTATTAATTATTGTTGACATTGGGGGGCTCAATCTCCATGTCGGCATTTGCAAGACTCTCCCAGCAGTGTGGAACACTGAGAAACCCACCCGCATTGTCCCCAAATAATTAATTTTATATTTGCTTGTTCCTGGAAAAAGAAAACCATCCCCCAATGTCTTTTTTTTTTTAAACCTGAAAAAAGGAAAATGGTCTCTCATCATCGCCAGTGTCCCCCTCCCCCCATCCTGACCCTCCCACTGAGCATCCACCCCCCCTTAACCTATACTTACCTCCAGAGGTCTTATGTTGTCATCTTCTGTGGACTGAAACATGTCTGCACTCTTAAAAGCCGAACTGTGAACTGAGGAATAAAAGTAAGTGCTGTATGATGTATTCCAATTGAGTTTTGAACTTGTTTTCATAACTTTGCCATTTTTTTGAATTTTTCACCAAATTTTCAATATGGCCTTTTTGGGACCCCACCTCATGAACACTGCCACTGACATTTTGTTAATCGTGCCGGGAACGTGATTTTGTGGTCACTTAGTGAAATCACCTTTCAGGACTGAATAACAAAATGTCACCGCAATGTTCATGAGTTAAAAACTCATATTAAGCCCCAGTGAAAAATAAAAAATAGCTGAGGTATCACAGTGAATTGAAATTTTCTCATACGCACATAACTTTGGGAATTTTCAGTATTCTGAATCCAAATTTTCGTCATAGCCATTTTTTCACACCACCTCATGAACAGTACAGCTGTCATTTTTCACATCTTGTCCAAAATGTGTTTTCACACCTGCAGTGCAGAATGCTGTTTCAGCATGGATTTGAACATTTTTTGCCAAAGAGGTTTATGAGATGGGGTCATAAGAACATTATGTTGAAAATTTGGGGTCAAAATATTAAAAAACACAAAGAATTTATTAAGTAATGTTGTTTGCAGGGATGTCCGTTACCCCACTAGGGAACACGCTGCTGTACTGTGCCAGTGAGCTGAGTTCAGGTGTGAACTCAGTGAGCAGGTTTACTGAGACAAAGCTGATGGGGAAGGTGCCCCAGCATGCAGCACCAGCCCCAGACTGGGTAGGGATGGAGCAGTGTTTGGGCGCAGATGCCACATCCTGTGGTGGGTCAGGGAACCTCACCCACATAGTAGCCACATGTGTGCTGGGGCCTGCTGAGCCCATGCACTGGGTCAGAACTGTCTCCAATATTGTATTTATTTCATTCTGGACCTGCACAAATGAGAATACAATTCCTCTATCACAAAAAGAAGGGAAAGTCTTTGCAAAAAACTGCATTAATGAAGACATTAGGACTGTAGAACTCAAAGTGCAAAAAGAAGGTAAATGAAAAACATTAGGGATCTGGGTCTCCGGAGTATTGGTGAATCAGTGGTGGGGTCTTACTTGGGGATGTCCACCCTAATGCCCACCCCTCCCCTGATCAGATGATGTCAAATGTGATGTCTTCACGATGGACCTGTAGGGCCCTGCATGATGAAAGCTCTGACAGATTATGTTGGCCATACTGTATCACTATGAGACACTAGGTTGGAGCTGAATCTTGTGCTTTGGACATGAGGTATGGGTTGAGGGAAGGGGGTGGGCATTAAGGTGGATAATCCCAAGTAAAACCCCACCAGTGATTCGGCAATACTCCAGAGACACAAATCCCTAATGTTTTTCACTTCTCTTCTTTTTGCGCTTTGCATTCTACAACCTCAATGTCTGCATTATATAGAATAGTGGATGGGTGACCATATACAACAAGGCTGTGTTTCCATCTTGGGAGTTGATGATGTCAGAGACCTCAAGAGTGAAGCTCGAGAGGTCTCCTGACGTCATTAACTCCCGAGATGGAAACAGCCTTAATTGTGGTTAATCACACATCCACTGTTTTATATAGTATATGGGAGCTCTCAATTTTCCTTTGACCCCTTGATTGTTTTTTTTGAGTGTGTGTTTTTTTTCACTTGGTATTACCTTGACTGTACTATAGTGCAGTGCTGCTCTCACACCTGCTCGCTCCAACTTCTCCAGGTGACACAGTCCATTTTGGTTTGGAGAACTGCTGTGTGGCAGTTATGACCGTCTGTGTCTGCTAAGTTTATATTTTAAATGAAAAAAAAAAAGCAATCCAGTTTTTGGACACGAAGCTGTATGCGGCTCTTCTTGTCCAAACAAATAGGCTCACTTCATGGCACTCGCTAAATTGTACCACCATGTTTGAGCTGCTATTTTCCATCAGCACTGTATTACGTGAGCCAATCAGCTGGCAAGTCAAGGCTGAAAAGTTGTACTATCGATGTGAAGTCAGAAAGACAGTACAACAACCTTTTTGACCTTTGAACTGTCCTACAACATGATTTCAGAAGCTTCTGAAATCTATGTAGAATTGAGGGCTCCCAAATACTATAACATAGTTTTTTGCAAAGAATATAGATAGATAGATAGATAGATAGATAGATAGATAGATAGATAGATAGATAGATAGATAGATAATACGTGGATGGGAACTTTGCCCCATTGAAAAGGCAATCCTGTGACTAATCTATCAATTAAAGCTATATACAGTACCTGCACTAATCAATCAATTACAGCTATGTACCTGCACTAATCACTATATACCTGCACTAATCAATCAATTACAGCTATATACCTGCACTAATCAATCAACTACAGCTATGTGCTCACACTAATCACCATATACCTGCAGTAATCAATCAATTACTGATATATACCTGCACTAATCAATCAGTTACAGCTATATACAGTACCTGCACTAATCAATCAATTACAGCTATGTACCTGCACTAATCAATCAATTACAGCTATATACCTGCACTAATCAATCAATTACAGCTGTATACCTGCACTAATCAATCAGTTACAGCTATATACCTGCACTAATCAATCAGTTTAAGCTATATACCTGCACTAATCAATCAGTTACAGCTGTATACCTGCACTAATCAATCAGTTACAGCTATATACCTGCACTAATCAATCAGTTTAAGCTATATACCTGCTCTAATCAATCAGTTACAGCTATATACAGTACCTGCACTAATAAATCAATTACAGCTATGTACCTGCACTAATCACTATATACCTGCACTAATCAATCAACTACAGCTATGTACCTACACTAATCACCATATACCTGCACTAATCAATCAATTACAGCTATATACCTGCACTAATCAGTCAATTACAGCTATATACAGACCTGCACTAATCAATCAATTACAGCTATATATCTGCACTAATCAATCAATTACAGCTATACACCTGCACTAATCAATCAATTGCAGCTATATACCTGCATTAATCAATCAGTTACAGCTTTATACCTGCACTAATCAATCAGTTACAGCTATATACAGTACCTGCATTAATCAATCAATTACAGCTATATGCCTGCACTAATCAATCAATTACAGCTATATACAGTACCTGCACTAATCATTCAATTACAGTTATATACAGTACCTGCACTAATCAAGCAATTACAGTTATGTACCTGCACTAATCACTATATACTGCACTAATCAATCAATTACAGCTATATACCTGCACTAATCAATCAATTACAGCTATATACAGTAACTGCACTAATGAATCAATTACAGCTATGTACCTGCACTAATCAATCAATTACAGCTATATACCTGCACTAATTAATCAATTACAGCCATACACCTACACTAATCACTATGCACCTGCACTGATCAATCGATTACAGCTATATAGCTACACTAATTAAAACTGTTTTCCTACACTAATCAAACAATTAAAAGTATGTACCTGCACTAATAAAAAGTACACGCCTGCACACCTGATAACACAATTACACATCATTAGAAAGCTAGACAAACCAATTAACAAGCTGCAAAAGAACCTGGAAAAAGAAGACACTGACACAAAACCCTCCCAAACACAGAAAATCCCCTAACTCCTAGCTGCACTCACTACACACCATTCCCTCCTTGTTGCAAGAGACCTTACAATAACCATCCTAATGTATTATATTCAGCAAACAATGGGTAAGGGTGAAACAATAGGAAGTATACCCATCTCGTGGGCTAATTAGGGCAATAAAGCCACTCACTCTTTGATGCTCATGGTCTTATAGCCCTCATTAGCCCCCTTGATGAGTATACATCCTTTTATAACATGGGCAAAAAAAATGAAGCCACTGATTGGCTGTTTCACCCTCGTAGCCGTGTCCTTAATCCCTGGTATTGTACCCAACCGGCACTAACGCTTGCCAGTCTGCCCTTTGACAAGTGCGAATCATTGAGCTGTGCCAAGCGAAAACAAAAAAACAGTCTGGCAGAGCTGAGCGAGCGGCAGCGCTAAATCAATAGTCCGAAGTGACAAGAAACACAGACGGCAACAATACCCTGTCTCTCTGTCTATCGAGACCAACGGCACTCGCGGCAGCACACTAACCATGCTGGTCATGTAAAACATCCCCCTTTCCACACATAGTTCAAATTTCTTATTTTATGTTACTCACACAGCCTTTTCTCTTTGTATTTCCACCTCCGATACTGCATTATCCTCACTTGGAACTCCATATTATGCAGTTGACCCACTCATCCCTCAACCTAACTTTATCCAAAAAACACATCTGTAGTAAAATACTTCTCACTCTAAACCAAAAGTTTTCCCCTCTATCCAGTGTGATTTGAAAAAAACAACAGAAAACAGTACTGTACGGCATCGGCGTGCTTTGAAAAAAAAACTGGAAACGCTAGTCTACGGCACCTGGTAAAGGACACACTTGCTGCCAGCCTCAAGCAAAGAACACACTCATTCCTCGCACTCCTATCAAGTCACCGAATTCACTACACGCTCATTCCTCGCACTCCTATCAAGTCACCGAATTCACTACCAATGTTAAAAAAGACAAACATTATAACAATCAAATAAATTAGCCAGTTTCTGTTTCTGCCAACATTTCCTTTTCACACTAGTTATTGGGATCAGAATAGAGATGCAGTAACATACGCAGACACTGTTGCACTTCAGACAGACGCATACTGGCTGTCATGGAAACGACAGCTCACTCCATTTAAATATAGTAAAACACAATTTTAAAGAAAAATGTATACTAATAAAAATAAAGAAAACTTAGCTGAGAAATCCAAATGAAACACATTTTTAGTGACTTAATAGGGGGACTATTTTTTTCTATTTGAACTATTAAACCCTCTTTATTTATTTTTAACTTCTTTATGTTTTTTCTTTTTACTCATTAAATAATTAGTAGATGTGCCCATTTTATAAGCGCAATAACACACTCCAAGGTGTGGTTTATAACCTGATAAAACACGCCCAGTGGCATTAGGCACTCGGCAAGCGCCTCGTGCATTAGTACACCCCGCTGCTCTTATCAGAGAGATAAACCACCTCGCCGGTGTTATTGCTTACAAGATACCAATTACCTATCATTTATTATAATGTTGTGGTAGCACCACTATAGTGAGGGATGATGAGGGTGTTTAATATTAAAGACAAATGTTTGCACTTTAATTACATCTCAACCGTTCAACAGATTTCTATGAAATTTTGCATGGAGAATCCTGTGGGGCAGGTCACTTGATATGGTGAGGTTTGTTCTAATTGGTTGTGTGGTTATGGAGATACAGTGTTTAAACAATTCTTTAAATGTCATGTTTTTTGTTGTTTCTTTCTCCACCTGTATCTCTGAAATGGTTTGAAATTATGGTCTGCAATTTTCAGGGCTGAAAGCCCTTGGCTCTCAGAAGTGCCTTTTGCAAGTTTGGTGGATAAAATATGAATTTGTTCTGAAGTTATTAAACTTTTAAAGTTCCCATTATTTTCAATGGGAATTTATAGATGTCCCACTCAAAAAAAGATCCTTTGTTGCAGGCATGTAATCCTGTTTTGCAGACAGATCACCATGTGTTGCAGTTGGGCAGTCCTTTTTTGATTTGCTGCCATTTTGTTTTTTCACTCCAGATTTAGTAAAAGTTCTTAGAAATCAACATGTTGTGAATTTGATGATGTTTGCGCAATTATACAGTATATAGGGATATGGTAATGAATTTGAAAACACCTATGGTACACCATGAAGTTCGAAACCCTAACACCATGTTTTCCTGCTTTTGTCGCTGCAACCCTAACTGATGCCTTAACCACGTTTTTTTTGAAATTTATTTTATAAATACATACATACACATATTATATATACATACATATAATAGATATGCAGAGAGAGCTGTCTGATACTTGATTTATCTACACATGTACTGTTTGACCTCTGGTAACTTCACGAGTGGCGTAGGCCACAAGTGAGGTGGCCAAGGTTAAACAGCATGAGCATAGATAAATCAGGTATCACACAAGTCACCCCCTCATGTCCCATTTATGCAATAGGTTAGGAGCTTGTGTGATAGCTTTTTTCTGTTTTCTTTTTTTTAAAATCTTGACTAGTTTCTGGGATTATTTTGCAAGCAAATGTGTGTATGTATGTCCTTGTTGGATGTTGTCATGGACATGCCAGCATAATGCTAGTACTGACATAGCTGTGTCACCACTCGTTGGCTACAGTAGTAAGCTTTTCAAAAAATGTCCTTCAGTGTGGCTGTGGGGTTTAATGATAGTTGGAAGTCACTGATGTATGGGAGAAGGAATACAAGTGTGAGGTCTGTTTATGTAGGAGGTGGTGTCTGCCAGTTGGAGTTGGTCTTTTTTTCATTTTAAAAAGTTTTAGCAGAAGTGCTAGAGTGTGTTTGGAAATATGGAAAGAGGTACTGCTTTTAGTTCAAGATTCTGAGACAGAGGGTCATATTGGAATAGATAATTATTTTATTTAAGCTGAGGCGGTGGTGGATGGGAGGGGTGGGGTGGTGGGGGACAGAAGAGGGTTGGCAGGTGGGAAAGGATGACCAAGGTTACTGGCAGGTGATGGTAGTTCTAGGTTCTGCTTGAAAAGATGAAGAAAAAACTGCACTGTGAATAAAAGAAAAGGGAAATTACTTGTTTAGAGACAAAGAAAAAACAGCTTAGATACGTTTTGGAGTTCTGTATTTAAGTTTGGGTGCTGGAGATGAGAAGCTGTGAGTCACTCTTTAAATGAGCAACATATTCTGGCTTAATTAGATAACAGGCATAACTAGTTCTGGCTATGTAAACTGAAATGCCCAATAAATGTTGTTCAGTACTGAGTACACTTCCTTCAGTGTTAGCTCTGGGGTTTCCAGTGCACCATGTAGAAACAAATACAGGGGCCATAAAAGGCTGCCTTCACACCAATCGTATATAACAGGTATATTGTTCACATTATTTGATTAATATATGTAGTCTTTTATTTTCTAGAGATTACTAAATCTTTTCAACTCATGAATTAGCTTAATGTGGCTTCATTCTTGGGTTTTATCTTGCATTTTCAAATTAGTTTGCCTATTAGTTTTACAAGCCTACCTGAAAATTAAATGACATTATTTATCTGGCAAAGTGCATTTACTTAATGATTTAAAAATGTGTTTCAGTAAGTTTAATTGCTGTAAATTGGGCTTCAGTTCAATCTTTTTTCCCTCATTATATTGCTTCAAAGACCAGTATTGCACTAATTTTAAAGCTCATAATGACTTCCCAGTAACACTTAATAAGTCCACCATTTTATGTTTTAAAAAAGATTTCAACTAGGTCATTATGAGCATTGTAAATCAGTCATGTCAAGTCAATTGCTAATATCCAATTAACATTTTAAAGCAATCTGCTTCCACATTTGTCACTTTCTTGTCATAACAGATGACTTGCTATGAAGTGCATTAGAAAAGGTAAAATATGAGTTACTGGGTATGTGTGATGCAATAATTTTTTTTACTTCATGTTGTACATACTCTGAGGTCAGCGGCAGGTAATGAGCAGGGTCCCACAGGGGTCGGTCCCTTGTCTAGTGCTCTTTAATGTATTCATTTGCAACATTGGAGATGGGATCCGGGGCAAGACATGCCTATTAATGGATAACACCAAAATATATAGTGGGGGGGGGGACAGTGAGGAGGGTAGGAGTGAACTGAAAAAAGACCAAGGCATTTTGTAAAAGTGATTCAAGGTTTGTCGGTCAAAATTCAGTACCAAAAAGTGCAAGGTTATGCACTTGGTGAGGTCGAATCCGAGGACTAAATATTGGATGGAGGAGTTGTTAATAATGCAGACATTGAAGTGAAGGATCTGGGGATTATAATTAATGGCAGCATCAAGACATCAGCCCAGTATAATAAGGCATATTGGAATGTATGCACTGTACACAGTTCTAGAACCCTCACCTAAAAATGGACAAGGACCACCTGGAGTCAAGCCAAAAGAGAGAATCATAGAAACATAGACTTTGATGGCAGATAAGGACCGCTTGGCCCACCTAGTCTGCCCATTTTCCTACCTATTGGATAAGATGCAGATCCTAATTAACCAACAGCCTACTTCTTCCTACCCCCCACAAGAATTGCTTTGGGTCTGTCCCATGCATTCTTGAATTCCCGACTGTTTTTGACCCCACGACCTCCTCAGGAAGGCTGTTCCATTCATCCACCACCCTGTCTGTGAAAAAATAATTCCTCACATTGCCCCTGAGCCATCCCCCCTCTATCTTCAAATTGTGTCCCCTTATTCTTGCACATCTCTTTTTCTGAAAGATGCTACCCCCTTGGACTTTGTTGATTCCCTTGAGGTACTTAAAAGTTTCTATCATGACCCCCCTCTCCCTCCTTTCCTTGAGGGTACACATATTAAGCTCCTTTACTCTGTCATCATATGGCTTCTGTTGCAGACCCTGCATCATTTTAGTTCCCCTCCTCTGGACTACCTCCATCCTGTCTATATCCTTGTGGAGATGGGGTCTCCAGAACTGCATGCAGTACTCCAGATTGGGTCTCACCAACTGTCTGTAGAGAGAGATAACTTCCTGTTTTCTACTGGTGATGCCTCTCCCTATACATCACAGTATCCCCCCAGCCATCCCTACTGCCTTCTCACATTGCTTGTTAACCTTTAGGTCATCTGATATGACTACCCAGGTCCCTTTCCATTTTTGTTGTTACTACCTCCCCCCATTGTGTACCCTTCCCTTGGGTTTTTGTTTCCCAGGTGCATTACTTTGCACTTCTTTGCATTAAATCTAAGCTGCCATACTTCTGACCATTCCTCCAACCTTGCCAAGTCTCTTTCCATCCTTTCCACCCCCCCTTGTGTATTAACTGTGTTGCAGATCTTTGTGTCTGCAAAGAGGCATACTTTTCCTTCCAGTCCCTCTGCAATGTCACTTATAAAGACATTAAAAAGGACTAGACCCAGTACTGAACCATGTGGTACCCTACTAGTAACTCCCCTTTATTCAGAGTGGACTCAATTTACTATTACCTTTCGTGTCCTGTTGTCCAGCCAATGTTTTACTCAGGCTGCCACCCTGGGACTCACTCCCAGGCTGACTAATTTGTTTATTAATCTTTTGTGTGGGACTGTGTCAAATGCTTTGCTAAAGTCTAGGTAGGCCATGTTCACAGCCCCTCCCTTGTCTACTACTTTGGTCACCCAGTCAAAGAAATCGATTAGATTCGTCTGACATGACCTTCCCGCTGTGATTCCATGCTGCCTTGGGTCTTGTGCCCCACTGGCCTCTAGATACTCAACAATTCTTCCTCCAGAAGTGATTTCATCATTTTCCCTACCACTGAGGTCAAACTGACAGATCTGTAGTTTCCTGCCTCTGTCTTGCTCCCGCTTTTGTGAAGGGGAATCACATCCGCACTCCTCAAGTCCTCAGGTACCACAGCAGCCTCCCATGATTTGTTAAAAAGGGTAGTCAGTGGTGTCACTAGTTCTCCCCTTAGTTCTTTTAGAATTCTGGGGTGAATCCTGTCAGGCCCCATTGCTTTGTTCACCTTCAGTTTTAGGTGTTCTTTCACAATACTTTCTTCTGTGAAAGGACTGGTATCGACCCTCCTATCCAGAGTGCTTCTACTGACTGGATTAGGCACCTCCCCCTCCTCTTCTTTTGTGAATACTGAGCAAAAGTATTCATTCAATATCCCGCTTTTTCCACTGTCCCTCTCTGCCCACCCAGCCTCCCCTTTATTAAGCCTTACTATCCCTCCATTTCTCTTTCTCTTTCTTCGCTCCCTAATCCCCCTTCTTAACCGAGTTGGTTATCTTTTCCTCGGTTTGGGCTGTTGCTATTCTGACTGTCTTCCCCACTTCCTTCTGCTTTAACTGATACAGTTCTCTGTCCTGCTCCTTCTGTGTTTCCTTATACTTATTGAATGCTATCTTCTTCTCCCTAACCTTCCCTGCCACCTCTTTTGAGAACCACAGTGTTTTTTTCTTTTGTTTTGATTTATGTGCCTCACACACAGGCTTGTTGCCTCTGTGATGTTTCCCCATTGTTGCTCCACCCCTCCTTCTTGCCTGTTTGCTAGTGCTTTTCTGAGGCACTCTCCCATTTTGACAAAGTCAGCCCTCCTAAAGTCCAGTACCCTCACTTTTGTATGGCTTGACTCTGCGGCTGAGTTTATGGTGAATCACACTGCTTGGTGGTCACATGTTCCCAGATGGCTACCCACTTCTGGATCCGAGATCTTCTCTCCATCCCCATTTGAGTGTACCAGGTCTAAGACTGCTCCCTACCAAGTGGATTCCAACACTAGCTGTCTGAGGTATGTCCTCTGCAGGGCTTCAAGAATGACCCTGCTCTTGGATGAGGCTGCAGCAAAGGTGCTCCAGTTAACATCTGGCATATTCAGGTCCCCCATCAACAATATCTCCCCTTTCTCTGCCATCCTGAGGATTCCTTCTATCATTTCCTTGTCCATGTCCTCCTCCTGAGATGGGGGTCTGTATACAACCCCTATGTGGATTGTGGTGCCATTTTCAGTCTCCAGGGTGACCCACAGTGCCTCCTCTCCTCCCTGTTTATCCTTTTGTTCTGTTGCTTTGATCCCTTCCCTTTTATAGAGAACTGCTACTCCTCCTCTTCTACCCTCCCTGTCCCTCCTGTAGATTGTGTACCCTGGTATGTTGACATCCCAGTCATGGTTCTCTGTGTACCATGTTTCTGTGACTGCCACAATATCTAGGCATCCCTCTTCCATCAAGGCCACCAGTTCGGGGAGCTTGTTACCTAGACTACGGGCATTGGTACTCAGTACCCTCCATTTTTTGATGGCCTTACCCCTTTTTGCCCCATCCCTGTCCCTACTGCCTTTGCCTTCTTCTCCATTTACCCCTGCCTTTCCTATTATAGACTTCTCTATCTTGGTGTTTACCTCATTAACTACCCTAATTTCTTTGGGGGGTGCTAGGATTTCCCTGCTCCTTTTCAGTGTCTCTCCCCTTGGCTAATTTAAATGCTTGCCAATGAAGCATCTAAACCTATTACCTAGGATCCTGATTCCCCTCCTGGACAGATGCAGACCATCACACCAGTATAGGCCTGCATCCCTCCAGGTGGACCCCCAGTCCTCAATGATGCCAAAACCCTGAGCTCTGCACCAGTTTTTCAACCATTGATTGAATCCCATGGTGCAGAGCACCCTAGCCTCACCCATGCCATAGAAAGGCAGCACCTCAGAGAAGGTTACCGTGTGTGCTACTTGTCTAACCGTATTAATATTGTTTCTTCTAAGGGATCTCTCACTGTGATTAACTGCAAACATTCACTAGGAACAAACTGCCCTAGAGCCTAGATTTTATGCTAATTATGGAATCTTAGAATCAATCAATCGTAATTTATTTATAGAATAGCGTTATTCCAAAACCATAGCGCTAGTACATAACCATAAAATAAATAAAACAACTACACACATAAAAACATCTATGACAAATCAAATAAAATCAGAGAATGCCAAAGTAAACAAATGAGTTTTTAATGCAGATTTAAAGCTCTCCACCGACAGACACTGTCGAACCTGCCACAGTAGAGAATTCCACAGGGATGGGGCCACAAATTCAAATGCACGGGCCCCAGATGACTTTAAACGAACCCTGGGAATCTCCAGCAATCCCTTATCAGTGGAGTGAAGTGGCCAGGAGGGGCAATAGGGATGAAGAAGATCTTGCAGATAACTTGGTCCCAGTACGTGTAGGGCCTTATAGGTCAGTAAACCAACCTTAAAAGAGATCCACCACTGAATAGGCAGCCATTGCAGATCATGCAGCACCGGCGAGACATGACAGCTATGAGACAGCCCAGTCAACAGCCTGGCTGCTGCGATCTGCACCAGATGCAAGTGGCAGATATCAACCCCTGGTAGCCCTAGGTACAGGGCATTACAGTAATCAAGGTGAGAGGTTACAAAGGCATGAACCAAAACTGGAAGGTCATTGGGCGGAACTAGGTGCTTGATCTGGGCTACATTCCTTAGATGGTAAAAGGCAGTCTTGACAACGGATGACACCTGATGTTTAAGCATCAATCCATCATCAAGAATCACAACCAGATCCTGCACCTGTTCAGAGGTCGTCAGCTGGGGACTACCGAGTCAAAGCTCCGATGCTCACCCCTCCGATGGCCCATCTACCCGACAGCCCAGGTCCACCACCAAAACCTCAGTCTTATCCAGATTCAACCTCAGCCAGCTGGCACTCATCCAATCCTCAGTTTCAGAAAGGCAGTCATTAAGATGCAAAACAGCTCCCCTTGATTGGGCACAAAGGACAGGTAGAGCTGAGTATCATCTGCATAACAGTGAAAACTCAGCCCACTGCCTTACAATGTCTCCCAATGGCAGCATATACACTGCGAACAACATGGGGGACAGTACAGAGCCCTGCTGAATTCCATATGGCAGGGAGACCTTGTCAGAGGAGTAAACCCCACAGACAACTCTCTGAAACCTGCCAGTGAGGAAAGAATGGAACCATCTGAGGACTGTACCAGAGAGTCCACAGATTGACTGCAGGTGCTAGACCAACACCCCATGGTCCACAGTGTCAAATGCCACCGAGAGATCGAGAAGAACCAAGATGGAATGGCTCCTCCGATCTCTTGCTATTAGGAGATCATTGAGAACCTGAACAAGGGCTGTCTTGGTACTATGCTGTTTCCGGAAACCGGACTGGAGAGGATCGTAGATGTCGTGGATGGTCAAATGATCCTCCAGCTGCAGAGCGACCACCTTCTTGATAACCTTACCCACAAAGGGGAGGTTAGAGATGGGTTTGTAGTTAGCAAGACAGTTTGGGTCAAAAGAAGGTTTCTTAAGAAGGGGTACCACTACCACCTCCTTCAGGGTGTCCGGAAACACCCCAAATTCTAACGAACACCAGACTATCTCTGTAAGGACCGGGCCGATGGTTTCAAAACACCCCACAAGGAGGCGTGTTGGGCCTGGGTCCAAACCACAGCAGGTCAGCTGCAGAGACTGGATGATCTTCACAACATCCCCGATCACCAGCCGGCTGAAGTCAGACCAGGCAGACCGAGGAGTTGCCACCTCCCACCGATCACCGACCGCCCCATTGGGGTGCCCCATGCGAATCTCAGACCTGATGTAAGCAACCTAATTGGCATAAAAGTGAGCGAATTTGTCGCACTTCCCTTGTGACAATGCTGTCTGAGACTGCAGACAGACTGGATTGCACAGTCTGTCTACAGTTCGGAAGAGCTGAGCTGGTTGATTTTGTGCCGCAGCAATCTCCCTGGACAGGAACGCTGCCTTCTTACAGGAGATAGCTGATTGATAGTCCTTGTAATGGGCTAACAATCTAAGTCTGTCGGCATCCAGGTCCGATTTTCACCAGCGGTGCTCCAGCCTTCATCCCACTTTCCTCAGCTCTCTCAAGGTCCCATCAAACCAAGGGGACTGAGGCTGCTGGGTAAGGGGATGAACATGGACAGGTGTGAGACAATCCAGAGCCTCAGTCACAGTGTCATTATAACCCCAGACTAAGGCATCTGGGTCACCACTATTCCTTGGCAGCCCTGATAGGTCCAGCACCACCAGTAGACCCTCGGGGGATAAACCCCTTAAAGGGCGGTACCGGACCATCTCTGTAGGGGTAGGCCTATTCGGGGGGGGCCTGAAAATTGAACCTTATGGTGTGATGGTCCGACCAACTGACTGGTTCCACCACCAAATCAGAGGTCTCCTTGCCCAGAAGGAAGACTAGGTCCAGGGAATGACCATGCCTATGGGTCGCAGAGGTAATCATCTGTGAGAAGCCCAGCTAATTCAGACTGAATATGCTTTATTGATAGGAAGAGTTCACATATCACTCATTACAAACATTAAGTAGAGGTGATTGCATGTTACATTCACACGAGCCAGTAATGTAAGTTAGTATTCTTTTACAGTATTAAGTAATTACATAGAAGTCTAATGAAACTCTGATTGTAAGTGTAATTGCCTTTACAGATCCCTTTTAAATTTAGAAAACATGCACTTATTCCTCCTCCTGCTTCCCCCCCAATTCCCCCCTAAACCCTCTCCCCCCGCCCCAACCCCTCAGGTATGCAGGGATATTAGCCTGTAGTTTCATTAACCCTAGAAGCCCAGCTAATTCATTAACTGGAGGAAGTGTTGACCAAACTGCGAGAGTTCATCGTCGACCCAGGCAATGAAGTCCCCCAACACCATCCATCTGGGGGACTCCAACACCATGTCGACAAAGAAGTCTGCAATTTCCTGCAGGAATTGCTTCTCACCTGTGGGTGGACAGTAGACAAGAAGAATCCTGCACCCCACACCTGCACCCACGATACATTCAAAGGACCTAGTCTCCTCTACTGGCACCTCCACAAGGTTCAATTATGATCTAAACCCAATGGCCACTCCCCCGTCCCTTCGATTCAGCCTCGGGCAGTGTATCACCAAGAACCCGGTCGGAATTGCTGACTCCAAGATAGGGACAAAATTTTCATCCAGCCAGGTCTCGGTGATGCAAACCAGGTCTGATGACCCAACAAGATCAGCCATCACTGCTGTCTTGTTTTTAATAGAGCTGGCATTGCAGAACACCACCCGGGTTGGATGGGACCCCGGGGTTGACCGAGTCATCTGCCCACATACAGTGGAGCCCTTGGGTATGGGAACCAGGCAGGGCAAACCCCTATCGGGAACCCATTTTGCCCCAGGGCATCTCCTAGTCCCCAGTACTCCAATCTGGCTGCTCAGTTCCACTCTCCTGAGAGGTCCATGGCCCCCGCCCCTGTATCTCCACCTAACAATTCCCAAGGCACGGCATTGGATAAAAACTTCAGACAGCAAATGAGGGTAGTCAAAAGGATGGAGGCCATGGAGCTCAATGGGAGAGTAGTGCCTGACGGGGAGAGACCCCTGCCAACACATAATAAACAAAGAAAATTACTCAAATAATTTAAATAAACTGATAACAATAAATTTAAGAAATCCCCCACCCAACCACATCTAACACTTTCCAAATACAATTACAATACAAATACAATGAGCACCATTAAAATATCAATATGAAAGAAAAAACAGAAAATAAATCAAAAAAAGAAATCAAAAACCCTCCCACAAAATAAAATTCCTAAAATTTCTTATTTAACAACCTACCCCTACATCGCATGGATACCCTAGCCCAAAACTCAGCACATGGAAAACATAAACCAAATAATGAATAACAAACTAAGACCAAACAATAATAAAAAAAAGTCTACCACAGACCTCTCTCACTGGAATGCAGGCAAGGGTATAGCCCCCACCCCGGTCCTCTCACAACCTGGGAGTGAGAGAAGACAAAGCATTCTAACTGCCCAGAGTTCAAAGTCCAAAGTCTGTCGAGGCATATCAATGTCTGATTAATAATCCAAGCAAAAAAGTCTTCGTTGAGTAAGTAAACAAAAAATAAAATGTGGACACCCAGGTCCTCTCACCACCAGGGAAGACCACAGAAAGACACTCTCACTGTCAAGACAAAAAGCGATTGATGTATTCAGGGCTAAATCCAGGTGGTGTAGGTAATCCACAAGATAATCAAAAGATCCACAAAAAAAACAACCAGATGGTCCAATCAGCAAGATGGCAAATGCAGGCTGCTAGGCTTCTCTGCCAGAAATAGTTGCCAGGGCACCTCAAAGCCTGGAGAAAGACTAAGCCATAGCCAGCCCCTGATCAAGATCCATAAAACAAGGATCCGTCCATAGTAGTCAATAAATCAGATGAAATCCAATGAAACAAAGACCTAAATCAAGCAAAGGTCCCTATAGGTCCATGTTATAGCCGGGGGGAAAGGCAGAGGCAGCGGGCTGAGGACATGCAAAAGCGGAACCACATCGGTAGCCCCCCCAATTGCACCAAATCCACTAGCCCTGCACTCGGCCACCTGTAACCTGCAGCTACAGTTGCCCCAAGGCAGGACAACAGGTCTGCCCCTAAGGAGCTTAGGAAAGCCTCAATTACACTCCGGCTTCCCCGTGGCAAAATGAAGCAACTCCCACTTGGTTGCAAGCAGCACAACACAGCAACAGCCCTCGGTGTGAGGAGGGACCCCTTTAACCCAGCACAGCCCCCAGACCACGCTGCCCCACCCGCAAGCAATTCATGCACAGGTCGTACCGTTCTCACCACAGTTCCTCCGGTAATCCACAACCAGACAGGAACCTCAGGACCAAACAAATACACAATAGTTTCCACACCAAGTTCTTCAGAGGTTCCCAGACACCGGACCACTGAAGAAGGGACCTGCAAGAGCCTGCAGGCCCAGCGGGCACCAAGTGACTAAGCCAAAAATCAAGTCGCAAGCCTCCTTCTGTGGGGATATCCTCCTCAATCCATAGGCAAAATTGCAGTCAAAGAGATGCCGATACGCTAGAACCCCACAAAAACATCAGACGGCAAACAGCCAAAAGCGAAGCACAGGTGAAACAATGAGAAAAAAAATATATACTATAAACGTAAACGCAAAACATAAAAAACAACATAAAATAAATCAGCAAAGAAAAATAGTTAAAAAACTCTTGAAGGCTAGCCCAGCTTGGCTGCCATCTTGAAATTCTAAACTTTGATGTGTGGTCTCACTCACCCCTGCATTCTAATGGCAGATTTATTTCTAAAGCTAGGGTGAGCAGTGACCAGTAAAACTAGCTAAAACTGTGCAAAAAAGTTTAACCAATTTAAAAAGGTTCCACAAACATTTTTAACACGGCAGAACCATTATTTTTAACTGTAAGAGAAAAATTTGTAAGACTATCACCAAGTATCAATTGTGAGGTGTTTTCCAGGTTCTGGAAGGGGCCATAGGGATGGGATTATTAGGCATAGTGGGGATCCCTTGGTGGGGAAAGGTTACTCACCTGTAACTGTAGTTCTAGGTGTGGTATATTGTGTACATCCACACTTCTGGCAGGATCCTTTCCCTTTAAGAGCTGTCCAGATGCTCTTCAAGCTGGCTCCTTCCACCCAGCTGGGTGGTATCCTCCTCGGCACTCCCCCATGACATCAGATGTTGCACACTGGAAGCAAGAAGGTGTGCTACTTGCCAGAGGAGGTCAGATGGGCTGTGTGGATGTACACCATATACCACTATTAGAAATAAAAATTACATACTTACTGTAATTCTTGATCTTCTCTTGTATCCTCACCATTCATTACTGATGGGTGGAAGCCAGAGGCATGCACCCGTTGCGGAAGCTTTTTTTTGGGGGGGGGAGAGGAGTCAACACCAATGGCGTCACCCACATGGCAGATGTACTGTGTGGTGCACACGGGTTGGCCGTTAGGTGCCACAGACTCCTCCTCCTCCATCCCAGTTCTGTGTAGCCGGAGAGGCAGAAAATAGGTTATGGAAAAAAGAATGAGGCAAGGGAGCTGAGGGATAGAGAAAGGAAAAGGATGTAAACTGATAAAGGTATAAGCTAAATAGGAGACAGGAGAGAGAGAGAGAACCCTACCCTAAGTGGCTACAGGGCATCAATCCTCGGGCGATTTAAGGGGAAGAAGAAGCAGACGAGAGATAGAAGAGGAAAAACAGTAAGAAACAGAGAGGGATAAAAGGGGAGGGAAGAAGGGAATATTTGCCAAGGTGATTTGGAAGACCACTGGCTTGAGAATTTGAAATTCCCAGTGGGATTTGAAGACAAGGGAACAAGGATCCTGCCAGTTAAGGGCTAAGAATTCAAGGCTGAATTATCAGTCTTGAATGGCTTTAAGAAGGCAGAGTTGTCTTCCCACCCTTTTATCTGTAAACTAAAGTAACCTATAGTCTAGGCCTCACCAACTGCTCCTTTGGAGGGAAACAGTTCCACTCAGAAGAGGAGTGAGTCCTAACTTAGGTGTAGGGAAAGAAATCTGGTACAGTTTTCTTACGGAGTATTGGCATAGTCCCCACTTCAGGAAGAAGAGAACCATGGGACAACCATGAAAGGAAAGGAGAGGAAGGAAACTCACACAGACCCTCTTAGTACGGCACTGAAGCAATGACAGCTATAGAGTGACAAACCAGAGGACTATTCGAACCCCAAGCGGGGGACACCCCAGAATGTAAGAGAATCTGAGGAAGTTCCCTCAGAGGGTTCAGGGCTAAGACCCTGCTCGCCCTCCTCCAGATGGAATGCTCTGTGACTTTAGAGAAGGAACAGAGAGCTCCGAGGTACCAGGGGGACTCAGCCCCCAACTGGTCTCAAGGAGGAGGAAGGCAAGAAGGGCAGAGAAGATACCCAAGAATTGAGGCCCATATGGGGAAGGTAGGCAGGAAGAATAAATTATTCACCATAGTAATCTTGTTTCTTCAAAGGGATCACTCATTATGATTAAACACAGGAGGCTGACTGCATCAGTTTAATCATAATGAGTGATTCCTGGGGTTAGAATCAGTAATGAATGGTGAAGATACAAGAGAAGCTCAAGAATTATAGTAGGTACATAATTTTCAAATCTTCCTCTTGTCAATCTTCACCACTCATTACTGCTGGGTGAGTACTAAGTCCCCTGTAGGGGACCTGGCATAGCACTGAGGGAACAGATCCCTCATCCTCCTACTGGTGCGGAGAAGGAGGGGGGCACCCTAGCCATATTAGACAGAGCAAGGTCTAACGCTGCTCAGGTTGAGGAGGTGTCCCCCGTGGGTACCCCTGAAGAACCCTCCTTGCCCTGCGGGAAAAAAGGCGGGTCCCCGGGAAAGCGGAGGAGATCACCCTATGCCGGGCAACAGGTGACAGTCTGGATAGATGAAGCCACGCCATCTGCCTGATGCAGATCGCTGTCCCTGCTAGTCTGAAAGACACCTCATTGGCATCATAAGTTGCCCTTGCCTGGAGAGGAATAAATGATTCATGGTCAGCAGGGAAGGACTTACAGGGAAAGACTGACTGACCTAAATATGTATTCAACAGAGGTGAGACAGAGGGAGAGGAACAGAGAAAGAGAGCTTCAAAGGGAGAGAGAGCTGCCAGCAGGGAGAGAGAGATGCCAGAGGGAGAGAGAGAGAGAGAGAGAGAGAGAGAGCTGCCAGAGGAGAGAAAGAGAGCTGCCAGAGGAGGTGGTATCCCCCAAAACAGTAGACAGCTTCAAAAGGGATTGGGACAGTGGGAGGGGAAAAGTTAAAAAGGTTGAAGGGGCCAAGTGGGGGGGGAGAGGGGGGAAGTTGAGGGAGGTCAAAAAGGAAACTAGGAAGGGGGCAATTACCTTTGTAAATGCATAGGAAGCTGTACAATTGAGCAGACTAGATAGACTGAAAGGCCTTTATCTGCTGACATGTTCATATGAGACAGAAGGAGAAAGAAAGAGAGGAGACATAAGTGATGACCAGGGCCCTTTGTGCTCTGTGGCACTTTACCCTGATTTTTGCAATAGAGTTCTTGGGCTTCTGCAGCCACATTTTCTGATTTTTGCAGCATGGTTTATCCATTTCTGTGACAGAATGCAGTCCTGACATTGGCCAAAATATGATCTCATCAATTGAAGGGTTTCCCAACTTACCTTAATGACGTATACTGTAGTGACTATTGTCACACAGGGTTCTAAACCATGCAATAAATAGAATAGTCAATATAAAAGCTCAGAGTAGGACATTTAATCAGAAGGTATATTTTTACAGCACACCAGGGCTGAAGTGTGATTTTATTAAAGATAAATCAAAGTAGATCTCCCCAGCCACGATCAGGGTAAAATTATTCAATCGAAGTAGTCCACTTGAGACCTTAAAAAGTAATTTGCACAATAAACATATTAGGCTCTACTTTGGTCTTCCAGCCATGGGGTGGGGTGTTCACCTCCTATTCAGTCACATTTTCAGAAGAAATTTAGAATGCAAAACTATTTCATAGTAGTCTTTCATATCAATTATTTAGAATTAGCCTCAGTAAATCGCTCATCCTAAAAGGTTAGTTGTAGGTGTACCAATGTACTGTATGTTGTATGATATCCGGGGGTTAGTAACATTTTTCTAGTTGTTGATGCCCAGTCTTCTTCTTCATTAATGTATAGTCTGAAAATTCATGTACCCAATTACAGTTCTTTATTATTTATTTTCTTCAAATTGTTTTGCTCTTGGTTGGTTTTATACTTTGATTTCTTAGCACGTGCTTTTATTTGCAGAATTTGCAGTGCATTATCTGTATTATTTTCATTGATTGTTGTAATGTTTTGTACTGTACATTTTTTCCACTATATAGTGACCTCACAATTCATGCATGCAAGCAGGCAATAAAAACGAAGTAAATAAATTTGCCAGGAGGCTCCCACCACAGCCACTGGCTCACCGTCTAATCTTTAGCAGCTCACATGACTTTCCAGTGTGTCAATTCTCTGACCTGTCAAATTGAGCAGTAACAAGACAGCACTAAAAACAAGATACAACATCCCTGTCCCCCAACCCCACAATGGACAAAGCCACTGTTGCCACGTGCATTCAAATGAGCACATTCCAATGAACTCAGTCAAATGAATGAAGTATTCCTAACATTCCAAATAAGTCATGATGAGAACTAGCTTAATATTTATTTTTATTTATTTAAAAGAGATTTACCAGGAAAGATATACTGAGCAGCGAAGCTCGTTTCCATGTCCTGGGGGGAGGGGAGGAGGAACAAGTACAAACAAGTAGAAGCAGAGTAATAACAAATCACTCCACGCAGTGCAAGAAAGCAGCAGCAAAGGCAAACAAGATGCTGGGATGCATATCTAGGGGGATCAGTAGTAGGAGAGAGGAGATTATATTGCCCTTGTACAAGTCACTGGTAAGGCCACGTCTAGAGTATGGAGTTCAGTACTAGTGCCCACACCTCAAAAAGGACATTAACCTGCTGGAGAAGGTCCAGAGGAGGGTTACAAAGATGATAGCTGGTCAGCAGGGTAAGGCATGTGAGGAGAGGTTAAGAGCACTGAACATGTACTCCCTGGAAGACAGGAGAGAGAGAGAGAGGGGCATGATTGGGACCTTCAAGTACTTGAAAGGGATAAATAAGGTTGATAAGGAGAGTATCTTTAAGCTGAGTGGCAACCATAACATGAGGGGGCACAGTCTTAAGCTGGAGGGTGAGAGGTTTAGGATGGAGGTCAGGAAGCACTTCTTCACAGATAGAGTGGTGGACACTTGGAATACGCTGCCAGAAGAGGTAATCTTGTTGATGACAGTGGGCAGCTTTAAGAGAGGCTGGGACAGGCATAGGGGGAGGGTAAGGGTCATGGGTAGGGAGGATGGGAGGAGTGGGGAGGGAGGGCAGGGACATTAGCTCAAGCTATGGACCTTGCAATACGAGCAGACTTGGCAGACCAAATGGCCTTCTTCTGCTGGCTTCTTTGTATGTTTGTATGTAACAATTCAACAATACACAGTGGGCCTGATATTCAGACTGCACCAGGCTGTGGCACAAGCCTGGGTGCAACGCAACTTGGCTGTGCAGGGGCATTGACAGGGTGATATTCAACAGAGCTGCACCATGCTACAGCAGCATTGAATATTGCACCCTGGCCACCCACAGTGTGCATGGCGCAGTGGCACTGCACCAGCGTAAGTGGCCAGAGTGGAGCAGGGGGATGCGCTAGCGCAAGTTCTGTTGCGCTAGGCCCAACAACCGCGATATTCAAAAGTGCACATGCAAATGGGGCCATAATGCATGCAAGACACAAATGGGGCCATTTGCATGTCATTATGGCCCCATTTGCATGCAGGTGCGCTGATCCCCAGCGACTTGCGCCTGGCGCCCTTCCAGGCTGCAGCTGTTGGGGACCGACGCCCCCTGCACATCGCGGTAAAAGTGCCCCACTGCCCGATCGTGGGCATATGTTGAATATTAAAATTGTTCTATATCCCTGGTGGTCCAGTGGACCGCTTGCAGCCCTATCGCGGGCATATGTTGAATATTAAAATTGTCCCATATCCCTGGTGGTCCAGTGGACCGCTCATAGCCCGATTGCGGGCTTATGCTGTAAAAATACTAGTTCCATATCCCTGGTGGTCCCAGCGGTACCCCTCCCCACTGCCCACTGGCCCCACGCCTCACTCCCCACCAGTCAGCGGTGGGCAGCAGCTCCCCACCGGCTTGCCCGCCCTGCACTTCCGCCAAAACCCCTCCGGTAGGGCTGTAGGACCGTTGGTCTACCGTGAGCCAATGGTATGCATGCCACCACACAGTCCAGATAAGTGATGAATGGATCCATCCATATCTGCTGGCATAATCTGTACCGAGCTGCACGCCTATTGGCACCACACTATGGATCAGCTGGGTGTACAGATCCCACTGTAGGGAGTTGGTTGGGCGGCGCGGGTAGAGGTGAGATGCTGCCATCCCGCCGCTGACTGGGGAGCGGGCGGTGGAGCCAGTGGGCGGGTGGGGAGAGGCGATCGCCAGACCACCAGGGCTGGCTTGTGTGGCATTAATTTGTACTGACGCCTGCGATCGGGCTGCGAGTGGTCCACTGGACCACCAGGGATAGTGTTAACAGTTGGAAACCGACTTATACCCATGATCGGGCTGTGAGCAGTCCACTGGACCACCAGGGATATAGGACGATTTTAATATCCTACATATGCCCACGATCAGGCTGCGAGCAGTCCACTGGACTAACAGGGATTTAGGACTATTTTTTGTGTATGTATGCCTGTGATCGGGCATGGGGGGGCGCCACCAGAAGGTGGAGCCGGAGCTCAGGTGTCCACCCACAGGTGGCAGCTGCCATGTTGCGCCCTGCAATATGGCAGCTCACCTGGGTGGCCAGCTGTTGATCCTTTTTTTTTGGCTCACCTGTGTGCAGCATGCAGGGGTTGCACATGAGGCTCAGCACATCCCCGGCTGAACATCGGGATGCGGGCATGCATGGACACACACCCCCACCTGCACCGCATACATTACTGATGTGCTCCGGCGTATCGGGATTTGTGCCAGGTGCAATCTCCATTTGAATATCACACTGGGGTGCATCAGTGGGTTGCACATGATGCAACAGTGTTGTGCCATGCGCAACCCTTCTGAATCTGGGCCAGTATGTACAATAATATACATTACAAGAGCAAATAATATTGCAAGTTAAACATCAGAAATGTGAAGTGCCCAGCGCATCACAAAATAGAGAAGGGTAGAAGAGAAACTAAGTAGAGGAGGGTGAGAAAAAGAAGCTGGGGGAAGGTAAAGTAGTGGTGGAAGTAAAAGAAAGAGCGGAGAAGAGAACAGATTATGGTGAGTAGGGTGGGGGGATAGAGTGTAGAGGATTAGGAAGGGGTAGAAAGGGTGATTTCTGTGGGTGGGAGAGAGTGAGAAAGAAATAACGGAGTGAGAGGAAGTAGTGGAGGGGAAAGGGAAGAGGAAGGGGGGATGAGGTGGGGTGGCGAGAAGAATAGAGGTTGGAGTAGATAAAGGGAAGTGTAGGGAAGTGGGGCCAATGGCATTTACATGAGGGGGTAGTGTGGCCTTGGAGAAGAGAGAAAAGAGTGTTTGGAGGTGATAGAATAGATTGTTAGTAGAAGGGAGTTCCAAAGATTAGGAAGGTGGAAGGAGAAACCAGACTGGCCAGCTAGGGATTTATGAGAGGGGAGTAAAAGAGAACAATAGCCCGAGTTACAGAGAGAGTACACGGCGGGGGGTGTAAGGGAGAGGAGTGAGCTGAGGTAAGGAGGGAGCAAAGCCAACCAGAATTTGGAAAATAAGGAGGTGCAGTAGTTGAGATGATGGTCATTCAAGGACCAAGGGAGGGAGAGATCACTGTACAGAGAACAGTGGTGAGTCCGGGGGACAGACCAAGGCAAAATGGCAAAAGGAGTGGAAGAGGGGCTCCAGTCTGGCCAGGGTGGATTTAGGTGCAGCACCATAGACTAAGCTGCCATAATCAAAAATGGAGAGATCATTTTAGTGATGATGTCCTGGCAGGCAGATATAGGGATACAGCTTTTGTTCCTATAAAGTGCACCGAGCTTAGGGTGGAGTTTTTTATATACATGGCATCTATACTGAGAAAAACCAAGGTGGTGGTCCAGCCAGACACTGAGATACTTAAATGAGGGTACCTCATCAATTTTTCCCCCATCGAGGGTGAGGATGGTGGTGAGTGAAGGGAGTCTAGAAAGCCTCTGTAGTGTGCTGAAACACATGGAGACCATGTTCTTAGCATTTAGGGATAGCTGATTAGCCCCGAACCATTTCTGGACAATGTCAAAATCAAGTTGGAGCTTGGATGTTAACTCTGATGGAGAAGAACCAGAGGAAAACAGGACCATGTGATCTGTAAACATGTGGATGGATGCAGAGGAGCAGACTGAGGAGGTCATTAAGGAATATGGAGAAAAGCAAAGGGCCAAGGATGGAACCTTGGGGAATGCCAGTGTGTATGGGTGGAGGAGGGGGAGTCTCCATTTCTCACTGATTGAGATCTACCTACAAGGTAGGAGTTGAACCACCTGGTTACAGAGTCAGATAGACCCGCTGATTTTAATTTGTCCAGGAAAAGAGGGTGGGAGACAGTGTCGAAAGCTTTCACTAGATCGACAAAGATGATGGCAGTGAGGAGGCTTTGTTCCATGCCAGAATGGATGTAATCTGTGAGCCTGAGGAGAGAGGAAGTGGTGGAGTGATGTTTGCGAAAGCTGACCGGAAGGACGTGAAAAAGGAGGAGGAGCCAAGGAGAGGGAAGAGTTGGTATAGAACTATGTGTTCTTGAAATTTGTATAAGGTTGGGAGGAGAGAGATTGGGTGGAAGTTTCCAGGAGAGGAGGAGTCACCTCCTTTTGGAAGGGGAATAACAGAATATATGATATAATGTATGAATTCTTTTTTTTTATCTTTTTCTGCCTGGAGCCCTGGCAGGTGGCTATGGCCCCTGATGAGGGGGACTCACCTCAGGTCACACCGCTCCCCCTCCTGCCAGTCTCTGAATTCCCCCACAGCTTGCCCCCCGTGGCGGGGTCAGGGGAAGAGGTTGCCGGCTCCCCCCCAAGACCCAATCCAGAAGCTGGTGACAGCCCTCAGGATGCGGCAGATGATCACAGAGCCTGCCTGGCTCTTTTTCACCTTTTTCTCCCCACCCACTTCCCCTACCGATGCAAGAGAATTGGTACATGCCTCCTCCCAACCCATACTGCCCCTCAGCCACCACCAGAGGGCAGTCAATGGGCAGGATGACAAACTCTTCTTCCCTGAGAGAGGAGAGAAGTCCTCTGGATGCTCAATCCTCTCTTGCCCCTGATGACCCCATGCGACCCAGGCTCATTCCTGAACCCGGATCACCGGTTTGCAATAATATATGAATTCTGAGGTGTTCTGAAGTTTCATGATGTTCCTAGAGAGGAAATAAATGATTTACTTCCATTACATATGCACCATTGATGACAATAAATGCATTCCTCTGGCAATGTTTATTCCCACAGTCTGGTATAAATAGAAAATACTGGTTGGGCAACCATGCACAACCAGCCTGTGCTGTCACAGAGGGATTTTGATTACGTCGGACCTTGAGAGCAAAGCTGAAGAGGTCCGATATAATCAGAACTCTGAGGTGGCAGCACAGGCTGGTTGGACACATGGTTGACTAGAATTTTTATAGTGTACCATTTTTCATTTTAATGTTTATTTAAAAAAAAATGTGCTCATAGTGCGCCCCGCAGCAGCAGCAAACGTGCCAGCGGTTTCAGTCTAGAACTTGAACTGATTACTGCGCATGCAGCAGTGCTATGAAAAACACCAACTGCCTCAATGATTTCTTAATAGCCGGAATGTTGTTGTACTGTGGAAGGGTACAACCATGTTCCATGACCTTTGAACTTAGGTACAACACGGTTTCAACTGGCATGGAAATCCATGCTGAACGAACCCTCACTATACAATATGATTATATATAGTTATAAAATGGCAAGGAAACTACAGAAACCTCATTAGCTGAGCGACACGTTTCTACTGAGATTAGAGC
The DNA here is from genome assembly GCA_016271365.2 of Neoceratodus forsteri. Lineage (NCBI taxonomy): Eukaryota > Metazoa > Chordata > Ceratodontiformes > Ceratodontidae > Neoceratodus > Neoceratodus forsteri. The sequence continues at coordinate 134,644,476 of JADMNL010000025.1, forward strand.
GAAGAATTCAATTCATGATTTCCAATCAGCTCTTAGAAAACATTGGTTCATCCATGCAATCGTGCAAACTAGGATTTTTTTTTTATTTCTTTGTGATGTACTTAAAGCAGCAGTGCAACAAAAATGGCAAACAAAATTAACCCTACCTTTTTTCCACTATAAAAAATTCCAGGCATCTACCATTTTTATTTGGTTCTACATTTTTTTTAATTACATCAAAATCTGAGTATTTTACAAATGTTTTAATTAATATTTTTCTCAAGAAAAAAAAAATATGGCCACCATATTTTGCACTGAAGTAGCAATGCAGACCTGGGAATGGCTAGGACTGAAAACAATGAACATCATGGTGCACAGCATAGGTGGTACCTAGAAAAGTAGATTTTACAGGCATGCTAATATTTTTCGTAATTGTAGCTGAGACTACCTTTTTTGAAAAAAACATTTTTGTTGCACCACTGCTTTCATATTGTTGTTTTTTTACTACTATTAGCATCTCCTGTGTCTATCATTTCATTTCCTAATGTATTGTACTAAGCATGCCTACAGTTGTAAACAGGACACTGTATCCTAACTGCATGTGCCTGGATGGAAATTAAGTTTCCTGATTATGATGATGATGACATCCCATGACAACACATTAACACATTATCGATACATGGTCAAATGACTTCACCTTATTTTTCTGGCCAAAAAGCCTGCGTACCATAAATGAATCAAAAAAACAAAACTGAAACAAGTTTAGACACTCCTGCTTTTGTAAAACATCATCCCTCATATATCCAGCATTTTTCTACAACAAAAGACCTTATGTCACACTTTCCTACTATCAGCTACACTGTTACACAGACATTATTTAATTATCTTCCAGAGTCTTGTAAAGTTTGTCCGGACTCCCTTCCCCACCAATTGACCTTAAAGGCGCAACCCATTGACATCACAAACCAAAAACTGGGAATTGCAATGGTAAGATCACTACATTAAAAATCTAACAGCATAATCCAACGTCACTCGCAAGCTAGTGGGAGCATGTCGACTACTATGATTAAGGACACAGTGAGAGCAGGCAAGCAGGCATCAGTATGGATCTTGTTAGAGAATGCAGGGTGGAATCAGTCAGGATCCAGCGATAGTAGGCAGGCCTGTGTCACTTACAAACTAGAGGGAGCAGGAGTGGTGACAGACTAAATAAAACATCATCAGCAAAACAAGTAACAAACAAATAAAACAAACAAAACAAAACAAAAAAACCTCACAACCCAGTAACTGAAAAAAGATAAGAAAACAACTGTAGCCTAGCATTGTCCAAATATTTAAACAGTGCCATCTGCTGGGCACGTTTCAAAACAAGAGCGGTTTTATCCATTTACTATATGTTTTAAATGTAAAACACATTTAAGCACCTTCCTTCGCAACCCAGAAACATTTTTTTATAAATTAAATCAGTTCCTAAATAGTTCTTTTATTTATTTTTTTAAATGTGAACCATTTTTTAAGTGCAATAAGCTCATCTTGAGTACTGTGTTGCAATTCTGGAGGCCACACTTAAAGAAAGAAAGAAATGGAGTGGATGTATTACAGAGGAAGGTAACCAGAATGATTCAGGGGTAGCAGGCTAAAACTTACCTGGAGAGGTTGTGAACTCTCAACATGTATACGCTGGAGGTGGGGGGCATGATAGGGGCATACCAATACCTCTACAAGATTTACAAAGTAGACAGTGGTGAGTTGTTCACACTGAGTTGGAACACAAGCACCAGGGGGTACTCAGGTAAGCTGGCAAACAGAAAATTTAAGGAGGGATATCAGAAAGCATTTTGTCATGGGAAGGGTGGTAGAAATGTGGAATAGGCTACCAAGGGAGGTAGTCTGTGAAAAATAAGTAGGGAGATTAAAACATGGGTGGGATAGGCATGGGGGGCTAGTGAAGACATTGTCAAAAGGGGAGCAAGGAAAGGGGTGTGAATAGCTATTAGGGATGTCACAAAAACAACAGCAGGTAGGTAGGGTCAGGCAGACTTGATGGGCCACCGGGCCTTTTTCTGTTGCACCAGTGTTTATGTTTCTGTGTTAATAAGCCACTTCTGTTTGCACATTAAAGGATTTGAATGCATGTCTCAGGAGTGTAAGGATACTCAAACTCATGCCTCACTCTCCTGGGGTATACATTAAAGTCTTTTATAAAAATGGGTTGGGAGTTTTCTGTGTCCTGATTGGCTGAGAGGTATCTCTGGCTGTATCCTTATCAGGGCATATTGTGCCAACGAGCACCTCTTCAGCCAGTCATAACCGAAAACAACAGAAATCGCTGTGCTAAACTCTCTGCTGTAATGGCTGAGAGAAGTCCCCCAGAACTGTCTCCTGTAGTGGCTGACCTGCAGCCCTCCGCCCACTCTGTAACAAAATACACTTTGTTTTATGAGGAAAAGTCCGACCTCTGCTCCTCCCAGTTCACAAGAGCCACTCATAATCTCCACTTCACAAAGAGCCACTCGCGATTCATCGAGCATCCTCACATGCTGCCAAGAAACGGCTTTTAAATCAAACCCGAGACCTGAGACCCGATACCTGCATCTCTACGAACCTTGCTGCCAGTAGTATTCCAGCTATTTAAAAGTACTGCCATCACCACAAACAACCAGTCTTTTTCTTATCTTGTAATGCAATGCTGCTACAATTTCAAAGACTTGAAGGAGAAAACCGCTCTATACAGATGCCACTAATGGACACATGCACTCCTGATACAGCAGGTGGCAAGCTCACAAACACACAAGAAGCACTCCACGGTTCACTGCCTGGTGAAAAAGGAAGAAAAACTCAACAGAAAAAAGTAGAATGAAACAAAATGTTTGTGACACTGTGTGTGTGTGTGTGTGTGTGTGTGTGTGTTTGCGGTGGGGGGGCTGGAATGCAGGATCACTGGCAGACACCCTCACTACCAGTCATACTGGCTACTCCCTGGCTCCCTGATGAAAAAAAAGCCTAAATGAAAGCCATAAACAAAAAGTGAAAAAAAAAAATATTAAGTTTTTGTGTGTGTGTGTGTGTGTGTGTGTGTTTGTGTTGGGGAGAGAAATAGAATGTATGTGTGGGGAAAGAGAGTGGCAGACAGACACAAACACCCTCTAATGGCTGAATTTTACATGCAGTATGTTATGCATTACAAATGCAAGGACTATTTTTTCCATTTTTCTACTTTGATTAATCTAAATTTCAACACTTTTGCTTATGAGACTTCTTTTAATCATTAATTTCTTTTTCAGGGGAGGGTTTTTACAGGGGGACCCATTTTGTAAGCAGAATAAGACACTCATAGGTGTGGTTTATGGGCTGAGCACTTCTCAGGTGATAAAGGCACTTGGCTCAAGCCCCTCGTGCCTCATTACATACCTGGGGCATGCTTTTATGAGGCCATAAACCACACCGCATCATGTCTTATTCCTTACTTATAAAGTGGACTTCAGAATTCTCTGTAATACTAGCAACCTCATTGGCTGAAACACATCACATGATCATTCATTCACAGCATTTATTTATTTGAAAAGTTTCACCAGGAAAGACAACATGAGCCACAAAGAGCTAATTTCCAGAAACATCCTGGGGTAAGGGAGAATGGGATACAGTAAACATAGCAGAGTACAAAATACCATGAGTAGAAAAATGTAACGAAATCATACAAAATAAAGCTGCGCATGAAGACTATAACAATTCAAAAAAAAAGAAAAAATAATGGTGCATAAACCAGAATGAACCCAGACACATCTATGCCTACAAATAATCATGTAACTATATATAAATATATAGTAAATATAAAGACACATATGTAATATAGAAAACATACACCTATGTAAAAATGTACAGCTTCATAAGGCAGTATAAAGGGGAGGGGAGGGTAAGAGGAATGAAAATCAGGGAGGGAGGGAGGCAAGGGTAGGTAAGAGACTCAGGATAGATAGTAAGAAAAAGGGATAAAGTAGTGAAGGAAGTAAAGGTCAGGAGCAGCTGCAGGATGGGGAAGTACATTTCCGGAGAAGACAATGAACTAGTGGAAGGGGCAGAGCAGAGCAGAGCTATAAGGGGAGTGAGTTCCAGTGATTAGGAAAATGGTAGGAGAAGGTGTCCCTACCAGAACTGGAGCTTCGGGGAGGGACGGCAAGAGTCCTATGAGTGGAGTTATGGAGGGAGTAGGAGATAGAAGAGGGGGTAGAAAGAAATGTGTTAAGGTAGGAAGGAATGGAGCCAAATCAGAACTTATCAACTAGTGAAGCACAATGAGCAAGATGCCTGACCTCAAGAGGTGGGAAGGAGAAAGCAGTCTAGTGGTTGCAGTGGTGTGTATGCAGCGGACAACTTAGGGAAAAGTGGCAGAAAGAGTTGAATAGGGTGTCCAGTCTGGTGAGGGTGGTCTTAGGGGAGACACTGTAGACTATGTCTCCAAAGTCAAAAATTGGGAGAATCATCTGCTGGACAATTTCACAGTGGGCCTGAAAGGGGGGGGTACAGCCACAGTGTCTGTGAAAAGTGTCATGTTTGGGATGAAACTTTTTTTGAATAGCATTGCACATTAAAGAAGAAGAAGAAGAAGACATCCAGAGAAGTTAAGGTTCCTATTGAGCCAGAGCCCGAGGTATTTAAAGAAGACATCTTCCAGTGGGGAACCATCAAAAGTGTGAAAAGTAGGGGTGGGTGTAAGCCTGGCTAGCCTTTGCCTGGTGCCAAAAGTCATAGAGACCATTTTTGTGGCATTGAAGAACAGTTGGTGAGAATGGAATCATCGTTGAACATTGTCAAATGCCAGTTGAAGGCAGGTCACCACATTTGAGGGGGAGGTACTGGAGGAAAACAAAACAGTAGCATCTGTGTACATGTGGATATCGGCTGTTGAGCAGGCAGAGGGTAAATCATTCAGAAATATTGAGAAGAAAATTGGTCCAAGTACTGAACCTTGAGGGACACCAGTGTTGACAGTGAGAGAGGGGAGACAGAGTTACCTACCCTAACTGATTGGGACCTACTTATAAGGTAGGAACTAAATCAATTAAAGGTGTTCTCAGAGAGACCAGCTGCAGCCAGCTTGGAGAGGAGCAAGGTGTGGGCAACAGTTTTGAAGGTTTTGGCCAGATTGACAAAGATGGCAGAGGTGGTATGGCCCTGATCCATGCCAGAGAGAATGGAGTCACTGAGCCAGAGCAGGGAGGTCTTGGTGGAATGTGACTTGTGAAAACCAGACTGGAATAGTACATGCACAGTTTGTCACTAGGCTGACATAATCTACCTAGTAACAGCCTAACTACACAAAATGAAAACACAAATAACCTTAGTGCACAAGCACTGAGGCAAGGGTTACCCTAAAGGGCACTGGCCAGGAAGCCGAGTTTCCAAGAAATACAAAATTACACATACCCCCATAATACAAAGCATCATGGGCTGTATATGCAAATCACCACAAAATGTTATGCTGGTTGAACCAGCATAATATTTTGTGGTGATTCGCATATACAGCCCATGATGCTTTGCATTATGAGGGTATGTGTGATTTTGTATTTCTACACAAAATTAAACCTTTTTCCATTAAAAAAAATACTTTTTGAATTTCATGAGCACAATAACACACTTCAGGATGTGCATTTCTTGAGAATTAATGCACTTTCCAGGTGCATTGAAAGGCACTCAGCCTTTAGCTTTGTGTTTCCATTTCACCCAGGGCATGCAGTAATTCTCTAGAAATGCATACCATATCATTGATTATAGCTTACTTATACAGTATAATGACTGTGGGAACACAGATCACCTCCCCATGCATTTAATTGCATGACATGCAGAGCTGAACTGGAAATAAATAGTTTATAATTACTCATGGCTCCTCCACTCATGAGGTCAATAATAGTCAAACTTTGAAAATAAAATAAAGAATTTATTTTGTGATAAACTATGGCATATCCCCTATTTATGCAATGGTTGTCTTTTAGTGAGAATATCATGATATTCTTACTCTATGCTACCTGACAGGCACATGCACAGTTGCTGTAGGTCATCACAAGCAAATATTCTCACCTTATATCTCTTGGAATAGTAACATTTTTTCATTCCTGGACTGACCATACTCAAAACATCCTAGTTACAAAACTTAAATGGACACTTTTTTTAATACAACAGCACATTCAACAGTTTCAATACACAAAACAATGCCACTGCATAACTTCAAATATGACATGGGCCTTATTAAAAAAAATGTTTGATATTTTACATGTGATCCATGACCCTAGTGGCATCACTTATGGCTTCACCTCTTGTGATGTCATGGGGTCTTGAACCACTCATAAAATATTAGGCAAACATTTATTAGGCCTATGACCTATCATTCATAACTGTCTGTCCGTTCGTATGACTGTTGCCTGCCTGCCTGCCTGCCTGTCTGTCTGTCTGTCTGCCTGTCTATCTCTGATTCAATCATTCTATTTTTGTCAGTCTGTCTGTCCATCTATCCATCTATCTACAGACAGCATCTGTCTGTCTGTCTGTCTGTCTGTCTGTCTGTCTAGCTAGCTATCTCTCTACAGACAGTATCTATCTATCTATCTATCTATCTATCTATCTATCTATCTATCTATCTGTCTATCACCACATCAATATCTAGGAACTGTGTGGCACAAGGCACTGTCAGAAATGTAGGGCCACATGTTGTAGCACTGTTACCTATATCTATTGATATACGATACGTAAGGAACAAGACACAACAGAGGGGGCTTCAGAAATGTAATTATATTTTCACTCTGGAAAAAAAATAGTTAAATAATATCAAGGGTAGAAAAGAACATGAAATTCAACATTTTCAAATTGCAGGTCAATCGGTATGTTGTTTTGTGGGGATCTGTGTCTCAAGCTGCTTTGTAAAAACTAGTGCCCATGCACTCTATCAGCTGCTATGACCAACAGTGGCTGCTTCTTCTCACGCAAAACCACTCCAACAAATAACTGTAAAAATATAAAATGGGAAGTGATTTCACAATTCATTTTTTTACACATTCTTGATGTGTAATGTCTACATAAATCTCAAGCTTCGATCTTGAGATTTATAGCCCCTAGTGCACCGCATATATGGTGCAGGAGGCGTGCAACATTCTTTTGGTGCCAATCGCAATTTTCATTCAGTGTGCTGAATGCCACAAGTTAGACCAGCTTCCCCCTGGTCTAACATGTACCACTTGAGGGACCCATTTTATTGGACTTGTGCCAAAGCTTTGGCGTAAGTTGCCATAAATTGTGGAAACTTATAACTGCACCAAATGTACTATAATTGGGCGTAGTTGCATTAAAGGAGCTTGGCGCAGTTGCATCAAACATCGGGTCTGACACAAGACTTGATGCAAGCCCTGCATCAACCTTTAGAAATCAGGCCCATAGACATCACACAGCTTGGGTGTGTGATAAAAAAAAAATATCTAATACACCACTTTCCATACATTTTTCTTTATGTAACCTACCTTTGGGTGGGTTGAACCCAAGGCATGGCATGGGCAAATGTCACAATGCAAATGACCACTATAGATGATAGTGGGCCAGGTTTGTAACTAACAGCTCAGCAAACGCAAACAGGCAAACTCACATAAAGAGCTTGGTGCACTGAAGGGCCCTTCTGAAAATCTTGCACAGCCAAAAGCCAATGCACTCACAAAGAAATAGCCACATATAGCTGCAATATAAGTCCATACACGTGTGTTTGCAAAAAGTAAACAACTTAGCACAGTGAGTGGAAATCCATTGACCAGATACCTTCAAACTTTGAGTGTCACTAGCTCTTCATCAGGTGACCCAGTGATGAAGAGCTGGTGAAGTTTGAAGTACTGGGGTATGTATTTTTTTTGTACACTTGTGTTTTGTGCCGGTAAGATTTTCACATTTTGCAAACACTTGTGTAGTGGACTAATACTGTAGTTATATGTAACTATTTCTCTGCAAGTGCATTGGTCTGCTGTTTGCTCCTGCTACCACCCTTTTTTGCATGCCCACAGAGATTTATTTTTTTAACTTATTATTTATAAAGCTTTTATCATTAACCTGACAAATTTGGTACCTGAGAGAGTGCATGCAAAACACATTGTTCTGATATCGTGCTAATTAATACAACTATGAAGAATTTCCTCTCTTGCATAACAACTTCATGTAATTTCTAGTGTCAAACCCCTAAACTAGTATTAACATACTCTGTTGGCATTAAAAAACATGTCAACATGCTATATTTTTCAGTTTTATGCTGTGTTGCAACTAATAGAATTGTGTCATTAACATTGCAGAAAAGTGGTTTTGGATAGTGTTGACATATTCACAATAATATCGATGGCATAGAAACAGAATCAACTGACCTAATTCTTTTTTTTCCCCCCAGCTTCCCCATTGGCCCCCCTCTGCCCATCCCTCTGTCACAGCCCTGTCACTCTGACATCCCCCAGGACATTTGTGGGTCTCTCCCTTGTTCGCTTAGAGCTTCCCCCTCTGGCATGGTGATGGACATGCCCCTTACCTGCCATCACAATCAGAATCTGGTTGATGAGGGACTGTCCTGAATAGCCAGGTGTGGGGCCTGAGGACTGGGTGGCTTCATTCTGCTGATGGGGAGTATTTTCCTTGTTTGTCCCTGAGTCCCCTGGGACATCAGTGTTAAGGGCTTGCCAAACATGTCCCCATGCAAGAACATGGCATGTGGCGCCTGCTGATGCCCCCCCTCCCATTAGCCACTCAAGCTGCACTGCCACCTGTGGTCACCAAGGTGGCAGTAAAGCAGTGGAGCTGGCTGCCCTCCCTCCCTGGAGAAGGAGAGCATCTACTGGGATACTCAGTCCTTCTCTCCCCAAGATGACCCCCTGCAACCCGAGTTCATTCCTGAACCTGGGCTGCCGGTGTGGGAGAGAAAAGGCGTTAAGCACCTCAGCCCTCTGTGCTACTGGGCTGACAACCGAGCTAATTCTTAATGGATGGACTCCAAGCTCTCATTAACAAAAATTAAGTTTCTAGTCTCAAAGGATCCAAAGTTAGATCTTTCAAAATATAATTGTATAACATGGGATAATTTTGAAATTGTTAGGGCTAGAAGTTAATCTTTTATTTCTAAATGAAAGCTTGGAGTCGGCTAAGTTGATACATCAATTTAAGATGTTACTGCAGCTACCATATGCCAATATATAAAAACAAACTGGTTCACTAAATTTGAAAAGCCCTGTTTTTTTTTTCTTGTTTTTTTTATTTGTCAACAATGCATTATATAGACATATAACCTCAGCACTTAAGGGCTGGTTTGTTTTTCCCCTGGGGTGATATACTGTACAGATGAGGTTCACTGATGAGTCCTGGATAAGATGAAAACAGGTGCCTGTGTCTTTTGTTTTCAGCCTCTGAAGATTGTGTGAAAGGCCCTTTGGCATCATGCATTTCTGCTTTAAGCAGAACCAGCCTAAATGTGCATGATGATTTGCATATCCATCCCATGATGCTTTGCATTATGGGGTATGTGTGATTTTGTGCATTATATAGACATGTAGCAACACATGAGAACTGTATTGTTAGACTGTATACTGTACATGTTAAGTGGACTGCAAGCTGTCATTAAAAAAGATGCATGTTTCTATGATTAACAATTCAAATGGTGCAGCTTTCTAAACAAAATTTCAGTCCTTATAAAATACCATGAAGGATCACTTTTGGAAATGGTCAGAAGATACTAGCAGTTGTTCTTTCTAAGAATAAACCCATTTTTTTTCTAGTTTTAATATTTTTTTATCATACCTGATGAAGCAAACTATTTGCAATTCTTCGTAGGTGCCCTAACTCTAGCATTCATTTTCCTAAGCACAGAATAAATAAGATTTGTAAAACCTAGGATGTCATAAATTAAAACACTGAAGTATTTGCATTCTTTCACAATTTTAATTTGTATCCATTGGATGGTATACAGTAAATATCCATAGATTCAAGTAATCCCCCCTTGGTGCAACAGAGTTCAAAGTCTGATGCTGGATCTCTGTGGGTACACAGAATTGTATTGTGTATCAAAGGCATTGTTGGGGTAACACAATATCCTGGACTCAAGGCCTTAAAGGTTGGGGGTAGACGATAGTTATTTTTATAAAATGATTTATTTAGTTTTTTGTTGACTGGAAAAGGATGGCTAAGCAATTCTGCCTATTTTTAGCCTTGTCCCAAGGGTGGGGGTTTTGAGTGGGGTAGAGATACTGAAACAAACTGACATACTGAATCAGGTTAAGCTGATGCTTTTCTATATGTATTATATTAGTGAATGTTTGAGGTACAGCATTACATTTAAATATAATCCACTAAAACATCGCATGCACATCATATAAGCATACACTTAACTATGACTATGACAGGTTATCTTTGGTTATTGCAGACATTGAATTTCAAATCTTTCTAGTGCTTTATCCAATAAATACTTTAAATAGTAAATCATCAGGGTAATGGAGTTTGAGTTGTGTAAACACTGAGCAGTATTTTTATCTATATAATCAATAATTTCTGAATAGCCATGTTGAGTGGGTCTAGATTTTTTGTAAATGTTATCTCATCAATAGTATTAAAATATTGAATTCTTTCTCATTTCATTACTGAGCATACCATTTAAACAAGTCATGTGTATTGGTGGATTAGAGTATTTCTCCTTAATTAAGATACATTTCTTAGCAACCATTATTACAATGGTATTGAATGTTATATAATTTTTTATATGGTTTAAAGTAAGTATCCAGTATACCTATAATGTGAGTAATGGAGTGAATGTAAGTTTATTTCCCAAGGCCTTTGGTAGAGTGTGAGTAACTGTAGTCCAGAAGTTGGTTAAGTATGGGTAAGGAAGAGGTGAATGTATCAGACTGTCTATAATATTTGTACATCTTGAACATGTTGGTTTTATTATATTGCTCTTTTTGTGGGGTATAGTAGGCATATTATTGGTTCTATGGAGCATAATAATTGAATGTGTTGCAGTTTGGCAGTCTTTCCTCTTTCTTATGGGATGCTAATTGTAAATTATTTATTGCCAGTCTGCTTCTGATGGTTGTATTCCCAAATCTTCTACTCATTTTTAAATTTTTTTTATTTGAGCAGTTCTGTATTGCTATGTGACATCAAGCATGCATATAATGCTGAAATTGGTTTTAGTTTGTCTGATTGTTTCTCTAATATTTCCACAATCGGTGACTTCATGGGTAGTGTAAGGGTGTTCGTTATTTTATTAATGAAGTTCTAGATTTGTAGACATTGAAAGAAATGGGTTTGTGGTACATTGTGTTATAGTTTAAGCCCTTTGAAGGATCTGAGTATGTTATCTGTGTATAAATGACTAAGTCCTAAAATGCCTTTTTGTTGCCATTACTTGAAAGCAGTATCTGTGGTTGAGGGCGGGAATAGTGAATCGGGTTACTGTTATGGACATTTTCCATTATTTGATGAGCTTTATACCAGAAGTCAGCCATTGTTTTAGTAGCATAGTTAAGAGATTGAGGATTGTTTGTTGATAATTGTCAGAGAACAACATATGTTTAATTTGTATGTATGGATGAAGGTCTTATTCAATGAGGAAAGAGTCTTCTAGTTTGGGTGTTGGTTGAAACCATGACCTAGAGATAGTGAGTTGGTCCTCCCTTTTGTTTGGGTAAGAAGAGTTTTGTAAGTACAATATGTGTTTTTTTTTCCAAAGGAAGGATTTTATTGCATTATTAAGGTTTTGAAAGCAAGATGATGGAAGTGGAGTAGGAAGAGACTGCAACAGGAATAGCAGTTTCAAAAAAATATTAATTTTAATGACACTGACCCTACCAATTAATGTAAGTGGTAGGGACAGCCATCTTTTTAGATCTATTTGTATTTGGTTCAAAATAGGCAGTTATATTCTCTAAGAGAGGTGTTAGGTTTATGCTGAGATATTTCATTGAGGTTGATTGCTTGAATGGGCAGCAATTTGGCATTTCAAGATTGTATGTTGTATTAAGGCAGCCGTGCAACGAAATTGGGCAAAGAATTTGACCCTACTTGTTTTCACTACAAAAGATTGTAGGCATCTTTCGGTTTTGTTTAGCAATAACATCTTCTAATGCCTCCAAAATCTGAATATTTTATAATTGTTTTAATGTTGTTGTTTTCTCAGAAAAAAAAGATGGTTGCCACATTTGGCATAGAAATACCATTGTAGACCTGGTAAAGGTCAGGATCAAGAAAAAAACTCATGGTGTGCAGCATAGACAATTCCTAGAAAAGTAGATTTGACAGGTATGCTAATATGTTTATTGACTGTAGCCGAAACTAACTTTTTGGAAAAACATTTTTTGTTGCACTGCTTCATTAAGTTTCATGATTTCTGTCTTGCTCAAACTGATTTTGTATCCTGATGCCTTGCCAACTTTTTTCTGTTAATTTAACCAATTCATTTGAATATACTGATGCATTTGTTAGATATAATAAGGCACCATCCACGTACCAACTTATTTTGTGAGTGGTGTCCTTGATTGTGATGCCGGCGATTTGTGGGTTTGTGATGATGGCAGTTATGAAAGGTTCATTTACTATTGCAAATGTGAACAGTTATAAGGGACAGGCTTTTCTAGTGCCTCTGGTTAGTGACAAGGTTTCTGAGATTACATCATTAGTTTTAATTTTTGCAACTGGGTTTTTATACAAAAAAATGTTATCAAATTTATGTATTGTGCTCCAATCCCTATTTTTGATGATGTGTGAAGTATGAATTCCCATTCTACCATATCTAAAACTTTTTCAGCATCAGTTGTGAGAAGAATTGTGCCTGGATCTGTATTGTTAGCTATTATGTTTATTGCTTCTCTAATGTTTTCTGATATGCAGTGACCTTTGATAAACCCATTTTGTTTCTGGTGTATTAAGATTGGAAGTATTGTTTCCAGTCTCAATGTGAGCATTTTCAAAAAAAAAAAATGTTAGGACAGTTTTTAGAAAAGAAGTAGGTCTGTACAAGGAGAAATGTTGTGGGTCCTTATCTACTTTATGAAATTGCTTCTTTAAATGAATCTGGAATTGCTTGAGCTATAGTAATATGATTGAATAGTTCTGTAAGAATTGTTGCAATTTCTTTGTTGAAAGTTCTATAAAATTCAGTAGAGAGTCCATCTGGTTCCAGGGGCCTTGCCTTTTGGAAGGCAATCAATTGCTATGTGTGCTTCTGTTCTGTAATAGGGGTTATCTAAGCACTGTATCAAGTCAGGTGGTATATAAGGGAATGTGATGTTTTGTAGAAAATTTCTGCGGATGTGTGTAAATATTGTTGTGAATTGTATAACGATCAATATATTTTTTTAAACTGAGTAATGATTTCCTTGGGTCTGAAATTAATTGCATGTTCATCTTTTATACTGGTAATTGTTTTTTGTTCCTTATCTCTTTTCAGCAGCCATGCCAATAATATCTGGGGTTTAATGACAATTTGACTGTATGTGTAGAATTTGCTTTTTGGCATTATGGGTGCTAAGTGAATTGCAAGCTTCTTATTTTTTTTTTGCATTACTGTTTTGTATATGGCTTTGTCTAGTGTCAAACTATGAATGTTTTCTAAGTGCTGAATTTCTAGTGCTAATTTATTTAAACATTTAGATAATAGTTGCTTATTGTATGCAAATGTGGATTGTAGTATACCCGTTGTCCAAGCATTGAAGGCATCCCATACAACCAGAGGGGAGATATTCTTTTTTGAGTTGTCTTTTTAAAAAAAAAATTAATATTAAAGAACACATTTCAGTTGTAAAGAGAGTCCTTAAATATTGACGCATCCATGTACCAGTTTTTGTGTTGGTTATTAGCTTGTTCAGTTTTACTTTGCATTATACATGGAGAATGGTCCAAAACTGCAATTCCAGGATTCTTAATGTGTTCTATTTGGTGCATGATAAATTCTGAAATTCAAGAATGAAATCAGTTCAAGAAAAAGACTGATGATGACGGGCTAAAAAGAATGAATATTTCCTATCTTCAGGGTACATTGTGTACAAAATCAGGTGAAGTTGTTGGTAGTATTTTCAGTGAATGAGGAAATTTAGCCAGGATACCAGAGCAATTCTGCTACACTTTTCAAGAAGTGCCATGGGATCTTTAACACCTACTTGAACAATTACCAGAACACACATATGGGATCTTGGTTTAATGTCTCATCCAAAAGATGGCACCTCAGGAGTGCAGCACCCCCACTGTGCTGCACTACAGTGTCAGTATTGGGATTACCCTCAGTTCCTGGTGTGAAGTTAGAACCCACAATCTTCTGATCATCCTGCCACAGAGGCAGGTGGGCAACCTTCTGAGCCACTGGCACTGATATTCATTTCAGCAGTTGTATTTAGGAGAGGTTCAGGGCCCATATGAAAACATAGAGGGCCCATGTCTAGCAGTCCCACTGTTCTATGTACTGTAACTGCACTATCACTTATGATTGCTATAACCAGAAACAATAAAGTATGTTAATCCTAGGAATTTTTGTAGGCACTTTCTGGAGTGTTGAGTGAAATTTTCTGGTTTTTGTTTCTCCCACACATACTTAAAATGTATCAGTTATAAGGTCAAAAACAACTTATATCTTCTGTTAAGCATAATGTATGGATTAAAAACTTCAAGTCAACCCTGAGAAATGATAATCTGGTAATTATTTATGTATAATAATGTTAAAGTAAAAAGGGAGAATTAATTTGTTTTTGGCCTAATATAATAGTCGGAAAATAGGCAGACTAGGATTGTAACAAGCACAGCTATACTTGTAGAGTAATATGAGTAGGGTGATAAGTTAGGAAATACAGACGTAGGACCCACTCACAGTGGCAGGACATTTAGGGAGCCCTCTACCTTGTGGAGTGGGCTGGTCCAGGGTTAAATAGTACAGTCTGTGGTTTGGGATTATGGCTGGTGGACTGCAGTGACACCTGTAAATCACATAAATCACAGATTCAGTTGTCCACACAGAAGTAAAGTCAAGCAGTAAGGGGGGTTTATTTGAATCTCCACAGGTTACTGGCTGCAACAGTTCTCATACAGAGGATCTCCCAGCGGGGAGACCACATTCACTGGCAAAAGTCTAGAAAGGTAATTCTCTTCCTTTAGCCCACTGCTGGCATTCAGGGGCTTTAAACATCCAACATCCTTTCTGCTGTTACCAGGGAAAACGCTAAGCTCATACTATATGCAGAGTCTGTTGAACCCTACCTTTAGTACAGCAACAGGAAAGTTGAGCACCACCACTGTATTCCATTGGCAATACTACTACAGGGCAAAAACAACTAAGCAAAGAAAGTTTTATTTGCATCTTACAGAGTCCCTGATGGTGCACTAATTTATAAATTCAGTTGGAGTGTTTTCTGGTTCTCTGCTGGTGTTCCCATGGTAAGGAACTATCACATTCAGTACCTGCAAAATTGTAAGTTGCAAATGCAAATTTTCTTTTTTTGCTTGTATTTTGTCTTGCGGTACCACTGGCAAATGAATATGATGATGGTGCGCAGCTTTCCTGCAGCCCTGTTGTTCTTTTGAACATGAGCACAAAGGACAGTGGGGTGGGTTTTCCTGTGTGTCTTAACCCTACCCTTAGTCCCAGCTCACAGTAGGGCAACCTTTCTTGGACCTACCAGGGCAACAGAAAGAGCACTGTCAGTGGAGCTTGGCACACTTGTGTGACCTCAGATGAAGAACCTTGACAGCTTGATGGAGAATTTCTTCTTGACTTCCCCTCTGCTTGGCTACCCCTACCTCCACCCGCAGGCAACATGTGTTAGGGCTTGTCCCAAGAAAACAGATGCTGAGGCATCTGAGCATATCTTCACAATTAAATACATTTCTGAATTTCTTTAAATTATTTCCCACATCATTCAGTCACTTTTTGTCTCTCTGGATACATGGCTTCAAAAGCATTACTTTCTCAGTTTAAAGATGTCCCAGTCACTCACAGATCAGATGCCAGATGTTGCTTTTTACTGTACTCCTGCAGGAGGGGCTCTGTATAGGATGGCCTTAGCCACTTTGCTGGAGATTTGGGTGCTTTTCTTCTGAGGAGAAATCAATGATACTGTCCTCCCCTCTCAGCACTCTGACTGAAACACTCCTCAAGTTCTAACTGAAGCTCTGGCTGGCAGTGCACTCTCAGAATGCTCTGGCACCAACACTCCAAGGTGGCCTGTGCTGCTGCAGAAAGTTCTAAACATTACATCACTGGTGCCTTAGCTCACACCAACAAATCAGCAAGGGAAGTCTGCAGAGACTTAACCCTTGGGCACCCTATGGCACTCAGCACCCCAGACGAAGGTTACAGGGGTTATATAGAAGTTGTGACAGGTCCCTATCAAGGTTTGGGGAACATATGCATTTTTTAAGCTCCCTGAAATAGGCAGCAGCAAGGGAAAGCAAGGACAGCATCGAGTCAGATTAAGATGCCTGCTCAGTCAGGCACAGTCAGGCCCCCAGTGTTATGTCCTTAACTTTTAGAATGACTGAGACCACATACTGGGTTAACTACTAGTAGCTTCTAGCTGCTTCATTTATTAACTGCATCACACAAGACTCCATACAACACAACACAACAACATGTCCACCCCACACTAAGACTTCCCCTAGTCACATGAGCCTGGCTCTGTACCTTGTAAATCTTAAAGGTACAGTAGCGTATAATACATCTCCCCTCTTTAGTTTTAAAGCTAATAACAAGCAGTATACCGTATTAGTTATCATTAAATTCTGTAACTTTAGTAACTTAGGAACCATGCCTTACAACACGGCTCAACATTTTATTTTTTTTAGAGTCAGTTTTTAGTAGTGTCTCTTTATAACTCATAGTCTTTGAATCTCTGGGGTAGACGCACAGGTCTTCCTCTGGCTGTAACCTTCACTGGTTCTGGTAGTGGTTCAATTGGCTCAGTTGGCTCACAATGTGGCACTGCATCATGGTGAGATTCAATATCTTCTGGATTTGTCTCTTCTGCCTCACCTATTCCATTATTTGGCAGCCCTTTACATTTCCGTAAATGTCTTCTGTTTCTTCTGAAAATGGTTCCTCCAGGAGTGACCACTTTGAAGGACCTAGGTTGTGGTCAGCTTGATTCTACTCTAGAGCATTGCCATCCATGATCTGTTTCCATCTTAACCAAGTCACCAGGGTGCAATGGTGGTAAAGGCTTTGCTGTGTGATCATAGTATCCTTTCTGATGGGATTGTGCTATTATTAGCTTTTCTGTGGCTCTGATGGGAATATTTGGTCATAGTAGATCTTTGTCACTGGAAGGTATGCCCGCAGCATCCTGTCCATCAACATTTGAGCTGGTGAGTAGGGTATTCCTGCTACTGGAGTGTTTCTGTACTCTAACAGAGCCAAGTGAGGATCTGTACCTGCTTCCTCTGACTTTCTGAGTAGAGCTTTTACAGTCTGAACTACTCTTTCAACCATTCCATTAGACTGAGGATATGTGGGTCTCGAGGTAGTGAGCTTGATTCCCCATTCATTTCCAA
Source organism: Neoceratodus forsteri (assembly GCA_016271365.2). NCBI lineage: Eukaryota > Metazoa > Chordata > Ceratodontiformes > Ceratodontidae > Neoceratodus > Neoceratodus forsteri. Next base: position 134,661,984 of record JADMNL010000025.1, read on the forward strand.
TATTGTGGAATTCTTGACTGGCAAATGGCACATGATCGCTGACGAGCTCTTTGGGTATGCCAAGTCAGGCAAATACAGCTTTCATCTTGGCAACTACTGATCACACTGTTTTGTCTGTCATTTTCAGAACCTCAGAGTGCTTAGAGAAATAGTCCATAATCACTAAGAATGGATGAGCTTTGAAGTAAAAAATGTCAGCTGCTTTTTTTGTCAATATCTTTTTATTTGATTTTTCTTTAAAAGAAAACAAAATTACAGATAATACTTATGTCAGCTGCTACCTTTTGCCATGCAAGTTCGGGATGGGAGGAAGTAACAGTGGTTCCTTTGGTTTCTGTTAAGATGCCATGCTCAAATGTTACATCCTTCCACCATGTGCTCTATTTCTTTTGACATTTCTGGCCACCACATCACTGTTCTTGCATTTGCTTTTGTTTTTTATATGCATAGGTGGGCCTCATGCACTCTTGTTAGCATGTTACTTCTCATGTTTGCTGGAATTATGACTCTTTCTCCTTGAAATAGAAGTCCTTCCTCACATCGCAAAGTATCACAGAATGGCCAGTATGGTCTGACTCTGATGTCAACCTTCTTTCTGTACCGAGGCCAACCTTGTCTGACTAGCCCTTCAAGTAACTGCAGTGCACTGTCACTCTGAGTATTCATCCTGAGTTCTTGCATCAGCTGATCCTCCATGACTGGTTCACTGTCCATGGAATGAATCACTCTCTCATCTTGGTCACTTACAGTTGCTTCAGAGGTATTTGATAATGGTGATCTTGAGAGTGTGTCAGTGATGTGCATCAGTTTCCCAGGTGTGTATTGGATCTGTAAGTCATATTTCTGGAGCTGTAATAGCATTCTTTGAAGTTGAGCTGGAGCTTGTTCTAGAGGTTTGTGAAAAATGGACTCTAGCAGTTTGTGGTCTGATTGTACATGAACCTGTTTGCCAAACATGTATTGGTGAAATTTGTGAGTAGCAAAGACTACTGCTAAAAGTTCTTTCTCTATTTGGGCATAGTTTTGCTCTGTGCTTGTCAAGGCTCTGGAAGCATATGCAACTGGGCTTCCATTCTGTAGGAGACATTCACCAAGTCTGTCTTCCAATGCATCTGCTTGGATAGCAACAGGCTTTTTCACATCGAAGTACTGGAGTACTGGAGCTTTGCATAGAGCTTCCTTTAATCGTTTGAAAGCTTGTTGATGCTCATGTTCCCATTGCCATATCTGGTCCTTTTGAAGAAGTTTTCTTAGTGGGGACGTGATGTTTGCCTCCCTTGGGATGTACTGGGCTAGGTAACATATCATTCCCTGTAGACGTAACAGTCCTGATTTATCTGTTGGTGGAGGCATGTCCACAATTGCCTTCACTTTAGTCTCATCAGGGTGAATTCCTTTTGCAGTCACTATGTGACCCATGTATTTGACTTCTGAAACTTTAAATTGTAACTTGTCTTTATTGAATTTTACATTTTCAGCTCTCACTCAGTCCATGACCTTCCTTAAAATCTCATCATGCTGTTCTTAACTGTCTGCAGCAATTATCATGTCGTCAGCAATGATGTATACTCCCTCGATGTGGCCAAACATTTCTTCATTCTGTTGAAACACTTAGTTGGCTGACTTTATGCCAAACGGAAGTCTACAAAATCCGTAGTGGCCACATGGGGTGTTAAACATACAGAGGTGAGAGGACTCCTTATCAAGCGTAACTTGCCAGTAGCCATCCTTCTCATTTAGAATGGTGAATACTTGCTTTGTAGCAAGTCGACTTTGCACTTCCTCTGGTGTTGGTATGTTGTAATGTTGCTTCTTTAATGCTGTATTCAATTCTCATGGGTCAAGACAAACATACAGTCCACCATTTATTTTCTGAGTAATCACCAGGCTGTTTACCCAGTCAGTGGGCTCAATGACTCAGACAATTATATGAGACATTTCTAGCTTGTCTAGAGTTTCTTTTAGTTTGTCCATGATTCCAAATACTACTCCTCTACAGCCATATATCACTGTTGGTACTTCAGGGTTGATGTGAATATGATGCTCCCATTTGAACTTTCCTACCCCAGTGAAGACATCCTGATATGCTTCAATTAGGCTTTCCTTTGTGAGAGGTTTGGGAAGTACCACAGTTTCGACTCTGCACGCCAGATCAAATTTTTCACATGCAGCCTTACCTAACAGTGGTATGGGGGACACATCTGTGATGTAAAATTGGAGATCAGCTTCTTTATTTTGTGTTTTGCATTTTAAGTTGATCATGCCTTTGGGTTTTATTTGTGCTCCTCCATATGCCACTAGTACAGCTGATGATTCTGTCAGGCTTTTGCTACTTGGTATTTTCTCTGCCACAGTGATTGGCAACATGTTGGCTTGGGCCCCTGTGTCCAGCTTGAACTCTGTGTGCTCATACCAGGCATCTGCATCACAGTCTTTTTTTGTGCTTGCTCTGCATGAGTTATTTGTGCTATAAATAGAATCTCTGTATTAATTTCATACAAGTTACTGCTTTTTGTGGTCTCAGCACACAACATACGTTTGCAAAGTGATGTTTCTTTTTGCATTTGTGGCAAGTTCCTCCATAGGCTGGGCAACTTCACGGTGCATGGGTTTGCCCACAATGACGGCATGTCTGTGCTGAGTGCTGTTTGTGTTTTGAAGATACTGGCTTGCCCTCACAACCTGATGTGTGCCTTTTTTCCTGTGGTTTGCCTTTTTTCTGTGGTGCAATAGCATGCAGCGCTTTCTCTGAGGTACGCTGCATCATGGCTTGGAGCTGTGTCTTTGTGTCCTCTGCAGCTCTGCAAATATCAACTGCTTTCTCTAAAGCTAAGCCCAACTCTCTCAGGAGATGCTCCTTTAATCTGCCATCTGAAATCCCAAACACTATTTTTGTCTCTTAACATGACGTTCAGAATTGTACCAAACTCACAGTTCTTAGCTAGGGTTTTAAGTTCTGCCAGGTACTGATCAATAGTTTTATCTTCTGCTTGCTTTCTGTCCCAAAACTTGTAGTGTTCAAAAACAACATTTTTTTGGGAGTTGCAATATGCTTTAAAATGCTCTAGCACAGTATCTACATCTTTAGGGCTATATCTTCCCCTTCAAAGCCGAAAGTGTTATATACTTCTAGGGCTTCCTCCCCAATTGTATGAAGTAAAATTCTACTTGCATTTTTTGGGATTTTCCAATGGCACCAGATGCTTCCATGTAGAGCTTAAACCTCTGTTCTCAACTTCTCCAATTTTCTGACAAATTACCTTGCAGGGCCAAAGGCTCAGATAGCTTGAATTGCTCCATTTTCTTGTTTTTTTTTTCTTTCCTTTTTTGGTTTTTGCAAAATTCAGCTACCTTACCGAGAAGCTTTTTGGTTCACTGCTTCTGACACCATGTTATGTTATAATCTTAACTTTTAGAATGACTGAGACCACATGCTGGGTTGACTTCTAGTAACTTCTAGCTGCTTTATTTATTAACTGCATCACACCAGACTCCATACAACACAACACAACAACATGTCCACCCCACACTAAGACTTCCCCTAGTCACATGATCCTGGCTCTGTACCTCATAAATCTTAAAGGTACAGAAGCATATACTACACACAGGGCAGGTGGCAGGAGGAATATTAGTTAGCTTTGGAGGCTGTGCCATAACTGTGTTCCAGGGTCTCCTCTGGGAACATGGGGTGGCCCAGTCTGCAGGGGGTTGGTGGACTAGCAGCAGAACTAGCTATGTCAAGGGCTGGAATTTGACTTTTAAAGGGCAATGCTGTGCACAGAGAGGACTGTTCTTTTATTCAACTCCCCCACAGCAGACACATAACAGCCACAATGGGAAGTGGACAAAGGTGTGTGTAGGGGAAGGCAGCAGTGTGGGTGGAGAAGGGAAGGGGGGACCACAAGTTATGAACAGTAACTGATTCAAGCCTCTGGGCTACATTCATGAAGGTGGAAGTAACACATGGTAAATAAAGAGACCACTAACATTTCTGCAATACCACAAGATTCAAGAAACAACAGGAACATTGTTACTAGGCAGGGTAGTTGTGTTCATGAATCACATGGCACAGTTTTGCAAATGGCATATTAATATTCATGAAGTTATTAGCTTGTTATCTGGGCTGCAGAAGATGACATCACAGGCACTGCTGCATAGGGGGACAGTCTGCCAGGAGTTGCTTACTCCACATGTGAGGTGATTTGAATTTGTTTGAACTTGTAGCAATAAAATCTATTGGATTTACAATTTGGAATTCAGCCTGTCTTGCATTTAGAAGTGCAGTGCATCTTTTGGATTACTACTAGATAGGAGCTTGCAATAGTGCAAGCACCCCGGGATTCAGAATTGGCAGACAGCACACACTATCTGCCATTAAAAGCACAGTCATCCAGTATATTGTAGTCAGTCTAGTTCCTGGACACCCAGGGCTGTAGTATCTTGCATGGTCTCTTCACTTCATGACTTGGGAACCAGAACAACGCAGGTCCAAACTCGGTTACAAGCAAATTATCACTGTCTGATCTTGGGCAAGTCACTTAACCTCCCAGTGCTCCAGACCACCCAATTGTGGAAATGGGTAGAGGCAGGACCCACTGTAACCAATAAGTTACCCCACAGTTGGGCTATTCTGGGTGAATAATTTCTAAATAAAACCAATTAAAATAAGCCTCTGCATCCCTTTCCTCCTCCTTGTGGGCTTCTGCCAGTATATAGGCAGTTGTACAATTGCCATTTTGTGGCACTACTGCATCCTGGTGCAGTACTGTGCTATTTAAAGGGTGCTTCAGAATTCCCTTATTTAGCATAGCAGAAACAGTGTGCTATTTGCTTTCTGAATGCTGTGATGCAGTGTTCTGGGTGTGTGGCCGATATGCTAATCATGGCCATGGTAGTGGAGGCAGCTCCATTTGCAGCAGTTCTGTGTGCTGCAGTGCCTGCATCCCTTGAACTGCACTATGTGTGCATGTTTTGTTACTGAGCCTGCATTGCTGGCTATGTTTTTCTTATGACAGGCAGTGGTATCCTGCCTTGCTACTCTTCAGCTTCTGGACCCCGGCAATTAGCATGTGCTACTTCCACAGTGTGGGACTGGAGGGCTGTTGTGTTCCTGCTAATTGTTGTTACTTCTTCCCAGGGCTGTTTCCTGAATCAGGAGGTATAAATAGCACACACTGCCTAAAGAACTATGGATCTACAGTGTGGTATTTTTTCATGAATCTAGTCCTCTGACTGAAGTGGTACAGTCTGAACCACCATGTAGAACTTTGATGATTAATCTACAGCACATAGGGGGCTGGAGGCATCCAAAATGGATATACTTTGGGGGAGGTGGCAGATAACAAGAGAGAGAAGAGGAGGAGGTGGAGAGTAGTGGTGAAAGGGGACTCTGTTACTAGGAGAATGGAGAGGATGGAGTGTTCTTTCTTCCCTGAGGAGAGAGAGAGGTGTATTGTTGCCCTGGAGCAACAGTGTGCAAGATCATCTCAAGGGTTAGGAAGTACCCTAGGGAGGGAGAAGGGAAGCCAAACATGATTGTCCACCTTGGAATGGACAATCTGGCTTTAATGGATTTAGGATCGATAAGAGAGAAATGTAGGTGGTTAGGCAGAAAGCACAACAGAAGGCAAGTATGGCAGCCTTCTCAGAGGTCCTGCCAGTGCCATGTGATGGTGAGAGTAGGCAATTTAAAAATCATGAGCACCAACCCACTGGCAGAGTGGCAAGGCATCCATTTGCAGTCCCAACATCCTGTGTTTAGGGATGACTCAGGAGTCAGAGGGCCGGCTGGGGGAGAAGGATTGAGCATCCGGGGGACTGCTCTCCTTCTCCGGGGGGAGGGAGATTGAGTATCCAGTGCACTAGAGACCCCTGGCAGAGGTCAGAGGCTCCACAAGAAGCCAGTGCCATCATATATGGGGGGTGGGGCAGATGCTAACTGTCATTGCATGTTCCGCCCCGGGTTACCAGCATCAGGAAAAAAGCTTGCCCCTGAGTATGACACTGTCTCCGCCACCATCTCTGCTGCCTACCAGTGTCCGCCGGGCCAGTCCTTCCCTATGGCCCCAACCCAGTGGGTAAGCTAGGCCTCACCTACCCAGTGTCCATTTGGGAGTTGTCTGTCCAGTGGCCCCACCGGGGGGTAAGCTTGGGCATGGGGGGACAATGAGCAGAGAAGGGCTGACCTCCATTCAGGGGCTGGGCCAAAAAAAGAATAATGGGCATGATTTTCAAACACTGACACAGGGCTTGCATCAAGTACAGGGCTTGTATCAAGCCCTGTGTCAAACCCTGTCCTTAGCACAGCTTCGCCAAACAACTCTGCTGCAACTATGCCTGATTTTGGTAGGTCAGGTGCAGTTGTGACACTTTATCTGATTTATAGCAACTTGTGCCAAATATCTGGCACAAGTACAAAAAAAAGGGGTACCTGAAATTGACTCATGCTAGACCAGAAAAAGTTAGTCTCACCTGCGGTAACTAGTGCATGGGATCAAAAATCTCGATTGCTGGCCAAGAGAATGGCGCAAGCCCTGTGCTCCATATGTTTGGTGCACCTGGGGCATGCAGCATTCAGGACCATTTGAAAATCAAACCACATTTGTTTAACACATGGCTAAAGGGTAGGTGCAGGGTAGAGATTTTCTTTTTCCTGCAGGACTGGGGACCTTGTTGGAGGGGATAGGATACTGTTTAAGATGGATGGCCTAGACCCCAGTGGTGAATGAGCTACAGTACTGAGACAGAGAATAGCAGAGGAATGGGGAGGGCAGCAGTATTACCAAGGGAGTTAAAGGGATCAGCTGCACATATGGAGGAGCCTAGCAGCTCTCCCTCAACACTAGCAAAGACAGACAAGCGGGACGATAAGACAAAACAGGATATGAGCAACACAGTGGGGAGAGAACTGATGGGAGAGGACTGGCAAAGGAGAGTTCAGGTGGATGCTCTGTGGAACAGTGGAGAGACAATAAAGGAGACAGGGTAAGCAGAGGGGATGGGAAAGTAGAAGAGGCACAGAAAAACTAGGGGAGAGCAGAAGAGGGCTGAATTTTTTTTTCGCTAATGCTTGTGTATAGGAAACAATATGGACAAACTTCAGGCCATAACGGCCTTAGAAAATGTCACAATCCTGGCGCTCACTGAAATCTGTGCTGCATAGCATCATAGCTGGAATTTCTTGATCCCAGGCTATGCCCTGTTTAGCAGGGATAGGGAAGGTGCTGGGGAGTGGGGTTGCTGTATATGTTAGAGACTCAGTCAAGGAGCTTGAAAATAGGGCAACATGGGGCAAAGAGGGGTGACAGATTGTGGGTCCAGCTGTTCAACTTTGGGGGGGTGAGTCTGAGGGTAGTGGTGGTCCACAGACCACCTGGTCAGACAGACAAAAAAGGACAAGGTCTTGCGTGATGAAATAAGGAAGTGAACAGGTTCCGGTAACATTGTCATTATGGGAGACATTAATCTCCAACATGTGATTTGGGAAATTACAGTTGAAGGCAGTGGAAAAAGTCAGTAGTTTGCTGAGGCCAGGCACAATGGGCTTCCTGAATCAGTGGGTTAAAGAGATGATTAGCGATGGTGCCATCCTTGTACTGCCCAACAATGCCATGATAAGTGACATAAAGGAAGTAACATGAGGGTCGCAACCTCCTGGGATAAGTGATCACAACACAGTGTGATTGGGATCTCCTTGGGTCAGCACAGGCCTGATTCATCAGTGCTGATTCCTCACTTCAGAAGGGCTGATTTCAATGGCATGAGAGAGACTCTTCAAGATAGAGGCAGAAAGAGAGCTCAGTGCATCTTACCCAATCTGTGGACCCTAGTATGTCAGCGATGGCCGTGTCCTTAGGTAAATGGTTCGTATTCAATCCTTTTCTCAGAGTCCTGCACATGGCAGAAAACCTTAATCTATTCTTCTGGACCTTTGGAATTTACTGGCAATTGTCATCAGGCCTACCTCTTAAGGGGGGAGCAGCCAACAGGCCCTTGCCATCTGGACTTTATAAAACAGCTGGAATCAAACCCCCTCAGATTTGGCCTGCAGAGGACAAGTGTCACTCCAGACTTGGGACCCTGCCATCACCCCAAGGCTGGCAAGACCCCTCCAGCTGGTCACAGCTGGAGCTTTGACAGGGGAAACCCCATCTGTTCTGTAGTCATTTACTACACTGTGACTCCTCTGACTACGCTCACTCACGTCTATCTGGATACCCATATTTAAACCTCTGAGGGCAGGTGCCCAGCAGCACAGAGCCTTGCAGGTGCTAAACTGGCAAAGGGTGTACCCAGGAAATGTACAAGATCTTAGAAAACTGAGGTCATTGCAGACAGTAACCAAGACACATTAAGATACAGTTTTCTTTCCTTTATTTTTAGATGGAAAATATTAAGTCTTTACTGAGGCAGGGATTAAGGGCCACTTAGTAACACTTATATTTATAGGAGTTTCAGTAGTATTCATGCATGACTCTGCCCTTCTGTTGTATCCCTGTTGCAGTCACAGAGCATTTATGCGTAACCACCAATACACACGCAGTTTCACTTGGCTACACTGTTGCAATAAGAGGAGGCAACGTGCAAGCTTGCCAGTGCATTTGCTTTGAATATGTGGGCCATAGTTCAAAAAACAGCTTTATCAAGTTCATGCACATTCATATCCCAGCAAGTGAGTGGAACAGTGAAGGAGTGAAACAGGTGACTTAGGTGTCGCATGTGTCAGCATGAGGAAACAGGGAATTGAGAGACTCTACTGTTCGAGTTTGGTAGGGGACCTGTTCACTACTGTGTAACACTCACTGCTGGGAAGGGAAGATGGTAAAAGGCAGGCCAAAACTGGGAATGAGAACAATACCCTATCTATGGTAGGAGTACAAGGAGATTTAAACAAGGCACGGGAGAAGACAAATAGAAACAAACAAACAACAGATGAAAACTAGAGATACACCCTACCAGGGGTAAGGGTATAAAATATTTCCAAGTATCACAGGGGAAACAGAAGTTGGAAATGTTGGGATTGTTGCAGTGCAGTGGCAGTGGGATGGCAGTTTTCAGAGAAACCTTCTGAATACTGTGATGCTGCTGCATGGTCACGCACCTCTCTGAGTTGAAGAAGGAGGTTGCTAGACTCTGGGCAAAGTTGGCTAGGATTCAGGTGACCTCTTTCTGCACCCAGAGACCAATTCCTATGCTGCTCTAATGATGTGGTACTGCCAAAAAAGAGCCGCCCATAGTAGAGAGCCAGGGAGGATTCGAGAGTCCTCCATAGCACAGACCCCAAGGAGAGTGGAAGAGGACCCCAGAGGAGGAGGAAGCAACTTGTGATGTGAGACTCAATTGTGAGGGAGAACGATTTGGGAATAGGAAAGGGAGGGGACAGGGAGGTTAGGTGCCTGCATAGTGTTACAACCCAGAGGAATGGGAAGCGGATCCTAAGGATTGCTATGTCAGTAGGACAGGAGGCAGAGCTAGATGTTATTGTCCACCTGGGGACTAATGACCTGGCTAGGGATGGTGCTGGGATAGTGTAGGGAGAGTCTAGGGAGCTGGAGAAGGGTCTTAGACAGGTAGCCCACTCAGTGGCTTTCTCCGAGGTGCTGCCTGTCTACAACTGGGAGGAGTGGGATCTCTGTACCAGGAGCTTCAACTCATGTCTGAAGGAATGATGCAGAGAGGAGAGGTTCAGCTACACTGGGTACTGGGGATCCACCTGGGAGGATAAGGGCCTATACAGAGGTAAGTGCCTGCTTCCATCTAGGGGGGGACCACAGTCATTGGTGGATGGTTTAAATGTTACTTTGATATATGTTTAAACTAGCTGAGGAGGGTGGCGGAATAGCTCAGCGTGGCAGAAACTGCCACCCCACACAAGCTGAAGATGAGTGTAGGGAGAACCTAAGAGGAGTGGAATCCCCTGGGATGCAAATTAATATAGGAGGTGGGGTGGAAGAAATTAAGGAGATGGGGGTGGGTGCATTAAAAATTGAGTGGAGGGGATGAAGGGAAAGCAGAAAGAAAAAAAAGTGGGGTAACAAACGGAATGGTAACAAAACCTGGAAAGCCATGTGTGTGAATGCAAGAAGTCTAGGAAATAAGATTCTAAACCTGGAGGTCACAATAGCAGAGGCCAAACTGGATATTGTGGCCATTACTGAGTCATGTTGCTCTGAAAACCATGACTGAGACATGACCATACCAGGCTGTACTCTGTTCAGGAAGGACAGGGTAGGAACCAATGGAGGGGATATGGTACTTCATGTGAGTGAAGGCAGTAAAGCAGTGGAGATGCAGAGACTACATGAGGGGGCAGTGGTACTGTGGATCACCATATAGACGGGGAACGGAGCCTCTATTTGCACTTTTGTCATCTTCAGACCTCCAGGACAGGGGGAGGAGTTAGATAAAGTACTGATGGCAAGCCATTGGCAAGATGGCAGAAAAAGGAGAGGTGCTGCTGGTGGGGGACTTCAATCTGCCAGATGTGGACTGACGCCTCCCAGCTAAGGGTTCAGCTAGAAGCAGGGAAATCTTGGTCTCACTGCAGAGGTGTTCCTCAGGCAACTAGTCAGTGAACCCACTCATTATGGGGCAATACTGAACCTGGTACACACCAACAAGGACAGTGTTACAGACGTCAAGGTGGGGGCCACCTGGGGATCAGCGATCACTGTACATGTGGTTCAGTGTTTAGACAGCTGCAGAATCAAACCACACAAAGGTGAGGGTCCTGGACCTCAGAAAGGCAGATTTTGAAAGGATGGATGAAGGCATCAGGGATGACCTGGCAGGGATGGATGAACTGGGTGGGGAAGAGGAACAGTGGGGGAAACTATAAAGGGCCATAATGAAGGCAGCAAACCTCTGCATCAGGCAAGGAAGCAAAAGAAAGAGGAACAAGAGACTGCTATGGTTCTTGAAAGAGGTGACAGAAAAGGGAAAAGCAAAGATGGTAGCATTCAGAAGGTACAAGAAGAAGTAGAGGGAAGAGGATAGGGAAGCGTATCAGGGCAAACCGAGGGAAGTAGGGAGAACTGAAGGAGCACAATGGCACAAGCTAAAGAGAGAATAACCCAGGCAGTAACAAAAGGGAATGAGACATTTTTTAAGAATCTAAGGGAAAAAAGGAAGACTAGGGGTGAGATTGTAAGGTTAAGAAGGAAAGGGGGGGCAGTGCACAGGAGGAACAGAAAAAGGCAGGCATCCTGAACAAATACTTTTGCTTAGTGTTTGCAGAGGTGAGAGATGGGGAGGAGCCACAAAAATGTAACAAGAGCATTGCGGGGGGTGGGGATGGACACTAGTCCATTTTCAGAGGAGTGAGAGCTGAAGGAACTCACAAATCTGAAAGTGGACAAAGCAATGAGGCCAGACTGGGTCCGCCAAAGAGTGCTACGGGAGCTCTGGGAGGTACTGCCTGCACCTCTGATGGCTCTATTTAACAGCTCATTGGAATCGGGAGTGTTACCACAGGACTGGAGGAGGGCAGATGTAGCACCATTTCATAGAAGAGGTAGCACGGAAAAAGCTGGCAATTGTAGGGCCTTACATTTTGGTGGTGGGAAAGTTAATGGAATCACTACTGAAAGAAAAGATTGTGGAATATCTTGAATCCAGTGGGTTACAAGACCCAAGGCAGCATGGATTCGGGGGGTGGGGGTCATGTCAAATTAATCTGATAGGGTTCTTTGACTGGGTGACCAAGAAACTGTATCGGGGTGGAGTGCTGGATATAGCATACCTAGATTTCAGTAAAGCGTTCGGCACTCTGCAGAAGGGTGGACACTTTGGAAGGGGTGCATTGGATGAGCAGCAACCTGAGAAAACTCGAGGAGTGGTCAAGGGTATGGCAGTTGGGTTTCAATGTGAAAAAGTGCAAAATAATGCACTTGGGGCACAGAAACCCAGGGGCAGAGTACGAAATGGGAGGGGAGTGGTACAGATAACCACTAAGCAGGAAAAAGACCTGAGAGTGAGCATATTGGATGACCTAAAGGTGGCCAGGCAGTGTGTCAAGGCAGTTGGTAGGGCAAGTGGGATGCTGGGGTGCATAGGGAGGGGTATCACCAAGAGAAAGAGGTAGGCAGTGTTGCCTCTGTATAGATCACTGGTAAGATCCCACCTAGAGCACTGTGTCCAGTTCCGGAGACCACATCTCAGAAAGACAGGTACAGACTGGAAACGGTCCCAAGGAGGGCTATCAAAATGGTGCAGGATCTGCTTTAGAGGTCCTATGAGGAAAGATTGGAGGACCTAAATATGTACACCCTGGAAGAGAGACGAGATGGGGGATATGATAGAGACCTTTAAATACCTCATGGGGATAAACAAAGTACAAGAGGGAAGTATTTTTCAGAAAAAAGGTGCTCAGGGACAAGGGGGCATGATATGAAGCTGGAGGGGGACAGAATCAGGAGAGTTGTGAGGAAGCACTTTTTCACAGAAAGAGTGGTGGATTCCTGGAACAGTCTTCCAGTGAAGGTGGTGGGGTCAAAAACAGTGGTGGGGTTCAAGAATGCATGGGATAGCATAAGGGAATCTTAGGGAAAGGGAAGTGTGGGTAAATGGGCTGGAGATCAAGTAGGATCTGTGGTGAAACTATAGGCAGAGAAAAATGGGCAGACTAGGTGATCCAAGTGATCCTTATCTGCCAGCAAATTCTATGTTTCTATGTTTCTAAGTGACACAGCATAGCTCTTTCCCACAGGCAGAACACTGTGATTGACTGAAATGATATCATACTGCCTCCCACAGAATATTTTGGTTCTAAGAGCTCAGACAAAGAGGCAGCAGTGACAATTTATGCCACAGCATGTTTCAATGTTGCTGTCAGATGTTTATTCTAAAAGAGCATTTTGTCACAGGTACATGTTAAATCTGAAGCACTGAGTGCACATTTCCTTTCTGTTGCTATGTATCGTCTGGCTACAGTCAGTTCATCCCGTGTGCATCTTGCAGAATATGGGTGATGAATATCATACTACTAATCAAACTTTCAACCAGGGGCTCTTTGTGAAGGAAACACTTTTTCTGGTCACATTTTCTATCAGCATTTTCAGTAGAATTCAATGGGTTTGAAAGAATTATCTTTTTTAATGCATGCTCCCCCCCCAAGCTGCCACCTATGACTGACAATCAGGTTTTCTGTGCTGTTGGCCAATCCCAGACCTGTCAGCTTCTTGCCTCATTGTTCTGCTGGTGGGAATCCACACAGAGCAGAGCTCAAGGGTACCAGTGACTATCATATAGATGGCACTGTGCTCATTTTCTTCTTTTCTTTTTCTGCGCACCTTAATGGCACCCATCTGCCAAGTGCTCCAGTCCCAGAACCCCAATGTCCACCGGGACTTACTGTCAGTCTTGTTCCTCCAGGGCTTGCCCCCCCTCCCATGGCAGGGTCAGCAGGGTTCCCCAACCCTGCTGTGGTTCTGATCCAGTTCAGGCTGGCATGTTCAGCTGGGTGGTTGTGGAGACTGCGGACACTCTGTGCCATCTTACCACTGGCTTTTTCTTCCCTTTCGCTGACCTTTGGGAGATGTGGCATGCAATGACTTCATAACACATGCTATGCAATCCTGCATGATGTGCGTTGACGTCTGCCATGCCCCGCCTGAATGTTGGCCTGGGAAGCCTTTTCTGCAGTTGTCACTAGGGGCCAGGCAAGCACTGGGCTCTGCCAACCCTGCCCCCGTAAGAGATCAGTCCAACATATGCATGATCCTCCTCTCCCTGGCTGGCCCTCTGACATCCCGAACTCGCTTCTGAACCCAGGTTGTCAGTGTCACAAGTGGTAGTGCTAGTGCTGTGCTGATAGGTCCACTGCTCATTACTTTTTGTCCCCAATTTTCTCCCTGAAGCCCCTCACTCCACCCCATGGCATGAGTGATGCCTATGTCAGCCACTGACATTGCAATGTCCCTGCAGCAAGAAGCAAGCTCCCTGACCCAGCCTCAGAGGAGATGGGAGGCATTATAGAGACTTATAAGTACCTCTTGGGGCTGACCAGGGTACTGGAGGGTAGTCTATTTCAAATGAGCAAGTGCACCAGGGCAAGCGGGCAAGCAATGAAGCTGGAGGGGGGTAGTTTAAGAGGGATGGGAGGAAGTACTACTTCACTGAAAGAGTGGTGGACACCTGGAACAGTTTGCCAGCATAGGTGGTGGGAGTAAAAACAGTGGGGGGCTTCAAACATGCATGGGGTAGTCATAAGGGAATATTGATAAAGAGGCAGGAAGGAGGGAGGGTTGTCAGAGACCAGGCAGAGTCTGGGGAGACAGAATAGGCAGGGAAAATCTGGGCAGACTGGATGTCTCAGGGGGTTACTTTTGGCACCAGAACCTGCCCCTAACCATCCCTGACTGAGGAGCACTGCATAATAGCAGCAAGCACAGCGTGACTTGACCCCTGCTGCAGCTATCTGAGTCTGCTCCCGAGCCCAAGGCATCTTCATGGTCACATGACGCACTGGTGCTGGGCCATCTGGGTGGCTTAGAATGAACATTTTTAACACAGCTCCCTCTGTTGTAGCACTGAGGCTGATGCAATATGTTAGTTCTATGCAGTAATAATTCTCGGGAGAAAAACAGGCAGTGAGGAACCTACTGCTATCATTATATGTCTCTGGACAGCTCTCTGCTTGCTCCTAAATCTGCTACACACCTATCTCAAGTGATCCCTACTTCCACGTATAAAACAGTCAAAACCAAGGTGGGGCTGCTTTCTTTACATAAGGGCTATTGTGACATTATGGAATTATGAGAGCAAGACCCATGTGGTATAACGATGTCTCGTGAGCCCCGAAGTGTTAACCCAGTTAACCTGTTCCAAACTCCTTGGTGTTTTATTTTATTTAGTGCATTATTAGGTAATTTTGTAAAAAAGAAAGATAAACTGAACAGCAGCACAATATTTAGATTTAAAACAAGTTTAAAAACTATTTAAAATAAGTGCTTTAAAAAAAAATGTTTTTAATGCTAAAAAAAAAATGATGCAATCCTTGACCTGGTCTCATGAATGGAAAGTATGTACAGAACATAACAGTTAGGGAGCCACGGGGTGAAGTGATCATTACTCAGTGTGGTTCCAGGTGGACATGGGAAGGGAAAGTGTCCCCACTGGGTCCAAAATCCTAGACTTTAGGAGGGCAGACTTTAGGACAATGCGAGACATACTGAAAAGGCACCTAGTAAAAATTACAGCAACTATGGAGGGGGACCAAAAATGGGTTCATATTAAGGAAGGCTTAAGGGCTGCAGTGGAGAAGTGTGCTAGATACAAGAGGAAGAACTTAAAGGTCAAAACACCCTGCTGGTACAGTTCTGAGGTAACCCAGGCAGTGAAGAATAAGAGGTTGGCTTATAGGAAATTCAAAAAGACCAAGACAGGAGGATAGGGAAAAATACCTAAGGCTGGTGAGGGATGCAGGAATGGTTCAGACAGCCAAGGTGCAGATGGAACTGCAATTAGTGGAGGGTATTAAGAAGGGGGGAAAAGGCTTTCTTCCACTACATAAGCAAGAAAAGGGACAAGAAAGATGGGGTAGTTAGACTATGATAAAGAGATGGGTAGGTGGAGGAAAATAGGGAGAAGGCGGAGCTAATGAACGAATACTTCTCCTCTGTCTTCGCCAAGGAGAGAGACAGACTGATACTGACAGTGGGGAAAAGGGATCAGAAGGGGGGAGGAGGACAGACTGGGCAATAGACGAGGGAGGAGTGAAGAAAGTGTTGCTAGCATTGAGGATAGACAAATCACCAGGCCCAGACAGAGTGTAACCTAGGATGCTGAGGGAACTTGGGCGGGGTGGGGCTTGCTGAATCACTGGCAGTCCTGTTTAGTTGTTCACTGGAGTTGGGCATGGTATTGCAGAACTGAAGAACGGCACATGTGGTGCCCCTCCACAACAGTGGCTCCAGTCATGACCTCAGAAATTACAGACTGGTCAGTCTCACTTTGATAGTGTGCAAACTTATGGAGACCATACTGAAGGAGCAATTTATAGAGCATCTAGAGGAGCATGGACTTCAGGATTCAGGGCAACATGAATTTATGGGAGGGAGGTCCTGTCAAATGAATCTGATCGACTTCTTTGACTGGGTAACCAAAACAGTGGACATGGGCCAAGCAGTGGACATCCTCTACCTGGATGTCAGCAAGGCCTTTGACTCTGTACACCACAGAAGGCTGATCAGGAAGTTGGCAGACCTTGGAGTAGGAGAGAATATGATTAGATGGGTGGAAAACTGGCTAGGGAACAGGACCCAAAAGATGATGGTGTAGGAAGAGTTGTCTCACACCAGGGTGGTCACAAGTTGCATCCTGCAGTGCTCAGTGCTAGGGATAGTGCTATTCAACATTTTCATTAATGATACTTTGAATGGCATCAAGGCAAAATGTGTCTGTTCATGGACAACACCAAACTCTGTGGGAGGGTGGACTCAGTTGAAAGGATACATGACCTTATAAAGGACATAAGAAGACTTGAAAAGTGTTTCAGGATCTGGCAACTGAGCTTCAGTGCCAAGAAGTGCAAGGTCATGCACATTGGAGCCCAAACCCCAAGACAGAGTACTACCTGGGAGAGGTCTGGGTATCTCCCAGAGAGGAGGAGAAGGATCTGGGATTGATGATAACTAGTGACCTGAAGCATTCTATGCAGTGCAAGAAGGCAGTGGCAAGAGCAAACAGGATGTTATGGTGCATAATCAGGGGGATCAGCAGTAGGAAACAGGAGGTGGTATTGCCCTTGTACAGGTTGCTAGTGCGACTGCATCTGGAGTATGCAGCGCAGTTCTGGAACCCTCACCTTAAAAAGGACATCGACCTGATGGAGACAGTCCAGGCAAGGGTTACAAAGATGACTGCAGTTCAGCAGGGTAAATCATACAAGGAGAGATAAGAGCCCTAAACATGTACTTCATGGAGGTCAGGAGAGACATGGGAGACATAATTCAGCCCTTCAAGTACTTGAAAGTGATTAATAAGATAAACAGGGGGGGTCTCTTCAGGCTAAGCTGCAGCACAACTATGAGGGGGCACTGCCTAAAATTGAAGGGGGGTGTTTAAGGGGGAAGTTAGAAGACACTTCTTCACAGAAAGGGTGGTAAGCAAATTAAACATGCTGCCAGAAGTGGTGATCCAATCAAAGACAGTGGGCAGTTTCAAGAGAGGCTGTGATAGATATAGGGGAAAGATAATGGTCATGGAAGGGGAGGAGGAAAGGTGATGGAAAGGTATGGGAGGGGGAGCAGGGACAACAGTCTGAGCTGAGAACCTTGTACAACAAGCAGGCTAGATAGACCAAAAGTCCTAATTCTGCTGGCCTCTTTGTATGTTTGTACAAATGTTAAGTACAGACCAGCTGCTACTCCGGCCATTATAGAAACCTATTCTGCACATTATCATTCTTCACATTGTCTAAAAATTGTTCTTCGTGGTTCTATGTGAAGAACACCTTTTGGAAAACACTAGCAACATGGCCTCATCACTTAGTACAGTCCAATAAATTATGCATTTATTTGACTCCTGCTGGTGAAAAGTAGAAAGCCCAGCATGATAATGCTACATAGAACCATACACCAAAATAATTTATTTAAACAGTATTCTAACCAGATGAGCTATTGAGCATTATTGCATGTGGGTTAATTGGTATGAAGTGTTTACTAACAAAATGGCAAACTCTTTATAATTAGTTCCTACAGTGGTTAAATTGAACGTTTTTATGTAGGGAAACTCTTACATCTAGTTGCCTAGTTGCCTAAGCATTGAATCTATCATTTCTAGGTGGTGGAACATTCCTATAGAAGCCAATGGAGAAAGATGACAGAGGTGGTGGAACTGTCATACAGTTTTTCCGGAGGTGGTGGAACTGAGTTCCTGTGGACTCCTGCCCAATTTAACCACTAAGTTCCTAGCCAAGTGCTCTTATCTTACAGGGAAATTCACAAGGATCAATGCATAATTCATATTTATCTGTTAAAGTACCCAAGTCAGAGGGTCCAGGCTTGTACTCCAAGCCTAACTGAGAAACTGGACTTGAACTCCAAGTGCAGTATGTCATTTGGACTGGTGCAGCCTGATTGCAGTTCACAGTGGATGCTCGCTGCAATATTACAGCGTCCACATCATCTGCCACTGCTAGGCTGTCCCCTGTTAGCCTTGGGGTGTGGACTTCAAGCAAGACAGAACCCCCTTGCCTAACCCCTGTACGTTGTTCAGAGGGGCTATGTGTAAGCCATGGAGGGGGCCCATGTCCTATGAAAATTACACCAGGCCTAGTGTTTGGTGTGTCACCCCAGTAGTCCGCTTGATTACTTGTTTCTCCCTCCCTCACCTCAAGTTTGTCTTCAGCTGGAGGGGAGAAGCATTGTGGGGGAGTGGGGACCTGTGTGACTGTTACTAGAGGCAATGAGAGATGACCAATGTTAGGAGTTCCCAAGTAGCTGATGTACAGAAGACAAGGAGGCAAGGGTCTCTTAAAGAGAGGAGGGTAGTACCCTGGAAGATACAAGAGGGCAAAAATGAATAAATGAGATTTTAACAAAAAACTGTATCAGGTATCTGAAGACTAGGAGGGCATAGGTAACACAGACCCAGACCCTTTCTGTCTCTGTTTACGAATAGTTTGTAAAACATTATATGACAGCTCTAGAACAAAGGTACAACCAACAAACATCAACTCAGAAAATCCTTGGAGTGAACTGAAAATATATTCTGTGAAATGATATGCTCCAGCAATGCATCCCATTTACATGCAGACATGAAATATGCAGATGAATCAAATGCGCTAGTAATCTTTATGTAAAAATATAGCATAGTGTTCCAAACCACACCAATGGCCCGACAGTCAACACAGTTTTGCAATCAGATTGAATGTAACAAAACCTTGGCTGATACGGACTATACGGCAAGACAATTGATTCATCACTGAAGAGTAGTGCTCAGGGGACATGACAAAGTGCCCTCAACGGGGATCCCTCAACACAAAATATTGTACACAGAACTGAGGTTTGCAGATGGCATCAGGAATCTACTGCCTCTTTAAACATTGGGAAGGAGCAGTGGTAACAGACATACCGAGGAAGGCTCTAGGCATGCCATAGTCACTGACCCAAGCACCGTTTCTCTTTTCTAATGAATGCATTTTCCTATGCTCACACTTTTTGTGCTAGAAAAAATACATACTTTTTTTTTTTTGTGTGTGGAGAAGGGTATTGCTCTTCACAAATATGTAGGATTTGCAGGTTAGTCCTAGGCAAAAAGAAAAGCAAATAGACAAGTTTCACATCTATTTTTTTTTTTTTTGCTTAGTCAAGTCATTTTGCACCCTAGATAAAAATGTACTGTTGACACTTTGTTTTTCAGGTTCACTGGAGACAGCAACTATCAAAAGTGTCATTCTGCTTTCTCATGACCCAGTTCAGGGAAAAATGTGTGTGTGTGTGTGTGTGTGTGTGTGTGTAGGGAATGCAGTTATTATTCGACCAAACAATGCTCCAAAGGTCATTTCTTCCCTTGGCCTCGTTTTCAGATATCTCTTTTCTGAACATTGACATGTGAGGGTTTCTGACCATACACCAAATGAGGGCTTGAAATTTGACTATATAACTGTAACAGCATATTAAAAATGACAGATTGACAGCCTTGAAAACTGAAGCAGAAACTGTCACACATATATAATATAAAAGTTACTGTGAGGTAAAGAAATGCTGACGGGCCATTATAGAAAGCACATAGTTGTCAACAGTCTGCTTTTTTTGGTGGGTTTTGGACAGTAGATAATAATAAATAATAATAATATCTTTACTTATTGAGACCCTCTCAAATTATCAAGGCGCTTCACAATATTTAAAAAACAATTAATTAAAACACAGTATCAAAATCATAACAAATCAGGAAAAGCCTTGCTCCACAAAAACGTTTTTGGTGCCTGCTTAAAGCTCCCCATAATAATATAATATAATATAATATATAATATAATATAATATAATATAATATAATATAATATAATATAATATCCTTTTCTTCTGTGACCCTCCTTCTTTATTTATTCTGTTTTTACTTTATCTCTCTCTGTATCCCAGCAGGTAGCGGTCCAGGAAGGAGATCAATATCTAGTAAGAGAGTCGGGGGGGCAGGGCACTACCCTATGATGATGTAATCCTGGAGTATGATGTTCATGTGTGATCCAGATGTTGTCTATCTATGCTGCCCATCACAGTGCATGAAACAGAACAGGAGCATGGAATGGAATGGTGTGTCCCATGGTCTCCTTCGGACATCACTGGAGCAGTCAAGCACCAGTGCCTTTTGCTGGCAGCAACTTGGATCTGAGGCTTGCTATGTCAACCTGGATCTTCCACATGATGAGCATATAGGCCCGAGATGCTGTGGGGTTGCTCTCCATACTGAGGTAGTGTATGGACTAGTCCTCCTGCACAGGAAAAGGAGTAGGATGAGGCACTTGGAAAAGCCATAATCAGGGTGGTGAGTAATGGGAAGGTGCTGCTAGTTGGTTACTTCAGTCTGCTCAACATGGAGTGAAACCTTACAGCTGCAGCCTTGGCATGGGGGAGGATCATCTTTGACTCCTTACTAGGGGCTTTTCTGAGGCAGCTAGTCAAATGACCCAGTATGGACTGGGCAGTGCTGGACTTGGTACTTACAAACAGCACAGCATTGCAGATGTCACAGTGAGCAATCCTCTGGGTACCAGTGATCACCATACAGTGTCATCTAACATAAAGACAGGAACACAGGCTAACCAGATGAGGATCAGGGTCATGGGCTTTAGGGTGGATTTTAATAAAATGGGGGACTGCCTTTAGAAACTGCTTCAAATGGAGGATTGTCAGGAAGGGGTATGAGCCCTGTGGGGAAAAATAAAGGCAGGCGTAGCTAAAACAACCAATCTCTGTGTGAAGGAACTGAGTAAAAGACAAAGAAAAAAGAGACCATTATGATTCTGTAAGGAAGCTGGTGAAGGAAAAAAGGGAGATTTTCAGGTGGAAGAAAGAAACACGGAGGGAAGAGGACAGAAAGGTATACCTAGTAAAGCAGAGGGAAACAGGTAAGGTAGCAAGGGGTGCAAAGGTGCAGACAGAGGAAAGGACTGCCAAAGCCAGAAGTAACCAGAAGGAGAAGGGATCAGATCACTTCCAGTACAGTAGCTTCTTCTTGCTGCTTTTACATTGTTCTTGTGGATTTTACTTGGTAGAAGGTAATTTTTTTTCTTTCTTACTACTTCTAAGGGGCTAGCAGGGTATTGTTTTGGGGTCATTGGGATTTTTGGTCTTGGTGTTCTTTGAGCGGGGGCTGTCATTCCTTTACATTGAAGGCCGATTTCTTCTGATTTCAAACCTATCTGGTATGATTTTATCGGGGCTGTTTCTTTGAATTGTAAACCTATATCTTCTAATTTCAAGCCTATTTTGGTGTGTTGATGGTGAGGCTGTTTGAATGGGAGACCTGTTTCTTTTGGTATCGAACCCATTTTTTCTGCTTTGAGTGGAATTGTGATTGTTTTTTGCCGGCTTCACTAGCTGCAAAGTTTAGTGCATAGTGGGGGAAGGTTCTAATGGTCTGACCAGGGGCCTCAGCTACCTGATTGTTTCTGGAAGGCACGGCCTGGTCCCATCTTCCCTGCTCCTCACCCCACCCATCCCAGGTCTGTGATTTCCTTTATTCCAGGGGTTCTGACATCATGTCCCCAAAAAGGCAAAGGACATGCAACTGTCATAGCAGAAGCAGACATCCAGGAAAGGAATAGCAGCGAGTGAAGAGGTGACTGCTATCTCAGTGGAAGGAAAGTAACTGCAAAACAAGGAGCTTTCATTGTTACTTGTTTGCATTGGTATTTGTATTGTGGAAAGGAGGGGTAGGAGTTTGAAGAAGGCTGTGCAATAGTTGTTTAAAGTCTCTTTTTGGGCGTGGACAGGAGGAATAGGAATGTAAAAAAGCAGTTGCTCAATCTATGTAGAAGTGTACGACAAAGGGGGTAAAGGAAATTAAGAAAAGGAGAAGAATGTTTTGCACTGGTAGGGGAGAGGGGAGACTTGTGGAAGTGTTTGATATTCTTCATTTGGAAGGATGGGAGGTCACTGGTGGGCAACAAGGGCAATGGGTAGGGTGGTAGGCAACAAATGCGGTGCACCAGTCTTTCTAAAAATTGCCTGGAGGGTGGGGAATGTCTAGTGTGCAACCACATAGAGAAACTTAGAAAGCAGAGTGAGGTTCTGCAGGAGGAACTAAAGCAGGCAAGGCAGACTGGAGGCGGTTATAGCTCAATACTGGAGGGAGGGAGGAGGGGAGATAAGGGAGGGCAATTTGAGCCAACAGTGGTGAGGAGAGGGTCAGAAGAAGGGAAGCAGAGACAAAAGGGCCCAGGCCAGGAAGAACGGTCTCTGGGGAAACCAGGCCAGGAGACAAAAGACAAATGGAAGGAGGAGATAGGGACTTGTGAGGGGAGGAGGAGAAGTGGCAAAAGTCATGGAGTGGAAAGGAGGGAACAGGTTACTATGAGGAGAGAGGAAGCGGGCATTGGTGAAAGGTCTTCAGAAATTTTTTTTACAGTGCTAGAGGGGAAGGAGGAGGAGGGAGGTGATGAAATTGGAGGAGTAACTGATAAATGCCTGGACCAAACTGGAGCTGGGGGAAGTTCTGCTGGGGGAATTACAACAGGGGCAGAAGGGGGAAATACTGTGCCGGAGGAAGAAAGGGAGCCAGGAATGAGAGATGGAGAGGAATAGAAGCAAGCAGAGAGTAAGAAGGATGGAATCTTAGTGCTGGGGGACTCAATACTAAGAATAGTCAGGTGGGGTAGCAAAGGGGAGAGGCATAGTCGCATTTGGGTGGAGGCCATGCCAGGAATGACAGTGGAAAGGGTGGGACAATCTGTTCTGAAATATGCTAGAAGGGATAGGGACAAGCCTCATTTAATTATACATCTTGGGATGAGCGATCTGGCTGACAAGATGGTAGATATACTCCAGAGGAGGTCTGAGGAACTAGGACAATTATGTGAGGGGGCAGGATGATCAGTAACTTTTTCAGAGATACTTCCAGTGCCCAAGGCAAACACAACAAGAAAGATGAGAACAGAGGAATTTAACAGATGGCTAATAACCTGGTGTCATGCTAAAGGGTATGGGCTGGTGGGGGTGGGGTGGGGAGGACCTGGGAGGACAGTAGTCTCTATGCCAAGGACAGACTACACATGAGTGAGGAGGGAAAGAAAGTGTTGAAACAGAAGATGGAGGAGTACATAGAAGAAGTTGAGAATTTAAACTAGGAGCGGGGGTGGCAAGTGGGCAAGAGACATGCAGAGACCACAGGTTGGGAAGCCATATGAGCATACCCCCCATAACAGTGACAAATGACAAATGGCAAGTACTATTGGTGATGCTAGTAAAGGAGGGCAGATGGGAGTGGGGAAGGGGTGGAAGGTGGTCACCCTTAATGCTAGGAGCCTTGGGAGGAAAACTGCAGAGTTACAGGTGCTCATGGCAGAGGGAGAGGTGGACATTACAGCCATCACAGAAACATGGGACACCCAATACAATGACAGGGTTATTTCGTAGGGATAGGGTGACTGGGAAAGGAGGGGGGTGGCATTATATGTGGAGGAAGGACTGAAATGTGTAAGGGAGGGAGGAAGGAAGGGAAGGAGGGTAGTACAGAGTCACTTTGAATGCAAATCCAGGATTCCAAGAATAGAACTCTCAAAATGGGAGTGGTATACAGGCTGCCCTCTCAGACGGAGGAGTTAGGAAACTAGCGGGACAGATCAAGAGGACCTGTGAGAAGGGTAGTGTGGTGATTGAGGGGATTTCAACATGCCAGGAGTGGACTGGAGTACCCCAACAACCAGGAATAGAAGGGAGCAGGTACGGCTGAATGCCTTCCAGGACAGCTTCCTGATGCAAATGGTCAGTGAACCAACCAGGTTAGGGAATACCCTTGATCTTGTGCTGGCAAATGGGGAGTTTGTAAGGGAAATTAGGGGGGAAGAACCACTGTCAGGGAGTGACCACCACTCAGTAAGGCTCACACTGGATATGGACAAGGAAGGAGTGGAATCTGGCACAAGAGTGCTGGACTTCAGGAGGGCTGACTTTGGGAGTATGGGGAAGTGGTAATAGGGTATCTGGCCAGAATTCAACCTATTATGGGCACTAACCAGAGATGGGAGCTCATAAAGCTGGGGATAGTGGAGGCAACCAGAACCTGCAGCAAGGCCCAGAGCAAGAAGGCTAGGGCTAAGAAACCAAGCTGGGTGAGCAAGGAGGTCATGGAAAAGGTAAGGAGGAAAAGAGCTGCCTTTAGGAGGTACAAGAAAACAGGGAGGGGGAGGACAGGGAGGAGTATCTGAAGGAATCAAAGGAGGTGGCAAGGGCAGTAAGGAGAGCCAAGGCATCTACAGAGCTCAGGCTGGCATAAGGCATTAAGAAGGGGGAGAAAGACTTCTTTAGGTACATCAGGGAGAAAAGGAGCTGTAAGGACCACATAGTAAGGATTCAGAAGGAGGGGGGTAGGGTGGAAGCAAGGTGCGATAAGGCAGAAGTGCTAAATGATTACTTCTGCTCAGTATTTGCTAAGGAGAAGGGGGGTGATAACCAAGGGGAGAGGAATGGCAGAAATGAGGGGGAGGAGGTGACAGACGGGGAAATCTTGGAGGGCAGAGTTCTGGAGGGTTTGAAGGCACTGAGGGTGGACAAGGCAGCAGGCCCAGATGGCATCCACCCCAGGGTACTGAAGGAGCTGGCAGAGGTCCTTGCAGGACCTTTGGCAGACCTATTTAATGCCTCACTACACTCAGGGTGTGTGCCTCAGGACTGGAGGATGGCTCATGTGGTGCCCCTCCACAAGAGTAGCCTCAAGGATGAACTGGGGAAATACAGACAGGTGAGCCTCACATCCACTGTGGGAAAGCTGATGGAGACTATCCTGAAGGAGAGGCTGGTGGCCCTCCTGGATGCCAAAGAACTACAGGACAGCTGACAGCATGGCTTCATACATGGCAGATCCTGCCAAACCAACCTGGTGGAGCTCTATACTGGGTAACTAGGCAGTTGGACAGGGGCCATGCAGTGGATGTTATGTATCTGAACTTCAGTAAGGCATTCGACTTGGTGCCACATGGGAGTCTGGGAAGTAAGTTAGAAGGCACAGGGGCAGGTACAAAGCTGGTGAGATGGGTAGGGAACTGGCTTCAGAGAAGGCAGCAAAGGGTGGTGTTGGGTGGGGAGCACTCATCCCCAAGGGTAGTGATGAGTGGTGTTCTTCAGGGCTCGGTGTTGAGACCAGTGTTGTTTGGGATATTCATTGCAGACATATCATTGGACATCACAAGCAAGATCAGTCTGTTTGCTGATGATACCAAGATGGGAGTGGTGGTTTATGACCTAGGGGGATGGCAGGGGTTGCAGGATGATCTGGCAAACCTGGAAACCTGGTCAGACATCTGGCAACTGTGGTTTAATGCCAAGATTTGCAAGGTACTGCATTTTGGGGTGAAGAACCCAAGGAGCAGTTACCAGCTGGGGGGAGTGCAGCTAGCCCAGACAGAGGAGGAGAAGGATTTGGGGGTGCTCATTACAGGGTCAATGAATAACTCGGCACACTCTAGGAAGGCAGCTGCAAAGGCCAACAGAATGCTGGGTTGCACTGCAAGGGGTATATCCTTGAGGAGGTGATTCTGCCACTGTATAGGTCATTAGTTAGACCACACCTGGCGTACTGCATGCAGTACTGGTGCTTGTATCTGAAGAGGGACATTAACTTACTGGAGGGGGTGCAGCACAGGGCGACAAAGATGATCAAGGGGTTGGGGGACTTATCATACGAGAGGAGGCTGAGGGAGTTGAACATGTACTTGCTGGAGGAGAGGAGGGACATGGAGGACATGATTGAAACCTTTAAGTACATGAAAGGAATAAACAAGACAGGTACAGAGGGGCTGTTCAAAGTAAGGGAGGGGAAGGACACCTGGGTCCATGATATGAGACTGGAGGGAGGAAGATTCAGGAGGGAGATGAGGAGACACTTTTTTACAGAGTGGAAGCTAGGGAAGGGTGGCTGGGTGGAATGCATTACTGGCAGAAGTGGTATCCAATAGAACAGTGGACTGCTTCAAAAGGGGCTGGGACAGGACAAGGGGAGGGTCAATGGAGGGGAAGGGTGGAAGGAAGGGGCAGTTGCAGAATAAGGAGTGCTAGCTGCACATTCAAGCAGACTTGCTAGTCCCCTAGGCCTTTATCTGCTGGCAAATTTCATATGTTTGTATGTTCATAGTTGCTAAGGGAGTAAGACTTTCTTCAGATACATGAGTGAGATGAGGAAAGCAAAGGGATGGATAGTGAGGATAAGAAAAGCAGAAGGGGGAGACTGTGCAGAAGAGGACCAAGAAAAGGCTACCACCCTAAACAGGTACTTAACTTCTGCTCCATCTTCACATTGGAGGAAGGAGGGGATGGTCCATCAGGAAGGGGCAGGAACAGGGGAGGTGAGGAGGAGGACACAAGTCTATTTTCAGAGGAAAGAGTCCAGAAGGGACTTGCAGCTCTGAAGGTGAACAAAGCTATGGGACCAGGTGTGATACATCCAAGAGTTCCAAAAGAACTCACGGAGGTATTAGCTGTCCCACTGACAGCCTTATTCAGTAGCTCACTGGAAACAGGCATGGTTCCAGAGGACTGGATAAGATCACACGTGGCTCCTCTACATAACAGCTGCAGCAAGGAGGAGGCTAGCAACTATAGGCTGGTCAGTCTTACTTCTTCGATGGGGAAATTAATAGAAACCCTGTTAAAGACTGGCACTTGAATCCAATAGGCTGCAAGACCACAGGCAGAATGGATTAATGTGGGGGTTAGGTCATGCTAAATGAATCTGATAGATTTCTTTGACTGGGTGACCAGGGGAATAGATCAGGGGAGAGTAGTGGACCTGGCCTGTCTGGACTGTAACAAGGCCTTCAACACTGCACTGCACAGGAAGCTAATAAAGAAATTGAGCAGACTAGGGTGGGATCCAAAGTGGTGAACTGGATTAGAACCTAAGAGATGGAGCAGACTGGGGTGGGATCCAATAGAAACAGAGACAGCTCCAGCACTGCCCCATCCTGAGTGGGCTGTCTGACTAATTGCCTAAGAAACACTCCCTGCAGGGAGACTAGGATGGCCCTGCTTGTAGCCGAGGCCATGGCTGGGAGGCTCCAATCCACATCCTGTGGACTGACGTCCCCCACCAGCAACCCCTCCCTTCCAAAAGACTTGCCTGCTTCTGTTGGAAGCTGAGAAACTTGCTATACTGCAGAGAACAAACTAGAATGCATTTGAGGAACTGGGAACCTGATAAAACATAATATTGTTGGGGACTAGTTAGGAAGGTAAGCTACGCTTTCTACAGAAAGTTTCATTATTTTCTTATTGGCATTAAGAATTGCAGGATTCCATTAAAGTGTAATACATTAAATGGAGGGCAATGAGTACCAATGCCGTAGTCTTGGAAACAAGCTTCCAGAGCTATTTGCCCTGATGGAAGAGGAACACTTGGATATTGTGGCAGTCACAGAAACATGGTACACGGAGAACCATAACTGGGATGTCAACATACCAGGGTACACAATCTACAGAAGGAACAGGGAGGGTAAAAGAGGAGGTGGAGTAGCTCTCTACATAAGGGAAGGGATCAAAGCTACAGAACTAAAAAGTAAAGGGGGAGGACAAGAGGAACTCTGGGTCACCTTGGAGAAAGAGAATGGCATCACAATCCGCACAGGGGTTGTATACAGACCCCTGTCTCAAGGGAAGGAAATGGACAAGAAAATGATAGAGGGCATTCACAAAATGGCTGAAAAAGGGGAGATACGGTCGATAGGGGACCTGAATATGCCAGATGTTAACTGGGCGACATGGACTGCAGCCACATCCAAGAGCAGGGTCATTCTTGATGCCCTACAGGGGGCATGCCTTAGACAGCTAGTGATGGAACCCACTCAGGAGGGAGCAATATTAGACCTGGTACCTCAAATGGAGAGGGATCACAAATTTAGAAGTCAGTAGACATCTGGGAACAAGCGACCACTGCACAGTGTGCTTCTACAATAAACACAACCATGGAGACAAGCCATACAAAACAAGGATACTGGACTTTAGAAGGGCTGACTTTGGCATAATGGGTGAATACCTGAGGAATGCATTAGCAAAATGGCCAGAAAGGAGGGTGGAAGAACAATGGAGAAAATCAAAACTGCCATCATGGAGGCAACAAGCCTTTGTGTGAAACAAACAAAGCGGAATAAAAAACCACTATGGTTCTCAAAAGAGGTGTCAGGGAAGGTTACGGAGAAAAAAGCTGCAGTCACAAAGTATAAGGAATCACAGAAGGAGCACAACAGGGAACTGTATCAATTAAAGCAGAAAGAAGCAGGGAAGGCAGTCAGTAAAGCAAAGGCCCAAACCGAGGAAAAGATAGCCAACTCAGTTAAGAAGGGGGATAAAACCTTTTATAGGTACATTAGGGAGCATAGAAAGTTTAAGGGAGGGATAGTGAAGATTAATAAAGGAGAGGGGAGGTGGGCAGAGGGAGACAGTGAAAAGGCAGAGATACTGAATGAATACTTTTGCTCAGTATTCACAAAAGAAGAAGAGGAGGAGTTACCTAAACCAAACAGTAGAAGCACTCTGGGTAGTGGGGTTGACGCCAGTCCTTTTACAGAAGAAAGAGTCCTGAAAGAACTCCTAAAACTCAAGGTGGACAAAGCAATGGGGCCCGACGGGATTCACCCTAGAATTCTAAAAGAGCTAAGGGAGGACCTAGTGACACCACTAACCACACTTTTTAACAAATCATGGGAAGATGGGGTGGTATCTGAGGACTGGAGGAGGGCAGATGTGATTCCCCTTCACAAAGGTGGGAGCAAGGCAGAAGCAGGAAACTACAGACCTGTTAGTTTGACCTCAGTGGTGGGGAAGATGATGGAATCACTTCTGAAAGAAAGAATTGTTTAGTACCTAGAGGCCAGCGGGGTACAGGACCCAAAGCAGCATGGATTCACAGCAGGAAGCTCATGTCAGATGACTCTAATCGATTTCTTTGACTGGGTGACCAAAGTAATAGACCAGGGAGGGGCTGTGGATATGGCCTACCTAGACTTTAGCAAGGCATTTGACACAGTCCCGCACAAAAGATTAATAATCAAGTTAGCCAGCCTAAGAGTGGGTCCCAGGATGGTAGCCTGGGTAGCAAACTGGCTACACAACAGGACACAGAAGGTAATAGTGAATGGAACACATTCTGAAGAAAGCGGGGTTACTAGTGGAGTACCTCAGGGCTCAGTACTGGGTCCAGTCCTCTTTAACGTCTTTATAGGTGACATTGCAGAGGGTCTGGAAGGAAAGGTATGCCTCTTTGCAGATGACACAAGGATCTGTAACAGAGTTGATACACAAGGTGGGGGTAGAAAGGATGAGAAGGGACTTGCAAGGTTGGGGGAATGGTCAGACATATGGCAACCTAGATTCAATGCAAAGAAGTGCAAAGTAATGCACCTGGGAAATAAAAATCCAGGAGAAGAGTACACAATAGCAGGGGAGGTACTAACAACAACAATAGTGGAAAGGGATCTGGGTGTAGTCATATCAGATGACCTAAAAGTGGGTAAGCAATGTGAGAAGTCAGTAAGGAGAGCCAGAGGGATACTGGGATGCATAGGGAGGGGCATCACAAGTAGAAAAAGGGAAGTGGTTATCCCTCTATACAGACAGTTGGTGAGACCCCATCTGGAGTACTGCGTGCAGTTTTGGAGACCTCATCTACGCAAGGACATAGACAGGATGGAGGAGGGCAACTAAAATGGTGCAGGGTCTACATCAGAAACCATATGAAGAGAGACTGAGAGAGCTTAACATGTACAGTATATCCTTGATGAAAGGAGGGACAGGGGAGACATGATAGAAACTTTTAAGTACCTCAAGGGAATCAACAAAGTCCAGGAGGGTAGCATCTTTCAGAAAAAGAGATGTGTAAGAACAAGGGGGCACAATTTAAAGTTGGAGGGGGGACGGCTCAGGGGTAATGTGATGAAATTCTTTTTCACGGAGAGAGTGGTGGACGCATGGAACCGCCTTCCTGGAGAGGTTGTGGGGTCTAAAACAGTGGGGGAATTCAAACATGCATGGGACAGACATAAGGCAATTGTAGTGGGGGGTTGCAGGAAGTAGGCTGTTGGTCAACTAGAATCTGCAGCTTATCCAATAGGCGGGGAAATGGGCAGACTGGGTGGGCTAAGTGGTCCTTATCTGCCATTAAAGTCTATGTTTCTATGTCTCTGTGTTTCTTTTTGTGTCATTATGCTGATGGCTTTCTCCCATGTCTTATCTTGTTCTTCCTTGCTCCGTCTGTGTAGAAGGACTGCATATCACCCCAGCATGAATAGTGGCTCAAGCTCTTTCTCCTGGGTGACCTACAGAACCCCCAACCCCACATTCCCCCTGGTTCCCTTGCTTTTTAATTGCTTTGATATTTTCCTTTACATAAAGCGGAACCCCTCCACCCTTCCTCTACTCTATATCCTTCCTGAACTGAGTGTAGCCTGGTAAGACCATGTCCCATTCATGGCTCCCTGTGCACCATGACTCAATAATGACCACAATATCCAAGTCTGCCTCTGCCATGATGGCTTCAGGTCTGGAATTTTACTTCTAAGACTCCTTGCAGCCCTTGCTTCCCCCATGTGCCCCGCCTCATTTCCCCTTCTCTTTTTATAACTTCTGGGAAGGAAGTCCTTAAACAGGGGATGGCTGACTACATACAAGAAAGGTGGGGTTTAAACTTGTAAGGGGGGGAAGGGATGAGGGAGGGGCTGACCAGAAGCCCTCTCCTCCAGATGAGGGGAGTAGCCTGCCCAAGAGGGGAGGGGGAAACAGACTGGAGGCGGAGGTTTCAGGAGGAGCAGGGGGAGGATGGAAGTATAAGGAATCTGGGTGGGGTTCGACAAAGAGGATCAGGGATAAGGGGTGGGGGTTGGTGTTAGTAAATGCCAGGAGCTTGGGAAACAAGTTGCCGGAGTTCCAGGCCATGCTGTTCGAGGGGGTGGATGTGGCGGCGGTCACGGAGACGTGGGCCAACAAAAACCATGACTGGGACCTAAATGTACAGGGATACACTATGCTTAGGAAGGATAGAAAGGAGGTCAGAGGGGGTGGAGTGGCTGTGTTCATTAGAGATGATATAGAAATTGCTATGGTAGAAGAGGCAGAGGGAAACGTGGAGGCCTTATGGGTCACTCACGATCCCCAGCAGGAGATAAGGTCAAGCTGGGAGTAGCATATAGGCCCCCCGGGATGAGTGATGTTCTAGAGGATGGTTTGCTGGACAACATCATTGCCCAGTGTGGTCCAAAAAGGGAAGGAGTGGTGTTGATGGGGACCTTAATATGCCAGGTACAAACTGGGGAACCATGTCCTCTAAGGTGGCCAAGGAGCAGAGGCTGCTGGATGGCTTCCAGGATGTGTTCTTAACACAGCATGTGATGGAGCCCACAAGGGAGGGCATGTCCTGATGTGGTTCTGGCAGATGGGGATCTGGTAAGGGACATAGCTGTACAGGACCCCTGACTGGGAGTGACCACAATACTGTCTGGTTTCAACTAAGCATGGGGGAGTGGGGTGAGATCTAGGACACTGGCAGTGGACTTCAGGGGGAGACTTTATGGGCATGGGAAATATTCTCAAGGATCACTTGAAGGGATTAGCTCAATGACAAGTGTGGAAAGGAGATGGGAGGTCATAAACGGGACTTCATGAAGCAGTCAGGATCTGCGCTAAGTTGAAACGTAAGGGAGCTAGGTCACGTAAACCATGCTGGTGGTCCAGTGAGGCACAGGTAGCAGTCAGAGAAAGAAGGCGCCTACAAAAATATAAAACAACAAGAGGGGATAGGGATAGGAAATGTACCAGCTTGCATCTAGAAAAGTCACCCAAATGGTGAGGGGAGCAAAGTCCAGTAAAAGAGCAGCGGCTGGCACAGGGGATACATGGAGGGAAAAAGGGGTTCTTCCGCTACATTGGGGAGCGGAGAAAAACTAAGGGCCATCTCAGCAGATTGAGATCAAAAGGAGGGTGGGTGGAAGAGGCGAGGGACCAGGCAGAGGTATTTAATGAGTACTTTGCCTCTGTGTTCACTAGGGAGGGGGATGGGATATCTACAAAACAAGGCATGAAGGGGATGGAAGCAGCAGGGAGTGGGATCAGGGGAGCAACAGAAATGGAGCAAGAGGGAGGGAAAGGTACCCCAGGGGGGTCACATCTGGATAAGGATAAAAAGACCAGTAAGGGGGAGGGGACGGATGATGCTATCTCCACCAAAAGGGTGTGGTTAGCCCTCAAGGCCCTAAAGAAAAACAAATCTCCTGGGCCGGATGGCATTCATCCGAGAGTACTATGGGAATTGGCGGACATACTGGCTGCACCTCTGGCGGAGCTTTTCAGCAGGTCACTTGAGACAGGGAGGGTACCTAGGGATTGGCGAGAGGCACATGTGGTACCAATCCATAAAGGGGGGTCGAGGGAAGTACCAGGTAATTATAGACCCATCAGTTTGACCTCGGTGGTGGGAAAATTAATGGAGAGTATTCTAAAGGAACGATTGGGGGTGTACTTGGAGGAGGTGGAGGTCTGGATAGTGGCAACATGGGTTTGTGCCAGGTAGATCATGTCAAACCAACCTTGTGGAGTTCTATGAATGGGTAACATCAGAACTGGACAGGGGTAAGCCTGTGGATGTATTATTCTTGGACTTCAGCAAGGCGTTTGACTCTGTCCCCACAATGGTCTGGTGGAGAAACTGATGAGAGTTGGAGTAGGCCTTTGATGGTCAGATGGATTGAAAACTGGCTAGCAGGATGCACTCAGAGAGTAGTGGTCTGTGGGGGAGCTCTCGAACCCTAGAGAGGTTGGTAGTGGGGTACCACAGGCTCGGTCCTGGGTCCGATCCTGTTTAATGCATACATATTGGACATCAGGAGGGTATAGGGTGGAAATGAGTTCTCACGGATGACTCCAAGATGGGAGCAGTAGTTGAGGGAGAAGAGGGAGGGTGGCCCTGCAAGGGACCTGACACCCTGGAAAGTTGGGCTCACATGGAAATTAATTTCAATATCACCAAGTGCAAGGTGTTGCATCTTGGTCGGGAAACCTAAACACAGGTACACCCTGGGAGGGGCGCTGGAGGCCCTCAATAGGGGAAAAAGACCTAGGGGTCATGGTGGATACATGTATGGAATAACTCTGAGCAGTGCAGGAGAGCAGCTAGCAAGGCAAACAGGATGTTGGGATGCATCGTGAGGGGATCACCTCTAGGAGCAGGGAAGTAATTCTGCCACTGTACAATGGACTGGTTAGGATCACACCTTGAGTACTGTGTACAGTACTGGAGACCACATTTGAAGAGGGACACAGCTCCTGGAGAGGGTACAGAGGAGGGCAACAAAGATGATACGAGGGCTAGGGATTTGACTTATGAGGACAGACTTGAGGAGCTCTGCCTGTTTTCATTGGAGGAGAGGAGACAGGGGGACATGATTGAGGCTCTTCAAGTACCTCAAGGGAATAAATAGGGTAAACATGGAGGGATCTTTTAGACTAAAGCAGGAAGTATCACCAGAGGGCATGGTTTGAAGTTGGAAGGTGGAAGGGTGAGGGGGGAAAAGAGGAGGAGGTTTTTCACCGAGAGGGTGGTGGACCCTTGGAATGCACTGCCTGGTGAGCTGGTTCAGAGATCCACAGTGGAGGGCTTCAAGAGAGGGTGGGACAGACACAGAAAGTGGATGTATCAGATGATGGCCTGTCCCAGGGGGGTGGGGATAGATGATAGGGGTTTCTAGAGAACAAGGGATGGGAGGATCTCGGCACCCAACTAAGGATCTAGGTTCGAGCAGACTCGATAGACCGTAAGGCCTAATCTGCTGGCAAATAGTATGCTAGTATGTTAGTATGTTCCCATCCCCATTGTCCTCTACTACTCTGCTGCTTCCCCTAACCTGCTCCCTGTGGGAGTTTCCTCCCCTCTAGTCATCCCATCCCACTGCTTCAGTCTGGAGAGGCAGTTTATATCTCCCTTTGACTTTCTGCCACTCCCTCAGCTAGTTCAAATGTTCACCAAAGTAACATTTAAACCATCCACAGGGGAGTGTGGTGCCCCCAGATGGATGCAGGTCATCATCTTTGTACAGACCCATATCTCTCCAGATTGGTCCCTGACTCTCCATACCCAATGAATCTGAATACCAACTCTCTGCCCAATTCTTTCAACCACAAGTTGAAATTCCTTTGTGGATTACCCTAACCTCTTGTCGGCTGTAGGCTGGTAGCACCTCAGCAAATGCCACCATACATGCTACTTGCCTTCGGTGCCTCGCAGTTCCCTGAACTCTCTCTGCAGAGTCCCACCTCTGTCTCTTCCTAGGTTATTAGTCCCCAGGTGGACAATGACATCCAGCTCCCCCATGCTTGCTCTGCCATCCTAGGGATCCTTAACGTCTTCTGTCCATCCCTGTAAGCCTTGGTGCCAGCTAGCTACCTAACCTTGTAGCATCATAATCACTTCCACATCATCAGTGATGTTACAGACAAAGGACACCAACTCTTTACTGTCAAATGCTCTTCAGGGCACAGGGACATGAGGACACTTTTGTGAGAGAAAAAGTAACCATATAAAGAGTCTAAATGCTCTTTTGCATAAGTGGGAAATGATTATCTAAGCCTCTGCAAAACTGTAGATTTATATACAACTGTGCACTAAGTGGATACCTAAATGAATCCGTTCTCTAGGACCACATTCTATGGTGTATGCAAAATGCTGCCCAAGAATAAATGATCAATAAAACCCTTACACGGTATACTGACCATATGGAGATTGAGCCTCATCCTTTCTGCTCTTTTTTTTAACCTTATGTTTATACGCCCTGTCTGCCTCCTTCCTCCACTCTCTCAGACATCCTCTGTCTGCAGGGTCCATTCCCATCATGATCTGCCCCTAGAGTACCTTGGTTCCACACACACATGCCAGCAATCCTCTGGTATACCCCCCTCCCGGGTAGAGGAGGGACCCCCAATGCTTACCTCCCCAAACCAACATACTTTTTCTGTGTGTAGAACCTGGTGCAGCAAGAGTTTGTCTGGCGAGCCTGGTGATCCCACAGAGAGGTGTCATTGCCTAGGAGGGACTGAGGTGTTTTTCTGGTCTTTCCTTCCCCAACATTGGCTTGCAATGAGAACAATGAGCAAGGGGGTATGCTGAGACTATCTCCTGCTCTGCCCCCCTACCGACATCCAGCCGATGCCCTTACTGCTTCTCCACCTGACCGCGCCTTCCATCTGAGCTCCCCTAGGTGGTGGCATTGCAGCGGGAGCCTGCAGCTAACCCTCCCCAGAGAAGGAGAGCAGCCATCAGGCGTTATATCCTTCTCCTCCCCAGTCGATCCCTGGTGACCCATACTCATTCCTGACCACAGGTCGCCGGTGTGGTACAAGATAAGGCGTCCAGTGCCTCAGCCCTCACTGCCACCAGGCTGGCATCCTTTTTTCTCTTTGAAGTCACTTAATCTCTTAGTGTCCCTGTCCACCCAGGTGTTAAGAAATGGGTAAAAGCAAACCCAACTGAAAACAAGTTATTGTATCTCAAATGGACTAGCCTAAGTATTGACAATGAAAGGCACCTCAGAAATCAACATATATGCATTTGAAGTGCCAATCACTTATTTTGGCAGGCCACATATGCATCAATGCATTGACATTTCATGGATTCTGCAGAAAATTGACACTCTCATATTTCAAGTGAAAAACATGACATCACATCCTCATGTCCAGAGCATTAAATCTTTGCCACATTTTTTTTCATGAACCTGAACCTTCATTATATAACTAATAAGCCACAACAGGGTGTGCATTATAGGATTTTAATGCATGCCCCAGGGGTGTAGTAATGCAACAGGCCAATGGCCGAGTGTCCATACATCTTTGGGAAGTTCTTTAAAATCCTATGATGCACACCCTAGAATGGCTTATTATACTTATAAAATAGCTCATTTGTATTGCAATTATAAAAACAGTAAATAAGAAATGCAGTGTATTGTTCTTTTATTGCAAGACATGTCATTGTAGTGGTTTTAAATGTTAACAAGCATTTGTCAATACCGAATGTTTGTTGCTTGCATTGCTGTTGTACCAGGTTTTTTTTGTATACACTTTTACTATATATTTCTCTAGGACAGACCAGATGAGCTGCAATATCTTATTTCCAGTGGTATCCTGCTTTTACACATTTTTAGATTGTATTTACACTGGACAGGCCAACTGAGAGGCAATACCTAATTGGCAGTGGGCTCCCACATTTTGACCCCAAGTTTCCAGAAGTCTTTTTATGACCTGACATTATGATCAGGACAGGTGAAATTCGTTAAATACCATCCAAAAGGTGACTTTGCAGTGCAACTGCAAAAACAAATTTCAGAGGGGATTTTAAAAATAACACCTGTCATGTCAGGAAGTGGGAAACACAAAGGATATGTTGAGCATCGGGGTAAAATCTGAAAAAATAAAGTTATGAGTAGATGTCTGAACAATTCAATATTTCTTTATAACTTAGTTGTTTCTTTCACATTTTGACTCCAAATTTTCAACAATCTTTTCTTGACCACTCCTTCTGAACATGACAGGTGTCATTTATAAATTAGTGGCCAAAACATCATTTTGCACCACTAGCATGACAATATATTTTGGCCAGGATTTGAAAACAGCTGTTGTGTTCATGAGGTGGTGTGAAAAAATGACTATGTTGAAAAGTTGGAGTCAAAATACAGAAAATCACAAAAGTTACAAGCATACATTGTAAAATTTCAATGTATGCCCTTAACTTTTTTATTTATTTATATTCAGCATAGTCTTCTTATGACCCCATCTCATGAACAAGGGTAGAAAAAAATTTTGAAATCCTGCCTGAATGGTGATTTGACACAGTGATCACAAAATCACCTTTTGGGATGGATTTACATAATTTTACTACCCTTGTTCATGAGTTGGGGCCCCAAAAAGGCCACGCTGAAAATTTGTAGTAAAAATATTCAAAAACGACCAAGTTATGAGGTCAAATTGAAATACATTGAACCATATACTTGATTTTTTTCATTTCCCAATCCAGCACTGAAGAATGCAAAAGTTGTTTCTGATCCAGAGGTGATTATGGCATTGGGCCCCCGGTAGGTAAGTAAGAGGTGGATGTGTGTGTGGAGTGGTGGGTGCTGAGCGGGAGGGCAAGGTTGGGGCAGGGTAATGGTGGCAGTGTGCTGGCAGCACAACAGACAATGATGGATGTTTTTCTTTTTTACAGGTACCCCAGTGTCAGTGTTATGTTTGGCGGGACAGATGGTGGGTTCTCTGCAGTCACACAGAGAAGACAGGTAGCATGAGGGGGTACTAACGGGCATCAAGGATGGGGCACCCCATTGATGGAAAACTAAAAGTAGTGGGAGGTGTGGGGTGGTGGGTGCTGAGTGGGAGGGTCAGGTGGGGGGCGGTAACAGCCGTGGCAACAGACATTGATGAACGGTTTTCTTTTTTTAAAGTGTGTATCAAAATAAAAAAAAAAAGACTATGAAGGATGGTTTTCTTTATGTTAGGTACCCATACTGGAGATTGGAAACCCCAGTGTCAGTGTTATGTATGGCTACACCAGGGGTGGGATCCCCAGTGTCGCACAATGAAAACGGGAGGGGGGTACTAGCATGAACTGGGGATTGGAAGCCCCAGTGTCAGACAGTTAAGAAGGGGGAAGCAATAGAAGGTGGGCGGGATATTTGGCAGAGGGCAGGATGGATTGTTTTTACACTGGGGGGGTACCACAGCAAGCTGATCATGATGCTGATCAGCTCTGCTTGCTGCACGGCCTTACGCAGATCAAAAGAAAGAGCTGCTGTATGATTCAGCCAACCATTTTCTTTGAAAGACACAAAGTTTCCACCCAGCAAGACCAGAACAGTGTCATGATCAGCCTGGCTGATGAGTGATCTGACACTGCTGAGTCCCTTGCAGATTGCCCTGCATTGGAACGATAGTGATGCACCTCTCAAAACCCATTATCATACCAATATATTCACTTTGTGCAAGTGCAAAGATGAACATAGAAAACGTCAGTTTTAATGAAATAATGCCACTGTTGCATTTTTAGCCAGCAGGTGGTGCTGTTGACACAGTGACCAATGAGTGACTCCCTGAACACTACACAGAAGCCTTTGCTGTTCTGGCCCCAAGAGCTCCTCAAACAGGACCAGTGTGCTAAATAAGAGGCATTTATTTACTCCCTCTCCCAGCCCCCAGAAATTCTGTAGCTGATTCTCCTTTTGGCTGGAGCTACATAAGGACTTGCTGTGCTGCAGCCGGAGCTGCATGATGACTTACTCTTTCATGCCCCCTTCTACCCCACAAAGGTTTTTTCTCTGTCTTTCTTTCCCCTGTCCTCCTCCCTCAGTGGACTGGAGACACATTATGACTCTTTCTCACAGGCCCCCCTTTCTCCCATGGAGTTTTGTGCTCTCTTTCCCTGCAGGACCAGAGCCATATACTGTGTTGTTGTCCTGGCTGCCACAAAGTTGAGCTAATTTACAGTTAGTGATTTGCGAGTTTCAAATGCACCCCCTTCAGGTTGTATGTTTTTAATGCCTATAGGGCTTAGGGCTGCCTGCCCATTTTTTGCAACTCAACGGATGATGCCAACCTGCCTGATTGGGTGCTTAACATGTTCACCCTTCACCCAATGTGTGGTAGAGATGGTGGTTATATGAATATATCTATCTATCTATCTATCTATCTATCTATCTATCTATCTATATCATTCATCTATCTATCTATCTATCTATCTACCTATCTATCTACAGACAGTATCTATCTATCTATCTATCTATCTATCTATCTATCTGTCTGTCTGTCTGTCTGTCTGTCTGTCTGTCTATCTATCTATCTATCTATCTATCGTACTGGGAATGTATGTCTGAAAAAAGCAATTGATTGCATGGCACTGGATGCTGCAGTGTTGGTCCCTAGCAGCTGAACAAGTTAAAACATTTGTTTTTGGCAGGGGCCACATAGTTCAGTTTTAGCTCTCAAGATATGACATTGTTTGTTTAATTTGTGGGTGAATGTTTGAGAATGTATTGAGATTGTGGTAATGTAGCTTGTTTGTTTAAAGATTGTTAACAGAACATAAAACATGAGTCATGAATATTGTGGTAGTAAAAGGTAATATTTTCAAGATGGCAGCTGGACTAGTGACTTTTTTATTTTCATTTTACAGGTTTGGTGAAGTGTCAGTAAGTAGGTTTTTTGGGGGAAGAAAATAAGATTTAGCATCTGACTGTGTGTTTATAGAGTTTTAATGCATGGTCAGGTGAAGTCTCTTGGCCAATGAAATTTCTCGATTTCTTCTTACATATACTCATTTACAATTTATGGCAATGATGTTACTTTACCCTGATTTTTTTCCCTCAGAATACCCAAGGCCTATTAGCAGCCTCTTACCCACAGGCAGGGACAGAAGTAGCTAGGAATTTACCTCTAATTCCTGAGTATCATCAAGACATGACTGTGGCTGTGTGGGGAATCTAGATATAGGGGTGGGGGTCCATTGTTGACCAAGCTCAGGCACATTTTCCATGTTACTACCTTGTCCTGGATGCCAGTGTGCATTGGGCTCAAGTGACTGGGCACACAACAGCAGACCAAATTGTGAACCTGGACAATGTCCTCTCCCCCACTCAGCCTGCAACTTGCTGTGGTCACCTGTGGTCACCATTGGCCACCCAAGAGGCTGCACTGCAGCAGAGACTGTGACCCTACCTCCCCGGAGGACCCTGGGATGCTCGATCCTCCTCTCCTTCACTAGTTCCTGATGACCCAGGCTCACTCTCAAAACCTGGTCACCATTATCATGAGTGGTAACTTGATGCACTGCCCGGACAACTCAAGC
The DNA here is from genome assembly GCA_016271365.2 of Neoceratodus forsteri. NCBI lineage: Eukaryota > Metazoa > Chordata > Ceratodontiformes > Ceratodontidae > Neoceratodus > Neoceratodus forsteri. The sequence goes on from JADMNL010000025.1 coordinate 134,702,001, forward strand.
TAATATTTTAACAGTTTATTTGCATCCGAATGTTTGAGGAATCAGAAATCCTTAGTTGTACGCAGCAGGGAAGAAGAATATACAGTAAATAAGGTTTAATTTCAACCAGGGAAAGGAGGCCAAGAGACAGGAGGCAAATCACAGCCTAGTCATATCAGCAGCAGTACTGCAGTGAAAGGTGAGAGAGGCAGCAGGATGATCGGACAAATGCTAAAGCTGACAAGGCCTATTTATATTAACAATCAGTCTAAAAAGGTAAGGCTGCTGCTGAACAAGTATGTATCAGAATTATATCAACTAAGAATCTGATGCCAAAGAAAAGTAGAGCAGTGAATGAACTATATTGCCTTAAAAGGGAAGTCTGTAAAATATTAATCTGAATGTGTAAAGGTGATATAAATCTTTTTCTACTGAACTGAACTGAAGCTTAAAGATCAAATGCACGTATGTAAGAAAAGCTTGAATTCACTTGAATTTAAATCCCTGTGTCATGATTAGTGTTTCCTGAAAATATGCTGTTTGGTTTCGTGGTTTACTCTAAATCAGTGTAAGCCCCCCTCCTCAAATGCCTGTGCGCACGTGTGAAAGACTGGGAGGGATTTAAAGGAGCAGGCACCCCATTAACCCTCGTCCATGCGGCCGACCAAAAAATCAGTGTTTCCATGGCCCCCAAATAAGCAGAGGGGCCGGGGAAGGGCCGCACAGCGACCAGATGAGCTCCGGTCCCAAATACAATATAAATTAGCCCTGTCAGTGGGTACATAAATAAGGAGGCCCCAAAATCACAGGAGACTGGGGGTTGAAAGCAAGATTGTGGCCCCCATGTAACAGTGATGACCTCGGGCTGCTGGGAAATTATCCAGAGGCAGCCTGGAGGTCACATGGGTGCCAGCACCCAATCACAGGAAGGCTCAGACAGGGTTTTTAAGGGAAAAAAACAGCATCAATGAGGGGACAAAGGAGAGAGGGCTGAGAGGAGGGGGCAGAGAGAGCTGGGAGAGAGACAAAAAATGAACTGGAACCCAGGGAAAAGGCAGCTCCAAAGGCTGCCTGTTTGGTTGTGGGCTGTCTGGCTACACCTCGCCCCCCCCCCACCAAAGATAGAGCAGGAGGAAGGCTGCAGCTGCTGCAGTGAAATTAGATGAGGAGGGTCCCCTGAGGGCCCTGGGGCTGACTGATTGGACTGGAAGGGACAGTAAGAGTGAGCCTTGGGTCCAGTGGACTACTCCACACAGGAAAAAGGGTTTTCAGCCAGGGGAGAGCCCTGGATGCTGGGCTGCCATATCCAAGTCCTGGATGAGGGAAACTGAGCCACCCTGTTTCCCCAGTGTGAAATTGCTGCTGCACCAGAGAAAGAGAGAGAGAGAGAGAGAGAGAGAGAAGGATGGACAGGCCTTCCTGGTGAACATCGTATATAAAGGTCCACTGGTGAAGCTGGAAAGGTCAGGCAGGCAAAGAACAGCACCTCACTCACACACCCCCTTTCCATTCCTTGACCAGAAAGTTTTGTCACCCTTCTGGACCACTGTGAGTACCCTGAGCTGCAGCTCTGGGGATTTTATTGCATCAGCATAGGAGGGTTGGGGAAGAGCCCCACCTCCTACGACAGACTTAAGATCCCCGAACTGGCTGTGTTTGTTCTACATGGGCCCCACTGAGAGACTGCAGGCCTGCAACTTAGAATGGTGAGGTACCCGCTGCCAGGGACTATTTTGAGTGCACCCAGGGAAGGGGGAAAATCTCAGACAGGGTTTTGCACATGAGTATATAGAGGCATGAGGGGGTAGCCCTCACCTTCCCTGTATTACAGCATTTTAAATAAAAGGGATTACTGTTTGTCATTTCATCTAAGTGTTTGTGTTTTGTCATTATTGTTATTGCGGGGTGGGGGTATTGATATAACTATGCAGGAGGGGTCAGCCTTTATGGGGATACACCATTGTTCCTGGGGGGTGTTAACCTGTTTTGTCCACAGGAGTCCATACCACTTCCCCAGGTGGAGTCACCAAGTCACCATTGGCAATCCAGCCAGAGCTCAGGCCCGGCCCCTTGGGGCAGTACGCTGAGTACCCTAAGGGCTCCAGGGCAGCTCAGGTGAGTGAGAAAAGGGCTGTTACATCAGTATCTCTTAATTTTGCTCTGCAGTAACTGAAAACAGTGAAAATGTTTCTGTCCCTATCAGTGAGCGATGACATCATTCTTTTCCAGCTTGCTGCTTCAGCAATTAATCCCTGAATGACTGAATAAACTGTTGCACTTCCCAGTCAGAGCAGTCTGTAGAACTAATTGTTTTCACTCAGAGTTTGTTACTAATCCATCTGGTTTTTGTTTAGATAGATTAGCTTAAAATCTATTATTCTGTTCTCATAAACTGTTGATCATTTGAGTTTCAGTGCTGAACTGAAATGGTATGAATGAATGTCTATGAGAAATTACCATGTCTGGATTACAGCTGCCAGTTAGTTTTCATCAAAACTCTGCATTGCTTTCTGGCTATATAACATAGGGTTGTTTAATGATATAAAATAAATCTAAAGTTTGTTAATTCATAGAAGCAGTGTGTCTTTGATGTAGCCTCCATAAATAGGTTCATGTGAGAACAATTTTTTATGTCAGATTGACAAACAGGTGTCTGCCACACTCAATTATTTCAGGAACATGTACTGTATGAACTCACAGAATTCAGTTCTTTGAGGGTTTCTGTGTGAAAATACATCATGTATGTTTGTAATTAGAAATAGTATACGGCATCCTGAAGCCTGTCTCCTGCTCGACAATTGAGGCAGCAGCACTCCCCTTTCCCCTGCCCCACAAGCCCCCTGTCTCCTGCCCCATTTGAGACTTCTGCACCCCACTTCCCACTGTCTTCTCCACACAGTCAGGACTGCTATACCCTGCTGCCTCCTGCACAAACAGTTGAGGCTGCTGAATCCTGCTACCCTCTGTCCCCCACCCTATAACACAAATAAGGTATTTTTGGTTTTTTAGTTTTGGCAGTGCAGCAAAGGATCTGACTCTGATGGCAGGGAGCAGCATGGTGCAACAACCCTAACTGTGGAGGCAAGAGGCTCTATAGTGCAGCAAGGCAAACTGGTGGTAGGGAACAAAGGACAGCATGGTGCAGAAACCTTGATTGGTTTACAGGACACAGTGGGGCATCAGGGTACAGCAGCTCTGACTGTGAGATAGGGTGCATGTGGGGATAGTGGCCCTGCGCATTTGGGGCAATGGAAGTGGGTAGGAGGGTACAGTAAAAGCCCCACCTTTGGTGGCCTGGGGCAGCATGGTGCAGTAGCTCTAACTGTGGAGGAAGATGCCCTGAGACTCTAGGGCTTAGCAGAGCACAGCAGCCCTGTCTGTGAAGACAGGAATAGGGTCAACAGGGTACATTTTCCTTACTTTGGGGGTACGGGACAGAGGAAAGCAAAGTGCAGCAGCCTCAACTGAGGGGAAAGAGACAGGGGCATCAGGGTGCCATATAGTATTTCTAGTTACACACATACATGATGTATTGTCACACAGAACCCCTCAAAGAATTGAATTTTAGAAGTTCATACAGTACATGTTACTGAACTAGCAGAGTGTGGCAGACACCTGTTTATCAGATGACCTAAAAGTGGGCAAGCAATGTGAGAGGGCAGCAAGAAGGGCTGGGGGGATCCTGGGATGCACAGGGAGAGGCATCACCAGTAGAAAACAGGAAGTTATTATCCCTCTGTACAGACAGCTGGTCAGACCCCATCTGGAGTACTGCATGCAGTTCTGGAGACCCAATCTTCGCAAAGACATAGACAGGATGGAAGCTGTCCAGAGGAGGGCAACTAAAATGGTGCAGGGTCTGCACCGGAAGAATATGAAAGAGAGACTAAAGGAGCTTAATATGTATAGCCTCGAGGAAAGGAGGAGAGGGGGACATGATAGAAACTTTCAAGTACCTCAAGGAATCAACAAAGTCCAAGAGGGTAGCATCTTTCAAAAAAAGAGGTGTGCAAGAACAAGGGTGCACAATTTGAAGATAGAGGAGGGCGGCTCAGAGGTAATTTAAGGAAGTATTTTTTCACAGAGAGGGTTGTGGATGCATGGAACGGCCTTCCGGAGGAGGTTATGGAGTCAAAAACAGTGGTGGAATTCAAGCATGCATGGGACAGTCATAAGGCCATTCTAGGGGGTGGGGGTAGGAAGAAGTAGACTGCTTGTTAACTAGGATCTTCAGCTTATCCAGTAGGTAGGAAAATGAGCAGACTGAGTGGGCCAATCAGTCCTTATCTGCCATCAAATTCTATGTTTCTATGTCAATTTGACATAAAACCAAAATTGTTCTCACATGAACCTATTTATGGAGGCTACATCAAAGGCACACTGCTTCTATGAATTAACAAACTTTAGATTTATTTTATATCCATTAAACAACCCTGTGTTATATAGCCAGAAAACAATTTGGACTTTTAATGAGAAAGAACTAACAGCTGTGATACAGACAAGGTATTTTTTCACAAATATTCATTCATACCACTTCAGTTCAGCACTGAAACTTAAATGATCAACTATTTATGAAAACAGAATGATTGATTTTAAGCCAATCTATCTAAACACAAACCAGATGAGTTAGTAACAAACTTTGAGTAAAAACAATTAGCTCTACAGACTGCTCTGACTGGGAACTGCAACAGCTTATTCAGTCAATCAGGGACGTAATTGCTGAAGCAGCAGGCTGGACAAGAATGATGTCATCACTCACTAGTAGGGATAGAAAAATCTTCATTGTTTTCAGTTACTGCAGAGTACATTAACAGATGCTGATTTAAAAAAAAAGCACACAAATCCAAACAGCATGATATTTTCAGGAAACACTAATCATGACACAGGGACTTGATTTCAAGCTTTTATTAAAAATATGGAAAAAATGGTGCATTTGATCTTTAAGGAGGATGAATAAAGTTAAGATTAAGAGAACAATGAAAGCAGTCAATTAATTACACAAAGAGGTACAGATAAAGGTGAGCACAGGGGTGGTGTTGCCAATTCTAGTATGGACAATTGGAAAGACAAGAGAACCCCACTCACCACTCGCAGAGGAAGACACAATAAAGTGAACCTTTTTTTATTTCAAATGCCAGTGAAAAATAACAAGCAGCATTCAGATATTTGGAACATTGGGCACTGAGGCATCCACTGGCCTAATGTTTTACCCCAGCCAATCAGGTGCTTTGTCAGAGGTAACATCAGCCTTGTAAGCTACATCATTTAAATACCAATTTAGTACATATTCATAGGGTAGCGTCAATCAGAAGCTTCATCAGAGACAACGTTGGTCTTGTAAGTTATATCTTTTAAATACCGGTCTAATACATATTCATAAACTAGAGCTAACTATTAGGTGTCAGAGCAGTTTGAAAAGGACTGCAAACAAGATTTACAAGTACAGTATATACAACACTAAAACAAAATGAAACACACCCAGTACACTTTGGAATCAACCCCCAGTGCATAATATCAAAATGACAGTCTGCTTAGAAACTACATGCCATTATCCTTATATTATATGTGTGGTTCCTTTAATTTTGTTTCTCTTCTAGATCAATAAAATGCAAAACTGGAGAGATTGGGCTAACTGAATAAATGTCTGCAGATTCAGGGACAGACAGCCTGAAGGATAATGGCACGTAGTTTCTAAGCAGATTATAATTTTGATTTTGTGCACTGAGGATTAATTCCAAAGTATACTGGGTGTTTTACTTTGTTTCAGTGTTGTATGTACTTGGACATACAGTGTGTTTTGGTCCCTATATCTGAGGAAAGACAGTAATAAAATAAGAAAGATACAGAGGAGAGTGACCAAGATGGTTAATGGCTGGAAAAATATGAACTTTGAAGACTGACCAGCAGAACTGGGACTGTTCTTCACCGATAAAAGAAGATTCATGGGAGACATAATTTAGTGGAGTGTTATTACTATCTCAAAGGGATTATGATGACACCATCAGACTAAGGTTAAATCTCCGATATGAGCAGGTAGGAAAAGGCAAGGGGTACTTAGTGTCATGGAATAGAAGAAGATTAAAGGGGGAAACTTCAGGAGAAACTACTTCACAGAATGAGTGGCGAACATCTAAAGAGCTATATGAATTTTATATGGTGGGACAATGATCTACATCACTGCCACTACCTGGCTGACTATTAGGGTATCTCAATATGATTCTCACCCCACCACTGGCCACTGCTCTCCCAGTGCAAGTACTTTACTTTAGGCAATAGAATCATCCCTTTAGTCACCCACAGGAACTTCTGACCCACTCTGTATCAGATACAGATTACTTTTATACTTGGTAGTTGTGCTCTTTGGTAGCGGAACACCAGATTGTGCAATAGAAATGGATTTTTCCTGTACCAAAAACCCTGCACAGTCACAAAGAATTTAAAATATATAATTTTTTAAATATTTACACTAATTAGTCACAGAATATACAGTAAAATGCAAATGAAACATAACTCAATAGGTAATGCAAATTAAAACAGTTTCCTTTTTTTAATATTTGTATTCTTTCTCCCCTGTGCTCTCAACTGGCCCACTTCACCCGCCATCCCCGGGATTGTGGGACTTACCTCACTCCTTGTTCCCCCATGGATGACCCCTCATGAGAAGGGCTGCCCAGTGGGCCACCCCATATCCACAGACAGAGTTGAAGTGTCAGTGGGGAAGCGAGGCCATTAGTCAGTGGTGCAAGACTTGAAGCAAGGTGTCAAATGGCAAACTGCTAAGTCAAGGGGTTTTTATTTTTCTGCTCTGCCCATGAGCATTGTTGAGGTGGTACAACTGATGTCATGACATCAGTGCTATGATGCTTCCCTCCCTGATACTGGTTCCAGCCTACACTGCCACTTGTGGTCACCCACGTGGCAGCATTGCAGCAGAAATAAGGAGACCTCCCTCCTCTGAGGAGGTGAGTGTTATGCTGTTGGTTGTCCGAGGGTGCATGCTTCTTTTCATGGCTCTTGCCCTACACGGTATAGTGGGTTGCAGGCTCATCGCTAGATTGTACCATGGTCACCTTTTTCAAACCAGAGCTGAGGTCTCAGGTGTAGTGCTGGTAAACCCGCTCCATTTTCTGAAAGATGTCGGCAAAACTGTCCGTGGTGGGGAAAATAGTTGATTCCACCTTTTCACGGACAGCTGGGAGCATGTTCTGAAGGAACACATTTTTGTATTCTACGAGGTTAGTATCTGAGACTTCTGCAAGGTTTTACCTGCACAGTAGGCCATCCGTAGCCTCAGATGGAAAGTTGTGGGGCTTTCCTTTGCATTTTGTTTTACAGGGTACGCTAGCATTACCCCAACCACATCTGGACTGTGTTCAGCTGTGATTTGGTAGAAAGTTGATTAGTTATACTGGTGGGCTACTTCTTGGAGTTTGGCCCATAGACCAGGATCAATAGTCTGTCAGAGGATCTGTACTTGGTAATCCAATGATAAGCTAAGCATTTCACATTTGGAGCACACCATCCCTAAATGACGACTGAGGTTGTCAGTCGGCGTCATGCGGCCTATGCTGTCAGTGATCTGCTGACCAGAATGGGCCATCTGAAGGGGATTAGTCAGACAGTCTTTGGGGGAAGAAGGATATCTTGTGCACCATGAATAGCAGTCTTCACTGCTGCGTCAGCACTAGACTGGACCACAGATTCCTGAGTAGCACTCTCCTTAAGCATTTGTTTTATCTGTGTACGGAGGGTTTGTTTGCTTCTCTCAGGTAACTCTAAATTGTGTAAAGCATTTTCAATCATTTTCTCAATTTCTTTCCTGTCATCCACAGAAATAATGGCACCAGGGTTGGCCATTGATAGGCCTTGAGATGGTGGTAGTAGGCCTAAGCCTCCCCTCCATCATGGGGATCACCATATTGGTGGCGCACAGGATAGTAGTCATTGTGTTGATGACGTAGGGATGTGCTGTCATAGTGAGGGAACCCTCCATCTTGTGAATGGCAGGCTGAGGTTACTGGACCATAGTAGGGGCATGACTGGGCATTGTATTGGAAGATGTTATCATCTGACTCATCCTCCTCTGATGATGTGAGCCTTAACGTGACCAGTCAGAACCTCTTGCTGATGGTGCAGTTTTGCCATCTTGTCTTTACAACTTTCATGACTAACTTTTGCAATGTTCTGTTTCACACCTTTCATAACCTGTTTCTGGATCACTCTATACACAGTGCTCAGTTCACAGTTGTCCCTGTGTTCCCTATCCAACTGATCACGTACATGATTCAAGTCATCTTGGAGTCCATCCAAGTCCTCTCAAAGTTGATCATTAGCTTTATCTAACAAATCATTCATTTGTAACACCTGTCTCTTATCCTGCTTCAAACTTTCACATTCATCTCTCAACATACATAGTTCTTATTGATTACCATCAACAGAACAGTGCAAAATAGCCTCATTCTCATTGTGCAAGTACTGAAGTTCCATCTTCAGTTCTTGCTCTTTTCTCAAACTTTCAGCAGCCTGCAATCCCATCTCTTTCTTAAGGGACAAGAGTTGCAGTTCGAGGCTTCTGAAGTAGCATAGACAGCCACAATGAACAGCCTTTTAGCCTTGCACTTTTTGGCTGTTTGTCTCGTCTCTGTGTACTGGTTTGAGATCCCCAGCACAGGGTTCTCAGATTGACTTGCGTCCAGTGCAAAGTCAGTCCATCCTCCGTGGGAGGCAAGGAAGTTAGAGACATAGAGTCTGAAGTCTGCGCTTATGTTTGACTTAGTGGCCATTGTAATACCAGTATGAATCAATGGGGAAGCTCACAGTCAGAACCAGTAAGAGGCTGCTATGTCATGTATCAATCCAAGACAGGAAAAAATCAGCAGACGGGTGGGCTACTGTACTCGCGTAGACTTGTAATTCAAAACTGCCATTGGGTGTGGTGAGTTGGCATCGATCGCACCCAGTAGGCAGCAAGACTTTACAAGTTGCTACGGAGGGTAAAGTAATGGGAAAAGTGATGTGGGTGTGCACACCTATTGTTCCCATGGAAAAGGAAATATTTCAGCCAACAAGTGAAACTTTGCACCATCTAAATTGCTTGCACGTGGTTGCCAATTTGTTAGGGGGTCTAACCCTGATCAGGTTCTTGCCAATAATTAGAGATGCAAAAGAATCACAGACAAGTTGCATATCAGTAATAAATGTGTTTATTATTATAAAAGGATATCACAGTTGCCCTAAGCAATTTTTACCATAAGACACTGGGGTCCAGAGCTTAGCGTTGTCCCGTACTCCAGGAGTGAAAAAGGTCTCCAAGGAGAAAGCATCATACATTACATTATATACTATGATAATTACCATGATTACCAAGAGATAGAAACATTCTGAGTTACAGTGAATGAGCCCTACTGGCTAAAAGTAAGGTGGCTCCACAGTGTAGATAACAGTATACAGTTTCACCAAGTCCGATATCTCTGGGAACAATAGAGGTATACATTAGCTAAGCAAAATACAGGATGTAGTATAATTATACATAAATCCAAAGTGCGGTGGTGCATACAACAAAACATCAGAAGATGACAAAGACATAAATGTCTTGGATTACTAGGTGCAGTTTCCATGCACAGAGAAAGTAAAGTGTATTACAATTACTATATGTATATCCTGACATCTGCTCTTATACGGTTGGTGTCTGTGCCCTACGTATTAGCATAGCATGTGCATATTATATGTAATATAAGGTTTGTCTAAGGTATACAGTAAGTAAGCCAATTGGGGTGTAGGAACCTCACATAACATGAGCATCCATGGGATGCCAGATCACCCTGCTCTGGCCAGCCCTCCAGCAACCCAGGCTTGTTTCCGAACTCAGGTCACTGGCACTGTAGGCAGTTGCCCTACTGCTGTGTTGGTAATCTAGCTAAATCAAAACAATTTAAACACACAATTTGCATAAAGAAACCACTTTCGAGTCTCACATTAGTGGGTAGTACCATACCCATTAACTGGACTTTAGGTTGCACACACAAACTGAAATTTTGGCTCAGGATCCCCTTTTCCAGTGGATCTCTGATAGCTTCCTGTGTCAAGTGAAATATGACTTCTGGACTGCTGGGGTCTCAATATATCCATCTTTGAGCAAGCCCATCAGTGCTCATCATGATAGTTAGAAGAGTCAGCTCCCTTTGTCCCACTTGCTTGAGAAGTGGGCCGACCTGGTTTTGTCTAATACACCTTACCCTAGATGATGGTCATGTAGCTGAGGCTGCACACAACAACCCAGCTTCCTCTATGGGCTGGATAAGGCACTGACACCATGTGGTGGGGTTGGGGGGCACAGGAGCCTGGTTTTCTGCAGACATACCCTTTCACAAGATAAGGAAGAGTTTTCAGGCTACTAATCAAAGTTAGTTGTATGCCCTCACCCAGAGAGAAATCTGCTTACCACAGGATGTTGTTTGTAGTTTGTCTGAATGCCTGGGCCCTTTTAAAATGGCCACAGCTGAAGACCCTCCTTAAACTCAAAACAGCCTTTACAGGGTGATGCCCTTGTGAAAATACTTTAGCCCTTTCCAACCAGTTGAAAGGAATGTGTCAGAAATATTTCCCAACTATGTCAGAGGTATGCCCCACAAACAGTATGCCACATCTAAGTTACATATGGCTTAGGAGCAGACAGGAGAGATATGGAGAATTTTTCTAATTTAGCAACCCTTGCCGACAGTAGGTTAGCAAGATATGGTAAACAGTTTAAGCAGACTGAAAATCCTGAACATCGTTTGAATACTTGATGGCAGCCATGAAATGTATGCCATTACTTATGAAGGAAAAAGGTTACTTGGGAAGCTATTCATTTCTGTCTGACTTATTTCTGACTGTCTTGAGGCAGTACAGCATAGTAGTAATTAAGGGCACTGAGCTGCAAACCTGGAGACCTGGGTCTGAATCCCATCAGCCCCCACTTGCATACTGTGTGACTCTGAGTAAGTCACCTAACTTCCTTGTGTTCCCAGGTCACACCTGGAAACAAGCTCCAGTTTCATGTGCCTTTCCTTGTTAAACAGTTTCCCCCTATTTAGTTTTTATTGTCCAGGTAAGTACAAAAGACAAATAAATACCTATTTGCAGGTATGACCCAGGAGATTACAAGGTGATATAGAAGGATTTTTGTGCCTTGGCTGAGCAATACATTCTCTGAAATGTACTTCATTACAGTAGACATTTTAATAATGAATACCCATTACACATTTGTGTTTTTTTTAGTATGTATGTTTTGTATATGCATTCTACTCATACCGTGATATTGTATAATGCTTTTTATTAACTCCTTTGTATGAACTTCAGTCTTTGTGATTGCATTGTATGGGGGGTTCTTAATGGATCTTAATCTGACTTGCAGTAGACTATGAGAGCAGGTGATATCAGTGATTCTATAATGACCTTCAAGTTCAGATTCAGCAAGTAGCTAGAAGAAAGTGAGGTGACTGGGTATTCCTCCTGGGTTGTTAGGAGGGAGGAACTCAATGGACCACTGGTCTTTTTTCCCTACTAAGTATGTATGTACAGTATGTACACTCACTTTGTGGGGAGGGAGAACTAGTGTGAGTTGCACTACGGACACTTTGTGGGGTCTCACGGAAGAGCACTAGTCATGCTCTTTGCAGCCAAGACTGAATGCACCATGTGCATTAGGGTGTCTGGGGAGGGGGACAAAAGTTGTGTTATATGCAGGACAGGATATCTGAAATCTGCAAAAAATAATTAAGTGATTGGCAATAAAATGTGTGTGTGTGTGTGTGTGTGTGCGTGTGCGTGTGTGTGCGTGTGTGTGTTGACTTTTTGCAAATCAATGGTCAGACATATTTTATTATTGATTATTGTAAGTTCAAATACTATTATAGAAAATACATATGAATTGTTTGCTTGCAGTTTAAAGGGAATGGGGAAAGATGTCCCAGTGGCGCTGAGGGTTGAGGCGCTGGATGCCACACGTTGCACCATGCTGGCGACTCGGGTTTGGGAACAGACTCGGGCCACCTGCGGCTGGCAGGGGGAAGGAAGGACTGAGTGTCCTGTGACTGCTCTCCTTCCTTCAGGGTGGGTGAGGGCCATGTACCGCACTGCAGTGACACCTAGCGGAGGCTAGGTGCACTCGGATGGCAACATACTCAAGGGGAAGAGCGGCGGGGTGTCTGCACATCAATGCAAGGCCATTTCATGACTGGTTCTTCAGGGGAACAAAATACTGGTTGCAAAATTGGTGGGGCAACCTCAGCAGCTGATGGTCAGCCCTGCAGCCCTGGAGTCGAGAGGCATCTTTGACAGCTCTGTTGCCGCAGGGGGGGGGATGCTGCCGTATGCCGGAGTGTGCGATGGGGTATATAAATTTGCATGCCAAGACTGACTCCAGGGGTGCGGGTGCTGAGAATGGGGAGATATTAATGGAAAAAAAACTGTAGGATTCTGTATACATTGTAATTTCATTTTGGTTTCAAGTTATGAATGTGTACAATTTAAATTAAAAAAAAAAACTGTCCGGTAACCTACAATATGACAGAAACAGGCCCCTGTCTGTTTTACATGCTTTTTCCTTGTTTCAATAATTTGGATGCAGATGGCTTTACTGCATGTATTAGCCTGTCTACACTCTGGTAGGAGAAACTCACAGAAATTGTTTCACAGAAGGGTGCCCTTATGAAAAGGGGATATTACAAATGATTTAAGCAGGAAGGCAGGACAAGATGTGGTTTTAGGCCATAAAGTAAATCAACTCCCTTGCCCAGGAAACAAAAAAATCCCCTATCCCCCAGCAAAACTGCCTTTGTGATATTGCTGGTATATTTAAGCAATCATTGATGTAAGGATTAGTGTTATCTTGAAAGAACATAGCAGCTCCCTTCAAGTAACCAGAAATGTGGAGTTTGGGGCAATATTTTTACTATGTTTGAGAAACTGCATGAAACTGCCAATTTCATATTGATGCAATGTTTGAGACATTGCACCAAACTATGGTATAATTTCACAATTTTTTTTAATTTAATTAACACCGTTTTCCCCAAATTGTGCAGTTTTAAAAAGTGATTTCTTAAAAATGTGCAATTTCAAGAAATAGTACAATTGTTTCCAAACTGCACATTTTTAAAACTGTGATTTATTTTAAAAAATTTGCAGTTTCAACCAAAGTTGCCCATACTAAACACATTGTTCTAGGTTACAGAATTGCACATTACTTGAAATTAGTGCAATTTTGTGAAACGTATGCAAAATGTTTTCTTCTAATGTTGTCCTGCACTAATTACAGCATAAGTACAGAACTCCAAGTACAGGCTGTAGATGTATCAGAGCATTGCTCTGCATTCCGTACCAATATGGTGTCATAGTCAAAACACCAAACTTACACTGCTTCACATCAGCTTATATTCTGATACAATTTAATCTGGCTAATTTGGTGGGCCGTGCATGTCATTTGTGAAAACAGGGACATTACCAACTGCTGTAAATTAGCACACATGTTGTTTCCCTTTTGAAATAATCTTTCTAAATAAAGGAATTTTGTACAAACCTTTATACAGAGATTGATCTAGATCTGTGATGTAATGGAGGAAATGACAAGGCAGATGGGAGGGCTTCTCTCATTGTTTAATGCCCGTAAGATTTTATCACTTTTGCAGTTCAGTTTTACCATTAAGAGGTTAATCCTCAAAGGCCTGTGTGGGTGAGAAGGATTCCCAAACCTTGCAGAGCACCCTCATTTCACATGTGGAGCACATGGTTGCATTCAGGAATTCAGGAACCTTCCCCAAGCACCTGCACAGGCAACTCAATCCAGCTGTGCCTGTTGACTAACTCTGGCAAGTGGGTTTGGAGTCAGACAGGATGCAGGACAACAGTATCCACATTCCAGAAAGCCAGGTACACTGGTTAAACTCTCAATGTAACATCTCCACCCCCCCACTGCAACAATTAAATGTGTTCCTAGACTGATCTGTACTCCCAAGCATTTCAACAGCCCTCCACCAAGCCAAGGAAGGTTAGCAGGGACATTGGCTGCTGTTTCTGTTTGAAAAGAAAAATGTTGGGGAGTGTGGCTTAGCAGCAGAGCAGAACACTCCTTGTAACAGCTCCCAAGGAACAAAGTCAGATTGTGTAATTAATCTAGATAATTACTGCTTGTTCTGTTACGTAGTAAGGACCACTGAGCAATGGATGGGCAAGCCAAAAAACTCTGAACCTGCGCAGACTTTTTCAACCTAAATCCTCTAAGACAAGGAGCTTGGCCACAACTACAGGGTAGAGATGTGGGTGGTAGTGGAGGCACTACCGAGGAGGTTTCCCTTAGCACCGTCAACGTGACCTTAACCCAGTTTGCGGGAACTGTCCTTGACATGGAAAAAAGCTGGATGGATTAAGTCCAAAAGTTACTACTTTTGAAACAGCGATGGATAGTGCTGAACACACAATACAGTGGATGGATGGCTCTGTTTTGAAGTCTGTGGATACCACCACAAAACTAATCAATGAAAATGCTCTCCTTCAACACAGACTGGAAAATGTTGAAAACCGGATGAGAGAGAGAGCATAATCTGAGGCTTATTGACCTCCCTAAACAAGCAAAAGGTGAAACCCCACTAGACTTTGTACTTATCTCACTACTGCAAATTCATGGCCTGACAGTGAAGGAACCAGCATTACTTCCCGAAAAATCCCACTGGATCTCCCCATGGAGGGCTGTAATGGGTGAAATGGGACCTCAGACACTCCTTATTGTTTGTAATGGAGTTTGGGGGTGGCTGGGACAGAATTCTTTCACTGGCCAAAATAAAATGTTCACTGGCCAAAAGAAAATGGGATCTAAAATATGGTGACTTGTTCCTCTTTGTTCCTGGACTTATACTCAACAAGGCAATGCTGAATGCTTATGATGGGGTATGTGGTGCTTTTAAGGGCACTGAAGCTCCAACATCAAATATTAATTTCAGCGAAGCTCAAAGTATCATGGAATGGGCACTCATATCTCTTCAGTGAGCCCAAGGATTCCGAGAAGCTGGTCTGAAGGATGAAAACTGAAATGGTGGGTAATGAAGAAGCAGAGTTCAACTTGGAAGTGGGGACTGAATGAACTGGTGCTTCACTTTTACATTTTCCTGTTGATTGAGTACTAGACTGATACAGACATCTGTTTTACAGCCCACATTCCTAGTTCTAAGTAAGTGTTTCTGTCAGAATGGTACATACCAAGCTTAATATTGTTTGGAGTGGCTGATGCAAGTTTCCTATTTTAATTGGCTCAGGACTCCCTCCTCCCATTCCTCTCGTTGCCAGAATGCAGTGCACACTGAATATGGGCAGGATTATATACTAACATATTGTGGACACTACTTGTGGACTTATATAATGCCATTTTAGGGGTGCTGAGAATGTTTGCAGTCATTAATTAGTTTGGTAAAATGACTACCTCCAGGGAAGACCACATGGTGGAGTAACTGTGCAGGCTGACTAGTCAGGTAATTGGGGGTTCCCATGTGAATATCTGCGTATTACATCAAAACACCTGGGAGGTATGGTAACCTGTCTGTCTATTGAATTTCCCCACCAAGGACCTGTAAGTACCATACCTACAGCCTTATATTTAGGATCTGACATATTCAGTTATACATTATCGATCTTACTTAATAAGAAGTGAGGGGAGGGGGGAATGTCTGGTCGCTTCTCAGTACTCGCTAAGTTACACATGTAGTGGCAATGGTTAAATGGTTTAACACTGCGAGTTTCATAATAATATGACTACTTTTTGAAGCACTCAGTAATTGTTACATAATGGATTTTAATGACATCCTTAGAACAATCAGTTCTATTTTTATATATGGGTAACGACCACATGGGTTACATAATGCCTTTGGGCAGCCATTGAGAAAAGGGCATCAGGTTTTCCTATGTGTTTTTACAGTAACCCTATAAGTTTATCTGCTGTATTTGGCTTTATTACTACCATCTTTGGTTATATCCAAGGTACTTCCCCTCATGATGTAACTAGGGGAACGGTGTGTTAACAGTCTTTGTAATAGATAATATGAAGACTTTTCACAATTGTTATATCATTTTGTTGATTTGCATTGTTAATTTTGCTTGAAAAACTTATAAATAAAAATTAAAAAAGAAACAAAAAAGAAAAATCTTATTGCCACAATAGGGCTATGGTAGCCTTCACCAGATAACTATATCCCCATAATCCAATGCTGGCAAATATGGGCTTCTTTTAACCAGTCAAACAAAGCTCCCAGAGATAGGAAACATCTCTTTTAAGAGACTGACCAGGGGGCAGCAACAGCAGAGGCACACAGTTACAAATCAGCAGGAGGACCAAGGGCACGTGATAATGGCAGTAGCATCTTTAAATACAAAAATGCTACATGTTTATTTTCGGACTACTTCCTAACTGTCATGTTTTATAGGAGACAGGGTTTTGTGGTCAGATTACTATGCTGTGTAAACAAGATTAACAGCCACAGAAATGTTTTAGTTATAGAACCATCACATTTTTTAATGTAGATGTCAAAATACTGGCAACCGGTCTAGGCAGTAGACTTGGGACCATTCTGCCCTTTGTCATTGGAAATCATGAAGTGGGCTTTATGATGAGTAAATAGGCAGAGGGTGATGCCAGTAAACTCATTC
Organism: Neoceratodus forsteri; assembly: GCA_016271365.2. Classification (NCBI taxonomy): domain Eukaryota; kingdom Metazoa; phylum Chordata; order Ceratodontiformes; family Ceratodontidae; genus Neoceratodus; species Neoceratodus forsteri. Next base: position 134,718,651 of record JADMNL010000025.1, read on the forward strand.
ACTCAGTCAAAGCAGCACATGCGATTGTCAGCCATCTGTGGCACTGCTGATACTGCATAAGAAAAGGCTTTTGATTGAGTTTCTTGGGATTTCCTGATTGCAACAATGTAGAAAATGGGATTGAAAGCCATTTCATAATGTGCTGACTCTGGAGCATCAATTATCACCAGTAGCATAATCTCTCTCTATGTTTTAGATTGTGAAACAGAGCAAGGCAGATATGCATCCATCCCCTCTGTTCTTTAAGCTTTCTGGAGCCTCAAGCAATTCAAATAAACAAGCTTTAACATAGAAGGTTTTTAGTTTAGGAGCTGGTCAAGGCAATACAGTATACACATTCAGCATATGCAAGTGGTGGGTATATGCGACTCACAAACTGTGTTCCATGCACATTTATTTATTTAGTTTTTGTTGACCTGGTAAGTGCACTAGACAAATCCTGCCTATTTTCAGGCAAGACCCGGGGGAGGGGGATACAGATGAATGCCAACTGACCTTGAACCAAATTAAGCTGTTGGTGGTATTTTTAGAAACCATGAAACAATTTACAGAGCGAGCAAAAGAAAACACCTGAGGTACTATACTTCATCTGAATATTGTTTTCAATGGAATTATTGGAAGCTAATACTCTAACAAATCTATTACAATTTATCAGTGCAGTCCAAATCTGGCTTTCCAGCATTTGTCTACAGTTGAAGAGCTAGTGTACTGCCTGAAATCAATATTAACTTCAAAACTAGTGACCTTTTATTTCCTACATTTGAGCTATCTTTTTTATTTTCCCTTTTTCTAATAAAAAGATGTACTGCTTGACAGTACTAGGTGTGATAAGCGGAACAATACTCTACCGCGGAACAATACTCTGCCGCGGAACAATACTCTACCTAGAGGCTGGCATAGTGAGTTCTATTCCTTCTCTGACATCGTCAGCAGGGAGCTCTCCCTGACACTGACATTACTACTGAGCAATCAAAACTAATCATCTGCTGCCAGATCAGTCAGCTGGGATGTGACAGTGAGTGAGGTCACAATACTAATGATGCATCAAGAGGAACAGAACTAGATAGGTCAGCACCCAGATAAAGCACTGCTCCTTACGTTCCGCCTAATACTACCAGGCGGAAAACCTTCTCATTAGCAAATGAAAAAAGAAAATATTTCAGAAACAAATAAGTAATAACTGACTACTTTTGAGATTTAATAAAATGTTTTGCTTGCTGTTTTTAGCAGTAGTAGTTCTTTAAACCTGAGAAATAAATAAATCATGATGCTGTCTTTGGAAACAAGGGACTTACTTTCCTGCAGATACAGGCCACACGGTCTATCAAGTCTGCTCGAGCGTGCAACTAGCACCCCACTTTGCAGCTGCCCCACCCCCTTCACAGTGCCACACAGATGAATGCCAAGTGACGCTGAACCAGGTTAAGCTGTTTGTGGTATTTCCAGTGAATGGAAGAAATTTGGTCAGGACACCGGGGAAATTCCCCTACTCTGCTGTGCGTTTGCTGCTGGCAGAGGTCGCGGTTCACAGCCTGTTAGGCTGCTCAGTGTGATTTTGGTTCCCAATGGTTCCCAATGTTAGACTCGTCAGAGTCTACGGGAGCTATGGCTGTTCACGCGGAGGCTTCTTTCAGGGACATGGAGCATTGCAAGCGAACCTCGGAGAATTTTCAGACTGAGTCGCAGTCTGATTTGGGGGATACTGACCTTGGACCTTCGATTGAACACTCTTCCTTTGCCCTGCCTTCCATTCATCCTTCAGCGGACCGTAATTTGCAGCCGTCGGATTCGGATCGACTGACTAGCTGAAGCGTACCACCGGAAATAGCTGAGGGGACTCACCAAGGAGTGGACTCACCGTCGGCTTTCCCGGTTGTTCTGGATGTGGCTTCTGAGAGTTCCCCTGCTACACCAAGTGCTTCTTGAATTATTAGGCAGCAGTTTGGGATTTCGTAGGGAAAATCTTCCTATCTTTCTATGGACTGGTCGGCTGAGGATGTGCTTGCTGACTCTGGCTGGACTCGGACTTCTACTGGACAATGGATCCCTGACCCTGCCTGGAAAGACTGCCCACAAACTTCTACTGCCTCTCCAAAGCATGCCAATGTGTCTGCACCACTGAGCTCAGGTATGGACTGCCATGAAGGGGGGGGGATGTTGTTGTAGCTGTGCAGCCTTTAGATGAACGTTCTTTGGCCTTTTCTAGGCCAAGTTCATTGGGGGGTGTTGAAAAGATTGTGCCTGAATTACATGAAGCTTCTGTCTCTCAGCCCTCAGACATTCGACCTGGCTTGCAACGCCCTAGACTTCCAATGTCCAAACTCTTTAAAAATCAACCGGAACAAGCTCCTAGGAGAAATGCAGTCTGCCTGCATTATAGGGGAGGCTTACAATCTCACCCTGATAGATATTATGTAGCAAATACTTTACTGAAGGGTTCAATTCATTTTTTTCCTATTGATATTTTTGCTTTAATTCATATTTCAGGTGAAGACTCCTTCGATATTAGTTTTAAAACATCTCGTGGTTTGGAAAAGTTCTGGGATAAATATTCTACTTTGAAATATTCTCCCCTTTGGGTCCCTTTCTATGCTCTTCCCCTTACGAAACCCCTGATTAGATACATTACGGTTATGTTTCAGAATGAAGGGGTGAATGTTGGCAATATATATCACTGGTTGCAAAACTGTGAAGTTCTGGGTCCCCTGAAGCCATTTTAGATTTAGAGGAATTTGGACAGGCAGCTGGAAATTTAAGGTTAAACTGTCTCAAGTGGATGGCGAGGTGCTGCATTTACCCAATATTTTTTTTCTGGGTAAGGATAGGGGGGTCTGCTTCTATAGAGGACAACCTCGTGCCTGTTATAAATGTGGTGCTCGAACCCATCTTAGTAGCTCCTGTGACTTACTGAAATGCCCACTGTGTGGAGGGTTTGGGCATTCGGTGGACAGATGCCAAAATATTTTCCAGTGTAATTTATGCGATGAGAAGGGTCATGCCTTTCACCAATGCCCATGGGCTACACACAATAAATCGGGGGGTTGGGATCCTGACGACTTAGTTCATAGAGCCCAGGCCAAAGAGGAGATAATACTCCCTTTGCTTTCGCTGGGGTGATGGTGGATTGCTCCAAGTACCCACGGATAGGCCCCCCTCTACTACCACTGAAACGGCCCCATCTGCTATGGTGGCTGAGTCCCAGGTTCCTGTGCCTTCTGTTCCCTCTGATATATCGGATTCACAACAAGCATCTTCCTCTATGCCCCCTCCCTTTGAGACTGTTAAACCTAGGAGGTTTACTAGGGCCTCTCTTAAGCACTCTTCTGTTACCCCTGTTTTGGTGGAAAAATCTTTTCTCCTTTACAAGGTGAGGGAAGGGAATCTGACTTAGAATCTGACACCTTGCATCTTTTGGAATTGATTTCAGATGAGGAGGATAGTAAAACTACTGAACTTGCTAAAGGAAGGAAGGGGAAAAAGGGAAAAAAAGGAAGGCAAGTTTTTCACAAAAGACTGGGTCCTGCAGCTAATCTTTTCAATCATGGCTACACTTAAAATTGCTTCTTTCAACGTGTGTGGTATTAAAAAGTTTAAGAAAAGGCTTTCACTCTTTTCTTTTTTTAGTACCTTGCAAGTTGATATCATTTTTTTGCAAGAAACTAGATTGTCTTGTCTTGCAGAAATTGCCCAAGCACGGAAGAGATGGTTGTGGGGACCTTTTTTTTGGAACTTTGGGCCTGATGTAGCAGATGGTGTTGGTATTCTTTTTACCTCTACCTTTTTTAGGGTTTCTAAATTGATAGATGTCTGCCCTGGGCGTGCTTTGCTTCTAGATTGTGTCTTTCGGGACTTTGATTTCCGCCTAGTAAACATTTACGCTCCACAAACCAAGGCGGCCTGGATTAAATTATTTGAGGATATTAGGCCTTTTCTTTATACCAGACAACACATTATTTGGGGAGGTGACTTTAATTGTGACATTGACCTTAAATTTAAGGGTGATTCTCAAAAAAAAATGTATTGTGACTCACTTGCTTTACGGCAGATCGTTAAAGATGCAGGCCTTACGGATGTGTTTCGGGCCCTACATGCTACAGGGGGCGCTTCCTACCATAGAAATGTTTTTCACCCGTATTGATTTCTTTTGTTTCTCATTTTTGAAACCTTTTTTCTCAAGTGAGACCAACTAAATTTTCAGATCATCATCTTCTGTCTGGGCATTTAGGTTTAGCTAGGATACCACCCAAAGTTTTTTCGGTGGGTCCCAGATGGCGTTTGAATGTGTCCCTTCTGGAAGATGATGATTGTATAGCTGGTTTAAAGGGTCTCTTTGCAGCACGTTTTTCTACCCAATGTCTTTATGACAATTTATTTCAGTGGTGGACTGATACGAAATCTGAGATTGCTCCTTTTTGGTTTCTAAAGGGAAAGCTAAAGCTAATTCCCGTTATCTTGCTTACTTGCAGTATCGGAATCAATATATAAACTGATGTCCTTCCCCCCAGTGATAAACATCTCTTTCAATCCCAGATCACTGAAATCAAGAAACAAATGTCCTTATATCAATATGATCGGGCCAAATCTCTTGACATGGAGTTCAGGAATGGAGTTCAATCACAGCCTGCCTCTGACCCTTTTTCGGCCTGTAAACAACGCCTTGACAGGACCCTGACGTCAGGGTTACTATTTCCCAAGGGTACTGTGGTGACCTCGGATCTGGAAATGATGTCTGTTGTTCAATCCTTTGTCTCTGACTCTTTTGGTGGGGATACTGATACCACTGCCACCTTACCTACTGAATTCTTGACTTTTCTTCCTGTTATGGATGCCACATTTCGAAATATGTTATTACAGCCTATTTCTTCCTTAGAAGTAGAACAGGTTATAAGGTCACTTAAATCTAAAATGTCCCCCGGATTGGATGGCATCCCAAATGAGTTTTATAAGAAATTTCTACCCTTCATGTGTTTTCTTCTCCCTATGGTATTTAATTTTATGTTGACTTCTGGTTTAAGCTTTCCAGATTTCAGTATTTCTCTATTGAAATTTATTTATAAGAAAGGAGATTCTTCATTATTGACGAATTGGAGGCCCATTAGTCTCCTAAATAGTGACTACAAGATTTTTGCTAAAATCCTTACGAATAGATTAGCTGTGGTTTCTGCCTCACTTATACACCCGGCACAAACCTGTGCTATTGCTCAGTGAAAGGTTCAACATAGTCTATATATTTTGAGGGAACTGTTTGAGAACAGTAATGGGGAAAGGGGTCAGGTTTTGTTGTGGCATTGGATCAGATTAAGGCCTTGGCTAGAGTTCGGCACTCTTATTTATTTGATTTGTTGCTGTCTTATAATATTCCTCGACCTTTTCTACATTGGATTTCTCTGTTATATTCTGATGCTGCAGTACATCCATTGGTGAATGGCCTAATGCAGCCAGCGATTCCAGTGGTTAGAGGGATTCAGCAAGGGTGTTCATTGAGCCCTCTTTTGTATACGTATGCACTGGATCCCATGATTCGTTATATCCAAGGACACTGTGGGATTATTGGGATGGCCCCTGATATTTCTTTACCACTGGTGAAAATTACTGCTTACCCAGATGATGTGACATTATTCATGCAAAATGAGTCCTCCCTTCAGACTGCCTTACATTGTTTTCAGACTTGGGGAAGATTTTCTGGAGCTGAAATCAATGTGGCTAAGAGTTTTATTTTTTCTTTACACCCCGATCAAGCTTGTCTTTTTGACACAATGGGTATACCCTTTGCATTTGCACCATGCAAAATTTTGGGGGTATGGTTTGGCCTCGGGGATATGGCTACTTTTAATTGGGAGCGACAATTAGGTTTGGTGAAGCTAAAGTTAATCTATGGAAACATTGGAAATTTGGAAAAAAAAGAGGCTTTTCATAGTTAAGAAATATTTAATCCCTGTGTTTTTGTATCTTAGTTATCTTTACCCACCACCGGTTTCTTTAGAAACTAGGCTTTATAGTGTGTTCTTCCAAATGATCTGGGGTAATCGATTGAATCGAAAAGTGGGGATATCACCTATTTACTAGTTAAAAAGGGTGGCTTGGCCATGCTTAACCCACTTGTATTTTTTCATTCTGTTTTTTTGTTTAATTCCTTTTGTTTTTTGTGGGGTCCGATTACCTTCCCTTGGCAGATATGGTCCTACTTTGTATGGGATCGTTACTTTCGAAAATGGACTACATATCCCCCTAAGATTTTACAACAGGACCAGGTGCCACTTTATGGGATCTCTACCTTAAAAAAATGCCGTCAATGGAATTTATTGTTTTCAACTCTGTTGTCCCACTCTAGGAAATCCTTTTGTAATTACATTGTATTTACAGTGCAAGGTATACTTTTGCTCTTTCCAGAGTGTATTCCTACTAGGATGTCATTTGTCTTACACAAATTGTCTGATTTTAGGCTTCCTGCCTATGTGTGGGATATTGTCTGGATGTCTGCTCATGGCAGACTGGGGGTCAATGGTAACCTTAAATATAAACCTTTGACTGATAGGTATTGTTTAAGACCATCTTGTATTTCCATTGAGGAAAGTCTTTCGCACTTTTCTTTTGATTGTCCTTTTGTAAAAAGCTTTTGGAATGATGCGGCTGGTCATTGGGGGATATCTTTATTGTCCCAAGTGTCTTATACCACTCTAATTTTGGGTGATTACATGGGGCCTTGGCAAACTTTTCATCCCAGTACTTTGAATGTTTTTTTTTGCACTTATTCAGTTCTATTTATGGCAGGCTAGATGTCAATTTATTTTTCATCAACAATTGGTCTCCTCTTCCACGATTATTTCCCAGGTAGAGGATGGTATATTGAATGTTAAATCTAATGATCAGCGAAAATGTTCACCTGTTCAGTTTTCTTCTTTATGGAATTGTTTCTTTGTTTAAACTGTTCTGTTTCCTGTTTACTTTTTGGATTATTGTTAAATTGTTTTTGTGTATTTGCTTTATGTTATGATTTATGGTGATGTTGTGTTTTCTTACCTAATAAACTTCCCCTTACTCTTTTCGATAAGTGCCATGGGATCTTTAACATTCACTTGAACTACCACCAATCCAGGCAGATGGGACCTTGGTTTAACATCTCATCCGAAAGATGGCACCTCCTATGTGCAGCACTCTCCCCCCCAATATGCTGCACTACAGTGTCAGTATTGGGATACTAACCCAAGTGCCAGATGTGGGAACTGAACCCACAGCCCTCTAATCTCCTGGCCTCAGAGGCAAGTGTGCTACCTACTGAGCCACTGGCACTGATCACCTGACCATGGACTCCTGAGAAAATCTATCTTTGACTCCATATCTCTGCTGGAACTGGGATGCAAATATAAAGTTAAACAATCAGAAGAAATGCCGGTGGGATTGTGGATTCCTGTTCATCATTTGATGTGCATACTTGTAATGTATGTGAACATGCTGTTTTTCATCTCAAGAGAACCACTAAACTCAGAAACTAGAGTACAGTATTTAGATATTGATTTGCTGAAAATGCTAGTGAATGTGTTGGTTGATTCAAGAACTGACTACTGCAGTGCGCCTCTGAATATTGCAGAAACGCATCCCTTCCAGAATTTTAAAATCTACAAATGCTAGCCTTTGGTCAGTACCTAAATCCAAATTGAAAATGATCAGGGTATGAACAAATTCAGTTAAGAGTTATGATCTTATTGAATGGTCTCTCACTTTAAATTCACACAGCAACATTTCTACCTGGCTTCAAATGCCAGTTAAAAGCAAGCCTTTGAATGGACATTTTTAAGCATCTGATTTCATTTTCATGACATAACCTCATTGAATTACATGGGTTATCTGCCTGCTTTTTTCTTTGCTATTTGTGGGCCATGTCACAGATTTATATGGCATGGTTTTATGATTTAAGGTGCTTTTTGTATTTCAACATTTGTATTCTGTTAATCTGCATTACATACAGTGTTTTGAGTCTTTTGAGGAAGGCACTCTAAAATAAAGTGGACTGATTGAATAACAGATGGGGAAACGGAGACTTTGGGATGGGGTGAAGGGTCCACTGCTTGCCCTGACTTAAAGCTATTAGTCGTATCCTACACACAGAACATGCTCATTTGGGTTACTTTGAGAACCATATCCTTAATCACTTGAAATGGTGAAAAATAATTACCCCTAAGCTTATGACTAATGTTATAAAAAATGAATGCTTACTGTGAATAAACTCTTCCCTAGGCTTGTTATCTACACCTATCTAGACATGCAGTTTGAAACTTTGCAGGCAGCCATATGCCACATTAGATGGAAAAGCAAAACAACCAGATGTTCCAATGCATTACTCACTACACTAAAAAGGTGTGTGTTTTTATATATTACACACATAAGCGTGCACACACTCACACATATTACATATATAGAGAGAGAAAGAGACAGAGAAAGAGAAAGAAATAGAGAGAGAGAGGCATCTAAGACAGTCTGGTGTCTGAATATATTACCTAGCTATTCAAATAACTCCTTATAGGAAATGTTACTCAGGATGTCTCCCAGAGAATACATTCGGTACTCATGTCTAAATGGTGGAAAAAAGAAAGGGCATTATCGTTGGATTTCATTCCATTCCCCTCTCAGCAGCAATACCCCATGTCTCAGAAAAGACTCCAAATGTAACTTTGTGGCTGTGTCTTAAATGGTCAACTGAAAACAAAGGCCTCCCTATGCCAGATCAACTTTTATCGAAGTATTAGTTATGCCACATGAATTACCAGGTTTTAAGGTTCAGAATACTGCACGAGGAACATGTTTTCCAAAGCTTGGCATCATTTTAATATTTACAAATAGAGCATGCTGTTACTTCATCTTTGGGAGCTATAGCTTACCTTGATAAGAACATAAGTCATTGGGAAAAATGAAAAAACCTTTGGCCTCTAACAGCTGTCTCATGATAGTTGATCTCAGTCCCACTTACCTACTTTCTCATAATGGTCCCTATACAGGGGTAGTTATCGAAAACTTTCCTACCTTGAGGTACCACCAAGGTATCACTGAGGTAATTAGCATTGGCTGTAATGTGATCCTGCCTCATTCTGCTTCAGTATACCTAGGTATACCTCAGTACTGCAGAATCTTTCTATGACTACCACTGTACCTTAAGGTGTAGATTGTCTATGTGCAGCGGGCCCACAGCAGTATTCACGGAAGGAATCCATGCCCCTTCTACACTTAATCCCCTGACCAGTCATGCAGTTACATGCATGGGTGGTCCTGGGGTGTGTCTGGGGGTGTACCCACACTCCACACTATTCACAAGGGCGTGGAGTGCTGGGTGAGGGGGGCACAAGATACAGCAGCAGGGACCCTGCCATATCTGTTGCATGTCCCCCAGATTACACTCACTGGCTCTAGAACACCAGGACTCCCCTTCTACCATGCTGCTCCAGCCCTCCGAACACACAGGGACAGTGCAGACTACCATTGGGGCACTCACCTAACCATTTTCAAAAGTACCCCATGCCATCCCACCATCCCCTGCTTTGTGCAGAGCAGGTGATTCACTGTCTGGACCAGGAAGGGCATCCAATTGGGTATGCTGACCATATGGCGACACCATTACAGCTGAACACATTGATGCTGACAACATCGACATTTCACTGTAATGGTCCACCTGAGACCCCAGCACTCTGTCTCCTGGTCCTGCACCCCTCTGCAATTCAACTCTTACTCTGAGTTAGAATCCTATAGAGTGGAGGCTATAGGGGGCAGAGACACCTGCGGGGGGGTTGGGGGGGGCGAAGCCCCCTGGTAGAAAAATGACTGGGGTCTCCTGCCAGAATTATGTCAACCGCAACTAGCAGTTGACATAATTCCACTGCAGTGATATTGGTCCATAACATAATTGTCGAACCGGCATTGTAGAATTGGTATCCTGTGATCTGTGTTAGTCACAAGTGGGTGCCTAGCAAAATGGCAACCCACTTGCAGTGCATACCCAGATGGCGAGGGAGTCAGGAGAATGTGGAGGGTTTGTGAATGGCGATGGGATATTGCTATATGTACACACACATGGGGGGTTGAGTATGCCAAGTGAGGGGCGGGAGGGTTTGTGAGGGGTGGTGTCACATTCAGCCACTGAGCTGGCTCTGTGGCGTGGTGGGTGGTGCTGACCTGGGGTGGCTGGGATGTAGGGTTCAGGTCTGGGTGCAGGCATGTTTTGTTGCACCTGGCCTGAGTAGGTAACATTTTCTTTACACTGTTGCACCCCCGGCATGCACCCCCCTGGAGTTGAGAATCTTATAATAGGGAGGTGCAGGGGGTGGGGGGCACAACCCCCTGCATAAAAGTACATTTTAGTGTCCCTTGTGCTGTTTTCTTTGTCACTGGGGGTGTACATCACCGAAAGTGAATTTCGGTCATGTACACTCTCCATAATGATGATTGCCTTTCGGTGATCGCCCTTATGACATAGAACCATAGAACTTATGATTGGGTGCCCGCCTGTGTCCTCCAATCCACACCCTGCACAGGATCATACCAGTAGGGTGGGACCACAGACAGGTGCCCAGTGGTGGCCAACGTTCATGCATGTCAGGCACTGTGTGTCTGTCCATAGGTATGCAGATGCACAGGCAAGGTATGTGCCACTTGTGCTTATTATGTGCCACTTGATGCATAGCCCCAAATATGCCTAGAGCAACTCCTTCTCCTGGAATGCAAGTTATCTCTTAAAAAGTCACTGCCAACTTTATGCTTTTAATTGGTACATAAAAATCAGTTTTGACTCCCAGGTATGTAGTTTTTGTGATATAGAGTAGGTTGAGAAGATAGCGTCCTTCCTGTTTCACATTGTTTGGATAATGCCAAATCTCTGCAAATATGGCACAGTTGGCTCACACTCCAAATGAATATTCCTTGCTAAATCAGGGCCATCCTTGGCTCCCTACAAGTGGCCTTTCTCAGGCAGCTAGTCAACAAACTCACTAGAGACAGAGCAGTGCTGGACCTGGTGCTCACAAACAGAGACAGCATTGCAGACATCAAAGTGGGCAGTCCCCTAGGTACCAGCGATCACTGTACAGTTTGATTCAACAAGAAGACAAGAGCAGAAGCAAACCTCCCAAGGAGGAAGGTCCTGGACTTTAGGAGGGTGGATTTCAAGGAAGCGGGAGACTGCCTCAGAAACTGCGGGGAACAGTGGGGAAAAAGTACTGAGGCAGTCAGCCTCTGTGTGAAGGAAGTGAGTAAAAGCAAAAGAAAAAAGATGCTTATGGTACTCTAGGGAAGTGGCAATGGTGGTGAAGGAAAAAAGGGTGGCATACAGGAGGTGCAAGGAACTGCAAAGGGAGGAAGCCAGGGAGGAGTACCAGGTAAAACAGAGGGAAGCAGGTAAAGCAATGTGAGGAGCAAAGGTGCAGACAGAAGAAAGGATAGCCAAAGGGGTAGCAAATGGGGATAAGACTTTCTTTAGGTACATAAGAGAGAAGTGGAAAGCAAGTGGTGAGAAGTGTAAAGCAAGTGGAGTGATAGTGAGAATAAGTGGGATCCCCCACTGTGTTTGCTCCCAGCAGAGGTGGTAGGGCAAACACAGCATGGGGATTCAAGCATGCATGAGACAGGCATGGGGGACCCTAGCAACAGAAATGAGGAGGTAAAGCTGGAGACCAAGAAGGGTCTCTGGCTTTTTCAGTAGGTATGGAAAATGGGCAGACTAGATGGGCCGGTAGCTTGTAATGATGGCGACCACGACTGAGCAGCACTTTCAAAAGGGTGACTCAATCCGCGGTGCCTATGCAGGGCTACCTGACAGGGAGGGTGACCGGATAGAGGGTTCATCGAATATAATGAGAGGATGTCGCTATGTATACATGCACGTGGGGAGGGACCAGGCCGTGCGATGGGCAGAAGGGGAGGGAGAGGTTTTGGGGTGTAGTACAGTGGTGGGCTGCCATGTGGCATGGTGGGTTGGTGGTAGGCTGGGGTTTGGAGGGTGCTGGGTTTAAATCTGGGTGCACTCGTGGTTTTTGCCCTGGAGTGTTTTTTTTTTCACTTTTGCACCCCCACATGCACCCTCCTGAAGTTGAGAATCATTTAGTAGGGGGGTGCGGAAAGGGAGGTGCATGTCCAAAACCTAAGTCTCAGGCACCCTCTTGATGTTCACTGTGAGTGTACATTGCCAAAATTGATTTTCGGCGATGTACACTTGCCCAAAGGGCAATTGCCTTTCTGCAATCGCTGTTATCACATGGAACCGATGGGCCTAGTGGTCCTTATCTGCTATCAATTTATATGTTTCTATAAGGAGGGCTGCAGAGTGTGAGTGTGCAGAAGAGGACCAAGAAAAGGCAGACATCCTCAACAGGTACTTCTGCTCAGTCTTCATAGTGGAGTGAGGGTGGGGAACTGACCACCAGGGATCAGCAGGATCAAAGGGGAAGGGGAGGTGGGCTCATGTCTATTTTCAGAGGAAAGAGTCCTGAAAGGACTTTTAGCTCTAAAGGTGGACAAGACTATGGGACTGGATACACTCAAGGGTACTGCAAGAACTCAGGGAGGTGCTGGCTACCCTGCTGATGGACGTATTTTTAACAGCTCAGTGGAATCAGGCATGGTTCCAGAGGACTGGAGGAGATCGGGCATGGTCCCCCTACATAAGGGCAGTAACAGGGAAGTGGCTAGTAATTGCAGTCCAGTGAGCCTCATCTCAGTGGTAGGGAACTTAATGGAAACACTGTTAAAAGAAAAGATGGTAAACTTGAATCCAATGGGCTTCAAGACAAAAGACAACATGCATTCATGAGGTGAGGTCCTGCCAGACAAATCTCGTTGAGTTCTTGAGTGGGTGACTAGGAAACTAGATCGGGAGAGGACAGTTGATGTGGTCTATCTGGACTTTAGCAAGGCGTTCGACACAAGAGACTGATTAAGAAATTAAGCAGCCTAGGGGTGGGATTTAGAATGGTGAACTGGTTTGAAACTTATTAATGAATAGGCGACAGAGGATGGTGGTTAATGGCACTCACTCTAATTATGGGCAGTGACCAGTGGGGTGCCACAGAGCTCAGTACTGGGATCAGTCCTTTTCAATGTCTCCAAAGGTGACATTGCAGATCAACTGGAAGGGAATGTATGCCAGTCTGTGGATAATGCCAAAATCTGTAATAGTGTGGACAATAAGGAAGGGATGGAAAGAATAAATAGGGATCTTAGGAAACTCGAGGAGAGGTCAAGAGCTTGGGAGTTGGGGGTTCAATGCCAATAAGTGCAAAATAATGCACCTAGGGCATAGAAACCGCAAAACTGATAGTGCCCTGTTTGGATCAATAATCTTTACGAAATCTGATGCACTTGGATTGTGGGATATTTGGATCAGTAATTCTTGCTATAGCAGATACTCTTCAGTAGTGTACTATCTGTATCAATAATCCATACTAAATTTGATGTGTTTGGATTGTAGACTTCCCAGATCAGTACTCCTTGCTATATCTGATGCACTTGGATAGTGCACTGTCTAGATCAATAATCCTTGTCAGAGGTGGGCAGAGAGTGCAGTATCTGGATCAGTAATCCCCGATAAATCCAATTGTGGTTGGACAGTGCACTATCTGGAGATCAATAATCCCTGATAAATCTAATGTGATTGGATGATGCACTATCTGAATCAATAGGCAGTGGCAGATCTGGTGCCATCTGAAGGCTCCACAGTGAAACAAGAATTGGTAAATCCCAATCCGGGCCATCGGCAGCACAGTAGCTTTGGAATCTGGTGGGGGCTAATGGAAGCACCCCAACACAGATTAAAAAAAAAGTATAGTCAGGTGGAATGGGTAGTGGGGACTCATAGCTCTAAACTGGGGTATGTCACTACATAGATACCTGCATGCCCTCATGAGGGGCTTTGGGGCCCCAATTACCCCCACCCCCAATTTTGTAAAATAAAGCACTGTGGTTTAGTTATTATAGTACAGATAAGGGAACCAGAAGACTCATGTTCAAATCCCACTACAGCCACTTGTGAAACCTTGATTGACTTAAGTTCACAGTGCTTCTGTTCACCCAGTTGTAAAAACTGATAGAAGCAGGACCCCTAAGAAAATGAGATATTGTTTTTCAACTGAAACTATCTTAAGGTAAATAAACTGTAAAAAAATACCCCCTCTTCCCCCTATTTTAAACTAACCTCTACCCCAACCTCTTTTCCCCTGCCTCTTACCATTTGACATCTTCGGGCATGGAGAATGTGTGCCTTATCCTTCCTCTGTTCCCTTGCATGCATGGTAGGGTGGGGTAGGGATTCCTGCAACCAAGTCCTATGGCATTCCTTAAAAGACACTGGATTCCTCTCTGTCTTTGAGGGACACAGTTCTGAGTGCCCTCATTTTCTATCTTTGGATGCTCTAATGTGTGCCATACCCCTAGACCACATGTTTCTGACTAAGCCTGCTTTCAGCCAGCTATATGACAAGTAGCAGTGTGACAGCTCATCCCAGACTCTTAGCTCCAGCGTGAATTGGCACCATGCACAATTCATCCCCAAACAGTTCATCCCTGGTGTAATATTATTAACCAAATGCATCTTAATTTAATCTTAATTGTCAGAATTGTATTCTGTATTGCTTAGGATACAGTTTGTAGTTGCTTTCTCAGAAGTATACAGAAGTGCATTTTATGATACTGCAGACCTTAAACCTAATTCACATAGAGTAATGTGCTCCAGGTCTAAATGGACTATAAAGCTTTTGATATTGTATCTATTCATGATTTCTGCCAACTTTCATCCTAGTCCTAGCCCTATGACCTCATGTTTTTCATCAAACAGTTCAAAGCTATTGGATGGTGTTCAGATGGCCCATGTTAACATAAGAAGTATTATTCCTAAATTTGATCAATTTGTTGCTTGGGCCACACTACATAGGTTTAATATAATTTTCCTCTCTGAAACGTGGTTGACTTCAAGAACTAGGGACTGTGGCTTGTTTGTTCCTGGCTACCATTTGTTTAGGTGTTACAAAGTTGTTAAATGAGGTTGTTGGTTGTGGGTTCTATATAAGATATGGATGACCCCAGTTGTTAATTTCTTGCAGTTAAATTAACACTAGGTGAGCATAAGAACTTGATTGTTGTCACAACATACCTTCCTCCTGACACTTATAAAACTGGGTTGGGTCGCTTTTTAAAAGTTTTTTAAAAAACTTAATAGTAACTATGAAAAAATTGTTTTCGGAGATTTTAATATTGATTGGTATGCCAAAAATAGTAAATACTGCCGAGACTCAATTGGTGATTTGTCCTTGGTACAACTTATAAATGGCCCGACTCGAACTAATTACAACACTGGTACTGGCACTGCCATTGATTGGTTGTTATTAGTTTCTAGTGAAGAAAGAGTGACAAGTGTACACTTTCTTCCAGATTCATTA
Organism: Neoceratodus forsteri; assembly: GCA_016271365.2. Lineage (NCBI taxonomy): Eukaryota > Metazoa > Chordata > Ceratodontiformes > Ceratodontidae > Neoceratodus > Neoceratodus forsteri. The sequence continues at coordinate 134,734,061 of JADMNL010000025.1, forward strand.
AGTGATTGTTGATCAATAAAATGCATCTGGACAAACAAAACACAAAGGCTACCCTGTATAACAGTGAGGACTAGGGTTGTACCCAGCCATAAAATAACTGATTTTAAAAGTACCTTAGCTTCTGTAGACTGGTCGTTTATTGATTGTATTTCTGATATAGATTTGGCTTTTGATTGTTTCTTATCTGAATTCAGCAGAGTTTGTGATATTTTCACACCCTATAGAAATGTAAAAAAGAGTGCTAATTCAAATAAATGGATAACACCTGAATTACTGTAACTGATGAGGGAAAGGAGAATGAATACAGAGAGACTAAAGACAATACATTTTTAAAGGGGAAGTCTACCATAGTTTCACATCAATATTTGCCCAGCTCCTTGTGTGTAACTGTTGTGTGCCTTCTCCAGTTGCCAGCAGTCCTATTGCTGTGCAAATCTAGATTATAAATAAAAATATACAGTCCCCAGAAGTTATCAATGTGTTTATTCTCCATTTTACCAACAATTTTGCTGGAGGATGATGTCATCAGAGCAACAGATAATGGTGCTGCACTAAATGCAGTTCCACCAGCAAACCAAATCCACAATGTTTGGTTCCCCACTTGAGTAATGGAGGAACCCTTTAAGTATTGTGCACAACCTGAAGTGCAGGTCTAATAGGGACTATGACCATGTGAGTGTGATGCAGCACTGATTTGAGGTATATACAATATTCATATAAGGAAGTGCCTGTATGTGTTGTGTTACTGTTTCTGTTAGCAAAAACAGTTTACCCAATAAATGACTTTGGGTGCAACAAGAGTTTTAAGTGGTATTATACAGCTGTTGTATTATGTTGTCTGTCTGTGTCAGCATTCTCTGTTTTGATTGACACTTGACACCAGCAGTGAGAAACAATCTTGCAAATAAGCCCCATTCCCTTTGTAACTAGGTGGTCAGTGATTGGATGGCTGCTGTAAGGCAATAAAGAATTCATCTATAACAAGAAATAGATTAACAGAAAAGTGTCAGCTGCAGCATATGGAAGAAGGATAATCTAGTGATTAAAGCACAGGCACAAGCACTGGGGGACTCTGTTTCAAATCCTACTAGAGTCCCTTACTCTCTAACCCTTAAGAAGTTCCCCTAGCCTCCTTGGAAACTGTGATGTCCCCTCAAGTCCATGACTTTAAAAGTGCCCCAATTCCCATTATAAATCATTAGCAGTGATATGAGATCTACAGCACTTCACTTCAAGGTACTAAGCATAAGCTGTGGCAACCCCCCCAACTCCCACTTTGTATTGCCATCACTTGAAGTAAGATGTCCCTCACAAATTAGATGCTACACCTCAGCTATTGTAGGTAAAGAAACTAATCAGTCTCAGTGTTTGTAGTGCTCTGTATTTGCTTAGCTCACTCCTCCCATATCATATGCATTCTGTGTCTTGGTATGTCCAATCAGAAACTCAGATTTAAGGAGCATTGGAAATGTAAAACAAACACTTTACAAAGTAAATGATCTAGTTCTCCACTTTTAGGCTGCTGAAAGGGGATGTGTATAATTCAGTCATTTGTGATCCTTTGGTAAACTGATCAGGCACACCTTGTAATGAATCTTCTCTAGTGTGTTCACCTGGTTTAATACAGAGTGACTGATTGACTGCTCAATTGATTAATTGGTTGATTGACATGTCAGTCTACTGCTCTCTACAACATGTTACAACTGTCTCACAGAGAGAAATGAGCAGTACAAAGAAACACAGTTTGTTTCTTGTGAATGATATACTGTTAGAAGTATTATTTGCTCTACATATACTGTATTAAGGCTACAAGTACTACTCCCTGTGTGAGCTGCATGACAGACCTGCCTTAAGCCATTGCAAACTTAAACTAAAATCAGGCTAGACAGCATTGACACCCTTATGTTTTGTCCTGCACTGTTGCTGCAGTGACATCAAGGAATGGGAGGGCTGTATTACAAGTGGCTCATTTGCATGTAAATGGAGGCTTGCTTGACATTTTACTACCTTGTGTCAGAGCCTCAAACTCTAGATATGTGTTGCAACAGAAGAAATGGCTGATCTCTTATTGACATATGTACAGTACTTGATATACTGTATAATAAATACATCAGACATATCCAAATCATAAATATACAGGAGTCTTCTCCTTTAATAAGGTTTAGTGAGTTAAGAAACTGATGCAGTAAACTGGTCAGATTACTAAAGTCAAACTTCTATAGTGACAGGCAATCATCTTTGATTAATGCTACATGTACTTTGCTGAACAAAATTAGGAAACCTACTGTCAGTGAGAGGAATTTGTTCCTAACATATGAACATATGAAGAAGCCAGCAGAAGAAGGCCATTTGTTCTATCAAGTCTGCTCATATTGTATGGTCCACAGCTTGAGCTTATGTCCCTGCCCTCCCTCCCCACTCCTCCCATCCTCTCTACCCATGATCCTTTCCTTCCCCCATGCCTATCCCAGCTTCTCTTAAAGCTGCCCACTGTCTTCAATGAGATGATCTCTTCCAGCAGTGCATTCCAAGTGTCCACGATCCTCTCTGTGAAGAAATGCTTCCTGACCTTCTTCTTAAACCTCCCACCTTTCAGCTTAGACTATGCTCCCTAGTGTTATGGTTGCCACTCAACTTAAAGAGACTCTCCTTATCAACCTTATTTATTCCTTTCAAGTACATGAAGGTCCCAATCATGTCCCCTCTCTCTCTCTCTCTCTCTGCCCTATCTTCCAGGGAGTACATGTTCAGTGCCCTCAATCTCTCCTCGTATGCCTTACCCTTTGGACCTGCTATCATCTTTGTAGCCCTCCTCTGGACCTTCTCCAGCAGGTTACTGTCATTTTTAAGGTGTGGGCACCAGTAAGGAACTCTATACTCTAGATGCAGCCTTACCTTACCTTACCTGTAGAAGGGCAGTATAACCTCCTCTCTCCTACTATTGATCCCTAGATATGCATCCCAGCATCTTATTTGCCTTTGCTGCTGCTTTCTTGCACTGCATGGAGTGCTACAGGTCACTAGTGATCATCACTCCCAGGTTTCCTCTGATGCAGATACTCAGACTCATATAAACATAGAATTTGACAGCAAATAAGGACTGCTTGGCCCACCTAGTCTGCCCATTGCCCAGGTAGTACTCTGTCCTGGGATTCTTGGCTTCAAGATGCATAACTGTGCATTTCTTGGCATTGAAGCCAAGCTGCCAGATTGTGGACCACTTCCCCAGCTTTTCCAGATCTTTCTGTAGGTCCTGTATCCCTTCAGCTGTGTCCACTATCCACAGAGCTTGGTGTCATCCACGAATAGGCACATTTTGCTCTTAATGCCATCTCCAATGTCATTGATGAAAACATTGAACAACACCGTCCCCAGCACCAAGCCCTGCGGGACCCCACTAGTTACCTCTCTAGTGCCAGATAACTCTCCTCCCACAACAACCCTCTGAGTTCTGTCCCTCAGCCAGTTTTCCACCCATCTGGCCATCTTTTCCCCAACCCCAAGATCCACCAACTTCCTGATCAACCTTTTGTGGGACGCAGAGTCTAAGGCCTTGCTGAAATCAAGATAGATGATGTCTAACACTTGGCCCCTGTCTACTGTCTTAGTAACACAGTCAAATAAGTCAATCAGATTTGTTTGACACGATCTCCCCACCCAAGAACCCATGCTACCTCGCATCCTGAAGACCATGCTCCTCTAGATATTCCACCAACCTTTCTTTTAGTATTGTCTCCATGAGCTTGCCCACAATAGAGGTCAGACTGACTGGTCTGTAATTCCCTGGGCCATCCTTGGGACCACTTTTGTGGAGGCGCACTACATGTGCTGTTCTCCAGTCCTGCAGTACCACTCCTGACTCCAATGAACTATTAAATAGGTCTGTCAGTGGCCCTGCCAGCTCCTCAGCCAGTTCCTTTAGTACCCTTGGATGTACTCTGTCTGGGCCTGGTGATTTGTCCACCTTCAATGCCAGCAGCCCCTCCCTCACTCTATTCTCCTCTATCATTACATCTGAGTTCTCCTCCCAACTCCTCTTTTCCCTTCTGAAGGCACTGGTCTGTCCTTCTCCCTGGTGATTATGGAAAAGAAATATTCATTTAGTATCTCTGCTTTTCCACCATTATCCTCCACCTGTTCCATCCCTTTCTTAAGCCTAACAATCCCTTCCTTCTTTTCCCTTTTCTCACGTATATATCAAAAGAAAGCCTTCTCTCCCTTGTTAATTGCTTCAGCTACCTGCAGCTCCTTCTGTGCCTTTGCTCTCCGGACTTCCTTACTTGACTCACTAGCCAAACTTAAGTAAATTTTCCCTATCCACCTCTCTCTTGGTCTTCCTGAATTTTTTATAGGCCAACCTCTTTTCCCTTACTGCCTGCCCATAACTGAATCAACTGGGCGCTTTGGCCCTTGTGTTCTTCCCCTGAGATAATGCACTCATCTCTAGCAACCAGTATTCCTTCCTTAATGATGGACCACCTTTGATCCACCTCCACATCTGCTGTGATGCCCGCCAGATGGCTCCTTAGTACTTCGCCCATTTTCCTGAAATTTAAAATTTTGGTTTTAGTTGGGATGCTTTCCATGCCCATATCCAACTGGAACCACACTGTGCAATAGTCGATAAAAACAGTTAATGTATCTGGAACATTGTATACTGATTCAACAAGTACAGCAAATAGATTTAACTACTACTTTACAAGTGAAATAGAGAAGCTAGCCTCCTCTTTGCCTCAAAGTGTTCCTGTAAGATAAATTTCTACAGATTCAGATAATGAAAATACTATTCCTCATTTTTATTTTAGGGTTATTACTAAACATACTTATCAGAAATACTTATGAAAATTAAATATAAAAACTTCTGCAGGTCCTGATGGATTGGATTTAAAACTTTTTTTAAATTGCACTTGAGGAACTAGTTGTTCCTGTATAAAAACTGTTCATTTTTTCTTTGGTGTACAATGAAGTTCCTTCATCTTGGAAACATGCATTTGTTACACCAATCTGCAGAAATGGAGATAGATGAGAACTATTTTTTTTTTGGGTATTCCATTTTCTCCCCTCCAGGCTCCAGATCTGCCACTCCTTCAGGCATCCTAGGTTCCCTGCACCCCCTCCAACCTCCCTGGGCACCCTTCCTCCTCATATCACAGCCTACCTCGAGGTAGCTCATCGTTACCCTTCACTGAGTAGGTCCCTGTCCTCTGAGGGGGAAGGCGCAGGAAGTCTTTGGACATGTCTCGGACCAGGTGCCATCATCCAACCAATCCGGAGTGTTTTTTCTCGTGTTCTGGTGTTTCTGTCCCTCCTGTGTTGCTATCTGTAGTGCCTTTGATCTCCACCAGGGGCCACTACTAGAGCGAGGCATCCCATCCATCCCACATCAGAAGAGGAGAGCAGTCCTCCAGATGCTCGATCCTCTCCTTCCCCTGCCAGCCCCTGGTGCCCCGAGTCTGTTCTCAAACCCAGATCACCGGTGTGGTTTGAGGTGTGGTGTTCAGTGGCGTTCAGTGCCTCAGCCCTCTGCACCACTGGGCCGAGACAAGAACTTTCTAATTACAGATCAGTTTTTGTTCTCTCACCACTGTCCAAGGCCTTAGAAAGGATTATACATGTCCAGATTATGGATTACTTGCAAAAATACAATTTACAGACAGTTGAGCAACATGGATTCAGAAAGAATCACAGTACCATTACAGCATTGGCAGAATTTACAAATGATGTCCATGAGGCCTTGGACAGTAGTGGCTCAGTTGGTTCTGTTTATATAGAATTTTGTCTTGCTTCAGCTTTCAAAATTTGTTGAGAGTTTAAGTCAGTTTGTTTTTTCTGCATCAGTTACACCTTGGTTCAAAGATTAGCTATTCAATTGTGTGCAAAAGGTTAAAATATATAATGAATTCTCACCATTCTTCCTGTAAACTTAAGCATTACTCAAGGATCAATTCGCTGCCCTCTGTTATTTAGTCTTTGTTCTAAATAATCTACTGAGTGTTATTAATTCTTGCAGGATCCTGTTGTATGCTGATGACATGGTAATCTTTTTTTGGAATAAAGATTTGAACTGACAAGCAGCAGAAAAATCCCAGCCTCTCCCTACAAAACAGGGTACTAAATGAGAAAAAGACCGAGGTAGAACGGTCAGTGGGGGTTGCTGCAACAGAAGGTAAAGCCATCAAAAAATGGAGAGCAATGAGTACCAATGCCCGTAGTCTAGGTAACAAGCTTCCTGAATTAATGGCCTTGATGGAGGAGGAACATCTGGATATCGTGGCAGTCACAGAAACATGGTACACACAAAACCATGACTGGGATGTAAACATACCAAGATACACATATCTACAGGAGGGACAGGGAGGGTAAAAGAGGAGGAGTAGTTCTTTACATAAGGGAAGAAATAAAAGCAACAGAACAAAAGGGTAAACAGGGAGGAGAAGAAGCACTGTGGATAAATTTGGAGACAGACAATGGCACCACAATCCGCATGGGGTTGTATACAGACCCCCTTCTCAAGGGGAGGAAATGGACAAGGAAATGATAGAAAGTATACTTAGAATGGCAGAAAGAGGGGAGATATTGCTGATGGGTGATCTGAATATGTCAGATGTTAACTGGAGTGCAGTTGCAGCTGCCACTTCGAAGAGTGCAGTTATTCTAGATGCCCTACAGGGGGCATGCCTTAGACAACTAGTACTGGAGCCCACTCGAGAGGGAGCAATATTAGACTTGATACTCTCAAATGGAGATGGAGGAGAGGATCACAGATGTAGTATGGGTATCCATCTGGGAACTAGCGACCATCGAAAAGTATGGTTCACAATAAACACAGCAATAGAGTCAAGCCATACAAAGACAAAAGTACTGGACTTTAGGGCGGCTGACTTTGCAAAATGGGTGAGTGCCTAAGGAATGCACTAGCAAATGGGCAGGAAGGAGGGGTAGAAGAATAATGGGGAATAATAAAAACTGCCATCACAGAGGTAACGCGCCTTTGTGTGAAGCAAATAAACAAAACAAGACGATGTAAGAAACCACTATGGTTCTCAAAGGAAGTGCCAGTGAAGGTTCAAGAGAAAAAGAAAGCATTCAGGAAGTACAAGGAATCGCGGAAGGAGCAGGACAGAGAACTGTATCAGTTAAAGCAAAAGGAGGCTGGGAAGGCAGTCAGAACAGCAAAGGCCCAAACCGAGGAAAAGATAGCCAACTCAGTTAAGAAGGGGATAAAACCTTTTATAGGTACATCAGGGAGCAAAGGAAGACCAAGGAGGGATAGTGAGGCTTAACAAGGGAGGGGGGAGGGTGGCAGGAGACTGTGAAAGGCAGAGATACTAAACAAATATTTTGCTCAGTATTTACAAATGAAGAGGGGAGGTACATAAAACAAACAGTAGTAACACTCTAGATACAGAGTTGATACCAGCCCATTTACAGAAGAAAGGGTTCTGAAAGAACTCTTAAAACTGAAGGTGGACAAAGCAATGGGGCTGATGGGATTCATCCCAGAATTCTAAAAGAACTAAGGGTAGAACTAGTGACACCACTGACTACCCTTTTTAACAAATCATGGGAGGAAGGGGTGGTACCCGAGGATTGGAGAAGGGCAGATGTGATTCTCTTCACAAAAGCGGAGCAAGGCAGAAGCAGGAAACTACAGACCTGTTAGTTTAACCTCAGTGATAGGGAAAATGATGGAATCGCCTAAAGGAAAGAATTGTCAGGTATCTAGAGGCCAGAGGGGCACAGGACCCTAGGAGCATGGATTCACAGCGGAAGGTCATGCCAGATGAATCTGATAGATTTCTTTGACTGGGTGACCAAAGTAGTAGATCAGAGAGGGGCTGTGGACATGGCCTACCTAGACTTTACAAGGCATTTGACACAGTCCCACACAAAGATTAATCAAGTTAGCCAGCCTGGGAGTGGGTCCTAAGATGACGCTGGTAAGAATTGGCTGGAGAATAGAACATGAGAGTAATAGTAAATGGAGTCCACCCAGAAGAAAGGAGGGTTACTGTGGGTACCGCAGGGTTCAGTATTAGGACCAGTCCTCTTCAATGTCTTTATAAGCGACATTGCAGAAGGACTGGAAGGAAAAGTATGTCTCTTTGCAGATGACACTAAGATCTGCAACAGAGTTGATGCACAGGGTGGGTGGAAAGGATGAGAAGGACTTGGCAATGTTAGAGGAATGGTCAAATGTATGGCAGCTTAAATTCAATGCTAAGAAGTGCAGGTAATGCACCTGGGAAACAAAACCCAGGGAAGAGTACACAATGGGGGTGAGATACTAACAACGACAAAAATGGAAAGGGACCTGGGGTAGTCATATCAGATGACCTAAAGATGGGCAAGCAATGTGAGAGGGCAGCAAGGAGGGCTGGTGGATACTGGGATGCATAGGAGAGGCATCACCAGTAGAAAACAGGAAGTTATTATCCTCTGTACAGACAGCTGGTGAGACCCCATCTGAGTACTGTGTGCAGTTCTGAGACCCAATCTCTGCAAAGACATAGACAGGATGGAAGCTGTCCAGAGGAAGGCACTCAAATGGTGCAGAGTCTGCACCAGAAGACATATGAAGAGAGACTTAAGGAGCTTAATATGTATAGCCTCGAGGAAAGGAGGGAGAGGGGACATGATAGAAACTTTCAAGTACCTCACAGTGAATCAACAAAGTCCAAGAGGGTAGTACCTTTCAAAAAGAGGTGTGTAAGAACAAGAGACATAATTTGAAGATAGAGTGGGGGCGGCTCAGAGGTAATTTAAGGAAGTATTTTTTCACAGAGAGGGTTGTGGATGCATGGAACAGCCTTCCGGAGGAGGTTGTGGAGTCAAAATCAGTGGCAGAATTCAAGCATGCATGGGATAGTCATAAGGCAATTCTGGGGGGTGGGGGTAGGAAGAAGTAGGCTGCTGGTTAACTAGGATCTGCAGCTTATCCAGTAGGTAGGGAAATGGGCAGACTGGGTGGGCCAAGCGGTCCTTATCTGCCGTCAAATTCTATGTTTCTATGAACACTTTGTCGAATACATTGCAGTCAGATTTCTATGCTGTTCACAACTGTTTTTTTGACAACAAACTATGTTTAAACACTAGAATGACAAAAGTTATGCTTTTTCACTCTAGGAAATAACCATGTTCTTCACAATATCTTTCAATGAAAATCTTATATGGAGCTGTCCTGAGCCAGGTCACCGAATACAAATATCTTAGCCTGACCAGCGACAGCTGTCTTAGCTACCATCAGCACATTGAGAATCTTGTAAAATTTAACCAAAGATTTGAAATATTATACTGAAACAGACATAATTTTACACTTGATGCTAGGAAACTAGTTGTTTTGACTCACATTTTGTCACTGATAGACTTCGGCCTTGTAATTTACTCTTCCACCTATAAAACTTCCCTGCAAAGAATTGCTATTCTTGTGAACAAAGCAGGTAGATTTGGATTTGATCTCCCTTTAGATTGCCATACTTATTCCTTGTACAAAGCCTCAAATTGCCAATCTTTACAACAAAGAATTAATCAACAGTTGGGTTGTTGGGCCTGGAAGATGGCGAATGGACATGTGCCAATTAATTTACAACTTATGGTGAAAAAACATCCTTGCATAATGTTATAACTAGGTCAAGGGACGATCTATGTTTTAAACTGCCAAAATGTTGCAAAAATGTTGGTCAAGCTGCATTTCATTACAGAGTTTGCAATTTTTGGAACTCATTACTGCAAAACATCAGGACATTGATTAATTAAAAGTCTTTGTAACAACTTTAAGATGACATAGTAGTGCTGTTGATAGCTGCAAATGCTTTACAAATTAATGTATTCATTTGTAAGTATTTTTAAAAGTTTTATTGTTCTATTATAAGTTTACGTACTTTGACCATGGTTGCCTATGAAAATGGGCAATTTTGTCCACAGGCTTTTGTTTTAAATAAATTAAATTAACTGGAACGAAATTGTGCAGGGTGGTGATTAACGCCAGAGCTAAAAGTCTGGGGCAAGGTGTCATGTAGTGACATAACCAGTATGACTTAACGTGTTCCCCTATTAGCCTGCCTCTGCTTCCTGCCTGCATTACAATCAGAAAGACAGAATTTGTTGGCAGATAAGGGATGCTTGGCCTATCTAGGCTGCCCAGTTAGTAATTGCCTATGCTGTTACTGCATTAGAAGCACACAGTACTCAGTATCCAGGTGTTTTTTTTTTTCATTTAAAAAAAAAAAAGATATTTCTTTAAAACCCTTTAAAGTATTTAATTTGATGGGTATTACAAAAATGTTAGTGAACAAATTGTACCTGAATTCCTTCTTTATTCCTGATTTCCTAATATTTAAATTATGCCTTTTTGTTTGTGAATATACAATTCATGAGAAGTGACCATGCTAAGCCACTAAAAAGAGGAGTGAGGTCACCAGAGTCCTCCTTCGGTGAGAGTGAAGGTGTGTGTGTGTGTGTGTATTATATATATATATATATATATATATTTTGCATGTTCTTCACCCATCTGGTCTCAGTGACTGCAAGGACCTTATTTCATTCTTCTGATTTATGTACTCCCTCAGTTTCCTACAGTAGACTCTTTTAGGTCATTGTGCAGATATGCGTAATATTTATTCACCTAAGTGTTTATATTCCCCTTTAAATAAAGTGTTAAACATAGAAACAAAGACTCTGTTGGCAGAAAGAACCTGATGGGCTATCGAGTCTACCAATGATATATTACCTCACCAACAACTTAGTGTTCTGGGAGGTATCCCCCTCTGCCCTCGACAAACAACTATTCTTCCTCTTATACTCCCCAATGGGACTATGAGTCCTTTGTCCCAGCCATTTTTTTATTTATTTATGTACTTATTAATGTCTTTATTTAATTAAAATGTTTCAGCAGGAAAGACATGCTGAGGTGCTAACAACTCCTTTCCAGATGAATGCTGGGGGTGAGGGGTAAGGGAGATATTTCTAGAGAAGAAGAAAAAAATAATAGTATTAACAACATTATATAAATAAAAGTATATCAAAGAAGCATAATTATAAACATTGTAAGACAAATCAGTGCAACAGGTACATGAAGTAGAAAACAAATTGAGTTTTAATAGGCAGGGGCAACTACTCTTTCAGGTATAACTGAGGGAAGAGGGGAGCAATGGTCAAGGCAGTACTAGTGGGGGGAAGGAAGTAAAGAGGTATGGGATCATGGACAGTTGTAGGTGGAAGTGGTTCCATGTGATATGAGCAAAGATTTTTAAATGAGTGCAATAACAGCGAGTGCACAGTGCTGACTATAACAATGGGGATAGTGCACTATGCCGAAACCATAAACAGCAATGGGCATAACATAACATACCACATTTTTATGCACGGAGAGCCCCCCACACCCCTATTAGAACAATAATCAACTCCAGGGGGGCCTGACTCTGGGGTACAGGGGAATAGTTGGGAGAGGGCCACACATTTTGGAAGTGCAGGGAACGCGATCCCTAAAAAAACCCATAAGTACAGCAACATTACAACAAAAAAAGTATTCCTCCCCACCTGGCTCTGAAACTGGATCCTGCTGCACCAGAGGCATTCACTGCCTCCACTACATCACACTGCCAGCTCGGAGCTGCCTTGTCAAACACCCTTCCATATCCTCACACAAGAGAAATCCTTAACAGAGTTGCTGCGTCCATCCTGTTGCTGTTTTTTCTTGTACGCCTTGCTGTTACCATATCTCGCTATGCTGTTGCACTCACTCTTCTTACAGGTGCTCAAACTGAGTCACTCATATTGAGTTGCTCAATTCACCCATATCACTGGATATTGGTGGGGGTAGAAAAGACATGAAGAAGAGACTTAAGGGAGAAAGCAGAAGAGGCAGAGCAGATTGACAGGGGATAGGATGACCATAGTTTAAGAAAGTGATATGAGACAGCAGCTTGACCAGCAGTAGATATCCTAGAAGGAATAAAGAGGAATGGGAAATATTACTGTAGAGAGAGTAAGAAGAAGAAGGGGGAGAGGACAGTAGGGTTGTAAGGTATGAGGGCAGGAAACCAAACCAGAATTTGGATACAAAGGAGGCACTGTGGGAATGATGCTTTGCATCAAGAGAGGGGAGTGAAACAGAAGAGTAGAGAGAGCAGTGGTGAATACTAGAAGGACAGTCTAAGGCAAAATGGCAAAAAGAGTGAAAGAGGGGTCTAGTCTGGCAAGGGAGGATATAGAGCTCCACTCTGGATGAATACCTTATTTTGAATATATGCTAAGCATTCATATTCGAGGGATGATGGAACTGGTTGTGAGACTACAAGATCTCCTGAGACTTCCTGTCCAATCAGAGGCCACTTTGGAAGCTCAATGAAGGCAGGTCATGTGAGCCAGCACTTACAGAAGCTTTAGGCAGGAGAGACAGATGACTTGAGCTGCTGCAGAGAAAAAAATCTGCTCCATCCACTTGTTGAACCTAGACAAAAAACAGAAATCTTGACATTTTTGGTTCCCTATCTAAATCTCAAGCTAGAGAGGATCATTTTGTCATACTTTTGTGTGTTGACTTTCAGTGTTTCTCAGGAGAACTGCTAGGAGTGTTTTTTCCCTAAATACTAAGCCTATGTTTGCTCTGCAAGCTAATTAATCCATCAAAAACTGGGTGGCCGATAGGGCTTCTTTAGGGGACCCTCGATTTTACTTCAAGAGAGTCACTGTCAAAGAAGCACTGGGTTATGTTAAAAAGGTTCTGGGGAAAACCAGAATAGGATCTGACAACATTGACTTGAAACTGCTGGTACTGGAAATCAGTGAAGTCATCACTCCCATCACTACAATTTTCAATAAATCCCTCCAGCTCACCAAATTCTCTTCTCCTTGGAAACAAGTGTTGGTGACCACGGTGCATAAGGGAGGTGATAGGTCACTGACCTCAAACTACAGGCCCATCTCTATCCTCTCCCCCCTCTCTAAAGCACTGGAAAGGATTGTGGCAGACCAGTTTACTGACTATATTCACAAATACCAGCTGCAATGTCCCCAGCAGCACGGCTTTAGAAAACTCCACAGCACAGACACTGCACTGGTGGATTTCACTGAGTATGTCCATAAGGCATTGGATAAGGGAAAACTGGTTAGGTCCATCTTCATTGACTTAACAAAGGCATTCAACACACTCTGCCACCCACTCCTCTTGTCTGAACTGCATGCCCTTGGTGTTTTCCCCTAATGCTGCTCTATGGTTCCAGGACTACCTAACTTCTCGGTCTCAAAGGGTCAAGATAGGTCACTCTGTATCTGCATCCAAGGAAGTCTTGCTAGGAGTGCCTCAATGGTCCATCCTGGGTCCACTGCTCTTCAGCATGTTCCTGAGCAACCTACCAGATGCCTGAACTAGCAAAGTCATTCTATATGCTGATGATGCTGTCCTACTTAACTGTCACTCCTGCATAGAGTATCTATAGGCTGAACTACAATCATCCTTCCAGCAACTGGAGACCTGGTTCTACTCCCGAAGATCGCTACTAAACTACAAAAAAACGAAGACGATGCTCCTCTCTAGCCCCCAACTAAAAAAGAGGTGCCCAGAACTAACAATCACAAATCACCTGACTGCCCCACTGGAACAGGTTCACTCCTTCAAGTACCTGGGTGTCATTGTGGATGATAACCTCTCATATGTTCAGCACACTTACATGGTGGTGAAAGCTGTGAACACTAAATTAGGGATCCTGTTTAGGCACAAGAAAAGCCTAACTGCTGAAGCCATTCAGTCTCTAGCTCTGTCCTCTCCCTGGTTGACTATGGGCTGGTGGCTTATGGCGCTGCCACTGGTATGGCCCTCAAATGGTTGCCACTGCCCTTAACAAGGCTTACAGACTATTGCTAAATGCTGACCACTTCACGTACACTTGTACCCGGTATGGTCTGGCCCACATACTACCGCTTCAATCCAGAATCAGATACCAAACTTGCCTGCTAGGGAGAAAGGCCATGCTCTCCCTAACCCCTACCTGCATTGCAGATCTGGTAAAGGAAGCAAGCTCCAAATACAACACACAAAGAACAGTGACAACACAGCTTGATGTCCCATTTCGTAGAACTTCCCTAGAACAAAGATCCTTCATGTACCGCACTACACTATGGCTAAATGAGATCCCTACTGCAGCTCTTAATACAACAAGTGTTCAGTCCTTTAAAAGAGAGCTGAAGCAATACCTGCTGAACTCAAACACCTCTGACTCCCTTACCTGAGTCCATATCCTCAACCCAGATACCCCCCTCATCTGTCTGAACTTTCTTCTTGTTTTACCTACCCTGGACCCCCCACCTGCCATCCCTTACCACCCTCCAGCTCCCTCCAATTCCCTTCCGTCCATACTCCCCCAACACCTCCCCTTTCCACTCATTCTCCCCTCCAAATATTCTCCTTCTCCCAATCCCTCTTCTCTCTCTCTCTCTCTCTCTCTCTCTCTCTCTCTCTCTCTCATCTACCCCTTGTTCACACTCTCCCACCTTTCTTTCTCCTTCCTACCCTTTCCGATACTCTACCTTGACAGGCCCCCCTGGGGCAGCTAACTGGGAATCTCCTAACACTGTTTAATTTCAGTTGCCTAGGTTACTCAAATGTATTATTTATCTATTTTCTGTATTACATAGCGATCTTATGTTTTTTGTTAACTGTCAAGTTTTTGTTATGTCTCTGCTGTTTTGCATCCTGACGTGGAACCTTTGTAAAAGAGTGTCTACTCAAAGGTTGTTTCCGAATTACCAAATAAATAAATAAATAAATACATATATAACTGTTGTCATCATTTTGCTCTCCCTCTCTTATTTGAAATTATTTATTGTGAAAAAGCAATCTGCCTCCATCCACCTGTTAAAATTAGACAAAAGCTGAAATCTTTACAGTTTTATTCCTTTTCTAAATCCCAAGCTAGAGGAGAGGGTATATTTTTTTCGCATTTCTGTGTAATAATTGACATTTTCAGTGTTTATCAAGATAATTGCTAAAGGAAAGTTTTTTTTTTCTCTAAAAGTGAAAAAAAAATGTCATACTACTAGGCTAGGCCTGTTTTTGCTCTGTGAGCAAGAATCAGTCATAGCCCTGGTGCAAATCTTCTTTATTTGCGCATAATGATGAAGAGGATCTCATTACAGTAAGTGTAGTAAAACAGAGAGGTCACTCACTCAGTCAGTAGCTGCAATTTACACAAAACCAGAAAAAAAAAAACACAGAACATGTCCAATATCAAGGTGTTACATTTTTTTTTGCATCCTTTCATTTTCAATGACAGCTCAAGGGCAAGGCCTCACATAACATTATTTCTAAAGTGCCATGTTGGTCTGTTTGCAGGGATCCCCAACCCACTAGGAGACCAACGTGGCACAGTTGACATGTTTTGATTGTGGGGCTGCCCTGATGGGCCAGGTTCAGGATGAGCAGAGATGGGTGGGCAGCATATGTGATGTGATGTACCGGGTCGTAATATCATATGCTTAATAGCGTATGGGATTATGGCGCACCCCGGACCTGTGCACTTTTGGAGTTGGACCCCCCAGAGTTAGAATCCTTAGCAGGGGAGACCGGGGGGGTGAAACCCCCCAACAACGGAGGGTGTGGGGGGCGGAGCCCCCAACAGAACAAAACAAAATGTGAAATCACGCAACGCGATTAAGTCGCATGGCTTTTTGACCCTGTGCTGTGGTGCAATGGATCTCTGACTGAAAATAATTCCCTGCTGTCTCAATGATGGTTCATAGAGCCTGAACAGGGTATATCTCATTCTCTGTCTGATTACAGGGCAGGGTATATCCCTGTCTGTTCTGAGGGTATATCCCAGTTTGATTACAGGGTATATCCCTGATGGACAACAGGAAGGGAAAATAAAACAAAAAAGCAAAAAACAATGTTTTAGTTTCTAAAATGAAAAGAAAGACCCAGCCCTGTAGCACTACAGTACTGTCAGTACTGCTAACTACTCCGATAAACAAGTTTCTGAATGGACCTTGGTCACATAGGGGTTCGCCAGGAGAGAGAGTACTGTGCAACCCATGGATGGCTCTTCTCTTGGGAAGTGGAGGTACAGATAGTGTCCCCCCTGTAGGACTGCTGCAGTGCCCTAGTGTAAAATGGGTGGTGGGTGCTGGCAGCTGACAAAGTGGATGTGCGAAAAAGAAAATGAAATGAAAGGAGTTTAAAATAACATTAAAAGCAGGCATTTTTTATTTGTGGCGTAAATAAATGCAAGCAAGAACAGGACAGAAAAATGATGAAAGCAACAAAAACAGTCCCCTAAACAAGCCATATCTACAAAATGTTAGGATGATGTGGGAACTGGGAAGCAAGAAGGATTTTGGGAAAGTTGTTTTTCTAGGCTTTATGCTAAAGCAGAGTGGTGAGTTGTGCACTGTGCAGGGAACCCAGTTTCACAGCCTCATTGTTATGAACTCATAACATGAGAAGCACGTTATTAACACTCACCGGGTTTTCATTTACCTTGAGGCTATTATAGCTGTGTTTCTGTTCAGCATCCTTGCTGTTTCTAAGATACATAGAAATGTAGAAACAAGGGCCCCCATTTTCAAAAGGTTTGTGTGGCACAAACTGGGTTGGTGCCACGCAAACCTGGAAGAGTGCTGGACATCGGTGGTAGGGCCATATTCATAGGCCAGATATATGTAATGCACCCCCAACAGTGCTGTGGCACACAGCAGTGTGGCGTGCCTATGCAAATGAGAGATACCTCATGCATAGGCAGAGCAGTACAATTTACAAAAGTTTCAGAAGTGCTAAATGGCCACTCAGTGCAGAAAAGTGTAACATTTCCGAAACCCTACTCTTAACGGTGCGCAGATGGGGTGAGTCCTGCCCACCCCATCCTCACACCATCCAGAGCAGGGTCCCTGGTGGTCCAGCGATCCCTTCCTGAGCTCCATTTCCATTCAGCATAATAAAAAACATCACCATTTCCACAGTAGTCTAGTAGTACCCCCTCCCTATCCCTGATCTGTGAAATAATAAAGAAAAAAAAACTTGTTTCCATGGTAGTCTAGTGGTCCCCCCTCCCAAAGCCCCGATCTATGTAATAATAATAAAAACAACTTTTTTCCCTGGTAGTCTAGGGGTCCCTCCTCCCTGAGCCCCAGTCTGTGTAATAATAACCAAAAAAAACATATTTCTCTGGTAGACTAGTAGTCTCCTCCCTCCCAGACTCTGATCCCATTCAGCATAAATAAAATCCCATCCCTAAGTATTTAGGTACCCCCCCAAGCTAATCCATTCATAGACATCTCTGTAAACCTGGTAGTGCAGCTGTCCCCTCCATAACCCCGACTTTCCCTTATCCCTCAGTCCAGACCAGCCCTGGTGGTCTAGTGCCCCCCACCCAGCAGGTACTGTCCCACCACCCCGCTCCCCTCCCCATCCTAACCTAGAGAGCTGGCAACCAGTACAGCCCTCCACTCACCACCACAGCCTGCCACCGACTGAGATCTCTGGGAGCACATATTGTATATGATTGTGGCCAGCCGTGGTGGTGAGCGGAGGACTCTACTGGTTGCCAGCTCTCAAGGTTAGGATGGGGGGTGCGAGCGGTGTGGTGGGACAGTACCTTCTGGGATGGGGGGCACTAGACCACCAGGGATGGTCTGGACTGACGAATAAGGGAAGGTCAGGGTAAGGGGGGGGGACTGCTGCACTACCAGGTTTACCAGAATTACAGAGATTTCAATGAATGAGATTGGGGCTGGGGGGAGCACTAGACTACCAGGGATGTGGGAATTTTATTTATGCTGAATGGGATCAGGGCTTGGGGATTGGGGACTACTAGACTACCAGGGAAACATGATTTTTTATTATTACACAGATTGGGCCTCAGAGAGGGGAGCACTAGACTACCGGGGCAATGAGGATTTTTTTTATTACACAGATTGGGGCTCAGAGAAGGGGGACCACTAGACTACCAGGGAAATTAGTTTTTTTTTAAATTTTTACATGGATCAGGGCTTGGCGGGGACCTGGTCCTGTGTACCTGTGCTGGGCGCTCACATGCAGATGAACCCATAATGGGCATGTGAATGGTCCCTTAATGGCTTGCATGTCCATTGGGCTCATTTGAATGTTTGGGCTGAATATCGCCCATGGGTGCTGTGGCACTCACCAGTGTGCACCGCACTCTACCCCATGGGCAGTCTTCCGCCCCACTCTCGGGTAGCACTGCACCAAACATAGTGACTGCTTTCTGTGGGCCGCTCTACCAGGGTTTTGTATTCAAACAGATAGCGCGATCAGTTTGATCATGCTATCAATTTGAATATGGAGCCAGAGCCAGCAGGCCCTATTTTTTCATGTGACACACCTGTTTGCATGCACAGCTGGATGGCTCTGAATATGGGGCCCATAGAATGTAACAGTAGATAAGGGCTGCTGGGCCCATCCAGTCTGCCCATTTTATTTTAACCTTCATTGTTTTGTTGCAGACCCTACTTGATCTACAGTGCAATCTCTGTTTTAATACATGTTATTACATGATAATAACATGTATTAAAACAACAAGAAAGGAAGTAATATCTGCTTCATAAAAAGTTAATATGTTTAATTATATAATAATGTAAGTGCATACATTAAACACTGCAGGAAGAAAGCTTGGGGGAAAATACTGTATAGCAGGTTGAAAATCGTGTTTCCCAGTATTGGCAGAACTCAACCTGCTATACATATTCATGTCAGATAGAATTAGTGCTGCTTTGATACTGTCAAATACAGTCCCTTCTAATTGCCATTAGCCTTGGTTCAAAGCAATTTAAATTTGCTTACTTTCCCATTAGAAGTCTTCACTACCGCTGAGGGTTGAGGCGCTGGACGCCACACCTCATGCCACACCGGTGACCCGGGTTTGGAAGCGACCCAGGTTGCTGGTGGTCAGCAGGGGAGGGAGAGGATGGAGCATCCGGAGGACAGCTCTCCTCTCCTGGGGAGGGACAGGGGTCCCGGATTGGTGCTCTGCTGATCTCTGGCAGAGGGTGGAGATACAGCAGGCACTGCAGAGGAGAGAGAGGACTGGGGGAGTGGCAGACATCGGGTACGCCTTGATGTCAGGGCACCAGCCACTCCCCGGAGAAAAACAGGGAAAATGCCTCTCGGCTCCAATGAAGATGGAGCCCAGGAGCTTGCCCCTGATTTACAGCCACCCACCTGGCATCCTCCCGACCGACGTTACTGCTGTGTTGGAGCATTGGAGCCCACCCCATACCCGACCGGGGGGTATAACCGAGGCTACATGGGCAATGGAGGATGGCTGGGTAGGGTGTGTGCTGTAGGGAGATGAATCCATGTGCTCCCGAGGAAGACCAGAGCCGAGGGGGTGAGAAAGAGGCATAAATAGAAAAAAAAAGTATTCACTACACATTCTCTGTTTTTTGTGATCTGTGTATCTGTTCATCATGTCGCTCCTGAAGAGGATAAAATCTTCTCAGAGTAAGAGGAAATATCCTCTCAAACTGAGCTCCATAGATAGTGAGGCATTTGCTGTCACCTCTGGTGTGGAATTACAGGTAGCTGCTTCATTTACAAGGGTATTTGCAGCTACTACCCGTCCACCAGCAAAGAAAAGCAGACCTGCTACTTTTGCCACCCACACCCCTAACATAAGGTTTCAGCTAGGCAAGTATGCTGCAGAGAATGGGGTCATGGTGGCTGCTCGCTTTCATCTGTATCAGTCTGCTAATGCTATAAATGAAAGCACGGTCTGCTAGTTTAAGAGTGACTGCTTGGCAGCTGCAAATAAATCTGGGGATCCAACTAACCTCTCCCCCTTCCTGCCACGAAAGCCCAATGGAAAACCAACCCATCTAGAGGACAACTTTGATAAACAGTTAAAAAATATTGTGGTATGCTGGAGTCATGTCCGAAAAAACTTCAGCTGCTAGCATTGAGCTAAACATTGATCTGAAAGAAGCTAACTTGGAAAGAAAATGATGCCCGATGGTTGGAGTCAGGCTTTAACATTTTACAAACACGGCATGATGACATTGTCAGAGGCATTTGACAAGCTGGAATACAACAGACTCATGGTACTTGCCTGAGTAATGTAAGCCCCACATTTCTTTTTTTTAGAAAACTGTGCTCAGTTGATGAATCCCTAATACTGTTTCTTTCTTTTCTTTTTTTTTTTTTTAAGAGCAAACCACAGGAGGTTTCGAATTTGGCAGTTTGAACCAAAGGCAGAGAGACTGATATCGGAATATTTTCATTTTATTTTTCATTGTTTTTAATTTTTTTCTTTGTCTGTATTTCCTTTCCAACCAATAAAAATTTAACATTACAAAACCAGTAGCTTGTAGGAATACGAGACTCAAAGTACACCGCCTGCTTAGACAGCTTAACAACACATGATTGCAGTATTGTCTTACAGTGAGAGGTGCAATTTCCAACTGAATTGCCAACTGAATGTGTGAATGACTGTGATTAAGTGAATGAGTGACTGACTTAATCCCCAGCTTCCAGCTGCATTCAAAAAAGCAGAGCCTCCTTCTGATCCTTCCTTCTGATCCCCACTTGACTTTTTCCCGTATCCCACTGTTTACTCGGTTTACTCTGTACCTTGTGACAGGCAGCAGCAGACCACAGCCTAGACATCTACCCTCCATGTATAGTGTGGAGGTATAAGCTTCCAGCAGCCTGAAGAACAGCCCCATTCAAAAAGCAGAAGCCTCCTTCTGTTTATCGCTGTTTACCGAGCTGTTTACCGAGCAGTGCATGTTATGACAGGCAGCAGCAGAGCACAGTAAGAGTTCATTTTGAATTCCAGTGTAGTGTACGCATAAACTGGTACACATTCCATAATCATCGTGTTCTGATTATTTTCGCTGTCAGTAGTCCACATGCGAATATAGCGAAAATAATCAGAACATGAAACATACCAGCTATACAGTATGCAGGTTAATTTTATGAAGAAAAACAGTCAGCAAAAGCAAACCTAAGAGACTATGGGTCTGATTTTCAAAACTCTAAGAATGCCACAAGCCCTTAGTATGCTGAGCATAAGGTGCACAGGGCTTGCAACATTCTTCTGGCTGGTGAACAGGATTTTCTATCCCGTGTGGCAATTGCCACAAGTTAGACCAACTTTTTGTGGTCTAGCTTGTGGCAATCCTGAGGGCCTTTTTCACAGAGCTTGCACCAGATATTTGGTGTAAACTGCCGTAAATTGTGGAAACTGTCACAGCTGCAGCCGAGATTGTAAAATTGGGTGCAGTTGCAGTGAAGGGGTTTTGGTGCACTGTCAGAACCTAGGTGTCGTGGCACAGGGCTTGATGCAAGCCCTGCACCATGCTTTGAAAATTCAGACCTATACAGCTATTTTTATGGGGGTAACTTATATTTTTACCCTAGTAATGGCAAGTTAAGCTTGATGAAAACAAGTTGTTGGATGTGTTCAGGGTCTAGTGTTGAATGATGAGGCTCAACAACATCACAAGCTGTGCTAAATATCCTCTCAGATGGCACACTCATAACTGGGCAACTGATGTATCTCATAACCAGGTGCACCAAGTGAGGGTATGAACATATTTTCTGTGTCCAGTAGCCTAATTGAGCAACCTAAAATAGTGTCCACAAAATAATCATTCAAGATATGTTCTACAGAGGCTGGCCTGGTGGCACTGAGTGTTGAAGTGCTGGACACCACACCTCATGCCAAGCCAGCAACCCAGGTTTGGGGACGGACTCAGGAAGCCGAGAGTCAGCAGGGAGGGAGAGGATGGAGTGTCTGGAGGACAGCTTTCCTCTCCTTGGGAGGGATCCAGGGGTGCTTGGTGTCCTGGCAGCCCCCAATGGAGATTGGGGGGTACTGCAGGATCACCAGCCAGAATGTAAGGGACAGGACTGCAGCAGATACCAGCAGGGCAGCCATGCGCAGGCGTCATTGCATGCCGCACTCCCAGGGGGGAAAAACAAGAAAATCCCAGTCCTCAGGGATAGGCAATGGCACCATTCCCTGCCAAGTCACACTCCATCTCCAGGCTTTCCTCTCCATCAGGGCCGACTGCACAGCCAGCTACATTAGATTATAGGCAGAGCACCCTGAGCAGATAGAGCGGCTCCACTTCAGGGGGTGCAGAGCTGGGGGGGGGTCTGCCTGGTTGGTGTAGGGGTGGAGGGGGAGCTTCAGGGGGGAGGTACAGCTCACCAGTACAGTGGATGCCCAAGAGAGTTCCCCAGAGTGACAGCGAGAAAAAGAAAGTACCAAAAAATATATATGTTCCACAGAAAAAGGCTGTGACTATGTCCTTTTCTATTGCTCTTGATGTAAGGACATACTGAGCAGCATCCACTCTCTCCCATCAATGCTATTGTCACTAACAAGTATTTCTTCCCAGTCTTCAGCAGTGGAAACAGACCTACCAGATGGAATTCTCTGTGTCTCACGATCTTCTGTGCCAGCTACCAGTGTCACCAGTCCCTGCATGTAACCAGACAGCTCATCATACAGCTCTTGTTGAAAATAAATCACTCTGTGGTTATCCATAGCCTTGTGAATGATCTCACATTTGAGCTGGGGATCCTGAATGGTTGCAAAAATGTGGTCGTGACTGTCCAGCACTTTTGCAAATCTTGCATCCAGTTCAGTTTGCAGCTGCTCAATGAGCACAGCTATCTCATCTGGAATCTCCCTGTTTTCCTGTACATATCTGTCAATGGATGCTTTCAGCATATGCACAGCTGGGATCACTTGATTCAGAGTGGCAATGGACACATGTAGATCATGGGTACTCCTCTCAAATTGCCCAAGCACTCTCACCATGGCGTCAGCCAGTGACCGCTCATTGTGGCCTAGGACTCCCCCAATATTGCACTCCATTGCCATGCCATGAAGTGTGTGCTTCTGTTCTAGCAGTCTAGACAGCAGCAGGTATCGAGAATTCCATCTGGTACTAACATCCCGTATCAAGGGATGTTGAGGCAGATCAAGGTGTTGCACTTCTCTTATTTAGTTAGTTACCTTTACAGAGTGATAAAAATAAGCAAAGATGGAGTGTGCTGTGGAGACAGTCTTGCTAGCCTCAGTACTGTGATGTAGCACAGATGTGATCACTTGCTTCAAGATGTGGGCAAAGCAACAAATGCTGACAAAATTTCCATCTGCAGCTGTATTCACCATATTTGCGCCTTTATCCGTGATAAAAAACAACATGTAGATTGGTACCAACTGTCCATGTCTTGAATGAATATTAGGATGTTTTGTGACGTGTGGTCTTTCTCCATTAGTCCAACATTCAGAAGAGCAGACCTGCAATCGCTACCAGATTGTGGAAGGATGAATAGAGAGTCTGTGACAGTGGGAGAAGGTGGAATCTGCAACAGAGACAGGGCTTTGCACACATCAGTGTGTGGTCAAGGAGAGATATGAATGCATGGTGTTTGTACTGCTCCAGATGTCTGAGGTGCAGTGGAAAACTCCCCCCCAGCTTTCAAAAGCAGTGTGGCAACTGCCATTCTCACACCCTCCTACACCTTTGCACCACAGTGTGTGAAAATGTGGATCATGATGGGAGTTGGTACTGTGGATGCAAGTGTTACAGAAGTCTACAAAAGTCATTGTCTTCCACAAGTGAAAATGATTGCAGAGCCAACATCATCATTTCACCTATGGGCTGTGAAATGTGTTGAGTTGTTGGGTGGGACTACTGGTACTTAGTTCTGGACTGGAATGTATCCACTGTTAGTATTGACCATGGATGGGGGGATGTTCCACGCTTTCCAAATGATGAGCAAATGGCATGGGACTGCTGTCTGGCATGAGTGCTTGGGGTGCATGGAGCACTCTTTGATGCTGAAGGAGATGGAGTGGTAGCAACATCAGGTGTAGAAGCATTTTATTCAGAGACAGAATGTTCTGTGGCATTGCCAGTGCCACCAGCACCACTGCCTGCATTATCACTACAAGATGAGTCTGATGGAACCACAGGCACAGACCCTGACACATTAAAAACCTGGGTACATTTCACAGCTAGGTGGTTCATTAAGGAGGTGGTTGTTAAATTTGCCATAGAATTACCCTGCTGATAGCTGAACTGCACAGTGTGCACATTGCCATTCTGTTATCTTCTTTCAGTAACATGAAATGTATCTAACTGAAGATTTTAATGTCTACAGTGATGTATAGCACTACTACCTAGCCTATCACTATCTATGTCGCTAAAACATTTATTTATTTATTATTTTTATTTTAGTCTTTGGTAACCGGTTAAGGCCCACTAGGCACAAGTGCCTGTTTTCAGGGGCAACCTGGGAACACTGGGCAGTTAAGTTAACATGTCGGATGTCTATTGTTGAAAAACTGTATGTATGCAAATGACTATATATGGTTAAACCACTCTGTAAACTAACCCAAGTCACCCCTTGCAACCATACCATGCTCTTACTGCCCCTGACACCACACATGCAGCTAGTGTCACCAGTATCACCACCACTTGTTTGGCCCCCACTAGCTCATCTTGTTTGGACCTGCATCTGTGGATTTTCTCCTGGCATCACTGGTGCCCCTGCACCTGCTCTAATTGGCTGTTAGGTTGGGATAGACCCAGCTGAACAAAGTGCTGAAGTGTAGCTTGCTGAGTTTTTTTTGGAGGGTGGAGCCATTTCCTTTTTACTCTTGCACTGCAACCTTGAGAGGTTGAGTTTTTTTTTGCCACTGGACTTTCATGCTTTATGGCTCTCAAGGTACTTCCCATACTGTGCTTCATCATCAAGGCTGCTTAGGTTAGCCTTCTCTGATGATGTGTCAGTGGCAGTTCATCTCCCGGTGGAAAGTACTCCAACCCAGATGAGTGTGTCTCCTCCTCGTCTACCACTGATAAGTTCTGCAGTAGAGAAGACAGGCAGAGAAACAAGATATATCACAGTAGGGGAGGATACAGTACTGGACGTAGTTGTGCAACTGGCTGGGGCCACAGTGGTAGTAGTGACTGGTGTCACCATAGCAGTACTGGGGGTTGCCATGGTTACAGTTGTAGAAGTGGTCTCAGTTACAGTGGTGGACATGGTCTCAGTCATAGTGGCAGGAGTAGTCTGGGTCACAGTGGCAGGAGTGGTCTCAGTCACAGTGGCAGGAGTGGCTGGCAGGGCCACTGTTGCAGCAGAAGTTGGGATACTAGTAGTCTCAGTGGATAGGTGGTGGATCAGAGCAGTGGTGATTATTAATGAGGATGTCCTCATCCTAATGGTACTGGTGCCAGTAGCAAGAGATGAAGAAGACACATTCACACTGGTAGTATCCTTCTAGCAGCATTACTAGTTCTTTGAATGCTACTTTTACTTTTTCCCTGGTGTCAGCTGATGTTGCTGATAGAGATTTCAGGTTTTGATGGGGTAAAACATAATTTTCTATGGTGAAAGTGCACTGCACATCACTCTGAAATATGCAAACCATCTCCTGCTGCTTCCTTCTCTACACCTGCTTCAGCTTTGCTGGAGCTGATGGATTAACTATGTTTTCAGGTATGCAGTGAAAAACCTGCTGCTCCTCCACTGTGGCTGTATGTATTCTGCATCTTTGCACTTGGGCACTTTTGAATGTTTTAACAATGGAATAAAAGTTATATGAATGGTGATTGTACCCCTACATCATGACTACTGAACTTCTTTTCAAGGATGAGTGCCGTGACTGCATACTTTTTACAATTTCTGGTACTATGTCCTCTGTCTGCCATGGTTGTATTCCTCACAGGAAAACATATTAAATTTAAATTATATTATTATGAAATATAGTCACTCAAGCCACTGCAGCAATGCTTAGCTGACAAGTCTCACTATCAACTAATAATCAAGCCTGACTAAATTCTCACACAAACTATATATACATATATATTTTTATTTCTCCTTGGGCACACAGCACTAACAGCCAAGCACACATACACAGAACAGAAAAGTAGCTAACTGAAGGAGTGGGAGTCAGACTACTAGTTCCACTTTACCAGCTACGGTGCACTCGCACTTGCTTAAGTAGCCATGGAGTGACCTAAGCCTGGGTTCTTCACAAGGAGAGTTCTGATATTTATTTAAATTATATTTACTATGAAATCAAGTCACTCAAGTCACTACAGCTATGCTGAGCTGACAAGCCTAACTGTTAGCTAAATAGTCAAGCCTGACTAAATAAATTTTCAGGAAAAAATATTTTTTTTAACTTCTTCA
Organism: Neoceratodus forsteri; assembly: GCA_016271365.2. NCBI lineage: Eukaryota > Metazoa > Chordata > Ceratodontiformes > Ceratodontidae > Neoceratodus > Neoceratodus forsteri. Next base: position 134,760,234 of record JADMNL010000025.1, read on the forward strand.
TGGGCACAAGCCTCAAGCTTAGAAAAATGTATTGAGTGCAGCAATACACACACACACATGTAACAGAAAAGCAGACAACTTTTGTGGTGTGAGTCATCTGACTAGTCCCACCCTACCAGCTACTGTGCACTCACACTTGCTTAAGTGGCCAAGTAGGGACCCAAGCCTTGGTTCCTCACAGGAAGATTTCTGATATTATTCATTTATTTGTCTTTGGTAACTGGGTAAGGCCCACTAGGCACAAGTGCCTGTTTTCAGGGGTGACCTGGAAGCACTGGGCGGTTAAGTGACTTGCTCAGAGTCACACAGTATGCAAGTGGAGGTTGTGAGAATCAGACTCAGGTCTGGTCTGCTGGATGTATCAAGCTCGTTAACACCTCGTTCCTCTAACCTCTAGGCTATACTGCCAGCCCATTTATTCATTTAAATTATGTTTACTATGAAATCAAGTCACTGAAGTCACTGCAGCAATGAGGAGCTGGCAAATCTCACTGTCAAATAATAGTCCAGCCTAACTAAAATTCTCAGAAAAACCTTTTTTATTTCTTCTCGGCACACAACTACACACTTTGAAAAATATCTTGAGTGCACAACTGTGCACACACACAGAACAGAAAAGCAACTAACTGAAGTGGTGGGAGTCCTCTAACTGGTATCACCTTATCAGCTACGGTGCACTTGCACTTGCTTAAGTGTCTGAACAGGAACCCAAGCCTGGGTTCCTCACAGGAAGAGTTCTGATATGAATTAAAAAAATATATTTATTTTGAAATCAACTCATGCAGCAATGCTGAGCTGACAAGTCACACTGTCAACTAACAGTCAAGCCTGACTAAATAAATTCTCAGAAAAAAAAAATTGTTTATATTTCTTCATGGGCACAAAACCAAATCACCAACACCAAGAGAAAAAATGTCTCTAACTGTATTTAAATTAGACTATTTGCCCTGTTCATTGTTTCAGACAACTAAGTTATGAAATCCTTAAATTTCTAATCAAAATAAGCTAATTCAAAACCTTTATCCCTTAAAGTAAAGTGCAAGATTTAGGAAAAGAGCTTCATAGCCCACTACCCTGGGGTGACGATAGTCACTCTGTGTTAAAATTATAAATTTTACTGCTCTCCTGTATGGGAGGGAGGGATTTCATTGAAACTCTGGCCGAACTGCCAGACAGGAAATCCCTTTCCACTTCCAAGTCTGCCTGCTCTGCCCCAGCGCTCCCATGTATTGTGAAGTCTAACCAGGGAGACTGTGTGGACACACCCCATACAAGTCTATGGGGCTTGTTTTCAGAATGTTTTTACAGAACTTTAAGCAACCTTTTGATAAAAATGAAAGCCACTGCTCAACTAATAGGGACCTATTAGTTTAGCAGTGGCTTTCATTTTTACCAAAAGATTGCTCAAAGTTCTGTGAAAAATTCTGAAAACAAGCCCCATGGACTTGTATGGGGCACGTCCCCTTGCTGTCCCTGGTTAGATGTCACAATACATGGGAGTGTCGGGTTGGATCAAGCAGACTGGGAATTGGAAAGAGATTTCCTGTCTGGCAGCTCAGGGATCTACAATGCCAGTTATGACCCCTTCCCTCCCATACAGGAGTGCAGTAAAGCTTATAATTTTAACACAGAGCAACTATCTCCACCCCAGGGTAGTAGGTGATGAAGCCCAAAACATTATTAAAATACGTCACATCTTTACTTTAAGCTGTTAGTCTTCACTACACTGCATGCTTAAATCTTGGTCTGTTTTGTACAGTACGTACAAACACACACGCACGCACATACACACTGTGTGTGTGTATGTGTGTGTGCATGTGCATGTGTACTGTTGGGGCCTGCCTGCCTGTCTCTTTCTCAGCAAACACTAAACAGCCCTTATATTTCCCCTTTCTGAAAAGCCTATTTTTTTTACCCGACTGTAAAAAATTGAACATTCTAGCTTGAGATTTAGAGAGGGAACAAAAAATGTCAAGATTTCTGATTTTTGTGTAGTTTTAATAAGTGGATGGAAGTAGATTTTTTCTCTGCAGCAGCTCAAGTCATCTGTCTCTCCTGCCTGAAGTTTCTTCGAGTGCTGGGTCACATGACCTATGTTCAGCATGCTTCTAAAGTGGCATCTGATTGAACAGAAAGTGTCACAATTACTCCTAAAAGGGCTGTTTATAAAAAAGGAAAAACAAACAGCCTTGAAAATGGCTTCTTTTGCATTTGGTTCTCCCTTGATTAGCTCTGAAAAATAATGTGTCTGGTGACACAAACCCACTCAGCAGGTCAGTCCCTCTGCTCCCACAGTGCCAACCTCCGAGCGCAGTCTTGTGAACAGTTAACAGAACAGGGTAACCCTCCTGTCTGTTTTGTGGGTTCGAATCAAACTTTGGTCTCAAGTTCTGGAGGGATTCAAACTGTGAACCTCTTGCTAGTGTACCCAATGTACAGGCTCAGATAATTCTGCTCTTCGGTGGGGCCAGATATCTTTCGCCTACAGGCACCTAACCAGGCATACAAAATGAACCCTTAAAAACTCTATTAAAGTCCTCTGAATAAACTCTTACATTTTCCCAGTTTGGTAAAACCAGTAAGCTTTGTACAGTGTCAACTTTAACCAAGTATGCTTCTTTTGTCAAGAAAAATCATTTCAAAGGCACACCAAGTAGTCTCTAAAGTAGAGGTTTACTTAAAAAATAGATAACAAAATGTAAAATGTAAATACAGAATCATATATCACAAAAACATACAATCATTTAAAAGAACAAGGGTTAAAAAAAGTGCAAAATTCCTACCACCAGACAATTAGACTTCTATATCTAATGTATCTCTTCTAATAGTGCTGATATACAGATGTTGTTGTCAAGAGAGTCCAAACATGTGTGTCTTTACAGGTCACTCACAGCAAAATTAAAACACTGTCTTGAGCCTACCTTCTCCATGATGTCACCCAGCTCCTGCTCTGTTTATTAAAAATTAGACAATCAGGATGTCATCACTCAGAAAGTAAATTAAATAAGGTTAATTTCTAAAGTCCTTCTTTCATCCAAGAGCAACATTCTGCTTTTACAGACATCAGAGGAACATTTATGACTTCGCACCAGTGTGACATAACCTGGTTTTCCTCCTCTAAATAGTAATGCAAGAAAAAGCGGCTCCAGCTCAAGTTGTGCTTGTGTAAGTTAGCAACCAAATAAACAAAAAACACAGCCCAACACTTCTTTGATAAATAACGCTGTATTAAACTCACATATAAAGAGATGAAATACAGTGGCGCCATACAAGGTGACAACAGCTCCCAGAACACAAACAGTCTGACCGGTTTCGTGCCAAAAGCACCTCCTCAGGGACCTAAGGAGGTGCTTTTGCACTAAAGCTCATTGGAGCTATTCTGTCAACTGCTATATCTCCTGTATGCAGTTCTATCTGTTATCAATGATAGTGCTATAATTTTTGTTATTTCCTCCTCTAAATGCCATAAATAGATATTTTCTATTCTGTCAGCTGGCAAGCTACAATTAAGCTAGATAAACAGGAGCTGCTTAATTTAGGCCTCTTCTAGTCTGTAATTATCTCCTGGCCTTCCAGGTAACATCTTGTAGCTGAAACCTGGGAGGGGGGTTGTCATTCCACAGGCTGTTTCAGCATGTCTCATGAGAGACACTCAAGAACAGATCTTTATATTACAAAAATCATAGATTAATCAGAACCAGCTGTCTGAGTGTCACAATTCTGGATTCTTTTTCTTGACAAGTGAAGCATACTTGGTTAAAGATGACACTGTACAAAGCTTACTGGTTTTACCAAACTGGGAAAAGGTAAGAGTGTATTCAGAGGTCTTTCATAGAGTTTTTAAGAGTTCATTTTGTATGCCTGGTTAGGTGCCCGCAGGCTTAAGATATCTGGCCCCCCTGAAGAGCAGCATTATCTGAGCCTGTACATTGGGTATGCTAGCAAGAGGTTCACAGTTTGAATCCCTCCAGAACTTGAGACCAAAGTTTGATTCGAACCCACAAAACAGACAGGAGGTTTACCCTGTTCTGTTAACTGTTCACAAGACTGTGCTCGGAGGTTGGCACTGTGGGAGCAAAGGGCTTGACCTGCTGAGTGGGTTTGTGACATCTGGTTCTCCTCAAAATTATCCCTGTAAACAGCTTACTATTTTCAACCTGGTACTTCCAAAAATTAGCCCTGGAAAGGATATACAGTATGTTTGATCTGGTTCTCCATAAATGAGCTCTGAAAGGGTTGTTAATATTGGATCTTGTTCTTCCAGACATTAGCCATGTAAAGGGCTTGTTTCTATGATCGGGTTATCCAGATGAAGCTAGTCTTTACAACTACATTTTTCCTCCCCTCTCCCTATCCTGCCACCATAGGCCACCCCGCTCCCAGCCCTGTCACCTGGTTCCTCCCAGACTTACCTTCTTCCTTCATGGCTTAACCCTCAGGGTGGAGTTGACAGGATGAGTCAAGCCCCATCAGAGGTGCAGCTTAGTTCAGAGGTGGGTGCCTAGCATGTGTTACAGGGCCTGTGGGATGAGGGTCAGCGTCATCCAGTTATGTGTATTTTATTTTCTCATTTTCTGTTGCCCCGCTTCCTGGGATCCTGATTGGCTGGAGTAAATGTGCATCAGTGTGTCAACGTTCTGTCAGTGCCTTACCTCTGAGCTCAGCTCTGCATGCACCACCCCACTTGTAGTCTTCCTGGTGGGGGTAGTACTGCAGAAGCTGGAAACCCTCCCTCCCTTCCTGAGGAGGGGCAGGCGAGTCCCCCCATGGAAGCTCGATCCTCCTCCCCCTGCTGGCTGTCCAATGACTTGGACTTGCTTCTAACCCCGGGTCCCTGGCATTGCAGTGCTACAGCTGTGCCAATAGACCAGCCCCTTTAAAATGGCTTTTGTTAATCAGATTCATTTCCACACTTTTTAGATCTCAATAAGGCAATTTTTGCCTGCAGCAGTGCCCACTTTTTTTGCCTACTACCACCACCCTGACTGCCTGCTGCACAACTCACTTACTCTTGTACTCCCCTCCCCTTGATGAGGTGCAGCATCTTGATAAACTGGTGCTGAGTAGTAGAGAGCTGGTAGGTGTGTGCTGTGGGGCAGAGATTGCAGCTGAAACACATACGATTTCCCTCTTGAGAGGGTTAGCAGTACCATTTTCAGCCCTGGATTTGGTCGGACTGGCAAAGTTTCAATTTGGTCCATCATGACTGGTCTGAGAAAAACTCAGCTAACTTAAACATCCAGCTCAGCCCATTGTAACTCACATATTACACTGAAGAAAATAATGCCAGGTTTACTTTTTTTTCTAAATTGGAAGTTTACTGAGTTTTTTTATACAGAGCTCTGAATACAGTACAATAAGCAGACCATGACAAACCACTAGCGTGTCATACAGTTGCACATAATTAATTACACATGTGACCATGAGGTACTGCAGTTTTCTGCTGGTCTCTGAGTAATGTAATCTAAGTACCATTTCAGAGCAGGAGAAAAAGAAAACAGTGAAACATAAATGACTATGAGTCTGATAAATCTCACAGAAGTTGTGAAGAACTGGCACAGGGAGTTTGTGGATCTGATACAGTATGACCCTCTTTGGGGGAGGCTAAATCCATAGTGCTAGCCACAGTCTGTTTTGGAGGAGTCTAATGGTATCTGATAAGGAGGATGTATACCTCTGAGGTGGGGGGTAGCTACAAGAAAGAGGTCTGCAATTGGGCTACCCTCCCTGTCCTCCAGAATTTTAAGGAGAGGAAACCATTGTGCATTATACACGTCTGATTGTAGTCTTAAGTGATGGGTGAGTTTCTCCATTACGCTGTTCTGAGCACTGGGTAATCTTTTGTTTTTCAGTAAATCATTAGAAGTTAGGGCTGATATGGCAAAATATTGCAACAATCCTTAAAATTCAGCAACACAAAAGTTATGAATTAATTTGTGGTAATATTTATTGTTCATGTTTTCATAAAGGCCCCATACACCTGGACCAGCATTTCACCTTGTGGGTTACTTTAGGGGAAGTGGTGGGCCCAATAATAATTGATTGATTTTATTTTATTTGTTGAAAACTTTGGAGATTACCTTTGAGCACAGGTGCTAATTTACAAATGTAGCCCACCCCTTCCCTGTTGTCTAGGGGTATGCTGATGTTACTTTCTATTGGGGGTGTCCACAACAGAAACTGTAAAGATGACTTATGTTTTATTCCTTTGGGATAGGGGGCCACATCTTCTCCTTTGGGTGCTGGGCTAGAAGGCAAATGGAATTAGCAGACAAGGCAACATGTCAGGCAGAAAACACAGTCACAACCATATATATTGAAGAACACTGTAACTTTAATTTCAGCGTGATTCAACCTTTTAATTTAACTGAATTTGAGCAATACTTGTTCTCCATGGAGAGTAAATCAGTGGGTTGCGCTATCCCCTGTAGGAAAAGGTGAAGCACTAGACCAAAGGGCCTACTACATCAATGTCTCAGAACTGTCCATGATCAATGTCCCAGCATTGTACATCATTTGTCGATAAATGGGCAGTATCCAAGAAGCCTGTTCACACTGATTCGCATAAAGTACAGCACAAGTATTATCCATTCCCCAGACAGTCTTTGCTAAGTGGGGATAACTACCTCCCTCATGCCTGGATTCACAGTCCTACACTTCACTACTCAACTTCTTTGCAGGACAGCAGCCACATCCTCGGGCCAGCCTCCCACTTATTTTTCTCCTGTTTTGCCAATGCTTACCCAAAATTCACAGTGACCTCCCTCTTTACACAAGGTCATACTGTGGACAGCTGTATCAGCTGCAGACTTGCACTTAACTTACATTCTGCTGCCCTTGGTGCTTTCTATTCATAGACGTGAAGTCCCATCTATCACTCATCTCCTACCACTCAGGTCACATTCTGAAAGGTTTGAATCCCAAGGCGGCCACATGCTAGCAGCCTGGTACTTCCCCTCCCATCATGACATCACTCACCCACTGGGGTCTCAAAAATCTATGGCCACTGCCATGTCCTCACAGGGTCCGGGCTGAGACTCCCACCCTGAGACTACTTGACGGTCCTGCAGGAGCAGGCAATCGCCCCTACTCCCGCCATAGAACTGACTCCCTCCACCCATGCATTCCCACACAGACCAAGGGAAATCCGCCCCCAGAGGTGCTCCCAGCCAGTCGCTGACCAGCTGCCCTGGAGGAAAGGAAAGGAAAGTTAACCCTTTAGGGGTTTCTGGCCCAAGGACCCTAAAAGGGAACAGCATGTCATGAGGACCACTGTACTGTCTCTCCCCAGAGGGGTGTTACATCTCACTCCCTTTTTAAAGCTCAATGCCCTTGGTGAGCTTCCAGAATGAATACAAGCCATCCCCTCAGGTACAACAACTCATGATAAAAGGAAATGGGGCCCCTACTGAGCTCGATGCCACAAATTTGTTTGTACCACCCTGACCACCCAACCTTCTGGACCCTCAGGGCAGATTACCTAAGTATCCAGAGAGTGGTGTCCCAGGCCTAATATCTACATGCCAATACCCTATCTAACTGGATCTGGCCTCTACTATCTACCTACTACATTTGTACGACATACCCAGACTGCCCAGGCATGGGGTCATTATGTCGCATGCAAAAACAATGTGGCTAAAAATGCTGCAGCCAAACAACGCCAAACACAAATAGAGTCGGGCAAAACACTGACCTGTTGGGAACAGCATGCCCACTGACAATAATGGGACTTTATGTTTTTTTTGCAGGGGGGCTTGCTTTGCCCCCATAACATAAATAACTAACTCTGGGGGAGATGGGAGAAACTCGGGAGGGGAAAGTTTGTTTCTTTAAAAAAACACACCAAAAATGTAGTTGCAGGGAGCAGGGCGACAAATTATAGTCCCAGGTCTCCCAATTACCTCATGTATTGGTGCCCTAGCCACTCCACCACAGGAGTGGCTCAAACAGACCCCCAGCACATGGCTACTTAACAGCTCCTGAATTACATGCAGAGTGACAGGGGTAGCGGTATTTCCCTTTCACTGTGATACCCTTGTCGCTCTACATGCTCGTGTGATTTAGTTTGCACGGTTATTGACGCACTATTCCAGGTGCGACATATTGACCTGGTACCAACTGCTCAAGACCCAACATTCACCTTGTACATTTACCTGATATATCCTTTTTTCCCCCAGAAACAAACACCTTTTCCCGTGAACAAACTAGATACTTTATAACAACATCTCACCCGTGGGGCTCAGAAGTAATATAACAGTGATTCAGCAGTCCCAAGGTTTCAATCCAGCCCCCAAAACATTGATTCAGCACAGCAATAAGTAAATGCAAACATTACAGTGATTTAAGCATTTTTTCTCTCAAAAGGCATGCCTGTTAAATATTCAGTTTCGAACAATCTCACCCTGTGCACCTCCTGGGGGTTTAAACAAGTCTATGGAGGTACTGTGAGTCTCATTTACTGTGTGTCCCAAATCACATAACAGCCAAAACAAAAAAGAAAGATCTCACCCATAGATGATCTCTGGTGGGTGGTTCATCAACAGTGCTTTACCAGACCTCTTGTTTCGCAGTCTCCCCATATTTCATGCCAAACTTATCACCGGCAGTCAAAATACTACTGCGGGCCTGGTTTCATGCAAAGGCATCCAAATGAATCCTAGTCTTGCACACTGTATCTTGTTCTAGCTCCATCCAAGTCCTCTGATCATGGCATAGTACTTCATCAAGGTCAGACCCTCATAAGTGCTGCTCCCGCATATTCCCTTTGCCACTCTCTGGGCCTCCTTCAAGGATATAGTTGGGCTGTAGGCATCCAGGCTGTGCTTTCTGTATATCTTCTGGAGAATGGCTCTATACATCCACTCTCTCTGCTTTGATACAACAAGATCCCACACTCACTCTGGCAAATAGGAGTATTCATACTGTGGGAAATTCTGCTTGATCTGTTGGTGGACTATCCTCTCTGCCTGGGACCACTCGGGGAGACTGCAGATAGTTGCACAGGGGCCCTTCCCAGAGGAAGCCATACACCATCTTGATATTCTCATTCTTGCCTCTCTCTCTCTCGCTGTCTCTCTCTCACTCTCTCTCTGCTCTCTCCTGGTCATGGTCTCGCCATAGTCACATCAAGTCGAGGGTCCACATGCACATATAGTGGCTCTGAAGAACAATCAGCAGTGGTTTCTCGTGAGGATTCCTGCACTCACACTGCCTCCACATCCACATCAGTCTTCTCCTCATTGGCCGCTTTAAGCTTCCCTGCCTTGCCAACAGATTTCAGTTTAGTGGCTAATTCGGATGCTGTTCCCTTGGGAGGAAGAACCTGGAGCACTGCAGGGAAGGAGTAGGCTGCTTGGTGCTGGGTGCTTCAGATTTCAAAAACTGAGGGGGCTCCAACTGGCTCCCGAGCAAGCAAAGGCTGAAATCATCAGGTGTTAGGAGCCATGAGATGGCGCCACCTTGAGGACTGGAGAACTTGGTCCATAGCTGGCAATTGAGCTCTGTGCTAGAGGTGCACTAACTTGGGGGACAGACTCCAACTTTTCTGCCAGGGCAACAGTTTCCTTTTCTTCACTGTGGAGTGCAGCTACCAGGCAGCTCTCCCATCCCATTGCAAAGGTGGCAGCTGGATGAATGGCTTGAGTAAGGGAACTCTATCTTCTTCAGGGGCCAATAGACGGCAACTGGCCACGTGCTTGTATCTCCATGTCACAGCACCATATACACACACTGTAAGGGACTCTACCTCTAGGCCCCTATATTCACATAAGCCACATTCCCGGGAGGGGATCAATCTTTCCACAGTCTCACAAAGCCAACAAAACATTTTCATGGAAACCTTGACTTCCATCTCAGAGGGGCTCTCTGCCATTTTGTGCAATGCTTGAAATTCGTTCACCCCTGCAACAACAATAGTAAAATCTGTCACTTTTTCCATGTCCACATAACTACTCTGTCTCTACTTCCCTCAGACCTGTGCCCTTACAGTCTCATCATAACAAAATTGATCGAGCCTATCCTGTGACTTAGGCCCCCTCACTTCTGTCCAGCAGAAATGGCAAATATACTTACTGATGAACAGTCCATGACTGATTCTGTTGCAGTTCCAACAGTCACGCAAATGGGCACAGGTATAGCAGAGGAACACTTTATGTTCAACAAGAATGAAAATAACAAATCTGGGACAGGCAGCAGATGCTCTCTCTTCGATGACCAGCAAGCTCCTCTCAACAGGCACACCCCAGCAGGGTGATGATCGGGCTCAGCCACACCCCCTTTTTTACATGGTCATCCAGTTCCTCATACAGAGTGCATTTGCTCTCCATCTACTTACATATCCCTCACATGTTCTTGTCACCACTCACATCTGAAAGTCCAGAAAGGTGCGAGAGTCCTCAGTCTGGCGGGAATTCCACAGTATCCCCCCTCCATTTTATGTCTAAACTCCAGTGGCAAACACTCAAAACAGCTCATCACTTCACCCAGCTACCACCGCGTGGTAAATTTTGTTGTGGGTGGGCACTACAAATCCCAAATGAATCCCTACTTGCAGACCATCCCCTCCCCAATGTCTAGGGGTATGCTGATGTTACTTTCTGTGGGGGGGGGGGGACCACAACAGAAACTGTGAAGATGACTTGCATTTTATTCCTTTGGGACAGGGGGCCACTTCTTCTCCCATGGGCACTGGACAAGGAGGCAAATGTTATTAGCTCACAAGCAACATGCCAGGCAGAAAACACAGTCCCAGCCATATACTGTATATTGAAGAACACTGTAACTTTAATTTCAACGTGATTCAACCTTTTAATTCAATGGAATTTGATCAATACTTGTTTTCCATGGAGAGTAAATCAGTGGGTTGTGCAATTCCCTGCGGGGAAAGTTGAGACCTTAGACCAATGAATCCACTGCCTCAATCTCTCAAAACTGTTCATGATCAATGTCCCAGCATTGTCCATCATTTGTCCATAAACAGGCAGTATTCAAGAAGCCTGTTCGCACTTTGAGTTGCATAAGGTACAGCACAAGTATTGTTCATTCCCCTGACAGTATTCATTCAGTGGGGATAACTACCTCCCTCAGGCCAGGATTCATAGTCCTACACTTTGCTACTCAGCTTCATTGCAGGACAGCAGCCGAATCCTCATGCTGGCCTCCCAATATTCCCTGTTTTGCCAATACTTTCTAAAAATTCACAGTGGCCTCCCTCTTTACACGAGGTCTTACTACGGTCGGCAGTGTCAGCTGCAGACTTGCACTTAACTTACATTCTGCTTCCCTTGGTGCTTTCTATTCGTGGACATGAAGTCTCTTCTGGCTCTCATCTCCTATCACTCAGGTCACATTCTGCAGGGTTTTGAATCCCAAGGAGGCCACATACTAGCAACCTGATACTTCCCTTCCCATCACGACATCATTCCCCCACCAGGGTCTCACAAATCTACGGCTGCTGCCAAGTCCTCACAGGGTCCGGACTGAGTCTCCTACCTCGAGAAAACTGGATGGTCCAGCAGGAGCAGGCAATCACCCCTGCTCCTGCCTTAGAGTTCACTCCCTCCATCCACGCATTCCCACATGGACCAAGGGAGACCCGCTCCAGAGGTGCTCCCAGCTAATCGCTGACCAGCTCCCTCCAGAGGAAAGGAAAATTAACCCTTTAAGGGCTCCTGGCTCAAGGACCCTAAAAGGGAACAGTATGTCAAGGGGACCACTGTACATTCTCTCCCCAGAGAGGTGTTTCACAAAGGTTCCACATTAAATACAGTCACAAAACACATTACAAGTACAATAAGCAGTTCCTGAGGAAATGCAGTTGAGTCAGGCTCAGAGCGCTTAAAACAGAACAATTACATACTGTTTTGAAAAAATCCATACAGATTATTGTATTAAAAGTCACAAGACATGTACAGAGAGAAACCGAACAAAAATGTTTAACGGTTACAATTGCATTGGACTGCAAGGGTAGACCACAAAGATCTCTTAAACTGATTACTCTTGCAGAGATTCAGTAGAATATCAGGCAATTCATTTAGGCAGCTAGTGGCCCTGATAGCCAATGACTGCTTGCCCAGCTGAGTTTGCCAGAAAGGAGGCTTAAGGGCATTCCTGGCCATATTGCTGGTATTGTATTGGTTGGAGATGGTACAAAAGTAATTTGCTAAAGCAGGGGGTGTTAGGCCCATGAGTGCCTTTTGGCTACCAAACAGGTCTGGAACTTTATTTTGAAGGGTAAAGGTAGCCAGTTAGTGAGGGAACAGCTATGAGTGTGGCTATCTGCAGCAAGTACAAAGCGGCATGCCTTATTACAGATCAGCTGTACTCTGTTTAGCACCATGTCACAGGCAGCTGTGTAGACAGGGTGGACAAAATGTACAGTATAAGTGACAGAATGGAGCTGACCACAAAAACGCATCTAGCATCCCCAGTGAGATTGTTCCAGTTATGGTACAGGGCACCCAGTCTTCTGCTAGCTATGGCCACCAGACTGTGAACACGGGGCTAAAGATAAGGTGTCATCCAGAGTTACTCCAAGGTATTGCAAGGTCTCCACCTACTTAAGGTTTTGTTCCCGACCATTTCAAATGACAAAGGGTGTAACTTTTCTCTTCTGTGGGAGACTAGAGAAGAGCATGGTCTTTATTTTTTTGTAACTGATGATCTGTTCGTTATTGGAAATCCAGCTTCCTAGTAACCTGGGACCGGATTCTTAAAGGCTTGAGTGACGAAGTCCCACACTGCAACTCCAGCGGTGCACTGAAATCCCTACAGCTGTGGAAACAGGTATTCTCATCCGCAGCATCTGTAGAAGATGTTATGGCTGGTCTCACCAGCCATAACATTTTTCTGCAGCTGCAGATATTTCTATGGCAACACCAGCTGCAAGCTGCCATACGTCATGGAGCCAGTCATAAACCAGCTCCACTTTTGAGAATACTGTAGCTGCGGGAGAAACCGTGGTTCCGCAAGTGGCAACACATTTGCATCGAGTTTTTCCCCTCAGCTGTGGGATTTTTAAGAGTTTTGAGAATCTGGCCCCAGAAGTTACTTTGGAGAAGTCGATATATATAGCTCCAACGAGGTCACCATTGTCAAGAGCCTCATGAACAATGTTGGTATATTCAATAGTGCCGTGTTGGTACTGTGTAGTTTCTGGAAGCCATGCTGCTGTACACACTTGACACTGTATTTTTCGAGGTATATGACAAGTTGGTCAGAGACTATTCTCTTGAGAGCTTTGGACAGGGGTGAGAGAATAGCAATGGGTCTGAAATTTTCAAGGCTAGTGCAGTCACTACTTTTGAAAACTGGTGTAACCAGTGTGGATTTCCACTTCTTGAGGAACTGTGAGTAGTATAGGGAATAGTTAGACATTCAAGTGTTGGGGTGGGAAAGTGCCTCAACTGCAAGGGTAAGAAGTTTCGTAACAACCAAATCACTCCCACACCGAGTTTTGCCAAGTATCCTACTAATGTATTTCAAGGTGTCTTTGACTGAAACAGCCATAAAGTAGAACTTAAGGTAAACCTATTGACATGGAACCCCATGGTTCAGAGCCCACCATCTGGGAGGCTTCAAATCTTGAGAGGGATTGTCATGAACAGAAACATGAAAAAAGGTATCATTTTAATGGTGTCCGCCCTTGCCCACAAAGGTAGGGGGAGGAGGTCCCACCTAGCTGTAGCCTGTTTTACCTGCTTAATTGGGGTGGGGGGGTCAAGTTGTTTATAAACAAATTCTTGGAATTCACAGATACATGGACCCCAATGTAATGGTATCCTATGAATACAGAGACTCAATTTCAGCGAGTCAATCTGGTCAGTGTAAAAATAGTGACTATGAAATGGGCTTTGTGCTCTTAATAGCACATTGTGGGCTTGATTCACAAAAGGGGCTGTGATCAGCACAAGATGCATCAAACAGCAGCTTGTGCTGAAGCCTAGTGGGCCAGGGACCCTGCGCCCGATTCTCCAACTGGCAGGGTCCCAGCGGCAAAGTCCATAGGCATGCGGCAACCCTGGCTGTGCAACAAACACACAGCGCAGCAGGAGGGCTTGCTGCAAGCTGTGGTGCAGCTGTGCACCAGTCCAGCAGGGCCCTCGGTGGCTAGTGCCCCCCCACCCGTTATATCTGTTATTGTGCATTTTAAACATTCATTTGCCATAGTGCCTACCCCTGCCCCAATATGCCAGCTGTTGTGTAGTTTAAAACTTACATTTACCCTGGTGGTCTAGTGGTCCCACCCCTTTCCCCCACACTGGCAGGTACTGCCCACCACCCTGCTCCCTCCCAACCCGATCTCCGAGGCAGGACTGGCACAGCCCTCTTCACATCACCTCGGCTGGCCCTGACTAAACTGTCACTGAGACCCTACTACAATACAGTGTGCACACATTGATCGATGAGCATGTACTGTATTGTATTAGGGTCTCAGTGACAGTTCAGTTGGGGCCAGTTGAGGTGGTGTGAGGAGGGCCATCCTGATCTGACTTGGGGTTCTGATTTGTGGGAGGTGGGGTGATGGGCAGTACTTGCCGGGGGCAGACTGCTAGACCACCAGGGTAACTGATATGTTAAACTACACAATAACGGGCATATGGGGCGGGGAGGGAATGCTAGACCACCAGGGTAAATGTAATTTCTAAACTGCATAACACCAGGTATAGCAGGGCGGGGGCACCAGGGTACATGCATGTTTAAAATGCACAATAATGAGCATAACGGGGTGGGCTGAGGGAATACTAGACCACTAGGGGGGTTTGCATTAGGATTATTATTTACCTCTTTACTTACGGCACTGCATGGGGTGGAACATGGCACATTGTTGCCTCAATGTGCTGAACTCCTCCAGTGGACATTATTTTAGGTACCCTTAGACCAGCCTTGACTGGTCTAAGGGTACTTAGATAATTTTTCTATGGGACAGTTTACAGAATCCTATTTTCGGGGATGTGGCATCTCGCGTCTGCCACATACCCTGTAGTGCCTGGTTGCAGCCCATGTTTGGGCGCATGAATGGTGCAAGCCCTGTTTGGGGCAGGCACCCTGCGGTTGATGCAGGCTGCCTTTGTGAATAGGTTGGGGGCAGTTTTTGATGCAAGGTGCCACTTGCATCATTTATGTTTCCCACAGGCACCTTGTGTCAATTCCAGGGCTTTGTGAATCGAGCCCTGTAAGTTCAGTGCTTTTGTTTCTGTAGGGCGTAGATGTTTATACAGTATATAAAGGTTTGTTTGTCAGGCCAGTTCTGCCTAAAGTAAGAGCACCTTGTGCCCTGCCCCTCCCACAAGAAAGTGACCACCTGTCGCTGTTTCTCCAGCATGCTGTAGTGCACATCGCTGTTATGCTTTTCAGCGATGTGCACTCGCTGTTTTTGTCAGCGCTGTTTCGTAGGCTGTATTATTACATAGAACCCTAGGTTATAGGCTGGGCCTTTGGACAGTTTGAAGGGGATCATGTTTGTGATCTTTGGGGAAAGGGGACCATTCTCCAATCAGATGACCTCTGACTTTGATTTATTAATGTTGAACCCAGCCACCTTACCTTGGTCCTGCAGGAGGCAATCCAGGTGATGGCAGGGGTTTCAGGGGTTATTAAGGTATGTTAGGGTATCGCTGACATACAGCAATGCCTTATATTCCATGCTGCCAGCTCTGATACCTTCCATCTCCTGGTCTTGTCAACTCTTTTTTGTCAGTGACTTTACGCTGATCACAAAAAGGAGAGGAGAGAGTGGGTAGCCCTGCCTGGTACCTATGTGGACCTGGAACACAATAGACAGAGTGCTGTTTACCGTCACTGCACCGATGGCCCAACGTACAGTTCACTGACCCAGTCACAGAATTGGGGTCCAAAACCTAGCTTATGGAGTGTGGCTTGCAAGAAGGCTCAGTTTATCCTATCAAAGGCCTTCACGGCATCAATCACTATTGCTGTCTGTTGCCCTGGTCCCCTTCTGGTGGTTGTGGCAATGTTAAGAAGCCTACAAACGTTATCTCTCAGATGTCTATTGGGGATGAAACCCATTTGGTCACAGTGGATTAACGCAATCATTTCCATCAGTAGTCACGTAGCTAAAATGTTAGCAAAGAGTTTTGCATCTTGATTAAGTAGGGCAATTGGCCTATAGCTTCCACAATTCATATGGTGATTCCCCTCGTTATGTATCACTAAGCTTTGGGCTTCTTTCCAGCTATGAAATGTAAGGAGCTGGATGGAGAGGAGAACATACCTAAACTTTGTATAACATTTTCTGATGAATCCATCCACACCCAGGGCCTCGTCTACCTTGCTAGTTCTAATGGCAGCATGAATTTTGGTCTTTGTAATAGGTGCATCTAGGGTTTCCTTATGTTCGTCTGACAATTTTGAGAGGTTGATGGTATGGAAAAACACACGTATACCTTCTGCTGATTCAGCCTTTGGTTTATCAGCATATATCTTTTGGTAGAACCTCTAGAATATGACTGCAGTGTGATTTGGGTTGTAGGCTGGTGCATGTTGTACACCTGGCTCCCTAATTTCCCTGCCTAACCTGGATGACTCTTGTTTCCAAAGATGTGGGGTGAGCAGACATCTTACCTTGTCCCCCTGCTCAAAATATTTTTATCCTAAGTAACGTAACTGACCTTCCACTTGCTGTGTGAGAAGAGCCACGTACTCCTCCCTTGCCTGATTAAGCTTCCTTAGGGTGTGCCTTCCCACCCTTATGTGACAGTTCCACAGTGGCTATTTTTTCTCTTACTTTTATTAACATGGAGCCTTTTTGCTTTTTCTTAAAGGAGGCATACAAGATTATCTTACCTTAGAGTACTACCTTGAGCGCATGCTATACATGTTTGTTAGCTACCTCTGTCAGTATGTATTTCGAGGTTGTCTTGGATTTTTTGTTCTGTTTTTGAGGTGAATATTTTGTCACTTAATAGGTGTGTGTTAATCCTCCATGTGTGCTTCATTGGTTCGTCTAAGGTCTGGAATGTGAGAGAGCCTGAATCATGGTCTGAAACTGAAATAGCGTGTATTTTATAGTCCAGACTTCTGTAGCCTGCCTGTGCTGTCACATAAAATCGGTCCAGTCTTAATGCATTATTACCTGGGTTGCCATTTTGTGTCAGATAAACAATGGATAGTTCGGACTTCATATGGAGCTACTGGATTTAATGAGTTTTAAATAAGACTGGTTCAGGTATGAATTGAAAGTGTAGTCCCTTTTACCCTTGTGTTACTGATGCCATATATCTGTTAGTATTAGTTCTTGGGTGATGAGGGTCAGAGCTTTGGCCGTTACACTGTTAGTGGCCACATTACATGAGAAGCAGTCCCAGGCAGGGGAGGGGACACAATTAAAGTCTCCTCCTAGTATAAGAATCCCTGCCTGAAGTTGTGCTACATGACAAGAGCACTTTGAGAAAAGTGGGGGAATTTACATTGGGAGCATATGCACTGATCAGATGAAACCGGGCACTAGGATATACCATAGTGACTGAAGCAAACCTGCCTTCACTGTCCATTGAGGAGTGTGATATTTGGACTGGAAGGCTTCACTTAACTTGTTGAGTGATGACATCAGCTCACTTTGCTGATGGGTGTGATGAGTAGAATATCTGCCTCACGCAGTCCCCATGAAATTTGAGGTGTTCTTCCAGGGTCAGATGGGTCTCCTAGATCATGCCTATGTCTGTTCCCATTTTTGTTTTAGTTCAGTAGTTATTTTGGCTCGTTTAATAGGTGTACTGAGGCTTTTAACATTGTATGTGATGATTTTTAGTGACACCATAAGGAGAGGAAGGACATCAGCCAATCTAGTCAGGAAGCCACTGCTATCTCATGGGTGCCCCTCGGCTTTTGGACCACTGAGGGGGTCCATTCACAAGGATCCAAATTGCAGAGACACCGAGAAGGCCCAGATATGCCCTAATGAATTTCTGCCACCTGGCAGAAGAAGCCAGTCTGCTACTGTCCCTGGTAGGCACCAGGTGATTCAGTTCATTGCTGAACCTTGTAATAACATAATCGTCTGTCAGAAAAAAAACCCAAGACATAATAACCAGAATCTAGCCAACAGTACCAGACATAATAATCAGACTCCAGTTAACAGGGTTGCAAGATAACAAAGGAAACAAAACATGGATGGAAAACTGTGAAGCTGGTCTAGTCTACTATGAACCACTTGATCACATTTTACTGTCACACACTTCAAGGTGACTGTGGATGTGGAAAGGTCTGCCCAACGAGTGGGCGTATCCACTCTGGTGTCCCCTGGTGATGCACATATCAAGCTATCATATGCCCTGGTGTTCTGTGGGTTAAAGGGGGTCCATCTTTCCACAGTGGAGAATTCTTCCATTGGTTCCTGAGACCCCTGAGGTCAGAATAGGTCCAGTGTTGCAGGTCCCTTAATCATGATCCTTCTCTGTGTATTATCAATATCAGGCAGGCTTTGAATGCGCTTGCCTAAGACCTGTCAGTTTCGTCCCCTTAATAATATAACATAATTTCTTCTGTTGTGCAGCCCCTCTGCACATGCCCCCACCCCCCACCCAATCACAAGAACACTGATAAGGGATATTCCAACATCTCCCAAGAAATGAATCATGCAGGCAGAGGGCCCATGACCCATGTTGGAGACCACTCTGCTTCACATACAGCTTTTCTGGAGAAGGCATAAGGGGAAGGGGGAGATGAAAGGAGGGGGATGGGAAGAGGGGGAACCCACCCTGGCCCACCAGTCTGTGTTTTCAGTTAGGCCCAAAACACTTGTATATTGTTACAAAGGCAAGACATAGATATGTGTGTGTGCAGGGGTCCACGAGGTGTGGATATCCTATAGGCACATTGGTGATACTTTGTTATAAATCTAAGCCCCCTCTGCATGGGTGGAAGTAGGCAAAAAACAGAGGACAGCTGTCCCAGACCTATCCCCATATAGAGGCCTGTCTTTCTCACATTACTATCCCAGATGTACCCGAATGGGTTAAGGACTCAGTTTTTTCCACAAGAGGGGTATACCCTCTAATGTTCTGTTGGCCGGAGGTTTGTGCAACCACCACATTGTGATTTGAGAGTGGAGGGGAGTGCGGTCCTATACTGAATTATCAGAATCACCCACCTCCCCTTCCATCCTCATCTAGAACTGGTTTGGAACCACTGCAACAGCCTGACATCAGGGCAATGCTTTCTTGACATTTGGTCCAGAAGTCCCCACCCACCCACCCCAGTCAAGCAGAGTTCATTCCAATCCTTTATCTCATGAAGTCCTCCACTCCAAGATCCCTGCCCCACATCAGTATGCATTTCTTCATAGGCCTTTAAGAATTGAATAGTGGGTTATGGTGGGCCAGGAGTCAGGCAACATACTCCATTGTTGGGTTAACCTGACCCCCTGCATGCAAAACCTCCTTAGACTACACACATCTCATGAGCATGTCCTTGTGATGCTCTTGGATCGAGGGAGGATAGACCTTGGCTCCATCAAGTGGCCCTCTAGTAAACCAGAGCTGCTCTGAGAGAAAAAGCATTAAGGGTAAGGCTTTGCACTATAAGTTAAACTTCATGTCCAACAAAAGTCTGTGTTCAAATGCAAGACATTGAACTGGAGAGTATTGAAATACAATCTCCATAGTTTGAATCCCCATTGGCTGATGATGCATTTGCTAGTGAGATTTTTTGTCAGTGGCCGCTTCAGCACTAGGGTCTGTTTCCTTCGGTGCGCAGGAGAAAAATCTAGTGTCCTCCTGGATTCTGGTTGGAGTTGGTCCCTGGGTAATGACTGCCAAAAGTGGTCTCTGTACATCCCTTGGCCAGTGATCTTTTAGACCCTGGGATCCTCTTTGGTGATTACAGTGACTAGGAACTACTTGCTAGGAAGACCTGAGGAGTTCTTTACCCAGGGCATCAGCTGGGAAAATGGCAACTTTGCCCCCCAGGACATGGATAGTAAGTCCAGCTGCTACCAAGTCTGGGAATTCTTTTCTTTTATTGCCTATTTTGATTACCACTCAGGCTGGATATAGCATTGTGGCTGCTATGCCTTTGTCTTTAAATGGTTTAATGGCTGGCGAGGTTTTGCAACTCTGCTGTTTTGTGGGAGTTGTGAAGTCTTGGTTGTATGAGAGCTATTGGCTAGTATATTTTAAGTCTTTAGTGCCCCAGGCCGAATTCAGAATGGCTACTTTGGATTGGTAAAGCACCATCTGTGCGACTATGGAGTGGGGACAACTGCTAGGATCTTTCACCTTGGGGCCTTGTTAAGTCCAGATACAGCAGGAGAATCAGGGTGTGCCAGTGGAGGTATTGCAGGAAAGCAATTATGTTGCTATGTTTAGATTCGTTCCCTTCGGGACCCCCTACATTCTGAAGTTTTTGTGTTGGTCTCTGCCTTTGAGGTTGTCCAGTTTGTGTGTGATCTCCTGGTCCCATTTCAGCAGATGCAGCCGGAGATGGTCTTTTGCAGTTGTGCATCTCAACTGCTAATGTTTTTTTTTACAACTTTCGCCATGTCCTTGTGTGTCTTTGTGAGCATACCATCAAGCCTCAACACTGTCACAGTAGTTTTTTTAAACTTAAAGAGATTGGGAAGAATTGCAGTTTTTTTTCCTGATTGTTGCCACCATCTGTGGCATCTGATTTCCAGTCCTGGGAGGAAGCTGGAGAAGAATCCCTGTGTTGCGGTGAGGCTGATTTCAAAACCCATTCAGTAACTTGTAGCTGGTCCATTATTTTTAATTTTTTTTTTTGTGATTAAGGTGCTCACTTTCTTTTAAACCCCATCTGAAGAGTATAAAAGTTGTTTTATAGAGTTAGTGGTGAAGATGAAGAGGGATATTCATCCAGGCAGAGACAGAGCTGTAGCTTACAATGCCACTAACTCCGTGATGTCACCGAAGTCCCCAAGTTTACATTTATTGCAAGGAATGATTGTTCTGTTATTGATACTCAAACTGTATTGAACTCGTTTTATATGAAGTGTATTTATGTTAATTTGTCATACAGTACTTTGCCTTATCACACCAAAAAATTAAAGCGATATGTCAGTTTCCAGCACAACAATTGCTGTTAGCGCCAGCAGGACTCAGATCTCACGACATTCCTCTGGACTGCCCCCCCCATCCCTTAGCTGCTCCGATCTGAAAATATTTTTGCTACCCTCATTGTTACTACATTGTAGGGACTTATGTCTCCCAGTTGTGTCACACATTACCTATGGAAATTGACTGTACATAATGCTCTGCATCACTGTAATAATGTTTTATCACTGTAATCTATGTATCTTATGTATTCACTGTCCGTATTTAGAATTTTGTATTATTGTTTTGTCCTCACTGTTACGAGGTGCCTTTGTAAACGAGTCTCTGACTCCAAGGTCATACATCTGATTGTACAGAAAAATAAATAAATAAATAAATTCCCCAAAACTTAATTTCTGGACATTCCTTTTTCTTTTACTAAATACGTCTGCATAAAACTAGTCTATTCACTCTGTAGACTTCATCTGTTCTTTCTTGGTTTCCTGCTCTGAAATCATAATCTTCTGCTTGTGACATCGGAATAAGTAAAGTGGGAACAGGTTATGATGTCATGGACAGACGATCCTGGTTTAATGAATATGAGGTCCGTAACAGATGACAAGGAAAGCTCTGAAGTAGATTTGGGGACAGGCGTTGTGTGCATTTCCAAAAAATCTCAAAAAAAACACAAAGTGGTAGTGTCATGAGGAAGCGTCTTACTGTACCTTTAAAGAGAAATTGTTCACACTCACTGATCAATCTTTTAGGAACAGGACCAGGAAAACTGTTGCACTCAGAAGCTCGAGTTGGATTACAGTGGGTTGTCACTTCTCTGAAAATCAATGGTACTTAATGTGTTGCACATATTGACTAGTCTTCAGTGACGCAGGTAGATTGAGAAAGGTGTTAGGAAATGTAATTATGTTTCTAAGTAAAGATTTTAGATAAAGCAGAATAATGGTGTGAAGTGCATGAGGATATATTTAGAAAGCAAGGATAAGCTAAGAAAGTTAGGGAGATAGGAATAAGAAATAGTTTTGCTTTGCTTTTTAATGTGTGTTCAGTAAGTTAAATATATTCACCAGTGTCTGGCTTTGCTGCTTATTTAAATATTTATCAACATTTGTTAAGCATGTGAAAATGCAATAATTGGAGGAAGTGTCTTCTTTTTTTTATTACTATGTTTCACTAGGCAGCTCTGTCTGCTAACATGGGCCCTCCCATTGTTCTACCCATGCCACACGTACCCTTGACACACTGGTGTTGGCACCCCTAAGCCTTCAAGGTGCTTCTCTCTCCACCTGGTGGAGCACTGCTCATATAACTATACCCATCTGAGCACTTCTGAACCAAGGTGCTCCTCTGTCCACCTGATGTGGACCTCTGTGATGAAGGGGGTGCCCTAGTAGAAATAAGCCAGACCTGCAAAAGCACACTGGAGGACCTGGGGTAGTTCAAAGGTAATAATTACAGAACAAAAATAATCCATTGGGTGGTAGCACTACCCATATAACTATACCCATCTGAGCACTTCTGAACCAAGCACTAGCTAGGAACCTCTTAAAAGTTACAGGTGAACGTTTTCACATTTTTATGCTACTTAGTTTTATTCAGTCTGCAATGGTAATATTTAGTTTAATTGTTTATTTCATTTTTTACATTCCAGGGCATAGGGGATCACACTTATTATAATTATAATTTTGTTTTTAAATCAAACTTTCCCTCAGGCTAGGATTTGTTTCAAATGCCATTGGTGAAAGCATAAGCAGGCAATTTGTGTTTCGTATAAAACGGAATCTGTGCACGCATTTACTGTAGGGGCTTATGCATGCATTTTGGATTCCTAAATACTTGAGACTATTTGATTGGGTTTATTATTATCCTCCTTCCCCTCCAGTTCAATGGTCCTGGCAGTGGTCCATGGCTGTGAGGAACACGGATGACAGCTTCCACTAGTACCAGCAGGTCTTACTCATTGCTTGGCTGCAGGGGGCACTGCTGAAGAGTGACTAAGCTTAGCCCTTCATTCCCAGATGGGAAGCACATAAACTCCATGACTTGATTTGCCGATTTAGGTTGGCTAGTGTTATTAATGATGCAAATTGTTAATCCCCCTCCCAGGCATTCGTGCTGAGTGCATATACAACCATATGACTGTTTTAGGCTATGAAGAATGTGTGCTGTAAGTCTGGGAAGGGGAACAAACTGGACTACCTGGGATTTTGACTGTCATTAGCCCTCTGGGGGCTCACTATTGAGAAACAATCCTTTGCAGTCTAGGGTGGTTGAACTAGGGAGAGGGGATTGTTCTGAAACATGCTTTTATCCCCTGGCACAGTGCTAGGATTCCAAATAAAAAAAAAATATATATATATATATATACTGGATATGAGCACAGGGGATGGTGGGAATTAACTTAGGTGGAGGAGAGGGTGTCCAAGGGACTACCCTTGGCCACTTAGACAGAGAAGGGTTTCTTTAGAAAACATTTTCTATATGAATACTGAAGTCTCTGGCAAATAAAAAAATACTTGGTATTGAGATCTGAATGCCAAGTACGCCATTATTTGTGGAATTCCAGAATATTCATTATTTGTGCACCCCTTGTTTTCCTAAGTACTAGGACAGTGGCTCGGCTTTGGAAAAAAGTAGCCAAAAACTAATAATGTGCATATTTCATTTTTGTTTCAGAGTTGCCACTGACAGAGAACTCTTTAAAGTGAATTTTCTAAAATATTGCATAGATCGCCTAGACATAGGCAGTCATTAATTCCACTTTCAGCATTTCTGAACATGTGTAGCTGAGGCAGCAGTAAATAAGACTGAAGGAAATGTTAATATTCTTTCATGAAGTAGCTCATGAGTCCCGGCTATGTGAATAACCCTATTTCACATGACAATGGCAATGTTATTTATTTAATCAAATTATAGGAACACATTTTTCACACATGGAGATTTAGAAATCGTAATTTTCTAATCTTTTAATAAATCTGCATTGCGAAGAGAAATACTGTTTGCTTGGATAGTTTTTCGATAATTTGAACGCTAATGGAGTGTTAAAATGAAACATCTGCTGCTGTGGGTAGTCTTGTATTTTATAAATAGCTAGCAAGAAACTTCTTGAAGAACAGTAGCCTTAAATAAGGGTTTTCATATCAATGGCATAAAGATTTGATGACCTTATATCAAGACTTTAAAAGGTATATGAAAAGTTAATGTATTTTTCAGTGTTGCAGATATTAACTTGCTTGTCATATATGCATCCAGTATGGCAAAAGGTTGGTATCTAATGCTTTAGTGGATCCTGAATTAGGCTAATTAAGCAATAAGGCATGACCAGGGGTTATGTTAATGATCTGTTAATTATCCTCTAAGGATGAAATGTTGCACGAGGCATAGCCAAGTGCCACATGCCCCTAGAGGGTGATTAACCGACCATTAACATAACCCCTGGGAGTGCCTTATTGCTATTATAATAGGAAAAAAAGTTTGTTCAGCATATGATTAGGCCGTACATGTTTGTTAATAAAATTAACATAAGGCTGATAGAATGCTTACAGCCAATCAAAAAGCTCTATTTCTCAAACCCTTTTTATAATCAGACATATTGAGAACACATTTGGATCTTAACCCAAAGGCATATTGCTGGGCCTGGAGTTGCAGCAAAAGGTAGGTTAAAGCAGCAGTACATCAGTGTGGTGAAAATGCTGCCCTATACTTTTTTATACTGTTTTAGTTGGCTCCTTATCTACTGACTTGTATGATACTCTTCTTTCCACAATGTGAGTCTGCTTTAGTATTTTTTTCACATCTGAATTAATAAAAGGAGTGCTCCTTTTAATATGGTTTGGACAAAGTTTTCATCAGTATTCTCGGCTCTTTTGTACGTCAGTTGTTTAAAATCACCTCTGTTGTGACTAAAATGAATAATTATGCAGCAGGCAGTGCTCTCTGAACTTATGGAACAATAAGTGTTCAAAAACAGCTGCAAATACTGATGAAAACCTGGTCCAAGCCATATTAAAAGGAGCGCTCCTTTTATAATTTCAGATGTGGAAAAAAGTACTAAAGCAGAATCTTGGTGGAGAAAGAAGGGTATCATACAGGTCAGCAGATAATGGGCAATCTAAAATAGCAGAAAAAGTAAAGGTCAAAATGTTCACCTTAAAGCAGCAATGCAATGAAAAATATTTTCCAAAAAGCTCATTTCAGTTACAGCTAATTAAGCATGACAGGATGTGTGTTATTGTGTAATGCAGGCCACAGGGCAAGTGTGTTCAGCACCCGAAAAGTGACTTTATTACACAATAACACACACCCTGGATACATAGATACATAGACAGTGTCGGCAGATAAGGGCCTATGGCCCACCCAGTCTGCCCATTTGAACTTGTAAGTTCAGTTTATGTTTTCCTGGAAGTCTGTTGCCCCTGACCTCCAGAATTCCTTTATGTCTATCCCATGCATTCTTAAATCCCGTGATTGTTTCAGCCCCCACCACTTCCTCTGGCAGGGTGTTCCACTTGTCCACCACCCGTTCTGTGAAGAAATTCTTCCTCACGTTTCCTCTGAATCGTCCTCCTCCAACTTCATCCCATGCCCTCTAGTCCTGGAACATCTTTTTCGCTTAAAAATAGTGTATTCCTGCACCCTGTTCCTCCCTGTAAGATACTTGTATGTCTCTATCATATCCCCTCTCTCCCTCCTCTCCTCCAGGGAGTACATGTTCAGTTCCTTCAACCTGTCCTCATAGGACTTGTGATGCAATCCATGCACCATCTTTGTTGCCCTCCTCTGAACCTTCTCTACCCTGTCTATGTCCTTACATAGGTAAGGTCTCCAGAACTGTACACTGTACTCCAGGTGGGGCCTCACTAGTGTCTTGTATAGTGGAATTATGACCTCCCTTTTCCTGCTGGTGATGCCTGCCTATGCATCCCAGCATCCTATTTGCTTTACCTGCTGCCTTGTCACACTGTTTCCCTACCTTGAGGTCATCGGAGATGATAACCCCAAAATCCCTTTCCTGCTTAGTGCATGCTATATCCTCACCCCCCAACTGATATATTGTGCCAGGGTTTTTGTGCCCCATATGCATTATCTTGCACTTCCTTGCATTGAATTTCAACTGCCAAACCCCTGACCATTCTTCAAGTTTGTGCAGGTCCCTTCTCATTCTGTCTACACCATCTGGTGTGTGTCTACTCTGTTACAGAGCTTTGTGTCATCAGCGAACAGTGAAATTCTGCCTTCTAGGTCCTGCGCAATGTCACTGATGAAGAAGTTGAATAGGGCCGGTTCCCAGCACTGATCCCTGTGGTACCCCACTGGTCACTCTTCCCTCTGTGGAGTGACAGCCATTTACCATCACCCTCTGTGTCCTGCTGCCCAGCCAGTTACCTACCCACCACACTACTGTCCTGCCCACACCCATATTCCCAGTTTGTGTAATAGTCTTCTATGTGGCACAGTGTCAAAGCCTTGCTGAAGTCCAGATAGGCCATGTCCACTGCCCTCCCTGATCCACCTCCTAGTCACCCAGTCAAAAAATTCAATGAGGTTGGTCTGACATGACCTTCCCCTGGTGAAACCATGCTGCCTTGGGTCCTGTAATCCATTGACAACCAGATGTTCCACCAATCTCTCCTTCAGTAGTGCTTCCATGATCTTCCCCACTACCGAGGTGAGGCTGACTGGTCTGTAGTTCCCCGCTTCCTCTTTGCTCCTGGAGTGGCTCATTGCTATTATACAGTGGCTCATTTTGTTTTAAGAAGAAGAAAATAGCAACATATAATTAAGTTTTTTCTTTCAATTTAATTTTTTTGTTAGAGCAGGTATCCTGATTAAAAAAAGTCCATAGTTTCTGTCTTGTCCAGCAGGTGGCACTGCTCCTGCATGGTTGCCCAGAATTCCTTTGTAGGTCTCTCTCTTTGTGCCTCAGTGCTGTCAGATCAGGTGAACATGGAGTCAGGATCTAGAGCAGACTGGGATAAAAAGGGGCTGTCGGTAGTTTTATGTCTGTTAAAGGTAAAGTCCCCTCAGCCTATTTTCTGTTTAACTGTGTGGTTTGCAAGCATGAACAATGATTCCCTGTCTTGCATCCCCCTAATGTCATCCTAATTTAAATATAAAGTTGCTTCACTCTGTTTTGCCTTGGTATGAAAACCTGTTTGTCTCCATTCCAAAGGTCTTGACCCCTCTCATGCAAGGCATCATGGTAGTTGATGATGTGTACATGCACAAGACAGAAGGAGTTATACTCTCATTCACTTTTGTAACATATCTTTTGAAGTCCCTGTATTCTCTAAAAGCATTTTTTTCCTAACTCAGATACACTTTAAACTACAGAAAACAGCAGGGCACTTGCTATGACTTGAAAAGTTTCTTGGCCAGCATAAGACAAGAACATAGGGACTGAAGAGGACAGCAACAGCATTGACTAATACAATGTAACTACTGCAGGCTTTACGCTTTAGCACCAAAACATCATAAAATTCCAGTATATTACATGAGTCAGGTCATGGCCTTTGAAATGAAGTCAAGCAGCTTTTCACACCAGACTTAAGTATCTTTATTTACCTTTAAATCCTGATGAAATTAGCAGGGTGCAATAGAGGCAATCATTGTGCATGCCAACAGACTACACAGGGAAACAGAATAAAATGCTGAGGGGACTTTCCCTTTAAATGTTGGCTTTGGAGTGGACAAAAAGGTGAGGGCCATGAGAGGAATTGGAGGCTTGCTGCTGAGTGAGTGTCCAGCCCGCCGTTGAAGCGTGCATGTGCTGTCACAGTCGCATTGTTGACCAGGGAAGGAAAAGCCATTTGGAGCCATGACTTTTTTCTGTTTTTGTACATTGTGTTGAAATGCCATTGCTAATGACAGAGGGGTGTACACTAGTTTTAGAAGTGACTGAATGTAGTTTTCCTGTCATCTTTTTTCCACCAAATTAAGCGATGTCACTGAAGTGTGCAAATGGCAGTTACAGTCTGCGCGGTTCAGTGAAATCACTCAGTTCAGGGGAAAACAGTGGGGATGACAACTGAAGTTACTTTGGCTGCTGCAGTATCGGCTTTTGTGTGGCTGGTTGAGTTTCAGTACCAGTTGGTGTTTCCTGGGTGGTGAAGTCCTCAGGGAGGTGAAGTCCGGGGGGGGGGATGGGGGGTGAGGGAGCTGAAGCAGTTTACAATGTTGGGTAGTTGTAAACCTGTGCCTTGATTTCTGAGTCTGTTAAGCAGTCATCTGTGTACCTGGACTTCATACAGTGATGCTATTGTGAAATAACATCACTGTTCCATGCACCCACTGATCAATCATAGGATAGGAAATGTCTTTGCCACTGTATAAAATATAAAATAAAGTATGGGGTGGTGTGTGTAATGAGACGTTTACATACCCCCAAGGTGTTAGACAATACATAAATGCTCTCAGGGTTTATGAAAGCATATAACACTGATGGGGTGTGTAAACTTCGAGTTTACACACACCACTCTATATTTTATTTTATATAATTGCTGGGTCTTCCTTTCTGACCACAGCAATTATATAAAATAAAAAGACGTCGAAGTGTTATGGGTCTGCTTGGGTTCTAGTGTACGGTCCAGGCATGGTCATTTTTATGTATTTACTTAAACTTTTTAAAATAATTTCTGCCCACAGCCTAAATGTCCATTAAAAGTTTTAAGGTGTTTTGTTTTTTTCTAGTGGTCACTTACCGCCAAGTTCCAGTGGTGGTTCCGACTACCTCTGGTGCAAAGAGGAGGTCTGGGAGGAAGAGTTGCAGTGGGCACATGCATAGAGGGAGAGAAACTGTGTGCGTGTTTGCTGTAATAAACACTCCTTTATTATGGCAAATTATGCTATGGTTTCTCGATGGTAAAAAGGAAGAGCCAGTCATTATTATGCAATAAAATACACCAGGGTGTGTAATTATGACGTAATAATTGCACGGCTCGAGGGTGTTGTTAGGTATGAGACACTTGTGCTGAGTGTCTTTAAAAACCCAAGAGCAAAGTGCAATTGTTAACTATAGAATAATACATGTGTAACCAGAATTTTACGTGCACCCGAGGTGTGGGATGCTGCATAAACCCTGAGAGTGAAGCTCAAGGGTTTATAAAAGCATCCCACATCAACAGTGTGTGTAAACTTCTGGTTTTACACAAATCCACTCATGTTTTATTTTATTTAATTACTGATCATCATTTTTAATAACATTGGATTGACTGAGATGGCAGTATTGGGGACAGTTTGGTTAGCTTGTGCTGACTGTAGTGTAAGCTAGGTTGACCGCCACTGATCACACCTGCCCGGTTGTAATGCAAAATATAAACTGGGCAGTTGTAACGTGGGATAACACCGTGGTTATCTCTATATAAAAATGATGACCAGTAATTAAATATACAATAATGGATGGGGAAGTGTGCTTAATGAGAATTTAAAGGTTCCCCAAGGTGTGGGATGCTACATAAACCCCGAGGGTGAACTCCAAGGGGTTTATTAAAGCATCCCACACTGAGGGAAACCATTAAATTTGAGTTAAAAGCATTCTTCCCCATCTTTTATTGGATATAATTGCTGGTTAGCAATTTTTTGCCACATTGATTTTTGTGGTGCTGTTTCTCTCATGCAGGCAGAAACACACACCCACACACTCACACACTCTTTGTTTTAGCTGCTTTCAGCTTTTTTTTTTTTCATTTACTTTGTTGGTGATTGCAAGTACCTTAGTGAGGCATGTCGGGTTGGAACCTTTTCCAGTGGCAGTTGTAATCCAGTGCGGCTTCCGAGTGGCAGGATCAACCAGATAGCTTTTTTGTTTCTGTTTAGACGCGCTCACAAAAGAAAAAAAACTAGGACTGTTGATCAAAATGCAGCTTCCCCCCCCTTTGGTGCAGATGAGCACTCCTGGTCTGGTAGCTCCTCACTATGGAGGATACAGAGCTGCCATGTTTCTACAATCGATTAGCCCACCCAGCAGTAGCTTAACAGCCAATCAGGGAGTGGCTGTTTCTTAGTGACATGATGCATGCTTGCTGTTATAACCCATGGGTTATAATGGCAAATAATAACTTGGTCAGCCTATGGGAAAAATTGCTGACCAGTTATTACAGCATAATTACACAACCCTGAAGTGTCGCACTTATAATGTGTAGAAAAATTGTTAAAGCTGTAAAATTAAAAAAAAAATCATAATATTGCTTGCAAAAACATTTTAATTTATTATTGTAACTGCATTTGGATGTAAACCAATCCTTTTTTGTTAAATCAGGTAACTCTCATTGTGGTAATGGTTACAGCAGTATAATAGCTAATAGGCTGATTTACATTCAACAACAAGGAATTCTGGGTAGATTATAAAGTTGACTTACATTTTCCTTACTCAGAGGTGCAGTCTCCTATTTCAGTAGTGGTGACTGCAGTATGGCACCTCATATGTAGATGTGAGTAGCAAGGCATTCTGGATATAATATGAAGCTGTCTTCCATTTTCCTTACTGGGAGGTGCAGTCTCCTATTTTGTAGTGGGTACACAATATAATTGTAACCTCCCCTTCCCTCAGGTAAGCCCACAGATGGCATAGTGGCACCACAGATGACATTTGTAGCAATAGACCATTCACTTCACTGGTGATTATTTTTCTGGCTCGGTCTTGGGAGGAAGGGGGGCACCAAAGCAACATTTGTATTTGAATGGGTTCCAGGGTGGACTATGGCACTGGGGGCACCAGAAACTGACAGCCCCCACACACAAGCTGTCTACAAATAGAAATAGAGTCAAGCAGTAGGTTTTATTCTGACACAAAGGATTTGACAGAAGAACAGTGGTTGCCCAGTGGGCTGCAGGTACAATGACAACAGGTACACAGTCCATACTTTCCCGCAGTAGTAATTTGCACTGTTACTAGGGGCACAAACTGCTTTTTCCTCATCCATTCCTCTTCTGGACTATGAACACAAGCCAACCTTGGGATTTACCATCCCAGGGCAACACTTCAAGCTCCCCCTCACCAAAGTTTCCAATTAAAGGACCCCACTCTCACTGGACATCCTTGTCTTCCAAATTGCACAGAGCAATTACAGTGGAGCTTATTCCAATGACTGTGAGAGAACTTGTTCCTCCTATGCCAGAACTGGCACATGGGGTTTGTCCCTGGACTGTGGGCATCTCTTTTTTTTCAACCTTCAGATCCATACTGAGGAGGCACCACCTGTGCCTGAGCCAGTCTTCCCTCAGTTTCTGAATACCCACAGGAATTCCTAGAGCTCAATAGGCAATTCCATCTTTTCCCACACTAGGCAACACTTTACTTAGAGTCTCTTACAGGTAGGGATGGACACCACAACTATTCACTGTTGTAGAACATCAACTCCACAGAGTCTTCACTCTTACAAGAGCACAGAAACACAGCTGACCATCGTAACTGCTCAACACTGCTCACATTTTCCGACTTCGGGGCTAGCCAGGCTGGGGAAGGGGTGACCTCCCCCCAACCAATTCCACATTCCTCCTCTATCAGCAGGCAGAAGGCAACTCCTCAAACTCTGCACTCAGGCAGAAAACTCTCCATAGTAGCATTCAATGTCAACATTCTAATGTAGCTTATGCTGCTGCAAAAGTTCCATCCCCTTGAAACCTCTGCCAGGCTGACTGACAAAGGTTGCCATGGGAACAAAGCAGGTTTTTAAACCTGAGATGCCCAGCAAACCTACCTAGCAACCTAATCTAACCTAATCTACCAGGGTCCTAGAAACCCAGGGGGAACCTGGGTGATACATATGATCTCAGATGTTTATTTTCCAAATTAGGCATTGTGGATGCAGTACATAGCCGACAAGATTTCTTTACTGAGAGATGTAGTCTCCTATTTCTGTAGTGAGTACAGAAATATAATACAAAATCATACATGCCCACACAATGCAAAGCATCATGGGCTGCATGTGCAAATCACCACAGAATGTTATGCTGGTTCAACTTTAAGCAGAATTGCATGGTGCCGAAAGGCCTCTCACACAGTTTGCAAAGAGTGCCCACAGATGACATAGACACATGTTTCGTCCTACCAGGACTCATCAGTATGCCGCATCTGTTTGACACCCCAGTGGAATGAACCAGCTACCCTAAGACAGTCTGTCTTGGTTATGTTGTGGTGAACCCATTAAAACAAAAAAAATTTAAAAGACAAAGAACCTCTGTGCGCAAACACTGAGGCAAGGGTTACCCCAAAGGGCATTTGGCTGGAAGCCAAGTTTCAAGAAAATACAAAATCACACATGCCCACACAATGCAAAGCATCATGGGCTGCATATGCAAATCACCACAGAATGTTATACTGGTTCAACTTTAAGCAGAATTGCATGGTGCCGAAAGGCCTCTCACATAGTTTGCAAAGGGTGCCAACAGATGACATAGACACGTGTTTCGTCCTACCAGGACTCATCGGTATGCCTCGTCTGTTTGAAATACAATGGCTTGTATACTAATTTACATAGTGAGTTATTGTGGGTACAGTAAATAGATGAAGTTTCTATCTCTCAAATCAATGGGCAGTCTCCTATTTTGGTAGTGTTTACAGCAGTACAATCTGTAGAAAAGCCTCTGGAAAAATGTTTTTGTGATGCAGGTAGGCCAAAAAGATCATTTGCCATTGTAAGCCCCCTTCCCCATGTCTAGGGGTATAAAGATGTTAAATGCGCTGGGGAGAGGGCACTGTACAGCCAAATGAATTCACATACCTGGTCAGCCTGGCTTACCAGACCTGATAGGGTATCCTTGAATCTTCAGGGTGCCGTGCTAAAACACTGGAGGGGATGAGGACGCTGATCTTCACCTGCCTGGTCTTGCCAACTCTGCCATGGCAGCCTTTGTAGGCAAACTTCACAATGCAGGCCTCTCACTGTCTTCTAGTTGGTGATCATGGTCCAGATCCCTGGGATGCCACCCTGGAATACACACTGGGAACTGGTTGTGGAGGCAAACTTCTTTTAGCAGTAAAACAGTTCACCTATAAAACAGGAGGTAAATGACAAAGTGGAGAAAAAAGGGGATCCTGTTTAATAAACAGGTGATAAAACAGGAACAGTCACTCTGTGGAGCAGAAAACACAAACAAGTTGCTCTGGACCGTGTGGTCACATTAGATGCTCAAAAGTCATTCAGGATCGAAAAGGTTGCCTCGAAGCTAGTGGTGCTCTGGACCGTGGAGGTCACAACTGCAGCAATCTAGCTCAGGCAACTATCCTTTAGGCTGGGTAGTCAGCAGTCCAAACACAGGCAGCAAACACATGGGCAAATCAGGCCTCTGGCATGCTGGCAACAAAACTTTCCTTTTTTGTATTTTTCAAAACACCTAACAAGGAGCACAGACCTCCAGGGGATGACCAACCCTGCCATGGCCATCCTCATTGTCCGCTCCTCCTTCTACGTTCACAGACAGGCTCCTCTAGGGCACAGAACCCCTAAGTAAGCAGTCCTGCAATAGGTGCAGACGATGGCCAGGGCCTTACCTAACACTGCTAGCCCCCTAACAAACCCCCTTCACCTCATGTCTCTGTCTCCTCAAACTTATTCCCTTAGAAGCAGTAACTTTTCTTTCTGTCCCTTTCAAGGGACCAAATCTGCAGGCTAGCCCAAAATCTCATGAATCAACAGCCACCACTATATCCTTCTCCCTGACTGGCTGTGTGAGCCAACAAGAAAAAAAAACAAAACACACGGCCACATAGCCGAGTAGGCAAGCACCCTACTCAACCTCCTTCCCCTTGTCTCTCCTCTCCAATCCCTTTATTGCAGCACTGCACTCCCTTTTTTTTATCTTCTACCTAACTTGGTGCCAACCCCTGTGGTACAATCCTGAACCATCTAAAAGGTGCCAAAGCACTGTGCTCCCTGATGCACCCTGGGACTGGGAGTCCCATTTAAACTATTTACAACTGCGCCTCATGGTGCCAGCTGGCACCAAAGCTACAGTACTGAAAAGGAGCAGTTGCTCCTCTAAATTTCGCACAACCAGAGGCCACGCATGCATGGTGCATATGGTTCTGCCATCTTTATTTACAATTTAATTTATAATTTATTTTAATTTTGGTCCTGAGCCTGGCCGATCCAAAACCGGACCTGAGACTACCACACCTGATCCTGGAGGCTCAGCCCACATCCTGGTGCTCAGCCCAGACCCGAACAGGTGGAGACACCAGGAACCAGTGGCAGGAGATGCAAGCTGCACCACTGGAGTCACAAGACACAACTCCAACCAAAGCCAATGGGATGCAAGCACCACCAAAGGGGAGGTCACGGAGCATGGAGCTCCCTAAGGTAAGCCCATTTGGGGGCTTACACCATTCTGTGTAGTTGCTGATTCACTTTAATGCCTGCTGGTGAAGTAACAGGTCTGAAGTGACAGCTCCAGTCAGATATTGGGAGTGTAGTGATACTTTTCAATGTTTATGTTATAGAGCTTAAATGGCTGTAAGTGGTTCAGGCGTGTAATTATGGGTCAATAATTACATGGCTCTGAACTGCTTTCAGCCAATCAAATCACTAGAATTTTTCTACACGTTATAAAGATTCTTATTAAATGTAACATATAAGGTATCTTGAAAGAAAGGCATTCCTTTTTCTACTGTGACATCATTAAACTCACCGATTTTCCAATAAAGCAGGCACATGGATTTATGGGCAAAGATGGGATATGGAAAGGTTACAAGTTCAAAGTTATTGTCAAACTGTATAAAAATAAATTTAAAAGCACTATAGGGAAAATCTTTATAGAGTAGGACCCTTCCCCCCATCCTCCTTCATGCAATGTCATGTATTCAGATTGATTTTTTTCATTAGGGAACTTGGGACTGAGTCTTTTGTGAAGCACTAAATTCCTTTTTGTAATCATCGACAGCTCTATTTCCCTCTGAGCTGCAGTGTGCAATGGGAAGGGATGATATAGTGGATTTAAAAGTGATAGGAAACCATTTTTACACCTCTCGATGCTCTCCATTTGTTCTTTTATTGGCTACCCAGTATTCTGATATGTTTTTGACCTTTTTTGTTAAATTAGTAATCTAATTTTGTTGCCTTTTTAACTACACTGACTCCCTATGTCCTCAGAAGTTACTGCTTTCTATTTCATACTGCCTGAACATTCTATGACGCCACAAACTCCCATTCCAGGCCATTCAGATGAGTAGCCTGGAATGGGAGTTATTGATGTCATAAAATGTCTTAGAACTGTGAATATCAAGTGCAGTGTAGCTGGAAAGGAGAGTGGAACTCTATGTAGATCTGAGGGCAACCCAAAGCTAGGTTATTTGTTTGTCAAAAAATCATCAGAGCATATCAGAATGCATAACTGGCATGGAGAAAGATGGAAGGGCAGTTAACTATGTAAAAATCATGTCCTATCTCCTTTAAAACACATCTCGTAAAAACAAGAGACACACTGCAAAGTGTGACCAGCTATTCCAAAATGTGACCCACTTTCGGTGCCCCGTTTATTTGATAAATACTAGATTTGGGCCGAAGGTACCAATGGACTTGTGCACTCTTTATACAGCTCTGAATGAGAACTCCACATGCCTTTTATGTTTAATTTGTGAATAAGTATGTTTTGGGATTGCCTGTTTACTATTTGTATTCAGTAAGATTTTTAACAGAATAAAGCTTAGCTCCAACTGGTTGGTAGATAAAGTCACACTGTCTTCCATCGGTAACACAGGTCCCACTCCACCTGTGCTCCAGTCTGGTTCTACAGGTCTTCACAACAGCTGAGCAAGTAAGAATGGGATTTTGCCCACCAAGGTGCTGCAAGATGGTGCCTGATTCTAGGGGATAACTGGTGCGGGTGGGGGTAACAGGGCTGTGGTGGTCAACAGGATCCTGTGGTGGATGACAGGAAGGGGCTCAGTGGCTGGGTAGAGGCCACAGGTGCAGGTGGATTGATGTCTGACTGGCAGGCCTACAAGAGGAAAACCTATGTTACATAGAAAAGAATAAAAACTAGTTACTCTGCCCTCATTGCTTTGCTAAATATTGAGTAAAATTTTAAATCTCACTTCACCTGAACTCAGGTACAACTGTATACATGTAACAGCATGGCTCATGATGTTGCAGACGAAACCAGGCATGTCATACCCACGCACAGAAAACAGCACGCGGCAACGTGTTGGCGGCACATAATGCTGTCTGCACACGAATGCCACACACTCAGTCCTTCAGTTTGTTTTTTAAAGTGGGGCTCCACCACCGCCATGCCACCCGGAATAAATATAATCAACTCCATGGGGGAGGGATGTGTGGACAGTAGGGCAAGTTAAAAAGCCAACTGTGGCACTTAGTCGTGGCCACACAGTTGGAACATAAAAATACATTTCTCGAACAGGGTTTCAAATCCTGGACTTCCCCCTCATCTACCACTGGGTCTGGTGCTCTAGCCTCTCTACCATGGGAGCAGATCGACCAAGCACCCAACCGGCAGTGGTTACATCATTTCCTCTTTGGTACACAGCGACTGGTGGTAGCAATATAGTTGTATCCCTTATACACCCCTGTCGCTCTCATACCATACGCGCTACTGACTGGACAGTTCTTCATGCGTGGGTTAGTCCGTGCTATACTGACCCGGTACCCATGTAACAACCCTCTCCTGCCACTAGAGGGTGGGACAGGGGTCTTACTAGACTGCCTGGTCTGGAGCCTACTGGTTAATAATCTTGACACAGCACAGGCATGTGAAATGCTGGTTGTCTTGGAAGTCACCATTGCTGTTAGTATCTGTGTTTAATAAAATGTTGCTTCATCCTATTATTGAGCTCCAGTCTTCATTTCTCCCTGATTGTGAGCTGAGCTTCATACAAATAAGTTCCCTATTTTTACATCATAGCTCCAGTCTACTCCTCTGGTACAATTTTTTTTTTCCATATATAGTTTGTATTTTTTCAATCCCCCCCCCCCAAGGCCACGGTGTACACATGCGAGTGCGTGTATTGAGGCTCACACAGATACCAGGATCTAGTGGCCCTTCCACCCTCCACAAACTTATGTCACTGCTCCTTGCTGCCTGCACATCCCAGTGGATCTCCACCTGGTGGGAGTGGGACTACGGAGGAGTGGGCATCCACCCCTTGGAGTGGAGCGCTGCGACTCAATCCCGCTCCTACCCCCCTATCGAGCTGGCTCCCCGGCAACCCAAGGTCGTTCTCGAACCTGGGTCACCAGCGCAGTGCAAGGTAAGGCGTCCGTCGCCTCAACCCTCAGCGCCACTGGACCAGCCTCTAGTGCAGTCTTTTGACTGTATGCTGATTGGTAGTGCCTCTGACCAGAGAGTCCAGTGGGAGAAGCCTAGAATGCCAGTGTGTGAGAATGGTGCCAGTGTGCCTTTGAGGTGCCTTTCTTCTGGTCCCTCACCAGGTTGTCTGAAGTGGTAAAAGCCTGTCACAGTGCAGCTGTTGATGGAAGCAGCTTTTGAGACCAGCTCATGTCGATGGCTGTTCAGCTGGTAATCTCTATAGAGGCAGGCCCATGATAGCAGTCAAGATGCCAGGGCTCAGAGATCTGAAGGCACTTACTGCAGATCGCTTTTAAATCATGGGTGTATGTAAGGGACACACCAGGAGGGTGTGGAAACCCTGAGGGACTTCCCTTCAAGGGATATCCCTAGCATCCCTGACATGGTGTTTAGATCCACTTCTATTACAGGACAGTGATTTTAAACAGTGGATTAAGGCTGAGGTGGAGAATTACTTTGTGGATAACCTGCTGGACTCAGACCCTACGGATATGATATAGGAAGCTTTTAAAGGCACAATATGGGGCAAAATCACTAGTTATGCTGCCATTGGTAATGCCAGAGGTAGATGGAAGCATGCCAGTTACAGAAACAGCTTAAGGAAAAAGAACAGATATATAAGAAAGATCCCCGCCATCTACAAAACTCAAACCTGGTGTTTGGAATCACCTCCCTGAGGATCGAACTCACTTGGTTATCCACTAGGAAGGCAGAACTGCAACTACGCAGGACCAAATACAAATATTGAGCAGAGGGGGCAAAGGGCAGTTAAGATGTTATCCTTTAGGTTAGAGAAACAACAAGATGAAAGGCATATTTCACAACTTATGGACCCTTCAGAGCAGCCGAGCAAAACCCCAGAGGCCATAAATAAAATGATGGCAGGTTTTTATTGGAATCTTTATAAGGCACAGGGAGCTTGGGATGAGACAGCATTTTCAAACTTCATGGCCAACCTCCCTATTCCCACACTTTCTGAATCCCAAAAGATGGAGTTAGAGGCCCCATTTACAGAGCATGAGCTTAAGCTCACCTTACAATACATGACCCGACAAGTCTCCAGGAAGTAACAGCTTCCCCGGGGTAACCTGTGATGTTGGTGCCTGAAGTAAGGCACAGTCCTAAATAATGACTTATGTTGTGGGCGAGAAAGCGAATGGCGGTGTGGGCTAGGGTGAGCGGATGTGGTGCGGTGGGCGATTGCAGCAACAGGATGTCGTTATGATGTACACGCCGCATGGAGGGGCGAGCATGGGGCTGGGAGGGGATGGAGGGGGTGGCGCTGTAGTCGGCTGCCGAGTTACACCGTGGCATCGGGGTTGGCTTCAATTGTGGTGTGGGAGGTACTGGGTTGGTCTGGGTCCGGTGCTACTGTAATTTTGTTGCACCATGCAACTGCTTTTTGCTCCCCCGACATGCATTCCCCTGCAGTTGAGAATCCTTTAGTAGAGGTCTTGGGAGGCGAGGGGGGCACAACCCACCACAGAAAGCAAAACAAGTAAGTCCCTGGTGCTGTTCTTCCATGTGTCGAGGATGTCAGGGTGGCGAAAATGTTTTTGCTGACCTGATGTTGCGATAACACGGTTCGCCATCTGGCAGTAGCTATTATCACATAGAACCCTTCCCGGTAGACTTTTACCAACATATAAGAAACATGATAGCTCAGCCAGTGCTCTCCATGCTACAGGATGCATATCAATGATCAAAACTGCCAGATATTCTCACCAAAGTCTTCATAACAGTGCGGCCAAAGGAAGGGAAAGACCCCACATCCCCATCCAGCTGTAGGCCCATATCTTTAATCAATGCAAATGCAAAAATTGTGGCTAAAATGTTAGCATCCTGATTGGAAAACTCCATCCATATATAATACACCTCTCACAGATAGGATTTGTGCATGGTAGGATCAGTTTGGACCACCTAAGGGCTCTCCTTACCCTGATTCAGTCTGCTGCAGCACTACCTAGCCCAGCTGATGCCATTACAGTGGAATTTGAAAAAGCTTTTGATTCTGTGGGATGGGAGTACTTACATGTGGTCCTGAACAGGTATAATTTCGGTGTGTACATTAGCACATTGATCCATACACTTTACTGCAAACCCAAGGCAAGACTACTAACCAATCACACCCTCTCAGACCCTTTCCTGTTGTACAGATGTACCCGGCAAGGATGCCTCCTGTTCCCCTTATTATTTGTCTTGGCAATGGAGCCACTTGGGGCAGCAATCAGAGCACATCCCAATATAGGAGGGATACAGTGGGGCCAATACGAATACCATACCAAATTATATGCCGAGGATTGCCTCATACTAACCAGAAACTACACATTGAGCATTCCTCACATCCTAGCCATCTTAGACTCATTTGTACATATCTCCAGGTTTAGAATTAACCTCAGCAAATCTGACATATTACCTCTTAATAGGCATGTCACCCTGGATTTGGCCAGTAACACAGGTTGAGCTTGGGCTCCTCAAGAAATCAAGTACCTAGGGATTAAAATCATCCCAGACTTGCAGAGTATAGTTGCTAAGAATTTCCATCCCCTAGTATTTAAGCTTCAGAGTGAGGTGAAGTGCTGGAAACAGCTGAACCTCACAATGGCGGGGAAAATAGGGTCCATTAAACTGATGCTTAAGCCCAGGATCTATTACTTAGTTTTCCCACATTCCCCTAAGAATACTGGAGATTTGGTTCAAAAAGCTAAATACTGTGATGGGAAACTTCTTGTGGGGTAATTCTCCCCTAGATACAGCAAGGCCAAATTGAGAGCACACTGGTCCAAAGGAGAGTGGAACCTACCCAGTTTTATGCATTACTCCTGGGCCTTCCTTACCTCTAAAACATGCCATCTATTTCAGGAAAGACCGAAAAAAACCCAGCATGGATAGAGATAGAGACTGCAATATTACAGAATGTACTCCCTACACTTTACTTAGGTCACTCTCTGCCCAACTAATTTCCTCAATGGTTCAGACTGAAAGCAGCACACACCACTTGGCTCAAGATAGGCAAAACTTCCAAAAGGTGTCAGAACCTGGGGGCTTATACTCCCCTATGGGACAATCTGCATTGGTGTATAGGTAAATGACCCATAAGGTGGAGGGAATTGGACAACAAAAGGATTTCTAGGGTAAGGGATCTGTTATCCCCAGATGGGAGTACAATTGAGTCCTTTGGGAGATTACAACAGAAATTTGGCCTACTGAAAGAGGACTTCTGGAGATATCTCCAAATGAGAAGCCTTTGTACTAAATGGATCAAAACAAATGTACATGTAATACCTGTGAAATCTGGGGCCCTGGGGAACCAAAGAAACTACCCATTCAAGTGTAGGCCAAAACAGGAAAGGGGCTTGTGGGACAAATACCAAGGTTACCAAGAGATGAAGCTCTAGATCCTTCCATCCCAGCCAAAACACACTGGCAAAAAATGTTAGGTATTCCAATCACGGATGAAGAGTGGCATTGATGCTGGGTACTAGTCCATATCGCAGGCAAAAACCAGCGTAGCCTCCTGATCCAAAATAAAATATTGCACTTATGGTATCACATCCCTGAGTGACTTAAAGCTATGAGTATTCTTCAGCATGACTGCTGCTGGAGATGCGACTCTCCAGAGGCTGACCTGCTACACATACTGTGGCACTGTGGCCTTATACAACCTTTCTGGTCAAGAATTATACTTTGTTGCTCCCAGATCCTGAATGTGTTACTCCCTAAGTCTCCTGCTGTGATACTACTAGGAATAGAGCAGGCAAATGTTCATTTACAGGTTCCACAAATGAGGTGGTTACTCCAAGCAACCATAGAAGTCAAAAGGCTCATTCTTAGAAAGTGGAATACCAGAGATGTACTGACCTACACTGAGTGGCTCAAAGCTTTAGAAACTCTTGTATCTCATACAAGAATGCTCCACTTGTCAGCTAACTCTAGCCACACGTTTCAGTCGGCATGGGACCAATATCTACAATTTATCCAGAGTATGATGCACCAGAATAAGCCTCCCTTCACTAAGGGCCTACTTAGACCCCCGAGATGCTGAAAGGGACAAAGGAGCTAACCTGGGTGTCAAAATGTCAAGGCTTGTATTTACCTCCAGTTTCTAATTGTCGTAAGATAGGGAGATATATACATGAATAAGTAACTCTGATCTGCTGAATGTATAGTCAAGTAAAGCCTCCATCATGATAGCCAAGAAATGCGTGGGAATTGTACTTAATGTGCTAAGTCTGACAGCCTGTCATATAAAACTCAGTTTTGTAAATAAAATGGAAAAATGCTGTCTCTCTGTAAGTGTATCTGTTTAATGTACTCAATAAAAAGATTGACTGCAAAAAAAAACAAAAAAAACAACCAAAACTTAAGACAGATATAGGAAACTGACCGCTGTCCTGGCAGTACCACCAGGGCTTGCTCTCTGCCCAATTCCCATCCCCTGAATTTTCTCCACCCCCTCCCTATCCCCTTGTCTTACTCAACCTTACTCCGCTACCATAGCCACCATTGAATGCATATATTCTTTATACTTATTCCTACCTGCACCTGCTACCTGTCCCCCCCTCACTCATACCCCTGCCTCTCTCACCCCTTAACCCCCTGACAAAGTCACCTTTGACTGCTTATATCTCTACACATATTCCTACAGGTACCCATGGACTATGCTGACCTTAGTTTTTTCACTGAACTTTTGTCAAGCATTGTACCACACTCAGGTAGTGCTGTTAGAACTTTGCACTTATACTCTGTGACAGAAACCATGTAACCTCCTGCTTCCTATGTATCTACTGTATATGTTGCTTAATCTGACTGTGAATACCTGGGGCACTTGTGTTAGTCCAAAACTGAAATACATAAATAAACAAAACTTTAATGAACTTAATGGGGTGACAGGAGGACTATTCGACATTTTTGAAAGACTAGAAAATAAAATGAACAAATTTATTAAAAGAACAGAGCTTTTAGAGCAAGAATTTAATTTTACTGCTAAAGCAAATTAAAACAAAACATAACAAATAATTGGGCAGCAAATAATCAGAGAAGGAAGTAGAGGTGCTAAAACTTAACCATATGACAAAGAAGCTTCAGCACAAGCAAATATCAGTGCATCTCTAGCCTTTAACAGATTAATTGAATCCCTAGAGAACTCAAGTAGATTTTGCAATTTAAAACAGCAGTATTTGTTAGTGACCACATAGTTTTTTTTCAACAATAATGTTCCTCTAGCAAAACTATAAAGGTACATATTTCTCATTTCATCTTCTTTCATTCCTGAACCAAGATACAGGATTTTGAAGTTTTTTAAAAGTTCCCAGTCATGTGCCGTGCACGTCATGAAAAAAATAAACATCTTGGTCCAGTGTTGTGCTGTTTACCATCTGAAATATGTGGTAGCACCATCCTACTAACGCTAGAGTATGTCTCCAGCATGTACATTCAACAGGTTGCCTCATTTTAAAAACTGCATCTTTAATGACTTTGGTCATTAATTAAAAAAAAAAAAAGAAGTAAAAGTGTTTTAACAATACCTGAGAAAACTAAAAATACACAGAGCATAAATCTTAGGATATTTTAAATGCATTTTTGCTAAGAAACAATCAAACAAAAAAAAAAACTATATGA
This sequence comes from Neoceratodus forsteri, assembly GCA_016271365.2. Lineage (NCBI taxonomy): Eukaryota > Metazoa > Chordata > Ceratodontiformes > Ceratodontidae > Neoceratodus > Neoceratodus forsteri. The sequence goes on from JADMNL010000025.1 coordinate 134,803,139, forward strand.
TGATTTTTTTTTACCAACTAACAAATACTACTGCTTTAAGGATTGTTGGACTTCCATTACAAATGGATACATTTTATCAAAGGCTCCCTGAGTTAGTGGTGGCCATTTTTAAAGAGTCTCTGAATCTTCCAGAAGATTACTTTCTATTCATAGCCAGAGTGCATAGTCTTCTACTAGAAAACATGCAAAAAGTTAATGTTGAAAAAGATCTGGAACAGCTGAAAATGTACCACTACCTGAAATTGAAAGAAATGAAATAACAAGCATTTGTCAATGCCGAAGTTCGTCGCTGGAATTGCTTGTTGGTGATTGGCAGGACTACAGTTCCCAGCAGAAAGAACAAGTTATGCCACCAAATTCACATTCCTATTGAAATACAGCGACATGCATACCTGTTTCCTCAATTCATGATCTGGCTTTGAAGAGTGACGATGTGTCTGCGGTTCAGAGAAGATGAGGGCACTGGAGCCCCACCATGGGTTGGGTGGGGCATTATGGTTAGAAACCCTAATGCCCTGGGCATTTGTTGGTATTTGTACTACAAATTTTCAACATGCACAGTCCACTCAGAATCTATGTGCTCAGCCATTGACCGGGTGCAGAGAGAGGGTAGCTAACCTTCTTAATGAAACAAGATCCAGATCACACCCTGCACTTTATGCGCAATCACTACCCGGAAAGTTGCTGCGTTGCCACAGATTTCTTTTTATTGTAGTTGATATTTTGTTGCATTCAACATTTCATTCAAAGCTTGAGCCTTTTCAGCATTTCAACATTACACCACAACTTCTCTCGTTGTCTCCAAAACTGAACTGACTTCGGCGCTTCGACCAGGGTGTGGTCTTCCTCAGGGGATGATTAGTGTTCAGTTACACCCTCCTTAAATGGGCAGCTTAATCATGAACACCTGGTAGCCCCCTGGTGTTCATTTAAACCTATCAATTTTTTTGGAATTTTAAGTGGCTGTGGAGGGATTTGAACTTTTTACCCTTATAATTCATTTTTTGAACTTTTAAGCTTTTTTTTATTATTTTCATCATTTAAATATCAAAAATAATTAACAAAAAATGACAATAAAGTTAATATGCAACATAAAGCTCTATTTCTGGCTCTGTTTTACTGGTGATTTTCTTTCTTTCATTTTAACTTTTTTGCCAGTAACAATCAATGAGCCAAATTATATTTTTCACTAGTATTATTGAGGTCCAATCACATTTTTATGGTCTCAATTTTTCTTTAGAGGACTTCTTGGAAGCTTCCAATATGTTGTTCCTTCAAAAGCTATTATTTACCATGTGTCTTTGTTTTGGTTCAGGATACTTTCTCTAATTTTCAACATGGCCTTTTGTGACCCCCACCTCATGAAAGCATTCGGGACATCTGCTCATGAACAGTAGCACTGTGATTTTGTTAATCTGTCCTGAATGTTGATTTTTCACAGCAACCCCGACCTTCTGCACCAGATGTGAAAAAAACACAGTTTGGGCAGGATGTGTAAAATTACAGCTGTACCATTCATAGGGAGGTGGGAAGAGATGGCAGTGTTGAACATCTGGAGTGAAAATATTAAAAATGCTCGAATGTACGAGCGTACATAGAAATTGCACAACCCACACTCATAACAGTCATTTAGTGGAAAAATTTCACCAAAATTTCAAAATAGGCATTTTGTGACCTCTGCTCATGAACACTGTCACTATGATTTTCTTAATCTGTCCCAAACGTTGATTTCCCACAGCGACTGTGCCATTGTGCTCCAGATGTGCGAAAACACATTTCAGGCAGGATGTGAAAATGACAGACGTACTGTTCATAAGAAGTTGTACAAAACTGAAAATGTTGAAAATCTTGAGTGAAAATATTACAAATTCTCAACGTTATGAGTGTGCGTGGAAACTGCACAATGCACGCTTGTAACAAAGTCATTTTATGGACTTTTGTCACCAGAGTTTCAACATAGGCATTTTAGGACCTCTGTTCATGACCTGTGTCACTGTGATTTTCTTAGTCTGTCCTGAACACTGATTTCCCACAGTGACTGCGCTATTCTGTGCTGGAAATGCGAAACACATTTCGGCCAGGATGTGAAAAATGACAGCTGTGCTTTTCATGATGAGGCATAAAAAAATGCCAATGTTGAAAATCTGGAGTGAAAATATTACATATTCGCAATGTTACAAGTGTGCGTGGAAACTGCACACTGCATGCTCGTAACACAGTCATTTTGGGGAATTTTTTCACCAAATTTGCAGCATAGGCTTTTTAGGAGCCCACCTCATGTACAGTGACACTGTTGGTTTATTAGTCCTGAAAGGTGATTCTGCACAGTAACCATGAAATCACCTTTCGGGACTGAATAACCAGATGACAGTCACTGAATTCATGAGGTGGGCTCCCAAGAACCCCATGTTGAAAATTTGGTGCCAAAATTCAAACAAAATGGGTGAGATATGCACCAAAGTTGAATAAACAAAAACATTTATGCCATTATACAGGTTACCGGCATTTCTTCAGTTTGTGGTCAGCTTTGAAGAGTGCAGACGTGTTCCCGTTGCACTGAAGATCATCGCACCAGCTTCAGAGGTAAGTATGGGTGAGGGGGGTGCGCAGATGGTGGGTGCGGTTGGGGAGTGGGACACGACAGACTGTGAGGGACAGTTTTCTGGTTTACAGGTTAAAAAAAAAACATAAATCCAGTGCAGGAAGGTTTTCTTTTTTAACAGGGACTTTGGCATGCTGGGGTGGGCTCCCAGTGTGCCACTGGAGTTTTTGTTGGGGGGGGTGGGGCTGTAGCCAATGGGGACTGGGCACCCTGTCAGCACATACCAAGTGTTTGAGGGGGGACAAGAGCTGAGGGGGATTGGGCACCCCCATCTGCAAATGAACTGGGAGGAGGCATACTGACAGGGGGCTTGGGCACCCCGTCAGTTTGTTTATTTGAAACAGTGAGGGGGCATGCTGACAGCCTGGGCTCAGCGTGTTCACACTGCTGTAAGCTACAGCAGTGTGGACGTGCAACAAGGAATTTAACAATGCAGGAATGCAACATCAAAGACTGAGCTGCACCACTACTGGTGTGGCTCTGTCCTTTGAAAAGTTAGCCAACTCTGCCCCAACAGCTGAAAGGGAGTCATCACCAACCTGCCAACTGATTCACCTGCTGCTGACCTGCCCCTTGAAACGGCGCTCTCCATTGGGCACACCCCTGTATAGCACCCCTTATAGCAATGAGTTTGACTGCACCTGAGCACCACAATGAACTCAAAAAGTACTATCATGACTACATTTTCTTTTTCAATTGACTGAGATATGGTTGTAAGAGCAACACATTGTAAAGGTGCCTTACAACTTAAGGGACAAAGATTGTATTTTTTTTTCCTAATATCGCACCACTTACATGGGAATGCAAAGAAGAAACTCTTGGGGCCCAATCCCATGATGACTTAAGTATGGTGCAAGGTGATTTGCATCAAACCCTGTGGCATAAATTGCAACTTGTGCCTTGAGATATGCAAGTCGCGATTCCAAGTCGCAAATTGCGCCATGTCGTATGCAGGTTACACCAAAGGTGGGTTACACCACTCACTATGCCCGCAACCTGCAACGGCATGGTGCAAGAGTGGGTTACAGCAGCAACTATGCCCTATTCCAAAATGGCGGCTGCCATAACCCACATACACTATTCCAGAAGCTGCAATGGTGCAGCAGAGTTTGACCATCAGGGAGATGGTCTAAGGGGTATCCATCCATGCCAACCAATGGATGCCCACTCTGCAGCACTGCAGAAAGTACAAAGCTGTGCTCCCCATGCCCCCCAACACAGACTTGCCCCAACCCCCGAATGTTGGGGACCCCCAGGTTCCATTTCCTAAAGTGCCCCCCGAATGCCGGTGCCACCTGTCCAGCCCCCCCATGCTCCCTGGTGCATGTGGTGATGTTCTGGGGATGGCGGGTCTCCAGGGGGGGCAGTTCTTAGTGGGCTGCAACTTGTGGCATTCAGGTCCATTGTGCTATGCCTGTGGCACTAGCCTGTGTCTGCCACAAGTCACAGGACATAGGTGCCGGGGACTCTGCCTGTCTTGGAATACGGCGCAGGGTCCCCGGCATAGTGCTGCATGGTGCAACTCACATACACCCGCAAGTTGTGCCATGCATCTTGGAATCAGGCCCTTGGTGTTTTATAAGGATCTGTTGGAAATGGGGTTACCTGAACTTTTCCCTTATCCAGCTAAGTGCTCAATAACATTTAATAGAAAGAAGCAACTCTTTTTCGAAGCTGAGCACATTGCTGAGTTCATTAAGGCTGAACAGAAGAAATGAGACCAAAAGAAGAAAGATGAGGGTGATGTTGGCATGTCAAGCAACTCAGAGGATATGTCAATTGAAACTCCATAAATTACATTATTTCCTTTTCTATGTACAGTAGATGTAGAAAACTAAAATTTAATTTTTCTTTCTGAAAACCTGTATGTTTATCACCCAATTTATTAAATAATTCTAACTTTTTTTCCCATGCTTCCTAAAATATAAATCTTGATGGGTTCAACTAAACCCTCATAAGCCAGCTATTTTTTGTTCCTTTGCTATTGCAAGTTATTTCTATACTTGTGGTGTTTTACTGTTTCTGTTTCTATACATGTGGTGATATACTGCTTTAAAACTACAATGTTAAATTTCATCTGATAATTTAGTAAAGCTGTATTGGATTCTCTTTCATTTTCTCATGTTATTCTTCTTTTGGTAACTGGGTAAGGCCCACTAGGCATAAGTGCCTGTTTTCTGGAGCAACCCTGGACCACTGGGAGTGCTTAAGGGGCTTGCTCAGGGTGACACAGTATGCAAGAGGAAGTCGTGGGAATGAAACCCAGGTCTGCTGAATGTACCAAGCTGATTCACAGCTTGTTACTCTAACCTCTAAGCTATCCTGCCATGCTATACATGCATGCATGTGCATGATGAAGTAAGATAAACAATGAAATGAATATGACTGAAAACAAAATAACAACAATATAAATTACAAAAAAATATAAAAAATATTAATCATTTTTCATTAAAAAACATTTTTTCTTTAACTCTGTGTTCACTTTTCCAGTGGTCAGGCAGATACACGATCTTCTGTCCATATACTGTAGGTTGTCATGCTGCTGCGCTGGAGGGGATTTACCCCTCAGTTTTCCCTTACCCATCGAGGATGCCAGTACAAGGACAGGATTCCAGGATGTGGCATGTGAGTGCAAGCCACTGCCTAGTGCATAACAGTGTCTCCCTTCCCCACACCACAGCTATTGCACAACTACCTGTGCATCCACAGATGGTGGCAGCAGAGCGAGGTATTGCTACCTTCCCTCCCTCCTTCCCTCCCCAGAAGACAGCATCCTTATAGATGCTCAGTCCTCCTCCCTCTGGCCAGCCACTGGCATCCCTGGCTCATTCCTGAACCCAGATCAACCACTGCACAGATGGGTTGGCTAAAAATGAATTAGAAGTAGAATAAGGCATTCTAGATTGGGAATTATACTACTATAACCTGCACCTCACTTGAACTATATATTTTTTTCAAGGAATAAAAGCCCATTGTATAAGTGATATAACACACTCAAGGGTGTGTGGTCATAAGGGGATGATACACATCTTGGTTGGTTGCAGCACTTGGCTATGCCTTGTGCCTAACAACCATGCATGATGTGCATTATTCTCTTATAACCACACACCCTGTCATGTGTTATGGTGGTTTAAATCTTTGGTTTTGGGCTGCCAACACACCAGTCAGTATATTGCTGCAGCATAATATGCCACTCTGACGTGTCTTATTCCTTACTGAAATGTTGTGTTTCAAGCTTTCGGTAATTCTGGCTTTGGTGGTGGTGGTGGTGGGGACAATCTGGAGAATGTACTTTGTCTTCATTGATCCTACATTGCTGATTTAAGTCTTTCTCAGGGATGAAATGATAATTTGATGGGTGAATCATCAGGAAAAGATAAATGTCACAACAGTGGAATCCCTAAGAGGTGCAGACTTGAGTAATTTCTCACCAGAGCTGAACTTGGGCTTTTGCAGGTGAGGTGAACCGTAGCCACTGCACTGTCTGCTAGTCTTTTCTGTTCTAAAATAATGGAAGAGGCACAAATGAATAGCCACATGACGCCTGGCACATTATAAATTATAACATCAAAAAGCTATGGACATAGACCATAAATCAGCTAAATGAAATTTATTATCCTTCAGGACACTGTAATTTATCATACTGTAATTACCCTTACAGTTATGCAAGCACAGGGTTGGCTGAGCTAATACACTACAACAGTTCTTTGGGCTAGCATCACAGGTGAGCACAATTAGTGAGAAGCCATTGTTTGCCTGTTTTTAAATAGTAACCAAAGAAAGATGCCCTGCCAAGCAGTGCACGTCTCTACACTCTTTGAGATTTTTATCATATCCCCCCCCCCATGTCTTTCCAGAGTAGGGTGCCTGGTTGGTGCCTGAGACCTTCTATAACCCTCTGTATCTTTTCTGGTCAGAAAATCTTTACTTGTACAGCAGAAGAAAAATTGACCTATTGCTACAGCAAAGATTCTGCAAGGGTATCACTTCATACAAATACTGCATTCCCGGACGATCTTGTCAAGCTTTTCAGAGGAGCTGTCCTGGGATTTAGAATGTACATTGCACACTGTGATTTTTATCAATACTCCTAACAGTTTGGAGCATGGTGACCTCTAATGCTTGTAGGGCTGCGTAACTCTTTTTGTTGTCATATAGAACTTTCCACAGGGGACCTCAGAACACAGCCAGCTTTGGTTTTCCAGAATATTACTCAAATTACTAGCCATAAGCAAAACTCCTCAGAACTGTTTGCCATTCTTGATTTTCTCATGAAGCCTGTGAAAACAAGGTCTCAATCATTTTTGTTTGCCCCTGGCACAGTTACTTATGATTTCTAGAGAAAAATTGTCCTGCTGAGTGAAGGACGGTAGCTGTAGGCCTCAGGCATCTCCTTGGAATGCTTTTGCTGGGACTTTTCACACATGCGTGTTTGCGTGTGTTGGGGGGGTCTGGTGTATAATTGTGCAGTAAAACTTTTTATTTTTACTGAGATCTGTAGGCTGTTATGCATTTATTTAAGGGGACACTGGTTTCTATTATTTCATTCCCACAAAGTTTTTGTCAGACATTTTGTCTGATTTGTTATTATCTCCCAAAGGCCGACCACTGGCCTCTTAGAAGTGGCAAAAGTCATACTTCTCTGAAATGTGCCAAAGTTGTTACACTGCTTAATTGCCAAGCAAGTTTAGACACTGATAGATATTTATTTTTATACCCCATCCTCATTTACCTTGTTGAACTAGTATGTCAGAGAACATGGAAACATAATCTTTTGGCAGTTTAGGGCCACTGGGCCCACTAAGTCACCAATTTTCATCTACATTTTGGCTGCAGACCCTATGTGATCTATGGTGTTGTCTAGTTACTAATTAGCTTATTTGAAAACCATAAGAGTACATCGTTCTCATGATCTTTAACTTGGGTAAAAGTTCTGTCGAGAGCAATAAAACAACGCTAGCTCATGTAACTAGTGATTTACTGATTTATACTGATTCTCTTATATCCTGAGGTGAACTGTCATATTTAAATGGACAATGTCAACCTTTTTCACAACATATTATTCCTAGTATGGGTATTCCTATCAGGGTCCATCCTATCTGAAAGACCTACTGGTTCCTTACTGCCCTGGCCGATCACTCCGCTCGGCTGACATGGGGTTGTTGGAGATTCCAAGAGTGAGTTTAAAATCTTCAGGCAGCAGAGCATTTTCTCATGCTGCACCCACTCTTTGGAATTCTCTACCATGCCGGTTACGGGACTGCACCTCCGTAGAGATATTTAAGAAAGAATTGAAAACATATTTATGGAAAATGGCCTTCTTAGATAGTTGAGTGAATTGTAATATGTTTGGAATTTTATTGTAATTTATAATGTTTTTATGATTTTTTTAATGTATTTTTAAGTGTTTTGATGTTTTGTATTGAAATTTGAATTTATGATTTTAACTTGTTCAGCGCCTTGATATTTTGAAAGGCGCTATATAAATAAAATTATTATTAGTATTATTATTAGTTAAAACCCCACATTTTATGATTGCTTACCTTCTCTAAAATTCATTGATGTTGCTGTTTGCTTTATCTGCCCTCTTTCTTAGTTGATCTGAAATGCATGTGAATGGTATAGTGGTAAACAACATTGTTTTGTTTCAAATTCTTGATCTGCTCCTGCTGCATACTACCTGAAAACTAGGAACACCCCTGAAAACTGCAGCCACTCATGATGGAATTGTCTGCTGTCCTCCTAATGCATAATTAGTGGCTAGACTGTGTTGGGGGTGTTCCCAGCTCCAGGAAAGATGCAGTCGTAGTTGATCAAGGAATATAAACAAACATGTTTTGGTGTGGTAACACCAGTATGGTGGGCAGTCTGTTTTTTATGATTTAAAAGAAAAACTAATCAGAATCAAACTACCAGCTACATCAGCAATCTCAACAGAATACGAACAATCATAACATGTTTTTTTTAAACAAGGAACACTTTGAGCCCTTAGGGGGTTGACAGTGTGCCTTTAAAAGTTATATTCTTCTTGCTGAGTGTTATTCTTAATCTAACCATTACATAGTGCAGTAGGGATACTCAGTGGCTACTAGCAGAGACTTCTTCCTCAGGGCCGAGCCTTCATTTACCTCAGGGGCTCTCAGGACTCCTAAAGGTGGTTGTCTTCTAGAAAGATTAAACTGTATTTGCCTGCAGCTCTAAAATACATGGCATGGGGGTCAAAACCCCGCATGCAATAATAGCATGGTACACAATACCGCAAACAAAGTGCCGAAATGCAAAAAAAGGTCAGTCAATACACCGACCGCCAAAAAATGGCACCAACACAATAGAAACTTATAGGGCAACAGTGGAGATTCTTTGTTTTGTGGGGGTCTCGACTCCACACACCCCATGTGGGGTGCTTCATCCCCCACACTCACCAAACTTAAGACAATCAACTCCAAGGGGGTGTGGACTTTGGGGATGTGGAGAAACTCGGAAGGGGGGAAATTTCTTTATTTAAAAAAAAAAAAACTTTTTCAAGACCAGAAGGTGGGGAACCGAACCATGATCCCTGGGTCTCCTACACGGCAGTCTGTTGGTGCCTTAGCCACTCCATCATGGGAGAGGTTCAACCAAGTACCACGCTAATGACAACTTGATCCCTTTCTCCTTTGAGTGGACAGTGATGGGGTAGTTGTAATTCCCTAACGCTATTCTACCTTTGTTGCTGTCAATGTTTTTGGCTTTCTCACAGTGTGGTTAATACCACGCTGTTATTGCAGAGCTCATATGACCTGATACCAAATATATCAGGTCTCCAGCTTCCCTTTTTCTGTCGAGGCCAGTCTAATTCTCCTCTTCCTGGCTGGTGGTCATAGGGAATTCTTTCACTCCAGGACCTTGGCTGGATCCTGAGCCTCTAAAGACCTCAGTGGGCTGGACTGGGGGACCCTGCCACCATCCCTGATTGACTGCATTAGTCATAGCCAGAGAGGCTGGCCTGTCCCTTTGCTGTTCCCTTCTCTTCTCCTCCCAGCCTAAACTCTCAGCTTGCCTCCTTCTTATAGTGTTAGGGGGGCAGGGCAGGGCAATGAATATTCATGCCCCTGGTTTCCCGCTTCTAGTTGATTCAGAAAACTCAAAGCACAAACTCCAGACACTGGGGCTCGGTTTTCAGAGCCCTATGAACGCCGCAAGCCCCTGGTGTGCTGATCATTTGGCACACAGGGCTTGCGGTATTCTCCTGGCTGGCAATCGGCATTTTCAATCCAGAGGGCCAAATGCCACAAATTAGACTAGCTTTTCTCTGGTCTAACTTGTGCCACTTGGGGGACCCATTTTACAGGGCTTATACCAAATATTTGGTGCAGACTGTCATAAAGTGTGGAAACTGTCACAACTATGCCTGATATAATAAAATCGGGTGCAGTTGCATCAGAGGAGTTTGGCACAGCAGTGCCAAAGAATGAGTTTGACACAGGGCTTGATGTAAACCCTGCACCACCCTTTGAAAATCGAGCCCCCTGGCTCCAAGGTGAGGCCCACTAGAGAATAGGGTCAGGCTTAACCTTTCAAGTGCTCTCTGGTAACCTGCCTTCAGCTGGATGAAGAGAAAGGCTGGCAAGATATGTAATATGCATGGGTATACACATTTACATCTAACAGGGGAAAGCACAGTTAGCATGTTTTTTAAATGCACACCGCTCAACAAAAATGCACAACAATACTGTACGTAGCAAATCCAGCTCCATCTTTGGTCATGTACAATTATTGCCGCAAACTAGTGTAAAGACAAATTGCTCTCATTTCAAACAATAGTAACTGGTACACAGTGGTACATTTTGGGCAAACTTAGTCTGCAGAAGGTCTGAGCAATAGCTAATATTTCCAATCAATCAAATGTTAATTTCCCAAACTTTCTCTGTTGGCTGCACAAATACAGATGTACATTAAGGACATGGGGATTTAGAGGCAGTTGACATTCTGTTTTCATTAGATTTAATAAAGCAGAACAAGACAAAACTGCTTTCTGCAGGAATGTCTGAGTGCAGGGATTTCTCCTACTCCCTATAGCAGACATTTAATCTCTTGGCCTGCATGAAATATTTGGGTGCAGAGGTGACTACTGTAAGTCAGAGTCTTGGAAAAGCAAGCAGCAGCCACGATTTTAATGGCACCTATGGCAATTAGCCTTTTATTCCTGCCTGAGGACACGTGTCTCCTGGGCTAATACACAGAGCTAGGCAGAGATAAAGATGATGGCCCGGAATACTCAACAAGCCATCAATGTCAGCAGTGGACGAGCCATCTACCTGCTATATACTGCGTATTAATGCAGCTTATTGCAGTAGCATCAGGATTGAATGCTTGGTTTTGATCAAATAAACAAGCATGTATACTTATTTTTTTAAGTAGAAGAATGAAGAGTCTAGTGTGTTTGTTTTTTTTTGGTCGTTTTTTGGTAAACCAGGTAAGGCCCACTAGCCACAAGTGCCTGTTTTCAGGTGCAACCCAGGAGCACTGGGGAGGTTAAGTGACTTGCTCAGAGTCACACAGTATGCAAGTGGAGGTTGTGGGAATTTATTTCTTATTTATTTATTTATTTCAAAAGTTTCACCAGGAAACACATAGCAAGCAAGCAAGCAAACAAAATTTTATTTATGAAACGCTATTCCAGTAGAGCATAGTGTTTTACAAAAATCGCAGATAATAAAAACATTCATTTCAGTAAGTCAAAGATTTAAAACATATGTAAACAGCAGGACTAGGTATCATCAAAATGCCAATTCAAATAAATAAGTTTTCAAAGCAGACTTAAAGGACTCAACAGACGGGCACTCCCTCACCCAGCGAGGTAGAGAATTCCACAGGGTCGGAGCTGCAAAGGCAAATGATCTCACACCTGAAGTTGTTAAATGAACCCTGGGAATCTTTAGCAATCCCTCATCGGCAGAATGGAGAGGACAAAGAGGGCAATAGGGGCAAAGAAGATCTTGCAGGTACTGCAGTCCCTGTCCATGTAGGGCTTTATAGGTCAATAATCCGACCTTGAAGGTGATCTTCCACCGCACTGGCAGCCAGTGCAGTCTGTGGAGCACTGGTGTGACATGACAAGATCTTGATAAGCCAGTCAACAACCTAGCAGTGGCATTCTGCACCAGCTGCAGGTGGCAAAGATCCACTCCTGGTAGCCCTAGGTATGGGGCATTGCTGTAATCAAGGCACGTAGTCACAAAGGCATGGACCAAGGTAGGAAGATCATCAGGTGGGACCAGGTGCTATATCTGGGCAATATTCCTAAGATGGTAAAATGAGGTCTTGATAATGGCTGACACCTGAGACTTAAGGGTCAGCTTGCTATCAATCATAACACCCAGATTCTGCACCCGGTCAGAGGTCACCAGCTGGTTGCCACCCAGCCATAATCCAGACATACTGAACAGTGCACAACTCGTTTCCAGATGTGTTCTGGAAGGAAGCGGAACTAGGGGCAAATAGGTGATAAAAACAATTTACAAGTGGTACAGGTACAAATTAAGACACAGTATAACAAACAGTAACAATTAGGCCTAACAGCAATTATACAAGCTAAGCATGGAAGCAGCAGCAGATACAACACAAGTTTAAAATGCATTTTGCAATTTGACCTGGGAAAGGTGGTGGAGAAATAGTTTGGAGATATGGAGAAATAAGGGTGAGGGGAGAGGGAGATGCAAGTGAATACAAGAGAGTGAGTAAGCAGGTGGGATGAGGGAGAAAAGGCCAAGCAGAAGACAGATGGGTAGGTGAGTAGGTAGGTAAAGGGAAGCAGAGGAGATGCTGTGGGGATCAGCTGCAGTTACAGGAGGGAGTGGCAAAGTTAACCAGACGAGAGGATAGAGAGTGAAGGGCGGGGGGCAGAATGGATGGGTAAGGAGAGGGAGTTCCAGAGTTTAGGGAAGTGGTGGGAGAAAGCAGCCTGTCAGGCTGAGGATATACTGGTGGAGGGAGACCAAGGGAGCAAAAGTTAGAGCTGTGAATTAAACCCAGGTCTGCTGGATGTACCAGGCTCATTCACAACTCATTAGTCTAACAAAAATCTTCACACTTTTTTTATTCCTTTTTAAGCTGTCCCTTCTGTCTTGTCTGTTATCACTTTCAGCACATACCCCTTTGTACTCTGCTTTAGTATTTTTTTAAAATATTTGAATTAATGAAACTAAAGCTCCATTTAATATGGCTATTAGATTTTCATCAAAAGTTTCAGCTGTGCTGACTCCGTGGCGCTGGACAATAGGGGATCATCTGGCATGCTGGTGACCTGGGTTTGCACCCGAGCCCATGGCGACAGGAGTGGAGGCCAGCAGGGAGGGCTAAGAGCATCTCTCAGGTGCTCTCTTTCTTGGGTGGTGGGTGTGAGCCTACAACACCTTGAAGCACCTCCTGGTGGCTTGTTGTAGTGGTGCACTTTCCGGCATGGGTGACCACATGCTGCAGGTGCATCTAGCCAGGATGCCACATGCGTGTGGCCATCCTGGGAGGAGGGTAGGTTGTGGGAGAAAAATGAAAAAAAGTCTGCTTGATCCCCTCACCTGTGACACATGCTGGAGGTGTCCATGCTGATCCTCCCCGAGGACTGTGTTCATCCGGAAAATCTGGAATGCTTACTGGCAAAATCTCCTCTCACTGGAGGGGTGGGGGGGGGGCAGTGAAGGGATATGATGGGCAAACCAGGCCCACAGCTTGGGGGACAGTGGGATGGCAATGGGGGTAATTGGCAGGCTGGGGTGGTCTTAGGCTGCCTGAGGGAATGGCCATCCGGGGGGTTGTGGTGCATAAATAGATAAAACACACAAAAAAGATTCAGCTGTATTTGAGCACCCAGAGTCCCATTCTCAGTTGCTATTTGAGGTCACACAAATTGGGTGGACACTAGTCATGCCCTTGCATTCCCTGACTTGAATGCACTATATACAAAGACAAGCACATGCGACTGAGGGGAGGAGCTCCCTGCAGCAACAGAGATGTAATGTTAATTTCCAATCCAGCTTAAAGTCTTTGCACCTGCTAACAGGCTGGATTGTGCCCATGACAGCATCAAAACATTTCATTGTGCCAGGCACAGGGTACAATGCAATATTGCAACCATATTGTAAAGGCCAGCTCATGGGTATCCTTGTCAAAACAGAAGTGTTTCCCCCAAACCCTCTTGCATTCCGGACACATGATGGCTTATGGTTCCTATATGGCCTACTAGTCAGATGCCTGGTGGTTTACTAAACTTTTCCCAGCCACTGCTTCAGCAATTATTTATTTATTTAGTTTTTGTTGACTGGGTAAGTGCACTAGACAAATCCTGCCTATTTTCAGGCACGACCCGGGGGGAGGGGGAATATAGATGAATGGCAACTGACCTTGAACCAGATTAAGCTGTTGGTGGTATTTTTAGTGAATGAGGGAAATTTGGCCAGGACACCGGGGAAATTCCCCTACTCTTTTCGATAAGTGCCATGGGATCTTAACATCCACCTGAACTACCACCAATCCAGGCAGATGGGACCTCAGTTTAACGTCTCATCCGAAAGACGGCACCTCAGAAGTGCAGCACCCCTCTCATGCTGCACTGCAGTGTCAGTACTGGGATATTAACCCAAGTGCTAGATGTGGGAACTGAACCCACAGCCCTCTGATCTCCCGGCCTCAGAGGCGAGTGTGCTACCTACTGAGCCACTGACACAAGCAATGATTCATCCCTGGCAGGGCAATGGTACCCCCCTTTGTAGCTTCCTTGATGGTCCAGTGGTAGAGTACAGAACTCTATTGGTGGAAGAAATCAGGACCTAAGCTACTAACGTAGTAGTTTAAAGCTGCATTGTACATCACGGTGAAAATATTGACCTATAAATTTTTCTACTCTGTTAGATTGCCTCATATCTTCTTTCTTGTAAGGTGCCATTTGTCCCCCAGTTTGGGTCTGCTTTAGCACTTTTTGTAACATTTATAAGAAAAAAGGACTGCTCCTTTTAATATAGCTATCCCCATGTTTTTTCATTATTCTTAGCTAGTTTTGAACACTTATTATCTCATAGGTCCGGGATCGGGACAAGTGTCTGTTGCATGTTAGTTCATTTCAGTAACAAGAAAAATGATTATTGGTGTTTAAAAACAGCCGCAAATAGTGATGCAGAATAACCATATTTAAAAGTGTGCTTCTTAAATTACTGCAAATCTAAAAAATACACTAACGTAGACTCAAAATGTGTAAAAAGAGGCATCTTACAAAATGGGTACTTACTAAGAATCCTGCATCCTGATTGGCTCACACTTGTTTCTACCCATTGGATTGAGACAGCATAACCAATAGCTATGAAAAAGTCCCTGTGCCAGTGTTGTTCAAATACTAAAATATCAGTGTGCAGCTGCTACTGTAGATGCTGCAGCCCCTAATCCTGGGTTCACTTTCATTCATGTTACTACCTTGCTTGATCCACTCAGTAAAGTAAAACACCTTTAACCAATCTTTTCCAATGCAAGCCCACAAAGTAAAACAATATGAAGGATTTTCTTTTCATTTTAAAGAAACAAAGTGGAACAGATCGGAAGGGGGGACTTCAAGAGACAGTTCACAAAAAAAGCACACACACCAGAGTGGCTCAAGCAGTGCAAACTCAGTCTAGCACCCTGTAGAGATAGCCCATCTGCGGAGGGACTATTTCACACAAAAATACTGATTTTTAAACATTTTGTTTAATTTTCTCACTTCTTATCATAAAACCTGTTTTGTAAGTGCAATAAGATACTACAGAATGTTGGTTGTGCTGCCACAACCACACTTCCAGGGGCTGAAGACACTTGGGCTGTAGCCTTATGCCTTACTATGCCCCCTGGGGGTGCAGTTGTGGTGGCATAAATAACACCGCATCGTATCTTATTGCTTACTTGCAAGATAGGAAATATGGGTCAATCTAAAATAGAATAAACAAGCATTTGTCAATGCCAAATGTTGCTTGCTTGTATGTGCTGTTTAGGTATTTGGAAGTCATTGGAGTACAAATATTGAAAATTCGCGAACTTACAAGAGTGTGTAGGAACTGCGCAACACAAGCTCGTAAAACAGTCATTTTTAGGAATTTTTTCACCAAATTTTCAACATAGCCATTTTAAGACCTCTGCTCATGAACAGTGTCACTGTGATTTTCTTAATGTGTCCCATACATGGATTTCGAACACCGACTGCGCCATTGTGCGCTACATGGACGGAAACACATTTTTGGCAAGATGTGAAAAATGACAGCTGTACTGCTCATAAGGAGGTGTGTTAAATGGCAATGTTGGAAATCTGGAGTGAAGATATTGAAAATTCACGCTAACTTAAGACTCATGAGGAACTGTGCAATGCATGCTTAGAAACAGTCATTTTAAGGAATTTTTTCACCAAATTTTCAACGTAGGCTTTTTGAGAGCCCACCTTATGAACACTAGCAGTGTCATTTCATTAATCAGTCCCAAAAAGTGATTTTATGCAGTAACTGTGAAATCACCCTTTGGGCCCGATTAACGCCATGACAGTGCAAGAATTCATGAGGGGGGGGGGTCGCAAAAATACCATGTTGAAAATTTGGGCCTAGAATTCCCAAAAATGCCTGAGATATGCAACAAAGTTGAAAAAACCCTATTTATTCCATTATACAGCTTACCGGCATTTCCTCAGTTCGCGGTTGGCTTTGAAGAGTGCAGATTTTCGATCCACCGATGAGCATCGCGCCAAGCTCCGGAGGCATGGGGTGAGGGGGTGGGGAAGCAGGTGCGCAGTGGGTGGGTGCGGTGGGGCAGGAGACTGCTAGGGACCGTGTTTTTATTTACAGTTGCTTTTTTAAATTAAGACGATGCGGATGTTTGTCACTCTGGGGTGGGCTCCAGCGTGGCAGCTGGAAAGGCTGTTTGGGGTGGCTGGAGCTGACAGGAGATTGGACACCCGTCGGCTATAATAAGATTTGCCACGCTGGGGTGGGCTCCGCGTGGCACCTGGAAAGCTTTGGGGGGGGCCTACAACCGTGGAGCCAACCGGGATTGGGCAATTTTGTCGATATAACATTTTTGCCACGCTGGGGTGGGCTCCCAGTATGGCACCTGGACAGCTTTTGTGGGGGAATGATGGAGCTGACGGGGATTGGGCACCCCGCGCCATACAGTGAGTGTGTGGGGGGGAGGGAGCGCATCAGCATGCAATATGCATGCTTGCATGTATGTGTGTGTGGGGGAGAGAGCTCTGCTCACTGAAGCAGAGCTCTCCCTTTCAACTGTATGCCACTGCATTTTCGACTGCTGTCATAGACAGCTGCAGCAGTCATTGGAGAACTGTGGCCATGCCTGCAAACTCGCTGACTGAATTGGAAGACGGGGTGCCACACCTCTGAAAACTCGGATGATGGCACTATATTTCTTGCACATGCGTGCAAGCAACATAAAAAGGATAAGTCAAGATTTTCATCATTAATATGTACTGCTGCTTTAAATTCAAATGGGTCTCTATAGCCATCACGTCCATGCCCCCTCCCCAAGCTTCATAAGCAGTGATGAATAAAGAAGCTACACAAACATGTACTACTAGGAGGCAATATAGCGTACTTGTTAAGGTCACTGAGCTGCAAACCTGGAGACCTGGGTTTAAATCCCATCATCCCCCAATTGCATAATGTGCAACTGAGCAAGCCACTTAACTTCCTTGTACTCCCAGGTCACACCTGGAAACAAGCTCAGGCTTAGTGTGCCTTTCCTGGTTAAACAATTTCCCCTTCTCTACTTCACTGGAAATTAATCCCTATCCACACTATTTCCCAGAGCATCCTGTGGCTGCCTTGGTAAGCAGCCATTTGTCCAGTTTACTTTGATGGCCTGTACAGTTTTCATGTCCATTGTCTCTGCTGGTAGGCTGTCCCATATGTTTACCACCCTCTGGAATAATAAATGTCTCCTAATATTACCACTGCCTGGCCCACTGCAGAAGTTCTAGGAAAGTAATTCAGCACTCCACATGGCTTTGGCAGGAGAGAAAGACTAAGCCCAACCAGGACCCTGGGCAGTACAGTAGGGGCACCCCAGTGGAAAAGTTACCCTAGGTTTGGAACTTGGGTTACTTTTTAAGCCCTCAGGCTGTCCATTACATCAGGTTACATGTTGATGAATATTTGGAACAAATATTCATTAACAATTAGAAAGCACTGTACAGAGTCCAATTTGTTCTGCTGTGAATGGCTAGAGAAACCAATAGCACTCTTTCTTTGCTGTTAATAATTCTCAGAATCCCTTTACAGTTCTGTTGTGGTGCTCGACTATATATCACAAATAATATTGTTGCTAGAATGGATGCTTAGTAATGACACAAACATCATTCAAACTCAATTTGCCAACCAGCATAGAGAACACACTCCAGAATTTAGTAGTGTGCTAAATGATTGCAGGGAAATGTACTGTGAAACCTCTCAAGCAGCAACAAAAGTTGATGCAGTTCTCAAATGAGTAAAAGTGTGCAACTTTTCTTATAAAACAGAGATTGAAAAAGATAACCTGGAACCAACGGCTGTAATGCATGAGAAGGTGAAGATGCTATATCATTTATGGTAAGCAGTATATATCAACTGCCATACGAATGAAAACAAATAGTGCTAAAAAATGTACCTGTTCTCATAACCTTTTATTCACTGTAAAAAGAAAATTACTCTTCTTTAATGGACACTGTGAAACCCAGTAATTTTTATGTTTGCTTCCAAGTTGCAAAGTAAACATATTGGTATGATGTTTGGGGTCTGTAGGAATGCAAGATTGTTAGTTGTGTTGCTCAGATAGTACCCTACCAAGCCGGATACCATTGGATACCATCCGACCAAGGATTCAGCCTCCTAGGATCCACTGTAAGTATCCCAGGTATCTATGGGTCTGACCTGGATCCGATTGATCTGACCATTAGATTCAGCTATCCAACCACTGAATCCAAATATCTGAGGATACTTGGATCCAGTGGTTCCCTCAGGAAGGCCTTGTGTTGGGCCAAAGTGCTGGGGATGTAGGGTGTTGTTTTTTGTCCTGGGCTCCTTGCTGATGCAATAAATTTGATAATTAATCAAGACCTTCTCTGTGATTTTTTTTGTGGTATCAGTGCAGAGCTTCCTTTTTCATATTGTACTGAACAGATCCAATCTTGGATCCACAGCTATTTGACTATGGGTCCAGAATCTGAATTTGGACAGATCCTAGGTTGGATAGCAGCACTATCTGATAGAGTGGTAGTCAGATTCATAAAAGCACTATCCAAGCACCCCTAGTTGTTAGCCAGTGAGCTATGGGAAAAGTAGCCAAACTCTCTTGCTGACCAGTGGTGCTGTGGGGCACTGAGTTAATTTGAATACCTTTATGTGATCATTTTGGCAGGTAGCTCTAGCTTACAGTGTCACATGGCAGAATGATTCACATCATTGCCTGCCAATGTTTTCCTGCTGAGAGTCATGTATTGCTTTGATGTGATTCACAAGTTTAGCTGTCAGTCTACACAGGAGGCCATGATTAGTTGGTTGATATGTCAATCTGCCTGTGGGGCAGATATGTGACTGATACCTAGCTGATATGGAGGGCCTCCCTGCTCCCAACTCAGCAAACCCGCTGTCAGAGCTCAACTTTTACTTTAAAATACCCTTCCTTCCCCACTCCCACTTGAACAACCTTACCTCCCAGTTCAGACATTAAAATAAAAGTCCTCCCCACTCAGCAACCCTATTGCCCAGTCCCAACTTTAACAACAACAACACAAAACCTTCCCTCCCTGCTTCTAGTTGAGCAACTGACTCTCTGTGGTCCTGACTTTAACATAAAAAAACTTCCTTCCCCACTCCCAGCTCAGCAACTCTCCCTGCCGGTCCCAGCTTTAACAGAAAAAAAATCATTTTCATGTCCACTACCAGCTCAGCAACTTTCCTGCTTCATCCTGACTTTCACATTAAAAAACCTTCCTTTCCTGCTTCCAGGTCAGCAACTCTCCAACTTAGTCACAACTTTAAAATAAAATAAAAAATCCTCTCACTTGCAGCTCAGTAACCCTTCTTCTTGGTCCTGACTTTGAAATAAAAGAAACCTTCCTTCCCCACTCCCAGGTTAGCTACATGCCTGACTGTCCCGACTTTCACTTAAAAAAAGTTATTTCCATGCTCCCAGCTCGACAGCCGTCCTGCTGTGTCCTCACTGTAAAACACAAAATACTTTTCTGCCCTGCTCCCAATTGAACAACCCTTCTGCCCAGTCCTAACTCAACTGGCAGGGATCATTTATTCAAAAGAATCGGCCTTACCTGCTCAAACATATGACATCTATCAGAGGTGTTGTTAGGTTAATAAAAGTCCCCAGGCCCAAGCTTTCAAAGGCTGGGTTAGCCATAGATAATTTTTATAAAAGGATTAATTTCCACAGTTCCACTGAGAAACTGTTTGGGTCTCATATGAAAACATCTCAGGCTCTAGACCCTGAGGCCCACATCTAGCAACACCCCTGCTCTCTGTCCCTTTCAGTATTTGGAAAACTGTGATCATGGGCTTTGCAGCCTTCTCTTTTCTAGGTGGAATAAATTGAACATTGAGACTAGAAAGAGGGAGGAGGAGGAGGTGGTGTTGCCACTGTTTTGGTCATTGTTGAGATCACACCTGGGTACTGTGTCCAATTCTAGAGACTACACCTCAGAAAGAACATAGATAGGATAGAGGCCATCTAAAGAAAAGCAACAAAAATCATGCAGGTGTAACCCCCCTGCAAATGGGGGTTCCCAAAAGACTTCCAGGAGCTTGCTTGAATGCTCCAAGCCTGAATGGTGTTTGGCATTTAAGCCATTTATCAGTGAGTGTTTTTAGAGCCTCTGGTACTGTCTCTTTAAGAGCTGTCTGTTTGCATAATTAGTTTGTATGGGGGGACTGTGTGCTTCTCTGAGTACCACTGAGCTGCTGCCATAATTCACTTCATTTTGCAGTCACTAGGAGTGCAAAGGGAACCTATCTGAAAGATGTAACTGTTTGCCAGAAATTATTTAGAGTAATAATGAAATTACAGTTTGTCTAACTCTGCTTTTTGCAGTCAGAACTGTGTCTGCTAGTTCCCCATTCTAGTTTTGAACTGCTGAACTGGACCAATCAGTGTGGGGTAAGCTAGCTCTAAAATGATGCCTTGGACGAATCAGAACTTGGACTCATAATCTGAGCCAGCCACAAGAGGATTGTATGGGCAGTGACTCTGGGAGATGTAGTTTAGACTTCAGTGCCTTTTTGGACCAACAGCAGCAGTCTATTGTGAGTGACAGCCAATCCAGTCAAGAACTGGGAGGAACTCAAAGGAAGTGCCCGTTCGTCAGTTGGAGTTCAGTTGAGCTTTGGCAGTGAAGAGGAAGAGAGCCTGTGCTTTTTCAGTGTGCAGTTTAGTCAAAAACGTGTGAAGGCCCAGAGTTCCGGTCCTGCAGCTTGTGTAACAGCTTGTTAGGACTGAACTGTCCTGTGAAAAGAATCAAAGGATCTCTGAAGAGTAGAAACCAGGCTCACCCTGTAGAAGACTGGAAGAATTGCTGAAATTGCACTCGGTCTGTCAGGAACTGAATCTGCTGTGTGTTCTCCCGGTATTGTGCAGTAATGCGATCGGGATACAGATGCAGCCTGCCTGTGTATAGTACTTTTATATGGATGTGTGAAGAGGTTTGTGTACCTCAAGTGAGCCCTGCTGACATTGAAGGACCCTATCTTATTTGGAGGTCGTGAGTACTAATTCAGGGTTGCTCCCGTTGAATTGCCACATTAAATCCAAATGGAATTACTGTACTGCTGACTGTTTAATTCTCCTTTCTCTGTGTGAAGGGCCCACCAGCTGCCACGGTTTGGACTAGCCACTAGGGCTTGGAGTACCCAGGGACAGTAACTGATAGAGATAGGCCTGTGCACAGAGCCATAGGTAGATTATTAGAGTGATAAGCTAATTAACCTGATTTCCCCTGTCCTTGTTATATCCCCTAAATAAATCAGAGCTGCTTGTTTCAGCAAAGTTATACTGCCTGAGGTATTTGTCTATAGTTAAAGTACTGTACTGTGATTGTTGCACTGTATCTCATTTCACAGGAGGTCCCAGTGCCGAACCAGACCTGGGGTAAGTGTACACTGTGATAATTCTGATATATTGTGTGTGGGCCACTAGTGGGAAGAAAGGGGTTGCAGTGTCCCAGAGGGCTGTGACCAAGTTAGTTTAACTATTGTAAACCCTGACCTCTGGGTGGAGGCACCGCCTATTGGATCCAGGCCCTCAACCTGTTAGTGGCAAATCAGGCAGGGTAGTAGCCCTGGGATAGCGCATCTAGGGTTACATCTTGGAGGCTCACCGCTGGGATTGTGTGTCCTCTAGTGGCCATATTTACTGAACCACTGTTAAGAAAAAATGGTACCCTGACAGAAGTGGCTGTGCACCCGGCTGGTGGAGTGGTGTACTGGGGAGGAGATCGCACTTCAAAATGCTATGCTTATCCTGGACATCCCCTGGTATCAATACGACACTGTGCAGGAGTACTTTCCAAGGTGGAAGGTTTAAAAACCCTGTGGTGGTGGGTCGGCATGCTAATCTGCTCACCCACACTTTCCTGGCCCTAGTAGAGTTTTAGGATCCCATAGATAGCTCCAAAGTGCCACAGACCATTACCCCAGAGGGAGCCCTCACTGCTTGGAGAGTGATAACTAAGGACAGTAAAGACCCGGGGGGGAATCAGCCCCCACCACTATCTGAAACTTTTGAGGAGAAATTTGCTGAATGGTTGCTGGGAGAGGGGAAAACTGTGGAGGACTTGAAGAAACTATTCTTGCCACCTGGGGGTGTTCCTCCCCAACACCCTCTCCTGCTCCAGTGCCCGTAATGGTGGCTGAACCACTGCAGACTCCTATTCTGCACCTGCCATTAGTCACCACTCACCGGGTTGAGGATCTTCTCTGGCACCCTCCCCACCCCCCAAGGGGAGGATGACTGGGAGACCTGGATAGACTATGTTGCCCCCCAAGTGCTAGAATGGCAATGCTCGGAAGGTGAAAAGCGAAAGAGGGTTAGTGAGAGCCTCCGAGGTCCTGCCCTGGCTACCATCCGTGCTCAAACGGGCCAGTAACCCTGAGCGACTGCACAGGCCTATCTTGAGGCCTTGGAGAATGTGTATGGGAGCCCAGATCTGATGAGGACCTATGGTGGAGAGTAAGAGATGCACAACAGTACCAAGGGGAGTTGTTGTCTGTGTATGTATCTCGGTTGAAAAATTGTTGCAAGAATGCCTCAGAAAGGTAGTTTGCCAGCCATTGAACTGACCCATCCAGGCTGGACAGGATCCTAAGTCTGCCCCTTCTCAGAACTGCTGTTGCTTCAGTTACACCTGGCAGATCGACTGGAATCCCCACCCTCCTATGGATGAGTTAATGAGAGAAATTCGAGGAGTTGAGAAAGACGACTCGAGGGACCTGCACCAATAGCTGCGGCTATGCACTGAAAGTGACTGAGGTGACCCATCAAGTGAAGTTCAGGGCAGAGGTTGGCAGTCAATGAGTGCTCTGACAAGGAAAAGATATGTCACAATGGGCGAACTGTTGAGAGATCCGGGAATTCAAAACAGTCCTTTATGAAGGCCACGCTTGCAAGTACGGGCCTTGACTATATCCGATCAGTATCTGCTAGGGGTGGGGGTACTCTACCCATGTATCTCCTGCTGATAACAGGTCCGAACTCCGGATTCCTTGACCAGAGTGGTGGAGAAACTGATCAGATGTTCCAAATGCTTATCACCAAGAGACAGAGATGGCACCAAGGTTTCCAGTTAGTATCACCCCGCCCTGGCTCCCAGTGTGGCGCCTGCCAGCTCAAACTCCAGAAAGTATGTTTTGCCTAATTGTGGGAAGATGGGCATGAAAAGGGAATGCCAGTCCCCAAAGACACTGACAAAGTTGCATATAGGCTACAAGGAGAGCTTCGGAGAAGAAATCAGTGGTTGAGGTGGACTGACATGATCCCAGTGAGGGCACCAAAATGCTAATTCACGCCCTTTGTGGCAAGGCGTTGCCCAGGCCCCCACTACCTCTCCAGACTGGTCCAGAATAGGGTCCCTCTCCATGGAGACCCACTGTAAAGGTGAACGGAGTGTCTACAAGAGCTATATTAGACAGTGGCTCCAAGTGACAATTATGTTCCAAGATTGGTATCAGAAGCATTTGTCAGACGCACTCTACAACCATTAGAAGGACTGCATGTATGGGGTTAAGTGAGAAGGCCTACCCTATTCCGGGTATATCCGACTTGGCTGTCTTTCCACCTGCGGGCTGGAGTGGCCAAACAAGTAGAGACCCTAGCTTAGTGTGTCCCCCACTGGACTGTATGATGGTGTCCCTTTGTTGATTGGAACAAATGCTCATATGTTCGGAAGGTCTACAGTTGTGTTATGAAAAACAGGGTCAAAGACTAGTAGAGCTTTAAGAGTTCGGCTTTAATTAAGAAGGCCTATGAGGCACAGAGAGATGCTGAAAAAACAGAAACCAGAGGAACCGGGTCGGAATTGTATGGAAGAAGGATCCTGAGTCTCTGATCCTGGCGCCAAATGCCCAGTGTACCTTCACAGGAGAGGTCCCGATCAGAAAGGATGTTAAGAATAAAATATTAATGTTGGATGCACCAGGCGATGGAAAATTGCAGAGGGACTGCTGGTCAAGCCTAGTATTTTGCCCGCTAGAGCCCATGCTTATGCCAGAAGGGTAATGGTCCAAGTTCATAATGTGTCTGAAAGAGACATTCGAGTAAACAGAGGTTGCATCCTGGCTAATGTGCATTGTGCAGACACTGCAGTGCTACCCAGCAGCAAGAGTTCAAGGAAGAATGACAGAGTACTGACTTGTTTGATTTCGCGACTCCCGCTGCCAGCTGAATGGAAAGTGAAGATCAGTGAGAAGCTTGCCCAGAGAGACCAGGTGTTTTCTTTAAAGGAATGGGATGTAGGATGCGTGCAAGGGCTGAGCACAATATCCGCTGCATGACGAAGACCATTTCGTGAGAGGTCTCGGCCTTGGCACCTGCTGACATAGATGATGTGAGCGGCATCTGCAAGAGATGTTAGCTGCTGGTGTAATACAAGAATCCAGAAGCCTTATGCTTCCCCATTGTGGTAGTGAGGAAAAAGAATGGAACAGTAAGGATGTGTGGATTATCGCATCTTAAACCGCGGACTACCCTGATCAGTACACAATGCCCCGCATTCAGGATGCTTTGGACTGCCTAAACGGGAGCAAGTGGTTCTCTGTGCTGGATCTCCGTGAGTGGTACTATCAGATCCCGATGGCCCCAGAGGACCGTGAAAAGACAGCCTTATCTGTCCGCTTGGCTTTATGAATTCATGAGGATGCCTCAAGGGATTTCAGGTGCCCCAGCCACTTTCAACGATTGATGGAGCTGCAGTGGGGACATGAACTTACTAGAGTGCCTGGTATACCTAGATGATGTTATTGTGTTTGGCAGCTCACTGGAGGAACATGAGAGCAGATTATTTAAGTGTATTGGACCGACTGGAGGACTTTGGCCTTAAACTGTCCATTGATAAGTGTCAATTTTTTCAAACATCAGTAAGTATGTGGGACACATAGTATCCACGAGGAATAGAGACCTGACCCAAGTAAAGTTGAGGCCTTGACCACCTGGCCACAGCCCAAAATCTAAAAGAACTGCAAAGATTCCTGGGATTCTGTGGTTATATCGGCTCATCAAGGACTATTCAAGAGTGATCCGCCTTTACTTAACCTTACTCCAAGGGTATCCCAACCCACAAAAAATACCAAAGTCAGCATCCTCAAGACTGAAAGAGTGTATTTTCATCCGATGAAGTATTTGGGGCCCGCTGACTCCTGATTGTGAGACTGCTTTTCATGAGATCATATATCAACTTACCCATGCTCCAGTGCTGGCCTATGCCGATCCAAGAAAACCTTACGTCCTGCACACTGATGCTAGCTTGCAAGGGTTGGGGGCTGTGTTGTACCAAGAGCAGAGAATGGCCTGAGACCAGTGGCCTTTGCCAGTAGAAGCCTGACCCCATCCGCAAAGAACTATCCTGTACATAAGTTAGAGTTCCTAGCTTTGAAGTGGGCTATTGTTGACCAATTCCATGAGTACTTGTATGGGGCTAAATATTAGTAAAACTGACAATAATCCTTTGACCTATGTGCAGACCTCAGCTAAGTTGGATGCCACTGGCCATAGGTGGCTTTCTGCATTATCTACATATGACTATGCTCTCGAATACCGGCAGGTCTGAACCACATAGATGCTGATGCTCTCTCCGGAGGCCTGTTCCCCAGAATGATTGGGTCCGACTGGCAGAACCTGACATTCGGGCACTCTGCCGGAAGTTTGACAGGGAGGAACAAATGTCCACGGACGAGTGGACTGCATGGTGGATTGTTTGGAGCTCTGAGAATTGCATACCTGCTGCTTATTGCCACTTTTCTGCAATAGACATTGGTGCACTGCCTCGCTGGACAATGACAGTATTCGGGGCTCAATCCCGCATCCCATGATCAAAGCAGCTTTAGAAGCCCTCTATGCAGGAAAAGATGTGTCCAAATTACGCCCACTGATTTGAGAACTGCACTGTTATACAAAGAAGGTCCTAAGTTGAAACTGATCAATAAACTGTTATACAGAGAAACAGTAGACAGAGGGGGACAAGTAGACAAACAACAACTAGTGCTGCCCACTGCCTTTCGAGACTCAGTATTGAGGTCCTTGCACAACCACATGGGGCACCTTGGTATAGACAGAACACTTGACTTGGTGAGATCCAGATTCTATTGGCCTAAGATGGGGGCCTGATGGGAGCAACACATTCAACTTGTAGTCGCTACTACAGAGGAAAGCTTTTTTCAGAGGGCTGCCCCTGTTAACATAACCACCAGTGCACCCATGGAGCTGGTCTGTATTGATTTTCTAAGTTTGAGTCAGATCAAAGAAATATCAGTATGTGCTGGTGGTCACTGACCATTTCACAGATATGCCCAAGCTTTCCCACCAAAGACCAGAAAGCATCCACTGTAGCCAAAGTACTTGTAGAAAACTTTTTGTTCACTATGGGGCTCCACAAAGAATCCATTCTGATCAAGGGAGAGACTTTGAGAGTCGTCTGATCAAAGAGATGCTTTTCTGTGGGGAGTGCGAAGTCCAGAACCACTCCTTACCACCTCCCAGGGGACCCACAGCCTGAACGCTTCAACCGCACTTTGCTAGATATGCTAGGCACCCTGCACCCAAAGGACAAGCCTAGATGGAGCCAACAAATTAGCACCCTGGTACATGCTTATAACTGCACCAAAAGTGATGCCACTGGATTCTCCCCACCGCCTGATGTTTGGAAGAGAAGCTCGACTACCAGTGGATGTGTGTTTTGGGGTCTCTCCTGATGGGGTTCTGACAACTATTTACAGTATGTGCAAAAGTTAAAGGCCCAGCTAACCTACGTGTACTCAACTGGCTCAAACCATGGCTGCCAAAAGAAATTCACAACAAAGAAAGGTATGATAAAAGGTGAAAGCACAGGAACTCCAGGAGGGAGATCGGGTATTGCTAAGAAATCTGGGACTGCATGGCAAGCACAAGATTGCTGACAGATGTATACATCTCCCTCACATTGTAGTGGGCAAACTAGATGATCTGCCAGTGTACAAAGTAAGGCTGAGAATTCTAAAGATGTAAAAACAATGCATAGAAATCATTTACTGCCCATTGGACAAATCTTAATTGAGTCTGAGCCCCTAGAAGATGCCCCTCTGGACCAGTGACTAGAGCTGCTGCTAAGAAAAGATCAAGAAAGTCTGCACCCACAGAAGTAAAGTTAAAGTGTTCCCTCCACAAGTCCCAGTTGAGCATGACTGTCAGTCCATATCGAAGAAAGTGAGAGTGACTTTGAATACTATCCTTCTTACAACTGAGTCAATTGTTTCGGGCAATCCCCTAGTCAATACTGAGACAAAGCTGGGCCTTCTGGACTGTCTAGCCCCCAGCTTCATCCCTGGAGCCAATGCTCCCAGAAAGTGAAGTGCAAAGCATCAGATCAGATGAAATGGAATCATTGTGCATGGTTGAACTGTTTGAGCTTTCAGGGGAAAAATGATAGATTGGGGCAGACTGGTGATACACCAACAAGAAGAGTATTTTGAGTGCCCTGACAGTCCACTGCCAGTGTCCGAAAGCTCTCCATGCGAGCCAAATGTTGTGGACTCAGAAACTGTAACTCCTGGAGCTGAAAGTGCCCTGTTCCAGCCTCTCACCCCATGGAGACTCCCTGACAAGTGAGGACAATGCTGAAAATGAGGCTCAGAGTGCAGAGACTATAACAGTTCCCCTAGAAAGACTGGTCGAGCTGTAAAGCCTGTGGTGCACCTCAGTTATGATTCACTTGGGAGGCCTGTGGACTTGCCTCTCAATGTTGTCCATAAAGGAGTGTATGTGTCCCCGAGCTCATTGCCCAAACTGAGCATCAGTGCTAACTCCAAGTTACTTGTGTTGCTCTTCATATGGTGCCCTTGCCCCATCCAGCCCCAAGGTAACTGATAGGAAGGGCCCCTCTTCAGGTTTCATGTACAAGAGGTAATAACTTGAGTTATGGTACAATGTGTATGTAATACTGTAAAGAGTGACGTACTGCAATGTTTCAGAAATGTGTTCTTGGTAAAATGATATATTGACTGATGATTACATGTGCGAGCCTAATGCAAATGTATATGGTTGCAGTTGAAACTTATGGGGTACTCTTCAGACACGGACGCCAAGCTTCCCAGGCCAGGAAGGGTGTAACCCCTGCAAATGGGGGTTCCTAAAGACTTCAGGAGCTTGCTTGAATGCTCCAAGCCTGAATGGTGTTTGGCATTTAAGCCATTTATCAGTGAGTGTTTTAGAGCCTCTGGTACTGTCTTTAAGAGCTGTCTGCTTGCAGACATAATTAGTTTGTATGGGGGACTGTGTGCTTCTGAGTACCACTCGAGCTGCTGCCAATTCACTTCATTTTGCAGTCACTAGGAGTGCAAAGGAACCTATCTGAAAGATGTAACTGTTTGCCAGAAATTATTTAGAGTAATAATGAAATTACAGTTTGTCTAACCTGCTTTTTGCAGTCAGAACTGTGTCTGCTAGTTCCCATTCTAGTTTTGAACTGCTGAACTGGACCAATCAGTGTGGGGTAAGCTAGCTCTAAAATGATGCCTTGACTAATCAGAACTTGGACTCATAATCTGAGCCAGCCACAAGAGGATTGTATGGGCAGTGACTTGGAGATGTAGTTTAGACTTCAGTGCCTTTTGGACCAACAGCAGCAGTCTATTGTGAGTGACAGCCAATCCAGTCAAGAACTGGGAGGAACTCAAAGGAAGTGCCCGTTTCGCCAGTTGGAGTTCAGTTGAGTTTGGCAGTGAAGAAGGAAGGAGCCCTGTGCTTTTTCAGTGTGCAGTTTAGTCAAAAAACGTGTGTAAGGCCCAGAGTTCCGGTCTGCAGCTTGTGTAACAGCTTGTTAGACTGAATCCGCCCTGTGAAAAGAATCAAAGGATCTCTGAAGAGTAGAAACCAGGCTCACCCTGTAGAAGACTGGAAGAATTGCTGAAAATTGCACCTGGTCTGTCAGGAACTGAATCTGCTGTGTGTTCTCCCGGTATTGTGCAGTAATTGCGATCGGGATACAGATGCAGCCTGCCTGGTATAGTACTTTCTTTATATGGATGTGTGAAGAGGTTTGTGTACCTCAGTGAGCCCTGCTGACATTGAAGGACCCTATCTTATTTGGAGGTCGTGAGTACTAATTCAGGGTTGCTCCCTGTTGAATTGCCACATTAAATCCAAATGGAATTACTGTACTGCTGACTGTTTAATTCTCCTTTTCTCTGTGTGAAAGGGCCCCTCACCAGCTGCCACGGTTTGACTAGCCACTAGGGCTTGGGTACCCAGGACAGTAACTGATAGGGATAGGCCTGTGCACAGAGCCATAGGTAGATTATTAGAGTGATAAGCTAATTAACCTGATTTCCTGTCCTTGTTATATCCCCCTAAATAAATCAGAGCTGCTTGTTTCAGCAAAGTTATACTGCCTGAGGTATTTGTCTATGTTAAAGTACTGTACTGTGATTGTTGCACTGTATCTCATTTCACAGGAGGTCCCAGTGCCGGAACCAGACCTGGGGGTAAGTGTATACTGTGAAGGTAATTTGATATATTGTGTGCCACTAGTGGGAAGAAAGGGGTTGCAGTGTCCCAGAGGGCTGTGACCAAGTTAGTTTAACTATTGCAAACCCTGACCTCTGGGTGGAGGCACCCGCCATTGGATCCAGGCCCCTCAACCTGTTAGTGGCAAATCAGGCAGGGGTAGTAGCCCCTGGGATAGCGCCATCTAGGGGTTACACAGGGAGTGCATCAAATGTCCTATGAGGAAAAACTGAGGGATCAAAACATTTACGACCTGAAAGGGGGGGCATCATAGAGACCTTTAAATATCTCACGAGGATGAATAAGGTACATGAGGGGGTATTTTCCAGAACAGAATGTGCACAAGAACTAGAGGGCATGCAATGAAGGTGGAGGGGGAAGTGTAGGAGGGACATGAGGAAGTATTTCTTCATGGGGAGGCATGGACAATCTCCCAGCAGCGCAAAAACAGCAGTGGGCTTCGAGCATGCATGGAATAAGTATAAAGGAAAACTGGTATCAAATTGGGGGATGGAGGAGTTGACTGGAGACCACTTAGGATCCGTGGTGGCAGAATAGGCAGGGGAAAGGGGGCAGACTAGGTGGGCCAAGTGGTCCTTATCTGTTGACAAATTCTATGTCTAAGTTTCTATGTTTCACTAATCTCTCCTAATAGTTCTTGCCATTTAGGCCACTAATCAGTTTTGTGGCCCCGTGCTGGACTTTCTCGATTTCACCATTGTCTTTTCTGTACCATAGTGAACAGAAGTGGATGCAGTACTCCAGATGTGCCATGGTCTACCCAGTGCCTTTTACAGGGGGAGGATAAAATTCACCAGACCTGCTTCTTGCCACCCTCCTATGTGGTGCTGAGCATAACCATTTGATTCCATTTCACTTTAAGGGACCAGAGACTCCTGAAATGACTTTGAGATTTATTGAAAACATTGAAAGTTTACAAGTACAACAAAGTAAAACTATGTTCTTCAATAGGACTTTACAAGGCTGGCCCGGTGGTGTTGAGGGTTGAGGCCCTGGATGCCACACATTGCGCCACGCTGGCCACCTGAATTCAGAAATGAGCTCGGTTGGCAGGGGAGGGAGAGGATCAAGTGTCCAGTGGACTGCTCTCCTCTTCCTGGGGAGGGATCCAGGGTGCCTCTGGTGCAGTAGAGACCCCCCGGTGAAGACCAGGGCTACGACTAGCATGGAGCTACTAAGGGGAGAAGCGTGGTGGATGTCTATGGACACAGCTGTGCTGGCATCATTGCACGCTCACACTCCTGGGGGAACAGCAAAGCACAAAAAAACACCTGCTCCTGGACAAGTGACAGCCCCTCTCCGGGCCACGTCACCACATGCCCAATACCGGGCCCTGTCTCCACCCCTCTGTCCTTCCATCACCTTGTCTGGCACACTTGATTCTAGATAGCGCACCAGAGTGGAGGTGGCCCTACCTCAGGGGGCTCAGAGCTGCGGGGTCTGCTGGTAGAAGGATGGTGGAAGACAGCTACCTCTGAGGAGGCAGGGGGTTGGGTGGGCAGTTGAGTGATGGTAGGTGAGTAGGGGCAGCCAGAGAGAGTTCTGGGAATGGAGAATAAACAGAGTCTACAAAAAATAGGACTTTACAATCTAGATTCTTCAATCTTGTTTTTCAGCTCTGTGTTTTATTTCCTATTATTGCTCGGTGACCCCCATCTGGATGATCCTCTCAGCCTCACCACCCCCTATCTCCAGGTACAGTACTTACCCCAGTCTCCAGTATTCCTTCATGGCATGCTCCCCTCTCCCCCCCCATGGCAGGGTCCTTGGTGAGTGCAACTTCTCAGACTGAGAAGGGCCCAATCTAGAAGGGGGTGCCTGGTCTGCAATGCAGGGCCTGCAAAGGGTTGTCCATCATCCTGCTGTTTGGGGTTTTCCCACCATTTTTTTCTCTTGGCTAGCCGGTATGCAATGACATGACATGCGTACGCATGATGGCATGTAAGCACTAATCAGCATCTGGTGGCTTCCCTGTGTTATCTCTGGCAGCCTCTGCTGTGCTACCCCCCAGCCTCCACTGGTTAGTAAAGGAGGAAGGAACCCCCCCTGCCCTGAAGGAGGAGATCTGTCCAATGGGACACTTAATCTCTCCTTCCCTGGCTGACCCTCTGCAACTTGCATCAGTTACCAAACCTGGGCCACCAAAGTAGTGAGCAGAAGCACTTCCCCTACCCTACTTGACTGGCATAATATTTTTCAGTGTTGTACTTATTCTAGTTCTCACCAGCTGGATCCCTTCTGGCACTTCTCTTGGTAATCTTCCAGCCTCAACAAAAGCTATTCAACCTGTATCTTCCACAGCATCTCCCCAAAGGGGGGCCTTCATGAGCATCCAATCCCCTTCCAGAGCAGGATCCAATTTTGGCTCGGGGGGGGTAGGAGACTGAGAATACATCTGGGCCCTCATTCGCCAGGCAGTACTGTTTTTTACCCCTTGCTTTTTGACTTCCCATCCCCCCCATTAGCACTGTACACATCATACCCCTGTGGGAGAGCCGGCACCCTGCACTATCACAGTGGCTTCTTTGACAGTGGGCCACAGTGGCACCCCCATGAGCTGAGCTGCCCTGTGAGTGATGGCACTCCACAGCCCTGGCTGCCTAATCGCAGAGTTCTGAGGCTTGGTCCTGAATCTGGATCATCTACCAGCAGTGTGATGTATTGACACAGGGTCAGCATGCAACCATAATGTAGTTTGTTTCAAATAGCGAGAAGCCACACAGTACAATCTCCTCTATTATGACACTACAGCAAGAGTCAAATGTGATATGGTCACCCAACCAAGCCTCCGTCATGGAGATCATATAAGGGAGAAATGGCAGGACAGAGAAATCTCTTCTGAAAAAAATGATCCTGGGTCGTTACATGTTTTCCAGGGCATACCTGCCCCTCCACCTGTCGACACCCTTCCTTAATTCATCTACCAATCCCCTTCTTATTAAGGAACTTAAACCAATAGCACATCACCAGATTATTTATTATTTATTTGGGGGGCAAAATGATTTTTCTAAAACTGTTATACTATAAAGACATATAAAACACTGACTTTTAACTTGATGCATAGGATATTCTGTGGGAAAAAGGATTCTGAATAACCATGGTTTGTTACCTGGAAAAGCCTTGAGTGCATCAAATGACTGGGATATTTGTAGGAATCATTTCTGGTTCCAGTACATTATGGTAAAAGATTTCCTAAGAAATACTGCTTTAGGGCATCAAGCTTCAGTGAAGGTTTGCTCAACGACATCAGTTTACCTTCCTAGTAATTGTGTTCATTACTCTAGTGACCTGTCTAATCCGTGTTCATCATGCTACTGACCCATATAATTAGGTAGAATTTTGATCACATGTGAAATGAAACTGTTTATCAATGTTGCTGATCTTTTAACCTTGCGTTAATTTGATAATCCTGGAAACGTAACTGCTGCTCTGCTTCTTCTCATGCCCTGAACCCACTTGCAAAGTAGGTGCCCCATGTAGTAACTGTGACTGTCCAAGTGCAGACATGCTAAGGAAAGTTAAGTAATAGATAAATAAATACATTTGGTACATATTTGGTGATTACTGCATTTGAGAAAACCTTAAAGAACTGGATTTTTTGCACAGCAGCAAGTGAATAATTTGCATCAGCATCAATGTTTCCTCAGATCGCACCTGGAATAGAGCCTCAACTCAGTGTGCCTTTCCCAGTTATCAATTCTTTAAATAAAAAAAAAAAATCAATGTAAGTAAATTGCACGTGGATGTGGGATATGGCAGACCTGTTCAATACCTCCCTGGACACAGGGAGCATACCACAGGACTGGAGAATGGAGCATGTGATGCCCCCCCCCCCACAAAAGTGGCCCCAAGGATGAACTGGGCAACTATAGACCAGTCAGCCTCACATCCATTGTGGGAAAGTTAATGGAGACAATCCTTAAAGAGAGGTTGGTAACCTTTCTGGAAGATAATGGACTCCAGGATGGAAAGCAACATGGGTTTGTCTCTGGAAGATCCTGCAAGACCAACCTGGTTGAATATTATGAATGGATGACTAGGGAACTAGACAAGGGCCATGCAGTGTATGTCCTGTATCTGGACTTCAGCAAGGCATTTGTTTCAGGGCTACATGGGAGGCTGGTTAGTAAGCTGAAATGCCTGGGGGCAGGGACACAGATGGTGAACTGGACTGAGAACTGGCTACAGGGGAGGCAACAGAGGGCAGTGGTGGGAAGGGAACTCTCAACTCCAAGGACTGTGACAAGCGGGGTACCACAGGGATCTGTACTGAGACCGGTGTTGTTTGGTATCTTCATAGCAGACATCTTGCATGGTATTAAGAACAAATCAGTCTGTTTGCAGATGACACCAAGATTGGAGCGGTGGTGGATGACACAGAAGGGTGGCAGGGGTTGCAGGACAATCTGGCTAAACTGGAGGACTGGTCAGAAACTTCACAGTTGGAGTTCAATGCTAAGAAGTGCAAAGTTATGCACTTCAGGGCAAGGGATCCAAGGAGGTGCTGTCAGTTGGGGGGGATACAGTTAGCCACTACTGAGGAGGAGGAGGAGGAGAAGGATCTTGGGGTGATAATAACAGGGCAAATGAACAAATCAGCACAGTACAGGAAGGCAGCAGCTAAAGCCAACAGGATGTTGGGGTGTATTGCTAGAAGAATCACATCCAGGAGAAGGGAGGTGGTCCTGCCTCTGTAGAGGTTGTTGGTGAGGCCACACTTGGAGTACTGCATGCAGTGCTGGTGCCCATACTTGAAGAAGGATGCTAGATTGCTGGAGGGGGTACAGCGCAGAGCAGCAAAGATGATCCAGGGATTGAAAGATAAGCCCTATGAGGGAAGGTTAAGGGAGCTTAACATGTACTCCCTGGAGGAAAGGAGGGGTCAGGGTGATTTGATTGAGCCCTTTAAATACATGAAGGGTATAAACAAGACTGGTACGGAGGGGATATTTAAGTTGAGGGGTAGGAGAGACATGAAGGGGCTTGATCTGTGATTGGAGGGGGAAGATTCAGGAGAGAAATGAGGAGGTACTTTTTCATGGAAAGGGTGGTGTCCAAGTGGAACACTGCCTGAGGAGGTGGTATCCTGTAAGACAGTGGGCAGTTTTAAATGGGGATGGGATGAGGTGAGGGGGAAGGTCACTGTAAGGGGGGGAAGGGGAGAGAGGGGTAGCTGCAGTGTAAGGGATGGTAGCTGCGCCTTTGAGCAGATTTCATAGACTGTATGGCTGGTATCTGATGGCAGTTTTGTATGTATATATACTACTGGTAATATCTTCTACCTATAATTATTTATGAGACGTGTAAGCATCATTTTTCATGGACAGACTGGTCAACAATCCAGGGTAAAAACAACACATCATGTGCAAATTGCACAATTATAAACAGTACATAAAAACAATCCTATAAGGCAAAGTGCACCGGTATAAATCTTGTTTAACAATTTCTTAAAGCTTCTGTCAAACTGTAAAGTGTTGCCCAGCTTCCAGTTTCTGGACCTTTTTTGTCCATTAAAAAGCTTTTCTTTCCTTCAAATTATAACATTACGTAACAGATTTCTTTAAAATTAAATTTCCCTACCATAAATTTCACAAATACATAAATACTGGTCATTCTTTAACTTATTTGTACTATGAGGAGTATCTATTCCAAGTCTTGTATTTCAGCCAGTCCACTGGCACAGTAGTAGTGCTACTGCCAGTGGCACTGATAATCCGTGTTTATAAGTGAGCACAGTGTGTCAGAGGGTCTGCCAGGGGGAGGTTGGATTAGCATTCCATGGACAACGCTCCACCTCCAAGGGGAGCATCGTGACTTCCTGGCATACTTGTGACACCCAGCAGAGGCTAGATGTCCAGCAGCCGGGACCACCTGGCACTGCGGATTGACAGTGGACATCTGTGGAACAGGTGTGGGAGCGTACCCATCCTGCACTGATGTCATTGCACATCCGTGTTCCTGGGAAACTAAATGAGAAAAATCCTGGTCACGGAGCTCCATGATGACCCTGGACCGTCTCCCGAATGATGCCCCAGGTTTAAGCCTCAGCTGGGGCCTCTGGTAGATTTCGGCCTCCTTCCTCCCCTCCCTCCTTGGGGAGCCCTGCCATAGGGGGCAAGCTATGGCTCCCTGCTTTGGGCATCCGGGGCATGTTAGGAGAATGAGTCTAGGGGCTGATAGGGAGGTACATCTCCCTGCCCATCGTCCGGGTGCAAAATTAGAATTGACAAAAAAATAAACTCTTGTATTTCAAACAGCTGTCTTTAGGTATGTCAGTTCATTTCTATATTAATAGTTTATAGAGACCTACATGTGAAAATCTCATTAGTGGCTGCAAGTAGCATCAGTTGTTAATAGATTTCTGTGAAAAGGGTTGCAATATTGCTTTGAACTCTTCTTCCCTGTGCAAGAGTTGATAACTGATACTTTCATTATTACCAGAAGGCTCATATGGTAAAATTATTCTTTCACAGATGAAACTAGATCTGATTTCCAACATCTCAGAAGTAGCCTCTTCACTCCTAGTTAGTAATGCTGTGAAGTGAAACTTCTCCGGCAATGTTCACACAAAGTGCCGAGAATTTGCATTTCACGGAGCTTTGCGAAGTTCCCCCACACCTGGGAAACTTCGACTTCAACCATGAATTGTAGAATTTCCCTGCAAAGCCTGGAATTCGCAGATGAAATTCTGCACTTCACAGCGAATTTCCACGCTTTGCAATCTGTGAATTTCACAAATTTGTACTTCACGAATTCCACAAAATTTGCTCCACAAATTTTGTGGACTTCACCCGTCTTTACTCCTAGTGATGTGGCGAGGACACAGTTTGGGGTATTTACTTATATTCACAATATAAATAGTGAAGGGGTTTTAGGAAGATTGCATCTTATCATTTCATAGCAGATGTCATATGCAGTATTTCTTGCCA
Source organism: Neoceratodus forsteri (assembly GCA_016271365.2). Lineage (NCBI taxonomy): Eukaryota > Metazoa > Chordata > Ceratodontiformes > Ceratodontidae > Neoceratodus > Neoceratodus forsteri. The sequence goes on from JADMNL010000025.1 coordinate 134,839,919, forward strand.
TAGGCAATTTATCTTGGGACATTCCCATACCATGTGATGCAGATCTGCATGAGGTTTCACACAGTACCAACAATTAACTCCTGCAAGGAAGCCCATTTCTTCCAACCTAGGGTGTGTGTGGTATAAGAAGTAATGCAGTATCTTAAATTGTAACAGTTTGGCTTGGACTTCCACATTACAGTTAGTAGCATGTTGCAAGGCCTTACTCCATTACACAAGGGAATTTCAATATTGAATTTTTTCCCATTTCTGTTTTGCTAATGCATAGCCATAGCAATTATTCCCTGTGAGTAATTTAAATTAGGCTTGCTAACTTCCTCATAGTGGCAGTTTTGATAATTTGATCCCAAATTGGGCATTTTTGTAGTGTCATGTCAGATTGCAGAATGTTTTTCATAACATTTGCACTGTCACGCATGCTGTCTCTTGCTGTTCTCAGTACTACAGTTGCACTCCTGATTCTGCATTCTCAGACACATCCAGCCTCTACCTTGCATGGCTTTGCCCCTTGAACTCCACATCTTGATGGTAGGTTCCTCGCCAGAGGCAGGGTCCTTCTCTTTCTGCCCTTCGGGTGAGATGGTCCTCTGCTCTGGGAGAAGTCTTTGGCCATGCAGATAGCATTAACGGCACCTCACGATGGGTTCTATGTGATAAGGGCATGGTAATAACAGCAAAACACAAAAAGTTGAATCAATTATGGTGGCCACAATAACCATGCATACAAACAAGAGTGAGGTATGTAACAGCAACACCAATACAAAAAAAAAAATACTATCTATTTCATGATGTGCTGCACCCCTACTTAATTATAACTAACTCTGAGCCACTCGTTGACGACCACGATTGCTATTATCACACACTGTCGCTCACAATGAACAGTTCAATGTGCTTACGCAACTTGGTATGATGTATGCTTATGCAGCTTAGATGTGCTGTGGTTATTCACCTCTCTATCAGTGGGATATACCACCCTGTAGGGGTAGATGGCGAGGAACCCTAGAGAAGAGTTCCACCCCTATAGATGCCGTGGGAATGATTCCCTTGGCTAAAGGTAGCTTAGGAAGGAACCCACAGAAAAAAAGAGACAAGCCTCTGGAGGAGGAGGGGAGGATGGTGGGGCAACGAGAAACGATCCTGGACTAGACAGGAGGAGTGGCCTTCTAAGGCCTGATTGGGGGCATGGTATTGCTCCACCCATTGAACTACAGGCATAGCCTTGCAATTCAATATGCTTACGCAACTTGGTATGATGCATGCTTATGCGACTTAGATACGTTGTGGCTATTCGCCTCTCTATCCATGGGATATACAGTATCACCCTGTAGGGGTAGATGGTGAGGAACCCTAGAGAAGGGTTCCACCCCTATAGTTGCTGTGGGAATGATTCCCTTGGCTAAAGGTAGCTTAGGAAAAAGCCCCAAAAGAGTGCCCAAAAGAATGTCGAGCAGTGAAGGATGCGAGGAGTCAGAATGATAATAATAATAATAATCTTTATTTTTAATGCGCCTTTCAAAAAATCAAGGCGCAGAACAGTCTTTAAAATACATCCAAATAACACATCATAAAAATCAATAGAATAAATAATATCAGCCTCATAATAAATAATAAAATCAGATCGGTTTAATATCCTCTCCAAATGCTTTTCTCCACAGAAAGGATTTCAATGCTTGTTTAAAGCCCCCCACCGTCATGCACTCTCTAATCCAGCGGGGTAGAGAATTCAGAGGGTTGGTGCCGTGAATATGAAGGCCTGAGCACTGGAAGATTTCAAAACTACCCTCGGAATCTCTAGCAACCCCTCGTTGGCTGAGCGGAGTGGTCGCTCCGGGATGTAAGGGACCAGAAGCTCTTTCAGGTAGTCAGGGCCCAGACCATGCAGGGCTTTGTAAGTCAGCAAACTGACTTTAAAGGAGATCCACCATTGAACTGGCAGCCAGTGCAGGCCCTGCAGCATCGGGGTAATATGGGAGGAATGAGGCGTCCCAGTTAACAACTGGGCTGCGGAGTTCTGCACCAGCTACAAGCGGTGGATATCAAGCCCTGGAAGCCCAAAGTAAAGGGAATTGCAGTAGTCCAAGCACGAGGTCACAAAGGCATGGATCAACGTAGGTAGGTCTCCGGATGGAACAAGATGCTTGATCCTAGCGATATTCCTAAAATGATAAAAGGATAGCTTAACGATAGCTGACACTTGCGCATGCAGTGTCAGCCGGTCGTCAAGAATTACCCCTAGGTCGCGCACCTGTTCAGAAATAGGAAGCTCAACCGCCCCGAGGAATAAACCTGAGGGATGGTTTGTCCCCAACCCCCCTATCCGGTGACCAGAATCCATGACCATCACCTCCGTCTTTCCAGAATTCAGCTTCAGCCGCTGGACCTCATCCATCCTTGGATTTCATCGAGGCAATTCTTAAACACCGAGAGTGCTCCATTCTGGTCGGGTGCAAAAGACAGGTAGAGCTGGGTATCATCGGCACAACAATGAAACTCCAGCCCATACCGTCTTACAATGTCTCCAAGGGGAAGCATGTACACCGCAAACAACATGGGGGACAGCACTGAGCCCTGAGGCACCCCACAGGACAGAGAGATAGGGTGAGAGGAAAATATCCCCGACACCACTCTCTGTGTTCTACTAGTGAGGAAAGACGTAAACCATCTGTGGGCCAAACCTGAAAGCCCACAGATGTTTTTCAAGTGCTCAAGCAGTACCCCATGGTCTACAGTGTCAAATGCTGATGACAGATCCAACAGGACCAAAATGGACCATTTTTTCTGGTCTCTCACCATCAGAAGATCATTGAGCACCCGAACCAGTGCAGTCTCGGTGCTATGCCTCTTTCTAAAACCGGATTGGAGAGGATCGTAGATGCTATGGATGGTCAATTGGTTGTCCAACTGAGTAGCCACTACTTTCTCAATTACCTTCCCAACAAAGGGAAGGTTTGAGATAGGTCTGTAGTTAGTGAGGGAGTCGGGGTCCAAAGAAGCCTTCTTCAACACTGGTGTCACCACAGCCTCCTTCAGGGAGCTGGGATATTCAACAGAGTCTAAGGAGCACCAGACTATCCTCGCTAGAACCGGGATGATAATCTCCCCACAGCCCATAATCAGGGCTGTAGGGCCCAGGTCTAAACTACAGCAGGTAGTGCACATACCTTGGAGATCCTCATAACATCTTCGATATCCGGCCTTTTGAAGAGATTCCAGGAACAAAAAGGGAGAGCAACCAAGGACTGGTCCATGGCCCTTCCCATAGAGAGTGTTGCACGGGTCTCCACCCTAATGTCATCCACCTTATCTGCAAAGAACCAAGCAAGCTCGTCACACTGAGATTGTGAAAAGGCTCTACGAACCTGCAGACAGGCTGGGTTGCAAAGTCTGTCCATGGTTCGAAAGAGCTGAGCTGGTCGGTTCTGTGCGGCAGCAATTTCCCCGGACAGGAACACTGCCTTCTTACAGTTAATTGCTGATTGGTGATATCAAGGATGGGACCAAAGATCAATAGATGTAGATGGGTAGGACAGGAGTTGCATGGGAGATGATGAGGAATGAGTAGTGGATTGGAAACTGTCATGAAGCAGGAGGCGGGACTTCTTAAGGAAAGAGGGAATAGCCAGGGCCACCATCTGACTCCATCCAACAGCAGAACCTAATTATGGAACCTATGAAAGCACTAATCCTTTCTAAACATTATGACCATCAGCACAGAGGAGAGGAAAAGCCCTCTTTGAGGAGGAAACCTCTGGGGAATCAAGGCCTAGGTCACCCTCCCTCCAGGCTGAAGGACGCTTTGGTTAGTGATGGCTCAGCTACTGCAATGCCTATTCAAGATCGAGGGAAGAGGAAAAAATTCCAATTTAGATGAAGCTCATGCTCTGTCCTTTGAACAGAAATGCTGTTGAGGGTTGGGAGCAATGTCTCTGCACCTAGGCACCCAAAAGCAAAAGAGGAGAGACCTGACCACCAAGGCACTCAGCCGGCCTTCACAAGCCTACAAAACAGACCAGGTGAACCAGAGGTGGTCAGATGGAGGATAGCGTAAAAGGTGCAACCAAACTCACTAGGGCAGTCACAGGGACCCTGCCAATGAGAGACCTATCCCTCGCAGCTTGAAGTCATAAATTCTACATCCAGAGGTGTCACCAAAATAATGGATGACTGAAGGTCCACCCAGAGTGAGGACATTCTCACTATGGGCCAGGAAGAAGGGCCCTGCTCTGAGCTTCCCATGCTCTAGATGCGGATTTCAGGGGTGCAGATTGAGACCATTGGCTACAGGCTAGCCCTGAGCCATGGAGCAATGGACATGGAAGACACATGTCCTGGTGGAGAGCAGATCGAGTCGAGGTAGTATAGTACCCATATGAGGGGTATGCTTGATTAGTCAATGTGAATGAGTAGACCTACAGAGAGGTCAGACTGATGAAAGGAGACCCTGATGTGGGTCTTAAGGAGGCTTTTGGTGATTAGTAAGCGTAGGAGTGCATGCCAACCAGGTCCATTGAAAAGCCAGATTAGGAGTGGGTTGAACTGCATGAAGGCAGAAATGAGAATGACTGGGCAAAGCCTGCAGCTGACTGGTGAGGTACGAAGTACCAGGAGTAGTGAGGGAGGAGCTACAAAGCCGGAATGGATAAGTGGAGGATCGAGAATGAATAGCCAGATATGCTGATGGAGGAAAGCCTTGAAGGCTAGCATGGAACAGCAGAATGAGAATGAAAGGTATGAGGGGGAGGGACAATGACAGCTGGGTGAAGCCTACATCCCATGATGAGTTGAGAAGTCGATATGGAAGAGAGGAGGATTGAGAACGAATGAACGATATATGAAAATGGAATGAAAGCCTTGAAGGCTGGAACTGTTGAGATTAGGTAGGAAATGGACGATGTACAATAATGGAGTGAAGTCTGGAAGGCAGGTATGGTGAAGGTGAGGTATGAAATGGGCTATGGATGAAGATAGAGAGAAAGCCTTGAAGGCTGGTATGGTTAAGGTGAGGTATGAAAAGGACTACTGTATGTATGATAATGGAGTGAAAGCCCTGAAGCCTGGTATGATTAAGGGTAGATAAGATGGCAAGTAGGGTGTAGGAAGGATGAGGTTCGGAAACAATGGAGGTTCGATAATGATGGAGGTTGACAGGGAGTGGAGGATACATGAGTCGAGCGGTCCAGAACGTACAACTAGGATAATAGGAAAATATGAATGGATATGGTGATGGCAGGATAGGAAAACATCCCCAAAAAAGAAGCATGAGATGAGAAAGGAGAAGAGGCAAGGGTCAATGAAGTGGTGGAAAGAAGGGCAGGAATGCTAGGTATATGTATGAGTGAGAGATGAGAATGGCCAGGCAAAACCCTTAGCTGATGGATGAGGTATACAGCACCAGGAGCTAGGTACAATGGTGGGGAGGAGAAACGGCAAAGTCAAGATAGAAAGGATGATGGAGTGAGTAGAGAATGATGTTGGGGACAGGAACTCCCATCCCTGGGGGTCAGGGGAGCATGCCCTCACTCAATGGACCAGGCAGAGATAGGGAAGAAGATCGGAGGGTCAGAAGTAGTATGCAAGAAGATCCCCATGGAGGACTATGAGGAAGGACCGTGGAATGATGAAGAGGTGGCAGGGATATTAGGAATGGGCCTTATGGCAATGGGGCCAGAGGGAGAACACAGGCAGGGAGAAAACGGCAAATCCCAGAGGAAAGCGGAGAGCACGCCATCCAGATGTGCTGACTGAGCCAACTGATCATCCCACGGGGAATACAGGTTGGGTTGAGGTCGAGTTAAGGGAAGGACCTGATTGGGAGGGCAATCCCCCAGATCAGGGATGGGGGACTCCTTGCCTGAGTAAGTCTGATAGGCACAGAGCAACAGGCATCGCAGAGGTGACTGCAGTCTGATAGGCTGCAGAGGGGAAAGATGAAGTGGAGCTGCAGATCAAGTGCCCTGCAGAGCAGCTCCATGCCGGTGCACCCAGAAAGAAGGAATGAAGAGCCCAGCCAGGCAGAGGGAAAGACCCAGAATGTCTAGCTGAGAATGGTCCAGGCAAGCACACCAGCACTATGGGGACCTAGAATCAGTGGGTTGAATGGAGCAGCAGCTCCAAGGAGTGGGGAAGCCAGCAAAATGAATGAAGGTAGTCAGAGCATTGGTAGGGTCCAGTACAGTGAATGAGGCAAAACCAGAATACCAATAAGTAAAACATCCCCTGAGAGCAGCGGAGCAGCATGATGAGCAAGAGGAATGGAAGGCATCTGCAGAATTGGATGGTTGAAGAGTGTGTATTGCCTGGCAATGACCAAGCTGAGGGTGAGGAAAAGGCCAGACAGGAATGCTAACAGAAAGTCAGAAATTCCGGCCAAGAGAACAGCAGGCAGCCACTGGGAGTTCGGGTGCAAGGGCATGGACAATAGAGCAATGGGACAGCCAAGCAGCAGCTGCGAGGGAAAGGGGAGAATGGAGGAGCGGAGGCAAGCTGGCGGGTAATGTCACACCAAGCACTGGCAAGAAGAATGAAGCAGAGGCTGGATGCAGGAGAAAGCCCAAGAAAACAATACAAGGATGATCTGTGGACAAAGGAGGTACGGAAAGGGAAGAAGATGAGATGAGATAAGGGGAGGGGGGTAAAATGAACGAGGTATGAGGATGCCCAGGACAGGGCGGGGAAGTGACGGGGAAGAAATGATGAGGGGAAAACCAAGGTGAGGGATCGAGAATGAAAGTCAGGAGGGAGAAAAACAAGCAGGGGGAAGAACAAACAAGGTAAAAAGGGAGGGAGGAATGAGAACAAGCGATTGAACAGATGCAGAATGAACGGCTAACTAGGAGAAAATGTGGACAGGAGAAAGGGACCGGTGGCAGGAGGTCCAGCAGAAACAGGATGACAACCAGGAGTGAGGAAGAGCAGCGCCTCCGGCTGCAATGAGAAACAGTCCTGGACTAGCCAGGAGGAGTGGCCTTTTAGGGCCTGATTGGGGGCGTGGTTTTGCTCTGCCCACTGAAATACAGGTGTAGCCTTGCAATAGCTCAATTGCAGGTGCTCAAATTGAGTCATTCATTTTGAGTCACCAATTTAAGTCACCCATAGTATGGGATACCCTCTCAATGTAGCATTTAATACTTCAGCTGTAGGAGGGCGGGCTTCCAAGTTCCAGGGGGCTTCTTTACCTGTGCAGACAGCATTGGCAGCACCTTTGAACGCTATTCTCCTTACAGTTGCCTAATGTTCACCTGGTTCCCATTCTCTACAGTTCCTTGTCTTTCCCTACCCCTCAAGGGTGAAGATTGTGCAATCCTCCTGTTCTCACCCCTCCAGGGCTCAGCTCCTATGCCTTACCCCTCAAGGGTTTTGCTTCCTCCCTAGGCCTCCTCTCATGGAGGCCAGGTGAGTGCCTTTCAGTGGATGTTTCTCTCCTCCTCCTGCATTGGGGGTGGGCCCCAGCTAGGTTCTCTTTAGCTGCAGAGGTCATTGACTTGCAGCACCCCATGGCTTTCCTATTAGAGGGACAGAGTGAGAGCCCTTTCTCTAAAATCTTCCCCCTGAATTGGGTCTCTAAACTGCAGTAGTGAGACATCAATAATTCATCCCAAGCCTGAAGGGAAAGTGACCAAGGCCTTGGATCCCCAGAGGTTCCCCCTCATAGAGTTTTTTCCTCTCCTCCTTGCCAAAGGTCATAAAGATTAGGTAGTCTCTGCAGAAGGTAGTCCATCAAGTAATACATTATATAGCACATGTTCACCCAGGTAGGTTTCCGCTGTAGAGTTGGAACTGGATGGTGGCCTTTTTCTTTTGCCGTTCCCTTTCTCCTTATGGAAGCCATGACCCTCTGCTTTCAGTACTGATATCATCAGACATTGCTCAATCCAGTCCATTGCTATTACTAGTCATTACTAGTTGCTGTCAATTCATGATCATTCAGGTTCTGCTTTCATCACTTGCTGCTTTCTTTTTGGGATCCTTCCTAAGATACCTTTAGCCTAAAGGAATTATCTTCCTGTGGCACCGCTAGGGGTGGTACCCTCCTCAAGAGGGCTCCTTTGCCTTCATGAGTATCCCGACAGGGTGGTAGTTCTTCATGGGACAGAGAGTGAGAATGGCCAAAGTATTTGCATAACAGTCACAACACATTAATTTGAATACTATCAGACTATCTAAGAAGTTGCACAAGCAGAACTCCTCACTAAGTTGCGTATGCCCATTGAAATCAAAGGCTACGACCACAGTTCAATTGGAGGGAGCAACCAGCTATGCCCCCCGCCTGAGCTATTTAAGTCAGTTTCCTTCAGTTTCACTCAGATGCATTGTTCTTTTGTCCAACCATCCTCCCCTCCTCTTTCTTCAGTGGCATGCCTCTCTTCCAGTGGGGATCCTTCCTAAGGTACCTTTAGGCTAAAGGAATTATCTTCCTGTGGCACCTCTAGGGTTGGAACCCTCCTCAAGAAGGTTCCTTTACCTTCACAGGTACCCAGACAGGGTGGCAGGTCCCCGTTGGATAGAGAGTGAAACGGTCAAAGTATCTACATAACAGTCACAGCACATTCATTCAAATACTCTCAGACTCTATGAAGTTGCACAAGCATAATTCTTCACCAAGTTGTATATGCCCATTGAAATGGGGAGCCTAATCCATGTACATTCCAGGGAGCAACCTTTTAATCATTTCCTTTTCAGACCTCTGTATAATTACAGATTACATTAAAGAGAGACATCTAGAACATTTCTCTAGCAATATTAGTACTTTGTACCAGAACATTTAAAACTATGATTTCTATGTACAAAAACTATAGAATAGATCCAATACTTTATATAGGGTTCAGTAAAACAGCGACTCTAAATATAACACTGACTACCTGCTGTAAGTTTCTAAAACTCCCAGAATCAAGCTAGATATAAAAATACTTATCTAACAGTTTGCTACAGTTCCTAAAGTTAAAAATAACAATAAACACAAATCATCAGCAGACTTAAATAGATATTGTGTAAGTGCTTGAGGGTTGGGGGGAGTAATGCAGGTATATGAGTGGAGAGGGGGTTACAGGATGGGTGACAATCCTTTGGATTGCTTTGCTGGGAATTACTGGAAATAAGGTACCATCTAGTGATCATACAGCATCTTACGTTCTTAGCATTAACAGCGAGAAACACTTTGTGCTGCTAGAACCCACATTACGTAATTAAGGAACTGTACATACTCTAAGACTTTATTTCATCTACTAAATGATTTTACAATTTCCATATCTTACAGTTTAACGTTACAATAGCTTAACAAAATGATACTGTGCTAACTTTTGTTTTAAGGTGCCAATTAACATGAATTGATAAAGAAATGTGCCCCAAAACACTTCCCTTCTTTTAGCCCTGCATGTACCAAAGGAAAGAGAGCATTCAGAAGTGACTGCTCTGAGGATAATGATTTGTGGTGAGCTATACTGTGAATCTCCTAGTGAGGCTCTATGGGGCTGCACAAATTCCTATAGACTCCCACGAGGAATGACTTTGAGAGTATTCTAATTGTGGGATATGCCCTGCACACTCAGATTAAACTTATTAGAATCTAACCTCAGATGTACCATCCATATTCTCTTAGAATTTGTTTGTTATCCTTCTTCAAATTCTGCTCTGCCTTGTTTTAACTGGTTGCCAATTTATAGGGGTGCATCAGTTACCAGATATTTATATCACATCTGCCTTTATCGCCTGGTTTATTTGGTGAAATTGATTACATCAAATAATTGATTCATTTGCTAAACAAATGCCAGGCAAGTGACATTCTATATAAAATAGTTTTTATCCAGCTACTGACATCATTTTGTTAAGCCCCGGTCTATATATATGTCTTGCAAAAGTTGTAGCTGTAGAATTATTGCTGCTATTCTAAGCACCATAGATAGTACGCGAATAACTGAACGTAAACTAGTTTGATTATTTGCTACATTGGGGTTTTTAATTGTGGTCAGCATTTATGAACTGCATTGTTCATTTAAGAGGAGTCTTTGAATGACAGCAAACAATGCCAGTTGGTAGTGCGTGCTTGCTTGTAAGTATCTTGATTGGGGCAGTGCTATTCCAGGCTGAAGAATAACATTTCTGTGGCATTTCAGCAGGTTAAACATGCAGAAGTAAACGGTTTTAAACAAAATTTCAACTAACAATTTCAACAGTTTCTGAATTGAGGCCATGTGATTCAGCTATGTGACCATTTCACCCAGAAAAGAAGTTGCACGAGTTTGCTGTTCTAGCCAGTTGGTGCAGATTAGCATTAATCAGTGAAATTGCCGGTTTGTCATTTCTGGTGAGGCCCAATATGCTGACCCTGATGTTGTTTGACTGACCCTGCTCGTACTATGATTCCTTTTTTTATTTCTTCATGGCTCGGGTGTATAGTAAGTGGAAAAGGATCACTCTTTCTCTGAACCATGGTCGATGAAATAGAATTATACTTTGGTTTGAGTTCTGTCATTCCAGCATACGATGGGGGGAGGTAAATTAGACTCAGGACATTGACTGCTGCTATTTTCTGCATTTGTTTGCACTTGGTTTCCTCCTTCCTTTTTCTTGCACCCTTGTTCTGTGTGTTATTGTCACGTGGTGCAGTGCCTCATGCAGGGAAAGAACTCTAGCTGCTGTTGGAACGTGGCTGTGACATCTGCTGTATATCGCTTATGATATGTTCATTAGCAAAGGCCCAGACCATTTCTGGACAGTCACAAATATATGATTGTCTTGCTGGTATTTGGATGGCAAACACAGCCAGATACTTAGTATAATACGATATGCAGTTTTCCTGCAATACGTGTTTTACCTCCCCATATGCTTTCCTTTTGTCCACAATTCTGCTGAGGAGTTCTAAAAAATAAGGATTCTCTCTGCTTTCAAAAGTAATTGTCTTTTCACCTGTGACACATGCACTGTTTCCTCTTTTATAGAGTACCTTAAGCAGTTGGCTATAATTAGCCTAGGTTTGGCTCCCTTCTCTGGGCAGGGGGCAAGGGATCAATGAGCTCTCTCAGTTTCAAGAGGCCAAGGCCACTGACATATGAAAAGCTCCAGAACTACTTGTTGCAGAAAGTTAACCACGTTATTTAAGAAGAAGAAGAAGAATCAGCATTTATATAGCGCTTTTCATACACACAACCTTCTGGTCCAGAGGCGGATGTGCTACCAACTGAGCCACGCTGACACCCTTTAACTCAACTCCTTCAGGGAGACCAATAATTCTTTTTTCTTTCAGTTAATGTTTTGTTCTCCCCTGGCCTCAAGCAGCCCTCTGGATGTTAGCCACCCAAGCCCCATGTCCTAGATTTTCCACAAGGACTTACCATCATACAAAGGCTGCATGGCATGGATATTCATTGGGTGCAAGGCTACTAGATGGCTGAAAGTCAGTGGCCATCCAGGAACCCATTTTCTCCCCTTGCAGAGTGGATGTGCAATGCAACCCAGATGTCTCACCTCATGCTACTGCAAGGGATGTCAGCAACTGCCACTCTGCCCTCATCCAGACTGTCCCTGGCTGCCATACTCCCAGCTGAAAGCTAGGGTCAGGCTAATACCGGGCACTGCAACCCCCCACCGGGAGAAGACAGCAGTCCTCTGAATGCTTTATCCTCGCCCATCCCAGCTGATGCACCAGTGTCTCAGGTTCGTTCCCAGACCCAGGTCACCGACATTGCAGCAGGTGGAGCCCTCCATTCCACTGAGTCAGCAGGACACCCATAATTCTTAAATTGTTTCACCTCCCCCTGTTCTGAATGTCATCTAGCTTTTCAATTAAATATTGTATTTGCTTATTCTTTTTTTATGTTATCTTGCACGTGCAGCACAGAAAACATATGGTTGTGGTTAAGTTTGTAGTGAAGAAGCAGTGTTCTATGCGTGTCCTGCGCCAATGGCGCCACTGCTTTCTGAGGCCAGGCTCTGTGGTGCCAATGGCATAGTACACTGTCTATGATAGCAGTTAAGAAATGTTTCTACCACCTTGAGAGAAATAAGTCACTGCAATCAGAGAGCACTACAGAGTGGTCCCTGATTGCAGCAGCCAATCACTGCTTGCCTAGTCTGGTCAAGCAACATGGTGGTGGCTTCCCTGTCAGCTTCTCACAGTCTCCACAGAAGCTGAGGGACAGCCACTGCCTTTTACAGTCCCTCTGAAAGCCGACGGGGCTGCCCAATCCCCCTGTTGGCGCATGTCTTCCTAAGTTAATTTGCTGATGGGGTGCCCAATCCCATCGGCATAATGTACCCCTGCTTTCAGGTGCTAAGGGGGTGCCTAACCCCTTGGCTCATGCAACCTCACTCACCAACAGGGTGCCCAATCCCCTGTTGGCATGCCCCTCCTAAGGTAATTTGCTGACGGGGTGCCCAATCCCCATCAGCATAATGAACGCCCGCCCCATGTCTTGTGTGCCAATGGAGTGCCCAATCCCCCACAGCTCATGGGACCCCAACCTCTGTATGGCCGGTGGGGTGTAAAATCCTGTTGGGTACAGCCCCACAAATAAAACACTAGATGGCATGCTGGGAGCATACCCCAGCGTGCAAGCAATGCCCCTGTAAAAAAAGTCCTGCAATGTTTTTTTCTTTTAACTTGTAAAACAGAAAACGTCCCTCGTTGAATCCGCAGCCCCTCCCAACCCACACCCACCTTCTGCACTCCTGCCTCCCACACCCTCTCACCCCATACTTACCTCTGGAGCCCAACGTGATGATCTTCAGTGGACCGGGAACACGTCTGCACTCTTCAAAGCTGACCACGAACTGAAGAAATGCTGGTAAGCTGTATAATGGCAGAAATGTTTTTTTTTTCAACTTATGTGGATATCTCGGCCATTTTTTTGACTTTTGCCACCAAATTTTCAACATGGGGTTTTTGGGACCCATCCACATGAATTCAGTCACTGTCATGGCATTATTCGGTCCTGAAAGGTGGTTTTGCGATCACTGCGCAGAATCACCTTTTGGGACTGAGTAACAAAATGACAGTGTTGCTGTTTATGAGGTGGCCTCCAAAAGCCTATGTTGCAAATTTGTGAAAACATTCCAAAAAATGACTGAGTTACGAGCGTACGTTGCGCAGTTTCCACGCACACTCGTAACTTTGCCAATCTGTAGTATTTTCACTCCAGATTTTCAACATTGACATTTTTCCACACCTCCTTATGAACAGTGCAACTGTCATTGTTCACATCCTGGCTGAAATGTATTTTTGCACTACCACTGCAGAATAGCACAGTTGCTGTGGGAAATCAGTGTTCAGGACAGCTTATGAAAATCACAGCAACACTGTTCATGAGCAAAGATCCTAAAATGCCTATGTTGAAAATTTGGTGAGAAAAGTCCATAAAATGACTATGATACAAGCGTGCATTGAGCAGTTTCCACACGCACTTGTAACTTCGACAAATTGTAATATTTTCACTCAACATTTTCAACATTGTCAATTTTGCACACGTCCTTATGAACAGTACAGCTGTCATTTTTCAGATCCTGCCCAAAATGTGTTTTCACACCAGTGGCGCACTATGGCGCGGTCGCTGTGGGAAATCAATGATCAGGACAGATGAAGAAAATCATAGTGACAGTGTTCATGAGCAGAGGTCCCAAAATGCCTGTGTTGAAAATTTGGTGAAACAATTCCAGTAAATGACTCTGTTCTGAGTGTGCATTGCGCAGTTTCTATGTACTGTATACTTGTAAATTTGTGCATTTTTTATCTTTTCACTCAAGATTTTCAACACTGCCATCTCTTTACACCTACCTATGAATGGTACAGCTGTCATTTTTCACATCCTGCCCGAATGGTGCAGTATCTGTGAGAAATCAATGTTCGGGACAGATTAACAAAATCACAGTGCCGGACTTCCGGTGACGTCACGGAGCAACTAGGAGCCTAGACTGAGACGTACAGAACCCAGCTATATTAAAACTCCTCAACAAAACTAAAAAACTCACTAAAAATCATTACAAACCCTGGAGGAGGACGTACTAGTAGACACAGAGGCAGAAATAAAGATACAGACAAAACCAAAAAGCAGGATGTAACAGGATTGCTAGAAGAAAGCCCCAGTAGGTTGGCCTGTCCAGTGAGCTCTCACACAGCCGGCTATGATACAGATGGGGAAAGCGAATGGCTGTCGAGATCCAGTTTTGAAACCCTTTTAAGAGAAATTTGCGAATCCCAGAGAGAGAACAAGGTCAAATTCAAAACAGTCCAAAAACAGCTCTCAACTTTAGAGACATGGATGGGCCAGATGGAGAATAGAGTAGCGGAGACCGAAGAAAACACAGCCCAACTATCCCAGATTGTGCACTCCCTGGTTGTCCATACTGGAGAGTTGCAGGCCAAGTGTCTAGATTTAGAAGGGAGATCGCACAGAGATAACCTGCATCTATATGGATTGCCTGAGGGAATGGAAGAGGCACCGATGGCTTCATTCTTAGAAAACCTATTAAAAGACATCCTAAAATTGCCTGCCACTTACAATCTGCACATAGAAAGAGTACACCGCTCCTTACAAGCTAGACCGACAGACCCCAACACACACCCGTGATCGATCGTCTTCAGATTAAGTTCCTACATTACAAAAGAAGATATTTTGCGACATGCATAGGCCAAAAAGGACATTACATATTTAACCCATCACCTTTATTTTGACCATGATTTCCCCCAGGAGGTACAGCAGCAATGCATGAAATATTTTCCTATTATTAAAGCCCTGAAAGAAAAGGCTATCCGATTTCACACACCTTACCCAGCGAGGCTATGGATCTTTTGGGAGACAGGCCCCAGAGTGTATTCTACAGCGGCGGAAGCTACAGCAGCTTTGTTGGAGAAGCAGATCCAAATATCAGACACACGGAACCAAAATGAGGGTCACAAGAGACAGCAATGGCAGCGAGCAGCAGGGAGGAAGCGCCTCCGTACCAAAATAATGCAGCACCATGAGGCCCTGACTAGAATCCAGCACGTTATCAGAAAAATGAACGCAGCAGAGGAGCAACCAACCTGAAAGATCACTAGCAGCCCAAGACTTGACTGCAAATGAAGGAACTTTACTTGTTCCTCCGATGTGGGGCGCTTTTGTTCGACAGCTAAGTGACAGTAACTCTGATATTCACGCTATGTTTGTTTTTCCTTTTCTTCACCTGGGTGTCTCAATGAGCAGCCTCAGACAAGGGGGGTAGGGCATGGGGAAATGGGGATTTTATGGTCTACAGGGCAGATACTAAAGCCCTCCATTGCATCTACGTGGCCCTCCTCCCCCCATGCATCCTCTAAATAAAGGGGCCATGGTCATATAACTTAGAATGTTTATTTTAGGTAGCCCTAGCAGCTGTAAAGTCTAATACTGGCTCAAACAATAGAGTCTTCAGAGGTAAGGCAAAAGTAAACCAAAGGGCATATGTTTTAAAAGGAGAAGGAGATAAATTGCTATTTTAGCCTAATCTATACTGACTGCGAGTGAAATGTGCCTCAAAAGAATAATCCCATAGGTAATTATAGCTGGGTAACAAGTGCGGATTGCCCTAGACTGCCAAAATAACATCTAACAGTACCAGTGAGTACTCTTTGGTCAGAGCACTGCAATATCTTAGCTCTGGAGGAGGACTTCCAGAAATGGAAGGGCAAGCATACCTCCTCGATCTTCTCGCTTTCGAGAAGACACAGAGGCTAATTAAACATATTAGCCTCCAACCTGGGAAGCAAATAGTTTTTTCAGTTCAAAGTTTAACCTTGTTGTATGATGTTGCCCAGTTGGCAATACACTGTTTTAAAAGGTTAATTGGACAGGAATACTTTCATTACATAGGAATGAAATCATACCAGAATGCCTGTGGGTGAGTTAATGGATGATACTCTCTGGGGGAGGAGGTTCGACCATAGCATAGGGAACAGTGAGTGTTTAAATGACTCCACAAACCTATGCGATATGCACTTACAATGTGCATGGAATCACCAATCCAATAAAACTTAGCACGTTACTGCAGTACTTAAAAAGATAGTGAGCAGATATGATATTGCTCCAAGAAACTCACCTCTCTCAATCGGAGCATAAAAAGTTTGAGAAATTGGGTTCTCTCGTGTGGTGACTTCCTCCTACCGGGGGGGCTGTCGGAGGGGTACGGCAGTATTGATTAAACAAGGAACCCCCTTTGAATTACAAGATAGCAAAGTTGATAGAGAGGGGCGGTATGTGATGCTTAAAGGAACTCTAGATGGCCAGCAGGTGTCCTTGGCATCTACTTACTTTCCCCCAGCCACAAATATTTCATTTTACTAATCCTTTTTACTAGCCTTGCGCAGTGGGCGAAGGGTCAAATGATCTTAGAAGGAGACCTTAACTTGAACATTGCAACAGGGATGGGATCCCAAAACCAGAATAGTAAAAGTACTAAGACCAGTAGGGATGTGGGTAAATTTCTCAATGAGTTGGGATATTTGGATGCTTGGCATCATCTTAATGGGCCCTCTACAAGACATACCTTTTTTTCTCAGGCCTACGGCACCTACTTATGCTTGGATTTCTTGTTAACCTCTTGGTAGCACTTAGGGACACTACAACAAATCTGGTCTGGGAACTTTGTTCTCTCTGACCATTCCCCTGTCTTTCTAAAAATTAAAACAAGCCAGAATAAAAAAACAACTTTCTGGAGACTGACTCTATCCCTTCTCTGAGATGAGGAAATTAAAAAAGAGGTTGAGGAGGTAACAAATCAAGCCATACAGGACAATGATACAAAAGACATCACACCCTCCATTTTATGGGATACTATTAAGGCCACCATACGAGGGAGATGGATAAGGGCTTCTTCCTTTAAGAGAAGGTGGAGAGATGCCAGACGGGTTGCTCTTGAGCATCAAATAAACGATCTAGAGCACCAGCAGTGCCAAAAGTTTGCAAGAGAGAAATAAACAACTCTCAAAACTTAAAAAGAATTTAACTTGATGATAGATTACTCTGTCAAGCAGAAATTGGTCTTTTAGAGACACAAATACTGCGATGGAGGCCCCAGATTCTTAAGGCTGCTGGCAGACAGATTAAGGAGCCAGTAAGCCAAAGCTACAATACCTAGAACCAGGGACCCCCAATCCATTGAACTAAGGGGCACTACTTTGGCCATCTCACAAGCCTTTCAATCCTACTACACCCAATTGTACTCTATGGGCCTAAAGGTCCCAGAGCAGACGGTTGTGGAGTTTCTGTCTGGGCTTCACCTTCCTACCCTTGCGCAGCAGCAACAGACTACCCTCACTAAACATTTTTCTAAACAAGAGAACCAAAATGCGATCAGGACCCTAAAAACCGGGAAGTGCCCAGGATCTGACGGCCTCCCCAGAGAATTCTACAAAACATTTTCTACAGTTTTGGTTCCCCTACTGGAAAGGGTGTTTTCCCACATCCCTACTAAGGGAGTAAAGATCCCCCCATCCTGGAACGAGGCCATAATTTCGGTTTTGCCGAAGCCAGGCAAGGACCCCACCCAATGCCCTTCTTATAGGCCCATTTCTGTTTTGAACATAGACTATTAAATATTTACATCTATTTTGTCCAACAGATTAATACAACTCATCCCAAACATAATACGTATAGATCAGTGTGGTTTTATTCTAGGAAGACAGACCCAGGACAATATTAGACAAACTATTTACCTTATAGAACATATTAAAAATTAATCTATCCCCTCCCTTCTATTAAGTTTGGATGCTGAAAAAGTGTTTGACATGGTATCCTGAGATTTTTTGCATGAGGCCCTTGCCTCCTTCAGCTTCTCTCCCGAGTTTATAGATCTGATTTTCAAATTTTATGATACACCTAGAGGTTAAATTAGATCCAATGGATATATATCTAGTAGCTTCCCCTTATTTAGAGGCACAAGGCAAGGATGCCCCCTGTCCCCACTACTCTTTGCGCTCTATATAGAGCCACTGGAGCAGTACATTAGAACCTCCCCTGAAGCAGAAGGAGTAAGATTAGCTGATGTAGAACATAAGCTATCATTATTTGCAGATGATGTATTGGTCTACTTATCTAACCTAGACACCTCAATGCCACATCTACTTAACAAAATTAAGGAGTTCTCTGCATTATCAGGCTACACTCTAAATATTAACAAATCTGAATCATTAATGTTTGGCTTTCAACCCTCACCCTCTCTAAAAAGCCAAATCAAGATTAAATGGGACCAGCAGAAATTAAAATACTTGGGGGTTACTATACAAGAAGACTTGTCTAACCTATATTCCTTAAATTATATCCAACTAATAACAAACCTCAAGCAAGATATGAGGAGGTGGAGCCTACTCCCAATGTCTTTCTATTCCCGGGCCCTTTCCCTGAAAATGAATGCCCTACCCAGAATGTTGCATTTTTCCCAGTGTGTCCCTAGTGCAATTCCCCCTAAGGAGATCTTAGCATGGCAAAGACACTTTCTCAGGTTTCTATGGAATAATAAAAAAACTAGGGTTAAGTAACAGAGGTTAGGTCTCCCTAAGGAGTCGGAAGGGCTGGGAGTCCCATCACTGATGAATTATTGGATAGCAACACAAGCTAGAATAGCGCTGCTATGGGGAAACGACAATTATCAAGCGCACTGGAAGAGAATAGATCTGGTCAGGCCTCTGTCCTTTTCCCCTTCAAGCATCTTCGTTTACCCCAACCCTGTTGCAACAAGTTAAACAATTATTCCCTCAGGCCACTGCATCTGTATTGGAGGGTTGGAAGAGGAGCATAAATAATAATGCTTTCAAAATCCATTTATGGAAATATCAGTGGTGCCTATGCTCATCACTGCTATCATCCTCCTAGTATAAGAGCTGGTACACTAGACAAACAGCTTTGGGCTTGTGTGTCCCATGGCAATTGATGAGGGGGGGGAATGCAACCATAAGCTTTGAGGAAGGCCAGAGAAGATATGGTTGGACAGCTGGGGAAAAGTTATATTATTATCAGATGAGAAGTTATATTAATGAGAATCTTAAAAAACAATAATCCAACACTATAATGAGAGAAGACCCAAACCCATACATCCAAATATGGGAATCCTTACAAGGCAAACAGTCCATTTCTAAACTTTATAAATTCTTAACTCTCCTGCTTGCTCACCATGCTGAACTGGCGAAGGTAAGCTGGGAAAAGGAACTAAATACAGCCATTAGCATTAAAGATTGGCCTAAAGTATGGAGGGGGTGTGGTCTACTTCCTCCTCCCTATTGTGGAGGGACTTTGTGTGAAGAGTTCGTACTAGATTTTTTCTAGTACCAGTAGTAGTCGCCCATAGAACCCCTGGAGCTACCTCCAGTTGCTGGAGAGGGTGCGAAGAACAGGCGGCTACTCATAGTCATGTCTTTTTCTTATGCTCTAAGCTGCATGCTTTCTGGTCCAGGGTGATCCACCATATCTTATCCATATTAAGAATTGAGACCCCATTAACAGGGGCAAACTGCCTCCTGGGTATACCCCAGAGAGGAGTAAAGGGAAGGCAGCCTATACTTGTGATCTATTCTTTTATGTGTAGCTTATAAGTAATAACTAAAAGATGGCTTCAACTGGATTCTCCTGAACCGACAGACTGGAAAATTTTAATATTAGGCATCCAGCATAGTGAACAGTTGTCTTTCTCCCCTACATAATAGAATGGAGGCTTTTGCCACTCGGTGGACCAGGTGGGAAATGTACATGGACCAGATTTAAGGTCAGCAGTGGAAGTCTCTCCCCCCCCCAGATGAACTGAACAATTTGTAACCCTAGGCTTCTCCCCCCTTCTTACCCCAGTAAATGTGCATTAGAATGATAACACAGATAAATTCACTCCCATGTACCTGGTTATGATGAGATTTACAGATGAACTTATTTTTAGACTAATCATATATTTATTGCCCAAAGTTATTGTTATGGTTAATACAGTTTTGTCAGAGAATCATAGTGAAATAGAACTCAGGATAATTAAGTGTTCTAAACAATGGCATGTACTAATATTATTCAAGCTGTATCTCTGAATATGTATTTTGTTCTACTCAAAACTTGTGGAAATAAAATTTGAAGTATAAAAAAAAAAAAATCACAGTGTCACTATTCACGAGCAGAGGTCCAAAACACTTTCATGAGGTGGGGGTCACAAAAATGCCATGTTGCAAATTTGTAGTGCAAATACCAACAAATGGCTGGGGCATTAGGGTTTCTAACCATAACGTCCCACCCTGTACAGACTGACAGGCATCAGGGGTGTGTCTTAACATTGCCGGCTGTCATGCTCATGCCATACCATCCTCCGCACCCTCAAGAAACTGACAGGCATCAAGGTGTGCCTTGGACTCTTCAGCCCCACAGTTCACCCCATTGTCCTATGCTACACCCATTTCAGCGTATGTCCTTATGAAATGGGGTGACTGTAAAGCTAAACAACCCAAGGTACATCTCAGCACTTGTCGGTGTCTGCAGGATAGGGTGAGATAATAAGGTCTGAGGACCCCAAGGCACAACGTGATATTTGTCACACTGCAGGGTAGGGTGAGCTGAAATGCCATGAACATTATGGCCGATGCCCAAAGGCACACCTCAGTGCCTTTCAGTCTCTGTAGGATGATGTGGGGTTTGACATCACTTTCATACTTCACTGCCATTCGTACTACGCATCTGTTCAACTCCAGTGCTACCAATGCCAATGTCAGCAAGACAACTTTCGGCATTGACAAATGCTTGTTTTGTAATAGAAACACTGTGGGCAGGATTCACGATGCGCTCAGTATCAAAGTCCCACTCCATAACTGCTGTTGCAGACTGTAATCGCCCGCAGCTGCGGTGGTTGCGATTCACAGCTGCAGCAGTTGTGGAGGGTGTTATGGCTGCTTCCACCAGCCGTAGCCCATTCCCGTGGCTGCACCCATCACACTGGCGACACCACCCGCAAGCGGCCTTAACCCATGGAGCCGGTCGTAATCCAGCTTCACCTTTGTGAATACCCGCTGCTGCAGGTAACCTGCGGCTCCACAAGTGGCAACCCACTAATAAAGGGCTGGATACAGCAGTCATCTGTGTGCACGGTGATACCCATTGCTACCTTACAGCCACCACACAAATGACTGTTCAAGAAAAGACACATGAGGTAGAAGTGGGGTTGGTACCTCACCTACCCGTGCCAGTTGTTATTGAGCATGACCACCCACACTTTTCTTCAAATACAGTATATATATATATATATATATACCTCCCATGATGCTTTGCATTATGGGAGTATGTGGGTTTTTGTATTTCTTTAAAACTTGGCTTTATTGCCAATGCCCTTTGTGGTAACCCTTGCTTCAGTACTTTTGCACTGAGGTTCTTTGTCGTTAGCTTGTTTTAGTGTTTTTTGGAGGGCTCACCCAAACACACAAGGCCAACATAGGGGATGGTTCATTTCCACTGGGGTGAGATAGATCAGTGGTTCAGCAGGTGCTGACCAAGTGCTGAGGAAGGACAAGGTCTGTTGCTGCAAACCAATGTACTGAAGAAGGGATCTACCATTGCTTAAGGTTATTCCCTGTGGTCACTGAGGAAAGTGAACCACCTGCAATTCTGTAAAGAATTTTGTTTAATTTTTTATTTTTATTTTGAAGTTTATTATTTTTAAATAAACATAATGCAGAGATTGTGTGTTGAACCTGAAGTTCTGTGTCTGATCCATCTGTTATCCCCCAACCCCTTCCAAAAGAGGTAAAAAAACTAAAAGGCAGTATTACATAACATACAAAAAAAAAGGCACATTCCTATCGTCCTTGCTAGATTTACCAGATTCTACGGTAAAGTGGCTTTTTATCTCTGTTTACTACACTTTGATGTTAGTGCCTAAATATGAGGGTCAAGTATCTCGTTGACAAGCTGTAGTATTTGTTTTCCACCACATTTGCCAGTGCCATTTGCACTGCAATCTCTTACTGACTCTATCTGAAGGGTTCACGGAGGTGCCAGGCTCTGCCTGACCTGCAGGGTGAACAGACTGAAAACGTACATGTAAATGACAAAGGATGGTGACAGCAGTCAGTGCTAACAATTCAATTAAAATAAATGCAAGCTGTTTTTTTCTTTGGCAATGCTCAATGCAGAAATCAACATATTTACTTTAGTGCCAAGGGGAAATGGCTAGGAAGATCATTTCGGTTTCTAAGTGATCACAAGTGACATTTTGGCTTGCCTCACCTGATTAGTTGATGCTAACCATAAACTTTTGTCTGGAAAAAAAAAATCATATTGTGGACAGCTCCCTGAAAATAAGTACACTAACGTGCTTATATCACACCTTCATGGGCTCCTTGATAAAAAGATATACCGCATTCCAGACATGGGGCATATGTTCTTGATAAAATCATATCATTTGTGAAAAATGGCAGTTTACTATATTAATTTAAATATCATTATTTAGGTGCAATAGCAACCTAAAACCTGAAGTTGGATAACCTATGTAATACATGGTTGTGATGTCACAACCCTGTACTGTATTACAGGATTTTCGGAATGTAGAGATCTTCACATTTAAATAAAATCTCTGCTTTTCCATTTACAGCCCCCACCCAGTTTTGACAAATGCTTGTTTTCATACCCCCACTGAATATTCACCTCCGCACTTTAAAGTCCAAAACCTCACAACTATTTAATCGAGTGACTTATCTGATTGAGCCTGCCATGTTTTGTTTGTTTATGATACTGGACTCAGAGGTTCAGTCCCACTACACTGTTCTTCCACCTGCCCAGTGAACCTGGAGATCAACAGCATGTGCAAGTCTGCATTGATCTGTGTTCATCATCATACACAAACAGAACATGGCAGGATCAACCAGATACATTGTTTGATTGATTTTGTGGCCAAGCGGTGGTAGGAGGTTGCATATTTGGTGGGGGGTGGTATAAAAAACAACATTTGTCAAAAGTGTGTAGGGGGGTTGCAATGTCAAAACAGAGGAAATCTTTTTTTTAATAATTTACAGTTTATGCTCCTCATAGCTCAACCCCCTTCCCCCTGGAATGCCCCCCCCACATCACTGCCACTTACCTGGAGACCCCCCCCCCATAGTGGGGTCCCTCCATTGCTGGATCCTACTTCCCACCTCCCGCTGGTTATGGAGACAGGAGTTTCGGGGTGCTGCATCCAGAGGATGGAAAGAGGAGTCAGGGCCCAAGTGCACCCAGGATCATCCTGCATGAGATGGGCTTTGTTTTTTCCTGTTTCTTGGTCTCTGCCCTCTTAAGACATTGGCAGGCTAGGGGTTTCATGCTCGTGTATGCAGAGTGTGATACAAGCAGAGCCCAGCCAATGTCCTCCCTCCTTACTGTGCTTCCGCACCACTACAGTACCAATGGTGGTCATCCAGGTGGCAGTGTGATAGCAGCAGCATCTACCCTTGCTCCTCCGAGGATGAGAGTGTCCTCTGGAACACATGATTTTCCACCCTCCAAGTCAGCGCCCAGGGGCTCAATCTCGTTCCCAAATTCAGGTCACCATTGTCGCATGCAGTAGCCCTACCACTGTGATGACAGGCTGGCTGGGAAATCACTAAAAAAAATTAAGGTTAGTAAGAAATAAGCCATGACAGGGTGTGCATTATAGGATTTTAATGCATGCTGCAGAGGTGTAGAAAGGCATGCAGCCAAAGGCCAAGTGTCCTTACACCCCTGGGAAGTGCATTAAAATCCTATGATGCACACCATGGAGGGGTTTATTACACTTACAAAATAGCTCTAAGTAGCTTTTTGGGGGGATGAAAATATGGCACTTGACCATGCATTTATAGAGATTTAATGCATTGTCAGGTGATGTCTCTTGGCCAATTTAATTTCTAGATTTTTTATTGCCATTTTATAATAAAAATAAAATAGCCAACCCAGTGATGCTGAGGTGCTATGCTGGCAACCCAGGTTCAGGAATGATCTCAGGTCGTTGGGGTGCCAGCATGGGGGGAGGAATGGAGCAGGATTGAGCCACCTAATGGCAGCTCTCCTCCAGGGGTGGTTGTCACCCCCCCATGTTGCTCCGCTGCCACTGGGTGAAGGTCTGGTGGTGGTGTAGGAGGGAGGGGGTGGCAAGCCTGGAGGGCCTCTCAGAATGCGGCGTGCCTCCACACATGCATGTGCATGTCCGAGAAGGGGCAGGGTGAAAAAATGGGAGAAAGAGCACTAAAACAATTCAAAAATAAAAAATAATAAAAGTAAAATATGAGGATGTATGTTTCATTTATATCTTTACACACCCTTAGTGTGAGATGCCTTAGGTTTATATGGGTATTATCCAACTCAGGTGTGCAATCAAAAACTCACAACACATACCCCCCAATACATTATTCTATATATTAAATATATGGTGCTGTGCTTCACCAGCGAATTCTATTTGAATCCAAGAGGCAAACAACTCCAGGGATGGCTTATTTCAATAAATAAAGACATCAAGGCAATTACATCAAGGCAATTTTCTTGTTTTTCAATTAAATATTATGCTAATGTTTGTGTCTGGACAGATTAGCATTTAATCTCTAATAAATAGGTTTATTAGTCAATTATTTCATGTATGTGTTACAGATGACTTGTTCGAGCTGTTTTTAACTCTTTCATATCTCAAAGTAAGTAACTGAAGATGTAAGCTTTTTACCAAACAAACTCATGCTGGGTTCATTTTTAGGGATGCACCTGGTTTTAATGCAAAATTGGTGAAAAATGTATCTGTAATCTGCCTAAGTCTATTGCAAAAAGCCCAGTGTCCTCAGTGCACAGGAAGAAATTTGCATGCATTTGCATTTAATGGCCTTCAGACTGATGAGACAGTGATGTCATGGCATCTCTGTAGCCTTTGACTTGGCCTAGTCATGTAATAGAAATAGGTTAGATATGTCAGATTGGTGCTGTAGTATAAGCATGCTTGAATAGCCACCTTTAATTAGTTTTTCAAACATTAGTCGAATGAGATTTGCATCTAAATGAAACAATTATTTTAATTTGCATCATTGCAGTTTCCTATCAAACAGAACATTTCTAAAGGAAATATACATTGCATTTATTTAAAGCCTTCTAAATACCATAAAATGTGCTTTCTTGAGTGTTTTGTAATCCGAAAGGGACCACATGAATATGCATAATGGACAGACATGATGCCAAACTTACTGACAAAACTGTTACATTAATTTAATGTATTGCAAACTGTGACTAATGTATGAGATTCTTTCTTTTTTCACCCCTTTTTGGAATATAAATCTTGTCAAATGCATATGTGGGTTTGAAAAACCTTTGACCTATAGTCTATATAAATATTGCATTTTTGATCTGTTGGCTCATGCTGGGTTACATTAATACTGTAAAAAGTGTGGCTGTATCTATGTTTTGAATAATAATTTTGTTAATGCAGACATACTGTTGTGGGCACTGCCAGACAAAGACAATTAATCTATATGTACCAGGACTAGCATGACATATGGTAGCCTTCCTAACCTGCAAAAGTGAAAGTTGGCCATGGTATCCGAGACACTTTTGTCTGGGCTGTCTTACCCATAGAGTTACATGCCCCCCAAATTCCAATCCAATTATTGCGTTTTGGGCTAAGGTAGGGCAGAAAATGTGCTATTTAGTGTTCTCTCTTGATTCTTTTTTAACTGTGTGCCCCACTAGAAATTCTGGCGGGAAGGACTTTTGTTGCCCTGTTGTAGGAGTGCATAACTAGAATCAAATTATCAGTGCAGCACCAGGTTCTGCATTAGACAAAGAGTAAGGTGCCTTGGGATGTCCCAGTTTCCAGTCGCCTTGGTAGCGCAGCTGGTAGCACAACCAGAATGGTATTTCGGGTCACCTGGGTTCAAATTCCAGCTAAGGCACTTATTTCTGTCTCTGTTCTGTTTGTTTGCAATCTGTGACATATCTGAAAATCAGGCACAGGTGAGATTATGGTGCCACATGTGGCACAGGAGACAGAGTAGTGAAATGTATGATTTGCACCACGTGATTTTGTGTATCAGTGGTATACTCTATTTATTGATTTTATTATGTTGTGGTTACTTAGTGGTTCCAAACCTGTCTACTATAAACACTGGCAACTAAGCACAGTACTAGAGAGATGCCATACCGTTGGGGTGTAGTGCCATCATTCAGCTGAGACGTTAAACCCAGGTTCCTTCTGCCTATCTTTGGTGCTGTCCTGGGGGTGTCCAGGTGGATGTAAAAGGCCCCAAGGCATGTTTCATAAGTATAGGGGAATTTTATCAAAACAATTAAAACATACAGGGAATGCAATACACATTAAATCACACTACTACTATTACTAAGACTTCAAAAACTTACACATTAGAATAACGGATAATAACAAAAAGGATAGCCCATGTTTGTACTATCTATTATATTATCCAAGATATATTTTTTCAAAAGTCTGTCAGGCACCCTTAAGGTAGTAGCACCCATCCCATACTATAAATAGACTTCCCCAATAACCTGATCCAACAACCCCATCAGGGAGGGTTCCTTCTCTTGCAGAACATACTTAGACCTGGCCTGCCAAATACACCATTTAAAGCAACAAAAAAGTAGAATAAAAGTACTTACATTACATAGATACGTAGAAACATAAACACTGTCAGTAGATAAGGGCCTATGGCCCACCCAGTCTGCCCATTTGAGCTTGTAAGTTTTCTTTATGTTTTTCTAGAAGTCCCCCCCCACCACCACAGTACAGCATCTCCCTAGTACTGTGCTTAGTTGCCAGTGCTTATAGCTGACATGTTTGGAACCACTAGGTAACCACAATATAATAAATAGAATATACCACTGATACGCAAAATCACGTGATGCAAATCACACTTTTGACTACTTTGTCTGCTATGCCACATTCCATTTACCTATCTGTGTCCCATGTTCCCCAAAGCCACAGTATCATATGTGTCCAAATATGGGTAGCCTCCATTCCTTCACCACTAGCTGCCAGAAGGGAGCAATGACAAGAAATTGAAAGACTATATGCTTCATGGTTTCTTCTGCCAGCCACAAGAATCCCAGAAACAGTATCAATCTGGCAGACCTTTGTTTCTGATTGGCATTTACCTTTAAACTCTCACGACATCACATCTATAAAGTTTCCCACATCTTTACTGGAATCCTATTACAATAATTGGAGCCTATGCGCTGATGGGTGGGATTTACATGGCCAAGGTGCATATCCTGCTCATGGAGCTCCGCACCTGCCGACAAGTGCATCCCCGGTATTCCCCAATGGCCGCGACCTGTCTGCGGGCATGCCCCCCCTCAGCATGCAGCACTCCACAAGGCAGCCAGGGGTGGAGTCGTGAACCTTGGCTGGCATCCAGTCAGGTGCCCATCCTGAGACTAACAGTCGATTCTTCATGCAGTGAGGGGCACATTGGCTGTGCTCCCTGATGGATGTCCACATGGCTGGTGGCTGTGGAGGTGAGAGGTGGGTAGTGCCGCTGGCCATGTGGTGCCCAGATCAGACAGGGAGGTACGGGGGTGGTGCCATGGATATGAGTATGTGTGTGTGGGGAAGGGGTTTGTTTGTACAAGCCCACCACATCACACCACCTTGCGTATGGGGAGCTGCAGAGGCAGGCAAGTGATGGGGGTACATGCGGTCTTGGGGCCAGTGCCCCATATGTATATGTGTGTGTGTGTGTGTGTGTGTGTGTGTGTGTGTGTGTCTGCGAGAGCTCATGCAGATTTTAAAATCTGGTGGTTTATTTTAGGGCCTGTAAAATTCCTACAATTAATATCTTTAAACTTTTGGATGAATTGCCAAACCTCATTAGTGGTGTCACATTTAAAGCCTTTACCCCCTTGTTCCTGAATAATGAGAGTGACGGGGTATTTAAAAAAAAATATGTCAAGCCCAGTTCTGTTAAGCATTGTTTAACTTCTGTGAATTCTCTTCTTCTGTTGACCACCTCACTAGAGAAGTCCTGAAAGATTAGAATATTTCCCCTTTCCATCTGAGTGACCTTTTTTCTCTTGCCAATCTCATTATTTCTTCTTTGATTGAGAACCTTAAAAAATAAGCAATTTTTGGTCTGGGTCTCTGGTCAATAGTTTTTGGACCAATAGATCTGCAAGCTCTTTCAATTTTTTAAAGGGCTGCGCCATTGGTATTTAAGAACTTCAGGTAAAAAGGCTTTAAGAAATTAGAGTATATTATCCCTTTCTGCCCCTTCTGGTACACCAAATATTCTGATGTTGTTCCGGCGGCCTCTATTCTCAAGATCATCTACTTTTTGTGACAGCTGATAAATCTGATCGGATTGTTTGATTGTAAGCTGTTCTAGATATGTAACAGCTGAGGTTAATTCGGCAATTTTTTTAATCATTTTTACTAACAAGATTAAACATTTCCTCTTGTTGTTTGGTCAGTGAAACTGTTGAATTTTTCACTTCAGTTTGGTCCAATCTTATTTCAGCCAGTATTTCTTTTAACTGAAAAATGTCATGCTTTGTGGCAAACTGACCAGATCCCTTCAAATAGTCCCTATGCTCAGAGTCTCTAAAATTCATACGGCCTCGTGAACGCTAGGAGTGGGTTCTCCCTGTGGGCATCATTGATATCTGATTTTACCTGTAACACACTGTGAAGCGATATTGACAGGAACAGTTTTCTTTAATGAAGTTAGCCTCCAGAACTCACTATTCGGGTGCCGTAATCTAGTTTTACCAATTGGAAGTTTGCCAATTTAATATTTCATAGAAATGGTCTAAAATATTAAAAATAAATGGAAAGAAGGATGGAGCTCACACTCTTGCGACTTTCTCCATCAAGAGCCGGGACGCCTGGAAGAAGCTTTAAAAGTCCAGCCCATTTTCTTTGACAAGGGTGAACTTTGGAGCTGTTAGGGCTACCAATTTAATTTTTGTATGTTAAAGCTTGGAGTCCGGTCAACATGGCAGTGATCTGTCAATACAGTTTCCATGCATTGATACCTACACATCAATAAATGTCACTACACTTTTAAAGAGCAGCTGACACCTTTGGAAAAACTTTGGAATAAATAATATTTTGACACAAGTCAGCTTGTATTTCATATATCTTGTATAGATTTCTCCTCGCTACTATTTATTATTGAAGAAATTCCCACAAAAACAAGATCTTATCTCTTAGAGCTTATCTGTCTCTGCAGCTTATTCCCTACTTGAAATTATAATGCCCTGCTGTGACATCACAGTCTTTTGCTGTAGAAATAACTGTGATGTCATAAGCAGAGTATTTCGGCATCAGGCTGGGAAGAAGCAATAGGAACTGATGAATCCTCAAGAAACAGCTATACTGTTTTTGAAGCAAATGATTTCAGTAATAAGTAATGGGGATAAGAAATACACAACAAATGAGAAATATAAACTGCTTTGCATCCAAATATTATGTTTTTAACGTTTTTCTCGAGGTGTTGGTGGCTCTTTAAGTATAACATTTTCTTCTGATACTTTCTCAGGTGAAACCTGCAAAAGCAAGGAAAAGTAGGTACTGCTAGCGAGGAGACTAAAATGTTAACAACTTGACTGAGGTTATACGATGAATGAAAACAATGTTGTAAACTACACAGAATTTAACAATGTGTAGTATTACGATAATTCAGAAAAAGATAAAAAATGTTCAATTTTTTTTCAAACCATTATATAATTTATAGTGTCGGTACAAAACAAGAGTGTTGACATACTGTATCAGCAGTAAAAAAATGTTGATATGCTATAGTTATCAAGCCTGAGATGTGTTGCAGCTAAATATATCTGCAACATTGAAAAAAAGCAGTTTTGGATAGTGTTGACATATTCACAATATTATCGACACATAAAACAGTATCAACAGAACTAATTTTTAATGGCTGGCTTGAATTCAGTCTCTAGCCCCAACAGCTCCTAAGTTAGACCTTTCAAAATACAATTTGTTTAAAATGGGATAACTTTGGAACTGGTAGGGTTAGAAATATGAACGGTTGGAGTCAGCAAAGCTGCAGTTCAGATGTTACAGCTTTCAAAATATAATTTCAAGCATTATAAAATATCATAAAATATTATTTTATTATTTTTGGAAATGGATGGAAGATACTAGTGGTTGCTCCATCTAAGAATAAACATATTATTTTCTAGTTTAGTTTAAAATGAGCCAGCACTCTTAAAACAAACATTTGTCAATGCCGAATGTTGTCTTACTGGCATTGGGATTGGCAGTGCAGAAGTTAGAGAGATGCATAATAGAAATGGCAGTGAAGTATGGAACTGACGTCAACCCCACCCCCACCCTGCAGAGACTGTCAGGCATTGAGGTGTGCCTTTGGGTCATTGGCCATAATGTTCATGCCATTTCACCTCACCCTACCTGGCAGACACCAACACGTGTTGCAGTGTGCCTTGGGGTCTTCGGGCCTTACGCTCACCCCATTCCATAAGGAAATACACTGAGGTGGGTGCTGTATAGGAGAATGGGGTGAACTTTGGGGCCTAAGAGTGAAAGGCACACCTTAATGCCTGTCACCGGCTGCAGGATGGAGGTGGGGGTGGAATGGCATGAGCATTACAGCCGACAATCACAAGTCACACCCCTGACACCTGTCAGTCTCTACAGGGTGGGGCATTACAGTTGGAAACCCTAACACTCTAGGTGTTTGTTGGTATTTTCACCCCAAATTTTTAACATCGGCTTTTTGTGACCCCACCTCATGAACAGTGGCACTATCAGTTCATTAGCCGGAAATTGATTTTGCACAGCAACTGCGCCATTTGGTGCCACAGGTGCGAAAACACATTTTGGGCAGGATGTGAAAAATGACAACTGTACTGTTCAGGAGGAGGTGTAAAAAATGGCAATGTTAAAAAAATCTGGATTGAAAATATGAAAAATTGGTAGTCACGAGCATGCATAGAAACTGTGCAACGCATGCCATAACACAATTATTTGGGGGATTTTTTTTAACCAGATTTTCAAGATAGGCATTTTGGGACCTGCACTCATGAACAGTGTCACTGTGATTTTGTTACTCTGTCCCAATAGTTGATTTCCCCCAGCGACCGTGCTGTTCTGCACAACATATGTGAAAACACATTTCAGGCAGCATGGGAAAAATGACAGCTGTTTTGTTCATAAGGAGATATGAAAAAAATGGCAATGTTGAAAATCTGGAGTGAAAATATTAAAAATTGCCAAAATTAAGAGTGTGCATGGAAACTGCTCAATGCACACTTGTAACACAGTCATTTTTTAAAATTTTTTCACCAAATTTGTAGCATAAGCTTTTTGAGAGCCCACCTCATTAACAGTGGCACTGTCATTTTGGTAATCAGTCCCAAAAGGTGATTCCGCACAGTGACCACGAAATGACCTTTCAGGACCGAATAATGAAATGACAGTGTTCATGGGTGGTGTCCCAAGAACCCCATGTTGAAAATTTGGGACCAAAACTCCCAAACATGGCTGAGATATCCACCTAAATTGAAACCCCCCATTGATTGCCATTATAGGACTTACTGTCATTTCTTCGGTTTGCGGTCGGCATTTGAAGAGTGAAGAGCGTGCTCCAGTCCATTGAAGATTGCTGCTCCTGACTTCTGCAGGTAAGTATGGGTGAGGGGTGTGGGGAGGTGGGGTGCAGAGAGGAAGGGCAAGGGTGCGGCAATAACAAGGGACCGTGTTCTTATTTTTCAGGTTAAATAAAAAAAAAAAGACATCGTGGGTCCATTTTTTTTCCACAGGAAAACCTGGATGTTGGCACACTGGGGTGGGCTCCCAGTGTGCCACACTACTGGAAGATATGTGTGTGGGGCACATCTGACACCAGGAGTGAGCACCGCAGTGTTGGAAACACAACAGCAGGGCTTGGCACACTGGGGTGGGCTCCCAGCGTGCCACATTAAAAGATGTTTAGGAGGTCATTAAGCACACCGATGTCACCAGGCAGGGGATCCACCAGCATGATCGGGATCACTCTTATAGTACAAGTGCCTTCAGGCACTTAATACTCCCAGCCTGTATGGAGATTAGGCTGTGGCCTGCTCCGTACGGCTGGGAGAAACTTTACAGCCCAGTCACAGCAAGATGTGGAGGACGCAGGTGAGGAAATTGCCTCCTCCTCCCATTCAGACAGGGACCGGTGGGGTGGTGAGGTGGAGAGGTCACAAGGTTTGCTCTCCTGCCACCACCGCCATGTTGATTCAAATGTTTCACCAAGAAAGGCACATATGGAAGGTGTGTCATCTGTGCTGCTGCATGACGAGCTTGTCTCTGATTGCAGCGGTGAATCCATTTCAAGTTGGTGGCACTGCATTAAACTTGTGTCACGGCTAGCGTGCTCACTAATTGGGGAATGAGGGATGCACCTTCTAAAGCGTGCCCTGCATTCTCCAAAACTGACACACCTCTGCATTTCTCCTACTACCATCTCGTACTGCCATAAAATGTTGCTTGCGCACATGCAAGACAACATAAAAAGTATAAAAAAGCAAATGTCCAACTGCTCGAAGAAGGTAGACAATTCTTGAAACAATATGGTATTAACAGCAACATTGGAAAATAGTAATATTCCTTCAAGAGAACCCCACTTGTTTTTTTAGTTTTATTTTACTATGGCAATGGACTAATTGATGTGAAAAAGCCTCCAAAAGTGTCCAAGGTGGCAACAGTGTTACAGGCAACATGCAGATTTAGACAAACACATAATGGAAAAATCACCATTCCAATTAAAAACAATTACATACCAATGGTAGGTAGATACTTTAAAATTGGCTGGTGAGTTTGGCAGTAACCTAGTGGAATTAGGTAGTAATTTTCATATGTGAGGTGCGAGGCAGGGACAAGTTTGTTTGCCACTGGTAGATGTTGCTGTAGGAGCCATGTAGAGCTAGAATATGTAAGCAATAACCCATGACAGAGTGTTCCGGTACTGGGGATTAACCAACACCCCGGGTGCATTGTGAGGCATGAGGGCACAGCCCGAGTGCCCTCACAGCACCCGGGGTGTTGATTAATCCCCAATACCTGCATACCCTGGAGTGGGTTATTGCTCTTATAACATGGGGTATGTTTACAGAACAAAAAGTTATGGGAAAACCTGTTTTTTTGATGTTTTAATAGGAAAAAAGATCATGTGTTCTTCCACCATGCAAAACAGTCCCTAACTAATTCAGCATACTGCATGCTGTTATGGAGTTACAAATATTATACATACTGTACTGAAATGATACGTCACATTTTTTGAGCATTATATTGTATAATGCATTGGCTACTACCCTAAATGTATGCCTCCAGATGAAGACTTGCGTACTGTGTAATGAGCAACAGTGACCTGCAGACACACTGCTCTTTCTTAGAACCTGCCTGTTTCTATGTCTCTGACTCGGTGTAATATATCAGACACAGACACTGACAGATCTGTAGCTTTCTTGTCAACTGCAATGCTCCAGTTCTGATGCTGCTGCAGTACATTGACCTGACTTTCTCTCCCCAACCCCCCCATTTGACTGAAAGGCAAACTGTGCAGCTTTTCTGTGTACAGCAATCGGAAGTCTCACCATGAATTTCTTTCTCCTGCTCTTTATGGCTCTGCAATGCTCCTGTGTGGCAGGGGAGCTGGTGATGACACGGGGATGTGGGTAAAAGGATCAGATCAGCAAAATCTGCTTAGTGGGAGGCAGGGAGCAATGCTGTATGGGGCATGGGAATTCAGAACACACTACATGTGTCTACACAAGCCACATAATTACAGACATGCTCCAGCTGACTTTTCATTCTCGCTGTTGACTGCTGAGAGGGACTTGGCTGCACTGCTGTACTCTGACAGGAAAGATCGGAGAGCAGCAAAGAGACACGGTAATGGATATGAGACAGTGGCAGAACAGAAAGGGGGGGAGAGAGGGATAAGGGCTCCCTAACAGCCAGCACGATTCACCATAGAATAACTTGGTTGTAACATTTCTAAAAGCATAATAAGAAGATTCTGTATGCCTGTCTACATACTTCTGGTACTTATTGTTGAGACCTAGGTTTGGGTGATGCACAAAGATAGTAATGCAGTGCTACTTCACAAGTGTGCATCACTGATAGGTACTTGGAAAAAATGGGAATTCGCACAGGAGGTTGGAAAAGATTGTCAGTTAATTTCCTCGATACTTCTGACACGGTTTACTGCCCGCTAAGACACATTGTGAAAAATGGCTGCTTTGACGCTTGCTCCATCGGACCCCACAGCACAAATCCAGTAGGTTCAATTATATACCTTGTACCTTCTCACATCACTTGTAAAAATATCATGCATTAATGCACACTCACGTGGTATGATTCAGCCACTCACAATCTGTTTGTCACTAAAATACCACCAACAGCTTAATCTGGTTCAAAGTCAGTTGGCATTCATCTGTATCCCCCTCCTCCGGGTCATGCCTGAAAATAGGCAGAATTTGTCTAGTGCACTTAACCCGGTCAACAAAAAATAAACGAATAAATAAATAACTCCATGTTATAATGGAAAATGGCATTCGTTTTTAAAAGAAGTCAACTGTTACATTTTTTATAACTGAAGTGATTTTTTTTTTCTTTCTATTTTGTTAACTACATTTTCTACCAGCCAGTACTAGGGATGATGCATGGAAGTGTACTCTACCTGGCCTGGGAACTGAGTCCAGACTCAGGAGTTAGATTACTGGATGTTTATCAGATGCCTTAATAAATGTCTTAATATCTCCCGTTAAAGGAACTGGCTGAAATTCAGTGACATTTTCTGTCAAGATTCAACCGGTATAAAGTGCTCAACGGTTTGCAGGGATGTGTTACAATCTCATGTGAACTGGTAATAGAAATGTGCTGTTTTCCAGGCTGCAGACCATCCAAAACACAATATCCCAGGGCCCCTCTCAAGAATACAGTGCACTGGGGATAATAACTGCACAGTAGCATTTCTTTATGTTAAGGTGTGCCTTTCTGCTTCAAATATTAGGGTTGCTTGCTAGAGAAGGAATTAAATAGACACTGCAATAAAACTAAAGAGCATTGCCTCATAGGCATGTACTGCTACAGATTGGGTGAACAACTTGCACTGATCAGAACGAGGATTGTTTCTAACTGTTTGGAGAAGACAATACACATATGGACATAAACATTTGAGATTAATAAAGGCCATGTTTCTCAACAGGTTTTTCTCCCTTTCTAGCTGAGCAGGTGTACTTGGAGGTTCAGTAATTTGGTCATCAATGTGTCCATGACAAGTCTCAAATGCCAGCCTGGACCATAAAATCTGGTAAGCACTTTCACAACCTGTCTACTAGAAAATAACATATGGTTCAGTAACTTGATACTAGACCTCCCCCCTCAAATGTCGAAAGGGTCCAGCACACTCAATATCTGGATTATGTGTGTAGTCGCTATCTTGAAAGTGATCACTAAAAGGTGGCTACAAGAAGATCTCCTACAATAAGAGAGAGGTGGACAATAGTTAGAGATACAGAAGACATGGAAAAACTAACTTTCCAAGTAAAGAATCAGCTTGATAAATATACAGAATGATGGGCGAGATGGTACTTAACCTTAGAAGACAAAACAGACCTAGATGCAGAAAATTACTTCCACTTGAAATGCGGATACAGCTATACCTACGGGGCCTACATGTTTTTAATCTCTTCTGGACTAACTTAATAACCACATATTACAAGAGCATATTATTATATTCTGTGTTGCTCAAGTGACCAGGGTCCACGCTGCCACTCCACCACATTGGGGGGCATCTGTCTTCAGGAAGGGGCCAAATTTCTTTTCGTTTTGCCTCACGTAGTTATGATTAGAGGTTTTAATAAATTTTTGTAAACACAGGCACTAGAAAATGTGTATGCACAAAATAATGGAGGAATGGTTATGGTATTTTTTTCAAGCCTTTTTATGACTGTTAAAATCAAATCTGTTATCAGTTATCAATTGCCTGATGTATACTGTTGAACAGTTCAGATGTGCTTTTAAATTCCTCAATAAAGCAAAAGTATATGAAAAAAGAAACATCCTGCACTGAGCATCCTGGCCCATACTCTTGGTATCTGGGACATCACATATGTCTGTCCCCCCATGACCTAGGTGTGGCCCCGTGGCTGTCTAATAGTAATATCTGGGGTTCAACTTCATACAGGGCTGTCCATAGGAGTCTGTGGTGTCCACTGAGACCTGTGTCTTGTTGTCCTTGATGTCCACAAACAGGTCAGAGTGTTTCATGATGGTGACCCCCTCAAAGACTGTGTCCATGAGGGATCTTGCATGCACCCAGACCTCCAGGAAATGCAGTAGTGCACTGTCCTTCCCCAGGCTGTGTTTGTCATGGATCTTGTCCTGGAATGTCTCGTACATCCAGTCCTCCTGGCATCTCTTGAGCTTATCCCAGAACACCTTCTCTGGTATAATGTGTATGTGGCCTTGCTGTGTCTGTCCTAGCTGCAGCCACTGGTCCTTTGGTACTGGGTGAGCTGTGACATTCTGCTGTCTTTGTCCCCACTGATGGTGGCTATTGTTTGCATCTGTCCCATGACACCATGTCTGCCTGCCCTCAATGCACTGTCTCCTGGCCTATGATCACCTGGCTGGCGCAGTAGTTGCAGTACCACTGCAACAGTCTTGGTGACCATGGGGTGTGCAGTACCAGCCATAGCATGTGTTGATGACTGTGTGTTGGTATGGCCTTTACACCGGTCTTGCTCTGATGGAGCCTGCTTTGGTGCTATGTCCCCCATGGCAGTAGCCACCATGCCAGCTCCATGTGTCCTTCCCAGTTGAGGGTGGTGGATGTGCAGATGGCACCTGTGTCTCACGGAGCCACACTCCTCAATCTTTAGCTGCAGATGTATCATGTACCCCATCAGGACCTTCTCTGTACAAGGCTGATGTCTTTGGCATTCAACTGGAGGCAGAAGGCACTCCTGGCATATGCATTTGGCTGCTACATCACAGCCCTTGTGGCTACACACTTTGAAGATGTCATGCACCTTGGTGGTGGGATTGGTTCTGGAATCATCCATTTCAGCATTGTCAGTAGGATGGTCATGTTTCATGTGTTCCCTTTTCTGCCCATGTTGACACACTGCAAAAAGAACAAACAAATTAGTTTATGTCCCCTACGCATATCATATCATGCCTTAACACACCAACGCAGCGGCAGTCACTGACCTGGAGCATTAGCAGAACAAGGCCACAATGTCACATTAGCAGGCATATCTGTCCATCACGGCATCCACACATTCTATCATTCACCATGCCTGTTGCTGGCTCAGTGACCTCCGGTTGGGGTGGACAACCTGGGTACACTAATCCTAGGGCACATATATGTGGCATGTGTGTACGGTGCACACACTGATCCCTCCATCTTCCCTAATCCCTCCACCTACATGCAACACCATCGATGGAACCCTCTTAAGGCACTAGTCTTCCATACCCATACGTGACCTGTGTTGGTCGGGGTACTCAATGGCAGGTCTCCAATGCATGCACAGCTCTGTGGTTCACATCTGCAGTGCTCACAGTATAGGGCTTATCCCACGATATACAGACTGCTGCCCTTGGGGGTGTTCAACTGCGTACCACATTGGGATGGTGGTGATGGCATGGCTACAGAGCCTTGTTCCAAACATCTCCATGGTCACACCAAAGATATCTGCCCTGCAGCACGAGTTCATGGAGGCCCTGTACATACCACACCCACATTTGAGTGGCCTGGCCAATTGCAGGCTGTCACAGGGGTGGGCAGCAATAAACGGTGCATAATAGTGATTTATGGCACGCACTAAGGCATGAGTTCCTCAGCCACCCAATCACAATTGTGCTCTTTCAGAGTATGACATGTAGCGAGGTCCATCATACTTGTGTGTAGATCTAGGAATCCGTGCTGTGGGGGATGTTGCTGTGGTGATGCCATGCCCATGGCTGGCATGCATGAGTCAAGGAATGGATGGTCCAAGCAATCGATATCATGCACGTCTTGTCCCTGAACATAGCTACTGTGCCCACACTGGAGAGGTGCATTCACCAACATGTCTATGGTGTATAGCTGCACAGACTCTACACCTGCTGGCTGTGGACCATTGGCATGAACAGCACATTAGAGGAATGGCATCTGTGACTCTGGCCCTTTACCAGATGTGCAACACTGTTGACCTGTCCATGTCCCCGCATCCCTGCCAGTGCAGATCACTATATATAGTGGAGTCAAGGGACATTTCTGCCTCCAGTGGACCCTCTCATGTCCCACTCTGTGTGTTCTAGTGCACCCAAATGCACTACACCATCTGCATGGAGAGGCTTTGGTGAATTCAGAGTGGATTGCACGCCTCCAGGGGTGTGCACTTGCGTACCTATCACTACTCCATTTCAGGTGTAAATCACCACATTCGTGAATAGGAGCTGTAGTCCTCAATTGATCTATAATGGTAGCCAGGAATACATCCCAGTAAATAGCTAGAAATATCCATATATATCACAGGAAATTCCTTTCAACAGAACAGAACAGATATGTCAGGTGATATATCTAGATTTATAAAACAGCTGTGAGGATATAAATTAGCACAAAACAATTGGCCACCTTGGGAACCTAGAGTGAGAATATTGTGATATCCTCACTCTATGTCGATTGTAGCAAAAATATTCTCACTTTAAGTGATCAGTGCAAGCAGCATACTTTTTCTTTCAGAATCCTCCAGTGGTAGTGCAACACTTTGCAGTGCTGACAACCCAAGTTCAGAAGCAAACTTGGGGCACTGGAGGGTCAGCCTTGGGGAGGAGGAACATGTGTCAGTGGGACTGCTCTCTTCCTCCAGGGGTAGGAGGATGTGGGGCCTGGCATATAGACCCCTAGCAATGGCTAGGGAGAAGGCAGTCCAGGGCCACCAGAAGTACACAGAGGTGTGGCGCCATTGATGCCTGTTGTACAGCAGCATGTGACATATGTCATGATAGCATTGCATGTCCACACCTCCTGGGGAGGAAAAGAGAAATCTTCTGGCTAGTAGGATGACACCAGTCACTCGCAGACCCCATACCTGGCTACCCAGGCCCTGTTCAGTATATCAGATCCTGTTCCACTGTGGGAGATGGTAACCCCACTGGGGAGGGAAAGCCCTGGGGGAAGGAATTAAAAGAACTATGGTTAAAAAATCTCCCATCTATTTAGCTGCACAACTGGAGTTTGTCAGCTTGCCCTCCTCTCGATCCACCTCAAAAAATAACCTAAAAGTTCCCTTTTTTTGAACAAACATTGGACAACGCTCCTTCAGCTACTATGCCTCCTCACTATGGAATACAATCCCCCCATTAGAGAATCACCAACTGTCTCTGCTTTCTCAAGCAATCTGAAAGAATTGTATCCATCACTCAGTATCTGTGATTGCCTTGTGTAAATACCCCCCGTACGTAACTATATGCATCTGCACTCAATGTAGTATCTGCAATATTCAGCTGCCCTTTCTATGTGCTGCAAGTATGTAATTTTCGATTGATGTGTGTATGTTTCATTTTTCGCAACAAGCTTCCAAACATTTGTATGTATGTCTTGGTAGCACATCAATTGAGCGCAGGAATTTGGGTGAAGTAATATGGGTGACTGAGTTATAGTGACTGCAAATAGTGACTGTGCAGTTACAGCAACTCGTCCAAGTGAGCGACTGCAAAAATACGGTGATCAGTAGTATAGCCTACCCCCAGTGTCCAGGTGCTGTGTGGAGTAGGAATCCTTAAGATGGGGGGTACGGGGGGTGTAGCCCCCCTGCTACAACACAGATAATTACCATTGCATGGCTGCATCTGTTGCTGTTACACTGTTCAACAGGTGCCCATTGGATGATGAATGGATAGTGCAGAAGGAGGTAGCCAGGTGCTGTCGATGGTGCTGCAATGTCCATGGAGTTTCGATAGAGCCAGTGCAGCATGCCGCTGGTTGTGTATGGGGGGGGATATATGTAAAGTTGTTACTGTAGTGTGCTGTGCTGAAAAGTACTGTTGCTCAAAATGTAGTCACTCATTTATTATCACTCAAACTATGTTTGCACATCAAACCTCGCTCAATTGACATGGAACTGTATGTTCCCAAATGTCTGTGCAATTGCACCCTGGTGATGACTGAAAAAGGCACTTGGTGCCAATGCACTTACCTGGTCACCAAAGTGAAAATAAATAAAATACGTAAATAAAGAGGCAGACAGGTAAGTCCTGGAGGACGCCGGGATGATGGGGCTGGGGTGATCGGTAGCAGGGGGGCGGTTGGACGGGCAGAAAGAGATAAACTAATAAAAATAATTCTGTCAGCTGCCTTGCACACAGACTCCAGCCAATTACTTTCATTTTGCAGAAACCATTACCAGAGCAAGTTTCCCTTGCATAAAACACACTACATTTAACAAAAAAACAAAAAAAGCAACCACAACTCCAATGTCCCTCAGTTAGCCTGTATGCATCTGCATAGCGTTTACCAGGGAAGTTTTATTTTTTTTAAAGCTCCAGTCTGGTCCCACAACCTTGTTCCCATGGTTGCTCTGTTACTCCCCCATGATCAGCCACTCTCCCCATGACCCCTCTGGGATAAACAGAACAGGAAACACTGAGGCTCTTCCACAGTCCGATACCTCTTTCTCTCCAGCATTAGGCCACAACCTTCTCGCGAGTAACTTGCTGTCTCAGTGCTTATCCTATAACAGGGTGTTGACACACTGATGCAATGACAAGACAATAGTTTCTTCTGTGTCAGGTTATAGAATCCCTCAGCCATACAAAAGTGCTGGTCACAACATCACAAATGGTAAACTTTTATAAACAGAAACAGCCTAAAGTAAAAAAAAAATTAATACAATTATGAAATACTGGCACTGTATAAACAGGACATGCCATGGCAATAATAAAAATGTCAACAATATTTTCC
The DNA here is from genome assembly GCA_016271365.2 of Neoceratodus forsteri. Classification (NCBI taxonomy): domain Eukaryota; kingdom Metazoa; phylum Chordata; order Ceratodontiformes; family Ceratodontidae; genus Neoceratodus; species Neoceratodus forsteri. The sequence continues at coordinate 134,880,786 of JADMNL010000025.1, forward strand.
CCTCGTGAATCTTGAACTTTGATTCCACTCATGGCTTCACCATTTGTGACGCCATAAGATCAAGCTGCAGCTGGGAAAAATATTGCTCAAAGTTATATTAGGGCCATGGTCTATCCCCTATATATTTAGCATATTCCCCATATATTTAGATGTACTTTACTAAGACCACGGCTGTTCAGAATGTTCAAATTCCTGTGTTATGGAACATTCCTGTGGAATAGAATTACATTGAATTTTAGAAAATTCTGCCTAATTCTTCAGAATTCTGTTGGTATCAGAATTCTTAATTTTAAAAGCAGAATGGTTTTAGATTTCATGGATAAGGAATCCACAGATTCCATTAACCACATAGAGAATAGTGTATGGGCAACCATGTGCAACCATCCTGTTGTGCCACAGAGGGGTTCTGATTACTTCAGACCTCGAGAGCGAAGTTCGAGAGGTCCAAGGTAATCAGAACCCCGAGGTGGCACAAGAGGCTGGTTGTGCATCAGGTTGCCCATGCACTATTTTTTATAGTGTATAGCCCCCTATTTCAGTTACGGTTTTCATTTTTAAAATGCAAAAAAGTTTGTTGCTTCATCCTGCTGTTCAAGTTAGGGCTGCTTGCTATGTGGTGTGCGTGGTTGCTAGGGAACAGACACATCCTTGTTTAATGAGCAGCCTCCTATTGGCTGTCATTCCAGTGTGGGAGGGATTTTCAAGTAAAATAAAATGGTGGTCGTAGCTCTCGCTAAGCGAGAGGGAGTTACTTGGGGAATCTCTCATTTTTTTTTTTTTGTTTGTTTTTTTTTTAAATCAAAATATCTGGTTGATCCTGCATTTCAGAATATCTGGTCGATCCTGTGTGTTTTGAGGCTGTGGTGTGACTGGTTCTACCACCACAGCCAGGAGTGAGGAGCCTGCCGTTTTTATCGAGTAAAGGTAGGTGCCTTAGCGCGTGGAACCTCTAGAGGTTTTCGAAATGTTGTTCTGCTGCAGTAGGGTACAATCACATTCCATGACCTTTTGAACTGCAGCACAACAACATTTTTAGAACCTCTGGTTTCCATGCACAATAAGGCTGTACTATACACTATAGATACTTTTTACGAACTCTGCAGAAATTATTCCACAGTTTACATAATCCTCAGAAAGTTATTCCATGGTTCGCATATAAATACCTTTTGGAATATTGCAGAATTTATAAAGAAATATCCCAAAATATTTTGGAAGCAGAATTGCCATGCCGTATGAATTCTGCCAGCGGAATACCCCATTCCACACAGCACTAAGACTTAGGACTAAGAGATGGGGAAATAAAAAATGTTTTGATAAATTCATTATTATTTTAGAGAGTGGATGATTAATAAAACATTAATACAGATGTGACATGTGTCTATTCCTTCTGCAAGAGTGTTAACTTGTGGCTCCTCCTGGGTCCTGGTACATCTTATGAAAAAAACACCTTTGAAGAGTACAGAGATGCCTAGGTCTTTGTACTTTCATATATTTTAAAATATTATACAAGGTGCTGTATCCAGATATTTGACACAAAGCTTTGCCATGCTGTTTTGATTATTGCTGAATACAAGATCATTACAAATAATCACAAATAATCAGAGTATTGGCAGTATGTGCTAAATCATGTATCCAGTTGCATCTCGGGGCTTCTGTATTGCTGACAATATCCCAAGTGTCAGAAAGTTACACAGTATCACGTAAACCCAATATACGTTAAGAAATGTGACCCATAGCAAGATTCCAGTGAAACCTCCAGGTGCAGAAGTCCTTTGTTGAAATCCAGCCAAAATAAGGATTGCCTTTAACTTGGAAGCCCATGCTTTTAGTAGAAGCTGTTTTTCAAGTACTGGTTAATATTCTGTTACTGATCTGTCTTTACTGGCCTTTTAGTAAATTCAGGGATGTTCTTGATTTACACACAGGTGCTAAGTGCTATTTTTGAACTGCATAATGTCATTGACGTGCTTGAAAAGTTCTTACACTGTTGTCAAAATGCAAATGCAGTTTACTACAGTAGAGAACTTTGTGCTTGAAAGGGACATACACGACTTCATAAAATTCTAAAATGGTAATTCCCACCACCATGTAAAAATACTTAAAGAGTAGTTGATGCCGTCTACAGAACTTTAACAAAATATAATATTTAAACAGAGTCTAGCTTGTATTTCACATTTGTTCTATCATTCTCAACCACATTATTTATTTCTGAAGTCATTTCCATGGAAACAGGATCTTTGCTCCTGAAGAGTTCATCTATTCCAGTTGCTTCCTCCCTACCTCATGTCATAATGCACTGCTTGTGACATTACAGTTACTCCCGTGGCAAAAGATTGTGATGTCACAACAGAGTATTATGATTTGAAATAAGGAGTAAGTTATAGAGGCAGATGAACTTTAAGAGATAACTATCATATATTTATTCAACAAAAGAATCCCAGAGCAAATGCACTGGGGCAAGAGTTTTCCAGGAGGATATTGGCCATGCAGCCAAATTTTAAAGAAAACACAAATTGTACATACCCCAATAATGCAAAGCATCATGGAAGCATATGCAAATGCCTATGAATTAATTTGTACTGGCTCAACTTTAAGCAGAATTGTATGGTGCTAGAAGGCCTCACAATACAATCAGCAAAGGCTGAGAACAGTGTGTCTGCTGTTCTCTACCTTTGCTGATTGTATTGTGAGGCCTTCTGGCACCATGCAGTTTTGCTTAAAGTTGAGCCAGTACAAATTAATTCATGAGCATTTGCATATATTTCCCATATATTTATGCAAGTTTGCTTCATAATAAACAATGGGGAGGAGACATCTATAGAATATATATGGAGTACTGTACAAGCTGAATTGTACCACAATGTTAAGTTTATCAAAGATTTCTTTCGGGCATCAGCAGCTCTTTAAATGATGTATTACAAGACTAATAAAGACTGAAAAACAGAATAGGAACTGAACCAGTAGTTAAAAAAAACAGAGTTAGCAGGAAACAAATGACTTACAGGTTTTTTTGCAGCTCTCCTTTAAAATACAGTTGCACCATTTCTGCTACACTCCACTGCAGTTATGTATAAGGCTCTGTCTGTACTGCAGTATGTGTAAGTCTTATGCCTGCACACATGTTGTCTTTGTCATATGACTGGTTTGTATATTGTTACTATAGGGTAAACCCATGGAGTAAACCAGCCACTCTCCCCCTAATACCAGTTTCCTAATTAATCCTCCACTTGTTTCCACAGATGGAAAGGAGTTTGGCAGCGTTGCTGAGATACAGTTTTCAGGGACTTGTCTATAAGAAGTGTAACTTGGTCATCTTTCAAGCTCCCATTCCCAGAAAACAAAAAAGGAAACTCATCAATCACTCTGTCAGATTTAAATGACAAACACTGTGAAGTGCTGCAGCATTAACATGATGTGCCTAGCTACCTCAGGAAACATCCCAGTGAGCACATCTGTCCATTGTTTTGAACACTGCGAGTAACTTGGAATCAGCCCCAGATTCTTGGCTGTGTCCTGGCAGACCAATTATCCAGTATCACAGTAATGACTCAATTCACGTTCGGCATAAAACTGCAGGCAAGGGTGTAGCCAGGAATTCAAACTTGTACTCGAGAGTTGAAGGACTTGTTGTCCCCTCACCCATAAACTATAACCAAAAGATGTGTTGCCCCCTGCACAAACATTGCTCCACTCTCATTTCAGGCAACAATAGGTAGTAAGCCACTGATCTTAATAAATTCACAACATTTTATTTTATCTGGCACACACACTACTCATCAGACAAAGCTGGCTGGCCTTTAGTTACAATATTTAAGATACTGTGTGATAAGCCTCTGTACCACATCTAGGTAGCCAGCCTTACAGAAGTTCATTCACACCAGCACTCATGCATATATACCCGATTAGGTCACTCATACAATCATGGCCTCTAGGTTCAGCACCCACATATCTTCCAGAGATTATTAACTGATTCACAGTAAAGCATCCAAGGAGGGGAAAATCAGTTCTTCAGGTACATCAGGCTCTGGTTGTGTTTTTTTTTTTTTGCCCTGGCCTGAGGCTCATGTTGCCCCTGGATTTTCCAGATTTTACTATACTCAGCAAAGTGCACCGAGTATGCCTGTCAACACTCATGATTGCAGATACAGAGTACAAAGCAACACATCAAAAATCATGCAACGGTTACCAGAACGATAGTTTTAGTAGTGTCATAGAGGCTCAAATTGCTTTACTGCGACCCTGAGTCATATGTTCCCAAAAACATAGGTGGTATTACAGCAGCACAATCAGTTATCACTAAAACTTATAGGGCTGAATGTTTTAGGAAACTCTCCTTAATGCGTTTGCTCTGTTTCAGTTTCTGCCCACTCGCTAGTTCTAAATCTAAAACTATCATTTGTCTTGCTCCAATTTTCGTGATCGTTATCTTGAATATTTTGATTAAACAGAAGGTGGGCATGCTCAGTAACTTCAAAAGGGTAGCCTCTGGCATGCATAGTAAGATTGGTTAGGGTGACACAGTTAGCTTACTAAAATACATTATCCTAACATCATTTCCCTGCAGATATCAAACTCCATCTAATCCTTTGGAATGATAGCTCATTATTAGATTGCTGCAGTGACTGTTCCGTGAGATGAAGTGGGCTCAACAGTTGTGGAGTTCTGCATCTTTTAACCACACTAAAGGCAAACCATACCTTCATTTTATATCCATGACACTTGGTATTCATATAAGCAATATTATACAATGGCAAGAAAATTTCCTGGACTCTGATTGGTCAATGTGTGCCTGAGACAGTGATGTTATTACACAATAATATCACTGTATTGCTTTTGGATGCTATGGATGGTGTGCTTTTGGCTATGGATGATGACTATTTGGATTCCTTAAAATCATTTTTTTTTTTTTAATTTTGTATGACAACGAACCATTGTATAATAGCAATAAGGCACTCCAGGGATGTGTGTTATCATGTAATAATGTCACTCCTGCGGTGGTAGAAGCACTTGGCTTCACCTCATGCTTCAACCCACACCAGGAGTGACGTTATTACACAGTAACACACACCCCGTCCTGCCTTATTGCTTAAATATATGACTGGGTATGCATGAATCTGAATTGATGCACTACCAGAGTGGGTTTTGAGACCTGAGGTGGATTAAACCAGCATGGAAATGCATCAGTTTAGATGAATGCACATCTTGGATTGTGTTATTGTATTTATAAAATTTACCCTTTTTTAAGAATGAAAACAGTGCTGGCCTAGTGGCATGGAGGGCTGAGTCATCCATGCCTTCCTCCTGCCATGCCAGTGACCCGTGTTCATGGTGTGAGTGGGCTGCCAGGTTTTGGCCAGGGGGAGAGAGGATTGAGCATCCAAAGGACTGCTCTCCTCTCCAGGGAATGGAGGACTGGCATTCCTGCTAAATGACTGCCCCCGAGTGGAGGCCTGAGGGTAGTGCAGGACTGTTGGGCACCAACAAGGGGAGGGTGCTGCAGAACTACTGCAGTGTGCATGTGCCGCCACTCTTGCACATTGGCATGTGTGCCCCAGCAATGGGGAAGGAAAGGGAGAAAAAAGAGGAGAACCACCCGAGGCTGTGGATGACAACCCCTTCCTGCAGGCTCTGCAACCAGTGGCTGGGCACCACTGCAGCCCTGTGGCAGAGGGCGCAGTTGAAGGTAAGTCCAGGGGGAACAGTTATAAGGGACAGCCAGGGGAGATCAGGCAAGAAACAGTTTATAGAAAAAAAAGGAATGAAAACAGAGGCAACAGAATTCAAGGCATGTAGCAAGTGAAACCATTGCACAATCATGGGATCATTGTTTATCAAGCACAAGAGCTGTGCAGAATTTTCAAATTCCATTTTTGCTGGAATTCAGTGGAATTTCAGGAAATTCTACCAAACTCCAAAGAATTTCATCATAAGCAGAGTTCAGAAATTCTGAAAGTGGAATTTTAACTGTAAAATTGTGTTCCATGTTATGTAAACTGTGGACTCATTTTCCACAAACAGTGGAATTATTCTCCAGTTTACATAGAAATGCTTTTTGGGATTCCATAGAATTGAAAAAAGCATTTAAGAAGTGGGATTGCCATTCTGCATAAAGTCTACACAGCTCTAGTAAGTGCCCATTTGTTTGTGTCATTTTATAATAGAAGGTAGAAATGTACTGTGAATAAATGCAACAGCAAGACAGAACTCTACTATGAATAAATGCAATACCAAGGCGGAAATCTACTGTGAATAAATGCAACATCGAGGCAGAAATCTACTGTGAATTAATTTAACAGCACGGCAGAAATCTACTATGAATAAATGGGATAGCAAGGCAGAAATCTACTGTGAATAAATGCAACAGCAAGGCAGAAATCTACAGTGAATTAATTTAACAGCAAGGCAAAAATCTACTGTGAATAAATGCAACAGCAAGGCAAAAATCTACTGTGAATAAATGCAACAGCAAGGCAGAAATCTACTGTGAATAAATGCAACAACAAGGCAGAAATCTACTGTGAATTAATTTAACAGCAATGCAGAAATCTACTGTGAATAAATGCAACAACAAGGCAGAAATTTACTGTGAATTAATTTAACAGCAATGCAGAAATCTACTGTGAATAAATGCAACAGCAAGGCAGAAATCTACTGTGAATAAATGCAATAGCAAGGCAGAAATCTACAGTGAACGAATTTAACAGCAAGGCAAAAATCTACTGTGAATAAATGCAACAGCAATGAAGAAATCTACTATGAATAAATGCAACAGCAAGGCAGAAATCTACTGTGACTCAATTTAACAACAAGGCAGAAATCTACTGTGAATTAATTTAACAGCGAGGCAGAAATCTACTGTGAATAAATGCAACAGCAAGGCAGAAATCTACTGTGAATCAATTTAACAGCAAGGCAGAAATTTACTGTGAATAAATGGAACAAGGCAGTAATCTACTGTGAATAAATGCAACAGCAAGGCAGAAATCGTCTGTGAATAAATAGAATAGCAAGGCAGAAATCTACTGTGAATAAATGCAGCAGAGAAGTACAAATGTACTGTGAATAAATGCAACAGCAAGGCAGAAATGTACTGTGAATAAATGCAACAGTTAAGTAGAAATGTACTGTGAATGAATGCAACAGTGAAGTAGAAATGTATCGTGAATGAATGCAACAGCAAGGCAGAAGTGCACTGTGAATAAATGCAACAGTGAAGTAGAAAAATACTATAAATAAATGCAAGCAAAGTAGAAAAGTACTATGAATAAATGCAACAAAAAACACTAGCATGCATGGCAAAACTTATATAGAAGTCAGTTTTTTTTTTGTTTTTTTTTTGACTTTGTAATTTTTGCATCTTACTATCCTTTCCCTCCACTCTTTCAGACTTCCCATGTACACACACCTCGTCATCGGAGTCTACCCCTAGAGTTCCTGGTCACACTGCCCTGGACCTGTGATGCCCAGTTAACCCCCCGGTGGGGTGAGGAGGAACTCTCCTTGAACCTCCCCAGCAACTGTTCTACAGTGGACCCTGCACAACGGAGTCTGCCCCGACAAACCACAAATGTGTAGTGAGGAGTCATCACCTAGGAGCGACAGGGGGTTGTTTCCTTTGTTCAGCCCCAGACGTCGACGTGCAATGAGGGGCTAGGAGCAAGGAGACACACTGAGACATGCTTCCTGCTACGCCCCTCTGCCGACGTCTGCCGGCCCCCTTCTACTGCTATCTCCCCATACCATATCTTCCACCTGAGCACCCCCAGGTGGTGGTATTGCAGTGGGAATTTGCAGGTGCCCCCCACCGGAGAAGGAGAGTAGCTGTTGGGTGCTCCATCCTTCTCCTCCCCGGCCGACCTCCGGCGATCTGTGCTCAATCCTGAACAGGGGTCGCCGGCATGGTACGAGGTAAGGTGTCCAGCGCCTCAGCCCTCAGCGCCACTGGGCCGGCTACATAGAAGTCAGTTTTGACTAGCACACTGCAAAATATCATTCATAATATATTTTGTAACTCAGCAATACAGAGTAGTTGTGCTCTGTCATGATGTACAGGGTCCACCAAGACCAAGCAGTTTGTGTGAGATGTCCCACTTTACTGCATGGCATACTGGAGTAATTGCCATTGGATTACATGGAATCCCTGAAGTACCCTGCAAGACAGCACAGCAGAAACTGTGAAAAGAGTGCTTGATACTGGCAGCAGCACTGTATACCTAATATGACTTTGCTGCAATTAGTGTTGTTTGTGATATAGCGTTAAGGGCTAACATTGGTGCAGTTTTTCATTTTACCTGAAGTTTCAGAATGCAAACCTGACAAACCATCTAAATCCATTTACTTAGCTACCTGCCTATGCTACTGCCTGCCTGCCTGTTGTGTTTTATTACGAGTCACTCCTCCTGATCTCAGCTGTATGTCTTTCCAGTATTCTACATAGTTGCCCCACCTCCTACCCAGATTCTGCAGTTAGGGCTTTGTGGTGCAGCTGGTAGCACAAATGGGATGGTATTCTGGTTGGCCCAGGTTCGTGTCCCAGCTAAGGCACTTATATCTCTCTGGGTCGCCCCTGACAAAGGGACCTCTTGTTCCAGTGGGCCCACCCGGTTACCAAAATTCAATCAATAAATAAATAGGGCTTAAAAAATTACAATTGTGAACTTGACTCTGCTTGTCTAATCAGCTGCCTTGTGTGGTTCTTCTCTTGTCACTCTGCTACAGTATCTGAACCACATCCAAATTCCACATCCGGATCCCCCCCCCAACACCTGCAACTCCTTCACAAGTTGGAACTAGTTTTTTTTGGATCTGCAGTTCAGATATACTTCTCAACCTCACAAGATGTAAATGTATAACACTAGCCTTCAAAATGCAGACTAAATGGCCAGAATGTATAGCACTGTCTTATTGTAAACATTAATGGGCTCTATTCATCAAGTCAGCCTGTGTACATTGAAATGAGTGTACCCGGTCTGCAGTGCCCACTCTGGCTGTGTAGTGCACATCCCAAACTACTGATGAAGCAGAGCTGATCATCCCTGGAGTCATCCCCTCACCTGCCTAATGGTACAGAGGTTTAAGGGTGTGTGGGGGAGGGGGTAGCCCAGTAATGAATGGTGGCCATCCAATTGGATGTCTGGCTCACCAGCAGATTAGAGCTCCCACTCCGCATGGAGTAGGGAATTGTGGGAAATGGCTGGCCCTCCCGGGATTGCTGTATCCTTAAAGGGATCTACTGGTTTGCCATGTGCTCTGCCATGCTCGTGGCCCTCACAGTATGCTCCGAGAGCCAAGGATAGCAGGATGTTGAGGTCCACACCATGGCTAACACTCTCTGTAGCCAGTGAGAGGGGCTGCATATTTAGCAACTACAGGGTCCCTGCTTGAATAGCAGGAGCCCCCTTTTCCAGTGCTCTATGCCATGGAACTTAGATTGTGATTGGCATTTAGCCATGTCCCAGCCCCAGTCACTCTCCCTGCCAAGCTGTGCACATAGCCAGGTGCCCAGACACAGATGAGGGTGCGGAAGAAGTGTGGGACCCCATCATGAATGTGTGGGGGATCCAATGCCTCCCCTACTATATGGTGGGGGAACATACCAAAGCCTATACACCACCAATATGCATCATATAGGCTCCCAGAATAGAGCTCAATAATTTTAAGAATAGTGGCCCAATATATGTAGTGTTAGGGAATGTTTCTATTAAGTTAGTTTATTTTTTTAATGGTTTGTCCAGAAAATATGAGGAACATCAGCAAACCTTTGCTGAGCAAGGGTAAATTTGAGTGTAAAACAGCGTTATGCAAAATGAGTAGGTATGACTCCTGATTCATTAGCACCTTGCCCCACTTGACTGCACCGGGGGGATCATCTTTGGTTCATTTTAGGCTGCACTGGGAGGACAGAGTGTTTCTTCCCTCTCTTGACTGGACTGGGGTATCAAAGTCTCCCCATTCTCCTAAATACACATTGGTCAAGACACTCTGGGGGCTGCCTGGTGTTGCTACTGGTTTGCTGTTTTTCCTCACAGCGTGGCTTGACTTTGTCTTCAGTCCATGACAGAAGTTCCTGAACTTTGTCCAGTGGTGTCCAGAGCTGCTGCCACCGGGTCCTTGATGACCCTCTCCCACCAATACTAGACAGTCACTAGCGGGAGGTGCTGTGGTAGCATGAATCTCTTTTCTACTAACTGCTGACCTTCCAAGGTCTACGAGTATAACAATTTCAGACGATTACATTAATCACCTGCAAGCAGTGCTGACAAGTGCATTGTAGCTGAATGGTGTGGCATACTCACTCACTCGCTCACTCACTCACTCACTCACTCACTCACTCACTCACTCGCTCACTCACTCAGTTTTAGCTAATTTAACTCAGTGAGCATAGTCTATGCCACAGATATAGCAGCTGACATGGTCAGATATTTCCTGAAATTTTTGTGATGCCTCTTGAGAAATTCCTTCCTTGCCTCCAGTACCACTGTAGGGCTACAAGAAAGACTCTCTAGAAATATTGCAAAATATCTGGAAATATCTGACCATGTCAATTGCTGCAACTGTATTTCTTTAGATGCTATTTTCATCCAGGTTACAGTAGCCTGTTATGTATTTGCTATTGTTTTAACCTGGCTAGATAGCTCAGGTCTTTGCTGTAGCTGCCCCGTTACACCGAGGTTTCACCCTAGTTAGACTTTAGAGTGTCCATTTACCTGGTCACCCAGTTATTTTAATTTATTCTCTGGACTCTACTTTGTCTATTATATCTGCCTATTCAATTAGGTGTAGAAATCTATGCATACCACAAGGATGCAGTAAGGCATAAGGCCGAAGGCTGACTGCCCTTATGCCCCTGGGAAGTGCATTAAAATTCTGTTATGCCCACCCTAAAGTGGCTTACTGTGGTTATAAAATGGCTCATTGCTTTTGGCAGGCCATGTTAAAGTAAATAACTTATGCTTTTATTGCAAAAAAAACCTTAAAATTTAGGGAAAAAATCTGTTTAAATTGGGAAAAATAGTATATTTTTCAAATAAAATGTCTTGTGTTGTAATGTATTATTTTGAGTAGGTGGCACTGTTAGTCATTTTTTTGTGCTGTTGCTTTCTGTGATTATGCTCAATGTTTCCCCCAACCCTACACCTTTAGAGATGCCAGTTTGAAATTATGTTCTCATCCCCCTCCCACTGCAGCGGTGAAGTCTGAGGTATATGGGGACATCAGGATTAATTTGTTTTATTTATGTTTGCTTGCACATATGTGCAAGAAACATAGTGCCACCATACGAGTTTTCCTAGGTGTGGCACCCCAGCTTTCAATGCCCTGAGGGTTTTTTCAGGCATGGCCCCACTGCACCAATGAATGTCCTAGCTGTCTATGACAGCAGTTCAGATGCAGTGGCATACAGTTGAAAGCAAATGACTGCTACGATCAGCGGTGGTAATGTGTAGGCAATTAGCATACTGCTGTGCCATCAGAAGTATGCAAATTGACCCACATATCACCACTGCTGATTGTAGCTGTGGTTGTATGCATGCCCTGCCCCCATTTGTTGTGTGCCGGGGGTGCCAACTCCTCGGCTCATGCACACTTCCTGAGCACACTGTATATCCAATGGGGGTCCCCAATCCCCATCGGCTCCAGTGGCCTCCCCCAAAAAATCCACAAACTTCCAGGTGCCACACTGGGAGCCCACCCCAGCATGGCATAAGTCCAGCGTCCTCATGGTTTCCCCCAACACTATATGGCAAACGGGGGTGCCCAATCCCCCATTGGCTCCACTGCCCCCCCAAAATGTTCAGGTGCAACGCTGGGAGCCCACTCCAACATGGCAAAAGTCCCACATCATCTATGTAAAATTACAAACATCCTGTAAAAATAAAACTGTCCTCATTGAATCTCTTGCCCCAACCCGTGCCCACCTCTGCGTACCCCACCTCCCCACATCCGCCTCACCCCATACTTACTTCCGGAGGCTGGTGCGACAATCTTCGGTGGACCGGGAACACGTCTGCACTCTTCAAAGCCAACCACGAACTAAAGAAATTTCAGTAAGCTGTATAATGACATAAATAGGGTTTGTTTTTAACTTTGGTGCATATTTTCACATCCTGGCCGAAATGTGTTTTCGCACTTGTGGTGTAGAATAGCACGGTCACTGTGGGAAATCAGTGTTTTTGGGACAGATTAAGAAAATCACAGTGGCACTATTCATGAGCAGAGGTCCTAAAATGCCTATGTTGAAAATTTGGTTGCAAATGTCCATAAAATGACTGTGTTACGAGCTTGCATTGTGCGGTTTCTACGCACTCCTCTTGACTTCACAGATTTGTAATATTTTCACTCTAGATTTTCAACATTGGCATTTTTCCACACATCCTTATGAGCAGTACAGCTGTCATTTTTCATATCCTGGCTGAAATGTGTTTTTGCACTTCTAGCACAGAATAGTGTGGTCGCTGTGGGAAATCAGTGTTTGGGACAGAGTAAGAAAATCACAGTAACACTGTTCATGAGCGGAGGTCCCAAAATGCCTATATTGAAAATCTGGTGCAAAACATCCCCCCAAATAATTGCATTATGTGTATGCGTTGCGCAGTTTCTATGCACGCTCGTGACTTCACCAGTTTTTTATATTTTTGCTCCAGATTTTCAACATTACCATTTTTTTACATCTCCTTATGAACAGTACAGCTGTCATTTTTCACATCATGTTGGAAGTGTGTTTTCGCACCTGTGGCACTAAATGGCGCAGTCACTGTGGAAAATTACCTTTTGGCTAACAAACTGATAGAGTCAATGTTCATGCGGTGGGGTCACAAAAAGCCCATGTTGAAAACTTAGAGTAAAAATACCAAGACACAGCCAGGGCCTTAGGGTTTCCAACCATAACACCCTACCCTGTAGGGACTGACAGGAGTCGGGGTATGACTTGGGATTGTCGACAGTAATGCTCATGCCATTCCACCCCACCCCCACCCTGCAGCTAGTGACAGGCATCGAGGTGCACCTTGGACTCTTTGGCCCCAGAGTTCACACCATTCTCCTATACTGCACCCATTTCAGCATATTTCTTTATGGAATGAGGTGAGTGTAAAGCCCAAACACCCCAAGGCGCACCTCAACACTTGTCAGTGTCTGCAGGGTAGGGTGAGGTGAAATGTTGTGATCGCTATGGGTGATGACCCAAAGGCATACCCCAATGCCTGTCCATCTCTGCAGGGTGGGGATGGAGTTGGCATCAGTTCAGTACATCACTGCCATTCCTATACTGCATCTGGCTAACTCCTGCACTTCCACTGCTAATGTCAGCAAGCAAGCATTCGGCATTAACAAATGCTTGTTATTCAGTGTGACTGCTCTTTTTGTGCTGAATGGGGCCTGACATGGTCTGAGCAGGGCCTGATGAAAGTATGAGGATTTCAGTACATGTTGAAACAAAAGATACAAAAAAGACAGCAGAGAAGACCCTTCTGATGACAACTGGTTTTGGTTAACAGGTATTTATTTAACTCTAAAAACTGATTAGCGTTTTGCTTATAAAAGTGCTAAATCTTTGTGAAAATGCATAGCTCTTGCCTCACTGTGTTTAACAAATACAGCACTTCTATAAAATCTGTATAAATACTTTCTGTACAGTTAGTATAGTCCCAAGAAAAAAACTGCTAATCAATTATTTAAAACCCTGGGTTAAGGAGAATGGGCTATCACAGGCCAGATTGGGACTACCAGAAACTACAATCAGAGCAGCCCATGCCAGGGTGCTGGTTCACTGGAGAGCATAGAAGGTGATGATCCAAAGGCATTTATATGGACTTGGATGCCTCGTGTTAACCCTAAACTTTCCTCTTCCAGTCTGTACTGCCTCACCCCTTACGAAGCAGCTATAGAGGGGGAGTACTGCCTCACCTCCCCCCCCCCACCGACGAAGAGGGAATTTTTCCCTTGAAGCGTCGGGGAATGTTTTATGGCACTTCACAATAAATCTTGTTAAATTATATGGTCTTCATGGTGCATCGCTGTTTTTTGTGTTTTTCTGGAGTACTGCCTCACCCTGGTTGTGGTCATGAGCAACATGGAGGAAAGAGATGGTGTACTGCAAGCTGCATGGCAGTGTGGCATGGCAAGATGTGAGGAGGCAAGCACCCATTTCTTTCCTGATCTCAGTTTTAGTATGAGGCAGAGATGAAAAAGTTTCAATGATGTCCATACTTCCCTGAAGGAACTAGGAGATAATGCCCTACTCCTACCGGGTCATAATGTCGCACACTTAATAGCATATGACATTATGGCTAACCCGCTACAGCACAATATGCTACCGCTACTGGTGCAATGCCGCGTATACTACTGTAAGACCTCTGCTGGGAGTGGGTTCCAGCAAGCAGCTGCCATGGCTCACAGGACTGAGTCACAGCAGTAGGAACCCAGGCGTTGTGTCTGGGACCAGGTTTGATTCCTGGTCCCAGAAACATTTTATTTTATTCTAACTTGTGTGTTCCCGAGTTGGACCCCCAGAGTTGAGAATCATTAGTGGGAGGATCCAGGGGATGCAGCCCCCCATAATGGGGGGTAGCCCCCCACAGATGAAAGACTTATGCCTCATGGCATAAATCGCGCTGTATTGGCAGATAGATTTTGCCATACGGCATAATGCCACCACTACTTACTACTGCCTGTGAGCCTGAATGTAAACTATGGAGGAAAAGTATGTTTGCTCTTTAACTCAGTTGAAGCTGGTAAACTCAGCAACAAAATAAGAAAGGAATTTAGTGCATGAGTGGATAGTAAGGGCTCCGAGTCATAGTGACGGCAGGATCAACTTTGTAAATTTGGACACTTCCAGTTACTGGACTGCCTGGAAGTACCTCATGACTGATTGGGATCTTTGTGGAAGGGTTTAGGGTTTGTACAGTATCTTGTCAAATATAAATCCTTGTACATGCAAGAGATAAGATGGTCAGAAGAGGGTGTTTGAAAAGGATGGTTGGCAAACTCCCAAACCTGGCATCTTTATGCCTTGCTGAACTGTTGTCTGTCCTCCACATGGCATTGGCAACAATTAGTGGAAGCAATGAAATCACTCTTTAGGAAGAGTCCGGTCAAAGGGAGAGTGCCCCTGAACTGAAAAGACACTGTGGTGATACCCATTTATAAAAAAAAAAAAAAAAAAAAAAGGAAAAAGGGTAATATTTTAAGTTTCCTTAGCTACAGTGTAACTGCATTGCAATTGCAATGTAGTTACATGCAGCATATAACTACGGTGTAATTTCCCATTACATGTAATTAATGATTACCTACCCCACAGTTACATTGAAACTGATACTTAAAATAAAGCGTGACAAAAAATAAGGTAGGAAAAAGGTAGACAGAGTAGATATTGGAATAGCCTGTTTTGATAGCAGCATGAAAAACGTTTCCAAACGTGGGAAATGGAACAGTAGACCCATTGGGATATATCTACTGTACACTTGTGAAAGACAGAATCTGTGCACTATGCTATTCAATGCAGTATCATTCTGTACTGGGGTTCTGACGTGGTGCCAGGTTGAGACTTTGACTACAGTGTACTGAAGAGTCCCAAATAGGATAAAACATGTGTCTGTACTTTGTCATTCTCAGCCTATACAGAATCAGATGTGCAAGCCCTGTATATAAAGTGATGTGTGTTCCAATGATACCATGTCAGCCTGACTTGCACAAGGATTTGCATACCCATGATGCCTTGCACTGGGGATGAGACTTAAGAGCATTTGCATGGTTTGCAGAAATGTACAAAGAAACAATACATCAGTAATACTGACTGCTATACTTTATTTGCTTCTGTGATGAAGATAATTTTATAGTCCAGAAGAACTGTCTCCAGATTCTGGAAGAAGAATGTTTCCAGATGAATTCTGTGCCACTGACTCTATGCAGCTCGTGTTGTGGTAAGCCTGTATTTGTTCTCCTTTTGCTTGTAGATCAAGTTTCCCTATAAATTTCCTTTATGTGCTGCTCTGGCAAAAGATTGACTAGGAGTTGTCCCTTTAGTTGTCTGACTAGTGACTAATCAGCTTACCAGACTACTCTGCATTGTGTTATTCATGCAGCAGTGATCACTTGACTTATTGTCTTATGTTCTTGATCCAGCTCATCACCCTTGTATGTTCCTGTCTTATCCTTGTATGCTCCTGTCTTATCCTTGTATGTTCCTGTCTTATCTTTCTATGTTCCTGTCTTATCCTTGTATGTTCCTGTCTTATCTTTCTATGTTCCTGTCTTATCCTTGTATGTTCCTGCTTATCTTTCTATGTTCCTGTCTTATCCTTGTATGTTCCTGCTTATCTTTCTATGTTCCTGTCTTATCCTTGTATGTTCCTGTCTTATCCTTGTATGTTCCTGCTTATCTTTCTATGTTCCTGTCTTATCCTTGCATGTTCCTGTCTTATCTTTCTATGTTCCTGTCTTATCCTTGTATGTTCCTGTCTTATCCTTGTATGTTCCTGCTTATCTTTCTATGTTCCTGTCTTATCCTTGTATGTTCCTGTCTTATCTTTCTATGTTCCTGTCTTATCCTTGTATGTTCCTGTCTTATCTTTTTATGTTCCTGTCTTATCCTTGTATGTTCCTGCTTATCTTTCTATGTTCCTGTCTTATCCTTGTATGTTCCTGCTTATCTTTCTATGTTCCTGTCTTATCCTTGCATGTTCCTGTCTTATCTTTCTATGTTCCTGTCTTATCCTTGTATGTTCCTGTCTTATCCTTGTATGTTCCTGCTTATCTTTCTATGTTCCTGTCTTATCCTTGCATGTTCCTGTCTTATCTTTCTATGTTCCTGTCTTATCCTTGTATGTTCCTGTCTTATCTTTCTATGTTCCTGTCTTATCCTTGTATGTTCCTGCTTATCTTTCTATGTTCCTGTCTTATCCTTCTATGTTCCTGTCTTAATCTTGTATGTTCCTGTCTTATCCTTATATGTTCTTGTATAGAACTAATTCTAGGTTGCCCCTGAAAAAGGGTCCTTTTTCCAGTGGACTTACCCAGTTACCAAAAACCAATAAATAAATACATAAATAAATAAATAGGCTTTCAACATATGTGGACTCCAGGAATCAGAACTGGACAATATTCTAAGAGCTACTAACACATACTCAATATCATCACTGCAAGTAGCCTTGCACCTTTGCTATCTGCGAGAGCTGTGCAGAACATGGAATTTTGCCAGCAGAATTTGTGTGGAATGGCAATTTCCACTTCTGAAATGCTTTTTGGAATGTCTTTTTAAAATCCCATAGAATTCCAAAATGCATTTATGCATAAACCGTGGAATAATTTGCCATGGATCATGTAAACTGCAAGTCAATTTTCTGTTGATCGCAGAAAAAAAATCTGCAATTTATGTTCACTGTCCTACGTAGCCAGTATAGTGTTATGCTTGTGCAACTGTGTTAGTTTGGTTTTGGCTGTTCACACTCTCTATTCCAGAGGAATTACCACCTTGTAGAGGTATGAAAGGCAAGGAACCCTCAGAGAGGGTTCCACCCCAGACGTGCCACGGGACGATTCCCGTGGCTAAAGGTACCTTAGGAATCCCCTACGGAGAGAAGTGATGCTGCTGGAGGAGGAGAGGAGGGGAGGATAGTGAGGAAAGGAAAAAATGCTTCACAATGGGTTTGAGAGGAACTGCTTATATAGCTCAGGAAGTGGGAGTGGCTGGCTACTTGGCCACTAAACTCCAGGTAAAGCCTTTCCAATTCACTGTCCTATGCAGCCAGTATAGTGTTATGCTTGTGCAACTGTGTTAGTTTGGATTTGGCCATTCGCACTCTCTATTCAGAGGAATTAGCACCCTGTAGGGGTATGAAGAGCAAGGAACCCTCGGAGAGGGTTCCACCCCTAGAGGTGCCACGGGACGATTCCCATGGCTAAAGGTACCTTAGGAATCCCCAAAAGAAATGTAGTACAAGCATATCCCAAAAGAATGAGGCAACACGAAGCATGTGAGCAAGCAGTAACTGTGATATAGTAGCAGTAACTGTGACGCAGTAGTAGAGAAGCATAGACAGATTGATAACGTAATGAGATGCTCAGTTTGATAACGTAATGAAATGCCCAAATTTGCATAGCATGATACTAATGGTTT
The DNA here is from genome assembly GCA_016271365.2 of Neoceratodus forsteri. Lineage (NCBI taxonomy): Eukaryota > Metazoa > Chordata > Ceratodontiformes > Ceratodontidae > Neoceratodus > Neoceratodus forsteri. Next base: position 134,898,901 of record JADMNL010000025.1, read on the forward strand.
ACTTTGAGAATTAGGGGATCCTCTAAGGAGACAGGGAATGGCAGGGCATCCTCCACCTTCATCCGAAAGTGAAACCTACCTAAAGAAACTGGGGGACACTACTATGCTAAGTAACAGTTATGATCTGAAGTAATGGAGGACAGAAAAAAAACCCTATGAGAAGGAAATCTCTGGGGATCCAAGGCCTAGGTCGCCTTCCCTCCAGGCCTGGGATAGTTTATTTAGTGATGACTCTGCAGATACAATTTGGAAGACCCAATTAAAGGGAGGTGGAAAATATTCCACTTTGGAGGAAGGCTCTCACTCAAACCCCTAGCGAGAATGCAGTGGAAGGTTGCAAAAACACTCTGCAATACATGCAACCAAGGCACAGGAGGAGAGCAATGACTGCTGAGGCACTCACCTGGCCTACCCACCCTAAACTCGAACCAGGTGAACCAGAGGCAGTCATAGGGAGAATGTGGTGAAGATGCCGTGCTAGGGAAACCACTAAAGTCAATGGCTAACTGTTATAGTGGAACACTAGAGCCAAAGGAGATCATCGTAGCCACCCTTCACCACTCGTCTTAAATTCTACACCAGGAGCCGCTGTCGCATAGCCGGCAGCTAAAGCTAAGCCCGGGGCAAGGACATTCCCAGCTATGGGCCAGGTGAGAAGGAGTTGGACATGCTCAAGATGCGGTCTAAATGCAGAGTGAGACCTTTGGCTACAGGAACCCTGTGTCAAAATAGAATGGCTGACATGCCCCAGAAATTGATTGAGAGCTGAAAAGCTGGTGAGCTGAATGAGCACGGCATGCTGAGATTGTAATGAGCATTGAGTGCTGAGACCTTGCAAGGTCAAATGCAGAATTGAGTGCAGCAGAATCCCAGAGGCTGAAGCCAAGTTGATGGCAGTAGGCATGAAGCAATGGTTTGTGTAAGCAAGGAGCAATGATTGTGTAAGTAAGTGTGGACCTGCACGTAGGTCAGTAAACAGAGTAGTAATAAGTGGACCTGCATGTAGGTCTGCATAACATAGGGCAATGAAACAGCACTTAATAGTGGGGCAAGCCAGCCAGCATTTAAAAGCCAAATCAAGGTGACAAATACTCTGAGGATTTTTGCCAGTATGTAGAACAGAAATAATTAGCCACATGGGGCCACGACTCTCCAGACACTTCCCAGTCCTCACTGTAGGACAAATGAGAAAGTGATGGAAGGTCAAGAACCACATGCAGATATGACAGCTAGTTTAACAGCCTCAGCAGGAGCTTTTTGGCTAACCTCAGAGTAGAACAGGTTGAATAAACAGAAGCAACAATTTGTATGGAGTACACGGAGTTATAAAACTGCAATAAAACATGGAAATACAATGCTCTGAAAGCAGGTGTAGCTAGGCAGTGCAATGAAGCTGCAAGTAGAATGACAGCATGAATGAGCAGCATAACTAGGGTCAGAGTAAGCCTGTGTCAGGTGAAAACAATTGAGTATGCAACATGGAGCTGCTATGGTTGAGCTGAAACATACAGATAATGATTGAAGTTGCATTGCAGTAGTTTGAGAGTGGTGAACAACAGTGTGAAAAGAACAAGCACTGGGTACAATAGTAATTGGAGTAAACAGTAGCAGTGGCTGCAGTTGTAAGTAACTGAAAGCAGTAGTATGAGCTCTGAGTAGCGGTATACTAGGAGTTTAGAAACAAAGCCCCAAAAGACAAACCCAAAACACAGCAACACAGAAAACAGGGAACAAGGCCCAAAACCAAAAACAAGACACACAAAATACAAAGAAGCACATGGTCGGAGGAAAGATACAAACCACAAGCAGGAAAACAAACACCGAAGTCCAGCAGTGACACACAGAAATGGCAGGCGGGGGGGGGTAGGCCCCAGCCAGCTCAGAGCACAGACCAACACAGCCTCCAGCTGCAAAGAAAAAATGCTTCACAATGAGGCTGAGAGGAACTGCTTATACAGCTCAGAAAGTGGGAGTGGCTGGCTGCTTGGCCACCGAACTCCAGGCAAAGAATTTCCAATTAAGTGTGGATTATTTACCGACAGATAACTTTTTTCTTTTCAAATTTATATTTGTTGGGTTGCTCTACCCTTGGAGGGACTCTTACTCCAGCCCGAATGTGTTGGGTCATCATGGACCCCATCGGCTCTCGGACGTTTTCTGCTCTTTCTCTCCTGGCACCTGAACAATGCAATGGGCAAGGCAGCTGCCCCCACCTCCGCAGAAGCAGCCATGTGCCCTGGATGGGTGCCTTCCCCTGGTCTGGGTGATGCACCTGTGCCGACACCCAGCCACTGCAGGGTGTCAGTCTACAGCGCACTGCACTGTCCCCTCTCCCTGAGGAAGGAAAGCTGTCTATGGACACTCAATCCTTCCTCCCCTGCTGACCCCTGAGTGACCCGAGTCCATTTCCGAACCCAGGTCACCAGTGTAGCATAAGGTGTGACGTCTAGCACCTCAACCCTCAGCATGACCGGGCCAGCCCCACAGAAAATGTTTTGCATGTGAGATGTCAGAATTCTTCTACTGATGGAGTTCTAGTTCTGCAGAATTTTCTGAAATTCTGCAAAATTCCATTCCATCAGAATCTGAATGTTCCACACAGCACTGGTATCTACCCTTGTTGACAGGTTTTAGATCCAGTTTCAGCATTAAAGGCTCCATCTCCATTCCAAGGTTGTTATGCAAGCCATATGGCTGCAAAATGATTAATTTTGTCACACTTATTGCAACAGCACCTCCTGCTGGCCATTCTTATGTTCATAACCACCTCCAGGGTAATAACATTTCAGCTGTGATTTAGGGTTATAGAGTATGTATTCTGTGTGCCATTGTAATCCCACATATAGTAACACTTTTTTGAATCTGGCTTTGGAATGGTACTAATTTTCAGGAGTTTCATGTTTGCTGGTGTACACGGTCAACTTTGTTGTGCTATGTTCATTTTCTTTTGCTGTGAAGCGAACAAGCTGTGATAGCTAATCTTTCTTCTCATTTTACCATTTACATGATGCCAGCAACAGCTGACGCTTAAGCCAGCTCGCATACATGGTTGTAACAAGAGAAGGTATTTCTTTTTGCTGTATTTCTATGGCTCTTATTCACCAATTTGTTTCGAGTTCATGTATTCAATTAGTGCAACAGCTTGTCATTCATACTGTACTTCCTAACTGAAGCTGCTGGTAGTGTTTCATCGCTATACGGAGCACTGTGGATTTCACATACTGTATTTGAAAGGTAGAGCTTTCTGTTTCACTTTGCCAGTGATGCTCAGTGCCAGTAGAGGCTTCTGCTATGTACTGAGTAACACAATACCTGTATAGTCTGGGCCAGAAAACAGCAGCATCTCCAGATGAATCTGAGTTTTAAAAATGGATCTTTCACATATTTGTGGGAAAATGCTACCCTTTAAGAAAATCTCTTCCCCTTAACGATATTCCTATCCTATAACCAAGTCCTGGATATGCTTCTGTTTGCTGATATATAACGTTTTCAAATCTGCTTAGTTTTTTTTTCTCATTATTTTTACCATTTAAAATGGAATGCAGGCATGCATGGTCCCTTGAAGTCTAGCAGACCACAAAAAGCTCATTTACATGAGGTATGGGGTTTATCTGTTGTTATAAAATGGGCCATGAAAATCCTGTTATCGTATTGGTCAAAACATGTCACATGCCCATTGATTATTTTCTGACAACCACACATCTCACTAGAACTATATATATTTTTTAACAAATAAAATCCCATTTAAAAGTAGTGCACTTCTAGGGTGGTTTCAGCACTCATGCCGGACAACCACTCAAGGCATGTATTATTGCTTTATAACTGCACACCCTGAAGTGTGTTATCCCTTATGTGGCTGAAATCTGGAGATATCCATATTAAATTCTGCCCTATGCAAAACCAAGGCAGCGGCCATTTCATGGACTTTGAAGACAGAAACTGATGTCACAGTTGGGCAAGCATAGCAGCCAAACTCTGACCTCACATTCTGCTTCAAGGTTTCATGAAATGCCTGCTGTCAAGTGGTGTGTGAAAAAAAAAATTCCACTGGCAGAATGTCTGTGAAATTTGGAATTTCACTTCTGTGAAATTTCAAAATGTACTTAGCACGTCGAGTGAAATTCTGATTTATAACCGCAGAATAAATGTATGTATTCCAGACTGATGAAACTGCAGATTGAAATTCTGCCAAACTGACATCTCTATTGTCTATAGGACTGTGGACCGATTGCATCTATTGTGGATCGATGTCTGAAATTGTGTCATGGAATTTATCTGTATCATTCTGTAATTCATCCAGAAAATACAGTGAAATGGGTCAAATATTCATGGAACAGATTCTGAGGATCCTGATTAAGCCAAGGTTGTAATTTTGCTAAATTTTCTGGAATTTGGGAAATTTTATGACCATTTTGTGCAGTCAGAATTCTTACATTCTGCCCAAAACAACTGCTGCCTTAAAGAGCAGCTGACATGTTTTTGTGCTCCAGGCAGGCAACTCGTACTGTGTAGTTGCCTACCCTAGGAGCTTTTTCAGCCATAAATGAATATTTTCTGCCCAGTGGTTTTAAAGTTATTTCACTCGTAAAGCCCAGCTCATCACTTTTGGTATGAGCCAAGCAACTGCTGAGCACTGCAACCCTGCCCTTAAAAATAGCATAATTATGACATGAAGTAGGGAATGTGGCTGTAGGCACTCTATGGAGAGTGTAATGGAATTGGGGGAATGTGAGCTGCCTGAATGTATTAAGATTATATTTGCTGGCAAGTATACATGCATAGGGCTAATATATTAGCCCCACACATGTATACTTACTTGCCAGCAAAGATAATCTTAGTACATTCAGGCAGCTCCCCCGATTCCATTACACTCTCCATAGAGTGCCTGCAGCCCCATTTGTTTATCCTAGGGGTGTGACAGTACCATGGTTGGTGGTGAGAGGTCTGCGAGGTGTCCACATCTTCATCCTGCATTGGCCAAGTGCCTTTTTTCTTCCTAGTTTTCCCCCCTCCTACCACCCTCCACCCGCATAATGGTGTTGATTGCCTTCTTAGTGGCTTTGGGCACCGCAGTGAACCCTGGAGGGGAGCACGCCGCCTGGCTGCCACAGGGGTTGCAGTGATGCTAGTTACAGCACCATCTTCTCCCCCAGCTGGAAAGTGCTGTCATTGACATCACAGTTTCCCAGCCCAGCCACTCATTACACCCAGCCTGTGTCTGCTCCCAAAATCAGGTCATCAGCATGGAAGTGCAGTGCCCTCTGCTTGGACAATGGGTGGCATGTTCTAGTGCTCATATCCTAACTAAGGTGCAACATCTCATTTTCAGTAGGGTCCTGCTTTTATCCTTATTTTAGGCTTGGATAACTGAAGCACATGGAGGTGAGCTGACTTAGTGAAAGTAATATAGTAAGTAAGTGGCTCTGGTTGGATTTGAACCTTGGTCTCCCTGGTTTATATGCCTATTACTAGACTACATGTAGGGTTAAAACAGGAACTCTTTCATCAAATTAGAGTGTTTTATTCATTCAGAGAATATTAGGCCCTCCTGTGTTGCCAAAAATAGTAGCCACCCACTGCTTGTGCCACCTTGCTCTTAACTACCATGAAGTTTGAGCTTGGCACACAAGAGACTGATAACTTACTATGAACAGTGGCCAACGATTAACCAAATGGTAACAATTCTCAAATCATAGTATCAATCTTGCACAAAGACTCTTCTATTCTATTTCCACTAATTGCACATGTTCTTGGATATCTGACACAATGGCCTATTAGTTATATATATGGCTCTCTAACACAGTGCAATATAATAGTTCAGCACTACATTATGGCACTAAAAAGTATGTGGGAACACCAGTGAAGAACTCGAAGACAGCAGTACTTAAAATCAACAGGCTTTAGAGAGAGAAAGATCAAATCCATAGCTCTTGTGACCTGATTGGCTAGGTGCCAGTCTGAGGATTTTAACTTCAAGTGCTGATGGTTTTTGGCATTTGGCTAAAATGGTGATTGCCAGTGCAGTCTGTGTGTGCATTTATTTTTATTACAGACAGTTACTGGAATAAACTCTGCTGTGTCTCCCTCTTCAAATATAATTCAGTAAGTGTTGGAGGGTGCCTACACAGGATATATAAAGTGCTGTGAAGAAGAAACAAAGTAATTAAGGAAACATGGTACCAGATTACTGTATGAGTGATTATTTGGGAATTTTAATCTATGTGCCACACTTGTGGCACTTTAACACTGGGATAGTAGATGCATTTTCATTTCATTTCATTTCATTTCATTTCTTTGTTGTACTGGAAGACATAGTGAGCTAAATTAGCCCTTTTTCACACGTGTCTCGTTGCTTACAAAACATTATAAATATAGCAAGCCAATTACAACAAACTATAAAAGACAGTAACAGACCAATGCCCCTGGAAGTCTGCAATTCTGCGGTCACAAAATGTTCTACAGAATTTGTATAATGCTGCAGAATATAAAAAGTGTTGCAGAATTAATTGCACTTGGTAAATTTTCATTCAAATATTCAGTGTTTCCATAGTGCCCATCTCCCTTCCCCATCTTGTCTATCTTGAAGTCACTCCTCTGTGTTCAGCGTATGATGTCATCGATGATATCACATCATATTTTAACCAATGGCAGGACTGCATTCTGCCACAGAAATGAATAAATCATGCTGCAGAAATCAGAAAATGCTGTTGCTGTAGAAACCTAGGACACCTACCTCAGAAATCAGGGCAAAGTGGAGCACAAGGGGCCCTGAGTTAGACTGAGCAGACAAAACTTTTTCTACACGCATGTTTAAAAGTCCCAATAGTCTTACATGAAATGACACAAGTAGGTAAGTTATTGTATCATGTGGTGATTCTATAGTGTAGGGACCTTTGTCTCAAATTGCTGTTCATAAATGGAATACTGAACTGTCTCTGTATTTGTGATCTAGCGTCCTTTGTATTTTGTGAAAATGAAAGACTGACTAAATACTAGGGGCAGTAAATAAAGAGCTACTTTGAGTAGAAAATAGAGGGCCTTGTATTTCATCCTGTTCTCCAGTGAAAAACAAACAGCCAAATCATTTAACATACAGTGATGAGTTTAGGTTTCTTAGTTTGAAATCTTTGGACCGATTTATATAGCTCCCTTGCCTTGGACAGCACCCCCCCCGCCCTGCTGAAAGATAAGACAACATGACATAATCAAGTAAAGGAATTAAATGTCCATCATCAATTTGCTCTTTGATTCAGTGGTGAGACAAGAAAATTTGAATCTTAAAAGAGTTTCTAGTCTTTGATGAATGGCTCTGACAAGCTGGTTGGTATGTGGCTCATAGGACAGGGTACTGTCCAGGGTAGCTCCCAAGTATCTGAACTCATTCAGCAACTCAAGTTGTTTGCCCTTACTGTCAAAAAGTTGAAAGAATGAGTAGATTTCTTTCAGGGACCAGAGAAGACCATGGGCCCAATTCAGGAAACCATTCCAGAGGGCACACAATCTGGGACAGTTAAACTAACCAGGGGCTGGTCTAATGATCTGTACACCACCCCCAGAGCCCTCCCTGTGTGGGAGGGAACATGTGCCACTGCCCTCCTGTGGTCTCACATGCCCCTACAACATCTTGACCCCTTTGGACCAGAGAAGACCATGGACTAGATTCACAAAACTTCAAATTTGATGCAAGGTGCCTGTGCCAAATAGAAAGGATGAAAGGGGTACCTTGCTTCAAAGCTTGAAGAGTTCCCAATTCAGGAAGGCCCCCTGCACCAAACTAGGGACCCTGTGCACCAGAATGACTCTGTGTCAGGTCTGTGCCAAGCGTATGGTTGAGCCAGGGTGCTAGGGGGCTTTGGCAGATGCAAGCTGCCATATTCCCACTAGGGGGATTCAGGAAACCCTCACAGAGGGCGCATCATCTGGGAGAGTTAGACCAATCAGGGGCTGGTCTAACAATGTGTTTGCATGTCCCAGAGCCCTCCCTGGGCTAAAGAGAACATGTGCCACTGCCCACATGTGGTCTCCCATGCACCTGCAACATCTGGACCCCGTTGTGGTGTGGTGCCTGCAGTGGCTTCCCATGGTGCCCAGCATGCAGGTGCCCTCAACACACTGGCATGGCAGTGGCCCTTCTGAAGCTCCATCAGGGTGCCAGAGTCTCTCCTCCCATCACCCATCTGTGTACCACCAGCCCTTCCCATGCAGTACCCCATCCCACACAACTCCAGCAGCTTCCAAGTAGGTCTGTATCCTTGGGTGAAGATGTAACCTGACTGCCCTGCAGCTTGCAGCAAAACTGTCACTTGTGCTTCTTTTTGCTGCATGGTCACATTTGCCACAAGCTGCAGGACCTTGGAGCTGGGACTCTACCCGATAATGAATTGGGTGAAGGGTCCCTGGGGCACTGGTGATCGGTGCAAGCTGCTGTTTGCCATAGCTTGTGCTGATCTTTCAGATTTGGGCCCTACGTGCCTGATTTTCAAAGACCAGAGAATGATGCAGGTTGCTTGGGTCAAAAGCAACTGACACAAGGAGCAGGATGCATCAAAAATAACATTAACTCTGATTTTCTAATGGTGCTCACATCAAAAACAGGTCTGCATGTGCCAGACTTGCTTGCGCCATGCTTGTGCATAAAAATGCCTGTGTGATACTTGGTCAGCTGGTTATGATTGTTCTACGCTATTTGTAATATAAAAATATAGCCTGTGCTTATGGGTGCCCCCAACCCCCCAGGTTTCAGAGAGGCTACAGGATATATTAACCTGGAACCAGGAGGTAATTAAAAAACTAGAGAGACTTAATTAAGGGTCTCCTGTTTTTCTGTCTTAATTAGAACTGACCCAGTTGCCAGGATATAGGGCTCATAAATTTTTATGACGTCTTAGAGGAAAAACATGTTATACCACCATGGTGCTAAAAGTTATAAAATCCTTTGATATGCCTTGGGAATAGGAACTGCTCAAGATCAAAGAGAAAATGTTAATTAAGAAGTCATATTGGAAAATGAGTTTTTGCTGATGTCACCTTATTTAATATACCTCCTGATAGGACACCCTGTTTGTATATTTTTTATATTCTTAAAGGAGGAGCTAGATGACATCATAGAAGTGGTGTGGAAACATAGAGTTTTAAACTGTATACTCTGTTTGAACTTGTGAGACATATCTTTTTGGGCTCTTAAGAAACAAGATCTAACTATACGCACTACAGAGGTAATACATTAGACAGAAAAAGTCTAACTGTATGTTGGTAGGAGTTTGTAGTTTTCTTTGCTTTTCTTTTAAGTTATTGTATGCTCTTTGATAAATTGTTCTGTGTTTATATTTTCATATTTATATCCATTTTTAGTAAATATATTATTGGAAAGACTGCCTGGGTGTCTGCTCAAGTTCTTTTTTTGCATGTGCATAGAGAGGGTTAAGACTGACAAAAACTGTTCAAAAAGCTTGATGGTGTTACTAAATTGGGGAAAGGTAAGAATATACCTAAGGTCTTTTATAGAGTTTTAAGGGTTCATTTTGGATACCTGGTTAGGTGCCCTTAGGTGAAAGATATATTGCATCCCCCGAAGAGAATATTATCTGAGCCTGTACATTTGGGTACGCTAGCATACGGTTCACAGTTTGAATCCCCCCAGAACTTGAGACTAAGGGTGATTCGGACCCACAAGCAGACAGGAGGGTTACCCTGTCTGTTACCTGTTCACACTCTTGTGCTCTGAGGTTGGCTCTGCGGGAGCAGAGGGCCTGACCTGCTGAATGCATTTGTGAAAGATTTGGTTGACAGTGGTGTGAATAAATTTGGTAACACAAGCTTTAATTGTTCAGTGTGTCAACTTAATACTGTTCAACTCACTTGCAAAAAAAAGTGGTGATTTATTTAAAAAAAAAAGAAAACAGAACTATATAATTTTGCTAACAGTCAAGTTCCTACCTGTCTTATTTTTTTTCAAAGTGCAAGTTAGAGTAGCTGTAGTTAGGGAAGAAGATGGCTTCCAACTACAGTGGGCACACTGCAGACTACTTGAAGCAGTTGTGCAAGGACAGAGGAGTCCTGTATGAGGTAAGAACCACCAAGCAGAACCTTGTGGATGCCCTGATGGCAGTAGATGCCCAGAGCATCGAGTCACAGACTGTGACTGTAAAGGACCACACCTTGGGTGTGAAGAGGCTAGCAGTCAGTGCAGTGTCCAGATCCGGTGAGGAGGGCAGCAGGGCCAGTGCAAGTGAAGGGCCACAGCAGCAGGGGAAGGTCACCAGCATTCTGGAGCCAGAAGCAATCAGGATGCAGATTGAGTTGCACAGAATGCAGCTGGAGTTCCAAAGAGAAGAGAAGCGAGAACAGCAAGCTGCAGAGGAGAAGAGGGAGCGAGAACAGCGAGCTGCAGAGGAGAAGAGGGCGCGAGAACAGCGAGCTGCAGAGGAGAAGAGAGAGTGAGAACAGCGAGATGCAGATCGTGAAAAGTGTGAGCACCAGAGGTGACATGAACTGGAGAAATTACGACTCCAACCTCCAGCACCAGAGCAGGTAAGTGTCTTGGGTTTAACTGGAACTACAGGACTGGGTCACAAATTGAATTCAAAATTGATAGCTGAATTTAAAGAGGGGAGGATATGGATGCCTTTTTCAATTCCTTTGAAAAAGTTTGTATTCAGGAAAAAATTCCTAGAAGGTCCTGGAGCTTCCAGCTATCCCTGATACATACCGGGAAAACTCGGGATGCATTGGGTCAAATGGACATTGAGGACAGTAATGATTACAGCAAACTTAAAGCTGCACTTTTAAAGAAATATGACCTAACAGCAGAAGCATACAGAGCTAAATTCCATAAGCTCAGGAGAAGCCCTGATATGAGCTACGAGGAGCTAGCCATGAAACAATGTCGGTTTTTAAAATGTTGGTGGGAAGAAATTGAAGCAAACTCTGTAGATAGAATTGAAAATGTAATTTTGTTAGAACATTTTTTGGGGGCATGCCCAGCAGAGCTGAAAACTTGGCTGGAGGACCGTGATCCCAAAACAGTGAAAGAGGCTGCTGAAGTCTCAGACCGCTATGCCAAGAACAGACCTGCTCTGACAGTGACTGGGGTGGGAATGGCAGTGCAGAAAGGGAAAAGTGCACCTTTAGGGCAGCTAAAACCCTCACTGCCTCCACCGAAACCAGTTAACCCCAGGTTTCAAAGAAAAGATTTCTCTGAAAAAAGAAACAAATGTTGGGTTTGTAAAGAAACTGGGCATATTGCCAGACAGTGTCCCAAAAGGGTGAGCAATATGCATAATGGGGCTAGGAAAGAAGTGGGTTATTTGTGTGTCCCTGGAAGCATGCCTGTGAACATAAGGGAACACATGCACCCAGTCACAGTGAATGGTGTACAGACTCAAGGGTTAAGGGACACAGGGGTATCCCTGACATTGGTAAAAGGGGATCTGGTACAGCCTGGTCAGCTTACTAATGAATTTGTAACTGTACAAGACTTTACTGGTAAGGAGAAAACATTGCCCCTCACTAGTGTTCTCCTAGACTGGGGTGAAACAGGGGGAACTGGGCAACAGGTGGCTGTAGCCAAACTTTAGCACTTGATGTCATCCTTGGCAACAATCTCAAACAGGGGATGGTGTGTGCAGTTACCTATAGCCAAGCAGCAAGGGAAAATTGTAGTTCCCTGGACCCCACAGAAGCCATTGTGGAAACCACTGGGAGGCTGGTTCCCCTGCCTGTGTCTCCTGATATGGAGACTAATGAAAAGGGGGCAGAAATGTCCCCAGTAGCAGTTAACCACACAGCTACAGAGGGTTACTCCAAAGAAGAAGTGGTGGCCCATTGTTAGAGGGTTATGGATGACAGTGATCCTGAGTGCCCTGATGTTAGTGCTAGGCATCCTAGTTTAGAGACTGAAGGGGACCTGTCCCATGCCTTGGGAATGTGTAAGGAGTGTGCAGCTGTTCAGAAAAGTAACCCTAGTCTAGAGAAGCTGAGAGCTTGGGCAGACTCTGACAGAGCACAGGGAGGTGATGGTAAACATAAAGTTTATTGGGAAAATGGTCTGATGTATACTCAGACTGTGCAGACGGGGGGGGTGATAGGCAGGCAACTTGTCATTCCCCAGGGGTATTGTGAACAGTTACTCAAGATTGCACATGATATTCCCTTGTCTGGTCATCTGGGAATCATGCGCACTATGCAGCGGTTGGCCCATAATTTCTATTGGCCCAACTTCACCCAGCAGGTGAAGGAGTATTGCAAGTCTTTTCACTGGTGCCAAGAAATAGGGAAGGCAGGCAAGAAAATCCAAGCTGCCCTAATTCCATTGCCCATAGTGGAGAAGCCATTCCAAAGGGTGGGAATGGATATTGTGGGGTCTTTAAATACTACCAGCTCCTCCGGGAAGAGGTTCATCCTGACTGTGTTGGATTATGCCCCCCGGTATCCAGAGGCAGTCACCCTATCCTCACTGAGGACAGACAAAAATGGCAGATGCCTTACATGGGATTTTCTCCTGTGTTGGGTTTCTGCAGGAGGTTATCACTGATCGAGGGGGTTCCTTCATGTCATAACTGATGAAATGTTTGTGGGAGAAGAGTGGGGTGGTGCTGAGGCACACGACACCTTATCACCCACAAGGCAATGGGCTTGTGGAAAGATTTAATGGTACCCTGAAGTCAATGCTCGAAGCGTTTGCAGAACAGGATGGGAGGGACTAGGAGAAGTACTTTCCCCTCCTGTTGTTTGCATAAAGGGAGGTGCCCCAAGAGGCGACAGAATTTTCCCCCTTTGAGCTCTTATATGGATGTCGGGTACGTGGGCCCCTAGACTTGATCTGGGAGGACTGGGAAGGCAAACATGCCACCCAGGGCACTCCCACAGTGGATTACATCCTTAGGTTTAGGGAAAGGCTGAAGGAGCTTATGGGGACAGCCCAGAGCAACCTGACAGCTGCCCAACAGAAACAAAAAGTGTGGTATGACCGTAGAGCCAGAGTTCACTCGTACACTGTGGGTCAGGAAATCATGGTCCTTATTCTGGTCTGGAAAGACAAGCAGCAGGCTGAGTGGGCAGGACCATACAAAGTAGTTAGGAAGGTAAATGACATGAACTATATCATAGAGTTACCTGACAGAGGACAGACAGAATGAATGTACCATGTCAGCATGATGAAGCCATATGCTAATAGGGCTGACATGGTGTTTGCAATTTGTAGTCCTGGGGAGGGGATGGATGAAGGAGACCCTTTTCTGGACTTGCTGGAAGAAAGCAAGCAGGACTCCTCTGTGGAGGCAGTTAAACTGTCATCCTAGCTGGCCCCGGACAAGATTCAGGAAGTAAGGGAGGTTTTAGCAGACTTTGCCCCACTGTTTAGCACCAAGCCTGGACTAACCCCGTTAGTGATGCATGATGTGGAGACAGGGACACAGACGCCCATACGGTGAACAACACATCGGGTGTCAGAGGCAGTCCAAAAGGACATTAGGAGGGAGGTGGAGGAAATGCTGGATTTAGGGGTAATCCAGAGATCCCATAGCCCCTGGGCCTCACCTGTAGTCCTTGTGCTCAAGCCAGATGGCTCTACTCATTTCTGTGTGGACAATCATGGACTGAATACAGTCATGAAGTCAGAAGCCCACCCAATGCCCCGGATGGATGAACTCCTGGACAAGTTGGGAGGGGTGACCTACCTTATGACTATTGACCTGACAAAAGGGCATTGACAGGTAGAGTTAATGGACAGAGATAGGGAGAGGTCAGCCTTCATCACTCCAATAGGCTTATTGGAATTTAAAGTAATGCCTTTCAGAATGAAGAACACCCTGGCCACTTTCCAAAGGTTGGTGAACCAGGTGTTAAATGGTGCTGAGGAGTACGCCGTGGCATACATGGATGACATTGCCATCTTTAATGCCAGCTGGGAGGAACACCTATCCCACCTTAGGGAAGTGCTGGGCAGGATACAGAGGGCCGGGCTCACTGTCAAAGCTGAGAAGTGCCAGGTTGCCATGGCTGAAGTGGCATACCTCAGACATGTTGTAGGCCGGGGACAGCTTTGTCCTAACCAAATAAAAATAGAGGTGATCAAGGCATGGCCCAGACCAAAAATGCAGAAGCAGGTCAGGAGTTTTCTAGGGACAGCAGGGTACTACAGGAAATTTGTACCCAATTACAGTGCCTTGGCTGCTCCCCTATCTGACCTGGTAAAGAAAAACATGCCTAAGAAAATGACCTGGGAACTAGCCTGTGAAAAAGCCTTTCCTAGATTGAAGGAGGCACTGTGCAGTGCTCCTGTATTGACAAGTCCTGACTATAGCAGACCCTTTATAGTCCAGACTGATGCCTCAGATGTGGGTATTGGGGCAGTACTGCATCAGACATCCAACCAAGGGAAAGATCACCCTGTAGTGTACCTGAGTAAAAAGTTACTTCCTAGGGAGCAGGCTTACTCTATTGTGGAAAAAGAATGTCCTGCCATAGTGTGGGCTCTAAAGAAAGTTAGAACCATACTTATATGGGCAGCATTTTGAGGTACAAACTGACCAAACCCCCTGGTTTGGCTGATGCAAATGGTAAAAACTAATGGTAGACTATTAAGATGGAGTCTTGCCTTGCAAGGGTATGACATGAGGATCTTACATAGGGCTGGAGCAACCAATCAGAATGCCGATGGCCTGTCGTGTCTGTATGAAGAGTGAACTGATTTGGGAAGCTCATCCCATGCAAGGGACAGAGCTCCCAAATTCAGTCTAGGTGGGGAGGATTGTGACACTTGGCCAGCTGGTCATGAATGTTCTATGCTATTTGTAATATAAAAATATAGCCTGTGCCTATGGGTGCCTCCCCCCCCCCCCAGGTTTCAGAGAGGCTACATGATATATTAACCTGAAACCAGGAGGTGATTGAAAGACTAGAGATACTTAATTAAGGGTCTCCTGTTTTTCTGTCTTAATTAGAACTGACCCAGCTGCCAGGATATAGGGCTCATAAACTTTTATGACGTCTTAGAGGAAAAACATGTTATACCACCATGGTGCTAAAAGTTATAAAATCCTTTGATATGCCTTGGGAATAGGAACTGCTCAAGGTCAAAGAGAAAATGTTAATTAAGAAGTCATATTGGGAAATGATTTTTTGATGATGTCACCTTATTTAATATACCTCCTGACAGGACATTCTGTTCGTATATTTTTTATATTCTAAAAGGAAGAGCTAGATGACTTCATAGAAGGGGTGTAGAAACACAGAGTTTTAAACTGTATACTGTGTTTGAATGTGTGAGACATATCTTTTTGGGCTCTTAAGAAACAAGATCTAACTATAAGCACTATAGAGGTGCATTAGATAGAAAAAGTCTAACTGTATGTTGGTAGGAGTTTGTCTGTAGTTTTCCTTGCTTTTCTTTTAAGTGATTGTATGCTCTTTGATATATTGTTCTGTATTTATATTTTCATATTTTTATCCATTTTTAGTAAATGTATTATTGGAAAGACTGCCTGGGTGACTGCTCAAGTTCTTTTTTTTGCATGTGACATATAGAGGGTTAAGAATAACAAAAACTGTTCAAAGAGCTTGATGGTGTTACTAAACTGGGAGAAGGTAAGAATATACCTAAGGTCTTTTATAGAGTTTTAAGGGATTCATTTTGGATACCTGGTTAGGTGCCCTTAGGCGAAAGATATATTGCATCCCCCGAAGAGAATATTATCTGAGCCTGTACATTTGGGTACGCTAGCATAAGGTTCACAGTTTGAATCCCCCCCAGAACTTGAGACTAAAGGTGATTTGGACCCAAAAGCAGACAGGAGGGTTACCCTGTCTGTTACCAGTTCACATTCTTGCGCTCTGAGGTTGGCGCTGTGGGAGCAGAGGGCCGACCTGCTGAGTGCATTTGTGACAGCCTGCACCACATCAGAAGGGATGCCTACATCACAGAAATGATGCACTATTGTGAATTTCAAAGAATGTGAACCCTGTCCTTGTGCCTAAGATGCATGTCACTGTTAGATCAGCCAGAGCTGCTCTAAGGGACACTAGAGCATCTAAAGAGGCCCACAGCAGGTGGGCAGATGTGACTATGGTACTATTAATGGCCAATATTCCCCTGCAGGACTCATTTAGAATATTTTGAGGGCTTAGTCTTGGCCATTTCATCTGCTGTATTTTTTGATTCAGCTTGCGTCAGTCTAGTTTCATGCGTCATTTTTTGACTCAACCTGCCCCATTTTTCTGACTCAGTTTGCATCATTCTTATCCCTTGCATCAATTGTTTTGACACAGTTGACCTCATGTGTCAGTTTGGTGGACTTAACTACAGAGAAGCATTTCTTGCAAAGTATGGCACACAGTATTTGGTGCACCTAGATCTGATATAAGGTGGTTGTTTGATGCACCTTGCATCAATATAGGGGCCCTTTGAAAATCTGATATGATTCATTTTCTTGGTGTTCAGAACCAAGTTGTGCAAGATGAGCCAATTTTCCAATAAAGTCTGTTTAAAGAACTTAAAGACCACCAATGTTTTTCCACTCTTCGTATATCACTGTATTGTCTGCATACAAAGCCATATGTGTTGAAGGACAAGCAGTGAAGGACAGTGTTAAGAAAGATGCACAGTAAAAGAGGTCCCAGGATTGAGCCCTGGGGAACTCCACTGGCCATATTTTCAAAGCGCCCATAGAATGAAGCAAAGTGTGTCAAGCATCCACCATGCATCCAATCCAGGTGTGCCCTATTTTGCAAGAAATGTGGGGCTGGATTCACAAAAAGTTGCACATGGCACAAAGTGACCTGCACCAAAAGATATGGTGCAAGTAGCACTTTGCATCATGAGTTGTGACATTTGGGCTTCAGAAAAGCATCCTGCCACACGTTGCAGGCTGCTTACACCAAGGTAGACATCAGTCACTATTTGTGCCATAAACTCCACTGCAACATGGTGCAAGGGGATTTATGGTGGCAGCTGCAACCTATTCAGTAAGGGCGACTGCCACATCCTCAATTTGGGATTCTGAAATAACCTTGGTGGACATCTGTCAAAGAATAATTACGTCTTGTTTGCTGTCCACTGAGGGTTGCCAATGTGCCCCCATTGTCGGAAAATATATAGCCCTCTGTGAGCTACCACTCCAAACAGCCCGATTCCCGAGTACATATACCAGGAAGCCCTTATGGGCTAGCAGACCCCCACAGCCCCAATCCCCAAAGTAGTATCCCGTCATTGTATAGTTCCCCAGTATTGCCCTGGTAGTCTAGTGCCCCCACAGCCCTGATCCCCCGACAATTGTAATAGCATTTCTGCATGGACATAAAATAAATCATGTTATTATTCAAAGTATCCCTGGTGGTCTAGCTTCCCCCAAGCCTCCATCCATCAGTGCAAGACCACCCTGCTCGCCCCCATGCCCGTACCCAGTTGGTGACTGGCACAGCCCACTGCTCACCACCGCAGCCAACTGCCGACTGAGCTCTTCCATGTGCACATATTGTAAATAGTATGCACTCAGTGAATGACAGCAGTTGTAGTGGGAAGAAGGTGTGGGGGAGGTTTGTAGAGGCAAGAATTTATGTATACGTGTGTTTGTAGATATGAATATGCAGGAAAAAAGAATGTCTTATTATGAGGGAAAGGATGAATATAAAGCAAACAGGGCAAATATCATAAAGTAGCTGATAATGCATGGGGTGGGGGAGACTATAATGTTGAATACCAGTTGGTCTAAACAGAACTGTCCAAAACACAGAAGAGTAAAAGAAAACATCAAAAGGAGATCATCTTTTATAAGTGGGAACAATTTCACCTTCTAGCTAGGGTTAAGTAGGCAAGTTAAGTGGTGGACTCCTTTGCCCTCTGGAATGCGCACCCTGAGGGGATCCACATTGCAATTACCTTGTCATCTTTTAGAGATAATGAAAGGAATACCTACTCTTTCAAGCCCTTGGGTTGTTCAATAATTGCATCAGGTTTCTGTGTAAGTTATTTTGTACATTCAATTGATGTTATAGATATTCATGACGGGAACGTTATTTAAGACTGTTTTATAACTGATTCATGGCTACACGTTTGCATTTTATTGGTAACATTTTGTTCAGTTACTCTGAGCTTTGGAGGGGTGCCTCTTACAAATAATAAAACCAAACCAAGTAATATGTCTCAGACAATTAGAAGACTGTGGGCCAGATATTCAGACTGCACCTGGCAGTGGCGCAAGCCTGGGTGCAGCGCAACTGGGCTGTGCCAGGGCCAGGACCAGGCGATATTCAATGGTGATGCACCATGGCTCAGCACCATTGAATATGGCATGGTGGGCACACATACTGCACATGGCGCAGTGGCACTGCGGCTGCACAAGCCACAGAGAGGGAGCACGGGGATGCACCAGCGCAAGTGCAGTTGTGCTAGGTGCATCACCCACGATATTCAGCCGGGGGCATGCAAATGAGGCCATAATCTATGCAAGGCACAAATGGGGCCATTTGCATGTCATTATAGCCCCATTTGCATGTGATGCGCTGGGCTTCTCGGCAAATTGCACCTGGTGCCCTGCCAAGCTGCTGATGTTGGGTGTTGGCTCCCTGGTGGGCTATTGCAGCCCCCCCTCCCATATGCCCGATTGCGGGCAGTAGTATAAATAGACATATCCCTATGCCTGATCATGGGCAGTAGTAACATGAAACACATTCCAATGTCTAGTTGTACTACTGCCCGTGATCGGGCATAGGAATGCATTTATCATTATTACTGCCCGTGATTGGGCATTGGAATATGTGTATTTCCACTCCTGCCCGCGGTCGGGCATTGGAATATGTTTATTTTCACTCCAGCCCGTGTTTGGGCACATGGGGGGGCACTGGACTACCAGGGAGGACCGGGTGCTTGTGGACGGTGGTCCTGCTGGGTGGGTGGCCACCCACGGCTGGCAGCTGTTGTGTTGCACCTAGCAATACAGCCTCCCGCCTATGGGTGGGCAGCATTTGAGCCTATTCTGCACGGTTCAACTTCGGGCACCAGTGTGTGGCGCATGTAGGGGTTGCACCAGCATATGCGCCGCACATCCCGGGCTGAATATCGGGATGTGCTGCATATGCTTAGGCACACCCCATGCATCTGCACCGCATACATTACCAATGCACCCTGGCACATCGGGGGTTGCGCCACGCAACATGCCCCTTTGAATATAGTGCTGGGGTGCATTGGGGGTTGCGCATGGCAATCCCTTTGAATATCCCGACCTGCATTTCTAAGACCTGTTTTATTATTTAATTATGGGGTTGGGGGATGGGAAGAACTTTAAAAAGTACTGCACTTAATTAGCTAATAGGATTTCTGGATGCCTTTTCAGAAAAATCTGGATGTAACTTAGCCACTGTCAATTTCAACGTGTGCTGTGGAATAAACTCTCTTCAATAGCTGTGACAGCAGAAAAGGGAAGTGGTACAGCTTTGCCAATTTATGTGGCACCATCTACAGATGTGGCCAGTGGCATCTTGTTTCCACTCTGTGGCCCTCATGGCAGGTCACAGTCACAGTGAGGTATGGCATGATTAAAAGAACAAGAGGAACCTTTTGTTTCCTTTTGTTCTTTTAATTATCTGCTGTGTTGCCTGTGTGATGTGATCTGCAGCTGAAAACAACTTGCTGTCATAACCATACATAGTTTTCAAGCACCCATGGATGTACTCAACAAACATCATGAACCGTGGAATAAAGTACCAACTGCAGTTATCATCAGTGATACTAAGCTTACTTTTAAGAACAGACTTGATACTTTCAAGAAATTGAATAAATTTCCAAACTGTTAAGTGTAGGCTCGAGGCCTTTATGGGCTTTTAGCCTTTTGTGCCTCATACAGTTTTTTTTAGTATGATTCTTAGTATGGTAGGATTTTTCATGCACCATAAAATGGAAGAACTCCAAGTTACATCAGCTGCCCTGGTATGTGTAGACCACATTCTATCTTATTGGAGATATTTTCAAAGATTGGACCTATCTGCAGTATTTCAAGTTGTTTGATGGTACTTTACATGTATCCAATTATGGATAAAAAAATGGCTGAACATAGATGTAAATGGAAGAGCAGGTTACACATGATCTAACAATTGTGTTCGGCACAACTGGACATAACTAAGTTGGAGTTTGTTTCATTTTGCTTTATTTATTTATGCTCCAACCCACTCCTTCGAGCTGCCTAGTGGCCCCTTACCTGCCATGTCGTACCTCCTCCCCATCCACTGCTACCCTGAGTTCTGTGCTCCTGGGTGTGCTTGACATAGCCCTTCACTGGAGGGGAACCTCCATTGGCCTGAGAAAGGGGAGACTAGAGTTCAACCTTGACCCGGGGCATGGGACAATGGGAGCAGCACACACAAAGAAGTCCGCCAGGGCTTTGTGGCTTGAGGGGACCCAGCAAACATCATCCAGTAGACTGAGCAGCCATTTTCCTTTTCCTTCCTCACCCCAACCCCCTCCCACAATAGGGCTGCATGCATGCGGCATCCTGGCTAGACACACTGCAGTGTGTGGTCGCCCATGATGCAAAATAGGCCCCCAGGTGCCGCTCAAGAGTGATGCAGGCTTGCCCCCTCTGGGAGGAAAGCCTCTGATGGATGCTCCGAACCCTCCCTGCTGGTCTCCACTTTTGCTGTCCCAGGCTCAGGTGCAAACCTGGGTCACCAGCATGCAGAGTGAGCCCCTATCACTCAATGCCATGAAGCCAAGTTGGAGCTTTGAAAACTGGGCTTAGCTGTGTTCTAGCTTTAAAAATAGGACATGGGGACAATTGACACTTATGTCCACATTTTTACACAATAGAAAATTGTATTTTGATACAAGCTTGGAAAATCCCCTCTATGTATTTGCATTATTCTTAGTATGTAGTATTCTTGGCAAATAGTAATGGATTTAATGATCTAGTGAAGGACTGAATCGAACACAAATCTTGCTTATTAGCAGAACTGCTGTATTTGCCAACCTTTTCATTAGTAGCATCCCTGGATTTATACTTTTAGTTTTGTGCTACAGTACTGCATCAACTTGGTTATTACAGGGATCATAGTCACTGTTGCATACTATGTTTAACTTAATGACATGATTCTTAGTGGAAGGCACATTGTAAGTATTATCACAAATACTGTTTATTGTCCACTGCATGTCATGTACAAGGAAGTCAAGAAAAACTAGTACCGTATTTGTGAGTTATAAATGAGACCCAAGTCTCTCCTGTTAGTCAGACACAAAATCATTTCTTTGACTCCCCACAGTGTGTATGTTGCCATAACACAGTCTGATGTTTGCCTTCTCGGAATTGTATTACTGGGATGCATCACGAGACTTAATGCAAGAAAAATATTGACTCCTTTTAATGAACAACAGCAGGACATTTTTATGCAGTGTTTACTGATTATCAGGTTAACCTCACCTCAACACAGAAGACCATCACTATCCTTAATTTTGTATTTCAGGCCTTTAAATTACAGAGACCAGGTCCATTACAGTACCTCCACATTTACCTTGTTTAAACTGCAACATTTCGTACAAGTACATTAAGTGTTTTCTTCAGCTGAAGACAGGGATATTTAGTGGCAATACTGTAGTATCATATTCCATTTCACTTTTATTTGTATTAGAGACTTTTAAATTAGAATGCAACTCCATTCTCAGTAAACTATGATTCTGAGTGATACGGATCCTGATTGCTGCTGGTGTTACTGAGACAAATGCCTGCACCTTAGTGAATTAAGATAATGGGCCCCATTTTACAAAGCTGTGCGGTCGCTGCAACAGAGGTTGCGGCCTGGAGTCTGATGCAAGTGCCGACTTGTGTCAAACCCTGCCAAAGGTGCTATTGTCAGAGACATGTGCTGCACACCCCCTGATGCAAGTCCCGTGTGGCACCACAGCTCAGTTCTGCCAGCTTCCCTCTGTCGTATGTTTGAGTCTGTGGGGGAGCCAGTTTATGGGGCTTGCACCACAGCTTTGGTAAAGTGGTAAAAGTGAGGGTATTGTCGCAACTTGCATCCTGGGTTCTAAAATCGGGTGCAGGTGTGGCATACATTGCGGGGATGCAGGACTTTGCTGCAAGCCCTGCATCCCTGTTTGAAATCGGACCCAATGTCTTATGTTTCATTACATAGTTGAGCTATCACCCACTGATATTCAGAGACTGAGAAATGCCATTGTTCGCTTCTAGCAGTGAATACTGGAGTGTGAATAAAATTTCAAAATATAAACAAATGACTCTGTTACCACTGCTAGCAGCAGAAAACAAAACTTCTTTGCAAAACCACCATGCCACAACACCCTTCTATCTCGTACCACTCATTCACACATAATTCACATTTCTAAACACATTTCCACTTGCAGCAGCTACATAAATACAAGCCCAATTATACACCATGTAACATAACAAATTACACATAGATGCCTGTGAAGAATGTGGTGGTAACTTCACTGAGTGAAGCTGGGGGCAGTAGAAGCCAAGAGCCTTTACATTACTGCCAGTTTCACTTGATTCAATTACAGCTTTGTTCCTCACAGGCACGTAGACATACAATAATTCTATATATAATTTAAAAGTGAGAAATAAGTACCCTAATTGAGATTTGAACCTAGACCTGCTCAAAATATAGTTCCACTGCACTGTAAGTTGTGCTACCAGGACAACTGGAAACCTGGGTATCCCAAAGGCACTCATCTTTTCTCAGTGCATACCCTGGAGTCATGCAAAGTAGCAAGGCACCCCTCTGTTTCTCTTCTCTAAATTGTATTTCAGATACTAGCACACTACACTCCTCATAAATAAAAATGTAATTTTAATTTGTGCCGGACTTGTGAGGTAGGGGGATTTGAAGTACATAAAAAAACCTGTTGGCTGGGACTTTTTCTTAACCATGACTATGGGCTGGGATTTAACCATGGGTAAGAAACTGTCTCAGCCAATCAAACTGTTGAATCAGTTCTACCCACTGTAGAATTAAGCAATAATACACTCCAGAGTATGGTATATCATGGGATTGGGACATCATCACAGCTCAGGTGCACTGTAAGTCACAAGGCTGCAGGCTGAGTGACTCATGCACCCAAGGAATGATGATACCCCATGATATGCCACACCCTAGAGTATATTAGTGCTATTCTACACCATCAAAAATATGTTTGGAAGCAGTCATACTTTTCGGTTCAAGACAATTCACTTGAGACAAAATAGTTCAGCATTTTAACTTTAAGAGACTAAAAATATTTACTGTAGGGATGCCTTATATTCTGTGATTCTTAGCCATCTAAGAAAAGTTCTTCTGAAGGTAATGGCAGTGTTGTAATTTATGTTATGAGATCTTTGACTAGAACTTTTAAGAACTGTAAGTATATCAATGGTTTGATAATGGCTGTCAGCCAGTCACATCAAGTTTATTAATTATTTAATAATAATGCATGACAGGGTGTGTGTCGTGCTGGGATAACATCATGCCTGAGGTGATTGGCATGAGGCCGCAGGCCAAGTGTGTCCAACACCCAAGTGACATTATCCTAGCGACACACACACCAAGTGCAGTATTAATAACTATGGGTCATAATGTCACAAAACATTATGTTGCATGGTAAAATCGCACTGCCAATATAGCATGATTTCTGCCATGCAGCATAAGTCTGTTTTTTGTGGGGGACTCTGCCCCCCACACCCCCCAACCCCACCAATAAGGATTCTCAACTCCGGGGGCAACTTGAAATTACAGAAAACATGCAAACAATAGAAGTGTCTGAGACTGGGAATCAAACCCAGTCCCAGAAACAGCGCCTGGGTTTTATGCTGCAGTGGCTCAGTCCATTGAGCCATAGCAGCTGCTCACCAAAGCCCAGTCCCAGCAGAGGACTTATCGTCTACCTGGGATGGTACAAATGGTGCAATTCTGTGTACAGCAGCATTAGCGGGACTGCACCATTTGCTTTCAACCACGGTACTATTCCGAGTTAGCTGGATTGTTGTACGCTATTAAGCGTACGACATTCTGACCTGGTAGGCATTATTGCTATTACACAATGGCTCTTTCATTAAAAAACAAAAACTCAAAAAAATGACTGTTTTAAAAGTATTTTTAGAATTTTTTGATGAGTAGGTTTACATATATAAAAACAAGTCCCTTGTTATTGCTGTTGGTCAGCAAGTGGTAGGTGTCTGTGTATCCTTGTTTCCCTCTGCCATTATTTGAACCTCACTCTGCTGTTTTGCTGGTCATCTTTTGCGCATTCCAGTACATGGTGACCCCCCCCCCCGACTCACTGCTTCTAGTAAAATGTTTTCCACTTTATGGGAAATTAAACTGCAGCAGTCTATGCGGTATGTTCAGGTGATCTGCTGAATCATTTGAGTGTCGGGATGTCTGCTGGGGTTGTGAGTGAAGAGTGGCTTTCAGTTTTGCTCTATGTGGAGCCAGTTTGCTGAAGTCTGTTAGGTTCTGTTCTGCTAGGCTAGTAAGGGGGGACTGTGGCGAGAGGACAATGGGATTTGAAATACTTATGTTTTTGCTGTCCATTGGGAAAATGCCACAATGTTGAAGAGAGGCAGTCATGTGTTGGCTGTGTTCAGTAAAGATGCGTTGAAACTGAAGCCAACGGTTTGGCTGTGGGTCAATATTTTAAAAAATCTAGTGATTGGTAACTGAAGCCAAACCAAGGGTTTCTACCTATTCTGTAAAACTGCTGCTGGTTTGACAGTTTGCGCTCATTGAGGAATGGGGAAGGGGTGGTTGTTAGCAGCTCTGTTCTTGTTACAGCGCTCTGTTATGGTCCATTTAAAGTGGGAGGCTAAACATGCTGGCTGCTTATTAGTGGACTGTAGGTGCAGGATTGGGAGCAGGGCCAGAGTTTGACCAAGAAAAAAACAAAAACAGTTTAAATGCTGCCTAATAGAGTTCCTTTACATGTTTACAGGAGACGGGGGGCTGTGGAGCGCTGAATGGCTTCAAGATGAAGAAGCGTAGTGATTTTTTATGTTTGCTTGCACGTGCAATGCACAAGAAACATTTTGAGGTGAGTAGAGCATTGCAGAGGTGTGGCAGTGTTTGGCCAATCCAGTGAATGTTTTCAGGGGTGCGTCCCTTGGCCACCAATCAACAGGGAAGCTGCCGATGATGGCAGTTTCAGAGCGAGCGTCGGACTTGAAAGAAATCTGCTGCTCCAATCAAGAACAGTTTCATCATTGCAGCAGAAGATGTCTTCCCCCCCTTCCTGGCAACCAGACACATTACAGCCATACACATTATAGTGCACAGTAATGCCCATGGCTGGACTTATGGGTAACTTGTCTGCTCAGTGTGCCTTTCCCGGTGAAATTAATTAATGAGCCCCACCGCTGCTTTGCATAATTGGCAGCTCCTGCTGCCCACCACACACTCCCCCCAAAGCTGACATTGGGGTGCCCAATCCCCATGTTAGCATGCCCCCTCAAGCCTGAAAATATCTTTTGCCAAAAATCGGGTACCAAATCTCCATGTCGGCATGCCTCCCCCACTATTGTGGCACACTGGGAGCCCACCCCAGTGTGCCAAAGTAATTCTTAACTAGTTCCAACACCAGGAAGCTCACTCCTGGTGTCGTATGCACCCCCCATGCCCCGTCTTCTTTCTGCCACCCTCTGGGTGCCCAATCCCCAGGTTGGCATTGATCCCCCCTCCACTAGTCTGGCACACTGGGAGCCCACCTCAGTGTGCCAGACTTTATTTTTCATAGTATTTTACTTGTAAAAAGGAAAAACGTCCCTCAAGGTCTTTTTTTTTTTAAACCTAAAGAAAAAGAAAATGGTCCCTTGTTGTCCTTGCAACCCTTCCCCCATCCAGACTCTCCTCTGCGCACCCCCACCTCCCGGCACCCCCCTCAACCATACTTCACCTCAGAGGTCCAGCCCTGTGATCTTCTGTGGACTGGGAACACGTCTGCACTCTTTAAAAAACAACCGCAAACTGAAGAAAATCACAGTGAGCCCTATAATGGCAATCAATGGGGGGTTTCAACTTAGGTTGATATCTCAGCCATTTTTGGGAATTTTGGTCCCAAATTTTCAACACGGGGTTCTTGGAACCCCACCTCATGAACACTGGCACTGTCATTTCATTTCTCAGTCCCAAAAAGTGATTTCATGGTTGCTGTGTGGAATCACCTTTCGGGACCGATTAACGAAATGACAGTGCCACTATTCATGAGGTGGAGTCCCAAAAAGCCCATGTTGAAAATGTTGGTGAAAAAACTCCAAAAAATGACTGCATTTGGAGTGTGCATTGTGCAGTTTGTACACACATTCGTAACTTCGCCAGTTTTTAATATTTTCACTCCAAATTTCCAACATTGCCATTTTTTTCACATCTCCTTATGAACATGGCAGCTGTCATTTTTTTGCATCCTGGCCAAAATGTGTTTTTGCACCTGTGGCGTAGAATGGTGCAGTCGCTGTGCGAAATCAATTTTTTGGATAGATTAATGAAATCACAGTACCACTGTTCATGCGGGAAGGTCCCAAAAAGGCAATGTTGAAAATTTGGTGAACATATTCTAAAAAAATGACTGTGTTACAAGCGTACGTTACGCAATTTCTACACATGCTCATAACTTCACCACTTTTTCATATTTTGACTCCAGATTTTCAACATTGCCATTTTTTCACACCTCCTCTTGAACAGTACAGATGCCATTTTTCACATCCTGCCCAAAATGTCTTTTTACACCTGTTGCACCAAATGGCGTATTCATTGTGCAAAATCACCTTTTGGGATTGAGTAACTAAATGATAGTGCCACTGTTCATGAGGTGGGGTCCCAAAAAGCCCATGCTGAAAGTTTGGAATGAAAATACCAACAAATGCCTGGAGCGTTATGGTTTTCAACCATAAAGCCCCACCCTGTACAGACTGGCAGGCATCAGGGGTGTGGCTTGGGGTCATCAGCAGTAATGCTTACACCATTCCACCCTCACCCCCACCCTGCAGCCACTGACAGGCATCGAGGTGTGCCTTGGGGTCTTCGGCCCTAACGTTCACCCCATTCTTCTATACTGCACCTGTCTCAGCTTATTTCCTTATGGAATGGGGTGAGCAAAAGGGCCAAAACCCCAAGGCACACCGTGACACCAGTCAGTGTCTGCAGGGTTGTGTGAGGTGGAATGGTGTGAGTGTTATGGCCGACGACCCAAAGACACACCCCAGCACCTGTCAGTCTTTACAGGGTGGGGGTTGGCATTAGTCCAATACTTCACTGCCATTCCTATTATACATCTCTCTAACTCATGCAGTACCAGTGTCAATACCAGCAAGCAAACATTCAGCATTGACAAATGTTTGTTTTTGTTTACTTTAGTGGGGTCATCTTGCTTCTTGATGGACCTTCATACAGTGGTGTTATAGTGAGATAACATCACTGGTGAAGGTGAGGACTAACCAATCATCGGCCAGCATTCTTTCTTGCCATTATATAATACAGAGTTTACGTGTTGCTGATAGTTGGTCCTAGAGCTGTGCAGAATGTTTTTCACATGTGACGTTTGTGCAGTTTGTATATTCTGCATTGCTAAAATGCTAAACAGCTTGCTTAAAAAAACATTCATGAAATTTTCACTTTCACTTACATGTTAAATTGCCTGGATGTGGGAAACCTGCATTTTGGATTTTTTCCCGCATTCTGTGGAGTTTGTTTACTAAGTCATTTAAACATAGAAAAATATTCAAGCAGATTTTGCAAGTTTTGTACTTTTTTTTCTCCATTTCATAGTGCTGCAAAAAAACTTTGCAAAGTGCAAAGATTCTGCAAAGATTTTTCCACATTTAACAAGCTTAGGCAAAACCAAAGTGGGACATTTTTGCACAGTTCTAGCTGGTACAACAAATACAAATGGAGTTTATGAAAAAGCTTTAAAACTATAATAATTACTATGTTTATAAACAACAATTAAACTAAACACTTTTTTCCAGCCGTTCTTGATGGAGCATGGTCTAGGCAATCTTAAGTGCACTTAACAAGAAATAGCCCACAGAGAAACATAGCTAACATCACATCAGTGTTTTTTTAATCAAGGTGTTTTTTTTTTTTTATTCAGGGTGTTTATTCTCCTGGCCAGGGACTAGGCAGCTATCAGCCCTGTCCCCGGGTAATGAGGTCCGGTCACCAACCTCCTTCCTCCTGGAGACTTAACTGGGTGGGTCTCGGCACTCCAGGGAGGGCTTCATTGAAGCCTGGTCCCACCATCCATTTTCTATCACTTTTTTCCTCCTCTTTACTCCCTGGGCCTCGGCAACACAGAAGCACATGCACATGGAGGCATGCATTCACTCTGGAATAGGCAACCCATTCCAGCCACCCTGGCCTAATGACAGTCCTCATCTGTGTGGCGCTACCACCAAACCTCCACTCAGTGGCAGCCAAGTGCTAGGCCCAACTCCCATGACCGGGAGAGGAGAGCTGCCAAGCAGCCGGGTCATTCCTCTCCTAGCCCTCCCCCCCCGGCCGATCCTCGGTGACCCGAGCTTGTTCCTGAACTTGTGTCACCAGCATGGGAGAGGTGAGGTGCTTTCCAGTGCTTCAGTCCTCTGCACCACTGGGCCTGCTTTTATATCAGTGTTTTGTATGTGTGGGTGTGTCTGTGTGAGTGTGTGTGTGTGTGTGTGTGTGTGTGTGTATGTGTGTGTGGTGAGGTGGAAGAAAGGGGTCCAAAGTAACATACTACATTAGCAATGCTATTATATATGACTGTTTGAGTCTAAAAAGGCTATAATGACTGTAAAGTAAAGCATGCAGATATACACATATTAGCCATGTGAAGCTGTTTATTAAGGCAAACCACCTGGTTCCCAGTTCCTATATTTCTAAGTGTTAAATAATATATTCCCAGTCCACATTCTGTGCACATATAGCCTGCTCAGTTTAAGAATGCCACTAATTTATTTAAAGACTCTTAATTTGTGCTAAACAAGTTTCTTCCTGGAGGCATTATATGTGAAGAGCAAGAAGTGCACGAGATCACATCAAGGTTAAAAGGAGGAAAGAGTAAACAACCCTGAGGCGATATCTTCTGAGACACTGAGAAACATTCCACAGAATTCAATAATTCATGGTTACTTGGTATGATTTCATTGACTTTGGTAAGTTATGACTACAAACCTCAAATTTTTATCAGGGATAAGCTGCTCCATTCTGTTTTATTGACCTTTTTTTCATATTACAGTTCGCTTATTCAAAACACTGTATTACTCCTCCTTATGTGTGCCCTGAGAGAACTTTGGTTTAAATCTCTGAATCTGACTACCTGGGACTTGATCTTTGACTTGATCTGATATTTGTTCTGGCATCTCAAACTCCTGGAAATGACTGATTAGAATTAATGTCTTCAATCTTTGAGTCCTTGTGTTTTCTGGACAGCAAGCATTTTTTTTTATTTTTTATTTTTGTGTTATCTTCATTTCTGAGTTTTTCCTGTTGTTAAGTTTTTATTTTATTTTGTTTTATATTATTTTTTGGAAATTAGTTCTGGCAATGAGAGGGCTCAGTAACAGTCTGTATTTTCACCCTCTTTCAGATAAGTGTGAGAGACTAATCTGGGGGTTGATTATCAAACTATTTTCCTTTTATTTTCTTTGGTTTGTTTAGTTTATTCGCTTTTGTTATTTTTCTTCTGTTAATGACTTGTATTGATTGTCCTCCATTGAGATTTGTGAGAGACTTCTCTGGAGTGTGACCTTTTGGGTTTTATTATTTTTTGTTGTATAATTTAGGTTATGTTAAGTTAATAATTTGGCAGTCTTAGGTATCTAGTTGGGTGACAGGAGTTGAATCTCATAAGTGGTTGATTCTTAGGAGTATGATATCCTGTTTTTTTATTGCTTAGTTTTGAGTGCTGGGCTAGGTTGTGGACTTATAAGATGTGTCTACCTGTTACCCCCTGGTTGTGCGCTACTCAGCCTCCACTCTTCGATCCCTACACCCTTTTCATACCCCTCCTTTGTTTTTTTTCTATCTATCAACATTGTCAGGCTTTAGGTATTGCCCACAGGAGGGGGGGAAGGGGTGGGGGGTGAACAGTGGAGACTGGAGGAGCGGGGCACTCTCATTAGGGTGATTAAGCCCAGGAGACACCCTGGGACGAAGTGGAGCCTGGAGTGTGGACCTTCTTGTCTGGTCCCCATACCCAAGGGCACCATCATTGGTGATGGGCAGGTAGCCAGGGCAGCTTAGGAGTTTTGTCTAACCCGGGCACTGTTGTGCAATGCTAGATCTGTCTGGAACAAAACTGCTGTGATTTCAGATCTTGTTAGCTCAAAAGATCTGGCTTGCATCACCGAGACCTGGCTGGATGATAATGCAGGACCGATACTTGAGGCCACAATTCCAGCCGGGTATACGGTGATACATTGCCCGAGGTTGGACGGTGGGGGGGGGGTTGCGGTCTGTTTCAAGACCAAATTGGCACTCACTAGTGTTCCAGTTGAGGAGACCATCTCTTTTGAATGTGCTGTTGTGGCAGGTGTGGACTATCGAATCGCTCTCATCTACCATCCACCTGGAGATGGGAAGCAATTCCTTAAGGAAGTAGCGGACTTTGTCATCGACATGGCTTTTGAGTCTTCCAGGCTGATGGTCCTGGGTGATTTTAATGTCTGGATCGATGACGAACTCTCACAATTTGGACAACACTTCCTCCAGTTAATGGATTCACTGGGCCTAACACAGGTGGTTACCACTGCTACACATAAAGGTGACCATTCTCTTAATTTGATCTTCCTCCTGGGGATCGAGGCTTCTGATGTGGGGGTGGAACCAGTCAGCTGGTCCGATCACTACACTGTGAGATTCAATTTTGGCACCCCACCTTGTAGGCTGACCCCTGTGGAGATGGTCAAGTGCTGCCCTTTGCGGAATATTTCTTCCATTGGCCTTGCTGTGGTCCTTGACCTATCACAATTCCCTGTGCATTGCAGTGATCCAGAGGCATTGGTTGTGACCTATATTACACCATCACCTCTGCCCCAGAATCTATTGCTCCAGTTCATGTGTGTCTTCTCTCCCTTTGACCTCGGGCTCCATGGTTTGATGGGGCCTTGAGGGAGTTGCAGCGACTTGGACGCAGGTTAGAACATTGTTGGCGGAAATCTGGCCTGCATGCTGACCATCTTAGACTGTTAGAACACTATCAATTCTATCAGTCAGAAATTTCTCGTAAGAAGGCAGAGTTCCTGTACAGGGAAATTTCTGCCGCTCAGAACCGACCAGCTCAGCTGTTCAGAACTGTGGACAGATTGTGCAACCCAACCTGTCTACAGCTCCGTAGAGCATTTTCACAATTACAGTGTGATGAGTTTGCTTGCTCTGTTCTTTGCTGATAAGGTGGCTGACATTAGGTCAGAGATCCAGTCGACACATTCTATGCGGGTTGCTATTGGTCAGGACTTGGTCACCACCCCTTCATTTTCCTGGAGTACCTTCGACCGCCTGGAAATTGTGGATGTTATGCGGATTGTCCAAGGGCTGTGCCCTACCTGCTGTAGTTTAGATCCAGGCCTTACTTCCCTAATTTTGGGGTGTGGGGAGTCCATTCTCCTGGTTCTAGCACGGATAGTCTGGTGTTCCCTTGACGCGGGTGAATATCCTTGTTCCTTGAAAGAGGCAGTGGTGATACCCTTGTTGAAGAAAGCTTCTTTGGACCCAGACTGTCTTGCTAACTACAGGCCTATCTCGAACCTCCTCTTTCTGGGGAAGGTGATCAAGAAAGTAGTGGCGGCCCAGCTGGAGAACCACTTGACCATCCATAGCATCTATGAACCTCTCCAATCAGGTTTTCAAAAGAGGCATAGTACCGAGACTGCACTGGTTCGGGTGCTCAATGATCTCCTGATGGCGAGAGACCAGAGAAAATGGTCCATTTTGGTACTATTAGATCTGTCGTCAGCATTTGACACCATTGACCATGGGGTCCTACTTGAGTGCCTGAGATGTATTTGTAGGCTTTCTGGTATTGTTCTCAGATGGTTCACTTCATACCTCACCGGAAGAACTCAGAGGGTGGTTTCAGGTTTTTTTTCCTCTGATCCCATCCCTCTGTTTTTTGGGGCTCCTCAGGGCTCTATATTGTCCCCTATGTTGTTTGCAGTGTACATGCTTCCCCTTGGAGACATTGTGAGATGGTATGGGCTGAAGTTTCATTGTTATTCTGATGATACCCAGCTATACCTGTCCTCTGCACCTGACCAGGAAGGAGCTATCTCGGTATTTAACAGCTGCCTCAATGAAATCCAGGACTGGATGAGGTTCAGTTGGCTGAGGTTGAACTCTGGGAAGACGGAGGTGTTGGTTTTGGATCCGGATCACCGGATAGAGGGACCTGGGTCCGGCTCCCCATCTGGACTGTTTTTTGGGGATGTCGAGCTACAGGTCTCTGAATGGGTGCGAGACCTGTGGGTGATATTAGATGCAGGGCTGACTCTTCAGTCCCAGGTGTCAGCTGTGGTTAAGTCATCTTTCTACCATCTAAGAAACATCACTAGGATCAAGCACCTTGTTCCGTCCGGTGATCTGCCAACCTTAATCCATGCCTTTCTGACCTCACGCCTAGACTACTGCAACTTGCTTTACTTTGGGCTTCCAGGGGTTGATATCCGCCGCTTGCAGCTGGTGCAGAATTCTGCAGCACGGGTGTTGGTGGGTACTCCTAGATCTTCTCATATTACACCAGTGCAGCAGGAACTGCACTGGCTGCCAGTTCAGTGGCGGATCATCTTCAAAGTAGGATTACTGACTTTTAAAGCCCTGCATCATCTGGGCCCTGATTACCCAAAAGAACTCCTGATCCCTTACCATCCTTTGAGATCGCTCCACTCAGCCGATGAGGGGTTGCTAGAGATTCCAAGGGTGATTTTAAAATCTGCTGGGGCCCGTGCTTTTATGTTTGTGACCCCTTTTCTTTGGATTTCTCTACCCCATCAGATTAGGAAGTGCACGACTGTGGGGAGTTTTAAACAGGCTTTGAAATCTTTCCTTTGGGAAAAAGCTTATGGTTTTATTGTTCACTGATTTGATTCTGTTTGGTTTTATAATGTTGATTTTTGTATTTTTATCTTATTGCACTGCACCTTGATATTCGAAAGTTGCACAATAAATAAATTATTATTATTATTATTATTATTATTATCTGTGCATACCTGCTACTGACCTACATCCACTGACAGTTACATATAGACGTCACATAAGCATACTTTGGGGATTTGTGCTATTAAATGCTTCTTTGACCATTTTAGTTTTGTTTGACTCTGAGTGTGAAATGTGTTGTTTTTTCTGAGAGTTTTTAAACAAGGAGGTAGTTTGAAATATAAAAGCAAGAGCTTCCATGGCAAGACAGGGACAACAGAATGAAGTATTCTTAACAGTGGGGTTTTACCATATCTGCTTTGATTCTAATAGCACACCACCATCAGGAACATTCGGAGGTATAGATATAATATAGAGAATACTGGATGGGCAACTATGCACAACCAGTGTGTTCTGCCACTGTGGGGTTTTGATTCCCTCTGACCTCGAGAGCAAAGCTCAAGAGGTCCATGAGAATCAGAACCCTGAGGTGACAGAACACACAGGTTGTGCATAAAGTTGTTCATCCTGTATTTTTTATAGGGTGGGATATTCAGAAATGTGCCAGAGGCAGGCGCAACAGCTGCACAGTGCAAGTACACTGTGCCAGTGTGCTCCAACCGCGATATTCAAAGGTTGCGCATGATGGCAAGTGCCAGCGCAACATGGCTGAATATTGCAGGGATTCACCATAGCGCAACCAGAGCTGCACCAGGGAGCAAGTCAGCAAACACCATAGAGCAACCAGGGCTGCACAAGGGTCAGAGGTGCATGGGTGAGGACACAGGACAACAGACACAGAAGGGAGCATGCCACAAGAGCAGGACAGAGCACCACCAGGGTGCAGAGAATGCCAGGAGGGAGGTATGGCAGGTGCATGGCTGCAGGCCCCTGACCATGTACACCACAGTGGTGTATGGAGGCAGTGTGGCACCAATGTCCACTGGCAAACAGCCATGGGCAACACCCACAGGAAGGCACAGGACGTGCCACCTGGACCATAACTGACACACATGCCAACAACACACAACACACAAGCCACACAACATGAGCAGAGTGCACACATACACCCCAGGGCACACACACTGGCCACTGGGCACAGACCACCAGGCACAAACCCCAGTCAACCCCAGACGTAACCACTCAGCCACCATGCAAGCCACTGCAGCATGGCTCCACACACCAGCTGCAAAGCAGACACAGACTCAGATGGCTAACAACAGAAATGTATATTAAAACATAACAACAATAACCATATACAGATATACAGGAACAAGGAAGAGGGAATGGGGAGGCCACAAACAAGATGGTAGGCCGGAAAAGGGAGGCAGGGGGACAGGGGACATGGCTGGGTAAGGGTACAATGGAGGGAAAGGGAGGGGGGTCAAGGGAAGGGAAGGTGGTGCAGGCCAATGGGCCCCATGGGTGTCCATGCCTTACAGGCACCTGGTGCACCGTCTTCTCTGCGGCCTGCACAGGGTCTGTCAAATAAGCCGCGCCACCTGTAGCATGGCCGTGGTGACCCACAGTATCCTTTCAAGGAGCCTGGTGTTCACAGCCTCCCGTCGGACTCCTAGGACAAAGGAGGGGACATGGTATGAGTGCATGTCCATACGACCATAGGCCACCCACCGTGTACAGTGGACAGTGGTGACATGTGCCCCTGAGATGGCACACAGCCACCTGCAGTGTGCGTGCCCACATGAGTGACCATGTCAACCATCCACAGCCATGCACAGCAGTGCACACTGACACCACCCACGTGTGGCCCACCACAACCATGGTGGCCAGGCAACAGGGCTAGATGGAGGGATGGCAGTGGCATGTCTGGAACCTGGATGCACCCACAGCCCACCTGCAGCAGCCACACACATGTGCAAAAGCCACGGCATGGTGCAATGGACCCCACCGGCATTGCACAGCTGTAATGGCCATGTGCACAGGGGGCTGTGACCCACCCCCACCCTGCACAACAACAAACCCAGATAGAGTGCCTACCTACATGCTGCGGCACAACTGGTGCCTATCTGGTGGCACCCCCCCACACACATCCAGCATCCCGTGCCTGTGCACCAGCATTGGCCTGCCCACATCTGCCAGCAGCACCTGCCAACCTGGCCCATCACCTATCCACAGGGCCTAGTAGGGAGACAGTGAGAAGGACACATCAGTACCTGGCAACAACCCACATACCTCACCCCCCTCCCAGCACATTATACCCCCCTGGCCCTGTGCAGTGGTGGTGCGGTGGCACAGCACACCCATGGTGCCCTGCCACAGCAAGCAGAGCATGCAGTCACAGCCCCACTGCAGCATGGTGTTACACCCTGCTGGCTCCCCACAGAACACCGGCATGGCACAGACATGGAAATATTGCACTCACCTGGACGTGGCACAGTGCCCCTCCAGATGCATGCCTGCAGTGACCTCAGCCTGTCAGGATCCCTCCTGTACAGGTCACTATATCAGTGGCAGCACTGATCCTCACTTTTCTGAGCCCCAGTGGCCTCCTCCAACCCCTCGGCCACCTCCTACCACACCTCAGTACAAGGCCGGTCCAGGGGCACCTGCCCATATAGGGAGCCCACATGTGGCTCCATCAGTGCCACCAGGTTCACGAGCTCAACCTGGCTCCAATTTGGTGCTCTCGCAGTGCTCCGGTGCGGCATGCTCATTTCTGAACTGGGAATCCAAAATGGCGCCCGGTAGTGCACGAGCCGCAAATGCTGTGGGTGCATGACTTGCTTGGCGATGCACTGCCATTCCCAATCATGCATGCCCTGGAGCTGCACGATACAGCTGGGGCAGTACTGGCATATGCTGCAGGCAACCAGAGGGCAAAGGACACTTGTGGGGTCAAAGATCAGCATGCACACCGTGCATGACAGTGTGATAGGGCACGCCATGCATGGTGCACAATAGGGGCATGTGTGCCCCACGGTCCATGTGCCAATGGCACTCGGGCACCATAGGGCATACAGTGCATGAGCGCCACATGCCTAATAGTGGCAGAGCACTGTACTGCATATGGCACACTGTGCATAGGATGCACCATCGATGTACTCGACGTCAGTACACCCATGCACACTGTCAGATCTACTGTGCATGTCACACAGTTGGGCCATGGCTTGTGCATGCACAACTCCAATGTGCCATGCGCAACTTCGTGATATTCAGCCAGACTATGCAGATGGACTCATCAGCATATCTGCAGCACATCAGAGGCATTTGTATCTCATTACAGTTGTGCATATCCTAATTTGCATGTGATGCACTATAAAGGCGTCATGGGATTGCACAGGCACCAGACTGGTATTGCATCCTGCAGAGGTAAGCCACCAGGTTGTGGGCCTGTTGGGACAGTGGATTGGGAGGGCATTGTGTGTTGCAGCCATCACTAACCATATGTCCATACCCACAGGAATAGGCATGTCGGAACACGAGGAGGTTGAGGAGCAGGGACCTGCATGGAAGCGCAGGCCCAACTTCACCAGGGCAGATAGCGATGCTCTCTTTGATGCCTACCTGGACCAGAAGCCCCTCCCGAGTGATTCAACAGGCACCCCACAGTCCAGGGCAGCTGCATGGGAGGGAATGGCCAGGGCTGTGAGCCAGCAGGGCAGCCATCAGAGGACAGCACAGGAGTGCAAAAAGAAGGTAGGCATGGACCGGAGGAGAATAAAGGAAAAGGTGGCCACCATCGGGGCTGCATGTGCCACCACGGGTGGTGGACAGTCTGATGTGCCACAGTTGACACCGCAGGAGGAGCTGGTAGCAGCATCCATGTGGCACAGCGCTGTCAAGGGTGTTCCTGGCGGTGGATTCCAGATGAGGGGCAGCCCATCACTGCATGGTAGGAACAGCAGCAGCTGGGGAATGGGGGCAGGGGTGTGTGGCAGTGGCACTAATGTGTCTGTGCTCCTTTACAGCTCTGGAGCACCTGCATCCAGTAGCAGGGGTGGGGGTGACCATCATGGGGGAGGTTCTGGATCTGGAGGACTGTCCATCCACCTCCACCAGTGTCCGGGGTCCGGATCACAGTCAGCCCATCCCCACTGTCTGACTGGATGCCTGCGGCATGGTTGCGGACGAGGCCCTGGCAGTATTTCAGCATGACGCCAGCCATGGCGTCCAGTATGCTAAGACACAGATTGGGGCGGGGGTCCGGGACCGATAATGATGTGACTGTTATCCTGGACAGTGGTGTTGCCAATCAGGGGGAGGCACCCATACCATGCAGCTGACACGGCAGCACAGATGGTGCCCTGGTAGCAGTTGTCCACCCACTGACTGCAATGCCTGGCGTGGCTGTGGGCACCAACAATGCAGCACAGACCGAAGGAGGGGCAGTGGTGGTGGTGCAGCTGCCTGGTGCCGTTATACACACAGCGGCCAAAGGGGCAGTAGCGGCAGCAGGATGGGGCTGGGCGGCTGGGTGTAGTGGCTGCTGCCATTGCACCACAGATTGATCAGCCACAAGGGGGCCCACTGTGCAGCCCCCACATGTGTGGGGGGCTATGCTGCAGGGTCACGCAACACCCATGGG
Organism: Neoceratodus forsteri; assembly: GCA_016271365.2. NCBI lineage: Eukaryota > Metazoa > Chordata > Ceratodontiformes > Ceratodontidae > Neoceratodus > Neoceratodus forsteri. The sequence goes on from JADMNL010000025.1 coordinate 134,936,528, forward strand.
TCAGCATAATGCCCATGCCCCCCCAGGGCACCGACCTCCTGACCGAGCACACCCATTTGCTCTGGGCATCCATGGAGCAACAGATGCTGGTCATGGCAAGGGTGCGTGCTTTCTCCACACAGCTGCGCCAGTCTTCAGGGAGGCATGGCTGGGACTATGAGCAGCTTCTGGTCGAGACCACATGCATGTGGGAGGACACGACTGCAGCCCCGGATCGGCTTATCGCTGTGGTCACAGCTGGCCTAGCACCACTGGCCACCCTGGTGCATGGATGTCCACTGCAGACACCACAGAGTAAATTCTCCACCCCTCGGTCCTGGCATCATGCAACCCCATCAGTGTCGATGCCAGGATCTGCTATGGCATTCTGGGCATGCCTGGAGTGGGCACGTTTGGGGGCCTGCAGACACCTGCAATAGACCGGTCATGTTCCCAGAGTAACACACCTGGGGAACCATCAGCGACACCCTCTGTGGCTGTCACACAGCTTGCATCTGCTCGGCGGGGCCTTCCATGTGTCCACGGCATCTGTGCCACTGCGCGGCAGTCCTGATCCACCACCCTCCCTGTCCGCTGTCTGCCGCAGCCCTGTGTGCACATTGGTGTGGCATGTGCGTATGCATACCAGGGTCATGCCATCCATGGTCCACACCACACTCCCACCTTGTGCACACCCACCCACCCACTGGCCACTGTGGCATGTGTATGATGATGCCAACACAACACCGGCTGCCACTGTACACTGGTGTTCAGCGTCTGACACATGCCCATTGGTGGCCTCTGGGTGTGTGCATGTGGGTGCCTGTGTGCATGTGCATGTGTGTGTGGGTGTGTGAGTGGGGTCTACAATGCCATACAGGGTGCATCCATGGAGTCCTTTCCCATGGCCCATCCCCACTGCCCTCCAGCCATTTCTGTCATGGATCCCAGCGTTGCATGCCTGTATACTGTGCCATGGTCCCTGGGACATGTGTGTGGTCATGTTCACCTACCTGCATGCACCGTAGTGCTCCTCTGCAATTGTGTCCTGGTGGTGCTGAGCCATCCTGTTCAGCCAGGGTTCCCATTGCCCAGGGGGCTGCTCACCAATGCCTGGCCTGGCGTCCGCGTCATCCCCACTGCTGTTCCCCTCTTCGACCTCGACAGCTATCCCATGGTCAGTGGCCATGTTGTGTAGCATACAGCAGGCTAGGAATAAGCCACAGGCCTTCAAGGGACTATACTGTAGGGCACCGCCAGACCTGTGCAGGCAACAGAACCATGCCTTCAGCAGCCCAAACAGACGTTCGATGATGTTCTGTGTGCTGGCGTGTGCCTCATTGTATCGCTCCTGCGCTGGGATCAACGGGTGCAGATATGGGGTGAGCAGCCAGAGCCTGAGTGGGTATCCACTGTCACCTGTGTGGAGACATGTGGGGTTAGCATGGTGGTCTGTGTGGCTGCCCCCTCGCCTACCCAGCCAGACCCTCTGATGCCCCCGGCCTAGCATCCAACCCACACCTTGCCCTGTTGTGCCAGGCTTCCCTTTCCAGCTGCATATTCACCTATTAGGTGCCCAGCGGGGATGTCCCCACTTTCGAACCTGTGGTACAGTGCTGACTGGTGCCAGATGAAGGCATTGTGTGCTCCACCAGAGTGTGTGGCACAGACATTGATTATGCACCCCCTGGTATCGCACACCACCTGGCAGTTGACACTGGGGTAGCCCTTCCTGTTGATGTAGGCCACCCCCTCCGGCTCAGGTGTTGAGTGGATGCCTATGTGGGTGCAGTCAATGGCCCCTAGCATGCCAGGCATACATGCCACCCTGTGGAACTCCAGCATGTTCACTGTACGCTCTGCCTGTGTGCTGGGGAAATGGATGTATTCCACAGCATGTAGCAGAAGTGCATTGAGGAATTGTGTGAGGAGCCATGACGCAGCCAACTGGGTTATGCCTGTGGTGTCCCCTGTTGGTCTTTGGAAGGTACCCATGGCGAGCAGGCACATGACGGCCATGACCTTGGTCTCCACCGACAGGGCATGGCTCCATCTTCTGGGTGCCTGCATCTCATCACTGCACAGATTACAGAGCTGCCTCAGAATTGCCTGGTTCAGGTGGTACCAGCCCACAATCTCGGTGTCACTGTAATGTTTGAAGGTGGTGTGGACATGGTACCACCTGTTCTGGGCATACCACCGCCAGGCCCTTCCATGGCCATGCAGCTCTGCCTCCTACCTCCTCACACCCCTCATTACTGCCTTCATCTGGAAGATTGCACTGGCCATGGCCTGGCCTGTCCTGCCCCCCCATGTGGCTGTCTCCCAGGGCAACCCCGGCTGTGAGTGCTCCATGTGCCCCTGCACTGGACTCACACCTGTGTTTGGGACTCTGCTGGCAGTGGACTCTGCCTCCCACCCATCCGGGTTCTCCCACAGCCACTCCTCTGTCCGGGCTTGGAGGCTCATGCTGCCATTGCTGTCCCCACTGGTATCTCACACACACACACACACACACACATTGAGCTGCTCACACACACAGGCACTTTCAGGGTCACACTCCCTGTCCCACTGCCTGTTGCACCTCCTGCATCTGTGCCTGTCTTGCACCCCTGCTGCTGTCCTGCCTGGCCACTGGCTCTCTCTCTCTGTCTCTCTCTCTCTCTCTCTCTGTCTCTCACCCCTGCTCCCAAGGGTGTAAGCCACTATCTCTTGCTTGTTCCATCTTTTTATGGGCTCAAATTTGCTCCACGCATGTCCCTGTTGCTCCACGCCTGCGCCATCAGCTTGCTGTTGAATATCGCACTGCGCTGCTTATTCATGACTATTCCCCCTGCACTTGTGCATGCATTCATTAGGGTTGTGCATTGGCACACTGCGATTTGCACCACACATTGGCTCCCGTTGAATATCGCTGCTTGGTGCATTTCTGCTCTTGCGCAGGCGCATCTCAGTTGTGCCATGCACAACTGCTTTGAATATCCCACCCTCAGTGTGTAGTAGTACAATGTGAAATGTGTGCTTTGTGTTTTTTTTTCTCTTTTTCATAATGAAACTGACTTGAAAAGTCTCTAGAGGTTCTAGAATACTATCACCACAAAATTAAAAAGAGGAAAGCAACAATGTGCCAGGATTCCAAGTGGTTCTGCTGCAGTAGTGACATCACTACTACAGCAGAACAACATAATGACATCACTACTGCAGCAGAACATAGAGGATTGTGTATGAGCAAGAGCATACACAACAAGGCAGTTATGATCAAGAGGTTTCCATGGTAACCAGACCTCGAGAGCATAGCTCGAGAGGTCTGTTACCATGGAAACCTCAAGATCTAACAACTGCCTTGTTTGTGTATGCTTGCTCATACACAATATTTTATAGTGTATGGGCAAGCATAATCAGCGCTCCATGATCCCCCAAACAAGTCTACCTCTTAAAATAAGGCTTACTTCGAGATGTGTAGCAGCGTGGCAACTTCTGCATTGCCTTGGGCTGCTCAATTGCGCATGCGTGAATGTGTTCGATCTTGTTGTGCTGCACCAGTGATGTACTCAGTGCAGCACAACAAGATAGTGATGCACTGAGGCAAGCACAACAATGCTGTTGGGAGCATGGATTTCCATGCTCAACAGTGTTCTACCATACACTATAAGCATATTCCAGGCATGGAATTTCATGCATAACAGCATTCCACTATACACTATATTGACAATTAATATCTTAAAACTTTTATGTAATGCAGAACTCATTAACACTGCCTGATTATTTACTCCCAGTCTCTCTCCCAGATTTTAATCTGAGTACTCTCTGATAGTGCAACACAATTACAGCTACAGTGTAGTATATCAAAGTAAAACTAAGTGGAATCAAATTTGGAAGAAGGGCATAATACTAAATGTTTTGATTTCTCATAAAATTGTATTGCAGTTGTAATTGTTATACTGCAATGCAATTGTTCACACATCCATGTGAGCAGAAAAAATCAGAGTGGGGGGCGTTAGTGGAAAGGGGTTTCCATGGCCTATACTGTCGTAAGTTTTCTTCCTGAGGTACTTTGATTAAAATACCAAAACTTTTTACTGCACCTATAATGCTTCAAATTCACAAGTGAGTTTTTTAAAAACTAAATACTGCATCAATGACTAAGACTCAGGTAAGAGAAAAGTATTCTCTTTCAAATGCCCTCATAGCTACTCTTCTACCTCTGTGCCCTTAGGATTTAACAACTGACATACAGACAGTAGACACATAGAACTTATAGTATATGGTTAGCGTTTGCTGTGCATGGATTTCCATACATTTACAAATGCTGCTGTACCACAGTAGTGACGGAACTACTGTGGTGTAGTGACTTGCTTTTTTTACCACAGTAGCCACATCACAGAGCAAAGCAGACAGGCACAGCACAGCATTACAGCTGCAGGTAGGGAGCTGAAAGAGAGAGCTGCAGGGGAGGACAGGATTTTGGGTGGCACTGTAAATGTGCTGAGGCCTATAATGATTCATACAACATGCAGTTAGTAACTAGCAGCACCTTAATCTAGTGTCAGCTGCAAGAAACAAACAATGCAAAAAGCGTTTTGCCTAATTGCACCTGCCAGTACGCACCTTTGTGGCTGTAAACTGTGAGAGAGACCTAATGACCATGACTTTTAAGATATATGCATGGTGCCAGCTGGCCTTTTCTGTACAGTGAACCATTTACTATATAAAATAATATATAATCTGCCATTCCAACCTGACCCATGGGGGTTGTGATGCTAGGTCTTTTTCTACTGTCATTGTCAACTGTATGTTTCCATGCTAATATGTTTCTCAGTCATTGTTCCTAAGGTTTCTATAATATCATCACAACAAAATAAGAAGTGAATTGGGGCAGTACCCTTGACCATTGGTGCACAGACAAACCACGTCTATCCAAAAGCAAAGAGTCCAGCACTCATGACACAATCCTGCTACACAAAATCAATTCAGCAGTGGTTTGACATGCGAGCTACTTTTATTTGTGCAGCTAATGCAAACAATACTGAAGTAGTAATTCCACTAACTCCCAATATTCTGCATAGTATTTACTGGCGCCATGTAGAATTTTCATATTCCTGCAGAAAAGAATTCCACAGAATTTCTAAAAATTCCACCAGATCCCACAGAATTCTGTCAGTATCAAAATTCTGATGTTTTGAAAGTGGAATGCTTCACAGATTAATAATCCACAGTTTAAAGAAACCATGGATTCCTTTTTCACAATACACAGAAAATTATTCTGCAGTTTATGTGATCCATGGAAAGTTATTCCATGGTTTACATAGAAATGCTTTTTGAATTTCTGTGGAATTGAAAAGGAAATTCTGAAAAACTTCTCAAAGAAGTGGAATTGCCATTCTGAATGAATTCCACGGGTGGAATTCTGCCCTTGCACACTGCCCAAATATCTACTTTTTTGAAGAGTGATTAGCTGCAAAGAGATGTGATATGTGTTTTATACAGCAGCCTTAAGGACATAGGCATCCGTTTGGTCATTATTGTAGTTTACTTATTTGTGGCTGGTAAAAGGTATCCTACATTTCAAAGTGCAATGTGCCAACATAGAGGATAACGCATGGACAGCGGTGTGTAACAACGCTACATTTGCCTTCGAGTGGTTCTCTTGGCTACTATGTTAAACCTCGAGAGCGAAGCTCGAGAGGTTTACTGAGTTGCCAAAGGGAAACCACGAGAAGGCAAACAGCGTTGTTAGTAGACACCGCTGACCATACGTTGTCTTTTATAGTGTATGGTCAGTGGAGAAACAAAAAAATGATGCCAGTGTTGGAAACAATAATCTACTACTACCACCTCCACCTCTACTTCCGGTGCAGCTTCTGACAGCATGGTAACATTCTGACAGAGCTCTTTGACTCTCTCGCCAGTTACCTGATAAACTTTTTAAACATAGGCATGTTCGGCTGTTATGGGGGCCATGGCAACAGCATCATGTGGTGGTTCGAATATGTTACACTACCGATGTGACGCACTGTCAATAGTATAACAAGAGCGTGATGTCACATTGATAGTGTAACAACGCTGTAAAAAGTTGATTTTTGGACCATAATAGCATTCTAACATACATTATATTCATAATTAATGTTAGACAATAACAATTATAAAATGGGTAGAAACAGTAAAGAAAGCTGATTGGCTGGCACCCCTTGCCAGCTATGTCTTTTATTTTAGATAAATCATGGTTAAAAACAAGTTCTCCTAAAACAGTAAGCACCCCAAAAAATATCACTGAGCCGAGTTCAAGGCTCGGAAACCTGTCATCTTCATTCCTCACTAAGTGGCACGGTCTTAGCGAGAAAAATACGAACAAACAAAACGTAAAATCAGAAGTGCTGCAACACTTAAAAAGTGTTGTTTATACTTTCAAATCATGTTGCTGTCCGTACTGACTTCCTCCCTTCTCCTATGCACCTGCACGTATATGAACCTTCCACAGTCCCTCTGGAACTGCAAGCAGAGGAAGACTGGCAGGACATTTATGAAACTTGCTACCATAGATGGTAGCATGCTGCAGGCAAGATTAAAAATGAAATTGTGGTTTTGTCTGCAGCCTGATGTAGTGACTTGGTAGCTGTCCTGAGCGCCCCTAGTGACAGCACTTCATATAACAGCATCCTTAGCAATCTAAGGAACGTGGAGGGACTATTTCACATCAAAGCAGATTTTTTTGTTATGTTAGTATTTTTTATTTTGTTTTTTATAATATTAGTTTCTCAGATACCCATTTTATAAGCACCATAACACACTCTGGGGTGTGGGTTAGTCTGGATAAATGCACTTATAGAGGCACCTCACTACGCCCCTAGACGTGTGTTTTTCCATACTAACCCACACCCCTTTGTGTGTTATTGCTTACATAATGTACATTTAATGTAAAGTTAAAAAGTGGATTCCAGGTTTAGCATCAGCTACATCACAACAACCTAAACATTAGTACTTGATCTCTTCTAATTTGAAACAAACATCAGGGGCTAAACTACAGTGAAAGAAAAGTACCTGTGTATACCCTGGTGTATAGCATGCATGTTTGGTAGTGTTTATGAATCGATTATATGCCTGTACTGCAACCCTAAGGACTTCCTTGGAAACTAGCATTGGCTCAGTCGAAATGTTCTTAATAAAAATAAAGAACAAACTAAACTAAGCTAAACTAAACGTATATGCCTATGTTCGTGCATCACCAGCCTATCAGGTGGGACGAAACCCATGATTTAATGCCTGGAGTGCCATGGATGGTCAACCAATCACAATTACAGTATACTGATATGTAAACATCACACATCACCATGTAAGTGCTATGCATTTAATATGCACTAATCTTTAAAATTTATCTAACAAAAATACCATTTGTGTCAAACCAACTTGACGTTATAATTACTTGATCAAACCTGATACTTTCATGCTACTCCTAGAGACAGGTGGACTAATTTGGAAAAAAACAAACTGCCTGTCAAGCCAGCAACCTTATTCAATAGAAGAACTACCTCTGAAATCTCTTTGATGCTTGCTCAGCAAAGCTGGCCAATTTACAATGCTTGGTTCTTTTTACTGAGCAAAAAGGGAGTCTTGTGGCTTTACTACTTCTGCCTCCACCACCTTTTTATGGTTACAAAATACTCAATGTACTGTAGGTGTCCTTATTGTGATATTTACAAGTGGGTATATTGTATATTTAAAATTTTATATGTTGAAATGTATGTATCTGTATGCATATTATTGTTCTTATTTTGTAAAGCCGTCTCTCTTGGTGAGTCAAAAATAACTTCTGTAACTCTATTCAGTGTGAAAGTAATAGTACCCAGTTAACTGTAAATTTCCAATATCAGAGGAATAACAATAAAGATTTATGAACTCTCAAAATGTATGTATGTGTATTGGTCATGCTGAAGCAGTTCTGCAGTCTTTTGGCATGTAAAATGTGTCTTTTTGTTTAGGGTACTGTATATTAATCTTAGGTATTGTTAAAAGGTTCTTCAGAAATTCTGCTTAAGTAAATTAACTGCAGTTTTTCATTTGATGTTTTGTAATCTGTGTATCAAACTCATAACACCCAGGATAAACAGTTCATAGATGAAGATGTTGGTTTACAGGGACGGCCAGTGGCATGATGCCGAATTATCTAGATACAGCATGATATATCACAGAAAATTCCTATTCATTTCAATTACATTTTTGTGATATTTACCAAAATATCCAGCTATATAGTGCATCTTTTTTTTTTCAACTCTTTTTCCCTCTGGTCACGGTCCTAGGAGCCCTCTCTCAGGCATCCAACCTGTTTCTGCCCTGCCTGAAGTCCCCCCCCATCCAAACCTTCCTCTCCTCCACCCCCGCCTCGCAGCTGACACCCCAGCTTAACCTCTCTGGGGTGGGGCCTCTCCCCTACCTTGGGTGCTCTCAACGTTTAGACTCCAGCTGCAGACGTGGGCCCCAGGCGGAAGATCCATGAAGGCCGGCTGAGTCGGACCCAGTCATAGGCATGGGGATTGGTGCTGTCGCCTACCCCTAGGACCGGGTTTTTCCATTTTCTGTTCCTCCCTCCCCATGCGTGGGCATGCCCCGACACACTGGCTCACGGCAACCCTGCCTGCATCGGCCACGCCATTATGTGCCTGCCCAGCTTGCTGCAGTTCCCCTTGCTCTCCACCAGAGGTCACTGGCTCACTGGGCTATCCTATCCCCTTGGTCTGGGGCGATGAACACCACTCAGGCACTCAGTCCTCAACCCTTCCGCCGCTGACCCCCTGCACCCAAGTCCATTCCCGAACCCAGGTCGCCAGCGTGGCACGAGGTGTGGTGTCCAGCACCTCAACCCTCAGCACCACTGGGCCAGCTTATATAGTGCATCTTGCTACTGGCTACCATTGTATATAGTGCTTTTCATACACACTGTTTTTTTAAACAGCTTTACAAACAAAATGATAAAGACTTAGTAAATGGACTATAAAGGCTTCATGGCAACAATTCCTGTCATCAGTATCCACAAACAGACATGGATAGTTGCTTGCACATGTTTAATTAGAAGGGAATATGGACAAGGACACAAGGGTAAATGTACTACTCTTGCAAAAATGCCATAGATTCTTTAACTTCTACCTTGTCAGCCACCCAGACAGCACCAGAGATGGTCAGATGGCACCTCAGTTTAATGTCTCATCTGAAGGGCAGCACACCCCACTGGTACAGCAACCAACTAGTACTGCTCTGAAGTGCCAAGGTTTGAGGTATGAGCCCAAGTCCCTACACTGAACTGGAATACATAGGCTTTTGGCTCAGAAGAGGATGTGTAACAACTGAGCCACGGTTTACCATATTTCCAGTGTGAAGTCGGAAACCCTTGCATTCAAAAAATTAGTTGTGTGGAGACCCAAAAGCGTATGGACAAAAAGCATGCTAAAATGAAATAAACTACCTCCGAACCGTACATGCTGTTTTGACCACGCGGTTTTTGACCATGTGGCTCTTTCTTTGTGATCTTGAGGAGATATCAAGCCACACTGATATCTGAGAGTAAGTGGTTTCATTGGAGTGTATTAGTTATGACTGTAGAGGGGTTGTGGGACAACAGATACACCAGACACCAAACTTCAGGTTCAACATACACTCTTTGTGTGATGTTTATTCAAAATACAAGAAATAAGTTTCTGCAATGCCATATTCCTTCTTCAGTTCATCAGTTTGCAGCAACAGACTATGAATGTCCTTTCTCTGCACCTAGCCAGCACCTACTGACACTGATCTCTGATCTAACTTACCAGTTGAGATGCAACCTCCACCTCTACGTGGGCACCGTTTGCTTGGATAGTGGGAGCCCAAAAGGAAAAAACAAAACAAGCTATAGACAAAGGACCTCAATGCAGAATCACTGAAAGAATAGTAACCCCAAAGGGCACTGGTAACAAATCAAGTTTAAAAGAAATACAACATCATACATACTTCCATAATACAAAGCATCATAGGCTATATGCAAATCACCATGACATTTAGACTTGTTCAGTTTACAGCAATTTACATGCATTTTAAATAGCACAACTAACTTAATTTCCATAATAGTCACCTAGTAATTTTTACCATCATCAAAAACGTCTAGTGCCATGGTATTTTCAACATTTACAGGTTTCATAAACATAAGGTATTTTATGACATAGTGCTATTATACACTAAATCCAACAACAATAAACACAACCTGTTTTACATACGCTTGGAGGTCACAGCAATAACCTCCCTGTATGAGGACCCGAGAGGGAAAAGGAAAATTAAAGAGGACACCATAGCATAGTCATGAAAAGGGAGGGGGGTGCCCAGAGGTGGCCAACCTTATGGACTAGAAATAGTAAAGGATAGATTAGGCTTAGAAATAGAAGAATTGTTGCAACAGATTTAAGAAAAGGTCGGTCCTCAAGAGTGGCAGGAACTCCCTGTCACAATGTTGAGGAAGTTTAAGGAGATCTACCTGCTACCAAAATGCAGCCATTACTACATACTTTGGGGCTGTTGCACCATGATCCCCCCTGTAGTCTTAAGATACATCTAAGAGTTTTCATACCTGAATGCTTGTAAATTGCAAGGCCCCTGGAGCTGCAGCTGGCATTTTCTAAAGGGGTGGTACTGGCCACCACAGATCACGCTGGAAACCACGCAATATGTTGACATGCCTTTTCCCCTTCCACTATTGTGCCCATATGTATGGAAATGTAATAATTTCCATATTTTCCATGTCCAGCATTATTTTTACAAAATGTGCCTAAATGTCATGTGTGTGCCAGGCAGTTACATTATTAAATCAAAGTGACCGCTCGACTCACTGGGTCCCCGTTAGTCAAGCGGTCACTTTGATTTATTAGAATCTCAACTCAATATGCAAATAAAATGTATAGATAAGTTGCCCCCATTGAAATGAATGGAGTGTGCATATGCAGTGTTTATTTTATGACCTCACAAAACAGGGCTAAGTGGGCCTTCATGGGGGCGTGTCGGTGGCTTCAGGAAGTCACCCCATTTTTGACTGTGGTGGCCGGGGACAAGTTTAAGAAGGATATAACTTTTACAAATGGGAATTAAAGGAATCTTGTATAGCCATCAACTTTGGGCCAGGTGAGCTACACATAATGTTTGGGGGAGCGGGAACTATGACACTAGGTACACTAGGTACCTACTCTTTAAAGCAAAAACTGAAAAGAATGACCAAAGGCACTAAGGAAAAGTGGTAGCAGAGGTGTGGAAAAGAAAGGGGGTGGCCAGAGCCCCAGTAGAGTCTCCAGATAAGGCTGCAGGAAGCTGGCTTTAATAGCTTATGGAGGGGCGTGTGGCTGGTTGCTCCTGCCCATCGAACTGAAGGCATAGCCTTTTAAATAGAATTTTAGGTAAGACTGGTTTATGTTTGTTTTAAATATGGTTTCTGTTATTTAATATGGATTTTGTACAGGTGATCCAAGACTGTTTAGCTGACAGCCCACATTTATTGTATTGTATGACTGGCCGTAATGTGCCAAATGTTTTGTTGCACTGTATGGCGATATTGCATCACTTTGTACTTTTTTTTATTTGACCTGGCCTGCACCATGAATGTATGTATCTTATTCCTGCTTTTTTTTCTTGTCTTGTACCTTACCCTAGACCCTTTGAAAATAGGCATAGCCTTAAGGGTTTTGTGTGGAGACAGTATAGTACAGTGGTTTAGGGCAGTGAGTTGCAAAGCTGGTGACCTGGGTTTGAATCCCGCAACCCTCATCTGCATACTATGTGACCCTAAGCAAGTCACTTAACTTCCCTGTGCTCCCAGGTCACACCTGGAAATAAGCCTTGGCTTAGAGTGCCATTCCTGGTTAAACAATTTCCCAATCAATCAATCAATATGTTGAATAAACCAAACCAAGCCAAATCAATTGTTGTTCTTAAGAAAGGTGAGTCAGGCAAGGGGCAGCCAGTGCTACAATACCTGAAGGGAGCTGAGTATAAAGGTAATGTACTATACAAAAGGAGTGCCGGGTACTGGGCAACCTGCACTGTGCAACAGTATGTGAGAGGTGAGGCATAAGCCTGTGGGGACCTGTGAGTAGGAACAGCATGTTTTATTTAGTTGGTTCTGCAATTAAAAACAAGAAAATATAAAAGGTTCTTAAAAGACTCATATAGGTATTTGCTCTTTTTCCTGGTTTTACCAGAAACTTCAATACCTAGGTGATACAGCATTTATCCCTGGGTACATATGTGACACTTAGGGTTTATCTGGTGTACCTAATTGAAAATCATTGCCTCTCTCTTTTTCCTCACTTCTTTTGCCATGCTGTTTCTGGTTTAATTCCCATTTTCTCTTGGCATGGTGCTGCTCTCCAGCTGGCCGGCTGCTGCCTCGAGCCTTGTAACAGTTTACTGTTTGCAATCAGTCACCTGCTGGTCACATGATGAAATTTAATGAATTAGTTGCTTACCAAATTATATGCCCTTTAATTGCCCCCCCCCCACATGCATTTCCATGGATCAGAAGATTTAGTTTAAAAGAAAGACTGTGAGATACCTGGCACAAGTACAGGCCTACGGATACCTGGAGGATTCTGGGATCCAAACAGAGAAACTGGAGAAAAAAAAGTTTGTTTGCTTGCTATGGTCATTTAATAATGATTTTATATGCTTTTTGTACAAAACTAAGTACAAAGAATAATCACTACAAGGGGTGATCGACAGTGAGCTTGCATAGTAAATGCATGTACATTAAACCAAACATTCTCCCCTCACAATTTGATACAACATGGGAAGGGGGGTGATATGGTGATTCCTATGATGGGTGATCTGAATATGCCAGATGTTAACTGGAGTGCAGTTGCAGCAGCCACTTCTAAGAGTGGGGTTATTCTAGATGCCCTACAGGGGGCATGCCTTAGACAACTAGTATTGGAGCCCACTCAAGAGGGAGCAATCTTAGACCTGGTTCTCTCAAATGGAGATGAAGAGAGGATCACAGATGTAGAAGTGGGTAGCCATCTGGGAACTAGCGACCATCGAACAGTATGGTTCACAGTAAACACAGCAATAGAGTCAAGCCATACAAAGACAAAGGTACTGGATTTTAGGAGGCTGACTTTGCCAAAATGGGTGAGTGCCTAAGGAATGCACTAGCAAATGGGCAGGAAGGGGTGGAAGAACAGTGGGGAATAATAAAACCTGCCATCACAGAGGTAACAAGCCTTTGTGTAAAGCAAATAAACAAAACAAATGAGGTAAGAAACCACTATGGTTCTCAAAGGAAGTGGCAGTGAAGGTTCAAGAGAAAAGAAAGCATTCAGGAAGTACAAGGAATCACAGAAGGAACAGGACAGAGAACTGTATCAGTTAAAGCAAAGGAAGCTGGGAAGGCAGTCAGAACAGCAAAGGCCCAAACCGAGGAAAAGATAGCCAGCTCAGTTAAGAAGGGGATAAAACCTTTATAGGTACATCAGGGAGCGAAGGAAGACCAAGGAGGGATAGTGAGGCTTAATAAAGGGAGGGAGGTGGGCAGAGGGTGACTGTGAAAAGGCAGAGATACTAAACAAATATTTTTGCTCAGTATTTACAAAGGAAGAGGGAGGTACCTAAAACAAACAGTAGAAACACTCTGGATACAGAAGTTGATACCAGCCCATTTACAGAAGAAAGGGTTCTGAAAGAACTCTTAAAACTGAAGGTGGACAAAGCAATGGGGCCTGATGGGATTCATCCCAGAATTCTAAAGAACTAAGGGTAGAACTAGTGACACCACTGACTACCCTCTTTAACAAATCATGGGAGGATGGGGTGGTATCCGAGGACTAGAGGAGGCAGATGTGATTCCCTTCACAAAGTGGGAGCAAGGCAGAAGCAGGAAACTACAGACCAGTTAGTTTAACCTCAGTGGTAGGGGAAAATGATGGAATCACTTCTGAAGGAAAGAACTGTTGAGTATCTAGAGGCCAGAGGGGCACAGGACCCAAGGCAGCATGGATTCACAGCGGGAAGGTCATGCCAGACAAATCTGATAGATTTCTTTGACTGGGTGACCAAAGTAGTTGATCAGGGAGGGGCTGTGGATGTGGCCTACCTAGACTTTAGCAAGGCATTTGACACAGTCCCACACAAAAGATTAATATATGAGTTAGCCAGCCTGGGAGTGGGTCCCAAGATGACAGCCTGGGTAAAGAATTGGCTGGAGAATAGGACACAGAGAGTAATAGTAAATGGAGTCCCCTCTGAAAAAAGGGGGGTTAATAGTGGGGTACCGCAGGGTTCAGTATTAGGACCGGTCCTCTTCAATGTCTTTATAAGCGACATTGCAGAGGTACTGGAAGAAAAAGTATGTCTCTTTGCAGATGACACAAAGATCTGCAACAGAGTTGATGCACAAGGTGGGGTGGAAAGGATGAGAAGGGATTTGGCAAGGTTAGAGGATGGTCAAATGTATGGCAGCTTAGATTCAATGCTAAGAAGTGCAAGGTAATGCACCTGGGAAACAAAAACCCAGGGGAAGAGTACACAATGGGGGGTGAGATACTAACAACAACAAAAATGGAAAGGGACCTGGGGTAGTCATATCAGATGACCTAAAGGTTGGAAAGCAATGTGAGAGGGCAGCAAGGAGGGCTGGGGGGATACTGGGATGCATAGGGAGAGGCATCACCAGTAGAAACAAGAGTTATTATACCTCTGTACAGACAGCTGGTGAGACACCATCTGGAGTACTGCGTGCAGTTCTGGAGACCCAATCTCCGCAAAGACATAGACAGGATGGAAGCTGTCCAGAGGAGGGCAACTAAAATGGTGCAGGGTCTGCACCGAAGACATATGAAGAGAGACTTAAGGAGCTTAATATGTATAGCCTTGAGGAAAGGAGGGAGAGGGGGACATGATAGAAACTTTCAAGTACCTCAAGGGAATCAACAAAGTCCAAGAGGGTAGCATCTTTCAAAAAAAGAGGTGTGCAAGAACAAGTTGGCACAATTTGAAGATAGAAGGGGGCGGCTCAGAGGTAATTTAAGGAAGTATTTTTTCACAGAGAGGGTTGTGGATGTATGGAACAGCCTTCCAGAGGAGGTTGTGGAGTCAAAAACAGTGGTGGAATTCAAGCATGCATGGGACAGTCATAAGGCAATTCTAGGGGGTGGGGGTAGGAAGAAGGCTGCTGGTTAACTAGGATCTGCAGCTTATCCATCAGGTAGGGAAATGGGCAGACTGGGTGGGCCAAGCGGTCCTTATCTGCCGTCAAATTCTGTTTCTATGTTTCTATATAAGGCAGTGTAAAAACACCACTAGAGTAAGAGTGATTGAAGAGATTTACAGCCACTCAAGGTCCACAGTCAAGTATTTTCTTCCTATCAAGAACTGAACTGATGAACCCCTGATCAACCCGAAAGTAGGCCATACAAGCAGGAAAAAAAACATGGGCACTTACCTGTGCTCCTCCTCTGGTCTGGTGAGCTGTACAGCATTGCTGACTTGCACGAACTGCACCACAAAATAATAAACTTTGGATCTTTATCGTTGTCAGCCTAAGACAGTTTTTTTCCATTCCAGGTGGGACTAAGTGCCTTTCTTTTCTTGCTTTGTATGTTCACATTTCGTTCATCCTTTTCATATCTCTGCACACTCTGAGTGACCCTGTTTTTAAAGGTGGGCAAGCCAGACAATTTGCACCCAGAGCCAAGCTGCAGATGAGCCAGGGGTCTGGCTTGACTCTACAAGCCAGAACACGAGTCAAGCCCTGGCTACTGCAGGCTGTTCTCTACACAGGATTTGAATGTTTCAGACACTACATTAACTGTGTAGGCTGATAAAAATGCTTACTTTAACCATAACTGGTTCAGCTTGACCTTGGCTCTCAGTTGGTTACAGAGGTCACGCTAAACCAAGTCAGGCACTAAGGTCAAGCCGAGCTCGAGCCTGCTCTGTCTTGCCCACCTCCACCTGTTTGGAATACCTTGAATAGGCCCCATTGCCCTGTGCTGTTTTAAATTTAATAACTGCAGGACTGATCTTACACACATATACAGAAACAGCAATTCATGTCAGTTAAACTTCATTATCCCATGTGTAACTTGGTAGCATGTTATACAGAAATAGCTAAGAACAGTTGGTGTGTTGATAACTGTCCAGAAGACCTAACATATACCAAACAGAAAAAGCAGTATTTCTTTATAAAAGAATAACAGCATTCCAGATGTTGCTGATCTCTGTCTGTGAAATGTAATACAAGAAGAAGGAATTAAGAATTTCAGGGTAACCACCCTTCTAAGAAAATGTGTTCAGGAATATGGAGAAAACCATTTTAATAGCTAGAGGGCTTAAGGTAAACAAGACATTTGAAATATTTTTGAAACCCCAGACCTGCAATGTCCAAATATTTGAACATAACAACTCCCCTCTTGCCACTAAAGGGCAGAGGGTTGGTTTCTAGAATGTCAGGCCATGGTGTCCTCAAGGTCTTTTGCCTCTGGTTGTTTGCCAGACTGCGTGAGATGGTTAGGGCCTCACATATAACAGCTGTTAATTGATCCAGGTTTAGAGGCCAGCTCAATGTCTATTTGTTTAGTAGGATGGGCCCAAGACATTAGTGGAGATCCTAGGTCAGGGATCTGGGAGTGTAGATTGCTGCTCAATCCTGGGAGTATGGAGGGGACACATACAGGGGGTGGGAACCCTGAAGGGCTTCTCCTCAAGGGGAGTCCCTTGCAGCCTTGTGGTGCACAGAGGGCCCCGCAGAAGAGGTGTTCTCCTTTTGGGGTGTTTGCAGTTCTGTGCCCATGAGTTTGCCAGTTGAGCTGCTGATGGAGAGAGACTTGGTGAGAGAGACTGAGCCATGGACTAAGGTAGTAGGTAAGCCTACAGTGAATATAGGAGATCCTGAGCAGGGATGGGTACTAGAGCAGGGCGACTGCCTGCCGCTACACTGCTGGATGCCATCAGAGAAGAGAAGTCCAAGAGTAAAGTCCCAACAGTGGTGATGTTTCCTGCACCCTGTGACAGGTGTGCAGATCTTACTGCCAGTGCCTGAGGCTGATCTAGAATCCTGACCTGCCTGACAGAGAATCTTACTGTGTGATTCCCCCACCACGATTGACAGGCATTTTTATTTTGCTACATGCGTTCTTTTTTTGCACTTATCCCCCAGTCCTTTGCACACATTCCTCAATATTGTGCACATGTAGAGTTCTGCCCAGGGCCCTTGGGGTCCATCTCTCTCAAGCTCCTGAAGAGGCTGTCCTGGGTTACCTAAAGATGTGCTACACTGAGTATATGGGCCTAATATGCCACAGTGCCTTCACTTGGGGTGGCAATATGGGGGTACCAGGATGCTGACACACAAGGCTATTACACCCCAGGAAAGAGTGCATAAACTACCCACACAATCCCATCCCCAAAACAAGTGACACAATAATGTAATAATATTTACCAAACCAAGAAATGCAATTCAAACAAATTGTTTAAAGAGGGACTCTGGCCAAAAGTGCTACACTGCAGAATTAGAATGAGCATACCCCAATAAATCTCATACCAAACATTAGGTTTTTGAGTTACTTCATTATAAAGTTATGGGCAATTTTGTAACCCTGATTTCACTACCTGTTCAAAAAAGCCAGTTTCAGTGAAGAGATGCTGATGATGTCATCTCCTGAACTCAAAGTCTAGCCTTCCCTTTCAGCAAGCTTATAGGACCTGTTTCTCCAAAGTTAAAATATCATTCTGCAATGGTTTTCACAAGTAAAACAGGCAGCACCATTCTAAAAACAGTGCTATAGAATCTATGTGTTTCAGGTTTTGTAACAAAGTTGACAAATTTGTTTTTTAATGCCTCTTTGGTGTGGTTAATTTCTCCAAAGTTGCAGGATGCTGAGTCAGCATGCCTCCAGGCTGTTGATACCATGTGAAGTGCTACTCTGCAGTGCCTGTTTGGAGGCTGTATTACTACAAGTGTTGCAACGTTGGTAACTGCATTGCTGTTTGTCAGTGTCTGCTTTACAATAAGTTTTAATAGGGCCTTATATGTGTTAATTCCTATTAGGGGTGGAAGTGTGAGCCCTGGTAAAACAATTCTTGTAATGTGGAATACAACGCAGATGAGCCTTAATATAGCTTAAGTAACAGCCTATCAATGAGAAAACAGAAAATTAACTCTGCTCAACTGAGTATCCCATTCATTCATTCATTCATCCATGCTTTGATGATGAATAAAATATTGAATGAGTGCGTGATTAAGCATTGAGCTGGCTACTGCATAGAAACTCTTAGTAAGGTTTCAGAACAGCACTACCTCTCCCACCCCATTTACAGGGCGATGGAATAATTGATTTAAAGTGCCATCCTGAGAAATCACCTCAATTGATTGGTAGGTGTGAATGATCACAGCCTTTCACCACATCAGAGATATCCAGTCTGCAATCTCACATTCAGTAACCCTGGAGAAAAGGACCACAACAAAAAAAGCACCAAAACCAAAAATATGAATTTGTCAACTTTGTTACAAAAGCTGAAATGCACATACGTTTTAAAGCAATGTTAATTGATGGTGCTGCCTGTTTTACTGGAGAAAACCATTTGCACATAGTTTTTAAACTTTGGAGAAGCAGGTCCTGTAAGCTTGCGGACAGGAAGGGCTAGACTGTGAGTTCAGGAGATATCATCAGCACATCGTCACTGAAACAGACTTTTTTGAACAGGCAGAGAATTTAGGGTTGTAAAATGATTTGTAACTTTTAAACAAAGTAACTTAGGGATCTCAGTTCTGGCATGAGGGTGATTGGGGCTATGTTGATCCATATTCTGAATTTATTGATGCCAGTAATTTGTGACCATAGTTCCTCTATGGGGATGGTATGGAAAGAACAAGAGGGCAGCAGGGTAAAATGGGAGAAGTGGGCTGGCAATAAAGTATAACTCTGTGAAGTCAAATTACTAACACTCTATGCAGGCAAAATAGAGGATTGTGTATGAGCGGTCATACACAACAAGAATATTCTTGTATCAAGAGGCTTCCTTGGTAACAGATTACCTCGAGAGCGCAGCTCAAGAGGTACTCTGTTACTAAGGGAACCTTGAGGTAAAAGAATATCCTTGTTTGTGTATGACTGCTCATACACAATCTTTTATAGTGTATGGGCTGTCACAGCATAGAAAATCACACAAAATATGCTAGTGAAGACAATGGAGAATAGAAATCTTAACATTTTCTCCTTTTTTATGTTGGCTCGCGCTTGCACAGCCAACATATTGTGGTAGTAGCAGATTTGGAGGTGCGGTCACTGTTGGGCGAATGCAGGGCACGCATCAGAAGGTGCGTTCCTCATTCCCCAATCAGGCAGCAAGAGGCACTGACCTCATGTATGCCTAATGTTGCCATCACAACAAAGAAAAGGTCCACTGCAATGAGAGTGAAGCTCTCATTCAGTGTGACCATTACATGCCTCTCTCGGTGCAGGCAACATGGCAGCAGTGACTGCTGCCTCTGCTGCCTGTCACAATGCCAACAGAGGAGCCCTCTCCCCATCGGCATAATGTCCCCCCCCTTTTGTTGATTGCCAAGGGGGGTACCCAGTCCCCCTTGGCATCATGCACTCCTCCCATTTGTCATGTTCCGACAGGGATGTCCAATCCCCCGTCGGGTAAAGCACCCCCCCCCACAAACACTGAGGTGGCACGCTGGGAGCCCACCCCAGCCTGACAAATACCACCTGAAAATGGAAACTGCCCTTGACGCCTTTTTAAACCCTGTAAACCCAAACGGTCCCTCGGCAGTCTCCCTGCCCCCACCCCCACAACCCGCACTCCACCTCAATGTGCACCCTGCACCCCCTCACCCCATACTTACCTCCGGAAGACAACGGAGACAACGACAATCTTTGGTGGACCAGGAACATGTCTGCACTCTTCAAAGCAGACCGTGAACTGAGGAAATACCAGTAAGCTGTATAATGTAATGAATAGGGTTTTTTCAACTTTAATGCATATCTTGGGCATTTTTTGGAATTTTGGCACCAAATTTTCAACATGGGGTTTTTGGGACCCCTCCTCATGAATTCTTTCACTATCATGGCATTATTCAGCCCAAAAGGTGATTTTTGCGGTCACTGCACGGAATCACCTTTTGGGACCGATTAACGAAATGGCAGTGCCACAGTTCATGAGGTGGGCTCTCAAAAAGCCTATACTGCAAGTTTTGTGGAAAAAATCCAAAAAATGACGAGCGCGCGTTACGCAGTTGTTACGTATGCTCATAACTTTGCAAATTTGCAATATTTTCATTCCATATTTTTAACATTGCAATTTTTACACACCTCTTTGTGAACAGTATAGCTGTCCTTTTTCACATCCTGGCCAAAATATGTTTTCGCACTTCCAGCGCAGAATAACGCGGCTGCTGTGGGAAATCAGTGTTTGGGACAGATTATGAAAATGACAGTGACACTGTTCATGAGCAGAGGTCCTAAAATGCCTATGTTGAAAATTTGGTGATGATACTCCATAAAATGACTGTGGTACGAGCGTGCGTTGTGCAGTTTGCACACACGCTTGTAAGTTTGCCAATTTATAATATTTTTACTCCAGATTTTCAACATTGCCATTGTTCTGCACTTCCTTATGAACAGTACAGCTGTCATTTTTCACATCCTGGCTGAAATGTAGTTTTGCAGTTCCAGAGTAGAATAGCATGGTTGCTGTGGGAAATCCGTGTTCGAGACACATTATGAAAATGACAGTGACACTGTTCATTAGCAGAGGTCCTAAAATGCCTATGTTGAAAATTTGGTGACGGAATTCCATAAAATGAGTGTTTTCCGAGTGTGAGTTGTGCAGTTTGCATGCAAGCTCGTAAACACCCCCAATGCCTGTCGCTCTCTACAGGGTGAGGGTGGGGATGGCATCACTTCAACACTTCACTGCCATTCCTATTATGCATCTCTACCTCTGCCACTACCAAAGCCAATGCCAGTGAGACAACATTCGACATTGACAAATGCTTGTTTTTTACTGACACAGTGTGCTGCAGCTGTTTCTGCAAGTTCAAGTTTAAAAAAAAAAACTTCCAGGTTAATTGGATAGAGGACAGCAACTATGTAACAGAACAACATAATGATGTCACTACTGTAGCAGAACAAGCATACTCCAGGCATGGAATTCCAAGCACAACAACATTCCACCATACTCTATAAAATAGTTCAAAAGTTTGCTGCATAGTATCTGCCCTCCATCCCACAATCCTCAAACCCCCAATGTGGGAGCACCCCTCTTAATCCCTCCCAAAGGCCATGGGGAGAGATATCTATAATTTTTGGGTGGCAGTGGATACCACACTGGGGACACAGATGCTGCTAGCAGGGTGGAACTCGGTGGCTTGCTTAAAAATGGTGCAGGTAAAGCACACTTTGAACACAACTATTGCAGAACACAAAACTGTAACTTGTTTGATAAAGGGTCCCTGCATGTAATCCAGAGGAAGGGTGGCTGGGTGACCTCCACAGGTCTTGCCTGGGCCTCTCACACTAGCAAAGACCTGCCCAGGACTTCTTCTTCAGTCCCCAGCACAGTACACTCTCTCCACCTATATGCAGGACCGAAACCTTGGTATCTACTCAGTTTGACGCCTTAAATGATACCTCTGGTGTTTGTTGCTGAGACAGGCAGGATGGATGTGGTTGCTTCTGGTTAGTATGCAGGCTTTACCAGGACAGTTGGCGGTCTCTCATCAGTTTCCCTTCTCTCTCTCTCTTTCTTTCTGAGGCTTGGAAACTGGAACAAAGCAGTGCCCTTCTCAGACTGTAGACACTGCAGCAGCTATTCCCCCCAAGGGTAAAGTCTGTGGTGGGACAGGAAATGCCCAGCTCCAAATGTGCCTTCATTCTGTAGTTTTGTTTAAAACTGTTTCTTTTCTTCACACAAATACTTTCCAAACCAAACCAAACTTTATTTATGGAACGCTATTCCAGAATAGATCATAGCATTTTACATTATACAATAAAACAGTTCAAAACAGAACCACACTTCTAAAATCACCAAAGCAGGAATTTAATTATCAGCAAAAGCAAGTTCGAATAAATATGTTTTCAAGGCCGAGTTGAAGGCCTCAATGGACGGTCATTCCCTTACCTGATGAGGTAGAGAATTCAACAGGTTTGGAGCAGCAAAAGCAAATGGTCTAGCTCCCGAAGTTGTCAGACAGACCCTGGGAATCTTCAGCAATCCCGTGTCAGCGGAGCAAAGAGGGCAAAGTGAGTGGTAGGGACAAAGGAGCTCTTGCAGGTACCATAGTTCCTGTCTATGTAGGGCCTTATAGGTCAGTAATCCAACCTTGAAAGTGATCCTTCACCACACCGGCAGCCAGTGCAGGGTGCAGAACACTGATGTAACATGGTCACATCTACATAAACCTGTCTACAACCTGGCAGCCACATTCTGCACCAGCTGCAGGTGATGGAGGTCCACCCCCTGTAGCGCTAGGTATAGGGCATTGCAGTAATCAAGGCGCAGGGTCACCAAGGCGTGGACCAGCATCAGAAGATCATCAGGTGGTACCAGGTGCTTTATCTGGGCAACATTCCTCAGATGATAAAATGAGGTCTTGACAATGGCCAACACCTGAGCCTTAGGTGTCAGCCCACTATCAAGCATGATGCCCAGATTCCACACTCGGTCACAGGTCATCAGCTGGTTGTCCCAGCCAAAGCCCGGATGGATGCCCAGCTGCTGACCCCTCCAGCCGGTGACCTGGGTCCACAACCAACACCTCAGTCTTATCCAGATTCAGCCTAAGCCAGCTGGCACACATCCAGTCCTGGATCTGAGAGAGGCAGTTGTTAAATACTGAAACAGCATCACTTTGCCCGGGCACAAAGGACATGTACAGTTGAGTATCATCTGTGTAACAGTGAAAGCTCAACCCGTACTGCCTGATAATGTCTCCCAGCGGCAGTATATACACTGTGAACAACATGGGGGAAGCACAGAACCCTGCGGCACCCCACATTGCTGTGGGAAGGGAATGAGAAAACACAGCAGACTCCACTGTCTGTGTTTTGCCCATGAGGAATGAATGGAACCCTCGAGGACTGTACCAGTCAGCCCACAGAAAAGTCGCAGATGCTGTAGCAACATCCCATACTCCACGGTGTCAAATGCTACAGAGAGATCAAGGAGGACCAAGATCGAATGGCTCCTCCGATCCCTCGCTATCAGGAGATCATTAAGTACCTGGACTAATGCAGTCTTACTGGGATCCCAGAATCTTCAGGTCTTCCAGGCCTGCAGTGTCTTAACAGACAGTGGCATATGGGCCCTCACCTCAGTACACAGTGACTCGCTTGGCAGTGTGGCTGAACTGGCCTCAATCCCTGGGAACAGCCCTTTTTATATGTTATGAAACCTGATGCCTGATTGGTCAAGCTTGTTCATAGATTCATAGGTTCTTTATACAAGTTCAAGAGACCCATTAGGCCTTTTATAGAACTTTCCACTCATATTCGTCATAAGTGGAATTCATATTTTTTTGTCCCATATGCATATCTAGTCGGTTTTTAAAAGTCATTATATTATTAATAACAGCCACATGTTGGGAACAGTTCCACAGTGTAACTATTCTTTGGGTGAAGAACTTACTCCTTCTAGTTGTCTTATTTTTTTCATCCTTGATTTTATAGATGTTAATACGTGTGGTTCTAATGGGTTCATAGCTTGTGATCCCTAATGTCCCGCATGTGTATTTATTTTTTATCATGGAAACATAGAATTTGACAGCAAATAAGGACTGTTGGCCCACCTAGTCTGCCCATTTCCCTACCTAATGGATAAGCTGCAGATCCTAGCTAACCAACAGCCTACTTCCTCCTATTCCCCCACTAGAATTGCCTTATGTCTGTCTCATACATTCTTGAATTCCCCCACTGTTTTTGACTCTACTACCTCCTTAGGAAGGCTGTTCCATGTATTCACAACCCTCTCTGTGAAAAAATACTTTTTCACATTATTTCTGAGTCATCCCGCCTCTATCTTCATTGCCCCCTTGTTCTTGCACATCTCTTTTTCTGAAAGATGCTACCATCCTGCAGTTTGTTGATTCCCTTGAGGTACTTGAAGGTTTCTATCATGTCCCCCCTCTCCCTCCTATCCTCGAGGGTATACACATTAAGCTCCTTTAATCTCTCTTCGTCTGTCTTCTGGTGCAGACCCTGCACCATTTTAGTTGTCCTACTCTGGACAGCCTCCGTCCTATGTCCTTGCGGAGATGGGTTCTCCAGAACTGCATGTAGTATTCCAGATGGGGTCTTAACAACTGTCTGTACAGAGGGATGACAGCTTCCTGTTTTCTACTGGTGATGCCTCTCCCTATGCATCACAGTATCTCACCAGCCCTTCTTACTGCCTTCTCACATTGCTTGTCCACCTTAAGGTCATCTGATATGACTACCTCCAGGTCCCTTTCCATTTTTGTTGTTGTTAGTATCTCACCCCCCCATTGTGTACTCTTCCACTGGGTTTTTGTTTCCCAGATGCATTACTTTGCACTTCTTTGCATCGAATCTAAGCTGCCATACATTTGACCATTCCTCAAACCTTTCCAAGTCCCTTCGCATCCTTTCTGCCCCACCTTCTGTATCGACCCTGTTGCAGATAGAAACATAGATAAACCTAGATGATAAATCATCTTATATATTAAGCAGGTCTCCTTTGATTTGCCTTTACTTGGCGGAGAACATATTTAATTTATTCAGTCTGTCCTTATAATTAAACTGTTGTAGGGAATGGACTTCACGGGCAAATAGTCATTAGAATATTCACCCAGCCTGGCTGGGCTTGCATGCATGCTTTCTCACGTTGCAGGCATGTTTATGTGACCTTGCTCACTTACGCTTCATCTTTGTACAGGTCCTGACAGCCTCATGAAGTTCCCATTTAATGACCTCCCATCTCTTTTCCACATCTGTTGTTGATGTAATCCCCGTCAAGTGATCCTTGAGAATGTTACTCATGCCCATAAAATCTGCCCCCCCTGAAATCCACAGTCAATGTCCTTGAGCTCTCCTGCCTCCCCCATGTTTATTTGAAACCAGACAGTATCATGGTCACTCCTAGCCAGGGGATCCTCTACAACTAGGTCCCTTACCAGATCTCCATCTGCCAGAACCACGTCCAAGACATGCCCATCCCTTGTGGGCTCCATCATATGCTGGGTTATGAACATATCCTGAAAGCTGTCCAGCAGCCTCTGCTCCTTGGCCACCTTAGAGGACATGGTTCCCCAGTTTGTACCTGGCATATTAAGGTCCCCCATCAACACCACTCCCTCACCTGTTGGTCCACACTGGGAAATAATGTTGTCTAGCAGTACATCCCCCATCCCGGGGGGGCCTATGTACTACTCCCAGCTTGATCTTACCTCCTGCAGGAGTACGCAAGGTGACCCATTAGACCTCCACGCTTCCCTCTGCCTCTTCTACCCTACAATTTCTATGTCATCTCTAATGTACATAGCCACTCCTCCCACTTTGCCCTCTTTTCTATCCTTCCTAAGCATAGTATACCCCCTCATGTTTAGGTCCCAATCATGGTTTGTGTTGGCCCATGTTTCCGAGACTGCCACCACATCCAACCCCCACCCCCCGAACAGCATGGCCTGGAACTCTGGCAACGTATTTCCAAAGCTCCTGGCATTAACTAACACCACCCCCAATCCTTGTCCCTGCTCCCTTTTATTGACCCCCTCCTGGGTACCATATGCTTCCGTCCTCCCTCTGCCCATCCAAAATTATCTCCCCAGTCTGTCCCCCAGGGTTTGAGGCTAATCCCCTCTAGAGGTGAGGATTTATGGTCGCCCCTCCCTTATCCTTCCCTTCCTCACAAGTTTAAACCCCACCTTTCATGAATATAGTTTGCCACCCCCTGTTTAAGGACTTCCTTCCCAATTGAGTTGAGATGAAGCCTGTCCCTGGCATACAGTCCCTTGTCCTCCCAAACCCCCCCATTCCCTAACACCCCTGATCCCCTTTCTACACCCCCCTTCCTGAGCCAGTCATTAACCTCTATGATCTTCATTTTATTCTCCACAGAGGCCTTTGGTACCGGTAATATTTCTGAAAAGGTAATGTTGCATCCATTATCCCTACAGACTCTGGCAAGTTCCCGGAACCTTGCTTGGATTTCCAAAACACTATTTACCTCTATATCATTAGTCCCCAAATGCACCAGGAAATCCCTTTTCTCTCCACAATCTCCAACCAGTTTGTACACCAATAACTTTGCCCTGTGCACCGTCAGCCCAAAGATACACACAACCTTAACCTGACTATGGCATCCCCCCGTCCCTCCCAATGAATACCCCTAATCGTCGAGTCTCCCAGTAACAGAACCTTAACCCCCCCCCGTCTTTATGGTTGCCTTTATTTTGAGCTCTTGACCCTCCCCCCCTTTGTCCGTAATCTCACATCCATGGGAGTCATCCTGCATTCTTATGAGAGAACCCCTTATCACCCTTGCCTTCCCAACTCCCTTATTGTGCCCTCTTACATCAGACCCCTCCGAATGGGTATCCCCTTTAACCCTCCCTTATCCAAGCCATTTGTCCTGGCCCTGATCATATCCCCTTTCCCCTCACCATCATCCCCTCCATAATAGTACCCCTACCTCCAGTGGCCCACTGTGGGTCCCTCTTACCTAGGGTCCCATCCATGGTACGGTCTCTCCTCCTGGATGGGGTCTGCTCCCTCTCTGCCTTATCTTCCAGATTCTCTCCATTCATGCACTCTACCCCCATGTCTTCTATATGTTGCTTCTCCCCATCTGCTTAACATTTAATTTTCCTCTTCTCCCTCTGGGACTATTTCTATCCTTTCCAGTCCCGGTCCGTGATGCCCCTTGGTTATCCAATTTCCTCCCCCTGCCACTGTATCAGTTTCCTCATTTCTACCAACCCCTTCCTCCCCTTCTAGGTTGCTTAGTAGCTCAGATTTATTGTAACACTCTATGCCAGCCTCCATCAAGTGACTTGCGTGTTTCCCGACTGCTCCTCTAGGCTGCCCCAGTTCCACCCCTCCTATCCTGTCCTCCTTTGGAGCTCCATTCCCACTGCTTGCTCTTCTCAGCTTTCCCATATCAGCCACCCCGACCCAACCCTCTCCACTCTCATTTCGAATGGAACATTTACCCCATATGTTTTCCCCATGGCTTCAACATCACTATCTAAAGGTCCACTTTCCCTAATATCCCCCCTCTTGCTTGTTGAAATGTAGCCTCTCCTAATTTCTAGGCATTGCCCCAGCCTCATCTCTACCACGCCTGTCTGCCACCCACAAGCATTCCCCTTCTCCTCTGATGCACCCCCTAACTCCTCCAGCTTTCTCTTTAACCAATGTACTTCACTCCTAATCCGAAATAGCTGTCTGCAGAGCGTACAGCCTCCCTCCCTCTCTCCAGGCTCAGTTGAGAATTATTGCCTACCCACAGCCTGTGCAGCCTACAGCCCTACCGAAGATGCCTGCCATGGTGGATTGGGGCCACCCTGTTTTTCCCTCTCTAGTCATAATGGGACCATCCTCCTTATCCCGGTCCCTTCTCCCTGGATTACTAACCCTCTCCCCCCTCCAAGTGGCCATACTGGGGTGTACTAGATCAGTCCTAATCTCTTCTAGCAATTTTAGTGGTCCCCCATTCAATAATCAGATACAGATGACTTCAGTCATAGGAGAAACAACCCTGCACTAATTTGGCACAATAATCAGATGCAAATGACTTCAGCTGTAGGAAAACAGCCCTGCACTAAAATAGGCACTTAACCTCTAACTGATCATACAGAGTAGACAATGCTAACTTTGAAGTAGATAACAGCTCAGCCAGATTTCATTAGTTTTCCATACATACTAACTGATCATACAGAGAAGATGATGCTAATACATACATGTGATCAAACACCAATCATCACCTTTATAACCCTACAAGGACACACACCCTCAGCCCATTTAATAGAGGTCAGGGACAGGGTGGGCAGGTGGGACAAATACTGTCCCTCAACAGTTCAGTCACAAGT
Organism: Neoceratodus forsteri; assembly: GCA_016271365.2. Lineage (NCBI taxonomy): Eukaryota > Metazoa > Chordata > Ceratodontiformes > Ceratodontidae > Neoceratodus > Neoceratodus forsteri. Next base: position 134,964,561 of record JADMNL010000025.1, read on the forward strand.
CCAGAAGCAGCTGGGAATGCCCTTATATGCTCAGCCATGAGGAAGCAGTATTAAATTTTGCACCAGGCCTTTCCAATAGGCCCCCTGGTGCTGATGCACATCCTCTCCTGGTCCTGATGCACCTCCTCTCGTGGTCGCCGATTGAGACGTGAAAAAACAAATCCAAGTCCCTTCACCCCCACCAATGAAGTCATCTACTTGGCCCAATTTCTGAGCCAGTCCTCCTGCTGCTGAATACGGCAGAAATTTGCAGCTTCCCCACTCCCCTCAGCACCGCCAATGTGGTCGCTAGCTCCTTGCTCCCCCAACAGTTCAGTCACAAGTCCAGAAGCAGCTGAGCCTGCCCTTATATGACCAGCCACGTGGAAGCAGTATTAAATTTTGCATCAGGCCTTTCCAATAGGCTCCCCTGGCACTGATGCACCTCCTCTCCTGGTCCTGATGCACCTCCTCTCCTGGTCACGGATTGCGACCATGAAAAAAAAAAAATTTGAGTCTCTTCACCCCTGCTGATGCAGTCGCCTACTTGGCTCAATTTCTGAGCTGGTCCTCCCGCCACCGAATGCGGCCGAAATTTGCAACTTCCCCACTCCCCTCAGCACAGCCGATGCAGTTGCTAGCTCCTCGCTCCCCTCAACAGTTCAGTCACAACCCCAACCCCAAATCTTCGGGCCAACTCTGACCCTTTCCCAGAAGTCTCTGAAGTGCTCTGAAGTCATATAGTCATGGGGGCTGCCATCTTTGTTTACATACATGTGCTGTCTTTGATGGCTTGCTACTGTTTTATTTCTATCTGTAGAGAGCTCTGCTTATGTTGCCCTGGCCTCACTTCCTATTCCGGGGTCAGGGAGGTGCTTGTTTAACTGGGCACGTAGTCCATTGCAGAGTCAAGGGCTCTGTTGGTGCACATTTGCACTACTGTTTTCTCTCTTCCAAGCCTGCTGCCTGCCCTGGGGTGGGAAACATTTTGATTTGTGTGTGAACGCTGATCCTGGCTCTGCTGCCAACCTTGGAGCCTGCACCCCATATTGAGGTGGGTGCATAGTGGCTGGCAGTTGATTCGTAGCTGTGGCTCTGTGAGGATGCTGCTGCTCATGCACAGCAGTGCTGACAGTGCTGGCCACGGCTTTCTTGTTGTTTGATCTGCTTCTAGCAGTGTGGTCAGGAAAACCTGACCACTGAGCCCAATGGGGCCTTCCCTGCCTGGTCTCAGCCCCCAGACAACACTACTGGGGCCCTGATTGCAGGTGATACATTGAGAACCATTGCTCTGCTGGTCCCACGATGACAGTCCTAGGAACTGGACGGTGAAGGAAGAAGAGGAGGCACAGTGGAGGCTGAAGATAAAGCCTCCAGATTGGGGGGGTGCTTACACACACACATTCCCCCAACCCCAACCACCCCCCCATCTGTCAGGCAAACTGCACTCCCTTGATTTTTAGAACATCTTCCCCAACCCTGAAAAAATACTTATTTTGCATAGCATTTTTTTTTTCAATTTATTTTTATCCTGCCTTGCTACCCACTTAGTCCACTCCTTCAGGCCTTATCAATCCCCGTAGATCCCTCCCATGGTGTCTGCCCCTAGAGTGCCAGGCTCACTCCATTATCCCCCTACCTTACTCCTCTCTTCAGAGCACCTGCACAATGGGTTCTGCTTGTGGGTAGGTGATCGGGGCTAGGATCGGTCATCATCTTGGACTGAGAGGGCTTTTTTCTGTTTTTCTTCCCTTGGTCCCTCCTTCCTCTGAGGGCGCTGGTATGCAGGACTAAAGTCCAGACAGACGGCATGCTAACGCACGTCATTGTCAAATGCCCACAACGTCCTCCCCTCCCTGACTCCATAGAGCTGCCTGAGCCCCGATGCCCATGCTACCACAGGCATAGGCATGTCGGGTGCTCAAAGCACCCCAGGAATCCACCCCAGGAGAAGGAGGAAGAGGAGAGCATCTGTTGGGATGCTCGATCCTCTTCCTCCTCCCCTCCAAACCCCGGCATCTCTGAGTCCATTCCCAAACCCGGGTCACCAGCGTGGTGCGAGGTGTGGCATCCAGTGCCTCAACCCTCAGTGCCACCAGGCCAGCTGCATAGCATTTTTTAATTGGTAAGCAGTTCTGTTGCTGTAATGTACCACAGGGAATCGGGGGGCAGGTAGTTGAGGCTCAGCTCTAACCCAACTGGCTGAGGCTGTATCATCTCTATGTGGTATTCGATTCGCTCAAAGGTTTTTGCAGGTGTCATTTTCATTGCTTGCCAAGACCATGTGAAACATTGTGTGGTGTGACAGAGAGCTGTTCAGAGCAGTTGCACATGACTGTGAACCAGAGTCATGGATGATAGTGCCAAAAAGTGCAAGGTGCTGTATTTTAGGGTGAATAACCCAAGGAGGAGTTACAAGCTGGGGGGGAGTGCAGCTAACCAAGACAGAGAAGGAGAAGAATCTGGGGGGTGCTCATTACGGGGTCAATGAACAACTCAGCACAATGTAGGAAGGCAGCTGCAAAGGCCAACAAAATGCTGGGTTGCACTGCAAGTGGTATATCCTAAGGAGGGCGAAGGTGATTCTGACACTGTATAGATCTTTATTTAGAACACCTCTGGAGTACTGCGTGCAGTACTAGCACCCTTATCTGAAAAGGGACATTAAGTTACTGGAGGGGGAGCAGCACAGGGCAACAAAGATGATCCAAGGATTAAGGGACTTACCATACAAGAGAAGGCTGACGGAACTGAACATGTACTCACTGGAGGAGAGGAGGGACAGGAGGGATATGACTGAAACCTTCAAGTACATGAAAGGAATAAACAAGATGGATATGGAGGGGCTGTTCAAAGTAAGGGAGGGAAGGGACACCTGGGGCTATGATATGAGACTGGAGGGAGGAAGGTTCAGGAGGGAGATGAGGAGACACTTTTTTATGGAGAGGGTGATAGCTGGGTGGAATGCATTACCAGCGGAAGTAGTATCTAGTAGAAGAGTGAGCTGCTTCAAAAGGGGCTGGGACAGGGCAAGGGGGAGGGTCAAGGGAGGGGGATGGTGGCAGAGGGGGGCAGCTGTAGAATAAGGGGCGCTAGCTGCACATTCAAGCAGGCTTGATAGACCACTGGGCCTTTATCTGCAGCCAAAGTTTGTGTGATCATATAGTGAGCAGAGTGGCCCAGGCAATGGCAGGCCTGTAATTTATTTGAGTCAAATAGAAAGAGGGGTAAAGGTTTTCTGTCATATCTGACTGTGGTGAGTTAGAGGGAGTCAGGTAGCAGAAGCTTTCATTGCCAGGTTGATTAACGTCGATGGTGTCAGTCTTCCTGGGCCTGCTGTTAGCTGTGTTCTTTTGGGTGAAAGCAAATAAGAGGAGGAATGGAGGGAATATAATGTTACTAAGAGAAAAATTCTCTTATCAACAATTAGAGCTCTGTATGTGCTATGACAGGCATGCTGTTATCCCAACCTGGGCATAAGGAGGTGCTGTGGGGGGGGGGAGCTTGTAGTTGCTGCTGCTGAGGTGCTGGGAGTTGCTTCTGTGGGAGGGTAGCTTGCAGTTGCTGATGTGGGGGTTGGGTATGGGCTTGAGTTCCTGGGAAACCTTGGAGTTTCTGCTGTTGGGGAAGGCTTGGTATTGTTGCTGGGAGAAGTTGGAGTTGCTGATGTGGGGGTAGGGTATGGGTTTGGAGGTGCTATGAAGAGACCTTGGAGTTGCTGCTTTTGGGGTGAGGGCTGGAGTTGTTGCTGGGCAGGGGGCTGGGAGTTGCTGTTGTGGGGGGTAGGGTATCAGTTTAGAGTTGCTGCTGTTGGGGGTATTAGAGGTGCTGCTGTTTTAGGGAGGACTTGGAGCGTGTGTGTGTGTGTATGTGTGTGTGTGTGTGTGTGTGTGTGTGTGTGTGAAGTGTGTAAACCCAAAGCATTTGGCCTAGTGAGAAAAACTGGTAAAGTTATGCAGAGCAGAACTTGCTGCATCCCAAGGTATTACCTCACCCACTGGTGTGTGAAAAGATGAAAAGGAGCATCATCTGGCTCCAGATTTGATAGCAAAGTACAACCTTTCCATAAGGACTGTAAGGTTCTTACTTAAGTCCGGGGTCAGGATTGAACCTGTCTGTACAGTGCAAATCAGGAGAGCTTTTGGTGGCTGTGTTCCCGTGTGTGCAACTGTAAATATTTCAGTAAAGTGTGACTACTGCCTAAACCACCCTGGCAGTGCAATATTTTCTGTCAGAACAGAGGTCTGAGTTGAGTTCAGTCCTCAGTCAGGAAACGTGTATAGTATGTGTTAAGGATGCTCAGAACTGGCTGTTTCTGATCCAGTTTTAGTATTTAGGATGCTAGGAACTTCTGAATCCTAATGCATTCCTTTTCAAATCCTAAAAGGACCTAAAAATCAAATTTAGGATTTGGATTTGAAATCCTAAATACTTATGTAAAATAGGCTTCAGGATTCAGTTTAGGATTTAGAATTTTCGGACTGCAAATCCAAAAATCCTAAATCTATAGGATTACTCTGATTCTATTCGGTGGATTCCAAGCTATCCTAGTGTGTGCATCTCATACTGTGGAACCTTCTGGTGATTAAGTCATCTGACTCCAAGACACAGAAGGTCTCCCTGGGACTTGCCAACCCCTGCTAAGGCCAAGAGAGGGTTAACATAGATGCCAGCCTCAGCGGAAACAGAGCAGCAGCAGAGTGGACTGGCAGAAGTTAAGTTGAAGCCTGGAAGAGGTATCATATATTATGCCAGCTTTCCAAGTCTGAGTATTAAGGCCAGCTGTGAGGTCTAGTAACAACTCAGAAAAAAAACAGTGGGTCTGAGAGGCAGTTACAGACCAAGATAGAGACTCACGTTGCCACAGAAAGAATTGTTCCAGTACTGATTAACACTCGAAAGCATGAGTATTCTCTCCCAGTCTTCTCAAATGATTAAATGCCATCCCTGCCAGCACTATCAGCCCTTCAGTCTTCACAATCCTGGGAGAAAATAATGCTATTTCTTGTACTTGATATGATTCTGCATTCATGTTTTACTTGCACTGTATTTGGTAATGTTTATTGGGCCTTCAAAGTGCTCTGGAGTATTATCTTTTTAATCTTGCTTAATGTCTGACCTAATTTATTTATTTACTGCTCAAGTCTGGAATTATCTAGCAGGGAAATGTGCTATGTTTATTGGGATACCTTATTTATTTTGATATGTTATTCATTTATTTATTTATTCAGCTAGCCTTCCTTCCTTCCTTCCTTGTTCTATTCGTCTTATTCTTCCCAGGGAAAGGGTGCCAAAGAAATAACATTGCCTTACCTTGCCATTGTCCTTATGCCTTCATTTGTACTCTTCCCAGGTTGTATCTGCAAATAGGCATTTACAGTAATTATGTAGCGTACTTACCCGGTTAACAAAATGGAAACAAACAAAATTACCTGAAACAACTGACTGAGGACAGGAGCTGCTAGTGCAAAACGTTTAGTCTGAATTTTTGTCCATTTCATACTCACTGCAATCCCAGTCCCCCTCCATTTTTTGATGAGCTTTGATGCCTCCTGAACATCTGCAACAATATACATCCCCACCTCCCCAATCAAATACCTCAGTCTGGTTGGCAGTAGAAGTGCAAAGGGGATAGTAACGTTTTATAGCTGATTCTTAAGGCCATAAGGTACTTTCTATTTCTGCCAGGTGGCAAAACTGAGTACATACATGCACAAGCATATCTTCCACTCACAACACTCTTTCTGAGGTCACAGATTGTAGAAAACGTTGTCACAGATTCGAAGTTAGGAACAAATTACTAGTATAGTATGGTGTATAACATGAGGCATCAGGGCTTTGTGAGGCAAGGTATTGCACTGGATTGAGTCCTACCTTCTTGGGTAACTGCTCATACATTCAGAATTTTGAGTCACTGTTGAGGGACTTATAGCAAAGATTTCAAAATAGAGGTTACAGTACAACTGTTCTTGGGTATGCCAATCAGAGGTTGACACAGTGACCACGAAGACCAGCACAGTGACAGATTTCACCCAAAATCGTCGGGTCGCTGTGCTGATCCATGCAGTCACCAGCGGTGCATCTCCCGGTGTTGCGCCCCCTCCCCAAGACAATTTCAACTCAGAGTTGTATATCTAGAGTCCAGAGGGTGTGGGGGGCAGAGCACCTGAAATGGGGGGTTCAGGGGCACAGTCCCCGAAGAAAACACACTGGCATCCCAGACAGTACAATGCCAACACTTGACATTGTGTCTGTCGCTGTCAGGGATGTCGGCATCAGCGATGCCGCAGCGCTATAGCAAAACCCTGTTCTTGCTTCAGCTTTAAATAAAGTCTGCAGCCTCGATAGAACTTCCTCATTAAGACCATATAAAAAAACACAAGCAACCAATCTTCAGTGTGTTTTGCCACAGAATACAACTGCCTAGCCGGACAAGTAGGAGAAGTGGTTAAACTGAATTACAGAATCATAGAATCTTAGAAATCTGTCAGCAGAAAAAGAACCCCACTGGCCCATCGAGTCTGCCCTTTTCTCTCCTTACTCATCACTAGAGATGCAGCAAATTTAATTTCCGCCGTGAAGTGGTGGCGAAGTGGCCAATTTTGCTGCACAGAGTAATTTGCAAAATTTATTTTGCCCAGGTGAAATTTCTCCTTCCTTGTCGAAATTTTGCCTTCTGTGGGAGAAATTTCACCGTGGAAGGTGGAATTTTGTCATGGAAAGTGAAATTTCACCATGGAAGGAGAAATTTAGCCATTCCACTGGGTAAAATTTTGTTCTGCTGAACAAAATTTTGCATTTCACTCCATGAAGCAGGCATAATTTTGTTGATTACTCTGTGAAACAAATTGTCCTCACTTCGTCCATCACTACTCATCACCTATGTCATGGGACCTCACATTGCCTCTAAATCTTCCGCCTTCTAAACCTAGACTATGCCTTCTAGTTTTAGCCCCCACTTTCCTTTTAAACAAGCTCCCCTCTCTCACCTTGTTGATCCCCTTCTCATACTTAAATGTCTCTATCATGTGCCCCTCTCCCTTCTAGTCCAATGGGTACAGATCCAGTTTCCTCCACTTCTCCTCATATGGCTTCCTCTGCATACCACGCACCATCTTGGTTGTCCTTCTCTGCACTCTCTCAATCCCATCTATTTCCTTGCATAGGTGTGGTCTCCAGAACTGGACCCAGTACTCCAGGTGTGGCCTCACCATGGTTTTGTAAAGAGGCATCAGTGCCTACCTCCCTCCTTCTTCTAATTATGCCCTTTCTCATGCACACCAACATTCTATTTGCCTTTCCCACTGCTTTGCTGCATTGGTTACCCAACTTAAGGTTGCTTGATATAATAAACCCCCGATCCCTCTTCTGCTCAGTTGACTTAATTACCCCCCCCAAGTGTAAGCTGCTTGCAGGTTTTTACACCTTATGTGCGTCACTGCACACTTTTTGGCATTGAATTTCAGTTGCCAAGTTTCTGACCACCCTTTCAGAATCTTCAGGCCATCCCTCAAGTCCTCCACCTCCGGGGTGTCCACCCTATTGCAGATCTTTATATCGTCTGCAAATAGGTACACTCTCCCCTCTAGCCCATCCACTATATCACTGATATAGATATTAAAATGGAAGGGTCCCAGTACCGACCCCTGAGGCACCCCACTCATCACCCCATCTCCCTGGAATGTTCCCCATTAACCACCACCCCCCTCTAGCTTCTGTCCTTCAACCAGTTTTTCACCAACCTAATTATTTTCTGCCCCACCCCTAAGCTTTCCAGCTTATTTATCAGCCTTCTGTATGGGACAGTGTCAAAGGCCTTACTGAAGTTCAGGTAGGCCATGTCCACTGCCCCTCCCTGATCAACCACCTTCGTCATCCAATCAAAGAACTCTATTAGGTTCATCTGACAAAAATTTGGAAATGTTTAGGTGGAGCCCAGGTAAATGAGCAATTTTGTAGGAAGGCACACTGGTCAGACCAGAGGTCTAGGTAAGCCAGAGCCAGAAGGTATGGATTGGGAGGGAAGATGAGAAGGCAATGTATGAGGTGGGGCCGGAAGAATTTGGCAGGAACAGGTAGGGGTTGTGAAGACACGTAGTAAGGAGGAGAGAGAGAGAAGTGTGAAGTGGCATTGTGGACGGAGGAGGGGACAGCATTCCACAGTTGAGGACAATGGAAGGAGAAGGCGGATTGGCCAGTAGTGGTAACTCGGTGGAGGATAGCAAAGGATTTTAGGTCAGAGTTGCAGCGGGAGTAAGTGCATTGGGAAGCAGTGGAGATGGAGGATGAGAGATAGAAGGGGAGGTTACAAGATCAGAATTTTGCCATGAAAGTGGCAGTATGGGATAGACATCTGAACTCAAGAGATAGGAGAGAAAGTGCTTCATACAGGTCACAGTGATGAGTGCAAAGGGGAGTCAAGATAGAATAAAGTGACATAAGGAGTTGTAGAGGGTATCCAGCCTGGCCGGTGTAGTTTGAGGTGCAGAACTGTAGACTATGTCAGCATAGTCAAAGGTGGGGAGTATCATTTTCTGCACGATTGCCTTCCGGGGATCTCGTGGAATGTAATCCTTGTTCCTATATAGAGCACCAAGCTTAGGGTGTAAGTTCTTTTGGATAGCACGTGATAGTCAATCCAGAGCCCAAGATAATGAAAAGTAGTAACATTTTCAATATGTGTACCAACCAAGAAGTGGAAGATAAGAAGGGACTGGAGTTTAGATAGCTTCTGTCTAGTGCAGAAGGTCATGGAGACTGTACTATGCTATAGTAATCAATGGAGAAAGATGACAGAGGTAGTGGAGCTGCCATACATTTTTTAAGACGTGGTGGAACTGAGTTCCTGTGGGCTCCTGTCCAGTTTAACTCCTGAGTAGGAGCCATAGTTAAAAATACTGGCCAATATTAAGAGACTTTTGCATCATGTGTCAGTGAAGGACCAACAATCTCTTAGCAGAGCACCCAACATGTCTCAGTGAAAGGTTAACGATCTCTTAGCAGAGCACCCAGTCTGCAGGACAGGCTTGTTAAAAGCCAATTCAGAGTACCCCTTTGATGCTCGATCAATAACTTGGCTACCTAATAAATCAAATGGCATGCTCCGGTGTGGCAATTGTAGGGTATGCTCACACTACCACCAGGCTGACTTATTCCAACTCACTAACTATGACCGTACTGCTAGAGTCAGACAATTTACTTCCTGCAGCACAAATTTAATTGTTTATGCTCTATAGTGCAGCTGTTCTGTCTTGCTGTGTCAGTAGGATGATACACCCAGTCCAAAAGAGAATCCAAGAGCACATACATGCTATCAGGAAAGGCAGTCCTGCTAGCTCAGTAGCAGAACACGTTGCCACATATCATTCAAATAAGCCTGCATGTATGAAATTCATGGGGCTCGAATGTGATAAGATTCATTTGAGAGGGGGCTATAGGTTGGAGAGGCTGCTCCAGTGCAAAAGTCACTGAGTCTTTAACTTAAGCAGCCTATAGCCCAAAGGACTGAACATCAGCTGGGACCTAAAACCATTTTTATAATTTAATTATTTTTATTTATTTATTTATTTATCTGTTTGTTTCTTAACCAGGTAGGGACACTGAACCAAAGGTAATTTTTCAGGTCCAACTCGGGAGTAAAACATAACATCCAACTAACAAGGTACAAACAATATCAAGACGGTAGTCCATGACCATAGCGACTGAGATTGATCACCTAGAAAAACGGCGAGTCAATCTTGGTGACTGTGATCACGGTTACCTAGGGAGGAGGGCAACTGGACACTATGGTCAGTGAAAACTGGGACAGGAACTCACGCATATACATATGCACATGCATCTGCCAGGGGGGAGAGATGTGGGGGAGGGATGGCATGTGGGAGGGGTTGCAGAAAGCAGCTGCCGAGCTGGATCGCTGGCATCGTGGGGAGGGTGGTTGGCTGGGAGGCATGGAGTACCGGGTTCTGGTCCGACATGGTGCGTCCCCAAGGGGGGTGCAGGGCCCCTCCCCTCATTAAAAACAAGACCTGTAGGTCTCAGGTGCCATTTTTCTGTGCACTGCCAGTGTGCATCGCCAAAATTATCTTTTGGTGATGTACACTCGCCATAGTAGCAAATTTAGCGATCGCTGTTGCTCGATCACTATTAAGACATAGAACCCATCAAGACTGGACAACATCATTAAATAATACATTTACAAACAACATTTTTGCTGTTTAATAATAATATTCAGATTGACCAGTTGGGCCCACTAGTACAGATTCTGTGCCTGTGTCTTGTCCTTTAATGTTCAAAAAAAGGTTTTTGTTTGTACTGAGGTCATTACGTAAACTGTATATATATATATATTTATGTTACTGTAAAATGTGAATATTGTTATTTTCTTCTTTTTTCCCCCTCTCTCTCTCTCTCTCTCTCTCTCTCCCCCCCAACAGATGTTGTTTAAGGTTTGCTGACCACAGTTTTATCGCTGCTTGACCCCCGTCTTGGAATGGCATTGGAAACTAAACACATATGGGATTAATGCTCCTAACTCTACTATGTGCACTTCTATCTGTTTTCTCTATCAATCGTTGCCATCCCTGCATCATTCATTTTATTCCTAACTGTAAATATTATTGGTTTTTCATTTGTATTTTTTCGTCCTTGACATGATGATAATTTTTGATGAAGAAATTAACTGCAGCTTTAAGTCCACTTTTAACACATGACAAAGTCCATTTGTATACTTGTGATACCATGAAACCTGTTTTTGTCTTTGCCTCTGTCTGTATATTAGCAATGTACTGAGCACCCCAGGGCCACTGATATGCCTACGATCAGGTATTTGAAATGGCCATTTAGTGGCGACATGTCAAACACCCTATGCAAGGCTCCATTGCATGCATATTAGTTCCTGACAACCAAGAGCCACTTCCATTTTGATTGGCAACCTGAAATCAAAATCAAATTAACCAAGTAATTTTTTTGCCTTATCCTGTGGCCTCTGGCTATGACAAAAGGGATGTCATTAGACCCAAGCACCCTCCCCCGATAATGCTGGAGCTAGCGAAGTGCCGGGGCACCTGGTGTTGTGTCATCATCAGTCTCTGTCTAACTGCAGTCTTGATTATATATTTCGCACTATATCACATTTATAGTGTAATAAACTCATTTGAGCATTAATCATACCTCAGCATTTTTGACTGCAGCACATATAGCCACCTAAAAGTGTGACCAGCATTTGTCTTTCTTTGTGAGGCATCACCTTCTGTGCACAGTCTGTAAGTAACAGAACATCCACTGCCTTATCCCACTGTGAGAGTTCTACAGTTTTTCCCTCCATGTATCCCAAAATTTCAGGACCCCCTACCTCCTCCAGGATCACCACAGTCCTTAAGTTGCACTTTTTTTGATGTGATTTACATGGTTTCCAGCTAGAACCAGAGATATGTGTTTTCCCAGATGAGGGAGGTTGTAGCTTGCATCATGGCCTCTACTAACTAGTTGCATTGTCGACCTTCCGGGAGACTGAAGACACCGTTGTCTCAAGCAAGACTATTCTTTCATTAAAAGAATCAAACATCCTCTCAAAACCTTGTATGGCTTTGCACAATTCTTGTAGTATTTTAATGTCACTTATGTCCTTGGTGTCATTGGGCCTAGCTGGTGGAAGTCCCACAGTTTTAGGTGCCATACTGCTCTGGCTTGGGCTTAAAGAAATCTGTCACCAAAGCTGTAGACTGTGCTGCTGATTCTCGGGGTTTCCCCATTGTTGTTTCTACCAAAACCTTTACAGCTGGCTGTCCAAGTGAGCTTCTGCTAACAACCTCTTTACTGCCAAAAAACCTAAAATTTGCAGAAAACTTGTTAAAAATAAATCATATAGCAGGAGCAGTGCAGAACATGTCTGTGCATTTATTTCCTTCTATTAGTTGTCAGTGGGTGGATTTCACACTGTCACATTTTCAACTGCTCATATTAAGATGCATATCTCATTTACTTGGGGGGTCATTAAAGGTGTAATTCCTTTGGGTTTTCATTTAGATTGCTTAGACTGATTCTGTGCATTTTTGTTATACACAGACTCTGTGTTGAAATCTGCATTTATCAGGCTCATGGTCTCGTTTTCTTGGGGGTCCTTGACAAGGATTTTTTTTTTGCACTTACACTTACAAGTGATACTTTCATGCATCATGTTTTATGTGTAGGTTAATTTGAGCTTGATTTCAACTTGCAGTTATACCTAATTTCAGGATTTTGTCTCTCATTATCTGTCCTTTAATATACCAGGACAATTGGAATGTAAGTTGTAAGCTCATCTTACATGTATTAGAGAATGCCACTCCAAGGTTTTTTATCACTAGAATGCTTTCTTGGCATACTGAGACATTTTAAATTTATGTGACAAGAACTCTCTGGCTGTAGAGAATTCTTGATAACCTTTGCCCTTCTGAGGCTCCTCAGTTTAAGGGCATACTGGTGTTAATTAGCTTCTCTGACGTAGTCTTCTATTATGTTTTAAATGTATATGTTAAACCAATGAGAATTATTTCTGCTTTTTCTATAATCTGGTGTTAATAGTATGGGATATTTGAAAAAACTGCCACAAAGCTTCTGAAGAAGGACCTGGTTGGTTCGAAAGCTAAAGCACTTTGTTCTTTTCTGTAACATCCATGTTGGTCCAATAAAAGGTATCAAATCATTTGTTTCTGGATCTGTTTTTAAAAGGACCAATACGGCACCTACAACATTTTTTTCTCCCCACTATGGTAATTCTAAGACAAATATTGTATATATTAAAGCAGCAGTCATTGACACTAAAATGGAATGACCATTTCATCAGTTAGAACAAACATAAAGATAATTTTTCCTGACATTTGATTTCATGTCCAAGGCACATGTTTTTTTTTTCCTATATGTATGTTTTACTGTCGGTTTTTCCATTTTTTTCTCCCCGACCCTTTGTGTCCCAGTATAGCACGCATGTGTGGAGGCACACACATGTCACACATACTACGGGACGCCCCACCCTACCAGTCGCTTTGTTACCGCCTATGCCTGCCACCAGACCTCCATTTGGTGATGGCGGGACTGCAGATGGGTGACCCTCCCTCCTGGGAGAGAAGAGCTATTGCTCGATCCGGCTACCACCCTCCCCCCCATGCTGGCACTCTGATGACCCAAGGTCATTCCCAAACCCTGGTCTCTGGCATAGCGTGAGGTAAGGTGTCCAGTGCCTCAGCCCTCAGCACCACCAGGCTGGCCTTTTTTAGTTTTTAAAAGCCCTTCCCCCTTGTCAGGCACACCAAGATAAATTTTAGTACTGTAGGTTAAGGCACTAATATGCTGTTAGTTGTCATTAAAGCAACAGTGCAAGGAAACTGGGCATAACATTTGACTCAACCTTTTTTCGCTATAAAAGATTCCAGGCATCTTCCAATTTTATTTGGTGGTAACATTTCCTAATTCCACCCAAATCTGATTATTTTATATTTTAATTTAGTTTTCCTCAAGAAAAATATGGCCACCAAATTTGCACTGTAGACCTGCCAAGAGTTAGGGCTAATAAAATAAATAAATAAATAAAAAACATGGTGCACAGCATAGGAGGTACGTGGAAAAGAAGATTAGACAGAAATGCTAGTATTTTCTTTTTATTGCAGCTGAAATTAGCTTTTTGGAAAAACATTTTTCATTGCTCTTCTTCCTTAACTTTCTTCTGCTACCTTAACATAGTCACATTGACCATGATTCACTAAGGGGCAGGTTACATGCTTGAAATGCGCATAACCCACCCACACAGTTCCACACTGCGGATGAGTGTGCGGTGGCTGGCATTCATGATCACCTGCCACCATGAGCCTCTTACCGATGGACCTTCCCCCTGGCACGCTAGTGCACAGAGGCAGATCGGTGGACACAAGCTAGCAGCTAATGGGATGCCCATACCCAGTCTGCTAGTGGATCCCTGGCCCTGTGCGTTGCGGGGGTTCTGATAGCTGTGCACTGGAACTCTGATGGGACACTGGGCAAGTGCCTGGGTGGCCACTCCCAGCCCTCCCTCTGGTCCGTGGGGCTGAGGCAGCATGGGGAAGTGTCCAAAACAGCTTTACCATGGCCTGAAGTGGCAATGGGAAGGGGGCGCAATGACTACACCTCCCCACACTGAGAGGATGCAACCCAGAATGGCACAGAGTGCCATTGTGAATGGGCACCACCATAGGGTGCTTCCCTGGCATGCCCCCATCCTATCCCTGGTGTAGTGCCTCGCTACCAGCCAGGGATCCACTTTGAGGGGTGCTAATGCACCTGTTGGTGACTGCTGCCAGGGGTGCACAGAGCACTGCCATGTGGCATTTGGTCATGGGAATGCCTATGCACTTGATGTTACACGGCGTGAAGGCATTTTGTGAATTGTGGCCATTGTGAAAAAAGCCTTCACAGCTTGGAAGAGACCTTAGGGAACAAGACATTTAAAAATGGCTAGCGGGAAGGGCTGCTGCAATGGCCCAGCATTAGCATGTCACACTAGCCATGTGGGCAACCTGGATTTGGGAGGGGACTCACATTGCCATATTAGGGGTGCAGACCAGGCTAAGGTAGCAGCTGTTTGGCAGTGCACCTCAGTTAGGAGATTCTTGGAAGTGAGTTTTGGTACCAAAGGCCCTCCCCACCGCAGATGGGCCAGGGAGCTTGCCTCTCAAAGCAGGGATGCTGTGATACCTGAGGCTGACGCAGACACCACTAATGTCATGGGGTGAAAGGACGGAGAAAAACAATGTGTACTGAGTCATCTATATGACGGTTGTCCATACCCTTCAGCCCTGATCCATACTGATCCTCATATGCTGGACTGTGGGGGGAAGGGCTGATGGGTCTTAAGGGTTGCTGACAGCACAGAAGCAAGACCCAACAGGCAGGAGTCGGTTGTGACTTGAGGGCCTAAAAGCGATCTTCCATAAAAAATAGCTTCAGGCTGCCATCTTTATTGCAAAGTCACACTAATTACAAAAAATAATAATATTTATAAAAACAAGTTTAAACATGGCTATATGGGCATTGCAGTAGAGAATGTGTCAGGGGTACACATCTGCAAAAATCATGGAGTATTTTCCAGCTAACAGGTAACTGTGATGAAAAAAGTTTTCATTAACTTTGCTTGATTAATTGATGCTTGATTTCTTCTAATGTTCCTTTGTTATGGCACTCTTCACTTTCCAGTATTCTCTACTGAAAAACACAGCATTCTGAAACATTTACAATTCAGATACTGGCGACATCAGATTTAGTGAGAAAGAACTACTAGTGCTGTGGGAACCTCTTAAATTGTTAGATTATTAACATCGCAGATTGAACTTGGAAAAATTTGAATCAAACATGTCCAGCACTGTAATTTGCATTTTTTTCCTATTTTCTTGAAACTCAAACTTCCCACAGTTTGACTGTCTGGAATTCAGTTTGAACTTTGTCTTATTTTTTTTTTTACCACAAAGTTAGTTTTTGGTTAAAAAGTATCAGACCCCTGAAGTCTGAGGGGTTTGATACCCACGTTTGGACCATTAGTTTCTGTTTTAGCAATAACTAATCTAAGCATTATGTACTGTACTGTTTGCTGTGATGTATTGCTCTCTTGATGAGGTGCCTTTGTAAATGAGTCTGTAACTCATAGGTCTGTAAACTGATGATCTAATAATACATAAATAATAATAAATAAATAAGGGTGTCAATGTCGAAAGTTACTCATGTCATTTACAGTAATGTAGAAATTGAAGGTTTATTTACTGTAGGCTAAATGAAATATGGAGTTAGTGTTCTGAGAAAAAATGTATAGATGTGAGAATTATTTACATTTCATGATTTATACTGATGTTTCTCAGCAGGGGATGCCGTGTGTCCCCTCTAGGCCTACTATAATATGCATTACAAAGCAGAGTTCGAAAAGGTGTGATTCATCTAATGTAGATGCTATATATAGACTTACTGGCTAAAAATCAAAGGGATACAAGGGCTGTGGTATAACAGTAACAATGTTTTAGTAACTTATTTTTTTGAATTTTGATAGCTGGGAAGGCCCACTGAGACATGCAAGTCCCTTTTTCTAGGACGACCTGGAAACTTACACCATTTAAAAAAAAAATGAAAAACATGACATGTCTGAATAAGCAGTACAATCAAACATTCAAGGCAAGGCAAGTTTTATTTAAGAGATGCCTATCCCAGAGGCTCTGGGCACATACAACAATCAAAATAAATACAAGACAACACAGTAAACATTTAAATACAATATTCCAAACAATTAAAACAGAGTTTACTACCCTCAACAGCAACTAAATTCAGAATAACTAAAAACTCAATCAAATATCGATTTCTAAAAAACAGGTAGGGACTATAAAACACAGTCTGGGAAGGCCTGATTATACGAGAAGGTCTTGAGGTGGGCCTTAAATACCTCCTCAGAAGGGGCCTCCCTGATGGCTAAGGGAAGTGAATTCCACAGGACGGGGGCAGCTACACTAAATGATCTGTCGCCAGCAGTTTTTAACCTCATCCTGGGAATCGTGAGGAGGCTCCTAGAAGAGGAGTGGAGGGAGCGGACCGAGACAGCAGGTGCTAGAAGGTCCATCAGGTAGCCAGGGCCCAGGCAGGGTAGGGCCCTAAAGGTGAGCAAACCCACCTTAAAGAGGACCCTCCACCTAACCAGCAGATAGTACAGTTGACGCAGCACTGGAGTGATGTGACAATACTTAGGCTGTCCCATCAACAGCCTCGCTGCTGCATTCTGCACCAGTTGCAGTCAGCACAGTGTACCCTCAGAGACCCCAAGACAGAGTGCATTACAGTAGTCAGGGCTGGAGGTTATGAGGGCATGCACCAGAGTGGGGAGGTCCAGTGGCAGAACTAGGGGATTTATCCTGGTGATATTCCTCAGATGATAAAATCTGGTACAAACAACGGATGCCACCTGAGACTCAAGTGTCAATCTGCTGTCAAGAATAACGCCAAGAACGTGCACCCTAGAGGAGGCCTTCAATGGTACAGAGCCAAGACAAAGCCCTGTCTCTGCACCAGAGGACAACCTATCACGCCCTCTGTTCGACTCCACCACCAGTACCTCCATCTTACTGGGGTTCAGTTGCAACTAGCTGGAGGTCATCCAGTCATTGATCTCAGCAAGGCAGATGTTAAGCACTTCCACTGCACAAGATGTTAAAGGGGCAAAGGGAAGATACAGCTGGGTATCATCAGCCTAACAGTGAAAACCCAGACTGTACTTCCTAATGAGCTCTCCCAGGGCAGCATATACACAGCAGACAACATCAGCGACAAGTCCGAACCCTGAGGAACTCCGTATGACAGGTGTCCAGGGGAGGAGGAAAAATTCCCCATCGCTACCCTCTGCCTCCTGTTGGATAGGAAATACTCAAACAAGCAGATGACAGTGCCAGCGAGTCTGCAGAATCCCCTTAGGCTGTCAATAAACACTCGATGGTCCACTGTGTCAAATGCTGAAGAGAGATAGAGGAGAAAAAGAATTGACCCCTCCCCTTGATCTCTAGCCCTAAGGAGGTCATTATGCACTTGAACTAGTGCAGTTTCTGTGCTGTGCCTTACACGAAACCCAGACTGGAGTGGCTCATACAGATAACCGACCATGAGATGCTCCTCAAGCTGAAGCGCCACCACCTTCTCCATAATCTTACTCGAAAATGGGAGATTGGAGATAGGATGGTAATTTGCCTTGACGTCAGGGTCCAACAATGTTTTTTTCAGAAGGGGTCTCACCAATGCCTCCTTCAATTCATCAGGGAAGACCCCCCCTCTGACAAGGAGCACTGAACAATCAAGGTAAACACTGGGCCAATGGAGTCAATACATCTGATTAAGAAACGAGTTGGCACCGGGTCAAGTTCACAAAAGGTGTGCCGAAGCTTAGAAGCAATTTCAGTGACCTCAGCCACCTCCACCAGTCTAAACTCACCCCAACCAGATGGAGTACTCTCCGGTCACCCATGGCAACCACTGTCGGCCAGACTCTTGTCCACTGCCAGAACTCCCTGTCTGATGGCAGACACCATGTCCGAGAAGAACTAAGCAAACTCCTCGCACAATGCGTTTGAAAAGGTTACCTTTGGCTGTAGACAGGAAGGTTGAAGAAGCCTGTCCACAGTCCAAAAGAACACAGTTGGTCAGTTCCTCATGGCTGCAATCTCCCTGGACAGGAAGTCTGCTTTCTTACAGTTGATTGCCCCCTGGTATACACTGTAGCGCACACATAGGGCCAGTTTGTCTACCTCCAGGCCAGACTTCTGCCAGAAGTGCTCTAATCTCCAACACAAAGTCTTCATCACGTTGTGCTCACCATCATACCAAGGGGACCTCAAGTGAGAAGACCTGGGTCATACATGGGCTGGTGCGAGGAAGTCAAGTGCACCAGACAAACACCTTGTTATAGGCATTCACTGCTGTGCACACACCCCCAACGCATGCACTGTCCACATTAGATAGGTCAGCCACCACCAGAAAACCCTCAGGGGGCAACCCCCTCAAAGGGCGATAGCTGGCCATCTCTGCAGGGGGGGAGAGATATCAAGGGGAGCCCCAAACCAGAACTTCACCATGCAATGATTGGACCAAACAACCCAATCAATGCTGAGACTATTTATCTCAAGCCCCAGTGAGAACACCAGCTCCAACATGTGGCCACTCTGATGGGTCAAGGAGGAAACTCCTTGCGCAGAACCTAGAGATGACATCATCACTTCATTATGTTACCCAAACTAGGTCACAAAGTTAGCACTGTAATCGTAGATTGCCATGAATAAAATCATCCTCCTTTGTACATTGAGAAAGGTCAGAAGAGCCATTACCTTCTGCAATAGTTGTAAAAGGGTGATTTTTTTTTTTTTTTTTTTTTCTTTTTCTTTTTTTATAGAGCTGTTTGCCCATTGTGGCCACTTGCTCTTTTCTTCAGGTCCCCCTCTAGCTTCTGACTCTGTCATCCTCTACCCCCTTGGGGATCCACAAGGAATGGGGTTTCAGGGTTTCAGACACCGTCACTACCAGTTGAGTTTTCTCTCCTTCCCTCCCAGAGCAGTGGCACACACAGGTGAGCATACATACATAGAAGTGTATGCATGCTCCCAGAAACCACATGCTCCTTCCACCCTCCCTGTTGTACATCAGCCCCTCAGACCTCCCTTGATCTGACATGCCACTTTCATCAAGTGTCAATTGAGAACGAGGTGACTAGCCTCCCCAATCCAGGAGAGGAGAGGAGAACAGCTCAGCAGCTGCTACAATCCTCTCCTAGCCCTCTCCCCTACTAAACCTGGCTGCCCAGGTTGTCTTTGAACTCAGGTTGCTGGCATGGCACAAAGTAGGGCATCCAGTGCCTCAACCCTCAGCCTCACTGGCCCAGCCTAAAATGGTGTTTTTCTAGCTAAGATTTAGATAATGTTTTCCTGAGTTGGGCATTTTTCTAGAAAAAATCTTCAAATGGGATCATCTTGGCTGATGAACACTTCAGTTGCTATATTAGTGTTTTGGTCCATCTCCATAGAGAAGCTGTGTTGCCAGAATCCCAGCTCAGATGTGGAACTCACAAACTACAGCATTACACAGTGGAGCACTGGGCAAAATGGCTGCATGTTGAAGCTGTCCCTGAACCTTCCACTATATGTTTATATGTACAGTTCCTCTGTCTTATATTGCTATAACCCTGCATTCTCGAGTTCTTTGGGAAGAGTGAACTGTGAAGCAAAGCTGAGCCATTCTGGCACACAAAGAACTTGAAAATGCCCTCTTATAACCACAAGAGACAGGAGCTGTACATATAACCATATTATAAATCATGTCAAATATCTTTGTTTAAAAAAATGGATTTTGAATTTCAATCAATGGGGTTTTACTTTGCAGAATATAAGAGAATCCCTTTTGTAGTAAATGGACTGTGCCAACCGCATTTAGAATTTCAGAATTTTAGAACTATGTGAATTGTTTTTTAAATTCAATGTGCTTTATTGTTTATCAAGAAAAAAATAACATAATATTGCAACATACAAACAGAAAACAAACAAAAACAACCCCTCTCCCCGACCATCCAACCCACCCCAAAAGGCAGAGTGAATGCTTCCCAATCCCAACCAAAACAGAGTTGGCTGCCAAATGACTAAGGACACACTACATATTCATAAGAAAACTGATCCAGACAATAAATAAAAGTACCAACCAAAAGGAAAAGTAAGAAAAAAAGGCATGCTCTTCTTCTGGTAGGACTGCTCCAGGGCAAACTAAACCATGTACAAAGTGTGCAACCTGCTTCACCTTTTATTATAAACCAAAAGTTTACTGCGTGCACTCGCTATCAGTTCCTGTAACAATTCTTGATATGTAAGTAAGGTTTCGTCGAGCCAATGACAAAGTACTACTCTCTTGACTGAAAAGGATATCAAAGCCAAGAAGTACCTCCTCTCCCTTACGGCAATCCTGCTATAGTCTCCCACTATACATATTTCAGAGGTGACGGCATCTTCAAGACCCAAAAGGGGGTCAGCCCTGGATTTAATCAGGTCCCATAAGGGTGCCACTTTAGGGTAATCCAAAAAAATATGAAGCAAGGTACCATCAGACTGGCTGCATCTTGTACAAAGGGAAGAATTTAACCTACCCATCTTAACTAGTTTGAGAGATGTGAAATAAATATTGTGCAAAATGTGGAATTGAATGAGGTGAAGTTTACCATGGGAAATATATACATGGAGGTCTTCCCAAAATTTACTCCACCTAAAATTATGTTGTAGGAAAACTGTGTTCCAGTATTGGGATTCCCCTGTAATATCAGAGAATATATGGGGGGAAAGAGAATATAAGCGAGACACAGCATGTGGCTGTGAAACCATGTCAGTAGCCGATTGCAGGAACTCACTGTAATTGATGTCCCAGGGCATAGACCCAAACCAATGAAGAAACACATGTCGAAGTTGAAAGATCTTAAATGTACACTTTTTATCTAAATGGAATGATGCAAGAATATCCTGACATGATTTTAAGGAACCGTTGTAGAGCAAGTCACAGACCCTGATTGTAGCTAACTGAAGGAACCAGGTTTCTGATAAGATGAGGCCCCTTTTTATGTTGATTGCACGCATGCGCAAGAAAAATGTTGCGGCAGCTTTCTCCACAAGCAGGTTGTGGAGGTGCGGCACTGTTGTGGCCAGTGCCCCCAAAGCCTGCAAAGGCTTGTCCAGCATCCCCCAATGCTGTGGCACACTGCTGCTGACACTAGTTCAGCCAGCATGTCACAACCTTCTAAAAAATCAGCTGCTGCAATCAGGGCCGCCTCATCATTGCAGCGTCAGCCATCCACTGCAATGGGGGAGTGACCCGTCATTGCAGGCGGGATGTAGGAACCCTGATACTGTTTGTGAACATGGCGGCAGCTTGCCGCCATGTTTACAAACAATATTACCTCCTCACCATGTTTATTTGCTGATGGGGGAGCCCACTCCCCATCGGCATTATGTAACCCCCCCTCAATTTTATTGTCTGCTGACGGGGTGCCCAATCCCTCATTGGCTACAACTGCCCCCCCAAAGCAAGACTCCAGTGGCACACTGGAATCCCACCCCAGTGCGCCACATACCCCTGTAAATAAAAAATGGTCCCGCAGTGTCTTTTTTTTTTACCCCTGTAAAAAAGGAAACTGTCCCTCAGCGGTCTCCGTGCTCCCCCACCCGCAACTCTCACCCACCCACTGCACACCCTGCCTCCCCACACACCCCCCTTACCCCATACTTACCTCTGGAGTCCAGCGCGACGATCTTCAGTGGACCAGGAACACGTCTGCACTCTTCAAAGCCGACCGCTAACTGAGGAAATGCCGGTAAGCAGTATAATGGAATAAATAGGGGTTTTCCAACTTTAATGCATATCTCAGTCATTTTTTGGAATTTTTGCACCACATTTTCAACATGGGGTTTTTGGGACCCCTCCTCATGAATTCTTGAACTATCATGGCGTTGATCGGCCCCGAAAGGTGATTTCATGGTCACTGCATGGAATCACCTTTCAGGGCTGATTAATGAAACGACAGTGCCAGTGTTCATGAAGTGGGGTCTCAAAAAGCCTATGCTGTAAATTTGGTGGAAAAAATCCAAAAAATGACTGTTTTACGAGCGTGCACTGTGCAGTTGCTACACACGCTTGTAACTTCACGAGTTTGTAATATTTTCATGCCAGATTTTCAACATTGGTAGTTTGTCACACTTCCTTATGTGCAGTATAGCTGTCATTGTTCATATCCTGGCCAAAATATGTTTTTGCACTTCCGGCGCAGAATAGCGCGGTCACTGTGGGAAATCAGTGTTCAGGACAGATTAAGAAAATGACAGTGACACTGTTCATGAGCAGAGGTCCTAAAATGCCTATGTTGAAAATTTGGTAACGATGCTCCATAAAATGACTGTGTTACGAGTGTGCATTGCACAGTTTGCATGCATGCTCGTAACTTCGCGAATTTATAATATTTTCACTCCAGATTTTCAACATTGCCATTTTTCCACACCTACTTATGAACAGTACAGCTGTCATTTTCCCATCCTGGCTGAAATGTGTTTTCTACAGTTCCAGCACAGAATTATAGGTCGCTGTGGGAAATCAGTGTTTGGGACAGATTAAGAAATGACAGTGGCACTGTTCATGAGCAGAGGTCCTAAAATCCCTATGTTGAAAATTTGGTGATGAAACTCCATAACATGACTGTGTTACAAGCGTGCATTGAACTGTTTCCATGCACCCTTGTAACTTCATAAATTTGTAATATTGTCACACCACATTTTCAACAGTGGCATTTTTTTACACCTCCTTATGAACACTACAGCTGTCATTTTTCACATCCTGGCTAAAATATGTTTTTGCACTCCTGCCGGAGAATAGCACGGTCACTCTGGGAAATCAGTGTTTAGGACAGATAAAGATCAATCGAATGAGAGGGTGGGAGTGACCAAACTCAACTGAGCTCTGTCAGGACTGCTGCGGGTTTGTTTGTGGGCAGACAAAGGCCCCAACACAAGAGCCCAGTACAAAAGGGCAGCTTGCAGCACTGGGAGAAACAGACCGAGAGACAGTGAGTGAGGGAGGGGGAGTGAGCAAACTCACCAGAGCGCTCTCAGGACTGCTGCAGATTTCTTTGTGGGCAGAAAAAGGCATCAATGCAGGCAGGGGTCCAGTACAAAAGGCCAGCCTGCAGCGGTGGGAGAAACAGTACGAGCGAGTGAGACAGGGGGACTTAGTGAGCTCAATGGAGCTCTATCAGGACTGCTGCGGATTTCTTTGTGGACAGAAAAAGGCACCAATGCAGGAAGAAGCCCTGTACAAAAGGCCAGCTTGCAGTGCCAGGACAAACAGAATGAGCACATGAGAGAGGGAGACTGAATGACCTCAACGAAGCTCTTTTCAGGACAGCTGTGGATTTTTTTGTGGACAGACAAAGGTGCCAATGCAGCCAGGAGCCCCATACAAAAGCACAGCCTGCAACGCCAAGAAAAACAGAATGAGCGAGTGACAGACTGATAGTGAGTGAGCTCAACAGAGCTCTATTGTGACTGCTGAAGATTTCTTCGTGGGCAGAAAATGCGGCAACACAGGCAGTAGCCCAGTACAAAAGGTCAGCTTGCCGCGCCGGCAGAAACAGAATGTGTGAGTGACAGAGGGGGAGTGAGCGAACTCAATGGAGCTGTGTCAGGACTGCTTCAGATGTCCTTCTGGCCAGAAAAAGCCACCAATGCAGGCAGGAGCCCAGTACAAAAGGGCAGCCTGCAGCACCAGGAGACACAGAACGAGCGAGTGAGGGAGGAGGAGTCAGTGAACTCAACGGAGCTCTGTTGGGACTGCTGCAGATTTGTTTGTGGGCAGAAAAAGGCAGCAATGCATGCAGGGGCCCACTACAAAAAAGGGCAGCCTGCAGTGGCAGGAAAACTAGAATGAGTGAGTGAGTGAGCTCAACAGAGCTGTACTGTAACTGCTGCAAATTTCTTTGTGGGCATAAGAAGGCAGCAACGTAGGCAGGAGCCCAGTAGAAAAGGGCAGCCTGCAGTTCCAGCAGAAACAGAATGAGCGAGTGAGAGAAGGGCAGTAAGCGAGCTCAACGGAGCTTTGTTGGGACTGCTGCAGATTTCTTTGTGGGCAGAAAAAGGTGCCAACAGAGGCAGGAGCCCAGTACAAAAGAGTAGCCTACAGTGCCAGGAGAACCAGAATGAGTGAGTGAGACGGGGGAGTGAGTTACCTCAATGGAGCTCTGTCGGGACAGCTGTGGATTTCTTTGTGGGCAGAAAAAGCCACCAACACAGGCAGGAGCCCAGTACAAAAGGGCAGCCTGCAGCGCCAGAAGAAACAGAATGCGCATGTGAGAAAGGGGGAGTGAGCCACCTCAACGGAACTCTGTTGGGACAGCTGCAGATTTCTTCCTGGGCAGAACAAGGTACCAATGCAGGCAGCAGTCCAGTACAAAAGAGCAGCATGCAGCACTGGGACAAATAGACTGAGCAAGTGACAGAGGGCCATTGAGCGAGCTCAACAGACCAATGCAATCAACATTCGGCATTGACAAATACTTGTTTTAAAATTAAGATTATTAAAAACAGGCTGAGAAACATCTTTGAAATGTTTATAGCGCAGAAGTTTACATAACTGTGTAGGGATTTGTACAGAAGTGCCAATGACAGAGTCTCAAGAATGCACTGGGAGAGACTTAAAAGGGGTAAAACGTAGAGCTGAAGGGGACAGGCATGCCTTGTTGATCTGCTCTTTCTCTGGCACAAGCCAAATAGAGGTGTAGGGAATATTTCCTTTGTCAGGAGTCTGAGCCACCCACCTTATGTATTTACTAGCATGGCTAGCTAGATAATAAACAATAAACTGCGGGAGGCAGAGATGACCAGATGCCTTAGAAGTTGATAGTCAATTATACACTCTTCTTGGTACCTTACCTAACCAAATAAAGTCAGAGATCATCTTGTGCATCAGTTTAAATCATGCTAAAGGGAGCAAGACATTAATCATATTAAGTGGATAAAATATGTGAGGGAGAATGTTCATTTTGATAATATTTATTCTGCCCCATAAAGTCAATGGAAGAGATTTCCATCTGTTTAACCCTTAGGCTGCTGACAGAATTAGAATTTACAGGAATTTTGAGCTGATATATCAATCTGCCGCCCTGCAAAAGTTAAGTCCTGCTGAACTATAACCTGAAGATCATCCAAATTAAGCTTCTTAAGCTGCGCCATACTTATCAAAAGGAAAATCCTGAGATATTTAAGTTGCTTTGGAGCCCAAGATAAACCAAACGCTAGGACATCTGATTTAAAGACAGCAGAATTTAAAGGCATTACAACATTTTTTTCAAGATTAAGCTTGTAATTCGATAACAAACCAAACTCAGCAATGGTAGATAAAGCTTCTGGGATAGAGACAAGATTAGTCACATGAAGCAAGATATCATCCACATAAGCGGAAGCGGATAGATTCTATGTCCATACCTGTAAACCAGATAAATCAGGATTATTCTCAAATTTCTGTATCAAGGGATCCAAATACAGAAAAAATAACAGGGGGAACAAAGGGCATCCTTGCTGAGTACCTGAATATAAAGGGAAAACTGAAGAAACTACACCACTACAGCAGATTCTGGTGGACGGACACAAGTAGAGTACCCTGATCCAACAAAGGCATGCCAGAGGGAAACTGAATGGCTCTAATGTAGACAACAAAAAGGACCAATTAACCCTATCAAATGTTTTCTCTGCATTCTGAGAGACCAGGGTAGCAGGGACCCTAGAATCTGGATGTAGAATTTACGACTTCAGGCTGTGAGGGATGGGGCTCTCATCATCAGGGCCCCTTTGGCTGCCGAGCAGGTTTGGAAACACCCTCTATGATATTCTCCATCTGACCACCTCTGGTTCAACTGGTCTGTTTCATAGGATTACATAGACTGGCTGAGTGCTTTGGAGGTCTTTTCTCTCCTCCTTTGCTTTTGGGCTTCTAGTTGCAGAAATGTCACTCACAACCCTCAACAACATTCCAATTTAAAAGACAGAGTGAGAGCTTCATCTGAATTGAAATCTTTTCCTCTTCCTTCAATATCAATTAGAAATTGCAACAGCTGAGCCATCTCTAATCAAAACGTCCTTCAGCCTGGAGGGAAGGCAACCTGGGCCTTGGATCCTGAGAGGTTTCCTCCTCAGAGGGGTTTTTCCCTCTCCTCTGTGCCGATGGTCATAATCTTAGACAGGGTTAGTGCTTTTCTTAGGTTCCGTAGTTAGGTTCCGCTGTTGGATGGAGCCGCATGGTAGCCTTGGCTGTTCCCTCTCTCCTTAGGAAGTACGCTCTTCTGTATCTTATCAGATTTCCTTTTGTTCATTGTCCTTGTCATATCTCGTTCTTCTCCTGTCCTTCCCTTCTAGGTCTTTCACCTTAATTTCCAGTCTCGATGTATTCTGATTTCTAGCCTCTTCGATGCTCAGCACCCTTTTGGGTATTCTTTCTGGGCTTCTTCCTAAGCTACTTTTAGCCAAGAGAATAATTCCCATGGCACCTATAGGGGTGGAACACTCCTCTAAGGTTCCTCACCATCATACCCCTGCAGGGTGGCATATCCCATGGATAGAGAGACAAACAGCCACAATGTATCAAAGTCACACAAGCATATATCATATCAAGTTGCATAAGCACATTGAAACATATCATATGCATTAAAATACCAAATGCCAAAGTGCTGCAAATGTGAGTGTAGATGTAGCTGGACCTATGCAGTTCCCAACTGATATTATAATAGCTGAAACAGAATCATTTGTAGCACTTCCTCCTTATGCCTAAATGTTATATTTTTATATCATTTTTTTTCTTGAGAGGTACAAAGCATGCTGCCCTACACTGTCCTTCCAGTACACCTAAGCCGTGAATTGGAGGATGGTGACCTGATATGTTTATACTTTCTTGGGTTTCTAATAAAAGAAAATGTATCATACTAAACTGTGATGGTTTCTGGATATGCATCACTGTAGTCTTGCACTGAGATCTCTCCTCAGTATTGTTACCCATTTCAAACTCAGGTCACAAGTTACTAGATTCACTCTGTCAGTGCCTGCTCTGCCTTTACCTTCATTCCTAAAGTGCACTTTATGGTCCCCTCCTTTCAGTAAAAGTCTTTATTAGTCAAATGTCTTAATGTACACCAATAAATAGGTAAAATAAAAATACTTTGCTAATACTCATGTCCAAGCATGGACATTTGAATTTCACTCAGGTATACTTGTAAAAGGGGAGGAACCACATTTTTGAAATTCATATTCCTGATGAATGCTAGTGAAATACAAAAATACTACCACACTTTTTTTCCATGTTGCTTTGTATTCATTCTGGTCTGTTTGCTGTAGAAAATCTCAGAATGAAACCATGTTCAAAAAAAGATCCTAAATGACTTTGGTAGAGTTTCATTTTACAAAAAATAAATAAATAAATACATAAAAAAAGTAAATATCTTCAGAATACAACTCGGTCAGTTCTTATATAAAATCCATTTAGAAAAACTGGGTAGACTTCGTAGACAGCATGTCATGTAGTTAAAAGCAGGAGGTCTGTTTTGGAACCGGGTGCGTTAAGGATATCTTTCAAAAGTCTATATTCTCCATTGATCTTTCTATTGACTGTATCTAAAGGGTCAGTTTCTGGGAACCCTTGAATGCACAAATTCATAAAAAGATTTGTCTTTCTGGACAGTTGCTGCTTACAACATCAAGTTTTCCAATAGTTGATGACAGCATAAAGAAAGATGAGTCTGCCATTGTCATCATTCACTTCTAGCCTTCAGGCTGTCAGCCAGTAGTCCCCCTAGATTTATTTTTTTCATAAAAGATTATGAGGCTGCAGTGTAGAATAGAGTGCCGTGGCTGAAATTACAGTTAATAAAAAACTATGTTTATAGGCGCATCAGCTTTCTGAAGTTTTATTCGGCCGCATGATATAATTCTTCAAAGGTTTTGCTGAAATTACTTTGGGGCATTAGGAAAAGGTACTGTATTGTCCTTTGACCTTTTGGAACTTGGGTTCAACTCCAGTCTGAGATTTAACCCAAGCTAAAACTTAGATTTATTCTAGAACTACTGATATTGAAACCTGGATATACATAACACACTTTTTTTTTTATTGAATTTGGGGATTCAGTTTTGGTTTATGATACCTGTAATGACATGATTATTGACAAAAACAGAACAATTTATGAAGAATGCAACTTTTTATATGAAGCCAGCAATTTTTAAATTATAACCAAACACTAGACCCAAGGGATGTCTTAAAGGAATTAAACCTTTATGTTAATTTTTCTGTAGGAGCTGTTTTTCAACAACTGGTTGCCATGTTATTACTGTTTTTCTGTAGGAGCTGTTTTTCAACAACTGGTTGCCATGTTATTACTGTTCATTCTTCACTGAACCTGTAGTAAACTCGGAGGGGGTTCTAGTATTGCATGCTGCTGGTAAGTAATATTTTAGAACTCTAAGATGCTATTCATATCTCTTTCAGTCATTGAGTCCTGTTTAACAATATAAACTCTTAAGGAGGACATAAACAACATCACTACTGTTTAACAAAAATTGACTGAGTAAGGGTGCAGAACAGAAACACCACTGGAATTTACTAAATGGCCCATAAAGACGGTGGAACAGTAAAAGAATGAGGACCATCACTGAAAACATAGCTTCACAGAAACCGCAATATAGAGGCCTGCAAGTAAAAAGCAGTTTTTGTTTAATTCATTATTTCCAATTGTGCCATTAGAACTTTGAACCATCCATAACCAAGACAAACTTGTTGCCTAGGTGAAAATGAGTTTTAAAGGAGAACAGAAGCACTACAACAGTCCCATTTTCTGTTTACTTACCCCCTTTCTGTACATGTTTTTTTTTTCTTTTATTGCTTTTTGTCTCCCTGGCATTTAAACCAGGTCTGTATGTAACCCCTATTGCACCATTGTAAGAGCTCCCCTTCCAACCAGTGAATCATTGGTTAGACTAAGCCAGTGGCTTCTGACACTGACGCTGCTACTGGCATGGGCTGTTACATTAATGAAAAATTAAGCATGTCCACAATGTGTGCTGTATGCATCAAAGTAGCAGCCCATGCAAGCATCAGCATAGGAGCTTCTGGCTGATTCTAGCTAATGCTGTCATTGGTTGGTGCATCTGTAATAGTGCAATAATGGGGACTACATACAGAGGAGATTTGTATTTATTTATTTATAAGTTGGTAACCAGGAAAGGCGCCATGAGCAGAAGCTTGTTTCCAGATGTGACCCGGGGGAAGGGGTACAGAGGAATAAAATACAGCAATTGATAATACAACATTGATAGCAAAGTTGTTACAAAAAGTAGGAATTTTACATAATAAAAAAGAATGCTTTATACACTGAAGAAGTATCTTGTATATACAAAACAATATTTACATTGATTATATACAATGAATTATATATAATGAATTGCAGCAAGTGGAGTCGGGGGAAGAAGCAATGGTGAGTACTAGGAAGGGGAGCAGATACAAGAAGTAGTAGGGATTGGTTTGAGTAGATGCTTGAAAGCAGAAAAGGAGGCAGAATGACAGATTTCAAGGGGAACACTATTCCAGAGGAAAGGAAGTCTATAGGAAAAAGAAAGTTTGCCAGATGATGTGCGTACACATGGGAAGGAAAAGCTGTGGGCGCAGCTCGACCGCGAGTTGTAGGGTGAGGGGTTAGCTGGATTAAGGAGGGAGGTGAGGTAGAGTGGAAGGGTTCCAAACCAGTATTTAGCAATGAAGGTAGAACAGTGTGAGAAGTGGGACATCAAGATTGGCAAGGGAGATGGTTGGGGCAGCACTGTAAACTATGTCCCCATAGTCAAGAACTGTGAGGATCCATTTAAGCATGAGATCACGTCTTACAGGGAGCGAGAGACTGGCTTTATGGAGGTAAAGGAGCTGATGTTTAGGGCACAGCTTGGAGTGTAAAACACTAAAGTGGGAAGAGAAGTCAAGGGAGGGACAGACCCAGACCCCTGGGTACTTGTAGTTGAGGATATTATCTAGAGGGCTGTTGGCAGCAGAGAAGAAGACTGGGAAGGTGGGAAGTCTGGTGAGTTTAGATCCAAAGGTCATGGCTACATTTTTTTTATGTTTAGTTTTAGGCAGTTGGCATGGAACCAGGTTATGACCACTGTGAGATCGCTTTGAAGATGGGTTGGATGGCTTGGATGGATGGTCCGGACAGTGAATATTGGCAAGGGTTCAGACTGAGAAAAGATCGTTAATAAAGAGGGAGAAATGAACAGGCCCAAGAATAGATCCCTGAGGCACACCTGCGAGGATGGGGAGGGAGGAGGATAGGACATTGTTAACAGAGGCCAACTGGGAATGGCTAGTAAGGTAAAAGCTGAACCAGGACATGGAGGCAGGGGAAAGGCCAGCAAGGCATAGTTTATTTAGAAGAAGAGGATGGGAAACAGAGTAAAAGGCCTTGGCTTGACCAATGAAGATAGCCGAGGTGATCTGGCCAAGGTCCATAGCAGAATGAATCACATCAGTAAAGCATAAGAGGGAGGAGATAGTAGAGTGAAATTTCCTAAAGCCTGATTGGAATGGGGAGAGGAGGGAATTCATTGAGCCTTGAGAGAATAAGGGACTCTTGGACCTTGGCAAGGGAGGGGAGAAGGGAAATGGGGCGATAATTTCCAGGGACAGTGGGGTCACCACCTTTGAAGAGGGGGAGGACTGTGGCAGACTTCCAAGCTGTGGGGACAGTAGCTGTGGAGAGCGAAAGATTTAAGATGAAGGTTAAAGGGGTAACAATAGAGGAGGCTGAGATTTTGAGGAGACGAGGATGTAGGCCATCGGGACTTGACTTACAAGGGTTAAGTGAAGCTAGAGCTCTTAGAACTTCTGACTGCGAAATGAGCGATAGTTGAAAACTGGGTATCTGTAATGGTGGTTGGAGAGTGCAGGGTGGAGAAACGGGGGGCTCCTGGGGAACAGCACAGGATGTGAAAAACTTATTTAGGGCCTTGGCAACAAAGGAGGGGTCAGAGATTAGAGAATCTGACACGCGAATAGAGGGAGGAGGGGATTCAGCGGGGGGGGGGTTGTTGCAGAAGTGAGTGGAGATCCTGCCAGAAGGAGGAAGGGGTACTATTTGAGGGGTGCAAGTGTGCCTTAAAGAAGTCAGATTTGGCATGGCAGATACTGTTAGTGAAACTCTTGAGGAGGGTGGGAAAGGCTTTTAGGGAAGCCTGGTTACCTGAGGATATAAAGTGGCTCCAAGTGAGATTACGCTCTCTGCACATGGCCAAAATATCAGGGGTGATCCAGGGATGATGGTTGCATTTTACTTGTTTAGTTTAAAGTGGGGTATGGCATCCCAGACTTTTAAATTTTGGTTTTTATTGTAAGAGACATCACAATTACAGCGTAAGGTGTTGCACTTCTCGAGTTACTGGTCCTGAAAAAAGGAAAATAACAATTTAATTGTCATATATCTTTTCTTCAACAGATTTATAATAGCATTCATGCATATAACACGGTAGTGCAGCCCCTAAACATGGCAGACAGGAAAGTGGACCCCCTCAACTGACAGATAAGTCACCAGGGCCTCCCTCCTCATCTCCTGGTTGAAGATACATTAAAACCACCAAAGGGAATCAAGACCTAACAAGGGAACCCACCCCTGGGTTACCAGGGTGTAACAGGCACACAATGGAACAGGGACCATGACAGCAGAAAAGGACAGCCTGCCCCAGCCAGTTTACCCTGTTCCCTATCTACTGGATATGCTGCATATCCTAGTGACCCTACAGCCTATGGCCTCCTGCCCCCACCAGTTTTGCCTTATGCCTGTCCCATGCATTGTGTCCCCCACTGTGTTTCACCCACTACTGCAATGGGGTAATTATGTTGTTGGGGGAGGCATCCTCCAGAGCATGTATGGCCACGGGCAGTGTGTCTGTGTTTAGCCATCGATCTGTATATGTATGTATGTGTATATATAGGGGATACATGATGGGCAGGAGTGGGATATGGAATATATTCTCACTCGTACAGAGTGAGCTGCGTATTCTCACGAGTGCCGAAGGCATGAGTGAAAATACACAGCTCACTCTGCAGGAGTGACAATATTTTCCATATCCAATGATCTGCCCATCATGTGTGCGATTTATACCACAGGGGTGAGAGCTTTAGGAACATTTTTTTCTGATTCTGTGAGTTTCCTGCTCATTCTGTGTGTGCTGTCAGTGTGTGTGTGTGTGTGTGTGTGTGTGTGTGTGTGTTCTAAATGGACTGGGAGTCAGAAACACAGATGAGTGCGTTTTGCAAAGCTAATTGAGTGAGTTGGAGGCTCAGTGAGAAAGACAAACTGCTGCAGGTAGCACTGAGAAACAGAAACTGCTTTGAAAAAGAGTTTCATTTAGAATTCATGTTGTTTTGAAGCTGAGATGAGCACAGTAATGGGCTAGGAATGTTAGAAACCCAATGAGACATTTGTAAGAGTATTTTGCAAAGCTAATTGAGTAAGTTGCAGCTTCAGTGAGAAAGAGAAACTGTTTTCTGAAGCAGTTTCCTTTAGAATACAAGCTGCAGAGCAGTTATCCTCACTCTGGTGATATCAGCAGAGTATGGATAAATGTCGATATCCTCACTCTGCTGATGTCATCAGGATATATCCTCACTACAGTGGAAATAACACAGGATATTCTACTGAGAAAGCTCTCACCCTGTAGCATATATATATATATATATATATATATATATATATATATATATATATAAATATATATACACATACATATCTACAGGTCCTGCTTGTACAGCTGAATGGGTGTGTTGTATGCATTGACTATGCCTCCCAGCACACAGTTCCTGCTGCTTCCAGCTTGTACTTCCATTCCGACCAACAGAACATGCTGTGGGCATGCCTTGGCCTGCAGCATCCAGCGTGCACTTCCATTCTGACCAAAAGGGGGAGCTTTGTGCTCCATACAGTAGCACCGGGCAAACTGCATGGTAATGTATGCTAAACAGCACCTAATGAGATGCAAATGTACTTGTTTGCCCACGGAATACCTAAGTAGGCTCATTTGCATGGGAGCTTTGAATATAGCTCCCATTTGCCAGGGGCTAACTGGTTTGCACTGGGCTAATGCATTAGCACTGTGCAATCAGGTTTGCCTGGGGCTAACCTGATTGCACAGTGCTAGCAGATTAGCCCAGTGCAAACCGGTTAGCCTGGGGCAAACGGGACACAGTTCTGCAGTGTGTGGCTTACATTGTTGTTTGCAGTAAATGTCAGACATCTCTGAGCAATCACACACAATGTTCTCCACTTGCAACACTGGCTTGCTGCAGAGGCTAATGATTTGCAGTTGCAGTGTGCACTTCCCTGTTGCTATATTCATGCTGTTTGCCCAGCTTCCTTTGCTTGCTATATTCAGCTGGTTTTGCACCGGGCTATTTCCTTTTGAATATAGCTTGCTTTGTGCTCCGGGCTAAGTTTGCCCACCGGACAGTGCTAATTTAGCCCCGGGGCAAAGTTTTGAATATCTGGCCCCCTATGTCCTTCCAAATCAGGGAGGTAGAGGAATAGAGCCAAAGAAAGAGTATTTTTAGGAATGCTGCCGTTGTGTGCATCATCTAATCAAGGAGGTTCAAACCCCCCTGGTTGTGAGGATGAGATAATAGGGTATAGGGAACCCTTGGCTTCTGTCCATCCCAAATAAAAGAACAGATCATCCTGTTCCAAGATTTAAAGTAGAAAGTAGATGGGAAACTCTGAATATTCTGGAACAAGTAAAGTAGCCTGGGGAGGATATTCATTCATATAGTTTCTATTCTTTGAGAAAAGGTTAATTTTAGATTGCCCTATCTGGCTAAATCTGCCTCGACTAGAAGAGAGGCGGGCCCATAGTTAGCAAGCTCCAGGTGCTCTAAGTTCTGTGAAATATATATCCTCAGGTATTTAAATTTTGTATAATGCCACTTTAAAGGCAAGGATATTCTCAGGTTCTGTGAAGGGGTGAAGTTAAGTATAAGGAATTCTGTCTTAGTGATGTTTCATCCCAGACTTTTAAGAAGATGGCTGTGAAGTGACAGAGGGCAATATCGACTGAGAGGGAGGAGAAAACAGGAGACCAGTTTGATCGAGCCAGGTCATGGAGTAGTTTACTCATGTCAAGGGATTTGAAGGGGCAGTACTGAATATATTTTGGGGGTGGGGTTGGTTGAGACTTCCTAATGCAAAATGTTTGGCAGTGGTTGCTGAGTGTGTTGGGTAAGATACCAGAACAGCAGATAAGGTGGGGTTGGGTTGAAAGCACCCAGTCCAGTAGGGAATGAGTATTCGATCTGGGGTTAGGATGGGTGGGCTCTTTGATCAACTGGGTGAGGTTTAGAGCTTCAATCTGATGACATGAATTAAGTGACAAGGGGGAGAGCCAGTCAAGATTAAAGTCACCAAGAAAGATTAGTTCACCTGCAGATGCGAGGACGGAAACTGCTGAGATGCAGGAGATAAGAGATGAGGGGAGAAGTTTTGGGGAAGCAAATAAAACTCCTATGAAAAGGGGAGTGGAAGATGGGAAAGCTAGATTTGCTAAGAGGAGTTCGTTGGAGCCAGGGATTGCTTCATGGTGGGAGATAGTGCACTTTAAGGAGCAGTGGGAGTAGATAACCACCCCACCTCCGCATTTTCCATGGTCTTACCAATAGAGGTTAAAGTCAGGAAGGGCCAGATTGGAGTCAGGGATATGGGAAGACAACCACGTTTCAGTTATGCAGAGTACTGTATGTCAGGGGAGTACTGAGTGACCCACTCTTTTAGTTCATCCAATTTGGGGAGTAGGCGACATGCATCAATGTGGAAAATACACAAACCTTTAAGGAGGGTCTGTAGTGGGGTAGTGGTGGAGCCAGCGGGGCCAGGATTTAGCTCCACATCCCCTGCAAGGAGAAGTAGAAGGACTAAAAGGTGTAGGTGAGGGGCATGACTCTTACACTTGGTTCTGTAAACTTGGAGGGGCGCATACAAGGGAGGTTTGGGGGGTGTAATTGACGAATGGTCGCTAAGTGTAAAGGGGGAAGTTGAGTAACCCGGGGTGGACTAGGATGTGGAGGTGGGGAGTAGAGGAAGGGGGGAGGTGGGAGGTGGCTGTGGGAATAGAGAAGTTGCTGGGTGGGCAGAGGGCAAAAGGGAAAACATAGGTGATTGATGGGGCAGAGGGAGTAGAAGGTACAGAGGGAGGGAGGGAGGAAAAGGAGGACTAGGAAGGGAAGGGGAGGACAGCATGAAGGGAGCTCATGGACGTAATGAAGGTGAAGCGAGGTTGTAAGGTGGGAGCCATTGGGGTTTTAGGGGAATGGGCTGTATGAGGTGAAGTACGGAGTCATATCTTCAACACCAATGAGGCCAAGCAGAGGGAGAAAACTAGTGAGAAAGATGAGAGACACAAAAGAGTAGTTACAATTGGAGCTACTGCAATGGTGCAGTGGTAGTGTTGCCGCCTTTAGTGCCAGAGGTCAGGGGTTCAAGTACAGGGTGAAGGGTATGCAGAGAAAGCGGGGGATAAAGAAATGCAGGCAGAAAATGAAGGGCTACACAGGAGTACAGTAGGTTATAGAAGGGAACTAGGAAGGAGCTAAGAAGAATGGAGTTGGGGGGGCACACTAGTGACTTCTCGTGGTGGCTTAGAATAAATAACAAATAGAAAAGTAGGAAGCTAGAATCTGGCTGGAGATGTCACATGACCTGTCATGTGACAGTAAATAAGCTATAAATCTATAGCCAGACCAGGGTAGAGATGGGCAGGTCAGTCAATGCACAGCATCGACGGGCTAACACAGTTCACATTGCAAGCTCCCCCAAGGAGAGAGTGTGTTTTTCAGGTACATACCTGCTGCTCAGGGCTCTTCCGCTGCCTGCTCCAGTGTGGAGCCAGGTGTAAGGGAAGGTGCTTTCGATGCTAAAGATGAGGGAGAGATAAACCCCAAAAAGGAGAGAGCTGTAAGAAAAAGATAAGGCGGTGCATAAATATAAAATGGAGATGACTCCATTTTCTGTTTCCCTTTAAGGGACATGCAGCAGGTGAGGCTGCCTAATAACTACATAAAATATCTTTGTCACATACATTAAAAGGGTTTACCCATGCCAGTGCACAGGAGATCTAGTCACGGTAACTTAGGGTGCAGGAAAAATGTCACTGCATCATGATCGCGGCTGACATTATGCCACCAGAAAGTTACCACACCAAAGGACTGTCCCCTGGAAAAGTTACATTTTGCAGGTTGCTGAGTCCCCGTAGCTCCAAAACTAAATATAACTACCTCCAGGTTGGGGTTGCGGTGAAGGGTGGGTGAACTGTGGAGGTGCCGAACAGGGTGTGAGTGCGGGGCACTCTAAAATACAGAACACCCCTGTCACTCACAACCTTGTTGCGGTGCCCACATGATGGTGCCCTAATCACGATGCTCTCACAATGGCACACCCATTAAAAGTGAGTTTGAACAGCAATCACCTCCCCTGCTTGTAATTAATAATCAGCACTTAAGGTCAAAATTAAACCATTTTCCAAAGCTTTCTTTATTTTGTACAGTGCACCATTCTGTGCCCAACACTGTCAATAGGACATAATAGAGAGCCTGCGAAGGGGACCCTTGAAGATGGCAAGAATTTGTCTGTGGGCCCTTCCCCCAATGCTTGGAAAAAGGTGGTTAGGAGGGGGTTGGCAGGGAGATGGGAAAAGGGAAGGGTTTAGGTTAAGAAGATAGGGTCAACCAGGGGCAGGGGAAGCTTGGCCCAGAGGGAAGAGCAAAGAGGCTTTATAAGGGCTAGGACACCAAAACCCAACCTCTTTGTTCCTTCTCACTGGACAAAAAGCTTTGTCCAACCAGCAGTAGCACAGCCTGGGCAGCAACAGTAGGACCAACAGAGCTGGTAAGGTAGTTGAGAATTTTAAGGCTATAATAACTGAGAAATGTTTTCTCCCTTAGGTAAACCCAATTATAATTCACCAGTTATGCTGGTTATAATGGTGAGCATGTGGCAGAATTTCCTCGCTCCACACATGCACACACTGTCTTCACACTTGAGCCCTACCTTGACTACATGGAGATCAAGTTGTATTTAAATCACTGCTGTGGCAAAAACAAACAAACTCCACAGCAATTATACAAAAGAAGACATGGGGTAGTGTATATAACTTAACTGTTACACACACCCTCAGTGCTGAATGCTTGTATAAACCCCTTAAGCTTTGCTCTCTGGATTTATGTAGCATCCAACACCTTGGGTTGTGCAAAATTCTTCTTATACATACTACCCCATGTGTTATTCTACATATCACTTGGTGTAGAGTTTTAAGGCTGTAAGACTTTGTGTCGTAAGGGTCTTTTTATGCCCTGGGAGCTTGCTGCTGTGGGGGGTACATGGCAAAGTGACCTCAAGGTTCAGCTGCTGAAGGGGGTAATCTGGTAGCATTAACAGGCTGTAGAGGAGTTAAAAAAAACACCTGCTCAATTGTGTGTAAGGAATTAATGTGGGACAGAGTGTTGAGAGGCACCAGTAGGCAGCATGGGAGAGAACGTAAGTCACCAGTAATCAACTGGTATTGATGGTGCTTTTCCAACCCAATTCTGGCAGCAGTCAGAAAGGAAAACATTTTGTAAGAAGGGATAGGGACTGCAATTCAGCAGCATGGGTGCCGGAGGCCCTCCCGCTCAGCAGATTGCAGGCAGTGGAGGTCCTAGTATAAATACTGCAGTCAGCAGCATGTGAGCTGGGGTGTGCTCTTGCTGAATATGGAAAATGAAGCAAGGTAGCAGCACCGGAGGCAGCAGCACTTCCTGGCCATAAAAGGGCACGAGGCAGTGGGGTGTTGCTGGGCAATGAGCAAAAAAAAAAAATACAATAGAATACTGTAAATAAAGAAATGGTTAAGGGGCAATAAGAAATAGATCGCAAAGTGAGGCATGGGGTCGACCGGCCTCCACTCCTGTTGTCACTTCGGTGTGGGTGATAGAGGAGTGAGGGCATAGCATGGCTGTATGGTGTGAGCCAGTGGGCCAAGCACCAGGGAAGCATGGTCACCCACTGAATAAGCAAAGGGATGCATTAACTGAATGGGGGCTGATGAGATGGGAATAAAAAAAAGATGGAAAACCAAGCAGCAAGTTAAATCAAAAGTACTAGAGTTTCAAGATTGGGAGTGTGCAACAATACAGGATTGGGATGCCGCTTGAAAATCCTCATGGTGGAAAGACTGGTCATCATGCTTTCCATGCATGGCAAGGAGTCACTAACTTGCAGACAGCAATTGCTATGCAGGAGCAGAGAGCTGCCATGTTGGATATGGCAACTGCTGTACATACAAACATACAAAAAATGCAAGCATGGTCTATCTAGTCTGCTCAATTGTGCAGCTCCCTATGTATTCTCTCTCCCCATTTCCCTTTTGATCTCCCTCTACTTCCCCCCCTCCCCCCACTCACACGCCTTTTACCCCCAATTTTATCCCTCGCCCTTTCTCAACCCCTCTTGAAGCTGTCCACCATTTTTAAGGTTACCATCTCCTGTGGCAGGTAGTTCCCCTTGATCACCACCCTGTCAGTGAAATAGTGCTGTCTCATCTCCCTCTTGAACCTTCCCCCCACCAGCTTTAGTCTGTGCTCCCTAGTGGCCTTCTTGCTGCCAAGGAAGAAGAAGCCCTTAGTGCTCACCCTGCTAATACCTTCAGGTACTTGAAGGTATCAGTCATGTCTCTCCTCCCTCTCCCTTCTTTCCCCAAGAGAGCACTTGATGAGCTCCCTGAGCCTCTTGTCATAGGTGTTGCCCTGTTGGCCCTGGATCATCTCGGTTGCCTGTCTGTGGACCATCTCCAGCAAGCTGACATCCTTCTTAAGATACAGGTCCAAAAACTGCAAACTTCACACTGTACTCCAGGTGTGGTCTTACCAGTGACCTGTACAGTAGCAGAAAGACCTCTGCCTTCCTGGTGGTAATTCATCTGGATATGTAGCCCAGCATCCAGTTCACTTTGGCTGCTGCTCTCTTGCACTGTGCAGAGTGTTTTAGGTTACTTGTGATTATTACTCCCAGGTCCTTTTCTTCCTCTGACCTGGTTACCTGCAGTCGTCCCAACCAGTATTTGGTCCTCATATTCTTTGCTACCAAGTGCATAACTTTGTATTTATTTAGCACTGAACCACAGCTGCCAAATGCCAGACCATTTTTCTATCCTAACTACATCCTCCCAAACTTCCTGTCTTCCCTCCTCCATGTCCAGCCTGCTACAGAGTTTGGTGCCATCTGTGAACATAACAGGCAGATTGTATCCCTGATTCCATCCAGGATATCACTTATGAAGATGTTAAATAACACTGGGCTGAGCACCGAGCCTTGTGGGACCCCACTGGTCACAGTCCTCACTTCAGAGAATTCTCCCCTGACTATCACCCTTTGGTTTCTATCTTGCAACCAGCTTCTGACCAATCCCGCAAGCTTGGTCCCCACCCCCAGGTCCTTAAACTTCCCCTGCCCAGTCTCCTAAGGGTCACTGAGTTGAAGGGATTGCTCAATCACCTGGCTTTTGTCTACTGTCCTAGTCACACCATCAAAGAAGTCAATTAGGTTAGTTTAACAGGGCCTCCCTGGCACGAACTCATGCTGCTTCTCATCCTGGAGCCCATTTTCCTCAGTCTCTCTTTCAGGATGGTCTCTATCAGCTTATCTACTATTGAGGTCAGGCTGACTGGTCTATAGTTTCATGGTTCGTCCCTCTGCCCACTCTTATGGAGATGCACCACATGCAACATTCTCCATTCCTTGGGCATGTTTCCAGATTCCAAAGAGGTGGCAAACAGGTCTGCTAGGGGACCCCCCAGAACCTTCACCAGTTCTCTAAGGACCCTTAGGTGCATGCCATATGGCCCTAGTGATTTGTCCATCTTTACAGCCCTTAGGCCCATGAGTACCCTATCTGCTTGAATTTTGCCATCTGTTACTTCCCTCCCAGTCCCCACCCCACTCCCTTGTGGAACTGGTCTGTCCCACTTCCGAGTGAAGACTGAACAGAAGTACCCATTAAGCACCTCTGCCTTTCCTTCACCCTCTTCCTAGCCCCCCCCTCATTTTTCAGCCTTATAGTCTTGTCCTTTATGTTTCTTTTCTCCATTATATACCTGAAAAAGGCATTTTCAGTGACTTTTACCCTCTGGGCTAACTGTACCTCTCTCATGGCCTTTATCCCCCTTTCTGCCCTGCTTGCCTCTCTTGACTTAGTGGCATAGTCCACTTCCTCTTCCTGAGTATGCTTGTACTTCCTAAAGGTTACCTTCTTTTCCCCTACCATTTTTGTCACCTCATTGCCAAACCAGCTGGGTTTTTTGGCCTTAACCTTTTTACTTCTGATTTTGGTACACTCACTAGTGGCCACCATCTGTCCCTTCTTCATTATGGCCCATTTTTGCTCTACATTCATCCAAACTCTGATCCCAGCAAGCTGTCCTGCAGAACTTCTACCATCCTACCAATCTGTCACAAAAACACTCCACAGGTCAGGCACTCTGCTACCACAGTGCCAACCTTGAAGTGCAATAGTGTGAACAGGGGACAGACAGGGTAACCCTCCTGTCTGTTCTGGGTCTGAATCACCTTCTAGACTTGAGTCATGGGGTCAAATGTGAAACTTATGCTAGTGCATCCAGTTAACTGGCTCAGATATGTAGCCTCTTCGGGAATGCAGTACAATCCTTGGCCCAGTGGCACCCAACCAGGTTTCCAAAATGTACCCTTACAACTCAATATGACCCAGGTATATTCTTACCTTTAGCAAGATTAGTAACACATTCAAGCCCTTAACAGCTGTCAGACTTAAACACAGGTTCAGCATTCACATGCAAAAGAACTGAGAAAAAGCACAGGCAGTATTTTAAAGAAAATATTGTTTACTAAAGTTGTAAAACAGGTAAAATCAAATGCAGGACAATTATATCAATAACTTACAGTCACATAAAATAAATGGGAAGTTACAGAACACAAATACGCCTACCACAAATACTTAAAAGTTCTTGGATAGCTAGATGTTACCATGAAGTGCATTCTTAAGTCCAGAGAGCTAAGTCTCTGTTGAGTCCAGAATAAAAAGCTATATTTTCCTCAGATGCCTGCCCATTTCAAAATCCATCTCACCACCCCTTTTGGTGAGGTCACAGTTAGATCCTCCTATAACGTTAACTTCTTAACCTAACTATCCACAATGATGTATGTTATTACTGTGAAAATCAGCAACTAGCCATTTCCCAAAATATGACAGTCTTTGATCAAAACATCCACTCTGATGTTTCACAATCCCACAATCATGTCACTAGTTCTCTGCTAGGTGAGAAAACCATAAAGGATCAGCCTGATGACTTCCCTTCCTGCTAGGGTCATTAAATTCATATTTAGTTTCCAACTTCAAAAGCTGGCGCAGGTTATAAGGGGTAATAAACTGTCCCTCTGGAAGGAAGGCTTTTAATTAGGGGTTTTCCTAGTCAGTTCAACATAATGCTACTTCAGCAATGCTGACACCTTGAAGGTCAAAGGTCAAGTCTCTCTCACTGACTACCAGCCTTTAGCAGGCAGTCACACACTATACACATTTTATTTATAACATTAATATTATACAATATAACAATAAGCAGATGGCAGAGCATCACAGTCCTCCCCACCTAGACTGAATTTGGGGGCTCTATACCCTGCATGGGATGAGCTTCCCAAGTCAGTTCACTGCCAAACTGATGTGATAATCCATCTGCATTTTCATTGGCTGCCCCAGCCCTGCATGAGATAGTTATGTCATACCCTTGCAAGGCAAGGCTCCATCTTAGTAGTCTGCCATTTGTTTTACCCATCTGTGCCAGCCAAACCATGGGGTTGTGTTCAGTTTGTACTTCAAAATGCTGCCCGTATAAGTATGGCTCTAACTTCTTTAGTGCCCACACCATGGCAAGACACTCATTTTCCACAGTACAGTAAGCCTGCTCCGTGGGAAGTAACTCTTTACTGAGGTACACTATGAGGTGATCTTTCCTTTGGTTGGATGTCTGACTCAGCACTGCCCCAATACCCACATCTGAGGCATCAGTCTCGACTACCAAGGGTCTGCTATAGTCTGGACTTGTCAATACAGGAGCACTGCACAGTGCCTCCTTCAGTCTGGTAAAGGCTTGTTCACAGGCTGGTTCCCAGGTAATTTTCTGAGGCATCCTTTTCTTTAACAGGCCAGATAGGGGAGTGACCATGGCACTGTAACTGGGTACACATTTCCTATAGTACTCTGCTGTCACAAGAAAACTCCTGACCTGCTTCTGCGTTTCTGGTCTGAGCCATTCCTTGATTGCTTCTATTTTTACTTGGTTAGGATGGAGCTGTCCCTGGCCTACAATGTGCCCTGTACCCGAGGTATGCCACCTCAGCCATGGCTACCTGGCACTTCTCAGCTTCAACAGTGAGCCTGGCCTTCTGTATCCTGCCCAGCACTTCCTTAAGGTGGGACAGGTGTTCCTCCCAGCTGGCACTAATGATGGCAGTGCCATCCAGGTACACCACGGCGTACTCCTCAGCACCATTTAACACCTGATTCAGCAATCTTTGGAACGTGGCCAGGGCATTCTTAATTCCAAAAGACATTACTTTAAATTCAAATAACCCTATCAGAGTAATGAAGGCTAACCTCTCTCTAGCACTGTCCATTAACTCTACCTGCCAATACCCCTTTGTCAGGTCAGTAGTTGTAAGGTATGTCGCCCCTCCCAACTTGTCTAGGAGTTCATCTGTCCATGCCATTGGGTGGGCATCTAAC
This sequence comes from Neoceratodus forsteri, assembly GCA_016271365.2. NCBI lineage: Eukaryota > Metazoa > Chordata > Ceratodontiformes > Ceratodontidae > Neoceratodus > Neoceratodus forsteri. Next base: position 135,007,427 of record JADMNL010000025.1, read on the forward strand.
TTCATGACTGCATTGAGTCCATGATAGTCCACACAAAAATGGGTAGCACCATCTGGCTTGGGAACAAGGACCACGGGTGAGGCCCAGGGGCTGTGGGATTTCTGGATTACCCCTAAATCCGGCATTTCCTCCACCTCCCTCCTAATATCCTTTTGGACAGCCTCTGAGACTGATATGCTGTCCGCTGTAAGGGTGCCTGTGTCCCTGTCTCCACATTGTGCATCACTAAGGGGGTTAGTCCAGGCTTGGTGCTAAACAGTGGGGCAAAGTTTGCTAAAACCTCCCTTACTTCCTGGATCTGGTCCAGGGTCAACTGGGGTGACATTTTAATTGCCTCCACAGAGAATTCCTGCTTGCTTTCTTCCAGCAAGTCCAGAAGGGGGTCTCCTCCATCTATCCCCTCCCCAGAACTACACAGTGCAAACACCATGTCAGACCTATTAGCATATGGCTTCATCATGTTGACATGGTACATTCTTTGTGTATGTCTTCTGTCAGGTAACCCTATAATGTAGTTTACGTCATTTACCTGTCTGACTACTTTGTATGGTCCTGCCCACTCGGCCTGCAGCTTGTCTTTCCGGACTAGGATTAGCACCATGACTTCCTGACCCACAGTGTATGAGTGAGCTCTGGCTCTGCGGTCAGACCACATTTTCTGTTTTTGTTGAGCAGCTGCCAGGTTGCTCATGGCTGGCCCCATAAGATCCTTTAGCTTTTCCTTAAACCTAAGGACATAATCCACTATGGGAGTTCCCTGGGTGGCATGTTTGCCTTCCCAATCCTCCCGGATCAAGTCTGGGGCCCATGTACCTGGCTTCCATATAAGAGCTCAAAGTGGGAAAACCCTGTCAACTCTTGGGGCACCTCCATGTATGCAAACAAAAGGTGGGGAAGGTATTTCTCCCAGTCCCTCCCAGGTTGTTCAGCAAACACTTGGAGCATTGACTTAAAGGTACCATTAAATCTTCCACAAGCCCATTGGCTTGTGGGTGATAAGGTATTGTGCATTTCTGCACCACCCCACACTTCTCCCACAAACATTTTATCAGGTATGACATGAAGGAACCCCATTGATTGGTGATAACCTCCCGCGGAAACCCAACATGGGAGAAAATCCTTGGTACGGCATCTGCCACTTTGTCCTCAGTGAGGACAGGGTGACTGCCTCTGGGTACCAGGTGGCATAATCCACCACAGTCAGGATGAACCTCTTCCCAGAGAAGCTGGGGGTGTTTAAAGGCCCCACAATATCCATTCCCACCCTCTGGAATGCCTCCTCCACTATGGGCAATGGAATTAAGGCGGCTTGGGTTTTCTAACCCACCTTCCCTATTTCTTGGCACCGGTGACAAGACCTGCAATACTCCTTCAACTGCTGGGTGAAGTTGGGCCAATAGAATTTCTGGGCCAAATGCTGCATAGTGCACGTGATTCCCAGATGACCAGACATGGGAAACTCGTATACAATTTTGAGCAACTGCTCACGGTATCCCCGGGGAATGACAAGCTGCCTGCCTATCACCCCTCCCTCTGTCTTAGCATCCTGCATATACATCAGTCCATTGTCCCAATCAACCTTATGTTTCCCGTCACCTCCCTGTTCTCCGTCAGAGTCTGCCCAAGCCCTCAGCTGCTGTAGACAAGGGTCACTTTTCTGAGCAGATGCAAACTCCTTACATATTCCCAAGGTATGGGACATGTTCCCTTCAGTGTATAAACTAGTGTCCCTAGCGCTAGTGTAAGGGTATTCAGGATCACAGCCATTCCTAACCCTCTGACAATGGGTCACCCTTCCTTCCTCAGAGTAACCTTCTGTAGCTGTTTGGTTAACTGCTACCTGGGGAATTTCTACCCCCTTTTCATTATTCTCCATATCAGGAGATGCAGGCTGGAGAACCAGCCTCCCAGTGGTTTTCACAAGGGCTTCTATTCAGTCCAAGGAACCACAATTTTCCTTTGCTGCTTGGCTGTGGGTAACTGCACACACCATCCCCTGTTTGAGATTGTTGCTGATAATTACATCAACAGCCAAAGTCTTGGCTACAGCAACCTTTTGCACAGTTCCCTCTGTCTCACACCAGTCTAGGAGAACACTAGCGAGTGGCAAGGTTTTCTCTTCCCCAGTGAATCCCCATACAGTCACAAATAGATTGGGTATAAGCTGGTCTGGAGCTACCAAATCCCCTTTTACCAAAATCAGGGAAACCCCCGTGTCCCTCAATCCATGTGTCTGTACACCATTCACAGTGACTGGGTGCATGTGTTCCCTCATGTTTACTGGTATGCTTTCGGGGGGACACAAGCAACCCACATCTTTCCTAACACCACTCTGTGCACTGTTTGTACTTTTGGGACACTGTCTGGCCAGATGACCAGTTTATTTGCAAACACAACCTTCAATTCTTTTCTGAGATAAATCTTTTCTTTGTAACCTGGGGCTACCTGGTTTCGGTGGAGGCAGGGAGGGTTTTAGCTGCCCTGAAGGTGCACTTTTCCCTTTCTGCTCTGTCACACCCACCCCATTTGCTCTCAGAACAGGTCTGCTCCTGGCATAGCAGTCCGAGAGTTTAGCAGCCTCTTGCACTGTTTTTGGGTCTCAGGCCTTCCGCCAGGATTTCAGCTCTGCTGGGCATGCCCCCCAAAAACTGTTCTAACAGTAAAACATTTTCAATTTTTTCTACAGAGTTTGCTTCAATTCCTTCCCTCCAACATTTTAAAAACTGATGTTGTTTCATGGCTAGCTCCTCGTAGCTCATGTCAGGGCTTCTCCTGAGCTTATGGAATGTAACTCAGTATGCTTCTGCTGTTAGATCACATTTCTTTAAAAGTGCAACTTTAAGTTTACTGTAATCATTACTGTACTCACTGACCATTTGACACAATGGATCCTGAGCTTTTCCGGTAAGTAGCGGGGATAGCTGGAAGCTCCAGGACCCTTCCGGAATATTTGCCGGAATGCATACTTTTTCAAAGGAATTGGAAAAGGCATCCATATCTTCCCCCTCTTTAAATTCTGCTATCAATTTAGAATTTAGTTTGTAACCGAGTCCTGTAGTTCCAGTTAAACCCAGGCCACGTACCTGCTCTGGTGCTGGGGTTTGGAGTCGTAGCTTCTCCAGTTCTTGTTGCCTCTGTCACTCATGCTCTTCTCGCTTGGCCTCTCACTGCTGTCGCTCAGCCTTCCACTGTTTTTGCCTGTCTTCTCTCTGGAACTCCAGCTCCATTCTCCTCAACTCCATATGTAGCCTGAGCCCTTCTGGCTCCAGAATGTTGGTGACCTTCCCCTGCTGCTCTGGCCCTTGGCTTGCACTGGCCCTGCTGTCCTCCTCACTGGATCTGGACACTGCACTGAACCCTGTCCCCTCCATGCCCAAGGTTTGGTCCTTTTCAGTCACAGACTGTGACTTGAGGCTCTGGGCATCGGCTGCCACCAGAGCTTCCATGAAGTTCTGCTTGTTGGCTCTCCCCTCATGCTGAACTCCTCTTTCTTGCCACAACTGCCTCAGGCAGTCTGCAGTGTACCCACTGTAGTTGGAAGCCATCTTCTTCCCTAACTACAGCTATATTAACTTGCATTCAACAAAAAAAAATAAAAGAGGTAGGGAACTTTGACTGTAAGCACAATGATATAGTTCTGTTTACTTTTTAAAAATAAATCACTGCCTTATTTTGCATGTGAGTGGTACAGTATTAATCTGACACACTGAACTGTTAATGCTCATGTTACCAATTACTTTTAATTGCACCGCTGCCAACCAAATCTGTCACAAATGCACTCAACAGGTCAGGCCCTCTGCTCCCACAGTGCCAACCTTAAAGTGCAATAGTGTGAACAGAGGACAGACAGGGTAACCCTCCTGTCTGTTTTGGGTCTGAATCACCTTCTAGCCTTGAGTCCTGGGGGTCAAATGTGAACCTTATTCTAGCGCACCCAGTTAACTGGCACAGATATGTACCCTCTTCGGGAATGCAGTACAATCCTTCGCCCAGCGGCACCCAGCCAGGTTTCCAAAATGTACCCTTATGACTTAATATGAGACCTAGGTATAGTCTTACCTTTAGCAAGATTAGCAACACATTCAAGCCCTTAACAGCTGTCAGACTTAAACATAGGTTCAGCATTCACATGCAAAAGAACTGAGAAAAAGTACAGGCAGTATTTTAAGGAAAATATTGTTTACTAAAAGTTGTAAAACAGGTAAACTCAAACACAGAACAATTATATCAATAACTTACAGTCACATAAAATAAATGGGAAGTTACAGAACACAAATACACCTACCACAAATACTTAAAAGTTCTTGCCTAGCTAGATGTTACCATAAACTGCCTCCTTAAATCCAGACAGCTAAGTCTCTCTTGAGTCCAGAATAAAAAGCTATAATTTCCTCAGATGCCTGCCCATTTCAAAATCCATCTCACCACCCCTTTTGGTGAGGTCACAGTTAGATCCTTCTATAACTTTAACTTCTTAACATAACTATCCACAATGATGTATGTTATTACTGTGAAAATCAGCAACTAGCCATTTACCCAAATATGACAGTCTCTGATCAAAACATACCCTCTGATGTTTTGCAATCCCACAATCATGTCATTAGTTCTTTGCTAGGTGAGAAAACCATAAAGGATCAGACCAATGACTTCCCTTCCTGCTAGGGTCATAAAATTCATATTTAGTTTCCAATTTCAAAAGCAGGAGCAGGTTATAAGGGGTAATAAACTGTCCCTCTGGAAGGAAGACTTTTTATAGGGGTTTTCCTTGGCAGTTTAACATAATGCTACTTCAGCAATGCTGACACCTTGGAGGTCAAAGGTCAAGTCTCCCTCACTGACTACCAATCTTAAGCAGACAGTCACATACCATACGCATTTTATTTATAACACAAATATTATACAATATAACAATAAGCAGATGGCAGAGCATCACAGTAATGTCTGCCCTTCAAAAGTTCAAGACCCTCGTCTTGGTCCTGACCATCTCTTTGCCCATGTCCAGGTGAAACCACACCCTGTGGTGGTCACTTCTTACTAGCAGCACATCCACCATCACATCCTGAACATGTGCACAGTTGCACAGGACCAGATCCAGGACAGCCCTCTCCCTAATGGTCTCCATGGCACCTTGAGTCAGCAAGCCACTCTAGAAAATATCCAGCAGTACCTGTTTCCTAGTGTAGGAGGTAGCAGGGATTTTCCAGTCCACCCCAGGTAGATCGAAGACCCTCATTATCACTTCCTCCCCCTGTTGAACATGTCTATGATCTAGGACTCCAATGCCCTATCCAATTCCTCCTCCTGGGAATGTGGTCTGTAGATCATCCCCATCATTAGATTCCTCCCATTCATGGACTGGATCTGCACCCAGAAAGCTTCAAGATTGCCCGCCACATCTTCCTCTCCAGAGCAAGTTATTCCCTCCTTCATGTACAATGCTATTCCCCATCCCCTATCCTGTCTATACATTTTACATCCAGGAACTGCTAGGTCCCAGTCATGGTATTGTGTAGTCCAAGTCTCTGTAATGCCCACTACGTCCACCTCCTCCTCAGCCAACAATGACTGCATTGCCACCATCTTGTTCCCCAGACTTCTAGTATTTAGAGATATCACCCTTCACTGCAGGTCTGGACCCTCTGTACAGTGACTACCTCACAGGTAGTATAAATACAACACTAGTGTAGTGGTCAGCATGAGATAAAGTCTATCAGAAGACAGGGAGAGTGCAGTGATGCAGGAGTGGGATGCCACTTAAGCAATACTCGTGGTGGGCAGCACTTGTTAGTGCTCTGTATATGCGCCGCAAGGAGCTGCCATTTTGAAGACAGCGGTTGCCATGCAGGAGCAGAGAGGACTCACTGCACATGTGCAGTTGAGAGCTGACATCTTGGATATGACAATTGCTGTGCAGCTGCTCAGGAGGGTGGCAGGCATATGCAGCAGTGGCCTGGCATTCTGGGGATGCAGAGTCACAAAGACATAGTAGATTAGGGGTAAGTTGTGATTCTGGCACTCAAGCCATGAAGGCATCAGAACTCAAAAACAAAACTGAGAATATGACTGCAGAAAAAGATGAATGAGGGCAAAAGGAAATCAGAAGGAAGGTTAGGCAGTTTGCCATGATATGGCACAATACTCATTCAGTAGAGATGTGGCTTGGTACATTGGCACAGCAGTTTGCTATGGAGTGCAACAGTACTCCTTCTGAGGAGGTGTGCCTCAGTTCACTGGCACGGCTTATCTTGGCAGGCATGTCTCAGATGCATGACTGTGAGCTGACATTTTGGTCTGGTTCACTGAGCACTGGTTCACTGAGCAGTGGAGCTGCCATGTTATGCTGGTCACCATCTTGCTGGCAGGGGACAACACAAACAGGACTATATTAAAAAAGATTTGTAAGTCTGAAAGGTGGAAATATATATTAAAGAAAGACTTAGGTGGATTAGAGGTTTGCATGGGGAGTGTTAGTGGGAAGACAGGCTGCCATGGCAATGCCCTTCCCTGGTGAGCTCTGATGCCTGAGTAGTCTGGGCAGAGGGGAAAAAAATACTAAATAAATAACTTGATAATTAAGTAATAAGGGAAAAGAGAACACAAGCTGAAATACTAATGCAAGTTGTAACATGGGTATTAACCCCAGCCAAAAATGAATGGAAGGATTGGCTGAAATAAATCAGGTGATCATTACTGTAGGATTAATACCCACTGCTGTAATTCTTATCACAGCCACAGTATTCAAAAGATGCATACAGTATTAAAGTGGGATGCAGTACACGCTTTGCACCACCACGAAATGCGGTGTGGAGTTGCTGAAACATACTGTCATCGCCACCCACTCACCTGACGGCCATTGTAGCTTGCCAGAGATAGATCTCCAGCTGAGGAAAATAATTGAACCAGGTCAGCAGAGAGAGAGAGAAGAAGTCTGGCAGTGCAAAGAAGGCAGATAACTAATTAAAACTGATAGAACTAGTGGTGTAAGAGGGAAAGAGAATATCCAAAGCAGAGCTCTGTAACTTACAGCAGCTGAACAACATAGTACGAATGGTGAAAGGGTAGTGGATAAGTGATCAGGAATGACAGCGCATTATGCAAATTAGAGAGGCATCCATGTTACTTGAATTAGCAAGCAACGACAGCATGCCCCAATGGATCAAAATATAACAGTTTTGTACGTGTAGTTTTTTAAAAAAAAATGTAATATTCACAACAATTATTGTCTGTTGAATATATAAGGAAAATGTCATTGTAGCAAGAAAAAATCACTAATATATAAATAAATATGGTTGTGCAGAGTAACAGAAGTAGTAGTAATTTGCTGTTAAACATGATACAGTGCAAAAGAATAACAGTGGTTGCATGTGTAAAATGTGAAAAATCAGAATAGAGGAGAACCTGCAAACATATTGCCCATGCTACAAGAGCATTAATCCCCTCCAGAGTTGGGCTCTACTAGGGGATTAACGCCTGGTTGGTGGCTGGATGCACTTGACATGCGGCCTCGTGCACCACCACCCCCAACCAGGCATTAATCCCCTAGTAGAGCCCTCCTCTGTTGGGGATTAATGCTTACTTGTTTATACATTTCAGTCCTGTGGGCACATTAAGCTATTTGAATACAGGGATAGGTTGTCAATGTTTATCTCTTCCAGCTTGGTGAGTGGAGAGAAGATGCTGGGTAAAAGGAAAAGCAATGGAAAAACCGGGGACAAAGGAGTTTGACAAGCAGCTGGAGACTCTAGTCCAGGTGAGAGGCAAGGCATGGTGGGAAATTCAGGTGAGTTCACAAATCCGGAGGCACAGGGGTCTTTGGGGCTTCCATCTCAGCCTACCCCACCTGCAGAGCCAATTCTGCCCATGGAACCTATGGGGCAAGGGACAGCACCCTGGTAACTGGCATCAAAAGCGCAGAACAAGACAAAAGCACCAGGACCATGGTAGCCAACAGGCAAGAAACTAGCAGCCAAGAAGTCAATGGCCAAGAAGCAGGCCCAGAACAAGAGGCAGTAATGGACACCATCAGCACCTGTCAATATGGAGCAAGGTAAGCCCAGTTTTAGTAAATGGAGCCCTCATTAGATGAGGGATTTGTTGGTAAGCACTTTCAAAGGTAGCAACCCTAGAGGAAAGCCAGCACCAAAGAGGTCCAGGATTAGTTGGGGGAGATCCACCCCTCCAGCTAGTCAAATGGATCAGGAAGGGGGTCAGGAGAGGGCATTGCAGTCCAGGGTGGTCGAAGGAGTGCCTCTGTGCCAGGAGGACCCATGTTGGTCTCAGTGCCTGCCCCCAATTGGCCAATAGGGTTGTCTAGCAAACAGGTCCGGGAGGGATGTGAACAAACAGGTGAGGTGCTACCAGTGGAAGTAGTCATATCCAAGATGTCAGCTCTCAGCTGCACAAGTGCAGTGTGTCCTCTCTGCTCCTGCACAGCAACTGCCATTTTCAAAAAGGCAACTCCTTGAAGCTCAAATACAGAGCACTGACAAGCACTGCCTGCCACAAGGATTGCTTAAGTGGCATCCCACTCCTACATCGCTGCACTCTCCCTATCTTCTGAGGGAATCTACCTCATGCTGACCTCTACACCAGTGCTGTACTTATGCTACTTGTGACGTAGTCTCTGCACAGGGGGTCCAGAGTTGCTGTGGAAGGTGATGTCTCTAAATACCCGAAGTCTGGGGAACAAAATGGTGGCACTGCAGTCATTGTTGGCTGAGGGGGAGGTGGACATAGCCACCTTTAAAACTCTGCTTGCACGTTCTATTAAAAATACTTGTAACTGCTTTCCTTAACCACCTTCATGTCTGGAGCTTTGTATGCTTGTACTCTACCCCAGCTCATCTAGTATAACTTGTTGCTGTTACCTCCACCTCTTTTCTGCCATCCATCTCTTCCATCTACACCCTTTATGCTCTTGCTGACCTACTTCCACCTCTCAAATTAATAGTAATCTTATTTATTGCTTAGGTGTACTATATGTCATTGTTTTATTGCGCTCTGTGAATTTTATATGATTCTATCCTGTGCCATAATGCATTGCTGACTTATGTTCTCCTTGGCCCAGGTCCATCTTGTAAAGAAGTTCTCTCAATGGTGATCCGCCTGGTAAAATAAAGATTGATTGATTGATCGATTGGAAGCCCCACCCTGGATGGGTAGTCCATAGTTGCTGACGGGGGTGCTGGCACAGTTTATCATCTCCCATATGGGCCGGGGTGGGAGTGCCAGCAGGGACTAGACCAGAAGTTCAACTGGCTCCTGGCATATCTGGAAGGGCAAACATGGAATAGGGAGGAGATTCAATGCCACCAGCACTGGTATTGGTGCCCCCCTAAGGGGAGGGAGCACCAGTAACCATAGCTGGAGTCTAGATTGTGGTCCCTCCCCAAACAATGGACTTTGTAAGTCTGGGAGGGCCTGTAGGGTCACACCTCACCGACACAGTGTGGTTACAGATATTGAGAGAGGAGTATATAGACATATTCATACTCCTGGATTGATGTACGGAGCCTAAGGAAGAGAAAAGTAAAAAAGAAAAGAAGGAGGATGTAGAAATAAGAAGACATTTATGATCTGTTACACTAGGGAAAACTGGTCAGCAGCACTGACCATCTTTGCAGGATGATACAACAGGTGGCCCCAGAGAAGACAAATTGTCTTTGGAATTACTACAGCATGGTCATAGGCATGCATGCCAGTATGCCGGGCTTTGGTTGGCTGGAATACGACAAAGAGTTTTGTTACAGGAAACAAGTGGTCCCAGTGAGGCACTGGAGTGTGCTGGACATGATACTGCTGTGGGCCATTGAGCATGGGGGGGGGTGCAGCACACAGACAGTGTTTTTTTCCAGTCAGGGGGCATCATACCTTAAGAGAGGGGCACAAGGATTTACCACCCAGGGAGTGGCCAGGACTGGGTGTTGTTACAACTACAGCTATAATCCCAAGGGGTGTGTAAGATAGAGTGAAGCAGGGTCAAGCATGAATATATGACCTGTGGCTGGCTCCATCCTTTCACTCAGTGCCAACCAGGTGGTGCTGTCCCCAGGCCATTTTGGAAGTGGTGCAACCAGATGCCCAGAACCAGTAAGGGAGTTCTAATTGTTACAGGCATGAGTTTGTTCCTTTTTCTCTACTGTTACAAAAAATCAATAAAGCATATTTAATAAAAAAAAAAGCAATAACAGCTTTGCAAGCATCAGGCTTTATTTACTTACGATGTATTCAGTTACAAATCTGTGTGGAAAAGATAGCCAAGGAAATGATAGCTGGGAGGATCAGCCACCCCTTTGTGGCCCTGCCTTCACCATGGTTGTGAGTATCTCCAATTAAGCTAGTACCCAAGAAGGCACCAGCTGAGTTCAGGATGATAAACCACCTGTCTTACCCTGGGGGGATTCAGTCAATAACTACACTGACCCATGTTTTATGGCAGTGTCCTATGTATTATTTGACAGAGCAGCAGAAGTTGTGAGGGCAGTGGGAAACAGGGCCTTGCTGGTCAAGGCACACATAGAGCCTCCATTTAAATTATTTCCAGTTCATGCAGGGGACAGAGATTTGTTGGGAATGAAATCTGAAGGACGGTGTTGTGTAGACAGATGCATGCTCCTGGGCCTCCGGGGAAGGGCACCATGAACAAATAAAATCTGCTGCTACTACTACCTTGATGTATTCTTTACATATAAATGCCAACCATGAATGTCAACAACATGAAACCTCTGATAGACACTGGCTTTTATGTTGTTGACATGCACTGCCAAAAGTTATTAATGTTTTTTGTAGCAAGGTCAAAAAAACAAACACCAACGAACAAACAAACTTGAAATGTGATTCTGCTTGTAAACCTGTATCAATATGAGCAACATTAAAGAAGCTAGATTTTAAAGTTTATTCTACAATATCTTTTTGAGCCTTTTATCACCACTATCTGCTAGTAGTAGATTTTATTTGTCATGGCGCCTCCTAAAGTAGGTGCGCAATCATGCCTTGTCATTCAGACAGCGTCAGGCTGAGGTGGTGAGCAGAGGGGTTGTATCAGTCACTATTGCGGGGGTGGGGAACAGTTTCTCACAGAGGGGACTACACTGGTGATTGGGGGATGGCGTGGTGGTGGAGCCTCAGCAGGTGGAACATGGTGAAGGATCTAGGGATGTATGCAGTGGCAGGGGAACTACTGGACCACCAGTGAATTAAGATGGATAATACTGGCAGGTGACCAGGGGAAGAGGACCACTGAACCACCAGGGAATGGGATGTAGGCAGCATCTACTGGTGCTGTGTGGTGGGGAGGTCACAAACACAGTTTGCTCCTGGCATGTAATGAGGCCCTGATGTGATGTAAATTACTACATTGCATTTTGCTAGTGCTATGGGGTCATTTACATATAATGGTACAGATACGACAGATTGCTCCAGGGAAGCAATTGCCATTTGCAGGCTCGAACAGCCCGACTGTGCCTGCAATCCTCATAGCACCCTATGGGCCACCTACATACTGTGGCTGGTTGAGGGACTTGGAATTGCAGGTGCAATTGGCATAGCACAGGGCCAGTATATTGGAACATGCAGTTAACACTTGTAAAGTAGTCACGTATATTCCAATATACCTGTGGTTTGCTCCAGGCATTAATTTGCTCCTGAAACAAACATTTAGTGGGTGCAATCCATAAGCATCAAATAGCCTGGCAGTACTAGACTCTACTATACTATACCATACTATACCATACCATACTGTACTGCACTATACTATACTATACTATGTAAGGAATAATACATGACAGGATGTGCAGTTATAAGGAAATAATGCATGCCTTTAGAGGTTGTTAGGCATAAGGTGTAGCTGAGTGCCACAGCCACCAGGGCAGTGCATTGTTCCCATATGACTGCAAACCCTGAAGTGTTATCTCACTTATAAAATGTGTTTTTATTTGTTAAAAAAATATATTGGTCAGGTGAAGTGAAAGGGGTCAGAAATCAATCAACAGTCATGTGACATGTTTCAACCATTGAGGTTACAGGATTTTCATGGCCCATTTTATCAACTGTGCTATACTATCAGTTACAGATACATTGCTAGTGAAGAGATTTATAATCTAATGTGCAAGAAAGGGTCTATCTGAACACAGATTCTATTCTGTTCTATACAGAGAATGCTGGCTGGGCAATTGTGCACAACCAGCCTGTGCTGCCACCAGGGGGTTCTGATTCTGTTAGACCTCGAGAGTGAAACTCAAAAGGTCACACAGAATCAGAACCCTGAGGTGGTAACTCAGGCTGGTTGGGCACAGTTTTCCCAGCCAGTATTTTTTACAGTGTATAGTGACTCCGCAAGTTCTGCAACAGAAACAATAAAATAAAAAAACTTGAAATGATTTTGAATTTTATGTGCTCCTCTGCCACTTTCGGAAAAAACCTCCACCGCAATCCTGTCAGAAAATTTACTGTTCAAATTCTGAGATGTGCACGTGGTGTTTTTTTTCTTTAGTTAAACTGCTGGCTCATGCAATCTCAAAAACAGTGAAGATGTTGTACCCCAGTATGATATTACCATGCTCCATGAACTTTGAACTGTGGTACAAAAACATTTTGACTGCAATGGATTTCTATGTGTAACAAGGGATCACTGTACACTATAATACACTTTGAGCCTGTTTTTTCAGTGGTTTCCAAACCTTGTTCTTCACGTTTCAGAATGTAGAATCTGCTGTTCTTGACATTTTGAAATGCAAAGATCAAGGTTTCTGCCAGACCAATCACAGCCGGGATCTTCCCCACTGCTGTGACAGCATGAGCTCAGCTGTCAGAAGTGAATCATGGGACCATCACCCAAAACAAAAAGGCAGTTCAGAACTAGAAAGAGTGATTTTTTTTGTCCTGAAAATCAGTCTTAAATTGCATTATATAAAATAAAGTAACCCCCCCCTTTGAGAACTCACACAATCTCAATGCCTTGTTAGTTCCATGACATCAGTAAAGCACTTGAGTATCACTCTTGTGCCATGATGTCACTGAAATAACTTCGGCATTGAGAATCTGCTCATTCTCAGTGTGGGGGGGTGCAATTATTCTATTCTATTCTATTCTATTCCATTCCACTCACTCTCTCCTCTCCTCTCCTCTCCTCTCCTCTCCTCTCCACTACACTCCACCCACTCCACTCTGTTCTGTTCTGTTCTGTGCTGTTCTATTATACTGTATTCTATGGTTTAAATATTCTACTCTGGTCTGCTCTGTTCTCTTCTATTCTGGCAAAATTCTGCAGTTTACATAGTTGTTGCAGTAAACATTAGTGTCAAAATTCACACTGTCAGTTCACGTTGATGCCAATTCTTTTATATGTGAGATAGAAAAATTAAAACAAAATCTTCAGTTTCCCTTAATTTTGGTAAAATATTTATACAGTTTACTTAACATCCAGGGGTTTACTTATTGGAAGAATTTCATGGAATGGTCATAAACTTTTTTTTAAAACTGAGCTTTATTGTGAGAAAGTATAATGTTACAAGTTAAGCAGTGTCATAGTCAAACAACACATTTGTTCATTACAAAATCTTGCAGTTAGTAGCTATTAAATCACAAGGTTGCCTAACATCAGATCTATTTTAAATAATCACTTGTAGCTCACTTTGGACATGAAGTCTTCCCACGAACATGACTTCCTCACAAGCTCTATTTAGTAAACAAAAACTACTGCAAATCATGTAAGTAAAACTCTGCCAACTGTGACATAACAAGGTGACACATGCTGATTGTTCTCACTAGTTCTCTCTTCTGTGAAAACACAATCCTTCCTAATTCTACCAACCTCAAGCCTAGACTTCAGTGTTTGCCTTCTGGAAGTTTGGAGTAGTGCTTTGATTCCCCACCTCTAGAGTCCCATCTAGCCCACAATTTTGTGAGCTTGTCCAGTGTGAGCCATAGCTTAGCTATAACGTATCCCATACCTCTGACTTCCTCCACTCTCTTAACCCAGGACTCAAGAGAAGGGAGAACAGCCTATAACCAATTTATCATTATTTCTTTTAGGGCTGTCGTGCATAAGAGCCTGAAAAAACGTTGCTGTCTAAGGTTCCCTAAATCTTTAACCTTTATTCACAATATTCAATTTTTGAACTCAAAGGGGATGTCCACACTCCACATTTTCTTGTGCTCATTACGTACTTGGGAGGGACCAGAATATATAAATCCTTGAGCAAGCCCAAAAAATATGATAATGAGAACTGACCTCCCCACATCCTCACCAGCACAAGTTTGTGTTGTCTGCTTTGAAGTGTTGAGTAATGGAAGGGGTGTGGAAAAATCTCATTACATACTTCAACCTGAATTTCCTCCAGCCTAGTGATGCTGAGACCTTCCACCCTTTATCCCACAGCCATTCTCACTCTTCCTTTCGTATACTGGATCCAGATTCCTCTTCCTAGAGACATCTTGTGTTGTCTGTTTCATGGAATTCTGTCCCCATTAATGTATCATAAGCCCTGGAAATTGTGTCACTTCTCCCTTCCAGCCTTAATGCCCAGTATAAAAAGTTTTCTAGGGAGGTGAAATCCTCATCACTCTTAGGAAGCAGATGTTATGTTGTGATATAGTGTCTTATTTGCAAATATCTAAAGAAATCTCTCTGCTGGAGACCACATTTTTCCTGGAGTTCTCTAAAGGGAGCTATAGTATGATTTTTTTTACCATTAAGTTATATCATGTGAGAGACAATTTATTCCATCTGTTAAACCCCATGTCTACTTGAGGGGGCTGAAAATCTGGATCTCCAATTATTATGGGAAGGGGCCCTTCTTCGTTTGGTGTGTGTGTGATCTTTCTGGCCTGAACAAAGACCCTGAGTGTATGCTTCATCCAAGGGTTGGATATATTTTTCTAGACATTATGGGAGAGAGTGGCATGTGGCAAGGCAAACAATGGGATGTACCGAGATTGATGGGCTTCCATTTCTTGCCAGTCTACGTCCGCCCTCTGTTTTGTCCAAGACACAATTGGTGCCAGTTGCACTGCCAAGTAATATAACTTAAAATCAGGCAAAGCTATACCTCCCTTTCCCCCTTGCAGTGGTTAGCACGATCTTTTACTGATTCTGTGTCTACCATTAGCCCCGACAAATGTCATAAACGTTTTGTAGAAAATCTTGCAAGCGGAAAGGCAGTTCTGGCAGAATTCCACCAGTCGAATTTATCATTCCACAACAAAACTCACACACGATGTTGTTGGCAGTTTGAGCAATCCAACCATAGTAAAATGCGGATTCCATAACTGGTTTAATCAACAATCTTTGTATGTGGAATTAATAAAAGGCCTCCAAGCACGAGAAATATTCTATAAATCCATTACAAAGCCTCAAAGTGTGTGTGTGTGTGTGGCTCACGTGTAGACAGGTCATGCCTGAAACAAACTACAATCTTAAAATGATTCAGAGCCAGCAGAGCAGGCTTTATGAGGATTAACTTAGGGCACTGAACCTTTAATCGCTCAAGACCAGTCTAGAGAAGGGTGATATGATAGAGCCCTTCCAGTTCCTGAATGTGAACTGTGAGGAACAATTCAACAAGAGTAATGAATCTAGAACACAAGGTTATAAGTGGAAGCCAGTGGTGAGGTTCAAGAGGGATGGGAGAATGTTTCATTTTACAGAGAAAGTGGCTGTGCCATGAAACAGTCTGACCGTGGAGGTGGAGGTGGTGGGCATCAAAAGTGTTCATGGTTTCAAAAATGATTGGGACAGGGTTAAGGACTTAGTGGTTACGCAGGGGGTTGGTTAGTAGTAAAACAGGCAGCAACGGGTGGATTGTGTAGACAAACACACAATATGGACAAAAGGTCTTGGGTTCTGATAGGGTGTTATGGGCAGAAGGTGGACCATTTGTCTTTTTCTGCTGTCATCGTCTATGCTTCTCTGTTTCTAAAATCACAAGAGGTCCTTATGCTCGTGTTTTCTAAAAGTGGTTATTCATCTTTTTTAAGAGGAAAACTTTTTTTTACTTTTTAATTATTGACAATTATTATTATTATTGCAGAAATGGGAGCATTTATGAAATATTAGTGCATTTTCTGCAACATTGTCACACTCTTCTAGAATGCTAACTATTGCATCCATAGGGTACCAATAAGGATCAGTCTCTTTAGGTTCACTGTGCATTCACGCAATGGCTATATGAGGCAACCTTCTTGAGGAAAATAAAGACACCTAGGCTTGTTTGTTTGCATTTTTTGACCAAGAAAGGCAGACTGAGCTTTGAACTCTCATTTTCAGGTGTGCCCCTGGGGCAATGTAGGTTGCATTTACCTGTTTTATTGATGGGGAATGTTGGATAAGACAAAGGAGAAGATCCTCATCTCTTGTAATATGTGCCTTTAGATCTCATATTTTCACATGTATCACCACAAAAACTGAGCAGAAGCGACCTCAGTTCATAGTCCACTCCAACGTCCACATCTACAGTACATATAAACAGTGTGGCTATATTGCTGTCCAGATTAGAGCAGGTAGTGTTGATGCATATATTAGGGGCATAAGCACTCTTTGCAATACTGTTAAGCAACATCTCTTGCTTGCCTCTAGAAAAACTAACTTTACATCTATTACCCAAAGTATCCCTGAGTTATTCACAGAATTTATTTATTTATTTATTTAAGCGTTTTACCAGGAAGACATACTGAGCGGTGTAGCGCTCGATTACAGATGTGTCCTGGGGGGAGGGGGATTTAGGGCAAGGCAGTATACAGAGCAACATACAAATGAACACTGAAGCGCAATGCAAGGTTGAGAGACACACATTGTATAACAAAATACACCTGCCTCTTGGTAGGGGAAGAAACTTGTTCAGCTAGGGCACACAATGATGCCTAAGTGCAGCGAAATCACATTGTAACATGTAGCCAGCAAACACACATACAAATCGTGTATGTGAACCTTTGGAAATACCTTGAGGGGCTACCTGCACGAGCAGGAGGTGGTAAAATGCTGTTTGAGGAGGAGGTTGAGCTGCAGAGAGGGGGAGGAGTGTCTGATTATTGCTGGGAGGGTGTTCCACAGGTAAGGCATTCAGTACTTGAATGCACGTTGACCGTTGGAGGAGGACATACGAGGGAGTGTGAGGAGCCTAGAATCGAGATTATGGAGGGTGTAGCATGAAGGGGTTTGGGCAGTTAGGGTATTAGCAAGGTACGGGGGAGAGACTGAGACCAGTATTTTGCTGTTATTCTTGCACAATGTGCCATTCTCCGGTCCTGTAAGGAAGGAAGGTCTAAGGATCCGTAGAGATCACAGTGGTGAGTTGTGGGCGGGTGGTCCAGGGCAAAACGACAGAAGGAATGGAAGAGAGGGTCTAGCCTGGTGAGGGTGGATTTGGGGGCCAAGCTATAAACTATGTCACCATAATCAAGGAGTGGGAGTATCATTTTCTGAGCAATTTCTTTTCGGGTTGGCAGGGGCAGGCAGCCTCTGTTCCGGTAAAGGGCTCCCAGTTTCGGGTGCAGTTTTTTGTGGATAGAGTCAATGTGGGCTGAGAAGTCTAGGTGCTGGTCGAGCCAGACCCCGAGGTATCTGGACGAGGTGCAGGTCTCCAGCAGGATTCCATCTAAGATGTGGAAGGCAGGGGATAGGTGGGCCCTGGAGAGCCTTTGCCTGGTCCCAAAGGTTAGGGAGACGGTTTTCTTTGGGTTGAGAAATAATTGGTGAGAGTGGAGCCAGAGTTGGATTGCATTAAAATCCTCCTGGAGGTTGGACGACACTATGGTGGGGAAGGGGCATGTAGCTTATATTAGGGTGTCATCAGCATACATAGAATAGACGAAGGGCACTCAGAGGCAGGTCATTTAGGAAGATAGAGAAGAGTATCGGGCCAAGGACCGAGCCTTGTGGCACACCTATTGAGATGGGTAGTGGGTCAGAGGTGAGTGAGCCAATTCTAACTGCTTGTTGCCTCCCTGCTAGGTAAGAGTGGAACCAGTTGGTGGCCTCCCCCGAGATGTCTGCTAGGGTGAGTTTAGATAACAGGAGTGAATGGGACACCGTGTCAAAAGCTTTAGCTAGGTCGATGAAGATGGCGGAGGTGATTTGCCCATTATCCATGCCAGTGAGGATGTCGTTTGTTAACCTGAGCAAGGATGTGATTGTGGAGTGCGATTTCCTGAAGCCAGCCTGATAGGGTGACAGGAATGAGGAGTTGTCCAGGAAGGCGGACAATTGGGAGAGAACAAGTTTTTCCTGGAGTTTGGCTAGAATTGGGAGGAGGGAGATAGGGGGTAACTGCCCGGCGAGGAGAGTCTCCACCTTTAGGGAGAGGATGACTGTGGCATGTTTCCATGCAGCTGGGATCTTGGTGAGAGAGAGAAGAGGTTATAGAGGGAGGCCAGAGGGGTGGCGATGGCAGGGGCAGATAGTATAACATCTTGGAATCAAGGCCGGAGGGGCATTTGCCTTTGTTAGGGTTGAGTGTGCGTAGGGCAACTAGTACTTTGGCTGGGGAGACCAGGCAAAATGAGAAGTGTTGGGATCTGGGTGGGGGTTGAGAGGGTGGATGTGGTATCGTAGTGGGGGCGTGCTTGTGGGGAAAAGGGAGGCAGCACAGTTAGTAAAGAATGAGTTGAAAGCAGAGGCCACCTCCCCATGGTCTGTTACCAAGGAGCCATTTACCTTTAGGGCAGGGGTGGGTGGCTGAGATGGGGGAGAGAGCAGGGATTTCAAAGACTTCCAGAATTTTGCTGGGTAGTTGTGGTTTGTGTTGAAAGAAGCCTTAAAGTAGTTTGCTTTTGCCTGGCGAATTAACCTGGTGCTTGCGTTCTGGAGTGTGCGGTAGTGTTGGAGGGCTGCCTGAGACCTTGATGCCATGTAAGATTTCCAGGCCATGTCTCTGGCATGGAGTTGGTCGGTGATATGGGCATGTACCCAAGGTAGGTGAGCGCCCCTAACGCGGACTCTTCTGAGAGGGGCGTAGTAGTCCCAGATGGCGAGGAAATTAGATCTGAAAAATTCCAGGGCCGAGTCTATGGAGGAAGCATGTTGGATAAAAGACTAATCAGTGTTAGATAAGTCTCTTAGCAGTGCAGCAAGGTTTAGTGATTTGTAGGCCCTAGTGAGCAGTATACGGGGGGGATGCCTGGGGTTTGAAAATTTTCCATCCTATGTAAGTCATGTGGTGGTCACTGAGGGAATCAGGCAGAGTACCAGCTTGTAACACCCTATGGGGATGTGTGGTAAGGGCCCAGTCGAGGAGAGAGTGGTTAAGAGATTTATAGTGTAAGCGGGTGGGTTCGGTGATATGCTGGGAGAGGTTAAGAGCAGTCACCTGGTTTATGAGCTTAGAATTAGTTTTCAATAGCCAGTTGATATTGAAATCGCCAAGTATGTATAGTTTGCCCCCTTCGGCGAGTGTTTTTAGGGTGCTTAGATGTTCAATAATGGAGTTCAGAGGAGTGTCTGGGGAGCAGTAGGACCCTGCTATATATAAGGGGGTGGAATGAGGTAGTGAGAGTCTGAGTAGGAGGGAGTCTATACCGTGCGTTGGGTTTGGGAGTTGGACTGGTGCAGATTGTAGCTTGGAAGAGATGAATATGGCAATGCCCCCTCCCTTCTTTTTACCCGGACGGTCGTAATGAGTGAGGGAGTCGCCAGGGATTGCTACTTTGGCATCCAAGTTATGGGGTTTCAGCCAAGTTTCAGAGATAATAAGGATATCAGGTGATAGGGAGAGCCCCCGAGGTAATTGGATAGGTGGGGGGGATGAGGTTGTTTGGGGGGGTAGGTGGCCCTGGATTTGATTCAACGTCACCTGCTAGGAGCAGTAAAATTGTTATTAGGTGTTTTACTATGAGCGTCACATTTTTTGCCTTCCGGGGGGTCAGTGGCTGATGGGTGGCTGGTGGGCAGTATTTAGGAAGTGATGAGTGTAGGACTGACAGCCCAGGGTGGAAAGAAGGAGGCAGGAGGGCGGCCCTTATATTCCAATTGATTAGAGTGGAAAGTGTGGATGGGCCAGGGTAGGGTGTAGTGTGATATGGGGGGGGCCCATGTGTAGCCTCTAGTGGGGGAAGCAGGAGAATCCGGGTAGATGGCTGGTGGGAGGGAGGTTAGGGGGAAGAGTAGGCTTAGCAAGATGAGTTCCAGAGGCAGCATGATGAGAGGAATGGGCTTTGGCAGCTGGGGGAGAGATCGAGCTGCCACTAGCGGTGATTTGGAATAACCTGCTAATGAGGAACTGAGCTGATTGGTTAATTCCGCGCCTCATGCCACGTATAAAAGGCATTGCTCACCTAGGGTGGTGGGGAGCTGGCACAGAGTGCCGGCGGGGCCCTACACACACGGCAGCAGCGTTTAGCTAACCCCACGCAGCGTTCCCCAAACGGTATCCTGGCCTTTTCGGCTGTAAACAGTCTCCTGGCCTTTTTGGCTGTGAAAAATTTCGTACCTGCAGCAGATGCCGGCTTCAATTTTGAGCTGGGGGAGGGCAGGACTCTCAGGTGCCCTCGCGACCACCGGCTGTGGAGAGGAGACAAACCGGGCACATTTATAACAGGTAGGACAAGGAGGGTCTGCAGCTATAAAGCTCAGGTTACTCAACAACGACCGGGGGGGGGGCAGGCTTTAAGCTTACTACTACACAAGCTGCACTTTTACTAACTCAAGTGATACCAACAAGCTGTACTACTATTGCTAACAAATGACTTCAATGCTAGAGACAACAATACAGTATTTCATTGGGTTCCATAAATGCCTAGTAACTGCAAGCTGAAACTGCGCTTTAGCTAACAAGTTGATTTCAATGCTAGAGATTCAATACAGTATTGCACTTGGTTGCATAAATGACTCTACAGTTGTCAGTTATAATGATTACTAGTAATTGCGATTTAAAGTACAAATTAAAGTAACCACCGAGGCTAGGTGAAAAGCAGGATAGCCCCTTAAGGTAGCACTGTGAGATACAGGAAAAAGAGCTGCTTCTTTTACGAGGTGCTGCAGCAAAGAAACTATCTCCACTGCTCTGCCAACCAATAATGTTTAACAAAAGGCACCAAGAAGCACCAAGTCCATTGTGTCCACACACACGCAGCAGCAGCGTTTAACTAACCCCACGCAGCGTTCCCCAAATGGTCTCCTGGCCTTTTCTCGGCTGTAAACAGTCTCCTGGCCTTTTTGGCTGTGAAAAATTTCGTACCTGCAGCAGACGCTGGCTTCAATTTCGAGCTGGGGGAGGGCAGGACTCTCAGATGCCCTCGCGACCACCGGCTGCAGCAGACGCCGGCTTCAATTTCGAGCTGGGGGAGGGCAGGACTCTCAGGTGCCCTCAAGAAGAATGCACCCAGCTTTTACTCTTGAAACCTAATTTCTAATGATTTATTTATAAAAAAAATAGTGAAACAATACATAGGACAAAATCCCTTTAATAGCCCATTACTAAAGCCCAACTGTATTGGTAAAAAAATGGTATTATGTGATAAGAGCGAGTCTATATGACTGCCGATCACATAAAGCAAGTGAACAACCGCCCAACGCCAAAAGGGCGAACCGCACAGCACCAACTATCGCAAATAGTGATGGTCACTTACTTAACAAAAACCAAAAGAAAATAATGTTTCTTAAGTGGGGAGCAAGCCCCCTACGCCCCCCAAAATAAAGATTGTCAACTCAAGGCGGAGCGGACATAGAAAAAAATAGCAACTGACCCAGGAAGCAAAATAGCTTCCTGCAACAGGATCTGAACCCGGCACCATGGGCAGTGGCTCAAGCCACTATACCACATGGCCAGTTTGGTAGGACAAGGCCAAACTGATCTATTTACATCCTCTCTCACAAGTGTAGTGTGTATTCCCTCAGTGCTACACTCGCTATGATCATTCGATGCTATTTTTCTCCTCTTGCTGTACAGGTGAGAGCTATTACTAAGTTGCTCATATTGAGCCGTTCAATAATACTTGTCCATATAGGGTGTTACTGTAAAAACTAAAGTTGTGGGAAGTGAGGAGATAACTGAGAAATGCTATGAATTTATCATTGTATAGCATGGCAATCTCACAATTTACGTGGATGAAATGGAAGAGAAAAGGGAATGGGGAAATTGTTTAATCAGGAAAGGCACACTAAGCCAGAGCTTGTTTCCAGGTGCAACCAGGGATCACAAGGAAGTTAAAGGAACAT
Source organism: Neoceratodus forsteri (assembly GCA_016271365.2). NCBI lineage: Eukaryota > Metazoa > Chordata > Ceratodontiformes > Ceratodontidae > Neoceratodus > Neoceratodus forsteri. Next base: position 135,029,574 of record JADMNL010000025.1, read on the forward strand.
TGTCCTTACCTGTACATGCCTCAAGCTTTCTCCCCTGAGTAGGCTTTTTGGATTGAAAAATAAAAATGTTGTCCATTGTAACGTACTTTATTTTATTTTTGAAAAGTCCATGATCCCCAAACATGGTGGACGCTGCGTGATTCCATTTGCTCTGAAAGTGTGGTGCTGCACCACTCACCTCAATACAAATATATTGAGGTGAACGGGGCAGCACTGCACTTTCAGAGCAAATGGAACCATACAGCATCTACCATGTTTTGGGATCGTGGACTTCTCAAAAATAAAATAAAGTAAGTTACAATGGACAAAACTGTTTTTTTCAATACAAAAAGTCTAATCAGGGGGTAAAGTTTTTTTGGGGGGTGAGGGTGTACAGATAAGGACAGCTTTCCCTTAAGTGACTTGCTCAGGTTTACACAGTATGCAAATGGGTGCTGTTGGGATTCAAACCCAGATCTCCAGGCTTGCAGCTCAGAGCTCTCAGCTACTACATTATACTACCTCCAGCAGGGGTAAAGAACACAGCACTGCTTCTTGCTACTTTAATGGAATGTTGACAAAGGGATGTGTTTTCAAAGGATCACAATGAACTGTGCCACAACTACAATCCTAATTTCTATGAATGTGACTAAACATTAGACCGCATACAGTCAAACTTTATTTTAAGTGTTAGTTTCATTGCAACTGTTGGGTAGGTAATCATTAATTAAATGCCACAAGGATAATTACACTGTAGTTACACGTTTGTTGCATGTAACTACATTGCAGTTGCAAATGCAGTTACAGTTTAGTTACGCTGTAAGGAAACTTAAAGTGTTACCATATATACATTAAGTGGTCTAATGTTCAGACGGAATTGCAGTTTTGGGTAGTATGTCAAAACCTTGTGTACAGAATGATGCGAGGTGTAATGTTTTGATGCAAGCTGTCATAAATCATAAAAACTGCAACAAGAACTCAATCACCCTACTCAGTGGGGCACTCTGGTTTTGACACAAGTAGGAGGATCCTAATGGAGTGCAAACTTGGCTGTGTATCAGGGTCCTTCCCAAAGTGGGCCTCCAGGGACGTGGCAAGTAGTTTGGGGGACAAGTCTGGCCCACGAGCCCTGGCAAAGTGTGATGCAACAGGCACTCTACGATACACAGATTTCAGTGGGTGGCACCAACCAATATGCTGGTGAGAGTAACCCGTTTGCACCCAATAACAGTCTGTGCACTAATTTGCATGCAACTTAGTTGTAGGAGTCCACCCTTCAACTTCTTACACATTTTGTGCATGGCCCAAAAGTGTGGAGATGCAACGTGGCAACTGTTTGCACCCTGTGTTGTGCCTCCCCAAGGTGGGGCTCTGAAATGGGCCCTCTGTTTAATTGAAGTCATCTGAATTTGCTGCTGGAGTCACACCTTTAATCAATATTGGGAACAGGATGATTGTAATATTTTGGACGCAAGTTCCCATTTATCAGTTTTAAGATGTTGTGGAACCTCATAAATCTAGTGCCTCCAACAGCTGTAAAATTGACTGCTGTCGGTAAAGCAGCTGCAGGTGTATCCACGGAACAAGATGCACTTAAAGTGTCTAAGTCCTCAGATGCACCTCCGTCTGCAAATTGTATATAAATTTAAAACAAAGTGAAATAAAAGGTCCCCAGGAGGACATGGGTACTCTCTGGGGCAGAAGAAAAAACTCCTTGAGGACAGGACACCACCTCTATAGCAACCAATGCAATGAGCTAATGAGAATGAGTCCGGGACCCTTCATCACTATCGTTAAATTAATTTTTATTGTGTGCTATATGGCCATATAACACTGCTACCCAGTGTTTCATGGTGGAGGTTGCCACTTCCCCAGGACACTTAGCCCATAAATTAATAGTGAAGGTTCATTTCCATACTATATGCATCATCCCTTGTGTCAAGACCTGTTGTTTGTCTTTCCTCATTAAGGAGTGCCATGGCGCTCTTTACAGAATATATGCAACTCTCCTCAAATTTTGTTTTGAGTATTGCTTTGTTTTTTGTTCATGGGAAACAGTTGTCAATCCCCTAGCTGGCAAACCTTGACACTTCAATATTTAAAAACTCCAGTTACTGCTAATGTTATCCTGCTTCTCATCTGAAGAACTGCATAAATCAGACACTGGATCCACAGAAGAATGGGAAACATCCAAATTGTCTGAACTTAATGAGAACTTGTAAACATATGCAGTATATAAAATTGTGGAACTATGTATTAAAATGGTATATTCAGTTAGTATGATATATTTATTTTATTGATAAACAGACTATTTATTAAAAGACAGACAAACATATCCTTTAAGCATTCTAGTGGAGTAGGGTATAGTCTCTTGGTATCAGAATTAAAAGTAGAGGTGTGTGAATAATGTGTATCATTGCCAGAAATCCATGAATAATAGGCTGTTTATTATTTGTATTCAAACAATGAATACCGGCCATGATATTAATTTAAGGCAGAATCACACCTCTATAGTAAGGGTGCGGTGTGCATATACATATAACCCAAACAGACAGAAGAGATAAATCATGCCATTCCAATTGCACTACCAACTGCTGCACCAAGGCAACTGGAAACCTAGGACTCCCAGAAGCACCTTGCTCTTTCTCTAATGCACAGCTGGTTAGCACAACCAGAATGGTATTCTTGGCAGCCTGGGTTCAAATCCCAGCTAAAGCACTTTGTTCTTTCTCTATCCTGTTTATTTAGGTTCCTTATATATGCACATCACACCCCTGTAAATGAAAATGTAAGTATCTGTGCAGCAGCAGGTTGTGCACTGCAGAAAGAGTAAGATGCTTCTGGAAGTCCTAGGTTTCCAGCTGTCTTGGTGGCATAGCTAGTAGCACAATCAGAATGGTATTCTGGACAGCCTGGGTTCAAATCCCAGCTGAGACACTTACTTCTTTTTCTTTTCTATTTATTTGTGTTCCATATATGTGCACACCACACCCTTATGTATGCATTTTTAATTATGTGTGCATCACCAGGTTATGTATTAGAGAAAGAGTAAGGTGCTTCTGGGAATCCCAGGTCTCCAGATGCCTTGGTGGTGCAGCTGGTAGCACAATTGGAATGGTATTTTGGGTGACCTGGGTTCAAATCCCAGCTAAGGCTCTTATTTATTTCTCTCTTCTGTTTGTTTGGGTTATACCTCTATAACAACATGTGAAAATGCCTTCCCCCCCTTCCTGGGCAGCAAGGGTAGTTCCATGTCTACCCCCAGTCATCTACCACCCCTCACCAATCCCTCATGCCTTAAAATAATCATATGTGGCCTCCTGCCAGCACCTGTTCACCCAGCACAGATTTTTTAAAGTATTCCCCTAGCTACACCCAAGTCACATATTATAGAGGGGTATAGGCACCCCTAAATGTTTTCAAATTCCCCTTGACATCCCAAAATGATGGATGGGGACAATAAATCAAATTTTGTATGAGTATAGTTTCACATATCTGGCCTACTGCTAGCTCTTCCACCAAACACTATCTTTTTAACCCCCTAACTTGATCCCCCCAGCCCGATTCCCTATATGAGTCAAAGACACAGCAGTCTTCACCCATGACACTCAGTCCTTGGGGGAAGGGGAAAATGCCAGCTGCTCCAACAGTGCCCCCTCTATGCAGTGCCTCTGGCATTGTTTGAAATGCACCAGGAAGGTTGGGGGGTAGCATTATGATACTGAGTGATGCAGAATAGACCTTAATAGAGGATTGGTTAGGAGCTCATATAGGTTCTGGACTGATCAGCTTCAAACTGCTTCTCAATTTCAATCTATCTAGCACCACTCATAAATGCTACCTGAAATGTTCACCAAGTTTGCACCTCCAAAGCTGTAGATGGCAACACTGGAAGGGGAGTACTGAATGAAGAAGCAGGGATTTGACCTCCCTCATCATGGACTGGAAGTTGGGAGGATGAAGACTGCTAGACTTTCCTACCTACTGAGATCCTCAAATCATGACCTGCTCACCTTTGCCAAACCCAAAGCAAAACGTGCTGTCATTGACTCCTCTTATCGTCTGTGTGTACCTGTACTTAATCCTGTGTATTTGTTTGACTGTTTGCTATCCAGAGTGTGTCACTGGTCCTGACTCTTGTATACATTTTTTAACATAGAAACAAAGACTTTGATGGCAGATAAGGACTGCTTGGCCCACCTAGTCTGCCCATTTCCCTACCTACAGGATAAGCTGCAGATCCTAGTTAACCAACAGCCTGTTTCTTCCTACCCCCCCAACAAGAACTGCCTTATGTTTGTCCAATGGTTTCTTAAATTCTCCCACAGTTTTGGACCCCGTGACCTCCTCAGGAAGGCTGTTCTATGCGTTCACCAACCTCTCTGTGAAAAAAATACTTCCTTACATTGTCCCTGAGCCGTCCACCCTCTATCTTCAAATTGTGTCCCCTTGTTTTTGCACATCTTTTTTTCTGAAAGATGCTAACCTCTTGGACTTTGTTGATTCCTCTGAGGTACTTAGAAGTTTCTATCATGTCCCTCCTCTCTCTCCTTTCCTCAAGTGTATACATATTAAGCTCCTGTAGTCTCTCCTCGTATGGCTTCTCTTGCAGACCCTGCACCATTTTAGTTGCCCTCCTCTGGACTGCCTCCATCCTGTCTATGTCCTTGCGGAGATGGGGTCTCCAGAACTGGACACAGTACTCCAGATGGGGTCTCACCAACTGTCTGTACAGAGGGATAACTTCCTGTTTTCTTATACCACTTGTACTTTGTGAATCAGTTTTACTGGTTCCCTGCTTTATGTGCTTTGTATATAATATACTGTATGTATGACTTGTATGTATTATTTACCCATATTTGTAACCTGTGATGCTCAGGATATATTTATTCCTGTATTTGACTTGTATATGTCCTGTGATTGCAGTAATCTTTTGGGTCATACGTGAAATAGGCATTTGTTTGCTTAGTACACTTAACCGGTTAACAAAAACTAAATAAATAAATTAAAGGGGATGAAAGGGTGGGGTGGAAGATTCTATTAAAAGACAGTGACATGAGAAGGGGCTGGCAAGAGGCCAGATATATGAAACTGAATCCACTGTATGCTGAACCATAACTCCAACCAGTCATGGACTGGGAGGCACTTAGGGTGTAATAAATTGCTTAAAAGTTCAACATAGAGAAAAAAAAACAACAAATATGTTGCAGGTGATACCTTTTATTGGACTAACAAAATTATTTCTAAGTCTAGCTTTCGTGAGATAAAACCCTCTTCCTCAGGTCAAAGTGAAAACAGCTGAGCAGTATGACAGATATAAAGGCTGAATGTGGATTCAAAACATAGACTAGCAGTTAACAGATCAAAGCATTGCAGTCAATTTGCACCTCTTACAAACAGGAAGACTAATTTTCACTGGAGTGTGTCTGTTGGGGTGATCAACTTGTAAGACCAAATGGCTGCTTAATTTTATTCTGACTCTGGACCATCAATTAACATTTCTAAAAAGTCAAGACAAAAAAACAGTACATACCATTGTCTTAAAGGTTCAATAAACTTGGACTGATTTGTCTGCCCAAAACTCCAGTATATTCTAAGTTAGCTGGCAGCCCGAGGGCTAATACAGATATTCAGCAGTAAATATAGGATACACAATGAGCAGACTCAGAATGTACCATCTATCTTCATATGTGAGGGTCAGGACAATACCTGATGACAGATGAGCAGAAGAGCCATGATTTAGTTATGTAAGTTCTGCCCCACCACAAGTGATTATAAATGGTGTATTCTGAGTCAGGCCATTGTTTGTCCAATTTAATACAATGTATTATAAACTGTAAAACTTTTAAATGTGTTTTTTAGATGACACAACTGTTTTTTCTATTTGATGTCACTACTCTGTTTGGACTGCAGCTGAGACCATTGTGATGTCATCAGGCATGGTTCAAATTGTTCTCCAGTTGGTATGTGGTTCCTTTGTAACTTCTCTAATATGAGGATAAATGACCGAAGTTTGGATATATGATTAATCTTCATTTAGAAGACTTCAGTGGCTACAATAAGTCATTTATCTGTAATGTCTAACTCTCGCATACATTGTATTAATAAAAAACAAAGATCAGGAGGTAACAGTAACAATTGACAATGCATTCAATTGTATGGAGACATACTAAGATTAAGAGGCAGGAGTGTTCAACTACAATATAAGAGGACAGTGGTGACAACACAAGACAAAATAAAGGGAACAGAGATAGGAACAAAGGGTAATTACTTGGGGGGGGCAGAAGGAGGAGGACAGAGTTAACTGCAGGAACAGGAGTGCATGGAGGGTATGTGGAGGAGAGGTTTGAAGGAATGGGAGAAGGATGAAGTGGAGAGCAAAGGGTTGGATGGTGGCTGTACCAGAGAAGGATGTGCAAGAGAAGAAGGCTGTTCATCTGGCAAAGGTTTTCGAAGGAAGGATCCAGAAGGAAGAGGAGTCAATGGAACATAGGAAGTAGGGAATGACGGATGGGGAAGAGGAGGGAGGAGATAACGGGATAGAGCTAAACCAGAATTTGGAAAGGAAGCAGGTACAGTGTGAGAGTTGCATTCTTTCTAGAGAAGGGAAGGTGGGGTTAGTATAGAAATCAATGTAAGTATGGGAGGATGGGCGGTTAATGGCAAAACAACAGTAAGAATGAATGAAAGACCCAGTTTGACCAGAGTGTTTTTTTTTGGGGGGGGGGGCACTCTATACCATATCTGTGTAGTTAAACAGCAGGCCAGCATGAGGATTATCTTGAGGAAGATCTCATGGCAGACTGGGAGCAGGAGGCAGGGTTTGTTGTGGTATAGAGCACTGAACTTGGGGGAGGAGCTTTTTAGGGACATTGATGACAAAGTAGAAATGCAGGTTTCGATCCAGCAACACACTGTGGTACATGAACTAGCAACTTCATCAAGGGTGAAGCCAATCCACAGGGGTTTTGTTCATCCTGGTGAGTCGCTACTTGCTGTCAAAGGTCATGGAGGAAACCATTTTTGGGGGCTTAAGCCTGAGTTAGTTAGTTAGAACGGAACCACTGTGGGACATTATCAAAGTCATGCTGCAAAGTGATGGCTACAAAACTCAGCACAGCCCAGGCAACTTGCTTTAAGATTCAGCTGTTAATCAAAAGAAAAAATGCGTATGATACCACAGATACAGTACATATAAACAGGACACACATACCCTCTACCGGTTTAGCTGTAGCATGAGATTCATCAAGAGGTAACACCAACAGGAATACTGGTCCATAAATACTGATAGGATTTAAAGCGACATTTTTAAGAGCTCATAAGCAGTGTTAATATGCTGTACTACAAATAACAACAAATTAAACCTATATCAAACATATAGTTCATTGTGCACACCCTAAAAGTGAATGCCAAGAATCACATGAAAAAAGAAATCTATAGCTGTCAGTTAAAAATTGCTGGAAAGCAATAACCACATTACTCTCATATATTAAAATTCTAAGCTATTGATTTTAAGCAAAAGACATATATCACTATCTTGGATATATTCATTTTTATAGTACTTAATAGTATCCATTTCTTGTGACAATACTAAGAGAAGCTGTTGAGAAGCATATATTCAAGTGAGGATCTGCCTCAAAACTGCTATATATATATATATATATATATATATATATACACACACACACTACACATATACACACATATATATATATATATATATATATATATATATGCAAAAGAGAATGTCAAACCCATATTAGTAATGAGTGTGTTGTTCTCTGTTCAGGAGCCCATCATGCAGAAGGTATCTCTGGTGTATATATATATATATATATATATATATATATATATATATAATAAATAGAACAAAGTATGGGGTGGTGTGTGTGTAATGAGAAGTTTACACCCCCCCAAGCTCGAGGGGTTTATTACAGCATCTAACACTGAGGGTGTGTGTAAACTTTGTGTTTCCGCATACCACCCATTTTTTATTTTATATAATTGCTGGCTTTCCCTTTTTCGCAACAGCAATTGTATAAAATACTAGTTGTTCCAGTGCAGTAATGCTCCAGTTCCATTTTCTGCCACTCTACACATTCGTCCTGTCTGCATTTTTAAAAATCTTATGTACAGTTTTGTTTTCCCCCGCTGAGTTTAAAATTAGGCAATTTAAAAAAAAATGTACTGCCGGGTTCTGCTGGTCTGGTGGTTTCATTTTCAGGCAGAAAGTAAGCCGAGGTGAGCAGTCAGAAAGCGAGGAACTGCAGAACGCACATGCACAGAATGAGGGAAACTGTGTGCGTGTTTGCCGTAATAAACACTCCTTCATTACAACAAATTATGCCACAGTTTGGCTATGGGAAAAAGGGAAGCTCATTAGTTATATACATAGCACTAATAAAATTAAAGGTTTTGAGTGTTAAAGAGGCACATTATACAACCATAGAACAACATACATGATTCCTAAGTTATTTCTTCTTTGTTATACAAGGCATTAATTCAATCCTCTCATTAAGTCCTGGAGGCGTCATAGCTTCTAACGTAAAATTCCAGTATGATTTTCTGCACAGTAATAGGTCATCAATGCTACTTCCCTCAGCCCCAAAGTTTTTCGAGCTTGGAGGCTGAGGCTCCAGATGTAAAGACTACTGCGCCATCACGTACGTGTGCAAAGAGACACAGACTGAGGGCAGGCCATTGAGGAATAACCAAACTGGGCAGGGTTCTGGTGGACACCTGAGATGCTGGAGGGATGGGGACAGGCATCACCTACTTCAACTGACTCAAGCTTGTCTTACAGGCAGGAGTAGAACCTGCTGACTTAGAAGTCAGAAAGGCTCCCTCTCCTTCTCAAAGATTTGTCAAGTGAAAGAGGAAGGGAAATAATGTTGAAAACCATGGCAAGATCAACCAAGCTGGCCAAGGTGAGAGGGCCCTGGTTCATCCATATCAGGACAGAATAATAAGCCATAGGAGAGAGGAGACACTGGAATGGGATTTCCTGAATCTAGCCTTGAAGGGGCAGGGGAAGGAGAATGAGTTGGAGTCAAGATAAGGGGAGAGCTGGAATAGCTTACGTTTCTCCTGCATGTTGGGCAATGCAGGGAGAAGAGAGATGAGGCTGTAATTTAGTGGGGCAGAGGGAGTCAATATCTTGGTGGAGTGGGAGAACTCTGGCACCCTTCCATACCCCAGGTAACTTGCTATAAGTACAGATTAGAATATTTGCCAAATATTTTCCTGAAGGTAATAATGCACCCCTAGTTAAACCTTTCCATAGTTCTTTTTATTATGTGTTCTTAGCTGTACGTAACTTACAGTATGTATAAGCTAGTATTCTCCTTTTCTTGTTAATGATGACAGGTATTGTTCTAGCTGGGTTTATGATTGCCATAGAAAGATGGCTGTTGAACTCTGCATGAAAAGAGCACAGCCTAATATATTTTACTTGCAAGATACTGACTAGTTAGGGCTGAACTAGTGTTATAGCAGGCTGAGGCACCTTGTTCTTCACTGGCGATCCGGGTTCAGAAACAGACCTGGATGGCTCAGGGGATGGCTGGAAGCAAGAGGATTGAGTAGTTACTGATGGCTCTTCTCCTTTGGTGAGGAGGAACCGGCAGTACCACTGCTTGGCTGCCACCTACAAGAGGCTAGGTGACACTGCAGGGATTGCCCATGTAGTTGACAAGACATGGGGGAAGAGACATACTGCATCTTTACTCAGCAGGTGCTCACCATTGTGCACATGCCAGTGCAGACTGGGGAAGAAAACTGGAATCATAGCACCTCCACCAGGCAGGCTGAAGTTGGCAACACTGCTGGCTCCACATCACCTACCAAGGCACCCATAGTGGTAAGAAAGAAGGAGAATGGTTAAGACCCAGCTGAGGTGGATGGTGGGACTTAGGGTTGCTGGCAAAAGGGGGCTGATGGAGAGGAACAAGAGGTAAAATAGAGGATGAAAAAAAAAATATTCCGACTGATTCTGTGCAGTGAGTTATCAAGAAAGGTTCTCGACTGATGGGGTCTATATTTTCAACAAAAATGGATGGCAGTTCACATGTACATCTGCAAAGTCAAGTGTGGGCAATGCTTTATATAATGTACTAACAAACCACAAATTACCACAATTGGTAATGCTACGAACATCAACCCCTGCAGAAAAAATGCAGTAGACAAAAGTGTGGTGGTACTATTAATCTTCTTGTCAAGCAGAAGTGGTAACTGCAGGTTAACGGCAAGTACGAGGCATTAGTACATCTGTGACCAAAGACCAATATGCTGCAGCACTAATCTGAAAGAGATGAGGCAGCTGCTGAAACTGGTCTACTGAACCCAGCAGGGGGAAATCAGTCATAATCACCAGTGCTATTACCACTAAAAGAATAACAAGTCTCCTGCAATCCCTATGCTCTCAGCTGCAGCAAGTGCCTTTCAAAAAAACATTGCAAGCCTTAGCTTGTGGCCATGGTGCAGACTGAATTCAGTTGTTCGGGTTTCATAGCACCAATGAATTTCCTTCTGCAGATCATGGTAATAATAGTTCCATTTTTTTCACCTCTTTAAAATTGTCTCCTATTCTTGAACTTAACCTAATGCTGGAATTAGCTTGTCTGAAATGTTGTACATATATTATAAAAGGTTGTTCTTTTGTACCCTGATATGATATTTGAAATGTCATATGTGAAGCATTTTGAGATGCTATTTGCATGAAAGATGCTGTACAAAAATAAACTGAATTGTATTATAAAAAGCTGACATACACTATGCAGCCTGTGTACATGTTTAAGTCACTGGGCAGGAGAAGGATCCAGGCCATCTGGGAAACAAGATGCTTGCACCGAATACTTTAAAGAACAGGTATACACTTCAGTATATATATTAAGCAATAAGGCCTGACATCATGTGTGTTACTGTGGGATAATGGCAAGCCTTGGGAAGTGAGGCATGAGGTGAAACTGCATGCCTTCCTTACCTGAGAAGTTCCATTGTCTCACAGTTACATATACCCTGGGAGAGCCTGTTGCAATTATAAAATTGCTGCCTTGAATTTTTTTTTCCCCCTCCTCCTATAACTTGACCGTCTTCCTTCAGCTCCACAGTACCCCCAACCCCACTACCTATCATCCCAGGGACTCACCTGCGGGACCCACCTGTTCTTCCACAGCTTGCCTCCATGGCGAGGCTGTCAAGGTTACCCCAGGCCCCCTTTGGAGGCCATGTCTGGTTGATGGGTCCTTGTGCTCGTAGGCAAGTGTAGGGTCTCTGGGGAACTGTAAGCACCATCCTGTCAGCCAGTGCTCTTTCCATTTTCTGCCCACCCCTCTGGTTGCTCTGCTGAGTTTGATGGTGCTACGTGTGCACACAAAGCATGCTGATATCTGTTGTTAGGGAGCATCCCCCTCCCCTGGTGCTCCAGCTGTATTGCCACCCATGGTCACCAGGTGGAGATACTGTGGCAGAGCACCCTGCCCGCCACTCTGGAGGAAGAGAGAGTCATCTAGGATGCTGAGTCCTCCCCCCCCCCCGGCTTGCCCCTGGTGACCCACATTTTTTCCCAAACCAAAGTTGCCGAAGTCATGAGTGGGAACCCTACTGCTCTGCCAAGGAGCTGGCTGGACTTTCTTCATTTTTAATTTTAGAACTATGTAATGACATTTCTGAAAGTTAAGCACTTATGACCTGTGCAGCTGTGCCAAAATAACACGTGGCACATGATCAGATTCCACCATTCACAAAACAAAGATTTTCCCAACCCATTTTAGAATAATGTATAGGCAGCAGTGTGTAATGAATTTTTTTATGTACTCAAAGTGTGTGATACCAAATAAAAGATGATAGTGAAGCTTATGGGGTTTATATTGGTGTCACATAACAAGGGTATATACATATATATATATATATATATATATATATATATATATAAAAAGTTTTACTGCGGTCCATAGCTTATTTTTTTAAAATGAAATGACAAGAAGAAATTTAGAAATTTCATTGGCTTGGAGATATCACCCGACTGCATTAAATCTCTATAAACGCACGATCAGGAGCCAATTCTCATTTTCCTCCCCAAAAAGCCTACTTAGAACCATTTTATAAGTATAAAAAGCCCCTCCAGGGTGCGCGTCATATGATTTTAATGCACTTCTTGGGCCTTCAGCCTCATGCCATACTACACCCCTGGGGCATGCATTAAAATAATGTATGCCCTGTTGTGGCTTATTACCTACCTAATTAGTGACCAACAAAACAATCAGGTAGTTTCAGGGTCGGTGGGCACTAGCAGAGTGGACTGAAAACAAAAGTAGCATTGTGCTTCATGTTCGATGTTAAAGCGTGTGGTGCTGTGTCTGAGAGTGAAGCAATTCTCCTTCACACACACTCATGTATGACGGTGTGTGTATAATGAAGAATTTCAGGTACTGATTTTGGATTGTAATTGAACCCAACCAGTAATTATTTTACAAATAGACTCCATTCAGCTATTACAGTTTAGTAATGAATATCTGTTTTTAAAGCTCCACTTGTTTTTACCAGGCTTTGCAGTACACTTTTGCCAGTGTATCCATGTAGATAGGCAGGGGGGGTAGGCAGTGTGGGGGTACCATTGGAGACCAGGGCCTGGGTGGCACCTCATATTGTGGGTGATGGGGGGCATCACAGGGCTGGGGGGTCCATGGGGTGTGCCCCTATGCTTTACACGGTGCTGGTGGGGCATCCATCCATGTGCCAGGACATATGCCCCTTAGACCACCTTCATGCTGGTCTAACCTACAGCGCCATAGTGGGACCTGGAATCACGTAACTGGGCTATGGCAGCTGTCCTTTTGAAATAGGGCACTGTTGCTGCTGTAACCCCACCCTTGTGCCATGCCGCAGTGGGTTGCAGGCATAGTGGGTGGTGTAGCCCACCTTTGACGCAACCCACATGTGACATGGTGCAGGCCACAACTCGGAATCACAACTAGCATAATGCATGGCGCAAAGTGCGATTTGCACCATAGGGTTTGTCGTAAATCACCTTGCATCATGCATAACATGACTCGGAATCAGGCCCATGTTTTGGGACAGGGGCATGGGGGCCTGTTTAATGCACCCCTCAGCTTGCGGCAACCAGGTGCGTAGTGCCACCCCAATGGCGCAACCCTGTGGCTGCCGCACATCATGGGATGTAAGTGCAGGGGATTCTGCCCATTCTGGAAAAGGGTGCAAGGTCCCTGGCATAGCTCCACATGGTGCAACTCGCATACGCCTGCGGGTTTCACCATGCAACCTGAAATTGGGTCCAATGTGGTGTTCTGCAGTACCTTAATGTCCTAACCTCCTGTTTTATGGTAAGGCAGAAGATTTGGATACCTGCTGTTGTAGTCTGTGAATAAAAGCTTTTTAGCCAGATTATCTGACTTTTAACTTTTAAACATAGTGGAATAAACTTTGGAAATGTGAAATATTTGAAAGACTGCCAATATGACACAGCCAAAAACATAGTAAAAGCAAATACGATTGTTGTAAACATAAGGGGCTATATTTTCAAAACACAATGCAGGTGCAACTCAAAATTTTGAAGACAGCCTGCATCATGTCAAATATGCCAAAATGTCTGTGAGCAGTTTTGAAAAGTTTTGATACATTTGTGTCAATTTCTGTATTTTGTGGCAAAACGTTATGCATGTGTCACTATTTTGACGCATTCGTCCTTCTGTTTTTTGCAAATTGCAGCACTTAAAACAAAACATCAGCCTGCCTTTTATGCTATCTAGCAGTTTTTTTTGTTTGCAAGAAACCTAGCAGTGCTACTCACATCTTACAACTCTTTACAAATCCAAGCCAGTGGCATTAGACCTTTTATTTTAGTACATACCTGCCCTTTAAGAAATGTTCAGTTTCTCCTCAGCACTACACTTTTTTCTTTCACTTTGTTTACTCCCTGCTAGAATACTGCCCTTCTCAGCTAGTGAACCCCTCAGCCCCATCCAAATCCCTCCCCCAACCAAATTTATGGTATCCAATGGTATCTGACCTGGCAGGATAACATCCAAGCAACACTAGTGCATTTTCTCACCTTCAGGGCATTTCCCCTATGTGGTGGGCATCTTTATAGAAGCCAACAACCATGGCCTTCCTGGGGCCCATCATATGTGGTGCCACTGGGCAGGCAGCAGTGGTGGCACCTGAGGGTACCGGAGCCATTCTACCACATTTCAGGGTGTTTCCTGCTTTCATTGCTTGAGTGCGCTGTTGACTAGGGATCCAGAGCACACATGCTTACATATGTGTAAGACCATGTACTGAAGCCAGGCCACAGCCCCCTCATGTCACTCAACAGTTGCACCACCAGCTGTGGTACACCAGACAGTGCAGCACTCCCTCTCTGAAGCAGGGGAATGTCCACAGGAATGCTTGAACCTACCCCCCCAGCCAGCCCCAAAGACACAGACTCAACCCCAAGCTGGGCCGTCAGCGTGTGTGGCATATGCTTGTTGCCAGCCATCAATGGACTTTACCCCACTCGGGTACTCCCACAGTAATGAGTCAGATTGCTTGTAATTGCATGAAAGATTAAGTATGTATAAAAAGCAGGAGTAGAATAGGGGAACCTTCCTCCCCAGCATTATGTGAGTATTCTTGATGTGGCCCTGTGTGACATAGTAGCCTTATATCCTATCACTGTCTTGACCACTTCCAGCAGTCACAATCTATGATTTCTGAAATCACCAGTTCAATCACTCTCATACTTTAATCTATCAAATTCTGGTAATGTTACTCAGCAGGTGTGTGACAGGGAGAAGGACAGGAAGAATGAGATTCAACTGGTAAGAGAATCTAAATCCATTTTTTCAGGCTTTCCTAGGGTTCTCGTAGCAAAATTAAAAAGTTTACAAGCTGAATTTGCAAGAGGAATGCTGGTGGCGCAGTCTCTCCTTTGTGGTACACCCACAGCATCCCAACTGCAACAAAATATTTGAATGCTAGTTACAAATTGTTTTGCTGCATTTATGTCGCTTGTGGTCAAATTACAGTAAAATGAGGCATGCATCATATCTGGAGGCATGCATTAAATATGGAGGCATGCATCATATCTGGAGGCATGCATCATTATAATGCTCCTGACCTGCTGCAAGCTACGGCAGATACACAGATACAGTGGTAGTTATCTAAAAGTTGACTGTTGAGGTAATGTTGCGGTATTTCAGCCAGGTTGGATGGACCACTGGTCTTTTTCTGCCATCATTGTCCATGTTTCCACATACTGCATGCTGAGGCACTCAAGTTACAATTTGCATTATCTGTAATGTGATTCTGCCTCAGCATACCCCAGTATTACCTCAGTACATGAGACCACCTTTTGGTGGTCTAACTTATGGCCACAAATGTCGGCATGCTTAAATGCATGAATGAAAATCCTGCCTTTAGTCTTTACCACTCTGCAACTCCAAAAATGAAAGACAGAAACATTAGCTCTGTCCTAATGATTCCTCAGTTGGTCAGTTAATGTGAGCCTGTGACTTTTGAGAAAATGTTGAAAAATGTAATATTTTGTTCAGTTTGTACAAGTTGTACTTTATAGACTGTAGGCACTTCTTTTCCCTTTGTCCTTCCTCAGGATGAATTGGCATACAAACAGAATCTTGGGGCCCAGTTCTAGAGGGTGGGCGCAGGTTGCAGGCGCAGCCCTCGCCACCCGCAGCTCACGGCATTGACCCTGCGCCCTATTCTAGAAGAGGCAGGGTCTCTGCAGCAAAGTCCTGCAAATTGCGACATGCAGCAAGGTACGTTGCACAGAGGGCGTTCCTGGCCAACATGCCACAACCCGCTGCCGCAGGTCGCAAGCGCACCCCCCCATCTGTGCCCCAACCCCTGGGTCACCTGCCACCAATGCAGCATGTTACCAGCCCTGGTAGTCCAGTGCCCCCCATCCCTGAACTGTATATGTCCATGTAATAAATCAAATCCCAATTCCCTGTTAGTCTAGTGCCCCCCCTTCCCCAAACTGTACATGTCCTAGTTAATAAATTAAATCCGATTCCTTGGTAGTCTAGTGTCCCCTCCCAGTACATGTCCATTTATAAATTCAATCTCGATTCTTCTGGTAGTTCAGTGGTCTTTTCCCCAGCCATGCCAGCCCACCCAGCAACGCCCTCACCCATCCCCAGCCAGCGACTGGCACAGACCACCTCTCACCTCCATGGCCAGCCACTGACTGAGTGTTGTATTAGCGCTAAAGCACAGATGCGCTCAGTAATTAATTTCTAAGTGCGTCAGTGCAGTAGCTCTAATACTGCACTCAGTCGGTGGCTGGCCATGGAGGTGAGAGATGGGCTGTACCAGTCACCAGCTGGGGACGGGTGGGGGGATGCTGCGTGGGCTGCCACGGCTGGGTGGGGGGCCACTAGACTACCAGGGAATTGGGATTTCATTTATTAAATGGACATGTACAGTTCAGGGAGGTGGGGCACTAGACTACCAGGGAATGAATCGGGATTTCATTTATTAAATGGACATGTACAGTTTGGGGAGGGTGGGCACTAGACTGCCAGGGCTGGAATATTGCCACATATGCGGTGGGTGACTCATGGTTCAGGGCACGGGTGGGGGGATGGCAGAGCTGCCCTGCAGGGCTTCTGCCAATGGCTGTTTCTGGGGGATGGGGGTATGTGTAGCCCTGTGGGGCCCTGCTGGGGTGTGCTGGGCATGAGGGGGAGAGGGTAACTGTGCACTATCCATCGGACAGCCGACGGGTCTACAGAAACCCCGGGGGCATCCGTAAGTTATACCAGTTAAATGCTGGTATAATTTACATTGCCGGATGTCCTCCAGGGGTTCTTGTAGAATCCCGATGTGGGCATTTTGTGACTGTTCATCTAGAATGGGGCACAACTGCTGCTGTAAACCCTCTAGCGCCATGTTGCAGGGGGTTTATGTGGCGTAACAGCTGTTTGGCGCAAGTGGCCTGCTTCATGTCGCAGGTCACTTTGTAGAATCGTGCATGTCGCAACTGCTGGTGTAAGTTGCTACATGCACCATTCTGCTTGGCGCAACTGCTGTTATGCCTGGCATAACCCTTCTAGAATCAGGCCCCTTGTCTGCAAGTGTCCAACTGCTTCTGCTGCACAATCCTTGGTTGAAGTCATAATCTTTTTTTTTTTAATCCTTTGTTAATCTCCCAGTCTCTCTGACTGGCCTGCATCTGGACCAGTCCCTCCTCCCCAGGCCCCATCACCCACGTTTCCTGGGGCTTACCTTAATCTGTTGGTGTCCTCTGCCAGAGGACTGGATAGGAGGACCCCAATCATTGGTGCAGAACCTGCGAGGAGCTGGGAAATCACTGCACTGCACCTCTGGATCCCACAATGTGCAGTGACGTGATGTGTATACTCCACTTTCGCAGACACCCCCCCCACCCTGGAGGTCCCGCAGCACTGCTCCCCAGATTCCTCCAAGCGGCAGTCCATGCATGGCGACACACATTACCCCTTTCCAGAGGGAGGAGTGCTTTCCTTGGGATGCTTAATCCTCCATCCCCTGTCCAGCCCTTAGGTGATTCAAGGCCATTTCCGTAACTGAGTCACCAGTGTACAGGTAATTGGTGGTAGGTCTACCACCATGCTACAGGGCCCACAGTTATAATCTTCTTTATGACATCACAGTTTGTTGCTGTAGGAATATTTAGGATGTCACAAGCAGAGGATCATAACTTCAGTAAAGGGCTGAAGAGCAGGAACAGATCAACCATGGGGTACAAAGATCTGTTTTCCATGGCAATAAACCTAATATTGAAAAATAAAATAAATCAAAATACAGAAAATCTACTAAATAGAAGGAGACTTGTGTCTAAGTATTATCATACCATAGGAATATAATGAACAAAGCAGACTACTGGAGCCTATAATATGCTTACCATTTCTCAGTGGCTGTATCCCTTAATACCACTTGCCTTTATGTGCATACCTAAATTTGATTTGAAGCTACTGACTGTCTGGCATGACACAACGTATTATGGGAGTGAGTTCCACATGGAAACTACCCTGTGGATAAATCAAGCTGCCCGTTTTTAGGTTTTATATAGGTCCCATGTCAATTACTTAGTATTCTGTCTACCATTATATAGTTACCCTTAATACAAGACCTAAACATTCCCAAAGATCCTTATTTTGGAAGGGTTTGAAGACCAAGCACATGTCTCCCCTTTGCCTTCTCGGTTCCAGGCTGGACATATCTATGTCCATCTACCTCTCCCCATAACTCATGTTCCTCATGCCCTTTACCATTTTCATTACCCTCCTCTTATATTTTTCAATGTTTCTGTGAATGTCGCAAACTCACTTGTAGTCCTGTGTTTTTGCTCCTGAACTGACCTGCCCCAATGTAGCCAGCCCTTCCAGCACCATCATCCACCTTCCAGGTACTTATCACCGCCTTCTTGCTCACATGGCTTACCCTTCCCCCATGGCGATGCTGTCGAGGGTGACCAAGCCCCCCTGAAGACTGGATCCACTGGAGAAGAGTGCCTGGTTGGCAGTGAAGGGCTGGGGGTGGGGGGTCGGCCTTCATTCTGCTTCAGTCAGGAGTTTTTTTCTCTGGATTTTCTCCCTTTCCCCAGTGATGCTGCTGGTGAGGGTGGCAGGGCATGTGTGCACTGTGTGTGCATGCCAACAGCAGGTAGCACCCCTCCTCCCTGCTTTGTGCCTCCAGCTGTACCATGGAACAGGAACACCCAGGTGGCAGTTGTGTTATGCAACACAGTGCCTAGCCTCCCTGGTAGAGGAGAGCATTCTGTGAAACACTCAACCCTCCCTCCCCCCCAGTCAGCCCCCAATAATCTGGGCTTGTTCCTAAAACCCTGGTTGCTCCCATTATAAGCCGGAACACTACCATTGCACTGGTGGGTTGGCCCACGGACTCATTTTAAAGGTTGCTTGTATTACTTATTCATACACAAGGGTATGGTCTACACATATATGGAACCCAAACAGACAAAAGAGAGAAAGAAATAACTGCCTTAGCTGGGATTTGAACCCAGGCCACCCGTAATACTGTTCCAGTTGTGCTACCAGCCTATTTCTTTCCTCTTCTGTTTGTTTGGGTTCCATATATGTGCACATCACACCTTTGTGAATGAAAATGTAATTATCTGTGCATTACAGAAAGAATAAGATGCTTCTGGGAGTCCCGATATTACCTATCCATATGGTGCTAGACTCCCTGGGATCTTCAATAATCTCTCTTCTGCTGGCAGTAGAGTTTTCTACCATTCCATTTTTGTCCCCTATCTGTCTCTCTCTCTTGCTGTATCTTGACAACTAATTTTAAAAAGTTCAACTCTTTTCTTTATAGCCACATCCTGAGTTTGGAGTTCAGTTCCTGAAATTGCTATCCTGACCCTTGCATTTCTGTCAGTGCCCTTTCTGGCATTCCTTTCCTTTTGCATGTATTCTAACTCATTTATTTGTCTGTACTCCTTCTCTGCTCTCCTTTCTTGATTCTCTCTCTCTCTGGAAAGTGTGTTGAGACACAGAATATGAATGATGCTACACAGTATAAAACAGCATTGCATATTTCAGCATTGGGCAGAGCATGGAGTCAAGCAGGGTTATGGGCAGACCAGGTGGACCACTGAGGCTTTTTCTGGTGACACTTTCTATGTTTCTACATTCCACTGTGTTGTACCGGAACAGTAGAGAAGAGTGCTTCAAAACCATTAATGAAAAGGTGCTAGTCTCAAAATCCTTGACCAGTTCAGTTACTGCTTAAATATGATTCCGTTGACATAGGAAGCATTTTTTTTACCTGTAGTTTATGCCCTTTCTCTCAGGAGGACCCTACTTTTTTGGCTGAAGATCACCTCCCAGCCCTGCCACCCACATCTGCCTGTACTGCGTTCCCACAACATACCCTTTATGGTGGGGGGGGGTCTAGGATGCTCCCACCCTCAGGAAGCAACCATCAGCATTCCTTCCGTGCTGGCATTAGTGTGGAGAGTTTGAGTACTGCAACATCATAAGCTGTGCCTGGTATTTTCTATTTCTCCCACTGGGTCCCTTTGCTTTTTGAAATCTGAATATTCCATTGCTTAACTTTTATTAAAAATGGCCACTTCGGAGTGGATGAGTTAAGAGATGATATGTTTGAAGTATTCAAAATCATGAAGTTTTTAATTAAAATAGATGAGAGTAGATTGTTTAGTAAAATCCAGGATTTTAGAACCAGGGGCGTAAGTATAAGCTAAAGGATCAACAGTTAGTGCCTGATCCAGAAAAGGCCCACACCCACCTGTGCACCTGAGGAGGGGTGCTTCAGTAAGATGTCATGCATAAAGGGCACACTCCACTCATGCGTGGATATCCATGCATCCACAGCTCTGGCAGCTGGTCAACACTCGATCATGTGCATGGCTGTATGGGTGGCAGAACAGTGGTGTACAAGGGGTAGGGGCAGACAAGCCCCCCATCCAGGAATGAAAATCTATAGTGTGGAGGACAAGCAGAGGGGGAAGAGGCTATGCAGCCCTAAGGGCTGCAGTAGCATATATGAGCACCCTCTGTCCGGCCACAACTTTGTTCTTGGGGCCCAATCAACCCCCCACCAGCCTTCAGCCAAGAGCCCGATCAGCCCCCTCCTCCAGCCCCCAGCCCTCAGTGCCTCCACAATGGACTAGGGACAGTACTGGTACTGGTCAGCAACTTTTAAAGAAAGTATACATTCTGGATGGGATATGGCAGTCCTTAAAAGACTGTCATATCCAACCATCCCCTGCTCTCTGTGGAGGCAGGGGTCTTCTGGCAGCCCAACACAGACATCTGATTGGATCCAGAACAACTCAACCCCTCCATCAGTGCCATGCCCCCATATGTGGGTTTGCAGTGGAAGTGGATGCCATTTAGTGCAGACTGGCATTGGGGAGTGCAGTGCCACAATTGGAATTTGCTTAGCCTCTTTGTGGATCGGGCGCTTGGGGGGGACTTAGGGAAGCAATTATTCACCAAGAGAGTGATAAGAGCTGTGAAACTGGTAAAGAGAGCAAACAGAATACTGAGTTTCAATACAGAAGAAGGTACATACCTGGAGCAAGTATATATTTCAAGTTACTGCTATTGGGAAAACAGGGATGCAAACCTAATAGCCTACCTAGCCTTATTTCATCTTGCAGTCATTGCAACTACAATTTGTACATATAACTACCTCTGTCCCTCTCTGTCTGTCTGTCTCGCTCACTGTTGTTATCTCTAAAACCTCAGTGACAGTGCAATGAACCATGGGTATGCAAATCTCTGTGCAAGTCTGGTAAGCAATGCTTAGCCTTGTCAGTCTGCCTTGCACAAGGATTTGCATACCCATGATGACTTGTACTGAGAATGAGGCTTAGAGTATATTTGTGGTTTGGGGAGATGCATACAAAACAAACAATTTGGATATTTCTTCCCTCCTAGCATTCTTTTATGAATCCTGTGCACTACTCTTTCTGCAAACTGCTTCTTCAACATACTTATTCTGAATTTTTACAACTGCGTAGTGATAGCTATGAAATGTATTTCTATCAAGAGGAGAGAGCAGGGCAGACAGGGACTGGAACTGATGTATATTACCATCAACTTCCACAGTGGTGTTTCATCACCTCATTGGTATGTATGAGACTGCTGCTCTTCTGTGTCTGTCTGTGCCCCCTCCCACACCCCATACTCCATACAGGTCTCCTTTATTCATGAATCTATGGTTGTGGTCAGTTTCTATCTGTTTTCTGTGCCACCTCTGCAGCAGGAAAATGCTGCTGAGTACACACAGTACCTAATACAGGAACAAGTGTCAGTGACTGAAGAACAATTCTATCATCAACTTATATAGATCTGACATAGCAGAAACAGTTTTTTTACCTCCATAGTTTGCACTGTGCTAACAGAGCAGACAAATCATGGAGAGAGAAGGAAACAGGCAGGCAGTCAGTCATTGTGCTGATGACTCCCAATTTATACAGATATGCAGAGAGAGGCAATGTAAACTAAAATCTGAGCACTGGATTCCTCTATTGCCAATCTGATCACCAAGGAACACTATTACTTGCAATTCAAGTTGCTCAGTTAGATATGTGATCTGGACTGTGATTTCTATCATCAAGGAACTGTACCAATCCAAGACTGTAGTACACGTAATTACACTGCTTTGCATCAGAATAGATGAAAAAAAGAAAGAATACATATGCTACAGGTAGGTGATCTCTTTTATTGGGCTTTAAACTGTTGAAAGCTAGTCTCAAAAAACAATTTTGTTAGTCCAATAAAAGGTATCAACTGCAACATATTTTTCATTTTTCCTTCTAATTCATAGACTGAACTAATGTGGCTGCCACATTTCTCTATCAGAATAGACCAAACTAGATTAACATTGTTATGCACAATGTCTTCTGCAGAAATCAGTGGTGGTGGTGGGGGGAGGGGTAAAGAAAGGATAAAAATGTGAGTGCAATCGATTTGATGGGAAAGTGCACTTCAGTCCCTGCTTATTAATAGAAGCAGAGCAAACCCAGTTTAACCTGTTGCAGAACACCGTACTAATTCCTGGTATCTCATGAACCTTGCTCTTACCCTTAACTGCTATAGCTTGCTCAGTACAACAGTAAGTGGCTCTGAGGAATTTGAATGTGAACGTGTTTGTTCTCACCCCTGTGATCTAACCACTAGACTGCAATATCATCCTTCTGTCACATGCTGCTTAGTGAAGCTTAAAGCAGACAGTAGTGGAAATGGGAGAAAACCAAATGGAACTTAGTTCTGGGAGTGAAACTAAAAGTCTGACTCAGTTCCAGGAGTAAAACAAGGAAGGAATGCTTCTATGTAAAATACACAACCCTAAAGGCACAAAACTGACTAAATAAAGCATAAAAATGCAAAATATAATGAAGAAAGATATCCCCAGACCTCTGTCAAATATGTTCAGTACTAGGTACAGGTGATGGATTCCCACAGTGAATCCTTTCTGGTTGCAACACTGAAAGCAAACCTCTTGTTAGCATTCTACTGAGCATGGCCAAAACTGGAAAAGTGAACTTTACTGTTTTAAACCCTCTGAGGGAAAAAGTCAGTGGGGTGCCAACCACAGCAGAGCAGCTATGCAATACTATAGATTGTCTAGGAATATACCATCATTCAGTCTCCAAATACTGCTTTGTGATTGGTTAACTGGCTTCTTTAAGCGTGAGTAAATTCCTGCATAACCCACACATAAAGAGTCAGTAAACCCTATCATAAAAGCAAAAGTAAAACAAATTAGAACTCACACTAAACATTCTAAATATAAACCATTTTGCCACCATATTGCTTTCTGCTAATGCACTGCACTCACCAAAAATACCCAATTTAAACTCCAGTTTTCATTCTGTTTTTAAGTATTTGTACACAGCATACCTCACATTTCCCATATTAGTTTTGCTCAAAATCCAGTACCCTCATGCTCATTTCTCATATCAGTCAAACTCCTCTCTCTGAAACTGCTAGCTCCGCAATACAATTTCCCAGACACTCATAAAAACAGCTTTCTCTCACTCTCTGACCATAGAGGTGGAGGTCTACAGTGCAGTTGCTGACCACTTTCTCTTGGCTACAGCTGCCGATCCTACAATGGGAGCCTTGCTCTTAAAAAGATCTCTCTCTCTCTTTTTCTCCCCCTTTCTGACCATGGGAGGGGTGGGTCAATAGCATAATTGCCACCCACTTTCTCTTGGCAAAGGTTCCTGATCCCACCATGGAAGCTGCTAATGCCACACTGTCACTGCTTTTGGCTAACCATTCAAACCTCTCTCTAATAAGTAACAGAAAAAAAAAAGACAATAACAACATTAGAAATAATGGTAAAAAGAAATTGCAGTGGGGGAGGGCTTCTTATACCACAATCTACCCAGCAACAAAGAGCTATTTTATGTGAGGAGGATGATATTTTAGCAAAAATCAATAACAATTTAAAAACAACTATAAATTAAACATAATAACTTTAATTTTTTACTTGCTATCAATTGTGTAATCACAATAATCCATTCAAGGATGTGGGTTATGCTGGGATTTGTCCACTTCTGTGTGATTTAAGTCACTCAGCAAGAAGCCTGATGACACACATCACCAAGCCTATGTAATTTCCAGAACAACTCACACCCTGTCATGGATTATTGCTTAATTGCATACCAGCTGCTTGACCTTCCACCCATTTCAGATAGTTTCCAGAGAGTATCCGAATCCATGCCCGATAAACAGTTTTCCTGTTTTTCAATAAATGTGGGATTTTTTCATCACAGTAAAGCAAGTAAATTATAACTGCGCTACACATTATCCTATATCCCTTATTAGGCTAATGCACTAGCAGTCGTACTGGCTTTGACCAGAGTTTGTTTAAATATCTGTCTTGCTCTCTTGCTTTCCCTCTCTCTCCTGTTCTTCCTTCCTTCTCACCTTGTTACCTGATACACCATGTAGTGTAACAACTTCCTTCTCACTTGCTCAAGTCCTTTCACTAAGTTTTAGAGTAGAGGAGTTATGCAAATACAAGGTAAGTGGTTCCTAAGCCTACCCCTATTTAAGAGATAATTTGAAAATCATTGGTTATTAATGACTTCTCGTTATGTAAGTGTCATGAAGTTCTTCTCCCCTGCAGATTCCACCTAACCTCTGGCATCAGCTATGTGTGTTTCCTCATTTTTTTTTCACTCATTTCTCATTCATTTAATCTGATTCTGCCAATTACTGTGCACCTTTCTAGCCTACTCATACTTGTAAAGCATGACGCCTGATTCCTTGATTCAGTTTTAACTACTCTTTTATTTTAGTGTAAGGTCACAGTTACATGTTTAAACATTGCAATGTAACTCATATTCATTGCATGTTTCTGCAGATTTGTAAGTCCCTTTAGCCAGGTCACCACTATAAATGAGAATTTTTCCTTATTTGTGTTAACTGCCCAAACTTTCCACCTGGCTGTTCTGGGGTCCTTGGGGTCCACATTGCACTCACCTCAGAGGAGGCCAGCCTGGGTTCATGAATGGGTAAGCTACACTGGAGTAGAATGGTATGATGTCTCCACCTGGAGAAGTGATATGGGGTACCTAGTGAATAAAACACAAGGTTACCACCCCCATGGAAAAATACAATATCTGCATCATACCTACACATTGCAACCTTTTCCCCACACAGCAATATTACATGCCAAGCAATAACCAGGAATACTGACCTGTAACATAAGCTAACTTCATATTTGTTATAGAGGATGGGATAAAATGGAGGAAACAGCTTAAGCAGCAACTTTTGTTCAACAGTTGTATTCACACAGTCTCAATACCTTCCCTGCAGGTGCACCCAGCTTTCCCACCAAACAGCTGTACTGTTGTTAACAGTCTGTTGCAGTGGGTACCACATCAAGTTGCTGGTGGCCAACCAGAGAAGCAAAGTAGCTGCACTGAAGACTTTGAGATATGAAGGAAAAACAGTTTTGAAAATAACTCGCAGAACTTTGTAGGGGGCCACAATAGCAATTCACACAAACTCAGTAGTGTCCATTACACTTTTCTGCCTGGGCTTATCCTGTAGATTGCAAAGTCCTGCCCAGGACTTTACCCCCTTTACACTAATTATCGAGCTACCTAAAATTCAAGAAGCCTCCTCAGAGCAGCAGTCCAGAGCTACCTACAATCTGAAGGCTTCGGGGGGTGTTGGGAAATGCAGTTAAATGGTATCATTCTTGTATCAGCAAACAGTCTTGCGGTGTACCACATCAGCTGCTAAGGGTATGCAGCAAACTGGATCTTCACCTGACAGACCTTTCCTCAGCTTCACCCCTGAGACCTTTTGTCATTTTCACCTGACAGGCCTATCATCTTCTTCACTTCTTCTGGCCTTTTGTCGGTCCAGGGGGTCTGGGCAGGCTGGGAGTCACCCTGGACAACCACAGGATGCACACCTTCTTCTGGAATGGAGACACAGCTGGGCTCCTAGACAGTCTCAAGACCAGCATCAATAACTTTTCTTCCAGGCTAAACAGTTCATATAGTTCCAAATACTGGTCTCTCAGATAGGAACACAGTTCACACAGTCTAATTAAGTTTACAGGTTGCAAATGCCAACAACAGTGCAGGTTCGATTCTCCCACAGGAAACAAATCAGCAGTGCTATTAATTCTTTGCTGGCTTAACTTACTTGTAGGTGCTCTGCCTAATTTGTCTTTGGAGCTCAGAGAGGCATCCTGGCTGCCTTCAGGCTGGTGCAGCCCTCCTGCAATCTCTCTACCTCTCGGATCTCCCTCGATTTCCCTCATCATGGGCTCTCACTCTCTTTTATAGCAGCCCCGAGCTCCCCTTCGTATTGGCTACTGCTCTCCCAGGCTCTGCTCAGTGCCGTCTGACCCCTTTCCCAGTGGCCCTGCTTCAGAAAACTTATGAGGCCTCCATTATTGTTTATATTTTGCTGCCTTAACCAGTGCAGCCCATAACTTTTATCAGCAGCCCACTTTAGAGCCAAAGCCCACCAATTCTGTGTCCATAGGCATTTCCCCCCTACATCCCAGCTCTGATGCCTACCCTGGAATTGGGAAACCTTTTAAATCATGTCTGACAGCCAATTGTTTCTTTTGGAGCTGTGGCTCCTTTAAGGTTCTGGCCATGCATGTGCAGATGGCATGGTACAGCCATGTTTGTTTATATTTTGTTTGGCCTGTATAGCCCCTTGAACTAGAGGCAAACACTTCCCAATGCGCCCAGAGGCACAATATAGTGAAGAGCCTCAACCCAGGTTTCCTTTTGAGGCTGAGGAAAACAAGGATTCAATGGCCATGGATGTAAATACTGGGACACCACCTGGGTTCAAATCCCACCTGGAGCCACTGGAACACAGCTCTCTGATCCCATGTCTGCAGTCCAGGGGACCAGAGGTAGAACAAGAACACTATGGGGCTATAGCCCCAATAAGGTAAGCCCTAAATTAGTGAGGGCTTACATTTGTTTCACTTTGTTAAATAAATACATTTACTAATTGCAGTTATAATCTCTAGTTAGCATCACGCATGACTGTTGCATAACAGGTTTTGCCGTTACATCATTGAAGTTGTGACTTATTTATAGAGATGGCATTATATCTGGCACCTGACTTGTATAGTCTGGGGTTAAGCAGGAATCTATTCTGACCTCCCTAATGTTTTCACAGTCCAGAAGTTATAGAGATTTATGATAAAATTAAACCAGTTACAGACATTCATGCTAAAACTTTAAAGAAGAAGTTAAGTTGGTAAAAGCATTTTAGAATATAATTGTCACAAGTCCAAAGAAAGCAGGTAGTTATTGTTCTTGCTCAGAGGTCATGCAATATACAGTATTAATAGGAAATATAAAATCAGCAGTGCTAGTTAACCAGGATGTGTCCATCGCTTCTCAGATTCTTGCACAGCCTGGTAGTTTAAAAATTCTGATTTTACTTTTGATGTTTTTGGTTTTTTTTACTGTTTTCTGATCATTGTTTCCCTTGATTTTTAATACATTTATAATATGTGTGGATCCACTGGAAACATGGCAGCTCACACACCATTTCCTGTTTTTCACCCTTTGTTATGTTTGCTTGCATGCCTATGCAGAGTAAACATATTGGTTGTGCTTGGGTAGAGTAGGGGACTGTGTAGGTGTGTGCTGCATAAGCCAATGGTTGTAGAAAAGCAGGTGTTACTCAAAAGCCAATGCTGAGAAGGTTGCTGATGACAGTGTTTAGCTGCCTGATGGGTGTAAACTTTGTGTAGTTCAAGGGATGCAGCCCCACCAATCACAGTGGTTTTATACCCATTAGACAACTAACAGACGTCATCATCAGGCTTTGAAGATAATGAACATAAAGAATGACACCATCTTCATATGTGTACATGTGTTTCCAACTTTTAGAGGTTTCCCTTAGTTATAGAAAGGAGTCTTTAGAGCCTCTCTTTGAAAGCATTAAACAGACTTGGAAGAAAAAAAACACTTAGCATGCAGAATGCAAATACAATTACTGATGACCCCCCTTTATTACATGGTTAACAGGCATGTTTCAAACGCTGTAATAACTGGAAAACCAGTTATTATGGCATTTTGCTTTAAGTGTCCTGTCAGTTCCATAGCATTTTGTGTCACTCAATTCTAGTGTACCACCTCATTGGCTCTTAGTTCATGTGTGGGTGGGATGAACATCTCAAGCAACATGGCAGCTCCATTGCTTGGATACCAAGCATCTGGCTCAATCTTTTGCTTCTTACTGACATGACAGGTAATTTTTTAATATTTCTCAGTGTCTATCTGGTTGATCATGTCCTTACAACATTAAAAATATATCTGGTTTATCCTGCCATTTGTACCCTTCAAGTGGGGCTTTGGTGCTTTGGGACACAGAGGCTGCATCGTGAATGGACCATGGCTAAACAGGCAACTGAACCTTTTGTGGTTCACAGTGTAATTAAAAAAAAGTAAAGAAAAAAGCTGTACTGGAAAGGTACAAACAGGCACTGGTTGTGTGGGTATGTGTGTGTCTGACAGCAGAGCTCCACTAACTTACTCATTTGTCGAAGCAAAAAACACCCTGCACCAGTAATTATAAAACATAATATCTATGTAGGTGTTTTGTTATGTAATTTTTACACATCCTTGGTGTGTGATGATCTCATAAAACTCTCAAGCTTCACTCTCAATGTTTATGGGTCATCACATACCTCGGGTGTGTAAAAAAGTCCAAAACACACAGCTGCGTAGCCATTATTCTCTCTGTAATAGTATCAAATATGTTAACAGCATATCAGTAATGAGCAAAAAGCACCAGAAATAGTTGACTTAAATTACACACTGCTTATGTTCCCTTTGAAGAGCCCCTGATACCAGTTGGATAACTTTGAAAAATGTGATATTTAGACACAGTTCAGTTCCTAGTTCATATATTTTTGCAATTATTTTTTATATATACTTTATATAACCTACCTCTCCCTGTCAGCCATTTTCTGCTGTTGACCCCAGCCCCTTCATCCCTACCTCCAGGACTTACTCCATCTAGTTCTTACCACGCTCCGCGAGTGGGTGCTATGGATAGTGGTGGTGTGGTGCCTGCAGTGTTGCAGCATCATTCTACTGATGGGCGTTCTTTTCCATTCATTACTCCCCTTGAGTCAAAATTGGTGGCATGCAATGGTGCGCATGTAGACCACGAAGACAGTGCATGCTCTTAATGCCTGCTTCCAGCATTCGATTCTGTTACCTGCTGCTATACCATCTCACCTCCACTAGGTGACAGTCAAACAGCAGTACAGATTTTTGCCCTCACCCCAAAAGGGGAAAGTCATCAATGGATGCTCAATCCTGTATCCCTCCCATCAGCCCCTGAGTGGCCCTGGTTCATTGCCAAACTCAAGTTACTGGTGTAGCAGGAGATGAGGTGTCTAGCACCTCAGAGCCTCACACCACTGGGCCAGCCACAAGTGTACTGTACCTCAGATTTCCTTAGACAATCATAAGCAGGAAGGGGATATAAGTATTAGGAGGAAGATCTTAGAGGGATGGGAAAGTGGGTAGATGGAGGCATGGGAAGTGGTGACAGGTCAGGGAAGGAGTTGGTGCAGGTACAGAGATAGGCAAGGGGCAGACAGGTAAGGGGAATAGGGGGAGGTGGCTGTGGAGGGTGGGCAGGAGGTGAGGATGAGGATCAGGCAGGAAGGTGGAAGATGTCAGGGAGGATCTTAGGACAGACAAGAAGGGTGGGAGGAGGGACAGGCAAAGTGGGATAGCTGGGTAAGCATGGAGGGACCAAGGAAGCAGATGGAAAAGGGGAGAGTAGTGATTTTGAGAGACTCTAGTTAAGGGAATGAGATGGGGGGGCATAGGGGCCAGGCCAAACTAAGGAAAGGTGCAGTGTATGCCACAAATGACCACGGGGAGGATGGGCCCGCTGATAGCTCAGATCTTGGAAATGGAGTGGGGGAGCCACACATCGTTGTTCCCATGGGAACAAATGACTTGGCTGAATGGGAGGTAGGGGGTGGTTTAGAAGAGGATAAGGGAAGTGAGGAAGCTCTGCAGAGGGGTGGAGGGGTTGGTAGCCTTCTCGGAGGTGCTACTGGTACTGAGGGCTAGCACTGCAAGAAATAAAAGGATCAAGAGTCTTAATGTCTGGCTCAGGGGTGGTGCAGGGAGGAAGGCTACAGGCTAGTTGGAGGCTGGGGTTACCTGGGAGAATAAGTCACTTTGTGTACCAGATAGCCTACATCTTAGTAAAGAGGGCACTAGGGTGCTGAAAGCCAGATTTGAGGAATATATGGGTATAGAGCTTACTTTAAACAGATAGGGAGGGCAGCAGGGATAACAGGACCCTTAGCCACCTGATGGAGGAGGCCAAAAAGCTTCCCATCAATCAAAGCATTAAGATGAGGGTTCAGATGAGAGAAAGAGGGATGGGGGAGTCGGATGGAACTTGGAGCAGGGAGGTAGGCAGACCGGGGGAAGGGGGACTCGAGTCATGGTGAAAGGTAGTGTCTCTGAATGAAAAGAGCCTAGGGAACAGAATGGTTGAGTTGCAGTCACTGATGGATGAGATGGAGGTGAACATGGCAGCCATCACAGAGACATGAACCCCACCAAATCTTGACTGGGTCTTCTCCATCCCTGGCTATAAGCTATGTAAGTGGGGCAGGGGTTGGGAAGAGGAGCGGAAGTGGCTCTGTATGTGAGGGAAGGGATAAACTGTACTAGGGAGGAGGAGGAGGTGGATGGAAGGGACAGAGGGACTGTGAGTATAGGTACAGTCAGTGAAAGATAGAAAGCTTAGGATAGGAATGGTGTACAGGCCACAAAACCAGGATGAGGAGTTAGACGGTGAACTGGGTTCTGATATTGTGGAGATGGTCAACAGAGGGAAGGTAATGATTATGGAGGACTTCAATCTGCCTGGGGTAGACTGGAAGATTCTGGCTACCACCAGACTCAGGTGTTGTTGGATGCATTCCAGAGTGGGTTCCTGACACAGTGTGTCCTACAGCCTACCAGGGAGAGGGCCAAACTGGAGCTGATCCTGTCGAATGGTACACATGTCCAAAAGGTAAAAGTGGAGGAAGTGACCACCACATTGGGTGGTTTCACCTGGACATGGGCAGGGAGAAAACTAAGACAAAAACAAGTGTTCTAGATTTCAGTAGGGCAAACTACAGTAGGATGGGAGAGATTCAGCGGTGGTGGGGGGAGTGGACCTTGCTGGGATCAGAAAGGAGATGGAGGTGGACCAGAAATGGGCCATAATAAGGGTGGGGTTGTTGGCAACCACTAATATGTGCCAAGCCCAAGAATAAGAAATCTAAAGTCAAAAAGCCCAGCTGACATGATAGGGAGGTAGCCCAGGTGGTATAGGGTAAGGAGTATGCCTTCAAGAAATGCAAGTGCATCCAGACAGATGAGAATAGAAAGGAGTACTGCACTAAGGCAAGGGAGGTCAGCAGAGCAGTCTGTTTGGCCAAAGCCAAGAGAAAGCTACAGCTAGCAGAGAAGATGAAAACAGGGGAGAAGGTTTTCCTCCAGTATAACAGGGAGAAAAGGGATATGAAGAACAGTTAGGTTGAAAAGTGTGGGGTTGTGGGTGGGTGGAGAGAAGTGAAGGGAAGTACTTAATGAATACTTCTGTTCTGTCTTCACTAAGTAGAAAGATGCTCCAGTATCTTGGGGGGGGGGCAACAGGGAAGGTGGGGATACAGATGTGGGGGGAATTGAAGTTGACAGGGTGAGAAAAGGCTTAACGTTTCTGAAAGTAGACAGATCCCTGGGACTGGATGGTGTACATCCGAAGATGTTGAGGGAGTTGGCGGATGAGCTGGCTGGTCCCCTGGTGGACCTGTTTAACACCTCACTGGGATCAGGGAATGAACCCCTGGACTCGAAAACAGCACATGAAGTGCCACTACACAAAAGCAGACTGAGGGACAACTGTGGTAACTATCATCTGGTTGGTCTGACCCCAATAGTAGGGAAACTCAAGAAAACCACACTGAAAAAAAGAAAGACTGGCAAGCTTTGTGGAGGAAAATAGGCTACAGGTAGAGAGGCGGCATAAGTTTGTGTCAGAGCGGTTCTGCCAGACTAACCTGATTGATTTCATTGGCTGGGTAACTAGGACGGTGAACAGGGCCAAATGGTGGACATCCTGTATCTGGATTTCAGTAAGGTGTTTGACTTTATTCCCCACAGAAAGTTAATCAAGAAACTGGGCAACCTGGAGGTAGGGGGGTGAACTGGCTGTGTGGTTGAGAAACTGGTTGCAGGATAGAAGTCAGAGGAGGGTGGTGGTGCGGACTTCTCAGAGGCTAGGCCGGTCACTGTTGGGGTCCCACAGGGCTCGATGTTCGGTCCAGCATTGTTTAACATCTTCATCAGTGACACTGAGATTGGATAAAGGGTAAAATAAGCCTGTTTGCGGAAGACACAAAGCTCAGTGGGAGAGTAGACACATAGGAGGAGAGACAGGACCTCAGGGATGACCTGGCTAAACTAGAAAAATGGCCAGGGATTTGGCAACTGAGATTCACTGCCAAAAAGAGTAAGGTTATGTTCTTGGGGGCAAAGATCCTGGAGCCCAAGTACTGGATGGGTGGGGTGCAGGTTACCAGGTCAGAGGAGGAGGAGGAGAAAGACTTGGGAGTGATCATTACAAGTGACCGGGAACATTCAGCACACAGCAAGAAAGCAGCAGCCAAACGAATCGGATGCAGGGCTGCATAGCCAGGGGTATAGCCAGCAGGCAAGTGGAGGTAATTCTGCCACTGTACAGCTAGTTCGAGCACACCTGGAGTACAGTGTGCAGTACTGGTGCCCTTACCTAAAGAAGGACATCAACCTACTGGAAATTGTCAGGAGAAGGGCAACCAAATCAGGGCCACTGGTTTACCCTGATTGATAAAGAACAAATTCTGTTTTGTAGATGGAAAAAACTACTATTGTAACTGGAGTCTGCAACACCAAAATCAGTTTTTACCGGCGTTCTAGCTTTGTACCCTTTTGGTATGTGTATAAATGTAACCCGTAGGCAGCACTATCCCTAAGGTTACTACCCCTGCCTGTATGTCTGAACACAGGTTAAGGGGCCTGGATTAGGAATTAAGGTGCTTCTGCCCAAAGTAATAGTATTGGGGGTGTCTGTCTAGCCTGCTATAGCCCTCTAGGAAGCTATAATCACCCACCAACCCTCCTTGTAGCTCTGGATCTGTTACAGCAGTAAACACACAGCTGTAAATAACAGTACTAATATGCACACACCCTCCACACTTACCACCAGGGCTGTATCTTCAGCACTTTCCCTGGAGACCCCCTGTAAAATAAGGTTAGTAAGACAGCTGCACACTTTCAATGCTGTAGCCCAACTAATAATATGCACAATAGCCAGGTTAAATATGAAAAAAGAAAATCAGATTCATTCAGGGGATGTGAATAAGGAAGGGGCGTGAATTTAGTTAGATGATTTGTACTCTGATTGGAATCAGGGTTTTTGCATGCACATCTCAGTCCCAAAACGTACAGTCACACAAAACACTAGGTACCCAAGATGGAAAATGGCTAGCCAGCGGTGTTGCCCGGGGTGGCCGGCATTGCAGATGATGTTGGCGCTCTTGATGAAAACAAAGGCAATTAGCATGCACAAGAACAAGATGATTATTTCTAATCTGAGCCAGTTGTCTCAGTCTTAACCCAGAAAGTTAAAGAAATCAGATGGTACCACAGATGATTAAATAACCCATTGCAGGGAGCTACCCTGATTGTACTCACGCTACCAGATTACTGTAGAATGGCAGGCGATATGGAGACCTCATGGTGTTCACTGATGAGCATGGGAAAGCAGGGCCAACATGATGCACCTCCTCTTCACGGCCTTTCCCTTCAGGTGGCCACAACCTGTAAGTTGTTTTTGCACAGGGGCTGTGTCCCCAAAGCTGGTCTCTCACTGAGGACAGTCTTTGGTGCTGGGCAATTGGTCTGGGCTGGAGTGGCAAAGGCCCAGGCAGGATGAGCAAGTTGGCAAAATTCGTTTGGTTTCTTGCTGGTGAAGCCTCCAGCTGGCGTAACAAATTGGGCCGTGAACAGGCAGGTCTCGACCCATGAGAAACATTCAGCACATATTAAATCAAACAGCATCAACTTTCTACAGTTCAGATACAGTCCAGCTGCTAATGCAATAGATTCACTGAGCAAACCTCTGGATCCAAAATCAGTCTCGCAAACTGGATGGGCTGATCGCTTCTCAGGAGCAATTCTTTGGTCCAAAATGCAAGCGGTGCTTGTAAACTTCTTGCTTCTTTCTGCCACAGTTCCAGGCTTAAATTGGAACACACCCAACTTCTGCTATCAGGCAGTCTGATGCAGGAGAAACGTGACAGGTAGGAAGTTAGCCCTCTTCCTGCTGATTACCCTACGTTCAGGGATCAGCTGCTGAAAAGCCTGAGCTGTTCATACTTCAAGCTCCAACACTAATTGATACACTGTCTCTTACAGTACTGGGGATTTCCCTTGGATTCTAGAATTCAGGTTGCCTGGGGAAGTTGACAGTCACAGTTGGGACTCCCCCTTCAAGGTCAGTTTTGGCGCCAACCTAAAAACTACAAAAACTACCGTTTTTCCTTCCCACGAGACACTGGAGTTTAGGGCCCTTTAGGATCCCCAGAGTCTGATTGGTCCAATTACTGGAAGTCCTGGACCTAACATGGTGGCTTCCATTCAGAAAGGCATAGCTGCAAGGAAAGTAGGTTAAACAAACTTCTCTAACTCAAGTAGAACAACACACTAGAAGTAAATAAGTACAGTTCCCATGCAGGCTCCCTCTGCACTATTATCGACTGCAGAGTGGAGCAAATCAAAGCGGTGTCTGGTTGGTCGCAAGCCTTGAAATTACTCGGACCCATCTCAGACCATTCACTATACACATATGTGCTAGATTCTTAAAGGGGCAGGTGCAGAGGCACATCATGGCACTCACGCGTAAATGAACAGACTCAACCAAAGACAGGACATCAGCATGGCAGTGGGCATTGAGGGAGCCCAGGAAGACATTAACGTAAATCCCAAATTTGTGTGTGGTGGGTGGGGTTACATAAATTTTCAGAATAAAAGACGGCTAAGTATACATCAAATTAAATAAAGTAAAATGAAAATAGTACAGGAAAGAATGTATAGAAAACTACAGTTTCTGAAGATTCACTGGTAAAATAATGACAAATTCCATGAAATGCTTTGTGTTTACTGGTGTATAGAAAGGCCAAATTCTGGAATTTTACTGGGTTTTCTGGTAAAAATCAAAAATCAGTGTCCTTGAAAACTATCCAGGGACAGCAAGGCAGTACATACAAGGAGAGACTCAAGGAACTCAACTTGTATGGATAGAAGGGAGAGGGATGACATGATTGAAATGTTTGAGTACCTGAATGGTTTCAACAGAATGAGCTCTGACAGCCTCTTCAAACTTAATCGAAACAGGACCACTAGAGGGCACTGTCTCAAGCTGTTGGTGGTGGTGGTGGGGGGGATTCAGGGGAGAAATGAAGAGACACTTTCACAGAGAGGGAGGTAGCTGAGTGGCATAAGTTGTCAGAGGAAGTAGTTTCCCCGAGGAGAGTGGGCATCTTCAAGAGAGGTTGGGACAGAGTAAAGGGGAGGGTTGCATGTAGGGGAGGGGGAGTGGGTGGACATTGGTGTTGAGGGAGGAGTAGATAACGGAGAGGAGGGCAGATCCCTCAATAGATGCTGAGGGGTCTGAAAGCTTGAGCAGACATAACAGATCACAAGGCCTTTTTTCTGCTGGCTCAGTCGTATGTTCACATGTTCGTATGTACAATATTGTTTGTTGCCTTGAAGGGACTGAATCTGCAAATGCTTGTTTTATAGTTCTGTGCTTTTACCCTCCGTACCATCAAGTCAGAACTATATTTTTGCAATTATTTCCCCTTTTTCTTTATTACTGAGGGAAATGACATAAAAACAAGATTACTGACCCTTGGACTTGATTTGCTTTGTTTACAGATGGCATCATGATGCCAGTTTATGACATCATAAGTATCTTCACAGCAACAGACAGAGACGGCATAAGCAGAACTGTGACTGCAGAAATAGACAAGTAGACAGAGCAAATAGGATAGAGATTCTGTTTCCATGCAACTAGTATTGGATTGTCTTCAGAATTAGTGTTGTGAAGCATTGAGAAATTGCACCTTTGCCTGAATTCTGTGGAATTTTAGAAATTAGTCCCTTTTCACTGTATATACGAACACATGAACATACGAACATATGAAAACACCAGCAGAAATAGGCCTCAAGGCCTATCAAGTTTGGTCGATTGTGCAGCTAGCCCCTGAGTTTGCAGCTGCCCCTCCCCTTATTATAACTACCCCCACTCACTCTGTCCTATCCCCTCTTAAAACTGTCTGTGGTGCTGGAGGTTACTACCTCCTCAGGCAGAGTATTCCACTTATCCACCACCCTCTCTGTGAAATAATATCTCCTGACTTCCCTCCTGAATCTTGCACCCTCCAGTCTCAGCTGGTGCCCCCTCATGACCCTCCCCCTTCTAATCATGAAAATCCCTTCTGTACTAGTCTTGTTAATCCCCTTTAAGTATTTAAAGGTTTTGATCATGTCCCCCTATCCCTCCTCTCCTCCAGGGAATACATGTTCAGCTTGCACAGCCTCTCCTCATAGGAGTATCCCTCTAATCCCTGGATCATCTTTGTCACCCTCCACTGTACACCATCCAACAGTCTGATGTCCTTCTTCAGGAATGGGTGCCAGTAATCATGGAAAAAGCAGAATTTCATCAAATGAACAAATTCCACTAAAAATAGCAACATTCCACAGTTTCCACAGTTTTTCCACAGAACATGCTTCTGTATTTAACAAACAAAACACGCAGTTTACAAAACCTGTAGTTTTACTGTACATTAAAAAAATTGCTGTTTGCATGGTGAAATCCCATAGAAATTGATCACAAAGTTCTGCAAAGCTTTTTGGAAGTGGAATTGCGATTGTGCTGGGATTTCAGTAGTAGAATTCCACATTCTGCAATGCACTATTCCTAACGTTCTGTTTCGGGTGAGCTACTGTCATGTATCGAAACTGATGACTAACTTGTAGGTTTCCATCATCAAAAGTGAGATTTGACTCCCCTCTGTTGCCTTTATTAATTTATTTATTTAAAAATTGCATAGATTACAGGATAAATTCTAGTTGCATAGATTACAGGATGCGTTCCATGAGAAACAGGTTTCATTTGCAGAGAATGTCCCCAAGTCAATTAAAAGAACATACATTGACATAGACAAGACAGAGACAAGATCAATTAAAACAAGTACAAATAGATTATTCCTGCAACAACAATTTGTTAGGCCATTTTTAAAAATGCCAAGGGTAGCTGAAATACTTACCTGAGGAGGGAGGTTATTCTATGAGAGTGGAGCAGCATAGGAAAAATGTTTTTTTTCCCCAAATTGAGTTTTAAACTTGGGCAAAAAAAGACTACAGTGAGACACATCTCTGAGCTTGTATTTATGGGTGGGAACAACAAGCATTTCAGATAGGTAAGTGAGGGACTGATTGTTCACTGTTTTGTAAATAAGGGATAACCAATGGAAAGTGCATTTGGAAGAGGGAAAGAGCCAGTTCAATTGATGCAACACAGTACACTGGTGTTCATTCCATTTAGGGCTTTAAAATGAACCATAGAAGGTGATAATAAACAATATTCAGTGGTAGAAGATTTGAAGCAGAGGCATGATGGTAAATAGTATTACCATAATCAAATATAGAGAGAATGGCTTGGACAATAATGTGTCTACGATCTGAGAGCCTGTCTTCAGTTCCAGTGGAAGTAGTTCTGCGACGCAACTTTGTGTTCTTTCTGATTTCAAACAAACTCTCACACTACTGCTTTGTTCACTTGTTAAGAAATTGTTTTCTTATGTTTGCAACGTCGTCGGTTTTGGGTCCATGCCACAGCCAGGAAGCAACAGAAACTCTAATCCATGCATTCAGTACTTTTCATTCAGATGACTCTCAAGCACTGCTTGCCAGCTGCACTTCATCCAAAATTCTGAAGCAAGAGTTTAAACTGGTTCTAAGACAAGGTTACACATTTCTCTCTGTTTGAATAGTTTGCTTTCACTTTTGTATGGCACATAGCATCCTTTTTTTCTAATTCTAATATGAGCTTTCCATGTACTTTCCCTGCTTTGCACCTGAATGCTTACAAGATTAGGTTTTGCCCTCTTCTCCTGTTCGTGCTTTTCATGCAGCTGATTCTGCTGTTACTGTTGCCACTTTCTGTAGATTTATACTTAGTTTCCATGCTTTTAGTTATGTGACACCATTGTTTTATGGAAAGTTCTTCCCATAGGGTTCGCTGTTGTATTGATGTTGAATTAGTTTTTTTTTACAGCATTAATATTCTGCCTTACGCATAGTGATATGTAACAGGTTGGGCTGAGATATGCACATCCTTAGTGTGCTTTGGACACCTGCAGATGCACTAAGAGCTTTCCCCTGCTGTATGCCCCTCCCAGGCTGCAACCAAAATTGTACATGTGCACCTGAATGGCCAGTTGAGGTGGGGGCAGGGATGGTGCTTGTCAGGGGTTGGGATGCCTGAGTGTGGTATTCATGACACAGTACCTTTTGTGTCTGCCAGCTCAGTGTCGGGGAAGGAGTTTGTTATGCCAGCCAGAGGACTGTCATAACAGGTGCACTGCCTCCCGACAACCATCGGGTGGAGGCACTGGTGTCCCATAGTCTCCTTTGCCACAGAGGGCTGGGGAGAGAATGCTGGCTTCGGGGCACATTTTTAAACATAATGTGAAATTGGCAAAGTACAGAAGGTGACACAGCAGTTGTTAAGCAGGCTGCTGTACTCCATGATTCACTGCTCCTGCAGAGCTCGGGATCCATGGTGGGACCAGATGTGGCTTTCAATTGGAAGAACACAGTCATGGACTCTCCCTGATTTTGTCCATAATTGGCATCCCCCTTCTTGCATTTTATGGCACAATTGCAGTTCCCACCAAAGCATCATTGAACAAAAAAGCTGTTCCTCTTGTCTCTTAACAAGTCAAGCACTTCATTTCTACCATCTTGTACTCAGTCATGTAAATGAGGGTGTGCCGTCAGTGCAGGAAAACCCCTACAGCGACAGCAATCTGGGCAGTGCAACCCAACCCACCGTCATTACTATGATCGGGATTTAATAGTGCCTGTTGTTGATGCCGCCCCAGGGGTGTTGCGCTCTTCCCCGCAATACCTCCAACCTGGGGATTATATTATTCCTGGGGGTTGTGGGGGCAAAGCCCCCAACAAACATCCAGAATGTTCCCTGGTGCATTGAGTACGATGGTGATCGAGTGGCACAATTGCTGCGTGGCATGGTCACCATTGGCATCGTCGTGCTGCTGTAGTGTTGGTCGACCATATAGGTGTCAAACCAATTTGGTGGAACCATAAATGAGGGCCCCATGAAAGCCGCCTCAATGTTATTGGTCAAAATCAGAAAGTATCTCATATTTGAGATGCACTGACTTACAAATGCTGGTTTTGCTGTACATTCATTTGACATGCATGCATAATGCACGTTATGAATGTGACATTTTTACGGCTGCATGGGCAGAGCCCCGCAGATGTTTTGCATGTAGAAAAGGGCTGACATAATGTTTTCCATCCTTGGAACTGTTTTTCCTCCGCCTGACCCACCCCCAAGAAGCAATCCACCCATGTTGTCCCTATGGACTGCAGCACTGCATTATATCACAGTGGGTGTTTTTTTTTTTTTTATGGGTGTTTCTGTCTCCTCCCCTTAGAATAAGCATCGCAAATGGTGACGGAAAAGGGTTTCGGTGAAACAGCTGGAGAATATTGGAGTAGCTGAAAAGGCTGCTGCCTAGGTCTGCCAGATTCAGCTTTTAAATATGAAAACCTACTGCATGCAGCACTGTAGCAAGACACATATCCAGCACAAGAAACAGACACACACACACACACACGCACGAAGAGCTCTGCAAAATAAGTAACGTAAAGATTTCTTGAAGCTGCGTCCACCAACAATTTAAAAACCACTGTGAGTTTCTGTTCTGTGGATCCGTGCAGAATAATATTACAACAAAATAAAAATAATAATACGACGGCGAGAGCAGCTATCGCTTATAAACGAGTGAACTAGATGGAGGTGTAAGCAGCAGCAGGAACAGACCAAAATCAGGGACACACCTTACAAAATGATAATACAGTATGAGCCTAAGAAGCTGTTACAATATGTGGATTCCTGATAATAACGTTTTCGGATGGAGAACCAAAATGTAACAATAATGTATTGCATAATTTTATGATTCAAATATCAACCCTTCCATGACAAAAAATGACAAATTCAATAGAGGACCGAGGAAATTTTTGAGTCAAAAGCAGGACATCCCTAAAAAACTCAGAGACTGTTAAAAAGTACAGATGACCCTCCTCCTAAATTTGTAGCAAAGTTCTAGGCATGCTTTTCTGTCACATTTCCCAATGGAACACATCCCACAGATGACAGTCCCTAAAGCTCTAGAGGGCATAGGGTTCTTCTGCCTATACAATTCCAAGTTAACCACTAGATAAACAAAGATGCAAGTAAAAAAAATCACCACTTGTGCAAATGTAACAGTGAATATAATAACATTCAATGTTTATTCCACTCACCATGCTGAACACTATGCTTTCAGTTTGCACTCAGACTTCAACTCTATAGTCAGTTACAGCAACAGCCCACTTCATCACTCCTAGCAATCGACACACTGCAGCTGATGGCTATGGCACCGGAAACAAACCGCAAACAATTGTTAGGGATTTGTTTGGAACGCCGGATTTTCTCATTTAGAATTAAGTCAGTACATCGGCTCACAGATTTGAAAGTTTTAAATGCCACTATCTCATTAAAAGTGAAATTGTAATTGTGTGTTTGATACAGGTCAGAGTTCATGGAACGGGAAGTGAAATTGTCGACAGCAGACATTTGATGTCACAGAGCGGTGTAATGTCCCAGCATTTCATTTTTGTCCAGTGAGTGGTACACCAGAACTGTAGGAATGGATTTAAACTGCCAAAAGCCTACCTATATTTACTCTTAAGAACAATGGATCTACTTATAGGTATATAGAGTGTTTGGGGCAAGTTGATTTAAAAAGCTATATTTCAAAGAGTTCTTTCTTTTGGTACTGTAATTGCAGGTTTCCGGGACACATCTTGAGTGTTTTTTTTTTTGTTTTTTTTACTGGAATGATTAGACTAACAGCTGGCATCATTCAGTGGTTTTCACCTAAGAACGACAGTTCAAGGAGATTGAGATGTAGGGATGATTGTTGTCAGTGTGTGTGTAGGACAGCGTAGACAGGCGGGTATGGAGCGTAACTGTAAGTGGTAAAACTGGTGTGAATGATGCTTTATCTGTGCATGTGTGTGCCTTCATAAGCCATTTAGTTTGCAGTCTCAAAGAAGACAGGAGAAAAAATGCATTGTGTATAAGGGCAAACCTCCCCCCCCCCACCCACACATCTACTGCCCACTGTTTGCTTCAGGTGACATTCTCAGAAGTACCATCATGCATTTTTTTGAACTGCTCCATTTCCCTTCCTTCTGTTATTACAAGACAATGATATTTGTGCTTGGTTTGTACTTAGTTTAAATGCATAGCATGTAACTGTAGACAATACAAAGATATATGAAAGAAATTTGTTTTTTTTTTAGTTTCTTTTATGCACAGTGTGTTTGTTGTAGATTGCATCCCAAAGTATTTTACAAGCCATGAAAGAGAGAGAGAGAGAGACAGAGAGCGATTTGAGGTTAAGCAATGTTCACAAAGTTATACAGTAAAAGACAGTGGTGGGATTCAAACTTGGGTCCCAGGATCACAGGTCTGCAGACAATCCACATAGCTACTCTGCCTAGCATGCAAAATATACATATTTATTTCTAAGCTACAACCTTGGTAGAGTATTCACTCCAGTGTGTGAATATGAACCTAGTGTCTGATCCACAAGGGGGGCCAGGATACACTTGAACCAAACATGTCCTGGCTGCAGAACTTTGCACTCCAGTTCCCATCCACAACCCTTACCCACTGAGCTTCCCTAGTGCAGATCCATGCATGGGGGCAATGGACTGTTGTTCCAGACTACTGGTGTCCAATTAGATGCCCGTGCCGGGCTGCCAGTGGACCCCTGCCTGTGCAAGGAGCAGGAGATGATAGGATATTGCAGTCCTCCAAAGACTCATATTCCCACTTTAACATAATGATAATTAAAAGTATTGCTATACGGTGCCAGGATATACTGCAGTCCACCATGTAGCTCCTGACAGCTGAGGTCTGGTAGACAGGAGGCCCATCCATTCCCAGGAACAAAGTTGTGGCCGGGCAAAGGGGCAACATAGTTGCTACTGCAGCCCTAATGGCAGTGCAGCCTCTACCTTCTCTGCTGTTACTCTGTACTATGAAGAAAGATTCTAATATTGACCACATGTCCACCCCTGGTCTTCCCCTGTCTCACTCATGTAGCCATGCATGCAGACTGGTATTGTGTGTGAAGGGGGCCAGCATCCCAAGTTCATTGGTGTGCGGAGACCCCTTCATATGTGGAGTGCACATACCAGCAGAGCAGCCCCCCTCCCACACACACAGGTGCAGAAGGGTTTGCATGCCATTCATGGATCAGGCTTTTTACCACTAAGCTCCTTCTGCAACATTTGTTAAGGACATGTGTCCTCTCTGTGCTTCTGTTCAGTAGTAGTTTGTCCCCCACAACATAGATAGCATGGAATAATGGGTAATTGAATTGTAAAAAAAAAATTACAAAACAACTAGGAAAAATCCTGTAAGTTGATTTGCTAATAGATGTCCATGACTTTCCCATGACTTTATGGTTACAACTATTACCAGCAGCATAAACCTTATCATAACTCATATCCCTACACCAACATTCAAGAGTAAGGTCTTGTACTCCAGTGACATGCAGTAGCCAAAAATGAAACTGCACACTTCTAGGGAACTATTTTTTTTAAACTGTAACTTTACACCTTACATTTTCTGTCATTTTTAAATTAAAAATGGTAGCTTTTATTTTGTTTGCAGTGTATTACTTGACACAGAATATTGTTGATGTGCAGACGTTAAAGTCATTTTACTCTTGCACCTTCTTTTATTGTCTGCCTAGCTGACCCCAACGGATGCATTTGGATATGAACTGGTTACCAGCTCAGCATGTCTTTCCTGGTAAAACTTCATAAGTGCAGTAACACACACTAGGGTGCCCAATAGTTTGTGGAATATACATATTTCTTCAGGTGTTTAAAAGCGTAACTTTACCTTGTGTCAAACACACAGGGATATGCATATATTCCGCAAAGACTGCACACTCTGTTGTATGTTATTGTTTACGAGACCTTCTAGCCTAATCCTGATTACCTTAGCTGGCCCCAAGCATCTCATCTCAGTCACACTTGGGGGCTTTGTTTATAAGGGATCCCAGCCAGAGCTAATGCTAGTCAGCACTCAAAAGTATTAGAAATCTAATTATGCATTCATCTTGGTTCTTTCTCTCAGTGTGCCCTATTGAATCAGCACACAGGGGTTTATCAGTAGGCAGTATGGGCTAGTGGTTAGTGCACTGGTTTTGGATCCAAGAGCGCTCTGCTTCAAACCCTGCAAGAGCCAAATACTCACTGTTTGACCTTGAGCAAGTCACTAAGACTCTCAGTGCTCTGATTCTCTCAGCTGTGAAAATGGCTTAACTAATGCCCCATTGGAAATGAGATTTTGCATCCCAGCTGGGCGATCCAAATAAATCCAATATAAAAAAAACTACTATGCTAAGCTGAAACACCCAAAATGGCATCATACTGTATGTCTAGAGGTTATCTGCCAGCTAAATGAATCAGAGGATGCAGAACAGGGGATGGATTTAAAAAATTGCAAAAAACATCTGTGGGACCAAGCCTTGTGCTGCAGTCTGCCAATGTGGAAAGAGATCTGCACACTGGCATACAGTCGTATTTTCAGCACATGCTCTGGCACAGGTGCTAGGCACAACTGCTGAGGATGCTATACGCCTGGTCTAACTAGGCATTAACATTTTGATACAGCTGTTCCAAAAGAAGAAAAAAACAGCTGCAACTTGTTATAAGTCGTGGAGCCTACCATTAAATGGCTGCTTTTCACAGGTGCATGGGTGGAGCCCTGCAGATGTTTTGCATGTAGAAAAAGGCTGACATCATGTTTTCATCCGTGGAAAAGTTCTTCCTCTGCCTGACCTTCCCCCAAGAAGCAATCCACCCATGTTGTCCCTATGAACTGCAGCACTGCACTATATCACAGTGGGCATTTTCGTTTTTTTAATGGGAGTTTCTGTCCCCTCCACTTAGAATAAGCATCGCAAATGGTGACTGAAAAGG
This sequence comes from Neoceratodus forsteri, assembly GCA_016271365.2. Lineage (NCBI taxonomy): Eukaryota > Metazoa > Chordata > Ceratodontiformes > Ceratodontidae > Neoceratodus > Neoceratodus forsteri. Next base: position 135,074,002 of record JADMNL010000025.1, read on the forward strand.
GTTTTGGTGAAACAGTTGGAGAATATTGGAGCTGCTGAAAAGGCTGCTGTCTAGGTCTGCCAGATTCAACTTTCAGACATGAAAACCTACTGCATGCAACACCGTAGCAAGACACATATCCAGCACAAGAAACACACACATGAAGAGCTCTGCAAAATAAGTAACGTAAAGATTTCTTGAAGCTGCATCCCCCAACAATTTAAAAACCACTGCAAGATTCTGTTCTGTAGATCCGTGCAGAATAATATTACAACAAAATAAAAATAATACTACGACGGTGAGAGTAGCTATTGCTTATAAATGGGTGAGCTGGACGGAGGTGTAAGCAGCAGCAGGAACAGACCAAAATCAGGGACACACCTTACAAAATGATAATACAGTATGAGCCTAAGAAGCTGTTACAATATGTGGATTCCCAGTAATAACGTTTTCAGACAGAGAACCAAAATGTAACACTAACGTATTGCATAATTTTATGATTCAAATGTCAACCCTTCTATGACAAAAAATGGCAAATTCAATAGAGGACTGAGGAAATTTTTGAGTCAATTGCAGGGCATCCCTAAAAAACTCAGAGACTGTTAAAAAGTACAGATGACCCTTCTCCTAAATTTGTAGCAAAGTTCTAGGCATGCTTTTCTGTCACGTTTCCCAATGGAACACATCCCACAGATGACAGTCCCTACGTTTTTACTAAAGCATTGCAGCTATTACCTTTTTTATTAAGATCTGAGTAGGAAATCTGCTTCTAGAGAAGAAGGGGTGCATCAAAACTGAAATTTAAGCAAAATAATGTTAAGGCTGTCCAATTTCTTGAGAGATAAACATTTGTTTTCAGAGTAGGAGGAGTTGTGAGCATTGCCACACAACCCACTTTAGGCTGGCTCCCTTCAGCAGCCAGCCATTCAGAAAGCTGATTTCATTCTGTAGTTAGGTCTGTGTTGTTCTTAAAAGGCTTCTGATCGGTCACCATTTATTTATTTTTTGTTGCAGCTTTCCTCTGCTCTTCTGTGAAGGGAAACATTCAGTGACAGGCCTGTGCTGTTTGAAGTATTCATTTTTGGAGTTTTTATCAGCATTTTCATTGTATGGCTTCAGTATCTTGAAGTGTATTTAAAAAGTGGCAAAATAAACCTCCAGTGCAAATCTGCACACTAGGGGTAGTGACTGGAAAACACTGCGTGAGCAGATGTCCTGAGTAAAGCGCTTTTTAACTTTAGTAAAGGTATGCTGTCTATGCCGCCTATGTTAATTTATTAATCTATTTCTTACCTGATTAAGTAGCAGAGATTTTAGACTGCTTGTGTGGTTATTCTCCTTCGGGTCCCTCTGCTGCCGCTTCTTTGTTTGCCCGCAGATTGGAAAGCGGTAGCGGTAGATGGCGAAGACTGTCTGGGTGAAGGCGGTGAAGGAAAATAAAGCTGTGGAATTGCAGAGTTCCAAGCAAGAGACCTAAGTGCCAGGTGGAGTGCGGCTGTGAAAAAAGAACATCAGTCTGAGAAGAGTCATCGAAAAGTATTTTCTGGGAAGTAAAAAAAAAAAAAGAAGCGGTTTCTAAGGGAATTCAGTCTTAAGTTTTACTATCCTGTATTTTATTTGGTATTGACTTCTGTCTCTTAATATTATAGAGTTTGACTGAATAGTTTTTTTTTTTTTTGGGGAGAGTGCTAGACCTAGAGGAGATTAATAGGTTAATTTGGCGCCCCCTCCCCCCAGAGCGTATATATATATATATATATATACGCATGCGTGACTGCTAGTTTTTGATTAGAATTCTTTCTCTCGTGCACAGCAGAAGAAGCGGCAGGATTTGACTCAGGTGCTGATTTAGGTATCTGAGTACAAGAAAGTTTTCTCCACTCCTGCACAAAATCCGTTATAGCTTTTGTAGCTTTGCAGCGTTCTTCGCGGTCTTCGTGGTGTTTAACTTTTTAAGCTACTTAGCTGTTTAGGCGCTTGAGACTGCGATTGTGAAGGAATGGGAATGGGAATCTTCAGAAGTCTGTAAAAAAAGTAAGCGTCTTTGCTTTTTAATTTATTTTATGTTAAGGTATTATACAGGTATTAGGTTATAGGTAGATGGTCTATAGTTGTGTCCTGTGTGTTTTATGTGATAAGTGTTGTTAAAGTTGTCGAAGTTAGTTTCCTTGTTTGAGGATTTTAAAATAATTTTTTTTTTTTTTTTTAGTTTACATTTTGTTCTGGGCTTGCGGATAAAAAGCTGGCTATGCCTGACAGAAGATTTAAGTGAACTGAGAACCCGAAATTCTGGGAATAACGAATTTCTCCCGAACTTAAGGAAATTAAGGAAGTTGTTCATTGGACACTGGTACTTAGGCAACAGATGGGACTTTTGACTGATTTTGAAGGATAAAGCTACGTTTATCTATTGATGGAATGAAGTGGAAGTGTAGAAGATTCAATCTTAGAAACAAGTGTCGAAAACTGAAGTGAATCAAATTAAACAGTGCTGAATTGTATTGAACTGTGTTGAATTGGACAGTATTGAGTCACCTAACTGAACCTAATTGAGCAATTGAACATTTTGGCTTATAAGAGTGGCTGTTTTGACTTTGCCTGTTCTGGTCTGATGATTGCTGTTGATTGCTGTTTTAATTTTGTTTAAGGGTTTTGTTTTTTTCTGGTATGGTTATTACTAGAAACCAAAGGATGCATGCTTTTGAGCCTTCATCATTACAGGAGCTTTCTATACAGAAATTTAAATATGGTGGAAGACAGACTAAGATTACTGAACACCTTAAAAAAAGGGATTGGGGAAATAATACTTCTACCCCTAATGGTAACATAACTCAAGTTGAGAGTACAGGTAAATCAAGTCAATTAAAAGCATGCATCAATATGTGGATGCCACCATTGTTCCATCTGTTTATGTAGATAAAGGGGTAATGTCATGGGGGTCAAATGATTGTAGCCATGTAGCTGGTTCATTGATGGCTAATCAGGAACATCTGTCTACTGAAAAACCACTGTATCTAGATAGAGAATCCTCAGTGGGTTCTTCTCCTATTGATGGTTTGGAAAGCACTCCACCTTGGTGGAGACCTGAGGTGTCATTGGGGGCAGATATATCCCTGGGGGTTTCTGATGATATGATGGATGTGGTAAAGGAAAAAGAGTTATTAACATCATATAAGACCCATGAACTAAAAGAGGTAATGGAAGAGCTACAACAAACAATAGATGGACTCAAAGAAGTGGAAAAAGATCTGTTTAGCTCTAGATGTCAATATACTACTGTAAATCAGTCTCAAGAAGGTGATAATTGCTCAGTAGAGAATGAGGTTTTTATACCTGCTAGGCTGAGCAATAAATTGATTACCCTTTTAAGGAACCCAATGAATTCCTTTACTATCCTGATGGAGAAATTAGTTTAAAATAAGGATTTATTGGAAGAACTTAAAACACAGTTGGTGGTTAATGTTGGGAAATTAAGACAGATTATGGATAAAGTTGATGATCTGTCTGGAAAAGTTGAGAAGATAACATTAAATATAGAGAAGTTGGAAGCTGTGTTTGTTTTGGAAAGGTGCTCAGATGACAATGAAGCTCTAGGATCATTGGGTTTGAGACCTGATTTTAGTATAATTGAGTTCCCTGAATTAACAGCCAAAAAGACCCCTAGAAATAAAATTCAAAGGAGAAGGAAAAAAAATAGGGGGAAGAACAAAGGAGGCATAGTAACACAAGGTATGGATAAAATCGTGGGATGTTACACTCTTCAGTCTCAACTTGTGCCATCTAAACTGGAAGTGGAGCTAGCAAAGTTAGAACAGGAAGTGGAAGGGTTAAAGTGTGATATAAAATCAAATGGTCAAGTGGGTAATGAAAATGATAAGGATAAGGAGAATATTGGAGATGTGAAAAAACAGACTATCGAGGATAGAAATGGAGAGTATTTCCAAGATACACAGACACTAGTGGGGAAGAAGCCCCTAATTAGATTATATGGACCACTTAATTGGTGTACTCTTGGTGAGGCTATGTTAGATTTACATATACTTACATTTTTGAACCAAGAATTGGATATTGAGCTTGTAGAAGCTGATATAACTGAGATCAAGAGGTTAATACTAGAGGAGGCTACCATTATTGATGTTTATTTTGATGCACCAAGAACAGCAAACTATGTTTGGATAAACAGAGGTTTGTTAAGTAATAAGGAAGTATCTTTGTTTTTTCCCAATAGAGAAATATTTAATATTGGTAAATGTAATAAATCAAGTGTGAAGGTTGTGGGAGGGAGAATTTTAACTCTTTTTGGGATGAACCATATGCTACAAGAAACAGACCTAGGACTGTCTATAGCAATTGAGAACTTGCTGAAAAATTTTATGATGGTCCCACTGGAATATCCAGATAGTATACAAGCTGAACGTAGACATGAAGGGAGTCAGATTGATATCTATGTCCCAAATGGAAAACTAGCAGACTTAATTTTGGGCCAAGCTAGGAAGCTGGATTATTTAGGTCTGCATTTGGTAGACTTTACAGTGCTTAGTCCGGGTTTTAATGGAGGGAAGGTGTATGAGGAAGTTTCTGTCCTCCGTTGGAAAACAGATTTAAAATATTAGCAGGGTACAATGGGACTAACTCAAGGTAAATAAGAATATTTCTGGGATAGCTGAGTTATATTACAAAAATAGTTTTATAACTTGGAATATAGCCGGCTGGAAATCTATATGGGCAGATGCTGACTGTATTAAATTTTTATCGGAATATGACTTAATCTGTTTACAGGAAACTTGGCACTCTAAAGATGTAGAATTTGTTATTAATGGATATGAGACCTTGCATTCCCTGGTAGGAAATGTAAAAAGTAGGAGATCTTCAGGTGGAATTATCACTTTAATTAAAATAGGTGTATTTGATAAGGTTGTATGTTGAAACTTGCACAAATTATGTGATAGTTTTAGTTAAATGTAGAGCAAGGGAAATTATTGTACTGAATTGTTATGTACCTCCAGAGAATTCTGATTATTTTCCAGTAGGCATATGGCAAGAAATATTTATTCTGCTAAAAGAAGCCCAGCAAATATTTCCACATGCAGAAATACTCTTACTAGGTGATCTAAATGCACGTATTGGCCTGTTTGATGGCCTAGTAGACCATACACTCTCTGCATGTGATTACCTTGATAAAGTAGCATGTAGACAATCTAAAGATAAAGTGGTAAACCATAATGGGAAAGTTGTTATAGAGTTAGTGAAAGAAAATAATATGTACCCTTTAAATGGAAGGATAGAAGGAGATAAAGAGGGGAATTTTACATACGTTTCTCAGAGGGGAGCCTCAGTAATTGATCTTGCTTTTTGATCCGGAGATATGTATTATTGGACTAAATGTGAAGTACTGATTAGAGCAGAAAGTGATCATTATCCATTGGGTCTGGAATCTCAATTAGAACAGGTGAATAGAAAGGAGCATCAGCCATTTCAATTTACTGAAATTAGAGCTTCAAATAAGATTATATGGAAACAAGGTTCACATCATGACCTGTTACCAATTATTCATGGCTCAATACTAAGCTACTCCTATGAAGATGTTAGTAAATGTGACCTTATTTATCTTACAGAAGAGCTAGATGCTCTACTAAATAAGATTAAATCTGTACTAGAAGTGCCAAGCAAATTAGGAAGGGTTGTAGCCAAGGATACCTGGTTTGATAGGGATTGTAAAAAGGCAAAGGCTGATATTAGGAAATTATGTAGACTGTATAACAAAAAAAAGACTCAGGTGAATCTTAAATTATTGAATTTTAAGAAGAGAGTATAAGGATCTTATTGCTAATAAAAGACACTTTTCTGCACTTAGTGGGAGGAAATGTTTTGGCAATTCAGGGTAGAGATAATAGAGCATTTTGGTCACTTGTGGCTAATGGCTTTAAGTGCCAGAAAAGTTAATATTGATACTTTTATTACCGAGAAGATGGGTAACTTATTTTAAAGGATCTATTTTGATACTGAAGCTGACAACTCCCCAATAAATGGTTTTTGGGTGTCTTTATGTGCGTCCAATTACGTTAGTAGATGAAACTTACCTGGCATTGTATACTTTTAAAAGCAAAGGCAGCTGGGCGGACGGGATCCCAGCTGAGGTTTTTTACCAGAGTCCCATTTATGGTGTAAATACTTAACAGTATTTTACAATAAATGTATTTCCTCTAAAGCTTCCCTACCTCTTGGCAGGGGCTAACATTATTCTATTACAAAAAGGCCCACTAGATGATCCTAAAATGTATGAACCTATAAGCCTTTTGGATGTGAATCTTAAAATTTTTCTAAGATAATATTGGGTCGGTTACAGCAGGAGGTTGAAAAAACAGGGAGCATTTCCCCTTACCAAACTGGATTTAGACATGGTATGTCCACACTGGACAATATTTTTGTTTTGAATCATTTAATGGAAAAATATGTGAACATTAGGGGTCAAAGAATATATATATGTTTTATTGATTATAGTAATGCCTTTGATAGTGTTTCTAGAAGCTTATTATGGCAGATTTTATTAGATAGAGGTATTGACTCCAGCCTAGTAAACATAATAGCACATTTATATACTAAAACCTGGGCTAAAATTAGACTAGGACTTTGGGGCCAGTTATCAAATATTTTTGAATGTAATCGTGGAGTGAGGCAAGGCTGTATTCTTGCCCCTCTGTTGTTAATTTTATATCTGGACAACATATTAAAATACAGTGTGGATATAGATATAGATTCCCCAAAAATTAGGAATTTTCCTGTTCCTTTATTGGCATATGCCGATGATATTGTGGTCCTGTCTTTAACAAAATTTGGTTTACAAAAAAAATTAAATTTCCTTGTAAAGGAATCTGAGAAATTAAAATTGAAGATAAATATGGAAAAAAACAAAGATTATGGTATTGGGTGGAAAGAAGAATAGAAGTATTAATGGCAGTTGGTATATTGGCCAAGACAAGGTGGAAATAGTTTCTAATTATGTATATCTTGGAATAGTAATTCATCAAAATTGTATGTGGACTTCTCATCTGGAATGGGTTAAAGAGAAATTAAAAAAAACTGTTGGAGGATTATACAGGTTTAATTGTAAATTTGGGGGATTAACGATAAGACCATTGTTAAGAGTGTTAAAATCTAAGATAGAATCCCAATTGCTATATGGATGTGAAATCTGGAAAGTAAATACAGTTAATAAATTTATGAGTCCCGTCTATAAATCCTTAAGATCCCTGTTAAGGTTAGGTTATTCCTGCCCTTCTTCCTATATTCATGCAGAGCTGGGTATCATAGATATTAATGCAGCAATCGAATCCAAAAAAGTAAATTATTGGATTAGACTGGCTGGACTTAATGAAAATGTAGTCGTAAAGAAATGTTTGGATGAAAAAAAGGACTGGCATGATTGGGGACTTTGCTCTGATTATTGGTTGGATAGAGTTTTTTCTATATTGGGGAAATATAATTTAGTACACCTAAAGGATTCTGTGGCAAAATGTATTCATATTAGTGTTAAATATAAAAAATATATCACAAAGAAAATTAGCAATCAATGGAAGCTGAAAGATTTGGAGGAAATAAAGCAGTCTCGTTATTCTAAATGGTTTGCAGCAAATAATTATACACATGGGTACAAAAAATACTTGGACATACTGACTATTCCCTCAGCATGATCTAACTTTATGATTTATAAATTTGAACAATTCCCTAGTAAAGTGCTGGATTATAGATATAAAAAAGCGGGAATTTATTCTGAGGAAAGTGATTGTGGTAGTGGGGATAGGGAGGATTTATACCATGTTTTATGGGTTTGCAGATGGTATGATAGTCAACGTATGTTTTGGCTACATCCATATTTAAATAATAGATATAATGTTGATAAAAAAGAGCTTACTTGCATTCTGTTCCATACAGAGGATAGTTGGACAGTGGAAAGGCTAGCTAATTATCTATTGAGTATTAAGAAAATCAAGAGCAAAATCAAAATCATCTGAAGGCATGGATGTGTCATGTATATTTGATTCTTAGGTATATGGGTGAATCTATATATAAAATGAAGTATAAAAACCATCTGCATGATATTATGTATTTTTTATGTGATTGTCATAAGTGTTGTTACTCAGTTTGTAATGTATAAATAAGATTATTCTGATGTGAATATATTGTATAAAGGAGCTACTGTGAATGGGGATTTTATCCCTTTTTAGATATATGTGTAATGATATTTTAATTGTGGCTGTGATTGTGAAGGTTTATAACCATACAATAAAATCCTTTGATGATGACTGGAAAATGGTAGGGGGCAGATTCAGAAAGGAAGCGAGGATGTACTTGAGGAAAAGTAGAAGAGACTGCCCAACAAGTTAGTCTGCAAAAAGAGTGGTTGAATTCAAGCAGTCATGGGACAGGGGCACAAAGGTTTAAAAGGGGGACATGAAGGGATGGGGCGACAAGTGACTGTTAGGGGCCTCAGTCTCAGTGGTTAGGTAGAGCAGACTGGATAGACCAGTTGGTTTTCTTGTGTGCATTTTCTTTGTTTCTATGAAATCTGATTCATCTGTGTTTAACGCATATTTATTTACCCTCGGCATTTGTGGCCAAATTTTTCAGTCCTGGTCTTGTTGATAAATGTTCTACATATGGAACATGATTGCCCTACTCCTGTAAAAGGGCAGTAAATTGAAAACTTTCTTCATAAAAGACAAATTGAACTTTACTACAGTTAGTGCTGAGCTCTTATTTTTGTTCATAAAAACACTCTTAACTTCAATAATTTGAGTAGCATGAGACATCCTCCTTTAGATCCTTCTGTATTGATTTTTTAAGCAACTGACTACATTACCCTCATAAACATACAATTTGACACTAGGTAAGGACCACAGGGGCCAGCCTAGTCTGCCCATTTTCTTCACAAACTTCATTATGCAGCCGTGGTGGATCTGACAAAATCTTGTTGTTGTTGCTGCCATTGTACTGCCCCAAATTATTAAACTGCTTGGCTATTAGCTCTTGGTTCTATACATAGGTGGATATTCTCAGGCAGTATTATATATGAGATGGAAAGATGCAGGAAGCAGATATTAAAGGACTGCGTAAATAATGTGTGGCTAAACGCTATTAACTATTACTGAAATAATGAAATGTCAGAAGGGCCTAAACATATAAGATGTCAAAATATAAACCTCTTGGCTAGCTACCTGCCATGTTAAAAAGGATTCATCTTAGTGGAACTGGAGTGACTGCCTCAAAAGGGTTAACTTCAGGGCAGCTGCATATAGCAGATACAAGTTCAGAATATCATTTATCATGCTGTGCAAGATCTGCTTACTGCATTGTTTTTTTCCCTGAGCATGCAGTGGAAGTATGAAGAAAACAACCTCTAATCTTTTCAGACCAGTGGTTTACAGCTTCCCTTAGATTTAATGACACAATGATAGGTATGAGTGCAGTACTTCATACAGGGTATGGCTGACTGAGTTCTGGCTACAGTATCAACCTGGAAAATATAATAATATCACCTGCAATCAACAGGTTTGCCATACTCTATCTACACTTTCCGTTACAAACACATTTAGTACATAAATCGTGGGATTAGGTAGGCCTTTATTCTCTGAGGTTTACAGCTCACACCACCTAATTTAGTGTTTCTGTGGTCAAAGAGCTTCTCAGAGAAAAGATAGCCTGCTTTATCATCACACTGAGGCAAGAATGTCTGTTATGCCTTGACTCTAAAGCAACTCAGGATTAAATCTGTGTAGCAGCAGAAAAGGACTGATACATGATTTAAACTACAGGTAGGCATTCACTTAATTTGTGAATTGTTCCCATCTGAAATGTTATGTGCTGCCAGATTTGTTTAGCGCACATGTGATACCTTCTTTCAACACTGATTTTTGTTTTTCATTTCTTTTAACTGTACTGTACCTGTTTAAGGGTTAATTACACTGACAAAGACAGTGTCCTTGCATTTTAGCATTTGTTATTTCATTCATAATTATACTATTTTGCAAACATTGAGCTAGCTACTAGTGAAATGGTTGCTGTTTAGTCTTACCCTCTTTGCTGCAGTCTGTGGGTTCTGTTGAAACTTCTTTTCAGCTGTAGCAAGCCATGGTACAAAAATCAAATCTGTGGGATCACCAGTCTGAGGCTTGCTATATCAGCATATCATGTGCAATAATTCAAAAGGACTCAAAATGGTTCAGACAGGAAGCTCGATTTTCTCCCAGTGCTCACGCCAATATCTTAGGCTACCTAAATGGTTGACTAACTGTCGTGCACAACTGCTGTGTATTGCAGCAAAATGGATGCCTTATAATAAATGCATCAATATTTGATGCATGCATTATTTTTGAAATGTAAAGCAGCATCAGTTGCTGTAACTATGGCAACATATTCTTTCCCCCATTCTCGGTTATCCCCTATCAACTGTCACTGCCCTCCAGCACTGTCACTCTCCAGCCCTGGGGCATACAGCCTGGCACCTTCAGTGCTACAGTGTTTTCCCCCCATGGTGATGCCACCTCTGGGTTCCCAAGGCCTGGGAGGAGTTTAGCTTGGATGCCGTGAAGGCAGCCTGGAAGGTGGTGCAGGGCGTGCAAGGGAGTGGTGTCATCCTATCTCAACTGAGGTGTTTTTCTGGCCTTTTTTTATCCTCTTCTCTGGGCACTGCAATTAGTCGATGCACACATACCTGTGTATCCCAGTTAGGAGGCACCTACCCTCCCTTTGTGGATCCAGTTGGCACCACCACCTGTGATCACCCTGGTGATGGTATCACAGCGGAGTGCACAGACCTCCCTTTCCAGAGGTGGAGAGAGTCCTGTATGATGCTCAGCACCCTGCCCCGGTCAGCTCCCGATGACTCAGGCTCGCTTCTGAACCTGGCTCACTGACATCATCAGCAGCAGTGCTACTGCTGTGCTGATGGTCTGGCCTGTGGCAAAAAACATTTATAAACAGCATTCTAACATTTTGATGCATTCATCCCACCACAGGTGCACATCCAAATCGGGTCCTGCACATACAGCAGAACCTTTGAAAGTCCAGCCTCTAGTCTATTAGCTCTTAGTACACAGAATACAATGCAATACCATCTGCAATTCACAGCATCTGGAACTAGACCAGTGATCAATCCTAGCCATCTGCTGCCACCTTAATGCATGTGAAAAGTAGTATATGGGTCATGAATTTTAGGAGGGGAAACCACCAGAGGGAAGAAACACAGGGAAACCAAGAACCAGTTGTAATTTCTTTGCTTTCAGGTGAAAAGTACCCCATAAGGAGTATATGCTTTCTAGTAGACTAGACAATCTGTTTTATTGTTAGCCCCTTATTATTGAAATACTCTGCCTCTTGATATCAGAATTTCTGTCTCTCGCACATGCTTTAGAAACTAGACATTTTGCTATCACAGTCTGCTTGCACTAGTACCTGACTTGTCAATTCTGCATTTTTTTTGTTAATGTTTTGTTAATGTTCTGTTAATCTTTGTATTAAAACATTTCAATTTTGCAGTGCATTACATTACATCATGTTTTAGGCATATAGTACATCACGTGGGGCCCCAGTGGCCACCATTTTTGACTATATAAACTAGTGTAGAATGCTCGTCAGCTACAAGAATGCATAGCTGGCACATTTAACTCACTGGGCTGTGATGAAGTAAGAAAAACCTGCTTGGGAGTCTGAATGCCTTAGGCCAAGGTATATCGCTATTCCCACAGTCAGAGCAATTACTAAACAAGGGAGCCCTCCCACAATACTGCATGCAATCCTTCAATTATAGACATAAAAAGAAGCCATGAGGAAGCACATTTTATAAAATTACCAGCGAAGAACAAATATGGTGCTCAGTATGTAATGTGAACTTGTTCTGATTACCTAATGTTAGATGGTTTTATTGTTCTATTTACTCTGTACACATTTTCTGCACTGTCTTTTATGCACTTTACAATTTGTTATACATTTTATGCACTCAGGTCATACCTGAAAATTGGCTATTTGCCTAGAGTACCTATCTGGTTAACAATAAATAAATACATTGAAACCTGCCTTGCTCCTCACGGGCATTCTACATTTTTTATGCCTTGCATTTCACTGGCTATCTGCTCTCTGATGTGTTGATGGGCTGTAGTGCATAAGTAACATACCTTTGGCTTATTCTCCATTATTTCCACCCAGTTAGAGATGCCATTAGCAGAGACCAGTGGTTAAAGGAAATGGAAGCTCCCAGGTTAGGAGCCCAGGATACTCGGGAGTAGAGATGTTGCAGAGTTTCACTTTGCTGGCAAAGTTCTGGCGAAGTTGCGAAATTTACCTTCATGAATCACTTAATGAGTTGCTCACTTTGCTATTTAGCCACTTCACATGGAGTTTTCCTGAAGAAAAGGCACTTTGTTTAGGCAAAGATGGGCACAGTTATGGTGACGTTACAATTTTGCCAGAGAATTTGCATATCTCCTGAAAAAGCACAACTTCACCTATCAAAAACTTCATGATGTCAGCATGTTGCACTTTGCAAATTTGGCAGACCTGGTGAATTATTTTACGAAGTGAGGTTTGCCAACTTTACACACATCTATTTAGGAAAACTCCAGAGCTGGAGCATGGGTGGGAGAAAAGAAGGTGAACAGGGTAGACACAGCACTCACTGATGCTAGGCTGGATGCAAATGGGGGGGGGGGCATGCTAACCCAACAGACTGAACAACAAAACCAGTTCTAATTGCACTCCAGAGTGAGTTGCATGGTTACCTAAAGCACACATGTACGCTTGACACAAACATTCATATGCTAAATATATTTAATGGTCAAAAATACCTTCATTAACAAACCACAGTGCTACAGATTTAGATGGAAGCTATTACAGTATATCACTTACCTACAAGCCCCACTGGGGCATCTAAGTCTGTAGCAGTGTGGTTTGTTAATGAAGGTATTTTTGACCAATATATATATTTAGCACATGGACATTTGTGTCAAGAGATTTGCGCTTTAAAAAAACCACACAATTCACTCTGGAGTGCAGTTTGAACCGGTTTTGTTGTGGAAGAAAATAAATCTGCTAGAGCTCTGAAGTGCGTCTCCAGCCAGTTTAAATAGTAGCTGGGTGGAGTGGTCAATCAGCTGACCACTGAACTTCAGCAAGCTTCTAAAAGTACTAGATACCCCATTAGATTTTGTACCATACTAAATTCAAGGGACTGGAGTTGCAAAATATCAATCAATCAATCAATCAAATCTTTATTTATCCAGGCGAATATCGTTGAGCAAAGCTCATTTGCAAGATTGACCTGGTAAGGTCAAGGTTCAATTTACATGAAATATAACATTCAGAGTATACACAACTTTGAGAAGACAGAAAATGAATGCAATACATCAAATCCATGAAATATAACATTCAGAGTATACACAACTTTGAGAAGACAGAAAATGAAAGCAATACATCAAATCCATGACACGGTACATTGATATGCTAGTAAACAAGGATATAATACATATATACAAGATTCATGAAGTAGCCAGCTTGCTAAGTAGGCAATGGGAGACACTTTAAGACTAGCACTTTTGATGAAGGGTTAAAAGTGTCAGAGATTTACTTAGATAATTTTTAAACTCAGGTGATAAGATATATGGACAGCTGGAAAATATATATCTACAGGATGGTTGTAGTTGGCAGTGCAGGCGGGAACAGTGACAAGGGGATGGGTAGGATGCATACCTGAAGTATTGGCCAGGGGTAGGGAAAAGGGTGGGGGAGGAATGGGAAGAGCTGGTGCAATAAAGGGATCAAAAGTGGGTCTGGGGGGAAGAGGAGAGGGCCAGACTGGAGAAGTAAAAGAGCTGAGAGTGTAAAGGAGACCAAGTACATTAATGAATAAAAAGAATGGATTGTGGTAATGGTTTATGAACTGTGAGGTAACTGCACATAGGGTGCTGGTGAGCTACCATAAATGTCAGCCAGCTGAGGAGATAGATGGAAGGTTAATCTAATGTTGGCGGAAGCAGTTACATTTTTCTTTGAATATCCTGTTGTATAGATGTTTGAAGGCTGTAATAGATATAAGCTTGTTCACTTTCAATGTCTTCTGCATTGTGTTCCATAAAGTGGATAACACATAGCTAACTGCAAATATGGGCAAGGAGTGGACTGTGGCCCCAGGTGTAATCATTTGAGACACCCACACAGTTTTTTTTTCAAACTTTGGCTAATTTTGTGGGGACTGGCATCAAATAAAATGCCTTGAAAATCCTGCCCCAAGTGTCACAACATTAAACAGAGTTCAATATTGCATACTCTGTGTAGAATCTAGAGGCTTGGGAAATCTTTATTGTATGTGTTTATGAAAGACAGCTTTGAACTACCAATCAGCCTGGAGCTGTACATTATTGTGCTTGTCAGTTACACTCTTTCCTAGGTGACTTTATAAAATGGCAAGGAAATATCCTGAAATCTTATTGGCAGAGAGACATCACCTGACTGTGCATTAAACAGCTAGCAAATCACCATCAAGTGCCAGATCTCATTACCAATTCAAAGAAGCCTCATTACCTACAAAAAACTGGGGACTATTTCAAGTGTATTACTGTAGAACTTGAAATTTTCACTGTCAAATAACTTTCACTATTTTCACTGAAGCACCAATTTGAGTGAAAATGAATTTGCGCTAATTAGCACTTTTACTATTTTTCCCATTATAGTGAATGTGGTGATTGTAACTTAGCGCTAAAATAAATTTACGCAATTATGGTTGCATTTGTGTTTGCGCTAAATTTACTTTGCGTGAAAATAACTAGTTCCACAGTATTTTGTCATTTAAAAATGTTGCTAAACAACCCTAATGACCACCCCCTCTCCTAGCTCTGATCCCTGTGACCCCAGACCAAGCTAGAGGCTGTGCCCCACATTGGTCTAATGCTACATGCTACATGTCTGGGGATCTGCATAAATAAAGTCATGATGGATCTCTTAAGAAAGTTATAACTGATTTTCTCTGTGCATGGCCCTGTGGGCCCAGCATTAAGAAAGTTATGACTATCTCCTGCTTTGTGCAGGGCCCTGCTCAAAAACAAAAAGCTATGAGTGATTGCCTGCTGCGTGAAGAGCCCATGGGCCTTGCATGAAGAAAGCTATGACTGATCCTGCAGTCCCTATATGGAGCAGCAGATTTGTGGTGCACAGCTCTGGACCTGAAGCTCAAAGCAGCAAGCCCATGAGACACAGTCCCTGACATATAGCTTGGCCTTGGGTCATGAGAGGGATAGGCTCTGGGTGGGGAGGTGGGAGGTATTTTACTGCCATGGTGTGGGTGAGGGAATGGATTTATTTTACAATAATAAAAGCTTTGCCAGGACTGTGGGAGGGAGGAGGGAAGTGGGTGTTTGAGGGTGTGGTGTGAAGGTACTTACTTCTAAACAGTCTGGGTGGTGGGAGGCAGGTGAGAATGGTATGTTACAGTGGGTGATGGGGGAGGGTTACACATGTAGAAACAGTATTTTTTATTCACACTTGACATAGTTTTTTTTGGCTGAGTGTTATTTCCCCTAGTGAAAACTACATTCAGAGGCACTTCACCAACACTTTTTCCAGGTAAGTGCCACAATGTGTAGTCTTTGCTGTGCAAAGGTGGGCACTTCCACAATTGAAAACTATGCGATGTGTGGCTGCAGGTGAAGTTGGGGAAAATTTCTGAAGTTTTTGGCGAAGCAAGATTCCCCGACCTTGCCCGTCTCATGAACCAAGCTATGCCACATGTCAGAGATGGGGCTGCTTCATCCAGTAGTGATGGTGCATATATGTTTGTTTTTGTTGGTCAGAGAGGAATGACAAACAACCACATGCATATACTCTCTTAACTGTTACTAGAGTCAATCAGGTTGCTTGCCTCAGGCACTGCGGCAAACATCATGGGGGAGACAGCATTCAGGGTGCTGTGCAGATGCACCCTGCTACAGTGTAACAAAATTAACATTTATGCTGATGGATCCAAGGAGCATTTTCCAGTTCTTGGTAAATGTACCACACAAATCAGATTCAGACAACAGATCACTCAGGGGACCGTTTATGTGGTAGATGGTAATAGCAGCTCTCCATTGAGCTATCATACACATTTACTCATTGGAATTGTCAGTTCCATAATTCCAGTAGCCAGAGCAGACACAGTAGCAGACCAGCTGATAATTTAATAACTAGAGCTTTAACAAGGCATTAGGAAACCGACTTTCAGGTTTGTCTTCCTAATAGATCAAATGGGAAACCTACAAGTCAGCCACAACAAAGGGTTCCATTCCATTTGTGTTGTGTTTTGGCTGTGTGCCCTCACATCTTTGGCCTGTTGTGGTTTGCCAATAAACCTTTTACTTTTTGTGGTACATCCATATTACAGTCCTTCATTGTGTGCCACTTGTTTGTGTTTCTGTCTTCATGTTAGTTCAGATATGAAATCTACAATTCAGCCACATTAAAGGGATCCATTCTATCTGTGGAAAAAAGTGAAAGTTGAGCTTAAGTTCCTAGACTGTAAGGGCATTTTTGAAAGAACAGAAGAACCTATACCTTGGGTCTCACCAGTAGTGACAACTCCAAAGCCTAAGAATTCAGGGACAGTGATAATCTGTGTTGACATGTGGCAAGTCAATACATGACTTCTACTGGGCAGGATTTTCCAAGCATGGTTCAGGGCTTGTGAGAGGCTGGCAATATAGCCTAGATGTTAGAGGAATGAGGTGTGAACGGGCTTGATACATCCAGCAGACCAGACCTGAGTTTGATTCTCACAACCTCCACTTGCATACTGTGTGACTCTAAGCAAGTCACTTAACCGTCCAGTGCTCCCAGGTCACCCCTGAAAACAGGCACTTGTGCCTAGTGGGCCTTACCCAGTTACCGGAGACTAAAATAAAAATAAAAATAACAAATAAATAAATAAATAAACAATGGTGCTTTGGTTCTGGTGCTGTGCTAAACCCATTCACTGCAACTGCACCCGATTTTACAATCTCTTGTGCAGTTGCAACATTTCTCACTATTTAAGGCAGCTTGCACCACAAATCTGGCATAACAAATGTCCTTGGAATCACCACAAGCTAGAACACAAAAAGTTGGTTTAGCTTGCGGCAATTGCTGCATGGGATAGAAAATCCTGACTGCTGCAACCTCCATGTGCCTTCTATACAGTGAACACAGGGCTTGCGACATTCCTAATGGTTTGAAAATCCTGCCCATGTTCTACAACTATGGATGACATAGTGCATGATGCTAATGGAGCAATGGTATTTTTAAAGCTGGACCTCAAGGTGGGATATGATGAACGAACGCTACAACCAGGCATCAGGTGAATCACTCCCTTCTTAACATATTCATGACTGTAGACAATACAAAAGATTGAATGTTGCCCTTTCTTCGACTACTGAGGTATTCCAAAACACCAAGCACCAGACCTTACATAGGTTTGCAGGTATCAAGAACTTAACAGATGACATCATCATTTACAAGGCCACTAAGGGGCAGAATGATACAAACCTTACGGCTATCTCTGAAAGACTACACAACATTGGACTGACAACAGAAAGAAGTGAGTTTAAACCAGGCTTGAATTCTAAGGGTTTATATTTCCAGTTAATGGCATGTCAACAGTTCCAAAGAAAGCTGAAACTATTTAGCAAATGAGCAATCCAAAAGAATCCTAAAGGAATTAAGAGCTTACTCAGAATGGGCAACTACTACTCCTCATTCATACCAGATTCTACTTCCATCACTACACCACTGTGGGCATTAAAATAACAAGACATTACAAGGTGCTAGAGAGAGAAAAGCCCAAGAAGCAGTAGTAGAGATTGTTGGGTGAAACTTTGAAAATACATTTTGCCCACTTTTTGCAGTTTCTCCATTTTTGCAACATTTTGTGCAATTTTACAAGTTGAGCAAGTATATATTTAGCAAGTGCAATTTTCACAGGCACTGTGTATGTGTAAAATAATGCACATTCTTATTCAAGTTGTACAAGGCAAATGGTGCTGAAAAGATCATAGATGTAATCTTGTGATAGGGAAGTCATTTTTGAGAGCACCATGTGACTTTTTGTGCAAAATGAACACGATTGTGCAATTTTACAAATTTAGGTTTTCAAAAATGCACGCTTTCATATAGGGAAACTAGCACAATGCTACCAAATAGTACCTGTTCTGAGGGGGAAGGGAGGGTTTTTCCCATGATTCCAGGTTGGCTTACACTTAACATTCTCCTGTGTTGGGCAACCATGTCTATATACCTGAGAGACAGAAAGAGAGATCAGAAGACTTAAACCTTTACGGCTGCAATCTAGAGCATGCCACGATAACATAAACTTTAAATCTAGTTTTTCATTTGCAGTCTGCTGGAAATTATTTGGCAATCCATGTTTTATGTTATGTTTGCAGTGTCTTCAGTTTATAGGGTATATTAAGAAAGTTTCAATTGTGCCATAGTAAAGTAATTAAGGAAGGAACAGCTTTTTCTGAGCTTTAAAATTTACCTTGCAATCCATAACAAAGTACTGTGTCACACGTCACAGCAAGATACACATCCAGTGCTATAATTTTCATGCAACAGCATGAAAATGCGTCATATACCAACAGTGCCAGAAGAAATGATATAGGAAAATCGTGCTAGCAACTGTATGTTTAAAGAAAACATACACCAGTAGTGCCAGCAGAAATTATACAGGGAAATCATGATAGCAACTGTATATTTAAAGAAAAAATAGTGTTTTATTTGTGACCAGCCAGTAGCAGTACAATTGCCCTACTTATTTTGTTACACGGTGTTTGGCCAGGAGAGATGCACTAAGTTGAGGCTTGTTTCCAGGTATATCCTGGGAGCACAGGGTAGTTAAATCATGACTTGCACTTGGTCACACAGTAGGCAAGTGGCGACTATGAGATTCAAACCTAGTTCTTCAGGTTTGCAGCTCCATGCTCTTAACCACTATTCTATACTGTCTCTCAATCATAATTGTAAAACGATCCTGTATCACGTGTTGCATCACTGGACACATATAGTGCTGTCATTTTCATGTGTAACCACTGAAATTTACCATTTAGATGTTGTGCTATAAAAATTGTACAGGGAAACTGTGCTAGCAGCTGTATATTAAAAGGAAAACTGTTTTTCTTTTTTATGATCAGCCAGTAGTAGCACAATCTCTATTTATAAGGGGGGTCGGCATCATGTGTCACAGTGCAGTACTCATGCAATGCTACAATTCCCATGCCATACACAGTGAAATCTGCAATGTGGCAGTAGTGTCATCATCAGCTGTACAGGAAAACTGTACTAGCGGCTTTATATTAAAAGAACAGTATGTTGTTTTTTTTTTTTGTTTGTTTGTTTGTTTTTTGTGATTAGCCTGTAGCAGTATAAGCACACCACTCGTGCAGTGATCCTGCACCAAGCACAGCAAAATGGTACACATGCACTGCTGTCATTCCAGGCCATCAGCACTGAACTTCATCCTTGAGCAGCAGTACCAGCATAAACTGTATAGGGAACTTAAGGTAGCAGCTGTATGTTGAAAGGAAAACATTGCTTTTGTTTTCTTGTGATCAACAGCAACAATACAAGTGCCCTATTCCTAGGGAGATCCAGCATCATATGCAGCTGCACATTATACCTGCAGTGCTGTCATTCGCAGGAGTCAGCACTGAAATTTGATGAATGGCAGTAACCGTGATGCAAATTGTACAGGGAAACTGCACTAGTACTTGTATGTTAAAAGGAAAAAAAATAAAAGAACCATTACATGGCCCAGTCCTGCAAACAGTGTTATCACTACTCTCATAGTGAGAGATTTTATAGTGTTGGCAATGGTATGGCCCATGCCAATGGTATGGTCCTACCATGACCCCCCCCCCCCAGCAGGGTTCTCAACATCCTGAAGGGGGAAATCAGGAAATGGCTGCCTCTTCTCCTCATATTCAGTTCTTGCCTCTCCCCCCTCTCTTTTCCTCCTACCCTTCTGGGCCACCAGTGTGCACAACCTAACCCCATCCTTTTTACTCCAACAACAATTGCGTACTACCTCGAGCCTGCTCCTGGTACACTCATGCACCATAAATGGTTCTATAGCATTATTATTGTTTTGTACGTTCATATGTTCTTTTGTATGATTTTGGACATGTATTATAATTTACCCAATGTTCCAGTACTGTTTATTGTACAGTACCTTGTGTTCCAGCTGTTGCACAATCTTACAATATTGTATTGTTTGTATTACCAGCATACTATTGTAACTGATCATCCTTCACAACCTTATGTAACCCCCCCCCCCCCCAGGTTGCACCGTGAGACGAGCAACTTGTGGTTCAGTGTGCCTTCCTGGTGAAATGTTTCAATAAATAAAATAAATGTAAAAAAGCATGCGGCACAGATTCACAAGGAACTCACCATAGCACTAGGTAATGACATGATCTGATGTGAATCCCAAACTGTGGTACTTTCATACCTTCATTCTTTCAACACAAAGTGTTATCTGCACTTCATGAAGGGCACCAGGGGAATAGTGACAACAAAATATTTACTTTGAGAAAAGGTATGGCTTCCTAACATAGACAAACAAGCAGAAGCTATTTATTTATTTGTATTTTATTTTAAACCAGGAAAGGCATACTAAGCTATTATAGTTTTGTTTCTAGGTGTGTCCTGGGGTGGGTTTCATAGACCTGTTTCATTGACAGTGGGAATGTAGGCCATGACACTGGGGGGGAACTCCCATTTCTTCTTCAAACTCAACTGGTGTCTGTTTTTGCATAATTATTTACAGTAATCAATGTTTACATACAATACATTTGGTACAATCTCAGTTGCAAGCCCTATTGATCTATATACACAAAAAAGGCGATAAGGCAGATCTCAGAAACTGCAGTCCATTAAGTATGTTAAATGTTGACTACAAGATACTAGCCAAAAGACTTGCAGGCTACTTGGGAACTGTTACAGAGACATTAATCAGTCTGCACCAGCCGTTTTCTGTAAAATCTAGACGTATACATAAAAATTTGTTGTGTCTTACAGAACTGTTTACAAGAGGGAACCAGGAAATGATCTCTGGATATCTCTTTAATATTGACCAGGAAAAAGCATTCGATAAATTATCCCATGACTACTTGTTTCAAGTCCTCAAAGAATACCATATACCAGACCAGTTTCTACAGTGGGTACGATGTTCATATCATAATGCTACCATAACGCCATATAGTAATGGATGGGTAGATACTGAGATACAGTTTAATAAAGGCGTTAGGCAAGGCTGTCCATTAAGCTCCTTACTGTATATTTTCAGCTTGGATCCCCTTTTATGTAAAATCCAAGGGAATGAGAGCAAGAAAGGAATTTTACTTGGTATGAGTGGGTCTCCAGTTAAAATTACGGCCTATGCAGATGACATTATAATAACGATAAAGAATGCTAGTTCTGGACCAGTTATCATGCACACTTTGAGAAATTTTGCACTGGCATCAGGATCTAGGATAAATTTCAGTAAGAGCTTTGGTTGGCCAATATGAGAAGTGAGTCCTTCTTCAGCTTTGAACATATCAAGAATCCAAATTAAAATACAAGAAATGAAGTCGTTAGGTATTACATTTGGGACAGACAGAATGGCAGAGAAAAACTGTGAATCCTGTTTTTCAGATAGTGGAAAATAAAAGTTCAAATGTGGAAATATAAAAGGATATCAAAATTGAAGAGTTTTATTTTTATCAAAACTTTATTGATTCCTGTATTTGTATATGTTAGTTATGTTTTTCCCCTTCTTTGGGTGTTAGAAACATGACTGCTGAGTGTGTTTTTCCAAGTGTTTTAGGGTAGTCATTTAAATCTTATTAAACGAGACATCACCTACAAGTCTGTTCAACAAGGTGGAGTAGGAATGATTAACCCCATTGCATTCTATTAAAGTATATTTCCAAGCACCAATTTTGGAACAGCTCTCAAGTCAAATGATAACCTTTAGGCCCCTAGGCTATTTGAGTGGATTCAACCATACTTACAAGAATGACAGAATGGTATGTTGACAATAATAAAAAAGCCAGGTTTTCATCCAGATTTTATAATGGAAATATTTGCAAAAATAAAGCAGTGGAAAATCACAATTGAGAAATTACTTACAACATCAAAGTCACAGTTGTATCAGGACATTTTGGAGAAGCATTGCTGAATAGAGTTAGATATACCCTATTGTCCACAGAACTCCCTACATAATGTTTTGCAATACCTTAATAATAAAAGGTTACCTCTCCATGTGTGGGATGTGCACTGGCTCAGCTGTCATGGAAAGTTAGGAGTACAAAATACACATAAACAAAAGCAACTAGCACAAAGATATTGTCCTAGGGTAGAATGCAGAACACAGAAACACAAGAACATTTATTTTTTAGATGCCCTTATGTACAATAATGTTGGCATTACATTGTGAAAATATGGAAAGAGCCTTTATTTACCACTATTACCTATGAAGAACTGGTCTTAGGATTGCATACAAACAAGTGAACACAGTATGATAACAATACTTTACAAGTGATAGGGACCCTGCTTAAATACTAACTTTGGGAAGTGGGGTATTCTTAGGTTGTCCAACAAAGAACTGTAGCTTATATTGAAAGTTTTACAGAATTTGAGTTGTGAATTACGGAAGATTTATTTGAAAGAAGAAAAATCCTTATCAAAAAATCAGTTTAAAGCTTTCTGGAAAAATTGCTTTTCCTTCTTCAAATGAGATGAATGAGCTGTGCATGGTAGAATAGAGCTCTGATGGTATACCGGGGGCCGGATATTAAAAGGGGTTGTGCATGGTGCAACAGTGTTGTGCTAAGCGAAACCCACTGAAGCACTCTGGTGTGATATTCAGATGTGGATGTTGCGCTGCTTAAAACCCGATGAGTTGGGGCACATCAGTAATGTATGCAGCGCAAGTGCGGAGGGGCATGCCCATGCATACTCGGCACATCCCGATATTCAGCCCGGGATGTGCTGAGCATATGCAGGTGCAACCCCTACTTGCACCACACACTGTTGCTCAAAGTTGAGCCAAAAAAAAGGAGCAAGGGCTGGCCACCTACAGGTGAGCTACCATATTGCAGGGTGCAACATGGCAGCCGCCAGCTGTGGGTGGCCACCCACGCTCTGGAGCCATGGTCTGTCGGCTTCGCACCCCCCCACACCCGGTTGCAGGCATTGTAATAGAGAAAATATCCTTGGTGGTCCAGTGGACCGCTTTCAGCCTGATCACGGGCATAGGTATAATAAAAAAACATTTCCAATACCCCTGGTGGTCCAGTGGACCACTTCTAGCCCGATCGCGGGCATCAGTATAATAAAAAAGCATCTTAAATTATCCTTGGTGGTCCAGCGGTAACCCCCTCCCCACTCGCCCACTCAGACCCGCCACCCCATTCCCCCCTGGTCAGCGTCGGGTGGCAGCTCCCCACCCACAAGCCACCTGGCCACCCGCTTACTGACTATGTACATCACGGCTGTATGCCCATTGGTCCACAGCGTGGGCCAATAGGCATGCAGACCATACTGCACTACACAGTCCTGATATGTGAATGGATCCATTCACATATCTGGCTTGTGTAATATGGTATGGTCTGCATACCCATTGGCCCATGCTGTGGACCAATGGGCTTACAGCTGTGCTGTACGCAGTCAGTCAGTGGGCTGGCGGCTTGCGGTTGGGGAGCTGCCACCCGCCGCTGACCAGGTGGGAGCGGGGTGGTGGGACTGAGTGGGCAGGTGGGGAGGGGTGGACCACCAGGGATAATTTAAAATGTTTTTTATTATACTTATGCCCATGATTGGGCTGGAAGCAGTCCACTGGACCATCAGGGGTATTGGAATTGTTTTTTATTATACTTATGCCTGCGATCAGGCTGGAAGTGGTCCACTGGACCACCAGGGATATTGGAATTGTTTTTTATTATACTTATGCCTGCGATCGGGCTGGAAGTGGTCCACTGGAGCACCAGGGATATTGGAATTGTTTTTTATTATACATATGCCCGCGATCAGGCATCAGGGCACTTTGCTGCAATGTGCAGCCTGGCAGGGCGCCAGCTGCAAGTCGCCGGGGATCGGTGCACCTGCATGCAAATGGGGCCATAATGACATGCTAATGGCCACAGTTGTGCCTTGCATGCATTATGGCTTCATTTCCATATCCACTGCTGAATATCACGGTTCCTGCGTCTAGCGCAACCACACTTGCACTGGTGCATCCCCCTGCTCCTCTCTTGTCAGTTGCACTGGCGCAGTGCCACTGTGCCATGTGCAATGCGGGCGGCCACATTGCCATATTCAACAGTGCTGAGCCATGGCACAGCACCATTGAATATCTCCCAGTACACTCCCTGGTGCATCCCAGTTGTACTGCACCCAGGCTTGCGCCCCTGCCTGGTGCATTCTGAATATTCCCATACGTATAAAATGTGAAGACAGTTTTTGTATTAGTTTTTTTATTGTTAATGAACTGCTTATTGTGTATTTTTCTGTTCAAAAAATATCCTCCTGCTGTTCTTTGATAAGTTCTGGGGGATCTTTTACTTCCACCTGGACAGTGAAAAGAGAGAGATGGGCAGAGAGGATTTCAGTTTAATGTCTCATCTGAAGGCCATGATAAAATGCTGCCTAGCTTGTCAAGCTACAACAACTGACACTTTCAGAGCAACTTGAAGAAATGTCACTTGCAAAAAGGAATGTGATGGGATGTTAGTGCAAGCTTTTTGGGACCATTGCCTACAGGAGAGTACATCCTTGTCATATAGATGAAGATCTCTGAAATCTAATATTGGAAATTGTTCGATCAGTTGCAAGCAACATAGTAATACTTGTGATGGACACCATCTGCTCACTGTTTATTAAAACTTTCCAATGCTAATAAACAGGAAGCAGAAGTAATCCATAGAAGACCATACAACAAAAGTTAAGGTGCAAGCATACTCTAACAGATGTTTCCCTATGTGCCTGAAATGACAGCAATATTCTCTCCCCGCCACTCTCTCCCTCCCCACCGGATTCCAAAACATTCTGGGGTTCAGTTAGCATGAAAGATGCTGAACAGTACAAAACCAAATTCCTTTTTTGTATAAAGTAATTAACTGTGAGAGGGAACAAATACATTTCTGTTTATGTTATCTCCAGTTTACCAGGAAGGTGGACTGGATCAAAATGATTTGTTTTCAGCCACACCTGAAATAGATATACTTAATAGATACTGCACTCATGTCAAGTGCCATTTTCTTAACATTGGTCTCATGAGTCCTCTGCTTTTGAGAGCAAGTGAGTTAAAGAAGATATTACTTCTGATAGTTGATCACAGGGATTACAGTTATAATCATAACAAGTTGTGTTACATTCTCGACCTTTACATCTTTCCAGTTCAACAGGCATGTGCCATCCACAGTGCAAGGTGACACTGTAAGAGAATCATCACTGATCTGTTAAATTATGTTGACTGATTAATAAAACTAGAAATTAAATTCAGTCTCAGAACTTGATTTTTTTTTCCAGCAGATGTGAAGGGCATTGCTAACAAGGGCTCTATTGTGAGACAGCAGAAGTACCCGAAACCTAGTTTCTAAGTACAACAAATTTAGCTCACTTAGTGAGGCACATGTTGTCTTTTTGTGTAGTACAGATCCATGCTGTGATGTTTGGGTAAGACACCGACAGCATGTTCCATACTGTGCATGATAGCAAGGTTATATTAGCATTAATAATTGCAATGGTAGGATACGTCAAAGCTTATAGAGTCTAACACTGAAGAAACTTACTCTGCAGTTGGGGTTTTAAATATACTGTATCCTCATCATAACTACTGTGGCACCAGCAAGGATGCAATGCAGTAATGCTGCAGTACCTCACAAAATGCTGCAGTATGCTGTAGGGAACAATGTAATTCAAAGGCAATTAAGCACTTTTGTCATACGGTATTTTGTGATATGTCACTAAAAGAGACTCATCAAGCTGTCTGAAAATAAATGTGCACCACATCTTTCGGTGCCTTACCATAGGGAAATACTGCCTCCGTGTAGTTTCCCCAAAGATTTAATATTATGGAAAAGAAAAAACGCTCATAAATTTATATTTACTGGGTCTCCTGTACTTTCCAGTGTTTAGATCCGCCACTGTGCAGTCGCGCACTCTGCCAACTTTATGACATAATGACAGGGAGAGCGTGGGGACGCGCTACATCATAGACTATGGGGGGTAACTTTATAAACAATTTTGTATATTATATTTATCATATGGTGATGAAACAAGGGAACTGAGTGACTAACATGGCCCTTGTTAGTCAGCCGGTGCCCTTGTTTCATCACCACATGATAAATACAATATACAAAATTGTTTGTAAAGTTACCCCCATAGTCTATAATGTAACGCATCCCTGAGCTCTCCCTGTCATCACATCATAAAGTTGGTAGAGTGCGGGCAGCACAAGGGCAGATCTAAACACCAGGAAGTACAGGCATACTTCTCAACTGTCCTTGATTTTCAGGGACGTCCCTGATTTTGCCTCAAAATTTTACTCGGTCCCTCCTAAAAAATTGTGTTTCCATGACCAAACAGTGTTGGATGTAAGCATAAAATAATGTCAAATATTAATGTTACAGGCTTGTTCTTCCTTAGAAAATGCAGTTTACACTAAGCCCCTTATTCTGTCAGCTTCCTGAGTGGATACCACCAATTTTGAAGATGTGTCCCTGATTTTGGTCCTTTGTCACTAATTTCTTTAAGCCTTGTCCCTGATTTATGAGGCAGGAGGTTGAGAGGTATGAGTACAGGAGGCAGGTAAACATACATTTACGAGCATTTTTTCTCTTTCATAACTTTACATCTTTGGGGAAACTACACACAGGCAGCATTTCCTTCTGGTAAGGCACCAAAAGATATGATGCCTTAGGCTAGCTTGAAAAGTCTCTTTAATGTAAGTTACTGCGTTGCATCATGCCCAGCTCTGCTGTAAATCTGCAATAAGCCATGATGGGCTGTGCATCAGAGGATTAATGATGCACTCCCCAGGGGCTTAATAAGGCATGAGGGCAAAGGCTGAGTGTCCTTACACTCCTGGAAAGTGCATTGTTAACCCTGTAATGCAGATAACAGAGTGGCTTATAGCACTTATAAAATAGCTTGTTGTAGGTAATGAGTTTTTCCACCCCTCATAATGAGATCCGGTTTCTGACTGTACATCATTATTAGTTTAATGCATGGTCATGTGACAGCTGTCATCCAGTGAGGTGTCCGGATTTATCCTTGCCTTTTTATAATTATGTGTCTGCACTGTCTCATAGTGATTAACTAGAGTTTCACTTGAAGCAGCTGATACGTTGAAGCTGCTAGTCACTCAAAGTTCCAATCTGTCTGCTGTGAAGTTGCTATAAAGGGTCCACTTACAAAACCTTTGTATAACTCTGCTTGAAGGTTTAGATAACCTATACAATACAACATAATTGGTCTATCTAGTCTGCTCATATTGCAGGGTCCACAGTTTGAGCTACTGTCCCTGCCTGCCCTCCGCACTTCTCTCATCCTCCCTACCCATGATCCTTACCTTCTCCTCATGCCTATCCCAGCCTCTCTTGAAGCTGCTTACTGTCTTCAATGAGACCACCTCTTCTGGCAACCTATTCAGAGTGTCCACCACTGTCTCTGTGAAGAAGTGCTTCCTGATCTCCCTTCTAACCCCCCCCAGCTTAAGACTGTGCTCCCTCATGGTATGGTTGCCACTCAGCTTAAAGCGACCTTCCTTATCCACCTTATTTATCCCTTTCAAATACCTGAAGGTCCCAATCATATCCTGTCTCTCTCAGCAGTGTAGCTAGGAACGTAAAGTTTGTACGCCATTTTGGACACCATGACCTTCTTTGTTGCCCCTACCCTCTTTGTTGACCCAGCTGTACTATTTTTGTTTCCCCTACCTTGCTTTTTGCCACCAGTCATACCCAGTTTGTTACCCCTAGATGTCACCTGTTTGATGCTCTACAGTTGTATACCCCCCAAATAATGCAGCACCCAGTTGCATGCATTTGCACAGTGACTTGTTAATGCAGAGCACCAACACCCATGTTATACCATCAGAAGGTGGGATAAATAGTTCCCTTGGGGTCAGATAAAATGTTGCCCCTCAAAAATAAATCTGTACCATGGCTTACATGGTGTATGTACTGCCTACACCCTTGCTCTCTTTCTTTCCTTTCTTCCAGAGAGTACATGTTCAGTGTCCTCAACCTCTCCTCACATGCCTTCAGGATAACTTTAACAAAAACATAATATTTAAATACAGTTTGTTTTATATTTCATATTAGTTCTATATTCCTCCTACTTATTATTTGTTACTGATGTAGTCTGCATGAAAACAGGATTGTTGCTCCTCAAGAGTTCATATATTCCTGTTGCTTCCTCCTTACACAGTCATAATACACTGCTTTTGACATCGCAGTTACTCCCATGGCAACATATTGTGATGTCACAAGAGGGGATTATGACATGAAGTAGGGAGTAATTTATAGAGGCAGATGGATTCTGAGGTATAAAGAGCATATATTTATGCAAATGTCCTCAGTAATAAATAATGTGCAGGAGAAATATACAGAATATATATGGAATGCAAGCTGAATTGTACCTAAATATTATGTTTTTCAAAGTTTTCTTTGAGGCATCAGCAGCTCTTTAAGACATGCCCACAATTGTTTGATCACATCTAGTCCACAGGCAAAATGGAACAAGTATTTGTCAATGCCAAATTTTCGTCGCTTACATTGCTGTTGTACCAGGTCCTATTTGTACACATTTTCACTATATAATTAGCCAAGATAGATCAGATGAGATGTAATGTGTCATTTGCAGTGCGGTCCTGATTTTATACAGTGTTATACGGCATTTACCCAGGATAGTAGAGGTGAGATGCAAAATCTCATTTTTAATGCGGTCTTGCTTTTTTAATGTATTTTTCTAAAACAGATCATCTTAATTGCAATATCTCCTTTTCAGTGGGGTTCTGCTGTAGGGTCCTGGTTTTACACAGTTTTGCATTATGTTTACCCGGCATAATCCAGTTGAGATGCAATATCTCCATTTCATTGGGGTCCTGCTTTGACACATTTTTGTACTGTAGTTACCCAGGATAACACAGCTCAGATGCTGTCTCATTTTCAGTGGGATCCTGTTTTTTTCCAGTTTTTACACTGTTTTTACCCAGGATAGCATGACCAAGATGCAGAATCTCATTTTTGATGGAGCCCTGCTTTTACCCATTTTCATAATATATTTACCCAGGATAGCATAGCTGAAAGGCAAGTTACATTCTTAGTGGGATCCAGCTTTTACAATGTATTTTTCCCCAGGACAGAACCAAGATGCGCAGTTCATTGGGGGCTCTACTGTATTAGGGTCCTACTTTTACACATTTTTACTATATATATATATATATCTCCTGGCCATCAACTCCTCTGTCCTGTCCCTAGTGGACTATGACCTATCTATCTATGATGCAACTGACAATACCACCCTCACCAGAATCCAGACCTCGAGCCTGCAGGCTCCTGACCGGTGCATCCCTCTGCACCCATACTTGCCTACTTTATTCCACTGCCAACCTGCTCACCTTGGAGGAGTGCCTGCGCTAACAAACCTGCTTACTTGCCAAAAACTCCCTGCTAGGACTCCCCTCCCCCAGGGGTCACTGCGTCCCTGCAGCTTGCATCCCCATCCATTGCCACCCATAGCTCAGTTAAGGCCACCTTTACTGGTGTCCCATACCAAGACCTCCCTAGCCCAAAGGTCCTTCCACTACCGCACCCCCACATGGTTCAACTCCCTCCCGCTCTCTGTCACTAAGTCTACCAAAATTGGTCCCTTTAAAGTCGCTCTCCATAACCACCTCTTTGGTGTCCGAAGCTGTAGTTGTCCGTAATCAACCTAATGTTGGGGTCCCTCCTCATTTCTTGCTCATAGCCTTGACAATGTCCATTGGACTGCTTCCCCCTCCCTTTTTTTTTTTGTACGATTGCTATTTACTGCATGTAACTGTATCCTATAAACCACTGTTATATTGTGTTACTTTTGTTATCTGTATTGCACCTGTGTGTTACCACTGTTGTATCTCACACTGTAACCATGTCTACCCTCCCTGAGATGAGGTGCCTTTGTAAATGAGTCCCTGACTCAAAGGTTGTAAATCCGACTTTCAAAATAAATAACTAAATAAATATTTTCCAAGATAGACCAGATAAGATACCATATCTAATTTTCTGTAGTCTCCTGCTATTACTCATGTTTAGATTGTATTTACCCAGGGTAGGCCACCTAAGAGGCAGTATCTAATTTTCAGTGGGCTTCCACATTTTGACCCCAAATTCCAACATAGTCTTTTTATGACTTAACATTATGATCAAGATAGGTGGAATTTTTGAAATCCCACCTGAAAGGTGCTTTTTCAAGTACAAATGTGAAAGCATGATTCAGAGGAGATTTGAAAAATGACACCTGTCGTGTTCATAAGGTGGGATACCATGAGGGATATATTGAACATTAGGAGGCAAAATCTCATCATAATCATCATAAATTTTATTGATCAGCATAAGCTTTTACAAAATACATTACAAAATGATAAAAAGCACATTTCCAAGACAAAACATTCACAAAGCCAGAGATAACACTATGAACAATAAATCATTCCATATACCGTATCGTATCATGGTCTATATTAAATCTATTAATGATTCCAGTATCAGTCTATAAATGTAAAGCAGATATACATTTCAGCAATTTTTCCAAGACCAGCATATTTGTGTTGTTAAACAAATAAAGAATAAGCAGGTCAGCAGGGAGGTCAGTGCTACCCAGGATTTCCCCCAACCATCTCCTTCTTTGAGTCTCATACAGTGGACAGAGTAATGGAGCCAAAATCTGCAACAATAAATGTATGAGTAAACGTTGGAACAGTTAATTGTTTATTCATAACTTAAGTTGCTTTTTCACATTTGGACCCGAAATTTTCAACATATTCTGATTATGACCCCACATTATGATTAAGTCAAGGGGGTGTCTGCAATGTGGTTTCTCACAGTGGCTGCTAAAACATGGTTCAAAGGGGACTGGAAAAATCATACTTGTCATGTTCATCAGGTGGGGAAACAAAAGGGCTATGTGCACATTTGGGGCCAAAATCTGCTAAAATCACAAAGTTAAGAGTAAATGTTGAAAACCTCAGTGTTTCCTTGTACCTTTGTTGTTTTTTGACATTTTTGAACCCACATTTTCAGCAATGTCTTTTTATGACTTTCTGGCCCCATCTTATGATCATGGCAGGTGAAATTTTTTAAATTCTGTTCAAAAGGTAACTTCACATAGCAAATATGAAAACATGTTTCAAAAGAGATTGCAAAAATTACACTTGTCATGTTCATGAGGTGGGGTAACAAGAGGGCTGTGTTGAAAATTGTGGACCAAGATGTGTACACATTGCAATGTTATAAGTAAATGTTGAAAAAAATTCAAAATTTCTTCATAGCGTCATTGCTTTGTGACATTTTGACCCCAAATTTTCAACAGTCTTTTTTGACCCCTCCTTCTGAACATGACAGGTATCATATATAAAATACTGGCTGAAATGTCATTTTGTGTCACAAGTGCAAAAACACATTTTGGTCAGGATTTGAAAAATTACATCTATCATGTTCATGAGGCGGTGTGAAAAAATGGCTATGTTGAAAATGATGGGTAAAAATATTGAAAATAACCAACGTTATGAGCAAGCATTGAAACTTTTCAGTACACCTTCATAACTTTGTTGTTTTTTAGCAGTTTAACCCTTAATTTAAAGAGCTACTGATGCCGCAAAGAAAACTTTGAAAAACATAATAATTAGGTAAAATCCATGTATATATATATTCTAGAATTCTCCTCTCTATTATTTATTAATGAGAAAATGTGCATGAATACATGGGGCCTGATTTTCAAAGGCCTTAGATTGATGCAAGGTGCCTGTGTCAAACAAGTCTGATGCAAGGGTACCTTGCACCAAGGGCTGCGCCAAGTGGGAATTTGAAAGGCAGCCTGTGTCACCCAGCAGGCTGCCTGCACCAAAGTGTACTAGCACCATCCTTGCACTATAAAAGTGGCTGGATCCGGAATTTGAGGGAACCCCCCAGGAACCAAGTACCATGTGCCCTTAGACCAGTGAAGGGCAGATCTAAGGGGACTTAGATGGCTCCTGGGGGGTCATCCTGTAGGTGCCACCATGTGGCCCTCCCTATCTATCCCCAGTGGGTGATCCCTGGTGGTCCAGTGGTCCCCCCTCACCCCCATCACGATCCCCAACACCCACGACCATGCATCCTGTCAACTGCCCCTACCCATCTCAGCACTCCCACCCCCCCTCCTGTACCCCGATCCAGTGACCAGCACTGCCCTCCATATGCCACCATGGCTGGCCACCGAATGAGCCATCGATGCATGTACTGTATACAGTATGCAGTACACATGGACTGCCCATTCGGCAGCCAGCCAGAGGGTGGTGAGGCGTGCTGGTCGGATCGTGAGGCACCATATGTCGGACACAGCACCCCTTTACGACCGGCGTGGACTTAGGCACTGGGACCTTGTTCAATAGAAATTCGGGCGCAGGGTCCCGGGCGCACCACACTCAGCACAAGCTGCCATTGTCACAGCTTGTGCTGGGACTTTGAAATTCCGGCCCATGATTTCTATCCCTTGCAGTTACTTTAAAGTTAATCTGCCTCTATAGCTTACTCCCTACTTCAAATCATAATGCACTGTCGTGACATCACAATCTGTTGCCATGAGAGTAACTGTGATGTCACAAGCAGTGCATTATGACCTCAGGTAGGGAGACAGCAACAGAAATAGATGAACTCTTCAGGAGCAAAAATCTTGTTTTCATGCAGATGACCTCAGCAATAAATAATGGGGAAGAGGAATAAAGAACTAATGTGAAATACAAGCTAAACATTATCTAAATATTATGTTTTGTTAAAGTTCTCTTGAAGGTGTCAGCTGCTCTTTAAATATAGTCTTCTTATGATCCCACCTCATCAACCCAGTAGGTGAAAATGTTCAAATCCTACCCAAAAGGTAATTTTTCAGATTGGCTGCAAATGTTGAAAATTTTGGGGGAAAAAAGATAAAAAAATGACCAAGTTACGAGTACAAGTTCAAAACACATTGAAATACATTGACCACAGCTTATGTGATTTCTTCAGTTCCCAGTCCAGTGTTGAAGAGTGAAGACTGTCTCTGGTCCACAGAGGATTACAACATTGGAACCCCAGTAGGTAAGTAAAGGGTGGAGATGGTTGGTGCCGGGTAATTAATACATAAGGGTAATATGCACCCCATGATGGGGTAGTGATACAGCCCAAAGCTGTAAAAAACCAGAATCCTAGGCACATGAACATTCCACATAGCAAGGACTCCCCAGTCTTTGCTGTACCACTGAGGGGTAAACAGCACAGTAGATTCTTTCTGAAGAAGATATCAGACTGTGTTGTTTTATTCTTAGGCTTGAACAACTGTCGAGCAGATTGGTGCTCCCTGGTCACAGAGAGCACCCCTACAATTAAAAATCATGCCTGTTAAGCTGCAGCTTTCAAATTGACTAATCTGCTGAAAACTTTCCAATTTTCCACTGCCTTTCTGCATAGACTGGGGATTGTTTGACACTATTTTGATATGGTGTCATTCAGGTCTCTATTTTGTTTTTCCTACAGTGCCTCAGATAAGTGCTTTACATTTTTGTTTTTGTGAAAGGCTTTTTGTTAGTCAGTTAGTTAGTTAATTAGGAAAATGGTATTTTGTTCCTTTACTAGCAATTCTCTTCCCTTTTTTCTCCCCCAATGCTTTTCTGAATGATGGGTCTCTTCTCCCTCTCCCATGGCATCTCAGTGTACTGATTGTTACTGTGTTGTGAATATTATATACTTTTATTGAAGGACTTGGGTTGTGCCTTTGTTTTACTTTTGTGCTTGCTTTTTGCCTGGGGCTCGAACTTCCGATCCCCATTTAGTGCCAAAAAGCACTTCATTTGTTCCACTCTGGCACTTACAAGCACTCTGTTTGCCTTGTTGCACCTCAGAGCTGTTTAGCCACTGGGATTCAGCCATTGTTAGCAGTTAGCCAGCACTGTCTCATGCCTCCTCAACTGCCAGGTGCATTCTCACTCCTCCCCACTGCTGATTTTTCATTCCTTTTGGAACTGGCCGTGTTCCTAATGATGTGATGACGTTGTATGCATCAGTATGATGCCACTCCCTTCATGTGTGCCAGAGCATGCATTCCTGGTGTTTTCTCCATGAAGGGCAACGGAAAGGGTGAAGAAAGTAATGCACTCTGCAGGTCTGAAGCGAGTTTCTTTTTTATGCACTTTTTCCTTACACAGGCAGGCAGTAAAGCATTGTGGTTAAGTGCACTGAGCTACAAACCTGGAAAACTGGATTTGAATCTCACAGTCTCCACATGCATACTGTGCGACTATGAGCAAGTTATTTAACTTCACTGTGCTCCCAGGGTGCACCTGAAAACAACTCTCAGGTCTCACCGTAGTGTGTCTTGTTTGGCCAATCTAGCTGGTGGTGCTTTTATCTCCCAGACAGTCCTACTATTATATGGTGCCAGAGTTCAGTCCCCGAGAGAGAAGGGACTACATATGCATGTGGCTGAAAGTGAGGCAGCCCCATAGGTAGGAGCATAAACGAGCAATGAAAATGAAAGCAGCCTAGACAGGCCATTCAGTGTGTCCTATGGGTGACTGGTGCTTATGCTGTGCATCTCCATGCCCTCTGGAGAGGAATAGGAGGGATCAGCACAGTGATCCTTCCTCTACTGGCTGAGTCATATAGAGGGGCCTTGTTTGGATTGTTACAGTATATTTTGGGGAGTTCTGCATTTATCGGTATATGTTTGTCAAGTCAGTGGCTTCATGGCCGACCAGAGATCTGTGGTATTTAAACAATGTAAGACCTGCAGGAGAGTGATGTGACCCTCAGCTTAGGTGTGTAACACAATCTAGCATGTCATTTTCGCTTCCCCTCCTTCCCTAACCTTTGAGTGGAGGGGGGATGTGCACTTGGCAGTGACAAGTTGAGTTGCACAGATCCTCTATATTGCTCTTAAATGAGCCATGGAGTACTGATGTTCTGCAAGACATCCCCACCAACACACCCAAACCTAAGCCAGGCCCCTCTGGTGGGTGGCTGGGGGGAATACAGGCTTATCCAAGTACACCACAGCAGGATATAACTGCTTATCCATATCTGCAGGCAGACCCCGACCTTGACTATATAGGGGGGTCAAGATATTGATTCAGAGAGTCATGAGGAATACCCTGACTTGAATGTGTTTTTGATGAGGTCCAGATTCTGATCCCTTCCCTGGCTGGTGTGAAATTTCTGTTGTGTTTTACGTCTAAGCCTGGTAGGAACTTACAGTTTAAGGAGGTGTAGGCTTTGGAGGCTCTGGATGTGAATTTCATATAGTCCATATCCTCCTCAGCACCAAAGTGTTTTTTTTTTGTCCATTTTTTATGCACAGTGAGGGATAAGCAAGTGGGGAATTCCTTTCCTGGCAGATAAGACTGTGCATAGTTCTGGGAAGTACACTCCCATTCTTATTGAAGGGGTCCTGGTCTTAACCCATAATTAGTGGATGCTGCATGCAGGGGGGTTTCTACATAGAATGGCACAAACCTCTGCACCCCCTTATGCATCTTGTATTGTTTTATAGAGCTCTGATTACATGGATAGCATTTCTGGATAGTTTTGTTGTTCCTGGACCCTGAAGGGGTGAACATCTTACAGCTGGTAGCCATGGCTTCTGTTTGTCAAGAGGCAGCCGCACTGGACTATTTATGGACTTCAGTCTACCCCGCTTATTATAAAATGTCAGCCACCCAGGGTGTATGATTCAAGCACTGAGTCTCAGACCAGGCATAAAAAATAAAAAATAAACCAAAAAAACCCACCATTTTAACTTGTCCTTCGAGGGAGTACTGTTATTTGAATCTGGCCTGGATGACATATTAGGAGGTATCCAGGACAGGAGAGGCACCTTTCAGTGTTAGTACAGCAGTGAAAAGCCAGTTTGCCAAGGGGTCGAGGAGGTCATCTCGAAGTATTTGCCATCTCCTTTCAGACTTCAGTTAGCAAAGGAATAGGGGAGCCTATTCCAGATTTAGGGGTGACAGTAACAGGATCTTTTGTCTGCCAGCACAATAGGGGTTCAGGATGAAGAGGAGGTAATCCACAAGGAAGATATGTGGGTCCATCTCTGCCTCCCTTCCCTTGGAAGGCTACAGAATTTTATTTGAGATCAGCTCAAATTACATCAGGTGACTGCGTAATAGACATTCTAGCAGTAGTGCAATAAATGTTAACACAGTACCAATGAAGGGGGTTTTGTCCTGCCATCCCCTATGCCAAGACCAAGTGAGGACACAAGTGGTGTCTCAACCTTGGATCACTTCATACAGATGGAGAAAGTTGTTTGGTACCCCCCTCATCCATTGAGGAGGGTTGTGGATTTTACTCACTTTATTTTATTTTTTCCAAGAAGTCAGAGGAGTCTTCAGACCAACTCTGGATCTAAAGCATGAAAATGAGTTTGTCCACCATGCAACCTTTTATGTCAGAATCCTTGCGGTTAATTATAAGAGTTGCTCAGCCACGTGTTGTTTCTAGCATCCATAGAACTGAAGGATGCACATCTCCACATCCCCATTTGCCAGTCTCACCAGACATTTTCTAAGGTTCTCGATCGGGGCAGGGCATTTCCTTTTGGCTAGCAGCAGCTCCCAGGGTGTTCTTGAAGGGCTCCATAATACTTGTGGGAAATGTGCAGTTTTCCCCTCTGCAGCTCTAAAAGGTACCAGTGGCTGAGAAGCCAGTTGACAGAATCTGTCTGCTGGCTACTCTGAAGCTTAGGATTGATATCTGTAGCAGTACATCTAGGGCCATGAGCCACCTGCACAAGCACTCCTTCAGAGTGAGTGCTGTCAGGCTGGAACCCGACCGTGGAGGATTTTTCAGGTTTTCATTCTGTATACTCAGCCACTTTGGCAATCACTGATGTGGTGGGACAGTCCCAAGGTCCTAAGCAAGGGGTGCGCATTAGAGGCTCCACCACAGCTGATTCTGGTGACTATGCCAGCCTGTCTGGCTGGGGCTTGGTTCAGGATCAAGCCTGGTGATTGGACTGTGTAGGGACAATGGCTGCAGATAAATGTTTTTCAGACAAGAGCAGTTTAGCTTGTTCTCTTTCCCTTTTTCTGCAATCTGATTTGGTCAAAGTCCATACAGGTAAGGTCGGACAACACCACTACAGTGGCATACATGAGCAATCAAAGGCACATCAAGAAGAAAGGAGATGCTAGAAGAAGCAACTGAAGTGTTACAGTGGGCAGAGAAAAATATTTAATACCTCTCAGTAGTTCATCTGGCAGAAGAGCTGAACATGCAGGCCAATTGGCTGAGTCAGCAGACTTTCTATTCAGGACAATGGGTGTTGAACTCGGAAATATACAATCTTCTGTGCAGAAGATATGGCTGGCCTCAGGATGACCTATTTGCCCCTGTTGCATTGCTCAGATAATGAGTTCTTCATTCAGTTCCAGTGTCCACAGCTGAACGTGGTGGATGCTCCATCCCAGCTCTAGGTTTTCTTCAGAGCAGATTTGTTCCCTTTTTTACCACTCCTCTCCAAGGTCATTCACTAATTAAGACACTTAAAAGGACATTTTCTTCTGTCAGTACCAGAGTGGCCAATAGGGTATTTTTCTTGGACCTAGTGAATCCAGCCTGACGTGCCATTCCGGTTCCCTCTTCGGGGAAATCTTCTCTCCCAAGGACCAGTTCTACATCCAAACCTGGAGGCATTGCAACTGGTGGCCTGACTGCTGAGAGGAGGAGATTGTTAAGACAGGAGTGTTCACAGAAAGTAGTGGCTACTCTGGTGACCACCAGGAAGGTCTCTACGTCTACAGCTTATGATCAAGTATGCACCATCTCTTGGCATAGGTTAGAGGTACCAAGCTCTTTACAGCTATGGTTTCACAGATTCATGGTTTTCTCATGGGAGGGAGTAGACAAAGGGCTGGTGCTGAGTACCGTGGGTGGGAGGTCAGGTCTCGGCACTGGAAGCAACACTGGGAACATCCATGGGCTCCTCCTTGGCTGCAAATTGGAAGGGTACTCATTGTCTAAGAGTGGTTAGCAGAGTAGAATTTTTTTTGATTGCTGCTACCTCCTTGGGACTTGAATCTGATATTGAATGCTCTGTGTAAAACACCATTCAAACCCTTTCATCAGTTGTCACTGGAATTTTCTGTCATACGAAGAATTGGTGAACTTCAGGTTTGTCTCAAAAAGAGCCTTACATTGGTATCCATAAGGAACATGTAGCCCTGAGGACAGTCCTGTTCCTTGTCCCTTAAATACCAACAGCTTTTCATGCGTACAGCAGGAGGTCAGTCTACTGTCATCCTCCCTAAGCAAGGCTATGCTAAGGTGCATGAGTTGTATAACATAGACTTGCACAGGGCAGTCAGGACATAGCTCAATTAACTGCAGGGTTTAGAAAATTCGACAGTCCATTTTCATTCTCATTGAAGCAGCAAAGTAGGGAGGAGGGTGAGGGCCTGTATTGTCAAGGTCTATATGACAGAAAAGAAAGAAGATGCTGCTCTCAACAGGACTTCCCCAAGGGGCTCTAGCTACTCCCTAGGTAGAGGGAAGGGAGGCACCTGTGTTGTGGTTGTACAGGGCAGCAACATGGATGTTCAGAGTTCTGCTGCTGTGGCCCCTTTAGTCATAGAGTATTGAAGGCAGTGGTTAGCAGATAATCTTTTTTCACCCATGCAGGTTATCCATATGGGACAATATTCTCCCCCACTCATTTGGGATAATGGGTACTGCTTATTAGAACACATTTGTTTTAATTACCCATTTACAATGTGGATCACTACAGAAAGAAGAAATTCCTTCATAGTTACCATAATTTCTTTTTCTGTTCACTACAACATTGTCAATGAGACCTCTTCTGGGAGCATTGGCTCCTACTGGAGAATTTGTCTGATATACATATGGGATGTCTGTTTTCTGAAAATTATGATTTGTAAATATTGCTGACATCCAATTCTGGTTTATCTGCTAGTGTAACATCAGACTGCAACCTCTTTGGATGATAAGCATGCAGGGTGGCTCTCTGTTACAGGTTAGTGCTTACACTATTTTTGTGGTTACATTTATTTTTGTTAATATTACCACTTTTATATGTTTTTATGTTAATAGCTTTGCCAGCGGTGTGACTTTATCCATCAAGAAGGCTACTCATGGTCATAAGTCCAGGGGAACAATCAAAAAAAGGACAAGTGGCCTTATGACATCAAATGTGAGGTAAAATATTCCTTACTGTCTTTTTCTTAAGTCAAAGCCTTTTTCTACATGTGACATCTTGATCTCTAAAAAAGGAGGAATCGTATTTCTTAGGCATTTTATAGATTTTGATTTTTAAATAGGACTGTTTTGACACTGCGAGGACAGTAGGTTACTGGAAAGTCCTTTCTATGTGGAATGTTCACATGCCTAGGATTATATGCTGTTCTTCAGCTTTGGGCTGTACCACTATCCCTCGTATGGGTGCACATTACCCATATGTATTAATTACTCATTGACAATGCTGGAGCTAACAGAAAAGGAAATTATGGTAAGTATGAAGGAATTTCATCTAGTCACACCACAAGATTTTTTGACACAGTGACTGACTGCACCCCCCCATGACTTCTTTGTTGGCAATATCCAGCTCCACTGACTACTGTTCACCCAGCACCTGGCTGCAGTACATATACTCAGGTTCTCTGTCCTTTTCAGGTGGTCCCTCCCATAATCCTGATCTGAATACTTGCTCTCCTATCTGCATGCAGTTATTGTATTTTTTCCCTCTGGAAAAGAGAGAGAATTAAAAAAAAATGAAGCAGGCAATGCTGGAATTGCAAAGCTGCAGAAAATCGGGCGTGAAAGGCTCAACATTTTTGTTTTGAATGCCTTGTAATTCACCCTGGTAACCCCAATAAAATACTTATGAGGTTGGTGTGAGGTGTCAGCTGGAGAATTAGCAGCTGTAAGTGGCTGTTTACGTGGCTGAGTGATATGAGGTATTCAGTTCCTGTGACTGAACGGACCTGTGGCTGGAAAATTAATGGCTGCAATTGGCCGCCATATCAGCCATAAGCATATGACTTGCTTGTACACATTAAAAAAAGTCTGGAACCTTGGCCTCTTTGCATAATTAGAAATCACCTTGATATAGTTGAAGCAGCTTGTTGCATCCCATGGAATGGTAGTAAAAAGTGTTACAAGGTGAGAGAATGCTGAACCATATTATTGTACACTCTGGGAATCACTCTGTCAACCTCCTGATAAAAGTCGCTTGAAGGTGGTGTAAGTAGTTACAGTATGTAGAAACAGAATCTGTTGGCAGAAAATGACTGGTAGGCCTATCCAATCTGCCTTATTTTGCCCTATCTACTATGACACCTTGGACCCTATTTGGTCACCAGGCCTCTGTCTGGTGCCAAAAGTCACAGAGATCATTTTCTTGGCATTGAGGGATAACTGGGTTTCATGGAACCATTGCTGGTCTTTGTTAAAGTCCAGTTGGATCTAAGCCATGAGGTCAAGGGGCAGAGGAGCCAGTGGTAAAGAGTACCGTATCATCTGCATACTGGTGAATGGACACAGAGGAGCAGGCAGATGGGAGGTCGTTTAGAAAAATGGAGGAAAGAAGTGGGCCAAATATAGACCCTTGGGGACAACTGAGCAAATGTGGAGTGGGTGGGAGAAGGAGTCTCCAGTATGGACAGCTTGAGACCTGCCCTCTAGGTAGTAATGGAACCACTCATCTGAGGAGAGGAGAGGAGAGGAGAGGACAATCTAGCTACCTTAAGCTTGTCCAGGAGAATGGGGTGGGCAACAGTGATGAAAAGTTTGGCCAAGCTGACAAAGATGGTAAGGTGACTAAGCCCTGATCCAAGTCAGAAATTGGGTTTTAATTTTTTTAATTTTTTTATGCTTTGCATTTATTATATTTTCATTTTGTAAAAACAAAGGACAGTTTGTACATTGTATAAATTAGACAGCATAAAATTACAGCAGTCAGGTGCTTGACAATACATTAGCTAAAGATATCAGGACAGCTTAAATAGGTCACAAGGCAGTTCATATAGTAAACACTATTTCATTTGCAGAAACCATTATAAGGGTCAGCATACTCCTAAGGTACAAAAGTAGGATCTAAGGACGAAATATATAGAATTCATTTCCTCCATTTAAGCTCAAAGGTAGACCAGTTAACTGCACTTTTGGCTATTAATTTCTCTAACATATACATTTCTCCCATTATTCCCTGCCAGCTCTGAATGTTAGGGGGCATGGGTTTTTAGTTTTGATGCTAGCTTCTTATTTATTAATTTATTTAGAAGAGATTCACCAGGAAAGCAACATGAACCGTTAAACAGGTTGTTTCCAGAAGCGTCTTGTGGGTAGGGTTACATAAGGAGGATGCGAAAGCCATCAATCAAGAGAAACAGTGTACAGAATCATAAATATTACAATTACAAACCAGGTATTAGGTAATAAAAAAAACATGTACAGTGTGCAGAATTATATACATTCCGATTACAAATCAGGTAATAAAAAACATGTACATAACTTAGATCATAGCCTCATAGTGACACAGCAGCAATTGTTTTGGACACAACATTTGACTTAAACCTAGTAATAAAAAACATTTTTAGTACAATGGAGAGAAACTGACAGCAGAGAACAGTGCTAATATTTTTGAGGGTGTGGGTAGGAATAGGATGTAAGTGCTTGTGGTAGAAAGAGGATTACTAAGCGCTAGTTGTTTATCCTATATGTAGAATATGAGCTAGGAGAGTATGGGGGAAAGGGGATGGGGAAGGGGGGAATGAATGGCCAGGGCCTTCTCCCCCTCAGGGTGCTGAGAACCCTGCAAGGGGACAGGGAGCTGGCAGAAGAAAATAGAGTTGGGCTAGGGGGAGAGAAGGATTGGGGAAGGGTGGAAGAATAAGGGGGGTAGGGCAAATTAGAGGTAGGGATGGTGGGAAGCTAATGGGGTATGACAGTAGGACTGATATAGGAGTAGGTATGCGGGGGGGTAATTGCAGTTATAGCAGTGTGCTGTGTGCTTCTGAAGGAGAAATGCAAGCAACTGGCAAGATTAGGTAGAGCGAAGTTCGAGGGGGAGCAAATTCCAGGAACTAGGGAATAAGTATGAGAAGGTGTTGTGACCAGATGATGTATGCCACAGTGGGAGGGTGAGCATTCTGTGTGTTGAGGAATGGAGTGAATAGCAGGACGGGGGAGAGTGACAAGAGGGAGGACAGGTAAGATGGCAGAGTGTCGAGCCAGAACTTACCTACTAGATTAGCAGTATGGGACAGGCACCTGGCAGTGAGGGATGGGAAGAAGAGTGACGTATAAAGATTGCAGTGGTGGGTGAGAGGGGGACAGCCAAGGTGAAAATGGCAGAAAGAATTGAAGAGAGTGTCCAGCCTAGCTAGGGTGGTCTTAGGGGCAGAATTTGGGCCCGATTCTAGAAGGGTGGTGCAAGTCACCGCCAAACGTAATTTGCATCACCCACAACTGTGACATTGACCCTGCGCCCTATTCTAGAAGGGGCAGGGTCACCACAGCTAAGTCCTGTGACTTGTGACATGTGGCCAGGTATGCTGAACAGAGGGCGCACCTCGCGAGCATGTTGCAAGCCGCAACACAGATCGCAAGTGCACCCCATGCCCAGCTAGCCACAATAGGTGCTCCACAGGGCTGCCCACATCAACTGCCCCCACAGGTGTACAAGTAGAGCCCTGCAGGACTGCCCACCCCTGCCCCCGAAACCTACATTAACTGCCCCACAGGGCTGCCTACTCCCCAGCCCCGGCAGCCCAAACAGAGCTCCCACAGGGTTTAAGGCCCCCAGTCCCAATCCCCTGTTAAATATGCCCTGCAGGGCAGCTTCCCATCCCCTACCCATGCCCGACCCAGAGTTGCAGCCACAAATGTAGCTTTGTGTGAATGCTTATGTTGGACCACAATCAGCAGTATAATAACAAGATTGACAGTAAAGTAGTGAGTTTAATGTAAAACTGACATATGAGTTTATGATAAGAATGCATAAGACCCCATACCCCACCCTGAGTCGCAGCCACAAATGTGGAAAATACCCTGCCCTGGTAGCCTAGTGACACCACCTCACCCATATGCCAGCATTTCAGCACCCTTTGCCCATCCCTCTCAGCTAGCGA
Organism: Neoceratodus forsteri; assembly: GCA_016271365.2. Lineage (NCBI taxonomy): Eukaryota > Metazoa > Chordata > Ceratodontiformes > Ceratodontidae > Neoceratodus > Neoceratodus forsteri. The sequence continues at coordinate 135,117,374 of JADMNL010000025.1, forward strand.
TTGGCACAGCCCACCTCTCGTTACCCATGGCCAGCCACTGACTGAGTTCTGCATGAGCACACACTGAAAAGTGGTGGTGAGAGGTGGGCTGTGCCAGTCACCAGCTGGGGATGGGTGGGGGGTGCAGTGTGGGCTGGCACAGCTGGGTGAGGGGTCACTAGGCTACCAGGGCAGGGTATTTTCTGCATTTGTGTCTGCAGCTCGGGGTTGGGGCATGGGGTCTTATGTATTCCTATCATACACTCATATGTCAGTTTTACATTATGCTCACTACTGTACTGTCAATTCTGTTATTATACTGCTGACTGTAATCCGACATAAGTATTCACACAAAGCCGCATGTGCGGCTGTGACTCGGGGTCGGGGCACGGGTTGGGGATGATAGCTGCTGCTGGGCATGTTCCATGGGGGATCTAGGGGTGGATGGTGTGGCCAGCCCTGTGGGGCAGTTATTGTAGGATACAGGGGTCAGGGGGGTGTGGGCAGCCCTGCAGGGATCTTACAGTTAACATCGGGGCAGTTGTTGTGGGCAGCCCTGCAGGGCACATAATGGACATGTCAAGGGTGGGTGCACCCACTGGGGTATGCTGGGCATGGGGGTGGGTAACTGTGGTATGCCCACTGGACTGCAGGTGGGTCTACAGGACCCCTAGGGGTGTCCGTAAGTTACACCTGCTAAATGCTGGTGTAACTTACATTGCCGGTTCTCCTCTGGGGGTTCTTGTAGAATCCCAACCTTGAGGACTTTGATGCTGCCCTTCTGGAATGGGGTGCAACTGCTGCCGTAAACCCCTTAGCACCATGTCGCAGGGGGTTTATGGCACAAATGCTGGCGTAACAGCTGTTCGGCACAAGTGGCCAGCGCCATGTCGCAGGCCACATTGTAGAATTGCACATGTCGCAACTGCTGGTGTAAATTGCTACATGCACTATTCTACTTGGTGCAACTGCTGTTACACCAGGTGTAAGTGTACTAGAATCAGGCCCCATGTCCCCAAAGTCGAAGACTGGAAGAATAATTTTTTGGGACAATTTCACACCTGACTTGCATGGGCAGGCAACTGCAGTGTCTGGACAGGGCACTGAGTGGCAGCTCAGAGAGGATTTCTTTGTGAATGGCATCAGCGTCTACATCGAAGTCTAGATTTCTGTCTAGCCATAGCCCAAGATACTTAAATGAGGAGATGTCATCCAGTTTGGAACCTGTCAGGGTGTGAACGTTGGGGGTGGAGTCAATTCTGAATACCTTTTGTCTGGTGCTAAAGATCATAGAGACCGTTTTTTTGACATTCAGAGAGAGAGAGAGAGAGAGAGAAAGAGTTGGTTTGTGCTAAACCAGCGCTGGACATTGTTAAGTCCAGTTTAAGACTGGTAGTCACTTTGGCAGGGGAACTCTCAGATGAGAATAACACAGTGTCATCTGTATACATGTGTATGCTTGCAGATGAGCAGACATCTGGGAGATCATTCAGGAAGATGGAAAACAGAATAAGTCCAAGTACTGAGCCTTGGGGTACACCTGTGTTGATTGTGAGGGGGGGTGAAATTGCTGACTCTGACAGGTTGGGACCGGCCAGTGAGGAATGACCAGAATCAGTCAATAGCTGCATCAGAAAGGCCGGCTGCTGTCAGCTTGAAGAGGAGTAGGGAGTGGGCGACGGTTTTGAAGGCTTTGGCCAGGTTCACAAAGATGGCTGAGGTGATGCATCCCTGGTCCATCCCTATGAGAATGGAATCAGTAAGCCAGAGGAGGGATGTGGTAGTGAAATGGTCTTTATGGAAATCAGACTGGAATGGAGTAAAGAAGAAGGAGGAGGAGTATACATTTAAATATGATATTATTACATGAAAATCTTGATAAATGGCTTTATTATTTACTATGCTATGGACTTAATGGAAATGAGGATATCTCCGGTAACTTTCATTGGCTGATTTAAATGTCACTCTGTTGAATTATTTCCAGGTGTTTCCCCAAGTAATGATGTTCTATGTCTAAGTTTTCTTTTCGTTAAATCTGATGAAAGGATAAATCCATTTATGGGGAGAAGTGATATTATAGTAATTTTATAAGTATTTAGCAACTTATTTCATCAACTCCAAAGCATTTAATGTATGTAAAATTCTAAACAGAGAAAGTATTCTTCATGTTTGCGGATTACTTGCTGTAAATAATTAACAAAGGATGTTGCCATTATGATATAATTTATTTCTGTTCTTTTAATGCTTTGGATGCTTCCTGCCACATCTTAAAGGACCAAGTCTATATTGTTAATATTCTATTTACCTTTGGATAATGATTATTGTATAAACTCTATTTCCATTGTGTATTAGCAAGCAACATATGCATTTTTAATGTATCCTCAATTAGGTACATCATATACTAAAAATTCAAAAATAAAAAATTTAGAAAATAAAAAAATATATAAAAAAAGACCATTAGGGCTTTCATCCTTGTTGGAATTTAGAGTCAAAAGGGCCTTAAAGAAACAAATAGAATGGTGGAAGAGGCAAAAAGAGAGAAGGGGATGGTTGGGAGAGCAAAGGACAAGAGATAGAGAGAGAGGGGGGCAGAGGAAAGGAGTGAGGGAAGAAGAGGAGGAAGGGATCAGGCACAATAGGTGAAAAAGGAATTGAAGGATGAGGTGAATGCAGCAGGGTCAGAGACAGGAGAGTTGTGCACATTGAGAACAAGGAGAGGGGACTGGATCAGAGGAGAGAAGAGTGCATAGATTACCTTCCAGAACTTAGAGGGGTGATTAAGGTTCTCTGCAGTGTGGATGCAAAGTGTTAAGATTTCTCAAGCCTAGTAGCTATAGTACAGACATTACAAAGGGCACAATAATTAACAAGATTAGAAGGGGAGCCAGTGGACTTGTAGGTCCTCCAGGCAAGATCATGCACACAGTGGCAAGCCAGCAACTCTGCTAAGATCCATGTGAAGTGAGGTGAGATCCTCTGACCTTTAAGGAGGGCATGGTGATCCCAGACAGACGTGAATTTGACAGAGAAGAAATTGAGGGCAACTGTAGAGGTTGGGGACCAGTCAGTGGCTACCAGATAAGCATACTAGGAGCAATATACTAGGACTTGATGAGGCAGTAAAAGACTAGAGTCTGTCAAGACTACCCACCCCAACTTCTCAGTTTATTTATTTATTTAAAAGTTGGTAACTGGGAAAGGCACACTGAGCTGAGGCTCATTTCCAGGTGTGACCCGGGGGAGGGGTAGAAGGAGAAACATGTTACAAGTGCAGTACAATATCCAAAGACTACAGGTCAAAATTCAGCAGGCATGGTCTCACTGGTCATATCCTTTGAAATTTCTTTTTGTCATATAGGTATCAATTCTCTTCTTAAAAGCCTCCACATTAGGTGCTGACACTATTTTGTCCAGTAATGTATTCCATAGTCTAATAGGTCTGTTTGTGAACAGCATCCTCCTGACTTCCCTGTTGAAATTACTAATTTCTACTTAATTTTTCCCTATGTTGTGGTTATAATATTTAAATTTATACCCTATCTGTGACATCAGTTGTTAATCTTTTGTTATTTGTACATCTGAATTAGGTCACCTCATAGCCTGTGTCTCTCTTGTATGTGGAGACCAAGAAGATTAAGCCTTTCTTCATATACTGGAGTTTATTGAGTATATTAGGAACTGCTTTGGTGGCTCGGAGTTGCACTTTTTCTACCAATTTTATTTCTCCTTTGAGGTATGGGCTCCAGACTCGACAACAGTAATCCAGGTTAAGCCATAAATAGGTTCTATATAGGGGAGAAATTATTATTTTGCTTTTATTAACAAAGGCTTTTCTAATACACCCAATACCTTGTTTGCCTTATTGGTAATTGATCCACAGCAGTTTCCGAATTTAAGTTTCTTATTAATCACAATATCAAAGTCCTTTTCATTATCTACCATGTTGAGTTTTATTCCATTTAAATAATATTCTTGTTCTGTGTTATTATTTCCAAAGTGTACCACAACACATTTTGCTATATTAAATTCCATTTCATTGTTGTTTGCCCAATATTCTAATTTAATTAAATCCTGTATTATTTTTTTCTTGCAAAAGGACTGTCTACTGGACCCCCTAGCATAAAGGAGCTACAAGTACAGTCACTAGAAAGACTGGATCTGGATGAATTCGGTGGTAGTTTTGAGATGATGACTGTTATGCACACAATAGACTATATTGTGGTCTCTGAGGGCACCAGGGAGTGTTCCAGCATCTACCATATGATGGCAACAGGAGGAAAGGGCCCAGTCCAAGAGGAAGTGATTTTGAGATTTTAAATTCTGGTGAATGAGGAAATAGATGAGCTGGGAAAGTCGGAGGGAACTTAACATTCAGGAAAAATTTATGTAGTGAAGAAGAAAGCCAATTTAGGTTTAAATCAACAAGGATGAGTAACTCACCAGAGGAAATATGGAATGAGATGGTGTTGAATAGCTTGATGACTGATGATGGGAACATGCCAGAGCAGCAGTAGACACTGGCAAAAAATATGTGGACAGTGAAGGGGAGGGAGAGTTTGAGAAGCATTAAATATTAAATAATGCATAGGCAGTGGTGCATAACAAGGTTTGTTTAATATACCTGAGACATGTGATGCCTCATAAACCATGAGAGCAAAGTGTGAGTGGTTTATATTAACATCACACATTGAGCGTGTGTAATAAAAACCCAAGTTTCAACACTCCCCTTTCTTTTATAATTACTGGTTTCTAAAAATTGTGTTTTGGAAGCCACATGCTCTCTGGTTAGGGAAACTTGAAAGCTGTTTTTTTAGTTGACGATGCAAGATTCCTGATATTCACACCTCATTATACACAGATGTGTATACTGTAAATAAGGACTCTTGTACTGGATTTTGGATTGTAATTAGCCCTTTCCAGTAATTATTTAAGCAATAAGGCATGGCAGGAGGTGCATTATGGTGAAATAACGGCCTACCTCAGATGGGTTGAAGCACAAGGCAAAGCCAAGTGCTTCCACCACCCGAGTAGGGCCATTATCCACCATAATACACCCCCTGCAGTGCCATTTTGTGATTATGAAATGGGTCCTTTTTAGTAAATTGGATGTAATTTTTAAACATATTTTTGTTGAGCTACCTTCAGACAGGTCATTGTGCAGGGATAATGGCCTGACTGAATGTACCTCTTGTCTTTCACAAGCCAGCATTCTTGCTACTCATTTCATAATATACAGTACAATATGAAGCTAAAGCTGCGCCGATTACAAAACAAAGTATTGGGTTATGTTACTTGAAATTGAGACTGGAGATTGGTGATGAAAGCACAATGTCTACTTTTGTAATTATGTCAGATGTAATCCTGATTTTTTTTGTGTGACACAAACTCAGTTATGAAGGCCACACTGTAGTGACAAATATTACATTTCAGTGTCAGGATCATACAGTACTGTACAAAATATTTATAACTGGTAAGGCTGTGAATCCATAATGAAACCTGGAATAATTTCAGTGTTTGGGTATCATGAATATGACATGTATCTTTACGCTGCACCACTTACAGTAGAGTCCTGGTCTGAAAAGAATTTTACCTAACAGGGCCCTATATAAGTTACCATCACTGAGCTGAATTCCCAGTGTTCATTTTTGAGGCTAGAAAACCTACAGTAACTGTGAAAGTTCTTGCTGGGCTCCTGCTTATATGAATAAAAAAGCATTTTTTTTAACTTTGTTTCTATTGAATTATAAACTGTACATGCCAGAAATCCATACACGTAATGAAAATAGCAAGCTTAGCACCATAACATAATAATAGTGATTAAATACATATTAGCATCAGGATTATACAGATCATTAATTTGAGGTACAACATATGGGGTACCATCAGTATAACTTCACCCATTTCCAAGAAACTATCCACATTGGTTAGGAAACTTAGCCAGGTCATGACTGTGGAATACCTGATATTAGGACAAATATTAATATGTTTGAACATGACTTCGACAAGTCATTAGTTCCACAATTTCCACTGCATTTTAAGAGGAAGTAAAAAAATGTAGGAAACACCCCCACTGCACTACCTGGTCAGAACTAGGACCATTAATAACAACAATACCTCGGTTCCTCCAGCAAAGAATACCTTAGACACTTAAATTAGCATTACATTGCCCATCGTGGATTATACCAAAGAAAAAGATGCCTCCTCCCTCCCTAATAGTCTCCAAGTATTTAAACACATTTGGTACAAATTAAGTATTTATAATGTTAGAGGGGACAAGCTTCCATGGTCCCTAATAAGAGGAAAGCTCAAAAAGTCACCTTGGGGGATACCTCTCCACGTGGTCAGTGCAACGTGGTATGCATGCTTAACATATCATATTATAAAAATGTATACTTTACAGGAAACCAATAGCAGTTTATCCATAGTCCAGACCTTTATCTAAAAGATGACATTCACGCCTCTTCCTCTGAACTTTCAGGTCTTATTTTATTGCAAGCCTCCTCATGACAGAACTCCTATGCTATCTTGTCTACCCCTTTCCTTGTGTCTGCTAGGTCATTAAATTGAAAAGTTTTATTACCATATGTGATTCTAAGGTGAGCCGGTGCAAAAAGGGTGTGGACAACCACGAGTCCCCTGAGCTGCTGACAGATAAAAAATTGCATTTTAAAAACAGACAGCACAAAAGGGTTACATTAAATGCAACAAAAAGGATGTGAGGTGCTGGGGAGACCGCAGGCTATCTTTCTGTAAAAAACAAACAGATCTGGGGGGGGGGGCAAACAATAAATCAGTAAGCTCCACCTTTACATGGATAGGTTAAACATATTTTTGTTTAACTCATTATCTCCTGGGTGACAATTTTGTGTCAGGTTAAGCAATGGATAGGTCAGACTTCATATGAAGGCTATTGGAAGTAATGTCATGAGGATTCTGTAACCTCACTGGTCGAAGCATGTCACGTGCCTGTTGATTTTTTGTGTGACAGTTATACACCTCACCTGTACTACATCCTTTTTGACAAATAAAAGCCCATTTTATAAGTGGGATGACACACTTCAGGCTGTGTGCTCATAAGGAAATAATGCACTTCTTGGTTGGTTGCAGCACTTGGCTATACCTCTTGCCTAACTACAACCCATGGCATGCATTATTTCCTTACAGGCATGCATCCTGTCATGTGTTATCCCTTACTTCACCAATCAATTCTCAAGCAGCTGTTTTGGTTCCCATGACAGCCTAAGATTCAGTAGTAATCCTCATACAGAGCTGAAGAGTAGAAGAGATTCTTTGGAGTTTTAAATTAATTTAAAGTTCGACAATGTCATCAATACACATTTAAAAACAGAGGGCCAGATATTCAAAACATTGCCCCAGTGCTAAATTAGCACTGCCCAGTGTTCTAAATTAGCCCAGAACCAATAGCCCATTATATTCAAAGAGATAGACCCGGTGCTAAACCTGCTGAATATAGTGCTTAGGAAACTGGGCAAACTGGGCTGGAAGTACAGTGCTAAAATAGCCCAGTAATAAGACGGCTCTGAATGTAGCAACAGGGAAGTGGAAATGCAACAGCAGCTCAGTGGATAGAGGTGGAGCAAGCCAGAGTTGCAGGTGGAGGACATTGTGTGTGATTGCAAAGAGGTGTTTCACATCAACTGCAGACAACAATGCAGGCCACACACTGCAGAACTGTGCTATGCTGATGAGATAGGGTTTGTCTGGGACTAACACATTAGCCCAGTGCAAACAGGTTAGCCTGGGGCAAAGGATTGCTGTATTCAAAGCTCCCGTGCAAATGAGCCTACTTAGGTAATCCGTGGGCAAACAGTCACATTTGCATCTTATTATGGGCCGTTTAGTATACATTTCCATGTAGTTTGCCCAGTGCTTTGACATGGAGCACACAGCTCCACCTGTTGGCCAGGATGGAAGTACAGGCTGGATGCTAGAGGAAATGGGTGTTTGCAGGCACAGTCAGTGCATATCACCCACCCATGCATCACTGCAGTCAGTTCAGTTCAGTTCTTTCTTTACTCAGTATGTATAAAATTTACATCATCACATACAGTACATGAGAATAGAACACATATGATGAATCACTCACTGTAAGTATACATTAAGTTAAATAAAACAACATTTTATATAAGAATGGTTAACATTTGTATCCCACTAGTCTTATTTTGCTGTCCCACCAGTAATACTATAAAGGGCATATTTAGCAAAATTTGCAATAGCAAAAATATGATTTGATTTATCACAAAAAAAGCATCCACTTCATATAATTCTCTTCAGTGTTAGATCTCAGTTTCCCCCATATCGGGTACAACCACCTTTCTCTTAATGTTGCCATTTTCGGGCATTCAAATATCAGATGCCTACTTGTGATAATGGTAGCTGAATTATAGCCACACACATAATTTAAAATTTCAAAGATAGATTCCTTCCCATATTCCATTTTTAATAAACCCAGTCTGAATTTGCTGAAGACATTCCTTTGTGAGCTATCCTCACAGAATGCCAGATACTTTTCTTCTTTCAGTGTTTTGTTTGTTTGTTTATTCGTTTAATGGGTAGGCACACTGGAAAACTAGTTCCTTTTACAGGTGCGACCCTCATAAGACATACATGCAAAAAAATGTACAATAATAAAATATCAGACTAAAAAGTCTTCGTTACAAAAAACTAAACATCATGTAAAACAATTTCAATGTTTGTTTATTTTCTAAATAAGTTCTGCAAAATAGCACTTCTCTCTGATTGCTTATCTCATTCTGGAAATAATTGTCAATAAGCCTTTGCTTGGCTACTTTTACATACTGTTTTACATTTGTATTAACTTGGTTGTCCTAAATCTGTATCAGTCCTGACTTAAACAAACGTTGGTTTAGCTCAAAGAACTAGCCATTACTTGGCAGTCGTCCCTTGGCTTCTAGCCAACATTCAGCCAATAGACTATCTTGAGGTGCCAACACAATTTTTTGCAATAGTCCCAGGGCTCTTTATTGGGCTTTAAGTGCAATAGATTTCATTTGTAATTCAGTTCTGAGTAAAGCTGTCAGAGTCCGCTTGGGTAAACCCAAAATCAATTTATAGAACATATTCTGGACCACCTCCAACACCCTAGAATTTTTGGAAAAAGCACAAAGTTCTGCCCCATACAGTAGGGAACTAATTATCTTAGATTCAAAAGCTCTTTTAAGAGCAATATATGAGCTATCTGCAATTTTTTTACCAAATCTCATAATAGCCCTTGCAGCACTTAAACCTTGTTTCTTTAATCTAGTAAATTATTGTGCCCAGGATATATTTGTACTGAACACAACCCCTAAATATGTGTATTCTTTCCTAATTTCAAAGGTTATGTTGTTAATAACCCAATTCTTTTTTTTTTTTTGCAATTTAAAGTTTATTAATAAGTTTTACAATACAGAGGACAAGGCAACATACTCATTACAATATAAAGACAGTACTTGAAAATGGAAAGACTTGCCCTCTCCCACCTCCAATCCCCCCTACCCTTTTCCCCAACCCCCCAGTCTTGCACATTGTAAACATATAAGAGTATATATTAAAAAAGAAAGAAAGGAAAAACCATTCAATAGTAAATCTATTCAAGATAGCATTGTTAGGCAGGCTGTAGGGAGTACAGAGCTTTTTAAACCTGTAAATGCTGTTATGAAGGCTTACAATCGTTCTTTCAGTTCTGAGATTAACGAGTAATTTCCTCAACCATTTAGTATAGGAAATCACATCGGAATCCTTCCAATGTCTCAAGACTAACTTTTTGACCGACATAGAAATTAAAGCCATATAAAACTTGCAAGCCAGTACTGGAATCTCAGAAAATTCCCCCAGTACACAGATTTTTGGGGAAAACAAATCATTAAGACCTAAAAGGGGGACTACTTTTTATTTAATAAGGGACCACAGGGGGACTATCTTGGGACAGGACCAGAAAACATGAAGTAGGTTACCTTCATCTTGCGAACATCTCAAACAGGTGGAAGAAGGAGCGATACCATATTTGGCCAATTTTTACGGCGTGTACTATAAATTGTGTAATATATAAAACTGAGTGAGACAAAGCCTATCTTGAGTAATAAACTTGTGGCAACCATGCCATAGAATGGACCAGCTAATGTTTTCCTCAGGGAAAAGAGGAGACCAATAATTGGTTGGACCAAAGTGTTCTGGGTAAAGCCAGTCATACAAGGAAATGAACATCCTGGAAACAGCATGCGGGAGACTGGCTAGAGGAACCATCTTGGTTTGAAATATTGGGTCCATCGAGGGCAAAGGGACTTCCCCCAAGGTTTTCACCAGCATGTGGCATAGCTGGAAGATTTTAAAAATGTTAGAGTTTGGAATACCTGCTTTGGCAATAATCTCAGGGGAAGATAACCAAGATCCAGCTCTTGTGTGTGTAAAGTATGAGAGAAGACAATCTTTAAAGCATGGGATCCAAGAAGGAGAAAGCATTTTGCCATCTATCTTGAGATTGGGATTACCAATTAAAGATTGTGCCAAATCCCAGGAATGTTCATATTTCAATAAAGTACACAATTGAGAGTGTACCTTTATAGAGGTGGTGATCGGAGTGTTGCATAGTTGTATGGGAAGAAGCTTTGCCTTCGTATGTAAAAGCGCGGAAGGGGAGAGGCAATGATACTTTATTTGGGCTAGCTCTGTCTTAAGTCGAATTGGAGTATAAGAAAACATATTTTGAGCTTCATCTGGAATTAAACATCTAAGGTATTTACTAGCATGACTGGCACAGTAATAAAGACCTACATGTGGGAGACGGAGGCCTCCCCTAAGTTTAGGGGCTGCTAGTTATGAAAAGCCAGACATGGTTTCTTGTTGCCCCACATAAAATCAATAAAAAGGCTATGCACCTTCTTAAACCATGACAAAGTCAACCATAAACTTAACAAATTAAGTGGATAAAAAAGACAGGGAAAAACATTAATCTTTATCAGATTAATGTTACCCCATAGCGAAAGGGGGAGAATGGACCATCTTTTAAGATCTTGGGTAAGAGTGAGCAATAAGGCATCTAGATTTTTCTTTTGGAGAAGAGTTGAACTTCTAGAGAGATCTATCCCTAAATATCTCAGAGAGTCTTTTCCCCATGACAGGCCTAAATTTGTGACATCTTGTCTAATAATAACCCAATTCTGATATTCCTTTTTCCGTATACATTTACTGAATATCAGAATAGCTGATTTTTGTGGGTTAATTGACAATTCTAGTTTCTTTAAGATGTTTGTGCAGCCTCTAATTGCCTGTTTTAGTCCAGTTTTGGTTAGTGAACATAATACAATATCATCAGTATACAGTAAAATGCTCACTTTATTCCCATTAATACATGGGGCTGTATAGTCTATTGCCTTCATTTCTCTAATTAGTTGTTCTATATATAAATTAAATAGAACTGGTTCCAAAAGTCAACCCTGTTTAACACCTTTTTCTATATGTACTGCCTCGGATATATACCCTTCCCTTGTAATTCTAATATGAGAAGTATTATTTTCATGAAGGCATCTCAAGACATTCAAAAGTTGAGTTTGTATACTGAATTCTTATAGAATTTCCCAAAGCAGGTTCCTATTGAGGCTATCAAAAGCAGATTTTAGGTCTAAAAATACCAAATACAATATGCCTTTCTGAATTAAACAATATTTTTTGAGAAAATAATTTAATATGAAGGTGTTATCAACTGTACCTTTATTTTTCCTAAAACCTTCTTGTTCTTCTGAGATTAAGTTATCTAGAGTCACCCAATCCTCTACTCTCTCTAAGATGGTTCTTAAAAATATTTTTTCTTCTTTACATAACAAGCTGATTGGCCTCTAATTTCCAGTTGGTAACTTTTTATATACATATAGTTACATGCATATACATATATATATATATATAATAGATATATATATATATATATATATATATATATATGACAATGAACCTCTGCGCAAGCACTGAGGCAATGGTTACCCCAAAGGGCATTTGGCCGGGAAGCCAAGTTTCAAAGAAATACAAAATCACACATGCCCCCACAATGCAAAGCATCATGGGCTGCATATGCAAATCACCACAGAATATTATGCTGGTTCAACTTTAAGCAGAAATGCATGGTGCTGAAAGGCCTCTCACACAGTTTGCAAAGGGTGCCAACAGAAGACATAGACACGTGTTTTGTCCTACCAGGACTCATCAGTATGCCTCGTCTGTTTGACACCACAGGGCATCATTGCAGTCGGTAACGCTATATCCTGTCTCTGTACATATATATATATATATGTATATATATATTTATACAACATGTGTTTTGGGATAAACACAATAATAAAAAGTGATATCTTAATTAGCCAGTGAAGATATCATTGTTATCTCCATGTTCCTATACGTCATTTTGATATCTTCACACTCCTATACGTCATTCTTATTAAGTGAAATTGTTTCAGTTTCAATCGAGTACTAGACATGGAACACTGCCCTCGCGACGTATATCACTCAATGACCACGACCTGCAGCTCCCCCCCCATGTGACTCTGACCTGCCATAACTGTTAAAACAAATATTTATTTTAAAAGAAAATAACTTATCTGGTCGATCCTGCCAATTTAAATGGGCAAGGGAAGAAACTGTTTTACCTATTTACACTTTAACGTAGAGTGACCCAGCGCTATATAAACTGTAACATGAGGACAAGCTGCCAACAGTAGAAACCCCCACCACCACCACCACCACGCGACTCTGACCGCGTGCAATTGTTTACTAGAAATAGTTTATAGTCTTGACCATCTCGTTATTAGTTAGAAAGCAGTTTTCCGATGGAGAATTTAAGGTACGAAGATTATTCATGTTGTACCGGGATAAACCATGATTTAAAATAACGCAGTTCGACTGCAAAACGCCAGAAATATGTGGCTTTTTCTTATTGTCCTGCGTTTGTTTAAATAGTTGCTGACAGAAGACAGAGGAAAACGAGATGGTAGTCAGTCATAACAGTGAACGTAAGTCCGACCGAGCGTTGCATAGCAACACTCGCTCACGCTTTGTTCACTGTTCTGAAGCTGCCGACTCACCTGCTCTCCTGTGTCTTCTGTCAGCAGCTTCATTTAAACAAACGTAAGGATAGTAAGAAAAACACATATTTCTAACTTTTACAGGCAGAGTGCCTTATTTTAAATATGTGGGACATCCCTTTGTTACAGCATAGATAGTGCTCGGCCACGCTACATGTTTACTGCATCGGAAAAGAAGCTGCTTCTTCCCTAACACCCTGAGAAAATGGCAGGATTAACCAGATAAGTTTTTTTTAATAAGTATTTCTTTAGGAATCACAGCAGGATCAAGCACATAACGTTCTTTTCAACAAGTATTTCTTTACCCAATTATGGCAGGGACTATAACAACCACATATCATAACCAGGTGGCAGGATCAGCCACATACCATAACCACTTGGGGGGTGCTGCACTGGTGGAGCTGCCTCTTGTACTAAAAAGTGGAGCCGATGAGTTGTTTTTTAAATGACTATTTTTAGCCAGCTATCAAAGGATCAACCAAATATCAGAGCAACATTGGGTGGGGGCTGCAGGTAATCCACTTGCCTAATAAATCAGATATGTGGGGATTGTGTTAAGTAGGGGTAGTGTTAGGAGGCCCAAAACACATGTTGTATAAACAGAAATGACATGGCCTGATTGAAGATATCATATTTATCTTCTCGAGACCAATGACATCATATCTCACTGCGGCTTCGCCACGTGAGATATCATGATATCATTGGTCTCTCGTGAAGATAAATATGATATCTTCAGTCAGGCCATGTCATCCCCTATATATATATAGATGTGTATATATCTATATATATATATATATATATATATGTACATATATATATTAGAGGTAAAACTCCATTTAATGCATCATTGTTGTTACCACACAGCAGTCCGAGTCAGTTGAAACCCCTTGCACCCCTCCAGCCATTTCTTCAACTGGAATCAGGCACGTTGGGGTCGCCAGCCCCAATCTCACCCCATCATGTGGAAAGAAGCTGAGGAATAGGAGAATGGGGTGAGAGTTAGGACTGATGACCCCAACGCCGCACCCCGATTCCAGTTGGGGTGGCTGGAGGAGTGCAAAGGGGGTTTCAATCCTAACATCGAATTTCCTTGCTTTTGTCGCTGTGGAACAACCCTAGCTGATGCATTAAATGGAGCTTTTACCTCTAATTTCCCTTCTTTTTGAGAATGATAACAAGAAACAGTGAATGTAACCCGCCACGTGATGTCTTGTCACATAGTAACATTATGCCCGCAAATGCAAATCGTAATGCGCATAGTGACACAAAGAGAAACAGAAAGAGAAACAGCACTGTAGACAGAAATGTTAAAAACAATGCAAATGCAACCGCAAATGAAAACGCAAAGGGTAATGCACATGGTGGCATAAACGTGAACGGTAAGTGAAATGGGTAGGGAACCGCAAGAGGAAACGGTAATGGTAACAGTAATGTAAGTGCACAGGCTGGTTTTCCCCAAAATCTGTATAGAGAAAGACAGTGAGTACAAAGAATGTATGCAAAATAATGACCATCGGAACAGAAAAATGAGGACTTGGAATAGTAAATTGCTTATATCTCAGGAACCGTACGACATCGAGAAAAAATTTAAAAGTCATATGAATTATCACTTTCCTGGCTAGTTTTGTGCATTTTTTGACGAAAAGTCCGTATCTCGCACCGTTTCCGAGATACGGGCCCTGAAAGGGGCTTCGAACGCCGTAATGTTATCCTATGGGAAAAAAACAGAAGTTCGCAGTGCCATAACTTTGCCTCTCTGTAATATTTTTTCACCAAACCACTGAAAGGCACATCTGTGGGATGTTGGCTGTGTTCTCTGCAAATTTTAGCCCAAAAGACCAAACCATTGTTTTGCAGCAGGGCGCCAAATGATTGCTGCAATGTGACGTATGTCGTAATGTTATCCTATGGGAAAAAGCGTCAACTTTGGAGTACCGTAACTTTGCTGCCGTGTAATATTTTTTTCAACAAAACACTGAAAGGTACATCTGTGAGATGTCAGCTACTTTACCTCCAAATTTCAGCCCAAAACTCCAAACTGTTCTTTTGCAGCGGGGTGCCAAAAATTGCTGTCATTTTCCCACAGCCTAGAAAAGTACTGTCGTAATTTGCGAAAGCTTTCACAAAAATTTGTGACACTTTCGTGAGTGCAACACTACTTTGTGAAAGTACTTTTTCCAGAAATCTGAAAAACATATTTCTGGGGTGTTTTACCCCAAAATAAAGACACGGCTAGCATCCTCAGGGTCCACTAGGTGAATACAAAAGAATTAGGTTGCTAGAGGGTCCCAAATTTAAATGCCAAGCATTTTTCTGATCACCAACTGAAAACAAAATGGCAGATTTGTGACAGTAAAAGGGCCATTTGCGAAAGTAAAAACTGCATTTGCGACACTGTCGAACTTTTTGTTAACTTTTCCCATTGACTTATAATGGGAACTTGTTTTTTGAATAACTTTTGAACTGTTTAATATTTTTTCACGAAATCTTCAAAACGCACATCGGGGACCCTGGCGGCACATTCCCTGAAGATTTAAGACTGGTCACAAAAACCATGCAACCTGTAGGCACGACTGTAGAATTCCAAAAAAAGCGTAAACACATGCGCAGATCACGCTTAATAACTCCGCAGCCGTATATCCGACCAGTACAAAACTTGGCAGATCCCAAGGCATATGGGTCTTGTTTCTGTATTCTAAATTTTAGGCAAATCTGTTGAACGGTTGCAAAGTTACTAAGGTGCAAAATTTTGGGTTTAAAATGTAAATGGCTCCTCAACCCTAACTATGGTAGCACTACCGTGCTACCATAATAAACATATATATATTTATATATATATATATATATATATATATATATATATATATATTATAACCCCACAACACCTGAGATCAATTACAGTAGGGGAAGCATGAATGCATGGACAGGCATGAGGCAAATCAAGTGGGGGGGGGGAGAAGGCAAGCTGTTGGTTAACCAGGATCTGCATCCTATTCATTACATAGGAAGTTGGGCAGACTGGGTGGGCCAAGCAGTCCATATCTGCCATCGTCTGTGTACCTATGCTGCTGTCACAGTCCCTGGTGGTCTAGGGCCCCCCACCACCCATTGATGTCAGCATATGACCTTTCCCTGGTAGTTGGTAGTCCAGTGGTTCCCCCAGCCCCCCATCATGATCCCAACCCCTGTAGTAGCAATAATGGAACATATTCCCTGGTAGTCTAGTGGCTCCCCCACCCGGCAGTGCCAATCACCGGCCCAACCTGCAGCCCCAAACTGAGCCAGCAACTGGCTCAACCCTCCTCTCACTGCCACAGCCAGCTGCCGACTGAGTTATGACTGATTGTGTACTGTAATGAATGAGTGAGGATGCACTCCTCACTCATTCATTACAGTACACAATCAGTCATTATAGTACACGATCAGTCATAACTTAGTTGACGGCTGGCTGTGGCAATGAGAGGAGGGTTGAGCCAGTCACCAGTTCAGGTCTGGGCTGTAGGTGGAGTGGGTGGCTGGCACTGCCGGGTGGGGGGGCACTAGACTACCAGGGAATATGTTCCATTATTGCTCCTACGGGGTCAGGATCATGCTGGGGGGGGACCCCCACCGCATTACTGCATGCTTTTTGATGGTGGTATTTAGCACCATGCTATGGGTGGTGCGAAGTCCTGTAGCGCGGCGCTATACTTTTGAATATACCACTGTGTTGCCATTCATGACCACTCCCCTAATCCCCACCCTTGCATACATTATCCTTTAGAGTTGGCACTAACACACAGCACTGGTGCTACTAGGGCTTTTGAATATTGCAGCCTGTTACAAATCCAACGCTATTCCAGCGCTATGGATTTGCACCAGACACAAAGCTTTGAATATCTGCCCCATAATATAAAAAAAATTCCACAAAAAATGTAAATCCCTGTTAAAAAATTAGTTAAATATATAGATAATATGAAATTTAATATAAATATACAACTGTGCAGTAGGGTACAAATATAATCCACTCCAATTAGTCATTTTAGGCATGTGTATAAGTACTGTGACCAAGAACCTTATATTAGAAAACAAAATACATAATAGGAATCAGAGAAGTGCAAAGTGGCTTAGCTGTCTTAATTATAGAAAGTATAAACAAGACACTGGGCAGTTTGGTTCTCTATACCTACATACTGGGATGAGCGTAGTATAGCTTGTAATCACATTATCAGATAATAAGAATTTATGTCAAGTGTTAAAAGGTTGTACATTTTACATATTTCCAAAAAGGCAAACAATTAATAAAGGAAAGTTATACCAAGAGATTCTTTCATTATATGAGGGTACATAGAAGAAGATAGAACTTTATGAGAGAACTGGTTGGATATTTAAATACTGCTCCTTTCTATACTATTGGGAACCAGCAAAGAGTGACATGGCATATGTGCACTCAACGTAGCCATCAAAAAGCAAGTCAGACTGATTTTTAGAAACATGCATAGAATTTGCTGGCAGATAAGTACTGCTTGGACCACCTAGTTTGCCCATTTTTCTCTGCCTATAGTATCACTACAGATTCTACTTGATCTCTGCCCAATTCACCCCCCCTCTTCCCTTTCCCTAAGATTCCCTTATGCCTATCCCATGCAATCTTGCCACTGTTTTTGCCCCCAACCACTGAATACTATTTCAAGAATCCACTACTCTGTTCCTCAGGTCTCTCCTGAATCTTACCCAATCCTGCTTCTTATTATGCCCCTCTTGTCCTGAGCACCTTTTTTTCTGAAAAATACTTCCCTCTTGTACTTTGTTTACCCCTGTGAGGTATTTAAAGGTCTCGGTCATATCCCTCTTCTCTCTCTCCTCTCTTCCAGGAAGTACATATTTAGGTCCTATAATCTCTCCTTGTAGGGCTTAAGATGTAGAACCTGCACCATTTTAGTTACCACTTCCACTTTGTCTATGTCCTTTCTGAGATGTGATTTCCAGAACTGGACACGGTATTCGGGGAAGGGGGGTTGCCAACAATATATACAGAGGCAACACCACCTCCCTCTTTTTGCTGGTTATATCCCTTCCTAGGCACCTCAGCGTCCCTTTCATCCTCCCAATTGCCTTGTCGCACTGCCTAGACACCTTTAGGTCATTTGATATGATCACCCCCAGGACTGTTTCCTGCTTGTTGGTCATCAATATCACCTCCCCCCATTTTGTACTTAACCCCTGCATTTCTGTACCACAAGTGCATTATTTTGCACTTTTTCTCACTGAAACCCAGCTGCTATACCCTTGACCACTCTGAGTTTTCTCAGGTCTCTGCTAATCCTTTCTACCCCCACTGGAGTGTTCACCCTACTTCAGATTTTGGTGTCATCAACAAAGAGGCAGACCTTCCCTTCCAGCTCCTCTGCAATGTCACTTATAAAAACATTAAAGAGGACCGGTCCCAGCAATGATCCCTGAGGCACCCAATTGGTCACCCTCCCTTCCTCTGAGTGAACCGTGTTTACCATCACCCTCTGCTGCCTATTTCTTAATCAATTTCTCTCTTGTCTCCTATGTGGAATGGGTTTCAATGCCTTACTGAAATCTAGGTAGGCTACATCCACTGCTCCACACTGATCTAGTCCCCCCGACCCCCGTGAATCCATGCTGCCTTGGATCTTTTATCTAACTGGATTCAGGATATTTCACAATCTTTTCTTTCAGCAGTGCTTCTATTAAATTGCCCACCACCAAAATCAGGCTGACTGGCCTGTAATTGCCAGACTTTCCCTGCTACCACTTTTGTGAAGTGGGACTATATCTACCCTGCTCCAGTTCTCCGGGACCACTCCTGTTTCCAATGATCTGTTAAATAGGACAATAAGAGTTTTAGAGAGTACCCATCTGAGCTCCTTTAATACCCTTGGGTGGACCCCATCTAGCCCCACTGTTTTGTCCACTTTCAGATTTGTGAGTCCCTTCAGGACTCTATCCCATGAAAATGGACTCATGCCCACCTCCCTCTCTCCAATGATCCTATTACATTTTGTGGCCCTTCCCCATCTCTTTGCTCTGTGAATACTGAACAAAAGAATTTGTTCAGGATGTCTGCCTTTTCTTGTTCCCCTTCTGCACTATCCCCCTTTCTCTTCTTAACCTTACAGTCCCACCCCCTGTCATCCTTTTTATGCTTACATACCTAAAAAAAATATCTGTCCCCTTTTGTTACGGCCTTGTCTATTCTCTCTTCAGTTTGTACCTTTTGCACTCCTCACTGCTCTCCCTGCTTCCGTCTGTTTCCCCTGATACACCTCCCTATCCTTCTCCCTCTGCATCTCCTTATACCTTCTGAATATTACCCTCTTAGCCTTTACCTGTGATGCCACCTCTCTCGAGAACTCTTTGTTTTGCTCCCTTCCTAGACGCACAGGTTTCTTTGTCTTCAGTATGGCCCTTTTTAGTTCCCCCACTGTTCTTCCACCCCACCCAGCTCATCCCTCCCCCTGCCAAGTCAGCCCTGAGGCATTCCCCCATCTTTTTTAAAATCTGCCCTCCTGAACTTCAGGACCCTTGCATTTTGTGGCTTGATTCCATAGCCATCCTTATGCTGAACCACACTGTATGGTGATCGCTGGTCCCCAAGTGGCCGGCAGACAGAAGCTGCTCTAATTATACAAAGTTACAATCATTTAGCCTTGAAAGAGATTTCTATGTTAGCAGTACTAATCAGTCTCATTACTACCAAACTGGATTAGTGTAGGACAAATGAATGACACATATTTTCAGAGTTAATTTTAATCAATACTAAATGGAATTTGTCTTGCCCAAAAAGGAGAGAATATAGAGGGAATAAGGGATTTGAGATTTGATTTTGCCGATTAATGAGACTTTTTCATAATGAGGTAGTTAGTGTCCTACACTGTCCTGAGGTGATGTGGCGCATAAATACTGTCAGTGTGGTGATTAGACTAACCTGCACATAATGTTCTCTGTAGTGCTTGACAGCTGTGCATGTACAGTCTTCAGTGGTTACAGGCCTGTGCTCATTGTATTTTAAAGAGCAGCTGATGCCTTTGGAAAAACTCTGGAGAACATAATATTTAGACACAATTCAGCTTGTATTTCATATACATGTATGTACTGTATATTTTACCAGTTTCTCCCATCCATTACTTATTACTGAAGAAATTTTCACAAATACAAGCTTTTATCCCACACAGTTTATTTGCCACTGTAGCTTATTCCTTACTTGAAATTATAATTCTTTGCTGTGACATCATAGTCTGTTGTCATGGGAATAGCTATGATGTCACTAGCAGAGTATTGTGACACCAGATAGGGAAGCATCAGTAGGAGCTGATGAAACTTCAAGGAACAAATCTCCTGTTTTCATGCATATGACCTCAGTAGTAAATAATGGGGAAAAGAAATACAGAACTGATGAGAATTATAAGCCACTTTGTATCTAAATATTATATTTTTCAAAGTTCCTTTTGAGGCGTCGGTTGCTCTTTAAAGTGTTAGTTTGTGGTTCATCACTTATAGCACCACACCCGCGGGTGGGGCTGGTCCTTATTTGCACTTTGTATGCAAAAAAATACATGTTTTACTTACTGTTTACTCACAAGTCGACAGTTGCTGTAACCAGAAATCCAAAAATTCACTGCATCTGATATCAGAGCAGAGCGACAGCACTGGGAGATTCAGTAGCCTGCAGTACCTGTTAGAACTTTTGTAAGCTCAGGTCAGATGTTTGCTGGTCCTGCTGCTCTCCTGGGGCTAAGTACAGCCCTCTGTGGCTGTACTTAGCTCTGGGAGGATAGCAGGGCCAGCAAACAGAATATCAGAGCTCATAAAAGCTGTAAAGTGCACTGCAGGCTGTTGAATCTTCCAGTGTTTTAGCCCTGCTCTGTCATCAGTTGCAGGGATTCTGGGATATCTGGTTATAGCACATGTCAAGTTTGCAAGTCTGCAGAATCAGCCTGATATCACAGTAAACAGCAAGTAAAAAAATTGTTTTTGCAGACAAAACTACAAACTGGGACCGGCCCCACACTTGGCTTGCAGGGCTGTTAGTGCTAACTGTTCCCCTTTAAGTTATTGGTGATTTGTGAAGTGAATTTCATGTACAATTTTTAGCCTTTTTCATAATGTCTGAAACAGCGGCTTCTGACCCTACAAATTAATAGTTTTTGTTTGCTTTTTAACTATCACAGGCAGCACATACCGAGTGACTTAAATTTGGAGAGTGACTGACCAATAAGGTGGAGTTTTTTTCAATATTTTTATTTTTTACTTTTTACTCCCAAGTGAGTACAAGTTTGTATATGTTAGTAATGCTGTATGTACATACAAATTCTTGTATTCTGATATGGTGTTTTGTAACCGAAGGACATAGACACATAGAATTTGTTGACAAATAAAGACCCCTTGGACCACCTAGTCTGCCCAATTTTCTCTGCTTATACTGTTACTGCAGACCCCATCTGATCTCCACCTAACCCCCCCCCCCCCGGCTTTCTACCAAGATTCCCTTGTGCCTATCTGCAGCTTATGATTAAGTCAGGAACCTGCGAAATGCTGAGATGTATTTATAGCTGATGGATTATGGAATACATTTTCAACAAGGAAGGCTGAGATAGACTCTCATCTTTTTTTATGAGTCCATCCCAGCTGACCTGTGGGATTTAACTGGCTTGATCTTTGCTAGGTATTCTGTTACCAGGGCAGCATATGCTAGATTCATAATGTGTTCAAGTTCAAGTTTATTGATACTGGAAGAAACTCCATTGAGCAAGCTCATTCACAAGGAGGGCCTGGGAGACAACAGTACATACCGCAAAAAATACAAAACAGGGTTACACAGCAAGAACATACAACACAGTATAAGATGCATATAAACAGAAGCATGTTTTGGTACAAGCAATCTGAAATACACTACGCACAATATATAAACTATGTTGCAGTGCAAAAAACATACATCATAATATAATGCAGAGTACATCAGAAACATGTCATAGTTACAGACAATTAATAGGTAATACAATTGAAACAGAACATTAAGCAACAAAAGATTGTAGAGGAGGGAAGGGGTTCAGAGGTGACATGGAGAACTAAGTGCTTAAATGCTAACTTTGCTGTGATGGGGTGAGGGCTAACCATTATGGCAAAGATAAACTTTATTGAGGGTAATGTAGGCCAAGGTTTAGAAGAAATGTAAGGAGATTGTAACCAGAGGGCAGCTCGCAGGTTAGATAACTTACCATGTGTCAGCCATCAGACCAAGGAAGGCTGTGGAAGAAGGAAGAAGGGAGGTGGGATCGGGAAACTGGGGAACTAAATGCTAAGAATGTCCAAGTGTGACGGGTGGAGCACTAGCTACTGCAGCAAGTTTCTTTAAAGGTTTTGAGGGCCAGAGGTTTAAAGAGGATTGCAGAGACAAGTTCAGGCAGTCTGGCCACTGACTGGATTTTGTTCCATATTGATGGGATAACATAGCTAATAGCACCTCTGACATGAGAGGTGCGTACTCTGGGCACATCCAATAGGATAAAGGCAGATTTCCTTAGTGAGCAGTTACTTTGAGTCCTATGAATGAGTGAACAGATATACTGTGGCAGTTTGTTCCACAAGATTTTCAATGCCCAAGAACCAATGTGGAGCATCCGCCTTGTGGTAAGGGACGTCCAGCCTACGGCCTGATATAGGTCACAGTGATGCATCCCGTAAGGTACATTTGTAATGAAGCACAGGGCACAGTGGAAAAGTACGTCAGGTTTATGCAAGTTGGACTCTGAGCTGGAGTTGTGTATAATGTCCCCATAATCTAACAGTGGGAGGAAGGTGGCTTGCACCAGTCTCTGTCTAATGTCCGCTGGGAAAAGGGATTTGTTTCTGTAAAAGAACCCTAGCCTCACTTGTAGTTTCTTTGTAAGACAGTCGATGTGTGCACTGAAAGTCAATTTGCTGCCAGGCCAGATCCTCAAATACTTAAACTTGTCCACGACCTCCAAAGAGTCCCCAAAGATGGTTGTAATGGGGGCTGGTATAATTGGATTGTATAGGGATGCTGACAGATGGGTGGAGGTGAATACATCACCTTGGTTTTCTTCATGTTCAGTAACAGTTTGGTGCTAGCTAGGTTAAGTCGCAGTTGATTGAAATCAGACTGCAGCTCAACACAAGCTTTAAGCAGCAACGGTTTAGATGTGTACAGCACAGTGTCATCCACAAAAAAAATGAAGCTTGGATTTGTGGATGTTATTGCCCAGGGAGTTAATATAAATGGAAAACAATAGGGGCCCTAATAGGGACACTTGTGGAACTCCTCTTGTGATCGGCAGGGGAACTGAAAGGATCCCATCAGCTTTAATCTGTTGCAGCCTTCCCATGAGATAACTTGAAAATCAGTTTACAGAGGGGCCATCCACGCACAGTGACCCAACACTGTGGAGGAGAAGGTTGTGGTCCACCTTGTCAAATGCCTTACTCAGATCTAAAAAGATGGCACCCGTGTATTGCTTGGCATCAAGGGCAGCGAACTGGTCATTGCTGACTTTAGCCAGAGCTGGTACAGTGCTATGGTTCTCTCTAAAACCGGACGGTAGCAGATTAAATAGATTAGAGTTCTCCAGGAACTCCTTTAGTTGATTCTTTATTATTTTTTTGAGGAGTTTGGAAAAAACTGGTAGAATGGAAATGGGCCTATAATTATTGAGATCACTTTGGTCACCTGACTTAAATAAGGGCAGTATGTATGCTGTTTTCCAACCTGAGGGAACTATAGTGGAAGAGAAGGACAGATTAAAAATATGCAAAATTGGAGCAGTTAACAGGTGACTCCCTAACTTAAAAAATGTGGACTCGATCCCATCAGCACCAGCACTCTTCTTTGTGTCTAAATTGTTCAGGAGGTCTTCAACTTGCTTATAAGATGCTGGAGACAGCTGAAAGGAGTCTTGGGGCCTCAGGTACTGGAGGCGTCTGTGAGTATGGAGCTACCAACTAGCCCAGCTGTTGGCGAGGAATCAAACGTCAGACCTGCTATGGCAAAGTGGCCATTTAATTTTTCTAGGATGGTGCCTTGGTCAGAGATCATGGCACCATCTGAAATAATTTTTATAGGTATGGACAGAGGGATTTTAAGGCCTTCTACTGACTTGATCATCTGCCATATTTTAGATGGGTTGCCTTTAGCCTCCTCCAATGTTTCAATAGAGAAATTAGCCTTGGTTGTTCTACTGAGCTTAACGCATGCGTTTCTTTAGGTTCTGAATGTCTGCCAGTCTGCAGGGGATTTAGTTTGTCTTGCGCAAGTCCAGAGTTTGTCAAGATGGGCAAGAGTGGCATTCGACTCCAAGGTGAACCAGGGGTGTGTAACCTTCATCAACCTGCATTTAATAAGTGGAGCATGCTTATTGGATAAATTCATAATGATATTATACAAGACAGTAACAGCTTCATCCACTGAGGTGGCCAAGTATAAACTTTGCCAGTTAACACATTTAAGGTCCGCTAGGTAATTATCAGTTTTAAATTTGCAAAAACTTCACTTTATGACAAATTTAGAGCAAGAGGGATGTTTTTCTTAGGTATGGGTGCATACGACAATATTGTGGTCACTCAAATCATTATGAAAGACAGCCAAGTATGACATTTTATGGGGACGGTTAGTAAGAATTACATCTAGGATGGAGCTGTTCTCCTTGCTTCTTGTGTTGATCCTGGCGGGTTCTGTCATAAGCTATGAAATGCTAGGCTCATCACATAAGTCCTTTGGGATGATTGCCCTAGGTGATAGCGAGTCTAGGTTCAGGTCACCAAGGATAATAGTTTCATTTGTGTTGGTTTCAATGAGATTCCTAAGGGTAGATAGTAGTTCTATGCCCCCTGATGGTGGTCTGTAGCAATGGCACAGTGACATTATGCCATAGCAATTTACTGCGCTGCCAGTACAGCATGATATATTGCAAATGGCATAATTCTTGTTTTGTGGGGGGCTCCACCCCTCAAACCCCCCTAACTAATATAACTAACTCGGGGGAGGGGATAGGTTAACACTTAATATAACACAAAGTGTGAAAAAGGAAAAAAATCCAAGTATCTGGGACCAGAAATTGAAACCCGGTCCCAAACGCACTGCTTGCCTGCCTTGCTGCCGTGGCTCAACCCATCGAGCCACGGCAGCTGCTTGGCGGACCCCTGTTCTAGCAGGATTCTTATCCTGCACTGTGAAGAGTGAGGGGGTGCACTACCGCACATATTTCCTTTCACGGTTTTGTACCCTCTTGCTCTTTCCTACTGTGCTGTTCCTACCTCACAGTCATGTCGTGCACTATAGAGCATGCAACATTTTGACTCGGTAGGTGTAGCAACCAACAATGTTGAATGTGTCAGAAGAGGGTAACAAAATCTTTAGCAACACACATTCAAATTCTTTTGGCTTTGTCAATGAAAGGGTTGTAGTGGCATTGAGTTTGGTGTTTACCTAAACAACTACTGTATTAGGATGACATTACCACATGTTTCTGATGATAAGCAGAACAACACTCTACCAAGATATTAAATTTTTTTATGGTGGACATGACACAGGAACTTTTAAAAGCTTCAAAATCCCATATCTTAGTTCAGGAATGAGAGGAAACAAAAGCACAAGTTCTGGCCAGAGCCAATATGACTGAAGCCGAGGTTTCCAAGGAACATGGCATTGTCCGCTATGTAAAAGATGGCAGCCAGAGTTTTCTGCACATGCGCACTCAACTCCAGCAGCATGGCAGCACTGTGGCACAGTCTGTAATCTCCAAGTTGGCCGCCGAAGTTCAGTGTGCATCTTGGACACAGTGGACTGTGCCCTGTTCTACCAACCGGACTTTTAAACAGTGAGGTGAATGCGCAGTGATTGCTGTTCATCTTCACTATTTAAAAGTCCGGTCAGCATCCAGTAAACTTCCTTTTCTTTACTGTGCTTGCAACATGTCTGCAGGGCTACACTCACTGTAGCCATAAAAATGGCTATCTTTATATTTTTGCCAGAAAAACATTACTGCTGAAAAAACTATATGGTGACGAACAAATACTGCTGCTGTAAGTCAGTTCTTGCAGTCCCTCCTTGCTGCTTTGTACTCTTTCCTTGCATAAAGGCAACTTGTCTCTCTCAAGCAGTTATAGACCCTCTTTTTGTGAAGGATCAATTATCTTGGGTCCCTGTAAAGCCATGGGGGCCACTTCTTCACCCACATTTCCCTATTGTTATATAGGGATGCAGATCTATGTGGTTGTTTTAGGCACCTTCTTCCACCAACCTTACATGTCCTTTGTATTACTCATCTCATGTAGATTCTCCAGACCTTGGCCACCAGGTCTCTCTTCTTGGCAAACTCTGCTTTTCTGAAGTTCTGGGTCCTAGTGGTTGAGGTCCAATTTGTCTTCTCCATTACCAGGGAGGAGGTTACTTATTTGGGTCACTGCCTCCCACTGGTTCTTTGATGTTCATACTGGAGTTGATCCAAAGCAGGAATTTGTAAACAAAGTCAAACAGAGCTGGCTTGCAGTTTTCTATCTTCATGGCTACGTGCTCCTTATGCTTCTCTGCGGTGATGACTTTGACCTTGGAGTGCATGCCTTTCCTGCTGTTTCAGTGTTTTATTGGGAAAGACATTTGCTTTTTTCACTGTCTAAATAAAGATTACTACTTCATTGACTACTCTATGTCAGCTGAAAAGGTAAATCCCCTGTTTTTTTCAGTGTAATACACAGTTTATCCCATTTAATAAATTCTAAATGCAATTGATTTCAGTCATATTATATCAATATTATCACATAAGCAGACCTTTTTTATTTTATTTTTTTATTTATTTAGATCTCGGATTACAAATACCTTTGAGCTTAGAGCTCTTTTACAAAGGTTCCATGTCAGCATCATAATATAACAGGTTAACAGAACAAAAAGCATGGCAAAACAGTATACATAGAGAAATGAGATCAACAGGATTAGACTAAACAGGGTATGGTACAATAATTGTAAATAAGAAAAGAAGCAATAGTTGCCATTCACAGTGAATTAAAGAATAGAAACGAGTAACGCTAAGCAGTTTCATGCACAGGAATGCATACAGTAAATTGAAAATCAGCCAAAACAAGCTTTGTCAGTTACTGGTAAAATCATAAGGTAAGTTGAAATCAGCCAACAGGCCTTGTCAGGACAGACTGGGGGGGGGGTAGCATTAGGTAGAGGGGAGGAAAGGTGAAGGGGGTAGGGTAGCAGGGGGAAAGGGATGTCAGAAAAGGTGCTAAGGAGATTTAAAAGTAATCAAGTGCACGGGTTTTAGATTTGTAGACCTTGTTGCTCTGGTGGCTCTGGTGGCTCTGGTGACTAGAATTTGCTTAAAATGAAAGAACAAAATATGTGTTTGGGAAGATCTGGGTTCTGTGTGTGGGGGGGGATTGAAAGTAAAATGGCAGGTGGCATGAGTTTCCATTATATTTACAAAAGCTGTTGCACCACAGAAGAGTACAACAGCATTCTATGACCTTTGAACTATGGTACAAGAGCTTTTTAGTTAGGATGGAAATCCATGCACAAACCAGAGGTATCCATATACTATACTGAAATTCTGTTCCATTCAGAAAAACGCTGTCTTGTACTGGAAACCTCACCCTTTTCTGTGACACAATGAGGTGTGCTAAAGAGCTGTGTTATGAGCAGCCCCCGAAAACAATTGCAGCTCGCGCACCATAGCACCCTCATTTAAAATCGTAATAGTTCTTAAAGTGACAGCGAAGGAAAGAAACTAACTCCCATCTCACCTACAATGTCCTGGAAGTGTCAGATGATCATCAGTCTGTGACTGAAGATACAAGATCTGTTATTCAGTCTTCTTTTAACACATGGTATAAATAGGCAATGAGGCGCTGCAGCTTTCACTCACTTGTCAAGGCCCGGAGCGCTAGCTTTCTGGATGCTTCAGAGGGCTATATCCCATGTGGGTGAGGCATTGCTCGCTTGATGTAGAAGTTCATTGGTTATTTTTTTTTTAACCTGATCAAAGTTCAACAGAATGCACTACGTGACTGAGCTTTCCTGAAAATTCAAAGCTGCAGTGTCAAGCACCCACTATCAAACTTCAAAAGAGTATATTTTGGGTTTTACTTCATTTTTCATAATACTAAGAACACAGTAATTGCCAGTATTGGATCCTTCTGGTTAATTAAAGAGGTGGCTATTCATTTCCATTTCTGTATCTAGAAATACTGCATTTCATAGTGGTTCTAAATCATGTCTTAATCACAGCATAACTTATTGAAGGCTACTGCTATAGAATAGTAACGTTTGAATTGGTGAGCAGCAGCACAACTGCATTTGGCTCACAGAGAAACAAGACACCTGAAGTTACTCTCAGAAGACCAGTTGCCATGCAGCTTCAGAACTTGTAAGGGATCTGCATGCTTTTCTCTCTGGAGGCAAGAAAGCTCAGAGCTGTAAAACTGTATACGGTGTTTTCCCAAAAAACGCTAAAAAAAAACAAACTCTTTTTGCACCATAATCCACTTGCTGTGAGTACAGCTGTGGCTCACAGCATAAGGTCAACCACAAAGATCGCTAAAAAGCTGAATAAAAATGGTTATGTTTTTCTTAGAGGGTAACATACCATGTTAAAATGTTCACCCCAATTAGGCCTTTCACCTCAAAATTAAGATTCTGCCTTATAAGGGTGTGTAGTAATTTCGTTCAATTTGGTTGATCCTGCCTTCTCTCCTGCTGGCATTTTCCAACAGGCACTGCTTGGGCCGTATCCCAGAACCACCCATGGCTGATGTCAGAGCCAGGGATCAGCTTCAGCAGAGTGTATAGAGAGAGTGTATATCAATAGGCGGAGCTGTTAATAGCTCCGGTTTGTTCTTTAACAGTCCCAGTGTCACACTGAAACCAAGTATAGACTGTCCAGGTGTCTAATCAGGGTCTGCCCCACACTGTGGGGTGGAACATTTTAATATGGATAATCCTCTCTTTAATACTTTCTTAGGGCAACATTCAACTTTATAGAAATCATCTTTTTAATGCCTTCTCTTCTGGTTTTAGGTGAGGGCACAGCACAGCGATCCTTCCTCTTTCATGTTGTTAAGCCTACACACTGAATACAAGTTTCATCCAGAAACCCCAGTAAAATGGAGGCTGTAGAAACATAGAAACAGAATTTGATGGCAGATAAGGACCACTTGGCCCATCCAGTCAGCCCATTTTTCCTGACCTATGCTATTATCACAGACCGTGCCCAATCTACAGTGATTCTCTTGTGCTTCTCCCATGCATTCTTTAACTCCATCGCTGAGGGTCAGGGGTAGTGTGGATGGTGCAGCGAGGGGGGTAGGAGGGTGTCTCATCTTTGTGCCTGTGGTGGTACCACAGTCCTGGGGCCTGTGCCCCCTGTGTTCTGGGGGGGATTCCACCAACCGTGGTCAACCGCACAGTGTATGGTGAACAATTCACAAACTCGGTCCCACGCCATCGTGTGTGGGGGATCCACTCTGGGTCCCAGGTAGGCCTTTGGATTGGCTGCCCACTTGGGACCACAACCCTGCCCCTGTCTGCCCCACGTGAACCTGCATCCTGGGGGGGCAGGGCCACGGACAGGTGGCTGGCAGTCATGAATGCTGCTAGTGTGCACCTGTCCATAGGTGCGGAGCTCCATGGGTGGGATACACACCTCCAGCCATAATTCCCGCCCCTATGCAGGGTTTTATTTAACTCTAAAAATTGATTAGCGTTTTGCTCATAAAAGTGCTAAAACACTGTGAAAATGCACAACATTTGCCTCACTGTGTTTAACAAACATACCACTTCTAGAAAACCTATATAAATGCTTTCTGTACAGTTAGTATTGTCCCAAGAAAAAAACTGCTATTCAATTATTTAAAACCCTGCCTATGTGCATAGGGACCAGTGTTATTGAAGGTTGGATGATATTCTAGGGTCACCATGTCTGCCCCTCCCCCATTTCGTAAGCAGGGATGAAATAAGTGCACTGTGCAGACGTACCAATTCATGGGAGGACAGTTAACTTTACAGTTATAGTAACTGCCAATCATTGTTAATTTCTTCTTAAAGGAAAACTGCATAAATCAAAGCCCGTTTAACAGCTACTAGGGAAAGTTCAGCAGCAGTATTTGTTAGCTGGTAAAAAAATTACGTCATGTAGTTTTTATTTAGCAAAAATGTATTTTCAACATTCTTAGTTTCATCCTAAGTATATTGTTAGTTTTCTCAGATGTTTTTTTAAAACCGCTTTTATAGTTACTTTAGTAATTAATGACTCACGTCATTATAAAGATGACCTCCATTCGCAATTTTCAAAAATCTTTTCCATGGAGGTTACCTGTTGATTGTGTATACTAGATTCATACTGAGGATGTCTTAGGATGGTGTTACCACATGTTTCTGATGACAGACAGTACAGCAGTGTACCAAGATATTCACATTTTCATGGCAGGCTTGGTACAGGAATGGGAAATTAAACACATTTAAAAATCACATATCCTAGTTCAGGAATGAAAGAAAGGAGTATTGATGTTATACCAGAGAAATATTGTTGATGAAAAAAAACAAAAAAACTATATTGCGACTAACTAATACTGCTGCTTTAAGGCATGGCTGACATTTTTACCTTTTGCCATACTTCAAAAGTCCTGTTATTATCATGCTGTAACTTCTGATTAAGAAACATGTCCATTGCCATCCCATGCACATCAGCTGTCTTCTTGTGTTTGTTTTATGCTAATGGGGACTGTCACCTAATGGCAGGGGATGGTTATGGTCATTAGCAAAACACAAGCACATGAAACTGGCTGGTGAATGTGAGAAGGCTGTGAGCTTTTTTTTTTTTTCAGTAATGTGATGTTACATACATAAAGGAGGATACCCAGCTGTTATATGGCTAAAATTTCATTGAGAGATTTTGGGGACATGACAAACCACGAGAGTGAAGCTCAAGTGGTTTATTGTCTTCAAATACCAGAGATAGAAATATACCCTTGTGATTCACAGTCAGGTATTTTTATAACATTTTGCTACTCTGATTTTTTTACACTGAATACAGAATAGGCTAACTGCATGCCAAGTTCAGTGGGAGGAATGTCTAAAGTGTCTCTCGATTCATTTACTTGAGAAAAGTAAGTTGTCACTAATCTTGAATAAAATATTTTTTTGGGGGGGCAATGTTGATATTCTCTGGTTCATAAATTAAATTTGATGTTTCAGCATCCGACAGAATTTGAAACTGCAAAGCCATTTTTATGTTTGCTTGCATCCATGCGCAAGAAACATTATGTGGCAGCTTAGGAGAGAAGCAGGTTGTGGAGGTCCGGCACTGTGTCGGCCAATGCCGGCACTGCATTGTTGGGCTTGGCAGTGCTCAACCAATGCAGGCCCAGTATCCTGATGACACTGGTTCTGCAGAGTGCCACCAGCTTGTAACGATTTCACCACTGCAATCACGGGCTGCCTCATCATTGCAGCGCCAGCAATTCTGCTGCAATGAGGGAGTGACCCATCATTGCAGGGTGGTACCTACCTTGCCTGGTGTAACATTTTGTCAATGAGGTGGTGGCTATGCCACCTCTGAGCCCCATGAAAGCAGACGGGAGTGCCCAACCCCCGCGTTGGCATACCCCTGACCCAGTTAATATGCCGATGGGGGAGCCTACTCCCCATCAGCATAATGCTCCCCCATTTGTTGTGTGCCGAGGGGGGCGCCCAATCATTCTCAGCATCATGCCCCCCAGACAGGTTTTCTTTACTGACAGGGGTCCCAATCCCCATTGGCTTCAGTCCTCCTCTCCCAAAATGCAGGTGGCACACTGGGAGCCCACCCAAGTGTGCAAAAAATAGACCTGAAAACCAAAAACCTTCCAGCGACATCTTTTTTTTTCCTCTCTCCCAGAAACCAAGAAAACAGCCCCTCATGATGTCTCATGCCCCCTCCCCAACTTGCAACCACCCTCTGTGTACCCTGCCTCCCCACACGCCCCTCACCTCATACTTACCTTCAGAGCTCAGTGCGATGATCTTCGGTGGACCGGTAACACGCCTGTACTCTTCAAAGCTGACCATGAACTGAAGAAATGCTGGTTGCTGTATAATGGCATAAATAGTTGTTTTTTTTTAACTTTGGTGCATATCTCGAGCATTTTTGGGAATTGTGGCACCACATTTTCAACATGGGGTTATTGGGACCCCTCCTCATGAATTCAGTCACTGTCGTAGCGTTATTTGGTCCTGAAAGGTGATTTCGCTGTCACTGCACAGAATCACCTTTTGGGACTGACAAATGAAATGACAGTGCCACTGTTCATGAGGTGGGCAATCAAAAAATCTATTTTTTTAAATTTGGTGAGAAAAATTCAAAAAATGACTGTTTTATGAGCGTGCGTTGAGCAGTTTCCATGCACACTCGTAACTTCGCGAATTTGTAATATTTTCACTCCAGATTTTCAACATTGGTATTTTTCCACACCTCCATATGAACAGTATAGCTGTCATTTTACACATCCTGGCCAAAATGTGTTTTTGCACTTCCAGTGCAGAATAGCGTGGTCACTGTGTGAAATCAGTTTTTGGGACAGATTAAGAAAATGACAGTGACACTGTTCATGAGCAGAGGTCTTAAAATGCCTATGTTGAAAATTTGGTGATGAAAGTCCATAAAATGACTGTTACAAGTGCGCTTGTGCAGTTTCCATACACCCTTGTAACTTCAAAATTTGTAATATTTTCATGCCAGATGTTCAACACTGGCATTTTTCACACCTCCTTATGAACAGTACAGCTGTCATTTTTCACATCCTGGTCAAAATGTGTTTTCACACTTCCGGCGCAGAATAGCGCAGTCACTGTGGGAAATCAGTGTTTGGGACAGATTAAGAACAAGCGAGTGAGAGAGGGGGAGTGAGCGAGCACAACGGAGTTCTGTCAGGACTGCTGCAGATTTCTTTGTGGGCAGAAAAAGGCACCAATGCAGGCAGCAGCCCAGTACAAAAGGGCAGCATGCAGCGCCGGGAGAAACAGAACGACAGAGTGAGACAGTGGGAGTGAGTGAGCTCAAGCGGAGCTCTGTCGGGACTTTAGAGTTGCCCACCCTCCCACCCTGGGTCCTGTGTGTTCCTATATTATAGCAGGGTCTCTGGGTGGAGACAAAGCAACGACTGGATACTTTTAGGACAGCTGTAATAATACAGATTTAGTTGTTCTGTTTATTTCTCTAACTGAGCTAAATACTGAGCTATACTGTTACTATTGCTGTAATAATACATATTTATTTGTTCTGTTCATTTCTCTAACTTAGCTGAGCAATACTTGGTGTGCAATAGGATTTCTAAATGGGCTAAGTGAAACTATATGAGGACTGAGAACAAAAAGTATGGTAGCTGACGGGTGAAAAACGGACAAGGAGGCTTTAGGATTGCTACAGTAATACAGTATCTAACAGATGAGATTTGAGACTGAATTAACCCGGTCAGCAAGGGGGCAGTAGGGGGACTAGTGTGGGGGGAACAGAAATTTGAGTAAATAGGGGCCTAACAGTTGTAGTAGGGTACAGAAACTGAGAGTAAGAGCCCGTAACATAAGATGGGGGCCAAAATGGGGCAGGTGCTGCATGTCAATAGGGTGGGCATCTTTGGAAGGGTGGTGCAGTGTACAGGGTGTGGGTCCACCATGATCCTGGACTGGGCTTGGAGGATGGGGGTTGTATGGTCTGTAGACAACTGGCTAGTTTGGGCAGGAACTGTGGAGGTTAGGAAGGTGTCTAAGTGGCAGGGCAGATAAGTATGGTCGGCATCCTCGCTGGGGGTGGATGGGGATGGCAATGGGAGACGGGGAAGAAAAACTAGGGACTGAAACCGATCCCAGTAGGCACTAGCAGAAAAGAGAGGAGAAGGGAGGGGGGTGCCTGAGGTCAGGGGAGCCATCCTGATGAGGGAGGAAGGGACCACAAGGAGTACCAGGGAGAGAGCAGATGGCTGGGTAGGAGGACCTGGGGGCATGGAGGGAACAAGTAGGAGGGGAAATCAGTAGGGGAAGAGATGTAGGAGGGGTATTGGCTAGGAATAGATTTGAGCCTCTGCTATGGGAGAGAGAGAGAGAGGGGGAGCAGGAACATACTGAAGTGGGGGAGGACAAGCGGGGCATGACAGGGATGGCAACAGGTAGGGGAAGAGATAGCCAGGACGAAAGGGTACAAGGGGGCTTGTAAGAAAGGAGGGTGTGTGACTGGAGGAGAGAAGGCTACAGGAAGGGGGAAGGATGGGAGGGGCATCAGTATCAGGGTCGAAGGGAATGGAGTCTGTAAATTGACAACAACTGGGATAGGAGAGGGGCTGGAAATCAGCAGGGGAGGTCGACATGGGAAGCCCAGTAGGAAGTTTGGGGTGCAGTATAGCGCAGTGGTTTAAGGCTCTAAGCTACAAATCTGGTGACATCCAGCAGACCAGACCTGGGTTTGAATCTCACAGCTTCCACTTGCATACTGTGTGACCCTGAGCAAGTCACTTAACTTCTCTGTGCTCTCAGGTTGCACATGTAAACAAGCTTTCAGCTTAGTGTGCTACTCCTCGTTAAAACAACTAAATAAATAAAAATAAAAAAAGTAATCAGGCTGGGAAGGGGTTCAAGGGGGATGGGAGGAATAAGGCAGAGAAAAAGGGTGAGGCAGAAGTAGAGGGGTGCAGATATAGAAGTCACAGAGGGTGCAGCTGGTGGGGGGTAAGGGGCAGGGAACAACGAATACTGGGGTGGTGGAAGGGGCATTAGAAGGGAAAGGGGGTAAGGGACAGGGGAGGTACTTGTCCTGGGGATTCTATACTGAAAGGGGTGAGATAGGACGGAAAGGGAAAAAGGCACAGCCATATTTGGGTTGAAGCTATCCCCGGGTTGACTGCAGGAGGGGCAGGGCAGGCACTGCTCAAGTGTGCAGCGAGGGGGAGGAAGAAACCTCATTTTTTGTTACATGTGGGTAAAAATGACTTGGTGTGGGGCACTGTGGAAGTAGTGAGTGGGAGGTTCGAGGAGTTGGGCAGGCAGTGTGAGGAGGTAGGGGAGTCAGTGGCATTCTTGGAGGTACTCCTGGTACCATGTGCAAGCACAGGGAGAAACAATTAGGATCGAGTTGTTCAACCAGTGGCTGAGGGATTGCTGCCACACCAAAAATTATGGGTTAATGACTAACTGGGGTAGGGTCTGGGGGAATAGTGACTTGCACATGGGGCACAGGCTACACTTGAGCAGGGAAGGGAGTATTAAAGGTGGGATTAGAGGGGTATATCTCTATTAAGGTGGATTTAGGCCTGGTGGTGCTGAGGGTTGAGGCGCTGGATGCCACACCTTGTGCCATGCCAGTAACCTGGGTTCGGGAATGGACCTGGGCCACCGGGGGCTGGCTGGGGAGAGGAAGGATTGAGCATCCCACAACTGCTCTCTTTCCTCTGGGGTGGATGGGTGTATGGCATTGCACTGCAGCGGCGGTTGGCAGAAGCCGGCTGCACTGCAGTTGTGTACGCGACAGGGGGGAATGTGGTGGGCGGCAGCTCTATTGCCTTTGACGCCATTGCACATCCAGCGCCCGGGGAGAAAATGGAGGTGGAAAGTAGTGGGGTGATCTTACTGGCTGATGGTCGTGTCCTGCACCTCTGGACATGACAGCGGTGCACCCCAAGGGGTATGGCCAACCCTGGGCGAAAGGCAAGTTTCTCTCATGCACATGAACTGGTCCGGGGATGCAGGAGCCAGTGGCCAGAGGTTGCTAGAGCCTGCTCTGCTAGAGGAGAAATAGCGATATGATAAAAAACTTAAGGTGGATTTAAACTAGTGGGGGGGGTGGCCAAAAGACTAAGGTTGGTAGAAAGGTCCAGACAGGGGAGCTTAATGAGCTCACCCCCCTAGATATAGGTAAAGGCAGAGGTGTAGTAACCCTGGGAGGAGGTGGGCAGAGTGGTCTGAGTGTAATATAGAAGGCACCACCACCCAGTAAGAATAGGGAGGAGAAAGGGTGCGGACTACCAGGAGGAGGGACACAGGCCAAGGAGAAGAGTGAGGAGAAGGAGGGGTACAGGTGGAAGGTCATCTGTCTCAATGCAAGAAGCCTGGGGAACAAAACTGCAGAGCTTCAGGTGCTCCTTTCAGAAGGGAAGGTGGACTTTGCTGCAGTGACAGAGATTTGGGCCCACAGAGTACCATGATTGGGACTTGGCAATCCCAGGATACAGGATATACAGGAGGGACCAGGGGGTTGGAAGGGGGAGTTGCACTCTATGTGAGGGGAAGTATCAAATGCATAAGGTACAAGGGAGAAGAGGAGAGGGCAGAGGTGCTTTGGGTGCAGTTCCTGGACTCCAAGGGCAGAAAGCTGAGGCTGGGAGTGGTGTACAGACCACCAGTCCAGTCCGGGGAACTGGATGGGGAGTTGGCAGAGCAGATAAGGAGGATGTGTAGAAGGGGAAGTGTGATGATAGTGGGGAATTTTAACCTACCAGGGGTTGACTGGAGCACCCCGGCCACTAGCAGGATCAGGGAGCAGGTGCTCTTTGATGCATTCCAGGACAGCCTTCTGACGCAATTGGGAAGTGGGCCTACAAGGCTTACAAGGCTCTGGACCTAGTACTGGCAAATGGGGAGGTGGTGAAGGAGGTAAGGGTGGACGACCCACTAGCGAGTAGCAACCACCAAACTGTGTGGCTCGTCCTCATGCTGGGCAGGAAGACAGGAGGCATGGGCACTTAGGTGGTGGACTTTAGTAGGGTGGACTTTGGGAGGATGTGAGCAATACTGCAAGGGAGACTCAAGGATATAAGGCCGGGGATGGATGCAGAACAAAAGTGGAAAGTCATAAAGACTGAGCTAACAGAGGCCACAGTAGCCTGCACCAGGACCAGGAGTAGAAGAGCAGAGCCAAGAAACCATTCTGGCTGAACAAGGAATTGCTGCAAGGGGTGAGGCCAAAGAGGGCTGCATACCAGA
Source organism: Neoceratodus forsteri (assembly GCA_016271365.2). NCBI lineage: Eukaryota > Metazoa > Chordata > Ceratodontiformes > Ceratodontidae > Neoceratodus > Neoceratodus forsteri. The sequence goes on from JADMNL010000025.1 coordinate 135,154,412, forward strand.
AGTAAAGGCGAACAGGGAAGGGAGAGGATAAGGAGGCTTACGGGAGTTGGTCAAGTGAGGTGGCCAGGAGGGTGAAAAAGGCTAAGGCCTCCAGGGAATTAAGGTTAGCACAGGGCATAAAGGGAGGGGAAAAGGACTTTTTTAGGTATGTCAGGGAAAAGAGGAAGTGCAAGAACACATTGTGAGGATAAAGTGGGGAGAAGATTGGGTGGAAAAGGGGAGGAGGAAGTAGAAATTCTAACTGAGTACTTCTGCTCCGTTTTCGCTAAGGAGAGGGATGGCCCACTACCAGCATGGGCTAGGGGGGTGGGGAAAGGGGGTAAGGAGGTGACAGACAAAGTGATTGCAGGGTGTAGGGTGCTAGAGAGGCTAAGGGCAGTAAGGGTGGACAAGGCACCAAGTCCCGATGCCATCCTCTCCAGGGTGCTGAGGGAGATGGCAGAGCTGTTGGCTGAGCCACTGGCAGATCTGTTCAATCCCTCCCTGGAAACAGGGTGTGTGCCCCAGGACTGGAGGGTGGCCCATGTGGTGCCCATACACGAGAGTGGGCCTAGGGAGGAGCCAGGAAATTATTGGCCGGTCAGTCTCACATCCATAGTGGGTAAGCTTATGGAGGCGATACTGAAGGAGAGGCTGGTGACATTCCTAGAGACTAATGACCTCCAAGATGGGCGGCAATACAGGTCTGTCTCAGGGAGGTCTTGTCAAACCAACCTAACAGAGTATTATGACTGGGTGACAAGGGAGTTGCACAGGGGCCATGCGGTACATGTCCTGTACTTGGACTTCAGTAAGGCCTTTGATACAGTGCCTCATAGGAGACTGGGGGAGAAGCTGATGGCAGTGGGGTTGGGGAAAAAAGCTGACTAAATGGATAGAGAACTGTTACAGGGGAGGGTGCAGAGGGTGGTGGTGGTGGGGGAGCTCTCTGCACCCAGAGCAGTGACAAGCAGGGTGCCACAGGGGTCACTGCTGGGCCCGGTGCTATTTGGGCTCTTTATCTCCGATATACCACACAGACTGGGGAGCAGGGTTAGTTTGTTCACAGATGATACCAAATTGGGGGCAGTGGTGGACGAAGAGGATGGATGGGAGAAACTGCAGGGGGACTTAACCAAACTAGAGACATGGTCAGGGGAGTGGCAGCTAGGATTCAACGCAAAGAAGTATAAGGTGATGCACTTTGGGGCTAAGAGGGACTATTGGTTGGGGGGGGTGAGGTTGGGGATCACAGAGTAGGAGGAGAAGGACCTAGGGGTGTTGGTAACTGGGAGCATGAACAACTCGTCCCAGTGCAGAAGAGCAGCAGCGAAGGGAAACAGGATGCTGGGATGCATTGCAAGGGGGTTCTCATCCAGACACAGGGCTGTGATCCTACCTCTCTACAGATCATTGGTCAGACTGCACCTGGAGTACTGTGTGCAATACTGGAGGCCATACCTGAGGAGAGATATAAAGTTACTGGAGGAGGGTGCAAAGGAAGGCAACAAAAATGTTAAAGGGGATGGAAGGAAAGGAATATGAAGTTAGGCTGAAGGAGCTGAACATGTACACACTGGAGGAGAGGAGGGATAGCAGTATATGATTGAAGCATTTAAATACCTGAGGGGAGTAAATAAACCTAGCATTGAGTGGGTGTTTAAACTGAGGAGTGGAAGAGAGATGAGGGGGCACAGACTAAGGCTGGAAGGGGGAAATTTCAAGAGGGAAATGAGGAGGCACTACTTCACTGAGAGGCTGGTGTCTAGTTGGAATGTGCTGCCAGAGAGGGTGGTAACATGTAGGACAGTCAATAGCTTTAAGAAGGAGTGGGATAAAGCAAGAGTCAGGGTGGCACGGGCTGGGACAAGCGGGGAAGGAACTGAGGGGGAGGAGGCTGGGGCAGCTGCAATCTATGGTGCTAGCTGTACACTTGGGCAGACTTTGATACCAGACTAATTGGTCTGTTCTGCTGGCAGATTCATATGTTCGTATGTCTGTATGTATGTTCATAGGTAAAATCACAGTGACGCTGTTCATGAACAGAGGTCCTAAAATGCCCATGTTGAAAATTTGGGGACAAATGTCCATAAAATGACTGTGTTACAAGCGTGCTTTATGCAGTTTCCACGCACCCTCATGACTTAAAAAATGTGTAGTATTTCCACTCCAGATTTTCAAGACTGGCATTTTTTTACACCTCCTTATGAACAGTACAGCTGTCATTTTTCACATCCTGCCCGAAATACGTGTTTAAACATCTGGTGCAGAATAGCATGGTTGCTGTGGGAAATCAATGTTCGGGACAGGTTAAGAAAATCATAGTGACAGTGTTCATGAGCAGAGGTCACAAAATGCCTATGTTGAAAATTTGGTGACATAATTCCACTAGATGGCTGTGTTATGTGCATGCGTTGTGCAGTTTCCACGTACGCTCAGAAGTTCGAGCATTTTTAATATTTTCACTACAGATTTTCAACATTGCCATCTCTTCACACCCCCCCCGCCAAGATTGGTACAGTTGTCATTTTTCACATGCTGCCCGATCTGTGTTTTCTTACATCTGGAGCACAATGGCACGGTCGCTGTGGCAACTCAAAGTTCAGGACACATTGACAAAATCCCAGTGCCACTGTTCATGAGAAGAAGTCCCAAATGCTTTCATGAGGTGGAGGTCATAAAAAGGCCATGTTGAAAATTTCTATTGCAAATACCAACAAATGCTCAGGGTTAGGGTTTCTAACCATAACGTCCCACCCTGTACAGACTGACAGGCATCAGGGGTGTGCCATTGAATTGCAGACTGTAATGCTCATGCCATTCCACCCCCCCACCCTGCAGCCAGTGACAGGCATCGAGTTGTGCCTTGGACTCTTAGGCCCCACAGTTCACCCCATTCTCCTTCATTGCACCCATTTCAGCGTATGTCCTTATGGAGTGAGGTGACTGTAAAGCCGGACACCTGAAGGCACACCTCAACACTTGTCGGTGTCTGCAGGATAGGGTGAGGTGAAATGGCATGAACGTTATGGGCGACAACCCAAACGCATACCCCAATGCCTGTCAGTCTCTGCAGGGTGGAGGTGGGGCTGGCGTGAAGTTCAATACTTCACTGCCATTCCTACTCTGCATCTGTCTAACTCATGCATTTCCAATGCTAATACCAGCAAGCAAACATTCGGCATTGACAAATGCTTGATTTTTATGTTTGCGTGCACGCATGTGCAAGAAACATAGTGCCACCATAAAAATTTTCATAGGTGTGCCACTCAGCTTCCAATGCTCTGCTCCCTTTTGCAGGCGCTGTCTCACCACACTAATAAATGTCAGAGTTGTCTATGACAGCAGTTCAGATGCAGTGGCATACAGTTGAAAGCGAAAAACCGCTGCAATCAGCGGTGGTAACGTGTAGGTAATTTGCATACTGCCATCGGCAGTATGCAAATTGCCTACATGTCACACTGTATCTGAACTGTCATAAACAGTTCTCCCCCCCACCCCGAACACCTCTGTAGCACGCTGGGAGCCCACCCCAGCGTGCTCATGCACTCCCCCCACCTGCACACCGCATGGCCGATGGGGGTGCTCAATCCCATCGGCTCTGCTGCCCCCCCAAAACACATTTCCAGGTGCCACGCTGGGAGCCCACCCCAGCATGGCAAAAGTCCATATGGTGACGGGAGTGCCCAATCCCCCATCGACTCCACTGAACCCCCCAGCAAAATAAAAAAAAGACTTCCAGTTGCCAAGCTGGGAGCTCACCCCAGTATGGCAAACGTCTGTATGGCCGACGGGGGTGCCCAATCCCCTGTCGGCTCCACTACTACCCCCAAAAAATAAACTTCCAGATGCCACACTGGGATCCCACCCCAGCGGGACTTCTGTCGGCTCCACTACTCCCCCAAAAAATAAACTTCCAGCTGCCACGCTGAGAGCCCACCCCAATGTGGCAAAAGTCCCGCGTCGTCTTCTAAAATAAAAAAGAAAAGACACCTGTAAAAAAAAAAAAAGGTCCCTCGTTGACTGTCTTGCCCCTCCCCAACCCACGCCCACCTCTGCACACCCACCCTCCTCACACCTCCCCACCACATATTTACCTCCGAACCCAACGTGATGATCTTCAGTGGACCGGGAACACGTCTGCACTCTTCAAAGCCGACCGCGAACTGAAGAAATGCCGGTAAGCTGCATAATGACATAAATGGGTTTTTTTCAACTTTGGTGCATATCTCAGCCATTTTGGTGAACTTTTTTTTCACCAAATTTTTAACATGGGGTTCTTGGGGCCCCACCTCATGAACTCAGTCACTGTCATTTTGTTATTCAGCCACGAAGGTGATTTCATGGTCACTGCACAGAACCACCTTTCGGGACTGGAATAACAAAATAACAGTGTCACAGTTCGCGGGTAGGCCCCTTAAACCCTATGTTGAAAATTTGGTGAAAATTCCACAAAATGACTGTTTTACGAGTGCTGCTTGCGCAGTTCCTACTCACGCTCGTAACTCTGCAAATTTTTAATATTTTCACTCCAGATTTTCAACATTGCCATTTTACCACCACTCCTTATGAGCAGTATACCTGTCATTTTTCACATCTTGCCCAAAATGTGTTTTTACGCATGTAGCGCACAATGGTGTGGTCGGGGGTGTGAAGTCAATATTTGGGACAGATTAAATAAATCACAGTGACACTGTTTATGAGCAGAGGTCTTAAAATGGCTATGTTGAAAATTTGGTGACAAAAGTCCATAAAATGACTGTATTACGAGTGTGCATTGCGCAGTTTCCACGCACCCTCGTAAGTTCACGAATTTGTAATATTTTCAGTCCAGATTTTCTACAGTGGTATTTTTCCACACCACCTTATGAACAGTACAGCTGTCATTTTTCACACCCTGGCCAAAATGTGTTTTCGCACTTCCGGCACAGAAATGCATGGTCGCTGTGGGAAATCAGTGTTTGGGACAGATTATGAAAATCACAGTGACACTGTTCATGAGTGGAGGTCCCAAAATGCCTGTGTTGACAATCTGTTGCAAACAATCCCCAAACTAATTACATTATGGGTGTGCGTTGTGCAGTTTCTATGCACGCTCGTGACTTCACCAGTTTTTTTATATTTTCACTCCAGATTTTCAACATTGCCATTTTTACACCTCCTCATGAACAGTACAGCTGTCATATTTAGCATCCTGTTAGAAATGTGTTTTCACACCTGTGGTGGCAAATGGCGTAGTCACTGTGCAAAATCAGCTTTCGGCTAACAAATTGATATTGCCACTGTTCATGAGGTGGGGGTCACAAAAAACCCATGTTGAAAAATTGGAGTGAAAATACCAATGAACACCTGGGGTGTTAGGATTTCTGGCCATAACGTCCCACCCTGTAGAGACTGACAGGCATCAGGGGTGTGACTTGGGATTGTCCCTGTAATGCTCATACTATTCCACCCCCACCCACACCCTGCATCCAGTGACAGGCATCGAGGTGTGCCTTGGACTCTTCGGCCCCAAAGTTCACCCCATTCTCCTATACTGCACTCATCTCACTGTATTTCCTTATGGAATGGGGTGAGCATAAGGCCCAAAGACCCCAATGCACACTGTGACACTTGTCGGTGTCTGCAGGGTAGGGTGCGGTGAAATGGCGTGGCTGTTATGCCTAATGACCCAAAGGCACACCCCAATGCCTGTCAGTCTCTGCATGGTGGTGGTGGGGTTGGCTTCAGTTCAATACTTCACTGCCATTCCAGCTATTATGCATCTCTCTAGCTCCTACACTACCAATGCCAATGTCAGCAAGCAAACATTCGGCATTGACACATGCTTGTTTTTTTTACTTTCACTTGCAGTGAGCATGAGAGCAAAAGTGTGTGAATTCAAACAGTACAGAGCAGCAGGTGAGAAAAGCCATGTGTCATAATTAAGCAATTTATCGCTCCAGGGTGTGGGTATACTGGAGGATTTACCACACCAGTCATGTTAAGTCCTCCAGTATACCCATACCATAGAGGGATAAATTGCTATTATACAATGGCAAATGTTGCTTCTTTAATGTTTTTTTAACTATTTTCTAACTCACTGAGGTCCCTACACTTTGAAAGAGGATGTCATTTTGTAAAAAATTTACTGTGGTGTTTTAGCAAAGCTGCGACAGGACAAATAGCAGCAGTTTCGTTTGAAGTGAAAGCAACCGGATTGGCATGATATAAGGTTGGCTGGCACTTTTTCCAGTGGGTACACTGGAGGATTTACCATACTGGGAAAGGTACCAGCCAACCAATCAGGTTGCAGGATTTGGCTCATTCGATTTACCACATTGTATATTTCACAGTTTAGAACATTGAGGAAGTGCAACTTTATAAAGATTAATTTAGGAGTGTTGAAACTACTGCCTAATTCCATATGTCATAGCACAATAATAAACAGGATTTCAAAAGAATAGTCAAAGGTAAAGAGATATAATTCATGCTTAAAGGGATGCTGTCAATTATTTTTGCATATTACTTCTAGTTGAAAACTCACATTTTATGATTACTTACCTTCTCTAAAACCCATTGAAGTTTCCGATTGTTTGATCTGTTTCCTTTCTTAGAAGAACTAAAATTGCATGGGATTGGTACAATTATACCCAGCCCAAACTTGTTTTGCTTCAACTCCTAAATCTACTATTGCATACATACTTTTTTATTTTTTTTATTTTTATTTAATGCATGTAAAAAAGATATAAACATATATAGCATAATACGACATAAAATGCAGGAAATCCACACATATCACTGGAGTACTAAGACACAATATGAATTAAATACCATACATAGTAAACAAATATAGCAGTTTATTGCTCTTACATTTTGTGATACATTTTTATAGTGATGGGGAAAATAACCATTTAGTCATCCACTGGAATGTTACTGAAGGGATCTACCAAAATTATCCTGTTTAAGATATTCAACTGATTTTTGTTTCTCACTTTTCTACAGTAATGTCCCACCCCCTTTATCCTCACCTTCCTCCAGCTTGTTTCCCTTGTCTACCCCTCTACCCTCCTTCATGCCCCCCCCCCACTATACCTCATTTATTCAATAATTGCTAAATAATCTGCATCTTAACTGTGATCCATTCCTGGAAGGAGTTGGCTCCAAGGTTCCAAGGCTATATTAGATTTCTGTACTATGTTCCTCAGATATGCCACTTGTAATTAAATGCATATTCCATAGGTATGATATATTTAATTGTATGTTATGTTACAAATGTGACTGTATGATTATTTATGATATTTTTAACTGTATGTCTTGTTACAAGTGTATTTGAATGTTTAATTTCTTGAATATACATAGATACATAGACAGTGTCGGCAGATAAGGGCCTATGGCCCACCTAGTCTGCCCATTTGAGCTTGTAAGTTCAGTTTGTTTTCCTAGAAGTCTATTTCCCCTTACCCCTGACCTCTAGAATTCCTTTATGTCTATCCCATGCATTCTTAAATCCCGTGATTGTTTCAGCCCCCACCACTTCCTCTGGCAGGGTGGGTGAATATGATAAATGTTAAACTGTATGTCTAATTCTTGATCCAATTATAGCCCCCCCCCCGGTCGCACCGGGAGACAAGCAACTTGTTATTCAGTGTGCCTTCTTGGTGAAACATTTCAATAAATAAATAAAATAAAATTCATTAAAGGGTAACCATAACTTATCATATTGGGTAATTTGATTGTTAAGACTATAAGGCACTTTTTGTAATCGATGAATAGATATCACTGAATTTATCCATAATTTCTAATTAGGAGAACCTTGATCCTTCCAATGCATAAGAATAGTCTTATATGCCGATAACAAGACTACTCTAACAAATTTCTGTCATTGGAGTGTAAGACCATTTAAGGGGCCTCCTAAACATAGTATCATCCAAGGTGCATCTGTATAGAACTGTATACCTTCTATGGAAGTAAAGACCCACAATATCTGATCCCACCAATTGTTTAAAGCTGGACGTGTAATCAGTGTATGTTTCAAAGTGCCTCTATCACCACATCCCCGTGGACATCTCTCTAATATTTACATTGAATAGGTTAGGTTCAGTCTCTGGGGAGTTGAATAAATTCTATGTAAAATGTTGAAATATATTTGTTGTAATATACCAACACATTGTACTTATGTAACCATGGAGTTTTCTGCCTTAAGATGTATACTGTACCTGCTAAAACACTGTACCACACTCAAGGAGTGCTGTTTTCTCCTCTGCACTTCTGTAACTGAAATTGCCGTGTAACCTTTACTGTACTTACTGTCTTGTCTGCCTGTAACTGTCTGTAACCTATGTATTGTCCAGTAATTTTGTTTCTTTCCCCCTCCTCATCTTCACCACGCTGGCCCATTCACGCCTTGCTATCTGAACACTGTGTTCTCCCTTTTTCGGGACCTCCATCGACTCTCCTTCTCATCTCTCCTTCTTACACTCTTTTCTCTTTTATCTCATTTCATATGTACTCGTTTCCATGTCCTTGAATGTTGCTACCACTTCTTACTACAATGCAGTTGGTATGTTCTATTATCAAGTTTTACATTTGCTACATTTTTTTGTGTGCTATTTTTTTATATGTATCATATACTTTATCCTTGGCATTTGACTGGCTGTATATATTTTGCCTTGTCTGTATATTTAGCTGTTACATGTCCTCAGGACCTCCTTGTGAATGAGCTTGCTCAATGGAGTTATTCCTGCAATAGACTTCAGCTTCAACTTGGAACCTTTGTAAAGGAGCTCCTCAGCACAAAGGTATTACTCTGAAACTTAAATAAATAAAATAAATAGGATAATCTGAGGCCTAAGGGCATTGATGGTGTCCCTTTAAAAGCACTTATTGGTAAAGCTGCAGGGAATGTGAAATTTGTGTAGAATGTCAGTTCCACTTCTGAAATGCTATTCAGAATTTTTGAATTTTTTTCTCAGTTACATGGAATTCCAAAAAGCATTTCTATGTAAACTGCTGAATAATATTCCAAAGATTACGTTATCTGCAGAATATTGTTCCGCAGTTCACTGAAAAGAAATCCATATGAACATACATATGAACATGCAAATTTGCCAACAGATAAAGGCCTTATGGTCTATCGAGTCTGCTCGAGTGTGCAGCTAGCAAACATTGTGGCACAGAGGAGGTTTATTTTTGGAATTCCTCTTTCGCTGGACTTTCACGAGTTTCGAGATCAGGTGGAAGTTTTTGAAATTTGGTCAGGTATTCATAACTCTGTGCAGTGACCCCTTAGGACAGAACTGCCCGGAGAGAATTTGCAACATATGCAAATGATGGAATCTTTGCCCGTGCTATTTTTCAAATGCTGCCTTCAGCTAACTGCCTTAGATAATTCTAAACCTTTCAGATTTCACTCTCCGTCTGTCAAGACCAGAAACTCAGAGATCCTTTCCTCATCTACTCATCCTGAAGTGACAACACTTACAAAAATACATACTGTAAGTATTCCTTTTGTTTTATTTGCTGCCCTTTACTTTTTGTTATTTTAAGCTAAACCTTAGTTTATATATTTAAATTGTAGTTTTTCTCCGTTTCTCCTGGTTCAATTTAACCAGTGGGAACTGAAGTTTATTTTCAATTTATTGGAGTTTTTTGACTAAAAACTCCATTGGTTTAGTTTAATTTTATTAAATTTAGCGTTTTTTAGGAACTGCTAATCCCGGTTCCTGAACCGATAACCTCGGTTCATTTCTAGCTCAGTTCCCGGTTTTAATTGATTCCTCATCGGTTCCAGAACGGACTGCAAATGCTAAATAAACTTTAAAATCTCTAACATTATTTAGCAGTTCTATCTTTTATGGTTTTCTTTTAAGAATGTCAGAAAAACTGAAAAGAAAAACCGGTGAACCCCGTTTCAAACCATGTACTTAGTGTGGGGAAATTTTTGCCAAGGCAGACAAGCATACTTTATGTGTGGTTTGCCTTGGATATGATCATTTAAAAGCAGACTATGAAATCTGCATAACATTTCCTGAGAAAACTGTAGAAAAATGCCTTGAAAGGGTAAAGAAAAAACTTCCATCACCTAAGGGTCCCTCAAGCTCTGACCAGACAATACCCTCTGTTGCTGTGGGTGAAACCACAACAACAACTACAACTGCCACCCCTGATATGGGTATACAAGCAGTTTCAAAGAGGCTTGCTGAACTGACAGACTCTCTGGTTCACTCTAAAACACCTAAGAAAACTAACCACACAGAGCCCCTTGCTGGGCAGCATTTGGGGACTTCTGTGCCTGCAATAAACCTGCCAACTGCTGAAGAGATTGTACAGGCCTTTAGGGTCATTCAGGCTTTACATGGGTTGACTACTCCTCAGCCACAGATTCCTGCCAAATAGACTGGCTCCTCTACTCAATCTTCCTACCATGAGGAGAAAGAATATGGTGATTATGATGTAATGGATGAAGGGGAACCTATTGAACCTGAGGTTTCCCCTGAACAGGAGTTTGGTTGTCCTCCCAGAGCATCAGAGGATTATTCTTCATACTTCACATTTGTGAGAAGAATGGTGGATGCTTTAGACATCACCACCAGTGAAGTGATTGAAGATGAGGAAGAAGTTGAATACTTAGAAATAATGGGCCCACTAAAAAGCTTCTCCTTCCTGTGAACAAATTCTTTAAGAAAGATGCTTTGAGATTTTACAAACCCAAAACACTGTCCCCCCTCTTAATAAGAGGCTTGATAAAAAGTACCAGTTGGAAAGGGAGGGTGCACAATTCCTATTCTCCCACCCTGACCACCAGGGGGTGGTGTAAGTGGCAGCCTGTGATAATGCAAAGGTACCTCAGCATCCCACCCTCCAGACAAGGACTCTAGAAAGATTGACAACATGGCTAAGAAAGGATACTTATCAGCTTCCTTGACCATCAGACAGGCTAATTTCCAAGCCTATGCTGCTCAATATCAGAAGTCTCTTTGGCAGTCTGTTCTTGCTATGGCAGACAAAGCCCAGGCCCCCCTTTCAGCTGATCTAGCTGAAACAGCCAGGTTTAGTTTGGAAGCAGCCAAATACCAATTTCAAACGACTGCTGATTCCAATGACACTGCTGCCAAGTGGATGGCAGACATTGTGGCACAGAGGAGGTTTGCTTTGTTGAGATCCACAAACCTTACCCAGGATACCAAACCAAGACTTTGGAATTTCCCACTGGAGGAAAATTCCCTCTTTTTAGAAAAGACAGAGGCTTACATGAAAAAGGTGAATGAATACAAAGCCACTTACAGAAGTAATTCTGCCAAAGAAAAACCTTAACCATCCACCAGACCTAATGGAAGGGGAGGCAGGGGTAGATCATTCCAGAGCAGGCCTTTTTTTCAAGGCCATGGCTACACCTCAGTATCAGCAGTACCCACAGCAGGGGTACTTTGAGAGTAGGGGCAGAAGAGACTCCAGGCATGGTTCCCAATCCCAGGCCCAGCCTCAGACAAAACAGGCACCCTGACGTGTCTGTACAGGCTGCCTCCCCACCGCCTGTAGGAGGCAGACTGGCTCACTACTTACAGGCTTGGAAGAAAATCACCACAGACAAGTGGGTCCTGGAAGTAGTGAGCCAGGGCATGTCTCTAATCTTTAAATCCCTTCCATTTTTATGAACCCGAGTTTTTAAGCCATCCACATATGCAGAAAGAAAACTTCTGGAATCAGAGGTTCAAAACCTGCTACTGTCATGAGCAGTGGAACCAGTGCCACTGCATCTAAAAGGAAAGGGATTTTACTCAAGATACTTCCTTACCACAAAGAAAAATGGGGAGTGGTGGCCCGTCTTAGACCTAAGGGTCTTAAACAGATATTTAACAAAGCCAAAGTTCAAAATGGTAACTCTGGCATTGATTCTGCCAACCCTCCAAAAAGGAGACTGTTTGGCTTCACTGGACCTAAAAGATGCCTATTTCTATATCCCCATAAAGGAGTCTCACAGAAAATACCTCAGGTTCAGACTCCCTTCAGGTCATTATCAGTTCTCTACCCTGCCATTCTGTCTCGCTTCAGCACCAAGGGTGTTCACAAACTGCTTGGCAGTGGTTGTGGCACACCTTTGTGGCCCTGTAGCTTGTTATGCCCTTGGTGAGTCCTTACATTGTTGGCACAATACATATTTATTTATTTATTTATGTATTTAGGTAGTCAGGCGAATGAGCTGATACAAAGGACCGATTTCAGTCATGACCTTGGCCATACAGGTGGCAGCAAGCATTCTACAGAAGTAGTAAAAATACAGAGAATACAAAGATATGATCACATCACAGATACAATGTAGTTAAGCTAATAAAGATACAAAGCAACTATCAAGCAGTACAAGGTGAATACATGCACAAAACAGGAGGATTTAAGGTCATTACACAAATAGCCACCGGTAAATACATGCCAAATGTGGCAAAAAATACAACTCACACAAGCTAACATGCCTAACAGAGGTCGAGAGACAGAGTCAGTGAGACAGCGCATCAAGGACTGATAAGAGAGCTGGGCAGGACAAGGGAGCAGCAGTACTAGGGAGCAAAGAGACATAGAAGAGCAGAGATAAGCAAGGCAGGGACAGATTTTGACCTTATAACTGTGCAGGGAAACAGTTGCAAGTGGATTCTGTCATGAGTCAGGATCTTAGGTTAGATTTAAAGGGTAGGTGGGAGGGGGACAAGATGACAGTAGCCTGTTCCATAGGGATGCAGTGGAGACAGAAAAGGCCTTACTTCCCATAGCAGTGGTAGTATGTGGGACTATAAGTAGGGAGATGGAGGAGGCCCTGAGGCTCCTAGAAACCACCCTATCTGTTAAAAGTAAATCATAGGGTGACAGCTGTTTGCTCCTGAGTGCATTGTCCACTAGGCAGCCCAAGGCGTAATCAAAATGACCTTGTGGTGGGAGCTCCCTAGGGATTGGTAGAGTACACAGTGGTGGGTGGAATGGGGAACTAGGAGAACAAAGTGACAGAGTTTAAGTTGTAGTTCGTCGAGAGCAAGTTGTATTTAGTTGAGAGCATAGGGTGGCAGGCATAGAGGAGTATACAGGGGAGAAGTAATCGAGGAGGGGTAGTAGGTTCCCTTGCACAATAGTAAGGTGAGCTTCAGGGGACAAGAGTTATTTGATATGGTAGACAACACCTAACTTTTGGTGAATTTTCTGCACAGTGTTATTTATATGTTCAGCAAAAGTAAGGGAAGGGTCGAGAGTGACACCTTGATATTTCAAGGTAAGAACATTTTCCAGGGGTGGGCCCGATGGGATGAGTACCAGGAGGGAGGAGGGGGATTTGGCAACCTTGGCTAGGAATGGTTTGGAGCCAAAGAGCATGGCTTTTGTCTTTTTTACATCAACAAGGAGATTGTTTGTGAGGAACCATTGGTGTGCGGAGGCATAATTTAGTGTTAGGGTGGCTGAGATTGATCGAGTGACGTGTTGCTATGGTACAGGACAAGGTTGTCTGCATCAAGGAGGGCATTACAGTTGAAGCTATCTGCTGAGAGAGCATTGACAAACAAGGAAAAGAGTAGTGGGCCAAGTATGGAACCCTGGGGTACCCCTGTACAAATAGGTAGAGTGGGAGAGGAGTCTTTGCCTATTATGACAGATTGAGACCTGCCAGAGAGATAGCTATGGAACCATGCAGCAGTTTCCGGGGTGCATCCAAAGTGAAGTAGGCTGGAGTAGAAAAGGTGGTGGTCGGGTAGGTCAAAAGCCTTAGTGAGGTTCATGAACACCGTGCCTGTGGCCTTGCCCATATCTATATTCCTAAGGATGTGGTCAGAAAAGAGGGTCAGAGCAGAGGAGGTGCTATGATGTTTATGGATACCATGCTGTAGAGGACAACGGAGGTTATGTTTATCAAGGTGTTCTGATAGCTGATGGTATAAAATTTTTCCCAGTAGTTTACTTAGATGAGGGAGGAGGGAGATGGGTCTGTAATTTTCAGGGGAGAGATGATCATTTGCTTTAAAGACTGGTATCACATGTGCAACTTTCCAGGAGGCAGGAACAGTGGAGAATGAGAGGGCAAGATTGAAAATGAAGGTAAGTGGTTTAATGATGGATGGGGCGATAATTCTGAGAAAGGCAGGGTAGAGTCCATCGCTGCCAGGGCTTCCCCTGGCTCGTAGGGTCTTTAAGAGCTTGGCAGTGACGTTTTACCCAATAACCATAAAGTAGAAAGGAGGTGATGGGACATCATTTGTGGTGGAAAGGGGGGAAAGAAGAAGAGTCAGCATTTATATAGCACTTTTCATACACAGTATCCCAAAGCACTTTATAAGCAATGCTAGACTGGTAGTGAAGTGACTGAATGTGTGGTGGCGGCCATATCGCACATCATCACCCACACACAGCCTGGATAATTGCATGAACCAGTTTATGGGAAGGGAAATGTTAGCCAGGACACCGGGAATGCTCCTGCTCTTTGTGAAGAGTGCCCTGGGTTCTTTTATTTCCACCTGGACACCCATCAGGACAACACCAGGATGGGCAGAAGGGACCTCGGTTTAACATCTCATCCGAAGGACAGCACACCCCAGCAGTACAGCACCTCCCAATACTGCACTCAGATGCCAGCGATTTTTAGGTGCAAGTCCAATCCCGGTGTGGGACGAGAACCCACGACCTTCTGGTCCAGAGGCAGATGTGCTACCAACTGAGCCACACTGACACCTGGAGGGGGGGATTTGACTGGGACTTCAGTCCTGGAGGAGATTGAGGGGGGAGTTGCCTGAGGTAGGAGGACAAGTTGGTGAACATAGTGCTGAAGGTGTTCACAATCCCAATGGAATCTGAGATAGTGCCAGAAGGGGATGAAAGATGAATAATTTGTTTGTTGGACTTGGGATTGAGGAGGGACCCTATAGAGGCCCATAAATTGTGAGGGTTACCGAAAGTATTGTTTTGTTGGGTTAGGTAGTATTTGCATTTGAGTGACTTGACTGCCTGCTTACAGGAATTGCGCAGCCACCTATAGACATCCCAGAGTTGGGGGAAGGGTGATGCCTTGTAAGCCTTCCATTTGCTGTCCCTGTCCTTTATTTGTGCTAAGAATTCCTTAGATAGCCAGCAGGTGCAGCCCACTATAACCCTCCTGGTTGTAAGTGGGAAGTACTTGTCCTGTAGCTTTTGCAGGGCAGCAGTGAGGAAAGAAACAGCAGATGAAATGTTGCTGTGGTGGTAATGGTCAGTCCAATTTATAGCCCTAACCTCTCTGAGAATGTCTTCATGATCCAGGCATTTGAATTTTCTCAAGGAAAGAAGTTTGGATGGGTAGATTTAGTAGTCAGAACTGTGTTCGTAGGGGTATAGTCGCTAATTGAGTCAGACATAGTGCCAGCCTGGAGGACTAAATCTGCCTGACTTGTGGCAATCCAGTAAAGGATGGTGTGGTTATGTGAGTGGGGGTTATATGTGGTGGGGGAGGCAATAACCTGTTCCAGGTGATGCATTTTTAGTAAGCTTGTGTATTCTGGCTGAAAGTCACTTGACCAGTTGAGATTAAAGTCACCAAGTATGATGGTATCTCTTGGAGATGTGAGGTTGCCTAGCCCATCTAGGAAGTTTGATAGGCTCTGAATGTCTCCTGTGGGGTGGGGAGGGTTATAACAACACTCAAGATAAGAGTTTTTTAGCCGCTTCCAGGGTTAGTTCCACAAGGAACCACTCAGTCAGAGAGGAGGGGTTCGATCAGCTGATGAAAGCAGCAGAGGTGTGATCTTGGATGTACAGTGCTACACCCCCACCCCTCTTTCTGCCTGTTCTGTCCTGGCATAGGAGGGAGTAACCATGTAGTTGATGTGAGGCATCAGTGTGGTATGATTTCAACCAGGTCTTGAAAAGACCTAGCACTTGTGGTTTGTAAAGGGATACCCATGCCTCAAGCTCAGAAAACTTAGAGGGGAGGCTACAGACATTCAGATGGGCAATACGAAGGCTGGAATGACTCACCCAGATATTATCAGTGTGATCAATAAGGGTATTTGTTGGGCCTGGATTTGACTCAATATCTCCAGTGACGAGTAGGAGGGAGAGAATAGGACAAGAGGGAGGGCACCAGCGATGGGGCTGAATTGAGAAGGAGTGCACATGGGCAGGAAGGGAGTTCTAAAGCTTAGGACCACTTGCAGCGAAGTCCCTATTCCCATAAGGGTTTGGGTAAAGGGACCTTGAGCACCCCAAGACCCTGAGACCTGAGGGAGTAGGAGGAGGGGTCCGCAGGCATGAGAAGCTGTGCCAACCCTGGAGGGGCACCAGTTCTGATCACTTTACCCACGAAGCAGCCCAGCCCAAAGTTCAAGTGATTTGCCGGGGAAAGCCAGCCAAGTTTATCATATAACTCACAGTGGTGAGTGAGGTGAGGGGCAGCCAGGTCAAAGCGACAAATATTATTGTAGGTTGCGTACCACTGAGTAAGGAGAACCTTGGAGGTATGGGCAAATTGGACAAGGCCATAGCTAAGTGAAGGGAGCAGTACACTCCTGCCAAGTGCCAGACCAGCAGCAGTCGTCAGATTTTTCTTTGCCCTGTAAGTTCTGCAGACATTTAGGATGTGACTCCCTAGATCCAGTTGGGGGTCAAGTGTCACCACAAGGTATTTGATGGAAGTTGTGGTTAGGAGGGGAGCACCATCCGCACCACTGACGCACAGAGGGACGGGGGAGGCCTTGATCTTGGCTGATGACCCAAACAACATGGCCTAAGTTTTTTTCAAGATGAGAACCAGCTTGTGCGATGTTACCCAGGACTAAATATTCTTAAAGTCCTCAGTCAGCTGCAGGTTGGGAACCCCAATGTCCCAGGACTGTGCCAGGATGACCAGATCATCCGCATATAGTGTGGCATTGCAGTTGGTTACAGTGGCTGGAGATTGTTAACAAATGCAGAGGAGAGAAGGGGCCCCAGGACAGATCCCTGAGGGACACCAGAGTTCACTGGAGTGAGATCGGAAAGGATCTTGTTGAATTTGGTCATCTGTACTCTGCCCTGAAGGTAGTTTGTAAGCCAACTCAGGGCAGGAAGGGACGGGCCAAGGGACCGCATCTGAGTGCCTCCGGTATTCCCTGTGGGAGCATCTGAAGCTGACCTCTGCATGTGAGTGTCCCAAGCCTCCTTAATACATGGTCTCTGTACTGGACTCACACTTGGTTGCACATGATCTGCTTAATAACATACTCAGGAACTAACGGTTTCTGTGGATATGCTACCGGGCTCACGTATACTGTGATTTCTGTCCCTGCTATTGAATGACCTAGACTATTTAGTCTTTGTATATATGTATATTTATTCTTTGTATATGTATGTTATCTATTACTGCTTACAGTAGACTATCTATGTTAGCCTGTTCTTTTGATTCAATGTACTTAGTGCTACTCATTGTTATGTACTCTACTTGTACCTGTATCTTCATTGTACTATCCCGGGTTGTTCCTGAAAATAGGCATATAATTTGTCTAGTGTACCTACCTGGTCAACAAAAGCTAAATAAATAAATAAATAAATAAATAAATAGTCCAAGCAGGTGACATTCATAGTTAGACAGGAGTGCCAGCATGGTTGAACACATAAGAGTTCATGCCTGACTACTGTTAGCAGGGTGGCTATGGGCATGTCGGTGATGGTGTAAGAGTGTAGGTTTTGCTGATCGACAGTGAGTGTCAAGGCACAAAAATCCATGGCAAAGAGCAGGCAAGTCATGAATATCAGTGTAAGGAGAAATGGGAGTGTATTCATTTTTGTCTTACAGGCTGCACAGGTATCTGGGGAATGGCAAAGATTTTTTAGAGAGTGACAGGGCAGTAGGGTGACAGGTAGAGTACGGGCAGGGAAGCAGCCCTACTAATGTAAGGAGGACTAAAGAACAGGCTTCAGGAAGACAGCTGCTTAGGATAGAGGAAGAGCCGCTACCTAAGGGAACAGAGGTGAATGGTTCGAAGCCTGGGAAGTCAGGACAGGGTGACTAGGTAGTATGCTTTAATTAAAAAGACTGGCCAAGGAGGATGAAGGGCTGGAAAATAACCTAGTAGGAAGGCTGCTGGATAGAGTAGAGGAAGAACTACTGCCTATGGGAGCTAAGCTAAATGGTTTGAATCTTGGGGGGTGCAAGCTTGTAATTAATTCAGCTAAAGTACAGGGAGAAGGATTATAAAGGGGCTAAAATGGGAGGCTGCAAGAAGACAGATGAGGTGAGCAGTTTGATGGTCAGGATAGGGTGATTAGGTAATTTGTTTAGCTGAGATGTAGGGAGGAGGGTTTTAAGGAGGCCAGAAGCATCAGGCTACAGAACAGCTGGAATAGGTGAAGGAAAGAATTGCAGCCTTAGGAACCAAAGGTGAGTGGTTCAAAGCCCAGGAGGTCGTGGTTAGGTGATAATATTTATTTTAAGAAGGTTGACTAAGGGGAAAGAGGGCAAGAGGGACAAGAGAGGAAAGTACATGAAGCCTAAGGATAGACATGAGGGTGTAATCAGGGCTGAAGGTGGTGGGTTCAAGTCCCAAAAGGGAAAGAGAGGGAGGAAGGAAAAGAGACTAGGATAAAGGAATTAAATTTTGTTGTTAGAGATGGCACACAGAAGGTGGAGAGATAAGGACAGCTTAGGTACCAAGTAATGTGGATCTAATTGATGGCTTAGTGGAAGGGCTATTGTTTCCAAAGCAGGAGGATGGGGACAGGGATTCAAGACTTAGGTATGGGGGGAGGAGACACCAGTGACTCTTAGAGGCCCAGGAATATAAATAGCTATGGCAAAACGGGCACTTAGGAAAATGCAGCACTGTCACATGACTATAGAATCCCAATACAGTTAGGGATGGCTCTGTGTGGGAGGTGCTGTCCAAGTGAAGTGTGGATGGGCCAACACAAGCATCAAACAATAACTCTCTCCAGAGGAGCAGGAAATGTCCAGAATTGTAGATTTTCACTACTTGTGTTGCTTAGGGCTGCAAACTGACAAATCTGGGTGTGTTTCAGCTCAGTTTGGGAGCTATGGGGAACATGAGCAGCCTGTGAGATGAAAGAAGCATTCAAACACACACCAGACTTTCAAAAACACACAACTCTGTGGCTGAGAAAGACATAAACTACAGCACATATTGTTGAAATAGTACTTACTACCAGCGTGTAAATCAGAAACCCCCAGTGAGTTTACTAAAAGGCCAGTAAAGACAAAACAGCAACAGAATGGGAACCAGTGACAAAAAACAAACAAACAAATATGTAGTCAGACATTCTTTGAAAGACATTGTTATTATATGGAGTATTAGTTTTACAAAAGAAAGCTGTTGTTGTTCTGGTGTGTTCTTCTATAGATGTGAACAGTTTCCAGTAACAATTTGAGGAATGTACCCTGAATCATCTGGTGATGGTTATTTCCCTACCAACAAAAGAATATACCTACTACTTGCCAGCAGATACAGGCCACATAGTCTATCAAGTCTGCTCGAGTGTGCAACTAGCACCCCACTTTGCAGCTGCCTCCCCTTCACAATCCCACACAGATGAATGCCAAGTGAGATTGAATCAGATTAAGCCATTTGTGGTATTTCCAGTGAATGGGGGAAATTTGGCCAGGACACTGGGGAAATGCCCCTACTGCATTGCTGTCAGTAGGGGGACCCTTGGCTGTCAGCGTTGCTGTGGCCAGTCTGCCTGGGATGTTGGAGGAGATGGATGCAACAACTGCAGGAGAGCAGGCCTCCTCTCCTGTACTTTCAGAGATAGAGGCTGTTGATGAAGCTTGTTCTGTGGCTGCTGTTGTTGACCTAAGTATTCTTGTGAATTCCAGTTCTTTTGTTCTGCCTCATCCTGTGTGTGACTTTGTGCTGCCTTCGGATGGGAATAGAACCTGCCTACTTACTGCACGATTTTAATTGCTGAGACAAGTGGACTTACTTGATTGGGAACTCGCTGCTTTTCCTGCAGTTGCTGGGCTCCCTGCTTCAGCGTCTTCTGCTTCCAGTCGACCGACTATTGAGGCTGGACTGGATGCTTGTGTTGCACCTCTGAATGCGGTCGTTTCACTGCCTACAATGGAGCTTCCACCTGATTTCGGGGCTGGCAGTTTGTCAGGTTCAGTTCCCGAGTGCCTACAGCCCCTCTTGCCTTGTCTCCCTTCTAGTCCTGTGCCTTCAGACAGCGCCCATGCAGCTTCTTTACCGGCCCCAGGTGCGGATGCGGGCGGTCCAGTCTTCTCCTTTGCCTCTCGAGTTCAGCGACCTGGCTGGAGTAAATTGCCAGGAGTTCCTACTGCTACTTTCCCGGAAGAGACTTGTGTTCCGAAGCCTGTGGTCTTGCCAGATGGGTCTTCCTGTTCTCCTGAACGTGCTTTGCAGGGTGCCGGTTGGGAACAGTCGGAAGGCGGATCATGGTCGCCAGATTCGCAGGACCCTTCTTATATTGCCATGCTGAAGAAAGCTGCTGCACCGGTGGCCACCACAACTTCTGATCCTATGAGCTCCATCTTGCCCCGGGGTAATACCTCTTCTCCTTGTGTTCTGGACTTTAATCTTGTTGTTTGTACTATTAATGGGGGTATTTCTGAACCTAGTATTTCTGTTGAATGTGTTTCTGTTGGTTCCTCTGGTTCAAAGGGTCCCGCTTCTAGCTTGGTCCTGCCAACTTCAGTAGCGGTGGTAGACACTGACACAGAGACACAGGCCTGTTTGGGTCCGGACCCTGTGCCAGTGCATAGTACTGGTCTCAAATCTGGTACTTCAGTGGGCTTTAAGCTCACTGATTTATTCCAAAACAATAGAGGTGAGCCTTCCCCTAGATGCAATGCTGTCCGGTTTTTATATAAAGGGGGGTTGGAAACTCCCCCGGACAGGCTTTATGTTGCGAAAACTTTGCTTAAAGGGTCTATGCATTTTTTTTCATCTGAAATTTTTGCCCTGATTGGTTTAGGGAATGCTATGATGTTAGCTTTAAAAACGTCTCTCATTTGGATTGTTTCTGGGCCCAGTACGCTAACTGCAAAAGTTCTCCTCTTTGGTCTCCCTTTCATGTTCTCCCTTTGTCGAAACCTACAGTTAAGACCATCACTATCATGTTTAAAAATGAAGGGGTCAATGTTGAAGACATCTTGTTTTGGCTCCGACAGCATTGTGAGGTTTTGAATAAACCCACTCCAACTTTAGATAGTGAGCAGATTTGGGATGGTGGGTGGAGGGTTCGGGTCAAGTTATTTTCTTCTGACTCTGGTCCTGCTCACTTGCCTAATTTTTTTTTTCTTGGGAAGGATAAGGGGTTAATTTTTTATGCAGGGCAACCCAGGTCTTGCTTTAAGTGTGGCTCTAGGGCCCACTTCAGCTCGGCTTGTGACACACTTAAATGTAGCCATTGTGTAGATTTTGGCCATACTTCCAGTGCTTGTTTGAACCTTTTCAAGTGTAATCTCTGTGAACACACTGGTCATGCTTATGGTCGTTGTCTTTGGGCCTCACATAATCGGGAAGATTGTCCCTCCCATGTGGGCCTTATTAATCTTGCTCAGCAGCAGCAGGTAAAAAAAACTGCTGAGCATAATTCTCTTGTTGGTCTTGTGGCCTCACCCTGCCCCCTCCTCCCCACCTTAACATTGCCAAGGAGACTGAGGATGGGGAGGCCTCTGCTTTTGCCCGTCAGAATATGGTTCAGATGCAAGAGCCTGCTACTATCGTGGCACTGGAAGGCCTTATTTTGGCTGCTTCTGTTTCTTCTGAACTTGAGGTTATGCCTCTCCCTCCCCTGCCTCTGCCTCAGACTCTGCCTGTTTCGGAGCCTTCTACCCCTTTTACTATTCCAAAAAAAAGGACTAGAAAGGGGCTGACTGTTTTTGGTAGGGGTAAGGCTCCTGGATCTCGGTCCTGGGCATCTGGTAATAAATTTGCTGTTTTAGCTCCCTATATTACTGATAGAGATTCTGTGGATGATGACACTGATACTTCCTCCCTTGATTCTAATATGGATACAGACGGGGTTGGGGAAGTTGATCCCATTGCTAAACGGATGAGACAGTGTCGATGTAGTAAGTCACCTTAATTCTTCTCTATGGATTCCTTAGCAATCCTCTCTTTTAATGTTAATAGTATTAAGGGAGATAGGAAGCTTGGTGGTGTTATGCTATCTTTACAGGATATGCGTTGTGATATTACTTGTTTGGTTGATACTAGGTTGAAAACTAATAAGGAACTTCAGCAAGCCTCACGGGTATGGTCCCATGGCCCTTCCTTTTGTTCCTACGGGGTGGATAAATGTGATGGTGTGGGTATTTTGTTTTCTAATCCTGCCCTTCGGGTGTCTAGGCTTGTGGGTATTTGTCCTGGTCATGCATTACTGCTTGACCTCTCCTTCCATAATGAAAGATTTTGGTTAATTGCCTTGTATGCCCCCCAGACCAAAGCATTGCGGTCTGCTCTCTTTTGGACAGTTCAACCCTTTTTGCATACTTCCAGACTGGTTATTTGTGCTGGGGATTTTAATTGTAGTCTTCATCAGACTGATAGAGGACTTCAGACCTCTAAATTATTTAGTGATACCATGACCCTGAAGAATGTTCTTTCTACTGCCAAACTTCAGGATGCCTATAGGGTTGTGCACCCTAGGGGCGGGTATACTTATTTTCGGGGTGCTTGTCGCACTAGAATTGATTTTTTATTTCTTTCTCATACACTTACCGTTCTTGACTGTCGGACCATTGGGAGTGAGTTTTCAGATAATGCGGCTCTGAGGGTTTTATTCTCATGGTCTAAAGTCCCCCGGTGTAAGAAAAATAGGTGGAGACTTAATGATTCCATACTTCAAGATCCCAAAGTCCAAAAAGTGTGGAGACGGGAATGGGCAGCACGGTTATCTGTTGCTGACATTTATGAGAATATTTTAGAATGGTGGGAGGACACTAAGGTTAGTTGGAGAAAGGTTTTCCAACAGAAAGCTGCTGATGCCCATACCAGCTGTTATAAACAGTACTTGGCTTTACGTCAACAATTGCAAACTTTAATTTCCCTGTCTGATAGTAGTTTTTATGATTATAGTACACAAATTTCTGTTTTGAGTAGTCAGATGAAGGATCTGCAGTACGACAGGACTAAATCTTTGGGGTATGAAGCACGATTTGGGACTAAAAATGCCAAAGGTGGTTTTGACCCTTTCAAAGAATGTCAGGACAGGGTGGATTCTAGGGTTATTTATAACTTGGTATCCCCCATGGGAGATCTGGTTAGTTCCCCGGAGTCCCTGGTTCAGGTTGTCGAACATTTTGTTTTAGGCATGTTTGGGACTGAATCTCCCGGTGTAGATGCTGAAGATTTTTTGGCATCATTATTTTTGCCTAACCTCGCTTCGGAAGAATGTGGGATGCTCACTGCAGACATAACTGAGGAGGAGGTGTTGCATGCCATTGTTGGCTTAAAAAGGGATTCTGCCCCTGGCTCTGATGGACTCATGGCAGGTTTCTATTCTACTTTTCAAACGGATTTGGTTCTGGCTTTAATTATTTTGTTTAATGAAATGTTGTCAAAAGCAACATTTTCAAAATCTATGAAAGAGGCAATCTTGGTCCTTATTCATAAGAAGGGTTCGGTTTCAGATATTAATAATTGGAGACCTTTGAGTCTCCTTAATGTAGATAGCAAACGTGTTGCAAAAATGTTACTAGCTAGACTTGTTCAGGTAGCTAGACTTATTAGTCCTGCCCAGGCGTGTGGCATCCCAGGTAGATGCCAAACTGATAATTTGATTTTATTATGTGAACTATTCACCTTGGGGGACCAGACTCGCATTAAGGGATGGCTGCTTGGGATTGACCAGGAAAAAGCCTTTGATAGGGTTTCCCACAAATTTTTGTTTTCTGTTTTAGCAGTATTTGGATTCCCTCCCCTGCATTTATAGATTGGATTAGAGCTCTTTATTTTAATGCAGTTCTTCTCCCTAATGTTAATGGTTGGTTGGGACATCAGGTTTTGGTTAAACGGGGGGTGCATCAGGGTTGCCCTTTGAGTCCCCTTTTATACACTTTCAGAATTGATATTTTGATTAGGGCTGTTCTTAATTGCCCTGGGATCTTTGGTTTACAAGGGACGTCTGGTCTCCCCCCTATTAAAATATTGGCTTATGCGGATGATTTGGTCCTGACCATGGCGTCCAACTCAGAGGAGCAGGCTTTGCTCTCTTTGTTTCACCAGTACTCTTTAGTGGCAGGGTCCCAGATTAATTTTTTGAAAAGTGTTGGGCTCCCCCTTAGGAACTCCAACTATACCTGAGTCGAGTTCCTTTGCTGGCATCCGGCTTTCTTCGGAACCCATTAGGATACTTGGACTTTGGTTTGGGTCAGGGGATCTACTGTTGTTGAACTGGAACAGTGCATTGGGAAGGGCTGATAGGCTCTTAGCTGGATGGCGGCAGAAGCAGATAGGTAAAAAGAAACGGGTTTATTTACTCAAAACTTTGATGATCCCTATTTTTTTTTACCTTTGTTATGTCCCTCCCCCCATGAAATTATTCACGAAATTGTATAGTGTTTTTTTTCAGGGCCTTTGGGGTTCTCGGCTGAATCCTATTAAATGAGGTTTTACCTATAGGCCTCTTGGTGAGGGAGGGGGTGGGGATGTTGAATCCTGTGGCTTTCTTTTATAGTATTTTGTTATGTTATAATTTTGGTTGGGCTTTGAAACCTGGTGACAAGGGTTGGAAGCCTTTTCTTTGCTCATGGCTTCTGCCTTGCCTCATCCCCTGGGAACAAGGCAGAAAGGGGTCTTTAGCTAAAGTTTTGGGCCTCCCGCCCTATGGTTTGGAGGCTGTGAAACTGGCTATGACTTGGGGTTTTAAACCTTGTGATTTCTGTACGCAAGGTAGAAAGGCTTTATATGATCGAATTTGGAGACGGGATGCTCAGGATCCTGTTGCATTTCCATCTTGTCCTCCTGATCGCCAGACTTGGATTCTGAAGCAACTTTTGAATCCTAGGATCCCTCCTTATGTGTGGAACATGGTATGGCTCAATAATTACGGCAGACTTAGTGTCAAAGGTAATCACAGACATAAAATGTTGCATGACAGATATTGTCCTAGGGATTCCTGTCTTTCTATTATAGAAACTCAGGCACATTAATTTTTGAATGCAATTTTGCTTTTGATTTTTGAACCACTATTGCTGCTGTCTAGGATGAACCTCTTTTTGCTAAATTGTCATATGCTGATATTATGTTAGGGACTCATTCTGTTTTAAATACTAAATATCGTACAGAAACTATATATATTGTTCTAAGTTTCATGCGCTATTTTTTATGGAAAGCTAGGTGTTTGCTAATTTTGCATCAGAAATGGATCCCTATCTTGGAAATTATATGGAATGTTGAGAATGCTGTATTTGCAATGCAAAAGTTAGACTTTTCTAGATATTCTAGATTGTAATTTCGTGGTTTTTGGTCTAATTGTGATTCTTGGAAATTGACTTGATTTACTGAACTACTTTTTTGTTCTTTTCTGTTTTTTACCTTTGTATTGTATTTATGTCAATTATTTTTTTGTATGTATGTTGTAATGAAGCCCACTTCTTCTCAATAAAATTCCTCTACTCGACAGTAGGGGGACTTGCTGTCTGCAGGATGGCCACTCGGTGTGAGACTTCAGAGAAAGAGGATGTTCCTCAGGTGGAAGAGCAGGCTTTCTTTCCCACTACTGTTATGCTTGAGGCCGATCAACTTGAATGCTCAGACGCTGAGTCTGAGGAAGATATACCCGAAATATTCTTATTTACTGAGGATTTAAGCAAGAATGCTGATCAGTCTAGCACAACAGTGCAGAATTCATCTTTACCTTTATGAAGTCAGCCCTTTACTTGCTTCATGTAAGAATGCGGAAGCCGCACTCCCTGTCAAACGCCCCGGACTGACTGTCAAATCTACGGATGACACACTATCATCAAAGGCCCCACCAGGGCCGGGTGAGTCAATGGTTTTTTTTACCACCTATCTCTACAGCTTCTACAAAGGATAATGTGAAATATTCGGCTGGCAGTTCAATCGCTTTAGAAAGTGAGTGCTTTATGCCATCAGTTATCCAGGATGGACTTAAAACTGTTGTGGGTGAATCATGGAGGTTAACTGTTTATTCAGAGGGGGTGGGGAGCGGCTGAATCACTTTCTCCTCGAGGTGTCTCCTCTCCATTTCAAACCCAGCTCACTAAAGCAGCTGGATTTGTTTTCAAAATCCCTACTAGTGTTGCAATTACGGATACCACAATTCCTCACACGCGGTATCAGAAAACTTCTGATTCACAGAAGGGGGTGACTTCCTTTTCATTTACTCAGGAAGGGGATTTTCAGAAACTTGAACAGAACACAGGAAAAAAAACTTTATAAACCACAGGCCCTGCGTAAAGAACTCACTTTCATGACCCTGCTGGAAGGCAAGCAAGACAAAGATGTGGACACGACTACCTCTTCAGCTGATTGGGCACCCCAAAAGGCCCTTTTAGGTGCAGGATGGCAACAAACTCCTAAAGATATTTGGTTGCCAGATCCAGTGTGAGACTCTTCACTCTCCTTTTCACAATCTTCCCCTTGTTGGAAACCAGTGGGGGAGGGGGGCAGGAAGATACTGTTACAGAAGTTATGAATCTCCCAGTTACTGATTCACAGACTATTACAAAACTGAATCTGGAAGATACTGCAATTTCTCATACTACAGGCTTAAAATCTACCACTAATGACACTTCTGACCCTTTATTAACTAAAGCACCATCTCCTGACTTAGGACAACCTGAAGACTCTACCCGAAGGCCCCTACTGTCAGAATTATTTTCTAGGGCAAAGAAGGAAGCTGTTCCTAGAAGGAATGCAGTCTGCGTTCGATACAAGGGAGGATTAGAAGAAAGACCAGATCGCTACTATGTTGGGAAATGTTTATTAAAGGACTCTCTACATTTTTCCCCAAAGGAGGTTTTCACCTTCATTAGTATCTCGGGAGAGGACAATTTCGATGTTAGTTTTCATACTGCCCATTCACTAGACCTATTTTGGGAACGGTATGGCCAGGTGAAATTTTCCCCTACATGGACCCCCTTTTTAGTTATTCCACTTACCAAGCCTTTAATAAAATACATCACTGTGATGTTTAGGAATGAGGGGGTCCATGTAGAAGACATCACTTGTTGGTTATCACAAAAATGTGATGTTTTAAGTGTGTCTGAACCTATCTTGGATACTGAAATGTTTTGGACTGGGGGTTGGAAATATAAGGTTAAATTGAGACAGACAGATACGAGGGTAGAGCATATTCCAAATTATTTTTTGTTGGGAAGGGATAGGGGAGTTTGTTTTTATGAGGGACAGCCATGGGCTTGTTATAGATGTGGCTCCAAAACTCATCTTTCCAGTGTTTGTGACAAACCACGGTGTGACAATTGTGGTGATATAGGACATGTCACAATGCAGTGTGCAAATTACACACGGTGTGATTTATGTGAAGAATATGGTCACGTGTTTAACAAATACCCATGGGCAGCAAAGAACAAGGCCTCATGTATCAGCCCGGATTTGTTGATACAAAAAGCAAAACAGGCAGCTAAACCTCCTCCCCCTTCTTCTGAGTCAGAGGTAACTCCTCCTCAGAATGATAAAACAGACACTTTAAACCCCCCTTAGCCTCTCCCTTTAGAAGAAGCAACTTTGCAGGTTTTGCCAAAAGAAGAAAATGTAATCACAGAATCTGCCACCCTTGCATTACTTACCCAAGTATGTTACAAAGACCAGGATACTAAGGATAACATTCCTGCTAATTCTTCACAGGAATCTCCTCTGGCTCCTAAGAGATCGACTAGAAATATTAAACCTATACCCCCCCCACCAGCTGTATTTGAATCTAATAACTGTTATGCAGCCCTTTTTTTGGGTGACTCTAAGATGGAAGTGGAGGATTCTGATTCACAAAAATCTTCTTAGGATCCTTCAGTAATAGAGTGTGGAGATTACAAGGGAAAGAAAAGGAAAAAATGGAAAAAATAATTTTCTAAGAAATGGATTTGACTACATTGATTTGGAGCTCTTTGAATACCCATAGTCTATTAAATTCTATCAAGAGGCAGGCTATTTTTCAGTTTATTCAGGATGAGAAGATACAAGTCTGTTTCCTATAGGAAACATGGATGTGTTCTTCTCAACAATTAGCAACTTTCAAAAGGAACTGGCCCTGGGGCCCTTCCTTTTGGTCCTTTGGCGCAGATAGTGCAGATGGAGTGGGAATATTTTTTAATTCTTATAAACTTTACTTTGTTTAAATTAATAGATCTTTTTCCTGGCAGACTTCTAATTCTTGATGGAAGGGTGGGAGATATTGTTTGCAGATTTATAAATATATATAATTTTCAGACTAAGGCAGGTAGAGTTACGTGCATGAAGGCTGTACAGCCATATCTGGTTTCTTCCTACAAGATTCTTTGGCAATGCTACTTTAATTGTAGTCTCCCACCTCAACAATCTGCAGATAAAAAAAAAAACTTATTGTGATTCTAACTCCTTGGGTAATATAATTCAATTAACTGACTTAACTAACTGCTCCAAATACCAGACTCAGGGTCCAGGGTTCACATATCACCGGGGGGGATTATAAAACAACTATAAATTACTTATTTGTTTCCTCGAATGTCCCTACAGGTATCTTTTTTACAAAACCCATTGAATTCTCGGATCACTTATTCTTATATTTTTCACTTAATGTTTAGTTAATAACACCTAGGCAGAAACATAGATGGAAACTCAATACCTCAATTCTTACAGATAAACTGGTTAAGAACACAATCTCGAATATTATAAAAGCACGGCTCTCAGTGGTTTTTTATATACTGATTTAGGGGAGTGGTGGAAAGACACCAACAATTATTTTAGTACTTGGTTCAAAAAATATGGGATAACAACAAGAGATACCAAATTTCTTAAATATATTACACTCAGAAATCAATTACAAAAGCTTTATACTCTATCTTATACATTACATAATGACTATACATTACAGATTAATACTGTAAAAAAAATGCTACAATATCAATATGACAGAGTTTATACTATACAGGCAATGTTTTCAAGTAGCACAAAAAAATCACTGCTGGAGGATCCCTTTGAGGCCTGCAAAAATATTAGAGAGTCAATGTATATTGATTTCTTAAAAAATGAAACAGGGAAAGTGGCAAACTCAGTTGCTGATATTGAATCTCTAATGGAATATCATTTCAGTTCTTTGGCTCCAAAATTTCCCATTTTACAATCCGATATTGAAAGTTAACTAACTTATTTAAACTTCCCAACATTCCTTGTAGAAGCTCTTAAATTACAAACCCCAATTACAGTTTTAGAGATAGAATCAGTTATCCATCATCTTAAAAATGATACTTCTCCTGGCTTGGATGAGCTTCCTAATAAATTTTACAAAACATTTTCTGAATTATTAGCGATTTGTTTACAACAAGTTTTCCAATATTTTATGGATTCAAATCACATGTTTAGTTCTTTTACCGAAGGTTTAATGATTTACTTGTTTAAGTCAGGAGATAAGCATGACATTAAAAATGGGAGACCTGTAACGCTTTTAAATACCAATTATAAAATATTTACAACACTGATTAATAATCGACTCAAAAGGTATGCAATGCAGGTAATTTCTCCATATCAATATTGTGGTCTTCTGGATAGAAGAATTCAAACACCCCTTATGGTAACAAGGGATGTAATTGAACATCTAACACTTGAAGGTGTTACAGGCTATATTGTTGCAGTCGATCTGGAAAAAGCCTTTGATAGAGTTCATCTTCATTACTTATTTCAGGTACTAAAAAGTTATGGTATTCCAATCCCATTACTATCCCTTATCAGACCATTATATGATAATACTAAAGTTTATCCACTAATAAAAGGAATTACAGCAAAAGGATTCATCTTGCAGACTGGAGTCAGATAAGGATGCCCTCTGAGTCCTTTGTTGTATGTATTTTCTTTAGACCCCCTTTTACGGTCTCTAACAGATGTCCCTAGAAGGACAGAAATGTTTAACTCTGTCTCAGGTCAATACTTGTTATTACAAGCATATGCTGATGATGTATGTTTTTTTTTCTTACAGATATCACACAATTGACTGATTTTCTAACTGAGTTTGATTGTTTTGCAGCAATTTCCAATGCTAAATTGAATATAGCTAAAACTAAAGGTTTAACTATTGGATCTGGAAATCAGTCTCAGCTTCATCACCGTGGAATTTATATATCAAATATGCCTCTAACTATTCTAGGTATTCTCTTTGGATCACAACATTTACCTACTGAAAACTGGGATACGGCCCTTAAGAAAATAGAAGGGAAGATTGCAAGATGGAAACAATGGAAATTGCCCAAACATAAAAGGATATTGATACTAAAACAATTTATCACCCCCAGTTTACAGTATGTAGCAATAATTTTTCCATTACCCATTCATTTTGAGACAAGAACATACAGCGCTTTCTTTCAGATGTTTTGGGGGAACAAGTTGAACCCGGTTAAAAGATACTATACATATTTAGAAAGAAACAAAGGGGGATTGGGCATGATAGATCCTATTGTGTTCTTTCATGTATTGTTTTTTACTCAGATGATAAAAAGTGGGTTGATAGATAAAGGGGGTGGGGTAGTACATGGGTTACTCAAGTATTAGGTAGGTATTTTTCATGTTGGCACAATATGGCTCCTAAATTGAATATACACGTCCACATTCCTCTTTATTTTAAATCTGCAGTTCAAAAACTTTATAAATGGCAAATTACTAAAGAATTGATACAAAAGAATACAGCATGTACATTATATAAAACACTTATCACCCAATTATACCCTACTGAACCTAGTTTTAAAAATTGTCCCATCGTAAAAAACAAATTTGTATTAGCTCAGTTAAATAAGAGACTACCCCCCCCATATGTGGGAAACTCAATGATTATTACTGTATGACAGACTAAATGTACGAGGCAATGCCAAATATAAAGCCAAAATTGAACAAAACTGTTCATATCTTGAATGCATTAATGTAGAAGAAACAATGGAGCATTTTTTGCTAGATTGTTGATATGCAACATCCTTATGAGCTTTTTTAGGATGCAAATGGAAATTTCCCTGGTTGCATCATCTCACTTATGATATTTTGGTTTTAGGTATATATCCCTCTGGACTGGCACATTATCATTAGGAAACCCTTACTATTTTCTTAAGTTGTCTTAGATTTTACCTCTGGCAGGCAAGGTGTCAATGGGTGATTTATCAAAATAAAATGTCTTATGAAGATTATTGTCAAATAGTAGTCCAGGAACTAATGAAAATATATTTGAAAGGTATGCAGTTATTTACCTCTGATGCTGTTACTCATTGGTGGAAAGGTTTTCACAAAGTTATTAAGTTTAAATAATTGAATTGCTTTCTTTTCTGATTATTCAGTATTAAGTTTATTATTCTCTTTTTTTTCTCCCCTGTAATTGGATTTAACTAACTCTTCCTTTTGTGTTGTTTCATATGTTTTCTATTTCAATAAAAACTCCCGTACTGATCTATAGAGGCGCTGAGACTGGAGCTGAGATGGCCAGTCACCCTGAGATGCAGCAGAGCATGGATGTCTGCAGGGCTAAGAAGCAGGTCTCCTCCTCGGCCTTTCCTAATGCTGAGGCCAATAGGGGTCTGGTTACAGAACCAACAGAAACATCAGAGGCAGACTTACATGCTCTACCTGATGAAAGGCAGCTTGGAGGTACAAGTATGGCAATGGTAATGATGGAAGCATAACTGGTCTCTCCTAGGGTGGAGGATTTGCGTTGCCTCATATAGGAGGAGGAGCACTGTTTTTTATGGTAGAGAAATGAATTGGAACAAGCTCTCCTACAACATGGGAGGGAGCTGGATCAAGAAGATCGGGGTGAGCAGGCAGGATTATCGGACCTGATCACGCCAGGGACACAGGATGAATCTACTATTGAAAAAAAATGGACGATCCCCAGAAGAGCTCTAAAAGCACTCAGGTACAGTGTCAGGGTACTGCAACCATCTTGGATTGGGGCAGGAATGGTTGTACAGAGCACAGTGTGGTGAAGAATATAGGTGGACTGCAGGGCAATACACAGGCACAGACAAAAGATTTACTGTCCTTAGCAATCAGCGTGGAGCCAGAAGACATATCGATTCTGCAGAAAATCAGCATTAATTTTAACACTGGGACTGCCCTAAGGGTTACAGTTAAAAACACTGCCAGTAAAGAAACACTAACGAAAGGAAAGAAAGGGAGAGAAGTGCTGCAAGATGGGGGGCTTCACCATAACGCTAACACTAACAGTAATTTTACAAACTCTGTGGCTGGTATCTCTTCTGACAGCCCTGACTGGGTGGTTGACTCCCTGCAGAAAGCAGGATGGGTCCGAAAGTTAGATGGTAAAGGGTGGGCTGCTAATCTACCCCATAATTTGGGTGGAACTTCTGCAGATGATGAAATGGACAGGACTCCTGTCCCAGATGAAGGGCCTAGTAATTTGCATAGTTTATCAGTCCCCCCACCAGGGGCAAGGCAGTCCAGCAGTCACAGCACAGCAGGAAGGTACTGCTGAGGATACTGGCCTTCTAGACTGCATTAAACTTATTGAAGGAGATTTGGAGGGTCCAGACATAGAGGGCCCCACTCATCTCCACTCTCTCCCTCTACTGGGTTGTGCCAAACAAGGAGCCCCCCCCGGCAATTGAGAGGGTGAGGGGGACAAGTGGAGAATGCAGTCAGATGTTGGAGGAGCCAGGGAGCCAACAACAAACTACAGGGCCAAGACAGAATGTCTGGACAGCAAATATTCAGGAACATTTGTTTCCTGAACACACTCATTCCACACTAGAACCTGCTACTAGGTGTAATGCAGTCTGACTGAAATTCAGGAGCAACATGAATGATGTCCCAGATTGAATATTCATAGGGCACGCATTACTTAAAAACAGTGTGAAATATTATGCCTACGAAATTTACGCTCTGATACACATGCCAGGTGACTCTGTTTTTGATGTTAGTTTCAAACACCCTGCTGGCTTGGAAAGTTTTTGGAAGCAATACCAGCAGCTCAAGAATACTGTGTTGTGGAGACCTTTTTTGGCAATACCCCTGACAAAACCCTTGTTTAAAAGGGTTATGATAATGTTTTGTAATGAAGGGATCAATGTGGCAGACATTACTTATTGGATGAACCAACATTGTGTGGTAAAGGGATATCCAGAACCTCTACTAGATGAAGAGCACTTGTGGATTAGGGGTTGGAGATACTAGGTGACTTTGTGACAAGAAACAGGGACACACACTACATCTCCCAAATTGTTTCTTTTTAGGGTGAGACAGGGGAGTGATTTTCTACGTGGGGCAGCCCAGAGCTTGCTATAAGTGCCAGGAAGTGGGACATCTGAGTAATGTGTGTGACAAACAGAAATGTGGGCTTTGTGGAGAAGTGGAACATATCAGCACCTATTGTGACCAACCTATGAGGTGCAACCTCTGTGATGGTACGGGGCATACTTTCCATGATAGTGAAGGGGCCTCCCACAATAGTATGGACAAAACAATATGGGACAAACAAGATGTGTACGTGGCCACTGCACAAAAGGAAGGAATGAGACTCCAGGACTTGGTAATGGATGTCAATGGTTTAGACCCAAAACCACAGAGACCAACAAAACCAATGGGAGTTCCTCATAGAGAGGTGCAGGAACCCCCCCCAAGACAACTGTCCCTACAACTGTCCTGAGCATTGCCACACAGCATGTGGTACAGGCAGAGGTGTTGTCTTTTCTGGCCCAAGGGAATGAGTGTACCCCTGTCGATCAGGTACAAGAGCCAGGGATGGTAAGTGCCCCAGACCCAGTGGCTGACACCAGTGGGTCTCAACGAGAAATTGAAAAAGAAATACAGGATATGCCTCCTCCAGATCAGTCCATGGAGTTTCCCTTTAAAAGAATAACAAGGTCCAGGAATGTTCAGAAGGCCTCTTTGCCCCACACTTCATCCAGCAATATGGAACTTCTTCCAACCAAAAATGCCTATGAGGCATTAATGGCTATAGAAGGGGAGGAGGCAGGAGGAGAGTCTAATGTGTCCTCAGTGGCTTCCTCGCTGCGAGAGTCAATGGGAGATGGGGCAGTGAGTGAGAAACCCAAGCCAAAGAAAAGGAAAAAATGGAAATGACTGGCTGACAAACTGTATTCTTCCCTACTTTACTAATTAAATGGATGTAGGCATAAATCTCATGACTGCAAATGTTAATAGTATCAATTCTCAGGAGAAAAGATTGATTACCTTTTCTAGTATAGTGGAAGGGGGTGGGAATGTGTTTCTTTTACAGGATACTCGACTGCACACTTTAGCAGGAATCACCCAGGCACAGAAAGAATGGAGATGGGGTCCGTCCCTTTGGTCTATAGGCGAAGACAGCTGTACGGGTTTGGGGATTTGTTTTAAGGATGTGCAAGTTAGGTTCCTGAAAATAATTGGCCTACATCCTGGGAGAAGCATTATTTTGGATATGTTGTTAAATTCCATAGCATACAGGTTAATTAACACCTATGCCCCACACTCAAAGTCAGAAACAACGAATACCTTTCAGGAGATTGAGCCCTATTTATTTACCTTCAAACTTCTTTTGTGGGGTGGGGATTTTAATTGTGGCTTTACTGATAGAGATTGGGGTAGGAAAACAGATAAGGTTTATTGTGACACTAATGCTTTGCGAATGATATTGTGGGGTAATATGCTTTGTGACATTTATGATAGAGTACATTCACAACCGAGTCATACCTTTCATAAAGGTAAACTGTCAACCAGGATAGATTTTTGGTTCATTTCAGAAAGGTTAGCAAGTCAGGCGGTGCAGCTGGTGCCCCTGGAAGCATCTGATCACTTGGCAGTTAAAATGATGATAGGGTCACTTCAGCAGCTTAACGTTAGTAGGAACTACTCGAGAATGAATGTGACAATCTTGCAGGATGAGAATTGTGAGGTGGAGATGAAGGCTTTATTGAAAGCAAGAATGGATATTGGTTTTCTCTATGATAGCCCCCTAGAGTGGTGGGAGGATACCATGGCCCAGATATTCAAAATGTAGTGCAGCATGCAAACCAGTGGCATGGGAATAGCACAGGATTAGCGCAGAGCTGTAATATTCAAAGGACCGGATAGCGCACGCTAACAGCAATAGCGTGGGGTAAACCCATAATGTATGCAAGGGGCAAAGTGAGGGGGCGGGAACCAGCATATGTGCACTACGGGATATTCAGAGTGATAGTGCCATGCAAGGCCACATAGTGCGACACTAGTTACCGCCTATTAAAGGCTGGTCTTATCCCAGGGCAAAACACAGAGGGGGAGGGACCAGAACAGGAAGTAGCTATGGCAGTAGTGCCTAATGCAGTGTTGCTGCACCTAATGGCAGCAGTAGTGGAGGAGGAAGAAAGGGAGCAGGGCCAACATGGCCCACAACGCAGGCCAAGGAGACGATATGCTTCACACAGGTGGTACTGGCCCAGAGTCTCCTTCAAGACCCTGCCACATGAGCACATCACTGGCCGGTACAGGATGAACAGAGGAATGTTGAGGAAGCTATGTGAACTCCTGTATGAGCAGCTGCAGCCCAACACCAGACTCAGCCATGCCATGACAGTTGAGAAGAAAGTGACAGCAGCGATGTGTTTCCTAGATACAGGGACGTTTCAACGACCAACGGGGGACACCATAGGGGTATTGCAGTCTGCCACCTCACGTCTTCTGAACCAGTTCCTTGATGCTTTCCTGCCACATGCTGGTGAATTCATAGTATTCTCCAGCACAGCAGCAGAGCGCAGTGAAACCATGCAGCAATTTCATCGAGTTGCTCACCTACTAGCGGTACTTGGTGCCATTGACTGCACCCATGTCCCCATTCATGCACCACCTGGTGATGGCAGTGAGGTGTATGTGAACAAGAAGGGATACCACTCCATCAATTGCAAGGTGGTGTGTGATGCGACAGGGCACATAAGCAATGTCTGTACAGTACCCCGGCAGTGCCCACAATGCTTTCATCTGGCACCAGTCCCGGCTGTGTCAGGCCTTTGAGGATGGCAGGATACCCAGTGGGCACCTAGTCTATGAGTATCAGCATGCAAGGCATGCACACACCACAGTGTGGGTGGGGATAGGCAGAGGTATGCAAGGAAGGGGATCAGGACAGCAACACAGGTGGTGCACCACAGCATGGGGCAGACAGCAGAACAGCAACACTAACAGGTGCACATTTCTCAACAGGGGACAGAGCCTATCCCCTGTGACCCTGGCTGCTGACACCAGTACTCTGGCTGGCCACAGTGGCTTAGGAGCGGTACAGTGAGGCTCACGCTGCCACTAGGAACATCATAGAGAGGGTCTTTGACATTCTAAAGATGTGCTTCTGCTGCCTAGACACATCAGGCGGTGCCCTACAGTATAGGCCTCAGAAGGTATGCCATATCATCCTAGCCTGTTGTATGCTCCACAACATGGCAATGAACCATGGGATATAGGCATCTGAACCTGAGGAACAGGCCAACAGTTACCCAGAGGTCAGGGAGATAGTGGAGCAACTCAAGAGGAGAGATCCTCGAATGGCCCACAGGGCCCTGGAGCACAGGGCTGGTATCATCAGGAAACTGTCATAGGTAGAACGGTGAGTAAACACAGCACAGCAACCAGAACTGTACAGTGACAATGACTTTATTAAGTGCAGACAACCACAATAGCGAGGACCACCAACAAAGCATGTGCACAACACAGTGGGAGTGAATGCATGTGGGATGGCAATGTGTACTGTGTGCTGTGCAGGAAACGCATGTGACCACAGTAGACAGCCATGGCATGGCGAAGCAGTGTGTTGAATGAGGTGCCTGATACAAGGTGACAGGGTGGGAAGGGCTACCATGGCTTTGCATGGTGACCATGCCAGTGACTGTATGTGTGTGGCTGTGTATGTGCATGTGTGCATGTGTGCCTGTGTGTGTGTGTGTGTGTGTGTGTGTGTGTGTGTGTGTGCAAATGTGCATGTGTGAGTGTTGCCTGTGTGTCTGTGCATGGCAGCGGTACCTATCTGAGGCAACTACCACCATGTACACGATGCACACCATGTCTGCGGGACACTGAGCCAGGGATGCTCTGTGCCAATGATATATCTGGGGAGGACTGTGGTGCAGCTGGGAGGGTGGTGCACCAGAGCCCTGGCCGACCAGCAGATCCAGACAGGGTAGGTGGCCAGTCACAGCACCACAGGATGCCAGATGATGCACCTGATGCAGTGGTGCTGAAGCCCATGCCTGACCTACGGCTGTGTGAGGCCTGCCTGTGGGCCTGCGTGCCATGGAGACACTGTTCCCCTTGCACAGCCCGCTGACCACCATGTACCCCATGAAGCACTATGGCAAGATCAACCACAGTGGCTGTGAGACCCACAAAGCCATGGTCAAGCGTGGCTACCATGCACCCTATCCTGTCCTCCACCTGCTGTTCTGCATGAACAATGCCCAAGGCCACAGTCTCCTACAGCTGCGAGAGCTCATGCTGCATCTCACGCCGAAGGCATGCAGGTCTATCTGGACCACCTGCTGGGACGTCAGGGCAGCCTGGAGCAGAGGGCGGGATCCCTGGCCATCCGGCACCATGGCTGCAGCAATGCCAATGCCAGCCAGGGGTTCTGACTGCTGTTGGACATGGTGGGGACATTGTGTCGGCTGCTGTAGTTCCTGCTGCTGCACAGTCCCTGTGGTATGATGTGTCCCCTGTGGGCCCTGCACCCCTCCCCATGAAAGGCACCGCATGTCCAGTAGTGCACACACAGCACCCACATGGCCCACCACCTGCTGTACCGGACCACCTATGGTGGCATGGCACTCCACCCCCATGGCACCCATGTTGTGGATGCCAGCATGCCCCACCCCTGTGTCACCAATCACAGTCCCCTCCACAGGCATGTAGTAACTCTGATTTGAGCCGTCTGATCCAAGGTCACTAGTAACTGTCAGGAGGACCACCTGGCCATTACTCAGATCCTCCACCTGGGCATCCTATAGGATGTCACCGGTGTCGTCCCCCTCACAGGCAGGTGTAACCCAAGTCCTTCGGCCAGCCACCCATGTGCGACTGCTGAGGTTCCACTCCTGGCACCCAGTCCTGAGGTTGATGGCATATTGTCATCATCCACTGCCCCCTGCTCCACGTCAGCCATCCCAACCACGTTCTGGCGCACTGCATGGTGTGCACTCAACACTGTGAAATAAGAAAGTGACAGTGTCACTGACCATAACATGCACAGTATGCCACAACCACCACCTGCACATGCACACCATAGGATGTGCGACACACACCATGGCCACGTACACCACACATTGCATTCCCGTCAATGCAGACCATGGCCACATGCACGCACAACCTACCATGGTGCACATGCATCATACTGACAGCTGTGGTGACAGCCCTGCACAGGCAGTGGATGTACATAATACTGCCTCATGTGGACAGTGTGCACAGTATAGCAACCCCATAGTGCAAACCATATATTGGTCCTACACTGTCCCTCCAGCACCAATGCAGGCATGCCATGTAGGGTGCACACAGGTGGATACTGACCTGTTTTAGGTGGTGTGAGTGGCATCTCACCCCCCCAATAACACTACCAATGTACGTGGGACACAGTGTGGAAGCCACCAGGGTCATCAGTGTGTCCCCCTGATGCTATTGCGTGGTCTGTGGCCCTGCTCCAGTACATAGCTGATTGTGCAGCCATTGTGCCTCCTCCTCCTTGGCACATTGCAGCAGGTCACTCCACCTCTTCCTAACAGCATCGGTAGTACATCCCCGGCCTCCAACGGCATTGACTCCTGCCGTGACCTCATCCCACATCTGTCTCATGACAGTATCAGTTGCCTTGTAGTGACGTAGCACCTGCTCCTGCTCCTGCTCCTTGACGCCATGGACCAGAGCTGTCAGTTCATCCTGTGAGAACTTATGGGCATGTATCCTGTCCTGTCATGCTGCAGAACCTATGGGAGACATGTAGAGGGACAAAGGTCACATGCTGTTGTGTGACTGCATTGCATGGCACAGGCAGAACACAATGTGCATGCCACCCTAGACGCCTGCAATGTATGTCCTGTAGTGGCATAGCACAGGCCTGTTCAACATGATAGGGTACAACACACACTGCAACT
The DNA here is from genome assembly GCA_016271365.2 of Neoceratodus forsteri. Taxonomy (NCBI): domain Eukaryota; kingdom Metazoa; phylum Chordata; order Ceratodontiformes; family Ceratodontidae; genus Neoceratodus; species Neoceratodus forsteri. Next base: position 135,193,605 of record JADMNL010000025.1, read on the forward strand.
GTGTGACATGGCCACCCCTGTGTGCACAGTGCATCTGCATGTGTCACAACGGACACTGCGGCTATATTGCATGCACCAGCCCCCACATGGGCACGGCACAGCCTGTGGCACCTGCAGGCCAATGCGTCCCCCCAATTTCCCCAGCCCAGTGCCTGGCAACAACAATGTGCAGGCAGTCCACTCACAGTGGTGACTGCTGCTGTGGACACAAGCATCACACATGCCTCAGTCAGCTGGCCGACAGGGATGGTGGCCACGTACACCGCTACTCAGTAACGTGCTGACATGTGGGCCTGCAGGCATATGTTCTGTCCCATGCATGTTCCATAGCCATATGAATGTCTGCACAGTGCAAGCCTGGGCCTAGTCACATCCCACTACCATACAGCCAAGCCCCAGGCTGCTATACAGAACTGTCTGTTGCTGCTCTGCCTCCTGTGACATTCTCCTCTGTGTTGGGCCTATTCAGCTGTGGCACCTGCTGAGTATTGCAGTCGCTCTACACAACACAGGTGGAGCACTGTTTGCCCTTCAATAGCCCTATTGGGCAATTCTGCCTGTTAGGCATGCAAATGAGCTGATAATGATATGCTAATCACACTGTTTGCCCCTTGCATACACAATTGCCCTCATTTGCATAGGCTGTCTGAATATGGGCCATGTTAGCGCCGGGCAATCCACTTAGCGGCGTGCTAATGGTTAGCACTGGGCTAAATGATTCTCCTGTACCACATTGTCCCATTAGTGCAGCACTATGTAGCATAGCCCGATGTCCGCACATGTGTGTGTCACCCTTGTACCGTGCTAATACCCCAGCGTAGCATGTCTTAGTGCCGTGCTAAGTCACACAGTGCAGCGCAACGCGCATGAGTGAATATGATGCTCCAGGGTCATGGCAGGGTCGGGCATGCGCAATGAGACCATGTCTGGTTAGTGCCGTGCTATGCCATGTGACTGCATGGCACTAATGCACACTGTGCTGGAGGGCCCAGGGTGTGACACAGGCTGTACAGTTAATTCGTGTGGCAGGGTACCAGCTGTTAAAAATATGTCTGGGTGGCATAGACAGCATGCAGTGGTGCACAGGAACAGGTGCTGGGGGGATGTTGAGATGACTAATTTAGTAAAGCTTGTGCAACAATGGCACAGACACCTGTTTGGGGAGGTCAGGGAGGGTGACCTCCTACGATGCCAGGTGTGGGCATCTATAGCATGCCGTCTCACTGAACAGATGACGGGACGCTGAAAAGTGTCAGCACCGTTACACAGACCTGCGCTGCTGGCAATGCCAACAGCTGGAGAGGTACAAACAGATGGTGTGTGATGGAACTGTGCCAGTGCCAGGTAGGTGCCATCGCATGTCGCACACATATATTATGTGTCTATCTGTCCGCCAGTGTATGCATGCGTGTGCGCGTTTGTGTGTGTCTGTGTGTGTGGGCGTGCATGTGTGTGTGTACCTGTCTGTACACAGGTGTGCTGTTGTGTCAGGTGGTTGGACACATGTAGCACTGGTTCTGGGGCATACAGTATGGGGCCCCTTGGGTGGCACTATGGTACAGGGTGTCTGGGGGGCACAGTTGCCACAGCTGCTAGGCACCACTCATAGTAGTTGCAGTGCTTGCATGCTACATGCTGTGTCCATGGGAGATACACTGCAGTCATGCCATGCGCAGCCATGTCACTTGGCCATGGCGTGAGTGGCAGGTCTGGATATTGCAGGCGGGGGACCTGCAACAGGACCGTCCTGCAGCCAACACCAATGTGGCACGGGGGTGCTGTATCCTGGGGCTCTGTCTGCCTACACAGATGTGTGTGCATCCAGCCACTTTGCACCTGCATGTGGCAATGTTGCACTGCAGTGTCACCTTTGCCTACATGCTCTGTGTGCCTGGCGCATGCTCAGTGGGCCATGGGGGGATGCTGTGTGGGTGTATCATGTGTTCAGACACTGTCCCTGGGCTGCTCTGTGTGTACATTGTTTTGGGGTTGGGGGTGCATCTTGCTGTGGCTATTGTGGTATTTGCTGTGTCTTGAGCTAATGCTGCTGTTATCTCTGTCCACTGTAGAGTGGATCCAGCAGCACAGCCCAGCGGGAGAGGGCCAGGAGGTGTCCCAGCAATCGACGTGGAGCAGCCTGAGGGTGCCATCCATGCCTCAGCGGGCATAGGAGAGCAGTCCTGAGGCCAGGGGCCCATTGCATGAGTACATATCTATTTTCATTTGTGATGTGCTTCTGTTATGTGTGGTTCCTTCACTGGTCTGCCATTGACTGTGATGGTGGGTTAACAGTCATGAGCATCATACCATTGCTGGTGCAGCACGGTGCTGGGTTGCTCACCAGTGTTGCAGAGTGCTGCCAGTGTCTGGCTGTCTGACTGCTGTACCCTGTGGCTGGGGGGGGGGTAGTATGGGCCTGTGTCGGCATGCACAACTGGCATTGCTGTACAGTCCACAATCACCGATGTCCATGTTCTGCTGTTCACTTGGCATGTGCAGGTTCTGGTTGCAGGACACCGCACACATTGCAGTACATGGTCCATGTGTGTCAGCATCTGGTGCCCCCCCCATGTTGGTGTGTGTGCCCTGTGGTATTGCATCTGCTGTGGTACAGTTTGTCCCTGGCATGGGATGGCCATTGGCCAGATACCGTGCCAACATTGTGATGTTCCTGCACCCCTATGGGTTGTTGTTGCACTCTGCTTTGTGGTACATTGCTAACTGAATATGGGCATCTTGTCCTGACGTGTGTTCTCCCATGTGCATGATGTTGCATGGCCCACCCCCACCACCATCCTGGGGACCGCCTGTGTGTCTGCACTGTCTCACTGTGTGCAGTGCTGGGTTGGGTGGTGTCAACCATGCCATGGTGTTGTCAGAGCCCGACATATCCATGTCTATTGGCTATTGGGTTGTTGCCGTTGTCTTCCTGACCTGCCCGGTGGGCACCTGTTGGTTGTTCCTACCATTGTGTTCCTCAGAACCACATGGGCATGGCTGTCTGGACATGCTGTCCATCCCTGTATAGCCACCTGTGGCTGCTGTATGCCTCTGGCTTGTTTTCCATCCTCACATGCTCCCCCTTCCTCTTGTAAGTCCACTCCGATCCTCTTTGTGGGCAACGCAGCCGGAGGAGTCAGAAGGCACTGAGGATCTCCTGAGACAGCTCATGCGCTAGCAGTGCACCATCATAGAGCAGCAGGCGGTGCTCATATCAGAGACGAGAGGGGTGGCCGCCATACTGGAGGCACGTCTGCCAGAACCTGCGGGATTCCAGCCATGATGCCTTCCTGACAACTTTGTTTACCTTACCCCCCTTTACTGAACTGTATTTTCTGTTGCTGGCCTTTTACCCTATTTGTTTCTACATCCTTGTCCCCCCCGTTACATTGCTTTTCAGTTTGTTTTCTGCCCCTGTACCTGTGTTTTTCATTTTTCATTCCTTAGTTGCTGTAGTTGTTGTAGGTCGTTTGTTGTAGTATAGTCAGTGTTGTAGCATTTTTTGTTCTGGTAGTGTTAGCGTTAGTAATAGTAATGGTACTAGTAGTAGTAATAGTAGAGTAGTTATAGTAGTTGTAGTAGTGGTAGTAGTTCCTGTTGTATATAGTGGTTGTCATTGTAGTGGTGCTTGCTGTAAGTTTCCTTTTCATGTTTGCATTTTGTGTTTTAATTACTTTGCTGTTTGTTATGGTTTGTGTTGTTCACTTGTTTACCTGATTCCTTTACTGTGCATTTGTCATATTATACATATCTCTTACATATTTGCACTGTGTCCTGTGTCATTATAGGGTGCATGGCTTTTATGACAGGGTTGTTCTGTTCTTTGGTTCTACCCCTGGGTCCTGGTGCCCACTGGCCATTCCCCTGTCTGGGTGTGTATCAGTGCCTGGGTTCTGCACTGCTGTATGCTCCTGGGATCCCTTTCTAGCCTGTGCTCCTGGGATCACTTTCTAGCCTGTGCTCCTTTGTCTGTGGTCCAGGGTATGGTGGCTCCATCTGCACTGTGTTCCTGTGGGTGTTTGCACTGCCTGGGTACTATATTCAGTGCTGTCTTTTTTGCTATATTCAGTGCTGTCTTAATCCTGGGCAATGTTTGCACTGCACTCCCAGCCCAGTTTGCCTGGCTTCATTCGCATGCTATATTCATCAGGTTTAGCACCAGGCTATTCCTTTTGCATTTGGTGGGCTATTTGGTCTGGCCAATTTTTGCACACCGGGCAGTGCTACTTTGGCCTCGGGGCAAAGTTTTGAATATCTGGGCCCAAACGTGATATAAAGGAGTTGACAAAGAAAACTGCTCAACACAAATGCACCCAGTATTTAGGTCATAGGGCAAAATACATCCAGTTAGTATCAAACAACAGAAAGCCGGGAGCAAATCAGATGAAACAGTTGGCTGTTATAAAACAGCAAATGGTTACATAGAAGGAAATGGTGTGTAATTTAGCAAAGCAATAAAAGTTCTCCACCCGGGGATCAAAGAAGCATGCTAATCCATATGATTTGGACCAGGTGAGACTCAAACAGAGAGGCATAACAACTCTTATGGATCAAAAGGGGCAACTAGCTGACACACAGTGCTCAATTCAGCAGGTTGTACAAGAGCATGTCAGAAGGCACCCCCCCCCCCTTTTGGCACAGTTAGAGATTCCGGACCTAACGACAGAGCAGCAAAATGAAATAACAAGGGACATTATGTTGACAGAAATTAAAGAAGCTATGATGAAATTAACATCAAATACTTCACCTGGGAAAGATGGGATCCCAAATGATATTTATAAAAAATATATTGAGGAAATAGCATCCATGCTTCACATGATTTACTTGGCAGCTCAACAGGAAAATAGGTTGGGACCAAGCATGAAGGAAGGGGTAATCTTTTTCTTGCACAAATAATGAGATCCTAAAAATATGAGAAACTGGAGACCTCTCACACTCCTTAACACTGATTACAAAATTTTGGGGAAAATTTTGATGACTCGCTTGGCAAAAGCTGCAGATATTGTCATACTGGCTACCCAATCATGCGCAGTTACGAACCGAGCCATTCAGCAAAACCTGACCTTCATCTCCGGAGATATTCTAGCAGAGTTGTCGTAGGGAAGTAAATGGCTGTTTGCTGTCTTTGGACCAGGAAACAGCATTTGATGCGGTTCAGCATGAATACCTACGGAAGGTCCTAGAACAGTATCACATTCCCTTGAAATTGATTAAATGGATCAGACTTCTGTACACAGATGCTCAAGTGACACCATTGGTGAATGGACACTTAGGGATCCCATTATATCTTAGAAATGGGGTTAGACAGGGATGTCCCCTAAGTCCACTGCTGTATGTGTTTAGTTTGGACCCTGCTCTCAGGCAGATTGAAAGTGCGGCAGTGCGGCAGATATAAAACCGATGATAAATCATCTGGGTACAGCTTATCCATAACCAACGGTTTATGCAGATGATTGTGTACTCACAATGGCAGACCAGGAGTTGGGAAAATGGGTCTTTGACTTTTTTTCAATGGTTGGACCATATACAGTACCGGAATGAAAATCATTATACAGAAGAGTAGAATGATTTTTTTGGGAGGACCGCCAGTTACCCCTGATTTTCCAATCCCAACCACAACAGAACCAATAAAACTACTTGGGGTTCTGTTTGGAATGCCAGAATTAGCAGATGAAATTTGGGTTTTGGCATATGATGCGGCCAATAAGAAAATAAAGAAATGGTGAAATTGCAAAATGACGCGGTAAAAAAGGATGTTTCTGTTAAAATCTTATATTGTGCCCATTTTTTTACTTGTCACATGTGTATCATCTGCCTTTTGCAATGGACATGAAAATTATGGGTTTGTTTTTCACTTTGGTATGGGGGAGTTGATTGAATCCAGTTAAGTACGTCCATACAGGCAGTATAGCACAGTGGTTTAAGGCTCTGAGCTACAAACCTAGCGACCTGGGTTTAAATCCCACAGCCCCCACTTGCATGTTGTGTGGCCATGAGCAAGTCACTTAACTTCCCTGTGCTCCCAGGTTGCACCTGTAAATAAGCTTTCAGCTTAGTGTGTCTCTCCTGGTTTAAAAAAAAAAAAAAAAAAGTACTTATCAAAAGTGGGAGGTTTGGGCATGTTACAACCTCTGTTTTTCCTTTTTGGTAATTTTTTTCTTTTCAGACATTAAGCCCCTGATATTGTTTTTTGGGTAAAACAGATATGGGTGTTTCAGTCATGCAAACATGGGAAGAAGCTTTTCTAACAGCCGGGGGGAGGGGAAAATGGCATTTGAAGGATAAACAGCTGCCTTATTATATACAAACCTTGCTACAATATCTACAAATCTGGAAAATGTAATTGAATTGGGTTGTAAGTATTGGAAACATTTTTTTCACAAAATTGGTTGAAAAATTTTATTTTATGGAACCTGTTTTTCATATTGATGCTCATATTGAGGAAGTGGCAAGATTGGCCTGTATGACAGAGGCGAGGATACCACTGAAAATGCAAGACACAATCTGGCTGTGTGGGCATGGGAAACTAAATGTTAGGGATAATCATAAACATAAAGTAAAGGAAGCGAGAACATGTTTAGTTGACACTTGCCAAGGGAATATTGAAACGATGCAACACTTACTGTATTTTCTGATTACATATTTATACAAGATTTTTGGGAAACTTTGGCTAACTATTGGAATGAACTTGTTTTTGGTAAGATATATTGCATATATAGCATATGCTATGCTGGTGTATGGGCAAATCCTGCATAACTGGGGAAAATGGAAAAGAAGCGCCATCTATATCATTTTTGTAACAATCAATTGGGCCATATGGCAGATTAGATGCAAACAATGCTTACAGCAAAAAATAGTGACATAACAGGATTTGTTTTTTATGATACAAGATGAACTGGATAACATTTATGCTTATGAGAACAATACATTAGGGCAGACGGTGTGTGCCCAGTTATGGAGAGGGATACATTAGGTGGGATGAAGTGCCAGAGAGGGGGCTGAGTGTACTCCAGGGTCTGGTGTCATCTCTGGGTAACAGAAGTATAAAAAGTATTGTATAGGATGTTGTTTTCATTTTTCTTTTCTTCTCTAATAAAAGTATGATACAGCCCATAACCATTACAGATATGTTAAGTAACAACGGTGAGGGGGGTATCCCGTGAGGTGGGTGCATGGGGAAGAGCTCCATCCGTAATGGCGACTCCTTCCTGGTGCAATCCCTCATGATGATGGGAGGGTAGGGTGACCGGATGAGGGGGTGGAAGAACTGGGCCACAGAATGTCGCTATGTGTGTGCGTGCACAGGGGGGAGGAGCGAGCACAGCGAGCATGGGCAGGGAGGGGCAGAGGAGCTGTAGGGGGTGGTGCTGTGGTGGATTGCTGAGCTGTGCCGTGGCATTGGGGTTGGCTTGTGGTTGGGGTGGATGAGGTACTGGGTTCAGGTCTGGGCGTTGGTGCGATTTTATTGCGCCCGTCCCGAACCTTTATTTTTTAATGCTTTCATCCCCCCCCCGACATGCACCCCTCTGGAGTTGAGAATCGTTTAGTACAGCCCCCCAAAAGAAATGATTAAATACATGTCCTGGAGCCATTGTCCTGTACACCAAGGGTGTCAGTGTGTCGAAAATGTTTTCAGCACTCTGACTGCGCGATAACGGTGATCACCTTTAGGCTTTCACCGTTATCACATAGAACCGGTGAGGGGAGTCTCTCTCTGTTGTTTTCTACTTCTGTCAACAGAAGGTGATGAAGTCTTTCTAAAAAACATTGATTATTTTTATATTATTAAAGGGGGCACCATAATGTCCCTATAGTTAGGGTTACAAATGCATTCTGTGCTGGACTCCTATTTCTGCATCTTAATAACATTGCTGTTTTCAGACAGAATAGCCTGGAATTTGGCATGTGCAGTCTAGAGTCCAGGGTTTCTGGATCCTGAAATTTTAGCAACAAGTTGCTCAGCAGTGTAAAAGCTATAGAAGGTTGGAAATACATAAAAACTGCCAAATTAAATGAGCACTGTAAGCTTTTAGTTTATTATTTTAGTTTCATACAAAAAATGATATCTACACCCATCTCTAGAATTAGCCATCCCAGAGAAAATGCCAGCTAGAATTAAAATGAGCATTTAGCATTTATCCTATTTTTTTTTACCATATTTTATGTTTTACTAGACCCAATTTAATCTCTTGGCAGCCTGCTCTTTGCATGCCTGCATGTCCAACATGGCACTGAAGCACCTATAAACTTGTGCATGGACAAATTATCACCACCCCATTTTATAAGTGTCATGTTATTAATGTATACTGAAATATGTTTTAAGGGGTGAATCCCCAAATACTTTTTGGGTGCATACACAAAACTACACTTACGTATTCATGAGGTGGGATGATGATATGCCCACCCTGAAAATTTGGGGTCAATTGGACCCCAAATGGACAATTGAAAGGCTATAGCCTGTAGTTCAAGGGGGCAGTGCAACTGGTCACACACCCCTTTTTGGCCTATTTAAGGGCTGCTTTCCTCACTCCACACATAAGTATTTTTCCTTGCCCCTCCATCCACTCCTCCTCCTCCAGAGGCACACCTCCCTCTCTTGCGGGCTTCTTCCTAAGGTACCTTTAGCCAAGGGAATCACTCCTGCGGCACCTCATGAGGTGGAACCCTCCTTTAGGGTTCCTTGCCTTTGTATCACTACAGGATGGTATATCCCATGGATAGAGAGGTGAACAGCCAAAGTGTATCTATGTTACAGAAGCACAAAACGAGTTGCATAGGCACATTGAAGTTACGGCTAAAAGCTAAGAGAAATGGAAACAATTATTTCTGTCACTCAATTGGCCAAAGGGTGCATGAGCCTGGTGACCAATATCTGTTATTCATGGCAAAAACCTACATCAGTGCCTTGGTGTTTTTAAAACATAAAAAGTAAGGAAATCCAAAGTTGGGGATTTTTTTAACCCTAACTCACCCACCCCATGCACCACCATGTGAACTTCGTGGAATTGAATGTCAAGGCATGATCCAGATCCCAAAGGTCCCTGAGCAATACTAGTTAAGACTTGGGTCATATTTCATGCACAGCCCAAAGTTAGAAGTCTGATCATCTTTAGCATGGAGCCTGAAGGCCCCTGCGCATCATGCTTTCCAAGCCTGCATAAAGCTAGTCAGAACTCAGGTTCTGCTTTCACAGGTCACAAAGAGTTCTGTGTGAAGCAGCCTTTTGTTTATTAATTCTATTTATAATCCATACTCAGGTAGGGATATACCCCTATCAGAGCCCTCTAGACCCCCTACCCTTGCATTCCCCACCAGCTGCCCCAAGTGAAAGCCCTGTTGCTAACCCCTTACAGCTGGACTCCCTGAAGAGAGGGACAGAGATCCATGTTAGTTCCAGCAAAGTACTGCACTGGGGTATCATTTGGGAGGGAGAAGGAGCTTCATTCAGTGCCACTCCTAGGGCTTTTTCTCATAGGTTTTCCCCTTGGGGATGCAGACATGCACTAACATCAGCAAGTGAGAGTGTGTGCTTCCATGCATGCCCCACAGATGTCCACTATCATCTCCTCCCCTTGCTATGTGGTCCTGGCTGGTTCACTCCAAGCCCCTGCTGGATGTCACTTATGTGCTGAAAAGCTATGACCTCCCCCTGGAGAATTAGAGCAGTCTATGGGATGCTCATCCTACTCTTCCCCCCCGGGCTGGCCCTCTGATACTCCAAGCTCATTCCCAAACCTGGGTCTTCAGCATTACAAGCAGTTGCACTACCATTGCATGGTACTGGGTCAGAATAGTACCAACAAGAATGCCATCAGCAGCAATAGTGTGGCAAAAATGCCATCACTTTTGTTTGTGTGGGTGGGGCCCGATGCAGGGGGCTCTGCCCCCCACACCCTCTGGACTTAAAGATTCTCACTCTGGGGAGAGCAGATCATGGGGAAAGTTAAAAAATGTGAGGCCGTGAAATACTGTTTCCATGGCCCCTTGTAAAAAAAGACAAGTCCCGATTTTGGTAAAATGATAGGAGACCAGGATTAGAACCCTGGTCTCCACTAACTCCTGGCCAAGCTGCTCCCTGCCCCAGCCCTCCACACCACAAGGGCAGCTCAGCCAAACCTTGTATTCAGCTGCCCTTGTCCTTTTGGCAGCACCACAGACAGCAACCAGGGGAGCATATACAGCAAGCGCTGTACATCACCTCTCGCTGTCCATGCTAGTTATACACGAACTAGCGCTCTCTAGACTGGTGTTATTCATATAGTGCTATTCTAACTAGGTACCCCATTGCACTGGCAGGCCAGCCCTGTGTGAAGCAACTTAGCTCTGCATGAGCACGTTAGTATTCAGGTCCAGTATTACAATGTGCCTGGCCCATTTTCTGCTTCAAGCAGCGGTCAAATACCATAACAACATGTTATGGAACCGATATCAGCATACTAAATATTTAGTACAAACACCATTCGTACCATTACAGCATGTTATAGAACAGATACTGTCATACTAAATATTTAGTACTAACACCATTCATACCATTACAGCATGATATGGAACAGATAACAGCATATTAGTGAGTAGTGATTGGCATTAAAAGGCAGAGCACTGCACGAAGTGCTGTCTGCATACTTTTAAACATTTTATTCAGTATGCTTGTAGTGTGGAGGACTCCCGAATAAGGGAACAAGTTTGCTTTATTTTTTAGTCCAGTACACAGGATCTAACACAAAAAAAATCAGCAGGGTAGCAGCACTAAATGGTAGGTTGAAGAGATGGTGTACCCGAGAAGGTCATGTTTTTATAGACCACTAGGACAATTTTAAGGATGAAAAGTTCTTTCAACTAGACGGCCTCAATCTAAATAAATTAGGCACTAGGATCCTGATCAGTTTATTTAATGAAACTATACAGCAAAGTTTAAACTGAAAGGTGGGGGGCGGGGGGTACAACAATGAATGCTGTAAAAGAATACAAACTGGTGGGTAAGAAAATTAAGGCTATAGGACTAAATTGCCTTTTAGTTAATGCTAGAAGCATTGTACATAAAATGGATGAGTTAAGGCATATATTGCACACAGATTTAATTCAGGTATGTGCTAGCACTGAAACTTGATGGGGCAAATATGACAATTGGGACAGAACATAGATGGTTATACATTATACATTATACTGCAAATCAAGAATAAACAGGAAGGGAGGAGGAGTTGCAGTGTATGTGGCAGACAATATTGCATCAGAAGAAGTGGAGATGGATCTGACGCAAATTGAGCAAATTTGGTTGAAACTCACTCCTTTAAAGGACCCAAAGATTATGATAGGAGTCATTTATAGGCCCCCATCAACAACTTACGATGAAGATCAGATCTTAAACAATTTTCATCAGGACTTGAATCTTGCGGACAGGATACTATTATTGAGAGACCTAAATATCCCATATGTGCAATGAGATACATTAACAGCATTAAATAAAATTGAAGAATTGTATCTGGAAGCTTTCCAGCAGTTAAGTCTGGATCAGTATGTTACAGAACCTATGAGGGGGGAAAATATATTAGACCTTGTGTTAAGTAACACGGGGAACACCATTAAGGACTGTAAAGTAACAGTTCCATTAGGGAACAGTGACCATTCTATGGTATATTTCAGGATACATGATATCAGTGCTAATAATACAGAGAAAACAGTAGTATTAAATTTTAGTAAGGCAAATTTTGACCATATGAGAAAAGAACTGCAGAAATGGAACTGGCAGTTGGAATTCCAGGATAAATCAATAGGTGCCATGTGGGAGTTACTTACTGCTGGGTTAAATATTGCGGTAAATAAGAACATACCCTCCGAAATAGAAATACAATAGAGTGGGTAAAGTATCTATTTGGATTACCAGGAAGGTGAAAAGTTTTATAAAATAAAAAACATGGCATTTAAAAAAGCAAAAGTGAGTAACACGGAGAGTGGGTGGAGCAAATATAGAAGAATTCTGAAATTAGCCAAAAATGCTATCTGAAAATCCAAGAAAGATTATGAGAATAGATTAACAATAAGAACTAAGGATAATTATAAATCTTTTTTTCCTCATACATTAACAGTAAAAAGGGGAATGAGAGTAAAGTTGGGCCATTAATTGGCCAAGATGGATTAGTAATAACTAATATAAAACAAATGGCACAAATGCAAAATGTATATTTCACTTCAGTCTTTAATGAAAAACAAAACATAAATGGGGGAAAGAAATGCATGACTGAATCACCAAGCCCTATAAATATAAGTATAATGGATGTTAAAAAATAGATTGAGTAAGATGGATCCAAATAAATCTCCAGGGCTGGATGGATTCCATCCCAGAATCATAAAAAAATTGGTGATGGAATTAGTTCCACCACTGACACATATTTTTCAAACATATTTGGATAAAGGGGAAGCAATAGAGTCTTGGAGGTTATCGACAGTTACACCATTACATAAAAAGGGATGTAGAAAGAAGCCGGAACATTATAGGCCTGTAGAGGGGAAGTTCTGTGGATGTGATTTGTTTTGGATTTCACTAAAGCTTTTGATAAGCTGCCTCAGCTTGCACTGATAGAAGTTTTATTTGATATGAGTTTTATTATAGGGTACATTACATCTTGGCTTGATGGCAGGAAACAAAGAGTGAGCATCCAGGGAACATACTTAGACTGGACTGAGGTGACTAGTGGAGCCCCACAGGGAACAATGCTGGGACCGTGCTTGTTTAATTTCTATGTCACTTCATTACAATACAAATGTAAAGGCTTATGGTTAACAACATTTGTGGATGATTGCAGATTGGAGGCTGTAACAAACACACTGGAGGATAAAATCAAATTAAAGGATGCTCTGGGCGGGGTTCAGGCATGGGCAGCTAAATACGAACTTAACTTCAACACTGATATGTGCACAGTAATGCATTTAGGCAAAAAAAAAAATTCAAAAGAAATACATACCATGAATGGCTGTCCCCTGAGGAGCGTTAAGGAAGAAAGAGATTTGGGGGTCATTATATCCAGAGACTTACAATTTTAGTTACACTGCAAAAGCATTGTCCAAAGAGCCAATAGAACACTAAATTGCATAATTAGACATATTTCTAGCAGGGACAGAGAAGTAATTATTCCACTGTATATATCTCTGGTTAGATCAAATCTGGAGTATTGTTCATAAGTCTGGTCACTATACAAAAAACTGAAATACAGATGATAGAGAAGGTACAGAAGAGGGCAACATGGATGATACAGGGTCAGAGGGGAAAAGTTACAAGGGCGAACTGATAGATTTGGACATATATTCATTGGAGTACAGAAGAATACGGGGAGACGTGTGTTTATTGCATAAGGCACTAACAGATGGGCAGTTGTGGGATACCTTGGGGCTTGGAATTTATGGATGAAATGTACAACACGTATACACACACCCTTCAATTAAAGGGACAAAATTGCCGTTCATTATAATGACAAAAATGATTTAACCAATGAGTGGTATCCTTTTGGAATTCACTGCTGGAGTTCATTGTGGGTAGTGTTACGATAAATGAGTTGGAAGGGAAGCTAGACAAAAACTGTTGACAAAATGGGCTGTTGAAATACCATTGATCAGTGAGTTTGAGCATAATGGACTTATAGTCTTCTAAGCTCCAAAGTGACCTATGATACTAAATATACAGTACAAACACCATTCATACCATTACAGCATTTTATACAACAGATATCAACATACTAAATATTTAGTGCAAAAAACCATTCATACCATTACAATATGTTATAGAACAGATATCAGCATGCTAAATATTTAGTACAACACCATTCATACCATGGCACACCACACAGTCTGAAAATACAGTTCAAGACTCACTTTGATGAATGAAGTTTGAGTTTTATTTCCACCACTGGATAATAACCACTGACACCATTTGTCAACAAAGTGAATGATTTCGTGAAACATTAGAAGCTATTCGTTGTGGGTCTCTAACCCCTATTTGTGATGGTTGTTCTCCAGTGGTAGAAATAAAACTCAAACTTCATTCATCAAAGTGAGTCTTGAACTGTATTTTCAGACTGTGTGGTGTACTATGACTGTTTAGTTCTATTAACATTTGGTCATAAGAGCACTCAGCTCCTTATTGCAGCTCTGTTCAGTCGATAACTATTCATACCATTACAACATGTTATACAACAGATGTCAGCATACTAAATATTGGTATACCCCCCTGACACTAGTGCAGTGACCTACATCGCTGCTGATGATATCAACAGTTTGTTGACAGGTCACTGTATTGGTGCGCCTGAGACAGGGGCACACTGTCTCCAAGTCCTGCACCCCCTTTCCGAATCAACTACAACTCGGACTTGACTATATTTAGATCAGTGGGTGAGGGGCAGAGTCCCCTGATAGAAACAGAGACCTGAGTCAATGGGGATTTATGACGACCAACTTGTAGTCGACATAAATTTCATCGCTGTGATGCCGGTCAACAAAAGTGTTGTTGAACCGGCATCGTGGAGCTCTAAATATTTAGTACAAACACCATTCATACTGTTATAGCCTGTTATAGAACAGATATCAGCATACTAAATATTTAGTGCAAACACCATTCATACCGTTACAGAAATGTTATAGAACAGATATCAGCATACTAAATACTTAGTACAAACACCATTCATATTATACTAGATTAACAATCTATTGTTTCTATCTCCAACAGACTTTGGAGTTTAACTGCACAAAAGTAGATCAGTAATGCCATGCTGTTGACTCAGCTTACAGCAATTGGTCTTTCCACTACTGCTCTTAGCTGGTTCAACAACTACCTATATGGTAGAACGCAGCGGGTCAAATTTGGCAAAGAGCTTTTGGGTCCCATCCCAGTATCGGTAGGGGTCCCCAAGGCTCCGTCCTTGGACCAATGCTCTTCTCCATTTTTATAAATAACCTCCCCAAAACCGCAGCCCACTGTAAACCAATTCTCTATGCAGACGATCTGGTTATCCTGTCTCACTCCCATGAGATGGTGGTCATCAATCAACAACTGAGTGAAGACCTGATAAACATTCAGGCATGGATCTTGAACCACAAGCTTGTCCTTAACCTAAAAAAAAAACCAGGCCATGCTCTTTGGGTCCCGGGCAAAGATTAAGGCCGCCTGTGTGCCATTCTGTGTATCCAGCAAGGGAGATGCTCCAATCCCTATCACGGACAACTTCAAATACCTGGGAGTAATGCTGGACCCACAGCTCGACCTTGGCCTTCATATTCAGAGGATATGTAAAACAGTCAACTGTAAACTGGGTCTGGCCTACAGGGCAAAAAACAACCTCACACCAGCTGAGTGTGCTGCCCTTGCAAGAGGGATGCTTCTCCCCTCTTTGTGTTATGGGCTCCTGCTGTTGCTAGACCACTAAGGCCCATCTCTCCAGGTGGTCGAGTGGCTTATAACAATATCTGTCGCATCGCCCTATCGCCCCTCGGCTCACTCATCACTGTGAGCTCTACAACAAACTACACTGGCTCTAGCCTACAAAGTACATTGACTTTGTCATGGTTGCTTCACTGGTAAGGTCCTCAACATGGGTACCCCTCCCGGGGAGTAGCAAGCTTGCTGGCCCTCTCTCGTCATATCACCTTAGGTCTCAGGGGTCTGCCACACTCAAGGTACCTGTGACTAAGACCAAGATGGATGAAAGGGACTTCGCAGCATGTGCCCCTAAACTTTGGAATACCTTCCCAACCCAGGTCCGTGCTGCCCCCTCGCAGGGCAGCCTGTGCTCTTCCCTATGGAGCCATCTTAAAAGTGCATCGGCCTGCGGATGTCAAAAACCCCCATGACATATGTTTAGCACTTGCACCCATATAAAACTGCCAGCCCTTAAAATGTAGTGTTTCTGTACTGCCCCAAACTTGATGCAAGATGTGTAATCTTACCTGTAGTCTCTTGTTGTGTAACCTGTTCCTAATCATGGGATGTGTAATCTTACCTTGTAGTCTCATGATGTGTAACCTATTCCTAATTGTGTGATGTGTAATCTTACCTTGTAGTCTCATGATGTGTGACCTGTTCTTAATTATGTACCATGTTGTCCCAAGTGTGTAAGTATGTAATTTCCTGTACTCTCCTGGGTCGTACCTGAAAATAGGTAAATTGCTTGTCTAGTGTACTTACCTGGTTAACAAAAGCTAAATAAATAAAAATAATAACAATATTTATGCATGAATTATATATTCTAGTTAAATGAGATATTTATAAATTAAGAGTAAACCAGGCTTCTCTTGTATCTCCCCAGGAGACACCAACATAATCGGCAAGGCAACATAGACCACAGGGATCAAGGGATTGAATTTCAGCCATCCTGCGCAGGTGCAAGTCCCAGTTTTGGTGTGCTCCTGTGGCAGAGTAAATGCAGCACAATGTTTGGTTGCTACAGCAGCACTTGCCAGGATGCAGTGCAATACCTTGCAGTATCACTGCAAAATGCTGCAGTATGCTGCAGGGAACTGTGCAATTCAATGGCAATTAAACCCTTTTTTACTGCTGTAGTTTGTGAGATGTCTTTTACTGCAAGGAACTGCATTGCATCCTGGCTGACTCCGCTGTGTTTTCAGACATTATGCCGCATTTATGGCAGTTGCAACTATTTTACAGCAAAATACTGACACATGCAAGAAAACTTAATGTGTGTATCATTATAAGGCTCCAGCGAAGCTATGAGTCATGGCAGATGCACATAATAGACCATCTTTCAGGTGGTTTACCTTATTGGCAAAAGCTTTGAGGATATGGCCCAGTCGCGCCATGAGTCTCAGATGAACAGACAGGCTCCTAAGAGGAATATGCTGTACATATGGAATAATATATGGGTGACCATACTCAATGAGCCTCCATCAAAGGGTTGAGATAACAGTGTATTGACCCTGAGAGTGAAGCTGTTATCTCAATCCCTCGATGGAAACACAAACCGAGGTGGGTATGGTCACCCATATTTAATTTTTTTAAAGAATACGGTTTTAGTAAAACTATTGCTGTACTAGTTTATTGCCTTTATGTGACACTGTGGTACAATAGGTCATATCCTTCTTTAATAATAATCAGTTGGGCATAAATATGCCTTTATAACCATATTTTATTTCTGCCTGTTTTGCTGTATTGTAAGTGTCATTGAGAATGCTGAAAAGAAAGAGTGAGAGAAAAACAGACAGAGAGCAAGTGCTTTCAAGTAGGAGATCTGTGTGTTGTTATGGTTTCGTTGAATGATGCTGGTGGCTAGTGTGAGCACTTCTTCCGGGTTTACGAAGCAATGCATTTTCAAAAGTTGGGATAGTATTTTAATGTAAAAAGATTGCAATTCACTTAGAAGGACCAGGAACATGTAAGTGAGTGCATTAAGAGAGAAAATGTTGCAAATTATTGTGACCATTGTAAACTGAATACCGAAAAGAAAATTAAGGTGGGTGGGTGGCAGTCAGTGTGAGTGGGGCGCAGGTGCTTTGATTATGGAATGTGCACAACAACTTTAGAACATGCACAACAACTTTAGAACATGCATAACAAGATTTTTTAAGCTGTTTGAATTCAGTGCACAATAAGCCCTAACCATATACTATGATGTCATTATAGAGACCTTAGAAATACAGACTGTGTACATATGACATGTACGATTACACTCTTAGCGCAGGATTTGCAAAGTGTGGTGCAGGGCTTGCACCAAGCCCTGTGCCATGACACTTAGGTTTTGCCAGGCAGCAACCTTGGCACTGCAACTGTGCCTGACTTTACAATCTCATGTGCAGCTGTGACAGTTTTCATGATTTACAGCAGCTTGTGCCAAATATCTGGCACAAGCTCTGTAAAATGAAAGCCCCAGGACTTCTGCAACTTAGACCAGAAAAAGTAGGTCTGACTTGTGGCAATGCCACATGGGATAGAAAAATCCCATGAGATTGTGGCAAGCCCCATGCGCCGTACCATTGGTGCACCTGGTCATGCAGCGATCTGAGGCTTTCAAAAATCCTGTTCTTTGTAGTAAGACAATTAAATGCTGGTCTTGTGGAATGCAGAGCTGAGGAGCTGGGTGCCTTACCTTCTGCTCTGCCAGTGACCCAAGTTCAGGAACAAGCTCAGGTTGTAGAAGGTCGGCAAGGGAGAAAGAGGATCAAGCATCTGATGAACTTCTCTCCTCTTTCAGGGTGTGAAGCCTGTCAGCCTGGCCTTAGACTGCCACCAGAAGGAGACCTGGTGCTAGTGCAACCTTGGGCAGCATGAGGGGAGGGACTGCAAAATTATGATACATGTCCAGGTCTGAAGCCACCAACCTCTCACAGAAGCTCAGGTAGTCTGAGAGCCAGAGCCGTGGTTCTCTGATGAACCCAACCTGCCAGACGGCCATCCGCAGTCCAGATCTGAAGCCACCAGCCCCTCACAGAAGTTCAGGAAGTCTGAGAGCTACAGCAGTGGTTCTCTCATGAACCTGACTTGCCAGACTGCCATCCGCAGTCGAAGTCTGAAGCCACCAGCCCCTCACAGAAGCTCAGGTAGTCTGACAGCCACAGCCATGGTTCTCTGACAAACCCAACCTGCCAGACTGCCATCCGTAGTCCAGGTTTGAAGCCACCAGCCCCTCACAGAATCTCAGGTACGGACTTGCCCCCAGGGACTGATTACCTCCAGGAAGGGAGCCCTAGCTGCTTGATTTTTCTTTTTTACATGAGGACAGTTGTCTCTGGTTTTAAATCCAGAGTCTGTTACTGCTGTGACCCACTGGCTGCAGTCAGCCCCAGGAGCACTCTGATTGGCTCCATATAGCTCTGCACTGTAAATGCTTGAATTATATTGTACTAGATTATGATTTCTGTTAAAACTGTCTTGCTAGCATTTTACAGTTGAAGTTTGCTGATTTAATCTAAATGCCTGCAGTGTGTTCCATCATAAGACCCAATAATGATCTCAGCTCAGGCCTTTGAAGCCCTCCTTTCACCTTTTTTACTCTAGTATTGTGTTTTAAATAGCCCTGTTCTTGCTCACTCAGACTTTGTAGCATCTTGCCTAACATTTTGGTCTGCAACACCAACCCCCCCCCATTTAAGCCATTTTGCATTTCTTTTTAGCTCAAAGAGCAGCCCCACCCCCCGCCTTTCTTATTTAATTCCCCTCTATCCTTCTCTTTTCAGATAGTCTGAGAGCCACAGCTGTGGTTCTCTGATGAACCCGACCTGCCAGACTGCCATCCACAGTCCAGATCTGAAGCCACCAGCCCCTCACAGAAGCTCAGGTATGGTCTTGCCCCCCAGGGACTGATTACCTCCAGGAAGCAAGCCCTAGCTGCCTGATTTTTTGGCCCCTCCACCCCATGGTCCTGATTAAATACACTTAAACCCCACCCCAGCTTTCTAGCTCACTTCTACAGGCTACTTCTAGCCATGCCCACCCACCACGTCCCCAACCTCTATTAAATCCCCATGGGTACCGCCCAGTTCTCATCTATCCTGCTCTTATTACATATCAGTAGACTTATCCCCTCCAGGGCTCCCAGCTCATCTGCTGTGCAACACACGGCCACTGGATGAACGGCGCTTCCTTAGCCGCCGCCCGAGACCACAAGCACGGACTCTTCCCGAAAGAGGTACGGCAAAGCCGCATTTTTGCCACCCTCCCATCCCCTCTAGGTTCATTATTATATAGACTGCCTTCCCCCAACCCCTCTCATTCTTTGGTCTTCTCCTTTCCATATATTTAAAATGCCTCTCACATCGACGCTCTCCATAGGCTAACAGCGCTGCACATTACCATTTCATATAGCGGTGTAAGACCATATTGGTGCAACCTACTTTACCATACACATTACCATCTCATACAGCAGTGTAAGACCACACTGGTGTAGCCTACTTCGGCAGCATCCTACCTCCTTTTAAAGTACCAGCTACCGAGGGAGACCGCACATCTTCAGTGATCATATAGGCTTGATGCCATCTGCTATCTTGCTCAGCCCTGTGAAGTCCCCAAATACCTGCACACACCGACTTGTCTTGTTCCGTCTGGTGATTCTCTAGGAGTCTGTAATCTGGCTATGCCATCTATAGATAAAAACACTTTGCCGTAGTCATAGCTTACTATTTTTTCACTATAAGGCGTCAACATGAGGGCTGATACCTGGCTCCCGCTCTTCATCTTCCTGTGGCTGATGCCTTATGTAGTGTATCACTCGGGCTGAAATAACTCACAGGGGGGAGTCAGACCCTCTGTCACAGTGCTATTTGCACAGCAACTCATCTCATAGCTTTTGTTGCACCCCTGCGCTCCCATACTTGCATCAGTCTGAGGTAGCTTCTGGGGGTGGGATCTGCACCTCCCTTGCCATACAGAGTATGCCCCCTTACATCACCAGTAATAATGTCATGTGGCAAGGGTTTTAGTAGCTGCATCCTTAGGACAGCACTGTGTAAATAGTAGGGCCCAGCACTCTCATTCTCTCATTCCAAGCAGTTGTGGAAGAATTAGAGTTTCCAAATTATCTCTGGCCGCCCTAAAGAAAATTGTGTTTCTCTTCCTATTGTGCTCAGGCAAGGTTGAACATAACTCTGGTCCTACAGAAGCCTTGTCATCTCCGTCCGACCTTACAAGGCATAGAGGAATGAGCTTTATGCACGTTAATGTTTGTAGTCTCTTAAAAAAGCTTACATCGATCCAGACCTGGGTCATTCATACCGAACCAGATGTGCTGGCAGTCTCGGAATAGTGGCTCAGATCTTCTGCCCCTGACAGGGAGGTTAACATCCTTAACTATTGGCTGTTCAGAGCCGACAGGCAGACTAGGGGTGGTGGGGTAGCCATTTATTTCAAGGACAAACATACGGTCACTACCATTGACTCCTCCTCTATTGCAAACGGCTTTGAATGTCTGTCCCTTAAGGTTGAAACATCCCGCTCAATGGCTATCAGGGTTATAGGGTGTTACAGGCCTCCATCTGTTGGGTCCCAGCTCCTGTCTTACCTATCGACTATTATGGGACATGAGACCCTAGAAACTATTATTCTAGGGGATCTCAATTATGACCGGTTATCCAAGGCTTCCTTACCCCTCAAATCCTTCTGTGACTCTCTTGGGCTCACACAACTCATTGAAGAACCTACACATCCTAACAAGAAAAACCCCAGGAATAGCACCCTATTGGATGTCTTTCTTACAAGGAAGCCACAGTCCTTTTCCTATGCTGGAACATTTTTCTCGGATGTCAACGATCACTGCTTCATCGCCGGTGTAAGATCTGACTCCAATCCCCCCTCCACATCTAAGTTCTCCACCAGAAGGTCCAGACGCAACTTTGACCCATTTACCTACATCGATGAGCTAAAATCGTCTGTACGCTGGCAGAACTTTTACCTAGCCAAATCGGTCAGTATGGCATATGACATTTTTCATGAAATAGTGTCTTGTGCCATAAATAATCATGCTCCCTTGGTAAAAGTCCACGTAAAGACCAGAACTTACCATTGGTTCTTTGCTGAACTCAAGGCTGCATTACTAGCGAGAGATAAACTCTGGAAAAAAGCCTGCAAATCAAAAACTGCTGAGGATTGGTGCCACTTCAGGAAGGCTAGGAACTCCTGCACCAAACTGGTTAGAGAGGCTAAGGCTAACTTCTACCATTCTGAGATTGACTCTGCATCAAGATGCCCAGCTAAATTTTGGTCCACAATCAAAGAGCTGTCTGCTCATACAGCTGGAAATGTACTTCCCTCGAAAATCATCTATGGCAATGTTACTATTAACCATAGCAAGGAGATTCTCCAGGCCTTCAACAACCACTTTGCTATGGCAGGTCTAGCATTCGACAATTCACCAACATCCTTGTTACATTCTCAGGTTAGTGCACAGATTCCTGAACCTAGCACCACTAATGCAGTCTTCTATTCCTTACTGCTTCGTTGAAAGAGGTCGAAGACCTCCTTCTACAGTTGGACATCAAGAAAAGCACTGGTGCTGACTCTCTCGACTCCTACTTCTTAAAGATTGCATACCACATCCTAGCTGTACCAATCACACACCTATTTAACTTGTCCTTGTCCCAGGGGGACTCTTCCACACCTATGGAAAATTGTCCACGTCATTCATCTGTTTAAAGCAGGGGATCCCTACGACCTAAATAATTACAGGCCAATATCTCTCCTACCAATATTGTCTAAACTGCTAGAAAAAATTGTGAATGCTCAGTTGAGAACCTACCTAGATAACAAGAACCTTCTAAACCCTATGCAGTCTGGTTTCAGAGCCAAGCACAGTACCATTATGGCTCTGGCCAAAGTGACTGATGACTGGCAACGAGAGCTGGAAAACAAAAAACATTTGTATGTGCCATGTTCCTGGACCTTAGCAAGGCCTTCGACACTGTCGAACACTGCCTGCTTCTTTCCACCCTAAAAGTGATAGGTCTGGACCCGATCTCTCTGTGATGATTCAATAATTACCTTACAGATAGGCTTCAGCAGGTCAAGGCCAAAGGGGAGCTCTCTCCACTCAAACCACTTAAAAGAGGCATTCCACAGGGATCCATCCTGGGGCCTCTATTGTGTGCCATTTATCTAAACAATATTGATGTTGGCATCAAGGAGACCAATATTCACCTTTTCGCTGATGATACAGTGTTCTACCTAAGCCACCCAACTCCAGAAGCTGCCTGTGGAGATTTACAAACAGAATTCAACTTGTTGCAGAATCAGCTCCTGAATAAAAAACGCTTACCCAGTGCCAAAAAAACAAGAGCTATGCTGTTCTGTCTGGCTACTCATTCGTCGAACCCTGCTATCTCTGGCTCCTTACCTCCCATAAACACTTTACTAGGAGAGAGGTTGAAATTTGTTGTGAAATTCAAGTACCTAGGGGTCTGGCTAGACCACAGACTATCCTTCAGGGAGCATGTCGAGGATCTGCTGAAAAAGTTGAGGCAGAGGCTTGGTCTCTTCTTTAGAATAAACCGCCTCCTGACCAAAGATGCCAAGATGCAGTTAGTTCAATCTCTGTTTCTATCCCTACTTGATTATGCCAATTTCATTTATAGTCAGTGTAATGCCTCCTATGTTACTAAACTGGACACCTTATACCATAGAGCCTTGAGATTCATAACTGGCCTACCTATCACCACCCACCACTGCTCCTTATATGCAGCTGTGGGGTGGACCTCCCTTCAGTATAGAAGCAATAGAAATGCAGCTCTCTGGACTTACAGAGCTATTACCAACAAATTACCCCAATACATTTATGACTGTTTGCCATTATACGTGGTAGGCAACTACTCACTGAGAAGCTATTCTCTGCTTCTACTGAAGTACCTAGGGCCAATACATGATTTGGGAGAGCAGCCATCGGCTTTGTGTTGTCCTCACTCTGGAACAAACTACAGAAATCTATGAAACTGAGTCTCCCTGTTAGTCTTACCACCTTCAAGACCTTGTATGCCAAGGCTGTTAAGGAACTATGCAGCTGTTTCCAGCATGCTTAGCGTGCTAAGGTGCCTACTGCTTACCTGCCCACTACATCTCCACCTAATCCGGCCCCTTGATTGTCTCCACCTATACCCCCCTTTTTTTTGCTAATCCTCTACCTTTCTTACCCTCAGACTCCTAACATATATGTCCCCAGCCCATCTACCATAGCACCCCTCCTTGAACAACTGTACCCCTCCACTCCATAGCTGCCCCTTAAGTTTGTATATGTCCTGACCAATGATATGCCATGCTGTCTGAAAATGTTTTAATATGCTGGCTGTTTCAGAATGTTTTAATTCCCCTTCTCCTACCATTCTCCCTAGCCTTGTTAACCCTATACCTGAAATACTTGTTATTGCTCTGTGTATTTTTTTTTCTATTTCTGTATAATTATGTCTATTTATTATCTGTACATAAAAGTGTTATTCTTGACCTTGTGTAACGCAGGTCCACCTTGTAAATGAGCCTGCTCAATGGTGTTCACCTGGATAAATAAAGACTTGAATGATTGTTTGATTGATGTGCACCTCCACACACTCACACACCCACAAAGCAGCAGGGATGGGTCAAAAATGAAAAAAACAATGGCAGGGCTTAATGATGTCCTGCCTGCCCATCCTTGACCCATGCTGCCACCCAGAACCCTGGTCTGCACTGGATAGATGACATGGGGGAGGACAGATGTTCCTTCTCTGGCCCCACTGTGGGGGAGAAGCTATGGAGTAACTTGATAGGCTAGGTGAGTCCAGGGGGAGGCAGTTGCTGGCTGGGGGAGGTGGGGACATAGCTGGTCAGCCACCATCAGGCATGGGAGAAGCAACGCTTGTTTCCATGTATCGTTATCTTCATACAGCTTTTTTAACTCTGTTACATCATCAAACATTGACACAGACTTTAAACTAGGTTGTACCAATGACCTTTCCTGGTCTAAGCACTAAAGAAAATTTTTTAACTGCTTGTTTAGTTGTGAAATGTATAATCCTTCAGCACTGAAAAGAAAGGAACCCTCCCACATATGCTGAATGGATAAAAACTCTTATTATTTTTCTGTCACATGGAAATCTATCCATTGTTGAATGTATTGAATTAATTTGAACACAAAGAAATCCATTCCATATTATAACAAGCATTAGCCAACACCAACCATGTTTGCTTCCCTTGCTTGTATTCGCTGTATAGCTGTTGGGCATGGATAGCGCAGCAGTTACCTATGCATTCTGAATGTGTGCTATGGTACTTGTTGAATACAGATACTGTTGACACTGTCTCTTATTTTAATTTCTCTGATAAAATGATATTAAAGAGCAGGTATTCACTTTGCTTGGAATTTTTCTGACAGGAATTTTACATGCATGTGTAATAAAATTTGTTCTGGCAATTTGCATTGGTGTAATTTTTAACTTGCTGGCAGTGTTGATGTGGATTGTATGGTACAGGGTGGCTCTCTGATGTTTGTGCAGATGGAGCCGTCAGCACAAAAAAACCCCAAAAAGCACAGAATCGTAGAACTGAGAAGCCCGAGTCTGTGTGATGTTAGTTAAAGAAAAGAGACTCGGGCTTCTCGTGCAGAGTGCTGTGGGCTGCACTAATATCACTAAACTGACCGACATGCACGTTCATGTTGACACAGGGAAATCAGCTGTTCTGACTTTTACCGCACTTAGGGCCAGATATTCAAAACTTTGCGCTGGGCAAAAATCATTTGCGCAGGTTTAGCGCGGGATTAGCGCGGGTCTGCCATATTCAAAAGGCCAAATAGCTCGGGCAAACTGCATTAGCGCCAGGCAAAAGTATAATGTTATGCAGGGCAACAGCTGACATGAATACAAGCGCAATACTATATTCAGTGGCTAAGCGCCACGCTAAGTGGTTTAAGCAGCGACCTAGTCGGCGACAGTTAGTGCGGTGTAGATGCCGCCCGAAAAAGCTGGTCTTAATCCTGGCAATCAGCTTTATGCGAACATAAATGGCTGTCGCTGGATTTGTGGGTTTAGCGTAGCTTTGCGCCGACCCTAATACATAAATATAGCACATAGATAAAGCCAAACATAGTGGAAGCTTGCTGTAACCAATGGCATCACAATGATGCCATCATCTGCCACCAGTCCCAGCCATGCCAGGCAGTAAGTGGTGACCCTGCCGCCAGTGGACAGCATGGCAGTGTAGCCATACAGCACACACCTGCTGACCACACATATCTGTGGACAAAACAGATGCCAGCACACACATGCAGCACTGTGGGCATGGAGGATGTTGAGGGAGTGTGTATGGGTGGCAGGCTGTACCACAGACCAGGTGTGGCCACAGGGCTGGGACTCAGCATGCAGTGCACATGGGCCAGTATTAGGAATACCCCCAACACTAGTGTGCCTGGATACTATATGCCCCCCAGCCACATACCACACAGCTGTACAACTGCCACAACACACAAAGCCAGATATGTACATGTCACTGTGAGCATCACATGCCACAGGTACAGCATCTGTGGGTCACACAACAGTGTAACAGTAATGTCGACTGTCAGTAAACACCTGCAGGTTGGGCCTGTCACTGTGTACAGTGCAATCAGCATCACTTGCCCTACACACCATAGGCAGTGCTACGTCCCTCACACTACTGTCTCCTTGCTACTGTGGTGTGCTGCGCATGGCATGCCTACAATGTGACAGTTGCATGCAGCACCACCACCACCTGTGCCTATGCTGTCCTGTCCCTGGGGTACAATATGCTATGCTATGCTATGCTGTACTGTTTACCTGTAGCCTGTAGCTATCATCGGCACTGCCAGACTGACCTACAGATGGAGCTGCGGTTGGACCTTGTCTGCCCTGTACTTCCAGACTGACCTACAGGTGGCTCTATGGGACCCTGCAGTAACGCTTAGGCAAACTGTGTGCAAATCAGGGTATAATGAGATGCTAATCCGGTTGTTTGCCCAGAGACTACCTAGTAGGCTCATTTGCATAGCACTTTGAATATGGCACATTTTAGCTCCAGGCAGCGTGTTTGCTCCAGGCTAACTGCTTAGCTCCGCGCTAATGTGTTAGCGGCGCTAATGGTACGGGAATATTGTAAAGTTTTGATCACTGTTCTTCTCATCTGCTGCTTCCTGCAACTGTACTGAGTCCATGCATTTGCTGGCACACACATTGGCCACGTAGTTCGCCTGTACCTGCCCTCACGTTGCTGTGTACTGTGTTGTTGTTGTGGGTTGCACTTCCTGGTTGTTTTATTCAGTGCTGTCTTATTCCAGGGCAATGTTTGCCCTGCACTCCCAGCCCAGTTTGCATGGCCTCATTACCATGCTATATTCAGAAGCTGTTTGCCCTGGGCTATTCCGTTTGAATATGGCTTGCTTTGTGCTCCGGGCTCAGTTTGCCCGCTGGGCAGTGCTAATTTTGCCCATGGGCAAAGTTTTGAATACCTGGCCCTTAGTGTCATGGCTCATGCAGTTGCTGCTGGCAGAACAGCTTGAGCACTGTAGTGAATGCCGAAAATTGTCTAACACTTAGAGAACTCTCCCATACGGTCTCAAATGTAGCTTCAGTACCTTTATCAGTTAACATAATATTTTCATAATAAAAAACTGACAGGCTAGTTTGTAACACAAGATTAGGTAATCCAATTTGCAGCGCTTACATTCTTTATGTGTGGTGTGTCTTCATCACAATTGTATTACACAGCATACAGGCTTAAAAGTGGTTTTTTTTTTGTTTTGTTGTTTGTTTGTTTTACACACGGCTCCAATAACAGGTGTGTAGTGAAAGGAAGTAATCCAGCAGAGTGATACTTGATTGAACTATTCATGCCAGTCTCCAGATTTTTTGCTTTGACAACTGTTTACTGCAGTACTTTATTAGGATTGTAACAAAACTCTCAAACAACCTCATACAGTAAATAAAGTTGATGCTCATATGTAAATGGTACATGTTACAGTAGCCACTACAGTCTGCTGCCCACCAGATCTTAGTATTGAATCGAGCCACCCATCTGTCTGCGCTGACAGCCGTGAGGTAATTAAGTGTTCCTGGTTTCCTTATGGCTGTCACCGCAGATGGAGCCTCGCAGGTGGCTTGATTCAATATTATGATCCAGAGGGCAGCAGACTACAGTGACTACCGTAACATGTGCCATCTACATATGAGCATCAACTTTATTTATGAGGCCGTGTGAGAGTTTTGTTATAAACCTGACAAAGTACTGCAGTAAACAGTAGTCAAAGCAAAAAATCTGGAGACTGGCATGAATAGTTCAAGCACGTGCAACTCTGTTGGATTATTTCCTTTCACTACACACCCATTATTAGAGCTGTGTGTAAAACAAACAAAAACAAAACACTTTCAAACCTGTATGCTGTGTAATACAATTGTGTGGAAGACACACCACACATATAAAGAATGTAAGCACTGCAAATTGGACAACCTGATCTTGTGTTACAAACAAACCTGTCAGTTTTTTATTATGAAAATATTCTGTTAACTGATGAAGGTACTGAAGCTACATTTTAGACCTTATGGGAGACTTCTGTAAGTGTTTGACAAATTTCGGCATTCACTGCAGTGCTCAAGCTGTTCTGCCAACAGCAATTGCTTAAGGTATATCAGCAAGAGTGGTAAAAAGCAGAACAGCTGATTTTCCAACATCAACATGAACGTGCATGTCTGTCAGTTTAGTGATATTAGTTTAGCTGCACAGCGCTCTGAATGAGGAGCCTGAGTCTCTTTTCTTTAACTGACATCACCCAGACTCGGGCTTCTCGGTTCTTCACTTCTGTGTTTTTTTTTGTGTGCTGACGGCTCTGTATGTACAACCATCAGGGAGTCATCCTGTGCTGTATGGTCCACATCAACACTGCCAGCAACTTAAAAATGACACTAATGCAGATTGCGAGAACAAATTTTATTCACAGAATTATCATAGAATCATAGAACAGGATTGCGGAAAAGGACTCCATGGTCCATCCAGTCTGTCCTTTTCCCCTTGCTAAACTGTACCACCGGCATGTAAAATTCCTGCAGGATAAATTCCAAACAAAGGGAATACCTGCCCTTTAAAATATGCATATAATGTGACTGATGTTTATTATTGTGTTTTTTGAACCAAATTGCTGAAGCAGGAAAAGGGCCACCCAATTTTCTTATTGTTTGGTGGGAGACTCGATTTTCTGTTCACATTGGTGCACTGTCAACTTTCAATGTTTACCTCTGGTCCTATGGGACCAGTGTGCCTGTCAAAGATTACATGCTTGCTGACTGTATTTACTGCAGGCTGAGCTGCAAGGACCTTTTTTGTAAAGCTGAATACATGCTCTTTTTGTATGGTACCAAAAGTAAAGCAGTTTTCACATAAACTGGTGACTGGAGTGCTCTGTTTGTGAGTGTTCCCTAAGAAGCAGCCCGATTCGCTATCCCTTCACAGTGCTCCAGTGTAAAAGTAGAGCAATGGAACCAAAAGCACAGGACAGGTTCCAAGCAGGAATTAGAAGTTATACAAGAAAACCTTGCAGCTTGCATTTCTAGCCTTGTGATTGGACAAGGACTTCAAAGACAAAAGGAGGAACAAGAGGGAGAGTGGGTAGAATTAGGGAGGGAAATTTGGCATTCTGAACTTGTGATAGGTGGTGGAGGGTTGCACCTCCAAAAGTCCTCTCACAACTCAGATCGATGCCAATATGTTCAAGTGCTTTTCAAGCACACATGAAAAGGGACTCAGAACTGCTGCAATCTGATTGGCTGTCAGCATTCCAAGACCCTTACCTTAATCTCTGTTACACTGCCCTGTACAGCCTGATCACCATGGTGCATGAATTTTTCCAGTCAGTATTCCATCTTCTAGCACTGTTGAATGACTAGAATGATGCTTTCTGATTCTGATCTTCATTGTAGATTAAAGCTGATGTCTGCTTAATGGTGGGATTGGGTGGCAATATCCCTTTAAAAAAAATAGATTCATCAATTAATATGTGTCACACTTGAATCTGCCCTGTGCTATTTTGTCATGCATGCACACTTTTTCACAAGTTTGTATGCATATATATTGCATTGGGAATCTCTGTGGAAGGGGTACTGTTAAGGAAGGTCAGCATTTCCACTCAGTTTTGTAAATGAATCACTGGCCTCACATGTGCTTTGTTGTCGCTCAGAACAAGTCTGGGATTGAATGAGTACGGAGAAAATGAATACCTCTATACACACACACACACACACACACACACATATATACACACACACACACAGAGCCACGCATGCATGCATGCATGCACACACGCATGCACACACACAGAGCCATGCATGCATGCATGCACACGCGCATGCACACATGCATGCACTCGTGCACATACACACACACACAGGGCCATGCATGCATGCACACACACATGCACATGCGCACATACACACACACACACACACACACACACACACACACACACACACACACACAGGGCCATGCATGCATGTATGCATGCACACATGCATGCACACACACACACAGAGCCACACATGCACACATGTATGCACACACACACACACACACACACATACACATGCACATGACTCTAAGTCATAATGATCTGAATTATCACTGCAATATTGGGAAGCTTTCAGTGTACATAGCCTCAGTTTACGTTGTCTGCACGTAAGTATTGGGGTTTCAGTTTCTCATTTTATTGATTACTTTTATTCATAAGCAATTAGGAATTTAACATAAAAAAAAAAACAGGAATTATAAAAAAGTTAAACACAAAACAAAGACAGGCCAATCAGAAAGGGTATCATTTTTACATAATTTCCTCTAGCAGGATACTACAAGTCTTGTAAACATTTCTTTATGGTACAGCAGTTCTCACCCTAACATAGATTTGCAATGAAGTCAATGAATTGTGTATAGTACATTTAAGGAAATATGGTGTTAACCAACTAGTTAGATGTAGTGCTGCACTGAACCAATCAGAATAGGTTGTAATGCAGAGGCATGTATTCCTGTCTATGGTATCTAAACAGTGAGGGACTGATGATCTGCCCCGTAGGAGCAGTCCTAAATACCCCCTTTGTTGCCAGGCCTTCCGGTTGTCTTAGCCACTTGATACATGTGGCACATATGTTTGCACTAGAGAATAATTGCCTTTCTTTTGGGAAATTATAATGGTTCTCAGTTTAACAAAAGATAACATGATCCAGCTGAGATAAAAAGAAAATCTGGTGCAAATAAGCTTTTCTTAAATCATGGCAGCTTGTGCAACTGCTAAAATAGTCAATACTGTTACTCATCTGGTGTTCAAGGCACAAAACATTTCCTGAGATTTAGGGTCCTGGATGTAATTTATCTCACATGAGCATTAAATAACATTTGATGATCTAGAGGAAACATTAAAAAACATAATTTCTGTTCACAATTCAGCTTACATACTTTTTGTATCTAATGTCTCCTTCATCAGTATATTTATGCATATTAAAGAGATGTTTCTGCTTTTAAAAAAATCAGTCATAGTTGGCATCTGCAGGACTTAGCTGCACAGAATGATCCCAACATTTTAATTTTAGGACCTTCCAATTTATATTATAGAAACAGTTGTTTTCACTAAAACATGATCTTTTCCCCTTAAACGTCTTGGGCTGGATTTTCAAAGAATGGCACCATGATTTTGTCACAATTGCTCTGCTTGCAAGCATGAATATTAGACCACATCAATCATACCTCATAAATGGGAGGCAGCATAGCGTAGTGATTAAGGGCACTGAGCTGCAAATCTGGAGAACTGGATTTGAATCTCACAGCCACCATTTGCATACTGTGTGACTAATGAGCAAGTCACTTATTTTACCTGTGCTCACCAGACGCACCTGTAAACAAGCCTCTGCTTAGGGTGTCTTTTCTGGCCAGAGAATTATTAAAAAAAAGAAAAAATAAAGCCCCTCGTATCACAGAGAAATGATGCATGCATCAAATAAATGACACATACTGTAAGTGTCACGATTGCATCACAGTGTTTGTAAACTGCACTGAAACATTCTGGTGCATCTGCAGTGATGCAGCTGTGGCAGAATAACATGCTACAAGTCCTGCATCCAAAACTTTGCATATCCAGACACCTTCTGTTGACATTGCATAGTCCGTCCATGTAGTAATAATGGTCTGCTTAGGGCATCACAGCCTTTCCCATAGCAGGATCCAGATATCACAAGCAGAGGACTTCAGAGGAGGGAGAAAAACAACAGGAATATATGAAATCTAATTTGGAAATAGCCTGTTTTCATGCAAATGTGTTTCATTATAAGGAATGGGAAGTGCTGAAATACCAATTTCTTAGAAATGTTATGAGATGTGAGTTCACCGGATGTCAACTGTCTTCATTTTGCAGGAAAATGGAAAATTGCTGTAACGTAAAAACAGAATCATGGTTCATTAGGCATCATCACCTTCTCTGGATATGTTGTGTAGACATGGGTCAGAGCAGTTGATTTCTATGGAACAGTAATAATGTTTTCATGTAAATGTGCAAAGCTATTTAAAATGTACAAGGGGCACTAAACCCAGAAGAATATGATGAAATATGTTAAAATATTAAGATTCTATAAAGCATTGCCTGAGACATCAGGGGGGGTTTTCAAAAAGGTTGAACACAGATGCAAATGCATACTGTGCCTGCATCTGCATCCACCCACTTGCATCTAGACAGTTCTATGCCATAATAGCAATCGCAAAACAGCAATCACTATTATGGTGAGTGTATATCACCGAAAAGCAAATCGGTGATATACACATGCCAGTGAGAAGACATCCAGCAACAACACTAAGTCTTTTTGTGGGGAGGGGCTTGTTCCTCCCTGCACACCCCTGACTTTAGATTCCTAACTCCAAGGGGGTGCATGTCAGGGAGGGAGTGACACTCCTGTTGTGGCAAAAAAAAATTAAGGCAGCTGCAGGTAGTGACAAAATAGTGTGTGCTGGTCCCCAGACCCAAACCCGGTATCTGCTGCACCAGAGCTAGCCACCCTCACCACCACACCACATGGCTAGCTTGGCTGCAGCAAGCTCACCACTCCCCTACAAACCCCTTCCCTATCCCTTCCTGTCCCCTCACTAGCCCCCCCCTTCCAGTCACCTTCCCCTATGCTCACTTTCATGTAGGATCACTACACTTGCTGGGTAGCCTATGGTGATAGCACTGAATATGAGTCGCTGTTTTGATGGTCGCTCATATTCCGTCATTATACTCACTGGATGCCCATCTAGACAGTCGTGTCTGCCCTGTATGGGCTTGGAAATTAGCTCAAATGGTAGAGCACCTGCTTAGCATGTGAAAGGCAATGGAATCAATGCTTGCATTCTCCAGTGTTTTCTCTGGGTCACACCTGGAAATGAGCCTTGGCTCAGTGTGCCTTTTCCAAATTTCAATTAAATAATTAAATCTCTGATGCTATTTTCAGAAGATGCATTTGCTTATGACAAAAAGTCATGATTTGAGGCAGATAACGGATGCAATTGTGAGTAGCGTCCAGTTTGGACGTACTCTGCTTTTGAATGCAAACTTTGGATCCTGTTAGACTACCTTATAGATTGTCTAGCAGGTTTTGACAGATTTTCCTTTTGAAAATAGCAGCAGATGCATCTAAAAAGATCCTTTTGAAGATCCTGCCACAAGGGTGGACAACCAGGATTTATTTTCCTGAGTTCTGTTTCCATGTGCAAGTACTGTTACTGTATCATGGGTAGGGGGCAACAGACTACTAGAAAAACGTAAAAGGAACTTACAAGCTCAAATGGGCAGACAGGGTGGGCCATAGGCCCTTATCTGCCAGTAGTGTCTCTATATCTATGTATCTATGTTTATTTATTTATTTATTTAAGAGTTTTACCAGGAAGGCATACTGAGCAGTGTACCACTCAATTCCAGATGTGCCGTGGGGGGAATAGGGATAGACAGGATACAGTAATAGTAGAATTTACACATGTACATGTTCAGTTGCAATCATATTAGAGTAGTCAAAATCCTTATATACAAATAGCAAATATACAGACAGGGTGGTACAGGTAAGGGAACAACATGCACTGAATTACGTATATACCCCGCAACCAACATCACACAGTAAGCAGGGTTGTCAACAATAGGGAAAAAAAACAGTGGAGACAAATAAACAACTGCCAACAAGGTTGCAAGGGATTCAGCGGGGGCAGGGTGCAAGAGCAAGTGGTAGAGAATTGAGTCTTAAGAAGAGCATTACGGTGTGGAGTTTCTCAGATGTATGTATCTAAGAGCTACATTTAGTGAAAATGCTGTGTATGGTAGGGAACTGCTGGTACAGCATTAGAAACTGCTAGATCTTTGAAACACAAAATGTAAATTCTGTTAGGCTGAGTTGGAACTCCCAGCCTTTATGGGCTTGAACGTGTCTGTCTTGTCACAATAGTATGGTGTTCTGAGCAGATGTGCTTTTGCTAACACTGACCCTAATTCATGGAATTCCATCCCAATCATTTTAAGACCTCAGGAGGCCCCTTTCTTCACTTTCCAAGGTGGCATAGTGTTTGTATTAATCAAACAGTTTTGCTTCATTATATTTCATACTCTTTATAGTACTCCGCAGTCAGAAACCAATGGGTATTCCTTGTCCATCCTATAGGTTGATGTACGATCCAATCAAAATGAAGGGGGCGAGGACATAACCCTGTGATCATCAGATCTTCTCCAGTTCACTTTGTGCATCAAGATAGGTTTGTCACATCCTAATGGCTCCCAACAGTTTCTACAATTTTGAACAACTTTGCAGGTACATGTTCCTTTTATTTCTAACTAACAAGCAGCCTGGTCGCCAGCAAAGATTAGTTTGACACCAACTACATGCAATTATTTTATTTATTTATTTAGTTTTTGTTGACCGGGTAAGTGCACTAGACAAATCCTGCCTATTTTCAGGCACGACCCGGGGGAGGGGGGATACAGATGAATGCCAACTGACCTTGAACCAGAGTAAGCTGTTGGTGGTATTTTTAGTGAATGAGGGAAATTTGGCCAGGACACCGGGGAAATTCCCCTACTCTTTTCGATAAGTGCCATGGGATCTTTAACATCCACCTGAACTACCACCAATCCAGGCAGATGGGACCTCGGTTTAACGTCTCATCAGAAAGACGGCACCTCAGAAGTGCAGCACCCCTCTCATGCTGCACTGCAGTGTCAGTACTGGGATATTAACCCAAGTGCCAGATGTGGGAACTGAACCCACAGCCCTCTGATCTCCCGGCCTCAGAGGTGAGTGTGCTACCTACTGAGCCACTGACACTGACAATTATCTGTAAGAAGCGTCTATTTTCTGCTATGGGTATCATACAGTCCTAATGAATATCAGAGTAGCAGAAGCAACTAGGCTACAATACATTATCTGTTTTTTCTGTGTAATAATTTTCTTAGTGCTTGGCAGGGAACAGATACCTCCTCCCGTAGCGCATCCTGAGTCCTCAACAGCAGCACACTAGAACTGCTCAGGGCTGGTGCCCTCCTAGAGCGACCTCCGCCCACAGAGAGCCTCTAACAAGCTACCGGGAGAGGTCCCTCCAGTAACAACCTCCTCATGTACTACCAAACATCCCAAAAGCTGCATCACACACTCTCATTTTGGTACTCGCAGGGCCTGGGTCCCTCCCATAGTGACTCCTGCCCACAGAGAACCCCCTAGCAAGTAATTGAAGAGGTCCCTCCAGCAACGACCCCTCGTGTACTACCAAACAACCAAAAGCTGCCTCACAAGGAAAAGCAGGCAGAATGAGAGCCTCCTGTAGCCCCTCACCAGACCACAGGGACCCAAAATACACATAACAGTGGCAGCGAGACCCTACCTGACCCATGCAACCCGGCTGCAGCACCGTGCCCCTGCGGGTTGTGAGCAGAAAGTCAGCCATATGAGAACATTCAGTCCCAGGCCTTATGTTGTAAGGCCACCCTTTTTCGAGCTATTTGGGACTCTCTCTGCAGATCCTTTGTCCCAGGGGCCATAAATCCAAGTACTCCACCTGCTTCTCTGAAACAACTCCCAGTCATATTCCCAATCGCCTGTCCGGAATGTGGAGCCCCATGATCCTCAGCGGCACTCGCAATACCTGGCGCCATACAGCTAGAGGGGCATGGAAACCATGCACTACATTGCTGAATTAAGACCTGTTTAAAATGTTTGCCTCTTTCGGGATAACTACTGGCCACCATTCTACCTGGGCCACCCTTGTTTTCATCTCCTTAAAACCTAACGTTTCAGGGCTCGGGTCCCTCCTGCAGCGACCCTTGCCCAACCACATCAGCCCACAACCTAAGCAGAGGCCATGGCAGCCAACCACTACTTCCCAGGCAGCATTGAGAGGTATTACCTGCCATTTCAGTCATTCACAGCACCATGGATTTTCCCCAGGAAAGTACCTGAGCTTCTGCTCCCTCATCGCCGGGCAAGTGAGCACCACGATTCCCTCCTGTGCAGCTATTTTTCTCTCTGGGTCTCATTCATGCCCTTCCACAGTTTTTCAAACTCTCCCAATGCCTTGTGGGCAACAAACCCATCTACTCCCCCACCAAGGCAGCTCGCAGTCTTCTCCCTCAATCAAGTCCAAGAAGACATGATACCCTGCAGCCTCCCATGATAGCTGGACTGGAGGAGCATCACAACCATGCGGGATTATGGCAACAGCTTCGTTGGATCCCCAGCACAACATACAAGGCTCCCAAGCACAGTGCTGTCCCGCGAGAACCCGTCACTGCCATCTGGCATGGGTCCCACTATCCAGGCACACGACCAGTCCATCATGAGGCATTGGACTGTGGAGTGAGGAGAGTGAAAGATTGTAGATCCCAGCCCCACACCCCAAGGGTAACAACCAGGGCAAAGATTGTAGTGCAGCAGTGAGGTAGGCTGCAAAGTGGAGTCAACAAGCTTCCTTTTTTAGTGCCACGAATCAGATAATTCTGCCAAAAAAAAAATCCTGGGCAGGGATTGGCACAGTACGTCATTATACTGACCCACAAATCTGGTGCAGACACTATAGTAGAATGGATTAAGGACCTGAACTACAATTCTACAGTCCTGGGTTCGTATCCCGCAGACACTGAGACACATTCTGTGTGAGCCTGAGCAAGCACTTATCTCCCCGGTACTCCTAGGTCAGACATGGGAAGAAACCTAACTTGGGAATTACTCATGGCTAAACAGTATCCCTTTCTCATCCACAACCGCAGGGCTTGCTTCATTCTTAGTGGGCTAGATAGTTTGATTTTTTGCCTCGTACCCTGTGATAATTCGCTGCATCTCAGATGGCTATTCAGCTGCACCTCAGGCAAACAGGTTCTGCCCCGGGATATCCTTCCAGGTGGAGTAACATTAAATCCCGAAGGGGATAACTCACCCCCTTACGAATAACTGTATCAACCCAGGAAGTTAGCAAGGCCAATGGGATAAACAAGTGACATACAGAAGGATGGGCCCCTGCACTTCAGTCAGGATATAACTCACACCCTCGACACACGGGGGATATCGCAAGAGGCAGGACCGCTCTCTTCGGGTGACCTTCACCATTCCTGACCACTCCAACTTTCACCTCTTCGGTACATCCAACCCCTTGGGGCCATTCTGCACTGTGTATAAGAACTGTCCTTACCATGCCCATCTTCAGCCCTGACACTCAGCGGTGCACTATATAGCCAGACAACAGGCAGGCCCCGCTTCAGGATATGATGCACCTCATGCACCACCATACAGTCCTCCATCAGACACCATAGTGCAATCATTACCATAACCGGGGGGGTTATGTGCCCCTGCAAACCCCACACCCCCTCCACTATATGAGCCAAGGGTGTGGCATTCCCTTTTTTCATCACCCCCTTCTCAGACACATTTTTTCCTCTCAACCAGCATCCGGGACTTGCATCCACAACTACCCTAGCTGGGTTGGGACTCTCCTGCCACTCAGGAAAATGACCACTCACACTATGGGCACAACTTTCTAGTGATAATGAAACCCCCTCGGGATGGCAGAAAGTCCCCCATGGTATGCCATCATTAATGACTGCCTGATGCCCTGTCCAGCAGTGGCATCCTACTATCCACATGAGTACGGGGATCTGAGCGACCCTCCTAAGGCAACAAGGGGGATCAAGTCATTCCATACCCTGACAACCTTGATCTGGTGAAAAGAAGAAGAAGAAGAAGAAGAAAAGAGAGAGAGAGAAAAAAAAAAGTGGTTCCCCAGAATCACCAACTGCATCCAAGCAAGCAACTTGTACTACCATACAACATTAGGCATGTGCACCTACTAATTCTGAAACATGGCATTACTAAATTTAGACTGCAGTAGCAGGGCTACAGTGTATCGGATTATCCTGTATGGCAAAGGCACCCCCTCTTGTAGTGGGCCCTGAACCAACAGCACTGCGTGTTTCTCCTACAGGGTGACTCATACGGCCTGTGGTCCCTCCAGTAGCCAATGGCCATAGAAGCACATAGGAGCCAAACCCAAGGATGCTTGGCACTCCATCACCACAAACTTGACATAAGCACCCTCAATAGTCCCAGCACAGACTGTAACTCAGGAGTATCGGGGAACCTGGTCACAGAGGTGACAATGATCACCAGCAATGAGCAGCAACAAGATAGCTGGAAGTAGGCATTCCCACCTATGGGGGCATCACGCAACGACATGCAACTGCCAATGACCATTCCGCATTTCTGGACCCGGGGCAATGAAAGTAGACATTATGACTAAAGAATCATCACAGCTACCCCACTGGGTAGAGAGACGCTTACAGTCCGTCACAACCACATCTTTAACTGGGACGCCCAACTCCAAGACAGATAGGCTGAGCGGAACCAACATCAACCAGGAGGAGGAGCAATCAACTGTCAAGCCTTCCGGAAGTTTCTATCCAAATGGACCCTCCTCCAAGGGGACCTCACGGCATCTCGCAAATACATGCAATTCACTAACTACCACTCCAGGCCCTTGGACCCAAAGGCAAGGGAGATGGACTCCCTCTCGGTCCTATGGAATTTTCAAATGGGCTAATGCCCTTCTCCCCTTTCCAATGCTGCACAAACTACTCCAGGGAGGCAGTATAGCACAGTGGTTTAAGGCTCTTCACTGCAAATCTGGAGATCTAAGTTTGAATCATACAGCCCCCACAAAAATGTGGAGTATCTTTAAACAAGGTTCGAAGGACGGGGGCGCCAGTGGTAGTGGTGGCACCCATTGAACTGAGGAGCCCATAATACCTCCTCATCCAAGCAATGGCAGTGGACCAGCCCATGGCTCTACCTTACCAACCACACCTTCTACCAAAGAGACTGATTTTGCATCCAATCCCATCCAGCCTGAAGCTGGCTGCAGGTCTCTTGAAAGGAACAGACTGACAAGTTAAAGACGCCACACCATAAGGGTGATTCAAATGTTACAGTCCAGGAAACATTCAACAAATAAGATTTACCATAGACAATGGCAGAATTTTTTCCACATAGAGTGAAGGGAAATGACCACCTCACCATCATGGGAAAGTCTCCCACAGATTTTAGACTTCTAAATGAAGAGGCAAACAAGGGCCGAAGCCCACATTCCTCAGATTCCAAGCATCAGCAGTACCTGCCATTAGAGAACAAATGCTAGGAATAGGCCACCTTTAGTTCACACCCAGACTCAGTTAAATTACTCAGGACGGTGTCATTAGCACCTCCTAGGTAAGGTCAAGATGCCCTCCGTGGCACCTCATCACAGTACTAGCTGCCCTACAATCATCCACTCGCCAACACGACAACCTGTACTGGTGTGCATTCTAGACAGCATTCCTGGTTGCAGATCTACTCTGCGATATGGATTGCAGAGTCTTCAGGAACAGTCATGCAGGGTACCGTTCATTCCACTTCACAGTGATAGCATTGTCCTCTGAACATCACCTCTTGTTTCCTCCCATGATAGCTCCCACATTCCACAGGGAACACGATATCCTTCTGCCTTACATAGCAGGTGATCCCACAGACACATCTCTGCTCCACCTGCTAGACTTATGTCATCTGCTACGACAACCCCTCAACATAATGAGTGACATCTGTAAAACAGACAGTTTGGGTATTACTCAATGGGCTGAGGGTGTGGCAGACAACCTCATAAGACACCAGTGCTACAAGAGTCAGACAGACCATCTACAAGGCCTACAGGGCTGCAGGCCAGACCCCACCTAAGGAAATAAAAGATCGCCCCACCAGGGCAGTGGCAGCATAGGGACAGAGTGTGGGAATGTATCAGTTGCAAACATTAATTCAGCAACAACCTGGTCTTTCATAGCTACGTTCACCATGCACTATAGGCTAGATATAGCATCACAAGAAAAGGACAACCTTTGCAAGGTCAGTGCTGTGAGCCAGTGCACGGCCACACACAACTTCTAAACAATCTGCCTCTTCTTTACCCTCCCAAGAGTAATCACTAGTAATTTGCACAGCTACTAAGGTCCCACTGGTTTCTGACTGTGGAGTACTATAAAGGGTACGAAATATCATAGGATTTACTCACCTGGTAAAGGTGATTATCTAAGTACCCTTTATAGTACTCCGCAGCCCCACCCGGGATGGCAGATTGCTCCACGGGACGGATCAACAAAGGTATGTTTACAGAATTGTATCAAGAAGCAACATGGGGGATGAATCCCAGTCTCTAAATGTTTCATATGAAGCAACAGACCATATACCTTTCTGTGTTACAGTATGAGAATAGGTGTATGAATGTTACTATACTCAGGGATTGTTTCCACAATACAGGACAGATAGTTACAAAGTAACTGCTGACTATTTGTCTGTTCTACTCTACCTTACAAGATGGGCTACCAGGCAATAGCCAGAGCAGACGCCACATAAGGGCGGAAACCATCTTCGTGCCTATAGTGGCTACATTCTTCTCCCTCTCTCTCTCTGGCCTATATGTCTCTATCTCTTTTACCATGTTTGTGCTATGGAAGAATCACACTGGAGAAGATCTGATGATCACAGAGGTATGTCCTCGCCCCCTTCATTTTGATTGGATCGTATATCAACCTATAGGATGGACGCGGAATACCCACTGGTTTCTGACTTTGGAGTACTATAAAGGGTACTCAGATAATCACTTGGACTGTGCGAATACTGAATATTACTTTCCGACTACCACGAATAGTAGGTTATCTGAATATTCGGAACCGAATACTGAATAGTCCACTATTCGGCTGGTATTTGGTATTCAGCCACCCGCAAAGAAAAAAAGTCATTCCCACCCTTCTGGCCAACATTAAAGAAATATTTTAGCCCTGGTGTCTAGTGGTCCCACCCCCTGGCCAATCCCCAGTGCAAAATGAAGAATCCCCCTTCTCTAAGACCCTCAGCAAAACCCCATAGTCCCCTCATCCCCAAATATATAAAAAAAATCCCTAATTTCCCTGGTGTCTAATGGACCTCCCACCCCCCACCCTGTCAGGCAGTGCTTCCCCCCTCTCCCCCACACCCATGACCTCAGTGGGTCACAAAATAATGAATCCCTCCACCTGCCCAGACTCTCGACATTATCCCAGCTTCTGTCCCCAAATGTAAAAAAATTGAAAAAAAATCCCTAATTTCCCTGGTGTCTAGTGGACCCCCCTACCCTGTCAGGAAGTGCCTCCCACCCCTCTCCCCCCAGCCAAGACCCTAGGTAGGCCACTGGCACAGCCCTCCACTCACCTCCACAGCGGCAGCCGACTGAGTTTTCCAGTGAATGGCGCTCATTCATCTGAAAACTCGGTTGGGCTGCGGCCGTGAAAGTGAGTGGAAAACTGTGCTACTCAAGGTGAAAGAGAAGTAATTAGGAAGGCACCTGTTTGAAATGAAAGTCACTAATCACCAGAAAATGAGATCCCTAATTTACATTTGAGAGACAGGTGTGAAGAATCTAAACGAAATGAAAGATTCATTATTTTGAACTAGCGATCAGCCGGGGGTGAGAGTGAGACCACTAGACACCAGGAAGTGAGAGAAATTTTTTATTTTTTACATTTGGGACAGAAGCTGGGGATAATGCCGAGAATCTGGGCAGGGATTGAGGGATTCATTATTTTGGACCAGCGATCAGCCGGGGGGTGGGGTGGGACCACTAGACGCCAGGGATTAAAACATTTATTTAATGCTGGACAGGAGGAAGTGTGCTCTTTTATTTTTAAATATCCCCCCCTCCCAGCCATCTGAATACCGAATAAATATTTTGGCACCAAATAACAAATATTTGGCCGAATATTCAAAAAAAGGTATTCGTACAGCCC
The DNA here is from genome assembly GCA_016271365.2 of Neoceratodus forsteri. Classification (NCBI taxonomy): domain Eukaryota; kingdom Metazoa; phylum Chordata; order Ceratodontiformes; family Ceratodontidae; genus Neoceratodus; species Neoceratodus forsteri. Next base: position 135,235,373 of record JADMNL010000025.1, read on the forward strand.
TAATAATCACCTTTACCAGGTGAGTAAATCCCATTTGTGCTGTTCTGCTTCAGTTGATTTCTCTGTAATGTGCTGAGTGTGTTTTTTCATTTTTAAAATGTATTAATATACTGTTAAGAAACATAGAAAAATGATGGGATAACAAGAGCATTGATCCACGTGGTCTGCCTGTAATGCCCTATCCTACCCTGAAACCTATTGTCTAAGCAGGGTTTGTGCACACATGTACCATATGGTGGCAGAATGCCAGCATTCTGAAAGTGGTATTTAAACCGTGGATTATTTTAATGTGCAGTTTACATAAATCGTAGATTAGTGTTTCATGGTTTGCTTCAGCTGTGGAACACTAAACTAAGTTTCAGATGTATGTGTTTTAGAGAGAATGAGCAAATTTTGGAATATGTGAAATGTCCTTACTTAATACTTTTGTGTTTGTTAAAATGTTTATAATATATGTGCATGCAACTTGTTCATTATAGGATTATGATGTTACATTTAATAGAATATATAAGTATTTGTACACTATGTGTTACATCTGACAGGATCACCTTGTAAATAAGGCTCTTTGTAGCCCTAATGGTGCTTAAAATGCCTGTATAAAAACAAAGGTTTTACTACTAATCCTCAATTTACATGAACATTTACATAAACTGCAGAAAAATTAACTCATGGCTTACTTTAAAAGACTTCTAGAATTGTTTGGATTTTGTAAAAAAAAAAAAATTTTGAAAAGCATTTCGGAAGGGGAATTGGAATTCTGCCTGCTTTTTTGTTGGTACAATTCCACATTCCAGACATCTCTACCAGGGACACCTGGGGCCTGATTCTCAAAGAGCAGCACAAGCCACACCAACAGCAGCTTGCACCAATCATTGGTGTGCTAGGGACCCTGCACCTGATTCACTATTGGGCAGGGTCTGACACCAAAGTCCTGCAGCTTGTGGCAATGGGGGCCATGCTGCACAGAGATGGTGCACCTGAGAGGTTTGCTGCAAGCTGTGTGTGTGTGCGGGGGGGGGTTCAGGCGGCATCCAGGCCCAGGTAAAAAGACACACCGGAGGCTGCCAGGGTCATGGGGAAATGGCCGGTGCATCAGGAGAGCTATTTGCACACAGATGTGTGCTGAGAGTAGTGGCACCAGCACCCTGATGGGGCATCAGGGGTACCACTATGGTGCCAGTGTGATTGGGTGCTGAAATGCTGGGTACCATGGGTGCCGCTATGGGGCACCACACAGGGCTCAACTCATTGTTTTGTATTCTGGGTAAGTACACTAGGCAAATACATTGCCAGTGCATATACCATGCTGTTGTGGGGGCTTAGGGGCTGTGGGTGGGTGGCAGCATATGTGACCTTCCATCCAGGGGGGTCTCCGGTGGGGCGCAAGGATAGTTAGACCAGCCCTGGCTGGTCTAATGGTACTTGAAAGTGTGCACTCTGGGAGGGCTTACAGAATCCTGATGTTGGGGATATGGCAGCTCGTGGCTGCCGCAAGCCCCCTCATACCCTGGCACACCCAGCAGCATGGCACAGACCTGGTGCATGGCTGGTCTGGTGCATTGGGTCCCAGTTTGACACAGGGGACCTTAAGGAATCATGAAATCTGCAAGTTGTAATGCAAGGTGCCCCCTGCGTTACTGCTGTGTGACGCAGACACCTTATGTTGCATGCAGGCTTTTAAGAATCGAGTCCCTGGACTCTGTACTGAGGAAAAGAAAATAATAATTTTTGGGCAAAGCCAGTCTCTAATGTGAGATAAAGGCCTTATTCTTTAAGGGAAGAATCTGTTGCACTCACCAAATATAAAACTCAATTTCAATTGATTTTTTTTCTATTAGCTCTCTTGCTACAGTACGTGGCATGTACACAATTTCCACAATATTTCATGGGCAAAATAGCCACATCATCTGGTGAGTGGTCCAATTCATTGAGAAATATTACATTCTCACCTATTTCATACTTGGCTTTCAATCATTCTGTATGACATTATCATAGCCTTTTTTCTACCACGAAGGACAGCTACAGTGAAATAAAAATTCTTTTAAAAAGTGGCAGTGCAGAATATGACAAGTATACAGCTTCTGAATCTATTCAGAATGTCATGTAGACTGACTGCAGTCATGTGGGTGAAGTCTGAAATAGATGAGAGAGCAACATCTTGTTACAAAGTGGAACACTCACTTGATCAAGTGACTAGTTTGACCATGAAACATTATGAAGATGCTATGTCAACAGAGAACTAATGGAACAGATTAATAGAAAATGTATTTTATATGTGACGAACACAGAATTCTGTTCCCTAATGAATCAGTATTTTTCATTGTTAACAACAGCTAGGCCATCTGGCAGAATTCAAAACAGAGTAATTTCAGTCTGGGTATTTTGACCTTATGACATTCCAGACAACAAGGAATGATTCCCGATGAGACAACAGCTTGAACAGATCACATCTTAGGCTCATCTTATATAATATTCATCAGGCTCAAACAGCATCCGTATCTGACATGTATCTGCTATCATCAGTGATGTTTGGCTTAACTGCATATGTTATAGTTTACTATGATTATCCTTTGGTTTTGCTGAGGGCTGTTTTTATTTCATTTTTGGGGTAACCCCATTGGGGTTACATCTTAACTGAAGTTTGTGAGCTTTGTGTAGTTAGGATGGATGGATGGATGGATAGATAGAGGCAGATCAATAGATAGATAGATAGATGATAGATAGATAGATACTGTCTGTAGATAGATACAGTAGATAGATACTGTCTGTAGATAGAAAGATAGATACTGTCTATAGATAGACAGATAGATATATAGATAGATAGATACTGTCTGTAGATAGATAGAAAGATAGATACTGTCTATAGATAGACAGATAGATATATAGATAGATAGATACTGTCTGTAGATAGATGATAGATAGATAGATAGAGAGATAGATAGATAGATCGAGAGAGAGATAGATAGAGAGGTAGATAGGTAGATGGATAGATAGACAGATAGATAGATAGATAGATAGATAGATAGATAGATAGATAGATAGATAGATAGATAGATAGATAGATAGAAAAGTAGAGATATAGACATAGTAGATAGGCTAGCTAGCTAGATAACAGGGAAACTTGGATACACAGATAGTTCTATAACAAAGTATAAATAAATCCTTACCAGAAAAAGGGGATCCTGATACCTGGTTTCACCTGGAAACCAAAAGTTTTATTACACAGAGGAGAAGGGTATTTTAAGTTCCCATAGTCTGTGATCTGTGAGAACAATAATTTAAGGCCCAAATTTTAATTTGCTCACTTATGTAAAATATATGCTAACCGCATGTAGGTCAGTAAGCTTTAATAGTATACTTCCTGAAGGCATGTGGTGTTGCCTTGAAAAATGAATGCAACAAAATAACATATGAATATGCGAAAATAAGAAAAAAAGGAGACCTTTGTGCTATTGAATCAACGGCCATAAGCATTCATTCCTTTTCATGTGTATGAGACTGTAAGTAGTTTTCAAAAACTGTTGCACCACTAGATCATGAAGCATTGGCTAGACTATTGTTGCTTTATCCTGAGCAACTTTGGTATAATAGTTGAGAGGGACAGAACCATAAAAGGATTTTAGAGTAAGTTATTTAAGACTGCAGTGATGAAATGTTAGGGGGACCTGTCCCCCCAATAATTACACCCCTGGGGAGTTCCGTAGAGAGAGACCTCTGGCATTGAATGATCTTCTTGGCCCTGTAGCTGTTCTGCTGCAGCTTACAAAGAGACTGACTTGAGTATTGTGTAAATTAATGTTCGAGAATTCTAGCAACACAACAAATAGAGTAGTGCTGGATCTTTGATAAGTTTAAAAATAAATACAGCCTCCTGTAATTTGTAGATGTACACAGAGCCCTCATAGTTTACAATATTGGTAAGCTGGCTTGCTAGCTTACTTTTGGAGAACTTGAGATGTTGGACAGGTGGACCAGACTGTATGAGCATGCTTGTAGTGTAATAGGATATGGGCATTGAACTGTGCTGTTCCTGGCTTTGTAGTGGTGGGTTCAATGAAGTGCTGATAGCGTATAATAGTTGTGATTTGCTTGAAGTGGTTGTTGACAAAGTGCTTTAATGATAGGCAATTGACTATGTCAACTCCCCAGGTATTTCATAATGGAGACTTGAGACATTGGTTTGTTATTCGGAGAGACCATGAATTCTTCGGTGCTTTTAATTGAAAGAAAACAACAACAGAGGCTCACTATCAGGGAAACAGTTTAATTCAAGTTCTTTACATAGTCCCATGAGCACAGCACTTTTCAATATAATGCATTTGAATCCATGATAACATTGTGGCTTTTGAAAGCACAAAGCGGTGCTAACATTTAACACTGGGAAAACAATCTATCAACCTTATTTTGAATTCTAACATCAGAGCTGTTATTAAACCCCCCATGTTTTACCATACAAAAAGAGTAAATGATTACAGTAGGCTATATTAAATAAAAATCTTAAAAACAATATTAGTCTAAAAAGAGATTAATCATGTAAAAACAGTTGCAAGCCCATTCATTCTTCAGCTGCCACTTACGGTAAATCTTAACCATGGCTTTTTTTTTTAGATTGGAGAGAGCAATACTTTACACTACCACTGAAGATTGCAGCTTCAAAATTTCTGACATTCAAACCTGAACTCTTGACACTATGTTCTACAAAGGAAACATTCCTTCATTTTTTATTGTAATTATGTGCAAATTATTGACTGAATGCACTTTTGAAATTAGCCTGTGCAACAGAAATCCTTTCATTTTTTTAAACTTTCAACTGTATTATTCTCTGAGTCACTAAATTTATGTATTGCCTTTTGTGTGAAAATATGTTTTGTGCTGAAATCCATTTGAAGAGTTAATTATAACTTTAAAATCAAAACCTTCAAAATTTCAAAATTTAATTTTTTGTTACCTTGAGAATTTCAGAATTAAAGCAGCAGTATTTGTCAGTCAGCAAAAAAGTTTCATCATATAGCTTTTTAGTAGTTGTAAAAAATGTAGTAAACATGTTATTCTTTAATTTTAGAAAAGCATAGCCCAATCAAGCCAAGGCTCACTTACAATGGAGTCCCAAGATGCATAAGATGGTAGTTTCACAATTAAAAATATTAATTACAAAACATGTAATAAAGCAACAGTACAATATAACACACAATGCATTAGAATAACTTAGTCACAACAAGCTTTTGGTAGATCAGTAGCATTTACAATCCATGTTTTTACAGAACTCCAAGATATAGCTCCTTTTTGCAGTCTTACTGTAAATAGCCTGGCACGTTGTTCCATAGTTTAGTATAAATGTATTTTTGAGAGTCTTAGGTTTATCATCAGTGTATTTTTAATTTCCTCAGATATTTTTAAAACTCCTTTCACAGCAATTTGTTTTAATCAATAGTGTAATAGTTATAGGAAGCTCAGAAATGAATGTAAAATCAGAATTAGACAGAGCAAATCAAGCTTCTTTCAGAACTAACAAACCTCAGGTCTAAATGACCCTAGAAAGTTTTGGTTCTCAGTAAATTTTATAATCAATCCTTCAAGGAAAGAAATCCCAGAAGTCATTATCAAAGATGGTCATGAAATAACTGAAGCTCAGGAGATTTGTGAGTCTTTTTTGGACAAATTTCTTGATTTGTCGAAATATACTCAAACTTTTAATATATTAATATAGATTTGAGTGCAAATAGACAGTCTTGTAATATTCTCAATTTTTTTTTTTTATTTTTCAGCCATAAAACCAAATCAGGTTTATAGTTTATTAAAACAAATGTCAATCAGCTCTAGTGCTAGTGAATTACAGCCTAGGATCTTAAAACTAGTATCTGATTACATTACTTATCCACTTACTTCTATTTTTAATTTATCTTTGATTACTGGGTCCTTCCCTAATGAATGGAAGCAAACAGTAATCAAACCAATTTACAAATCTGGTGGCAGAATGAATATGGACAATTATCATCCTATTTCTTTTCTGCTGCCTTTAGGTAAAATTTTAGAAAAACTTGTTAATGACCAACTCTCTGATTATTTACATTACACTGGCATTAGGACCCCTGATCAGCATGGGTTTCAGAAATTTCATGGGACAGGGACAGCCTTGATCAGGTTCATGAATCACACCAGTGTAGCTATGGATGAAGGTTTGCTCACTGGTGCTGTGTTCGTGGACCTGTCCAAGGCCTTTGATTTAGTGAACCATCCCTTGCTGATCAGGACACTCCGGAACTATGGCTTAGCACAGTCATCACTTGATTGGTTTCAAAGTTATTTAACTGAACCACCTTTGAAGGTAGAATTAAGTGGAACCTATTCTACTTAAAGGTTTTTACAACAGGGCGTGCCCCAGGGATCTATCCTGGGGCCACTTTTGTTTACCTTATTTATAGATATTGTTCTATCATTATTGCAGCATACAAATTGTTTGATTTATGCAGATATTATTTTGTATAAAAATTCAGCTTCAGTGGAATTGATACATGAATCCTTGAGTAAAGACTTTGGTGAATTGTGTAGTTGGTTACAAAAGAATCACCTGGCATTGAATAGTACAAAAACCAAATGCATGCTTTTTGGGTCCAGACTGAGACTCAATAGAGCTCATGATTTATTGATAATGGATGGATTGGGAAATAAATTGGAGCAGGTAAAACAGTTTACATATCTAGGAGTCCTGCTGGACCAAAACTTAACTTTTTCCAATCATGTTAATTTCATTACCTGTCAAGTAAATCAAAGACTGGGTGTTCTATTTAAGTTTCAATTATTGTTAACTTTACTGGCTAGGAAGGCAATAGCCAAGGGTGTATTACTTCCACAATTAAACTATAACTCTGTTTTTTTTTCAAGTTTGTCCAAGAGAGAATCATTTCTCCTTACCTCTGTATTTCATGGCATTTGTAGATTTGTTTTTAAATTACATTATTCTACCCATCATTGTGAATTATATAAAATCTCTGCCTGGCTTCCACCACGGCTGAATAGTCTTTATAGTCTCTGCTGCCTGACTGATAATATTCTTCACCAGGGCACACATTCTCACCTTTATTCATTGTATCATTTAAGATGAATACAAGGGAACTCCGGTCAAATGGCCAGATAAAATTAATTGTTCCCAAAACTAAGACTAAAATGGGGGATGGTTCTTTCTCTTGCTCTGCAGCTAAAAATTGGAATGAGCTTCTTACTTTAGTGCATGGAAATTTTAGCCATCAAACTTTTAAAGTTAAGCTAAATAATTATTTTCTTAGCAAATTGTACTGTCAATGTTTTTGAATGTTTGTTTCTGTTATGTGTATTGAGTATTATTATTTGTTCTGTCATTAGTGTAATGTTTGTAATGCATGTTTAATAATTTTGTACCATCTTGACTGTATAGATATGGCCCCCAGGTTGTACATAAAACCAGGCCTTGGCTCATTGTACTTACCTGGTAAACAAAAAGTTTAAATAAAAATAAATAAATAAAATAAAAATAAATCGATGGCTCATGTCATTAAAGATAGCAGCCACTCACAATGTTTAAAAATCTCTTTTGCTGAGGTTACCTGTTGAATGTACATAATCTGCAAATGTATTAATTAGGATGTTGTTACCAAATGTTTCCAATGGCAAACTGCACAACACTGTACCAATATATTTTTTTGTTTCAGGGAGGGCATGGCACGGGAGCAGAAATATTTAAAACCTTCCAATTCCTTTCATTCAGGAATGAAAGGAAATTAAAAGAAAAATGGATATATTGATGTTTTTGTCAGAGAAAAGCATTATTGAAGAAACAAACTACATAGTGACTAAGAAATGCTGCTGCTTTAAAGACATAAGACTAAATAATAGTTTGCATAAGGTAATTATTCAGTGACTGAGACATCATTATCATTATCCACCTAAGGAGCAGTCTGCAGGATTCAAACAATCCTCGACTACCTCATCGACATCCGCCTCAGCTCTGAGGTTCTCATGGTTGGAGATTTCAACATAAACTGGTTATCCCATGATGCGGCACACTACAAAGATGCCATCTCATCCATCAATATGGTCTAAATAGTGGACTCCCCCACTTATGTTAACTATTGGACTGGGACTAGTACCCTACTAGACTGGCTGTTAACCAACTGACCAGATAGTCTGAACAGTCGTCCTCTCTGACTCCATCAGCAATCATGCTCCAATCCTCTGATATGCTCTAATAAGTCCCCAAAACCCCAATAAAACTTTCATGTTGACAGTACTAAAAAAAGATCAGCTTCGCTCATTCAAAGTGCACCTAAGTCGACAAGACTGGTCAGCCATAGATGCTGCTGAGGACGTCGGCATAGCACTGGAACATTTCATTAAGATGTTTAATGCCACCTGCAACATTTTTGCCCCTTACACCAAATGGAAAGTGAAGGGGTTGTGCAAGTCCTGGATAACTCCACCCCTTGTTGAACAGATGCAGGAAAGAGACAACCTGTGGTACAAGGCAAGACGTTCAGTTTCCCTTATAGATATGCAAAACTACAGAGCAGCCCAGAATAAATGTACTTGGGCTACCTGCACTGCAAAAAGCCAATATTTCAAAAGTGAACTGGTCAACTCCTGGGCTGACATCTGTACGTTCTGGGATAATATCAAGACTCTAACAGGAAAACCCAACAAAACGCCACCATCAATGCTCAATGTAGAGGGTAAAATAATCCAAACCCCCCAAATCATTGCAAACACCTTCAATAAGGCCTTCACTGACCTTAGCAGAGTGCATCCTCCCAACTTTCTTGAACCCCCGAGAGACACTAACCACACAAACGTTAAAAGCGCATATGCAAGTATGGCCCCCCCCTTTCTACCTCAAGATTATCACCAAACTTGAGGACAAAAAATACCTCCTATGTGATCTTGGGAAAACAAGAACCATTGGTGATACTCTGGACCTCAAGCTAATTGCATTCACCCTCGATGAGCAACTCACCCCTCTAACCAGAATTATGAATCTTTCACTAATAACCACAAAATTCCTCTGACTCTGGAAAGCTGCGGTGGTCACTCCTGTCTATAAAAGTGGAGACAGGACTAGTCACTCCAACTATCAACCAATTTCAATACTTCCCCTGCTCTCAAAAGCACTTGAATGCATTGTTTACAGCCAACTGATTGACTACCTTGATAAATACCAGCTACAGTGTCCCCAGCAGCACGGGTTTCAGAAACAGCATAGCGCAACAACAGCTCTTATGGAATTCACTGGCTACATTTATGATGCACTGGATCGGGGGCTCATGGTGGGGGCAACCTACATAGACCTCACCAAGGCCTTTGACATAGTCAATCATGAGCTACTATTAAGCCAGCTGACCTCCAGTGGACAATCCCCAGCTTCAGTGAGGTGGTTCCATAGCTCTGGGAGAGAACAGCAGGTCAGAATCCTAGATATTATCTCTGAACCTCAGAAACTCAGTACAGGGGTTCTACAGGGCTCAATCCTGGGTCCCTTATTGTTTAGTCTGTTTCTAAACCACCTCCCTATGGCATATCAGGACAGGGTCCTACTGTACGCCAATGATGCAGTGCTTTTCTATAGCCATGAAGACCCCATTACCCTGGAAAAACAAATGCAGGCAAACTTCTCACTAGTAGAGGCCTGGATTCTCAACTCTAAGCTCCTTCTAAACGATAAGAAGACTAAAACAATGTTGTTCACCTCCTCCCACAACAGATACAAGTCTCATTAACTAAATATACTGAACAACCAAAATGATGCAATAGAAGTGGTCCACAGTTGTTGTTTTTTTTTGTGATGATTTTTCCCTCCTGGCTGCCTGAGCTGCTCCCCCCCATCGGGGGACATCCAGCTGCTGCCCACCTCTGCCGTGAACACCGGACTCTGAGGCTTCCCCCCTGCAGTGGGGCCGCAGGGAGGGGCTCCCATGTACTCCCCGCGGGCATGGATCAAGACGAGAGCCCGGGTGAAACCTGCGGACGGCCATCAAGCCGCTCGCTTCAGGCACCATTTTCTCCCTGGTTTTCTTGCCCAATCAGTGCATGCTCAGACAGTGCTCCCAGTCTCCACTGGAGGCTGCTGCTGAGCGATGTGTCCCTGGATCCCACCTCCGGAGAGGAAAGCAGTCCGCCGGGTGCTCAATCCTCTCTGTCCCCTGCCAACCCTTGGAGCCCCGAGTCTGATCCTGAACCCAGCTCACCAGCGTGGGTTGAGGTAAGGTGCCAGCACCTCAACCCTCTACACCACCGGGCTGGCTTAATGGTCCACAGTTTTAAATATCTAGGTGTAACCCTAGACTGCTCCCTTTTCTTCTCTCATCACATTGACCAAGTAGCCAAGTCTGTGAACCTCAAAACAGGCCAACTCTATAGGCACAAACATTGCCTAACTGATGCGGCCCTAAAACTTGCTGTGAACAGCTCTGTCCTATCTATAATTGACTGTGGGCTAGCAGTCTATGGATCAGTCTCAGGCACAGCCCTAGAGCAGATCACATTAGCCCTAAATAAAGCCTGTCAGCCTGTCTTAGGAACTTACCACCTCACTCATACCTGCAAACTATATTCTCAATCAGGCTGGCTCAACCTCCACTGCAGGATTCAGTACCAGGTATACCTGCTAGCAAGGAAGTCAACCCTTGGACTTACACTGCCTGGAGTTCTGGGCCTCCTTCACCCACTACTTACTTCAGGCAAACAAGAGGGGCAAACAGTAAACTGCTCAAAGTCCCCTTTCACTGCACCTCTCGAGGACAATGGTCATTTGAGTACCAGGCTCCTTATTGGCTAAACTCACTCCAACACAATATATTGGCAGAACCTAAGCTTGGGCCTTTCAAATCTAAACTGTGCTCGCACCTTGCTGCAACCAGCATATGTGACTGTTAACTCCTGTCTTACCCCTTGACTTACTATGGCACTCTCGCATAATCTCAGCACTTCCCTACTACCTTAACCCCCTACCCCTTTTCCCACCCTCTTCATACCCTCTATCTCCTCTCAGCCACTTAACACCATCCTACTCCTCTCACCTAATCATGCTTTACCCCCTCCTCCCCTACACCACACCACTCCACCACCTTGCCGCCTAGCTCCCCACTTTCTCACATGCCACTGACAAGGCCCTGTAAGGCTGCTCTCTACATCACCTATTTTACATCCTGCTCCTGTTCACCCCCAATCCCCTTCGTCCCCCCTCACATGAGAAGGACTCTAGTTCTTCCAGTACTTATGCTGGGTCTAAGTATCTATCACCCCCAATTAACTACCCTACCCTGTGTACTGCAAGCAAGGGCACTGGGTCCAAACAGAGCCGGTCAAAATAACGCAAGCAAGGTGAGCGTGGCAAAAAAGGTGCCATTTTTGTTTCTGCGAGAGACTTTGCCCCCTGCACCCACCTGACATGGGGGGGGCTTTACCCCAGACTTAATTATTCTCACTCTGGGGGGAGCAGATCACAGGGCAAGTTAAATGTCTGGGGCCATTGAATACTGTTTCCATAGCCCCTTGAAAAAAATAAAACATGTCCCGAAAGCAAGCAAAATGACTGGAGAACAGGATTAGAACTCTAGTCTCCAACAGCGCTGGCCAAGCTGCTCTGTGCCCCAGCCCTCCATGGCATGGGAGCAGCTCGGTCAGCTCTCCAGATTCTGGTGCCCTTGTACATGAGCGGCACCATGGACAGCGATGAGGGGAGCGTTTACTGCAAGTGCTGTAAATCCCCTCTCGCTGTCCGAGGTAGCACTATCCAGACTGATGCTCAGTTGACTGGTGCTATTCTGGTAGTGCTAATCTAATCAGGTACCACAAGGATGTTGTAGATATGATATAAAATATCTAACTTTTTGTAACATAGTAACAACTGACCTGCTGTCTGTGTTCTTACTGTGTAGTTAACCCTGTATATAGAAAATTTTTTGCAGACACGATTTTAAGCATGTAATTTTTGTAACACTGTAACATCTTACCTGCTCCCTATGTTTTTACTGTATTGTTAACCTCATGACGTGGAACCTCTGTAAACAAGCTCTTACCTCAAAGGTGGTAAAATCTGAGATGTCAATAAATAAATAAAATAAATAAATTATTCAGTTATTGAGGCACTATATTAATATTCCTAGTATTTTTTCTGTTAATTCCCATCTCAAATCCCACCTACCTGTTGTAGCTTCCTTCTTAATGATGTCCATATTGATACGATTTACAGTTAACGCTGGACTATAATATCATGTCTGCAGGATCCCAATGCTGTTCTTCCTCAAACATTTGCCAAAAGTAAAGGAAAAACAGTGGGGAAGTGTCTGATCCAAAGTTCCCAAATGAGTAAATGCTGTGGAACGGTAGAAAAAATGACCCATTTACCTGGGGGGCACATAAAGCATGAGCAACTCAGATACTCAGTTTTATTTAGAAGGATTCAAAAACCTCTATTTACCCTTTACAACCACTGAACCTGTATTATAATCAGGGCCCAAAGTTCTCTGTGGCACATTAGTTCTGAATTTTTTGCAGCAAGACTCCTAGGCTTCTGCAGTACAGTTTACTCATTTCTGTGGCATGAAATATTTCTTTCTATTGTAGAATGCAGTTCTGTCATTAGCTAAAACATGCCATGTCACTGATGACATCATATGCTGAGCATAGGGAAGGGGTTTCAGAATAAACAAGGAGGGGACTGGACACACGCACTTTGGAAAACTGCATTTTATTGAAATAATTGCCATTCAAAATAAAGTCTGCTGCACCTCAAATATTCTGCAGCAGGGGGCAAGTTCTGTGGAAAATTCAACTGCTGCTGAATCACAGAATTCCAAGGGTCATGGCTATAATGAGCCACTTCCCCAGGGTTACACATAAGGGCTTGGTTATATCTCTCTCAAGTCCTGTGTCCCCATAATTTGATCTATAGTTTCAGCTGTACACTGGTTAGTGTCAAATAAACCTCTAAGGGCTTTATTCCATAAATTTATGGGTCTAGTTGGAGGGCCTCTTGTGGATATTAGACTTCTGCATCACACATTCTTAGGACCAGAGGACTGTGAACTGAAGGTAAGCATTTCTGTGATCATAAGGACACAAGAGGTGACACTCTTAGATCCATAAGTGGTCCTCCAAAAGTACTCATAAAATTATTGTAGTTCTATTACATTTTAAAATTTGGAAAAATACTTTTTTTTATTTAAAAGAGCAGTCAGTGAGAAGCCCATTACAGTGGCTCAGTGAGTGAGATATTCTTACTTAAGCATTCCAAGGCAAAAATATGGGACTTCAGAGGAGCTGACTTTGATAAGGTGGCCAACAGAGTTAAGCTAGCCCTGGCAAAAAGAAATACAGGTGAGGGGGTACAGGCAAAGTGGGCATGCATTAAGGATGCAATACTTGAAGCAACATCCCATTGTGTTAGAGAGAAAAGGAAGTGCAAAAGAAGAAGAAAACCACTTTGGTTCTCAAAAACAGTAACAGAAAAGGTCAGAGCCAAAAGGCTGGCTTTCAGGAAATAAAAGGGAACGCAGTAGGATAAAGATAGGGAGGCATACCAAACTTCCCTAAGTGAAGCAGGGAAGGCAGTAAGGCAGGCAAAGGCCCAAACCAAGGAGACACTAGCATGAACAGTAAAAGAAGGTGGCAAGACTTTCTATAGATACATTAGTGAAAGGAGAAGGTCCAGAGGGGGTATTGCTAAGATCAAAGGGGATAAGGGGGCATGTGAGGAGGAGGACCGTGTAAAAGCATCTATCCTAAATAGATAATTCAGCTCAGTATTTACTGAAGAGAAGGTAGGGCAGGGCCCACAGCTCAGCACCATGGACACAGGGTGGAGGGAGGGAGGGAGGTGTGTACTTGTCCTTTCACAAAAGAAAGGGTCCTGCAAGAGCTCAATAAGCTCAGGGTGGACAAGGCAATGGGACCTGATGGCATACATCCCAGGGTACTAAAGGAGCTAAGGGTAGAACTAGCAGAGTCATTATCAGAACTGTTTAGTGAGGCTCTGAGTACAGATGAGGTCCCAGAAGACTGGAGAAGGGCTCATGTGATCCTACTCCACAAAAGTGGTAGGAGGGAGGAGGCAGGGAACTATAGACCAGTCAGTCTTACCTCAGTAGTGGGCAAGACTATGGAGGCAATCCTTAAGGAAAGGATAGTGCAACACCTGGAATCCATAGGACCACATGGTCCAAGACAGCATGGGTTTACAACAGGAAGGTCCTGTCAAACTAATCTCATAGATTTCTTTGACTGGGTAACCAGAGTGGTGGACCAAAGTGGAGCAGTTGATGTCGCCTACCTTGACTTCAGCAAATCTTTCGATACTGTTCCACATAGAAGATTGATTAATAAGCTGGGTAGGCTCGGGGTGGGTCAGAAGTTGGTCAACTGGGTGGCAAACTGGTTGATGGGTAGAAAACAGAGAGTGGTAGTAAATGGTATACAGTCAGAAGAGATGCAAGTCACAAGTGGGGTACCTCAGTGATCAGTCCTGGGGCCAGTCCTCTTCAATATCTTCATCAGTGACATTGCAGATGGATTGGAGGGTAAGGTTTATCTGTTTGCAGATGACACCAGATCTGCAACAGAGTAGATGATCCAGATGGGGTGAGCAGAATAAGAGATCTGGATAAACTGGCAGCTGGGGTTTAACGCAAAGAACTGCGAGATCATGCACATAGGGAAGAGAAACCCTGAAGCCACCTATAGGCTGGGAGGGGAGTTGCTGGCAGTCACAAAGGAAGAAAGAGACTTGGGCATCATCATCACAGATGACCTGAAATCATCCAAGCAGACCACTAAAGCAGTAGGTAAGGCTAGGGGGATGTTGGGGTGTATTAGTAGGGGTATCACACGTCATAAGAGGGAGGTAATAATACCTCTTTACAAGACACTGGTTAGGCCCCATTTGGAGTACTGCATGCAGTACTGGAGGCCACACCTTCACAAGGACATTAACCAAATTGAGGCAGTCCAGAGAAGGGCAACCAAAATGGTGGGACTGCATCAGAAAACAATGAGGACAGATTAACGGAGCTCAATATGTATACCCTAGAGCAAAGGAGGGGGAGAGGTAATATGATCGAAACATTCAAACACCTTAAGGGCATTAACAAGGTGAAAGAGTCTAACATGTTTCAATATAAGAAAAATAGCAGGACAAGAGGACACAGCATGAGATTAGAGGGAGGCCGATTAAGGGGTAATGTGAGGAAGTTCTTTTTCACAGAAGCGTGGTGGATGCATGGAACGGCCTACCTCAGAAAGTGGTGGATATGAATACAGTGCAGTACTTAATACAGGCATGGGATAGGCATAAGGGAGCAATACAGATGAGTATGAATAGATAGGTCATTGACAGAGCAAAGGCCGATGGCACATTCATAAGGTAGAAAAAGAAATGGGCAGACTGGATGGGCCTTACAGTCCTTATCTGCCATCAACTTCTATGTTTCTATGTTTCTATGTAAGGCATGACCAGTGGTTAGATTAACAGTCTGTTGATCACCCACTAGGGGTGTAATGTGGCATGAGGCACAGTCAAGTGCCATATTGCCCCTAGGGGTGATTCACTGACTGTTAATCTAACTCCTGGGAAATGCCTTATTGCTATTTTAAAAATTGTTCCTAAAGAAAAGTGTGAAAAGTGTACTTTTTGAATGTTTTCCTCATTAAGAGGGCAATTTTTAATAAAATAGTTCTTCCAGCAACAGTTTAAGAATGCTGGCTCAGAATCAGAATACATCATTCCAATGATTCAGCAGTGCTAGAGGATGGAATGCTGACAGGAAGAATCCATGTACCATGGTGATCAGGCTGTACATGACGGTATATTTAAGCAATAAGCCACGAGGGTGTGTGGGTTATCGGGGGATTTACCACGGCTGGCGTGGTTTGCCCACGAGGCGCAGCCGAGTGGGTAAATCCTTGACAGCCGTGGTAAATCCCCCATTAATCCACACCCCCCGAGTGGCTTATTGCAATTATACTATGATATTTTGACATGGATGTAAGTTGAAATTGTTTTTTTATATTTTCCTGTGAGAAAAAATGATTTTATTAACAAATATTGTTCCATGAAAGAAAATAGTCCCTGGTTTGTATTGCACCAATCGATAAAAAAAGTTTATTGCCCACTGGGTTTTTTTTTGCGTGGCTATTTCATGGTCTGCTTTTCTAATTCAAGCATTTCCTGTGTTGTGATTTCTTGATAATGCTGTTTCTTTTCTGCTGCATGATTTGATGCTGCATATGAGGTGGCGAAAGGAGTTGAGTTCAAGCTGGTGGCTGTAGAGAGTGAAGCTGATGGGTCCAGCTGCACAAATGACTGGATGACCAGGGTTTTGGCCACTGGGGATGGAACAGCGAACTGGGAGATGCGATTTGAGACAGGTACGTTTTGCTGAGGAGACCGTCTGACGCTGTTTTCGAGATTTTGAAAAATTTGGTCGAGTTCGGTTTCATCGATTCATTCAAACAATGTGTCCTTAGGTTTTTCTTTTCTTTTGACTGTAAAGCCTACTAGGATTTCATTAATGAGAGCTAATATGGCGGCTTTGAGGCATCAATTGGGGTATCGGAGTGATACCTTTGGGGAGTAGCACGAGGTTGTGGCAGACTGGCACCTTTGCCAGTGATATCATAGGATTTACAACAGGGCTAAGGCGCCAGTCTGTGTGTGTGATTGGCTGTTGCTTTATGTCCATGGTATAATAAGGATTAATGTAAGGCTGTCAGAATCCTAACAGTCAATCAGATTGCAACATTTCTGAGACCATTTTTATAATGTATAATAAGAGTACCTCATGAACAACTGAGGAAAGCACTCTGTTTGGTCAGGGACACTCCCGTAATCATTAATTAATTTTAAACTGATCTTAAGACTGGCAGTAGACACAGGAGTGTGTGCAGACAGCTTTTGTAGCACACTTGAGGGGAATGTTTCTTTACCGGAACCTTGTTTCACCAGTGTAAAATTAAGGAAAAAGTCCTTAGAGGTTCATTTAACACTAATGCGTTTCCAGCAGAAATGTTAGAACAAATTATGGTGACACAGGAGTTGAAAGGGATGTAACCAAGCCCTTATGTATAAACTTTAGGAAGTGGCTCACTATAGAAACATTTGAGGGGATTTTCAAAAGTATGGACGTAGTACTTCTAACCGTATTTCAGACATGTGCTGTGCCTTGAAAAATGCGTCAAGGTGCTTGCAGCATATGTTCAGACATCCCAATGCAGTTGCAATAGTTTACCTGCTTTCCAGGGAAAAAAAAAAAAGATGCATGTGTTGAAATTCTGATGCCTGCATCATTTTTGGAGTGCAGGCTGTGGAAATCACACTAAGAGGTTAGACTACCTTTTAGGTGGTATGACTATCTAGTTGAATATAATGTATGGTAGAATGTTGTTAACCTTAGGAAATCATCATTTCCAAAGGTTGTTATACCATCGTTGTGACATAGAATTGTTGTTAAACCATCGATGTTATGTCACATCGATGGGTTAACATCATGGAATCCAGTCGCATGGCCGTCTCTAAGGACGTGCAGACAGCTGTCCATTTCAAACAGTACTTTTCTTTATTTACGTTTAGCAGGCCAGGCCTGACCCCGCCTGCCAGCCCAACCATCAGCCCATTCAGACACACTGCTATCGCTGTCCTCATTGTAGTGCTTTAATGATATCAAGTAAGTTTGTATTTGCCATACACTACTTGCCTTTCTAATGGCATGCTTAGCTGTCTTTGTTTGTCCCTCTCCTCGCAGGTCGGCAGTACAAATAACTGATCAGGAACTCCCCAGTTTTTCACAGCACTACAGACGTGACAGCTGACTTACGGCAATCCCTACTGGTCATTGAAGGTCACATGTTTCTTGTTCTTATCTTAGTTACCAATACTGTTTGCATTTTTAAACTCTGTGTAGTCTTTACCACAAGATTCTTTTTTAATAAAAAAAGAGTTTATTTTAATCGTGGCTTCAATGTAAGTTGCTGGATGTGTTTGGAATAAACACCTGTCTTTCGAAATGAATTAGAGTCTCACTGTCTGGGTAAGGTAGGGGCAAGTACTTGTTTTATTACTTGAAGCAGGTTTGATTGTTTATATGTGCCACAACAATGTCCATACGATGCCCATACACTATAAAAGACAATGTATGGGCACCGGTGGTCAACCACACTATGCTCGCATCTTGTGGTTCCCATGGCAACTGTGGTAAACTTCTTGAGCTGCGCTCTCGAGGTTTACCTAAGTTGCCAAGGAAACCACTCTATGCTAGCATAGTGTGGTTAACCACCGATGCCCATACATTATCCTCCATGTTCTGCATCCCGGTCTGGGAAATGGAAATCGAAGGTTGAAAATGTTGCCTATATTATCTGATGGCAGAAGAAACTGATGGCCATCGACCCTGCCCATGTTATTACTAGAGGGTAGCTATGAAACATTGTAACATGGCAATAAATGTAGTACAATAATGTATCTATAGTGGTGGAAAGACAACACATGACCCAAGCTGAAGTAGGCATTAATTCCCTAGTAATGCCCAACTCAGAGTGTAGTACCATCGTAAACCACTCTGAAATCTACACACAGCACTATATAAGTGAAGTATGTGTTCTTTCCCACCCACCCACCCCATGGTACTCGAAGCCGTTGCATATTTGTTCTCTACTACTGAAATCTATACAGTGCACAATATGAATAACTGCAACGTTACCTTCTTGGTATGTGGTGTAATGGGGATAGCATCATGGATGGATAAGGAGTACAGCAGCAAAATCATCCCTATTCTGCCAATGACAAACCTACTCAGTAACATGTACAAAGAGCAGCACTGAAAAGTCTTTCAGCGTACTGCGGCAAACCTGCACAGCAATAATAGCCCGCTTTGTTTCTTTGCATACCTTGATCCTCTGTTAAATGTTGTATGCCACAATTGTTACATGCTGTTATAAACCACAAGTTTATTTACTTAAAAGTGAAATATAATCAGACATTACTGCTTTTTTTCTTGGAATACTTGATCCTCTGTTAAATCTGGTGTGGCACAGTTGTTAGACAATCTGATAAACCACAAGTTTATTTACTTAAATGTGAAATATACTGAGAAATGATCTTGATAGTGTCCTGTAGTAGCTAGCACTGTTTGCAATGTGTATGGGGAAAATATATTAATGTGTTTGATATTCAATCCCACAATGCAATTCAGCTGTTAGCAGATAGTGTAAACACCATTTTACGAGTACTATAGAAAAGCTGTTTTTCACAGTTGTAGAATTCCTAACATATTTTCATTATCAATAGATAAGCACTGTACAAATGTATGTTTTGTATATTAACAGTGTTATAGTACCCATAGTATAATACATGTTAAACATCTCAAAATCAATAAAACTTTAAAACTCGATAAACTGTGTCTGTTTTATACTTGTCAATTACTATTTATTGCCATGTTACAATTGCACAACTTTCTTAACAGTACTTGCCATGTTACAAGTGCATTAAGCCACTCCAAAGGACGGTTCTACTAGGGAATTAATGCCTGGTTGGGTGACTGGAGGCACTCAGCCTTTGGCCTTGTGCCCCAACCTCCCCCACCAGGCATTAAGTCCCCAGTAGAACACTCCTTTGTCATGACTTAATGCTTACTTAGTATAA
Organism: Neoceratodus forsteri; assembly: GCA_016271365.2. Classification (NCBI taxonomy): domain Eukaryota; kingdom Metazoa; phylum Chordata; order Ceratodontiformes; family Ceratodontidae; genus Neoceratodus; species Neoceratodus forsteri. The sequence continues at coordinate 135,255,030 of JADMNL010000025.1, forward strand.
GGTCATGAAGGGCAAACAGAAGTTTTCTAATACCTCCAAATAAAACTGAAAATCCAAGTTCTTCAGGTTTTGAGTCATTGTTTCAGCAAATATGCTCCAGGAAAGCCCTTGAATTCAAACTGAAAACCATTTTATAAGGGAGAGGAGCATCCCATGAACAGTAATGCATACTGTACAATACAACTGCAGCAAAAAGAGAACAGACATTTATTCAATAAACCAGATGGTTTAAAATGTGTATTATAATTAACGGGTTCCATTTTTTCCTATTGAAAAAAGCGTGTGTTAAATACCGTAACACCTGAGTAGGTGTTACGGCATTCACCCGCCTTTTTCAATTGGAAAATGCTTGAGACGCAATGCAGCTCGAGACTGTCACAAACGGTGTCCCTCGTGAATTCAGTCAGCCAAACACTCACCTCCTGAGCTGCTGTGAAACCACAAGATATTTTCTCTCTTCCCTACTACCTCAATAAAATTAAAACAAAGCTTTCTCGCAACTTTTTTTATCGCTGTTTCCCCTCCCTCTGCAGGTTACTAGACTCGACTCCACTGCTAAGCAACACCTAACTAACATATAGCAACCTAAAAAAAAAAAGCAACGCGAGATTGAATCGGACTTTTTTTGTTTCTTCTGCCGCTAAAGTTACTTAAATTCCCACTGTAACACTCTTACAAACTCCACATTTTACCAAATGAAGAAAATCCACGAGACAAGGCAAAACTGTGTGTTTCATTTAATTTTCATACCTCTCCAATGGAAAACGGAACCCCTTCAATTATATAAATAAAATCATAGGGTGCAGTGTGTTTTCTTTCAATTCCACACACCCTCATTGTTGGATGGCTAGCATAAACCCCTCGGGCTTGCCCTCGAGGATTATGTGCCATCCAACAACTTGGGTGTGTGTTAAATTCTCGTAACACACTGCACCCCACACTTTATCCTATATTTAATTCACCTATTACCCTCACCCAACATTTCACCTGTACAGTTTTCTCAGCCATTGTTGAATTTATGTCATCGAAATGATGATTGCAAGCTAGTGACAAGTTTAGTTGCTATACCAGTTTGTCATTTGCACTAAATTGTTATTCTTCATGTGCTGTCTATAACTGCAATGAGTTTGTACCATAACAGGGAAGGGGCACCAACTATCAATCAATTTATTTCACTGAGGAATTTATAGTTCATAAGTAACAGTTTTAACTAGCATCCCCTTGTTGTTGCTTTTCACTACTGTATTTTGGGATTTTCCTGCATTTTACTACCACAGGATAGGGAATGTAGCCATCATTTAATGTACTTCTCAGAAATACTTATTGATTCGACGTTTGCGACGCTTCTCCCTACTTTGCCGTCAGACACCAAGAGTTAAAACATCTTATGGCTCGACTGCAATCACTTTCTCCTTCCCTTCACTATGGAATGCCATGCAAAGCTCCTTAAAACTTTATACCCTCCCCAGTCCATTCACCTTCAAAGCAAAGCTAACTGAATACCTGAAAGATACCTGTAACTGCTTTAGGTGACCTAACTTCCGCAACCTCCAATACTTTTTGCGTTTACTCTGGCACTTAGTTTGCCTAGTTTCCTAGTTAGGGAGCTCCTAGCACTTGCCCTTCCCTTCTCCTGTTTCCTCACTCTTTCTCTCCCTCCGTCTCTTTCTCTCTCTCTCTCTCTCTCTCCCCTCCCTCTCTCTCCCCACACTCTCTCATTCCCTTCTCCCCCACTTCTTCAGCTCTCCCTCTCTCTTTCTCCCGCCCCTCTCTCGTTCTCATTCACTCCTTCTCTCTCCTCTTCCTCTCTCTCTCATTCTCCTCCTCCCTCCCTCTCTCTCTCTCTCACTCTCCTCTCAACTATCCTTCTCTGGCCTGTGCAAATAATTTTGTATTGTGATATCTTTGCTAATTGTGTGTAATATTGTTATCTGTATTTTATGATATGTATGATCTACTCATGTACTGTTATGATTGTCTGCCTTTGCCTGTAAATTGTTCATGTCCAGGACCACCTTGAAAATGAGCTTGCTCAATGGTGTCTATGCCTGGTTAAATAAAGTTGATTGATTGATCGATTGATTGATTGATAGAAAAAGAAACCAACCAAGTAAGATAACAATGACCGGTTCTTGTGCAAGCTAATGTCCTGCTTTATAGAAAAGTTTGATTACAGTTCAGTGTGTGTATGTGTGGGTGTGTGTGTGTGTGTGGGTGTGTGTGTGTGTGTGTGTGTGTGTGTGTGTGTATGTGTGTGTGTGTGTGTGATCCCAGGGGAAACACCCTACAAGCATTCTAGTCTTCTACCTCAAAATAAATTCATTGCTGCTCAGACCTAACTGACTGATGAAGTATGGACTTAGAGGCCACCTTATGAAGCCATGTGAACAACTAATTGATAAGGTTTGGATTTTTTACCTGGAATGGTGACCTTGGTCATGGGAGCCAGGTGTCTGTGTGTGTAGCCTAGGTGATGCACACGAGAAAACTGAGAGCCTGCAGGAAGGTTGTGAGACTGGGAGAATCAGGTTATGAAACATCTGGTCACATGCGCATTATTAGCCTATTAGATGGGCAGAACCCTTTTGGTAAGGGTCAGGGATGCTGTAAAGTGATACAATATTCAATACTCATTGTCAATGTGTGACGGTTTTAACTGGTATCCAGCTTTGTTGTTTCTCACTGTATTGCAATTTTAGTGCCTTGAACTGCTACAGGGAAGATGAAAGATTATAGGTCATGAAATATAATGTCTAAAAGGTAACATTATCAAAGCTTGGGCCGCCTATTGTTGGCCCTGAAGGGAATAAATGATGTAGACTGGAGAAAAAAAGCTTGCCACTTTAAAAAGTCAAAAATGCAAAAAGGACACATGGGCAGTTTCAAAGTATGGTTTATCCAATGGTTCACACAATGGTATTAGGGACCGTAGAAGGCTACAAGCCCATCCTGACTCACCCCTCCCCCACTCTTGGTGGTAATACTGCGATAGGTTATCAGTTAAAAAAGATCAGCTATCACAAAAATGATTGGGCAGTGGTTCCCTGTTGGGAAACTCTCAGATATAGTTCAAATACCTTTTTAATTGCTACAAAAGTAATCTAGGAGATTTTTGTCTCACGTTGCTGTTGCACTGGAAAGTGCCAATGCAGCTCACCATTTTACAAGTTTTACTGGAGCCTCCAAGAGATGTCTCTTATGGTACAAGAGACTCCAAGAATGGGGTTTGGATGAGAGGACCATGAAGCAAAACTGAGTGGTTCTTTCTGCCCAGACCTCAGGAGAGGAGTTCCTTATACCATGGGAGACATCCCTCAGAGGCCCTATTAACTTATCATACATCACTTGAGTTTAGTTGGAGTGATTTATATTAAGTGTAGTATTTTATGAAATTTTATTGTGTTGTTCTCTCCCCTGGCATTGAAGTGGAGTACTCCCTCCCAGTGCTCCAGCATGAGAGCAGACTGTACACGGATAAGAGATACAGTAACTCTGCATGCTAACTGGCAAAAATCACGTTAGTGATTTATAATAAAGAAAAGGACGAGATCATACCAAGGCTACTACAGGCCAGTGAGCCTGACGTCGGTGCTGGGCAACATCTTGAAAGCCATTCTCAAGAACCGAATAATGGAGCACTTGACTGAGTCCAAGCTTCGTGTCTGCTCTAAGCAGTGCTTTCTGAAGGGCTGATTATGCTACACCATCCTGATCCCATTCTTTAAAGCAGCAGTGCAACAAAAAACATTTTTTCCCAAAAAAAGCTAGTTTCAGCTACATTTAATAAAAATATTTGCAAACCTGTCAAATCAACTTTTCTAGGTACTGCCTATGCTGTGCATCATAGCTTTTCCTTTTTCTCTGTCCTATCCTTCACTAGGTTTACAGTGGTATTTCTAAGCCGAATGAGGTGGCCATCTTTTTTTCTTGAGAAAAAACTAAATTAAAACATTAATAAAATGCTCACATTTTGGTGGAACTAGAACATTTTACCACCAAATACAACCAGATGATGCCTGCAATCTTCTATAATGAAAAAAGGTACAGTCAAAGTCTTTGCCTGGTTTCATTGCATTGTTGCTCTAAGTGCATGACCATGGAGGTGAACAAGGGCAGGATTTGGACTTCAGAAAGGCCTGTGACACTGTGATGCATGGTGAGCTTCTGGGAAATGTAGTCCAGTGTGGTTTTGGTATACAAGAGGAATGCAATATTATGACCACCACAGCAGCAGCAGCCTATGCCTGGAAGATGTTTTTACCCAACAGTGGTCCCTTAGAACCCAAATTTAGCTTAGTCAGGAAAGGATACAAAGTAAACAGAATATTATATAGCCATCCATCTGTGAGAGAAGGAAACTCACATCCCATATATTCAACCCAGGAGATCTTAACTATGGCCAGAAACCACAGCTGATCTGTCCTCCAAATGTGGTGAGTGTAACACTCAGCCAGCAAGAGAAACAAAGCCTGGGCCTAGTAGCAGAACAGTCTTTTAAATGAGTGACAGGGACACAACTTCTGCTCATGCATCTAACAGTAGTTTGTATTAGTAGAAGACTTATTTTATATTTTGTTGGCCACTGATAAGTTATGTGTTTATGAGCACTTATATCTATGTTTTTCTTTGTGATTTACTTCCTCCCAAGCTTAATAAAGTTTTTTGAATTTAAAAAAAATAAAACTTATTTTACCTGTCATTCACCACTTGCACCAGCTGAACTCGTAAAAAATTACAGAAACATTCCAACATCACCTGCCCTTCCCTTACTGGGTACCACACCAATTTGGGCACTAGTAACTCCAACAAGTACCCAAGGAAATATTTTAAAGAACTAGCTTCTTTTTTTCGAGGGCAGCCTTGCATCCTGTGACTGGATACAAGTACAGCAGCTCTGCCCTACCCAAAGATAAGTTCCTTGACTGCCATTGGGCTGAAGATATCTCTCCACTAATCAAGGTGACTACAAAAGGTAGGGGGTGGGCTTGCCAGCTGAGTGGTAGTAGGGAGAGGATGTCAGGATACCAGATAGTTTATTTGGGGAAGGGGGTGGACACCAGATAGTCAAAACCACTGTGCTTGGAGCTGCAGTACCACTCACGCACATGCACAAATCATGTCTGCTGAGTGCTCATGGTCATCTTGAAGAAAATATATTGCATCATGTCAACAGGTGTAAACTATCTAACTTATGTTGAGTGATTGTTTTTTTCTGCAATACAGGTAATTGTCTGACAAGCTGTTCTTTTCCTTTTTATCTGTAAGATGACAAACTGGAGTGCCTTCATAATTTGACCATTATTCTGCACTGATTTTTAAAAAGAAAACATGTTTAAGTGTTGGTGTCCTTGAATATTCAAACACACACACACACACACTGCCTCCAAGTATTTCTATATTATTTATTTACCTAGGATAACCCACTAAAATGCAATATTGCAGCACAGGGTGGGGCCTGGATTCTACCTAGGTTTATAGATGAGACAACTAAAGCACAAAGAGGTCAAGCAATGTGCTCAGGGTCTTGGAGTGTGCCAGTGGTTTGTGCAGAATTCAATTCTGGGATGTCATCTAGTACCCAGTTCTGTGTTCTAAGTATTGGACTGCACTGCCTTCCTATGTATATTGTAAATCACTAACATAATCAGTCAGTTAGCATACAGAAGCACATTCCGTGTACAGTGTACTCTCACGCAAGAGAGTAGGAAGGGGGTTTGCTCCACTTCTGGGCCAGGGGATGATGACAAAATAAAATTTAAAAATACTCTAAACTTATTATAAATCACTCAAGTGAAAATCAGATGATTTGTACTTCATTTATTTAAAAAGTTTTACCAGGAAAGTCATACTGAGCTGGTACCAGCTCATTTCCATATGGATCCTGGGTGAAAGGGGGAGGGTAGCGAACAATGCAAATGCGAAGTACAACGTAGAAAAATAATGCAATGATAAGGAATGAAGTATTGCAAGATAAGCAAATTACAGGAACATATGTTTAAAGTAATAAAACTGCAATACAATAAATTGCAGAAAGAAAAGCAAAAGGACGTTAAGCAGTGACCAACAATGCAATAATACGAAGGGCAGGGGATAGTGTCTTATAACTGGGGAAGAGAGGCTGTACTGATGTTAATGTGTGGTAGAAGGCAGTGGACAGAAGTCAATCCCAGTATCAGGTGCACCTGCAGGAGTGAGTAGAGATATCACAGAGGAGAGATTTCAGAGTGTGAAGGGAAGGAGCAGAGTGAATGGATGGGGAGAGTGTCCCATAGTTTACAGAAGCAGAAGGAGAGGGCAGTTTGGCCACCAGTAGACTTCATTGGTGAAGAATGAAAGCAAGCATTCCAAAGGGCATAAGAGATAGAGGAAAAGTGAGCCAAATCAAAATCTAGGGATACAGAGGCACAGTGGGTAAGGGACCTGGCATCAAGGGAGGAGAGGGAGCGGGAGGTGCACAAAGAACAAAGGTGAGTAAGCAGAGAATTGTGAATGGCAAATCAACAAAAATAGTGAAAGAGGGGGTCCCATCTAGTTAAGGCAGACTTGGGGGCAGCACTGTAAATGATGCCTCTATAGTCCAAAATGCAGAGAATCATCTGAGGAAGGATTTCTGTGCAGGCAGGAAGTCAGATGTTCCTGTTATTCAAGTAAATTTAATCAAGTGTGGGGTGGAGCTTCTTATGGACTACATCCACAGGAACAGAGAATTTAAGGTGATGCTTCAGCCAGATCCCAAGGTACTTGAAGGAGGAGATATCTTCAATTACTGCACCATCAGGTATGAAAGGGAGGGAATAGGAGACTCTAGCAAGCCTCTGCCAGGCACCAAAAGCCATAGAGATAATTTTCTTTGCAATGAGAGATAACTGGCTTTCATGGAACCAGTGCTTGATTTTTTAAAGACCAGTTTGAGCTGGGCCATGAGGTTGAGGTAGGAGCAGAGGAGCCAGAGGTAAAAAGTACCATATCAACTGCGTATATGTGAATGAACAAAGAGGAGCAGGCAGCAGAGAGATCATCTGGAAAAATGGAGAAAAGAACTGCAAAGGATAGACCCTTTGGGGCTGCCTGAGCAGATTGAGGGTAGGGGGAAAGGAAGTCTTCAATATGGACAGCTTGTAACCTGCCCTCAAGGTGGGAGTGGAACCACACAACTGATGAGGCAGAGAGCCCAGTTGCCTTAAGCTTGTCAAGGAGAATGGGATAGGCAAGAGTGTTGAAATCTTTGACTAAATCAACAAAGATGGCAGAGGTGACAAGTTCCTAATCCATGCTAGAGAGGATAGTATTAGTGAACCAGAGAAGAGAGGTGGAGATGGAGTGGGATTTCCTAAAGCCAAACTGGAAAGGAGTGAAGAAGGAGGCTGAGTTAGTAAAAGGGGAGAGTTGGGAGAGAAGAGGGTGTTTTGGGAGTTTAGCCAGCATGGGAAGGAGAGAGATAGGATGGTATTTACCAGAGGAAGAGAGGTCACCCCCTTTAGGAAGTGAAAGACTGTAGCCAACTTACAAGACTTAAGGACTAAGGATAGGGAGAAAGAGAGTTTGATGAGGCAGACAATTAGAAGGGCAAAGGCATGAGCAGAGAGATACAAGAGCTTGGTGGTCAAGGCCATCATGGTTCCACCCTTATGAGGGTGTAGAGCCAAAAGGGCCTTAAAAGCAGCATCAAGGGAGGTGGGAGGGAAAAAATAATGGAGGAGGTGGGCAGCAAGGAGGGTAAAAGAGGAAAGTGAGGGGAAAGAAGAAAAGTGAAGGGGAGGGGAGGAGGAGAATGAGGAAGAGAGGAGGGGTTGGCACAGTAGGTGAAAAAGGAATTGAAAGAGGAGGCAACTGCAGCACGGTAAGAGATAGGAGTGTTGTCTACCTTGTGAACAGGGAGAGTGGACTGTGTCAGAGGATAGAGAAGTGCATGGATTATCTTCTAGAACTTAGAGGGGTGATTAAGGTTGTTCTTGACAGTGGATGCAAAGTGTTTGGACTTCGCAAACCTAGTAGCTCTTGTACTGGCATTACGAAAGTTCCAGTAAGTTTTAAAGGTAGAAGAGGAAACATAGAACTTGTAGGTCTTTCAGGCAAGGTCAAGTACATAGTGTGCTGAGATCCATGGGAGGTGAGATTTTCAGACCCTGGTTGTTCTGAGGGGGGCATGATGATCCCAGACAGACAATAAGATAATAAGGCCTTTGAAGGATGTCTCCCTTGGTATAAATCCAGAAGCAAATGATTTGATACCTTTTAATGGACCAACATAGATGTAACAACAAGAACAAAGTGCTCTAGCTTTCGGACCAGCCAGTCCTTCTTCAGAAGCTCATGGCAGTTGTTTAGAAAATACAATACTTATAACAGCTAGATAATGCAGAGAAAAACAGAAAAAAAATCCCCATTGGTTTAAAATACTCATTTAAAAAAAAAAAAAAGAAGATGATGTCAGAGAAGTTTAACAGTACCATACTGCCTTCAGCCAGAAAGAACCTTGGGTCAGATGTGCTTGGTGGAACACACATACAAAGAATGCTACTGCATATAAATTTACTTGACATAAGATAACACTGCTGAAGCAGATAACTCCTAAATCAAGCTATGAGTGTCACAGTTAGTATAAGGATGTGATTACTGAAAGGCAACCCCAACCCAGATTAAAGACATACTAAGATTGTTACAGACCTTTTCTTCTTCAAACTGACATATTATAGGACTTCAGCATGTGTGGGATGTGGGTGCGCTTGTGTATGTATGTATGTGTGTGGGTATGTGTTGTGAGGTATGTGATATAACAGATGTGGGGCTTGCTGTCACATTGAGGTAAGTCTCTATTTAGATACATGGAGTTATAATGTGTTATTATTCTTACTCACACACATAATGAATATTAATTCCTCCTTACTTTTTATCTTTGCCTGGGGGGTGATTGATTCCATTGCACCATATTCAGATTACCTAGCCTGCTAGTGTACATACAGGTGTTATAGTATACTGTTACATATAATTTTGTAACTCTGTACATATTAGGTGCGTGATCTCATTTGCATGGGGTCCTGCACAGATCTTTTTACATTAGGCTAATATTGTAGTAATTTGTGGATATGTAGGTATATTAGACCTCTGGTCTTACATATACTTTATATTTACTTTTAGTTACCTTATCCTGGGAGAGGTGGCAGGTTTATTTCATGGTAGTTCTAGCTAGTATCCTTGGAAATGTTACTATGCAGATAGTAGTATGGTTAAATAGTGTTACATTTTTGCTCTGTAGGTATTAGGAGACATAAGCCCTTTTACTCAGGATTTCATGACAAGTTGAATTCCTTTGGGGAACAATTGCAGTGACTGAAGTTAATATAGGTTCACTAGAGAGAGTGTGTGTGTGTGTGTGTGTGTGTGTGTGTGTGTGTGTGTGTGTGTGCCTGTGGGAGAGAAGAGAGAGAGAGAGAGAGAAAAGGGGAGGGGGGAGAGAGAGAGAAACAACATCTCCTTTAAGCTATGTATCTCCCCCACCCACATTATGGTGATGTGGGGTGGGTTAGGTTGTATTATTTGTATGAAGAGGAGGAGAGAAATTACATTTTTATCTCTTTTTCAGATTCCTTAGACACTTGTGGTACATCAAATTGTTACATTCTCAGTGTATATTGACATCAGTACATATCAGGCTACATGGACTTAATTCCTTGAGGTTCCTCGACTAGAGTTTTTTGTTTGACACTAATATTATCAATTTATATTTAAATTATCATTTATATAGTCCTGAGGTTTTGAAATTTCTTGGGCCTTATATCTAGCTGGAAAGTACAGCTGGGTGACAGGTCCACTAGGTTTACATCACATAGTGTGCACTGATGTTTTAAGACAATTTTACTGGTAAATTCTTGTCTATAATGCAGACATTGAAACTTCATGAGGCCTATAACAATCTTATTATGTCTTTAATCTGAGTGGGGGTTGCCTGTCAGTAGTCACATCCTTACACTAACTGTGACACTCATAGCTTGATTTAGGAGTTATCTGCTTCAGCAGTGTTATCTTATGTCAATTAAATGTATATGCAGTAGGATTCTTTGTATGTGTGTTCCACCAAGCACATCTGACCCAATATTCTTTCTGGCTGAAGGCAGTATGGTACTGTTAAACTTCTCTGACATCATCTTCGTTTTTTTTTTTAAATGAGTATTTTAAACCAATGGGATTTTTTCTGTTTTTCTCTGCATTATCTAGCTGTTATAAGTATTGTATTTTCTAAACAACTGCCATGAGCTTCTGAAGAAGGACTGGCTGGTCTGAAAGCTAGAGCACTTTGTTCTTGTTGTTACATCTATGTTGGTCCATTAAAAGGTATCAAATGATTTGCTTCTGGATCTATTCTTGCAAGGACCAATACAGCAACTACTAAATCTAGATTTCCCTTGGTATAAGTCACTCTCAAGAGGTTTGAGCAGACAGAACTGCTCAGCTTTCCTTCACATTCCTCTCACCTGAACCTCATGCTTTGAGTGTCATATATCATTAGAGACATCCCTCGGTGGCCCTATTCAAATCAAATCAAATCAAATCAAATTTTATTTATAATGCACTTTTCTAAAAACCCGAAGTGCATATACAATAAAATATAAAACTACATATACAGTCTAAAATATATAAGATAAAAAGGCAGCAATAATAAAACTAAATATTGTCCCCAAAAGCTAAATCAAACAAGTAAGTTTTTAATGAGGACTTAAAGGTCTCAGCAGACAGGCACTCTCTAATCTGACAAGGTAGAGAGTTCCACAGGTTTGGAGCTATAAAAGAAAAAGCCCTAGTACCTGATGTTTGAAGACAGACCCTGGAACCTCTAGCAATTTCTAAATCGATTGGAGTGAAGTGGGCGGGGCGGGAGTGCGGCGAAGGAGGTCTTACCAAGTGACCAGTCCTTGTCCATGTAGGGTCTTATAGGTCAGCAATGCGACCTTGAAGGTGATCCTCCATCGCACCAGCAGCCAGTGCAGTTCGCTTAGCACAGGAGTGATATGGCTAGTTCTTGACAACCCTGTCAACAACCTGGCTGCAGTGTTCTGCACCAGCTGCAGGCGATGGAGATACACCCCTGGTAACCCTAGGTATAGAGCATTACAGTAATCAAGACGAGAGGACACAAAGGCATGAACCAACATAGGAAGGTTAATAGGCGGAACAAGGTGCTTTATCCGGGCAATGTTCCTCAGATTATAAAATGAGGACTTGACAACTGCTGACACCTGCACTTTTAATGTCAGTTCATTATCAAGCACAATTCCCAGATTCCACACCCGTTCAGAAGGTCTCAACTGGTTGCCCCCAAGCACAAGGCCAGATGGTTGCCCAGGAGTCAACTTCTCTACCCACTGACCTGGGTCTACTACCAACACCTCAGTCTTGTCCGGATTCAGTCTCAATCAGTTAGCACTCATCCAGTCCTGAATCTGTTAACTCATATTAACATGGGTTCTATGCAATATGTTTTGCTTGCTATGTGCCTTCTTATTCTAGAAAAGATCAGAAAGTCACAGGGACATCATGAATAGAAAAATATTATCACATACAAAAGAACAGTGTTTTATAAAAGTGAAAAACTGAACACACGCAGTGTAGAGTTTTACTGATACATGACCTATTGATATTTTGCCAGAATGAATTACTTACAGTGGATTACCAGACGAACAAGAGAGCAAACAGAAAGCCCTCAAGCATAGCGCATATGATGCTGCGACCTTCTCTTTTATTCAATGCCTGAAAAGTAAATTCCCCAGAGTCATATGGTTTGAGTGGTCCTTAAGGGGCTTTGTTTCTAGTGAGTTAGTCATGGATGCGCTTCCCAGAAACACAAATTCGGAGACTTTCTTTTTGAACTGTTTTGTTTGCATCTGTAAACCATGACCTCACATACCTTATAAAATCATCCTCACTCACAAGGTTATAAAAGGCAACAGGCAGAAGACTATCAGGTGACTCAGGACTGCTTTTCACAGTGGTTTTGGGACTCTGGCATTTTGTTCTCACTTCAAATAAGGATGAAGGTTCCCTTAAGGCTTCGTGTAGTACTGTATTTGCTCCTCTCTGTCCAGATGTATATAAGAAAGCTGGTTCTGCCAAAACACAACAGTAGGCTTAGGATTGTTGAGACACTGCCTTGCAGATAGGATTGAGTCATCTCAACACCATGGAAAACAGAAGGACAAGGGTAGACTTAGTTTCACAGTTTCACATCATTGCTACTAAAAGGGCTGTGCTAAGTATGTACTGTGTTTCTTAATTAACTGATATCTTAGAGGGGAACAGAAATGCTGCATTATTCCCAGTTCAGATTTGCTTACTCCTCTTTCTTTTTTTTTTTACAGCACATTTTTTTCACCTTCCTGGCCAGAGCTTCGAAGAGCTTATCCCACGGGGATCACACACACAGCCGTGGGGTATTTTATTTTTTCGTAGTTGCTTTATGTGACTCCCCTAATCCCCGCCCCTGAGGATGCTGGCAAACAGGACCAAAGTCCAGGTGGTAAGCCATGCTGAGACACAGCTTCCACCAATTGCCTGCCAGAACTCTTCCCTCCTGATGCTGTCCTCTAGTCAGAATGGTGCCTAACCTTCCCCAAGGGTGGAGAGTTGCCAATCAGTGACTCAGTCCAGCTCCTCCCTAACCACCCCACCAACCTCCGGTGACCATGCTCTCATTCCCGAACCCAGGTCACCAGTGTAGCGTGAGGTGTGGAATCCAGTGCCTCAACCCTCAGTGTCACTGGGCCGGCTGCTTACTTCTCTTTCTGTGTGAATCTGTCTTTTTAGTTTTCTGCTACCATGGTCTTTCAAGCAGCAGTATTTGTTAGTCGACACAAAACTTCATCATATAGGTTTTTAGTAAAAAAATATATTTCTGACATCCTAAGAGTCACACTCTATGTATTTTTAGCTTTCTCAGATATTGTAGAAACAACTTTAACAGCTAATTTTGTAATTGACTAACATCATTAAAGATGGCCTCTGCTCACAATTTTTAAAACTCTTCCACTGAGGTTACATGTTGAATGTACATGCTAGATTCATGTGGATGTATTAGGATGGTGCTACCACGTGTTTCTGATGGTAAACAGCACAACACTGTAATAAGATATTTAGTTTATTTCACGGCGAGCATGCCATGGGAGTGGGCGCTTTTAAAAACTTCAAAATCCCATATCTCAGTTCAGGAATGAAAGAACACGAAAAGAAAAATGTATATCTTAATATTTTTTGCCAGACGTACATTATTGATGAAAAAAAAACAAAAAACGTTATGGTCACTAACAAATACTGCTGCTTTAACCCATTATACCCATTAGCGCCATGTAGCATTAGAACCATCCATTGCTTAACCTGACCTAAAATGGCGGCCTCAGATAGAATGAGTTAAAACCAGCTCTGTACGTAGCCCCCCATTGCTTCATTCTAAATGCTCCAACCAGTGACATCATTGGTTGGAATCAGTCTGTGTCCCCTATGTTAATACTGCTACTTACATGGGTGCTACATGAATGCAAATTGATCACATGAAAGAGCTGCTCCTCTTTCATTAATGTAGCAGTGCATACCAGTCGCGGTGTCAGTGTCAGAAACATAGAATCTTGGGATTTGCCATCAGAAAAGGACCACTTGGCCCACCAACTCTGCTCAGATGGTCCCTGCCTAGTCTGTCTCCGCAGACCCTAACTGGTCTGTGGCATCCTTCCCTACTCCCTGCCTATTCACTAATATTCCCTTATGTATGTCTCTATTCTAAAAGAACTAAGGGTAGAACTAGTAACATCACTGACTACCCTCTTTAACAAATCATGGGAGGATGGGGTGGTACCTGAGGACTGGAGGAGGGCAAATGTGATTCCACTTCACAAAAGTGGGAGCAGGGCAGAGGCAGAAAACTAAAGACCAGTTAGTTTGACTTCAGTGGTAGGGAAAATGATGGAATCACTTCTGAAGGAAAGAATTGTTGAGTACCTAGAGGCCAGTGGGGCACAGGACCCAAGGCAGCATGGTTTCACAGCAGGAAAGTCATGTCAGATGAACCTAATAGATTTCTTTGACTGGGTGACCAAAGTAGTAGACCAGGGAGGGGCTGTGGATATGGCCTACCTAGATTTTAGCAATGCATTTGACACAGTCTCACACAAAAGATTAATATACAAGTTAGCCAGCCTTGGAGTGGGTCCAAGGTGGTAGCCTGGATAAAAAAATTGGCTGGACAACCAGATGAAAGGTAATAGTAAACGGAGTCCACAGTGAAGAAAGGAGGGTAACTAGCGGGGTACCACAGGTTTCAGTACTGGAACCGGTTCTCTTTAATGTCTTTATAAGTGACACTGGAGAACACCTGGAAGGAAAGGTATGTTTCTTTGCAGATGACACAAAGATCTGCAACAGGGTTGATACACAAGGTGGGGTGGAAAGGATGAAAAGGGGCTTGGCAAGGTTGGAGGAATGGTCAAATATGTGGCAGCTCAGACTCAATGCAAAGAAGTGTAAGGTAATGCATCTGGGAAACAAAAACCCTGTGGAAGAGTACACAGTGGGGGGTGAGTTAATAACAACAACAAAAATCAAAAGAGACCTAGGAGTAATTATATCAGATGACCTAAAGGTGGGCAAGCAATGTGAGAAGGCAGTAAGGAGGGCTGGGGGATACTGGGATGCACAGGGAGAGGCATCAACAGTAGAAAACAGGAAGTTGTTATCTCTCTGTACAGACAGTTAGTGAGACCCCATCTGGAGTACTGTGTGCAATTCTGGAGACCCCATCTCTGCAGAGGCATAGACAGAGTGGAGGCTGTTCAGAGGCGGGCAACCAAAATGGTGCAGGGTCTGCACCAGAAGACATACGAGGAGAGACTAAAGCAGCTTAACATGTATACCCTTGAGGAAAGGAGGGAGAGGGGGGACATGATAGAAACTTTCAAGTATCTCAAGGGAATTAACAAAGTGCAAGAGGCTAGCATCTTTCAGAAGAAGAGATGTGCAAGAACAAGGGGGCACAATTTGAAGATAGAGGGGGGATGGCTCAGAGGTAATGTTAGAAAGTATTTTTTCACAGAGAGGGTTGTGGATGCATGGAACAGCCTTCCTGAGGAGGTTGTGGAGTTAGGAACAGTGGGAGAATTCAAGAATTCATGGGACAGGCATAAGGCAATTCTAGTGGTGGGTAGGAGGAAGTAAGCTGTTGATTAACTAGAATCTGCAGCTTATCCATCAGGTAGAGAAATGGGCAGACTAGGTGGGCCAAACGGTCCTTATCTGCCATCAAATTCTATGTTTCTATGTTTCATACGTGCTTTAAGGCCCCTACTGTTTTTGTTTCTACCACATCCTATGGCAGTCTATTCCAGGCATTGACCACTCCTTCAGTGAAGTAGTACTTCCTCACATTCCTAGAAACATAGAATTTGGTGGCAGATAAGGACCGCATGGGCCACCTAGTCTGCCCATTTTCCCTACCTACTGTAACACCAAAAACCCTACTTGATCTCCAGCTTCCACCCCTTTCCTTACCACTAAGGTTCCTTTATGCATGGGAGACTTGGAAGTAAGCTAGAAGGCACAGCGGCAGGTGCACAAATGGTGGGATGGGTGGTGAACTGGCTGCATGGAAGGCAGCAGAGAGTGGTGGTAGGAAGGGAACTCTCATCCCTAAGGGCAGTGATGAAAGAGATTCTGCAAGGCTTGGTGCTGGGGCCAGTGTTATTTGGGATATTTATTGAGGACATTTCAGTGGGCATCAAGAGCAAGATCAGTCTATTTGCAGATGACACCAAGATGGGAGCGGTGGTGGATGACCTAGGGGGGTGGCAGAATTTGCGGGAGGATCTGACAAAGCTGGATACCTGGCAACTGGGGTTCAATGCCAAGAAAAGCAAGGTGCTGCCTTTTGGGGCAAAGAATCTGAGGAGAAACTACCAACTGGGGGGAGTTCAGTTAGCCAAGACTAAGGAGGAGAAAGATCTGGGGGTGCTCATTATGGGAGCCAAGAACAACTCAGCACAATGTAGGAAGGCAGCAGCAATGGCCAACAAAATGTTGGGATGTATCGCAAGAGGTATAACCTCAAGAAGGGGGGAGGTGATTCTGCCGTTGTATAGATCACTAGACCTCACCTGGAGTACTGCATGCAGTACTGGTGCCTGTACCTAAAGAGGGACATTAGATTACTAGAAGGGGTGCAGCGCAGAGCAACAAAGATGATCCAGAGTCTGGGGGACTTACCATATGAAAGTAGGCTGAGAGAGTTGAACATGTACTCACTGGTGGAGAGGAGGGATGGGGGGATATGATTGAGATCTTCAAGTACATGAGAAAAATAAACAAGACTGGCACGGAGGGACTGTTCAAAGTAAGAGTGGTGAGGGACACTCGAGGCCATGATATGAGATTAGAGAGCGGAAGGTTCAGGAGGGAAATGAGAAGACGCTTTTTTACATAGAGGGTGGTGGCAGAGTGGAACACGCTACTAGCAGAGGTGGTGGCCTGTAGAACAGTGGAATGCTTCAAAAAGGGGCTGGGACAGGCAAGAGGGAGGGTCAAGGGAGGGGGGTAGGGAGGAAGGGTCAGCTGCAGAATAGGGCTGCTAGCTGCAAAATTGAGCATACGCTATAGACCAAATGCCTTTTTTCTGCTGGCAATTTTCGTATGTTTGTGTGTTCGTATCCCATGCCTTCTTGAATCCCACTACAGATTTTGCTCCTACCAGCTCCACTGAGGCTGTTCCAGGCAGCCACCACTCTTTCTGTGAAGAAGTACTTCCTTACATCTTCCCTGAGCCTACCCCCCCCTCCAGCTTTATAGCATAACCCCTTGTTCTTGAGCATCTTTTTCTCTGAGAAATGCTTCTGTTTTGTACCTTATTTATACCTGTGAGGTATTTGAAAATCTCATATCCCCCCCTCCCTCCTTTCCTCAAGGGTGTACATATTAAGGTCCTTCAGTTTCTCCTCATAGGGCTTTTGATGCAGACCATGCACCATTTAAGTTGCCCTCCTCTGGACCACCTCTACTCTGTCTGTGCTGTTCTGGAGATGTGGTCTCTGGAACTGGACACAGTACTCTAGGTGAAGTCTCACCAGAGATTTATACAATGGTATAACCACCTTCCTCTTTCTGCCGGTGATACCCCTTCCTATGCAGCTTAGCATCCCACTGGCTCTCCTTACTGCCTTGTCACACTGTTTGGCCACCTTTAGGTCATCAGATATGATTACTTCCAGGTCTCCCACACGACCACCACCCGGATTTTGTACTCTACCCCTGGGTTTCTGCATCCCAAGTGCATGATTTTGCACTTCCTTGTATTGAAACTTAGTTACCATGCTCTTGACGATTCCTCAAGCTTTCTGAGATCCCTAATTATCCCCCCCCTCCCCAGAGTGTCTTCCCTATTGCAGGTCTTAGTGTCATCTGCAAATAGGCATACATTCACTTGTAGCCTCTCTGCAAAGTCACTAATAAAGACATTAAAGAGGATCAGTCACAGTACTGTTCTTTGTGGCACCCTGCTGGTCACCCTCCCTTCCTTTGAGTGAACTCTGTTTACCACCACCCTCTGTCGCATATCCTCCCACTAGTTTTTATCCAGTTTACCACCTTTAGACCCACTTCTAAGCTGCCCAGCTTGTGGCTTTATCTTCTCTCCCTCCAGCTTCACTGCATGTCCTCTGGTCCTGGTGCTCTTTCTCCTTTGAAAGAGACTCCTCTCCTGCACCCTGTTCAACCCCATAAGGTACTTGTAGGTCTCTATCGTGTCCCCTCCTGCTCTTTTCTCTTCCAGGGTGTACGTGTTGAGATCCTTCAGTCTCTCCTTACAGGGCTTTTGGTGCAACCCCTGCACCATTTTAGTTTTCCTCCTCTGGACTGAATGTCACTTACGAAGACATTGAAGAGGACCAGTCCCAGTACTGAGCCCTGCTGCACCTGCCAGTCACTCTTTCATCTAAAATAATGAGTGAACTACTGACAGATTCTAACTGACAATGTCACTGCCGGGAACATTTATAATGGTAGTGTAGAAGGAACTGCATAAAGAGCTGTTTTTAAAGACCAAGGAGACAAAACAATAGAAAAAGAGATATATACAGTACACTAATAGAATATGTAAGCAGATATAAATATTTTTATTTCTTATTTATTTATTTCTAGGAAGTACCTTTGAGCCAAAGGCTCTTTTACAGAGGTTCCACGTCTTAGTAATACATGATTTACAATGGTTACAAGTACATAAACAGGTACAAGGAGGTTTCATGCCTTAGAAAAACATGAGTACATCAGGTTACAGAGGTTACATATTACAATAACGGGAATTACATAAGTAAAACTATACAGATGCATAGTTTATAGCAGGCTAGGTTGACTAGAAGTTTAAGTGAACAGCTTGAGAATCTACAGGATATAGAGCAAATCAGATAGGGAACAGAGGATGATATAGTCTATAAAGTAATTAACTAGTACTATATGCAAGGAGGCAAGAACTTGATGGGCAGCAGTTCTTTTGTCTTAAGTGCTAAAGAGTGTAGTCATAGAGGAGGGCTAGACTCATTTGGTGGGGGGAGTGCTGAGGCAGGGATCTGGAACCTACTAGGGGAGTGTTAGGAAGAAGAGAGGAGAAGGCAAGGGGACAGGTTAGAATGAGGGTAACAGGAAAGAGGAAGGAAGAGTGTGGGGGGGGTCAGGTCTCACAGTCACAGTTACTGTTTGTGGCAAGGGCCACTCAGAGTTTATCTTTAAAGGGGCCTATTTTGTCCTGTTTTGTGATGTCTAGGTCAAGTGCATTAAGCCAAAGTGGTGCCCAGTATTTGTAGGATTGTTGGCATTGTGCGGTTCTACAGAAGTGGACGCAGAGGGCCGAGTTGTCTGTACCCCTAGTGCATCTGATGGAATTGGGTTGGCTAAGAAGGTTTTGCAGGCCTGGAGTGGTAAGTCCTAGCACAGACTTCTTTGCAAGCAGGCATACTTGATACTGGAGGCGGCTGTCAAGGTTGAGCCAGTTTGTTTGTGTGTACAACTCGCAGGTGTGAGTGAGACTGGGTACACCTAGGACTAAATGACACGCTTTGTTTAGTGTTGTTTTGATACGTTTCAAAGCAGTTTGAGAGGCAGCCCCATATACTGTTAGCCCATAGTCTATCACTGAGAGGACTGAGCTATTTACAGCAGTTTTTGGTGCCTCAGAAGTCAGGCCTTTTCGGTGTCTGTACAATAGTCCTAGTTTTGCATATGATGACTTTGCGACTGCGTCTATGTGCTGGTTAAATGAGAGGGTGCAATCCAGTGTCAATCCTAGGTATTTAAATGTTTGAACTATCTCCAGGGAAGTGTTCTGATTGTTCTGAATGTAAAATTGGTGGGTGCAGTGTTTGTTATGTGATGATGTGAATAACATAGTCTTGGTTTTTAATAATTGAGGAGCAGTAACCATGCTTCCTTCCCTCTGAAACTAGCTACCCTCCTCATCCATCTCTCTCTCCCATTCCCTGCATTGATTGCCAGCAAAAACTCCTTCCCTCTATCCCTGCTTTGGCAAACCCTCTTGCTGAACCCCTCAATACCTTTCCCTGGTATTTGACCACCCCTTACCTCTTCTCCCTCCCCCAGCATTATAGTTCTGGTAACTTTGCTGAAGTTTATCAACCTGTTTTGACTCCTTCTCCCAGCACCAGCTCAGCCTGCCTTCGTACTGGCACTACACACTTTTTCAGCTTGCCCAATTGCACAGATGTTTTGCATGCTAATTACTACCCTATATTTGCAATGCTTTTCCATTTTGTCTGTACTGCACTCAATGTCTGCACTTTCTGGCCTTGTCATTGTAACCACATCACTTGACTGGCTGTATTTATATTTAACTGTGCTCTCCCATTCCCCTTTCCCCTGGGTTACACCTGGAAATGGGCCTCAGCTGAGTGTGCATCTCTCCCAGTTACCAATTGTTAAATAAATAAAATAAATTAATAAATAAAATATAAATTTGGAATGCAGCAGTTTTTCTGTTCCTTTTGAGGGAGACATGGAATCATCATTTATTATTTCAGTGGGATGAGAACTAATTATTTCTGACTGCTACTGATTCACAATGAACAAAAACAAATAGCACCCAACACCTTTCCTGTGAAGAGGACTGAGATTACTGTACATAGCATGCATCAGTGTTATATTTTCCGAGGCAAAGATGAAATGTGAACACTTTTTCAGATTTAAACAGATCTGTAAACTGTGGTCCTGGTTTTCCAACCTTATGGCACTCTTGAGTGGCTTGTGTGGGCTACAAACCACAAGACAAACCCAGTCTTGGTCAGATTGCCAGGCTGAGTGTGGAGATCCAAAGTTTTGCCGGTTTGAACCTGGGTGCCACAAGCAGCTCTTCTGGTTTGGATGATTCCACTTTAGTGTTCCTTCAAACCATTGTTTTCAGTTCAGTTTAAAATGTAAATGGATCATTTGTGGTTAAGAAACATCAAGTGTATAATATAATAAAATAGAATAGATTTTTGTTCTATGAAGCACCTTTCACTTATAAGGTATTCCAAAGGCCTTTCTAAAGCAATAAGTTAGATGCCGTTAGTGTAGGGACTGTGTGTTGTATACATGCAGCAGCCATTAGTCATACTAATACAACTCATATAGCCATATTGCATTAAAAACATAGAAACACAGAATTTCTTGGCAGAAAAGCACTGCTTGGCCCACTCAGTCTGACCAGTTTTTTTCCCCCTGCCTATTCTGTCACAGCAGACCCTAACTGGTCTCTAGTGACCGATCCCCCTTTTCACAGCTCCAGTGGGTGGAGCCTGCTGACATTTAGTATGTACAAAAGGACTGATATCATGTTTTCTGTTCGTGGAACTGATTGAAGGATTAAATAGTCTCCTCCGCCTTACCCTCCTCCAAGAAATGTTTTCTGCCCTCAAATAAATAAGCTTTCATGTTAGTCAATGGTTGTAGGGCACTATTTAATTTCTAAAATGGGAGGTACAAGAACTGGAATCTGAGTAGTGAGAGGCAGCATTATTTTTGGGGGGGGAGTAAGATCCACCCCCACCTCCACCCAGGAAGCTCCTAAAGATCCACCCCCACCTTTTTTGGGGGGGTTCATGTGGGAGGGGCATGAGGTGTATCTATCATGTTGGAACAATTGACTATCATAACTGCCTGGGGAAGTAATTAAGGAGTGCCTGAAACTACATCTAGGAATACACCACCACCCCCCACACACACACATAGACATCATCATTTTTTTTAACTCTAAGCATGTCAATATTTGGCTGTAACAGTATGGGCAAGTTGGGCATAAGAATAAAACAGAAAAAAAGGATCAAGCAGGTGCCTTTTCCTTTGTCAGATACATGCAGACAGCAGATCACAAATCCTGTATGACAAGTTCATTATATGGATGTTTTCCGTGTAAAACAGAAATGTTGTTATTGTCATGTCTTTAGCATCGTTTGTAGCCAGTAAACTATTATATACATAGGTACTGTAAATGACAGGTTTTAATTCAGAAATCCAGTCTTGATAAATTTGTTTTTTTAGCAGGTCTGTAAGATTTATGTCACTGTGATGTAAGAGTGCGTAGCACAGAAACAAAAGGGTTTGCCTAATTGATTGTTGTTTGCATGAGAAGTGGGTGTGACAGTGGCATGCGAGAATGAAGTCTAACAATTGTTTCTTGGCCATTCTGGGACCTGAAGTTTAACAGTAATGAGTGAAGAGAATAAAGTCATGTGTTTTGTGCATTTGAATAGGTTTAGTGCTTTGAAGTTAAAAGATATAAATATATATACATAGTGTCATGGGCACCTGAAAAAGAAGGAGATACTACTGAAATAAATGCTATTCTGATGATTTATTTATTTATGTGTAAGATTTTAAGTGTAGTTCTGCCTAGGTCACAGACACATAAGCTATAAAAAGTACATTTAAGGATGGATGTATTAGTCAAAGCTTGTAGTTGCAAAATAAAGCAAGGAAAAATAACATATTGTGTTTTTTTTCTTTCAATTGTTTAACCAGGAGTGGCACACTAAGCTGAAAGCTTGTTTACAGGGGCAAACTAGGAGCATATGGAAGTTAAGTGACTTGCTCAGGGTCACCCAGTATGTAAGTGGGGACTGTGGGATTCAAACCCAGATCTCCAGATTTGCAGCTCAGAGCCTTAAACCACTGTGCTATGCTGCCTCCCTAGTTATGGCAGTCATCTGTTTTATGGTTCATGATGTTGGTGTAGTAAGTAGCAGTACATTGCATAGCAGGTATACAATGTCAATAAGTAGGTCATGCAATAGATGTGCTGAGCAGTTACTGAAGCATGAAATGTCAATCAATCAATCAAATCTTTATTTATTAAGGCGATCATCATTGAGCAAGGCTCATTTACAAGATGGACCTGATAAGGTCAAGGTTCGAGTTGATGCACGGCAATTACATCACATACTTATGAGACAGTTATACATACAGAAGAAAGGAAAATGTTATTTATAACACAATAATATACAGAGAATTCACATGTTAAAGCTTGGCTAAGAGAAAGTTAAACTAACATCTGCAATATGTACAGTACATATATATCTCAATGAGGATCATGACAGTCACTCACATAATGAGTACAAGGATGCTGAAGGGAATATTGGGTGCCATATACTGGCGGTGTCTGACTGGAAGGAATATGCCATATGTGATTGGAATATGGTTTTGTGGGATGACTATTCTATCTCTAGTGATAGCAGCTGCATTTCTCTGTGAAGAAGGCTGTACAGTGCTGCTTGAAGGATGTAAATGGAATGATAATGGAAAGTTTAAGGAATTTTTGTAGGGTGTTCCATGCTATGGCTAGAGAATAGCTAATTGCTGCCCTCCCTATTTTGGTGTTGACTTTGAGCAATTTGAGCAGGATGATATTGTTGCTTCTTAGGGCATAGGAGCTAGGAGTGGTCAGGTTGAAGCAGTCCAGGATATAGCTTGGGAGTTTTTTTTGATAAAGCTCTGTAGATCCATAGAGCTGCATTTCTGCTCCTCCTGACATGAAGGGAAACCCATCCAGTTGCGTCATAGAGAGGACAATGGTGGGTATCATATGGCAGGTCTGTAATGAACCTTATTGCTCTATGATATAAGGTATCCAACTTTTGAAGGTAGGTAGTGGGGCAGTGACTATAGAGGAAGTCTGCATAGTCAATGACTGATAGAAAGATGGCCTGGACTAATCTCATCTTTGAATCTCTATTAAGGAAGGGTTTTAATCTGTAGAGGAGGCCAAGCCTTGGCGAAGCTTTTCAGCAGTTGTTCTAGATGCTGAATAAAGTCAAGTCTGTTGTCAATCCACACACCTAGGTATTTGAAATTTTCAACATACTCCAGATTTTCTCAAGTATAGTGTATAGCTGGGGAAGATTGATTGAAGAGGATGTGTTGGTGGAGTTTGGGTTGTGAACATCATTGCTTTGGTTTTCTTTGCATTTAGCAGAAGCTTTTCTCAAGAAGCTGATGTTGTAACAGGGAGAATTCTGCTTGAAGGATTTCATGAGCAACTTTAGTAGAAGGTTGCTAACATACAGTACAGTGTCATCAGCAAAGAGATGTACTGAGGACTTGGTAAGGTTGAATCAATTTTATTTATATAAATGGCAAAAGGATAGGACCCAGAATACAGCCTTGGGGGACTCCTCTTGACAGTGGTCTTAATGGGGATAGGTCACCTTCAGCTTTTACCTGCTGTGATCTACCGGAGAGGTAGCATCTTAACCACTTAAGGGAGGATGGATCTAGGCCAATGGAGTGTAGGGATGAGGTAGCAGTTCATGGTCCACAGTGTCGAGATGCTTTGCTCGGTCCAGAATACTGCACAGACATTGTTCTTTTTATCCAATTCGGTTTGCCAATCATTGGTGACCTTGGCTAATGCAGTGATAGTGCTATGTTTGGCCCTGAATCCAGATTGAGCTGGATTTAATAGATTAGCATTGTCCAGATATTCCCTTAACTGAATACTCACTAATTTCTCCAGCATCTTGGATAACACAGGTAGGATGGAAATGGGCCTGTAGTTATTAAGATCCATAAGTCCCCTGATTTTAGAAGGGGACCACTTGAGCTGTCTTCACAGTGTGGGAATAGAGCCAGAGTTTAGGGAAAGGTTAAAGAGGTGAGTTAGGGGGACTGCAAGCACATGACACGTAATCTTTAGAAAGAATGGGTCCAGAAGATCTGCTCCTGCACTTTTTTTGGCATCCAGATGCCATAATAGACCCTCAACTTGTTTCAACAGTATAGGTTTGAAGCTAAAGGAGGAGTCAACTCTTTGATCACCAGTATAGTGGGAGCTTAATTGATCCCTTAATAGGTTAGCTGGGAAGGAGTCAAAGGCAAGGCCAGCTGTTGTGAAGTGGTTGTTGAATGCATCCAGGATTTCCATTGTGCCAGTAATGGGGCCATAGTTACTGTGTAATTGGGTTGGAAGGGGGTTGTTAACATCCTGGCCCATCATACCCTTGATGGTGCCCCAAAATCTAGCAGTATTATGTAAATGCAGTAAATGTATTTAGGATAGTAAAATATTCCTGTTAGAAAACTGATAAATGTGTGACATTTGCATCTCAATTTCAAGGAGGTCCTTATGGGGTGTCCAATGTACAACATAAAGTAGTTATAGTTTTCAAGTTGTCTGAATAATTGCTTTGTACTACCACTGCTACTAAATTTAAATTATTCTATGAAGGAAATTAAGTTTATGTAACTGTCTGTAAATGTATTAAAAACATTTACTTGTCCTTATAATGTAATGCATTATATTTCGTACCCTTTATAGTACTCTGCAGTCAGATACCAGTGGGTATTCCTCATCCATCCTATAGGTTGATGCACGAACCAATCAAAATGAAGGGGGTGAGGACATACCTCTGTGATCCTCAGATCTTCTCCAGTTCTCTTTATGCATCAAAATAGGTTAGTCATGTTTCTCAGCTGCTCCCAACAACTTTCTACTGTTACAGGTACAGTGCTGTTTTTTCTAAAATAACTCAACTCTCATCTAACAGCCTGGTAGCCAGCTAGGACCTATACTAATCCTACCTACATAACATTTTCTTGCTAACAGAGCATCTCAAGCTCCGGGAAATGGCAGTATACATTAGATAAGGGTAAAGAAACCATGAAATGAAACTATAAAATATTTACAAATAATCATCCTTAACAGGTCTGGTACCCCCTCCAGCAGCAGGACCCAAACCCACAACCTACAAATTGGAAGCACTCTACATGTTGCAGTACTGAACTGCATTTAAAAAAAAAATCAAGTCACGTAGAAAAATGGAACCCAGGGAACTTGCAGGCACCCCCCTCCAGCAGCGGGTCCTGCCTCTCCATTTGTATCCCATAATATGCCAGATAAGCCTCAGAGCCTGGGTCCCTCCTGTAGCAACCCCCACTCCATGAGACACAGCAACTCAACCACCCCACTGACTACCATAGCGCCTACAGCTAGTGGAGCTCCCTCCCATAGCGACCTCCACAACAGCACATGCATGTCCTCCCAGTGATGATCCAGGGCAAAAAGGCTAAAAGCAGATTGACCAGGGCTTTCTCACATAGTGGCAATCTCCTACCTGCCCAAATTTAGTCCTCAGATGGCTCCACGCCCCATCGCGGAGCTCAGCAGCCATAGTCCCTCCAGCTTTCAGCAGGACATCCAGGGTGTGAATCCATGCAATCCTTTGTCTCAGGGGGGGCCATAAATCACGGTCCCATGCCTCCTGAGACAAACCATGGCCATCTTTCTGGGTCTTCTCATGCTTCACAAGCCCCATGATGCCCCGCAACTCTCACGTGGGCTACAAGCACAAAACGTAAGGGCTCTGCATCTTGCGCATGTTCCCGCGAGATTTCAGCACCATGTTTGCCTATGGCCATAGAATGTATACAGGTCTCCCAAATCTCAACGGTTCCCATGAGATTTCACTGTCGCCATCTTGCCTGGGTCTGTTCCTTTGTTTTTTCTGGCACAATGAGTTCCCTAGCCCTATCTATACGGACAGGCTGCAGTAGCCACCTTTCTCTCTGGGAACTGGGGTAAAATATTTATTATGTGGCCTACTGAACTGCACGGAATATGATGCAATTCTTTCTTAATCTCCACAGACAAAGTGTCACCATGACCAAATGCAAGGAATGTAGGGTATCCTTTCGAAGCAATAGAGGAGGATGACATGATGTGCTCAGTCTGTACCCTTACTGCCCGTAGGGGGATGGTGGATGCAGACAAAGACGGATCCAGTAACGGATTCATCCCACTCCCCACAGCTCCCATAGCCTTGGACACTAGCGAGACACAACTTCTCTTCCAGCTCCTTGAATCCTTAAAAGCAGGGGCCCTGCTGCCACCCACAGGCCCCCCAAAACTCCCAGAGGAACCCCTCAACAAATGGCCTAGATGAGACAAGGATAGCACAACTACAGAGTCCCCGATGGATCAGGAGGAGGCTACCTCAGACAAATCCACCAGAATGTGCAACGGTGACAATATTGATGAACTCATCACTATGGTTCAGGCGGCTCTAAAACTATTCTAACAGTCAGAACAACCAGTCACCTCAGAGGACCCACTCCTTTCACTGGGTGAACAGGAGGAAAGAATCCACTTCCCCTCCTGCAAGACCATAGACACAATCCTTACAAAGGAGCATGAGGCATTGGAGCCAACCAGACTCCCCCGGGTGGAGCATGGTGGCCAAGTGGTACCCCAGAAGTGATTTCTGGGGCAAGGCACCCAAGGTGGACCAACCCACATCTGAGCTCTCTAAGTGCACCACCATACCGATAGAAAGCATGGCAGCCCTCAAGGACCCAAAGGACAAAAGATTAAGGAGCACCTTCGCAAAATTCACGAGGCCTCTGGTATGCTTTGCTGGCCAGACACGGCAGTGTGGTTCACTTCCAGAGTGCTGCACAAGTGGCTGGGCATCCTCACTGATAGCATCCCTGAGGATTCCCCCCAGGCCTACGCAGCACAGTGTGCCATATAGGCAGTTAAATACATTATGGACGCCCCCTCAGACATCCTTAAGTTCGGCACTAGAATGACGGTACTCGCCAACAGGGCAAGGAGGGCACTGTGGCTTAAGCTTTGGCAAGCAGACAATGAATCAAAAAATGTGCTAATGAAACTCTCCTTCAAAGAAGGTACACTGTTCGGGGAAGGACTGACTCCATACCTCAAACAGAGGAGTGGAAAACAAGCGCAAGGAGACAAAGACGTCTACCTGCCCTCGGACAAAGCCTTTCACCCCAACAGTAAGTTCTTCAAACCCAAGGCACAGCCTTACAATCCTGCACCCCCCAAACACTGGAACCACAGACCCTGTTTCCAGCACAGAGCCTACAATAACACACTCAAGGGTAACACTGGGGGTAACTACGCCGACAGAGGCCATAAACCCAACTTCAGACCCCAAGATAATAAACAATGGAGGTGCGCGGTCCCACGCAGACCTACCACTAGCAGGGAGACTCCAATGGTATGTGCAACTATGGGCCCAAATGGGTACTAGAAGTAGTGACAAAGGGCTACGCAATAGAGTTCAGCAGTACCCCATCACAGCACAGACCACTTCCTTCCCCCCCACAAAGTGCCAAATCAAGGCGCGAGCAATACAGGAAGCAATACAGGACTTGCTCAACAATGGGGCTATCATGCCAGTCCCCACAAGGGAAAAAGATACAGGATTCTACTCCTTTTTCTTCGTTGTCCCATAGAAGACGGGTGGAATGTGACCTGTGCTGGACCTGAAATATCTCAACCAATATGTGACATACAAAGAATTCAGAATGGAATCCCTACAGTCAACACTTCTGGCCATACAACTGGGGGACTTCCTCACCATTATAGACATCAAGGATGCCTACCTCCACATTCCCATCCAACCATTGTATCACCGCTACCTCAGGTTCAACATCCAAGGCCAACACTTACAGTACACTTGTCTCCCATTCGGCCTGGTGTCAGCCCCTTGAGTAGTCACCAAAACACTGGTGGTCCTGGCAGCACCACCTAAGAAAATTAGGAGTGCAGGTCATCCCATACCTGGATGACTGGTTAATAAGGGACAAGATGGTGGACCAAGCCAGACACAGCACGCAATTAGTGATAGAATGCCTCCTATGCCATGGCTGGATAATAAACACAGCCAAGAGCCAACTAATACCTTCACGAATAATCACTCACCTGGGCACAGTGGTAGACACAACACACAACAAGGTAACACCAACAACAGAAAAATCAGCCAACATCCACAAACAGGCATTGGGTCTAATCAGCAGACAAAACAGGGAGATATGAGACTACCTCCAGATCCTAGGGGTCATGGCAACCCTCATATATATGGTCCCATGAGTGAGACTACACGTGTGTCTCCTGCAGAGGTTCCTCATAGAATCCTGGTACCAGGCAACTCAGAATTTCAAGTTCAGGTTAACTCCTCCTCCTCAAGTCATTGCCACACTCAAATGGTGGATGCAGCAACACAATATCCAGAAAGGGAGATCTCTGACAGAGGGACCTCTGGAGGTGATAACCACAGACGCGAGTCTGCTGGGCTGTGAGGCAGCCTACAAAAAAACCATGTAACCCAGGGACTCTGGACCAAGCAGGAGACCAAAATGCCTAGCAACATATTGGAAGTGAGAGCTGTCCTACTGGCTCTAACATTCTTTGCACCTCTCATCTACAGCAAAACGGTCTTAATACGGTGTGACAACCAAGTGACAGTCACCTATATAAACAGGGGGAGCCAGAAGCAAAGCAATGATAAAAGAATCGCTGCAACTATTTCACCGGGCAGAGCTAAACCTACAGTCCATTTCAGCCATCTACCTAGCCAAGACATCCAACACTGAAGCAGACTGGCTGAGTAGAACCACCATCAACCAGGTGGAGTGGAAACTCAAGCAACATGTATTCAGAAAGTTATAAGCCAAATAGGGCCCTCTTCAAGTGGACCTTATGGTGTCTCACCAGAACACAAAGTTACCCAACTACCACTCCAGGTACTCGGACCCCAAGGCAATGGAAGTGGGCACCCTCTCGGCCCAGTGGAACTTCAGACAAGCCTATGCCTTCCCCCCATCCCAATGCTGTACAAACTTTTCCACAAGATACAATGCACAGAGGTGTTAGTAGTGGTGATAGCACCCAATTGGCCGAGGAGGCCATGGTACTCCCTCATTCAAGCAATGACAGTGGATCAGCCGATGGCGCTACCTCACCGACAAGAGCTTCTATCACAGGGACCTATTCTACATCCGAACCCCTCTAGCCTGAAACTAACTGCATGGCTCTTGAAAGGCACAGACTGTTAAATCAAGGATGCCACACCAGAGTGGTAAACTGATTGCTGCAACCCAGAAAACACTTCACCAATCAGACTTACCATAGACAATGGCAGATTTTCCACAAGTGGTGCAGGGAAATTGGGAACCCACAAGTACTGGATTTTCTAAATGAAGGGGCAAACAAAGGCCTTAGTCCTGCATCTCTCAAAGTCCAAGCATCAGACATCTCCACTATTAGGGGGCCATTGACAGGGATAGGTCACATAGGCTCACACCGTTAGACTACTGAGAGCTGAGGCACTAGCATCACCAAAAGTAAAACCAAGATGCCCCCCATGACAGCTCAAGATGGTCCTAGATGCCCTTCAATCCCCATATCTCCAGCATGACAGCCTGCACTGGTGCACAATTAAGACAGCCTTCCTGATGGCAATCTGTTCTGCAAGGAGGATCGGAGAGATTCAGGCTCTGTCATGCAGGGCACTCTTCGTAACATTTCATAGTGATAGGGTAGTCTTAAGAACAGTACCCTCCTTCCTACCTAAGATAGCTTCCACCTATCACAGGGAACAGTATGTCCTTCTGCCGTACATGGTGGGTGACCCCATAGACATGTAATGACCACACCCTCTAGATGCCAGTCACCCTGAGGCAGATTCTCAACATGACAAGTAGCATACACAAAACAGACAGATTATTTGCATTACATAAGGGACAGAAAGCAGCCCAGGCAGCCTCCAAGGACACCATCACTAGATGGATCAAACAGACCATTACTGAAGCCTATAGGGCAGCAGGGTAGGTCCCACCAGAGGGAATAAAGGCTTACTCCACCAGGGCAGTGGCCACATCATGGGCAAAATGGGGGTATGTTTCAATTGCAGACATCTGCTCAGTTGCAACGTGGTCCTCCATACATATGTTCACCAGGCATTATGGGCTAGACATAACATCACAAGAAAGAGCAGCCTTCGCCAGGTCTGTACTGAGGGCAGAGACACAGCCCCACAGGTATGCGAAACAATCTGCCTCTTCTCTACCCTCCCTAGAGTAATCACTCATAATTGCGCACTGCTACTAAGGTCCCAATGGTATCTGACTGCGGAGTACAATAAAGAGTACGAAATATAATGGGATTTACTCACCTGGTAAAGGGGATTATCTGAGTACCCTTTATAGTACTCAGCAACCCCACCCAGCATGGCAGATTGCTACATGGGATGGGTTGGCTATGGCAGACTCACAACATGAGAATAGCCAACCTCAATAGGCAATGGCTCCCAGTCTCCAACTGTCTCACACATGGAACAGAGTGTAAGTTTAGTAAAGGTACATTATGACATTACATGTATTTTTTTTTTTACCATATTCAAGAATTGTTTCCACGATACAATAAAGATAGTTACAGAGCAAGGACTGTCTTTTATGCTGATTATAATCAAACCTTACAGTACAGGCTACCAGGCAACAGCCAGAGCGGACACTACCTAGGGCACAGGAGTCATCCTCATGCACTTAGGGTCCACATTTACTCTGTCTGTCTTTCTCTCTCTCTCTCTGGACTGTATGGATCTATCCTTTTTACCATGTTTCTAGTTATGGAAGACTCACACTGGAGAAGATCTGAGATCACAGAGGTATGTCCTCGCCCCCCTCTTCATTTTGATTGGTTCATGCATCAACATATGGGATGGACAAGGAATACCCACTGGTATTTGACTGCGGAGTACTATAAAGGGTACTCAGATAATCACCTTTACCAGGTGAGTAAATCCCATTAAATGCTGTTGCTAGGTTAAGAAGTCACATAACAGCAATAGAGATGAAAACAATGGGATGCATAGGAATTTGAAAAAAATATACATTAGCAGGAGCAGTGTCATGTCTTCACCAATTTTTTTATAGTTTCACTCCAGATTTTCAACATTAACATTTTTTTAACACCTCCTCATGAACAGTACAGTTGTCGTTTTTCACATCCTGTTCAAAATGTGTTTTTGCACCTGTGGTGCCAAATGGCACAGTCACTGTGCAAAATCACCTTTCAGCTAATGAAGTGATAGTGTCACTGTTCATGCAGTGGGGTCACAAAAAGCCCATGCTGAAAACCTGGAGTGAAAATACCAAGAAACGCCCAGGGCATTAGGGTTTTTGACCATAACATCCTGCCCTGTAGGGACTGAAAGGCATCAGGGGTGTTACTTGGGACTGTCAACAGTAATGCTCAAGCCATTCCAATCCCATCCCCACCCTGCAGCCAGTGACAGGTATCGAGGTATGCCTTTGACTCTTCAGCCCCAAAGTTCACTCCATTCTGTTATACTGTACCCATTTTAGAGTATTTCCTTATGGAATGGGGTGAGTGTAAAGTTTGGACACCCCAAGACACACCTCGACACTTGTCTGTGTCCGCAGGGTAGGGTGAGGTGAAATGGCATGAGCATTATGGGCAGTGACCCAAAGGCACACCCCAATGCCTGCCTATTTCTGTGGGGTTGAGGTGGGGTTGGCGTCACGTCAGTACTTCACTGCCATTCCTATTCTGTCTGTCTGTCTATCTGTGTCTCTTTCTCTCTATCTATATGTCTATGTAATTATCTATCTTTCTATCAATTGCATTTATCGCTATTTTTACCTAGTTCTAAAACAAACCTGCATATCATATTTTGCCTGCACTCTGAGCACATGCTTATGAAACTGTGCATATTTGTACTCCACTTGTGCACAGACCTCATACTTTCCTAATATTCCCATTATCACAAACATAACTACTATGCCCTTATCAAAAGTGACCCCCTCAGAAAGTTACTATCACATTTTCTCTGCTAACAGTACATCATTACACCTGACTTCCTGACATCAACACATTGCTTAAATATAACTTACATCACCTCATGGACAAAAATCCTGTTTCTCAAAAAAAAAAAAGAAAAAAAAAAAAGCTGTGTAAATAATCCCAAGGCTGAACATATGCCAGCCATTACTTTTTCATGTACTGCCACCTTCTGTACCATCATGGGGATTTGCATATGTTTCCCATGATGCTTTGCATTATTGGGGTATGTGCAATTGTGTCTTCTTTAAAATTTGGCTGTCTGGCCAATATAATCTGGGATAACACATACCTCAGTGGCATTTGCTCTGGGGTTCTTCTGTAAACCTATATTGCTTCCTATTCCTTCCATTAAAATGTACACCTCCATATATTTTCCTAATAATGTGTATGCCCACCTTAGAACAGAAACTAAAACAAATCTTACTACTTACAAATCATTGTGTTGTTTCTTCATACCTCCTTAACAATTCCACACAACTTCACTAACTTCATTAATCGGCCGTGGTGGATCTGACCAGAATTTGTTATTTACTAGTATGCCTATCCCATGCATGTCTGAACCCCAATCACAGTTTTTTCCCTTACTACATCTTCTGGCAGGCTGTTCCAGGTGTCATCCACTCTTTCAGTGAAGTAATATTTCCTTACATCCCTTTTAAATTTCCGCCCTTCTAGCTTTGTTTTCTGTCCTCTTGTTCAGTTGCATTTTTTCATTTAAAAAAGACTCCCCTGTCTGTAGCATGTTCACTCCATTGAGGTACTTGTAGGTCTCTATCATGTCCCCTCTCTCCCTTCTCTCCTTCAGGGTGTACATAATGAGATTCCCTTAGTCTCTCACCATACGGTTTGTCATGCAACTCAAGTACCATTTTTGTTGCCTTTCTCTGGACTGCCTCTACCCTGTTGATGTCCTTTCCTAGATGAGACCTCCAGAACTATAAACAGTATTCCAGGTATGGTCTCACCAGTGATCTATACAGTGGTAATACTATCTCCCTCCTTCTGCTTGTGATACCTCTTCCTGTGCACCCCAGCATTCCACTAGCCCTGCCCACTGCCTTGTGACACTGCCCTGTGACTTTGAGATCATCAGATATTATGACTTCTATGTCCTTTTCTTTATTTGTGACTGAAGTAATCCCCCCCCCCATTTCATACTCAGCTCCTGAGTTTGTATGCTCCAGGTGCATGATTTTGCACTTTTTGGTATCGAACCCCAGATGACATACGCTTGACCAGTACTCAAATTTTTTATAGTCCCTTCTCATTTTCTCCCCCAAGTAGTCACTCTGTTACAGATCTTTGTGTTGTCTGCAAAAAGACATACCTTCCCTTCAAGCTCTTTTGTGATGTCACTTGTGAAAATGTTGAACAGGACTGGCCCCAGTACTGAACTCTGTGCCACCCTGCTAGTCACTCTCCCCTCATTTAGCTGAGTGCCATTTGCCACTACCCTCTGCTGCCTATCCATTAACTACCTGTAGTTTTATACCCAAATAACAACTGTGGCTCCCACTGCTAGACTTTCTAGTTTCTTTATCAGTCTCCTTTGTGGTACAATGTCAAAGGCTTTGATGAAGTTCAACTAGGCCACGCCCACTACTCTTTCCTGATGAATTTCCCTGGTTATCTAGTCAAAGAAATCTTTCAGATTTGTCTGACATGACCCCTCCCCCATGAACCCATGCTGTCTTTGATCTTGCAAGCCCCTTGGATTCAAGGTATTCCACTATCCTGTCATTTAACAGGGTTTCCATTAATATTCCCACCACTGATGTGAGATTGAGCAGTCTATAGTTGCTAGCTAGCTCCCTGCTGCTCTTTTTATTGAGAAGAACTACATTAGCTTTCTTCCAATCTCCCGGCACATCTCCTGGTTCCAGTGATATGAATAAGGATACCAGTGGCGTAGCCTGCTCTTCCTTGACTTTCCTTAATGCCCTTGGATGTATCTCCTCTGGTCCCATTGCCTTGTCCACTTTCAGATTTGCAAGTTCTTTCAAGACTCTTTCCTCTGTAAATGGACTTGTGTTTACCTCCCCCCCTTTTTTGTTCTGCTGCTCCTTGTAGGTCCATCCCTCTCCCTCCCTACTGTGAAGACCAGACAAAAGTATCTGTTCAGGATGTCAGCTTTTTCCTGACCCTCCTCTGTGCAGTCACCATTTGCCCACTTCCATATTCTCCCTATCCTTCCCCTTGCCTTTCTCTTCTCACTTATGTACCTGAAAAAAGTTTTGTCCCTTACTTCTGCTCCTTTGGCTATCCTTTCCTCTAATTGAGATTTTGCTTACCTCACTGCCCTTCCTGCTTCCCTCTGTTTTAGATGTACTTCTCCCAATCCTCCTCGCTCTGTGTTTCTTTGTACCTCCTGAATGTCATCTTTTTTCCTACACTTTTGTGACCACTTCCTTAGAGTACCATTGTGGACTTTTTTCCTTCTGTTTTTTATTCACGTCTTTCACACAGAGGCTAGTTGCATTTGCTATATCTTCCTTTTTTTGTCTCCGTTGTTCTGCATCACCTAACCCTCCCTGGCCATTTACTATTGCTAGGCTGTTTCAAGGCAGTTTCCCATTTCTTTAAACTCTGTCCTTCCAAAGTCTAGGACCTTTGTCCTTGTGTGGTTTGCTTCTGTACCCTTCTTGATACTAACCACACTGTACAGTAATCATTGGCTCCCAGGGGACTGCCCACTGTGACATCTGTTACTCTGTCTCTGTTAGCATGCACCAGGTCCAGTATTACCTCATCCCTTGTGGGTTCACTTACTAACTGTGTGAGAAATGATTCCAGTATAGAGTCTAGAGCCCTATTTACATGGTCACATTTTCACCAGAGTAACCTGATTGCTCAGGTTGCTCCAGTGCAAATGTGATCATGTGGACATGTACCCAATCACTGTAAGCTGCCCATTAAGCCGGTCCTGTGTTCCCTCTCAAGCTGGGGATGCCAACCGGAGTGAGTGACTTGCAGTGGATTAAACCACTGTGTGGACTGTCTGCACCATCGCAACGTGTCCACTCTCTCCTTGTGGTGGTGAGCGACAGTCTGGCTCCCTGATACATGGCCCCTCACCAGCTCAGACTGTAGCAGCGCAGAGAGGGGCCACGTGGACAGGCAGTTTGCCACTTGCTGGTACTCAGGACCACACTGCTGTGGTCGGA
The DNA here is from genome assembly GCA_016271365.2 of Neoceratodus forsteri. NCBI lineage: Eukaryota > Metazoa > Chordata > Ceratodontiformes > Ceratodontidae > Neoceratodus > Neoceratodus forsteri. Next base: position 135,290,370 of record JADMNL010000025.1, read on the forward strand.
AAAGAGTAGCACTGCTGCCATCTAAACATGGCTTAGGATTGCCCTGCTTCTTTAGTTGAAGCTGCCACTGGAAGGTTCCAATCCACATCAGGGAGACTGAAGTCCCCAATCAGCAGCATCTCCTGCTTATTCGTCATCCTGCACTGAACCTGTGTTATTGAGAATACATATATAGTGTATGGTGGAATGCTGCTGTGGATGTAATTCCATCCCTAGAATAGGCTTTTTGCACTGCAATAGAGATGTCATGATGTTGTTGTGCTGCATTAGTGACGTCCCATCCCTGAACCAGTAACTGGCCCAGCCCTCCACTCACCACCATGACCAGCTGCCGACTGAACTGCAAGGAACACATTCCGTACGCAGTTTGTACTCATTGGTTGACAGATCTGTACACATGATGTACTCCTTGACACTTCAATCAGTGGCTGGCCATGGTGGTGAGTGGAAGACTGTGCCAATTGCTGGCTCAGGGATGGGATGGGGGAGCAGGGTGGTCAGGCACTGCCTGCCAGGGTGAGGGTCCACTAGACCACCTGGAAAACTAAATATATATTATATGGGCTGAGTGGAGATAGGGAGGGGGGACCGCTAGACCACCAGGGAAGGAATCTGTTATTTTTGGGCAGATCGGGGCAGGCAGATCAGGAAGGGGGGGTCTGCTATAGACCACAAGGGAAATCACATTTTATTAATTGGGCATATTGGGGCAGGGGGGTCTGCTAGACCACTAGAGAAAGCACATTTTGTTAATCGGGCAGATTGGGGTGGGGGGTCCTCTAGACCACCAGGGACCTGATTATTGTAATGATAAAGGGATCAAGGCAGGGGACATTTGCTAGACAACCAAGGACTTGATTATGTTACTAAAAGGGGGGGTTGGAGCTGAAGAGGTGGGACTGCAGCACATTGCTGCATGTTGCTCAACTCTCCCAGAGGGTAAATTTCTAAGTACCAAAATGGTACTTAGAAATTGGCCCTCAGGGAGGGTTATGAGAATCCTGAATTAGGGGATTTGGCAGCCTGCATCTGGTGTAAGCCCCCTAGCACCATGCCATAGCCCATTTTGTGCCACAAGGATGACACAAGCCCCCTTGGGTGCACACAGCCTGTGGTTGATGCAGGTTCTGTTTGTGAATTGCTCCCAGCATATCATTTGGTGCAAGGGGAACTTTGCACCATTCCTTGTGGTGCAAACCCCTTGTGCTATTCTGGGGGCTTTGAGAATTGGGCCCTGAGTATTTTGCATCCACACTTCAGAACAACATAAATCACCCTTCCACATTTTGGAAGGTTATCCATAGGGATAGGTGGGTACTAAAATACCCAACCCCAAGACTACCCACAGGTGCCCCAAAAGTACCCTAAAAATATCTGGATGAAAAACGAGTAGTTGGGTCAGGTTGGGTAGTTACTACACAACCCATTCTGCTGCCCAATTACTCGACCCTGGCCTTAAAATATCATGTGAAAGACTCTTTTTATGGACCATCAGACTGTTTGTTAGGTTCCGCTAGTTGTTATACCCATGGGGGGCATTGCTAAGGCAGATACTAGAGGCGCAGCTGCTCTTAGTGAGCCTGCTGCTGTTTTCAAAAATTATACCCATGGTGGGCATTGGTGAGGCAAGTACAATAGGTGCAGGCTGTCTTAGTGAGTTAGCTACTGTTTCCAAAAATTTCATCCATGGTGGGCATTGCTGAGGCAAGTACCAGAGGTGCAGCTCCTCTTAGCGAGTCTGTTGCTGTGTTCAGACATTTTACCCATGGCGGGCATTGGTGAGGCAGGTATGAGAGGTGCAGCTTTTGCAACTGAGCCTGCTGCTGTTTTAAAAAGTTATACCCATGGCAGGCATTGATGAGCTTGGTGCGAGAGGTACAGCTGCTGAGTAAGGCTGCTGCTGTTTCCAGAAATTATACCCATGGTGGGCATTGATCAAATGAGTTACAAAAGAAAACTAACAGTATTACTAGTGTTGCACATGTGGCATGGTGACAGTGGTGATGGTTCCATTCATTTGGTACACAACCTAGTCATCATATTCCGTATCACTGTTTGCAGGCTGTTGTTCTTGTTCAGGGTCAGACTCACATAATTCAGTGTTTGTGACAACTGGGAAATTGTCAGCATTCATTTTGAGAAATGTAAGCTTTTCCACATTTGCAGGACTTTGCAGTGTTCTGTGGTCAGTGACTATTCCTCCAACTGCACTAAATATGCATTCTGAATATACGCTTGAAGGTGGACAACAAGGGTACATTATTGCAAGATTTGCTAGATCTGGCCATATTTTTTTGTTCGTTTCCAATACAGTAATGGATCTTCCTCGAAACCAATCACAGTATGGTCTGCAAAGTACTCCAGGATCATATTGCTGTGTGAGATGGTTACTAGTCTGGCAGATGAAGCAGCTTACCTTCTTGATAGGATACTAGTCCATGTTGTTGCAAGTGACTCAGAAGCAATTTGCCTTTCTGACCCTGAACATAGGATGTCCAGGAAGTAGCTGTAGATGTCCTTTTCTCTTGCTGATGACACTGCTGGCTGTGAAGAATTGATAGAAGTGCTATTGTCTGGGGCAGAGATGCACTGTGATGGTTTGGCAGGGTTTGACTGCTGTACATTAGTTAATGGTGTTTGAAGGGTAATGTCATATTTGGTTAGCAGAACGTCTCTCCAATACTCAAAGTCTTCCCCTGCTGGAAGGATGACTTCAACGTTTCACTTAAAGAGGGGATCTAGCAATGTAGCCAACACATAGGTGGCATTCCTGAACATGACGTTTAGTCTCTGATTAGTCAACAGTCTGAGACTCAAGTCATCTGCCAGCATAACAGTGATGGTGTTGTCTTTTTTTTTTGTGTGTGTTATCTTTTTATCCCACTGACACTCCGGAGTCTGCCTCTCCTTCGGGTCTCCTAGTCTCCACTAACCTCCGGTGATCCTCTTCAGGAGTTCTCCCTCCACATATTGCAGCCAACCCCCGAGTTCTGTCCCGGTATATCCCATTTACATAGAAACATAGAATTTGATGGCAGATAAGGACCGCTTGGCCCACCTAGTCTGCCCATTTTCCTACCTAACAGATAAGCTGCAGATCCTAGTTAACCAACAGCTTACTTCCTCCTACCCCCCACTAGGACTGCCTTATGCATGTCCCATGCATTCTTTAAGTCCCCCACTGTTCTTGACCCCACAACCTCCTCAGGGAGGCTGTTCCATGCATCCACAACCCTCTCAGTGAAAAAATACTTCTCACATTACCTCTGAGCGCCCCTTCTATCTTCAAATTGTGCCCTTGTTCTTGCACATCTCTTTTCTGGAAGATGCTACCTCTTGGACTTTGTTAATTCCTTGAGGTACTTGAAAGTTTCTATCATGTCCCTCTCTCCCTTCTTTCCTCAAGGGTATACATATTAAGATCCTTTAGTCTTTCTTCAGTATGTCTTCTGGTGCGGACCCTGCACCATTTTGGTCCCTCCTCTGGACAGCCTCCACTCTGTCTATGTCTTTCTTGGAGATGGGGTCTCCAGAACTGCACACAGTACTCAGATGGGGTCTCACCAACTGTCTGTACAGAGGATAACAACTTCCTGTTTTCTACTATTGATGCCTCTTCCTATGCATCCCAGTATCCTCCCAGCCTTCCTTACTGCCTTCTCACATTGCTTGCCCACCTTTAGGTCATCTGATATAATTACCCCAGGTCCTTTCTATTCTTACTGTTGTCAGTATCTCACCCCCCATTGTGTACGCTTCCCCTGGGTTTTTGTTCCCCATGTGCATTACCTTGCACTTCTTGCATTGAATCTGAGCTGCCATACATTTGACCATTCCTCCAACCTTGCCAAGTCCCTTCTCATCCTTTCTACTCCATCTTGTGTATCAACCCTGTTGCAGATCTTTGTGTCATCTGCAAAGAGACATACTTTTCCTTCCAGTTCCTCTGCAATGTCACTTATAAAGACATTAAAAAGGACTGGTCCAGTACCTGAACCCTGCGTTTGCCATGGTAACCCTCTTCCGTCATTATGTACTCCATTTACTACTACCCTTTGAGTTCTGTTGTCTAGCCAATTTTTATCCAGGCTACCACCTTGGGACCCACTCCAAGGCTGGCTATCTTGTGTATTAATCTTTTGTGTGGGACTGTATCAAATGCCTTGCTAAAATCTAGGTAGGCCATATCCACAGCCCCTCCCTGGTCTACTACTTTGGTAACCCAGTCAAAGAAATCTATTAGATTCATCTGACACGACCTTCCCATCGTGAATCCATGCTGCCTTGGGTCCTGTGCCCCACTGGCCTCTAGGTACTCAACAATTCTTTCCTTCAGAAGTGATTCCATCATTTCCCTACCACTGAGGTCAAACTAACTGGTCTGTAGTTTCCTGCCTCTGTCCTGCTCCCACTTTTGTGAAGAGGAATCACATCTGCCCTCCTCCAGTCCTCGGGTACCACCCCATCCTCTCATGATTTGTTAAACAGAGTAGTCAGCGGTGTCACTAGTTCTACCCTTAGTTCTTTAGAATTCTTGAGTGAACCCCATCAGGCCCCATTGCTTTGTCCACCTTCAATTTTATTAGTTTTTCATAACCCTTTCTTCTGTAAATGGACTGTTATCGACCCCCATCTTCAGAGTGTTTCTCTTGTTTGGTTTGGGTAACTCCCCCTCCTCTTCCTTTGTGAATACTGAGCAGAAATATTCGTTCAGTATCCCTGCTTTTTCACTGTCACCCTCTACCCACATTCCCTCCCCTTTATTAAGCTTCAGTATCCCTCCTTTGGTCTTTCTTCGCTCCCTAATGTACCTATAAAAGGTCTTATCCCCCTTCTTAACAGAACTGGCTATCCTTTCCTCGGTTTGGGCCTTTGCTATTCTGACTGCCTTCCCAGCCTCTTTCTGCTTTAACTGATAAAGTTCTCTGTCCTGCTCCTTCTGTGTTTCCTTATATTTCCTGAATGCTGTCCTTTTCTCCTTAACCTTCCTGCCACCTCTTTTGAGAACCATAACGTTTTTTCCTTACGTTGTGTTTTATTGATTTGTTTTACACAAGGCTTGTTGCCTCTATGATGGCTGTTTTGATCACTCCCCATTTCCTCCACCTCCTTCTTGCCTGTTTGCTAGTGCTTTTCTGAGGCACTCTCTCATTTTCCCAAAGTCAGCCTCCTAAAGTCCAGTACTCTTGCTTTTGTATGGCTTGATTGTATGGCTGTGTTTATCGTGAACCACACTGTTTGGTGGTCGCTTGTTCCCAGATGGCTACCCACTTCTAAATCTGAGATTCATTTGCCGGGCAGGTCCCCCTCCTTCGAGGGGGAAGGCACTGGGGAGGAGGGATCCCAACACACTATAATTTTTACTGCCCCCAAGGGTGCTGCTGTGGGGGAGGAGACTCCTGGAGGTACTGGTGGCATGGAGGATGGAAGCCATCATCCAGCATGCTCCAAAGCTGTTTTTCCATTTTCCTACTTGAGTCCCTCCTGTGCTGCTGTTTGTAGTGCCCCTGGTCTTCACCAGGAGCCACTACATAGCAGGGCTGTTCCTAACCCGCCCCAGGAGAGGAGAGCAGTCCTCCAGACACTCAATCCTCTCCTTCTCCTGCCAGCCCACGGCACCCGAGTCCGTTCCTGAACCCGGGTCGCTGGAGTGGTGTTGTCTTTTGACTGAAAGTCTTTCTTTATGTCATCAAGGAAAAGGTGAAGAAATCTGATCTGAGGAAGAATTTAACTCAGAGTAGCACTGTCCACACTGACATCATGTGTGGCAGCCTCAAATGGCTCCAATAACATGACCAAAGATTCCAGCTGCTGGAACTGAACTTGATATCCACTTTACCTATTTGATTCTGCATGGTGTAGTCATGAACAGCTTTTTATCTGTTCAAGAAGCCTTTACAACATGTACAATGTTGAATTCCAGTGGGTAGGAACCTCCTGCTTGGTATCCAGTGAAAACAGCAACTGAGATTGAGCGACTCAGATTTGAACGACTCAATCTCAGTGCCTGTAGTGTCAGTGACCCTGAAAGGGTAGTGACGGGGAAGGACAGGGTGAAGGGAAGAGTGACAGGCATACCAGAAGAGGAGGGAAGGTGTGTGAGGGGTGGTGAGGTTGGAAACCACCAAGCTGGCTGCATGGCATAGTGGTGAGGGTGGCTGGCTACAGTGGGGAGGGTACAGTGTTCAGGGCTGGAGAGAAGCACAATATTTTGTGCTTTTTTGGAGCAGTGTTTAGGTTTTTTTGGCAGTTCTTCCCTTCCCTGACATGCACCCCCTCTGCAGTTTGTTACTATTAATGAGGAGGTGTGGTGGCAAAGCCCTCCGCATAAATATTAAAAGTGAGTTGCCTCGCTGTGAGTGTACATCGCCATTTTTGTTTTCAGTGATGTACACTCACTCTAATGGCAACCATGGTTTTGCAATCACTGTTATGATGTAGAACCTTCCTGCTTTAATATATGCAAGGGTAAGTTGTTAGATCTCTGCAGCCCCTTCAGGATTTTTTTTTGCTTTCACAAAGTGGCTGAAATGCCCACATATGTTCCTAGCAAGACCTAACAGGTTTTCAGCATTTCTGTTTCCATTTAAGAAACTATGGATGAGAAGATTTAAACAATGTGCAAAACAAGGGATGTGTTGGTAGCTGCCATCTCTAACAGCCTTGACTATGTTGGCACCATTATCTAATACTATGAACCCTAGAGATAAGGAATGCAGAGTCTGTCATTTCTGGAATTGATTTTGTAGTTCCTGCAGAATATTAACAGCAGTGTGGTTTTCCTCAAAAAGAGTGACACATAATACAGCCTGCTTCCTATTACTTATGGTAGAGCAGGGATTAGTCCTTTCTGACTGAAAACTTACCCAATGAGCTGTAACAGTCATGTAGTCAATTGTTTGGTTGCTGGTCCATATATCCGAGGTTATGTGAACCTGCTTCACCTCAGAGAGTTTCAACTGTTTAGTGACCACACTACACACCAAGTCATAGAACTGTGGAACAGCCTTTTTTTGAGAAATATGTTTGACAGGGAATGGCGTACCATGGTTCAATCCGGTTCATGAGCTTGAGGAAACCTTTTTGGGAAACAAAAGCAAAAGGGAGTTGACAATCAGCCAACAATTCTGCAATGGCTCTATTTAATACCTGGCATGTTGGATGCTTCCAGATAAATTTTGAGGGTAGAAGGCAGAGGGTACTTGTTAATGGGTACATTCAGAAGAGGATAGGGTCACCAGTGGGGTACCTCAGGGGTCAGTGTTGGGGCCATTCCTTTTCAATACATTTATAGGGGATATAAAGCAGAGGGGCTGGAGGGAAGAGTGTGTCTGTTTGCAGATGAAATGAAGGTCTCTAATAGAATGGATACATGGAGGGAGTAGAGGGCATGCGTAGGGATTTGGAGAAACTGGAGGAATGGTCTAAGGAATGGCAACTGTCCTTCAACATGAAAAAAATGCAAGATCATGCACTTAGGCAGAAATAACCAAGGAGTGGAATACCGTACTGGGGGGCATGTCCTAGAGGTTACCGAGATGGAAAGGGACCTGGGCATACTCATTTCACAGGAACTAAAGTTGGCAAAGCAATGTGGGAAGGCGGTGGCAAGGGCTAGTAGAATGCTGGGTTGTATCGGTAGGGGAATAACTAGCAGAAAGAGGGAGCTGATCATGCCCTTGTACAGACAGCTTGTCTGGCTGCACCTGGAGTACAGGGTCCAGTTCTGGAGGCCATACCTCAAGAAGGATGCAGATAGGGTGGAGCGCATCCAGAGGCAGGCAACAAAAATGGTAAGGGGACTTAGTCACCTGTCATTTGAGGAACAGCTGAGGGACCTTGGCATGTACTCCCTGGAACAAAGAAGGGAAAGGGGGGACATTTTTTTTTGTTTTAGTTTTTGTTAACCGGGTAAGTGCACTAGACAAAATTGGCTATTTTCAGGCACGACCCGGGAGAGTACAACAGATAAATACAAATGGTTAAACAATTCTTGAGAGCAATTTTCAACAATACAGATGAGGATTATATACAATGTCAACAGATAATACATAGAAATAATATTTCATATTACATAAGAGCTGTGCACATCAGCAGTAGTATAGGGGTGAAAGAGCAAGAGAGATAGAAAGAATAGAAGAATAGGGTGGGTAAAGGGAAAATGACATTAGGAGTACAGAAAACGAATAAGGAATACGGAAAGGGAGAGAGAGAGGCAGGGTTCAGGGGGTAATCAAACGTGGCTAAAACAGGTGCGCAGGTGTCAGTCAGAGATAAGTAGTGCTTCAGCTTTCTTTTGAAAAAGAGATGAGACTTAGCTAGCCGCAGGTCTGGGGAAGAGAGTTGCAGATTTGAGGGGCAGAATGTTGGAAAGCAGTGGTACCTTTGGAGGTATGACATCTAGGAATGTGAAGTTAGGACTGATCAGTCGAACATAGGCCATGTTGAGCATTTTGGGGAACAAGCAGTGTAGCCAGAGAGTATGGTGTATTCTGTTGAAGAACAGAGTCAACGAATGTGCACAGAGCATATTTCCTAAGAGCTGAGGGAAAGAGCCATTTTAAGTCCTTGTAGAGCTGGCAGTGGTGCGTAAGGCGAGGAGATGAGGAGGCATATCTACATATGCAGTTGTATATCACATCCAGTTTATGGAGAGAAGATTTATGTGCTGCAGCTAAGATGGGGGCACCGTAAGTAAGAGCAGGGAGCAGGATACCCCTGACAATGGCCAACTTAGCAGAAGGTGTTAGCTGGAATAGACTCCCATAGGAGGTGGTGGAGGCAAGAACTGTGGGGGGATTCAAGACAGCATGAGACAGACACATGGGTTTGTAAGTCCCGGGGGGGCGGGGTAAGGCAATGGCAAAGTCCTAGCAGCTTGATAGACACACAGGACAGACTGGATGGGTCTGGTGGTCCTTTTCTGCTGACACATTCTATGTTTTTATGTTCTCTCAACACTTTATTTCAATATTAGTTAATGAGAATGAGGAGATATTTTTAATTTTGGGGGATTGCACTTTTTATGCCTTTTTCACATGGTGCACTAGTACTGTGGAATTTTGTAGTACTTGATGGTGTCAGAATAAAACAATCTATGTCTGGGAAGATTGCAAGGACACATCAAGTGATTCAATGTCAGTTCCTTCATCCAGTTCATTGTCACTATGGTCACCATGACACTAGGTCAAAATGCCATCAGCAATAACAGTGCTGTCAACAACCACGCAGGAAGAATGGTACAGACAATAACAGCACCTAGTAAAAATGCCACCTGCAACAATACCACCAATGGTAGTGGTCCAGAACCGCAGGGAGAACCGCTACCATGGTGAAAGAAGGAACCAAAACTTGTGTTTTTTCGGGGGGCTCCATCACCCATTCCCCAATGAGTGGAGCTTCGTGCCCACACCTCTCAAAATATACATATTAAACTCCAGGGGGGGTGAAACTTGGGGACGTGGAGAATCTTGGGGGGGGACTCAGGCAATGACAGTCAGCACAAAAATTTAAACATGGGGGGGATGGAAAAACAAACACACTACAACAATTGGGAGCCCAGGAACGGAATCCCGGTCTTCGAGTCTCCTCTGCTCTAGGTGCCAGTGCCTTAGCCTCTTCACCATGGGAGCAGCTCAGCCAAGCACCTTTCTTATAGCTTCTTCCCTCCTTCTTTCCATATGCCTTAACAGCTCCAGGGGTAGAGGTACTGACTTACACTATCCTACCCCTGTCATCATCAAGACAGACGCAGTTTTAGAAGTGCTGCTTTGACAGCACTATTCTTGAAACGCTGTTCTGACCGGGTACAGTTATGGCCACCACTACCACCCATACCAATCAAACTATACCTTGCCCGGCCACACTCAATTGGGTGTTTTGCCTTTGCATGCTATATAATTACTGATGTTTCAAAATGTCCCACTTTGCCACCATGACTGACATTTTTTTACACAGACTGCAAACAACTCGAGAGTTGTCTGCAGGGTCAATATTAAATAAATTCCACACTAAAGATTTACCCTCTGTACTATGGTGCCTGGCAGTATTTCTTGTACAGTCAAGGGACCTGGAGGAAACTGCACTAATTCCTTGTCTACATGAATTGTTCTCATTCATGCTCATCTTATTTTTACGTTTAGCATACAATTTTTTTTCTGCACTTGCCTCTCGTGCCCTACAGCAGCACCCTCTCCTACCTCCTCATCGAAACTAGTACAGACCTTATTGCCACAAGATTCAGAAGAATTTGGAAGTGCCATCATTATCATGTGAGACACAGCCTGGTCTATCCCATTCACAGTCATGACTATCACCGCCATCTTTATTAGCATTTGCTGCCTCAGCATCTGAGCTTGTATTTGAGGAGTATGCCTCCTTATCCTTGCATCTACTTCAGCATCTGGAAGTATCCTGGCTCTTATGGTGAAACATTCAGTACCTCTACAAGTTACTCCTGTCAGTTATTTCCAAAACATTACTATGATTTCATTGCTAACTTGATTTTTTGGTTTAGAAGGATGGTTAATGCCAGTTCTGGTGATGTTATTATTGTTGCTGTTTTCTTAATTAGTGCTAGGATTCATATTTTCCACATCCTTTTCAGTTGTGCGTGCAGCAGCACTGTACTTCCTTTTAGTAGAATAGACTGGGAAATACGAGACATAGGAGACACAGCCGTGGCTTTTGCTATGACGCTGAGAGACCTCACACATATTGTACCTATGACAGGGCTCGGGGCACCGAACAGACACTGTGTGTAATACATCCTAAATGGCTTTATGTTAAGACACAGAGTAGCTTACATGTCACAGACAGGGCTCAGGGTACCTAACAAACAGTATTTAATACAGCCCAAAATGGCTTGATGCAGAGACACAGAGTAGCTATATATCACACGCTGGGCTCAGAGCACTTAACATACACTGTAATGCAGACAAAATGGCTTTTGCTATACTGCAGAGACACACAGAGTAGTTATGTCACACACAGGGTTTGGGGTACCTAACAGACTATGTGTTATACAGCCTAAATGGCTTTATGCAGAGACACAGAGTAGCTATATGTCACATACAGGACTTGGGACACCTAACAGACACTGTGTAATACAGCCTAAATGGCTTTATGCAGAGACACAGAGTAACTATATGTCACTGATAGGGCTTGGGGTACCTAACAGACAGTGTGTGATTATACAGCCTAAATGGCTTTCACTATACTGCAGAGACACACAGCGTAGCTATGTCACAGACAGGGCTCAGGGCACCTAACACACAATGTGTATTACAGCCTAAAATGGCTTTCACTATACTGAAGAGACACAGAGTTGCTGTATGTTACAGACAGGGCTTGGGTCACCTAACAGACAGTGCATAATACAGCCACAATGGCTTTATGCAGACACAGAGTACCTGTATGCTGCACACAGAGCTCTGGGCACCTATCAGACACTGTGTAATACAGCCTAAATAGCTTTATGCAGAGACACAGCATAGCAATAAGTCACAGACAGGGCTCAGGGCACCTAACAGACAAAGTGTAATACAGTCAAAATGACTTTATGCAGAGACATAGTAGATATATGTCACACACAGGGCTCAGAGCACCTAACAGCCACTGTGTAATACAGCCTAATGGCTTTATGCAGAGACACAGAGTAACTATATGTCACAGACAGGGCTTGGGGTACCAAACAGACAGTGTGTAATTATTCAGCCTAAATGGCTTTCACTATACTGGAGAGACACACAGAGCACAATGTCACAGACTGAGCTTGGAGCACCTAACAGACAGTGTGTAATACAGCTTTAAATGGCTTTCACTATACAGCAGAGACACTCAGAGTCGCTGTATGTCACAGACAGGGTTTAGGGCACCTGACAGTGTAATACAGCCTAAATGGCTTCATTATACTTCAGAGACATGAACAGAGTAGCAATATGTCACCGGGGCACCTAACAGACACTATGGAATGCAGCCTAAATGGCTTTCACTATACTGCACAGACACACAGAACAGCTATGGTATGTTACAGACAGGGCTCAGGGCACCTAATATAGCCTAAATGGCTTTCACTATACTGCAGACACACACAGAGAAGCTACAGTATATGTCAGAGACAGGGCTCAGGGCACCTAACAGAGTGTGTAATTATACAGCATAAATGGCTCTCACTGTACTGCACAAACACACAGAGCAACTACAGTATGTCACAGATAAGGCTTGTGGCACCTAACAGACAGTGTCTACAACTAAAAATGGCTTTCACTATACTGAGACACACAGAGTAGAGCTATGGCACGAAAGGGCTTGGGGCACCAAACAACACACAGTGTATACAGCCTGAATGGCTTTCACAGCTGCTGCCAGCACTGGGTGTCTTCCTTTTCCTTCTCCTTCTCTCCCGAGCACAAAGTCATATGATTCCCCAATTTCCCCCTTCAGTTCCCAAGTTCCCTTGCTCCTAGCCTCCTTCATTGGTGGACTATTGTGCTTGGTTTTTTTTGTCTTTTACTGTTGAATTTTTCACTGCGACTGCAGGCTCAGTGAACGTTGATTGATTGCTACCTCTCCCTGCAAGCTTCAGATGTATTCTGCGTGCTCACAGAGCAGACAGTGAGCTCAGACACTAGCACTGACCAATTGGATTGTCGGGTTGGTGTCATGTGCTCCTGTCTGCTGTGAGGACTCCACAGGCTGCCTGTAATGCCTGATTTATGTTGGAAGAGTCTCAGGACCCCACAGGCTGCCTGAAAAATGCCTTTTTTTTAAATTACCCTCTACCTGACCCATTACTTGAGACCACAGTACCTGACATGCGAAGTGCACTGTTATGCCAGGTAGGGTAGTAAATTACCTGAACTACCCTACCTGACCAGAAACTTCTGATACCCAACATACCCACTCCAGCTACCCGATGGGTAGCCCATCCATAGATATCCATTCCATTTTCTCCTCTCCGATCCAGTCTTCCTCCCCTGTTCTCAGGGTTGGTAGCTCCCTTATCTCTGACTGTTCTACTGTTACCTCTTCCTTTAACTCCTACTTTACCACTTGTGCTCTCTCTCATTCCTTTCTCTCCCTCTCCCCTTCTTCTTCCCTCACTCTGCCTTCCCTTCTCTTTTTCCTTCTCTTCTATCACTCACTCTGCTTCCCTTATGCCCTGCTTGCCCTTAACCCCTCTAAGGGAGATAGCCTTGATGGCCTTGATCCTACATTTCTACATCTTTCAGCTCCTGCCATCGTACTGCCTATTATTCTACTCCTCAACATCTCCTTTTTCTCTGCGACTGTCCCCAAAGCCTGGAAGTAGGCAACTGTTATACCTCTCCCTAAAGGGGGTAATCCTTCTTCTTTTGGTAACTTCTGTCCTAGCTTTCTCCTTCTGCACTAGCTAAGTTTCAGCAACATCTTGAACTTTCTCAGCTCTCTTCCTTCTTTGAATCCTCCTCCTATTTTACCTCTTTTCAGTCTGGTTTGAGGAAATCCCACTCCACTTCCATCTTCCTCTTCTGATTCACTGACTCCATCCCCACCTGTTATGGAGGAGGGACTGATCACCTCCACCATATTTGTTGATCTTGCTAACTGTGTCACATCCCCTCCTTCTGGTCAAGCTTAAAGCAGTGAGCCTCTCTTACTCTGCAGTCAGCTGGTTTCATTCTTACTTTGAAGGAAGGTCTCATGCTGTCTGGATAGAAAGACCCATTTCATCACCACTCCCCATCTGCTCGGGTACCCCTCAAAGTTCAGTCCTGGGCCATAATCTGTTTTCCATATTCTTGAATGACCTCCCTTCTGTCTGTTCCTCTGTGTCCATTCATATGTACACTGATGATACAGTACATTTTGCATCTGGGTCCCCTTCCCATGACTTTATCACACAGGTACAGCAGGATTTGGGCAACACTCAGCACTGGTTCCAGTGTAACCAACTGTCCCTCGATACAAAAAACAGTTTCCATGACTTTTTATAGGTGACAGAAGCTTACCAGACTCACCCACCCTCCCTTTATTTCACACCCTTGATGGTACTATGATTGAGGATGTATCCACCTTTAAGTACCTCATAGAGGAAGCTCATTAGTTCCTTGTAAGGAAGCTGGGCAGATAAGGGGTGGGTCTAAAGGTGGTAAACTGGATTATAAATTAGTAAGGGGACAGGTAACAGAGGATGGTGGTAAATGTAGTTCACTCTGGAGAAGAGAGGGTGACCAACGGGGTGCTTCAGTGATCAGAACTGAGACTGTTCCTCTTTTAATGTCTTTATAAGTGACATTGCAGAGGAGCTGGAAGGGAATCTGCCTCTTGGGAGATGACACCAAAATCTGCAGTAGGGTGGACCCTCTGGTGGGGGTAAAGGATGGGTGGAAGGAATGGACAGAGACCTGAGAAAACTAGAGGAGAGATCAAAGGTATGGTAGCTGGGTTTCAATGTAAAACAATACAAAAAAATGCACTTATGGCATGGAAACCCAGGGGTAGAGTACAAAATGGGTGGAGAGATAGTGACAACGACCAAAGAGGAAAGAGACCTGGTGGTAATCATATCTGATGACCTAAAGGTGGTCAGGCAGTGCAACAAGGCAGTTGGGAGGGCTAGTGGGACACTGGGATGCACAGGTACATATAGAAGGATTTCACCAGCAGAAAGAGGAAGGTGGTGTTACCTCTGTAAAGATTACTGGTGAAACTCCACCTGCAGTACTGTGTCCAGTGCTGGAGAACACATCTCCAGAAAGACATAGACGGACTGGAAGCTGTCCTGAGTAGGGCACCTAAAATGATGCAGGACCTGCATCAGAAGCCCTATGAGGAGAGACTAAAGTACCTCAATATGTACACACTAGAGAGAGAAGGGAGAGAGGGATACGATGGAGACCTCTAAATATTTCACAGGAGTAAATAAGGTACAGGAAGGGAGTATTTTTTCAGAAAAAAAAGATGCTCAAGAAGAAAGAGACATGCCATGAAGCTGGAGCGGGGTAGATTCAGGAGAGATGTGAGGAAGTATTTCTTCACAGAAAGAGCAATGGATGCCTGGAACAGTATTCCAATGGAGCTGGTGAGGTCAAAAACAATGGTAGGATTCAAGAATGCATGGATAGGCATAAGGGAATCTTAGTGGAATGGAAGCAGGGGAGAGAAAAAGCTGGATATCAAGTAGGGTTTACAGTGACACTGTAGGTAGGGGAAAATGGGCAGACTGGGTGGGTCAAATGGTCCTTATCTGCTGTCAAATTCTATGTTTTTATACCTCAGGGTCTGGTGGGACCAACATCTTGATTTTTTAGTGCATATTGATGCCATATACTATAAGCTCCACCCCAAGCTTGGTGCACTGTACTGGAACAAAGCAAGTATCCCACTTCCTGCCAGGCCAGAGATTGTTTTAAAGATGATTCTCGCTATTTCTGACTATGATGACATAGCCTGTAGTGGAGCTCCCAAATCCTCCCCTGCCATACTGGACCCCCTGTTTCACTCTGTTTGTCATTTTGCCTTAGACTATCCCCCTTGTACCCACCACTGCTCACTCTAATCTGCCCTTTCACCTTCCTCTCCTGATACCAGGTACCCTTTCCCATTGTGCCTCCTTTATATCCAAATTTTTGTTTGGTTCCTCATACCTTATATCCCTTCTACCCTCTCCGCCTTCTTCCTCCTACTCTCTCCGCAGTAATACTTCTCATTCTTTCTCTGTTCTTTCTAGGAAATCTCCTGCTGGTCAGTCTCATTTCTTGTATCACTTTTCTCAACTCTGGTCCTTCCTTTCCCTGTCAATCCACTCTGCCTTGTCTACTTTCTCTCTTAAGTCTCTTCCTCATGAATTTTCTTCTCCCACCTGCAACTGTCCATGACCTTCTACCTCTTGACTTCCTCCTCCCCCCACTAGTTTTACCCTGGGCATTTTTGTCCCCTCATCCTCAGGCTATACCTTATGAGTTGGTTCCCCTTGCCTATCAAATTCATTTTTATCTGTTACATGTACCTGTTGTATTGATTGCCTTATACTGCTTATGATG
Source organism: Neoceratodus forsteri (assembly GCA_016271365.2). Lineage (NCBI taxonomy): Eukaryota > Metazoa > Chordata > Ceratodontiformes > Ceratodontidae > Neoceratodus > Neoceratodus forsteri. The sequence goes on from JADMNL010000025.1 coordinate 135,306,395, forward strand.
ATGCTCTTCTGACATACTATATTGATGTATACAACTTTTATTTGTGTACTGTTGTTAACAATATTCATTTTTGTCCATCTCTTGCTCTGTTTCCACTTCTCCTCATGCTCAGGATACATTTGGAAATGATCTGTTAGCATCTCAGTATGTCTTTCCTGGTGAAACTTTTGAAATAAACAAGCAAACAAACAAATGAATAAAACAAAATTACACTTGTTGAGCTGGGGTAACTTTCCTAAACTGCCACAGCTTGCAGCAGGTTTCCTGCTTATATGGCCACCTGTAGAGAACATTTCCTCCTAAGACCCTGTCCACACTACAACCTGAAATTCCTGTAACGTTTCCAAAACGGTTCAAACTGGTAACATTACAATGTGTCTACATTACCTGTGAACTGTTTTGGAAACCATTACAGTACATCCACACACCAGGTGAAGTGTGACTGTGATGGTCGGCTCCCTATCCCACAATGCAGTTCGTGCCACACTGTGGGAAATGCTGGAGCTACACGCTCACACATCCACAACCAGTAACGTTACAGCATCAAAACTGTTTTCTGAACTGTTGTTGAAACCACCTCATAGGTGGATTCTGTAATGGTTCAGAAAATGCCTGCTGCAACATTACCAGTGTGGACACAAGCTGTTTTGGTAACGGTGTGAGCCCCACTTTAGCCCTCTGTAACAGTACAGAGACAATAGTATGGACAGGGCCTTAGTGGCCAGATGAAGCACAGATGGAAGACATGTTGGGTCCATCAACACCAAAGCGACATGACTGCAACACAATAAAAATTACAATTTTGATATCTTGATGGATAATCTGAAAGTGCAGTGGCATAGAGCTTACAGATCACAGGTCTCTTTTATTATTTATCTCTCTAAGCTTTGAGGGAGACAGGATTAGCTCAGATCTTCACCATTTGAAGTATCCTACTCCTTTATAACATGGAGGGCAAGACACAAAAATTGCAAAATGATATGAGCTAGTTTTTCCAAAGGCCATCCTTGGAGGAATTTTGTTGTGTAGAGGTCAATACAAGTCTTAGGACCATTCCAGAGACCTGGCTATGATTCCCACAATCACCACTTGTATGTTACATGGCCCTGAGCAAGAGCATAACCTCCCTATTCTCCTGGGACACACCTGGAAGTGAGCTTTGTCTCAGTGTGCCTATCCCAGCCAGAAATTGTAAAAAGAAAATTGAAAAAGTATTACAAGAAATAGGCCACTGAATAGTAAAATGAAGTACATGCATTTTAATTATATACAGAAGATTTGTCTGCATTCATTCTAAAGTTACTAAATTATAATGCAGAGTGTTTCTCCACTGCCCTTTAGCTATGACAATGAAGGAAATGTTTTCTCTCCACATGGTGTTCTCCTGCTCAGCTTTAATCTTGCTGAGCTACAGTTATAGACATTGTGGCTAAGATTGTCAAAATCACTTTAGAAGATTGCATTCATGCTATTAGGGGTTAACTTAGTTAAGAGCCTGCTATTTGGAGATCTGGATAGCTTAAGCCTTCTGGAAATTCTTCGGGCAAAAAAAAAAAAAAAGATTGCTTTAAAATGAAAGTTGCTTCAGGCTGCTTAAGTCTCATCTTATTCTTGCCTAAGGGTTTCCTGGATTATGTGAAATGGGGAAGCAATGCTGCTCTTCCAAAAATAGGAAACAGTTTTACTCATGATTGCTACCCTCGCTGGCAGTGGCCTCCACCTTAGAAACATGTGCTTTTAGCATTTCAGTATACAGTAATTGTATATGTGACACGTCCTTTTGCAGTAGTGTAGAGAGGCCTAAATCTAATATTAAAGCAAAAAGGTGGCCATCCTCACCAGGGGCCAATGCACTGTTGTGGGCTGGCTGTACATGACAGGCATACATCCAGGCCATGCCCACCCACACCCCCAGGCAGGCATACACGGCACACCATTTACAAATGCTGTTCACCTGTCCCCTGCCCCGATGGCAAGTTGGTGTTAAGGGGTGGATGGATGGACAAAGACGATTATCCAATTGGATGCTTGCTCTGGTGGCAGACTGGATGCCCTGCTCTGCAGAGAGCAGGAGATTTTGGGAAATGGTGGATCCCAGGAACAGCCACGGAACAGGCAAGGCCCCAACACCTACCCCTAGCCCTTTCTGCAAATTCAGATGGCTGGGGCAGCATGACAACATATGTAGCTGGTACCATCACAGCCAACTGCTGCAGAATGGAGAGGGCACATAGCAGCTAGAGCAGGGTCCCTGCCCACAAAGCCTGCATCCCCCAACACTGGCACTCTGCACCATAGTGCAAGGCACAGAGTGTAGCACTGCCCCAGTTACTCCCATGGACCATCTGTGCATGCACAACCATGAACAGACAGGGATCAGGTGCAGAAGGGACACCTGTCCCTTCCATAAATGCCAAGGGGTCTGTAGGATCCCCCAATACATGAGGGTTAGACTTAGGGAAGCCTACATGCCATGTATATGCAGCATGTAGGCTTAGTGCATAGACCTCTATATGAAGAAACAAATCTGATCCCTGTGTAGATAAAGTGCAGTGCAATGCAAAAATCAGACTGAGCACTCTGCCTTGTTTGCTTATTTGTCCAGGATAGCCCTAGTGAGATGCAGTATCTTGTATCACATTTTCTAATGCAAGGGACTATCATTAAACTATCTGTAGCTGTGTGTTTGTGACCACATGGTTCCATGTACAACAGGGGTGCCAAGCCTTCCCTGCACAGTTGCAAAACATACTGTAATGACAGGTGGAGGGCACCATGCCTGCAGGGCCATTCATGAAGCATAGGAACCCTTACAAAGCAGGTGACAGAGGTTTGCAACACCTTCTGCCTGGTGACCTATTACTGGCAGGTGGCATGGTTGTCACAACTCTGGGACCAATGGCAGAGATGTTAGCGGGAAATGGACATCATAATGGGACACAGACTTCAAAAGAACTACACAGTGGAACAGGGCCAGTAAGGGGTGATTTGCTGGAAACCAATGAATGCTTAACAGAAAGGGGGAGAGAAAAGCAGGCCATTGGGCTACCAGTAAATGTTAAGGGACTACAAATACACCAACTGGACCACTGGCCCAGAAGCAGACTAGAAAGTATGGGCGGGGGGAGACACTTCTGGTGACAATGCCATTCTATGAGCTCTGGGCATGTTAAAGCATCATGTGACTGGTGCTATTCCATGCTCAATCTCCATGTGTGTTTCTGACCAGTATGTTAACAAGCACAAACCCATAGTTTTGTTCACTAACATCTGGCAGACTGGTATGAATAATGACTTTGTCGGAATAGGAACTCTTTCGCACTGTGACTAATGATCACTTTTATGTATACCTAGAAATGTAGAAGTACAGAAAGGCAACTGTTTGCACCCCATTTTACACCTAGAAACAAAAACGTAGAATTTGAGGGCAGATAAGGATCACTTGGCTCACCCAGTCTGCTCATTTTTCCCCGCCTGTACTGTCAGCGCAGACCCTACTTCATCTCCATCTCCATGCGCCCCTTCCTAACTAAAATTCCCTTGTGTCTATGCTTAAAGACCACCACTGTTTTCTCCTCCACCACCTCCACTGGAAGAATGTCCTAGGCATCCACCTCTCTTTCAGTGAAGTACATCCTCACATCTTTTCTAAATTTTCCTTCTACCAGCTTTATTTATTTATTTCAAAAGTTTCACCAGGAAGGATGTACTGGGCAGCTAACAGCTCTTTTACAGTTGTGCCCTGGGGGAAAGGGGAAGTGGAAAGTCATATACAGCAAATACAATATAACAGAAGCATAGTAAAAAGAAATTGAAGGCAAACAGCATAAAATATATGTGCAGTAGATACAATTGAGATAATATAGGCATGGGTACTTCTTCTATAAGTACAGAACAGGGAAAAGATAATGAGGGAAATAAACTGCCAGGGCAAACTGGAGGGGGTGGAGGAAGAGGATCATGGACAGTTGCAGGAGGAGGAAGAAGAAACATCGCAAAGAAGAGACTTTAAAGGGAGAGTAGGAGAAGCAGAGTGAATTGACAGGGAACGAGAGGACCAGAGTTTAGGAAAGTGGTATGGCAAAGCAGATGGATCAACAGTAAATTTTCTATGAGTAGTGATGGAATGGGAAGTGTTATTGTGGAGTGGGTAATGGGAAGCAGGAGGAGAGGATAAGAGGGATGAAAGGGAGGAGGGAAGGGAACCCAACCAGAATTTAATCAAGGAGGCAGAATGGGAAAGGTACCTGGCATCAAGAGAGGGGTGATAAATGGTAGAGTAGAGTGAACAATGATGGGTACAGGGGGAACAATCTAAAGCAAAGTGACAGAAAGAGTGGAAAAGAGGGCAAGTCTGGCAAGGGAGGAATGGGGAGCTCCACCATAGATTATATCACTATAATCAAAAATAGGGAGAATCATCTTTAAAACGATTTCTCGGCAGACAGGAAGTGAGATACTATCTTTGTTCCTGTAGAGTGCACTGATCCTGGGGTGTAGCTTTTGGTGTATGGCATCAATATGAACTGAGAAATCAAGATGACAGTCAAACCAGACACTAAGGTACTGAAAAGAGGAAACATCCTCAGTCATAGTGCCATCAAGGATGTGAAACAAAGAGAGAGAGGTGAGTCTGGAGAGCCTCTGATAGGTGAAAAAAGTCATGCAAACTTTTTTTTTGGCACAGGGATAGTTAGTTAGACTGGAACCAGCATTGAATATTGTTGAAATCCAGCTGCAGCTGTGAGATAAAGTCACGGGAAGAGAAGCCCGATGCAAAAAGAACTGAACCATCAGTGTACATATGAATGGACGCAGAAGAGCAGACAGAGGGGAGGTCATTCAAGAATATGGAAAAGAGAATAGGAACCATGACAGACCCTTGAGGGACACCTGACTAGGCAGGGAGTGGTGAAGAAATGGAGCTTCCTTTCCAGACAGCTTGAACATTCAGACATACAAATATAAGAAATTGCCAGAAGATACAGACCTTATGGTCTATCTAGTTTGCTCAAGTGTGCTGCAGTTCAGCCTGTCTAAATTTCAGCTACCCCCCTCCTCTTGCCTCCCGCCCCGGATTTCCTCCTGCATCCTTTACCTCCCCCACCCTAAATTTGGACCCTCCCTTTGATCCTGTCCCACCCCTTCTTGAAACTTCTCATTGACATCAATGATACCATCTCCTCCAACAGTGCATTCCACCCTTTAACCACTCTTTCCATGAAATAGTGCCTCCAAATTTCTGTCCTGAATCTTCCTCCCTCAATTTTCAGACTGTGTGCCCCTGGTTTCCTTCCCACCTTTTAATTTGAGCATACTCTCATTGTTTACTCTGTTTATGCCCTTCATAGAAACATAGAATTTGATGGCAGATAAGGATCACTTGGCCCACCTAGTCTTCCCATTTTCCTACCAGATGGATAAGCTGCAGATCCTAGTTAACCAACAGCCTACTTCCTTCTACCCCCACCAGGACTGCCTTATGTCTGTCCCATGCATTCTTGAATTCCCCCACTGTTCTCAACTCCACAACCTCCTCAGGAAGGCTGTTCCATGCATCCACAACCCTCTCCATGAAAAAATACTTCCTCACATTACCTCTGAGCTGTCCCCCATCTATATTCAAATTGTGCCAACTTGTTCTTGCACATCGCTTTTTCTGAAAGATACTACCCTCTTCGACTTTGTTGAGTCCTTCAGATACTTGGAAGTTTCTATTATGTCTCCCCTCTCTCTTCTTTCCTCAAGGGTATATATATATTAAGCTCCTTTAGTCTCTCTTCGTATGTCTTCTGGTGCAGACCCTGCACCATTTGGGTTGCCCTCCTCTGGACAACCTCCACTCTATGTCTTTGCGGAGATGGGGTCTCCAGAACTGCACACAATACTCCACATGAGGTCTCACCAACTGTCTGTACAGAGGGATAACAACTTCCTGTTTTCTACTGTTGATGCCTCTTCCTATGCATCCCAGTATCCCCCCAGCCTTCCTTACTGCCTTCTCACATTGCTTGCCCGCCTTTAGGTCATCTGATATAATTACCCCCAGATCCCTTTTCATTTTTGTTGTAGTCAGTATCTCACCCCCCACCCCGTGTGTGTACTCATCTCCCTGGTTTTTGTTTCCCAGGTGCATTACCTTGCACTTCTTTGCGTTGAATCTAAGCTGCCATACATCTGACCATTCCTCCAACCTTGCCAAGTCCCTTCTCATCCTTTCTACTCCATCTTGTGGATCAACCCTGTTGCAAATCTTTGTGTCATCTGCAAAGAGACATACTTTTCCTTCCAGTTCCTCTGCAATGTCACTTATAAAGACATTAAAAAGGACCAGTGGCAGTACTGAACCCTGCGGTATGCCACAAGTAACCCTCCTTTCTTCACTATGGACTCCATTTACTACTACCCTTTGCATCCTGTTGTCTAGCCAATTTTTTATCCAGGCTACCACATTGGGACCCACTCCAAGGTTGGCTAACTTGTATATTAATCTTTTGTGTGGGACTGTATGAAATGCCTTGCTAAAATCTAGGTAGGCTATGTCCACAGCCCCTCCCTGGTCTACCACTTTGGTCACCCAGTCAAAGAAATCTATTAGATTCGTCTGACACGACCTTTCCCCTGTGAATCCGTGCTGCCTTGAGCCCTGTGCCCCACTGGCCTCTAGGTACTCAACAATTCTTTGATTCAGAAGTGATTCCATCATTTTCCCTACCACTGAGGTCAAACTAACTGGTCTGTAGCTTCCTGCTTCTGCCCTGCTCCCACTTTTGTGAAGAGGAATCACATCCACCCTCCTCCAGTCCTCAGGTACCACCCCATCCTCCCATGATTTGTTAAAGAGAGTAGTCAGTGGTGTCACTAGTTCTACCCTTAGTTCTTTTAGAATTCTTGGGTGAATCCCATCAGGCCCCATTGCTTTGCCCACCTTCAATTTTACTAGTTATTTCAGAACCCTTTCTTCTGTGAATGGACTGGTATCAACCCCCATATCCAGAGTGTTTCTCTTGTTTAGTTTAGGTACATCCCCCTCCTCTTCCTTTGTGAATACTGAGCAGAAATATTCATTCAGTATCCCTGCTTTTTCACTGTCACCCTCTGCCCACATTCCCTCCCCTTTATTAAGCCTCAGTATCCCTCCCTTGGTCTTTCTTCACTCCCTTATGTACCTATAAATGGTCTTATCCCCCTTCTTAACAGAGTTGGCTATCCTTTCCTCGGTTTGGGCCTTTGCTATTCTGACTTCCTTCCCTGCCTCTTTCTGCTTTAACTGATAAAGTTCTCTGTCCTGCTCCTTCTGTGTTTCCTTATATTTCCTGAATGCTATCCTTTTCTCCTTAACCTTTCCTGCCACCTCTTTTGAGAACTATAGCACTTTTTTTCCTTTGTTGCGTTTTATTGATTTGCTTCACACAAAGGCTTGTTGCCCCGGAGATGGCTGTTTTGATTACTCCCCATTGTTCCTCCACCCCTCCTTCTTGCCTGTTTGCTAGTGCTTTTCTGAGACACTCTCTCAGTTTCCCAAAGTCATCCCTCCTAAAATCCAATACGCTTGCTTTTGTATGGCTTGACTCTATGGCTGTGTTTATGTACCTATAAATGGTCTTATCCCCCTTTTTAACAGAGTTGGCTATCCTTTCCTCAGTTTGGGCCTTTGCTATTCTGACTTCCTTCCCTGCCTCTTTCTGCTTTAACTGATAAAGTTCTCTGTCCTGCTTCTTCTGTGTTTCCTTATATTTCCTGAATGCTATCCTTTTCTCCTTAACCTTTCCTGCCACCTCTTTTGAGAACCATAGTGTTTTTTTTCCTTTGTTGTGTTTTATTGATTTGCTTCACACAAAGGCTTGTTGCCCCGGTGATGGCTGTTTTGATTACTCCCCATTGTTCCTCAACCCCTCCTTCTTGCCTGTTTGCTAGTGCTTTTCTGAGTCACTCTCTCAGTTTCCCAAAGTCAGCCCTCCTAAAATCCAATATGCTTGCCTTTGTATGGCTTGACTCTATGGCTGTGGTTATCGTGAACTGCACTGTTTGGTGGTTGCTTGTTCCCAGATGGCTACCCACTTCTAAATCCGAGATTCTTTCTCCGTCCCCATTTGAGAGTACCAGGCCTAAGATTGCTCCCTCCTGAGTGGGTTCCAATACTAGCTGTCTGAGGCATGCCCCATTGTAGGGCATCAAGAATGACCTTACTCTTGGATGTGCCTGCAGCAAAGGTGCTCCAGTTAACAACTGGCATATTCAGGTCCCCCATCAACAATATCTCCCCTTTTTCTGCCACTCTAAGGATGCCATCTATCATTTCCTTGTCCATTCCCACCACTTGAGATGGGGTCTGTATGCAACCCCCCATGCAGATTGTGGTGCCATTTCCTGTATTCAGGGTGACCCAGAGTGCCTCATCTGCTCCCTGTTTACTCTTTAGTTCTGTTGCTTTGATTCCTTCCCTTACATAGAGAGCTACATCATCTCCTCTTTAACCCTCCCTGTCTCTCCTGTAGATTGTGTATCCTGGTATGTAGACATCCCAGTCATGGGTCTCTATGTACCATGTTTCTGTGACTGCCACAATATCCAGGCATCCCTCTTCCATCAAGGCCACAGGTTCAGGGAGCTTGTTACACAGACTATGGGCATTGGTACTCATCACCCTCCATTTTCTGATGGCCTTACCCCTTTTAGCCCCATCCCTGTCCTTACTGCCTTTGCCTTTTTTCGCATTCACCTCTGTTCTGCTCCCTAATGACTTCTCTACCTTGGCGTTTACCTGGCTAATTACCATGTTTTGTGTGTGGAGGCTGGGATTTCCCTGCTCCTTTTCAGTGCCTCCCCCTTGGCTAGTTAAATTGCTTGCCAATGAAGCATTTAAATCTATCACCTAGTAGCCTGGTTCCCCCCCCATGACAGATGCAGACCATCAAGCTAGTATAGGTCTGCATCCCTCCAGGTAGCTCCCCAGTCCCCAGTGAAGGCAAAACCCTGAGCTCCACACCAGTTTTTCAACCATTCATTGAATTCCATAGTGTGGAGTACCCTAGCATCACTCTTGCCATAGGCAGGCAGCACCTCCGAGAAGGTTACTGTATGCCCTACTTGTCTAAGGCCCCTCCCCAACTCTACAAACTCCTCTTATACTGCTCTGATCCCATTCTGAGCCAGGTCATTTGTCCCTAGGTGGACAATGACATTCAGCTCCCTCCCTTGTGCAGCTGCTCCCACGATCCTGAGGATTCGCTTCCTGTCCCTCCAAGCTGTGCACCAGGCAGGCACCTTACCTCCCTCTCCCCTTCCTCCCCCACTTCTACCCCCTAATGATTGAGTCCCCCACCAGGAGTTGTTTCCTTCCCCTGTGGGGTCCCATGCCACCCTCCTCTGGGTCTCCTTTGTGGAGGTTCCCAGCATCCTCCTTGGTCTCCCCTGCAGGTGCCTCCATAGAGGAACCACTATCCACCAGAACAGGGGCATAGCTACAAGGGTGCAGGGGGTGCAGTGGCACCCATGTCCACGAGGTCTGAAGGGCCCAAATCATAATTTTGATGTTTATTCAAAACTGGGAAGGGGCCCTGTAACATCACCTTGCACCCAGGCCCTCTGGGAATTTGCTATGCTACTGCACCAGGACAGTGTATGAATTGTGGAGAGGTACAGCTGGAGGGATGCACCTCTGTTCCTCCACCCTCTCCCTCCCTTAGCCCACCTTGATCCAGCCACTCCTCTTTCTTGGCAGCCTCTGAGGTAGCAGCAGTGGCTCTGGTAGTTACTGGGTGGGGGAGGAGATTTCATGAATCCTAGCCAGGTCAACCTGGAGATGGGCAACCTCCTCCCTCAGACCAGAGAGGTGCCTGCAAATAGAGCAGCATCACAGCCTCCAGAATGCCTCCTGGAACACTGCCACCCCACAGCCATTGCACTACACCACTCCCATCATGTCTTATTTTGTGTCCTCTCTCCTGTTGCTCTGTATGCTTACTCTCTCCTCTCCTTACAACTTCAGGTACTTGAAGGTCTCAGTCATATTCCTGCTCTCCCTTCTGTCCTCCAGGGAATACATATTGAGCTCCCTCAGTCTCTTCCTCATATGGTTTATCTGCCATTCCCAGGATCATTTTTGTTGCCCTATGCTGCACCCCCTCCAATAGCTTGATGTCCTTTTTCAAGTAGGGGCACCAGGGTATCCAGTGAACATGATGGCCGCGATTGAGTGCTTTCAAAAAGGAAGACTCAGTCACAGTGCCTGTGTTCTAGGCTACCTGGCAGGGTAGTGAACGGATACAGGGCTAGGCGACTACAGGATGTCGCTATATATACACATGCATGGGGGGCCACACTGCACAATGGGTGGAAGGGGAGGAAGGGTATGTGAGGTGTAGTGCAGTGGTCAGCTGCTGAGCTGGCTGTGTGGCCTGATGGGTAGGTGGCAGTCCAGGGTTGGGAGGATGCCAGATTCAGTTCTGAGCAAGATCGTTTTCTTGCATTGGTCGGGGTTTTCATTTTTTTTAAGTTTTACACCCCCCCGACATACACCCCCCTGGAGTTGAGAAACCTTAAGTAGGAAGGTGAGGGGGGTGCGAAGTCACTGGTTTTCTAGTCACTGCAAGTGTACATTGCAGTAATTCATTTTCAGCGATGTACACGTGCCCACAAGATAATTGCCCTTCTGCAAGTGCAATTTTCACATAGAACCAGGCCCAGTACTGCATGCAGTACTCCAAGTGTGGCCTCACCAGGGACCTGTACAGGGGCAGGACAACTTTTCCTCTCCTAGAGGTGATTCCCCTTGCAATACACCCCAGCATTCTATTGGCCTTTCCTGCTACCCTCCTGCACTGGGCTGAGTGGTTCATTTCCTCTGTTACTGGTACTCCCAGATCCTTCTTCGTTGATGTGGAAACTGCACCCTCCCTCAACCAGTAACTATTCCTAGGATTTCTGACCCCCAAGTGCATGACCTTACACTTCTTGGCGTTGAACCTTAGTTGCCATATGTTCAACCAGCCCTCCGGTCTTGCTAAATCCTCCTGGAGTACTCTACCACCTCCCCTCCCCATCCACTTCCACACAGATCTTAGTGTTGTCTGTGAAGAGGCTGACCTTACTTTTATCCCATGTATTACGTTGTCAATTAAAATGTTAAATAGCAGTGGTCCCAGCATCAATCCCTGTGGGACCCCACTTGTTACAGCACTAGGCTCTGATAATTCACCCCCCATGACTACCTTCTCCTGTCAATCCTGTAACTAGCTCCCGACCCATCTAACCAGTTTCTTCCCCACTCCCAGGCTACTAAACTTGCTGTTCAGCCTTCTATGAGGCACCGAGTCAAGGGCCTTGCTGAAGTCCAGGTAAAGGACATCCACTACATGGCCCTTGTCCAGTGTCTATATCACCCAATCAAAAAAGTCAGTTAGGTTTGTCTGGCAGGATCTGCCTGAGACAAACCCATGCTGCTTGCCATCCTGGAGACCATTATCCTCCAGAAAGTTCACTGGCCTCTCCTTGAAGATAGTCTCCATTAACTTTCCTATGATGGTGGTAAAGCTCACTGGTCTGTAGTTCCCTGGTTTGTCCCTGGGCCCACTTTTATGGAGGGGTACCACTTGTGCCATCCTCCAGTCCCTGGGTATGCAACCAGTATCCAGGGAGGTGTTGAATAAGTCCACCAGCAGCCCCACTAGGACTTCTGCCAACTCTCTCAGGACTCTAGGGTGAACTCTGTCTGGCCCAGGTGCCTTATTCACCCTCAGAGACTTAAGACTCTGCAACACCCTACCCACTAGGATCTCCCCATCTGTAACCTCCCCCCCACTCCCACACCACCCTTCCCCTTAGACATGGGCCTTTCTCTCTCCCTGGTAAATACTGAACAGAAGTACTCGTTGAGTACTTCTGCCTGCTCTGCCCCCTTTTCCTCCCATCCACTGCCATTCTTGATCCTAGCTATCTGATCTTTACTCTTTCTCTTCTCCCATATATACCTGAAGAAATCCATTTCTCCTTCTCTGATCCTCTGTGCTAGCCTCAGTTCTCTTACCGTCTTGGCTGCTCTTACTATTCTACTCACCTCCCTGAATTTCCTCACGTATTACTCCCTGTCCTCCTCGCGGTTGGATCTTTTATAGCTCCTAAAGGCAGCCCTCTTTTCCCTTACCCTCTCTACAACCTCCCTGTTCATCCAGCACAGCTTCTTAATCATGATTTTCTTGCTGTGGCTCTTTACACATGCGCTAGAGGCCTCAGCCAGGCCCTTCTTGATGATGGCCCATTTTTGCTTGGTGTCCATGTGTGTGCGGATGTTAGCTATGTGCACTTCCAGTATACTTTACATCCTGCCAAAATCTGCCCTTTTGCAGTCCAGGACCTTAGCCTTGGTTATGGTTACCTCCTTTCCTAGATTGAGGGAGAACCACTCTGTGTGGTTGTTGCTTCCCACCAGGGGGTCCTCCACTCTAATGTCTTGGACTTGTTCACTGTGTGCGACCACCAGGTCCAGAATGTTCCCCTCCCTTGTTGGCTCTGTTACCGTCTGTGTCGGGAAGCCATCCTGGAAGGCCTCCAGGTGGATGTGCTCCTTGGCACATGAGGTAGCTGGAATGTTCCAATCTACCCCTTGCAGGTTAAAGTCCCCAACCACCACAGTGCAATCTTTCCCACTAAGCCTCCTTAACTGTTCTCCCAGCTCCCTGTTAATCACCTCCTTTTGAGACAGTAGCCTATATACAATCTAGTCTAATCTTTTTACCCTTTGTGCTGTGGAGTTGCATCCATAAGGCTTGAGATCTACCCTCAAGGTAAGAACGAAATCAACTGATGGCACAGTCAGAAAGACCTGTTGCTTCAAGCTTGTCTGGAAGGAGGCGATCTGCCACAGTGTCAAAAGCTTTAACAAAATCAACAAAAATGTTGGACGTGATCACACCCTGACACATACCTGAGAGCATGGAGTCAGTTAGCTGAAGGAAGGAAGTGGAAGTGGAGTGGGATTTCCTAAAACCAGACTGGAAGGAGGTAAAGAAGAGGAAGAGTCAAGAAAGAAAGGGAACTGCAATAGTACGGGGTGTTCCTGTAACTTAGCTAGGGTAGGAAGGAGAGAGGTAGGACAAAATTTACGAAGGGAGGAAGGATTATCACCTTTAGGGAAAGGAATAACAGGGCATACCATCAATAGGGCATGGGAAAGAAGACTCTCTAATGTTGTTGTTGGAAACAGTTGCCAGTGATGTGAGTTTGAGGGAGTTAGAGGCGTCGTGTACTGAGCACGTCACTTTGCCTTCTGCTCCCTGACATGGGGCCGGTGGATGACCAGTCATAAGGGACCCTCAGTTAGTCATGAGTGTAGCTGATCTTCAGAAAATGTATCCAGTATGTATGCATGGCAGATAACTAAATATAGATGCATTTGATGACTGAATATAAAATAAGTACCGCTATTAGCATGGCTGCGCTATTTGTATGGAATTATCCAAGGCAGTGTGGATTTCATAGGGTCTGGGATTGCCATACCCTGTATGTCTTATCCCATCCCTGTGTTTCCTATGATTTTCTCAGACTATACCATGAACACCATGAAAATGATAGACTGTACCATGGGGAATAGAGTATGAAAACCATGGAGTATTTTCGCACATTTTCAGTGATTGCTATGTAAACAATGGGGAAATGTACAAGGTGTTTTTGTAGTTTTCATGAGTATCTTCCAGAGAAAAGACACAAAAAGTATGGAACAGCATAAAAACCATGGAAAAGGCATTGGGGGAATCTGAACAATGTGCTATGAGCAGTAATGCAGACACTGAATATTGTAGTGGGGAGTGAATGAGATGGGCACATCTGGATGTAACTTCCTGCCCTAACAAAAATGTTTCCACCCTGTTGGCAATCTATAGAACACCAGAAGCATGGCTAGTAATACCCTTGAACTGTCTTTCCGACTAACTCAACTGGGCAAGTGATCATTTGCTGTCAGGGCCGCTGGTTGGTTAAATGAGTTGCTTGAAACCCTGCTTAACCTACCTAAGTTTAACCAGTTCAAGAAATCTCTGTCGTCAGCCCCAACAGTACCATGCAACTGTAACCACTAATCTTGCTAAACTGTGTCTTTCCCGAAAGAATCATTGATTCTATGTCTGATATCTGGGGCGCTGCTGTGATGTACCAATTTTTTGCTTGTTTCTCACTGTTACTTGTCTCATTGCAAAATTATATGTATTCAATGACCTACGCAGCCAGTATACTGTTATGTTTGTGCAACTGTGTTAGTTTGATTTTGGCCATTCACACTCTCTATTCCAAAGGAATTACCACCCTGTAGGGGTACCAAAGGCAAGGAACCCTCAAAGAGGGTTCTACCACTAGAGGTGCCACGGGATGATTCCCATGGCTAAAAGTACCTTAGGATGGATCCCAAGGAGAGAAGTGCTGCCAATGGAGCAGAAGGAGAGGATGGTGGGGCAAATAAAAAATGCTTCAGAAGGAGGCTGAGAGGAACTGCTTATATAGCTCAGTAAGTGGGAGTGGCTGGCTGCTTGTCCACTGAAATACAGGCCAAGCCTTCCAATTCAATGGCCTATGCAGCCAGTATAGTGTTATGCTTGTGCAACTGTGTTAGTTTGATTTTGGCTGTTCGCACTCTCTAGAGGTGCCACAGGATGATTCCCATAGCTAAAGGTACCTTAGGAAGGATCCCAAAAAAGAAATGTAGTGTGAAGCATATAAGCAAGCAGGAGCTGTGATGCAGTAGTAGAATAATGCATCAGGCAGCTTGATAACATAATGAGATGCATACATACTGGATACATTTTCTGAAGATCAGCTACACTCTCTTATCCCCCTGTCTTATCAACACTAGGCCCGTCCATCCCCTTATCCTTCCTTTCCCAACCTTGGATAGGAGCTCACTACCCCTGGGTTGTGACATCCTACCATGCCCCGTACTTTATAGCATTCAATCCAGGAGCTCACACTTACTCCTTTTCTCCATCCACCTTCTCTACATCCCGTTTTACCAACTCCTCTCTGTGCACCATGCCCTCCTAGCCTTTCTCCCTACCTCCTCCCTCCCCCACCTTCGCCTCTACCTGGTGTATATTTTATTTTTCCATTACTTCCTCCTGCAACCTTAGATAACCTGCCTTATCTTCCTATAGACACTTCAATGTATGTAAATACCCTGTAATCTGCACAATATCTGTATAATTCTATGTACATATGAACTTCTTTTTCTTCCTCTCTGTAAACAGTATTATGTGTATTGCCTTGTAAATACCTGTGTTGACCTGTATATACAATTTTTCATGCTCCACCCAGGTCCATCTTGCAAATGAGCTTCTGCTCAGTGATGCACATCTGGTTAAATAAAGACTTAATTAATTGATTGATTGATTGAGATGTTCAGGCTTGCGTGGCATGATTTGATGTTGCGTTGAAAGTGAGGGGACCGTCTAAGAAGAGAGGGAACAGCAGGGACACCATCCATCTCCATCCAACAGCAGAACCTACCTAAAGAACTAGGGAATACTACTGTGCTAGCTAACAGTTATGACCTGAGGCACGGGGGAGAGAAAAAATCCACTATGAGGAGGAAATCTCTGGGGATCCAAGTCCTAGGTCACCTTCCCTCCAGGCTTGGGATATTTTATTTAGTGATGGCTCTGCTGCTGCAATATGGAAACCCAATTAAGGGAGGTGGAAAACATTCCAATTTTAGGAAAGCTCTCACTCAAGCCCTCTAGTGGGAAAGCAGTGGAAGGTTGTGAGAGTGTTCTGCAACATCGAGGGCAACCAAGATGAGAGGAGGAGAGCTACAGCAGTTGAGGCACTCACCTGGCCTACTCATCCTAAACACAAACCAGGTGAACCAGAGGCAGTTGTAGGGAGAATGCGGTGAAGGTGCCTTGCTAAAGAAACCACTAAAGTCAATGGATAAATGTTATAGTGGAACCACTAGAGCCATCCTTCACAGCTAGTCTTAATTTCTACACCAGGAGCTGCTGTCGCATAGCGAACAGCTAAAGCCAAGCCTGGAGTGGGGACATTCCCAGCTATGGGACTGGTGAGAAGGACCCCACCCCAAGTCGGGCATGGTCAAGATGCAGACTTAAAATGCAGAGCAAGACCATCGGCTGCAGGGAACACTGCACAAGAATGGTATGGCTGGCATGCCCCAGAACTGATAAGGAGTTGAATGAGTGTTATGTGCTGAGACCTTGCAAAGGTCAGCTGCAATAGTGAGAACAGCAGACATCCCAGAGGCTGAAGCTGAGGGGATGGTGGTAGGCATGGAGCAAAGATTGCGTAAGCAAGAGTGGATATGCACATAGGCCTGTAACAGTGTAGCAATAATTGGACCTGCACGTAGATCTGCAAAACAGAGTAGCAATGAAGCAGCACTGTGCATAGTGGGGCAAGCCAGCCAGGCATTCAAAAAGTCAATAAGCTGATACATACTCTGAGGATTTGCCGGCAGCGGAGACAGGATTTAGAACATAAGTAATTAGCCACACAGGGCCACAACTCCCCAAACACCTCTAAGTCCCTGCTGTAGGAAAAACAAGAAAGTGATGGAAGGGCCAAGACCCACATGCAGGTATTGAAACTAATTTACAGCATCAGCAGTAGCTTTAGCTGACCTCAGAGTATAACAGGGCGTACAAACTAGAAGCAGCATCTGTGTTGAGTACACTGAGCTGTAAACTGTGATAAACATAAAATAAAGGGGGCACAATGCTCTAAAAGTAGCTGTCACCAGGCAGTGCAATGAAACTGCAGTGCACGAGTGAGAGTTACGAGAGGTCACTGGAAACTATACAAGATAAATGCATCATCACACACTGAACCACTGCATATCCTATATATATATATATATATATATATATATATATATATATATATATATATCTCGATAGATAGAAAGATAAAAATACCACCAACTGCTTAATCTGGCTTAGTGTCAGTTGACTTCCATCTGTATACCTCGTCCCTTGGAACTAGGCAGAACTTCCCAGTCCTCCTTTCCCAGTCAACAAAAAAATACATACGTACATACATACATCAGTCAATAAATAATGTTTCAGTGTAACTCTGACACTGACATGGAACCTTTGTAAATGAGCGCCTGTGTTTAAAGGTACTTTCAGAAGTGATCAAGAAATAGGTCTTTGTTTGCCTTTACATCCTTTGTAGTCCTATGAATGCCATAAAAGCACGCATTCTCTGTACTATCATGGAGCTAAACTACAGCAGTAACCAGCAACTATATACTATATATGTTTTGTCTTTAACTGCTACTGTAACTCTCTCAGGGTGTCCCTAAAAATAGGCATACACATGTGTAGTGTTAATGTATCTTAACTGGTATCAAAAACAAATAAATAGGGGATAGGGAGAAGTACCAGGAGAAGCAAAGGGAGGCAGGGAGGTCAGTAAGGGAAGCCAAAGCTCAGACAGAAAAACACATTGCAAAATCAGTGGGTAGAGGGGACAAAACCTTTTACAGGTACATAAGTGAAAAAAGAAAGACAAAGGAAGGGATAGTGAGACTGAAGGGGGAGGATGGGGGCCACTTGGAGGATGACAACAGTAAAGCTGACATATTGAACAGCTATTTCTGCTCAGTCTTTACTGAGGAAGAGGAGGTAATGGGTCTGAAGGAGTACAAGGAGTGAGAATGGTGCAGAAATGGACACAAGTCCCTTTATCACGAGAAAAGGTCCTGAAGGAACTGGAAGTAATAAGAGTTGATTAAGCAATGGGGCCAGATAGGGGCATACCCAGGTCTTTAAAGAACTAAGAGAGGTGGTGGCTGAACCTCTAGCTATCCTGTTTAGCCGATCACTGGAAACAGGGGAGGTACCCAAAGACTGGAGGACAGCAGATGTAGTCCCCTTATACAAAAGTGGGAACAAAGAGGAAGCAGGGAACTACAGACCAGTCAGTCTCACCTTGGTAGTGGGGAAGATCATGGAAGCACTACTGAAGGAGATTGGTGGAACATCTGGTTGTCAATGGACTACAGGACCCAAGGCAGCATGGCTTCACAGGGAGGTCATGTCAGACCAACCTCGTTGAATTTTTGACTGGGTGACTAGGGAGGTGGATCAGGGAGGGGATGGACATGGCCTATCTGACTCAGCAAGGCCTTGACACTGTGCCACATAGAAGACTATTACACAAACTGGGAAATATGGGTGTGGGCAGGACAGTAGTGTGGTGGTAGGTAACTGGCTGGGTGGCAGAACACAGAGGGTGGTGGTAAATGGCTGTCACTCCACAGAGGGAAGAGTTACCAGTGGGGTACCACAGGGATCAGGCTGGGACCGGTCCTATTCAACATCTTCATCAGTGACATTAAGCAGGACCTAGAAGGCAGAATTTCACTGTTCGCTGATGACACAAAGCTCTGTAACAGAGTGACACACCAGAGGTGTAGACAGAATGAGAGCGACCTACAGAAACTTGAAGAATGGTCAGGGTTTGGCAGTTGAAATTCCAGCAAAGAAGTGCAAGATAATGCATATAGCACAAAACCTGGCACAATATATCAGTTGGGGGTGAGAATATAGCATGCACCAAGCAGGAAAGGATCTTGGGGTTGTCATCTCTGATGACCTCAAGGTAGGGAAACAGTGTGACAAGGCAGCAGGTAAAGCAAATAGGATGCTGGGATGTATAGGCAGGGGTATCACCAGCAGGAAAAGGGAGGTCATAATTCCGCTATACAAGACACTAGTGAGGCCCCACCTGGAGTACAGTGTACAGTTCTGGAGACCATACCTACGTAAGGACATAGACAGGGTAGAGAAGGACCAGAGGAGGGCAACAATGATGGTGCATGGATTGTATCACAAGTCCTATGAAGACAGGTTGAAGGAACTGAACATGTACTCCCTGGAGGAGAGGAGGGAGAGAGGGGATGTGATAGAGACATACAAGTATCTTACAGAGAGGAACAGGGTGCAGGAAAACACTATTTTTAAGCGAAAAAGATGTTCCAGGACTAGAGGGCATGGGATGAAGTTGGAGGAGGATGATTCAGAGGAAACATGAGAAAGAATTTCTTCACAGAACGGTGGTGGACAAGTGGAACACCCTGCCAGAGGAAGTGGTGGGGGCTGAAACAATCACGGGATTTAAGAATGCATGGGATAGACATAAAGGAATTCTGGAGGTCAGGGGTAAGGGGCAACAGACTTCTAGGAAAACAAACTGAACTTACAAGCTCAAATGGGCAGACTGGGTGGGCCATAGGCCCTTATCTGCCGACACTGTCTATGTATCTATGTATCTATGTATATATATCTGGATATATCAGGAATGGCACAGAAATCGTATTGAAATGATTGGAGATTTCCTGTGACATATCATGCTATATCTGAACATATCTGGATATTCTGCATCATGTGACTGCATATCACTGTACTAGAAGCTACAGAAGCCCTGCCTTGTAAATTCCATCCAGCTTTCCATGGTAACATTGAAAATATGTGTGGATACTGCATGGTTTGGTTGAAGTGCTGTTAGCACTGCATCTCTGGTGATAGTGGCACAGTGTTGTTTGATACAAAGGCATTACTTATATCTGAATCTATTTTATTTTTTACCTTAACAGGTATAAAACACAGCTGGCCTGACAAAGTGGCGTTGCCATGAAATGCCCATTTCCTTGTGGTTTGTGAAAAAAACAAAGATTTAAAAGTATTTATTTATTTAACAGTCTTTAGGATTACAACCTTTGAATCAAGGACTCATTTACAAAGGCTCTGCATCAGAAAAAACAATTACAAACACTTAATTACAGAGAGACATAGAATGGCAACTAAAGGTTACAGTTTTTCAGTTATACAATATTGCAGAGTCAAGATCAGCTATACACCACAATGAATGTGTTACCGAGAGCTGCATGTTACAGTTTTCAAAAGAACAATAGGTTTGCGGATAGAGGAAGGGAGTAACAGGTTTGATATTTACAGCGAAGTAGAGAATTAGACAGATATCTTGGAGTGCAGCCAAGGGAGGCATTGTTAATAGGTAATGTTTGGTAGCCCTATAGGTAAGAGCACAGTGGCGGGGTGGTCCCATAAGATGATAGATAGATGACCCGGCACTAGCTGGTACATTGGCAGTGCCGTGAAGTGAGAATGTGCTCTTTAAGGGCTGACTTGAAAGGTCCTAATTTGGAGATGGAGGAGACATTGGAGGGGAGTTCGTTGTACCAGACTTGGGCCCTGTGTGGGAATGACCTTTGGGCTAAGGAGGTTCTAACCCTCGGGATGGACCACACCTGTCAATTGGTAGTGCGGGTGTTCACTGAGGTGTGGGAGGATAGGAAAGAAGCAGAAACCTCTAAGGGGGTAAGCCCCAGGTGTATTTTCTTTGTGAGGAGACATGTTTGATTAAATAGCCTTTCATCCAGGGTGAGGAGATTTGTCAGGAGATATAAGGTACAAGTATGGGGACGCTTGTCTGCCCCGGAGAGGAGTCTGCACCCTTTGTTTATGGCCAGGTGGATTTTGTTAAGGGCTGTGTGGTCAGTGGCCAAGTAGATAGTGAGCCCATAATTGACTAGGGAGAGAACTGAGGAGGTGACAGCCAGATTAAGGGCTTCCGGAGGTAGGCAATCCTTGTGCCGATATAATAGGCCTATACGGACATTTATGGCTGATGGTAGAGTGTTAATGTGTGAATGGAAGGAGAGGCTGGAATCAAATGTAAGGCCCAGGTATTTATATGTATGGACCTGTTCTAGAGGAAGGAGAGAGTGGGAGAGGATTGTTAGCTGCGCATTCTTGGCCTTATTCTGTCAGTGGGCAAAGAGCATGGTCTTTGTCTTTTTCACATTGACCACAAGTCTTTGGTCTATGAACCAGTTTTCTGTCTGGTTAAATGCGTGTTGGAGGGAGGACTGCAATACTGTGGTATCTGGGTGCAAGGCAGAAAGAACCGCATCATCCGCATAGAGTAGTACGTTGCCAGAGCAGGAATTGGGCAAGGTGTTTAGGTAGATACTGAATAATACAGGGCTGAGGATGGAGCCTTGGGGAACCCCAGAGCAGACTGGCAGGGTGGTTGAGAGGGTGTTGTTTATTTTGTCACATTGTGATCTAGCTTTGAGGTAACTGGTGAACCAGGAGACGGGTCCTTGGGACACACCTAGGTGGCAGAGTGTCCTTAAGAGTAAGGGGTGGGAAACTGCATCAGTGGCTTTTGACAGGTTAATGAAGACAGCTCCAGCTAGGTGTTTCCTATCCAGGGCAGAGTGAATAAAATTAGAGAACTCAGTGAGAGCCATAATTGTACTGTGCCCAGATCTGAAGCCATGCTGCTCCCTGCAAAGCAGATTATGAGCAAGCAGGTTCTCAGTGAGTTGGGTGGCTATTATTTTTTCAAGGGCTTTTGAGAGTGGTGGGAGAATGGATATGGGACAGTAGTTAATGGGGAGGTGTTGTCACCACTCTTCGGTACTGGGGTGACTGTGACAGTCTTACAGGCTCCTGGTAACTTCCCCAGACTTAGGGAGCGGTTGATGAGGTCAGTCAGTGGGGAGAGGACTGTATCTAGTACCATATGAAAAGAATCTTTGCAATAGCAAGAGCCACTGAGTGCTTTAATGAGATGAAGCCTTGCCTCATTCGTAAAGGTATGGATGTACAATGTAGTGTTCATTCTGTTTTTGATGAAGTACGGATGCTCTATGGTTTCCAAGTTCTTTTCTGTGGCAATGTTCATCAAATGTATTAAATATCTATGGTTTGGAAAATTGACCTGGTCCCTAGTTGTCAGACAAGCACTATGAGCTGGAAAGCATCATTTCGCTTCCCATCATTTCTATACTCAGAATGTAAGCCATGCCTGCACTATTTGCTTCATTAATGCTTTATTTATTAACCTCACTACAGTATGCCAAGTGCAATTCAAACTTGCTGGTACCATGTCTATACACACTGATACAAGGGTACAGTGTTAGTTGGCTATAGTAATACAACACCTTAGAGTTTCACTTAACTGCATTTAGGGAGGTCAAACGGGGTCTGCACTAATATACTGAAGTCTTAAAGATATGTATAAGGAGCCCTTTGGGTGTCTTACCAACATGATGGATGGGATGATGATTATGTTCGGTGACAGATTAGCACCCTGGAGGTCCTTCAGTTGCAATGACATGTAATATTTCTCTGGCATGACTGCTTCAACTCAGATCTGCTATCTGCCATTCAAATCATTAGGTCATATTAAAAAAAGTAATGAATGAGAATTTTTGAATATCAAAATGCATTCTTGGGACGCTTTCTAGCATATGTAAATGGTCCTTGGAATGGACCAACTATACAGAGTTCCTGGGTGTGATTTAAAAACTATAGTACATTGAAACACTTTCAGTTAAAACCACCATTTACATAATTTCAAGTACAACTATTGTAAAGGATTTATAATAAATTACTTGATGCTGTTAGACCTACCTCTTATGGTATTTCTGACTCTGTAATGCTTTCATTTTGTAGCCAGAACCATTCAGCCTTGTTTTCTACAGTATTTTTTATATCCAGCATGCTTGTACTGCACTGGCAGCCTTATATCAAAAGATATACTGTAGTTCCAAAGGCATCTATTATGTTATCGTGGAGTTCATTCCGCATACTTTTTTTGTCTAACTGTGGGTTGAAAAAGTATAAATGCTGCATTATGCTGGCAGACATGGATGGAATTTCCCATTACAATTCGGCAGAAATTGATGGGATTTTGCATTCCATTTGTAGAATTCTGCATTTCTGTCATATTTATGCATCTGCACAATTCCACGAATTTAGCAAAAATTTCTAATTTTCTGTGCAGTTCTGGTAGAAGCCAAATGTATTACTGATACAATGTTATGGCTTAAACAGTATATGAACTTACAGGCTCTGTCAGTTTTTGGTTTCAGAATATTTTACAAACTCCCCTCTTATATCAATAGAACTAAATCAAAATTGGAGCAAGTGAAATTGCTTACCATATAGCGGTGGGAACAGAACAGAAATAGAACAAAAATTGATTAAAATGTCAGTATGGGATAACATGTGATGTTTTTAACTGAGCTTCAGCAGACTGTTATATGTAAACAGTAACACACAACAGGGTGTGCATCAAGCTAAATCAATACACACCCCAGGTGCGTTGTGTAGCACAAGATCACAGGCCGAGGACCTTCAACCACCTGGGTAGTGCATTGATTTAACTCGATGCACACCCTGGAGCATGTCATTGTGTTTAAAAACTGGGTAACTTTAATTTGTTTGTAAAAATAAAAATAAGTAGGCTTGCATATAAGAAATAAAAATGTTTGCATACATTTTTACTCAAATAGTTCCTCCACTTGCTGAAACTACAAGTATTTCTGTTTGCATTTTGTTAATTTGAGGACACTGCACTTGTAGTTCTTTGCTTCAGGTCACTGGATCCTGAGTCAGCTCACCTCCAATACATCTGAATCTGAATCTCCACCTTTGTTTTTTAATTTTCTTAGCAATTATGGTGCACAACAGACATCCCAGTGGTGTAGAGGGCTGAGGCGCTGGATACTTTACCTCTTGTCACACTGGCGACCCATGTTTGAGAACAAGCACAGGACACTGGGAATTGGATGGGCAGGGCCGGCATTTGACTGCCACTGTGTGGAGGTGTGATGGTGGAGCAGGCAGGGCTCAAAGCCAGGCACTAGGCCAGGGGTGGGCAGATTGGAGTCAGTTTGGGCCAAGGCGAGTGTGCACACCTCCAAGTGCATGCTGACCTTGTCTGGGGGCTCCGGGGGTGGTAAAAAACTTTGGGGAGAATTGAGGAGAAAAACGTAGAAAAATAGGTGGTGGTTGCTGGATGAAGCCCTCAGCAATAGCTCTGGTGGTTCTGCCAGGGTAGACGAAGAGGTGCCCTGTATGACTGTGGAAGACTGGAACAGATGGGTGACACAAGCCTCCAGCCCCCCTGGAGGATAAATACCATATGGAAAAAAAATAATGGTACATATCACAGCACATAAATTATACTCCGATTAATGGTTCCATGTCATAAGGGTGATTGCCAAATGGTGAACGTCCTTATGGCGATGTGCAACTGCAGAGCCAGTGACAGCAGTGCAAAAACTCGGATCCCCACCCCCTCATCCCTCTATATTTAGATTCTCAACTCCAGGGGGGTGCATGTCGGGGGGGGGGAATACTGTCTTGGGCAGTGTGCAACAAAAAGCACCAGTCCCGAACCCTGCATCCTCGCCACCCCAGGCCAGCACCCACCCTACCATACCATGATGCCAGCTCGACGGCAACCATGGCACCACCTCTCATAAACCCTCCTACCCCTTGCTCAGCACACTTGCTAGCTCACCCTGCATGCATATACATGTGTGATATCCCATCGCCTTGTAGCAAACCCTCCCCATTCGGTCACCCTCCCTACACCCTCTCCATCGGGGCAGTCGCCGCAAGTGGGTCTCCATTTTGGTAGGCATCCACTTGTGATTAGCCGCTATCATAGGATTCCTTGATTAATAGTTGGGACTGGGACATTCCTTTAAGCAGTGCAGCAGTGTGTTACTCATAATTTAGTTTTATTTATTTATTTTAATTTTGGTAACTGGGTAAGCCCACTGAGACCATGCAGTCCCTTTTGCAGGGGCATCCTGGGGAAGGATATAAAGGACAAATGGTTTACAACATACATACTGTAAATCCACAGAAATATACAAAATCTGAGTTACATAAAAACTATTATCTCAAGGTTATGCAAAAAAAAAAACAAGACTATAGTACATCTCAATAGTCACAGTACAAATACATTCACAATAGCAGTATCCCCTAGACAAATACAATTACTGTACAATTGTTGGAGAACTGAGCTTAGGAGTTAAAGTAGGACAATGATAAGAGCAGGGGCCTGTAGTTCGGGTAAGGCAGGCACAGGTTCCTGAAACAGTGAGGTAATTATGCTGAGCAAGTTTGAAGTGAGGGAGGGTAGAGCAAGAAAGAACAGATGGGGGAGGGAGTTCCATGCTGCAGGGGCGGCATAAGTAAAGGATCTTCTGCCTGCTGATAAATGTGTCTTAGGTATGTCTAGTAACGGAAGAAAGGTAGAGCAGAGAGACCACCTGGGTTGTTTTCATACTATGATGTCAGAAAGGCTAGGTGGGGAGTACAGCTGAGTAAGCTTATAGGTAAGGCATAGTGAGGAATACTGGAGTTTGTGTTCAAGTTGTAGCAAGCCTAGTGATGTAAGAACAGTGCAGTGGTGTTGACAAGGGGCTTCTCCAAGGGCAAAGCGCCCAATCTTGGGCATTATGAAATGAGGGCTGAAGGAGGTAACTGAGATGTGTACAAAGAAACAGAGTAAGAAGAGAAAGGCCAAGAAGCCCAGTTGATTGACAAAGGAGGTCATGGAGGGGAGTAAGAGCCAAAAGAAGGGCAATTCAGAAGATGAAGAAATCGGGTGGGGGGGGAGCTGACAAGGAGGAGTACATGAAAAAGTCCAGGGAGGTTACCAAGCTGGTCAGAGCAGCCAAGGCCTCAAGGGAATTGAAACTGGCACAGGGTATTAAGGAGGAAGAGAAGGACTTCTTCACATACGTTAGAGAAAAAAGAAAGAAAAAGGACCAGATTGTGAGGATTAGGAATGATGGAGGGTGGGTGGAGAAGTTGGAGGAACAGGCAGAGGAACTAAATGAATACTTCTGCTCTGTGTTCACGAAGGAGAAAGGGGAGAAAGATACCCCAAAGGGGGGGCTAGGGTAAGCAATGGGGGGTGACTGACATAGGGATTACAGAGGACAGAGTGGGGGGGGTTTAAGGGCACTAAAAGTGGATAAGGCACCAGGACCAGATAGCATTCACCCTAGGGTACTCAAAGAGCTAGAGGGAATCCTGGCAGGGCCACTGACTGACTGGTTCAGTACCTCCCCTGGACACAGGATATGTACCACAGGACTGGAGGATGGCCCATGTAGTGCCCATACACAAGAGTGGTCCCAGGGATGAACCAGGCACTACAGGCTCATGAGCCTCACATCAGTTGTGGGGAAACTCATGGAAACAGTCCTAAAAGAGAGGCTGGTGACCTTCTTGGAGGACAATGGTCTCCAGGATGGGCATCAACATGGGTTTGTTTCGGGCAGATCCTGCCAGACAAATCTAATTGAGTATTATGGCTGGGTGATCAGGGAACTGGACAAGGGCCATGCGGTGGATGTGCTGTATTTGGACTTCAGCAAGGCCTTTGATTCCATGCCGCATGGGAGGCTAAGGGTGAGGCTGGAATACATATTGGTGGGATCAAAAATGGTCAGATGGATTGTCAACTGGCTGAAGGGGAGTCAGCAGAGGGTGGCGGTGGTGGGGGGAGCTCTCAAGTGGGGTACCACAGGGATCAGTACTGAGACCAGTTCTAGTCAGTATATTCATAGCAGATATCTCACATGGGGTCCGGAGTAGGATCAGTCTGTTCGCTGATGATACAAAGATGGGAGCAGTGGTAGATGACATCAAGGGGTGGAAGGGGCTGCAGGGGGACCTGACCAAACTACAGTAGTGGTCAGAAACATGGCAGCTGGGGTTCAATGCCAAGAAATGCAAGATACTGCATTTCAGAGTGAGGAGCAAGGGGAGGAGCTATCAGCTGGAAGGGCTTGCAACTGGAAAGTATAGAAGAGGAAAAGGATCTGGGGTGGTTGTAACAGGCAGCACGAACAACTCTGCTCAGTGCACGAAGGATGCAGCAAAGGCAAATATAATGTTGGAGTGTATAGCGGGGATAGTATCCTCCAGGAGTAGGGAGGTAGTCCTCTCCCTCTACAGGTCCCTAATCAGGTCTCACCTGGAGTACTGTGTGCAGTACTGGTGCCCATTCCTGAAGAAGGATATCAGATTGTTGGAGGGGGTGCAACGTAGGGCAACAAGGATGATCCAGAGATTGGAGGGAAAGACCTACGAGGATAGACTGGGCATGCTGAACATTTACTCCTTGGAGAAGAGATGGGATAGGGGGCACATGATTAAAACCTTCAAGTACCTGAAGGGGATAAATAAGATGAATGCAGAAGGGATCCTCCAGCTTAGAAGAGGGAGGTTAGAGGCTAAGGTTGGAAGGGGGAAGATTCAGAAAGGAAATCTGGAGACATTTTTTCTCAGAAAGGGTGTTAGGCGGAATACTCTACCTGAAGAGGTGGTTTCCTGTAGAACAGTAGGTAGCTTTAAAAGAGCTTGGTACAGGGTAAGAGGGGGTGATAAGATGAAGGGGGGGAGGTTGGGGCAGCTGCAAGTTGAGGGGCTAGCTGCACATTCGAGCAGACTCAATAGGCCATATAGGCCTGCTTCTGCTGGAATTTTCATATGTTCATATGTATGTTTGTATCTTTTGATAAGATTGTTTCAGTTGGTTTGTAAGAGAGGCCTTGAGTGATAAGAATAGAGGAGCCCCATAAGATATCAGAGGCAGGAATGAGGCAGTAGCAATTTTTTGACAGGATGCAGTAGATAGCAAAGGATGAAGACAGAAAAACAGACCCGTCTTTTGATGTAAGGTTTTGGTGGTTTTGTGGATATGGACCTCAAAGGAAAGGTTAGGATCAAGCAGGATGCCCAGGTATTTAAAAGAATGTATCATTTCTAGGGGTTCCCCTTTACTGAAGCAGATGGAGAGTTGCAGGTTAAGAGAAGATTTATAGGTGAGGGGATGGAAAAGCATAGATTATTTTTTTCTGTTTAATAGTAAGTTATTTTCAAAGAACCATGCTTCTAATTGTGGGAAGTTAGATTTCAGGTGCTGACTGAGCCATTGGATGTCAGCTGAGGAACAGTATAATATGGCGTCATCCACATAGAGCTGAAAGGACACCTCACCAGAGAAGACAGGCAGTTCATTAATAAATAACAGGAAAAGTAGGGAGCCCAGGATGGATCTCTGGGGGACCCCATGGGTAATCTGTCTGAAGTGGGATTGACAATTACCCCATTTGACACTTTGGGTGCATCTGCAGAGTTAATCACAGAGCCAGGAGGTGGAAGGGTGATTGAGACACAAGTATTCTAACATCACTATCAGCAGTGCATGGTTCACCAGGTCAAAAGCCTTAGTGAGGTCAACAAAGATAGCCCCCATTGCTAGTCTGAGATCAAATGCATGGTAGATGTCTGAGGTGATTTTGATAAGAGCAGAAATAGTACTGTGATTTTTGCAAAAAATGTATTGATAGGGTGACAGGAGTTGGTGAATTCTGAGGTAGTCTTACAATTGGTTTTATAGAATTCTTTCTTGAACCTAAGCAAGGTGACAGAGAATTGAGATCAGCCTGTAATTTTCAATGGGTGTGGCTGACCCCCCTTGTGGCTTGGGATTACCAGTGCTGTTTTTCATTTTGAGGGTACATTCCCTTCGAGAAAAGATCTGTTGATTACGTTTCTAAATGGCACTGCAAGTGCCAGCACTTCCCATTTAAAAAAACTTGGGCTCAAGTATGTCATAGCTGGGAGAACCATGTTTCTTGAGATTCTGGAGTAGCATGAGAGCCTCTTTATTACTTCAATTGCTGGTGTTGCAAGTGGTAGCCCTACCACTGCACTAGAGGGGCAACTTAATATGTAGTTTCTAAATGAATTTGGTTGCTACTGAACTGGGATTCCTTGCAAGCAACTCCCTATTTAAATATTCTGAGTGAGTCTCGGAATCATGGATTTGCAGTTTTGTTTGATTGGATGTGGTTTGTAAACTGTTACTCATACAAGTGGAAGTTAATAATAAATGGCCATTCAAATAAAACACGCACTTAATTTCATTTTTATTATATTCAGAAAACCTTTGAGCTAGTTAACCCTTTTTCAAGGATATCTTTGTCATCACATGAAATTGTACATAAACTTCATTACAACATTCAATAACGATACTACAGTAACACATTTACACACCAACTTATATGTAATAAAACAAAGCAAAAAATAAATGCATGCATACATACCAAAGGCATAACATTAAAACATTATAATGTTAACTTAAAACACATTATAATATTCACTTATAGCACCAGGTCAGCTAAGACTCAGGGAAAGACTTGTTGGGCAAGCTTAAGAGCATGCTACTGGCTTGCACCCATCTATTAATGTCCTGTGAGATTGCTGTTTCTTTACAGAGCAATCTGTATTCCTGGAGCAGCACACATAAAAGCAAGTGCAAGGTAATGCATCTAGCACTGAAAGCAGATATTTTACTTTTGTACTAAATGTTAAGCAACTAGATGTGACAGAGCACAACAGGGAATTGGGGGTTATCACGGACTTGTCATTGAAGCTGCCCAGGCAGTACTTAGCAGGGTTCAATAAGGTCATCAGGGTGTTAGGTTCCATTACAAAGAGTACACATAGTACAGAAAAGTAGCGTAATGCCACTTGACAAGGCACTGGTGAGACCTGACCTGGAGTATTATATGGCATTTCTAGGCACTGTATTACAGAAAGGTCACACAGGAGCACAGAAAGGTATAGCCCTGAACTGCATGGAAGATTAGTGGGCTGGAGTGGAGAAAATGACATTATGTGGCCTGACATGTGAGCACCTGGAGTTGTTCTTTCTGAAAAAACAGAGATTAAATTGGTCTCTCAGGTTTCTGCAAAAACATTAGTGTTAACATCGGCAGGAGTGAAATCTCATAAGACCTTCCAGAAAAATTTGAATTTCTAGACATTCCTTTTTTTATTAGCATGATATCTGAATGAAAAAAGTCTCTTTATACCATTAGACTTCAGCTGTTCCTGCTGCTTTTAATGCTTTGAAGTCATAAGAAATTGCTGCTCGTGACATCAGAATCATGTTTGTGGCAGCAGGTTGTGTGATGTCATAAACAGAGGACCCAAGCATTCAACAATAGAGAGTCTGGTGAAGCTGGAGCTAGAGCTGCCAACTCTGACCTGCTATCAGCAACCAGTAAGGTAGCTAATGAGCCATGATACTGCTGTCTGAGGAAACCCCAATCACTGAGACTTTATTTCAGAAGAGATAATAATTGCATGTCTTCAGTGTGTTGTCAGTCATGTTGTGCAGCTGACTACCTTTAAAAGCATCTGAGAAATGTCATTATTGTCTATAGTTACATGTCCCTGAGGTATCTTATTGCACTTATGAAGTGGGTTTTAAAGCAAAAGCAAATACATTTAAAAGTGAACCTATGTAATTATGGTAAATATGTTCATGGTCATTTCACTCTTTCAGCCATCGGATGGCTTAATTTGTCTCTGTCATTTTTTTAATAGCAAGATACATTTGTTGAACCCCATTGTTTTATTTTATAGAAACAGAGAATTATGACACAAAAATCCCCACTGCCCCTTCAGTCTGCCCATCCTACCTAATTGCCCTATAGTGTATAGTAGAGCATTGTTCTATATAGAAATCCATCCTTTTCAAAATGCTGTTGTACCACAGTTCAAAGGTCATGGAATGTGATTGTATTCTTCTGTGGTAAAACAGCATTCTAGAACCTCTAGAGACTGCACAAGTCAATTTGACTGTGAAAGAGAAAAAAGCACAATACACACATTTCACATGATACTACACACTATAAAAAATACAGGATAAGCAACTTTATGCACAACCAGTGTGTTCTGCCACCTCGAGGTTCTGATTCTCATGGGCCTCTCGAGTTTCACTCTCGCGGTCAGAGGGAATCAGAACCCCTCTGTGGCAGAACACACTGGTTGTGCATAGTTGCCCATCCAGTATTCTCTGTATGTAGGCCCTAAAGTAAGCCCTAATTTCATGTCATTACTTCCATGAAAACTGTTAAAAAACAAATCAATACATTTTTAGTTCTCTAAATATGGACCGCTGAACAACAGTGAGACACTATCTTATCACTGTTGTAGCTCTGTAGGGCAGTGTACCTCCTTCACATCACTTGGTTGAAATATTTCAAATCCATAAAGAAAAAATACATACAGTATATTACAGCCATTCTCATTATCAGTCATTCTAATGTCATTCCACAGAGGTTTAGCTCTTCGGTTGCATTATTTTGAAACGTTTATCAAGTTTCATTAATACAATTACAGCATTTCAAGTGCAAATTCAATACTGCTGTATGTGCTCCTTCCCCATTAAATGGAAAGTAGCAGTGTGGAAGTACATTACACTTGTCATTTCAAAGATATTGCGAAGCATTGATATGCATCTCATCTAGCTTGTATAATATACGTGACCATTACAAGTCACCATCTATTAACTACACAATGAAATAAACCAATATGTTGGGTAGTACACTGTGCCTTAATGGCCCCTTCCTGTTAGGCAGATTTGCTACTATTGTATTGACAGCAAATGAATATGACCCTGGCGACCTGTTAAAGCAGCAGCCCATGCTACTAAATAGCTGCTTTCTGCACATGCTCGAGGTCATTTTTTTGCCCTCAGTGTTGACCTGAGGATGGTGTTTCCCCGTGGCCAGTGAGCATGTCCAGCCCCCTCTTCATGTTGATTGGATGCAGCAGATCACTCAGCTCCTCTTTTCATTGGTTCACAAATTCTGATATGCTATTGGTCAGACTCTTGCAACTCTGCAGTGTGTGGGGCAGCGATTCTGTCCACCCCCAAATGCCGAAATCAAGTGATGTGATTGCTGAGTGGTTATTCGTAGTAATTATATTTTTATATTAAACATGCTATGCCCCCACATCAATTCTCCAGTTTTCCTTGTCATGCCTATGCTGTTGTCCCTGCTGTTCCCCTTCTCTCCCAATTGTTATAATAACCCAGTATTAAAAATGTTAAAAACACTAATATTTTTACTAAATAAATTCTATTTTTGGACATTTAATAACTTTGGTTGCCACTGTTGATCCTCAAGTGGCTTTGGTTCAGCATTTGCTCAGTGTTCTGTGTGTGCTGCACATCAACCCTAGTTTGCCATAGTTGCTTGCCCTGTAGTACTGATTGCCCAACTGGCACAGTGTATTGCCCTTGTGGCATGCAATGGCCATGTCTAGGAAGTTGCTGCCCTCAGGGCCACCCCATGTGTCGCCAAATCAAATGATGACAAGAGGCAAAGAAGAATAACAACAGATGGGGTTTTGATAAGTAGCCTGGAAGACTCAGTGGGACAGAACATGAATGAGTTGAGTCTTTCCTAATTGACAGACCACAGCAGGTTGCATTAGGGGCTTTCTCCTCTTGGCCAGCTGTGACCAGCTGTGGGATGCTCCAGAAGGTTGAATCTGTCCCCCATGTTATTCACCATATACAGTACATCTTGCCTCTGGGAAAGGTTGTTAGGCTATACAAGATGGAGTTTTACTGTTATGCAGATGACACCCATTGTATCTGTCCTCTGTACCTGACATACTATGACCAAGGTCTACAAGAACTTTTAGATGGGTTGGCCTCCAGCTGGCTGTGTTTGAATTCAGATAAGAGGTAGTACAGCGCAGTGGTTAAGAGCACTGAGCTGCAAACTGTGAGCTGTTGATAGGGTTAAAAATGTGGGGGACACTGTGGACTGCAAGCTGTTGCTAGAACAGCATGTGGTGGCAGTAGTCTGTAGTCGATTTTTCTAACTGACTTGACTACTGTGATGCTCCATACCTAGGGCTGTCTGGAAAATTGGTGCACTACCTCCAGCTGGTGTAGAATGCAGTAGCCAGATTGATAGCTCGAGTTCAAACCTCTGGACATGTCACTCCGGTTTTATGTGAACTGCATTGGGCTGCCAGTTCCATGGTGAACCACTTTCTGGACTGCTTTGCTTGCATGCAAAGCCTTGCATGGACTGGGTTTAGAATGCCTAAAATGACCTCTTTGCCTTTTATGCTCCAGCCTGCCCTCTCTGCTCCACTGAGGGAAATTTATTAGCTGTCCCAAGATCCAGACTGAAGCAATCAAGGGTTTGGGTTTTTTATTATACTGTACCTATGATTGGAATGCCCTCCCTTATCAGCTCCACATCCCAGTAGACCCAGGGTAAGCCTTCTGGGGGCCCCTTCCCCTCAGTGTTAGAGGAGGAGGAGGAGAGATTGTTCCTGCTACCTTGACCGGGAGTGGGAGCCAGGAAGATCAACGGTCATGGCTGAGTAAGGCTATGCGGCACACAGGGGAAACATGGCGGGCATTATCCAGTAGCTGAGTGGGCAAATTTCCTTGTTTGGGGCCCCTCTCATCTCCCAATTTGGGTGGCCACAGTGGCGTCCTGGGGGCGGGGTTGATTGGCAGCATGGGTGATGCTATACACTGCCAAGATCACCTCCACAAGCCACCACCAGGAGCCACCAGTGAAGTGGACCAACACCTCCTCCATCCCCCCACAGAGGGAAGCATCCAAAGGATGCCCTGATTCCCTCCCTGCTTACCTCCACTCCAGTCGACTGGGCTCGGTGCGAAAACCCGGGTCACGAGCATGCCAGAGCGCTGCCCCATTGCTTGGCGCCACAGAGCCGGCACCAAGAGATAGGGTACTTTAAAAAGACTTGCATTGCTTAATATACAATATGGATATTTGTTTTATTTATTTATGTTATGTAAAAATCGGTAACCGGGAGAGGCACAAAGCTAAGGCTCATTTGTAGGTGTGACTAGAGGGCAAGAGGAATGGGAAAAGCACAATTACAAACAAAAACAGCCAGTCCAGTGATATGGTTACAATGATGATGACATAAAGAGCATAAGTTGAGAGCAGTACAGACAAAATGGCATATTTGCATTTTCATCGTATTTATTTGTTGTATTTAATAATACCCATAGTTCAGTATTGTATCCTTTTCCTTTCCCATGGTCATACTTGGAAATGAGTTCATTCAGGTTAACATGCCCCAGTGCATCCTCCTGACAAAACATTAACATAAATAAAATATGTTTTCTCTGCATGGAGTACTTAAAACAGATGCCGGCCTAAATAGAATCTGAGAATTAGAGACAAATATGATAACGAATATATATAACATGGTAGAAACATCTCCATAACAGTGATGTGGTGAGCCAAGATTTTTGTGTGACCCTCAAAAAAAAAACTCCAGCCAAAGTTCAATGAAACAACAACTTGCTTTACTTCAGCACCAAACAAGGGTTCAAAGCAGCTTACTTTGGCAGAGCAAATACCAAACAAAATACTTTTTAGTTTGATTCAGCTTTCCAGTTCATAGCCTCACTGCTGTCTCTCTCAAGCCCCCAAATCCTCCCTTTTGCTCTGTCTAGTTTCCTTTCTATGCATCCCATTTGTGTCCTTCCCCGGCAGGTAATTCCAGGCCTGCACACAGCCAATACATATGGCTTTTAAAGGGCCAAGCCAGAACTCAGCAGGGCTGGGTTTCGATTCTCCCTGTATTCCTGCTGTTATCTTAGTGGAGACGTGGTCCTGGGTGAAGGTTTTATAGACCCAGTGACAAACTCTTATTCATTTTTACAAATATGAAATATTTAAGAATAAAGTTAAAAGTAACCTTTATGTTTTCTGCCTTACAACTCCACTTATATTTATTTTGAACCCATATACACAACCAAGTCTTCATAACTCACGTTCTACTGCTGGAGACATCACTATAAACTCCTCTGCATTCAGTGAATTGACAGTGACTGGTCATAAATAATTCTATGCAATATTCTGTCCAAGTAGGAACACATTCAGTAGATGCAGCCTTCTTCTATCCTTGCTTATGCCAGAGGCACTAGTTACTAAAATATCTGTATCAGTTGTTGCATTCGGAAAGCCCTACAACTAATACATTCAGTCTCTTCAGTTCTGTTTTCTTTGTAGCAGAGACCAGAGATATATCCTAGCATATCTATATTTGTAACATGGCAAATAATGCTGTACTGCAATGCAGTACTGACATTTGTAGAAACACAACCTGTGACACAGAACAAAGTGGGTATTAATTTCCTAGTAATGCCCGCTTGCCATCCGGAGTGTGCTTACTGGAAAACACAGAGACAAAGTGAGGAAAAGATTCCCTCCATCTCCCACTTCTCTTTGTGACTGTTTGTGTCTCTGTCCCTACATATAGGTGGCGCTGCTTCATGCTGCTAGAGACAAATGGATTGCTCCTACTCACCCAGCTGCCTGCCTGGGGGACCTCGGAGATTAGCGCGAGTAGTTTGACTGCAGCAATAAGTGATATAGACAGTACATACCAAGCGAGCAATAAATTCAGAGAGGGTAGAAGAAATACTGATATTGCTGAGTGCATGCAGCCACCCCATGGAGCTCCAGCACTGGAGCAATTACTGTGGTAGTCCAGAGGAAGAGACAGAGAACTCTGCATTAATTACTCTGTCTGTTTCTTACTATCGCTCTGTGTTTCAGTAGTGCAGTTCAGCGATCATCAGCCTCGTTACTTCGTTTCACTCAGTAATGCATTTTGGGCACAATATGAATTTTTTTTATCATAAAGTAATTTTTATTTATTGATTATTTTCTATGCACAGGAGAATATACACTCTTGAGGCAATGTATAGTACTCTTAAAGCAAACAAACCAGCCATCGTGTATCTTAAAGCTTGCACAGAATGGTACATATACATCTGTAAGAATTAAAATTAAAGTCATGCACATTCCTAGATTCTTATAATATCAAGGCTATGGTCAACTATGGATTATTGTAGGAGCCCATGTAGGGAAAAGACTGTGAAGGTTAAAACATGATGTTCATTGTATATGAGTATCCAAAGCTCTCAACTGGCAGCATATAGTGAGGCTTAGAGAGGTGAATTGGCCATAGGAGGGAGGAAGGAAGGAAGGAAGGTAGAAACAGGAAATGGAGTGAGTGAGTTCCAGCACTCAGGGTGAGTCCGCAACGATCCTCGTCGAGGTCCTAAGAGTGGTGCCATTTATAAGATAGCCCAACGGAGTGAAATCTCTAGGTGGGAGGATTACATGGGGGAGGGAATGGAGCCAGACAGAGAGAGGAGTTAAGGTATGCTTCCCATTTACGGTAGTACAAGGGAAGCTGCCCTCTGTTGGCATAGGTGAGCCTTTCAAAGGTAGCATGCTTGGTTAGAGCAGAGTGCCATGAGGAGATGGCGGGAGGTGAGGTTTGCCTCCAGGTCAGTAGTAGAAGCCTTTAGGCCTCCAAGAGGGCTACTAAAATCCAGTTCATGTGTGATGGTGCTAGCTGTCCTAAGGAAGTTGGGTCTCCCAGCAGAAGCAGGGGATCAGAGCGATCAATAGGTTGCCTCAGTACCCCACAGTAGTCCACTGCTACAGTAGACCAGAAGGAGATCAAGGCACGCATTGCCACAGGAAATGCAAGATATTAGCAGGGCTTTGCCGGCATCTCCAGCACTCTGCATGTGGGAGAATGCCCCATGTATGAAAGGCTGCTGGAGTGCGATACCAACGAAGAAGAATCTTGAGTTGAATAAATTGACTCCTAACAACTTTATAGGTGGAGTGGGCCTGGTGCAGGCATCTAGACTACACTTCTGGCATAATAGGGTGATTTAGGTCATGACTTCATGCAACTCTACATGGTTCCAAGTGGTCAGGTTGTGCCTCTCACCAAGTACAGTAGAACTGCCCAGATAAGCCCCGGGAGGAGGATTTTAGATGTAGGGCAGATAACCAGTGCCATTTAGGGTCAGACAAGTGTGACCAGCTGAGGGATTGCACCACACTGCGAAGTTGCAGATATCTCCAGAAGTCTTTAGACTGGAGAGAGTAGCGAGTTTTTACCTGATCATATGACATGAGAGTGGTGGAGTTGGGATAAATAAATCCTGGATGATTCGGATCCCTTTTTTGTCCCATGATGGCCAGTTAAGTGGTTTGTTGTTGACTGCTAGAAGCCGGTTCTGCCAGAGAGTAAGGTATCGGAATGGCAGTGGGCGCACCTCCTTCAGTGTCTTGGCTGCAGCCATGAGCCGGAACCACACTTTCTTAGTCTCAGCCATGACTGGGGTGAGCTTATTGAGGGGTAGAGGGGCATTTGTTAGCAGCAGGCTAAGGGGGGGTACCCTGTAGGATTTGAGTTTCGAGCTGTACCCATAATGTAGGTGAGGAGGGGGAAGGAATGAACCATTTGGTGGCCTGGGCCGATAGGTAGGACCAGTGGTAACCTTGTAGCCAAGGGAGTCCCAGACCCCCCCTTTGACCAGTGAGCCTGCAACTTATTGAGGCTCCATCGTAGCTTCTTGCCCTCCCAAAGGAAAAAGGAAATTAGTTTACCTAGTGGCAGAACACCTTATCTGACAGAGTGATGGGGAGGTTATTAAGAAGGTATGCTACTCTGGGTAAGAGGAGCATCTGTATCACGGCTACTTTACCAGGAGGGGAGAGGTTGAGTCAGCACCATCAGTTTGCCTCGACTGAAAGTTGGGATATAAGGGGAGAGAAATTCCTGGGTTCTATCTGCTTCCATTCGAAGGGAATAATTATGCCCAGGTAAGAGAAGCTATTGGGGGCCCAGGCTAGCCCTAAGCCTTGTAAACAAACTTTGGTGCAGGCTGCATTTAGGGGTGGTGGCACTATTTTTTTTCCAGTTAATTTGCAAACCAGACACCTTAGCAAACACTGGCAGAATCTCTAAGACTCTGTGGAGGGATTCCTGTGGGTGAATTAGCATAAGGTGTAGGTTGTCTGTGTAAGAGGCAGTCAAATATGAGTGCTTCCCCACCTGTATGCCCTTGATCTCCTCGGTGGCTTGTAGTTTCCAGGTAAGTGGGTCTAGTGCCACCAGGAATAACAGGGGGGAAAGCGGGCAGCCTTATCGCATGCCCCGCTGTAAAGAAAAGGGAGAGGAGATGTCCTTGTTAGTTAGGATCCTAGCTATTGGAGCATTGTATAACACTTGAATCCATTGCCTGAAGTATGGGCTGAACCCATAAAGTCAGAGTACCTCATGCAGGTAGGGCCACTCTATGGAATCAAAAGCTTTAGAGGAAGTCTACCGCCATCGCCGCCATAGAGGTGGAGGAATGCAATGCCAGCCATTTAAGATTGTGAACCAATCTAATGTTATCGGCTGCTGCCCTGCCTTTTGGTGAATCCTACTTGAGATGGGTGCACAACAGAGGGGATTACATCCACCAACCGACTGGCAAGTATCTTGGCTGCAATCTTGTTGTCAACTGAGATAAGGGAAATGGGGCAGTAATTGGCACAGCTTAGCGGGTCATCCAATTTTTCAGGAAGGAGAGTGATCGAAGCCTCTTGCATAGTGCCGGGAAGGGTACTGGTCTCATGGGCCTCTTGCAAGGCTGATAACAGAGGGACACTGATTTCCAAACTCATGAGCTGATACAGCTCTGTAGTCATGCCATCAGGCCCTGGTGACTTGCCTTTAGCGAGTTGAGATAGGGCAGCTTGTAGTTCTGGCATGTAAAGGGCTTGTCTAGAGCAGTCCTCATAGGCTCCAATAGTTGGGGGATGTTAAAAGTGGAGCAAAATTCTTCTAGCTCACGCTCCAATTGACCATGGTCAAGGGATGCATGTGATTGGTACAGCTGCTGTTAAAACTGTTGAATGCATTCAT
Organism: Neoceratodus forsteri; assembly: GCA_016271365.2. Classification (NCBI taxonomy): domain Eukaryota; kingdom Metazoa; phylum Chordata; order Ceratodontiformes; family Ceratodontidae; genus Neoceratodus; species Neoceratodus forsteri. Next base: position 135,344,842 of record JADMNL010000025.1, read on the forward strand.
TGATCTGTTAAGGATCAGTAACAACAACATCCCTGGAGTTCCTGAGGGACTGCATCTCGACAGGGGGAAGTGGGCAGCTCTTGCCAGAGACTCCCCCTGCACCTGCACCAACTGAAAAAAGGAGCACCTCAGGGTTGAGGTGCCTGAAAACTGGGCGGACCTCCCCTGATGAAAATTGAGACTTTTTGCTTTCTTTTGGGACACTGTTGGGGAAAAGACTTGGGGCTGGGTAGCTGCAACAGAAGTAGCAGCTGCAACAAGAAGCTTGATCTTTCCACGCTATCCAGCCCTTTGTTGAAATCAGAGCCCCAGCAACCTTTGGCGCCAAACAGCCGATTCAAAAAAGGCAGCAGCACCAATTGGCTCAAACAGCAGTGACGCTCGGGCAACCTGGCTTAAAGTCTGGCCCGATATTAGGAATTTGGGACTGTATCCCAACAGGGGGAAGTGGGCGGCTCTTGCCAGAGACTCCCCCTGCACCTGCACCGATTGAAGAAAGGAGCACCTCGGGGTTGAGGCACCGGAAAACCGGGCGGACCCCCCCTCATGAAAATTGAGACTTTTTGCTTTCTTTTGGGACACTGTTGGGGAAAAGACTTGTAGGGGCTGGGTAGCTGCAGCAGAAGTAGCAGCTGCAACAAGAAGCTTATTTTTTGGCCCACTCACCCACCCATGCTGTTCCCTCCTCCCCTTAAATGCCCGGTGGCCACGCCCTCCCGCTGCCCAGGACCAATTGGATCTGGGAATAGGCGGGAACTCTGCTGCCTTTCAAAGCTATTAGCATATCTTGTCTTTCATACATAAAGCACCCTATTATACAGTTATTAGCTATAGACATATCTGTCTTACAAATCTAAAGCACCCTGTTATACAGTTATTGGCTATAGGCATATCTGTCTTACAAATCTAAAGTGCCCTGTTATACAGTTTGTTAGGTGTATGATTCACATATCTCTCAAGGGCGCACTGACTAATTCTATTGATTGTTTGCCAGCATAATTAATCTTGTCTACTCTACTGCTTTGTAACTTTTCTCTTCCGTGTTGCTAATTAATCTTGTCTACTGTACTGCTTTGTAACTTAACTCTTCCGTGCTGCTCGCAAAGCACAGTATATCACGGGTGTCAAACGTTGGGACATAATTAATGCTCACTTATATGAGTGGGCTGACAAACTCCAGTAATAGTAGACGGTAGCTGCTGGATAACCAGCTGTGTCCAGCATTTTGTTTCCTTCTGTGGAAGACTCCACTGGCTGCTACTTGGGAACCAGTGATCAGCATAGTTCTTTACCATCGCTCCCTGACATCTACCCCTGGTATTGATATGGGGAACCCTGATCACTTATTTAAGATAATGTCACCACTTCAACTCATGGCACATTTTCCTTTGGTCTTCTCACTGTCCTTTGCGTCCCCTGGCTTACTGGTGCCAGTGCCCCTACCATGGGAGAACCCTGGGGCACTTGTACCCAGCCGGTAGAGACTGACATTCTCCAACCTGTTAGCTGGAGGCAGACCCCCTCCCTGGGTTCTCTGCAGTCTTGACCTGAGGTGCCTCCTATGCCCTGCCCTCATGGTCAGGAGATGTGTCCGCAAGCTGCCTGCCAGGGATGGCTCCCCTCCCTTAAGGCATCTCCTTTGGCTACTACTGGTGACTCTATCTCTAGTGGGTGACATTGAGCTTAACCCTGATCTGCCTTGCCAAGCTGCCCCCACTGCAGTGGGCTGGTGGGCTGCCAAAGGGCTAAAAATAGCTAATCTCAATATCCGTAGTCTCCTGCCCAATTTAGCGGAATGTCTCGCTTGGGTCACCCACCACAGCCCTGACACCCTTGGCATAACAGAAACTTGGCTTAAACCCTCTACTCCAAATTCTGTGTGTGCCTTCCCTGGCTATGACCTTGTCAGGCTTGATCGTCCAGGAAAAAAGAGGGGGGGTGGCATCCTGGTCTATTATAGGAGTCACCTCAACCTGTCATCTGTACCCTGTTAACAGACAGTGCAGTCCCCCTGTGAGTTACTGCACATGGTGCTGTTGCTTGGGATGACCAAAAAGATACATGTCATATTTACCTACAATCCTCCCAAGGGGGGCCTAGAGGAGCTGTCCATCCTCCTCGATGCAGTTGGTGCCATAACCCGGCATAACAAGCTAATTATCCTAGGTGATCTCAACCTTAACTGGCTTGGTAGTAACACCAAAGCATTTGAACCACTTCTTGCTGGTCTCTCCTTGACACAACTGATCAAGGACCCTACCAGGTGCTCATCCAATGGCGGAGTGAGCTCTGTTCTGGACTGGGTCCTGACAAACAGACCAAAGAGGATCAGCTCATCGGGCATCCTTCCCGACTCCATTTCTGACCACTGTCCTGTGTACTGTGTGTGGAAGATCCCTTCCCTGAGAATTCCGCATAAGATCATTCAGGTCAGAGACTATTCTGGGTTTGATCTTGGCTCCTTCCATGATGATCTCCAGCACACCGACTGGTCTGCAGTATGGAATGCCCAGGACTCCCCATCTGCAGTCATTCACTTCCTCATCACCTTCAGGGCACTGCAGGATAAGCATGCCCCCCTCATCAGACGGAGAGTCAGGGGATCGGTCACAAAGCGGTTACATGGTAGCCTTTTAGCCCTCATGAAGTATAGAGATAAGTGCTGGGCAAAATTCAAGGCCACAGCTGAACAGGCTGTATTTCAGCAGTATAGGAAACTAAGAAAGGAGTGTAAGAAGGCTATAAGGGCTGCTAAAAGTGAGTTTTGCAAAACTGTACTGCTGAACTCAACCAGGGACCCCAGGAGGTTCTGGAGAAACATTAAGAACATAGTCAATAGTTCCCAGAGTGATGAGACCACTGATATGATTATTGATGGTGCTAGCTGCAACAACTCACTAACCATCGTGAATGCATTTAACCTGCATTTTTCAGACCTGTCTGCTTTCACCTCAGCATTCCCTCCTGGTGGAGGTGATAATGGTGTACAGGTCCCAGCACCGTCACCACCCTACCCGCCTTTTCATTTTAAGGCTGTAATGGTGCAAGAGGTACAGAGATTGCTCTCGGGCCTCTCCCCCTTTTCAAGTGCTGGCCATGATGGGTTGGAATCGAAGCTCCTCAGTCTTGGTGCTACTAAGATTGCTCCCCTTGTGGCCCATATCTTCAACTTGTCCCTGTCATCTGGTGTTATTCCGGACATATGGAAGGTCGCCAGGGTGGTCCCGATCCTTAAACAGGGGAACCCTAAACTAATAGAAAATTACAGTCCGATATCCATTTTGTCAATGGTCAGCAAACTTCTTGAGAAGGCTATGGCAGGGCAACTCTCGGAGTACTTGCAGTCACATGACATATTGTCACCTGTACAGCATGGCTTTAGGAAAGGGCACAGCACATCTTCTGCCCTTGTTACTGTCTCATCCTGGATCAGGGAAGCTATGGACTGGGGCAAACTCTCTGGAGCTATCTTTATAGATCTCTCCAAGACCTTCGATCTTGTTGATCATGCCATGCTCTCTACTCAGCTTAGATCCTATGGTCTATCTCCTGAGGTGCTCAGTTGGTTCTCCAACTATCTACATGGTAGAAAGCAACTTGTTAAGTATGGGAAGGAGCTCTTGGGCTCTATTTCTGTAACCATGGGTGTCTCCCAAGGCTCTGTTCTGGGGCCCCTGCTCTTCTCCATCTTTGTAAACAATCTCCCCGCTGCCGCTGTTCACTGTAGGCCAATCCTCTATGCAGATGACCTGGTCATCCTGACTCGCTCCCCAGAGATAGGGGTCATAAATCGCCATCTGAGTGAGGACTTGGGGAGCATTCAATCCTGGATCTCATCCTACAAGTTGGTTCTTAATCTTAAAAAAAAAATAGGCCATGCTCTTTGAGTCTCAGGCCAAGATTAAGGCCTCCCCTGCCCCACTATGTGTATCTGGTACCAACAGTGTCCCGATCCCTGTTACTGACAACTTTAAATACCTTGGGATTATGCTGGACCCACAGCTTGACCTTGGCCACCATATTCAGAATACATGTAAGACAGTCAACTGCAAACTGGGTCTGGCCTACAGAACTAAAAGCAACCTTACTCCTGCAGCACCATTTTGCTCTTGCCAGAGGTATGCTCCTCCCGTTGCTCTGCTATGGGTTCCTTTTGTTTGCCCGCTCCTCCAAAGCTCACCTCTCTATGTGGTCTACTGCCTACAACAATGTCTGCCGCTTTGCTCTGGCTGCCCCCATCTCACCCACCACTGTGACCTTTATAGAAGGCTTAACTGGCTCTCCCCTTCAAATCATATAGACTTTGTCCTAGGGTGCTTCACGGGAAAGGTATTTGGTACTGGCACCCCAACGGGGCTAGCGAAATTCCTTGTCCTGGCTGCCTTCTCATCCTATTCCCTCAGGTCTCAGGGGCCCTCCACCCTCAAGACACCGGCTACACGGACTCTAATGGGAGGTAGAGATTTTGCTGCATGTGTTCCCAGATGGTGGAACGCTTTCCCTGCCCAGGTCCTCTTCTCCCACTCCAAGGTGCACCTTCGCTCTACCCTATGGAACCACCTCAAACGTGCTTCGGTCTGTGGTTTCCCCAAACCCCCATGATCTATCACAGCACTCCTCTCTCCTCTCTCCTCTCTCCTGGATGTATTCCTGGGCAAAAGACTTGACTCCCTGAGGTCTTTAAGTTGTAAATAGTGTTGTATCTGATGCATCTCTAACTGTACCCCTTGTACTGCTCTTAGTTGCTACATGTGTTATTCTGTGGTGTACATACTGTATAAAACTATGCCTTACAAAGATTTGTAAGCTGTTTTAATCTGTATCATGAAGTCCTCACAAGACTTGTAAGCTGTTTCTAACTGTACCTTGTCGTCCTATGTATTCAAATCTGTAATTCCTGTACTCTCCTGGGTCGTACCTGAAAATAGGTAATTGTCTTGTCTAGTGTACTTACCTGGTTAAGAAAAGCTAAATAAATAAATAAATAAATAAATATGGGAGGCAGCCTGTTGTTTCCTCAAATGAAAGGCCAGGAGTTTGCCACCTTTGTCTCCCCCCTCCCAGTAGGCAAGTTTGGTCCTAGCCAGCATCCATTCTGCCTGTTGCTGAAGCATTATATTAATGCGGTATTTCAATCCAACTATCTCCCATAGTAGCAATGGATCAGGATTACGGACTGTGAAAGTCTTGCATCTAGCCTCCAGGGTCAACAGCTCAGTCTGGAGGAGGCTCAAGTCTGCCATTCTAACTTTGTTTTTCTGAGCTGCGTAGGCAATAATATGTCCCCGTAGGATAGCCTTGAATGCCTCCCAGACTGTGGCAGCGGATGTGTCGGTGGTGGGATTGTTGGCAAAGTAATCCTTGGTTACGCTGCGTACCATGGCCTGAAATTTTGGGTCCTGAATAAGTAAGGGGCTACAGTGCCACCTGGTGCCCGAACCGCCCTGTCCTGAAGGCATGTAGGTGCAGGAAATGGGGGCATGATCTGAGACAAGAATATTATCAATCCTGGAGAAGATGATTTATTTATTTAGTTTTTGTTGACCGGGTAAGTGCTCTAGACAAATCCTGCCTATTTTCAGGCATGACCTGGGTGATGGGGGTACAGATGATTGCCAACTGACCTTGAACCAGATTAAGCTGTTGGTAATATTTTTAGTGAACGAAGGAAATTTGGCCAGGACACCAGGGAAATTCCCCTACTCAAGAGAGAGGGTGCTGCTGGTGGAATATCCTCAGAGTGCTTGCTGACGGCTGTGTGGCAAGATGTGCAGGGGGCTGAGGAGCTGATCACCTCCTCAGCTTTCACTGGTCTGAGTGATCAACATGGATATGGAACCTATCTCAGAGCAGAGTGCTGCAACGGCAGTGGTTTCCATACCTGATTCAGTACCATGCGATGTCCCCTTGGAGGTGGGTGAAGTGTGCGAGGTGGAGGAAATCTGGTTGTCAATAGACTACAGGACCCAAGGCAGCATGGTTTCACTAGGGGGAGGTCATGTCAGACCAACCTCGTTGAATTTTTTGACTGGGTGACTAGGGAGGTGGATCAGGGGAGGGCAGTGGACATGGCTTATCTGGACTTCAGCAAGGCCTTTGACACTGTGCCACATAGAAGACTATTACACAAACTGGGAAATATGGGTGTGGGCAGGACAGTAGTTTGGTGGGTAGGTAACTGGCTGGGTGGCAGGACACAGAGGGTGGTGGTAAATGGCTGTCACTCCACAGAGGGAAGAGTGACCAGTGGGGTACCACAGGGATCAGTGCTGGGACTGGTCCTATTCAACATCTTCATTAGTGACGTTGCACAGGACCTAGAAGGCAGAATTTCACTGTTCGCTGATGACACAAAGCTCTGTAACAGAGTAGACACACCAGAGGGTATAGACAGAATGAGAAGCGACCTGCAGGAACTTGAAGAATGGTCAGGGTTTGGCAGTTGAAATTCAATGCAAAGAAGTGCAAGATAATGCATATGGGGCACAAAACCCTGGCACAATATATCAGTTGGGGGTGAGGATATAGCATGCACCAAGCATGAAAAGGATCTTGGGGTTGTCATCTCTGATGACCTCAAAGGTAGGAAACAGTGTGACAAGGCAGCAGGTAAAGCAAATAGGATGCTGGGATGTATAGGCAGGGGCATCACCAGCAGGAAAAGGGAGGTCATAATTCCGCTATACAAGACACTAGTGAGGCCCCACCTGGAGTACAGTGTACAGTTCTGGAGACCATCCCTATGTAAGGACATAGACAGGGTAGAGAAGGTTCAGAGGAGGGCAACAAAGATGGTGCATGGATTGCATCACAAGTCCTATGAAGACAGGTTGAAGGAACTGAACATGTACTCCCTGGAGGAGAGGAGGGAGAGAGGGGATATGATAGAGACATACAAGTATCTTACAGGGAGGAACAGGGTGCAGGAAAACACTATTTTTAAGCGAAAAAGATGTTCCAGGACTAGAGGGCATGGGATGAAGTTGGAGGGAGGATGATTCAGAGGAAACATGAGAAAGAATTTCTTCACAGAATGGGTGGTGGACAAGTGGAACACCCTGCCAGAGGAAGTGGTGGTGGCTGAAACAATCACGGCATTTAAGAATGCATGGGATAGACATAAAGGAATTCTGGAGGCCAGGGGTAAGGGCAACAGACTTCTAGGAAAACAAACTGAACTTACAAGCTCAAACAGCAGACTGCGGGCCATAGGGCCTCATTCGCCGACACTGCTCATGCTCCGCGTATCTATGAAATCAATCGTCAGCTCCAGGCTGTGGAGCGTCAGTTCATTGTTACACGGAACACCTTGCTGCAAGAGTTGCAGCGGCATTGTGCAGTTTTATCGGATGGACGTGAAAAGAAAGAGACACGGACTGGTGCTACGCAGGCCCCTGTAATTGGATCACAATGTGCAGCCAGTTTGGAGAATGGCTTTTCTGTTGAATTACCCTCCTGCTTTGTGTCAGACTGCCCTTTGGATTTGGGTGAGTCTATAACTTTTACTGCTTCCCCATCCCAGCAGGCCTTTATGGAGAACCAGACTTCTTCGTCTACTCCTGTAGCAGTCCCTGAATTGCTTTCTGGCCCACATATAGGGCATTTTACTATAGGCTTGGCTCCTAATGGACACAAGGGACTTGTTGGGGGCCCTAAGGAAACACCTTGTGCATCGCCAGTGCAGAACCCTCCCCTGCCTGTCACTGATGCCCCATCCCACCACCTCTGGAAATATGCTTTCTGCTCCTAAAGAAACTGAGGCATCTGATACATGGGTAGCTACAGCCCTTGAGGCTGTGGGGTGAATAAGATCCCCAGATGGGAAAACTTGGAAGGCTAATGTGACGTCTGAAGGGGATTCTTCACATTCCTCTTCTAATGTGGGCTTGAGTCTTCCTCCTGTACAAGTCTCAAATGATGTTTTAGCCCCTACTCCCCTTATTTCCAGTCCAGATCTTATGGAAAATATTAGGAAACTGGAGGATGATGATCTGTTACACCCTCCTGAACCCCCCCCAAGGCCTTATCTGAAAGCGCTATAGCTCAGCTATCTGCTTCAGCATCTGAGTTTGGACAGGGGAAAGGCCCTTCTGTATGGCATGATAAAATTGCTGAAAGACTTTTTCCTGCTACCTTTGGTCTTTTAAATGAGCCTGCTGTTCAGCGTAATACAGTATGTTTGAAATTTCGAGGGTCACTGGATGATGTGCCCAATAGACTTTTCATTGGTCGAGATTTGTTGAAAAACAGTATGCGGTTTTATGCATATGAGATTTATGCCTTGATTCATATGCCTGGGGACTCTATTTTCAACATCAGTTTCAAACATCCAGCAGAATTGGATAGATTTTGGAAACGATATCAGGCTTTAAAACATACACCTATGTGGAAACCTTTTTTGGCTATACCTTTGACTAAACCAGTTTCTAAGAAAATTACAATTCTATTTCGAAATGAGGGGGTTAATGTCGCTGACATAACCTACTGGTTACAGCAGCATTGTACTGTTAAAGGTCCCCCTGAGACTATTCTTGATGAGGAACATCTCTGGACAGGGGGTTGGCGATATTTAATTGATTTACGATTAGAGAATATGTTGACTAAACATCTGCCTAATTGTTTCTTTCTGGGTCAGGACAGGGGTGTTCTTTTCTATCTGGGACAGCCAGGGGATAGTTATAAGTGTGGGGCACTAGGTCATTTAAGCAATGTATGTGATCAACAGAAATGTGGGCTCTGTGGGGAGTTAGGTCACATAGGTGCTCATTGTAGATGTCCAATGAAGTGTAATTTATGTGATGAGCAGGGACACACTTTCCATTCTTGCTCATGGGCTTCTCACAATCAAGCTGATCCTGCTCTTTGGGCTGAACAAGACGTCTATGTTGCTAATGCACAAAAAGAGTGTCAAAAGATGCAGGATTTATTAGTGCGTCCTGATGCACCGATCCCTGTTCCTCACCCTTCTAGTCATGCTGAGGGGAGATTTTTCAGACTCCAGACTTAGATGACATGGATACTGGTGCTCCGGCCCCAATGTCCCCTTCCACTACTGGTACGGCTGACGGTCCTGTTCCAGCTCGCCCATCTCCTACACTGGTTATTGCTCAAAGTGTACCTTCAGTGTTTGTTCCCGACACTATTCAGGCTAATGTGCCTTTCAGTGTGCAGGAGGCCCCTTGTATGCCTCCACCAGGAGTACTGACTGAAGTTCCCTTTCAATGAGTTACCGGATCTAGGACCACCAAACCTGGTTCTGGGGTCCCTTCCATATGTCTTGAACCTGATTTAACTCCTACTGCCAACCCTTTTGCCCCTTTTCTGGATCATGAGGGTGATGATGATGAGGTGGAATCTGATTTCTCCTCGGTTGCCTCCTCTCTTCCTGATCATGTCCTAGATACTGAGGTTAAGGAAACGCCCAAACCGAAAAAAAGGAAAAAAAGGAAGTGATATGTCTTTTAGATAGTCCTGGGTTTTTTTTTCCTTCCTTTTTTCTGACAGACGCCATTTCCTTTATTACTGTTAATGTTAACAGTATTAAATCTCCGTTAAGGCGGCGTCTTACTTTTGCCAGTCTTAGTGCATATTCTGGTTCTATTATACTTTTACAGGATGCCAGGCTGGGCTCCCTGGCATGTATAAAAGAAGCAGGACAGGATTGGCGTCGGGGTGCTTCTTTCTGGTCACCCAGAGAAGATATATGTGATGGTTTGGGTATTTTGTTTTTCTCTAGCATTTCTTTTCAGGTGTTACAAATCTTGGACATATTACCTGGTAGAGCTATGCTTATGGATATTGTTGTCTCTCATTGTACATACTGTCTTATAAATATCTATGCTCCACAGTCCAAAGCTGATAGATCAGCTCTGTTTCACCGTATTTCTCCATATTTACATACTTCTAAGTTAGTTTTATGGGGTGGTGATTTTAATTGCGGATTAGCTGCTAGAGATTGGGGACATCAGACTCAAAAACTGTTTCGTGGCACCAGTGCATTGCGGCACATTTTAAGAACTAGTAATTTGATGGACTCTTATTATTTATTGCACCAGCAGCCAGAGCATACCTTTCATAAAGGTACTATCTCTTCAAGGATAGATTTCTGGTTTTTGTCCAAGAGACTTTCCTGTTTTTCTATTTCCACATTACCTTTAGAGACATCTGACCATTTAATTCTGAAACTGACTATTGGGTATTATCAAAAACTTTTATTGGGATGTGCCTATTGGAAATTGAATACATCTCTCTTACAGGATATAACACTTTCCATGCAACTGAATTCCTTTTTTTCACTATGGTCGGATATAGTCTTTTTATATGACAGTCCTTTGGACTGCTGGGAAGACACAAAACAGGACCTTAAATTTATTTTTCTTCAGGTTTCTCGGACTAAAGCCCGGAATTCATATCTTACATATCTGGGTTATAGAGCTAGATGTATGGCCTTGTTGTCACAGTCGTGTTCTTCACATGGTATTAAGCGCAAGGAGTTTTTGGATATTAAAGCAAAAATGCTAGCTTTTCTTCAATAACGAGAAAAAAGATATAGATATCAACAGAAGTATGTTGTTTCTGGCAACCGAGAGCAGGTGAACCCTTTTGATCTTTCTGATCAGGAATTGCCACCTTTGTGTATGACTGCCTTACAATCTTCAGCTGGATTATTAGTACATGATACACGAAGTATTCGGACCATAGTTCAAACATATGTTACAGAGTTTTACTAAACCTGATTCTGATTCCTTTTTTCCTTTTTTTCATCATATTGACATCTCATCACTTTCAGAACTTGAACTTAAGGCATTAGTATCTCCTCTTTCTATTGACAAGGTTAATCAGGCTATAGGTCATTTATCAGCACATACCAAACCTGGAACAGATGGCCTACCAAATGAATTTTATAAGATGTATATGGACATTCTTGCACCTTGGCTGCTTGTTGTTTTTCAAGCAGTTTGGGTAGAAAAAAGATATACCTCTAGCATGGAAAACGGGGTGATGTTTTTATTCATAAGAAAGGGGACCCTACTATTCTGCAAAACTGGAGACCTTTGAGTTTGTTGACTTCTGACTACAAAATATTGGCCAATATTCTAAATCACCGTCTCTCAGCAATTACACATAAATTGTTAATTTCTACACAAACATGTGCAGTTCCTGGCAGAAATATCTCCCAGAATTTAATTTTCATTAGGGAATTGATAGACCAGGGTCTGCAGAATAAACTGACTGGTTATTTGTTAGCCTTAGACCAGGAAAAAGCTTTTGACACTTTGCGTCATGATTATCTCTGGGCTACTCTGGCATACTATGGTATACCGCTTCCCCTTTTTGGATTTAGTTCAAACCCTTTATAGATCAGCAAAAGTAACTCCCATGGTTAATGGACATTTGGGTATCTCAGTTCCTTTTCAGATTGGAGGCCAGCAGGGCTGCCCGCTGAATCCACTGTTGTTTGTCTTTGGTTTAGACCTCTTACTGTGGTGTATTGAATTGGATAATGATGTTCATGCTATTGTCTTCTCTGAGGGTTATCATTTTTCTAAAATATTGGCTTATGCAGATGATTGTATTTGTTCTATCACAGATATTGATTCGGGGAGACGTATTTTGGGTTTCTTACATTCGGTACAACTCAGCACTGGTATTAAAATCAATACTTCTAAATGCTCTTTGCTGCCTTTAGGTCAAACTTCTAGTGTTCAATTTTTTGACATCCTGGTTGTTGATAAAAAATTTAAACTTCTTGGTGTATATTTTGGCTTCCAAGACTCAGTACACTATAATTGGGATGAGATTTATGATAAAGTACTTCATAAAGTAAAGAAATGGCAATCTTGGAAAATGACACAGAAAAAACGTGTGTTCATGTTAAAATCTTATATTGCCCCTCTTTTTTTTTTCTTTCCCATATTTTTCCCTTACCATTTGATATGCATTCCAAAATTTTGAGTCTTTTTTTTCAGCTGCTGTGGGGTAGCCGTTTGAATCCAGTGAAGAGACCGCATACCTACAGACCCTGGAAAGCTGGTGGCCTGGGTATGATACATCTTATTGTTCAATTTTTTTGGGAATTTTTTTCTATACTTCGATTAGGCCTTTGTTGTTAGAGCAAAATGTCATGGGTTGTATGTGTATGTCCCTGTGGGGGCGCCCTTTTTTAACAGCTTGGGGATGGTGGAAATGGCACCCTGTGGATAAACAGTTACCTTTGTATGTTCAACTCATGCTGAAATACATTAGACTATGGAAAATAGAGCTTATTTGGCTTGTAACACATAAGCGGAAGTCATTTTATATCAATATTGTTTCTACATACTATTCTGAGTATCCCCTTTTTTCTGTTCCTGCTTGTATAGATACGCTTTCTTTGTTAGCGAGTGTGATAGAACCCAGAATTCCAAAAAAGATGCGAGATGTGGTCTGGTTGTGTGCTCATCAGAAACTTAATGTGCAGGCAAATCAAGCATAAGCAGTTATGTGATAGAGTTTGTCAGGAACCCTCTTGTCAGGGGCAGCTTGAGACAATGCAGCACTTATATTTTGAATGTTTCCATATTAAATCCTTTTGGTATGCTCTGGCACATTGGTGGGGTGAACCGCTTTTTGGTTCTATTACCTATAATATCTTGGTATTAGGACAGATTCCAGGGGCATGGCACAAATGGCACAAAAGTACTGTGTGTGTGCTATTAGCCTGTCTTAAATGGCATATTTGGCAGGCTCTATGCTTACGAGTATTACAGAATAAGCATTTACAGTTGCAGGAAGTTTTTTTTCATATACAGGAAGAATTGGATGCAATCTATGCTTATGAATTCAGCACTCTGGGCATCAATGTAGGTACTTTGCTTTGGAAGAATGTGGACGGGGTAGGTTAACATTTCCTACTCTTTCATTATTTTTTTTTCAGTATATTGTCGATTTGACTATTTTTCTTTTCTTGCCTTATGTTTTGTTGTTTATATTTGTTTATCTTCTTTTATTGTATCTTGTTTTTGTATACTTAATAAAAAATTCCCCTACTCTTGTCAGTAGGGGGAGCCCAAGTGCTGTGCTGATGGCAGAGCAGGCTGAGCTAGTGATGGAGGTGGATGTGTCTGAACAGCTGACTGAGATTTTGGATGTGGAAGAAATTGTGGTAGCAACAGAGCAATCTTGTGAAACCACTAGATTCATGCAGGATAATTCTTCAACTCATCTGGATAATCACGATATGGTGGAGGATGTTACCAGAGAAAACCTACAGCCTGCTGTTACTGGTAATCCACAGTCAAAAATGATTTGGGCCTCTGCAGAACCCCCTAGTGGTAGTTTGGATGATCCAGGGGAAAAGTTGTTCTACTGAGAGTGCTGCAAGTCATGTGCAGCAACCGGGAGATGCTAACACCATGTCTGAACAGGCGAAAGACATTTCAGTGACACAACAAGTCCGAAAACAATTTGGATTAAAAAAAGACACTGTGCAGTATTTCGGGAGTGACTGGTTGGCCGATGATGCCTTGAATTCATCTGGTTGGAAACGGGACGAAAAAGGAAAATGGATTTCTAACCCCGACTGGAATGAGAACATTTTGTTTGGGCCTAAAACAGGACATGAAAGGGCTGCAGCACAAATCCTGAGCTCAGGTAAAACTGTTTCTGATAAAAAGGATTCTGTAAAAGTTACTGTGCAGATTTTAGATGATGACAGCCAGGCATCTACAGTGCCTGGCCCATCAGTGGGTAGGGGGAATGTGAAGTCAAGTTGCACTAATATTGCATATTTTACTGCTGAGCAAGAACAATCTAAATCTCAAGATAATAATAATGATATGCCAGAAAAATCTCCCATGTCAGAACTTTTTAAGAATAAACTCGAGCAGGCCCCTAGAAGAAATGCTGTCAGGTTAAGGTATAGGGTAGGGCTACCAGAGCACCCGGACAGGTACTATGTTGCAAAACATCTATTAATGTGTTCCATGAAACTCATGACAGCAGAGGTTTATACTCTAATTCATATATCAGGGGAAGACACCTTTGATGTTTGCTTTAAAACTAACATCAACCTTGAGAGATTCTGGGAGAAGTATAATAACCTTAAGCAGACACCTCTTTGGACACCCTTTTATGCTATCCCCCTTACTAAACCCCAGATAAGATATATTGCCATCATGTTCAGAAATGAAGGAGTGAACATTAGTGATATATATCACTGGTTGCAGAAATGATGTGATATTCTGGGACCCCCAGAGGCAATTATGGATACACAGGGATTTTGGATGGGAGGGTGGAGATTTAAAATAAAATTATTCCAAGTCAATTCAGAAATTATCCACCTTCCCAATAGCTTCTTCTTAGGCAAGGACAGGGGTGTTTGTTTTTATGGGGGACAGCCTAGGGTCTGTTATAACTGTGGGGCTAAGGCTCATCTGAGCAGCACCTGTGATATACTCAAATGCTCCTTATGTGGGGGGTATGGCCACTCCACTGATCTATGTGACAATATATTCCAGTGCAACCTTTGTGAAGATAAAGATCAAGCCTTTCACCAGTGTCCTTGGGCTAAAAGAAACAGAACTCAGGGGTGGGACCAAGATGACCTGATCGACAGAGCCCAGGAGAAAAGAAGCCACTTCTTTCATGAAACTGCTGGCAGTGATAAATCTCAGAATGCTGCACCTCAAGAAAATACCCCTGGGGAGGCTGTTACTGACACCCTGACAACTGCTGACCCCCTCTCTAGAAATGAAAAAAAAATTGGGGAGACCCATGATAATCAAGAACGTAGAGAGATATCCCAGTTCTCTAGGGATGGGAAAGCAAGTATTAGTATGCCACCCCCCTTTGAAGTTGCTAAAGCCAGAAGATTTACTAGGGCATCAGCTAGACAGCATCACCCTCTCCCCCCTCCCGCTGCCCCTACCCCCCTCAGGATGGAAAATCCTTTTTCCCCTTTACAAGTAGACATGGGAAAATCTGAACTAGAGTCTGATGCATCGCATAGGTCTGATATAATCACTGAAGAGGAGGAAAGTAAGACTACGGAACTAGCTAAGGAAAGGAAAGGCAAAAAAGGTAGAAAAAAGGAAAGCTAAAGCTAGTCATGAAGAAGGCCCCTGAATATAAGGAGTTTGTACCAAACATGCTTTTTCTGTACCTAACGCATGGCCTCTATTCATGTTGCTTCACTTAATATCTGTAGTTTGAAACACTACAAAAAGCAATTATCTGTATTAGCCTATTTGGGACAACTTGCTGTAGACATCATCTTCGTTCAAAAAACTAGGCTATCCTCCATTGTTGATGTAAATCAGGTTAAGAGGAATTGGACATGGGGTCCTTCCTTTTGGACCTTTGACACAGATACTGCTGATAGAATAGGAATTTTATTTAAAACCCTAATTTCAGAGTATCTAGACTTACAGATATACATTCTGGGAGGGCTCTGGCCATAGACTGCATGTACAAAGAAGTTGCTTTTCGCCTTATTAATCTTTATGCCCCCCAGACCAAATCTGCTAGAATTGATCATTTTGAGGAAATAAAACCTTATTTATACACACAGAAGAACATTATATGGGAAGGGGACTTTAATTGCAGTTTGGATCTGAAATATGCAGGTGACATAATCAAAAAGGTATGTTGTGACACACATGCCTTAAAACAAATCATGCTGGATACAGGATTATCAGATACATACAGAACTCTGAGGAAAAATGATGTAGGGGCAACCTATTTCAAACACATCTATGCTACACGCATTGATTACATTCTAGTTTCTAAATATGTAAAACCCTATAAAATAGAAGTTAAGTCCACAGAATTCTCTAATCATTGTATATTATTAGGATCTCTAAGTCTAGCAACAGTACCCCCAAAGATTTAATCCCATATACACAGATGGAGGCTGAACATCTCCTTATTGGAATCAACTGAATGTCAGAAACAGGTGGAAGTTCTTTTTGGTGCCAGAATCTCAACCCTGTGTCTTTATGATAATCTTTGGGACTGGTGGACAGATACAAAAAAATATTTTAAATCTCTATTTTTATCATCCGGTAAACATTATGCAAACTCAAGCTATATTAAATATTTAGACTATAGAAATTATTTATACAGACTTATGTCTTTCACACCAAAAGACCACATGAAATATAAAATGCAAATTTTGGAAATAAAAAAGCAAATGAAAATCTATCAATATGATAGAGCAAAATCATTGGATATGGAAATGAGATTTTGCACAAATAATCAACCAGCTTCGGATCCCTACAAGGCGTGCAAACAACGGCTGGATAAAACCATTATGGAAGGTTTATTACATCAGACAATTGGCTGATAGACACCAATCTAGGAATGCTTTCATTAGTGCAACAAAACTTATATTAACATTTTTCTCAAAACCCCTTAAAAAAGGGTAGTGTACAGAATTTTTTAACTGCACCAATACCCCATTTGAGCCATTATGCTGGTGAGGCATTGGTAGATCCAATTACCTCTGAAGAAGTTTGTGGGGTAATTAAAAAGTTAAAGACATGAACCTCACCAGGAATAGATGGTCTCTCTAATGACTTCTATAAAAAATATGAACCTTTTTTGAGTTCTGTACTGGCAAATATTTTTAATTTTATGTTACAGTCAGAATTTAAGTGTACAGATTTTAGTACAGCTCTCATATGCTACATATTTAAAAAGGGGGATAACAAGAAACTATTTAACTGGAGTCCCATCAGCATCCTTAATAGTGACTATAAGACTTTGGCAAAAATTCTGAACAATAGATTAATAACAGTAGCTGAAACTTTAATTGATACAGCCCAGACATGCGCTATCCCTGAACGTAAGATCCAACATAATCTCTTTATTTTACGAGAGCTCTGTGAAGCCTGTACATCTCAAAATCTTAAAGGCTTTATAGTTGCAGTAGATCAGTCTAAAGCATTTGTTCGAGTTGAGAACCATTTTCTGTTTAATGTACTAGAGACATATGGGATCCCAAAAACATTTGTGGATTGGATAAAAATATTATATTCTAATGCTAATATTATTCCAACAGTTAATGGTTTATTTGGTGGGATGTTCCTCTTTAAAAGGAGTACGGCAGGGCTGTCCGCTAAGCCCTTACTTTATACCTTTGCTCTAGACCCAGTCATCCGACAGATAAAGTGGGATAAACAAATTATAGGTCTGGCTCCTCATCAGACTTTAACTCCAGGGAAAGTAACTGCATATGCAGACGATGTTACTCTCGTTGTTCAAAACATCAGCTTCATAGAAAAGGCGATCAGCACCTTTGATGCCTGTGCACAATTCTCTGGTGCTAAATTGAATAAAGACAAAGGCTCTGTGATAGCCCTGAATAAGCCAACCACTATGATCAGAGATGTAAGTGGAATCAGCATCTCCACTGTGCCACAAAAAAATTTAGGTATATGGGTAGGTTCTGGTGATATGGCCACCTATAATTTGGAGAAACAAATCAACATAGGTGAAAGCAAAGTTTGCCTTTGGAAAACATGGAAGTTTGGAAAGAAAAAGCGTGTACAAATTATCAAGAAATTTATTATTCCTATTTTTCTTTATGTCAGGTATATTTATGCCCTCCCGGTATACTTGGAGACTATACTTTTTAGTATTTTCTTCCAGATGCTCTGGGGCAGCAGACTCAATCCAGTTAAGAGGGACATTACTTACCTCCCACAGAGGAAAGGGGGGCTTAATATGATAAACCCAGTGATATTTTTTCATTCCATTTTTTTTATACAGTACCTTTAAAAGTGCTTGGGAGACACATGGGTCACTTTGGCAGTCTTGGATACAGTGGGCCCTACAGAAATATTTTTTAAAATGGGTTGATACCCCCCCCCCCCAAAATTGTTGTCACAATTTGCAGTTCCAACCTATGCTGGTCCTTCAATTAAAAAAATTACACCAATGGAAAATAGAGAAACAGACATTGATGGCCTTAAATAGGAAAGGTTTCTATTCACACATAGTTCACAGTGTACAGCAAGTGGCTTTAATTTTCCCTGAATGTACCCCTGCCGAAATTAATTGGGCCTTACATAAACTTAATGACAGCAGAATTTCTGTTAAGGTATGGGACATTGTCTGGTTATGCTCACAGGGAAAGTTAGGTGTGAGAGGTAATCTACTGTAAAACACAAACCCATAGCTGAACGGAATTGTCCTAAATTAACATGTGTGAACATAAAAGAAAGTATTTTTCATTTTTTCTTTGATTGTCCTTCTAGCAATCAGGTGTGGGCAGAACTGGCCAATAGGTGGAAACTGTCCTTTTTTACAAGAGTCTCATATGCTACTTTAATACTTGGAGATTATTCTGGTGTTTGGAGAATCTTTCACAAAAGTACTTTACATGTACTTTTCACTGCCATTCAATACTTTTTATGGCAAGCACGCTGTCAGTATGTTCTACAACAGCAACAAGCTTCAAACAGTGTGTTAATTGTGCAGATAGAAGCTGAAATGATTAGAGTAAAATAACTTGATACATGGAGACTTACACCAGATAAAGTGGCCCATTTATGGAGACATTTCAAAATGTTCACTTAACGGAATATTTAGCCTTAGTTTTAGTATGCTAGTTTAAATACAGAGTAATGTGCGGGGATCCCCTTTGTTAGTTTATTTTTCTCTCTTATATGAAATGTTTAATACCTTTTATGATCATGATGTATACCTTCTATGCAATGTTTCTTATTGTTTTGTGTTTTCTTCGTTTGTACAATTTCTGGTATGATATATGAATACTGTGATGTAATGTTTATGTTTCTTAATAAAAATTCCCCTACATTTTTCGATAAGTGCCATGGGATCTTTAACATCCACCTGAACTACCACCAATCCAGGCAGATGGGACCTTGGTTTAACATCTCATCCCAAAAGATGGCACCTCAGAAGTGCAGCACCCCTCTCATGCTGCACTACAGTGTCAGAACTGGGATATTGATCCAAGTGCCAGATGTGGGAACTGAACCCACAGCCCTCTGATCTCCAGGCCTCAGAGGCGAGTGTGCTACCTACTGAGCCACTGACACTATGATATCCTGAGCCACAGAGGAGTTGGTCAGCCAGAAGTCAATTCAGCTGTATGTAGTGTGGGCTGAGGAGAAAAAGGAGTAGTCATTCCCTGAGGGATGGTCTCTCCGCCACACATCAGCCAAACCCCACTCCTTCATCACATCTTCCAGGGTCAACAATGCTTTGGGGTGTGTTTGAAGAGTGGGTTTGGAGTTGTCCGGAAATATGTCTAGAGTTAGGTTAAAATCACCTCCTATCATGATGGGGATATGGGGGATGTCCTGCAGTGAGGGACTCTATGGCCTGATTGATATCCAGAAAAAATTCCAGACTGTCTGTATTAGGTCCATATATGTTGGCCAGCACAGCATGCCCCCTGGGAAAAGCAAACCTAGCCACTATCCAGCAGCCTTGAGTGTCAGAGACCACTTTCTCTTCTATCCAGGGACATGATTTCTGAATCAGGATGGCTACCCCTTTAGACTTAGTCACTGCTGAGCTAGCTATCACTATACCCACCCAGTATTTCTTGAGTCACAATACAGTTCTTGCAGTGAGGTGTGCCTCTTGGATAAGTGCAATATCCGCCTGTAAGGAATATAAGTGCTTAAGGACCACAGAGCGCTTAATAGGATGGTTCAAGCCCTTTACATTCCATGATACAAGTTTAACCCCCACCTTTGGATTTTGCATCCTGATCCCTAAAGCCAATTGGCGTGTAGTTACCCACCACAGGGGTCCAGCAAGGACAGATAGGAGGGAGCAGACAGGTTACCTGGGATATAGGAGGAAAGATCAATTGAGGGAAAAACAAGGTAGGCTAGCCAGTGAGAGGTATGGCAGGACTGACCTATTGAAAAAACAAGAACAGTTGAATTAAGTACATGGATTAGCAAAAAGTGCAACTATATACAACACTGAACCACGGTTTCAAAGATATGACCACTAAGAGGTGAGCCATGCTATATGTTAATAAACCTATTAACTACTAAGTAGTCTAACTCTATAGATGATTAAGTAGAGAAAAGCTAATGGTGAATTGTAGTATGTGCGAGGGTGCTAGTCCTCTGCACTTGAAGATAGGAGCACTCAGCCATGCTAGACAATGACCTGTGTGAGGAAGTAAGGAGTTTGACCAACTAGCAACATGTAACTCCGTCCCCAGCTATAACATCTCAATCTATAACTAATTTCCGCACCTAAAGTGGTGAGACAACCAGAAGGGGGGGATGAGGAGGAGAAGAAGAAAAAGGGGGGGAATGAACCGAGGGAAAAGAGGGAGAGGGGAGCTCAAGGGAGAAGGGAAAGTATCTTTTTGCCTTAAATCCATTAGGAGGCTCAAAGACCTGGCCTAGGATTCTGGCCTTCCCCCTACGGTTGCAGGTTCTGAAACAAAACACAGTGCTCTCTATAGTCTCCCGGGGTTAAACAATAAGGCAGTGGGTGGCATCCAATGGAGCTATAGAGAGTTTGGTGCTATGGAAATCTAACCCAAGCAAGGCAGTATTGCCCACCCAAAAGAGGGGGGGCATATGTGAATGGTGGGGCTGCCCCCTAAAGGTAGCGCAGCCCTTGTACATTGCACAGAGCCAGATAAGTTCCCCCATATTTGTGGGTGTGTTCCCTGTAGTATCACACACAGGGGACCTTACATGTGGATCCTAGTGTGTTGTCAGCCAGTAGGGGGTCCAACCCATTGCAGATGCCATCCTAGGTGTGTGTAGATAGCGTCATTGCAACAGGGAAAGAGCAGAAAAAAAGAACAAGGAAAAAATACAGACATAATGAGTTCAGTCTTTAGGAGCCAGGTCCTCAGTGGCAGTGGAGCAGATTGTTGAACGCTATGACTCTTGGGAGAGCACTTCAGCGAAAGTCAGTAACCCGGGTTTGATTGGAATATTCGTGAGATCTTGACAATCATCCAAATCTAGTGGGAAATCTGCCCAGGAGGGTATGTCAGCAACTTCCATGAGGAGGTCATCTGGATTATCAACAGCTTCTAGTTGGTTCACAGTGGGGTGCTCGTCTTTGGTTTGTTTGGCAGGTGGAGCTATTCCTGGACCTTCAGAGGGTGAATCCTGATCACTGGAGGAGCACTGTCATATGCGGGTCGCTTGGCCTGGGCCCCGATGTGGCAGAGGAGAGGAGGAATTACCTGTTGACTGAGACTGGGCATTCAGATCATTATTTGCAGGTCCCGGGGGATTCGTAGGATGTGGGGTCCTGGGGGAAGCATTTGGTTGCAGAACCTTCTGGCTGTTATTGTGGTCCTCCCTGAAGCTGCTGCCAGAAGGATGGTTCCCACTTCCATGTGCACATTGTCCTGGGACCAATAGCTTTTTGGGGGAAGTAGTTCTGAGAGACGTCTGAGGCCAGTATTTGGAGGCCCATGCTTCTATCTCCCGAGGCGTCTCAGCTATTATGTCCCTGCCTTCACGGGATACATACAGATAGGCCAGGTTCAGAAAGCCATATTTGAATCCTTGTGTTGCCAGAAGTTTTTTAATAGGGATGAAAGTTTTCCTGCAAGCCGCCACTTTGGCGGAGAAGTCTTTGAAGAAAGATACTTTGGCCCCCTGTTACAATATTTCACCTCTGTCTCAGGCTGCCCTTAACACTTTTTCTTTAGTGGAGTACCTTAACATGTATGCAATAATGGGTCGAGGAGATGTGTTGGTCGACCAGGAGCCACTGGGGATCTGATGTGCCCTTTCCACTTCGATTGGCCCTTGCCTGTGTCCCCTAACATTTTGAGGATTTCCTCATTTAAAAAATGCTCAGTGTTCTGGCCCTCTGAAAACTCAGGAATGCTGAGAATTCTGATGTTGTTGCATCCCCCCCCCCCGATTTTCTTGGTCCTCAGCCCTTTGCCAGAGTGTGGCCAGTTTGTCATCATGCCCTTGTAGACACTGCAGGATTCTGGCCTGCCTAGATTCCAAGTCCTCCATTCTTTGCTCGTCGACATTCATCCAGTCATTTAGTGCTCGCACCTCAGCAACTGTGCCTGATAAAGTCATCGATATGAAGTGCACCCTCGTGAGCAGCGTCTCTAGCATGGCTGTTATGTATTGAAGAGAGCTGCCTACATCCACCAGTTGGGGGGGCTCTGTGGAGGTTATAACTGGGTCATCTGCAGTTGATTAGAGGAGGTCATACCGTGACTGAGGAGGGGGTGCTTCCC
Organism: Neoceratodus forsteri; assembly: GCA_016271365.2. Taxonomy (NCBI): domain Eukaryota; kingdom Metazoa; phylum Chordata; order Ceratodontiformes; family Ceratodontidae; genus Neoceratodus; species Neoceratodus forsteri. The sequence goes on from JADMNL010000025.1 coordinate 135,367,052, forward strand.
AGTATCTGTAGTTAGGCTGTATTTGGGCTTAGGTAGTTTACCACCATGGGCGTTGAGATGGCTGTGACTAGCAGAAAGGGGGACTCCGCCACTGCATAGACACTACTGGAAGCCCACTAGGAAAGGTCAGATTTTTGAGGCCTGCTCAGGTCCAGCCGGGGTCGCATAGTAACCGGCACCACAAGACAATTTACCGGATCACTTGCCGCAATAACCCACGCCGAACAAATGGGAAGGAGCTAGGAAGGCATATTCTTGCCTTGGGGAAGCAATCTGTCTCTGGATGCTGGCAATAGCTGTAATAGCTGGGGACCAAGCTGAAGGCTTAAGCGGCCATCTTCCTCGGCGTCCAAGCCATGCCCCATATGAATATTTGCATACAATTACATGTGCAAGCAAGTGAGATGCCAGCTATGCAAATATTTGTATTTTCCCCACAATGCTTTACTGAATCACAAGTAAAAACAAAAGAAAGGAGTGAACATGCAGTACCACTATAGTAAGAAACATAGGTAAATGGTTTTGTTCTTTTCTGTGTTATGTTACCAAAAACATCATGTTGAAAGGATATTAAAACAGCAGTCACAATGTAAATATATATTGAATACTGAATGTGCACCCTCACCATGGGACATTTACATAGCATATGTATTCATTCAGAAGTGCAGAAGAGGAAACTGCCCTCTGTTGCTGGTTTTAGCTGTAGTCGCCTGTGTTTGTTTGTGATAGGCAATGTTGGCTTGCAGTATGTTAATCAGCAATCCCAGAATTCCATGCACAGCAAATAGCAATGAAATGAGCAAATTACAAGGACATTTGCCACGTTATAAGTAGCTTTTAGAAGAATGTAGTTATGTAGCATTTTTCAGCATTTAGTACTGCTACACATTTTGTATGTTTGTGTCATACGACAGTATCTAGCAGCCACAATATAGAACGATGTTGCATTTGTGAAAAATCAACAGCACACATTAAAAAAATTGAAATCAGCAGATACATGCATTTCCGTGTTTCTTTCAAACTGGAATTATCTGATATGAATTCTTGTAGTGCTTGCCATGTTACAAGCGCATTAATGCACTCCAGAGTTGGGATCTGCTAGGGAATTAATGCCCTGTTGGTGGCTGGAGGCACTCGGCCCCAATCCCCCCCAACACGGCATTCATTCCCAAGTACAGCCCTCCTCTGTCATACATTAATGCTTAGATATCTTGGCATTTCATCAGAAATCCACTTTAATTTCAATGGGATTTCTCGTGATATATTCAGGCATATCTAAAGATGCACTGGGACATATATATTTTTATCACTGTAATTATTGTTTCTGACAGTTGTGTTCAGGAACACCATGTTGAATTCAGGGGTAAAGGGGATGGACCATGCTGCTACTTACTATTTTACGGGTTGGTATGGTATAAATTGCCACTTCTTTGCCTGGATTCATACATTAGGAGAAAGCTATGTAAAGAAATGGAAACTGGGATGGGTGTGCTATATTTATTTTGGATCCACAAAACATAATGGGCCACATTTTTAAAGTGATCAGGTTACACTGGGCCTTGTCTTGATGTACCTGTATGCAAAATTCAGATGCAGTCCAGTAAACAAAGTTGCAATTGTGGAATAATAACACAGTGACAAGTTGCTGCATTTGTTTGCCATAAATCACATTTTTGTCACAGAATGGTCTTTTGAACATACTGTTGAGGCAATTCTGAAGTGACTGGGCAGACACAAACACAGGTGGATCTCATATTTGCATATGTTGCTGACCCCTTATGAAAATCTGATAAAATATGTTAATTAAAAATCAATGGACATGATGGCCATAAAAACTATAAAAAGCACCAAACAGGAAATCAGAATTTTATAATTGCCATATGGTGCAGAATCACAGGAAATGATAAACACTTCCTGGCCTACTACTAATATTAATAATCTGCTTCAAATATTGCCTGGTCAACACTGGCTTAAAAAAAGTCTTGCGCTGTTACACTTTAATAACAAATGCTCCTAGTAGTAAGCATAGTTTTCCATTTTTAATGACCTCCCCACTGCCTGTTCCTCTGTGTCTATTTACATGTATGCAGATTATATACTACTCTTTACCACTGGCTCATCTGATCTCACAACCCAGCCCCCACTGGACTTTAACAAAGTCCAGCACTGGTTCCATGAAAATCAGCTGTCCCTCAATGCCAAGAAAACAGTCTCTATGACTTTTGGTACCAGGCAGAGGCTTGATAGACTCACACTTCTTCCCTCCTTCCATATCCCTTATGGTTCAGTGATTGAAGATGCCTCCTCCTTCAAGAATTTGGGGTCTGGCTGGACACACACCTTGATTTCTCTGTTCATGTGGATTCAAGCCACAAGAAGCTCCACCCCAAGCTTGATATGCTTTAGCAGATTAAGAGGAGCATCCTTCTTCCTGTCTACAGAGAGATTCTCATGAAGGTGTTCTCCCCATTTTTGACTATGGCAACATCATTTATAATGTTGCTTCCAAGGTCACCTTAGCCAGAATGGACCCCTTCTTTCAATCCTCCTGTTGACTTGTCCCTGACAAATCCCTGTATACACATTACTGTTCTTTGTACATCTCCTTCTCCCTCCCCTCTCGTGATGCAGGTGCCTTAGCCATGGTTCCTCCTATATCTCTAAATTTTGGTTTGGCTCCTTCCCCTCATATCTTGCTTCTCTTGTCTCTTCTCACCTTCTGTGTCTTACTCCCTTTGCAATGCTTGCTCTTGCTTTCATGCTCTAAACCCCAATGAAATTCACTGCTGGTCAAGCTGCCTTCTCATTTTGCTTCTCTAAACTATGGGTCTCTCTCTCACTTCCATCTGCTCTGCTCCTTCTCTTCCTGCTCTGAAATCTGTCTTCCATGATTTCTCTACTCACTCCTGCAGTTGATCCTGATACTAGGGTTGACTTCAGTCCGCTGCCCTCCTCCCTACACTCACATTAGTGTAGCCCCCTCTCCCTGAGTTATCAAGTCACTTCCCCCTACCCTTCATATTCTTGCATTGTTGCTCATGTCTTATTGTTCTTTTGCTCTTATTTCTGCAATTTATTGTATTGCAATTTTATAACTCAGATGCAGTCATGCAGTGCCTGAAACATGCTTGTTTTGTTATACTTGTTTCCATATTATTGCATTTTGGAACACTGTACTTTGTTCTTGCGCTAGTTCCCTCCTCTTCCCTACCCCAGGACATATTTGGAAAAAAGTTAATACCACCTCGGTATGACTTTCCTGGCAAAATGCTTGAGCTAAATAAATAATTACATGATAAATAATTAATTAATAATTATATTAGGTGAATGCTGGGAGACTGATCATGCCTCACAACCAAAAATAAATAAATTCACATTGGTCATACATAGAACTCAGTTACCGAACATTACAATAAAACCTTGTATTTCAAGTCCTTCCATTTTCTATTAGGCCACTTGCATAGAAAAAGGGATGTTTCTCCCTTAAATGTCATCCTCACCTGCTGATTATGCCCTCAGAGGCTATACTCCCATTGGTGGCATCACAATGTGCTGCTTATGAACTAATAGTAATGTCACAGGTCAAGGGTTCTGGCCTTTGATAGGGTAAAGCCATCAAAAGCAAATGTTCTCCAAGGGGCAGAGATACTGTTTGCATGCAAATGCCCTTCGCAACAAAGAATGAAATGGCTTTCAATTCAATTTTTGAGTAATGTTGTGTAATTGGCTTTGCTGATACCAGCTGTGGCTTCATGTCTGGTGGCCAGAGTTCCGCTTTAATTAATAAGATTACTTATCTTGAACTTTAATGAGATCATAAAATTGAGACCTTGGTCCACTGTCCTTGTGCAATCTTTAGGTTGGAAGGGATTGCAATGTTGCAGAGAGAATGAAATAATTACTTTTCAAACAAAACTGTTTGACGAGAATAGATGTAAGGTTTTTACAGTGTTTCACATGTTAGGAATGTTGATAGAGTTCATGAGCAGTACAATACCTTTTTGACCATCAAACTAACTAAATAATTATAAAAGAAATGGGCTAAGGCTGGTATTGTTGGGAACTGATGCACACCACAGATGTGTCCCCAGATTTAACCATGCAGGAAGGGATTTAATTCCCCACAGTCCCCTTCCTACAGTTGCTTTTTAACTTAGAAACACAGAAACATACATCATATATAACTTTGTGCACAAACAGAAGCAAAGGCTCTGTTCAGTATGTCTTCGGTTAAAGTTTGGTCGTTTCTGAATAATTAAGAAAAAAATATACCAGACCACTTTTTAAATGTTTTTTAAAAATGGAATTGGCATGTGTTCAGATTGCCACAGTGTCGTTATTTTGTTTATCTTTTAGAATGTAAGAGCATTGTTACATGTTCTTGCAGAGGTTTATCTTTTGAAATTGTGAGTGCATTGTTAGTACAGAATTCTGTAGGAGTCAGGTTTGGGTGGGATAGGTATATGGGGCTAGTGAAGACAGTGGCAGAAGGGGGCAGGAAGAATGAAGGGAATGATGGCCAACTAGAGCCCTCACAAAGTCAAAGTTAGACAGATACAGTAGGATTTGCTGGACCACTGGGCCATTTTCTGCCAACAACATTTAAGTTTCTACATTGCTATGTAGATCTTTAATTATTAATTTTTGCATTGCAAAGATATAGGAGATTGTTTAGTAGCCGGCCATGTGTTTGAAATCAACGTACAGTCAGGTGACACATCTCTATCAATTACAGAGTATGATTTCTTAAACCCAGTACATAAACCTTCTGTTCACACACAATCTTTCATAATCTCTGCCCATAATGCCAAATGAATTATAACCAGTGGGATAAAAAAATACAATGATAGCTCTCGTAGTGCCAACCAATGGATGGAAGCACATTGACACTGTGGCAGAAGCTTCAGATACTTCAAACAAACATAAGGTACATGTTATTGAATCCGGTAGAATTTTCTAAGGAGGCTTTCTTGCAAACTATATCTCAGAGTGCTTTACAAAGCAATATTTCGGATACTGGTAGTGGTGGGATTTATGTGGTTTGCATGCAGCAGTCTTTAGACATGCTAATTAAGCAATAATGACCTAACAACTGGGTTTTTCCTGTGGATTAACATCTGGTTGGGTGGGTATGGTTGGCCCAAAGTGCAACTGAGTGCCATTAACCCAAGCAAGAGTATCAAGCCCAGACAAATGCCAGGTTGTAAAGACATTATTGCAATTATAAGTTTAATTGCATTAGTAAAGAAAAAATGGCATTTAAAAAAGATAACATACACATGCATGCATCATACTGCTCTGAGCTGTACTGAACATTTCTAAGGGACTCATTTACTGCAGTCAATCAGAGCATGTATTAGCCTCATGAATAATTAATTGAACTTGTAATTCCACATGTAAAGCCATATTGCACTACAATTTGTATTACTGAGATGCAATGCTGGCCAGAACACCAAGTGCCATATTTTCAAAAGTGGAAAAATTGCACACATGAGGAAAAAGGTTATGCAAGAAAGGGTTTCCTTCTGCGACCATAATTGTTTCCACATGGGCTCAATTTTCAGACAGGTTAGCTTTTTTGCAACCTTTCTACAATTTATGACAGCTTCTGCATATTTCTCTTGTGCAGCTGTGGAAAAATGCTTTCTCTGGTATTGCCAAGTATAGCAATTCTTCCACATCAATGCAAAAAAAGGAATACTGCAGGTGGGCATTGAATGCTGAACATCGCATTTTCACATGTGCAATGATTTGCCCCTGGACCAGACAGTTGTGCACAGGGAGTTAGTCAAGGCCCCCTGTTTTCTGCAGTTTTGCGGCATATGATGATCACCACAGAAAGCAAAGCCAGCAGCAGAATTTGCATCTGGCTGCTGAATCTGTGGCTATCTGCAGAAATTACACAGAAACTGCCACAGTAAGTTAGACAGAGACTGCTCTCACTCCTTTACGCCCATTACCCTGCCTCCTTGCAGCTTTATCAGAACTAAAATTCACCCTAACCGTCTCAGCCCCATAAACCCTCCCTACCTAGCACTTAGAGCTCTATTGAATCACTCTATGTTTTGTATAGGCACCCTTTTGTAGGTCAGAGGCTGCATGGTGATCCGCTGCCATTTTACATCACTGTTAGTGGGAACAAATGCTTGTTTTTCATCACAATAGTGTTTTCCTGGGCTTATACAAAGCAGTACTGCATCATGAATTGAGCATTTGGGCCCAGCAGTAATTGGAAGAGTTAGAGTAGCATCCTGCAGTGTTGGAACAAAAAACGGTGCAAATATATAAAACAAAACAACACTAAAACAAATCGACAAACAAACAAACAGAACAAAGTGACCAGATGAGGCTGTGAGTGGAGGGAGTTTTGAGGCTGGATGGGGCTCTGGGTGGAATGAGGTTTGGGGCTAAGATATGCAGGGTTGTTTTTTTTTTCTTATTTTATTACGGGCAAAGTAATGTCTAAGAGGTGACCTTAAAATACTTCTAAGAAAAAAAGAGACATAGGATCACTGTATAGTGTCGGACTGGAACTACAAGGCCACTTAATGGCACTCTCAAGGCTGGTTAGGAAGGTAGGGGGGCTGGGAAGGATGGGGGTAGGTTTTACCTGTTTTAAAACCATGAGAGGGCAATGTTCTGATGTGGTGCGGGGGGTAATTTGCAATCCTTATGGGGTTAAGCACAAAAGGTGGCTGTCATTTGATCTGGGAGGTTGCCAACCAGACAGGCCAGCTGTGGTACTTGGGGAGACAAATGTGAATTATAAAAAAAGAAACCAAAGGGACAGCAAAGCAAACAAAATTTGGGGGGAGGGGGCAGGAAAAGAATGAAAGAATGCTGGATAGACTGCAGAAATTAAAAATATGAAGCCAAGGTAAGAAAAGTGAAAAGACAAAGCTGCAAATTACTTATGCAAAATGTGGAAACTAAATAAGGGAAGAGAAAACAAACAGATAAAATAATCACAATGATGTTACAGACTATACATTTTTAATTTATTTAGTGTTGATATGTTGCTCCAGAGCAGTATTAATTGGTACTGCTATAAAATGCGGGGGTGGATGAGGGATGTGTGGGGAAGACAGATTTCAAGCTCAAGCTTCAAGTCTGGTTTATTAGGGAAAAGTCACTGAGCAAAGGTCATTTATAATGACGCCCTTATACACAGTCGCTTTACACAGTTATCACCATAGCTTACATAAGAACAATCATAAAATCATGAAGCACAATAGGCAAACATTTAGCTTAAATACATCAATTACCATAAATAGCAACTTAAGACTTTCAATTTATATGAGAAGCATAGGTGGGAAAGTAATCCTTCGCTTAGTAAAAACAGTTGACATATTGAATCACAGCTAAAAATGTCGCTGTGGAACAATTACATTCACTCATAGAGCACCAATGCAGCTTCAAAGTTTTTTTAACATGCAATATAGCTTGACTTTGCAATACAGTGGTCAAAGTAAACAAAAACATATTTGAGGATGAGACTTACTTCAGTGAATGAATGAAATGTTGACTCCGTGGGATTGATGACTCTATCTGTTCCACTTCTCTAGTCTGATGGCTAGCCCCCAGTGTGTCAATGTTCTATGATGAAATTGTTTGTACAGCACTGCACATACCATCCCGCTCCTTCCTGGGGTGGGTGGTGGGGCTGAGACTGGAGAGGATGGGCTACAATGGATTTTCAAAACTGGAACCAGGGAAAGCTGTTGGTGGGGAGACAGGGACAAGATCATGTGAGGGAGAGGAGAGAGAATCTTGCTGCCATTAGGTCTAGGGTGGGGGGATGAGAGAGAGTATTTCTGCCATTAAGGGGGGAAGGTAAGAAGGGAGAGCATTGCTGCCATTAGGTCAAGGGGAAGGGAGGAGAGGAGAAAACAATGTTGTCATAAGGTAGGTGGGGGTGGGGCAGGCAAAGCTTTTCACTTTCTAGGTTGAGGGGAGCAGAGAACAGAGAGCATTGCAGCCTTTAGGGCTGGGGTGCAGGAGAGAGCTTTGCTGTTATTATTTCCTCTGGGGAAAGGGGAGTAATTGGCAGACATAGACACATACTGTAGACAATGAGACTACAGAGGAGGAAGAAAAATTTGAAAATAAAAAGAGCTAGCCAAGCCACTCTGTTAGGCCAGTGGTAATGCACCAAGGTTCCATGAGGGCAACCCATGTTCAGGTGCAATCCCGGCATCACCTGTTCTAAGACAACTCATTGGCAAAGAGTGATGCATATTCCAGGGCTTCCAGGCTAGGGGAAGGAGGTGCACATGAAGGAAAATGAAGAAAAGATAGTGCTAACAATTATATATTCAAAGTGTGAACACTAAACAAGGAAAGAGTGAAACAAGTAGAGAAAAGAGAAATAATCATACTGACACTGCAGATACTTAGTGCTTTATATTTTTAATGTATAGCAGTTTTCAAGGGTGGCAGTATGAGGAGCCTTTGTGTGCCCCCAAAGCCCACCACCTCCACAAGTGTGACTGTGGTGTTATGGGCCTCTGATAGGTGTTCACAAAGGAGGGGAGTCTTGGGTGCTCTGTGGCTAGGCTACTTCCGGCTCCCCTTGGAAGAACAGTGATTCAGCTATGTGTTTTGCTGCTGGTGGGTTGGGTGGGGGGTGTGTCTGCCAGTAGCTATTAATGTTGCATGACATGACACTAAACTGTAAACAGATTTAGATAAATATGAAGTGCTAGAACAGCTGCTAAAAAGCATAAAACTGGAGGATCAAAGATTTGCTGAGACTTCAGGCAAAACTTTGAAAAACATAATACTTCAACACAATTCAGCTTATATTCCATGTTTCTTCTATAGATTTATCTTCCCCATTATTTATTACAGAGGAAATCTGCAGGAAAACAGGATCCTTACCTTTTAATAGTCATCAGTCTGATCTGCTCATTCCCTACTTGAAGTCACAGTCCTAAGTTCAGTTGTGACATCACAATATGTTGCCTTAGGAATAATAGTGATGTACCAAGCAGAGTATTATGACCACATATGGGGAATGAACAAATGGGATAGATAAACTCATAAGGAACAACTATCCTGTGTTTATGCAAAAATGAGCTCAGTAATAAATAATAGGGCGAGGAATACAGAGCTAATGCGAGTTGTAAAACGGGTAGGGAATTTTCTACATCTTGATTGGCCAAAAGGGTTCGGAACTCAGTACCTCACAGGGTGATAGCCACCAGATCAGGAACCCTCTTGGAAACCAAGATGCAGTGCACCCAGATATTCATGCTGTCAGAAATTTCTAAAAGAGTTTTGGCAGCCATGTTTGTGAGGCTAAAAATCCTTAACACTCCTGACATGCCATAACTTTAAAATAAACATTTTTACACATTTTAATGACTCCATACCACAGAAATAATCTAAAACATGCCTAACATGTTAAAATAAAACATTTGAACCTATCTATTCACCCTTTATTCCCTAATCTGTCACTTTTTGTATAGTAGGCCTCCAATACCTGATGACAGTTCCTTGAATCTGCTGCCACACACCATGCCTACTTAACACCATAGAGTTGCTTAAAGGAAAACACTGGAAAGGCACAGCTTTCCCCAGTCGCTACAAAAATGCCCGATTAGTGCTTTCAGACAGTAACAATTGTTTTAAACATCCTCTAAATGCTTTTTTAATTATTTAAACAGTGACCCTCAACTTTCACTTTGTATTGCTGGCAGCCACCATCTTATGTGCAGCAGTGAGCTTCCATAGCTCACTTTATGCTATTACGTCCTGCTGACCAATAGCAGAGGTCGGATAGACATATTGGCATAAAGTGAGCTAGGGAAGCTCACTGCTGCTCATGAGATCGTGGCTGCCAACAATAGAAAGTGGAAGTTGAGGGTAGCTGTCTGAATCATTAAAAAGAAAGTTGTTGCTATCTGAAAGCACTAATTGAGAGTTTTTGTAGTGTCTGGGGAAAGCTGTGTCTTTTCCAGTGTTTTCCTTTAACAAGTCCCACTGACAATCTGCCTTTATCTTTCAACTGCCCTCAAACCAGCCCCACAGCACACACTCACCAAGCCATCTTCATCAGAAATGTTTTTGTTTTTATTTTTTAAAGTTGCCTCCTTCTAGCACCACTGTCACCCACACACTCTTGCTACTAGTAACCATAGCAACACACAAGCTGCATCGTGCTCCCTCACTTTCCATCTTCCATGTGACCAACTCATGTCGCTGGTTCAGCTCCTTTGCTTACTCCACTTTAATGGCTTGTGGATCGGCTATAAATTTTGTAAGTCGAGCCATGACCCAAATAAAAAAGAACTGGCAAACAATACTTATTTATTACACTCAAGCAGTGTTGCCTGCCCTTTGACTCTCCATGTCTTTCTCTCAGCTGAAGTCTCTCCCTGGCCACATCCTCTCTCTGCCTTTTGCTAGTGGTGAACAGGGGCATAATGCTGTACCCGGAGCCTCTCAGACATTTATAAACAGCTGTCAGTCAAATGGAGGATTTGGACAACCATGGTGGTAAGGACACTACTAGTCATTCCAGACGAGGCAAACATCTTATTGGTTCCAGTCTAAGCAAAACACTGATGTTCCACTATGACATGAAATATAGCAAAGCGTGGTCAAAACTCGATTTCTAATGGATTTGCTTTTTGTCAGGATTCCCTCTTACTTAAGTAATCATCCAACTGTTTCCATATTTGTTTGGCTACATAAAAACCTTTCTTCAGTGATGAAACATAAATCTTTACCCCGGCAATATTGCCCTATCTGGAAATGCCCATTGATCCAATTTAATAACAAATGTCTGAATGACACAGGATGGTCCAAACTGGGTACTAGAGTAGTAGAGGATTTATTAAACCCTGCCACATCCCAGCTAATGTCCTTTTCTGAACTTTGAATTAAGTATAAAGTCCCAAAGATTTTGCTGTATCTACAGATTAGAGAAGTACCACCTAATAAAGTACTAGATCAAAATCTCATATTTCAGCAAAACACAGAATGGCCCCAACTAGTTAAAGCTGCCCAAATGAGAAAAGGAGCCAGTTTGGTATACAAAACTATAAATGATTCAGACATTTTGCTGACCCTTCCAGTTAAGCAGAAATGGTGAACAGCATTGAAAATAACTGTATCGGGCTGGCTCCATGGTGCCTAGTGAAGGGGTTTGCTCAGTATGCTGGAGACCTGGGTTCACACCCCGAACCCGGGTGCCAGGAGTGGAGACCAGCAGGGAGGGGTTCCATAAGTGTCCATTGGATGCTTCCCTCCCAAGGGAGGCTCAGCCTGGGGTCCTGCGGGTGGATTGGTGGTGTACTTGGGGAGGATGTGATGCCTCAACATGCCCCCGTACCCCCCAACCCCAGGACACCCCGTGCTCATGCAAGGCTGAGAACTGCAGTGGGTGGGGCATAGAACATGGAAATGGCCCCCCGACCAACCTGATGATGAGCGTCCTGGCCCTTGCCACCTGAAGCCCCAGAGACAGCCTGGATCCTGCCCCGCAGCACCTGAGAGGCTCAGTTGAGCCATTAAGGCTAATTCCTCCAAGAGGACAGTGACCATCCTGGCACAGGGATGAGCGGGGCTACTCAGGTAGGCCGCTATAGGGAGATGGTGGAAAGTGGCAGGAGGGTGGAGGGTAGTGGAAAAGTTCTGGAACTCCAAAGGAGTGGCCAGTGGGTTGGAGGGAGAGAGGCACAAAAAAAAAAAAAAGAAAAGAACTGTATCTGTAAAATCCTGGTACTCTCTACGGGATAATGCTTTTTGCTGTGCTAGAGAAGTGCAGGTGAGATCAATCCCATTCAAAATATTACACTGTTATTATTTTACTCCAGAGATACTGGTTAAAATGGGATTATCCTATTTTACCAGATGTCCCAAATGTAATACTACTGCTCCAGATCTATCCCACTTATTATGGTACTGCCCTGAAATTTCTGTTATTTGGGAACAAATACACCGAAAATGTGAACTTATGCTTAATCAGAAGTTGCCATTTGTTCCAGAAGCATTCATTTTAGGAAATACTGAGTTGCTTCACATTATGAGTGGAATATTCAAAAGGTATATTCTGGCTGCAGCCTTGACATTTGAAATACTGCTACTTAAAAACTGGAAAGAAAAAAGATCCCCTGTATTGAGAGAATAGCTAGATTGGCTCGATGCCACTGCCAACAATGAAATAATTCACTGTGCATTGAATAATCAGCTGGATCTTTTCTCAAAATATGAAAGTCCTTTCTAGCTTATGGAAAATAGTTTCTATAAATGATTGCATTATTCTTGAAATCTGATATTTTTTTGCATCATATGAATAACCACTCTATTTAATGATATGCAGAGACATCAAGTGTAGTCAACTTTGTTAATATTTTGGTTGTTCTTTACTTTATGACTGTTTTTATTCAAGCTTCTTATGTTTGAAATCTCAATAAAAAATTATGTTGAAAAAATACATTTATAAACAGTTGACAAACAACTATTAATTTATAAATTAAACATTATGTAGGAGTACAGAATACACTGACCTAGGCTTGCTCAAAACAACAGCAGTGTCCCTTGCCTACAGTGGCAGAAACCTACAGGGACTAATTTTTCATTTGTACTGCATAATGATAATTTTCTATCTAATTAATTTTTCTTTGTTCCTGTTTTAGATTTTTGATCTTACTATTTTTTCATGGAGACACATTTTATAAGTGCAGTAAGGCACTCCAAGATGGTGGTTATCATGGGTTAAAGCACCTTCAAGTGCTGAAGGCACTTGACACAATCGTCTCATGCTTCACTACACACCTGGGCATGCATTAACCCATGTCAACCACCACCTCATTGTATTTCATTGCTTATAGATAAGCTGAATTTGGTATAAAAATGTGTTTAAATGTTTTCCCGATAGTATCAGCTGCTCTTTAAGGGAAATTATTTAAGTCACATTTATGTGGTAGGAGTCGGGGATCCTCCTCAGTGTCACCATGGCTCAGTTGTTAGCACATCCACCTCTGGGCCAGAAGGTCATTGGGTCTAGTACCACACCGGGATTGGGCTCATACCTGAAATGCTGGCACCTGAGTGCAGTATTGGGTTACTGTCGGGGTGTGCTGTCCTTCAAGTGAGACATTATTTATTTAAAATGTTTTACCAGGAAAGGCATACTGAGCAAAAGCTCGTTTCCAGATGCCTCCTGGGGAAGGGGGAAGGGATAAAGGGAAGGGATACAAACAGATTTAAACATCATATGCAGTATAAACTTAAACATTAAACTAAGGTCCCCTCTACCCATCCTGGTGCTGTCCTGGTGGGTATCCAGGAGGAAGTAAAAGAATCCAAGGCACCTTTTGCAAACAAAAGGCAACATTCCACAGTGTCATAGCCAACATTCCCTTTTGCATAAAACTGATTCATGCAATTATCCAAGGCTATGTGTGGGTGTTAATATCTGAAATGGCTGCCACTACATGTTCAGTCACTTCACTCCAGCCTAGAATTGCTTGTAAAGCACTTTGAGATACAGTGTATATGAAAAGCACTGTATAAATGCTGATTTTTCTTCTCCTCCTCAGTGGCCACACTTGCTGGGTCCCCCAAAACTGTAATACTGACTCTGTATAATTTATTCATGAATGTGTCTGCAGAACGTGACCTAACAATTCAGTGGATGTGGAGAGTTCCTGCCGCATAACTTACATCTAAAGTGCTGTGGAGAATAGGAAGCCTTGGACTTAGTCCCTGGGCTATATTAGGCCCTTTGAAAACCAGACCCCAGAGATGACACTCCTACTCTTTCAAAAAGCTCAGTGGGCTCTTTAAAGTAACAATGTGGATTACAGTGATAATGCTGAATCAAGACCATCTGATTTATTCCTAGATTGTCATTTTTCTTCTGTCTTGTAAGGTATCCCTCCCCACATTCGAGTCTACTTTGGCATTTGTTTATATTTAAAGTAGCGGTACAACAAGAAATGTTTTTCCAAAAAGCTAGTTTCAGCTACAGTTAGTAAAAATATTAGCATATCTGGCAGATCTGCTTTTCTAGGCACCTTCTATGCTGGTCACATTGAGTTTTGTTATTTTCTTGATTGTAACCTTTGCCAGATCTACAGTACCATTTCTAGGACAAATGTGGTGGCAATCTTTTTTCTTGCAACCCCCCCCAAAAAAAAAACAAATAGAAACACTTATAAAATACTCATATTTTAGAGAAACCTGAAAATGTTACCACCACTTAAAACTGGAAGATGTCTATAATATTTTATAGTGAAAAAAAAGATAGGGTCATATTTGTTGCCCCAGCTTTTGCACTGATGCTTTAACACAATAAAAGAAGTGCTTCTATAAATATGGTTCTCCCCTGGCTTTCATCATTATTCTCTGCTGTTTGTGGAGACCCATTGTTTTGCTTTACTTGCCTTGTGACTAAGATGCACTAGCATGCAACAGACACTGTCCCCTGACCTAATTGGGGACAATGAGTTCTGAAAAAAACTCTGACAGCAATGATAAAAACCTGGAAATAACCATTATAAAAAGAGGCATTCCTTTTAATGTGTCAATGTAAAGAAAAGCACAAAAGCAGACTGACAAGGAGAAATTAGCCTCTTCCAAAACAAGAGAAAGAGTGTCATCTAAAATAGAATAAAAATATACAGCTCAAGTTTTTCACTGTAACATATACTGTTACTCTAACTTCCACCTGTTTGATGCAGTATTAAATATTGCAAGTGAGTATGTAAATTAAGACAAACATTTAATTTTATCAAATGTTATGGCAACCCTATTGGTGACTGATGATTGCTGTGATCCTTTGCAATACAGTTATGCCCATAAGTAATCACAATAATCAAGTAATAACGCAGCATGGCAAAGAGCCACATTATTTTAATTTCCAATGTCTCTGCTTACTTTGGAAACTGATACCTCTTCTGGCCCTGGAGCTTGTAGCACTGTTGCCACAAGCTTCTAGGACCAAGACAACTTCTGAGCTCAATTTACAATCCATTTAACAACATATTTGTATGTTGGCCCAGTCACACTACCACTCACTAGTCACTACACCAGCAGCTTGGACTTGGGGAATAGACTCAGCTAGTTTTGGGGATGATTGGGGAAGGGAGGTCTGCTCATCCCAGGGACATCTCTCTTCTTTCAGGGTGGGAGAATGCTGTGTTCCACTGCTTGATTTCCACCTGCTGGATGTCAGAAGGTAACACAGTGGGTGTACGCACTGTGTGACCATCATGTCTGTGTGCTGCCTCTTGAATATGTGTGCATCATTGCATGCCAGCAGAGGAAAATGGGAAGAAAAAGCCACAGGCCCTATGCATGACTGATTATACACAAAAATATGTGCACTCACCACGGTCCAGATGGCATGTCACACAGGCAGTCACTCCTGTTCAGGAACTAGGATGTCTACTCTGATGTAAGCTTCCAAATGTTTTTTTCTGAAACAGTGCAGTCCCAACACAGAAGTACTTGAACACATCCACTTGAAAGAGCAAAACCAAGTGGTATAATTTCAGTGCCAGCCACCCTGCACTGTCTCAAATGCCCCAGCACTTCACTCAAAGAGCTTTGTCAAGGGACATTGCTGATGTGTCAGGCCATCCGCTACCATGGTGGCCTTGAGTAAGTGTTGTTTAACCTGTAAGTCAACAAGAAGGTTGGTGTCAGGGCAGGGGTGGGAGCCATCAAAGTGGGGCAGAGTGAAATGGGACCAATGAGCAGAAAAAGCAGAATAGGAGGAAGACAAGATATTTATAAAAAAAAGAAGCAATTTTTTTTAGCTTTGGAATCATCCTGTTTTTAATGAAAACAGGAAAGTATTAAGGGGACTATTATTATTTACAGGTGTTGGAGCAGTGAAAGTTGCCACTCATTGCCTGCACACAAGTTTGTGAAAAATCTTTGTGAAAACTGCAGTTCAGCAACATGAACAACTAGGAACACTTCACATGACAAATCCTCAGTATGGTACAGTAGTTATGTAATTTTCCTTATTTTAAATGTCAAATGGAATGCACACCACGGTAATTTGTTGTCCATTTTAAACTGGCTTTAAATACCATCTAGGAGGCAGCCAAGTCAGTGTAAGCTTATTTCTAAGTCCCTTCATAACCTTTCTGCCCGTTACCTTTCTGAAATATTTATTTTTCTGGCTCTCAATTACAGATTAAGAGATGTCCCAAATCACATGCTGATTATTCTGAAAGCCTTTACTCATTATGGCAAGTTAACGTTTTTGTGTGGTGCTTCCTTTTCTTGGAATTCTTTGAACCCTGGTATAAGAAATCACTACACCTAAGCTATCTTTAATGCCTCTTTTAAAGCTCATATGTTAAACTGTGAAAAATCATGCTCCCATTGTAGCTGATGTTATGGGTTTTAAAAGATGCAGGCTTGTTTCATTTTTATTTTAATGACAAGTTTGAAGGCTGTTCTAGTTGACAAGATTAGTATCTCACAGAACCTGTGGTAAATGTTGAATTAATAATTACATAAATTCTTTCCACTAGTATAAACTTGTGTGATTATCGTGCAGTTACTTGATTTAGTGTTGACTAGGCTCATGTATTATTTTCTTTGTAATGTTTGATCCAGGGGAGGGACTACTATCAAAGGTTTGAGTTCTTCTAAACCAGATAACAAGATTCACTACACAGCTGCCACCCAGGATCCACCACTGCGACCTGCTAAGGCAGGTAGGTTGGCTCCCTCTTGAGTTCCAGTATAAATTTCAGCTGGGAATACTGACAAAAAAAGTAGCTTTAAATAAGGTACCCACCATTTTAACTTCCATTTTTAAGAAACACATCAGTCTACTCCTCACCCACTTGTCTGTTCATCACTACTTTGCCCCCCCCCCAGAATGAAAACCTCTGCTGGCCAAAAAATAGAGTCCTATACACTCCCCTCTTTCTTCAATTCACTCCTGCCTATTTTTGACTGCTTAGAAGCTTCTATACAAGCTTATTAGACTGAAGTTGAAATGTCATTTATTACCTGAGAGCAACTGTAAATGTTTTGTCTAATAGATATTTGCTTATTCATGGATGACATTTTGTATTTTGTATTTCATGATGCATTTATTACTTACTTGTATGTATTTTTGGATGTTTACTGGTTGCCAATGAAAACAGGTCTTTGGCCCTTGGTCTTACCAGTTTAAATAAACAAAACAAACAAACAAACACAAAGAGAAAGGTGCATTGAGCTGTGAAAGCTCATTTCCAGGTGTATCTAGGGGTGGGTGGGTTATATTTATTTAAACAATAACAACCAAGAAGCCGGTCCTTTCTGAGGGATTAATGACTGATTGGGGGATGGGTGGCCAGAGGTGCAGCAGAGGCCACCTCCCTCCAGCCAATCATTAGTCCAAGGAAATGACTGGCTTTGAGGTTGTTATTACAATTATAAGTCTAATCACAATAACAATTTTCTTTTTTCCTTTTTATTTTTAACTTGCTTAAGGTTTTAAACAGAGTGGTGGGAGTCAAGCGTGCTGCACAGTGTCAGTTAGCAGCAAGATGTTGATGACCAATCCAGTAGCCAATCAGGAGCTTTTCTAGGCTTGGCAGTTCTGTCTATTTTCAGTCTCATCCGGGGGGGGGGAGCAGATGCACTGAGTTAGGTTAAGTTGTTGGTGGCACTATTTTTAGTAAATGGGAGGAGAACTGGCCAGGACACCAGGGACATTTCCCTACTCTTCCTGAAGAGGGCCATGTTGTCTTCCTGCTAGGAGGATGGAGAAACTTGAGGAAGAGAGAGACATTGCATCCCGGGTGGTAGGAAATGCTTCCTTCCCCACCCAGAGTAACCAGGAAGCCTTTGGGATGATATCTACACCTATAATGTCTAATCCTGTGTTGGTCCTTGATGACAGCCAGATACCCACAGCAATGGAGATTTACCTTTGTAGAATGTGGTTCTGTAACAGTTACCGAGTGCAATGATTGGGACACTGCTCTGCTACAAGCAGGCTGGATTAAGAAGCCAGATGGTTCAGGCTGGGACCTGCATGTGTTTGTATCACCCATGAAATTCCTGGGCCTAGAACCCAACAGTCTTGGGACAGGAGCCATCGACAAATGGCTTGTTCACCACACAAGCCACGGCAAAGCCCCAAGCCTCCTAGGAAGAGATTAGATTTCAAGCTGTCTAGCCCAAATAATGCAGCTATGGAACATAGAAAGAATCCCAGGCAAGGCACTCCTTGGCAGCAGCCTGGAAAGCCACTTGCTCCCCCCCCCAACACTGACTCTGCAGTCTTTTCACCGGTGGCTCCATGTACATTGATAGAGCCTACTGCACCTCCATCAGTCCTTGACGCTAAGACTGTTTATTTTCATTGGAAGTACCATCCAGCTTTGCTTTTCCTGCTGAGCCTGCTTTGTTTAAATAGAGAAAAGGGGGGAGTTATGATCCTGGAAGCTCCCCTGCTTAAGGACTTTATGACATCTGCCAATTACTGTGTAGAGTGCAGCTCTAACTCTGCTACAGCCCCTGACACTGTTAGGGCTGAATCAACCTTGCAATCCACAACTTCCCTGATTGATGGTTTACCCTCAGAAAGACAGCTTTATTCTGTAGTTCCTCCTGTTGTAAATAATGGCCCTGTAAAATAGGGGCAAAAATGACAGCATACTCAGAAGGCCTGAGGGCATTCCAGAACCCATAGATGATACTTGTGACCCACTTCCACAGCATGCTGAAAAGGATAACAAGAGGTCTTCAAGCACAGAGGACCCTCAATGAGGTGCCTCAATGACCTGGTACTGGAAAAAGATGATAAGCAGACTTTTTTAGACCCTCAGCTGAACCTGCCAAGAGACACAATGGAAGGCTAAAGTCAAAGCTCAGGGGTTTTCTGTGGTATAGAAGAATTCACATAACATCTGGATTTACCTGTGGATAATATATGTGGTGATTTTCAAACTAGAACTTGGACTCTGTGGCATTTCTTAAGTAACAGGTACCAATGAGTCCTTCCTTGCTTGATTGTACAAAGAGACACAACACGGTCTGACTCAAGTAATGTGATGGTATGGAGGAGGTACCTAATAGGACCTTTACAACTCACCAACTGTTGATGGATAGCATAAGCTATTTGGTGACAGAAATTTCCACTTTAATCTGTTCTGTGGGTGATGTAATCTATGACTTTAGTTTTAAAAAGCCAGAGGGACTTAAACCTTTTTGGTCTTTATGGCAGGAACTGAAAAACACTCCTTTGTGGATGCCATTTACAACAATACTACTAACAAAACTTACATTTAAAACTATCACTGTGCTGTTTGAAAATGAGGGGGTGAGGACTGTAGACATGGTATATTGGCTGAAGCAGCATTGTGAGATATTGGGGAGTTGAGACCCTAGTCTTCATTTCAAGAATATCTGGACTCGGGGTTTAGTGGATGAGGGTATGGCTATCCCACCACGGAACAGGCCTGCAGCATCTCCCCAACTGCTTTTAATTAGGTAAAGACAGTGGGATTATCTATTATCAAGGACAGCCCAAAGCATGCTACAGATGTGGCTCACAGATGCATCTAAGCAACGCATGCAATATAGTGTGCTGCGGGCTCTGTACTGAGCTGGGACACCCAAGTTCACACTGCTGTAACAAACTTAAATGTAACCTCTGTGATGAGTATGGTTACTCTTAATGATCCTGCCCATGGGTGTCACACAACAAAGATGACAAAATGAATCAGGTGGAGCAGGAGTTTTATGTTAACAGAGCACAGAGAGTGGGACCCAGGCGAAACCCTGATAGACCCCAATACCTCACCCACCAACTAAGGAACCTGAGATGGATTCTCACCTTTCAGATTTGGTGGAAGATGTAGAAGAGGGTCTCTCCTCTCATTAGGCCCCTCCTCTGGAGAATCAAGCCCTTCTGCAGGACACTGGGTCCCATGAGTCTGGGCAGGAGATAGATAGTGCAGGCCCCACGTGTGTCATCCATACTTCTAGCATTGCATCATACTCACCTCTCCAGGATACTCTGGCAGACCAGGAGCAAGCATCCTTAGAAGTGTAAGTAATGTCCACTCCTGATACATTTCTGCTGATTGAGGCTATGGGGACCCAGGCTACAGACCAGGATATGCAATCCCATCCCAGTTACAGAAACTTTTCAAAGAGTTACTCACTGGAGTCATTTCAGAGGGCAGCCTCAACTGAAAAATCCAAAAACAAGATATCATGACTTTGGCATATAGGTTTGAAATGCCCTCCAAGATAAAGAAATGGGGTGATGCAAGAGAGAAATCTGATTAGGAGATTTGAATGCTAGCATTTGTTTCCTCCAGGACATTAGGTTCAGGTCTCAAGCTAATGTTGAAAGAGCTTGGAGAGCTTGGACAAAAAGTTCATCCTTCTGGTCACTGCGGGAAAGCAAATGCTCAGGCATTGCATTTTGTTCACATCCTATGGTTGTTGGGTGGAAAAGCTCCTAGAATTAATTCCTGGGCATGCTCTTCTGTCAGATGTGCATGTTCAATCCACACATTTTAGACAAATTAATGTATATGGGCCTCAGGCTAAGGCTCCAAGGGTGAAACTATTCAAACGTATCCAATCCTACTTGCTCATGACAAAGGGTATCAACTGGAGTAGTGACTTTAATTGTGGCTTGAGTACTGATGACTGGGGAGCATGGACAAATAAAATTTTGGGGGACATGAACTGTTTAAAACCTCTGCCAAGCTAAACTAGTTGATACAGTCCTTGTTTATCAGAAACCAGGGGAGCACACCTTATATAAATGATGCCTGTCTGAAAATGTTGATTTTTGCTTCCTCTCCCCAAGGTTGCAGAAAGCAACATCACGCACTATTCCAATCAAAATATTGGATCACGTAATAGTGTTGGTAACAAGAGGCCCATCAACTACTCCAATGGGCCCAGGTCTGTGGTACATGAACACCTCAGTTGTGAAAAATCCATCTTTCTGTCAGAAACTGAACAATCTGGTAGAGTCACAAAAACCTCTTTATGAGATGTTCGACACCCCATAGATTGGTGGGAGAATTTAAAAAAAGAACTATGAAATTTTGTACAAACATAATCCAAGCATTTGGGAAATCAACAACATTTTTGTTATCTGTATCGTAGGCATCAATTTCAGAAACTGCTCATCATTACTCATAGTACAAAGGTTAATTTCTTGGCACAAATTCATACAAGAAATGGCTAGTTGACAGTACAACAGGGTGACAAGCCAGTTGTAAGAGCAAAAAATTCAGACTCAAGGCAGGAAGCTTGATATGAATCCTCTTATGTGTTGTAAGCATACAGTAGAAAGCAGAAATGTCACCAAGCTGCTTGATCAAGATGGTAAGACACTGACGGACACTCAGGATATCCTTGAGGTAGTCTCTACCCATGTACACACCACATTTGGTGAATCAATATTGATACCCACTGAGGGAGAAAACATTTTAGAGGATCTTGAGGTCCCCAAATTGCCATGGGGATCACTGAACCCTTAGGGACCTCTATACAAGAGTGGAAGGTTAGGGAAGCTATTGCCTCCCTTTCCTCCACCACAGCACCAGGTAAGAATGACCTCTCTGGAGAGATATATAAACACAGGACAGCTTAATAACAGAATTGACAAGAGTTTATATATATATCTATAGATATAGATATATATATCTATATATACATACTAGAGGAAGAGCAGATGAGCAAGGGTACAGACAAGGGGATCTTAATATACTAATTTAAGAAAGATGATAGGAAAGACACTGGGAACTGGAGGCCTACTAGTTTGCTCACTACGAACTCGAAAATATTGTACAAAGTTTAGACTTCAAGGTTAACAACAGTTCAATGTGATTGAGTCGGGCAGGTAATTGCAGCCTCAGCTCCAGTTAAAAAATAAGGTGTTACAATATTCATTCATAAGAAATTAAAGTGGAAGCCTATTTCTACCTTGAAAGAACCTGACGGTAGATGGGTTATTGAGCTTATGGATACTTCTTCAGGACCTTTACTGTTAGTTAATGTTTATGCATCAAATGTTGTTGAACCTGAATTTTTTCATAACTTGGCACATCAATTTACTCTTATTCATACATCAAACACACCTATTATTTTTGGTGAAGATCTTAATCTAAGATTGGATTCCTCTTTAGGCAGAAGTAATACTACACTGGATTCCCATCAGAGAGGTATAGCAACACTCTCCTTGTCAAAGAAAGAAGTGGGGCTTTCTGGACACAGATTATACATTCTATTCCTCTGTACATCAGTCCTATTGTAGAACTAATTACTGGTTAACCTCTCCTACAGTTATACAAATTGCAGTTGATTCCTCTATTTTGCCTATTTTGATCTCTGATCAAACTCCAATTAAATTACATTTGTCATGGGGCTCCCCCCTTTGCTTTCTCCTTCCCGGCATCTGGATCCCCTTTTACTTAAAGATCCTGATTTTTTACCCTGGATCAGGAGAGAGGTGAAGGACTTTCTCTCCTGCAATTATTCAGCCAATGCCACTGTAGGAACTACTTGGGAAGCCCTAAAAGACACCCTTCATGGTAAAATTATTAGTTATGCCTTCCACAGAAGGAAGCTGAGGGAACACCAACTCAATGAGCTTGAAAAAACACTTAAAGCAAAAAAAGCTCAGAATGCAGCTTCATCTCATCCCAATCCTAAATCTTTTTAGCATTATGAAATTTTACAAGTTTGTGTGGAGATAAATGAATTAATTTCTCACAAAACCCAGATTGCCATCCTTAGAATTAAACATAACTATTGCGAAGGAGGGGAGAAAGGAGGCAAACTTTGAGCTACCTGCCTTCATTTGTAACAAATGGAACAATTTATTGCTAGCTTGCAGGACTCATCTGGTCAACTCTGTGATGATGCCTCCTCTATAAATTGTGTTATGTCACCTTTTTATAAAAATGTCTACACCTCTCATTCTAATACAGACCAAACTTCTATTGCTAAGTTTCTAGACAAATTAACTCTTCCATATCTCCCTTCTGAGATTTCAACCACTTTAGAACAGCCATTTACTTCAGAAGAAGTATACCATGAACTTTTATCTTTAAAATCAGGGAAGGCTCCAGGGAGTGGCAGATTTCCTGTAGATTTTTATAAACCGTTAGCAGATTTGTTTTCCCCTCTTCTCTGTAAAGTCTGTGAAGAGGCAACAATTTCCAGTAATCTTCCATATACTATGAGAGAGGCAATACTTACTGTGCTTCCCAAGAAGGATAAAGATACTACCCTTCTTTCCAATTATCAGCCCATATAACTTTAAAATATTGATGGTGAGATATATGTCAAATTATTAGCATCCCATCTTAAACCTCTTATTCCCTGTCCGGTTAACCAATCCCAGGTGGGTTTTGTCAAAGGGCGCCTTGGTTCAGATCATTTCCGTTCTGTACTTAATCTTATGCACAAGGCAAACATCTTAAATCCCCAGCTGCAGCTATAGCTATTGACTTTGAAAAAGCTTTTGACACTATAGAATGGCAATTTTTACATCTTGTACTATCCCACCTGGGTATTTGTAACTGTTTCTGTTCCTGGATAAAGCTTCTATATACCTTGCCATTTGCAAGGGTCCTCGCTAGCTCTACCCTATGTAACTCATTTCATTTATCTAGAGTCAATAGATAAGGGTGTCCTCTATTCCCTCTACTTTTCATTTGAGCTTTGGAGCCCCTTGCCGCTGCCCTTCGTAAGTCCTCTGAAATAAAAGGTATCTCCATTGGGAACAGACAATACACTTCATTACTTTATGGAGATGATTTATTAATTCTCCTAGAAAATGTAGAATCATCAGCTAACCCACTCATTTCATTTCTAAATACTTTTGGTGGCTTATCAGGCCTTTCAGTGAATTATAAGAAAACGGAAGTTTTGCCATTAAATAATCTTTGTAAACCGCATATGATCAGTTCTCTTGGTTTTAGGTGGGCTCCTGTTGGGATTACTTATCTGGGGATTACAATTTTACTCAATTTTGATAACATTTGGAATGTTAATCTTCTCCCCTTATTATCTGACATTAAAACTGTTCTGGACCACTGGAAATCTCTTAAACACACATTAGCAGGGAATATTGCTGCTATTAAAATGACGGTTTCACCCAAGCTTTTATACCTCTTTTCTAATTTTCCCTTAGCTTTGCAAAAGTCATTTTTGGTTAAGATTGATCGTTTACTAGATGATTTTATATGGGAAGATTCTCCACCATGCTTTGGCTGTATTAAACTACAGGCCCATTGGTCCACGGGAGGGTTTGGTCTTCCCTGGTTTCAGGCATACCTTTGGGCCTTTCAGGCCTCACAAACTATAAAATGGTTTGAAAAACCCATGTCAGAGGCTCCACTTTGGCTGCACATGGAAGCCTGTCAAACCCCATGGGGAGTTCCTGCTAACTTTATCTTCAATGCTTTGCCTAAAAAAAACTGAAATGTCACCCAGCTGTTGACCCTTCAGTATATTACTGGTTTAAATTTCAGAAATGGTTGGGTTCTGATCCTAGACCCCTTTTATATATTCTGCTTTCAATTTAGATGATTGGCTATTCTTGCTATGCAAGTGAAACTATTTATTTTAATCAGATGGAAATCTCTAATGACACCTTCATTTGGTGATTTACTTGCTAGCCTTTCACAGACTGCTACTTTTCTGGCTTCAGGTCGTTTCTTTTTTTTATTTTTTTATTTAGTTCATAAGTCAGATTTACAAACCTTTGAGTCAAAGACTCATTTACAAAGGTACCTCATCACAGGGAGGGGGAAAACATATTTGTGAGGGAAGACATTAGAGAACAATACAGGTGAGACACAAAGGAGTATACAAGCAAGGCATTTCAGTGACCAAAATAGGTTAGATACAGTAGAGCAAATAAAATTAAGCTGTTTAGTGTCCCAGTGGCGCACGCAGGGTAAGGTGCATGGTGTACAGACTACAACAAGCAATTCTAAGTAAGCTAGTACATATGTAGTACTACAGAGACAAATTGGTTCAGAGGGTTCTCTAGGAAAGCACTATAATGGACATTTACAGCTCCGAGTGTCAGTGAGGTGCTTGCATAGGGCTATTTTGAAGGGGCCAATTTTGGGGATGTTTGTAATGTGAGTGGGGAGGGAGTTATACCAGGAAGGTGCTCTGTAGTGAAAAGACCTTTGGGCAAGTGAGGTCCTAGCTCTAGGCACCTGGAAGGTGGCTTTGGTAGTATTGCGGGTGATGATCGAATGTGAGGCCTGCTGAAGGGGTGTAGTGATACCTGGGGGGGCAAAGCCCAAGTAGAGCCTTTTTTGCCAGTATACAAGTGTGGTATTACAGGCATTCTTCAAATGTGAGTATGTTGGAGGTGGAGTAGAGCTGGCATGTGTGAGTTCTGCTGTGGGCACTGGTCAGGAGCCTACAGGCTTTGTTGATAGAGGTCTGGACTTTGGTGAGGGCAGTGGGGTGGCAGCTGCATAGGTAGGGAGTCCATAATCAACCAATGACAGAATGGACGAAGTGATAGCCAGCCGCAGGGCAAACTCCAGGAGGCAGTCTTTGTGGCTGTAGAGGAGTCCAATCCGGGCATTCATGGCCGAGGACAGAGCATTAAGATGGGCATGGAAAGAGAAAGCTGAGTCGAAGGTGATGCCCAAGTATTTGTATGTTGATACCTGTTCAAGGTGGTGGAGAATACTGGGGATGATGTGAGGGGAGCATTTCTGGAGTTGCTTTGGCGGTCTGCAAAAATCATAGATTTCATCTTCTTGAGGTTCAGAACCAGACGATGGTCAAGGAACCACTTTTCAGCTTGGCTGAAGGTGAGTTGCAGGGAGCGCTGGAGTGTGAGTGGGTCGGGGTGTGAGGCAACGAGGACTGCGTCGTTGGCGTATAGAAGCATTTTGCCCATGCAGGAGCTGGGGAGGGGGTTTAGAAAGAGACTGAACAATGTTGGGCCCAGGATGGAGCCTTGAGAGACCCTGGAGTGTACAGGTAGGGCTGTTGATATGATACCATTTAATTTGACCCGTTGGGATCTATCCCGGAGGGTTTATGAGTTCAGTGGGTTTATGAGTTGCTGGCAAGGTTACCTTGCTTATTTAAAGTCCTTTAACTCTGGGGTTGCTCAGGTCTGTTTTTAGTGTTCAGCCTTATTCATTATTATTTAATCCATTGTAATAGTCAATCTCTTGGGTTCTATACTGGATTACCAGGTTATATAGTTTCTGCTTGTCATAGTGTTTGTGCCTATAATTGAATTATGTCTTGATGTTTGTTTGTTTTTTAATCATTTTAAGGCATATTAACTTGAGCTTCATAATAATTTTACTGAAAACACTACTGTAATGTATACGACTAGGCAAGGCAAGGCAAAAAAGGCAAGGCAAATTTTATTAATATAGTGCCCTATCCAGGGGCTCAAAGTGCTTAACAAACATAATAATAATAAAATGCAGTAAAACATCCCGACAAATAAAGATAATTAGAAAAGATTAAAAGCTCTTTCGAAAAAAAATAAGTTTTAAAAGAGGCTTTAAATTAAGGCCTCCACCATGCTAGCAGCCTTAATGTATAGTGGAAGGGAATTCCACAACAGCGGTGCAGCCACCCCAAAGGCTCTATCTCCCAATCTTTTTTACGTGGGAGGGTGGAACAACTAGCAAATCAGACTACTGTCATTACCAACAATATTGTGCTACATGCATATTGTAACTGCAGCTGTGCCTTAAAATTTCAATAAAATTAACAGCAAAAAAAGAAAACAAGATTAACAACAGTTGCATCACTGGTGGTTAGCCCCTCCCAGGCTTGTTCTTTGCCAGGTAGATTTATACTTGATAACCTACTACTACTGAGAGAAGTGGTTGAAAAGCTAATGTGGGTCAGGCTTCTGGTTTTGTTCTTTGTCTAGACCAGAAAAAACATTTGATGTGGCAGCGCGTGATTTTTTATTTTTAGTCTTAGAAGGGTATGGAAATCCAGTTACTTTCATATCCTGGGTCAAATATTTACATATATCTGCACTTGTGACTCTACTTATTAATAGTTAGGGAGAGAGTCAGAGTAAGAGCAGAGTCCATCAGGGTTGTCCTTTGGTTCCCATCCTATACCTGTTGTTTCTAGTTCTTGCAGAGGCTTAACTTACACGTAAGTTTCAACCAATTCATATGACCATGGGTCCAATCCCCGCTATGGCATTAGCTTATGCTGACAATGTTTATTCATTGGTTAAAGTCTCCTCTGCAGGGGATGCAGCTATTTTAGTTTTTCAGGAGTTTTCTGCAGTGTCAGGCTCTAACCTCAAGCTCATGCAATGTACAGCCCTTACTCTGGGTGACCACAGAGGGATGGTCTCAGACAGTATTTCAGGCATTTTGGTGTCTTCAGAACCCATACAAATTCTGGGGGTTATATTTGGACTGGTAGACATGGCAGTCCTTAAATGGTCAGAAAAAAAACTGACCAAGGCTGAAAAAATGGTATCAGTATGGAATCAGTCCCTCATGTCTAAAACAAAACAAGTGTATGTTAAGACTTTTCTTGCAGTCATATTTCTTTACATCAGCTATGATTTCCCCTCCCTTTTAACTCTGAATCTAAACTGTATGGAATGTTTTTTAGACTACTTTGGGTCGGCTGCCTGAACCCAGTTAAAGCGGGTCATACCTATAGGGATTTCAAGGAGGGTAGGCTCCGGATGTTAATCCCAGTGGTACTTATTTTTAGTAGTTTTGTTTTTTGTAATTTTCGGGGTTTTGCCACTGACAAATTATGGGCTCCTCTTTTTATTTCTACATGTGGCCAGCTGTTTCCAGTTTGGTTAGCAGGAACCTTAAAAATTGTTTGGAAAAGGTCACAACCCATACCTGGATACCTGTTGGACATGTTTCAGAAGATCCCTTAGCCTGCTTTATTGATGATCTTATAAAGGGACTTGTATTTATGTTGTCCTCCTGCGTATTAGATACCGGGGATATACTGAGGTAATTGGAGGGATGTAATGTAGGAGAGGACTCTATGTTGGTTACACTTTATATAGAGTCCCTGTATTCTAATATCCCACATCCAGGTGGATTGCAGGCGTTGAAATATTTCTTAAATAAAAGGGAAGGGAATGTTAGGCCAGACACAGATTTCTTAGTAGAGAAGGTGAAACTGGTTCTTGAGTGCAATACTTTTGCTTTTATGGGAAGACATTATGTGCAGGAAAAAGGTACAGCAATGGGCACTAGTTTTCACCCAATTATGCCAATCCTTCGACATTGGGAGGAAACACATTTATGGGATAAGCACACAAATCCCTACCTGAATAAACTGGGGATGTGGAGGTGATTTATAGATGATATGTTTATGGTGTGATGGGGGGATATGGCAGAACTGTAAAACTGCATTAAGTACCTTCACGATAGCAACTATAATTTAAGTTTCATGTGCAATGTTGGTACAGCGGAAGTTTCATTTTTAGATTTAAAGATCTTTCAGAAACATGATGGAACAATAACTACAAGCCTATACAGAAAGCCAACTGACCAAAATACCATTCTGTTGGCCAGCAGCTGCCACCCCGCCACACCATAGAGAACATCCTTAAGAGTCAGTTCTATAGAGTGAAACACAATTGTACTAACAGTTTAGAAAAGGAAGTTTCCAACCTTGAATTGAGATTTGAACAGAGAGGATACAGTAGATTATCTATAGAGGAAGTAAAAACTTCTTGTGTAGAACACAGTAGGAAATCCTTTTTTTTACTTTCTTTTTTTATCCTCACCTGACTGCCCTCTCTTTCCACTCCTTCAGACTTGATCAACCCCCCTAGAGCACCCCCACAGAGTCTTTCCCTAGACTGCCAGGTTTCCTCCATTATCCCCTTCCTCATTCCTCTCTTAGGAGTGCCTGCACAATGGGGTCTGTCCTTGGGTAGGTGATCAGAGGCCCAGATCAGTCATCATCTAGGACTGAGAGGGGGTTTTCAGTTTTCTCCATTACTGTCCCCTAATCCCTCCTCCCCTGAGGGTGTCAGCACACAGGACGAAAGTCCAGACAGATGACATGCTGACACACACCATTGTCAAGTGCCCATGACGTCCTCCCTTCCCTGACTCCAGAGAGCTGCCTGTGCCCTGATGCCCATACTTCCACAGGCATAGGTGCATCGAGTGCTTGAAGGCACCCCAGGATCCCACCCCAGGAGGAGAAGAGCATCCATTGGGATGCTCGATCCTCCTACTCCCCTTCCCTCCTCCCCCCGGCAGCCCAGGTTTGTTCCTGAACCCGGGTCGCCGGAGTGGTGTGAGGTGTGGTGTCCAGCACCTCAACCCTCAGTGCCACTGGGCTGGCCCATGAAATAGTTTTTGTTAAGAAGAGAAAGTGGTAAAAATGAGAGGAGGGGGCCAGATTAATTTTGCAAGTACCTATAGTGTTAGATCCCAGAAGATTAAAGGTATATGAGCACATAGTCAGAGCCGGCTGGTTGCATGCTCAAACAGGTGTGCCATGCAGAAAAAATAGGGCCGTCTGGCTCTGGAGCCATATTCAGACAGATAGCATGATCTGACCTGATCATGCTATCTGTTCGCATATCAGACCCTGGTAGCACAGCTCACAGCAAGTGGTCACCACGTTAGGTGTGGCGCTACTAGAGGGTGAGACTGAAGATTGCCTATAGGGGTAAAGTGTGGCACACACTGGTGAGCGCCATGGCCCTCATGGGCGATATTCAGCCCAAACATGCAACTGAGCCCATTGGGCATGCATGGTGCTAAGGACCCATTTGCATGCCCATTATGAGCTCATCTGCATGTGATCACCTGGCCTAAATGCACAGGGCCAGGTCCCCCCCAAGCCCTGATCCCTGTCCCATAGAAATATACACTCACATATTGGTGGTTCAGTGGTCCCTCCCTAGCCCTGATCCCTTGTTCAGCAATGCATTTATAATCTTTGGTGGTCCAGTGGTCCCTCCCTAGCCCCAATCTCTTCCACAGTAATGCATTTATAATCCCTGGTGGTCTAGTGGTCCCTCCTTAGCCCCAATCCCTTCCCTGGCAATGCATTTACAATCCCTGGTGGTCCAGTGGTCCCTCTCCTTCCCCCATTTCCCAGTCACCATCCTGACCTGAAGAAATAAATTCCCTGATAGTCTAGTGGTTCCCCACCCTGGCCGGTAGTGATCCACCACCTCACCCCCCCCAACCTGACCCATTTCAATCCACCAATGCGCATGTACCATGTACTGCATACTCAGTGACAGTGCAGGCAGCAGTTGGCTGTGGCAATGTGAGGAGGGCTGTGCCAGTCACCGGCATGGGCCAGGTTGAGGGGATGCAAGGTGGTGGGTCACTACCTGCCAGGGTGGAGGGGTGGGTGGCCACTAGACTACCAGGAAATTTACTTCTTCAGGTCAGGACAGTGATCTGAGAAAGGGGAAGGGGGAGGAGGGATGACAGGAACACCAGGGATTATACATGCAGTATCAGGGACAGAATTGGGGCTAGGGAGGAATCACTGGCCCACAATGGATTATAAATGGATTACCATGGAATGAATCAGTGCTAGGGAGGGACCACTGAACCACCAGGCTACCCAGCCCTTGCCAGTATGCAGATGGGTCTGCGCATTGTTAATTGCTGGGTTTCAGAAACATTAAACAGTGCCACTGCTGGCGGCCTTTAAACACTTCTGAAAACTTTCAATATTGTGCTGCACCTCACAGAAACATAGAATTTGACATCAGATAAGGATCACTTGGCCCACCTAGTCTACCCATGTTCCCTACCTACTGTCACACCATAGACCCTACATGCTCTCTGGCTTTACCCCCTTTTCCTTGCTTTTAAGGTTCCCTTATACTTATCTCATACCTTCTTAAATCCCATTACAGTTTTTGCTCCCATCACCTCCTCAGGGAGGCTGTCCCAGGCATCCACCACACTTTCTGTGAAGAAGTGCTTCCTTACATTTTCCCTGATTCTACCTCCCTCCAGCGTCATCACATGACCCCTTGTTCTTGTGCATCCTTTTCTCTGATGACGATGAGAATGATGCTGATAGTTTTTCATAAGAGTACACCTACAAAAAATAAAAAGCCAGTCCACTAGCTCATTAATTTGTATCTTGTAGTGAATTTAAGTGCCAGGGAAAGGGGACAGACTTATAGAAATACTCCATTAACCCCTGACCTGTAAATGCAGGATGTGCTGCACTGCAATCTTCCCCACACTGTCCTATCATATCAATGCACTTTAACCATCAAGAACCAACTCTACTGGGGAAACAGACTGTTCAAACGCCACTCATTCCATGTGAGGCTATCAGCGGAGTACCACTTAGGTGAGAGCAAAAAAAATTAAAAACAGTTGATCTTTGAGATGTGCTACGTCTTCATTCTTAATTTCGGACTGCACTGTGCATAAACCTTACCAAATCATCACATACAAAAGACTAGAGAATTTTTGACTCTTACCCAAATATTAGCCTGGGATAAAAGGTAGAGGTATAATTGGCTAATACATAATTTTATTTATTTACTTATTTTTGAAAGTCGGATTTACAACCTTTGAGTCAGGGACTCATTTACAAAGGAACCTCGTTTCAGGGAGGGTAGACATGGTTACAGTGTGAGATACAACAGTGGTAACATACAGGTGCAATACAGATAACAAAAAGAACACAGTATAACAGTGGTTTACGGGATAAAGTTACATGCAGTAAATAGCAATCGTATAAAGTATAACATTAGTGGAAGTCATAACCCAGGTCGTACCAGGGAAATACCTAAGTGGAAGAGTGGGTGGGGGGAAACAGGGGTGGGGAGGAGCAGTCCAATGGACATTGTCAAGGCTATGGGCAAGAAACGGGGAGGGACCCCAACATTAGGATGATTAAGGGCAGCTACAGCTTAGTCACAAGGATCTGTTGCTAAGTGGTCACAATGGTCACTCAGCAGAAGCTGTACAACAGGGTGGCAAGTATTTCCCAGCCCACGTGTGGGGAATTGGGGGGGGGGTCAATATGAAAGTGGCATGCAGGACCATGCACATAAAACTGCAGTCATCAATAAACACGGTCAAAGTCTTGTGCTGTGACCCTGCCATGGAACTGACAGGCGAAGATGGTGTAGCAGCTCTGCAACAGTGTCTTCAGGAGCTAGCAGGTGAAAAAAACTACCCTGGGACCCAAGTTTACACATGTGCTGCTTGACTACAAAGGGGGTTCCACAGGACACCAGGAAGTTTTTTGAAGCTAGGGAGCAGGTAGGGGGTGGACTGGACCAACAAGGAAGTATGTCTGTATCCAGGGAAATTGCAAACTACATCGGCCCAGACTAAGGCCTAATAGGGCCAGGTGGAATATCACGGCAGCAGTGCCGCTGTCCACAAGCTCTTCTCATGGCAGAGCACCATGCAACTAGTGCTATTCTGCAAAACTCTGTGGCTGGCGCAGTGTGCATGTCTGCACCCGCTAACATTTGGGCGAATGATATGCAGAGACTTAGTTGCTAGGGAGACCTAACCCCACCCAATGACAAAGTCACACCTTTGTGTGTGTCAGTTTTTACTGGTGACACAACAGGGAACCTAGTTTTACCTTGAACTTTTACCATCACCAGCAACTGAGAATTGGGATCACGTTGCTTGTCATTAAAACCAAACAATCAACAAAGCGTAGGAGCACCAACTGTACTCTAAATCAGATAAATGAAACCATACCTCTTAGTATAGCAGCAGAGACAGAAAGTTAGATTTTGCATGTCAGCATTTTTTGGATGGGATCATATCTGGACTCTGACGCCAGCTGCTCGACATTTTCTTAACAGGCAACATGCCCTCAGGTTACTGAGGAGTGGTGACTTTGATTTTCAACAACCAGCCCTTTTGAATATGAAGGGTCTATTCAAACAAACATTTGTCAATGCCAAATATTTACTTGCTGGCATTGGCATTGCTACTGCATGAGCTAGAGAGATGCATAATAGGAATGGCAGTGAAGTACTGAACTAACGTCAACCCCCAACCCCACCCTGCAGAGACTGGCAGGCGTTGGAGTGTGCCTTTGGGTCATCGGCCATAATGTTCATGACATTCCACCTCACCCCACCCTGCAGACACTGACAGGTGTCACAGTGTGATTTTTGCTGTCACCTAGAGGTGTTTCCAGGAGACAGAGAGAGTTTTTAAAGTATAGTTTTACAGTACCTTCTCTGTGGCGGCACTTTTTCCCATGAGGCTCAGAGCAGCACAGAGGTCTACAATGAATGTGACATACCTTGTAACAAGGGACAGTCAAATAGAGGTATGCAGCCCATTCAGAACCACTCTGCCAATGTTTAAAGCATATAGTCAGGAGTATTACTTGTAGAAGGCAGGCAATAGTGATGCCATTGTATGCAACACTGGTGAGACCTCACCTATAAACTATAGTACTGTGTGTGACTCTGGAGGTCGCACCTTCATAAGGATATCAATAGAGTTGAGGAGGTCCAGAGAAGGGCTACAAGGTTGGTAACAGGTTTGCACCAGAAAACTTAGATTCTGTCATTTCTGCCACAGAAGGTGGGAACGAGTACAGTAGAGATCTTTAAACATGCCTGGGACATGCATAAGGTAACTTTAGAGGTGCAAAGGGGAGATAAAAGCCATTGACCAGACAGGGTCAGAGGCCACAAACAAGTGTGGGGCTAACAGGCAGACTAGATGTGCCTAGTGGTCCTTATCTGCCAACAATTTCTATGTTAATGTTTATGTAAAGTCTCTATTCTGTGGGCTGGTGAGCACCCAGTTTCTACAACGGAGACTATCGTCTAAATATAGACTGTACCTTTTTGAAAGTGACTTCTGGTAGCAACTCACAGGCAGACAGACTATCTTTCTGACAGGCTGAGGATGTGGATGATGTTGATGATGATGACGCCTTGCATTAGCAGCTTGCAGGCAGCAGCAATTCGAAGACATAGAAGAAAATATAAATATTTATCCAAAGGAAACATAGATCACACACACACACACACACACACACACACACACACACACACACACACACACACACACACGATTTATGTAAGCCACAAAGCATTACCTTAGTCTACATGGAAATGAAGAGCTAGAAAACATACTGTACCTTAGAAAAATGAGAAGGAATTGCAGCAGCAGATCCCATTCAGCATCACTTTTAAGACCTAAACACATAATATAAAAATGAATACAATAAAATTACCTCTTGAAAGACACACATCAGTCAACACGAGAATGAGTAAACGCCACCTAGTTAGATATTTAAGCTCATCTGCCTCCCCCACCCGGAGCCAGAACCTGAACTTTTGTGGAGGCCACCAGGGCTAAGGTGATATTGATAGCCATGGTTGGATCCAACTTCCCTAAAAGTCAAGTACTTTCAAGCAGGGTTCCATGGAGGTAGGGCCTTATTGTGGTGGCCCAGCTTGCCACCCACACTCCCCTGCACCCTTATCATTACCATCCACCTGAAAACATACCTTTGTGCCAAACTAGTATACGTTTAAAGTGGCAGACCCCCATACAGTTGTCGCGAAGGACTCTGGGTAAACAAAGCGGGGTGTAGCGACACAAACCACTGCCACTGTGGATGATACACAGAATTCTTGAGGACTGCCACCAGGGCACTACGGACCAAGTTCCAGCCAGGGATGGAGTCTTTATCCCTGCAAGTACCTTTGCTGTATCATTGTAATCTTTACTGATGGTGGAGCCTTGTCTCAGCAGCCTAACTTGCCACTAACACTCCAGTCACCAAATACTACCTCGAATAGCTATTGTTGCCCTCCAACCAGATCAGTAAACTGAACTAGACAACCCTGCCCACAACCCTGATCAAGAAAATGAAAGCAGACACCCACCAGCTTACTTTGAGCGGAGCAGTGGCCCAATCGCAGGATGTGATATGGTTAGTCGGACTGACGTTCAGGCATCAGTCAACAGGCCAGGGTTGTGTGGCAGCTGAACAGCAGCAAAGATCCTTAACAGCGCACACCCTTGAAAGCACTGAGCAGTGACTTCAGCTTCCAACTCCAGGCAAAATGACAAGAGGGTTTTTTCCTCAATCCTCCAACTTAGACAGCAGCCAAGTCAGACAACAGCAGCACTGTGGCGCCAATCAGGTGCAATGGTGACAATAGTAGCACTGCGGCCCCCAACTAACAGGTGTGGCAGCAGCAGGTGCAGCACTGCAGCTCCCACCCCTCAGGTGTAGTGGCAGCAGCAGCAGGTGCAGCACTGCATCCCCCATCCCTCAGGTGTGGTGGCAGCAGCAGCAGATGCAGCACTACAGCCCCCACCCCTTAGGTGAGACAGCAGCAGCAGCAGGTGCAGCACTGCAGCTCCCCCACCCTTCAGGTGTGATGGCAACAGCAGGTGCAGCACTGCAGCCCCAACCCCTCAGGTGTGACAGCCACAGTGGCATCAAGACAGCACTCACCCATTGCCATGTACCGAGGCTTGTCTGTCAGAGCTCAGACATGAATTAAGATGAACCACCAGACACCAAGGTGGACGGGGCAAGGTAGTGTCATCAGTTCATGACCAAGAGCATGTGATGTTCACGAGTGCCATAATTAGAATGTCAGGAGCACCGGAGAATTTATCAGTTTGAGTGATCAGGTACAAAGATTATTTATTTAATATAGTGCCTGCGGGGGGACCAGAGAGGTGGAGCCCCGATCTGTACAGTGGTTGGGGCTTCATCTCTGCTGGTAATTCTCCTTTAAGAAGTCATAGTCCTCTCTGTAGTTCTCCAACCCCATCCAAGTAAACATGGACTGCCATGGCACCAAGGCAGTCCCACCACACACCCAAGAGAACAGACACCACAGGAAGTTTGTGGAAACACCTCAGATAGCCACGCACAGCCATGCAGGACCCACCC
The DNA here is from genome assembly GCA_016271365.2 of Neoceratodus forsteri. Classification (NCBI taxonomy): domain Eukaryota; kingdom Metazoa; phylum Chordata; order Ceratodontiformes; family Ceratodontidae; genus Neoceratodus; species Neoceratodus forsteri. The sequence continues at coordinate 135,402,920 of JADMNL010000025.1, forward strand.
TGAAAGGCAAGTACTTGGTTGGTGTTTTTTATTAGCATCACCTATGACAGTGGGTGGTGGGTCTGGTTGTGGTAGCCTAGGCTGCTGCTAATGCTGCCCCCTTCCCACCAACTACTTTTTTTGAACTGGTAAGTTTTTCAGCAAACTTCCAGGCAGGTGTCCAACAATATTCCATTAGACATTCCAGCAAAATGTCCAACATAGAAATCCAACTTAATCAACTTGTCTTTGTTTATCCTAGGTAATCAGAGGCCTACATACTCCAAAACTGATGAAGAGGACCGAGGAGGACTATCTGCGTTTCTGACTGCACTGATGCCTTCTTGGTTTTGTCTACAGTATCCTTTCAGTCCAAATTAATCCATCCCAAAATTAATTTTTATTTTAAAACCATGTTTACATTCAGGATAGATGGGGTGAAGATGGCCCTGGCAGTACAACACAGTAAATGAAATATGCATTTTACAGTTAAGACACATGCCCAGCAAACCACCCCTAGACTGCCATACAACGGACCTTCCCCCCTGCCCCAGGGGGGATTGACTGAGCCACAGGCCAGGATGCTAAATGAGGAGGACAGACCACAGAACATCTTGATGAACCACACAGTAATTTGAAATAAACAACATAAACATACATATTAAAATTTTAGTATATATTTTCTACTGTAGGATTTCATACCTGCGAACAGTCCCTAATTTTCACACAGAAACTTACAGTATCTTCAGTGCTCAGCAGTCACTTGTATGAGGGGGGTAAGTATGGCATGGACCCAGTGGCATACATGTTGGAAAAAATGGTTCTGTGCTGTTCAGCACCTCCCCCCACCATCACCAGAGGCCAGAACCCTTTTTCACAGCACAGGTACCAGTCTTCCCAGCTTGTCCCATCACTGAAAATCAGCGACCAACTACAAGAGCCTGGCATGGACCCAGTGGACTGGCATACATGTTGGAAAAAATGATTCTGTGCCCATCAGTACCTCCCCCCACCATCACCAGAGGCCATAAACATTTTTCAGCACATGTACCAGTTCTCCTAGCCCGCCCACCACCAAAAATCAGCGACCAACCACAGGAGCATGGCACAGACCCAGTGGACTGGCATACATGTTGGAAAAAATGGTTCTGTGCCCATCAGCACTTCCCCCCTACCATCATCAGAGGCCAGAACTATTTTTTCAGCAAGTGTATCAGTCCTCCCAGCCTATCCCACCACTGAAAATAGCAACCAACCACAGGAGCATGGCACAGACCCAGCAGACTGGCGCACATGTTTAAAAAATGGTTCTGTGCCACTCTGCCCTACTGCCCCTCCCTCCTCCATCACCAGAGGCCAGAACCATTTTCTTCAGCATGTGTACCAGTCCTCCCAGCCCGTCCATACGCTGACCATCTTCCCCATTCAAACAGCAGCAGGGGTATCAAAAAAAAAAAAAAAAGAAAACTTACCAGACTATGAAAGGCACATAAAAAGGCAGTTGTCCTGTGGCAGTAGATGGCAATGCATCAGGTCAGCAGCAGCACAAAGAAGCGGAAAGGGCAGGTCAGCAGCACAGGGAAGATGGTAGCACAGGTTAGCACAGCAGCACACAAGAACCAAGCTAATGTGCATCACAGCAGAATGGTTAGCAAATGTATAACAGTTCCCCACCACACTATCACAGCCACTCTCCCCACCCTGACGGACCTGCATGAGCACTCTCCCCACCCCGACTGACCTGCACGGGCACTATCCCCACCCTGACGGACTAACACAGCCACTCTCCCCACCCCAACGGACCTGCACGCCCACTCTTCCCACCCCCACGGACCAACACAGCCACTCTTCCCACCCTCACGGACCAACACAGTCACTCTCCCCACCCCAACAGACATGTATGCTCACTCTCCCTACCCCAATGGACCAACAAAGCCACTCTCCCCACCCCATGGATCTGCATGGCCACTCTTCCCACCCAACAGACCTGCATGGCCCCCTCTCCCCACCCCAACGGACCTGAACGGCTGCTCTCCCTGGCCCCTCTCCCCATCCCAATGGACCTGAATGGCCCCTGTCCCCACCCTGAACCTGCATGACCCTCTCCCACCCGAGATACCTACATGCTCCTCTCCCCACCCTGACAGACCTGCACTGCCCCTAGACACCCAGCCAGAAAATACCCACCCCCCAGACACCCAGGCAGTAAAACCTCACCCAGATACAGCCAGCAAGTCCCCCAGACACAGACACAGCCAGCAAATACCCCCAACACCCAGGCAGTAAAACCTCACCAAGATACAGCCAGCAAACCCCCCTCCAGATACAGACAGCAACAACCCTCTCCCAGACACACGGCAAGCAACCACCAATGGTCCACTGCAGTCTCTGTGAAGGGCAAAATTAAAAACTGTATGCCAGTTGTCTCAATCCCCCACCCAGAAATGAACCCTGAGCTCCACCAAACAGGGGGGACCATCCCAACCCAGCCCTGCCAAATGGGGGAATAATTCTACCTCACCCCAGCCAAACAGGGGTGACTGCTCCACCCCAACCCTGACAAACAGAAGGACCATCCCACTCCACCCCACCAAACAGGGGGGACCGTTCCACCCCAGCCCCACCAAACAGGTGGACTGTCCCACCCCACCCCCACCAAACAGGGGGGACCTTCCCACCCCAGCCCCTGCCAAACAGGGACTGTCCCACCCCATCCCCACCAAATACAGACCATCCACCAAGCTCCAAACAATGAACAGTACCCCTAGACACCTCAAGACATACAGTCTCTCCAGAGACTAGGCCAGCAAAGCACCCCAAGATGACCAAATGACGTACAGTCCCCCCATCCTGTTACCTTAGCCCTTAACACAGACCATCCCCCCAGACACACAGGCAGCAAAACCTCACCAAGACACAGCCAGCAACCCCCCCAGACACAGATAGCAACAACCATCCCCTCAGACACACGGCAAGCAACCCCCCAAATGGTCCACTGCATTCTCTGTGAAGTGCAAAATTAAAAACTGTATGCTAGTTGTCCCAGTCTCCCACTCAGAAATAAACCCTGAGCCTCACCAAACAAGGAGGACCATCACATCCCATCCCCGCCAAATGGGGGACCATCCCACCCCACCCCACCCACACAAAACAGGGAAGACCGTTCCACCCCAGCCCCTGCCAAACAGGGAATGTCCCACCCCAGCACTGCCAAACAGGGACTGTCCCACCCCAGTCCCGCCTAAAACAGAGACCATCCACCAAGCCCCAAACAATGAAGTGCCCCCAGACACCCCAAGACGTACTGTCCTTCCAGACACAAGGTCTGCAAAGCACCACAAGATGACCAAACAGCATACAGTCCCCCCACCCTGTTCCCTTAGCCCTTAACACAGACCATCCCCCGGGACACCCAGCCAGCAAATCCCCACCCCCAGACACCCAGGCAGTAAATCCTCACCCAGATATAGCCAGCATATCCCCCCAGACACAGACACAGCCAGCAAATGCTCCCCCGACACCCAGGCAGTAAAACCTCATCAAGATACAGCCAGCAACTCCCCCCCAGAAACACAGCAAAAACCCTCGCCCCAGACACACAGCAAACAACCCTCCCTCCCAATAGTCCACTGCCATCTCTGTAAAGGGCATAATTTTGGCTACAACCAAAACCATGACTGCGAGGAGTTGCTCTATCCCCCCTAAAAGAATCACAGGTTCGGCAAGGAGGTCCAGTCTGCCCCCCCCCCCAATCGGGACACAAATGGTGAGGGAAACATGCATTTCCTAAATTCATTGATTAGCTTACTTTGCGGGGAGAACAGATCAGAGAGTGATCCCTCAGCAGTGGCACCCACATTGGATCAGACCAGCATCTCGATAATGAAAAGCAACTGCAATTTAGGTCAAACTTACATTAACAGAGCAGCATACCTTTACAGCAAGGAGAACAGGTCAGAGAGCAATCCCTGGCAGCTGCACCCACAATAGATTGGAACAGCATCTCAGAAAAAAATATATTCAGTGGAAGCTGGAAATGCGCTCCAATACGTCACCCTCGCGGCGCTCCAACACTTTACCCTCTTAGGCCCCCGTGCCTGCCCTGCTCACGGCCTCAACAAATGCATCACTCAGTAAGCACTAGGGGCACTTGGAGGAGAAAGAAATTAAACATTTTAAACATAATTAAAAGTAAACAATGGTATCTGTGGACAGCGGGGAGATGAAAGATCCTTTGGGCGCATAACAGCATAAGTGTACACCCATGTAAGTGCTTAGTTATCTCCACAGTTGCAATCGCTGAATTCAATATAAATAATTACTGTAAAAACAGTCAATTCTTCTCTGGCTTACCAGAATGTGAGGACTGTTGACTCCCCGGGACAGCGTGTGAAAAAAAAAAAAAAAGCATAAGAAAGGGAATTTGCGCACATGCCATCCGGCTCCTGCTACCTCCTGCTAGTCTGCTGCACACTGTGGCATGTCAGGTGTATCAATGGCCATGCCCTGCAATGATGGGGTGCTGCCTGATTGCAGCAGTGAATTTCTTTCGAGTTGGTGGCACGCTTCAAAACTGCTGTCATAGACAGCGTGCTCATTCACTGGTGCCAAACAGATGAGCCCCAAAAAGCAGTGGCGGCATTGGCCACAACACTGCCACACCTCTGAAACCTGCTACTACCAAAAGATGCCACAAGATGTTTCTTGCACATGTGTGCAAGAAAACATAAAAGGGAAACCTCCATGCAAAACTTAAGATGCCATGAAACGTCTACTGCAAGGAGGCATGCTGCCTGATACGGCAGTAGAAAGGCTGCTACCTCCATGGAGTCCAAATAATACAGCTTTCTTTCTCTGCTGAATTATCAGTAGGCAAGGCTTCTTTCTATTTACATGGAGGCTTTATTTAGTTGAGCATGACTATGGGGAAGGGGGTTGTTTGCTCATGAATCTTGGAAAATATGCATGAGGGAACCCTCATATGCATAGGCACAGCACAATATTTTGCATGACGGCGCTGTCAGGGGTGCACCCCTCATATGTGTCCTTTGAATATGGGCATGCCCCCAACAGCTGACACTATTCCAGGTTAGCGTGGTACAAACCCAGTTTGTGCCACACAAACATTTTGAAAATGGGGCTCATAGTATACAAAAACTGGCATGAGCAGATCCCAGATTGGAAACGGCAAAAAAACCCTTCAAAGCTGGTGTATAGGAGGGCCAAATATGTAAGAGATGATTTGGTCCATTCTGTCCAACTCAGTGAAAAGCCCACTTATTGGTTAACAGAAGGCTGTAGGAAGTGTGGAAGATATAAATATTGTGTATCTGTGAAGGAGTGTACCACATATCAGATAATTGCTCTCCAATACAGGAGAAACCATGTATATTCACAGTTTTATTAATTGTGATACAAATTTCATTGCTTACATGGCAAACTGTAAATGTGGAGCCTACTATTTAGGTTGAATCAAAAGAAAATGGAAGGAACACATAGGGGAACATATGTGAGCAATATAAAATGAACATTTAGAATATGTGTGGGCAGTACATATGAAAAATGAAGCCAGAGAAGATGAACGAGTTGAAATTTACTGGGTTGGAACAAGTATGTCTAGGTCCTAGGCAGAGATGCAGCGAATTAAAATTTGCAGGTGAAGCCAGTGCGAATCACGAAAAATTCACACCTCGCTGAATCCGTGAAGTCTGCCCAAGCATGGCAAACTTTGACTTTGTGCGAATTACACAAATTTCACCATGGAGCATGAAACTGGCCATGAAGAGTAAAATTCATGGGCATAGCTTTGCATTCCGTGGTGAATTTTCACAGAATACGCAGAATTCTGCAAATTGTGAAAAATTGGTAAATTACTCTGCATAGTAGATTTTGCGGACTTCATGCATCTCTAGTCCTAGGGGAGGTAACAGGGAGCTAGCATTGGCCAGGAGAGAAGCTTAGTGGATTTATAAACTGGGGGCATGTTACAATGAAAAAGGACTGAGTGATTAAATTTAAATTTTACCATTCCTTATATAGTGATGAATATATTTCAGTAATGCTAGCATAGAAAATTTATTTACAGATCTTTAAGAAAAAGATGTAACTATAACATACCCCTTTATCCTTCTATCTCCTATAAACCTCCAAAAATCCCCCCCCACGGGCATTTTCATTGCCATATCTATTGTTGTGTGCTTCATGTTGCCCCCCCATTGATCCTTTTTCCAATAAATAATGAAATTCTTGAATACTATATTGCATAGCATGTTTCTAGATACATTAACTGTCCAATTTAACTGTTTTTATGTTCGCTTGAGCTTGCACAAGGAACATCTTGCTACAAGGACCGGCATTTCAGAGGCGTGTCACTGCCGAGCCAATTGCAGCTAAAACTCCCAGGGGTTTGGCTGTGCAGCCTAATGACCAGACACTCTGCTGATGACACTACTCAGTGCTTGCTGAGTGGAAACTTTGTGTACTTGAAGTGAATCAGCCACTCCTATCAGACAACAGCTGTCTCATTTCATTTACATAGCCCCACCCAGCAAGCAGCTGAATGAGATTACAGTCCTTATCATTTCCACAACTTGCTTTGCATACTAAAGCCCTACCCTCACCTTCAGGTCCCATTTAAAATAAATGTTGGTGATATGCTGGCGTAGTCCTGCCTCCATGTCAAATTGGTCCCGCCACCACATCCAAGATGTAGGAGAAACAGAGAACTCTTGTGGTAAAGCATTGCTGCCTGACATGGCTCTCTGAACGTGCCCTCATCATCTCTAGGTCGCACCCAATCAGAGAACACAGATAAATAATGGCATTTTGACGCAATATTTAAACAGCAGAGGTGGCAGCGATGCCAAATAGTAGGAACAAGACTGTGGGCAAACAGATTTTATCTGGCCTGCTCTGTATATGCAATACTTTAGGTGTCTTATTGTGCCGGAGAGTGCCGTTCGCGACCAGTCGGGTTTCTCTGTGTGTTAACCCCTATAGTGTGAGAGAACTAAGCAAATATTGACGTGACAGTCTAGACAGTCACACCCTGTCTGTGCACTCTGTGCTCGTACCTCTGGGAGCTCGATCCAGAGTGGCTTGTGAACCACCCATAATGCTAAAGAGGATTGCGTGCCCTGCACTTCTCACTAGAGTCACCCACTGTATCCTTGACTCACTGAGAAGAGAGGTTTGCAGCTTCCTGTACACTGCTTCTGAGAGGCTCACCTATCCTGCATCTATAGAGGCTAGCATCACCAGTTGTACTAGAGAAAGAGGCTTTCATGTGCCCTCAAGTCCTGGACTGAATCGACCAGCCAGTGCATCATGGCTAAGGTACAGGTGCTGAATGTGGTGGTGCTGGATAATCCCTACCCGTTTACTAACCCTTCCAGTTTGAGATCATGTTTGAGTGCCTCGAGGATCTACTGGATGATGTGTACAAGCAGGCCCTTTTGTGGATAGAGAGAGATAGAGGCAGCGCAAAACTGGCAGGAGGTTTGCGGGCTTGCTAAGGTATGGGGCGCAGAACCCAGGAAGTGTAAAGCTCAAAACTTGGTGCTGGTGGGATGTCATGCCATTGCTTTTCAATCATTTGCCATTTATAAATTTTGGGTTTGGGCAATTTTTGTGGGGGGTAGGAAGAAATAGGCTGCTGGTTAAATAAGATCTGCAGCTTATCCTCTAGGTAGGGAAATGGGCAGACTAGGTGGGCCAAGCGGTCCTTATCTGCCGTCAAAGTCTATGTTTCTATGTTTCTATGTTGCCATGAAATTATGGTTTCTCAACCCCAGGCCCTTCCTGAAGGAAGTGATTGGCTGAACGCTGCTGTCAGGGGCGCAGTTCGAGGGAGCTGCATTGTTCCACTCAGCTGGTCGTGGGGAAAGGGTCCCTTCATGTCTGTGCAACAAAGAGTACTAAGAGGTTGCTTTGATTTTTGGAAATGAGTCCGTAGTTTTCAAAATACTTACCAAAATAGCCAGATCTCAAATTGCTTAAGTGTGTATTCAAAGATACAACAACCTTTAAAAATCATCTTTTTATTTACATGGCTTTATAATTGCCATCACTTTTTTTAACCCTTTAGATATCACATACTATTTATTTATTTATGTATGTATTTATTTTTATTTAGTTTTTGTTAACCAGGTAAGTGCACTGGACAAATCCTGCCTATTTTCAGGCACGACCTGGGGAAGGGGGATATAGATGAATGCCAACTGACCTTGAACCAGATTAAGCTGTTGGTGGTATTCTTTTAGTGAATGAGGGAAATTTGGCCAGGACTCTGGGGAAATTCCCCTACTCTTTTCGATAAGTGCCAAGGGATCTTTAACAGCCACTTGAACTACCACCAATCCAGGCAGATGGGACCTCGGTTTAACGTCTCATCCAAAAGACAGCACCCCTCTCATGCTATACTACAGTGTCAGTACTGGGATATTAACACAAATGCCAGATGTGGGAAATGAACCCACAGCCCTCTGATTGCCCGGCCTCAGAGGCGAGTGTGCTACCTACTGAGCCACTGACACTGCTAGTCCCTTTATGTCTGGTATTTTCATCTTCTGGTAAAATAGTTATAAAACAAACCCTTTCAACAATGTATAAACCTTAGAACCAGAAAATGTACAGGAAAGTTTTATAAACAAAGATATACAAAGTGCAAATACCTGTAAGCGAACGTTCGGCATTGACAAATGCTTGTTAAGGCTTGAAATGCCCACATTTCCATTAAAATACAGTTTACAGGTTGTCCCGATATGTAAGGGAGTGGAATTATAAGTATGTGGGCATTGAGTGTTTTTACTTTGTCCAAGGTTATAAATGTTACTCACACTCAGTATGTCTTTGCTATATATGTGTATCTACACCAGAGGGGATCACTTTTGACACTGCCTGAGTGCAGGTGAAATGTTATGGTGTGCTGGTCAGTCCATGCTGTGGAACAGAGCTTTTTAAACTGCATTGGAATAAAAGGGAAGTCAATAACTGAAAACCTGTGTGGACTCCACTTTTGTTGGGTTGGAGCTGAGTGCCGTGACTTTATCTGCTGTTGTTAGTGTTGTCACAGGCACCAATCCCTCTGGAGCAGCTCTATTTGGACCATATCGTTCAGAAGATGACCAAACAGAAGATATTATCGCATCATGTCCGGTTTGTTTTTCCATAGATCCTGTGTACCCAAAAGTACCACAGCTCACAACTCACAACTCAGGTGACTACAGCATAGCTTCTCGACAGGAGAAGACAGAAAAAGATGTGGGATGTGGTATGGCTGTAGACACATGGATGCCTCCAAGTTAAAGGTAACCTAAAACACAAAAGTGTTTCAGAGAGAGAGTGTCCATGTCCAAGGCCTGAATGCATGGAGGTAGAAGAACCTATGCTACATCTGTTTTTCACTGCTCTTATATTGTAAACTTTTGGAACATACTGAGAGTTAGATGGGGGGAACAGTTTATTAGATAAATGTACTATGAAGCCTTGGTTCTTGGGAAGATATCTCAGCTATCACACTCAGTATGTCTTTGCTATGTATGTGTATCTACACTACAGGGGATCACTGTATTTGTCATTTGCACCCGGAACATTGGGAGCTGTTGATGTGATTAACAGCTGTCTAGCTAAAATCAATAACTGGATGGCTTCCAGCTGGCTGAGACTCAACCCGGCCAAGACTGAGGTACTGGGGATCGAGCCTGGTCACAGGCTTGATGGGTTGCCATCGGGGGGGGGGGGACTCTGGACTTGTTCTAGGGTCTGTGCCACTGGTGGTTTCTCAGAGGGTGCGAAACCTGGGCATGATCCTTGACTGTAAATTGACATTTGAAGAGCAGATGTCATCTATAGTCAGCAGTGGTTTTTACCACTTGCAGAACATTGCCCGGATTAAGCCCCTCATTCAACCTGCGCACCTGCCGACACTAGTGCATGCCTTTGTGGTTTCCAGGCTCAATTACTGCAATGCTCTGCACTTTAGGGTCATGGGAGGGACCCTCCACAGACTGCAGCTAGTGCAGAATGCAGCAGTCAGGCTGCTGATAGGCCTTTCAAGGTCCAGTCATGTTACTCTAGTCCTGCGTGCTCTACACTGGCTTCTGGTCAGGTGGAGGGTCCTTTTCAAGGTGGGTCTTCTCACCTTTAAGGCCCTATATGGGCTGGGTCCTGGTTACCTGTCTGAGCTCCTGACACCAGTGTCCTCTGCTTGCTCCCTCCACTCCTCTTCAAGGGGCCTCCTGGACATTCCCAGGGTCTGGCTCAAGACTTAGGGAGATTGTGTTTTTAGCATCTCTGGGCCAACCCAGTGGAATTCACTTCCACCTGCAGTCTGGGAGGCTCCCTCGATAGAGGTGTTTAAGGGGAGGCTAAAGGCCCACCTCATCAGTCTGGCTTTTGACTGTTGTCCTCCTATGTTCTGGCCAGTCCCTTGAAATATGAATTCTGAGAACCATTTTATTGTCGCAGTATATTAATTTTATTATGGTTTTAATAAGGGTCTATTATATGTTTTAATTTATTGTTGTATTTTTCGTTCATGTTCGGTGCCCAGAGCCTCTGGGATTGGATGCCTTATAAATAAAGTTGTCTTGCCTTGCCTAAATTTCAAGGGATACAATAGTACACTTTTTTGTCCTCCTGGAATTTTTTTTTTTTATCATGTAAGATTTTATTAAGTTTATCAAGTATCATAAGCCGTAAGAACGGCCCTCATACACCATGTATACAACCTAGTCATACATGCCCAGTACATACATAGCTGTTCTCAGGATATAAAGGATTATCTACAGATTTGTACTACAGATAGTATATTTCAAGCAGGCGTCTTCTAGAACAAAATACAAAGTGTACGCTCCTTCAGGCTTCATGGAATAAGTCTCACACAGTAGGGAGACCAGTCATCGAAAGCCTTCTAGCTAAACCAGAAAGATTGCTCTGGTCTGGTATCAGGGTTCCAAACACTGTTGCCTGCCATTCAACAATATATATATCTACAAAGTAGCAGCTACTCAATAAAGCCCTATATAGACTAAGATGAAGCTGTCCATCAAATTAGCAAACAGAACAGAGAGGGCCATAAGGGTCCAAATATATAGACTACTATAAAGTAGGAATGGTGACAAGACCATGCAGCCACTGTCAACTAATATAATATAAACAATCTATGCTGTCAATTATATTGAAGGAGGATTTTGGAATGGTGGGGGTGCAACCGAACAAATGTGGGAGTGTAAGTAAGCTCCCCATTTTTTATAGTATCTATCAAGTCAGCCCTTGGCCACCGCTGAAAGCCTCTCAAAGTTAGCCAGCCTAGCCATGGCAGAGCACCACTGTAAAACCGTTGGGGTTGTAGGTTGTCTCCAGCGTACCAGGATGGCCCTCTTAGCTTCCAACAAAGCCACTATTATCCATGCTGCACTGGGGGGGGGGGAGTGGATTTAGTGCCGAAGTATCTCCCAGTAAAAGGGGGTAATTTGGAATCTGGATTGGCTTACCAACTATCCTGGAGCAGTCCCCTAGGACTAGAGTCCAGAAGTTTTGCAAGGTCGGGCAGGTCCATAGAACATGGAGTAGGTAGGCAGGGGAGGAGTGGCATCGACAACAGTGGTCCTGTGGCAGGATCTTCAGGTTATGTAGTACTGCTGGGGTTTTATATCACCTTAAAAGAAATGTCAGTTGTATTAATTGGCTCTTAGAGTCTTCGTAGGCTGTATGAGCTGCTCTGATGCATAGCGGCCATTGTTGTTGGGATACGGGGTGGAGGAGGTCCTTTTCCCAGGCGGCCCTACTGGCGAGAGTAGCATCTGTTTGGGCATCTCTAATTGTCTTCTAGAGAGTACTCACTAACCCCTGGCCCTTTCTGGGTAAGTGAAGAACTCTCAGACAGTCCCAGGAGTTTTGTGCCGAGGGGGCTTTGAGAAGAGAAGAGAGAGCACTCCTCAACTGCAAAAACCTCCAAAAATCTGAGGGTCCCAACACATATCTATCCCAAATCTGTTCAAAGGACATTAGCACATAAGAGCTTGGGAGTGGTAGATCCCCTAAAATTCGAATGCCCTTCGATGCCCAGTGGGGCCAAGAGAGCGGTTTATGGTTAACCGTGATGAGACGGTCCTCCTGGAATTTTTAAAGTAGACTCTTTGGCAGACCTGCTGCCAATTTGGCATTCATCAGAAAGACACACTTTTATGGGTTCTTTGTGAAAAGGTTGAGAATGAACTGAGAACTATTCAATGTGCTGAGTTTAAATCCTTGCCTTGACAACAATTTCAGTCTTTATGGTAACATTTTTGAAAGGCTTAAGCCTATGGTTCAAGGGGCTGAAGCAATGGCCAGCCCCCCCACCTGACCTATTTAAACTCTGCCTTCCTGCTTCATTCAAAAACATTTTTTGTTTGCAGCCAGAAGCTCTGCCTGACCTCTCCCTGTGCTCTGCCCCCCCCCCCCGCTGGGTTTGTCTTCTACTTTCCCTTGTGCTGGACTCTTTGCCTGGCTTGTACTTCTCCTGCTTCTAGGTCAGTATTTGCCTCTGGCTGCAGTCTGTGCTTCTCTCTCAGTTGTTTGTTTCTGCTCCCTCCTGATCCTGTGCTCGTGTTTGCTTTTGTTTGTTTGTTTCTTTTGGGCTTTTCTCATTTTTCTAGCATCCCATTTATTTTTATAGCTTTACCAGTCCCTCAGTTTACCTGCAATTGTTATCTGTATGCTTCAGCTCAAACTGCTGTTTCCCGGCCTCTGCTGTCTCCTGTGCTTTTCCACCTTAATTGTTTGCACCTGGTCCAGGCTTTATCCTGTTCTTAGCCAGCTGCCACTCCCTGCTGTGCTATGTTTGTTGCTCAGCAGCTCTGCTCTTAATCCATTCACTGCTGGCTCCAGTCTGGCAACTACAACTCCCTACTTTTCAATTATTTTGTCTGCTTCTAGCATACAGTATTCATTGTGCTCTGCTACATTACTATGCAAAACATTTCAGCTATTTCATTAGCATTTCATACTTTCACCGAACCTTACTTTACCAAAACCACAGAAGTCTGTTTCTGACTTCTACCCATACTGAAAAACCAAGTGGGACAATGACAGTGCCTCTACAATTTTTGGGGTTTCCTGCCCTACCATACGATTACACTCTATCATAAATTTCATGTTGTCCTAGTGCTATGTGTAGGACATGTATGCATTTGTAATCATAAATCAAACTCATTATTTTTGACTATGTATTCAATCTAATGTATGTCAGCCCAGCTTACAGTTGATGGCATTTGAAGAGTACATTTCTAATTTCTATCTATACTGAAACTTTCAGTCATTAAATTTGCTGTTTGTTCTCATTATGCTCAACTTGTGGCTTCCCTGTTATTCCCATTGCAGGGGACTGTGATGTCATGGTGGGGCATCATGGCTCCAAGTAGCAGGAGCATGTTTTCATGTAAGTTAAATGAATTTTGCCTTGCTGCTTTGTCATATTTCTGCATACTCTTCATCAGTTTAATTACTGGCTCTAACCTGCAGCTGCTGGCTTTCAGATAAGTATCTTTATTATTTATTTCTATCTCTCTAGGGCATTCTGTAGGACCTCTGATTCTTTTTGTCTACATAATAGCCTCATCCTTTTTTCAGTTTAGTATACTTTGTGCCCTCCTTTGCACCAACTGGCCCTCTATCAGCCCTGGGGCTCTTCCCAGTCCTATCACCCACCATTGCCATGACTTACCTACCTCTCCATGTTCACCATCTGGATGATCCCCAGGGGAAGAGCCACTGAAAGTCAGCCCAGCTCTTCCACTGAAGCTGAAGTTTTGGTTCTGGAGTTGGAGCCTGTTCAACAATGGGGACCTGTGGCAGCAGGTGGCATCCTGCACAGTTGTTTTTTTCTGACTGTTTCTCCCAGATCTCAGACATTACATGGACCCTGAACTAATGCACAGAATGCATGCGTGCCTGCTATGTGCATTAGGGAGGTGACATTCCCCTCTCTCAATTTGCTGGCTCCACTTGCACCACCACCTGTGGTCACCCAGATGGTGGTATTGCAGTGGAGGCCAGGCACCCTCTAGCCCTCCCTCCCCTGAGGAGGCATGCATCAGTTGAGATGCTCCACCATCCTCCCTGGCCAGCCCTTCAATGACCCAAACTCATTCCCCAACTGAGGTTGCCAGAGTCACAAGTGGTAGCACTACTGCTGTGCAGCCAGGCTGACTTTCTGATATCCTCAACTTGCTTTCAGGTTCCTATCAGATTTCTCATGTCCTAAGGATTCCTCTACTCCATTAGAGCAGGTAAGTTCTTATTTAAATTAATTTTCCCTCCTTCACTTACCAAGCACAGCATTTTCACTATATTAACTTGTGACTAGACATTATTGGTATTGCCCAATACTTGTTTAATTACAGCACTTAGTTTTGGAACACAGTGATGTCAGCTGAGTAGACATCTACACTGAAGCTTTACATGCAGGGCTTCCACTCAACTGATGTAGGATCTGAGAATGCCAGTACGTTTGTCAACCCTACTAGGCTTGTTCCTGAACCTGGGTCATCCCCAAGGAAGCACAACGTATTTCCTATTTGCCACCTCCATGCAGCCCGAAGGTTGTTTTAATTTTTATCTGTATGATTCTATGTTGTATATGTTCTACTGTATGCTGTTTTCACTGCAACACACCCAAACCAAAAAGAATCAATACTATATTAAATTAAAAAATTGTCATGTCTTGTGATAGTCCCTGAAACTTGGGGTACTTTTTCACAAACTTCAGGAGGAAAGGAACTCTGGTGAATGACAGCCAGGTTTGTGTCCCATGACTACAGTAGCAAGCTCGGAATATTGTTGCCTTCTCATCTTTAAGAACTAGCTAAGACAGCTTTTTCTAAAAATAAACTGAACTGCATACTGCACACACATATTTTATGATTATTTAAGCCTTTTCCACTCAGGTTTGTTGCTGGGGGATTCTCTTCCTTGATTGTAATTCTTGGGCCTCTATGTTCTGTTCATGCACTGTAATGAGCAAAGTATACTGCGCATAGACTTAACAAAAATTGCCTGTCCAAATGACAAATAGAAAGTAAATGTGTTGCCAAGTAGACCAGTGAAAATAAATTAGTGTGAAATACTGTATAGTAAAATGTTCTGACAAAATTTGATAATGTCAAATGTCAATAACGAGAGCAATTATCGAGCCTAGTAGGAGTAGCTCAGTATAAGTCACTGCTCATAAAATTAGGCTGTTTTTGTTTATGGGAAATTTACTGCAATGCACCATAAAGCAACATAATAAACTGTCCTTCAAAGCCTGTCAGAAGGATCATTACGGCACAAGGCTCTATAATTTATTTGTTACACCTCAGCCTGACTCATTTGAGGGTTTTGACTTGGGGCTTTTATGAATATGGAAATTTTTATCCTACACAGGAATAAAATTCCCATTTACTCATACATTAATTACGGAGGCTGGAGTGGCCAGAGTGATTTGCAATGCTGAGCTCTGACAGTTTATGTATTCTGAGTAATGCTGTGTCAGGTCTGAGAATATTCAGAGGAAATGAATGGCACAGAATGCAGTGCATACGCTGGAGATGAAGGTCTTTCTTATGTAACCTCATCCAGCAAATCCAAATGCTGGAACTTGATTAAGCTTTCTTAATTGTACTGCTTCTCCTACTAATAATGTATATCAGCAACCCATGCAAAGGAAATAACATGAAGTGTTACTGTATGCATCCACTTTAGTCATTTATGTGATTTACTATGGAGGCAGAGAGGAGAGAGAGAGACTTTATTTTTACCAGACTCAGTTGAATGTAACCAGCCCCAACTCATTTCCATCTGTGAAAAAATGCATTCAACCTACAATGAATATATTTTACAGCTGATCCATAGCCAACAAGAAAACAACTTTTGTTTCCTTTGATGAATTTGCTGTTTGTGGAAAGTGAGAGTTTGACAGTACTGGAAACTGAAGCAGCCCTCAATTTTACCTGTGGGCTAAGTACCATGGAAGCAGGCCTGCTACAGGATTTTCTGCAATACTCAACTCATGCACCCACATTCTGTTGTGGGAAGATGCCTTTACTGAAGACAAGAAAATTCATCCCTCCAGTTGTTTCAGTCTGTGGCCCATTTACTGCCAGCAGTGCCAAGTTTAGCAAACTTTATTTAGTGTTATTTTTTTTTTTTTTTTGTAACTGTGAACTACTCTGTTCTAGAGGCTGCCCACATTACCCCTCTCCAAAGGTCCCTCTTGAAACATAGTGATCTTAGGCAGTGCTGGAAGTAAACTTTAGAGCTGGGGGGCCCATATCTAATTGGCCTATAAGTTTACCACTGTCTGTTTATACATGCCTATACTTTGTATACTCTGTATATTGTGTTTCCACTTAGTGCTGTTGTTATACTTTTGTTATATGTAATCTGTTACTTGCTTGTGGCTAATTGGTCTGGGTCATGCCTATAAACGGTCCTCTGGACCAGTGCACCCTACCCAGTCAACAAAGTCATAAATAAATAAAAATAAATCTGGGTCATATCTTAAAAATGACCCTGGCTCCCATTATAAGTCAATGGCAGTGATGTGTGAGCTACCGGGGCTCATTTCAAAGCTAAGGGGGCCAAGCCTAGGCAAGTCCCCCTGTAATTCCTACACAGATCTTGGGATCAGAGAAGTTTCCAGAGCTTTAAGGCAATAAAACATAGGTTCTCCCCTTCCCCCCTGGTTTTAAAGTTTTAACAGTGTTTTGATACCTTTCACCAGCTGAATCTCATTGAATTGGTCAAGTTGAGAGAAAGGACAGGTAAAACCATAAGTGCTCTTTGCAAACCTTTTCAGTAAGTGCTTCATTTACTGAAAGGGGTAGACTTCCAAATGGGAATGTGGCTTGAAATGCCCTCTTAAAGAGCCACAAGGTTTTTCTTGCAACACCTTTCAGCTGCAGTCAGGATGCTTTGCCACTAAGAGATGTACTGTAAATGGGCCATGTCTAGCAAATTTGGCTTTTCATGGGAAAAATCTTCCTACCAGTTGGCATAAAGCATGTTTTTTTTAACCTTTTATTTATTCTTTTTGCATCAATACATACAAAAAAGCATGCACAGGAGGATACTACAATACCTAACTTTGCAAACACAGCACACACAAAGGAAAATTGAGAGACACCGCCTCACTGGTTACCACACAGTGGGAAGTAAAGTGAGAATTAATATGCAAACTTCCAAGAAATACATACAGCCAAGGGAATAATAAGGGGGCTGGAATTCCTGCTATACATTTATAAAGGATACACAATTTTCATAGTGACCATCGGTCTACTGTGTCCCCCCCCACCCCTGCAACAGTATATACATGAGCATCAAACTTCTCCACAAGACCCAGAGAGATAATCTTTAGAAGGAAAAATAAAATTGTTAATAAAAATGAAAAAAATATGGAAAGGGCATGTCTTAATAATCTAACAAAGCTCATTGCACAGGTGTGCAGTGTACAAAACGAGCATATGGCACTGAATAAGGTACATATAGATACATTAAGTTTCAAAAAACTTGTACAGCATTAAGTGCAGTAGGAAGAAGAAAAATAATGATTTTCAATGAAGAAATGTTCATTGGCAAATTGTTATGAAGCCTGTGCAGCATCTCAGAGTACTTCATTGCATTAAATTGCACCACCAAGTCTAGGTTGGCTGCACTGACATGGGAAAGTTGCCATTTTGCAAATCGTCACTGCACAGTTATAAAATCAAGTATGGACTTAAACCAGAAGGCTTACTAAGAGCCAAACTTAAATAGAGAGGTCAAACCTTGAGATATTTGAACCATTGAGTATCAAGGCCAGTCCAGGTAGTTTGGAACATACTCACAAGACCTCTACCAAACAGCTCAGTCTCAATCAGCTGAATCCTCTTCTTCTGCATTAGAATCAAGCTCTGATTCAGTCCAAGCAAGCAGCTTGTCCATTTATTTCGGTTCAGAAAACATAAGATCATTTCTTCCATTCCATGCGGAGCTTTTGTGGCAGCAATAGCTGATGCTGCAGTTTGAGTATACACAGTCTACTGTGGGCACTGCCAAGTGCCAAAGGCCTTGCTTTGGAGACTGGTGCTATAAAATAAGTCCGAGAATAATTGGACAGTAGCTTCCCTATATTGTAAGCTCAGTTGCCATTTGGCAAGAGTAATAACTATGTCCCTGTCCCCTACACCTGTGAGGACTATTAAGAATGTGTGAGGACCCTGCAAGGTTGCTGGAGCCTGGCGAGGTGAGATCTGGCAGGCTTTTTCAAATGATAATCCATTGTTTTCCTCTGACATACCCAGCACTTCTGGTAGGAACATTTTAGCGAATCCCAGGGGATCATCTCCCTCTGCTGTCTACGGCAATCTGATCACCCAGACATTCCGCTCGTGGGCCTAGTTTTCTACCATTTCCAACCACTGTTGGAGCAAAGAATTTTCTTTCAAGAGATTTGTTGCAATATCAGCTGTCCACAGCATGGATCCTTCATATCTGACTTTGCTTTGCTCACATGCATCCATCTGTGTTTCAAGAGCATCAAGTATCAAGAATTACAAAACCTAGACAATGTTCAAATCTGGAACAAGCTAGATAGTAAAATCCAGCACTGCATTAAGCATTGGGTTCCCTAATGCACAAAGTATAGCAACAACAGAAGGATTCCACCTTGGTGGAACCACTCTTTTAAAAAGAGTATAAACAAAAAGAGGGAACTGTACTCTAAATTCAAAAAGAAACCATCTCAGAAAACAGCAGGGAGATACAAAAAAACTGCTAAAAAAACTAAGCGTTTGATCATTAATGCTAAACAAAACACAGAATTAAAACTTGCAACTTTAGTATCAGATAATAAGAAGCAGTTTTATAACTATGTTGGTTGTTTGCTTGGCAAGAAAACTGGAGTAGGGCCCCTGCTGGTAAATAACAAGTCAGTCACTAACGAAACAGATATGGCAAATGAGCTAAATAAATACTTTTTAA
Organism: Neoceratodus forsteri; assembly: GCA_016271365.2. NCBI lineage: Eukaryota > Metazoa > Chordata > Ceratodontiformes > Ceratodontidae > Neoceratodus > Neoceratodus forsteri. Next base: position 135,421,883 of record JADMNL010000025.1, read on the forward strand.
GTGTGTTCCAGGAAAAAGAAAGCCTACATCAGGTAAATGTTGATAAAAACATCATGCCATTATCCTTCACAGCAGCTGATGTTGTTGGTGCTATTTCAAATATAAAAAGGAATGGTGCACCAGGACAGAAGATATTGTACCTATATTCCTGAAGGAATTATTGACAGAGTTATCAGGTCCACTAACTGTACTATTTATTGCCTCGTTAATAAAAGGCAATATAATAAATGAATGGAGGACTGCAACTACAACCCCCATATACAAAGGAGGCAACAAAAGTGATGTTCAGATTTATAGACTGATCAGTCTGACTTCCGTAATAGGTAAATGCCTTGGAAACTTGATTCAGATACATATAACAATACATTTTTCCAAAAATGGGCACCTTAACGCCACACAGCATGGGTTTATTTCTGGTAGGTCCTGCCTTACAAACCAACTCCAATTCTTTGAACCTGTTAGCGCAGCATTAGACAAGGAGTTACAGTTGACATAATCTTTCTTGATTATGCTAAGGCATTTGATACCGTGTCTCATAAGGTATTGGTTGAACACCTTATAAAAATAGACCTACATCCAAACATCATCAACTGGGTTATTTCTTGGCTGGATAACAGGCACCAGTGTGTAACTCTTAGAGGGTATGTTTCTTCTATGAGTATAGTGACAAGTGGAGTACCTCAGGGCTTGGTCCTGGGCCCCACCCTCTTCAATATTGTATTAGCTTCCATGTGGTCTCCAGACAATGCATGGCTTAGAAAATATACCAATGACTGCAAATTGAGAGGGGTTATCAATAACTTGCAATCACCTCAAGAATTTAAATCGGCACTACTAAACTTGGAGTCTTGGGCTATAGAAAATAAAATGCACTTTAATGCTAACAAATGTAGGGTGATGCCTTTGGGAAACAAAAGCTTGTGTTACCAATAACAGCTTAACACCTTAGTCCTAAAAACCACAGACAGTGAGAAGGACTTAGGCATAATAGTTTCATGCAATCTGTCTTTTGAAGAACATACTAGGAACATAGTCAATAAGTGCAATAGTACTTTGGGGTATATCCTCAGGAATATTAAAAGTAGCGAACCAGAGGTATTACTTCCACTTTACACCAGCCTTGTTAGACCTCATATGGAGCATTGTGCACCCCTAACTATAGGTGGGCAAAAGACAGTTGAAGGTATTCAAAGGAAATTTACAAAAAAGGTCAAAAATCCTTAGGATCTGAATTATACCAAAAGACTACAAAATCTGAAACTATACTCTATGAACTATAAGCGCTTAAGGGGTGATCTATGTTTGACCTATAAAGTTATGCAAGATGAAGTCTTGTTTGAAACTATTAGCATAATTAAACAAACAAATATCAGCAATGCCAGATCGCATAAATTTAAAATAAAAGCTGACACCAATAGGACTAACAAGCATCATTTCTGGTTCACACAGAGAATAGTTAGTGTCTGGAATAGCCTGCCAGCAGAAATCATTGAGAGTGAAACTATGACCTCTTTTAAAAATGGACTGGATAAATACATGGGTAGTCAAAATGTTTCCTTCCACCAGTAACACGGTGGTGAGTACTTAATAGGTTTGCCTCAAAACTCGTAATCTTATGATTCTATGATTCTGTGAGTAGTTACCCTTGGTGTTAAAGAATCAAACTTCCAATCAAGCTCTTGCACTGTTCAGAGTAGTTGGTGCAGGGTGGTATTCACAGTTGCCAGAGTAATTTCTCCGGATGGGGTATCATTCCAGGTGGAGGACGAGGCCTGCTGCTGAGACTTGTCTCCATGCTGCAGAGTTTTCAGCCTGAAAAAGTCCGCACTGACAGCCATGGTTGCTGCTGATTTACCCATTTTCTTGTACTTTTAGTACCAGGCAGTTGAATTATGTTCTAGTCTGCAAGAAAACAAAAGTAAATAAGATAGATAAAATAAAACCTCTCTCAGGAGCTCAAGGTAGATGTGACTTCCTTTGTCAGCTGCTCAACGGCACCCCCAAAACATGTTTGTTATTATGAAAAGGAACAAAGTGAATCACTGTTGAAGGTTAAATAACAGACAGCACCCGTAATTAGGTTGGAACTTCCAATGGACTCTAGAGGCAGTGAACCAGAATGAAAAATATCTAATAAAAGCTATCCACGGCTGGAAGGGGTACTTTATTCAAGCCAGCACTTGTCTCAAAATGTTTAAAAGAAGAACTTAAAGCTTCACAAAATTACATCTGCCGCTCCATACAATGAATCATGGGTATTACATACAATACTCATGAAGGGATTCTGAAGACTGTAAAATGCACTAGGACTCACAAACAACCCAAACAGACCTATAACACGAGATCACATTCATGTGTTTCATCTTCTTTAGGATCCATTAGCAGGGACATCTTTTTTTTAACATTCTTTGATAATCAGGTAAGGCCTACTAGGCACAAGTACCAGGTTTCGGTGTGATTTGGGAGCATTTGTGAGGTTAAGTGACTTGCTCGGTCACACACTATGTAAGTGGCAGTTGTATAAATCAAACGTAGGTCTGCTGGATATATCAAGCTCATTCACAGTTCGTTACTCTAACCTCTAAGCTAAACTACCAGCCCACATCATGCCATGAGAACTTCTGAGGGGGCACACAGCTGAAATGTAATCAAGGGAGGGTAGTACATTTCACTTTTACAGCCCTTTCTTGGCCTTAAAATCAAAATGTGGATGGGAATTTGGTGAGGTACATGTCCCCCTGCCCCCCAGACTCTACAACTCTATAGGCATGAAAGCGCTGCTCATCAGTCTGATAATGACATTGTCTCTCAGGCCAGTTTAGGGGGCCAAATGGGATGCTGCCACTTGTCATACAATTACTGCATATCCCAGATTTATCAATGATATTATCACCATGGTATACAACTTTAACATACATGCACAAATGTGTTTTGAGCCTCTATGAAAAATGATATTTCATTGTAAAGTTCAATTATTACAATTGCTGATGCAGAGATTATCCAGAACTCTATTGGGAAACTGGTTTTTGATAATGGAAGTAGTGCAAGTTTTGGAGGAAACAATATTGAGGCAGGGTTCAGGAAATGACAGTGCCACAAATTCAGGAACAACATTGGCACATTTGAGAAAAGGTACCACTACGTGTTTTTGGAAATAAGTATGTCATGAGTAATGGAAAATGACTTGATGGTAGTTGTGACGATGGGAATATCTTCATTAAACATTACCTCTTGCATTGTATTGCATTCTGCATTTCACTTTGGTGATATCACTTCCTAGATGGGAGATTTAGAGAATGGGTACCATCCTACTACAAAAGGAAGATAAATTTCATCTCTCAGTGCATAGGTATGGCCAATACTTCTATTTAAAGCAGTAATTCATGTTTGTCATGTTAAAAAATGGCAATGCTTTTTGATTCAGTAGGGGAGCAACAGTCCCTTACAAGTATAAAATAGTTTATTTTTACCTTCTTGATTTGACTCAGATCCTCATCCTCAGATGACTCCAGCCTGCCTGCCAAATAGATACGGTATATGAGGGAGGGATTTTCAGAATGGTGTATGCCACACTTGTGTCCATATTCTGGATGGATGCTGCATCAACACAAATCCATCCAAATGTCTACGCCTTATTCACAGACATTTGAAAGGATTTGTGATTATTCCTGTGGTTTATGGCAATTTCTGGTGCAACTGCATGAATTGTGCCCCTTTTTCAGACATAACTGTGGAGTTCCATCCCAGGAATTAGACCAACATTTTATGGTCTAATTCAGGATGTGAAAATCTTTAAAAATCCTGCCCACAGATGTTTACAGAACAGAAAGAACTCACGGTCCATTCTGTCTACCTGGTTCCTATGAAGATCCTTGCCAGTTTAACACTGGCTAGACCTTTAGTGGAACAACAATCATGCAGTTCTGCTATAACTAACCACTCCCCTACCACCCCCAACCTCAACAGTCTCATGTGTTGACACTGGCCAGATCAGCTGGCAGACAGTTTCACTTCTAAACAAAAACGTAATGACAAATTTTAACAAAGTTGTTATTTAGATTACTGTTGTATAATGCAGTAAGGTATATGAACATACAAAAATGTCAGCAGAAGCAGGCCTTATGGTCTATCGAGTTTGGTCAATTGTGTAACTAGCCTCTCAACTTGCAGTTGCCCTACCCTCCCTACTCCTCTTCATCTCAACCCCCCATACGAGTCACTCTATTACTAAAATCAAAAAAGCTGTGCCATTTCCTGACACTGCTATCATGAACTGCTTCTTTAAAAAGCATCTCCTGTAGCCAGCCCCATAGCACAGCAGTAACACCTCTGCTTGCTATGCTGGCAACTCAGGCTTGGAACGGACTTTGCTTGGTTGAGGATCAGAAAGGGGGAGGGGGATGAGCATCCCATGATCAGTTTTTCTCCACTTAGGAGGAGGGAACACTGTGTCCTGCTACTTTTTTCTTTATTCTTTGGTAACCAGGTAAGGCCCACTGAGCACAAGTCCTGTTTTCAGGGGCAACCGGGACCACTGTGGAGGATAAGTAACTTGCTCAGGGTTCTACAGTATGCATGTGGAAGTTGTGAGACTCAAAAACAAGTCTGCTGGATGTACCAAGCTCATTCAGAGCATGTTACCCTAATCTCTAGGCTATACTTTCTGCCCATTAAATTCTGGCCAGTTTGGTGATCAAACTCATGACTTTGGCATTATCAGCACCATACTTGCATGCCACCTAGCAGAAGCTGAATGGCAGCACAAGTAGGTGCACAACAGTAGGGAGAGGCAGTCATTGGGGCACACCACCACAATGTAAAAAAAAAATGGTCTCCACGTCCTTTGGTACCAGACAGAGACTCTCCAGACTCCCATCCCTACCCTCCTTCCACACCCTAGATGAGGTCACAATCGAGGACATGTCCTCATTTATGTATCTTGAGGTCTGGCTTGACCAACACCTCGACTTTCACAGCACATAGACACCATTCACAAAAAAATCCACCCCAAGGTTGGTGCTCTATACAGAATCAAAAACTGCATCCCGTTGGCTGCCCGCTGAGATATCATCACTAAAATAATCTTCACCATTACTGATTATGGCAACATTGTCTATGGTGCTGCTCCAAAGTCCACCCTTGCCAGACTGGACCCCCTCTTTCACACATTCTACCATTTTGCCTTGGACTGACTGCCTCGCACTCACCACTGTTCTTTATACTCTGCACTCTCCCTCACCTCCCTGGAAAATCGCCGCCTAACCCACTGTGCCTCTTTTATCTATAAATTCTGTCTGGCTTCCCTTCCCACACCTCATTTCTCTCCTCTTCCCTCTACCACCCTCCCCATACACCCTTCCTTATTCAGGCTATTGTTCCCACATGCTTACCTCTTGCAAATTCCTTGCTGGTCAGGTTGTCTTCTCTTTCTGCTTTCCTAAACTATGGAATTCTATTCCCCAACCATTCTCTCCACATCTTTCAAATACTGTCTCTCCTCTCTACTCCATGTTCAGACTGTTCTCTCCTGTGAATGCCCTTAGTCCAAGCCCTTCCACAACCCACTTTTTCTCTCCTCCCCTTTTTTCTTCAACTACTGGCCCCTCTCCACTCACATCCTTCCCTTTCATATCTCCCTCCTTATCCTGGGCTGGGGGTCACCGAGGAAGAGAAGGACTTGGGGTGATGGTAAAGGAGAGCATGAACAACTCCACTCAATGCAGGAAAGCTAAGGCTAAGGCTAACAAGATGCTGGGGTGTATTGCAAGGGGAATCTCACCCAGACATAGGGAAGTGATCCTGCCCCCCTACAGGTCTTTGGTCAGGCCGCACTTGGAGAACTGCATGCAGTACTGGCGTCCGTATCTGAAGAAGGATATTAGGCTGCTAGAGGGGGTGCAGCACAGGGTGACAAAAATGTTATAGGGCATGGAAGACAAAACCTATGAGGACAGGTTAGGAGAGCTGAATATGTACACCCTGGAGGAGAGGAGGGACGGGGGGATATGATTGAAACATTCAAGCACTTGAGGGGGATCAACAAATCTGGCACTGATGGGTTATTTAAGATGAGAAAGAGTAGGGACATGAGTGGGCATGGGCTAAGATTGAAGGGGGTAAGATTTAGGAGAGAGATGAGAAGACATTACTTCATGGAAAGCATGGTGTTGGCAGATTCGTATATTTGTATGTATGTTTGTATCCTCCTCCATCTCCTTCATCTCCCATCCTTTCCACAACTCCTACCTTTCTCCGTCACTCTCATCCCTTCCCTCTTCTCTCCCTTCCCTCCCCTATCCCTTCCACACTAGTTATATACTTCTCTTCCACCTCCCCTTCAGAGCTCCTCCCTACTGCACCCTATACCCTTCTACCCACACCGACTTTTAAGGTTCCTTTCCATATTCCTATGTTCTTCCTATGGGACATACCTCCCACCCTGGACTCATGTTACTTGTTCCTTGTTTTTGATATGTATTATTCTTTGCGTGTGCCTTGTTCACTCACACTCCTTATGTACATAGCTTGCACTGTGTAATGTTATGCCTCTTTGTAACATGGGTTGACACAAATGTGCAACCTGATTACCTGCATCACCAGGTAAGAAAAAAGGTTTGTCTCCCCATACGATGCACAGGGGTAATGCCAAACTTCACCCAACAACTAACACACCAAAATCTGGCCAATGGAAAATCATGTACACAAATGCTCACAGCCTGGGAAATAAGATCCCAGACCTGCAGGCAATAATGTCAGAGGCTAAACTGGACATAGTAGCAATTAGTGAGACGTGGTTTACCAGTAACCACACTTGGGAGACTTCAGTACCTGGCTATGTATTGTTCAGAGAGACCGAGGTGCAAGGGGGAGGAGGGCCTGTATGTTAATGAAAATATCAAAGCTACAGAAATTCAGAATACACATAAGGAGCCAGAAGAACTGTGGGTCACCCTGAAACAGGAAATGGGACAGCTATAAGAACTGGGGTTGTCTACAGGCCCCAGACCAGAGGGAGGACATAGACACATTACTGTTAGAAGATATACAAAACATGACAGCTAAAGGGAGGTTCTGATAATGGGAGACTTCAACATGCCAGATACAGATTGGTCAATACCAGCAGGAACATCGGCCAGAACTAGACACATAGTGGATTCCCTGCAGGAGGGCCTCAAACAACTGGTACAGCAACCCACAAGAGACAGGGCTATCCTAGATCTAGTACTGACTAACAAAGAAGGGATCACAGATCTCCAGGTAGAAGGTCACCTGGGGCCAGTGACCATCACATGGTATGGTTCAATTTGGCTACTACATCTAAATCATCCCATTCCAAGGCAAAAATATGGGACTTCAGGAGCTGACTTTGATAAGATGGCCAACAGAGTTAAGCTAGCCCTGGCAAAAGAAACACAGGTGAGGAGGTACAGGCAAAGTGGGCAAGCATTAAGGATACAATACTTGAAGCAACATCCCATTGTGTTAGACAGAAAAGGAAGTGTAAAGAAGAAGGAAACCACTTTGGTTCTCAAATACAGTAGCAGAAAAGGTCAGAGCCAAAAGGCTGGCCTTCAGAAAATATAAGGAACACAGCGGGATGAAGATAGGAGGCATACCAAACTGCCCTAAGGAAGCAGGTAAGGCAGTAAGGCAGGCAAAGTCCCAAACTGAGGAAACACTAGCACGAACAGTAAAAGAAGGTGACAAGACTTTCTATAGATACATTAGTGAAAGGAGAAAGTCCAGAGGGGGTATTGCTAAGCTTAATGGAGAAAGGGGAGCATGTGAGGAGGAGGACCTGTAAAGGCATCTATCCTAAATAGATACTTTTGCTCAGTATTTACTGAAGAGAAGGTAGGGCAAGGCCCACAGCTCAGCATCATGGACACAGGGGAGGAGGTGAGCACTACTCCTTCACAAAAGAAAGGGTCCTACAAGAGCTTGCTAAGCTCAGGGTGGATAAGGCAATGGGACCTGATGGCATACATCCCAGGGTACTTAAGGAGCTAAAGGAGGAACTAGCAGAGCCATTAGCAGAATTGTTTAGTGAGTCTCTGAGCACAGGAGAGGTCCCAGAAGACTGGAGAAGGGCTCATGTGATCCCACTCCACAAGAGTGGTAGCAGGGAGGAGGCGGAACTACAGACCGTCAGTCTAATTTCAGTAGTGGGCAAGATTATGGAGGCACTCCCTTAAGGAAAGGATAGTGCAACACCTGGAATCCATAGGCACAGGATCCAAGACAGCATGGGTTTACAAAAGGAAGGTCCTGTCAAACTAATCTCATAGATTTCTTTGACTGGGTAACCAGAGTGGTGGACCAAGGGGAGCAGTTGATGTCGCCTACCTTGACTTCAGCAAAGCTTTGACACTGTTCCACATAGAAGATTGATAAATAAGCTAGGTAGGCTCGGGGTGGGTCAGAAGTTGGTCAACTGGGTGGCAAACTGGTTGACTGGCAGAAAACGAGAGTGGTGGTAAATGGTATACAGTCAGAAGAGATGCAAGTCACCAGTAGGGGTACCTCAGGGATCAGTCCTGGGGCCAGTCCTATTCAACATCTTCATTAGTGACCCTGCAGATGGACTAGAGGGTAAGGCTTGTCTGTTTGCAGATGACACCAAGATCTGCAACAGAGTAGATGATCCAGATGGGGTGGGCAGAATGAGAAGAGATCTGGATAAACTAGCAGAATGGTCAGAAGAGTGGCAACTGGGATTTAATGCAAGAAGTGCAAAATCATGCACATAGGAAGAGAAACCCTGAAGCCACTTATAGGCTGGGAGGGAGTTGCTAGCAGTCACAAAGGAAGAAAGAGACTTGGGCATCATCATCACTGATGACCTAAAATCATCAAGCAGACCTCTAAAGCAGTGAGGTAAGGCTAGGGGTGTTAGGGTGTATTAGTAGGGGTATCACAAGTCGTAAGAGGGAGGGGTAATAATCCCTCTGTACAAGACATTGGTTAGGCCCATCTGGAGTACTGCGTGCAGTATTGGAGGCCACACCTTCACAAAGGACATTAACCAAATTGAGGCAGTCCAGAGAAGGGCAACCAAAATGGTGCAGGGACTGCATCAGAAGACATATGAGGACAGATTAACAGAGCTCAATATGTATACCCTTGAGCAAAGGAGGAGAGAGGTGATATGATCGAGACATTTAAACACCTTAAGGCATAAACAAGGTGAAAGAGTCTAACATGTTTAAATATAAGAAAAATAGCAGGACAAGAGGACACAGCATGAGATTAGAGGGAGGCCGATTAGGGGGAATGTGAAATTCTTTTTCACAGAAAGGTGGTAGATGCGATGGAATGGCTTACCACAAGTGAGTGGCTATGAATACAGTGCAGGGCTTCAAACAGGCATGGGATAGGCATAAGGGAGCAATACAAATGACTACGAATAGATAGGTCGCTGACAGAGCAAATGCCGATGGCACATTTATAAGGTAGAAAAAGAAATGGGCAGACTGGATGGGCCTTGCGGTCCTTATCTGCCATCAACTTCTATGTTTCTATGTTTCTATGATTCGGTGAGTCACTTTGTGCAGCCATGGATTAAGTTAGCATTAATCCACAGTGCTGTGGGGCAACTCTAGAGATCTGCCACCAGTGCTTTTTCTGCACAGGGAACAAGACAGTCTGCTGATAGCCATTTGCAATTCCCACTAAGCATTCAAGAATGTGGGAGCTGCACAGAAGGTTGTACACTGCACTGTCATGTTTTCTAACTGTGGGTGTTAGTAAAGATGTGAAGCAGTGATTAACAAATAGAACAACACAGCAACTTATGATGCTAAAGTACCATTGCACGCAATGACTGATACACCTCAATGTTCAAACCTGTAGTGCTACGATCTGCAGATTGCATGTTGTTGGCCCCAGTAGCTGTCACTCTGCAGCCTATGAAGTCATCTGTACCCATGCCCCTGCAAGTGTGACTGTCCCTTACTGAAGCATGTTGGAAGCAGCATGCTGCAATGTGTTCAGACTGCAGGACAGCCAGATCCATGTGTGTGTAACCTACTTGGGAGCTGATTTGCTGTACAGTACAATAGGCAGTAGATGCACGTAACACATCTGGAGCTGCATCAGAGCACATATTGGTACCAAGATATAAGGTTTTGAGCTCACGCCGCACAGTGTACTGTAAATAATTAAAAACACACAGTAATTGGTGCCTCAGTCCCAGTATGGCACAATGAACCCATTTGTTGCTAGCAATCCAGGGTGTGTAGCAGGTAGATTCTCCATTCCCTGCCTCCCAACAGTTTCTGTACCAGTGTACTGGCTCCCCTCCCACCTGCCACACAAATCTTCACTTACCAGGCCACACAGAGACAGAAGGAGCTAGTGACAGTGCCTTACCTGTGGTCTGCATAATCACCCCCAGCCACCACCTGGCATGAGCTGCTTGCCCCTTGAGACTCACCCTGAGTATGTAGCCATCAGTGCCTGGATTTTGCTGTATTGCTCTCTCTCACTGTCTGCCTGTTGTCCACTGTCAACTGCTAGGGAATCACCACCACCTGCTGCTCGGCATCCTGTTTTCTTTCGGTGATCAGCAGCAGAGCTTGCTAGTGGGAGTGCAAAGCACAGAGAGAGAGAGAGAGAGAGAGAGCAAGTGGTAGTGAGAGTGCTGAGACTAGCACAGACAGTTGCTGCACATCTGCCTTTTCACTGCTGGGGAGCGTAGGTCCAAAAGCGCTTACAGTTGGAGTGGTGGTGGTAAGTGCAGGAACGTCTTTTGTGGGCATCACTGTATGGTTGTTTCTGTGGATCTCGATCTATGTGGGGAGATACGCAGAGACATTGAGGGAGTGACAGGGATGAAATCAATAGCTGTGGTTGTCCCAAAACATGTTGAGCCAAAACATGTTGACCTGCTTCAGAGAGTGTGTGGGGGGGAGAGAGAGAGAGCGAGAGAGAGAGAGAGAGAGAGAGAGAGAGAGAGAGAGAGAGGTTTGACAGCACTGTGCATGGGGGGACAGCACAATAATGGTAGTAGGCAATGTAGCACACATTGGTATGCACAAGAAATGTCACAAATCATGTCATTAATGTATGTGTAACAATTCTATGCGAATAACAGCATTGCAGAATGCACTATTTGTTAGGGACAATTTTGCAAAGTGGCAGGATACACTACTTTTTTTCAGATTTAAACAGGAAAAAAACAGCATTCTGCATATTTTGTTCTTGTTTAAACATAACCCATGTTATAAGTGCAATAACCCACTCCAGGGTGTGTGGTTATTGGGGATTAATCAACACCCCAGTGCTGTAAGGACACTCGGACTGTGGCCTTGTGTCTCACAACACACCAGGATGTTGATTAATCCCAAATAACCACACACCCTGTGGTGGGTTATTACTTACATATGACATTTTGTTTTATTGTATAATCAATTATTCTATTCTGTACCTTTATTCCCCCCCCCCCCGATGCATCTGGAAGCTAGCTATTTTTAGCTCAGTATATCTTTCCTGCTAAAACCTTTGAAAATAAATAAATAAAATAAATAAATGTGTGCATGTGTAGATGGGGGTGAAGCCTCATATAGTTGTGCACCTAGGCACTAACGACCTGGAGGGTAGCAGTGTGGAGGTGATGCAGAAGAGATTCAGGGAACTGGGTAGGATATGCAGTAATAAGGGGCAATCAGTTGCTTTCTCTGAGGTCCTACCATACCAAAGGCAAGTATGGTCAAAAAACAAAGGATCAGAAAATTCAATGAATGGTTGGCAGAATGTTGTGGGTCTATGGGGTTTGGTCTAGTGAGAGGTTGGGGGACAACACTGGATAACAAGTAACTGTACACACCAGATAGGCTTCACTTGAGCAGGGAGGGTTCAGGTGTACTGAAACAGAAACTGGGTGAGTATATAGCATCCAACTTTCATTTAAACTGATGGGGGGGTGCTTGGTCTAGGTCAACAGACAGCGCCACAAGGTGAGGGGGCCATGTGTCTTCCCCCCCAAGCTAGCATAAAGGGCAATTTGGGAAATTCACAAGTAGGAGGGGGTAGAGAAGGAGGGAGGGATAAGAAGGGCCAGGGTTCCAGCTGGAGGGCAGTTTCCATAAATGCAAGGAGCCTGAGAAACAAAGTACCAGAGTTCCAGGCATTGATGGCAGAAGGGGAGGTGGACATAGCTGCCATCACCGAGACATGGGCAAACTAACACAATGACTGAGACCTGATGGTACCAGGATACAGACTGTACTGGAGGGACAGAACAAATTGGAAAGGTGGGGGGTGGCTTTGTATGTCAGGGAGGGGACAGTGAGTACTAGGGAGCTGGAAAAGGAGAGTAGGGTAGAAACCATATGGGTTCAAATACAGAACAGTAAAGGCAGGAGGGTTCATCATCATAAACTTTATTTGTTGGGTCAACACCTTTACAAAAGTAATTACATGATTAATCGATATAGAGACACACAAAATGCATTATAAAACAAAATCAATAAAAGCACTTCAAGATACTCCAAGTACATAGTCTACGAGACTTAAAGGAAGAATTAAATACTTGAATTTTGTCTATTTATTTGATTTACTTAGCACCTGAGATCCAGCTTTCAATACATTAGTAGAATACATACAATGCCATGTATAATGTAAATACCCCTATAAATTAACCCCAATTATTTCTATAATGGGATAAAACACATTTGCCATATCGCAATCTTATAAGAGAAATGGCCTTTAAATAGCCTTCTACCCTGTTCATAATTTGTTCATCCTGCACAGTGAACATTATAAGAAGCAGAGTATTCTTGTCACAAATGTATACTGAATTCCATATGGGCTGTAATCAATAATTCCTAGCCTTATTGTACCAGCTATAGATAAACATCACATGAAAAATATCTTCTGGTTAAGATTTTGAGCAGTCACAAAATCAATCAAATGGCTCCATTAATTTTTAATATCTAGCCTTTAAGATGTTGCAGTAGATGGGAAAAGTTCCAGACGATATTTGGTATCTAACTTACAATTCATGTGATCAATTATTATGTCTAGGTAATACCTATAAGCATGCCTATTATCATTTATTATACGAGAGGTATCTAGTTTTAGCCAATCACAATAAAGAAGTGCTGTCAGTTATTCCACCACTAACTGCAAAACAAAGCCCCCAGAGTCAGTTAGTCACCTAAACTGGGCTGGCAGTATAGCCTAGAGGTTAGAGGAATGAGGTGTGAACAATCTTGATACATCCAGCACAAACCAGATCTGAGTTTGATTCTCACAACCTCCACTTGCATACTGTGTGACTCTGAGCAAGTCACTTAACCGCCCAGTGCTCCCAGGTCACCCCTGAAAACAGGCACTTGTGCTAGTGGGCCTTACCTGGTTACCAAAGATTAAAATAAAAATAAACCCCGCCCACAGTTGGTTAATGAAGCACTAGCCACGCCCACAGTCAATTAATCACTGCTCCAACTTTAAAGAAAATAAAAGTAAAAAATGGCATCATAACAGCTGTCCATGACACCAGCTTCTGTAACATTAAACTGGCCTTCATCCATTCCGGTTCCCGCTCTCATTCATTTTTACATGTCCCAACCAGTCCAGTAGTCTTTTTTCTGTGCGACATCCTGACTACAACCCCCTCTTCACTCGCTCCCTCTGCTGCCACAAACAACAACAAGGCTGCAGCTGCACTCAATTCTGCTGACGGTCCCTGGATGGCCAACCAGCTCACACTCACCTCCCTACTTGAACACTCCCACGGAATTCTTACAGCCTGGCACAAAAGATTACTTGGCTGCTGGTGGTCTGTCTTGAAACCCTCTCTCTCTCTCTCTCTCTCTCTCTCTCTCTCTCTCAGTTCCTGGTGGACAGATCCCGATGGCTGCACATGCTGGCTCACATTAACTCTAGAAGGGGAAGTGTAATGACAGTGGTTGCGAGACAGAGAGAGAGGAGAGAATACAGGAGAGAGTAACTTTACGCATGCGCCTAACATTCTTCTTTGCCCCTTTTTTTGCCGGTCGTGCTGTACTGCACAAACATTAAGACAATTTTATTTAAACACACTCCAACTCATGTAATGCTAATAACATTCTTTGAGTTGGAGTATGCTCACAATAACAGGCTTCTGTGGGGATTAAACACCTCGACTTCACCTCTGCATTTAATCATCCACAGAAGCCGGTTATTGCTTTGTATACTCTCAACTCACTGAATGTTATCACTTAAATATAATCCAGGGTGAGATTTTTAAATCTGATGTCTTTTCTAAGTTACTAAGTTTATGAAAGTTTGTAATTCTGTCTGTGACATACTTCCTATATTTTAAGCTAATCAAAATCCCCTTATCCACATATCCCTTCAAAGACTGTAGCTTATAAAAACTGCATAAACTTCCAAGGGTTTTCAACCACTTTGATTGAACACAACCATGTGCTTGTCAAGCTATTTTTTTATGTTAAACATAAAAAACATAAAATGTTGAAGTGTGGCAATCTGTGATTATTCATTCTGGTTAGTTTAATTCAGTAATTAATGTTTGTGGCATCAACCAATGATTTTGGGCAAATAATTCCCAATTCCACTCTTACCAGGGTGGCTGGAGTGGACATGCCAAGTCCCAGTGCTGTTTTATATAACTTATTAAGTGGGATTTCTAAGAGGTCCATTTTATCTGAATCCCTTACTTCAGCCTGGTATACTATCTAGAAGAAGTGTTAAGCCCTTATAGCTATCAGCAAAGATCTCAATGAATTGCCCCCATATTTGCAATTAAATTTCAATAATGAGCCCGCAGTTTGTTTTAATTTAAAATTTTTTTTTTTTTTGAAATTATTCTTTATCTCCTCCCCTTGCCTGCCACCTCCAACCCTTCAGGGGAGACAAGTGGACATCCCACTGCCTAGAACCCTACCTAGACAGACCCCCACACCCCATGGAGCCACGATTTACCCCCTAGGCAGGGATGAGGTGGGGGCCTGAACGCCCCTTTACTTACAATTTCGTCAGTCGAGGGCTGCTGGGTGGGCTCAGGCACACTGTGGGCACGGCCTCGGTCTCCCCATCTTCCCAGCTGTGGCAGGCATTTTCCCTATTTTTCTCCCTCCCCAAGCAGCGAGTGGCTCCCTGACGTCAAGGCTTTGACGCCGACGTCCTTGCTGCTCATTGGCCACCCCTCTTCTCCTGAATCGGAGCTTGCATTTCCTCAAGCCTCCACTCGGGGTCATGCAAGTGTCGGGCATCAGCCAAATCCCTCCCCAGAGATGGCGAGCAGTCATTGGACGCTCAAGCCTGTCTCCTCCCGGCCGACCCACTGACAACCCGAGTCTGTTCTCGAACCCGGGTCGCTGGTGTGGAGCAAGGTGTGGCATCCAGCGCCTCAACCCTCAGTGCCATTTTAATTTTAAGCATTTACTATGTTTATTCCAAGATCCATTATGCGAGAAGGTAAGTCCTAAATTATCATATGAATTCACTGTATTAAGTGTCTGTTCACCTATTCTCCAGTTCAGTGTTTGCTTTTTGGACCCAAAGACCAGAATTTTACATTTTGACTCATTTATCTTTAAGTTATGCTTTTCTGCATATGTCTTTAACAGGTTCAACTTCTTTTGTAGGCCAGAGTATTATAGTGCTATTAGCACCAAATCATCAGTGTAAGCTAGTGCCGGGCAACATTTATTACCTACACGGTGTGAGACCGAGACAGAATGTACCACTTGTACTAAAAGAGTGTTGATGTAAATGCAGAATAATAATGGTGCTAACACACATCCCTGCCTGATGCCTTTATTGATCTCTTTAGCACTGGAAAGATGCCCATACTTCCCCATTCTAATTTGGGCCTAAGTATATATATAAAGTTCTCTAATGATGCTAATTAATGCCTGCTCAGGCCCCCATAAAAGCATGGTTTGCCAGTGAATAGTTCAAGAGATGGTATCAAATGTAGAGCTAAAATCTCTGAAGGCCATATACAATTTTTGTTTTCTCAAAACAGCATATTTTTCAAAAAGATGCATTAGGAGGGGCGTGGCCAACCAGCAACCAAGATGGCAACCTGATTTAATAGCACCATATGCTTACAGCCCAGAACCCGACTAACTACAGCCTTTTGTGAACCCCAATGGGAAAACTTTAGCCTAAAGGTGATCGGAAACCTTCCGTTAACTTCAGGCTGAACGCAGGGCAAATCTGATGCAGGACTAACTCACTAAAGGGTAGCTCGACCTGAAGCCACCCGCACAGCTAGGCTGCATGGCATACTTGGCCTCGGGAGGGGAAGAACCCTCGGTTAGAGACATGTTCACTTCTATCATGGCCAGTATTGATGCTCTAACCTTAGCAGCGAATACCACTGCAGTCTAAATGCAACAGCTAGACGCAAGAGTCGACTGAGTGAAACAAAAGATGACAGCCCACGATGATATCCTGCAAGGCCACTGTGTTACTATGTGAGACCAGGCAGCCCGAATCTGTCTTCTGCAATACAAACTCGAGGACCTGGAAAATAGGAGCTGCCGTAACAACTTGCAGATCCTTGGCTTCCCAGAGGGATGTGAAGGTGGGAAAGCATTATTTTTTCTGCAACAAATGCTTCCAGAGATTCTTAAGCTTCCTCGGGGTACGAAAATCATGATTGAAAGGGCGCATCGCTCATTGCAGCCCAAACCCACGCAGGGTGACAGATCAAGACTGTTTATAGCACGCATCTTAAACTATGCCGAAAAGGAAGCCATTCAAGCTAGGGCCAGGGAACTGGGGCAACTCTGATGGAGGGACCACATGATTATGATTTTCCAGGATTACTCTAAGGACTTAGCCGCTAAGCGCAAGGCCTTCACGGAAGTTCTTCGCAAGCTGCATGCCCTGCAAGTCCCTTTTACCCTGCGGTACCCTGCCAACTTATAGATCTTGGTCAATGGCATTCCACATCAATTTGCCTCCCCAGACGCTGCCATGGCTTTTATTACAGATATGTGGCCGGCAGGTCTGAGCTCTTCTCACAACACGAACAAAGGACATAATCGCAGATCCCCAGCAAAAGAAGACCTCTCCAGTGCCACAATGGTGACACTGCCCACATCCCTCCCGATGAGACTGGAACCCTGCAACTCCAAAAACAGGAAGAGGCCTCCGAAATCACCCCACTCCAAGCATGATCACCCTCAGGATAGGAAACACTCCTCAGACCAGCAGGACCAGAATCTCATTATAGCCAATATGGCCGAACCAGAATACATCAGCCCTTACTTCACGCAAAACCGCTTTTCCCTACTACGAGATCTACCAGACACCGATTCCCGGGAGGAAATGGATACCAACCATGCAGATCCTGAAAGATGCAACCCCAAGGATGAACACACCTTATGGGCCTCCGCCACAGATGCTGCTCTGCCTTTGCAGGACTTGGAACTACAATCACTGGCTCCCGGTTCCCCACCATGCCTCAGCACAGAAAGTAGCCCTGTTGAACCGCAGCAATCACACCCAGGATGAACGCCCAGGCCAGCCAAGTTCTTCATACTGTTTGATAATCAGATAAGTACCGAGGGGCAGGTGTCTCAGGGAATTAAAGGGTAGAAGGGAGGGGCATAACAGGAGTCAATCAGGGATAACACAGCCAGGATCTCAGGGCTCAGGTTCATCCTGGAATGCATCAACAATGAGCTCCTTTCCGGCATAATGAAACCCTTTATTATAAAACACAAAATTGGGCTGAATCAGAACAGGCCTTACTTTTACTCCCAGATGCCCCACCCGGAGGTATATATCAAATGTATTGTACTGTAATGTTAGTTTGGCAGTGCCTGATGCTAATTACATAGCAAAGTTTAAAGGTTGTTTTGTTAATATGTTTGGATATGAGAGAAATTGTTGTCACTCAGGCCTATCTCTGCCCATTCTCATTAGACTCCTTAGAACCCCCCCCTACACCAGCCTACTGAGATGCAATGATGGGAAGGATCTGTGTGGGTACTGAGCATAACTGGGTGTGACAGCACACAAACTGCACTCCCTTTATCAGCAGACCCCCCTCCCCCCCACATGCAGGCTTTTAAGTCCTTAGGAATACAAGCCGCAACACAGAAAGCCGCACTGCTGAACTGAAACACTCGCACCAGGATGAGTGCCCAGAGTGGCCAAATTCTACATTTTGTTAGCTAATCAGATAACCACTGAGGGACGGATGTTTCTGGGACATATGGGGAGAAAGGCGGGGGACAACTGGAGGCAAAACAACAAGGAGTTTAGGGCTTAGGCCCATTCTGAAATGCACCTATATTGAGCCCCTCTCCTCTGCAGCGAAACCCTCTACTATAAAAAAGCAGAATCGGGCTGATCTAGACCAGGTCTTACTCCCAATCCCAGACACCCCCACCTGGAGGTATATATTATGGCCCAGATATTCAAAAGGGTTGCTCCATGTGCAACAGGGTTGTGCATGCGCAAGTCCTACATTGCGCCATTCTGCGATATTCAGCAGGAGGCAGTTGCTCCACTGGCAACAGGTTGCGCAAAACAGCAATGCAAATGAATGCATGCTCAACAGGAGGGAGGAACCATGCATAACCTCGCAACCCGATATTCAGTCGGGTTGTGCAGAGTTCATCATCGCAACTAACCTGCGCCTGCACAGACCTGAGCCAAAAAAGGATCAAGTTGAGGGCCACCCACAGGTGAGCTGCTGTATTGCAGGGCGCAACACAGCAGCTGCCACCCTGGCTGGCCCCAACTCGGTCCCTGTGCCCCCACCAGCCCGATCGCGGGCATGGTAACATGACCCCCACACATCTCCCACAGCCCGATCGCGGCATCACAGGTCTAGAAACCCCCCACATATCCGAAGCCCGATCGCGGGCAGTACAGGTACATGAAACCCCCACACATATCCCACAGCCCGATCGCAGGCAGTACAGTTACATGAAACCCCACACACATCTCCCACAGCCCGATCGCGGGCAGGCGATATGAACCCCAGTGCCCGATCGTGGGCGGAATGTAACCCTCCCCCACCCGAATATCTCCCTGGTGGTCCAGTGGACCGTAAAGCCCGATCGCGAGCAGAATGTCATCACAGCCCCAAACATCTCCCTGGTGTCTATGTCCCCCCCACCCACCACGAAGCCCTCCACCCGCTCCCCCGCGGCGGTGGCGACAGCATCCACCGGTGGGTACTAAGCATAATTGAATGAGACAGTTCACAATCTGCACCCCCCCATCACTAGCAGATCCCCCGTACGCAGACCATTAAGTCCCCAGGAATACGGACCCAGTACCTTTGGTATGCTACAAGGGTTCCCTGACAGCCAGTAAACCAGATATATAATCAGTGATCACCCAATGTGACCTCCCTCATTCACAAATCTGGACTGTCATGTACGGTATGGGCTGCACACCCATTGGCTGTAGCTCTGCACCAATGGGCGTGCAGCCTTACCGGACAGTCAGTCAGCGGGCGGCGGGGCGGCAGGCAGGTGGGATGCTGTCGCCGCGGCTGCGGGGAGGCGGGGTGGAGGGGCTCGTGGGTGGGTGGGGGACACTGGCCCCAGGGAGATGTTTGGGAAGGTGATGTGACATTCTGCCCGCGATCGGGCTATGAGTCCACTGGACCACCAGGAGATATTCGGGTTGGGGAGGGTTACATTCTGCCCGCGATCGGGCACCGGGAGTTCATACGTTCTGCCCGCGATCGGGCTGTGGGAGAGTGTGTGTGGGGTTTCATGTAACTGTACTGCCCGCGATCGGGCTGTGGGATATGTGGGGGGTTTCATGTACCTGTACTGCCCGCGATCGGGCTGTGGGATATGTGTGGGGGTTTCATGTACCTGTACTGCCCTCGATCGGGCTGTGGGATATGTGTGGGGGGGTTTCATGTAACTGTGATGCCCGCGATCGGGCTGCATTGTGCGTCGGTCCCCGACGGCTGCTGCCTGGCAGGGTGGCCAGGAGCAAGTCCTCGGGGATCGGCGCACCTACATGCAAATGGCATGCAAATGGGGCCATAAATAGATGCAAATGGCCCCCCCGCATAAATTATGGCCCCATTTGCATGTCACCTTTTGAATATCGGAAATTTGAGCATGGCGCAATGGTACTTGCGCCACCGCAAGTTTAATGCTCAACTCTGGCAACTTGCGGTGGCGCAAGTTCCACTGCGCCATGCGCAAGTGCTGTGGCTGGGGGGTGATATTCAAAAGAGTTGCTCAACAGTGCAACTCCTTTGAATATCACCCCGGCCACACCCTTGCGCAACTATTTTGAGCAGCGCAGGGGCTTGCGCCTCAGAATGGCACAGTTTGAAAATCTGGGCCTATATGTATTGTACTCTAATGTTAGTTGTAGGATGCTTATTTCATAACATTGTTTAAAGGTTGTCGGGTTAATATGTTTGGGTCAGAAGAAAATATTGTTATTCTGGCCTATCTCAGACCGTTTTCATTAGATTTCTTAGAACCCCCCCCCCATCCCACTGAGATGCAAGGATGGGAGGGATCTGCAAGGGTACTAAGCATAATTGAATGAGACAGTTCACAATCTGCACCCCCCATCACTAGCAGACCCCCAGTACGCAGACCATTAAGTCCCCAGGAATACGGACCCAGTACCTTTGGTATGCTACAAGGGTTCCCTGACAGCCAGTAAACCAGATATATAATCAGTGATCACCCAATGTGACCTCCCTAATTCCCTGCATGGGGGGGTTCACAGGCTGGAATATCTGTGTTTATATCTGACCGGCTGTGGACAATGGTCTGCAAAACTGTTTCCACTTGCATATACTGAAACTATTTTATCTGACAAAATCAGTATACACTTCATAGTGCAGGGGAGTTTCCACCCTCACTGGTGCTTTACCCTCTCCACACCCCACAGCACGATTGGGCATACCATTGGCTGGTGACCCAGCTGGTTAAGTCCCATTGAACTCTTCACTGCTGTTTTGTTCGATAAGTTAAGTAGCTTAGACTGCTAGTTATAGTATACAGATACAGGTGCTCATATAATATAACTTGATGTAACCCCCAGTTGGCATTAAACTGAGAGGGCTACTACCCCACCTGTGTAGCTAGTGAACAGGTTGAGAGGCCTGGGTCCTATGACGCGGTGCCTCAATTTTAATAAGTTGAAACTTGGGGAGAAAGATGTCACTCAGCATGTTGGCTAGGTTTGGCTACTCTGCACAGGGGCCCCCAAATAACTCCGGACACAGGAAGCAATAACTGTAATGTCCAATACCAGAAATTGGGATTCTAAAGTGTGGCTTTTATTCACATCCAACAGAATAACAAAGCATAGATGGACCCCCATGGGGCTACACTCGTGGTAATGCAGATTTATATGGAGATCAGAACACATCCTCTTTACACTGAAACCCTCAGGTTTTTAAACACTCTGGACATTCTGCCCTAACTCAACTCTTTTTCGGTTTCCCTGGCTTGGCTCCCTTGCCAGCCCTCTGGACTACCTTCCTTCCATGGCTCGGCTCTCATGCCAGCCCTTTGGACACTTTCCATGTAGCATGGAACATTTCTCAGTGGCTCCCTAAACCACCTCTGAGCACTTCTGGCTCCATCAGGGAATCTTCTTCGTCAATCTCACATCTGGATACTTCCCTCAGGCACTGGCCAAGTACCTGAGAGAAAGCAACAGGTGTACCAAAGCAAACCAGTAGAGGTGAATTTGGTTACTACTGATGGGGGTCTCCCACCTCTTGTTCCCATAATTCATACCCGGCCATTTCTCTGGACTTTAACACCTCATTCTTGAAAATACTTTACCGTGTAGATTCTCTTTAAATGTATGTCACATTTAATCTACTGTTCTTCCATCCCACTTACGCTGAACTTGAAACATACTTAAATAGTGGTTGTGTCCATTGCTCTAGACCCCCACAGAGTTAAGCAGTCCAATTCCACAACTTTCAAAACTGTACTTGGCTGTCTTTTCCTGACCCCACAGTAACAGTCACTTAACTTCATCTTGTCTCAGGTGAAAACACATTGGCCCTTTGTCAGAGCAGACTCACCCCTTGGTTGCAGGTGCCCCACAGGCTTTTCTCATCAAAGAAATCTCATCCAAAACTTCTGGTGCCTCAGCACGAACTTAGATTTAGGCATCTTCTTCTTCCCCTGGCCAGACCAGGGGATTGCCACTGGAAGTAGGCTGAATCCTTCCCCCCCATCCCCACAGGGATGGGGCCCTGAACCACTGGAAGCGGTCTCTACCACTTCACCTGGCTCTTCTTGTGTTCCTCTTCAGGTGAGAACACACATCTAGCGAAAAAATATCTCTTTGACAGAGCTAAGGGCTCTGAGGGCCTGCAGCAGCAGCACACCTCTTCCCTCTTCTGAGCCCACTACTGAACTAACTTCAAATTCCCCAACATTCTATCCTAACTTCCCTAGCTGCAACATTCCAGTGTGGCTTATGCAGCTGCGACAGTTCTAAATGATGTCATAGCTCCAGCTCAGCAGAGACTGAAAACAGAGCAAGACATAGTGAAATCCATTTAACTGGAGTTTCACTAGCTGCCTGTCCCTGCCTGCCACTAGATCTAACTAGGGTTCTAGTAACCCCGGGTAACAAGGGGGTTACATGTAGACTGTTATTTTTAATCTGGCCTCTTAGGTAAAGCATAATACTACCTAACTTCCCTAGTGAATACTCCTATCTGTTATTGCAATAAAGGAGGAGCAGAACCCCTGTACCCCTCACTGGGCTTTCCCTAGTCCCCACGACTAACCACTACAGCAAAATGACTGATATTGCGTTTCACACCTGGAATGTCAGAGGGCTAAACTCCCCAGTGAAACACAAGAAAGTTCTGGCCCACTTGAAGCATTTACACTCTAAAGTGGCCTTTCTGCAGGAGACCAAATTGACAGGGGATGACCATACTCGTATGACCAAAGAATGGGTGGGCCAGCAGGTTCACTCTAACACCCCGTCTAGAAAGCATGGTGTCCTGGACACTCGTTCAGACACTTTCAGATCGGGATGGCAGATGGGTGATAGCAACATACAACACACCCACGGGTCCACTTACACTCTGCAATCTCTATGCCCCTAATGAGGATACCACTCAGTTCTTTCATAATCTTGCAGAGGTGATTCTGGAGTTTAACCCCACAGAATGCCCCCTGCTGATAGGTGGGGACTTCAACCTGACACTAGTACCATCCTTAGATAGGAATGACAGGGGTAAAGAGGCACACATAAGGAGTGGGAAGGCCCTTCACCAAATGATTTCAGAGCAGGGGCTTACAGACTTATGGAGACTTTTCCATCCCAGAACAAGGGATTATACCTTCCATTCAGAAGTTAGGGTGGGTGGATTTCTGGCTGGGCTCACCCACCTTAACATCTAAAACCCTTGATGTCTCAATCCTTCCCTGAACCATCTCCGACCATGCCGCAGTCCAGCTCCTTACACAATGGGACCCTGTAGCTCCCTCACCCAGACAATGGAGATTAGACCCACTCTTAATGAGAGACCCAGATTTTATCCCCTGGGCTCGGAATGAAGCCTCCCTTTTTCTAACTGAAAATCCCATATCAGACACCTCACCTGGTACCACAAGGGAAGCCTATAAGGCCACAATGTGGGGTAATAGCATGGGGTTTGCAGTGGCTAAACGCAGAGAAATGGAACACCAGCTGGTTACCCTGGAACAGAAATTAGCCGCAGCTGAAGACATCTTTAAGTCCATGCCATCCCCCTCCATCCACTCTTCCACAGGCAGAACCATCCTAGGTCTCCGTTTTGAAATTAACCAACTTCTTAACAGAAAGGCCAAAGTAGCCATCCTTCGCCTAAGACACACCTTCTGGGAAGAAGGTGATAAAGGGGGCAAAATACTCGCATACCAACCTCGCAAACCACAGGCCAGTAGGTATATCCTGGGACTGAAGAACAAGCAAGGAGTACTGGGCACTTCCCCAGAGGACATTAACATCATCATGTCTTCTTTCTACAGATCACTTTATTCCTCCACACATACAGAACCAAACAGAGAGACGCAACTATTTTTAGATACTTTACACCTACCTAGGCTAAATGTACAGTAAGCACAGCTCCCTGACCTCCCCATTTCTAGTGAAGAAGTGTGTGCAGCCATCCAAGGCCTGAAAAAGGGGAACTCTCTGGCTACACAGCAGATTTTTACCAGGCACTAGCCCTGAATATTTCACCTCTCCTAACCAAAGTATTCCAGGAGATAGAACTTAAGAGCACACTTCCTCCCTCCATGCGAGAGTCTACTGTTGTAGTCATTCCCAACAAGCATTTGTCAATGCCAAATGTTTGCTTGCTGGCATTGGCATTGGTGGGGTGTGCCTTTGGGTCATCAGGCATAACAGCCATGCCATTTCACCACACCCTACCCTTCAGACACCGACAAGTGTTACGGTGTGCCTTGGGGTCTTTGGCCCTTATGCTCACCCCATTCCATCAGGAAATACAGTGAGATGGGTGCAGTATAGGAGAATGGGGTGAACTTTGGGGCCGAAGAGTCCAAGGCACACCTCGATGCCTCTCACTGGCTGCAGGGTGTGGGTGGGGGTGGAATGGTATGAGCATTGCAGGTGACAATCTAAAGTCACACCCATGATGCCTGTCAGTCTGTACAGGGTGGGGCGTTATGGTCGGAAACCCTAACGCCTCAGGCGTTCGTTGGTATTTTCACTCCAGATTTTCAATATGGGTTTTTTGTGACCCCCCCACCTTATGAACAGTGGTAATATCAGTTTGGTAGCTGAAAGCTGATTTTATACAGTGACTACAGCATTTGGCACCACAGGGGCGAAAACACATTTCGAACAGGATGTGAAAAATGACAGCTGTACTGTTCATGGGGAGGTGTAAAAAATGGCAATGTTGAAAATCTGCAGTGAAAATAGTAAAAAAACTGGTGAAGTCACGAGCTTACGTAGAAACTGCACAACGCACACCCTTAATGTAATTACTTTGGGGATTTTTTACAGCAGATTGTCAACACAGGCATTTTGGGACCTCCGCTCATGAACAGTGTCACTGTCATTTTCTTAATCTGTTCCAAACACTGATTTCCCACAGCGACCATGCATTTCTGTGCAAAAAGTGTGAAAACACATTTTGGCCATATTGTGAAAAATTGCAGCTGTACTGTTCATAAGGAAGTGTGGAAAAATGCCAGTGGTGAAAATCTGGACCGAAAATATTACAAATTCATGAACTTACGAGGGTGCATGGAAACAGCACAATGGTCGCTTGTAACACAGTCATTTTATGGACTTTTGTCACCAAATTTTCAACATAGCCATTTTAAGACCTCTGCTCGTGAACAGTGTCACTGTGATTTTCTTAATCTGTCCCAAACATTGATTTTACACACCGACTGTGCCATTGTGCGCTACATCATAAGGAGGTGTGATAAAATGGCAATGTTGAAAATCAGGAGTGCAAATTTTAAAAATTGGCAGACTTACGAGCGTGCGTAGGAACTGTGCAACGCACACTGGTAAAACAGTCATTTTTGGGAATTTGTTTGCCAAATTTTCAACATAGCCATTTTAAGACCTTTGCTCATGAACAGTGTCACTGTGATTTTCTTAATCTGTCCCAAACACTGATTTCGTACACCGAATGCGCCATTGTGCGCTACATGCGCGGAAACACATTTTGGGGGAGATGTGAAAAATGACAGCTGTACTGCTCATAAGGAGGTGTGGTAAAATTGCAATGTTGAAAATCAGGAGTGCAAATCTTAAAAATTGGCAGACCTACGAGAGTGCGTAGGAACTGCGCAATGCATGCTCGTAAAACAGTCATTTTTTGGAATTTTTCCACCAAATTTTCAACATAGCCATTTTAAGACCTCTGCTCATGAACAGTGTCACTGTGATTTTCTTAATCTGTCCCAAACATTGATTTCACACACCAACTGCGCCATTGTGTGCTACATGCTTGGAAACACATTTTGGGCGAGATGTGAAAAATGACAGCTGTACTGCTCATAAGGAGGTGTGGTAAAATGGCAATGCTGAAAATCTGGAGTGCAAATATTAAAAATTTGTGAACTTACGAGTGTGTGTAGGAACTGTGCAACGCACGCTCGTAAAACAGTCATTTTTGGGAATTTTTTCCCCAAATTTTCAATGTAGGGTTTTTGGGGGAGTACCACATGAACTGTGACACTGTCGTTTCATACATTAGTCCTGAAAGGTGGTTTTGCGCAGTGACCGCAAAACCATCTTTCAGGACCAACTAACAAAATGACAGTGCAAGAATTCATGAGGTGGGTCCCAAAACCCATGTTGAAAATTTGGAAAAATTCTCAAAATGCCCTAGATATGCAGCAAAGTTGAAAAACCCTATTTATCCCATTATACAGCTTACTGGCATTTCCTCAGTTCGCGGTCGGCTTTGAAGAGTGCAGACGTGTTCCTGGTCCACTGAAGATCGTCGCGCCAGACTCCGGAGTTAAGTATGGGGTGAGGGTGTGTGGGGAGGCAAGGTGCGCGTGGGTGGGGGTCAAGACAGTCATCGAAGGACCGTTTTTTCTTTCTAGGTCGTTTCCTTTTAGGAAGACGACGCGGGACATTTGCCACGCTGGGGTGGGCTCTCAGCATGGCAGCTGAAGTTTTTTTGGGGGAATAGCGGAGCTGGACGGGGATTAACACTTCGCTGGCTACAGAGATTTTTGCCATGTTGGGGTGGGCTCCCAGCGTGGCACCTGGAAGTGTGTTGAGGGGGCAGCAGATGGATGTTTGCCACACTGGGGTGGGCTCCCAGCGTGACACTTTGAAGGCTGTTTGGGGGGTGAGTGGAGCTGACAGGGGATTGGGCACCCCCATCGGCCTTGCAGATTGTTGCCACGCTGGGGTGGGCTCCCAGCATGGCAGCTAAAACTCTGTGGGGGGGTGGATCGCAACACAGCCGACTGGGGATTGGGCAGCCCTGTCGGCCATACTGTGGGGGGGAGCACATGAGCAAGCTGGGGGTGGGCTCCCACCGTGTTACTTGTTTGTGGGGGGGAGAGGAGCTGTCTATGACAGCTCCTGCACTGCAGTGCAGACGTGTAGGCACTTTGCATACTGCCGACGTCAGTATGCAAATGCCTACACTCTGCAGTGCCTTTCTTTCAACTGTACCCCGCTGCATTTGCAAACACTGTCATAGACAGCTCTTGCATTCATTGGCGCGGTGGGGCCGCACCTGCAAAAGGTAGCAGGGCATTGGAAGTAGGGAGGCACACCTACGAATTCTCGTATGGTGGCACTATGTTTCTTGCACATGCGTGCAAGCAAACATAATAAGGGCAAAGATACTACCAACCCTGGAAGCTATCGCCCGATCCCTCTCATCAATCTGGACAGCAAACTGTACACCAAAATCCAAGCAACTAGACTTAGCCTTTTACTTCCAGGACTTATTCAGCCCTCACAGGTGGGCTTTATACCTGGCCGTCACAGCTCAGACCACTTGAGAACTCTCATGAACCTGATGCCTTTCTCCAAGTCACTCCCTACACTAGCAGCTGCCATTGCAGTGGACTTTGAAAAGGCATTTGACTTAGTAGAATGGGACTATCTCTACATGGTCCTAGCTCATTTTGGGGTAGGAGATAAATTTCTCTCTAGGATACAAGCCATATATGCTGGCCCCTCGGCCAGAGTTAATACAAACTCCACACTCTCCCCCCCATTTCCACTGGAAAGAGGCACGAGGCAAGGTTGCCCCCTCTCTTCCCTCCTGTTTGTTCTGGCAGTCGAACCTTTGGCCATGGCAATACGAAACCACTCTGATATAAATGGCTTGACAGTGGGAAGTATAAGCTACACAACCCTTATGTATGCCGATGACCTCCTTCTTCTTCTGGCAGATGCCCACCACTCCATCCCTCCCCTGCTCAGTCTCCTAGGTGCCTTTTCTAGGTACTCAGGCCTATGACTGAATCAGACTAAGATTGAGTTACTCCCCCTCAATACCCACTGTACTCAACAGATGGCTGAAGCAGCTGACATCCTCTGGGCTCCTAATGGACTCACTTATTTGGGAATTGTTCTGACTCCATCTCTTGATACAATTTGGCAAGCTAACATACAACCCCTTCTCTCCTCCATCAAGACAGAATTTGATAGATGGAAACTCCTCAGACTTACCCTTGCAGGGAAAATAGTGGCTGTAAAAATGATATCTGCCCCTAAACATTTTTACCTTCTTATGCACCTGCCTATTCCTTTCTCTAAGCAATGGCACAGGGTCACTGATAAATTATTTTGGGGATTTCCTCTGGGAAGGTTCTAAACCCAGATACAGCCGTTCCAAACTTAGGTCTCACTGGGAGCAAGGAGTCTGGAATCTTCCATGGCTAGAAGGTTACCACTAGGCTTTTCTGCTAGCCCAAATGGTTAAGTGGATGCATCCCCCCCCTCTCCCCACAATATCTACAACTTGAACTAGATGTCACAGGAATCATTCACCCCTCCTCACTTTTTGTAACAAGTGTCAGTTCCAAATTTAGATCATTCAATAGGCCTAATACAGATCATATCTCACCTACGGTAGAAATGTCCAGAACCAACTGGTTTAGTACTCACCTGAAGATGAAAATGGACCCTCTCCCACTCCCCCATGTTCCTCTTTGGCAAAACCCCTCTATTACTATAGGGAGAGCTGAAATACTATGGAAACAATGGGCAGATTTGGGCATCTCCAAAATAGGAGATATAATGGTCTCAAACCTTAAAGTTCTCTATACATTCCAATCCCTCCGGCAGCTATGGGGAATCCCACAATCAGATTTCTGGAGATATCTCCAACTTAGGGATGCAACTCAACACCATTTGTCTCCTACCTTGACACATGGTACACCGTCCGACCTTAACATCTGGATACAACACCCTCAGGGTCTTGCAGGGCATATATATGCCAAACTTAGGGACACTCTTCCCTCTCAATTTGAGGATACAGGGTGAAAATGGGAGAAGATGCTGCAACTTCACATCTCATCTGGGGCTTGGGACCAGGCCTGGAAATACACACATAGCTGGTTTAAAGATGCCATATCCAGACTAATTCAAAATAAAATTGCCCACTCTTGGTACAGAACCCCTGCTATCCTTCACAAAGCCAGATTACTGGAGTTTGATAATTGTTGGAGGTGCCAGAGAACAGCGGGGGATCTGTTACACATACTATGGTCCTGTCCAAAGATTCAACCCCATGGCAAAAAATACTGACTGTAGCCTCCAAGGTGACACAACATCAGATCCCCCTTAGTCCCCTTTTCTATCTCCTGGGAATACGTAGTGACCTCCTTAAGCTATCCCCACATGTATACAGGTGGCTCGCTTTGCTGACCCTGCAAACTAAGAGAGCCATGCTCTGTAAGTGGAGGTCCTCCTTGGTCCACACAACACCAGAGATACTGGTGTCCCTTTCAGCCTTGGCCAAGCTAGACAGAATTTCTCACCTTCGGATATCTCAAATCTCCACATTCAGACTCTGCTGGGCACCCTGTCTCAACTATTTATTTATTTAGCTTTTGGTAACTGGGTAAGTACACTAGACAAGTAGTATGCCTATTTTTCGGGAACGACCCGGGAGATTACAACAATGGGGTACAGGGCACAGTACATCATTACACATATCACAGTACATCATTACATCACTATATCATTACAGCACATCACAGTACATAATTACAGCTCAGCATCATGTGTAAGCACAGTGGAGAGCATCAACAGAGAGAAAAGTCAGTTCATCTACAGGTAAGACAGTAATAGATCTTAAACACACAGATCATAAACACACATTATATTGTAGCTCTATCGGATATTTTGTAGTGAAACCATTGTAGCACTACCAGAGTTGGTGGTAGAGGACAGGTAGTAGCCACAAAGAATAAAAGCTCCGTCTGGTGCACAGGGCGTACAGCATTGTGCAGGGGACACTCAGAGTCTATGTCCATCCTCAGACAGGAGTAGGATGAATACTTCCACATACCCTGCTGGATACAGTTAGGTTTTGAACGTAGCTAGTTAGCAGCTGGCTCAGTGTTTTCATAGGGCAGTTCATTCCTAATCACACCCAATGTTCTGGTTTAGTATAATATTACCCCTCTACTCTCAGGTATATCTGTCTGCACTCCTGATCTTCTGTTTACAACATAAAGGTTATTAAGCTTTGGGATATATCTGTTTCTCTCCTAGGTTAAGTCCAAATTTTGCAGAGCATATACACGCTCTTGCCCAACTCTTCTCCCAAGGCTGTGAAAAGGGATTTGATTGGCTTGCCTAGACACAGAGAATATGTCTGATGTGCTTATTTCTGGAAAAGACTGTCGACTGGGTTGGAGATGTTGCCCTGGTGAGTACAACTGCTTGATATATACTTGATTACATTTTGGTAGCAATGCAGTACACCCCTCTCTGTCATTATCCCCCCATAACATCCAACTCCTCTTATTTGTACTCGCTCCAGTGGTAGTAAGGGATAGATAATAGACTACTCCTATAACCTTTCACCTGACAGTCCTGAATGTATGTAATTATTTGTTGGACTTACTTACACACCTCTGCTGACTGCTCTTTCTCCCCCTTCCTTCCTGTTTCCGACTCCCCTTCCCTCTTTCTTTCCCCCCTTTCTCCTTCCCTCCCCATCTCTTTCCCTTACTCTTCCTATTTTTTCCCCTCCTTTATTTCCTATTGGAAGTACGCACCTGTATACTGAGGGCCAGATATTCAAAAGGGTTGCGCCATGCCCAATAGGGTTGTTCCTGCGCAAGTCCGAAATTGCTCCATTCTGCGATATTCAGCAGGAGGCAGGTGCGCCACTGAAAACATGCTGAGCAACAGTGCAATGCAAATGAATGCATGCTGAGCTGGAGGGGGAGGAACCATGCATAAACTGCACAGCCCGATATTCAGCCGGGCTGTGCAGAGTTGTGCAAGCGCAACCCCCAACCTGCGCCTGCACAACTCTGAGCCCAAAAAAAAGGATCCAGTCGAGGGCCACCCAAAGGTGAGCTGCCGCATTGCAGGGTGCAACACAGCAGCTGCCACCTGTGGCAGGCCCTCAACCCACTACCTGTGCCCCCTGCAGCCCGATCGCGGGCAAAAGAGTGTAAATCCCCACCACCACCCCCACTGGCCCAATCACGGGCATAGCTTTAATTCCCCCACCAGCCCAATCGCGGGCAGCAAAGTGTCTCCCGAACATATCCCTGGTGGTCCAGTGGACCGATAAGCCGATTGTGGGCTGGAGTAATTAAACACCCCTGAACTTATCCTGTGACCTAGTGTCCCTCCACCCCAAAGCCCTGCCGCTCCCCGCAGCGGTGGGCAGCATCCCACCCGCCTGCGTCCCACCGCCCACCCGACTGACTGCCGGTAGGGCTCCGCCGTGGTGCAGAGCAGAGCAATGGGTGCAGTCTATAGCAGAAGACAGTCCAGATTTATGAATGAATGTTCATTCACAAATCTGGACTGTCTCTAGTTCATGGCTGCATGCCCATTGGCTCTTGCTCTGCACAATGGGCGTGCAGCTACCGAGCCAGTCAGTCAGCGAGTGGCGGGCGCAGGCGGGTGGATGCTGCCGTCCCGGCCGCGGGGAGCGGGTGGTGGGCTTCGTGGGTGGGTTGGGTCGGGACACTAGGTCACTAGGGATATGTTCGCGTGGTGTGTATAATTACTCCAGCCTGCGACCAGGCTTCTGGTCCACTGGACCACCAGGGATATGTTCGAGGGGGGAGACACTTTGCTGCCTGCGCATCAGCTGGTGGGGTGGGGGAGAATTAAAGGTACCCAGGCTTGGGCCAGTGGGGTGGTGGTGGTGATTTTTACTCTTTTGCCCGCGATCAGGCTGCAGGGGTTGTCAATCCCGATGGCCGTTGCCTGGCAGGGCACCAGGTGCAGAATCTCGGGATGGCGCACCGCATGCTAATGGCATACAAATGGGGCCATAATCAGATGCAAATGGCCCCTCCTGAGCCTTGCATGAATTATGGCCCCATTTGCATGTCACCTTTTGAATATCGGGATTTTGTGCATGGCGCAATGGTACTTGCGCCAATGCAAGTTGAATGCTCCACTCTGACCACTTGCGGTGGCGCAAGTCCTACTGCGCCATGCACAGTGGCTGTGGCCAGGGGGTGATATTCAAAGGAGTTGCTCAAGGGCGCAATTCCTTTGAATATCTCTCTGGCCACACCCCTGCACAACTATTTTGTGCAGCGCAAGGGCTTGCTCCACAAAATAGCACAGTTTGAATATCTGGCCCTGATTGTGTATATATATGGCACAGACTTTACTGATGTATGCTGTCATGTCAACCTCTTTTTGAAAAATAAAAATGTTATAGCAGAAAAAAGATGCATTAGGACAAATGTGTTGTCAGTAGTACTTTATTCAGTGTGGAATCCCTCTTGTAGTTCCGATAGCCCTCCTAGTTTGTCAACTTGTTCCATTAATCTTGACAATAGTATGTTGGAAAACTTTTCTGGATATAGAAACATAGACTTCGACGGCAGATAAGGACCACTTGGCCCATCTAGTCTGCCCATTTCCCTACCTACAGGATAGGCCGTAGATCCTAGTTAACCAACAGCCTATTTCTTCCTACCCCCCACAAGAATTGCCTTATGTCTGTCCCATGCATTCTTGAATTCTCCCACAGTTTTAGACCCACAACCTCCTCAGGAAGGCTGTTCCATGCATCCACTACCCTCTGTGAAATAATACTTCCTCATTGCCCTGAACCACCCTCCTTCTATCTTTAAATTGTGTCCCTTGTTCTTGCAAGTCTCTTTTCTGAAAGATGCTACCCTCTTGGACTTTGTTGATTCCACTGAGGTACTTAAAAGTTTCTATCATGTCCCCCCTCTCCCTTCTTTCCTCAAGGGTATACATATTAAGCTCCTTTAGTCTCTCCTCATATGGCTTCTCTTGCAGACCCTGCACCATTTTAGTTGCCCTCCTCTGGACTACCTCTATCCTGTCTATGTCCTTATGGAGATGGGGTCTCCAGAACTGGACACAGCACTCCAGATGGGGTCTCACCAACTGTCTGTATAGAGGGATAACAACTTCCTGTTTTCTGCTGCTGATGCCTCTCCCTATACATCCCAGTATACCCCAGCCCTCCCTACTGCCTTCTCATTGCTTGCTAACCTAAGGTCATCTGATATGATTATCCCAGGTCCTTTCCTTTTGTTGTTGTTACTACCTCCCACCCATTGAGTATTCTTCCCTGGTTCTTGTTTCCCAGGTGCATTATTTTGCACTTCTTTGCATTGAATCCTAGCTGCCATACTTGACCATTCCTCCAACCTTGCAAGTCCCTTTTCATCCTTTCCACGCCTCCTTGTGTATCAACCCTGTTGCAGATCTTTGTGTCATCTGCAAAAGGCATACTTTTCCTTCCAGTCCCTCTGCAATGTCACTGATGAAGACATTAAAAGGACTGGACCCAATACTGAACCCTGCTGATTTCCCACTAGTAACCTCTCTTTCTTCAGAGTGGACTCCATTTACAATTACCTTCTGTGTCCTGTTGTGCAGCCAATGTTTACCCAGGCTACCATGCTGGGACCCACTCCCAGGCTGGTTAATTTGACTATTAATCTTTTGTGTGGGACTGTGTCAAATGCCTTTTTAAAAGTCTAGGTAGGCCATGTCCAGGCCCTCCCTGGTCTACTACTTTGGTCACCCAGTCAAAGAAATCTATTGAGATTAGTCTGACATGACCTTCCAGCTGTGAACCCATGCTGCCTTGGGTCCTGTGCTCCACTGGCCTCTAGGTACTCAACTATTCTTTCCTTCAGAGTGACTCCATCACTTTCCCTACCACAGAGGTCAGACTGACAGGTCTGTAGTTTCTGCCTCTGTCTTGGTCCCACTTTTGTGAAGGGGAATCACATCCGCCTTCCTCCAGTCCTCGGGTACCACACCATCCTCCCATGATTTATTAAAAAGAGTAGCCAGTGGTTTCACTAGTTCCTCCCTTAATTCTTTTAGAATTCTGGGGTGAATTCCATCAGGACCCATTGCTTTGTCCACCTTCAGTTTTAGGAGTTCTTGCAGAACCCTTTCTTCTGTGAAAGGACTGGGATTGACCCCCCTATCAAGAGTGCTTCTGTTAATTAGATTAGGCACTTCTCCCTCCTCTTTTGTGAATACTGAACAGAAATATTCATTCAGTATCCCTGCTTTTTCACTGTCCCCCTCTGCCCACCCACCATTCATTCTATTCAGCCTCACTATCCCTAACTTTGTCTTTCTATGCTCGCTGATGTACCTATAAAAGGTTTTATCCCCCTTCTTAACTGAGTTGGCTATCTTTTCCTCAGTTTGGGCCTTTGCTATTCTGACTTCCCTCCCCCTGCTTCCTTCTGCCTTAACTGGTACAGCTTTCTGTCCTGCTCCTTCTGTGTTTCCTTATACTTCCGGAATGCTATCTTTTTCTTCCTGACTTTCACAGCCACCTCTTTTGAGAACCATAGTGGCTTTTTCTTTCATTTTGATTTGTTTATTTGCTTCACACAAAGGCTTGTTGCCTCTGTGATGGCAGTTTTGATGAGTTTTGATATGTCCAACAATTATATGGATCTGTACATACTTGAATCTATTTTGTCAAATTTTATAAAAATTGAAATAATAATAGACCCTTCCAAGAACTGGGAATGATTCTACCTAGTATAGAAGTATTAAAATAGGTAAACAGAACCTTAATCCACAGGGATGGAGCAAGCAGGAAAACTTCCAGGGGAATCAAGTCTGGTCCCAGTGTTTTTTTTTTTTTTTCCTTTTTAACAAAACAATAGCAGAATAAACTTCTTGGGATGTAAATGCTTTAAACTTAGATCTATTGATGGTACTTTCCCACTGTAGGGTTAACTTACTAACCTGTGAATCATAGAAAATGCTGGTATAATATGTTATCCACTGGTTTATCAGAATATCAGTGTCTACAGCAAATGTACTATTATTGGTACCTTCAGCTACCATAAGCCAAGAGGAATGTTGGTTCTTAGTTTCAATAATTTTTAGCATCCTTTGCCATTGATTTAGCTGGTAACTTCTTTCTCTGTTTGCCCTTTAAACAATTCTTACAGTTTTCTCTTGCTCCATTTAGTTCTCTAAATGTATTTCTATCCCCAGAGTTCTTGGTTCATCTTATTAGTTCTGAAATAACTTTTTTGGCTCTGCAACAATCATTGTTGAACCAAAAGCTAATGGGTTAACGTTTAGTGATTGTGGAGAGGGGTAGGATGGCCGATTTATTAGACTGGCAGCTTCCTTTGTTGTGGGACCACTGAGCACAATTTTTTATCTTTGTTTAACCACAAGTAAGTTTCCATCTATATGGAAATGTTCTAGAGTGGTCCCTGTTCCAAAGAAACCCAGTGCTATGACCCCAGATGACTTTCAGTCTATATCAATTTTAAATTCTATCAGTAAGATTTTTGAAAAAATTGCGGCTCATCAATTTACTGAATATTTGGAAAAATTTTTTGTTTTGGCCACACTGCAACATGGCTTTCAAAAGGGTCATGGGATTGAGACTGCCTTGGTCACTTTCACAAATTTCTCCCTATTGGGATTTGATAAAGGTCTAATGACTGGGGTGGCTTTTGTAGACTCAAGGCATTCAACCTTATTGAACATGATCTACTAGTGGAGAAATTGGAGTAACTTGGCTTTTCTAAATTAGTTGTAGGCTGGTGTAGAAATCTAATCATTCTCAGTTTGTTGTTATTGGCTATACTGCTTCTTGAAGTCAGGGAGAAGTCAGAAGCGGTGCTGTACGCTGCTCAGTTGTGGAGTGAACTGAGAGAGCAGGATTTGTGCAAGGCTTTGTTTCTGCTTATAACAGGTATGCCACTGTTGCCTCATTAGGTTAAGCCTGTGGCAGAATATTTACACATTTCTCATCAGAAAACCTTGTGCGCCAGAGTTTTCAGAATTGTAGTCTGTGTTGATCTCCACCCCAGGGAGATCTTGGAGTGCTGGGGGCAACAGAGCAGCCCGCTCCTCTTGGAGTGTGTGGAAAGTGCTCAGACCGCTAATACATGGACTATCGCTCTTTGAAAATTTGTGTAAATTCAGTATTTAATTGGTTACTCTTTTTACTCCCCTACTACTAGTACATCCTGCCTTCTCAGGGGGTAATCAGGATTCTTCAGTTTAGAAAATGTATTGACTATGTTTAATGCTGTCTTCTCTTTTTTTTTTTAGACTTTGTATAGGAATATTCTCAGAAGCGCTAATTAACTTCTATAGTCCTGTCCTGTTATACTAACAATGCAGATACTGTATGTTTAAACTCTTAATGGAATTAATTTGTAATTCATTAAATTCAGCAAACCTAAGTTGCACATTGTCATAATCATATTTATTTGTACAATGGATACAGCTTGGCTGTATTGAACTGATGGGTTTATTTTTATTATTTAGAAGGAGAAGCATTGTGCCTGTTGATTAATTTCTTATTGATGATTATGTGTTTGATTAGACTGTTTTCACAGATGATTCAGTGATACGGAAATACTGCACCTGAAAACACTTAGTATTAGAACTTGTTTTTTCTACTTATGGGTCATTGGCTTATTGGAATATTGTCTTCTATTAAAGTTTGAGAAAAGCCACGCTGTTTCCAATTAAATAATTTTTATTTTTAATTGAACAACTACGCACCCATCGTGTGCCTGTCTTTATGAATTTGATTGGTTAATTAAAGCAATTGATTGATCAATTAAGTTTTGAATGAGGATCCACGAGGAAAGCGTATTATATCTAGCAGGAAAGGGACTGTTTAAAAGCTTCAGTCACCATTCCTGATTCATTTTCATTTGGGCTATAGTCTGCTGTAAGTCAAGCAAGTCAAACAAAAGCTTGGGACTTGCCTTTTATATCTATGTTCCATTAATCCATTGGGAAAAAACTACAAAGTGCTCTTTTCCGCAGTCACCGAATTTCACTCCTTTTATTTTATATGGATACTTTTGCACTTTGTCAAAACTGTTTACTGGATTTCCGAATGATATTGAACCTAATAGTAATCTTTTCGGTGTCAGTACGCAGTTTATTATACAAGTAAGTTTTAATAGTTTAAATAGTTTCTTTGTAGGTATTTAATGGGCATTCCATTACTTAAATAATTATAATATTAAACAACTATAGTTAACGAATAGCCATTTTAAATCTGTTGCTAAATCTGTTACTAATTTAGTCCTGACTTTTGTATGAGATACACCAAAGTTAGACAGTATTTTAAGGCATAGAGGTTTAACTCTGTTACCTATTAACTTTAATTTAAAACAATCATTATAGGCTTCAGTAGTATAGCATTTTTTCTTTCTCCTCTTCCGTTGTTATTGTATGGTCCCTTTCTCTCTACCCTATTTAGTGGTGCCCTGGGATCTTCGACGTGCTTTCTTCACGGAGATTAGAGGAGTGGGAAATTGTTGTGAAATGTGCTATTCTCCATCGTTTGACTGGAACTACTGGAGTCCTAACTGGTTCAGCCCATCTTGTCATACTGGAGTTCATACTGGATGGATAAGAAAATCAGAAGGCATAGCCCATATAGATTTTCTCCACAATTCAGTGGTAGTGGTGAATGCCACCAACTTCATCAAGATACTTGTCCAATTTCTGTTTAAAAAGATCCAGGCTTTCTGCCTCCACCACTTCCTGAGGCAGTCCATTCCATATCCTTATTGTTCTACACTTGAAACACCTCCTTCTTAGCTCAGTCCTGCTCAGTTCCTCACTTAATTGCCTATCATGCCTTCTCAATTGGTAGGTCTTTTCTTTAAACACCAATCTCAACTCTGTTCTAATAACCTCATCCTTTAGAGATTTATATAATAACAATAAATCCCCCCTTGCTCTTCTACTCTCTAAAGTCAGTGTATGACTGCTAGGATTGTCACCAGGACTGGTGTCCCTAATCAATCTAATAAGCAACCTGCAGGTTATTTTTCTTTTCCATTCTGTAGAATTGTTTACTTGTCCTGGACATAAGGCTCCATAAACTTATAAAGCTAATTTTACACCACTGGACATCCCTGACTTTATTTTTCCATCGAGCATTGCTGGGCACATTAGACGTTCACACTCAAACTGGGATTCTAGTTTCAATGATTGTGACTACAATTACGAATATTTAAAAGGGGAACATCCTGAACGAACTGCTACTTATTAATAGAACTATATATTGTTTGGAGTTTGTGCTTTTTGGGTTATTTTTATTGTTTGTGTTTTGTCTCAATACTATATAATTTAACAACTGATTTTTGTCCTGCACAGCATTTTTTAGAATTATAATCTGGTTCTACCAAAATCATTGGTTTGTTTTATTATTTTTTAATTTTAATTTTTTGGGGGGTATTTAGATCTTATAAGTTAGTATAGAGCGTACATTTCTCTCTCTCTCTCTCTCTCTCTCTCTCTCTCTTTCCTCTTAGTTTCTGGAAATGAATATAAGAAGTGGAAAAGTAATTATTCCCATCAAGAAAGAAAAAAAAGAGGGAATAACTTAAATAAAGATTGTGTGTTTACAGGAGAATTGGAAATTACCACATTAATGTCTATCGAAAAAAACAATTTATTGAGGTTGGAGATGATGTAAACTTGGGTAATGGAATCTACACTAGGTCAGGGTTGCTTGAAACTAAGGAAGCAAGAATAGATAAAATTTCAGCAAAAGGGAGATTAGATAAAAAAGAAAAGAATGAAAATGTATATGAATTGCATGAACATTGTAATAGAGATAAGAGCCTAGGGATGGAAAGGACAGTAACAATATATTAGACAGTATGGGGGAGATTGGAAAGGAGAGTATTACTGTGGATGAAATAAATAAAGAGAAATTACATAACTTGGAAAATAGTTCAGATTATTTTTCAGTAAAAGAACTGAAAAAGTAATGAAAGTAGATAAAGTAGAAGGGGTGAAGGAGCAAAGTTGGGAAAATCAGTGTATTATGCTAGAACAAACCTTAGATATAGGGGAGATATAAAATAAAGAAACAACTAAATTAGATCCTTTTAGCCCCTTGGATGTCTCTAGAGCGCTAGAAACTCTGAATATGATGGAAAATTCAAATGTTGTGATATTAGCTGGGTCACCAAATACTGTATTCCAGAATCTGGATAAAGAGATGGAAGAAATTAATTTGGATCCTGAATTTTGGGAACAATGTCCAGATACTCTAACTAAATATACCATCAAAGCCTTGGCCCATCCTGTGAAGGCAAATATAGTTTTATTGGAAGCATTAAATGATATTAGAGAGAATTTTGCAAGATTCTCTACCTTAGTAATGGATAAAATGGGATTGTTGGAAGAAAAGATTAATACATTAGAAATAAAATTAAACAATGGGAGAGTGCCATTCTCTTCACTACAGATTTTGAAAGACACTAAAGCTGGAATAGGTAAAAGAAAAAAAAGGGTCAAAAGGTAAAATGAAACATGGACAAGGAAAGACAAATGGAAACAAAATGAGAATTAAAAAAAACGAGCAAAAATCAACAGAAAAAAAGGAAAATGTTCCCTTAAAGGGGATGATAGACAAATTCCATTGGAAATTTAGTTATTCAAAAAAAATTAACAACCAAAAAGATATTGAATCTGGAAAAAATAGTGAGTGAAAATGAAAATGTTGAAATCATTTGGAAAGCACTGAAGAGGAGGGAGTAAAGGGTATAGGAAGAGATGAGGAATCTCAATTTAAAAAGAACAGAAGAAAAAAATTAAGTGGAAAAGAGACAGTAATAAGATTAAAAGGTATATTTAAGAAAGATTATGAGACAGTAGAAACTCTGAAGACTCTAATGGAATATTTATTGAATAGAGAGTTGGAAATGAAGATGAAAGAGCAAGACCTTTCGTTGGTAACAAGAGACTTGAATGATAGAGATTTACCTGTCTACTTGCTTATTAAGGAAATGGAGTTAGCAAAGAAAATATGGTTTAAACAACAAGATCTAACCAAATTAGGAATAGAAATATTGATGCCTGTATTATGGCAGACTGTTGTAAGCCATAATAATACAGATGAAGGCATTAAAGGGGGGGGAAACAAATATTAATCAAGGATCCTTTGATAATACAATGGACAATTTGAAATGGGATTTCTCAAAGAGAAATAATGAAAAGAACTATATGAGCCCAGTTAATTATACTATATCTTTGTTTGGGCTAAATAAAATTGATAAGGAAAATGATGAGTTACTGAAGCCATTTATGGTCTCCTTATTAGCTAGCTCCTTAAACTTGAAGGTAGGGATGAAGTCTATTGAAAGAGTACACAGGGTTTTCCCAGAGGGAAGTGGAGATACCCAAAGTGATGTAGAATGTGGCTCAGAATGATTGGCTCTGGACTAATTATCAAATGCAGAAAGATTGGACAAGGTTGGTTTATTTTTAACTGATCTAAATTTAAGAAGCGTCCCAATGGCCCAGTATCCCATGACTGAAGAGTGACTAAATGAGGAGTCCCCCTGAACTGTCTGGAGAGAGTGTTATGTGTAGCCTCCAAAATTCAAGAGCAAACTTTTTGTCATAGAATATTGCAGAACTTGCTGGCAAAATGGCTGCTAGAGAATGGCTTCAGTACATAAGGGGTTTTGATGTTATTCTTTTTCAAGAAACGTGGATTAAAGATGTACAGTAGTAGATTTGAATGGCTATATGGCATTTTGTTATCCTGCAGTAAAAAATAAGGTTTATGGTAGATATTCTAGTGGTTTAATAGCTTACATTAAAATACAAAATGATTTTACAGCTATAAATCAATTACAAATTGATAAGAATTATATAATAGAAACATTGGTATGGGGATAGATGTGTTTATTATTGTAAACATCTGTATCCCCCTGGTAATTATAAAGAGGATAATACTATAATTTGGAATAAGATACACAGAGAACTGGAATTAATACAGGGAAAATATCCCCATGGAATAATAATTGCTGCAGGTGACTTTAATGTGAGAATTGCAAATTATGATAATCTGAGTGTTTTAAAATCTGAATTAGATATTATTGATTGCAAAGCTAGAAATAGTATGGATAAGATAGTAAATAGGGATGGTCTCAATTTACAAGATTTGGTGGAGAAAACTCCATTGTTGATTCTGAGTGGAAGGTTGGAGGGTGATATGGAGGGTGAAATGACTTTTTTCACATTTGGGCCAGAGTGTAATTGATTATATTTTATGCACTCCTGAACATTATGAAATCTTTCAGAACTTAAAAATTACACCCAGGCCTGAGAATGATCACGCCTCAGTGGAATTGTTGATAAAACTGAATTCAGTAGTAAAATTAAATAACAGAGACCCACCACAGCCTCAGTTAGCTGTGACTGGGAAAAAAGTATTATTGCATTCAAGGATCAATGATGAGGGCCTGTTAGAGCTATTTCAAGGATGGGAAAAAGAGTTTAGATCTCAGTTAGCTGAAGAAACTATTGATATTAACCGTGTACAACAATTGATGACTCAATTAAATAACAACATATCTGAAAGAATCTATAATGATCAAAAAATAAATGAAAAAAAGAAAATAACTTTGTTTGATGAGTCTTGCTGTGAGGGTGAAAAGAAATCTGAATA
The DNA here is from genome assembly GCA_016271365.2 of Neoceratodus forsteri. Classification (NCBI taxonomy): domain Eukaryota; kingdom Metazoa; phylum Chordata; order Ceratodontiformes; family Ceratodontidae; genus Neoceratodus; species Neoceratodus forsteri. Next base: position 135,463,473 of record JADMNL010000025.1, read on the forward strand.
GACTAATAAGATGGACAAAAATGAATCCTGAAAGGGTAAATTATCAAAATTTGAATAGAGCTTGAAAACCCTACACAGCATTTTTACAATTAAAAAAATTACGGGCCTTAAAAAAAATGGGAAGAAATGTTTCCAGTAATTCAAACTAAAGATAACAAGAAATTTTGCAAAATGGTTGCAACAGGTACTAGTTTATATCATCCCTCACTAACGGTACATATTCCCAAAGAGGCATGGGTGGTGCATTTTCATTCTATATTCAATAATAAAGATTGTATAACTCAGGAAATACAAGGTAAGGAGTCTCTAAGTAGTGAGTATGAGCCTTTGGTTCTAGGAGAGCAGGAGATTTACCTAGCTTTAGCCAGCCTTAAAAATAATAAAACTCCAGGCTACGATTCTATGCCCCCAGAAGTATGTACAAAATACATTGGATTCTGGGTGCCCATACTGACTATGTTCTTTAATATTTGTTTTCAATATAATTATATCTCAGTAGAATGGACATATAATATCGTTGCCCCTATTCATAAAAAGGGATCAGTCTATGAACCCTGGTAATTTTAGGCCCATTAGCCCCTTAAGTATTTCATCTAAGGTTTATTCCAGAATTTTATTAAACAGACTAACAAAATGGATAAAGTTAAATAATATTATTTCATCATTTCAGGCAAGTATTAGGTAAAACTTTTTGACTGTGGACAATGTCTTCTGTCTAGCACATTTAATTGAAAAATATGTATCCATACAGAAAATGAAACTGTATGCATTATACTGTATATAGATTTTTCACATGCGTTTGATTCAATCAACAGAGATATTTTATGGGAGATTTTGAAAGAGAAAAAGTTACCTCTCTCACTTCTCTATCCGATTCAAGTATTATATACTAATACTAAGTTGGTTGTAAGATATAGAAGGGCAGGTGAACTAACAGAATTTTTTTCAACTGAGAGAGGTGTAAAGCAAGGTTGTCTCCTTGCACCTTCCTTATTTAGTATATATGTCAATTCTCTGTTGGAATTTGAGTCAGGGGAATATTTAGGCAGTCCAAAGATAAGCAATCTTTGTATAGACTCATTGGTCTATGCAGATAATATTGTGCTGTTGTCACTGACTAGAGGGGAACTCCCCAAAAAATTGATATTTTTGATATAAAATGTAAGAACCTCGAATTAAAAGATTAATTTAGCTAAAACAAAGGTGATGGTTTTAGGCCAGAGTACATTTGATACACAAAAAGTAAAAATTACTACAAACCTGCAGCCAAAAGAAATTGTGAGGGAATTTGTTTATTTAGGGATTAAAATTACATCAAATGGGAGATGGCTACAACATATAAAAGAACAATGTATAAAAGCCAAAGTTTTTGTAAAAGCTTTATTAAAGTTTATCAACCAATATGGGGGCAATACAGTGCTCCCAGCATTGAAGGCAGGGGATACAAATGTAAATCCCATCCTTCTCTTTGGAGCTGATGTATGGGGCTATGAAGAAAACACAGAAAATAGCTTGGAACTTCCCCTTTCTCTTTTTTATAAATCTCTCTTATTGGTTCCAAGATTTACAGTGAATGGTATGGTAAGAGACGAACTGGGAAAAATAAAAATTAATTATATCAAAGAAATCTGTTTAATGAATTATTGGATAAAAATCTTGAATAGTAAGGAAAATGTACTGCCTAAATTATGTATTGAAGAAAAAAATAACTGGACAATCAATGGATTAAGATCTAACTGGTTAAATTATCTATTTAAAGTTTTAGAAAAATATAAATTAATACATTTATGGGTGGGTACCAAGAGAGATATTACAATCTCAAACCATTATAAAGAATTAATAAAGAAAAAAGTAATCTCATTAGCTAAGGAGCAGGAAATGTTGAAAATAAAAAGTTATAAGAGTGCTGTGTGGTTTAGGGAAAATAAAATGGGTTTTTCGGTGGAAGAATATTTGCTGTTACCAATTACAAAGGAGCAATGTAGGATCATTACTTGGGCCAGATTTGAATTGATAGTGTCCAGATATACTTATTATAATAAAATTGTGGGAGGGAAGATCTTGCATAGATCCCAACATCCCTGCAAAAAAGGTTTCAAAGAAGATCTAGAACATATAATAGTTAACTGTCCATTTTATTCTCATCCCAGAGATCTGTATTTATTGATGCTGCTCATGATATATGCTAACAACTTGTTTGATGTAGTGTTTATTTTGTTACACCCTAGAACATTTGATGAGGCCGTAAGAATGGCTAACTTTTTTATATCTGCAGAAAAGTATATGATAAAAATGTGCAATAGTGATTAAGAGGAGAAAAATGTATTTGTGTTTTATGTACTTACATTTAATTTATATGTATTGTATTGAATTTTTTTTCTCTTCTGTCTTTTATGCCTATTAATTTTTTTTATGGTTTGTAATAATCAGACTTTTCATCTTGATTGAACAATAATAAAACTTGAACTTGAACTACTGCTTCTTCTGTTTCTTCTGTGAATTTTGGGTTGCCCAGAGTTAAATTCTTGGCCCATTAATGTTCAGTTTATTTATAAATCAATTGCCCATCATTTGCAAATCCTGTGAAAGCCTTTTGTATGCTGATAATTTGTTTTTGTTTTATCAATCTAATTCTATCATGGAGTTATCCTTAGTTGTTGAGAATTTGCTGAGGTTTGCAATTGATTTGTTGAGAATGGCCTGGTATTGAATATTAAAAAAACAAGTCAAACAAGTCAATGCTTTTTGGAACTTCTCACATGTTACAAGTTAATCCTAAATTCCTGGTTCATGATGCTTCAGTTATTGTGTTAGATCAGGTATCTGAATTTAAATATTTGGGTTTTTTACTTGATCCTTGCCTGACCTTTTCCTTACAGGTCTTGGCTACCTGTCACACCATAAATCAGAAATTGGGCTTACTCTATAAGGTTACGTGCTATTTCTCACCTGATATCTGTAAGTCAATTGCCCAGGGGTTCTTGAAGTCTCATTTTAATTACTGTGCAAGTTTATATTTTAATCTTGGGCTGCGGGAACTTAATTCTCTATTTGTAGCTTACAATAGCATTTGTTGGTTTATCCTGGTACTTCCACTTCAAATTCACCATTGTTTGTTATATTCACAGTTCCATTGGCTATCTCCTAAATCCAAACTTGCTCATTACTTTGGGTGTCAAATTTATAAATTCATTTTTTTCAACTTCTAAATTTCCTTTAACTGATTTAGTATTCATTCATCATTTCCCTGTTTTCATACATTCCTCTCAAGGTTCAGTCTTACAGACAGTTGTTCATAAAATGAAGGTTGGTTCACAATCCTTTTCAGTATCAGCACCTGTATGTTCTGGAATAATTTACCTAATAATCTTACTGCAGCAACTTCATTTCAAAATTTTAAATTTAACTTTAAGCACTATTTAATGTCTATGGATAATTGTTATTGCGTTTTGTGAAATTGTTAAGTTATGTCTTGTTCCTTTTATTTGTATTGTATTTTTTTGTCGGGCCAGGCCTGAAAATGGACTTGTTCCAGTGCCCTATCCAGGTTAACAAAATAAAAATGAAAAAAAAAATAATTTATATTTTACTGGTTTATAAAGAGACTTTCTGATCTTCTTAAAACATTCTAAGAGTAAATGATGTAATCCTTTACTATATTCCCAAGGATGTAGAAGGCTAACTGAATTTATCAAGTCCTGTAGAAAATGTGTAATGATCTTGTCACAGCCCACTTTCCATTTTATTTTACTTAAATTTCAAATTTCAAAATTTTGAAGATCTCTGGCAGGCACTATTATTTTATCTACATAAACACAATCTGGCCAATTTAACACAAGCAGAAAATGGTCACATTCTCCTCTGTGAATAATATAGCAAGAACCACAATAGGACATTTAACCATTCCAAAAAATAAAATCAAGTACTGATGAGCCCCTCTGATTGTAGTGTGTATAGTTGCCTTTAGGATCACCTTCAGGTCTACCATTTATAGGGGCAAAATTGTATTCCAACAGGATCTCAATTAATTTAATTCCCATTGCATCAGTTTTAGTATCCAGGGAGGACTATGGATAGTGAGTGGTGTCATTGTATATCCAGTTTTGAATATCGTTATCCTTATAACTAAGGCTGGCAATTTTCAATTTTTAATTTTTTTATCATTTCAATGGGAAATTTCAATTTTCTTAAACCTTCTTCCTGAGTTTTATTGATTTAAATTTTCACAGTTGCATGAAATTATGGGTTTTTAAGCATTTATTTCAATTTGTATCAATTTAATTTTCACAGTTGCAGTTAACGACAGTAAATGCTGGGGATTTACAAACTGATAAAAACACAAATTGTTATCATCACATGTCAAAATAGCAATAGAACTTACTTTGCCTATCTGTAAATTTAGATTATTATCAATGGAAATAATTTTTCATTGGTTTGTGTGTGGGAGTGAAATTGACATTTATTGACATTTTCCAATTTAAATCTAATCCTGCCAAGCCTACTTATAACCATCAAAATGGTCAATTCTGGTGTTGAAATCACCACATAGTAAAATATTGGTGAGCAGCAGAGTTAGACTGGGGGTAGTGTACAGACCACCTTCGTAGTCTGAAGACATTAATAGAGAACTGGAAGATCAGATAAGGAGGCACTGCAGCAGGGGTGGTACTGTGTTGGTCAGTGATTTCAATCTGCCAGGGGTGAATTGGAAAGCCATGTCTACCATGAGCACAAGGAAACAGGTCATTCTGGAGGCCTTCCAGGACACATTCCTATCACAAAAGGTGACAGAGCTGACAAAAGAGGGGAACATTTTGAATCTAGTGCTGGCAGATGGTGACCTGATAAGGGAAGTAGGAGTTGAGGACCCTCTAGCAGGTAGTGACCATCATACAATGTAGTTTTCCCTAGATCTGGGTAGGAGGGATGTCTACAAAAACCAGGGCAGTGAACTGCAGAAGGGTAGACTTGAGCAGGATGGCTGACATCCTACAGGGACACATAGGTACTATCAACCCAGAAATGGACCATCTTGGGGTAGGGCCTGCTGAAGGCAACAAACTCCTATACAAAGAGCCACAGTAAGAAGGCAATGACCAAAATACCAAGTTGGTGGTCCAGTGAGGTGCATAATGGAGTGAGGGAAAAAAGGCAGCCTTCAGAAGATGGAAGAGGTGCAATAGGGTGGAGGACAGGGCAGAGTATGCAAATAAATCCAGGGAGATGTGCAGGGCCATTAGGGTAGCCAAGGTTTCAAAGGAGCTAAGGCTTGCATGGGGATAAAGGAGGGTGAAAACAATTTCTTTAAGTACATTAAGAAGAAGAGGAGAAGAGGAGCTGCAAGGAACAAATCACCAGAATCAAGAAAGATGGAGGGTGGGCAGGGAAGGGGGCTGAGCAGGCAGAGGAAAAAATAAGTACAACTGTTCAGTTTTTACCAGGGAGAGGGATGGGCCCATCCCACAGGGGAAGGGCAAGGGAGGTAGGGGTAGATAGGGGATAATGGATGGGGAGAGCCCAGTAAACAGGGTGATGGAAGGGTTGAGGGTCCTGAAGGTTGGCAAGGTGACTGGGCCAGATGGACTGCATCCTAGAGTCCTGAGGGAGCTAGCTGATGTCCTGGCAGCACTCTAGCAGATTTGTTTAATACCTCCCTTCAGACTGGGTGTGTGCCTCAGGACTGGAGGATGGCACATGTGGTACCCATCTATAAGAGCGGCCCCAAGGATGAGCCAAGAAACTACAGACCAGTTAGCCTTACATCCATTGTGGTTAAGCTAATGGAGACTATACTTAAAGAAAGGCTGGTAACCTTCCTGGAGGTAAATGGTATCCTGGATGATAGGCAGCATGGCTTCGTCACCAGAAGATCATGTCAAACAAGCATGGTTGACTTTTTGACTGGGTAACAAAGGCACTAGATGGTGCTCAGGCAGTTGTACTGTATCTGGACATCAGCAAGGCCTTGACTTGGTGCCCCATGGGAGATTGACTAGCCAACTGATGAACCTGGGAGCTGGAGAGAACCTGGTTATGTGGGTTGGAAATTGGCTGAGGGACAGACATCAGAGAGTGGTTGTTGGGGGGGGGACTCTCAACTTTCAGAGCAGTCCCCAGTGGTGTACCACAGGGCTCAGTGATGGGGCTGGTGCTGTTCAACATCTTCACAGCTGATAGAGCGGAAGAGGTTAAGAGTAAGATCTGCCTATTTGCTGATGACACAGAGGTGAATGGTGGTAGGGGACTCCAAGAGGATTTGTTAACACTTGAGCATTGGAGAGACACTTAGCATCTGGCTTTCAATGCTAAGAAGTGCAAGGTCATGCATTTCAGAGCCAGGAACTCAGGATACAGCTACCATTTGGGAGGGGTGCAGTTATCCATCTCTGTGGAGGAAAAAGATCTGGGAGTGATGGTCACAGGGAATATGAACCACTCATCTCAATGTAGGAATGTAGCAGCCAAGGCCAATAGAATGCTGGGGCACATTACTAGAGGAATCACCTCTAGGAGGGAGTCATTCTGCCACTGTAGAGATCATGGGTTAGGCCCCATTTGGAATACTGTGTGCAGTCCTGGAACCCCTACTTAAAGAAGGACATCAAGGCTCTGGAGGGTGTCTAGTGGAGGGCAACAAAGATGATCAGGGGAATTGGGAAGAAATCCTATGAGGGTAGGTTGAGAGAGCTCAACATTTACTCCTTGGAGGAAAGAAGACAAAGAGGTGATATAATTGATACCTTCAAGTACATAAAGGGCATAAACAAGGTTGGTACTGAGGGCATGTTTCAACTGAAGGGGGAGGAGATCTCTAGGGGGAACAGTCTGAAGTTGGAGGGGGAAGGTTCAGGAGGGAAATGAGGAGACATTAGTTCATGTAGAGAGTGGCTGCAGGCTGGAATGTGCTGTCTGAAGAATTGGTATCTCTTCAATTGGTGGAGAGCTTTAAGAGGGGGTGAGATAAGGTCAGGGGCAAGGTACTAGTGGGGAGAAAATTGAACAGGGATGGGATTGCTCCCGGGGGAAATTATGCTGATGGTTGGCCACCGGGTGGTGGGGGGGGGGCAGCAGCAGTAGTCTGAGCTGTAAGCTACTAAACTGAGCAGATGTGATAGAACATTTGGCCTGTTTCTGCTGGCATTTTCACATGTTCGTACTGTACACTGGTCATCTTTTGGGTGCAAACTAGATGGAAAATCCTTTGGCCAGCAGGATAACACTGGCACCCTCACAGGCCCTACACCACTGACCCTAGAACCCACTAGATACTGATCCAGAGTAAGCAGTGGAGCTAAGTCTAAGGGAAGGTGTGTGATGGGGTGGAGGGGGTGCCAGCAGATGGGAGGCAGACCGAGCAGTATGCAGAGATAAACACAGGATTGAAAAAACAACAGCATCTACTGGATTAGCAAAGGAATTACTTGCATCATGATACAGGTGCTTCTGTGATTGTTTTCACAATGATCAAAACTGTACTCCATCATTTCAGAGAATTACTGAATTGGGAACATATAACTTCTTCCATTAGCAAACCATGCCACTGTAGACATTCAGGAGCTAAAAATGTCCATTTTTGAACCAGAATGAGGCTCTAATTTCAATGGAGCTGGCAGTATAGCCTAGAGGTTACAGTAATGAACTGTGCATGAGCTTGGTACATCCAGCAGACCTCGATTTGGTTCCCCCAATCTCCATTTGAAAGAATAAAGAAAATTCCCTATCAAAATCCTAGTACCATTGACTGAGCATGTTCAATTATAAATTATTTATTTGAAATTGTTTTACCAGGTAGGTGATGTGGGGAACAACAGTCTTGTTTATAGATGTAAACTGGGGGAAGAGAAGAGTAACGGGGACAGGGAGAAAAATAGATATAAACTAATATAGCAGAAGCAACAATAACAGCAGTAACAAATTAAACATCAGTTAGCATCAAACAGAGCAGAAAGTTGTGCTAAATTACAATGCAAAAACATCACCAACTAATTTGGGCAGTTTCTGGGCAGGGAAGGATAAGTCTGACATATGCATCTTTTAACAGGTATACTGTACATCCAGAATCTAAATATGTCCCAAACATATTCAGCACTCAAAGGGTTAAGCAACATGTATTATTTAGTTATTTAAGTTTCCACACTTCAGAATATCCTCATTTATGTGCCGTGGCTATGTTATAAGGGGTTCTAGAGGGTAGCTGCAGCAACAAAGTAGCTACAAGATAAGTTGATATTTAACCAGTTCCACTATTTGTAAATTACTATCTCTACACCAAAGGGATATCCTCTTTATATTTTGTGAAACTGAAAGCCAGCCAGCTTTTCACTTTTAAAAGAAAATGAAACTTCCAGCCTGAAAGGTGATATTTCTTTTAGATTGTGTCTCACAGCTCCAGCCCCAAACTGTCATGCTTCTGGGCATGATAGTCCAGTTTTTACGGACTGGAAAAAGTCCTTTTATTAATACATTCATCAGAATTGCTCAGTTATTCAGGCAGCCATTTTTCTTTGTAGTACAATGAGTTTTCCACCAAGGAATTGGCTTGCTGCTAAGCAGGTTATTAAATAAGTAAATGTCTCTTATTCTAATTATGCAAACAAAATAGATTATTAATGAGCAAACTTATGAGAATTTCAAGTGTAACTAAAATATGTGCTATGGTTAAAATCACAGTAGAGTCAATATTTTTTAAATAGTCGAGATGCTGCCAAATCAGTGTGTGTTAGTAACACATCAGTACTGTTCATTTTAGCATGTACTGTAGATTATTTTTTTTTCAATGTGGTCTATATTTGGCTCCAAGTACCTTGGATTCTCCAACCTTTCCATCCTGAGAGTTTATTCAAATTCTAGTACAACTATCCATTCTCCCACTGCTCTCTTACCACCAAGCACACTGCATCTCCTTCATTCACAAAAATTAGTTTGGCACCTTTTCCTCTTCCCGTTCTCTTCTTCTTCCCCAACTCCCTTCTCTTTCCTGCTCCCCCCGCTCTAGAGACCACCACACTTTTTCCACTTCTCGCCCCCCTCACTCCTCTCCTGGGCAATCTGCCTTCTCCTATCAACTTCTCTCACTCTGGAACAAACTTCCCTCCTCCCACCGTTACTCCCAATACCCTGGCTCCTTCAGGTGCTATTTGAAAGTTCTACTCCCAACGCTTGTTCCTTTTCCCTTTCCTCTTGACACTTCAAAGGCTGTACCTTAATCCATCTGGGTTATTTTTCTTGTTTTTATTCTGTTGCAAATTCCATGCACTGCTATGTGTTCCCTGCACCTTATCATCTTTACATATAGTTGTTTCATTATTTCTTCTATCGTAGTATCATATGGTTCTTTATGTCCAACCATATGTTTGATACAGTGCATTGTCTGCTGCTTGCTTCACCTTCCCTTCCCCTGGATCACACTTGGAAATGAGCCTTAGCTCAGTGTGCCTCTCCCAGTTGCCAGCTGTAAAAATAAATACTACCAAACTGAAAGAGCAAGGTTAAGCTGAAGGGGCTCTGGCAAACATTCTCTGTGTCAAAGTGTAGCTCTGCACTCCATTGCATACTTTTACAACCATAATATTTCAGTTACTACACAGTAGTTAACCAGTCTTCCTTTCAAGGTTTTATAACATGTCTTGGAAGCCTGATCAACAAATCTATTTGACTGTCCCTATCTGACCTTATAGGATCATTGTTTCAAACATTTTTTTATGAAAGTGACCAAACCTAAAAACTTAATTAGCCAAAACACATCACCTGACTGTTAATTTCCTAGAATCTGCAGTCTGTAATTAAATTACCCTTATCTACTTAGCAACAGCCTTTTTACAACAGACATAATCAATCCACTGTAGCACTAAAATCCATCTGCTTATTAAGCTCACTTGACCATTTGAAGAAGGCTTGTTTTAACACTTATAAGTCATGTTCTGCCCCACAGGTTATACAATATTGTCGACTTTGGCACCATCTCCTCTCTTGCACTGTTTATAACAAAACTTTTTTAGTTAACCTCAGATTCAAATAAGTTTAAGTTTTAACTGCAGTTTTTCTACCAAATTAGGTTACAGACTCGCCTTTAAAACAACTGTTAATTAATGTGCTTACAGCTTGTGAAGGAAGCAGACCTGCTGACTCTCCCTGACAAGAACTTCTAACTAACTGAGCTACTTGCAACCCGTGCAGGGAGCAACATAACCTTCTGTTAATGAGGCAGCGTGAAAGTAATGTTGGGGGGGGGTATATAGTGAGTTAGAATTGTAGAACTTCAGAATCTGAAGTACTTTAACAAGTCTAGGTACATGTCATCAATTTGTTTTTAAGCAGTGTAAAAGCCTTTCTGTCTTAAATTAATTATTTCTATATATTTATATTTCCCATTTTGTAAGTGCAACAAGCTACTCCAGGGCATAGACATACGCTGAATTAGTGCATGATCTAACTGTGTCAAGCACTCCACTATTTGCCTCATGCCTTACAATGCAGCTGGGCTGTGCATGAATTCAGCACACACTCAGTGCTCTCCATAGCAACAAATGGCAATGCCACAAACCACAACTGTGAGGTCAGTTGGGGACAGTGAGATGATTTCTGAAAGGTTCAGTGGCATAAGTACTTTTTGATGTGAAGTATTAAGCAGAATGATAACAGTAGAAATTAAGAGAGAGAGAGACAGAAAGCACAAGTTAAACATAATTGTTTTAAGCCTTTCACTTTAATGACTTCTTGCTCTTTAATGACTGTATTTTCAAAGGTCCATGGGTAATTGGGGAATATTGTTTGTGCAGATTCTCTGCCTTACTGGATAGCAAAGTAGGAATGCTTATTTTTCCCAAATTCTGATCCAATCAGACTTGTGTTTAGATTTCAGAAAAATCTGATTCCATTACACCATTAGAATCAGAATTAGACTCCAAAATCGGACAAATCTGAATCCTAATATAAAATCCTAAAGTAAAATTCCAAATAAGCAATAAAAAGCATGTATATCTCAAAATACAAATACTGCTTAGTCAATACTTACCTTATCCATCATTAAATAGTGACCTACCTCATGTTCATACAGCTGACAGAGTCTTTCACTTGTTTTCCCTTTTTCTGTTGCTGAATTATACAGCCTGAGGTAATCTTTGTATAATGCATAGAAGTGTACATAACACTGATGAACATTATATAGAAGAAGATCCCACTGACAGTCATTGTTACCTCCACTGTGTATTGTTTAGGGTGGCACTTGTGCATCTGTAGGTGGTGAATGGTGACTTGAGCTGATAGGGAGGCAAAGTTGGTTGGAGAGCTGTCTAATTTTCAGTTTAGCACTGGTCATATGGCATTAGAAGTGATGTTGGTAGATACAATTTTTTGCTGGTGTCAAAGGTAGTCACAGTAGGTCATATTGAATACCAGTTTTCATCATGGAATGCAGCTGCAGAAAAGAAGAGACAGAAGCAGAGAAAAAAATGTTTTAGTGACGGATTCAAAAAACAACCACTAGCAGTTATATTTTAGGGGACACATAACAACAAATAAAGACTTGTATCTAAAAGGAGAGGTGGTATCACCAATTGGAGGAATCTGGAGGCTGGGACTTTGGGCTCCATGTCATTTCAGTGAATGGAAAATGGTGACCATGAAAACGGTGCCACCTGTATGTCGAGCAGAGTTAAGGTGACATTTTTGGCCCCCACACCCCCCTTTCTATAGATACCAACTCTGAGGTCATAGCACCTCGGGGACAGGGAAATGCAAAAGTTGGCTTAATTTCACTCACTGTAAAGCTGGCACCATTTTCTCAGTCGCCATTTTCCATTTGCTGAAATAATGTGCTACTGGAGCTTTGCACTGGATGTTGTCAGCATGTTCAGGGGAGGAGTAGACTGTGTTAGGCATCCTCGACAATGTGTATACCCACAGCAATGGGAGATACAAGTGAAGAAAAAGAGACATTCATAATGAAGTATTCAAGGCCACAAGCTGTAACCTCTTCTTGGGTAAGTACAGGGCAATGATTTAGGGAATGCTGCTGTCAAGTAATTTATTTATTATCCCTTAGACTGCTGGCAGAATTAAAATGTATAGGAAAGCATCCTTGGTCAGGTCAACAGATTGGCTATTATCATTACAGCAGATGAAGAAAGGAGAAAAGCAGGTGGAGGAGGGCTTTTTGGAGCCGGGTGATGATGTCAAATGGCTATGCTGTAGGAGGTTTTCTTGATGCCAGGGAGGATGAAGGGCCTTTGTTTAGTTGCCACTGACAGTGCTTATACCTGCAGGAAAAGGGAGGCACAGCTGAGAAAAAGAGACTGTTTCAGTGACATGTGACCCTGCACATGTCACTGTTTCAGTGACATGTGCAGGGTCACAAGCTGGAACCTGTTCTTGAGTGAACCTAAGTCACCAATTCCTGAAACACTGCTGTTATGAAATTAATTATTAATCAAACATTCTTTGCAAGGAAAACGACTTACACTTACCATTACAGCAGTCAAAGAAAGGCCCTAAAGAGAGATGCTGGTGGACAAGCCCTTGGTAGAGCCAGGTGTTTGTGTCCAGTGGCTATGCTTATACAGGAGACCCTGTTGCTGGAGGAGGTTTTTGACTTGCTAGCTGGTTGCTGATGGACTCTGTACTGGCATAAGAGACCAGGTTGTTGGAGGAGGTTTTCGGTTGGCTGGCCTGCTGGCTGGTTGCTGCTGGGTTCTATGCTAGTACCAGAGAACCTATTTCTGGAGGAAGAGTGTGGGTGGCTGGCTGGTAGACTGGCTGGTGCCTTGTTCTGTGCTTGTACCACAGATTGGGCTGCTGGAGAACTTTTGGTGACTGGATGGCTGGTGATGGGCTCTACACTGGTGCAAGAGACTGGATTGCTGGAAGAGGTTTCTGGCTGGTTGACTTGCTGGCTGGCTGGTGACAGGCTTTGTACTGGTCTAAGAGACCACTTTTCTGATGGCTGAGTTTAGCTGGCTGGATGGTTGGCTGGCTGCTGCCAGGTTCTATGCTGGTACTAGAAAATGGGTTGCTGGAGAAGGTTTTTGACTGGCTGGCTTGCTGGTTGGTGTATGATGGGCTCTTCACTGGTTCAAGAGACAGGGTTGCTGGTAGAACATAGAAACACAGAAACATAGAATGTGACAGCAGATAAGGAAAGCTTGGCCCACCTAGTCTGCCCATTTTCCTACCTAATGGATAAGCTGCAGATCCTAGTTAACCAACAGTCTACTTCCTCCTACCCCCCCACTAGAATTGCCTTATGTCTGTCACATGCATTCTTGAATTCCCCATCATTTTTGACTCCACAATCTCCTCAGAAAGGCTGTTCCATGCATCCATAACCTTTTCTGTGAAAAAATACTTCCTCACATTACCTCTGAGCTGTCCCCCTCATCTTCAAATTGTGCCCACTTGTTCTTGCACATCTCTTTTTCTGAAAGATGCTACCCTCTTGGACGTTGTTGATTCCCTTGAGGTACTTGAAAGTTTCTATCATGTCCCCCCCTCCCTCCTTTCCTCGAGGGTATACATATTAAGCTCCTTTAGTCTCTCTTTGTATGTCTTCTGGTGCAGACCCTGCACCATTTTGGTTGCCCTCCTCTAGGCAGCATCCACCCTGTCTATGTAATTGTGGAGATGGGTTCTCCAGAACTGCATGCAGTACTCTAGATGGGGTCTCACCAGCTGTCTGTACAGAGGGATAACTACTTCCTGTTTTCTACTGGTGATTCCTCTCCCTATGCATCCCAGTATCCCCCAGCCCTCCTTACTGCCTTCTCACATTGCTTGCTGGCAGGCTGGCTTGTTGACTGGCTGTTGATAGGTTCTATGCTGGTGCAAGAGTCTAGGTTGCTGGAAGAGGTTTTTGACTGGCTGCTAACAGTCTCTGCATTGGTTCAAGAGACCGGGTTGCTGGAGGATGAGTTTGGCGGACAGGATGGTTAGCTGGCTGGTACCAGTTTCTATGTTGGTAACAGAGAATGGCTTGCTGGAGGAGGAGGTTTCAGGCTGGCTTACAGGCTGATTGGTGACTGGCTTTATGCTGGTACAAGAGATCAGGTTGCTGGAAGAAGAGTGTACTTGCCTGGTGCCAGGTTCTATGCTGTTACCAGAGACAGGTTGCTGGGGGACTATTTGGCTGACTATCTGGTGCCAGGTTCTGCACAGGTACAAGCGTCTGGGTTGTTGGAGGGATGGGCGCTATGCTAGTGTAGAAGATTGGGTTGCAGGAGGAGGAGTTTTGTTAACTGGATAGTTGGCGGATGCCAGATTCTACACTGGTACTAGAGATCAAGTTGCTGTAGAAGGTGTTTGACTATCTGTCTAGTACCAGGTCCTATGATGGTACTAGAGACTGGGTTGCTGAGGAGGTCTTTAGCTGGTTTGGATGTTGTCTGGCCGGTGCCATGTTCTATGCTGGTATCAGAGGCTGGGCTGCTGGAGGAAGCTTTTGGTTGTTTGACTGGCTTGCTGGTTGGTTGGTGATGGGCTTCATGCTGGTACAAGAGACAGGTTTGCTGGAGGAGTACAGCTGGCTAGCTGGTTGGCTTGCTGCTGCTGTGTTATATGCTGTTACCAGAAACCATGTTGCTGTAGAAGATTTTTAGCTAGCTGACTGGCTTGCTGGCTGATTGGAGATGGGCTCTACAGTGATGCAAGAGACCAGGTTCCTGGAGGAGGCTTTTGATTTGCTGACTTGCTAGATGGCTAGTGATGGGCTGTATGCTGGTTCTGCTACCAGCACCATGTGAGGGTAAGGACAGTCAGAATAAAATGCAAGGAATAAAGTATGGGCAACCATACACAATGACCCCATGTTTCCATCAGAGGTTGAGATAACAGCAGGGACTTCAAGAGTGAAGCTCAAGATATCCACACTGTTATCTCACCAAAGATGGAAACACAGGGTGAGTTTTGTATGCTTACCCATATTTTTTATTTTTATTACAGCTCTAGTTCTTCACCTGTTGCATCAAGCCGCTGGTTTCCCCTGGCTGGAGGGCAGCAGGCTCACTCGCATGATAGGTGGTCTGGTATGGCTACTCCCCGACCCACTGGGAGGCACTTCTATGCCTTCCCATGCCAGGCTGAGACCAGACCCACCCCAGCATGATTCCACAACAGAGTTCTGGGTGGTATGAGTCCAGCTATCAAGCTGTTCACTCGCACCCAGCCATTTTTTCTCCACTTTTTGTCCCTTGGAGTGCAGATGTGCAATGACGTTGGAGGCACAATGTGCCGATGTCTGCCGCACTCCACCCCTAAGTGCACCAGCTCTAGTAGTGCCCCCAGTCATCACCAGGTGCTGCTACAGAGCAGTGGGATCCTTAGTCCTCCCCAGGATAGGAGAGCAGTCCTCTGGATGCGCGATCCCATCCCTCCCCTGTCGACCCCTGCCGACCTGGGTGCATTTCCAAACCTGGGTTGCCAGTGTGGTGTGAGGTGTGGCGTCCAGTGCCTCAACCCTCATTGCCACCAGGCTGGCTTCTTACCCATATTTTAATTGTTATAGTATATTGTTTCAGACTTTTTTTTTGAGATTTGTTACTTTTGTGTGATTTAGCAGAGCTCTGCTGTGAAAGTGAAAGTGGAGGCTGTGGAAGTGTGCATGAGGGGGAACAACATTGTGTAACTGAGCAGAGAAACTGAAAGTGATTGGAGTAAGGAGAAGAGGAACACAGCTCACTTAATAATGGAATGTGCACAACAACATTTTTAGAACATGCCCATCAACTTTTAGACCATGCACAGCAAGGCTTTTGAACTAGCTGAATTCCTCACACAATTAGGTCAAACCATATATTATAAGAGATTTCAACATGTGGCTAAAGGGCTGGTGCAGAACAGAGGTATTTTGCTTTCTGGAGATTGGGGGGCATTTTGCCAGAACCCAACCCATCACTTGCAAAGCCTTTTAAACCCCTCAAGCCCAAAAAGCAAAATAAAAAAAATTAATTATTTTCTGTTCTCTTTTCTCTTTCCTCCAATGCATCCTCACATGTGAAATGATGGAGAAGATTAGAGCTGTGTGGAATTTTTTAATTCCTCTTGTGGCAAAATTCCATGGAATTTCAGAAATTCTACCTAATTCCATGGGAATGTGTCGGAAACAGAATTCCAAAATTCTGAAAGTAGTTTGCTCTGTGGCTTATGTAAACATGGACTCCTTTTCCACAAAATGTGGAAAACTAGTCTGCAGTATATGGAAACCATGGAAAACAAATCTGCATTAAAAATTAAAACAATTTTTGAATTTCATGAAATGTACAAAAACAATCCAGAAAGCATTCTGAAAGTAGAATTGCCATTCCACCTGAACACCACAAGCAAAATTTGGCTTTCCACACAGCTCTACAGGAGATGCTTACAGAGCAATTGTAAGTTTAATTAATTATTCATGAGCTAAAGCAGCTCATTGATTGGCTGCCATGCTAGTCTGAAATCTTTTAGAAATGCCCGGCAGAGATGCTCCGGTGATTGCTTGCACTATTTTTCTTAAAACATTAAGAAATTAAAAAAATGAACAGTAAAAAAGAAAATTGTTATTGTGATTAGACTTACAATTGCAAAGACAACCCTGAAGCTGGTAATTAACAACTGCCAACAGGGAGCTGACCTTCGACTGTGCCTCAGGCCACCCATCCCCCCAAACAGTTGTTAATCCCTCGGAAAGGACCTGCTACTCTATCATTATTGCTTAAGTAGCTACAGTGGTGCCCAGTGTCAGGTTTCTTCATGTCTAGTCATGTCAATTAGTCAAAAAAACAAAGAAATTGGACACTCACCACAAATAATATAAATGATGCTCAGACTAGGCAAATAAGA
The DNA here is from genome assembly GCA_016271365.2 of Neoceratodus forsteri. Taxonomy (NCBI): domain Eukaryota; kingdom Metazoa; phylum Chordata; order Ceratodontiformes; family Ceratodontidae; genus Neoceratodus; species Neoceratodus forsteri. The sequence continues at coordinate 135,480,279 of JADMNL010000025.1, forward strand.
GTATTATCTATGCTATCTTTAGTCAGTGCAAAAATATACAAAAACAGATGCCCACTATCTCCTGATGCATTTTGGATCCCACAATCCTTTCTCATGGGTTCTGAAATGTGTCAGGCAATAATGGGCATCTGCTTTAGTGTACTTTTGCACTGAATAAGATGTCATGAATAATACTAGTATTTGCTTAGTCTGAGCATCATTAACGTTATTGGTGGCGAGTACCCAATTTCATTGTTTTTTTTTTTGGTCTAATCTTCTCTGTTGACAGCACTACCTTCACAGTGCAAACACTTTCTGTGTTTTTGTTTCATGTCAATCAGTATCTTGAGTAACTGTCGAGAATAATTCAGGCCATCACATTGCACTTTCCTATCTTCCTGCAGTTTGCCAGCTAACTTCTAGAACTGCAGAATAAAGGGCTTGCAGAGACGCAGACATGCCTAGCACTGGTTTTGTACCATACAGCCAGCTGACTCTTTAGCAACCCTGCAAATGATGATGTATATTTATGTATTTAAAAACTGGCACCAAGTAACACAAAGCATTTTGATTAACTGTGACTAAAGACATTGTGACAGTAGTATCAGAATATCTTTAGTCATGATAGAACTTGGCAATGGGCACTATGGTACTAAAATAAAAGGTTAAAAACTATGATGAGGAAATGTGAGGAAGAATTTCTTCACAGAACGGGTGGTGGACAAGTGGAACACCCTGCCAGAGGAAGTGGTGGGGGCTGAAACAATCGCAGGATTTAAGAATGCATGGGATAGACATAAAGGAATTCTGGAGGTCAGGGGTAAGCAGCAACAGACTTCTAGGAAAACATAAACTGAACTTACAAGCTCAAATGGGCAGACTGGGTGGGCCATAGGCCCTTATCTGCCAACACTGTCTATGTATCTATGTATGTTTACAGCAAGTGTATTCAACTGTATTGTTTCCTATTATTTTTAGCTTTCTGTATTTCAAATAGTGCAGTACTTATTTTACTGTGCCTTTCAAAACAGTCTGAGTGTCTTGATTGACCTCACAATCACTGTTTGTGACATCACAGTCTATTGTTATGGTAAATAGTATGATGTCATAAGCAAAGACTTTATTAGATCACTTGGGGATGGTCAATTTTGTTTTACACATGCTTCTTCAAAGGCTACCAAGATGTGTTATAAACCCTGGTAAGGAAAAGTAAAACCGAAAAAAAGAGGATTTCTTGTTAACCAAAAAAGCTGAAACAATATGTTTATGAAATTACTGTACATGCTGAAGTGCTGACTTTCGGTTTAAGATGTGCCTTTGTTTCCACTAGTTTACTGACAGAAATATACAAGCTGTAGTAATTTCCTTACAGAAGCCAATTCAAACAGAATATTGATACTTCTAGCTTGAGAACTGGTACCATCTACATATAACAGGTACTGGTTATACCTATTAAGCAAAGTTGCTTGAGGTATTTAGTGAAAGAATAATTACTGACAATTAACGAAGAGCTGCTGGCACTGCCTACTAAGAAAAGATACTGATACTGTCCAAAAATATCATGGTACCCTTTACTGATGAAAAAATAGTGATACTTCCTTGAGAGGAAAGATGCTGGTACTGTCTACTGAAAGAAACTGCTGGTACTGGACTATCAGAAACAGTGACTGTATTTTACTTTAAAGCAGCTGTGCAACAAACATGTTTTATTCCAAAAAGCTAGTTTCAGCTACAGTTGATAAATATATTAGCATATCTGTCAAATCTACTTTTCTAGGTACCTCCTATGCTGTGCACCATGAGTTTCTTTTTCTTTTTTTTTTTATGTTCTCAGTTATAAGGTGCATCCATCTTTTTTTCTTGAGAGAAAAAAACTGAATTAAAATATTCGTAAAATACATAGATTTTGGTGGAATAGAAAACATTACCACCAACTAATACTGGAAGATGAATAGAATCATTTAAAGAGATAAATGTTAGGGTCTAATTTTTTGCCCAATTTTGCTGCACAACTGCTTTAAGAAGCAGCACTGGCAAGTGTGTATGTGAAAAAGTACTGTGTTGGTACTAACTAGTCAGAGAATGGACCATTTTTCTAAAGCTCAAACAACGTTATGTGAAATTCCAATTAGCAGATCTGGACTCTGTCCTAAACCTGTCAGCACTAGATGTGGGATGACTCAGTATGCTCTTCAGAAAAGTGCAGATACTTTTTTTTTAAAGCATGCTAACACCCACTGCAAACCCAATTTTGTCATAGATGTCAACCAGATAGCCATCCTTTTTGGTAATATGATAACCACAGCCACATGGATGTCAAGCTTTTAAATATGATTTCTAGGTTACACTGTGGAAGAAGTGACATTTAGCAAATGCATGCCCATGTACGTTGGGCACAGACCGGAATAACTCTTTATAATTAAGATTGGAAATCTATACCAGTGCACTCTCAACTGAAAAGGTAGATGTATAAATGAACAAATCTCTGTACTGAAACTTGAAACTCGGTGAATGTGAAGAGATGGCAGATTACAAAAAAAGCTTTCTCCTCAATGAGTCATAATCATTGAAGATATGCATCACAAATGTCATTACCCCCGTGATCTTTAAATGAGGCCATTTACCAAGTTACCAGTTAGTACACTTGAGTAGATCACTAATGGTGCCTGACACATTTCAGAAATCAATAGCTTTGAGTGATAAGGTTCAGACTAATAATGCAGTGTCAGAAAGACAGGATGTTGTCATTTCCTATTGTAATTATGAACACAGTTACATAAAAGCATGTTAATGGCTCTGCAGGTAGCACACTCACCTCTGGGGCCAGAAGATCAGAAGGTTGCAGATTCCAGCCCCACACCAGGCACTTTGGGTAATACCCATTACTGACACTAATGGGCAGTATGGGGGGGGGGCTGCACTGTTGAGGTACGGTCTTTCAGATGAGATGTTAAAACAACGTTCCTTCTGCCTGTCTCTGTTTACAGTCCAGGTGGAAGTAAAAGATCACTCCAGCGAAATAAGTCAAAAGGCAGGCAAAAACATATTTAAGAGTTTTATTTACTAAAGACTACAGAATTTACACAGGAGTGCCTGCTTACATTTTATCTTATTTCAAGATGTTCTTCACTGGAGTACTCAGCTTTCCTGTTCACACTGTAATGAGTATGATGGAGTTAGCAAACTCCATACTGAAGCAACCAGTTTCTCTCTCAGAGTATGCCAACTCCTACAAGCCTGTTTTGGAAGTAAAAGATCCCAAGGCACTTACTGAAGAAGACTAGGGGAGTTTTTGTGGTATCATGGACAGCACTCTCCCATCAATAACAACAGGTCCATGCAACCCACCTCCCAAGGATGTACCTGGAAACAAGCTGTCACAGCTTAGTGTGCCTTTCCTGGTCAAACATTACAAAAAAGAAATAAAATAAAAAATACATTTAAAATGTCATACTGTAGCACAAATGTTATAGTCAAATCTATAGTTCAAATGTAGTTTATGGTATTATGTAAGAATAGAAGTAAAAAAACAACAACATAGAAATCGGAGGAATGCTATGAGACAAGTATGGCTAGAAAGACCACTGTCCTGTGATCCACTGATGCTTGATTTGCAACACAAAATTATGTTGGACACTACTTGTTGACTATGAATATATTTTAAGGGCACATTGTTACTGTACTGTATTTTATTCTGACCCAGATGTTATAGTATATGGGTACACTGGACAGAAGATTAAGATAAAGATTTACTGCTCCTACTTCCAACATCTCTGTTTTGCGGTATAACTATTTATTTTTGTTTTGCTGTGTAGGTGTTTTTCATTTTTCATTTGATAGAGTGATACCTGTGTTTTAATTATGTGTGATGAGCAGGGCCACTGAAAAATTGTGGGTGCAATTCTTCTGCAGTTTCCGCAATTTTCACCCTTCTCCATGCAAAACCCACAATTTCTTGCAGTTTCTTACATTCATGGAATTTTTGACTAAAATTGTATAAAAATATTTAAATCCTCAAGGAAATCTACTCTGATATGCTAACAATTTAGTACACAGACTTGGATTTGACCAAAACAGTACAGTGTGAGGTGAGAAAGGGTCAAATGTGATTCTGCTTTCATGTGATTCACTTCCGTGCTTTGGTTTCAAAATCCTCTGGTCATGCATATGTAGACTTGAACACTTAAAATCTGTGTTAAAGCAGACTATCAGAGAACTTTTTTGCTGACTCAGAGACTGAAACAATAGTTGTGAGAAGAGGTGCAAAGTGATCCATTCACCTAAATGAAGCCTTGACCATAATGCTTGTTTTTGAATGATATGGTAGATTTTCCTTGTATAAATACTTTCAATCTGAAAGAGTTTTGATTCAAATGTGTCAGGAGTTTGGATGGCCCTGCTGATTATAAACTTGAATGTGCTTCTGAGGGGGTTGGTGACAGTGATTCCTTACATGTCAATTTGCCATAACTGCATACTCACACACAAAGCCTATAAAAAGCAAACATTTCTGAAAACATGCTGAACAGGTTAAGTATAGTTAAACAGTTACCTTCAAATAGACAAAATAATTGCAACCCAAGTAAAATCACTGCAAACTGAGTAGACCAAAAGTACAATGTATTGGAAACTATTGTATGACGTAATGAAAAGCTACTGGTATGATTTGGCATTTTTATTATGTGATTTTAAAATGTACTTATAGTGCTGATTAAGAACAGTAATTATTTAAAAAAAATAAACATTTTCCTTACTAGACCTTTATTAGGTGCCCTGGTTATCCGTTTAGTTTTTTCTTGCACCAAAGCAAGTAGTTTAAACAGGCTTCGTTATTTAACATCTAGAAATTGGTAAAGTATGTTGTTTCAGGATGTATTCCATACAGACTAACTGTAAATTACTGAATACAATTTAATTAGCACTGCATGACTTAGATGTCTTGATTTTTAGAAGATATGCTACATAATGATTCATTTGCAGTGCATTTCAAACACACGCACCTTTCTTCATACTAAAAGCATTTGTAAGTGGCAAAACATTTATCTAATAATTCATGTGATCAATACAAGCTGCAGTAGGGATGTATAGTGAACTCCTGCAATTTCTACAAAAAAGTCCCCGCATTTTTGGGTAAAATTTTCTGCAATTTTCCAGTGGCTCTGGTGATGAGGTGCGTGTAAGTGTATAAGTTATGAAACTCTTGTTGTTGTGTTGGACAATAAATTATCTTACAGATGACAAAGTATTCTGAACTTTTTATATCCTTCCTTATTTACTAAGTCTGTAAACAAATTTGCAGTGTTTATTGGTTTACTATTCATAGTAATAAAAATGTTAAAATATTTTAAAATCAAATCAAAATCAAATCAGCTTTATTTATATAGCGTCTTTCACAGCCAAGGCACTGTACATAAGAACATATACATAAATAGATTAAAACAACATTAAAATATATAAACTATATTTAAATAAAAGGTAAACTAAATAGATATGTTTTTAAAACAATTTTAAAACTATCGATGATTGGGCATTCTCTCAACCAACGAGGTAGAGAATTCCACAGGGTTGGTGCTGAAAAAGCAAAAGCACGTGAACCTGATGTTTTCAATCAAACCCTGGGAATCTCTAGCAATCCCTCATTGGCAGAACAGAGAGGACGGAGGGGGCAGTAGGAAATCAGGAGATCTTTCAGGTAACTGGGTCCCTGGTCATGTAGGGCTTTAAAGGTTAGTAGACCAACCTTAAAGGTGATCCGCCACCTAACAGGCAGCCAGTGCAGTTCACAGAGCACAGGTGTAATATGACTGGTCCTAGATGTCCCAGTCAAAAGCTTGGCTGCCGCATTCTGCACTAGCTGAAGGTGGTGGATATCAACCTCAGGTAGCCCTAGGTAGAGGGAATTGCAGTAATCAAGGTGGGTAGTGACAAAGGCATGGACCAATGTTGGAAGATCACCCGATGGAACCAGGTGTTTCACCCGGGTGATATTCCTCAGATGTTAAAAAGAGGATCTGATGACAGCTGATACCTGAGATTTTAAGGCCAGCCCTTTATCAAAAATAACACCCAGATTACGCACCTGATCGGAGGTAGGGAGCGGCATACCACCAAGTAACAGACCTGAGGGTTGTCCAACTCCCAAACCCACCCCCAGGTGACCTGGGTCCACTACCAATACCTCAGTCTTATCTGGATTCAGTCTTAGCCAGTGGGAACTCATCCAAAGTCTGATCTCAGCAAGGCAGTTGTTTAGCACGGAGAGTGCATTACCCTGGCTGGGGAGAAAGGACAGATACAGCTGGGTATCATCTGCATAGCAGTGAAAACTGAAGCTGTATCACCTAATGATTTCTCCCAATGGTAGCATATACACTGCAAACAGCATGGGAGCCAAGATGGAACCCTGCGGTACCCCACAAGGCAGGGGGTGAGCACCAGAGGAATATATTCCGGTGGCAACTCTCTGAGACCTGCCTGTGAGGTAAGAGTGAAACCACTTGAGGACTGTACCAGACAGCCCACAATAAACCCGCAGGCACTCCAGTAGCACACCATGGTCTACAGTGTCAAATGCAGCAGAGAGATCGAGAAGGGCCAGAATGGTACATGCCTTTCGATATCTAGCCATTAGGAGATCACTCAATACCCGGACAAGGGCAGTCTCCATGCTGTGCTTCTTCCTAAAACCAGACTGAAGAGTATCATAGACATTGTGCATCGTAAGATGATCATCCAGTTGCAGCACAACTGCCTTTTCAATAACCTTACCAACAAATGGCAGGTTAGAAATAGGGCGGTAGTTAGCTAGACAATCTGGATCCAAGGAGGATTTTTTAAGGAGTGGTCGAACGACCGCCTCCTTAAGGGTGTCGGGAAAGACCCCCCTCTCCAAGGACTTCCAGACAATGTCAGCAAGGATTGGGCAGATAACTTCTATACATCCTACTAAGAGGGGTGTAGGGCCTGGATCCAAACTACAGCTAGTTGGTGGCAATGTCTGGATGATCTTTACAATGTCGTTGATCTCCAGCCGGCAAAAGTCTGACCAGTCAGACTGAGTACATGCCACTTCCCGCCGATCACCGCAGTCCCCCAAAGGAGAGGTCAGACCGATGCCAGACCTGATGCTGGCAAACTTATCTGCAAAAAACTGAGCGAACTCCTCACATTTTAGCTGAGAAAAAGCTTCTTTAGGCTGGAGACAGACTGGATTGCACAATCTGTCCACAGTCTGAAAAAGCTGAGCCAGTCGGTTCTGTGCAGCAGAAATCTCCCTGGACAGAAATTCTGCCTTCTTACGGGTGATTTCTGATAGATAGCTATCATAATGTGCCATCAACCTAAGCCTGTCAGCATCATTGCCGGACCTCCGCCAGGCTCTCTCCAACCTTTGGCCAATTCGCCATAAATCCTTCAAGGAGCCCATCAAACCAGGGGCTCCTTGGACAGAGGGCAAGAGGCCGAACACGAACAGGAGCAATTTTGTCCAGAGCATCTCCCACAGCCTTATTATAGGCTTGTACGAGATCATCTGGACTCATGCATTCACCCGACAAACCCGATAGATCCAGTACCGCCATTAGGTCACTGGGGTTAACACCCCTTAAAGGACGGTACAGAACCATCTCCGTAGGGGCAGACCTAGTTGGGGTGGCCCTAAAACTGAACCTTATGGTGTGATGGTCAGACCAACTGACTGGTTCCACCCCCAAATCAGTGATCTCCATAACCAAAAGAAATATCAGATCCAATGAATGACCCCCTTCATAGGTCGAGGAGGTAATCACCTGTGTTAGTCCCAGCATTACCATCAGCAGGAGGAGATTTTGACCAAGATGTGAGAGTTCTTCATTAACCCAGGCATTGAAGTCACCCAGAACAATCAGTCTGGGGAACCTCAAAACCAAGTCAACGATGAAGTCTGCTATCTCCTGCAGGAAATCACCACCGTCACCTGGTGGACGGTAAACGAGGAGAATCCCGCAGCCTACACCCTCTCCCAGGATATATTCAAAGGATCTGGTAATTCCTAATGGCACATCCACAAGGCCCAGCTCAGTCTTAAACATAATGGCCACACCCCCGCCCCTACGATCCAACCTTGGACGGTGTATCACCGGAAACCCGGCTGGAACTGCCAAGGCCAAAATAGGGCCTGGATTTTCATCCAGCCAGGTCTCAGTGATGCAAGCCAAATCAGTTGACCCAACAAGATCAGCTATAGTAGCTGTCTTGATTTTTATAGATCTGGCATTGCACAACACCGCCAAGGCAGGATGAGTTGTCGAGGAAGACCTCGGCACCTGTCCATTGACATCGGAACTCTTGGGTGTGTTTTGTTTCATATTGGTTCTGTAAACAGTACACATGTTGTGTAGAAAATGTGCCTCCTTATCTTGGTGCATTGGTATTAGTAATAAAGTAAACTATAGGTTTTTGTTTCATTCTGGGTAGACACTGTTGTTTTCCAGCTGAGATTCTATAGTCCATGCATCAAAACATCAGTATCTTAAGAACTACACAATGTCCAGAGTAACAGTGTATAAGTGTAGTCACTCCATCTCCAAACATTTTTAAAACCAGGTTGTGATTCCTGCTTAGCTTTAGGAACCTCAGGTGTTCATCTGAAATTCTGTAATCTTTACACATACTAAAATGATCCGCCTTAGTCTGCATCATTCACCCGCCACCCTTCTGCATCAGTATTGCATCAGTGCCAGCTGCCATTTACTCACCCAGTGTTGTGCACTGTTGGAGCAGTGAAACTACTTCCTGTGCTGCCACTGTATTTCCTCTGGGGTTCAGGGGCGGGCTGCTGTTAATGGGGAAATCGCTTCATCATTGTTAGGCAAATGCTTATATGCCAAACGTAATTTGTTCGTAGTAAGCAAACATGAAAAGTCAAGGAGATGTAGTAAATAAAGGTTTTCTGGAAAGGAACACAAAAACAATGACAAAAAGCCAAGACTTTTTTATGTTCTACAGAGAGCTGATTGAGTGATAGCGCAAGGTACTGGCTCGTCAGTCTCAGCTGTGGTAGGTTCTTAAGGCACCCTTAAAGAGCAGGGGCTGGATTTTCAAAATGTTTGGGGACTATGTCCCACACCACAGTCACCACTATGTCAGGAAATCTCAGCACCTGTGGAGATTTCTATTTTCAGCCCATGATCTGCATGGGCAGCAGGTGCAACTGTGGGAGATGTTATGCCTGGTCCCACCAGGCATAACACTTTTCTGCAGCTGTGTTGAAAAAACAGCTGTAAGCCACCATAAATTGGGGTGTCAGTTGTAAACCAGTTCCCACTTTGAAAATATGGTGCATGTCAGGAAAACTGTGGCTCCACAAGTGAAGCCCCACTTGGGGCAGTTTTTCCCTGCATCTGTGCTGATTTCAGATGGGCTGAAAATCACACCCCAGGTCTCCACTAAAGTGCATGCTTTCATAAACATTAAGCTTTACCTGTTAAGATTGGATCCAAGAATACAGCACTTGTGGCAAGAAAAACACTGAATCAAAAACTTAACTCAAATGCAAATGAGATTTTATTAGGTGCCTAGCTCAAGCTGCTAGCCCTTGCCCCAACACTTTGGTTTCACAGACTTCATCAGGGGCTGTGGCAGGGAGAGTCATACAAACTCTTGAATAGCCCACAAAACATGACGTAATACTCCAGGTGAAAACACTTTAACAATCTTATGTCTCACATACACACAAAGCCACATAACATCAAAATAACGCATTATATCAAAATCATATCTGAAGTTAAACTGCATATGATCCAAATATTACTTTCACATACTGGAATATTTATTAAAAGTTATGGTCATTCTGCAAAAGGAGACAATACTGAAAAAGAAAAAGGCAAAAGAAGGCAAAAGTGAAGCATCATGTGATCACCCATTCACGTAATAATCCTTGTATTCCAAAGTCACTGAGGATCCACATAACCACTCGTGAAAAGTGAGGAAATGACAGGCAGAGGAGTTCTCCTGTAGAAAAAGCAAAGAACATAGGGAACACATTATTATAGCTAACGCAAACATATTTCATACGTTTTCAGCATGCTTCATTGATCTCTTCCTAAGAAAAGATTTTAGATCCCATTGTACCAGGGTTTGAAAGCATATGGCAGTCTAAATTTGAGGATGATATTAGATTAGGGTGAATTGTTGATACTGATGAAGATGCTACAGTATTTTGTTTTCAGGAGACACCATCACAAATAACACAATGGACAAGGGAAAGCGGGCTGGACCTTAATGCTGAAAAATGCGCAGCAATGCACTTTGGTAGGAGCAATGGGAGAAATGTATATAAGTTGAATGGGAAATTATTAAAAGTAACTGAGGAAGACAGAGATTTAGGTATTGTAATATCTAATAATCTGGATTAAAAAAAAAACATTGTTACATGGTGGCTAACTAAGCAAATACTGTATGATATTAACCGATATTAAGAGATATATCCATTGTAGGGATATGAAGGTTATATTGTCTCTGTATACCTCATTGGTTAGACCTCATCTGGAATATGGGACCCAGTTTTGGAATCCAGTTAGCAAAACTGAAATTAGATTGTTAAAAAAAGTCAGAGTAGGTCCACAAAGATTATTACATCTGTGGTCCATTTAAGTTACAAGAAGAGATTAAAAAGTCTAGATTTATTCCTGCTGGAATATAGATGTTTGTGAGTCAATCTTTGCTTAGTTTTTAGTGCCTTTTCAAATTATGACCTTTGGGAGTGTCTGGGACTTGAGATGAGGAAGTTATATTATAATACCCGGTCACATGAATTACAGCTGAAGGGAGCTTTATGTCAGACAAAAAAAAGAGAGCATATTGGTTTAATCAGAGAGTGATTAAGTTGTGGAATTCCTTACTGTTAGAAATAGTAGTAAGTGTAAGTATGGCTATCTTTAAAAGGAAATTAGATGAATACTGCATAGAAAACAACATAATGGGATATTCCATCTGATCTTGGCAAGCCATTAAGGGCCTAAAATCCACCAGGCTTGTATTTTCCTATGATACCTATGATATGATTGATCATTTAACCCATCAGGTTTTGCACTTCGTAACCTGAAAATCCATCCACTCTCCTTTCTGAGTAGGAGGTTCACCCTGTCACCTCCAAATCTTGGTGCAGGTATCCATTCAATGCCCATAAATCTAAGACTGATTTCATTCTGACTGCACTTAAATTCATTTTGATGCACAATCATTTTGAATTTGGGGGTACACATTTCCTACAGGTCTGTGGCCTGGCCATGGGGGCTTCCATGGCAACATCATATGCCAACCTTTTTCTGGGCACATGGGAGGAGAAATTTATTTTTAACTCTGAAATTAATACATTTTTGCCTAGAATTAGGCTGTGGCATCATTTTACTGATTATATTATTTGTGTATGGTAGGGGGACACCCAGGAGATTGAGAATTTTTTGAACTGGATCAATATTAATGATCTTAATTTATGTTTTACTTATACAGTTAGTAAAGAAACTATTGACTTCCTGGATGTCACCCTGTCCAGACCCACAGTGGCTAAAGAAAGAATGAGGTCTAAATGTTTCAGGAAATCCACAGCAACAAATGCTGTTCTCAGAGCAGATAGCGCCCATCTTGTTAGACTTAAACACCCTGTACCCTGTGGGCAGTTCCTGCATTTATGGAGAAACTGCTCAGATGACACAATCTTTTTTGGACAAGTTAAAGAACTAGAGGTAAGGTTTCTGAGGAGAGGTTATGGTAAGAAACTACTGCAAGATGCTCTAGCAAGAGCTTATTCCATCCCTAGATATGAACTCCTTACAGCTAAAGTCGGTGATAAAATCAAAGAAACTGAGGGGTGCCTGTGTCATTCATCACTGAATTCAACAGCCGGTCTGGTCATATTGGAAATATTGGACATCATAACTGACTGATACTACTGGGGGACCAGCAGGTGGCAGAGGCAGTGTGTACTAAACCCCATGTAACCTTTTGCAGGGCACCTAACCTCTGAGATCAGTTAGTGCACAGTACACTACCTGTGGTGAGTACTACTAGCCATAACCTAAATTGGTTACCCAAGAAACCAATGGCACTTTCAAATGCCACAAATGCAATATCTGTTGCTATTGCCATAAAGGGAAGTATTTTAGACATCCAAGAAATGAAGAAATAAAACTGGAGATTAAGGAATTCACTATATGCAACACCTCATTTGTGGTGTATAATTTTGTGGTGCCCCTGTAATTTGCTCCATATCAGGTGCACTATAAGACCTCTTATAGTGATCTTATAAAAGATATAGGAGCATGTTAGAAATATTGCTGCTATGGAAACTGACACTCTTGCGGGGCTGCACTTTGCACAACACCATTATTCTAATCCTGGTAGTCCTAGAATTATGGGCATTGAATGGATTCCTGCGCCAAGATTTGGAGGTGACAAAGTGAACCTCCTACTCAGAAAGGAGAGGAGATGAATTTTCAGGTCACAAAGTGTAAAACCTGATGGGTTAAATGATCAATGCGATCTAAAACCTTTCCTTAAAAAGAGATAAATGAAATATGCTGAAATCATGTATGAAATAGGTTTGTATTAGCTATAATAATGTGTTCCCCATGTTCTTTGCTTTTTCTACAGGAGGACTCTGCCTGTCATTTCCTCACCTTTCATCAGTGGCTGTGCAAATTCCCAGTGACATTGGAATACAAGGATTGTTACTTGGATAGGTGCTCACATGATGCTTCACTTTTGCCCTACTTTGCCTTTTTCTTTTTCAGTATTCTCTCCTTTTGCAGGATGACCATAACTTTAATAAATATTCATTATTTGAAAGTAATATTCTGGTCATGCACAGTTTAACATCAGATATGATTTTGATATAATGTGTCATTTTGATATTATGTGACTTTGTGTGCATGTGTGACATAAGATTGTTAAAGTGTTTTCACCTGGTGTAGTACGTAATGTTTTTGTGGCTATTTAAGTGTTTGTATGACTCTTCCTGCCACGTCCCCTTATGAAGGCTGTGTATCCGAAGCCCTGGGGCAAGCACTAGCAGCTCGAGCTAGGCACCTAATAAAATTGCATTTGCATTCGATTTAAGTTTCTAATTTAGTGTTTTTGTTGCCATGAGTGCTGAATTCTTAGTTCTGCTGTTGTCTAGGGCTATCCACCCTCTATACAGCACTGATCCTGCACAGTTTGACTCACAGTGGCTACCTCTAGATTTGTAGTATTACCTTTTAACATTGACTGGATGTGTCATAGTAGCTATGGAGAGCAGCAGGTGTCGTGGTGTGTCCCAGGGCTATACCAATGCAGGCAGAGCACAGTGATTATACACTAGCAAAAAATGCCTGCATTGGTACAGGAACCCAAGAAAACACTGATTGCAGTGCGTCACATCGGAGCACCTCAATGCCACCTGCAACATTCCCTGTGGTGTTTAGACCATCTAACCTGCACAAATACTCCCCTCAGATGCACCTCTTACATTAGTGCATATTAGGCAGTGTAAACTCATGCTGAAGTACACCAACAACAGAAAAACCTAGAATGCCCTATTATTTGGGGTATAACATATAGACTAAGTATATGTGACCAGTATCAGAACCCAGTAAGTAAGGAAATTCACACATTTGACCTGTTGTTAATGTAACTATGTATTTTAGAGAATCCAAGGATTTGTTTAAAAATGTTTCTAACCATGTGAGGTAATTCAACCCGCTGTATAAATCAGTATACAGTGAATGCTGTCTATTCTGGATCCTGTCCATTAAGGATCTTTCAGTAGTATGGACATTTATTTTAGTACCGACTACAATTTCATATGTGTTGTGCAACCAACACATTATGGATAAATGGATATTAAGAACATATTCTTTGATCTAACAGGATCCTTAATAGAGACATTCCACAGTACCTACAGTACTTATAATTCACAAAAATTGCTGTAAGTGCTTATGTGGTATTGTTCTCTATTTCTACTCATCTCTATACCAGATGCTTCTGTAAACAAATAGGTGTTAATGCTATATTAGCCTCCATGCACCATAATGAGATTGTAAAGCAGCAGCTTTCTTATGATGTTTAGGGCACTGTTTGAAACGTGCTCCTTATGTAAACAAGCATTTGTCATTACCAAATGCTTGCTTGCATGCTGTTGTCTTTGGTCCTGCTTGTACACATTTTTATTAAATATTTACCCAAGACAGAGCAGATGAGATGTAATATGGCATTTGCAATGGGGTCCTGATTTTACACAGTTTTATACTGCATTTACCCAGCATAGTAGAGCTGAGATGCAACATTATGTTTTTGTTGTGGTCCTGCTTTTATAATGTATTTTGCCAGGACAGATCATATGAACATACAAAAAAACATCTGACCATGCCAACAGATAAAGGCCTTACGGTCTGTCAAGTCTGCTTGATTGTGCTGTTCCCAAGGTGTTTATGAAGTGAACTGCCCCCATCCTTGTTTGCCTCTTGATCTCCCTCAACTCCCCTCTCCCCCCAACTCCGCCACTCGACCTGCAACTTTCTCTGTCTCCCTGTCCCATCCCCTGTTGCAACTATCCACCATTTGTAGGGATGCTACCTCTTCTAGCAGCTTATTCCACTTAGCCACCACCCTCTAGATGAAAAAGTGCATCCTCATCTCCCTCCTGAATCTACCCCCACCAGCTTTAGTCTATGCCCCCTAGTGATCTTGTTCTCATTAAGATTGAGAGGTCTTCAGTGCTCACCATGTTTATACCTTTGAGATACTTGAAGGTCTTCATCATGTCCCCTTCCCTTCTTTCCTCAAGAAAGTACATATTGAGGCTCCTGATCCTCTCCTCATATGTGTTGCCCTGCTGGCCTTGGATCATTTGCAGCATTGCAGCAAGCTGATATCCCTCTTTAGATGTAGACAGCAATATTGCACACTGTGCTCAAGGTGTGATATGGCCAGAGACCTATACAGCAGCAGAATGAGCTCTGTCTTCCAGCTGGTAATATCCCTTGCTATGCAGCCAATCATCTGATTTGTTTTGAATACTGCTTTCCTGCAGTGTGCCAAGTGCTTCAGGTCACTGGTTACGATTACTTCCAGGTCCTTTTCCTCCTCTGACCTAGTTAGCTGCATACGCACAACCAGTATTTGGTCCCTGGATTCTTCACCCCCAAGCGCATCACTTAACACATTTTAGCATTGATCCCCAGTTACCAAATGCAAGATTATTTCTGTAGCCTAGCCAGGTTTTCCTTGAGTTCCTGTCTCCCCTCCTCTGTGTTGACCCTCCCATACAGCTTTGTGTTGTCCACAAACAAGCAGATTTTACCCTTGATCCCATCCACTATGACGCTTATGAAGATGTCAAACAACACCTGACTAAACACCGAGCCCTGTGGGACCCCACTGGTCACAGGCCTTGCTTGTGAGAATTCCCCTCTGACTACCATCTTTTGGTTTCTGTCCTGAAACTTGCTCATAATCCATCCCACAAGCTTAGCCCCCATCCCTTGGTCTTCCAACTTCCTGACCAGTCTTCTATGAGGCACAGAGTCAAAGGCCTTGCTGAAGTCTAGATACAGGACATCAACCACTTGGCCCTTGTCCACTGTCCTAGTGCCCCACCCAAAGAAGTTAACTAGGTTAGTTTAGCAGGACCTTCCTGACATAAATACATGCTGCTTTATGTCCTGGATCCTATTTTCCTCCAGAAAGACCACCAATCTCTCTCTTAGGATGGTCTTCGTCAGCTTGCCCACTGTAGAGGGCAGTCTGACTGGCCTGTAGTTTCCTGGTTAATCCCTCAGCCAACTTTTTTGGAGTAGCACCGCATATACAGCAATAATAATAATAGTAGTGTAATACTGTAATAATAGTAATAATAGTAATAACTGCTTATGCAGTAATTTATTACTTAGTTTGCAGTCATGTATTATTATCATTTTCTAGTGTGCTGCCCTCTCTTTTGTTTATTTTTCTCTTCTCATTCCCTTTTCTCTTCCCCCGCCCTCTTTTCCCCACCATACCTCCTTGGTTAACATATAAACAAATTCCTAACATATGATGCCAGGCTTAATATCGCAAGACACCACTTGTTTTCCTTATTAGACTATGGCTCTTTGGTGGTTGAAGTGGCACCTAAAGTCAATCTCAACATAAAAGAAGTCTTTTACCAAAAAATTTCAAAGTTTGTTGGTCAGCATGGTAATAGGATGCATCACTGCTCCATTCTTGAAAGGTAGGATAGCCTACATTCGAAATGAAATCCAAATCAGCTCTGACAAACTTCAGTTTCAAACTATTAGACAAACAACAGCCTGCAAGCCTGGCAGGCTTGCTTAACCTGGTTGAACCAAACTTCAACTTAAAATCAAGCCCAAATCTTTGCTTATCTGTTCCGTGAATGTCCATAAGCAGGGGTCAAAACTAATTCAGTTTCCGTGCCCCCTCTATCTGGAACACTATCCCTGTCCAGATCAGAACACTGATCAACTTTGTCTCATTTTTGAAAGAACTAAAAACTGATGCTTTAACACTGAATGACTGCTTGTGTTCTATCTGAGGTCCTATGTATTTTACTACTGCCTCTTTCTATGTGTGCTGTGAATTGCTATTTCAATAGGTCATTGCACTATGTACGCCTATACCTTAACCCTGTCCTGTGGCACAACCATGCACCAAATATGTATTGTAGCACCTGTTCATGTCATAATTTTTCTGTTTGCTATTATACTGTTGTATATTGTACTATTGTACACTGGGTCACACCTGCAAAAGGTACCTTTGGCACCATTGTATCACACCCTGTCAACAAAATAAAAACAAACTTATTCTACTATTTTTTAGCATTTCCTTTGCACTCTCCTGAAAGACTACATTATATCCAGATACTTTCCTTCACAATATAACACTTTAATATTGAACTTACTTTTTGTGTTAGTCTTTACCACTAGCGCTTACTTCTAGCAGCTTTTGGTCCTCAGAACTGACACCTTTTGCTGATTCTTTTTCCCTTTTCCACCTTTCAAGTATTTCATTTCTGACCTCTAGTGTTGGTTTACACCACTAGTGCTTATTTTGTGTAGCTTTAGATCTCTATAACTGACACCTTCTCCTGCTTTCCTTTCCTATGCCCCCGAACCCTTTCTTTTAATGTGCTTGCCTCTTAGTATTGCTGCAGACACTGACATACAATTTCTCTTGGGGTCTGCTCGTCTACAGTTTGACCTTTTTTCTATTTGTTCAGCAAGAAGCACTTTAATTACCATTATTGGAGCCTACAGCTTTTATTGTGTTAGTTCTGATGTGCTACTCAAAGGTCCTCAGAAATGCAATATAGCATGTACCTTTAAATTCTGAGAATGAATTCAGGACCTTTACTGTAGCCTGACCCTCTGAAGAAGTGCCACGTCTATGACACAAAGTGCCAGGGATTCTGTGTTGTGCTGTTAAAAGTTTTGAACTACACTACCTGTTGGCTTTACTAATTTAAGAGTAAATGTGATTTATTACTTTTTCCGAGTACTGCCATTTGTGCTTTTTATGCTATGGTCCCTTTGGGCAAGCATCCACTCTTATTGTGAGCATGTATTGTTTGTGTTCTTCTGTAAAGATTCCAGAACCTCAGGGTCACGAGTGGAAACTGGCAGGAGGAAGGCTTTAGAGGGATGTGAGGAAGTTCTATTTTAAAGAAAGGGTGGGATAGTTGTGGGACAGTTTGCCAGCGGATGTGGTGGGTGCCAAGATCATAAATGATTTCAGGCATGGCTGGGACTGAGTGAAGGGTCTGATGGTTGCTCAGGTTAGTAACACTAGGAAGGGAAGCAGGGGGTGGACATGGAGGAACTGAACCCCACATGGACAATAGGTCCTAGGGCATATAGGTAGCTGTGGGCAGACAAGATGGACCCTTTGTCTTTTTCTAGCATTACCTATGTTTCTGTAAGCCTACACTCTTTTTTTTTTGTACTTAATCTATTTCTCCTCCTCAACTGATGCAGACACCCCTCTGTCTGACCCCCCCCCCACCTCCCATCACCCAGCTTCCCGGGGACTTATCATCTACTCCAGTTCTTTCCCCATTGTTTACTCCTGGAGGTCAGTGCCTTTCACTTACCATCAAACAGATCCAGTTCCAGGAGAGGACCCTGTAGCTGGTGTAGAGCCTGTGGAGGGTCGATCTGTCATCCTGAACTGTGCCCAGCCAATTTGTACTAATTCTCTCCCTAGAGGAACGGATGTGCAGTGCCATCCATACATACCTACACACACTTCCATGCATAGGATGTTGCTGACTATTGTTCCTCCATTCCCTCAAGTTATAGTCCCTGGTTGCCTGCATCTATAGTCACTGCTAGAGGCCAGATGTGTACTGGGTACTATGTCCCTCCCTCCCCAGAGGAGGAGAGCAGCCCATCAGATGCTCAATCATCCTCTTCTTGGCCAAACCCCAGCAGCCTGGGTCCATTCCCAAACCTGGGTTGCCAGTATAATGGCAGGTGAGGCAAAATGCCCCAGTCCTCCATGTCACTGGGCCCACCTAAGCCTACATTCTTGCTGTGGGACTATACATAACTAACAACAGCTTAAAGTGCAAACCTTGTATAAACAGCACATGCCATGGGCTGGCTAAAAATAACACTGGGGATGGAAACACCAGTTTAGGTTGGTTCAGAACCTTGCAAGACCCATGCCATTTTCTGTAAAAGAACCTTATCAGACTTTTTTTTAAATTCTGATATGGTCCTGATAAATTTTAAATACTGATTGTAGAGCTTAGTATACTACCCCAGTAGACCATTATCTTTAGTTATAAAAAGGGCAAATAGAAAGTCATCCTCTGATTGGCTCACAGCCATCTTAAGTCCCTAGATTAACTGCTGATAAACCTGAAGTTGGAGCCTCATCACAGTAAGGCACAGTAGATCAATACTCTAGATTGGGAAAAACAAGCTTTATCAAAAGTTCCAAACATTTTAAAGAAAACTCTCAGGCAGACATTTACATTTCAGGGTTATCTGCTGTAGCCAGTGGGCACGTACAGTACTATGTACAATCAAGCTTTGCCATTTTAAAAATTACCTCTAAACTCTGCTTTTATTTAAACACTGGACTAGTGGTGAGCGGAATTTTAAAATTCTGGAGGAATAGAATTTTGTGGAATTTCCCCAAATTCTGCACAAATTTTGCCGAACTTTGTCAGAAGCAGAATGGCAGAATTCCACAGCAAAATAATGTGGAATGGGTTTTCTGTTAACATTTCACTTAATTAAATTCTGTATATATCAATATTTTTCTGCAGGATTTTCTATGGGAAAATGTTGTTCTCTGGAATATAATTCTGTGGTTCACAGCAGGCAGAATTCCTCAGAATAATCAATGAAATCCACCTCAGGGCCTCACTGAGCACCTGAGGTTTGGAGTAACTACTTGTAAACCAACCCCCAGTCATATCTTATTACTTAAAGAAGGCTGGTAGTGGATACGGAAAGACCCAGAAAGAATGCTGAAGGGGAAGAAAGGATCTAGTTGGAGCTGTGCAGAATTTTATTCTTCTTCTTCTGCTGGAATTCCAGGATGCAAGGACTTTGTCTGATACTCAAAGTTGGTAAATTCGGTGGTAACATTTGGGGGCACATCTTCTCCCAGAGGGTGGTGAACCTATGAAACAGCCTATCAGAGCAGATAGTAGGCATAAAGACAGCACAGGCTTTCAAGGTAAGCTTGGACACATTTTAGCCTGGACAAATTTTTGCTTTCCAAAATATCATAGGGTACCCTGGTTAGTGGAGTGGGTGGAAAATCTCTATAATTCAGTATACTTAGATAGCATATGTGTTGGTCCCTGCTTACAAAGTAGGGGGTGGACCTGATGTACCTATAGTCCCTTCTGACCATACATTCCATTTTTTCTTAAGCTATAATAACTGGACAGCTGGTCATTTCTTGCAGATTCACTTAGTTTAGTTTAGTCTTATTTTGTTAACCAGGCAAGTGCACTGGTGCAGAAAGCACTTTTTTCAGGCATGACCTGGGTACATCAGTTCAAAACTTTGCATTCATCAATATTATATGTAACATATAAGATAAGCAATGTATGAAATATTCAAAAATACACCAAGTACATATTATCAACCTACACAAAACATTTGCAAACACTCAGGTTTCATAAATAATTGTTCAGGGTTGGCCAGTCATTAACAACTGGCTGGGGTGGCCCAAGCTGCAGGTCATGGCTACCCCCCCCCCAAGTTGGTCATTAGTCCCTAGGAAATTAATGGCTGTGAGGTCATTACTGTAATTATAATATTAATCCTATTGATAAGGTGGGGTGGGAACGACTTTTTGTAGAAAGTATGCACCGCTCTGATCTGTACCAGGTACTTCTAAACAAGAAACACCCAGTACAGCAGCCAATCAGAGTGTGGGTTGTTTCCTAGGCTGAAAAGCAGTCACAGGTGGGCCTACAACAGTCTCCTTGTGGACCAGTCTTTTGAATGTCAGCCACCAGGGGGAGGACTGGACCTGCATAGGAAGGGAGATCCAGAGGAATGAGATTCTCCAGCAGAATGCCACCCGCCCAGATATACACTTAAGTCTGGGTGTTATGAATGCATTGAGACTGAAATGTTGGAGGGGTTAGGCAGAGGGAGGAGTGGAGTTGAGGAGGAATGATAGATAGTCAGGTAAAGAGATAGTCATGGCTTTGCAATGGGTAAGCTCTGGGTCTTATCCATACATATGCAGAGATATTGCATAACAAGCACTGGCTAACACCACCCATGTTCACTTGCTGGCATTCACTGTGTAGTTGATGGGTATAGATAGTGCAGCAGTTACCTATGCATTCTAAATGTTGCTATGGCAATGGAACATAGTGCATACAGATACTTTCAACATTGTCTGTTACTTTAATTTCTGCAATGAAGCGATATTAAAATATGCATATAATGTGACTGATGTTTATTCATGTGTTTTTAAACCAAAATGTTAAAGCAGGAAAAGTAACACCCTTTTTTTCGGAAGGGGGCTTTATTTTCTGTTTGCCTTGGGGAACTGTCAGTTTTAAGTATTTATTTTTGGTCCTATGGGGTCGGTGTGCTGTCAAAGACTACACACTTGCTTACTGTGTCAAGGCTGCCCATTTTGCCTTACTCATTAGTTTCTTGTTATTTTTTCAATCAAAATGTTTTTTTCTCAGCTTGAGCTTCTTACCTTGTAACTTGTCTGAAGTTTCGCCCACCCCATGCCTATACTGTAATAACACTATTTAAGTCTACCTTGCTAACACTATTTAAGAATTTGAAAGAGACTTTAATGCCTTGTTTGAAACCATCTGGCATTCTATTAGGAATATATGGATAACTGTGGCTGTTACATTGGGTGAGGATGAAAAGGATCTGTTCAGTTAACTCAAAGAACCCACCAGGCTCACAGCAAAAGTCCTTTACTGTAGTTTAAAGAAGGTATCCTATACTGTTTTGCCTACATGTTTGCATTTACTGTATCATATAATCAGTTATAAGTGATAGCTACTCTAATATAGTTATATTTTAAGACAAAAGTACCAATAGCATTTTAAAACCTCTGAGCTGGATGTTTCTAACAAGGAACACAGTGTATAGTGAGTTGGGATTTTTTGCACTAATGATATCAGCGTCTGACTCTGTGTCATTGAAATAACAGTATGCATAGCATGAACCATACGATGCAAGCTTCATTTTCATTGAACATGCTCTGCTGAAACAGTTTAGGAAGGTGTTATTTCATTCTGGCTGCAGCATGAATAGTAATGCTGTCAGTCCTCATTAATGAATGGTATATTTGAATTTGGTTATCACAATGACTGAAGAATTATTTAGTGGACTGTGCTATAGGAAACATTTATTTTGGAATAACACTTTTTTTCTCTCCTCAGCTGTTACTATAACTTATACAAATTCACTGGATTGGCAGGCCAAACATAGATGTTTGAGTGATTGAGCATAACAAAAACTATTTGTCTGAAATCTCTCCATGTCTCACAGCTAAATAGTTTTAGCCATATGGCGAGGTGCCATTGGAACTTCATCCATCTGACTAAAAGAAATGAAAGGGGATGCGATGGGCCGCCACCTTCAAATAAAAAAAAAAAAGATTATACTCGTGCAGTATCACTACTACTGCATGGTTCCACATCAACTCACCAGCAGAAAGTGTAAACCTTTCACATGGAGGAGTGGACCTCCCCTCGTGGAGGAATCCTCTGGGAATCCAAGGCCTTAGGCCACCTTTTCTCCAGGAGAGTGTGCATAAGTGGAAAGAGGTCTTAGGCATATAGCAGCCTGAAGTTGGATTTCAAAGTCAGTGACCAAGGGTAGCACGTCATTTCAGCGATTTAGTATGGGTGAAGTAATTTGCGTGAATGAAATAATGCAATTTCAATATGGGTGACTGGTAAATTACAGCAACATGACAATTTGTGTGACTATGCACATTCAGCGATCTCCATAGGCAAAGAGCACTTATGAGTTAGTATATTAAAGATAGTGGGTGCACCGGGGGCACAGCCCCCCTTGGGGGTTGCAGGGGGGCATAGTCCCCCTGCAAAACAACGGAACATGCATTACTGACATCAGGAGTGTCTTGCTGATCCTGTGCAGAATAACATTCCATCAGCTTGATTAGACACAGGTGTAGCAAGGTGATATAATGAGGTGGGTGCATGGTGGAACATTCCTCAAGATGTCTGTGAATGAGCTACGGGAGTGATCATGGAGTACATCAGACAGCACGGTGCAGGTTTAGTAGCAGTAGTAATAAAATGTATTTATTTATTTATTTAGCTTCTGTTAACCGGGTAGGTACACTAGACAAGTTGTATGCCTATTTTCAGGAACGACCCAGGAGAGCACAACAGGTATTACAGATACATCAGTACAACATAGCATGTAGACAAGTACCTGTGGTAACTTAGTACATTGAGTTAACAAAGACAACCAGGCAGTATAGGGATTATATGTATGACCGAAAATAGTAGAGTACATAATGAGCAAACATTAAGTAGCATTGAACATACATAGCATAGACAAGTGCATAAGGAAGAGCTGGGCCAAGAACATCAACCGATTCGATTCAGTTTGAGTTCCAGGTAAGAGAAATACCATGGTGTTACGGTACCTCGGACATAGTGCTAGGGGGGCTTTGGGCACTCACAGCCTGAGGCCAGCTTCAGATGCCCCCACAGGGATTTCTGGAGACACTGATGGGAAGGGGCAGTGTGAATCTGCTCAGGAAGGGTGTTCCAGAGCATAGGAGCACACGCAGCGAAGTCCCTTTCCCCCATAAGGGGGCGGGTTGGGGGTACTTTTAGCATCCCTGGGCCTTGGGACCTGAAGGGGTAGGAGGATCGGTCAGCTGGGGAGAGGAGCTGAGCCATCCCCGGGGTGGAGCCCGTACTGATCACTTTGCTCACGAGGCACCCTAGTCCAAAGTTTAGCTGATTCATCGGAGAGAGAGCCACCCTAGCTTGTCATATAGTTCACAGTGATGGGTGAGGTGAGGGGCAGCCAGAGTGAAACGGCAGATATTGTTGTACGTCATGTGCCACCGAGTGAGATGGGTTTTGGAGGTATGTGCAAATAGGTGGAGACCATAGCTAAGGGAAGGGAGTAGTACTCCCCTAGCAAGAGCCAGGTGAGCAGCAGGGGTTAGGTTATATTTGGCCCTATAGGCCAGACCCAGCTTGCAGTTCACAGCTCTGCAGACATTGGAGGATATGGCCCCTAGGTCCAACTGAGGGTCAAGTGTCACCCCAAGGTATTGAGTGAGGTCACAGTGTGAAGGGAAGTTCCGCCTGCACAATTGATTCGCAGGGGGGACAGGAGGCATGTATCTTGGCTGATGAACCAAATAGCATAGCCTGAGTTTTTTCACATTGAGGACCAACTTCTGTTGGGTTAGCCAAGCCTGAATGTTCTTAAAGTCCTCAGACAGGTGGAGATTGAGGGTAGCTGTGTCCTGGGAGTGGGCCAGGAGAACCAGGTCATCCGCATACAGGGTGACCCTGCATTTGGTTACTATAGCAGGGAGATGGTTAATAAAGAGTGAGAAGAGAAGGGGTCCCAAGACCAAGCCCTGGGGAATGCCAGAGGTCACAGGTAGGGGATCTGAGAGGACTTTGTTGAATTTGGTCAGCTGCACTCTGCCATGCAGATAGTCACTTAACCATTTCAGAGGTGAGGGGGACAAGCCAAGGGACCTCATCTGAGTACAGAGCAGATCATGGTCAACAAGGTCAAAGGCCTTGGACAAGGCAATGAACACAGCTCCAGAGAGTTTCCCCTGATCCATGGCTGCTCTGATACTGGATGAGACAGAGATCAGGGCCGTGGTTGTACTGTGCCCTTTACGAAAACCATGCTGGATGGGGGACAGCAACTCATGGGCTTGAATATATTCAGAGAGTTGTTCAGCTATTACTTTTTCAAGTAGCTTGCTGATGGCTGAAAGAATGACAATTGGCCGGTAGTTGTCAGGGACTTTAGGGTTGCCCTGCTTTAGCACAGGGACAACCCTGGCCACCTTCCAGATATCAGGAATCTCCCCCTTGGCAAGGAACGGGTTGAGAATGTGAGCCATCGGGGAGGCAATGTGAGGGGCTCCAAGTTTCAGGAGCTTAGGCTCAAGGTTGTTTAGGCCAGCACTGCTGTACTGTGAGAGGCCAGAGAGAGGGGTCAGCATCTCCTTGTTTGACACCACCCTTAGGAAGAAGGGAGGTCTGGAGGGGTCGGGCTCCTGCCAGTCCGGGGGCAGGGGGCAGTTGGTGTTCATGTCAGCTGAGACATGTGAGGAGAGGGCAGATAGGTCAGTGAAGTGGGGGTTGAGAGCATTTGCAATCATATGTGGGTTGTTGCAGGAAACTCCTCCAATTATCATGTCAGTTACTCCAGAGTTAGAGGAACCGCTGACCAGTGTTTTTATGTTTCTCCAGAACCTTCTTGGGTCCTTTGCAGAGTTGAGTAGTACAGACTTACAGAAGTCACTTTTAGTGACCCTGATAGCTTTTTTATACTCATTTCTGAGTTTTCTATATTGTTGTAGGAGGGTCTGATCAAGGGAACACTTGAAGTGGGCCCAGCACTTGTCCCTCGCCCGCATAAGGGCAAGGAGGCTCCCGTGTAGCCATTTTGTGGCTGACCCCCTAACCCTCCATCTTACAGTTGGGGCATGTCTGTCTTGCAGGGCCCCAAAGGAATTGAGAAACTGGGTTAGGGCTATAGAGGGGTCAGAGGCACTATAAACCCCTGACCAGTCCAAAATCCTTAGGTCCTCCATGAATGCATCCAGATCGAGCCTGGAGAAGTTTCTGATATGGATGATTTTGTGAGGAATCTTTAGAGAGGGGATTTTCCATACACAGAAGACCGGGGAGTGATCTGAGATGGAGTCAGATAGGGTCCCTGCTGAGGAGATCCTCTCAGAGTGGTTAGACAGGATCCAGTCTAGTAGGGAGCTGGAGGGTCCATTAACTGACTGACGGGTGGGCTCCTGCACAAGTTGCGTCAGGTTTAGGCTGGCAAGTAAGGGCTCAAACTGCTTTACGTTTCCACCAGTCCAGTTTAAGTTCACGTCACCCAGGATAAGGAGTTCGTTGTCACCAATACTAGGGCCAACAATGTCCAGGAGGTGGGTGAGACCCTGAAGCGCACCCTTTGGGGGTTATAGGTGCACACAACATGTAGTTTTTTTGAGTTGCCAAGTAGAAGCATAACATGAAGCAGCTCACACGGGGACAGTAGGGATGTCTAGTGAGTCACCAGAGATATATTAAGGTGGCTCCTGAAGTATATCAGGATACCTCCACCCCTCTTGTTGCGAGACCTGTCCAGTCATATGAGCTCGTAGCCTGGTAGCGCACAGACTGAGTCAGGAATCGAGGGCTTAAGCCAGGTTTCCGTTATGCCAAGGATATCAGGCTGGTAGAGTGCAACCCATGCGCCAAGCACGTCCAGATTGGGAAGCAGGCTACGAATGTTGAGGTGAGCCACCTTTAACCCCTTGCCCAGCCGCCATTCCTGAGGAATTGCAGAGGCCTGAGGGGTAGGGCTGGGATTAAGTTCAACATCTCCAGCCAGGGCTAGTGTCAGCAGAAAAAGCCACAGGAGGTGCCCCCTGGAGGAGGAACTCCTGATCATAGGCGTGCGGGCTGGGTGTCGCCTTACCCGAGTATAATACATTATGGGTCTTGGTACCAGACCACAAGTGAGATAGCAGGGTCTCACGGCATATGCCATGAGATTGGAGAAGGTGAAGTCCACCACCTCGCTGGGTGAAGTCCTTTTGTAGTCATCCCCGTGGTAGGGGTAGGGGCAGTTACCACTTGAAGGGTAACTAGTCCCAAAAGGAGACCAGCAAGGACGACAGAGCAGGGAGGGTGGGGCTTGACGATACCCCTAGGGGCCTTGGGAGACTCCCTTCTAGAGGTGGCACCTTGCTGATCCCTGGAACCCCACATAATGGTGAGGAGGATAGGTGGGTCAATCTGCTCCCAGGGAAGGGCAGTAAGATGTAGGCAGACTGGGAGCATCAGTCAGCACCTGGGGTGGGAACTATGGGTCGTGTGCAGGTAGACACCCTCTTAGAAAAGGGCACCAGAGCAAGCTGACTCATAGGAGTTTTACTCCCTGCTGTTAGACAGGGTTAACAGTCAGTCCCCCATATGCTGCACCCGTGGGAACCAGGAGAGTGCGGCGATCAAGGGGTCGTATTGAATAGGAATCCTGGGGAAGTAAAGAGGGAGAAAGCTAAAGTATAAATAGCAGTATAAAAACTGTAACCTGTTGGTGAGCTAGGGACTATTGTATACAGCAGCAAATTACAACACAGTATATCACAGTATTCAGGAAAGGTCACAAGAGGCAGGTAACACTGAACAGGGCGAGCAAGGACATTGACAGTGAGCTAAAATCACAGAATAGATCAGAACAGAGCAATCCAGGTCATAGCCAATGACTAAACATCATAACAGGTTTTTTTTTCTATCAATAAGGCATACTCATTATAGTGCCATCCCCAGATCTGATAGGGCACCACCAGCTCAGGAGGCGGGAAAGTGGGATTTAATGGGAGGAGGGAACGGGGGGGTGGGAGCGCCGAAAAACAAGCCTGCAGGGGCAGCTTGGGTCCTGGGGTCTTTTTTTCTGCCGAGGAGGCCCGCTGGAGCTTGTATTACAAGCTGGCACCTCGAACTCGGCCGTCGGCAAGAGATGTGAGCATGGGGACCCACCAACACAGGTCTCCCACGCTTCCCCTCCGGTTCTGTGAGGCACTGTTCCAAGGTCGCGCACTCCTTTAAGTAGGAGAGCTTGCTAGTCACTGTTTTACAGGGGCCAATCGGGTAGCGGTGAAAAAACGGCGCCAAGTTCAAAAGTACAAAGAAGATGCAAGTTCCCTCTTCAACTACGGAGATCGTGGCAGGCTCCCGCATGTAGGTAAAGTCTAAGTTCGATTATTGCTGAGAGTAGGTCTCCTGCAATGGCAGGGGCAGCTTGGGTCCTGGGGTCTTTTTTCTGCCGAGGAGGCCAGCCGGAGCTTGTATCACAAACTGGCACCTCGAACTACAGTATAACACGATTAGGACAATTTGTATGTCCTATTTACAAGATGTACCTGTGCAGTGAACATGTAATATTCAATACATCACATAAACCAGAAATAAGTTTACATATCCAAATCAGTTTACATACAGTAGGATTTTATCCCTACAACGAAAGAAAAATAAAATAATAAAAACACAAATACTTTGCTAATACATATAACAGACACCAATATATTCCAATGAATACACTAAACATTTACAAAAAAACAAATTCAGCAACATGTTTAAGTGCCTGTTGCACTATCTATTGTACTCACATCCAAAGCTGAGAAACTGACTAACCTTTGTTTTAAAACTATATTCTGTAAGATCCAAGTTTCTCAGATCTGGGGGCAGTGCATTCCAGGTGCTAACAACACTAAACTCAAATGTCATTTTGCTGAAATTGTTGGTAATCCTAGGCTGCATCAGATCTCTGGCTCTGTTTTTTCTTAGATTTAAACTGTGGCTAGGTTTTTGTAGTTTCCCTATTAGGCATTGAGGTGTTTTACTTCCAAGCATACCACAAACTAAATGAATCCTGTTGCTCTTTTGTCTTAAGTCAAGTGATCTGCATCCCAACTTATTATACATAGTGCAGTGGTGGGTGTTGTAACTACACTTCAGGACAAATCATGCCAGTCTATTGTAAAGATGATCACGTTTTTCGAACTGCTGTTTACTTGTATATCTGTAAATATGATTCCTGTAATCAATTATTGGCAAGATCAGTTGAATTGATATTGTTAAGCATACAGATTTTGTTGTACATACTGTAAACCTTCTTGCCACCCCAATACTTCCATTTACTTTTTTACAAGGGCTGAAATATGATAGTCGAAGTTTAAACACTGATCAAAATAAACTCCCAAATATTTGTAAGTTGCTGTTTGACTTAAACATTTCCCCTCCATTGTCTTTATATGCAAGTGTAAGCTTTTTGATTTAGATTGCTTTGATCTAAATAGCATTGTTTGTGTTTTTTTACTATTTATGATCAACCCCAGAGAGGTGAAGCACTCCTGTATTGCCAGGAAGTCCAGCTGCAATTTAGTTTAGGCTTCGTTGGGGCTGCCCCCCTCAGCCACCAACACCATATCATCCGCATATAATCGAATACAGGAATGCTCCACGCACCCTGGGAGACTATTGACATAAATGATAAATAATAGCAGCCCCAGGATTGATCCATGAGGCACACCATGAGTTATTGATAAGATGTTTGACTCAAACCCATTTACAGTGACAGCAGTAGCCACAGACATTGCCATCTATTTCCAGATATTTCGGGAAATTTCTAAAGAGTTTCTCTCTGCTGCCCCTACTGTAGAAATGGAGAAAGCATTAGATATATCTGGAAATATCACAGAAATTTCAGGAAATAGCTGGCAGTGTCTGTGGCTGCTACTGTACTACCTGTGTTCTTCCACTTAAATATGAACTAAACCACTGGCAAGATTCATCTGTCAGTCCTATTTTTCTTAATTTACCCATCAAAATTTTATGATTCACCAAATCAAATGTTTTTGATAGGTCCACGTACACCGCACCCACAGACCTTGCCTTCCCGTAGCCACGATATCCAAAAAGTCCATGAGTGCGGTGGCCATGGATCTTCCCCTTCTAAAACCAGACTAATATTTTGTTAACTTTTTATATTTTTCCAGATATTCAGTTAGTTGTTTATGGACAAGTCTTTCAAGAATCTTTGAGACTGTTGACAACAAGGCTATGGGACGATAATTTGTTGGGTCTGTAGGATCTCCACCTTTGGCAATTGGTGTAACTTTGGCTATCTTCCAACTCCGGGGAAAAATTCCCTCAAATAAGCTCCAATTTATAATATCTCTGATTATTGGAGATATTTCTCATGCTGTTGTGTTGGACAGGGCCACCAGTGCCCCTGATGCTGTGGTGGGTGTTCTGCCTGATGTTCATGTGCTGTGGAGGATGGTGCAAAGGATATGCCAGTCAGAAAGAATGGCTTCAGGTATGAATTATGTGCTGAAATGTGCACTGCTGAACTCACCGGTCACTTTTTTTATCCTCGTTATTAGTAAGTCACGCAAATTGCATTCACTGAAAATGATTCGCTGAAATGACATGGAGCCATGACCAAGACATTCAAGAAGATGTTCCAACATGCTTCAGGATGCTGTGGTAAAAGATCCAGTTCTAAACAAGTGCCCTACAATTGGGATGGAGGAAGTCATAGTCTGCAAGAGTATTCTAGGGTGTTTGGGAAGCCAAGTGATGGTCATATCTGACTCCTTTTCAGTTTGCAGAAGTGGTGAAAAGTAGGTTCTCACATTCCTGAAGATAATGACTGCTTGAAGATGGTGATTGAACATAAATATGAATGAGATACTTCCTTTATAGGAGGCAATATAGTGTAGTGGCTAAAGGCACTGAACTGCAAACCTGGAGGCCTGGGTTTGAATCCCATCAGCCCCCACCTGCATACTGTGTGACCCTGAGCATGTCACTTGACTTCCTTATTCTCCCAGGTTGCACCTGGAAATAAGCTTCAGTTTATTGTCCCTTTCCTGGTTAAACAATGCCCCTCCCCCTTCCCCTTTCTGTCATCAGATTTTGGAGATGAAAAAAAAAGAAGAAAATTGATCCAGAGTTGCTTGATGATGGTCTGGTAAAGAAATATGCAAATGCTAATTGAAGATGGACTATTTACCTATGTAGGGCACTGGTGGCAGTGAGCCCAGTCATTATAGTGCCATGTCCAGATGTCGCCATCCCTCTGCGAACCCCATGTCCCTTCCCCCTTTCTAAATATCATAACTCCAGGGGGGGCAGCCCTCAGGGAGGCAGTGGTGAATTCAGCAATGTGACACCCTAATGACTGGTGTACTACCACCAGTGCACAGATGGTCAGAAGGGGGTTAGACTAGCCCAACTTATTCTTATGTTGAAATGGAGCATGACAGCTGCCTAGGAGCAATCCACTAATGATAATGTAATTCCTCCATATTTAATAGTGAGATCATGATTAAGTAAGCAGGAAGACACAACAGGGTGTGAGTTAGATTGTGATAACAGCACACCCAGGGGCATAGTGTGGCCTTACACTGCAGGCAGAGGGCCCTCCAGCCCCAGAAAGTGCATTTATACTAGTCAAATTCATAAACTGGAGTGTTGTATTGCATTTATAAAATCAGTTTCAAGGTAGAAGAAACTGCATATAGACTACAGAATCACAATTAGTTTAATGTTTTATTTAATTTCTAAGGGTTGAAATAGTCCCACAACTTGCATATATGAAAGCAGAAATACCCTTTTGTGCCCACTAATATGTGATAATTGGGTAGGTAGGCAGACAGGCTGGCACTAGTACTTTTTCTCCTGTGAGCTAGGTAAAAGTACAGGTGACAGCCTGTGTCAGTCAATCAATAGCCAGTATTCTTTGTATCAGTTCTGTAAGTGGAAGTAAGTATAATGTTCCTCTTATCAAAAAGGACAGGCTACTCAAAGACAACTATGATAGATACAGTATTGAATGTGGTATTGGATTTGGATACTGCATTTGTCTTCAAGAGGCTTGTATTTTTGTTGCAGAGAATAATCAAAATAACACCACACAATACAGTATAATTGTAGTTTTGATGAGTTCATGAGTTGAAACCTAAGGGTCTACAAGATTAATATCATTATCATCTGGAAAGTGCTTTCCTAAATACTGAGGCATAAAGTGATTGGAACAGATGGACTGAGGAGGGCTGCAAAGCTGGACTGCAGAACTGATTACATTGAAGTCAATATAGAACTTGTTGAAAGCTGAGGAGTGGTATTGGAAGTGAGTGGCTGTGAATTAATTGTAATTGCCAATGTTGGTGCAGTACAGTAGGAGTGGCATTTTGAGCCAGTTGCCTTAGATTAAAGATTGAATTCTAAGGAACTCACTGTAGCTTCCAGGTTGGCTAAAGAATACAGTATCAGTTCATGTTCAGGTGTATTGTTCAATTGCATGAGTCTTTGCAAAAGATAAAAAACAATAAAGACATATACAATACATTAACACATCTTGTGAAGGTTTAAAAACAATTATAGTGGCCATTTCAAGAGCAATGCAACTACAAAGACAAAAGTTTAACTATCACTTTACTCACACTGTACATGTGGTAGGATTATGTTTAAGTATTCATAACATTATAAGTTATGCAAGACAAGGGCTGTGAAAATCTGCATTGCTACTTGAAATGTTCATTAGATGAGCATTGTGCACTAATTCAGAGAATAGATTACTTGAATTCAAATTAAACAGGACACCCAGCAAGCAAGGACCCTGGCTGCAGGGTAAGATAACCTGTACACTCAAAAAATTCTCATTGGGTACTAGTAGTCATGGACTTTTAGAAAGATAGTCATCTGATAGACCTTAGCAACAATTAGCAGGCTTATGCCCCTTATTTTTATACAAATTCTGAAGAAAGTGGAAGAAATTACCAAGTACACATTTTTCACAATGCTTAGATCATTCAGGGCCACTTAGAAATTACACTTTTCAATTAATTCCTCTTATTGTTTTTCATCATTATTACATATATCCATCTCAAACATTTAAGTATATACTATGCTACTACTTCAAAGAATGGTTTCATCAATCCACTTACTAAATCCTCAGGTACAGTTTGTATATGATCCAAATATGGTGCCAAACTTTCTTGCCTTATAGCCTTGAAGTTGGGGCAGAAAAGAAGTACATGAAGCAAAGTTGCAAACTTTCCATTTCCACAATCACAGCTTTCAGACAATCGTTCTTATCATATCTAAATTTAATCTTGGAAAGAAATCTCTCCAACCTAAACTTAGGAAAAAGTCTCGTATCATCACATTTGGGTAAGAAAGTGAGATAAGGTTCAAGGGTGTGAGATATTTTAGTTTTTGAATACCACGTACCGTATGAGATTTCAGAGACTGCATTCATTCCATGTTTGTTTTTGCAGACTCAGCTTGGAGTCTTGATCTGATTATTGGCAAACAGTACATGTGTGAGAAACGTTGATGTGTTTTAAAGAATCTGCCCATAAATGCAATAGGTTTATTGAGGCAATTATATCCTTCGCCTCAGATAACCAGGGAAAGGTAGTTTCATTAAAGAGCCAAGAGATTTATTTCTTTGAGACATCTTCTTGCTAGTCCATTTTCCCCATTTTTAAACATCTTTTCCAGTAAGAAATGTTCTTGTTTTTAGACAGAGCATCAGTATTTAATCAATGCAATTCTGCTCTCACAATTTCTGCTGGTATAGATTTAGAAACATTGAGAATAGCCCCATAGAACTGGTGAAAGGTTGTTCAATTTGGGCAAATCTACCTCCATTCTATTTTTCCACCATGTAGAGTGCTACACTAGTCATCTTCACCTCAACAGCACAGATGGCTGGAAGAAGCACGTGGCCATTATCCCACCACAACTCACATCCTGTCATGTTTTATTGCTTAATTAATTTGGCATTTAAATACCCTTTAGGTTTTGCCCACTGATTATTTGAGAAAATAAACCCAAATAGTAAAAATATTGTTCTAAATCCAAGGTAGTATTCTCTATTTTCCATTTTAATTTTGACTTTCCTTTCCCATAAGTATTTTCCTTTTAATTACATTAATTTTTTTGCTTATTCTCTGTACTGTATTCTTTAAGACAAGTTAACTTATGATTTAAACCAACTGGAGTGGTGGAAATGGAAATGAGAATCAGATTATCTGATGCATAAGTGTGGGAACCAGGAAGCCTTTCACAGATGGAGAATGCTCTTTACTGTCAAGAAGTACAGACTGCAGATTATGAACAAATTGAACAATAGAGGTGCTAGTAAGCAACCTTGTTTTATTTCCATATTTGTAGAAAATGTATTTGAAATATTACCTTTTAGATTATATCAGACTACTGATAAATCATCTGTATATAAATTAACAATAATTCTAAGCATTGTATGGTCTAACTTCATAGCGAATAATTTTATCCATAATAGGGGCATAGCAATACAATCAAAGGCATGTTTAAAATCAATAAAGGCCAGATAAAAGAGAATGTGTTTTTAAACATAGTATTTTTCAATTAAATGCTGTAAAATAAAACACTGATCTGTTGTAGAATGTGATTTCCTGAAAATATCTTGAAATGGATCAAGAATATTTTCCTTTTTTATCCAATGTTTTATTTTATTCAGAAATAATTCTAGTGAAAATCATTCCTAAGCAATCAGTAAGACTGATTGGTCTATATCTTTCTGAAAGAGCCAGGCTACCTTTCTTGAAAACTGTGGCTATAATATTAACTTTTCATTCATTCAGGAAGAAGTTATCTTGAATTATTCTGTTGAAAAGTAGAGCAAGTATATTACACCACCAATCTATTTTAATTTTATAAACACATGGTAATACTCTATCTGGCCCTGGTGCTTAATTTTCTTTTGTGAATTTCATTGCTTGTGCAGTTTCACAGTGAGAAATTTGAACTGTGCTATTATTTTACTGTGGTTCTTTTATAAGACTAGTTTAATCATAATTATAATTTTAATTATAAAAGAGTTGCCTATAGTAATTCATTAATTTGGATGATTTTATATGAGCTAAAATATTTGTAGTATAATTTCCTATTCCCTTGCCTACAAGTAGCCAAAATATTTACTCTTTCTCCTGTATTGCTGGAAACATTTCCTTCCATAATTTATCATGAAATGCATTTTTCTGAAATTGAAGAACCCATTATTTTGCTTTCTGTATTTATTCAAGTATGAGTAATTTTCTTTTGACAGGTTGTTTTTGATTAATCTAATTAGCTTCAATAAAGTTGCTTCAAATGTTTTGCAGTCCTTGTAAAACCAAGTTTTTTTGTTCATACAATGACTTTGATATATGGGGAAGTGGCAGAATAATATTACATGCCTCGTCTATTCCTTCATAAATATCTTGTGATGAAGACTGTAACATACATTTCTTAACATTCTTCCTTATCTCTAGACTCATTAATGCATATGATAGTCTAGTTTGTACTTTGTTCATAAGCTGCACTCTCCTGCAGTTTCTAATTTAAATATCAGGTAAGGTATTGCAACGTTCATGAAGACTAGTTTAAGAAGAATGAGAATATAGATTCAACTGGATCAGGAGATGGTCACTTTTATCTAATACTATCCTTTCCTTGAAATCATATATTTGCTAGTAAAATTATATATCCAATGAAAATCTAGCCCTGCCAACCTCAGAAAAAACAACAAAAAGTTTAATTAAGGAGTAGCCCAATCCCAATATAGACAATGTTAATCCAAAAAAGGTTGAGAATCAGAGGCCCACTCACTCATACTTTTTATATAATGGGACTTGCCAGTAAAAGGCAGGCCAGGTTGTCTAATGATCCCTGCCAGGAAGAAACACAGGAGGGGGACAGGTGGGGAGAAAGGGGGGAGGAACAAGTGACAGAGAAGGGGTGGGGCTTGGTGACATCACCTGGCAGGTAGATTGCAAAATGACAGGGGAGGCCAGAGCCCCAGGGATTGGCTGGGGCTGGAACCCCAGGGAGGTCCTGATCAGAGGTCCTGTAGGGGTATATTAGGCCAGGACTCAGGCAGGATGACCTCTTTTGCTGGGAATTTTTTCAGAACTGAGATCTCAGCACATCATTGGCAAGAACAGCTAAGGCACATGGGGCAACTAGGCCTTTGAGGCCATAGATCCCAGTGTGTTTAGCTCATGGAATTTTTTCTTGGTGCATTGGTTTGCAGTATGCTTGTAAAAGTGGGAGCATGGGCCACACAGGTGTATTTTGGTCACTGGACTGGCCATGAGGTAGGGTTTGGAGCATGCAGAGGTTAGGGAGTGTGGTCTGGCTGCATTCAGCAGGACGCTAGTGCATTTGGGAGAGCCTGAGGCCCACGGTTGTCTCGCAGGGAGCGCTCATAAGGGGAATAAAATAATTTATATATATATATATATGTGTGTGTGTGTGTGTGTGTGTGTTACAGTGGTTTTATTGGTGGAATGGTGGCTCCCTAGGACAGAATGCATGGGGGGGTTGGTATTGGTGCTGTGCCTCTTTCTTTGTCATTGTGTCGGGTATTTGGGTCCCAAGAAAGTTGTGGTCCTGCTCAGTGACTGGTGTTTAGGTCATGAAGAGTTTCTGCTCAAAGTGTTTGCAGTTTAATTGGGGCTGGAAGCGGAGCGCAGCATGAGCAGTGCCTCCCAGGATGTCACAAGTGGTGACCGGGCTGCGAGAGGTGCGTTTGTCTGTTTGTTGGTAGCTAGGCTGGGTTTTTCCTAGCTGCAGGACTGCAACACCAGGTGCAGGTAGGAGGGAGGTCCCTCTTGATCAGCTCGGTGGCAGTGGAGTGGTAGCCGAAGGCCATGTGGTGTGTGCGTGCCAGTCCAGTGGATGGCTGGCATTTTTTGAGAATTGGGCAAAAAACAGGAGAAAGAATGTGGGGTTTTACTGGGTGGAGAACAGAGGAAGGGTGGAGCAGCCTCTCGCAGTGATGTGCGACCGCATTTGGGCCTAGGGAGGCCACATGGTCCAGTGTGGCGTAGCGCCACTGATGGTGGTAGTTGCACTGTCCAGGGGGGTAGTGAAGGCTGAAGGGGCATGGTTTGGAGCAGGGGAAAAGTGATACAGTTGATCACTGAGTTTGGCAAGTTTGGTGGTTCTTGTGGGTGAATGGGGGGGACAGCAATTCCTCTGCAGAGCCATGGGCATTTGGTGTGGGCTCTGGGGAGGGTTCACAGCATTCTGCCTAAGAAGGGGGGCAAGAGGACTAGTGCTACAGTGTTTAATGAACCTGCTTAAAATAAAAAATAAAAAAAACACAGGAAATGCACCAACAATGCAGATGAGGCATCTATATATGCTTTGCTTATTTTATAGGAATGCAAACATACTTCGGTACTGGGGAGGGGTATAGTGAAGTTGAGTGGCATGAGAAAGTTCGGACAGGCACAGACCATGGCCGGCGCCTTTTTCCAGCTCGCTCATTGATAAGGGGGGGAGCTGGCATAGCGTGGGCGCTGCAGCCTGGCTGGAGGGGGATTGAGACTGGGCCTAACTGACGTTGGTTTAACTGATTCAGCAACACCCACAGTTAACAGGACCACAGTGGTATTACAGCATTGGGGGATGGAGGCCATTTGAGGTGCAGCCATAAATGGCAGGTGTTTCCCACACTGGCTTGGGGGAGAATGGATTTGATAATGCCTATTGCGGGCAGTTTCAGGGCCCCAGCAGGGCATAGCAACTTATGGGGGCAAAATGCAGGTCAGTAGGCCAGGTGGCTGAAGGTGGAGGGCCACCAGATCATTATAGCCGTCGCCCAGCAGTGCAGCATTCAGGATGAATTGGAAAGGGGAACAGATAAAATAATAATACAGACATTGATTATGAAAGTGGAGAAGATTGTGATGTAGGGGCGGGCATTAGGCCATAAAAATATTAGAAGCCAGGATGCTGGCCTATCACAGCGGTAGATGGAGAGGAGGGGCAGGACAGCAAAGGGGGGGCATGACATTGGAGAGTGGGGGTCCACGTACAAGGCACAGTGTGGCCGGGGCTACTGCATAGGGTGTGAAGTGGCAGAAACTGCAGCCTTGGTATGGCCCTGCGGGTGGTTTTGGGCCCAGTTTCCCTGGAGATGGGGAAGGTTATGCAGGAAGGCAGTGGGGATGCCGGCAAGCAACAGGCACCAAAAAACAGGGTGGGACCATTGGCCCAGTCCCAGGGGGTCCCAGGGCTGGCCCACAGAGGGAGCTCTTGGATGAGGGTGGCCCTGAAGGGCTCTGGTGCTTGGAAAAAGGGGTGATCTTATTATTTGATATGCATGGCTAAACAATTGTTTTCTTGCCCCTATGCCTATAGTGACATAGGAATACCATGGCACCTATGCGAGCCCAACAGTCCAGTGAAAGATTGATGCAGGAAGCATCCAAGCTGATGGGGCAGATGTTAGAGTTAGTGGTGGTGGCGAAGCAGAGGGAAGTGGAAGAGGAGGCCTTAAAAAAACAGAAGGAGCGAGAGAAATGCCCGTGCAGGGGAAAAGGGGGCAAGTGGCCCAGACAGGAGGCACCACACCCCATGCCCATCCCGGCTCCCTGCCCACACCAGAACTGGATGATGGGAGCCCAGATGGGGGTAAGAATGAAGTGGACCTCTCAGATGAAAACGGGCTAAAAGAGTACTTAGAGGGTTTGCCTGGGGACATGGGGGATGCAGGGATTGAAAAGATGAAGCAGGCCATGCAGGCCTTAAAGGGCAAGGGGACCAGGGCAAAAAAGGGGGGGCCAAGGCGGCAGCTCAGAAATTGTACGAGGGGCCTCCTGGCTGCTCAGTCAGGGACCATGTCCCAGTTTCAATCAAAGAAAAATCTGGAAGGGGAATATGTGGACATCTTTGGGCTGGTGGATGAGGACACAGCCACAAAGTATGAACTGAAGGAGTCGGTGGGGAAGTCAGATATGGTGGTGGCCCTGGCAGTGGTAGGCCACAAGATGGAGGAAGCGAAGTACAAGGGGAAGACCATTGAAAACTGGCAAGGGGACTTCATCATATAAAGTGCTTTATTGCTGGAGAAGCAGCTGGAGCTCGCCATCCCTCTGCTGATGTACATGTCCATTATCAGGGACGCATATAAGGCAAAAGTTGGGTATGGTTGACTCAGGTATGATGAAGCATTCTGGAGGAGGATGGCAGCCAAAGAGGATCTAGGATGGGACTGTACCCACTTGGAGTTGTGGGTAAGGACCCTCTCTGGGGAATTGGGCAGGGCAGGAGTGAGCAGACAAGGAAGGCCG
This sequence comes from Neoceratodus forsteri, assembly GCA_016271365.2. Lineage (NCBI taxonomy): Eukaryota > Metazoa > Chordata > Ceratodontiformes > Ceratodontidae > Neoceratodus > Neoceratodus forsteri. The sequence goes on from JADMNL010000025.1 coordinate 135,518,652, forward strand.
CACCCTCCACAGGCTCCAGGACACGTTGGGGCTACAACAAGGCCACCTGCACATGGGGCAACTGTAAGCTCTGATACTCTTGTTCCAAGTGTGGGGGGACACACCCGGTCTCCAACTGCCAGCAAGGGGGGACAGGGGAAGGCAGCATGGGGGACAGTACCAGGAGCAGTTCTTTCATGGTGCACGGGGGGGCAGGGCAGGGGCTGGGGTGCAGCCAGAGGGGGCAGCACTACATCCCTGGAGGATGGTGCTAACAGAGTGCCCAGCATAGGGCATTGGGGTTATGCACTGGTGCGCACTCCCATCTCCCTGGCAGTAGTGGAGAAATGGACCACATGTTACCCAGATAAGGAGGCAGCTGCGCTGCTCAGGACGGGTTTCTGGGTGGGTTTCCCACTGGGTTTTCAAGGAGGATGGACAGGGATGTGGGCCAAAAATCTAGGGTCTGTAAAGGGGAAGGAGGAGATAGTGGGGGTCAAGATGGCAAAGGAAATCAGGGTGGGTAGGGTGCAGGGCCCATTGGGGGGCACCCTTTGTGAGAATTTCTGAGTTTCCCCTTTGGGTATTGTCCCCAAGAAGGCAGCAGGGAAATTCCACTTGATCCATCACTTATCATTCCCCGAGGGCTTTTTGGTGAATGAGGGCATACCCGGTCATCTTAGGGAAGTGTAGTGTGCCTCACTGGAACAGGCAGTAGTGCTGATCAGGGCTCTCAATGGGGCATGGCTTGTCAAGACGGACATAGAGTTGGCATTCCAACTCTTACCGGTCTGGTCCAAGGATTGGGACCTATTGGGTTTCCAGTTTCAGGGGAGGTATGTATTTCAACAAGGCCATGTCCACGGGCTGCTCAGAGGCATGTTCCACTTTTGAAGCATTTAGCACATGGGTGCAATGGGTGTTCGGGGTCAGGTATGGGCATAGGAGGGTGGTGCACTACCTGGATGATTTCCTACTCATCGGGGAATCCAGGGCCAAGGTGCAAGGGATGCTGTGGGACTTTAAGGTGATGTGCCAACAGATAGGTATACCGCTGGCACAGGGCAAGATGGAGGGCCCCACCAACCAAATTGGAATTCCTGGGCATGGAGATGGACACAGAGGAGGGCTGTTTCTGGCTTCCTGGGGGCAAGGTGGTGCTCCTTAAAGGCCAACTAGTCCAGGTTACGAGGAGGCAGAGGGTGCCACTGGTACAAATACAACAGCTGCTGGGGCACCTTAATTTTGCCCAAGCAGAGCTTTCACACGGAGGCTGGGAAGGTCCACTGGGAAGGCTAAGCTGCCACACCACTGAATGGATGTGTGTAGAGGAGTGCGGGAGGACTTCCAGGTATGGGAGGAGTTCCTTGACAGCTACAATGGGGTGTCTTTTTGGCAGGAAGACTGGGAACAGAACTCGGACCTGGAGCTCTTTACAGACACTTCAGGTGCCCTGGGGATGGGGGGGTACTTTCAAGGGGAATGGATGTCAGAACCTTGGCTGGCATCGTGGGAAACAGGGGGAGTACTGAAGGATATCACATTCTTAGAGATCTTCCCGATATGGGTGGTGCTAGAAGTGTGGGGCTACAGGATGCAGGGGAAGTGCATCCTGTTTTGGTGTGATAACAAAGAGGTGGTGGAAGTCATTAATAGGCAAAGGGAGATGACGGAGATGGTGGGCAGGCTGCCCAGGTGCCTGGTGTTGTTGGGGCTGTGACTGAACATCTCTTTCAAAGTGCAGCACATTGAGGGCTGAGAAATGACGTGATGATGGGCTTTCCCACTTAGCTGAGGCCTCGGGCAGTGCCACACAGAACCAGGGTCCCGGACTGGTTGTGGGAGGCTGGTGGGACACAGCTAGGGCACTGTACCGGGGCTCCTGGTCAACAAACGTGTTGAGGGCCTATGAAGCAGGGTGGGTGAGGTTCCAGGATTTCAGGAAGAAGAATGGGTGGGATGTAAATGAACCGGCCCAGGATGAGCAGGTAAGGAGGTTTGTGGTGGAGCAGTGGGAAGAAGGGCTGGCCCATGCCACAAGGGTAGTGCACTTAGCTGGCATCAGCTGGATATGCCAGGACAAGGGCTGGCCTGATGTTGGGGCCAGAAGGACAATAAAATGCATGATGTCAGGTTTGCAGAGAGGACAGGGTGCCAGGGTGGATAGGAGGTGCCCCATAAGAGGGCAGTTGCTGGAAAAAGTTTTAGGGGCAACCCAGGGGGTATGCACCTCAGCCCAAGAGGGGCACTGTTCTGGACTGTGTTCGCAGTCATGGCAGCAGGGTATTCCGGGTGGGGGACGTGGCAGTTCCACAAAAGGCAGCTGTGGAACAGGCCTTGCAGCATGAGGACATCCTATGGGGATGCGACAGGGTAGTCATTACACTGGCCAGGTCTAAAATGGACCAGAGGGGAAGGGGACCCAAGTGTCACTGGTGAGGCAACTGCAGTCTGCCTGCTGTGCAGTGAATGCACTGGAGGCCAAATGGGAGAACCCGAGGAAGGGCTGGGGGCTTTATTCTGACATGATGAAGGCTCCCCAGTCATGGGGTATCAAGTGGGGACAGTATTCAAGAGGGCCCTGGCATTCATCGGGGAAGATCCAAGTGAATTTTCCCCACATTCTTTTTGAATCAGGGCATCCACAGAAGCAACAGAACTAGGGGCTGCAGTAGCAGAGGTAAAAAAGGTGGGGCACTGGAAGTCCAGCTGCTATAGAAGGTATGCCAGGTGTTGACCACAGCAACTCACACTGTTTATCTTGTTGTTTCCATGGCAGGTTCCAAGAGGAAAATCTGGATAGTGGGGTACTCCTTCGTATACTGGACTGAAAGGTTTGCAGTTGCCACTTCAAGGGGATCAGAGCTGCGATTTAATACCAAACATACCAAGATGCTATGGAAAGGCATTAGGGGGATGAGGTGAGCACAGCTCATGCCTTTGATGGAGGAGTTGAAATTGTAATGGGGCACACCGGATTGCCTTATTATACACCTGGGGGACAATGATTTGGGGGGCCTGCCATGGGGGGGCGTTGGGGCAGAACATCATGGGGGATTTAGAGAAGGCTGAGAGGGTGATGGCCAAGGATGACAATCAGCTGGTCTGACAGCACCTCCCGGAGGGTATGGAGGGGCCAAAAGATGTCCGACTGATCGAGAAAGTCAGGAAGCATAGAAGAGTGGCAAGGGCAGAAATCGACATGGGGGTGCACCTGCAGCACAAGGACATTTCTTTCAACCAGCCTGCAGTGTACAGGTCTGATGGGGTCCACCTGTCATAATTTGGAATGTGCCTATTCCTAAGGCCTATTGGGGAGCTAGTGAGCAAGATAGCCAGAAAAGGGTTGAGGTACTAGCCCGGAAGGGGGGGAGCCCCTCCGTCCATCGCAAGCTGGAGGAGGGGTGGTGGAAGAAAGAAAAGGGGGAATGTGAGGAAAGGAATGGGGAGGGTGGTAGAATATACAGGCTGGGGATAATGAACCCAGACATGGTGGTAAAGCAGGGAGGGGGATAGGTCCAGGCACTGGATTCAGAAGTGTCCGGGCCTGGAGGACAAAAGCCCAGGTAGGTGGAACTGGTTCTGGTGTGAAGGAGGGGGCTGGATTCACAGTGTCCAGGCCCTGAAAACCAAGATGGAAGAATGACCAGAGGAAGGACAGAGGCCGGAACCAGGAAGCGTTGAAAGAATTTTATGTGTGAAATTGTGAAGTCGTAAATTTTGTAGATGTTCATATATTCCTTGTGCCAAAATAAATGTTGCCAACGAGCAACCAAAAGTAAATTGGTGTAGTGTCCATCATTCCTGGGAGGGGTTCAGGTGACAATGAGGCTTGCCACTAAAAGGCAGGCCAGGTTGTCTAATGACCCCTGACAAGAAGAAGCACGGGGGTGGGGGAAGGGGGGAGGAGCAGGTGGCAGAGAATGGGTGGGGCTTGGTGACATCACCTGGCAGATAGATTGTAAAATGAAGGGGAAGGCCAGAGCCCCAGGGATTGTCAGGGGGGTGGAGCCCCAGAAGGGGTCCTGACCAGGGGTCCTGTAGGGGTATATTAGGCCAGAACTCAGGCAGGATGACCTCTTTTGCTGGGAATTTTTCCCACCCTTATTAAGGAAGATACTGTGGGGGACATGGCTGGCACAAAGGTAATGGTTTGGAGGGCAGATTGAGTGCCCTAGGGCATTTTTTTTCTGTGGGGAGACAGTACAGGCCAGAGGGCTAGGTCAGAGTCCCCTGGGAGGGGGGTGGTGAGACCCCCGTGGAAGTGGGAAGAAAGAAAAGGGGGAGAGTGATGGAAAAGAAAAGGAGCACAGGACCCAAGGCAGCATGGGTTCACAGCGGAAAGGTCATGTCAGATGAATCTAATTGATTTTTTGACTGGGTGACCAAAGTAGTAGACCAGGAAGGGGCTGTGGACATGGCCTACCTAGACTTTAGCAAGGCATTTGACACAGTCCCACACAAAAGATTAATAGTCAAATTAACCAGCCTGGGAGTGGGTCCCAGGGTGGTAGCCTGGCCAAAACATTGGCTGGACAACAGAACACAGAAAGTAATTGTAAATGGAGTCCACTCTGAAGAAAGGGGTTACTAGAGGGTAACACAGGGTTCAGTACTGGGTCCAGTCCTTTTTAATGTCTTTATAAGTGACATTGCAGAGGGACTGGAAGGAAAGGTATGCCTCTTTGCAGATGACACACAGATCTGCAACAGGTTTGATACACAAGGAGGCATGGAAAGGATGATAAGGGACTTGGCAAGGTTGGAGGAATGGTCAGAAGTATGGCAGCTTGGATTCAATGCAAAGAAGTGCAAAATAGTGCACCTGGGAAACAAAAACCCAGGGGAAGATTACACAATGTGGGGGAGGTAGTAACAGCAACAAAATGGAAAGGGACCTGGGGGTAATCATATCAGATGACCTTAAGGTTGGCAAGCAATGTGAGAAGGTGGCAGGGAGGGCTGGGGGGATACTGGGATGTATAGGAAGAGGCATCACCAGCAGAAAACAGGAAGTTGTTATCCCACTGTACAGACAGTTGGTGAGACCCCATCTGGAGTACTGCATCCAGTTCTGGAGACTCCATCTGTGCAAGGACATAGACAGGATGGAGGCAGTTCAGAGGAGGGCAACTAAAATGGTGCAGAGTCTTCAAGAGAAGCCATATGAGGAGAGACTAATGGTGCAGGGTCTGCACCAGAAGACATACAAAGAGAGACTAAAGGAGGTTAATATGTATACCCTTGAGGAAAGGAGGGAGAGGGGGGACATGATAGAAACATTTAAGTACCTCAGTGGAATCAATAAAGTCCAAAAGGGTAGCATCTTTCAGGAAAAGAGATGTGCAAGAACAAGGGGACACAATTTGAAGATAGAGGGGGGATGGCTCAGGGGCAATGTGAGGAAGTATTTTTTCACAGAGAGGGTAGTGGATGCATGGAACAGCCTTCCTGAGGAGGTTGTGGGGTCTAAAACTGTGGTAGAATTCAAGAATGCATGGGACAGACATAAGGCAATTTTTGTGGGGGGTAGGAAGAAATAGGCTGTTGGTTAAATAGGATCCGTAGCTTATCCTCTAGGTAGGGAAATGGGCAGATTAGGTGGGCCAAGTGGTCCTTATTTGCCATCAAGGTCTATGTTTCTATGGGAGGGGGAGGATACATGGGCTGGGGACAATGAACCCAGATATGGTGGTAAAGCAGGGAGGGGGATAGGTCCAGATGCCAGATTCAGAAGTGCCCGGACCTGGAGGGTGAAATCCTGGGTGATTGGAACTGGCCTGATTCTGGTGTGGAGGAGTGGGACGGATTCACAGTGTCCAGGCCCTGAAGGTCAAAATGGAATTTATTTATTTATTTAAAAGTTTTAGCAGGAAGGCATGCTGAGCAGACTATTGCTGTATTCCAGATGCATCCTGGGGGGTGTAGGGGATGGGAGGATACATACAAAATTAAAACTACAGACATTTCCCAAAATAAATTCAAAAAAGTTAACTATATATATAGCTATGTACAATATAAATACAGAATGCAACACAGCAAGCAACCAGAACATCTGGGTAATTCAAGGCAGCTAAAAATTCTATGCGGTGCAAATGATACATTCACCAGAGACAGAGATAGTTATTGGGAGTACCCACAGTAGGAGCCAGTTGGAGGGCTAGTACCTGGATTAGTGTGAGTTTTTGGCCAGAGGAAGGACAGAGGCCAGAACCATAAAGCATTGATAAAATTTTATGAGTGAAATTGTGAAGTCATAAATTTTGTGGATGTAAATATATTCCTAGTGCCAAAATAAATATTGCCAATGAGCAACCAAAAGTAAATTGGTGTAGGTGTCCATCATTCCTGGAAGGGGTTCAGGGGACAATTAATTTATTCACTGAAGTTTTCATAGACAAGGAACAACCAGTGTATTAGTCATTCATTAAGTTAACTCATGCCAACATTTCAAATGAATTCTCCTTCATCAGGGATGCACGGGAACAATTTCTAAAACATTAAAAAATAATTACTAGTTGATAGACTAATTTGCCATAGATACATTTTAGATAAAAGGAACAAATGATATATCTACTTGAATCAATACTCAGACTGCATTCAAATCAATGCAATTTCTGCTCATTATCCTTCAGGCACCTATCAATTAATCCAGTTAACTAATGTTCAGTATAATAATAACAGGCAAAAATAAGAAAGGAAAAAAAATATATATGCAACAAGTATTATATGTAGATAATTTCATACTATCACCTTAAATCTTTGCATCATTTTCTATAAGTATATTTGTCTGTTAATCCTACAGCAACCAGAACAAAAATACATTTTTATTCATGCCTTGCTTGAGTCCTTTGTCCTCCATTACAATACATTTGCCCACTTTTTATATATTCAGTTTTATCTTGCATGAATAGGAAAACATATCCTATCATCTTTTTTAATTATCAGAATGAAATTCATTCTCATTAGGATATTAATTATCTGTACTGGTGAGAAATGCTATTGCTGCAAAACATAAACTACCTCTTAACATCATTTTCTTTTTTCTTTTTTTTTTTTTGTAGATACTATTTTTGCTTCTCACAGGTGGTGGGGCTTATTTAACTCCATTTAGCCTTTTTACGTGGGCACTCAACTTGTCTATTGGCCAGCCTCTGCTGTAACTGCAGAGTTGGAGAGGATTGTGGCTTACCCCCCATGGAGGGGCTTCCCCCAGCAAGGGACGGACCAGGGGGAGAGAGACCACATTACACTTGAGCCCCCGCCCTGGCTTACACCAGGCTTTGTTTGGCCATGGGAAGGTCACCCATTGGAGGCATCATCCTGCTCTCTTAGAGGGGTTTCCCTAGCTTGAACCTCTAGGGCATGGACATGCAGTGACTTCCAGCGCACGGCAAGCACACTCCCAAGCTCACCCGCAGGATGTCTGCTACCACCCATCCTCATCTGAAGGTGCCCCCCAGCCTCCACTGGGGTCACTAGAGTGGAGGCATATACCCCAGCCCTCCCCAGGAGAGAAGAGCAGTCCTCCAGACACTCAGGTCTCTCCTTCCCCACCAACCCCCAGTGGCCTAAGTGTCCTTGAAATCTGGGTTGCTGGCATAGAGTGTGGTGTGGCATCCAGCACCTCAACCCTCAGTGCCACTGGACCAGCATTTTCATTTTTAACTAACTAAATCACATTCATTTTCATTTAAATATCCCGAGAACACAGTGAACATCAGGGACACCTAGCAGGTCAATTTACTGTTGCTAGGTACTGCTATTAGTGCAAGTTGGGCAGAAAACCAAGTGCTCACTTGCTCAAGCATTCATTGCGTGATACGGTGACATCACACAAGTGAGCATGCATGTGCACGCCCACTTCCCATTCATCTCCCCAGCATAAAAGGGGGAGAGACAAGTGAGCTTGCTGCTTCCCACAGAGAGCAGGGGCCGTGCTGTGCATAATTTTGTCTTTTGGTGAGTTGAAAGCACGTAAAAAATAGGGATTTACTTAAAGCATTAAACACAGTTCCTCTCGCCTAATCTTTTCTGTTGTGGAATCTAGATTTTCCTCAGTCTTTTTCACCATCTCCACTAAATGTCCATCAAGAATTCCGGAGAAAGCTTATCCTCATCCACTAGTTCATTTTTGCTCTGGGAGCAACAACTTACCAAATCTAATCTCTTCCTTTCTCTGATCGGTTGATACTTTTTGTCTACTTTTAAGGGGTTTTGTTTAGAACTGGTTTTCCATTTTTATCTTTAAATGTGATTGGAGAATCAGAGTCAGATATTGTCTTCTTATTTTTCTCTACTATCATTTCAAACCATTAATGTTACTTTCATTCTGTACAGTTTCCCTTGCCTGCTTTTTTCAGTTGTCCTTTTAACTGCTTATTTTTATCCTCCTTTTCTTTTATTCATTTAACATATAGAAACATAGAAGTTGACGGCAGATAAGGACCGCAAGGCCCATCCAGTCTGCCCATTCCTTTTTCTACCTTATAAATGTACCATCGGCCTTTGCTCTGTCAGTGACCTATCTATTCATAGTCATTTGTATTGCTCCCTTATGCCTATCCCATGCCTGTTTGAAGCCCTGCACTGTATTCATAGCCACCACTTCTTGTGGTAAGCCATTCCATGCATCTACCACCTTTCTGTGAAAAGAATTTCCTCATTCCCCTTAATCGGCCTCCCTCTAATCTCATGCTGTGTCCTCTTGTCCTGCTATTTTTCTTATATTTAAACATGTTAGACTCTTTCACCTTGTTTATGCCCTTAAGGTGTTTAAATGTCTCGATCATATCACCTCTCTCCCTCCTTTGCTCAAGGGTATACATATTGAGCTCCGTTAATCTGTCCTTATATGTCTTCTGATGCAGTCCCTGCACCATTTAGTTGCCCTTCTCTGGACTGCCTCAATTTGGTTAATGTCCTTGTGAAGGTGTGGCCTCAATACTGCACGCAGTACTCCAGATGGGGCCTAACCAATGTCTTGTACAGAGGATTATTACCTCCCTCTTACGACTTGTGATACCCTACTAATACACCCTAACACCCCTAGCCTTACCTACTGCTTTAGAGGTCTGCTTGGATGATTTTAGGTCATCAGTGATGATGATGCCCAAGTCTCTTTCTTCCTTTGTGACTGCTAGCAACTCCCCTCCCAGCCTATAAGTGGCTTCAGGGTTTCTCTTCCCTATGTGCATGATTTTGCACTTCTTTGCATTAAATCCCAGTTGCACTCTTCTGACCATTCTGCTAGTTTATCCAGATCTCTTCTCATTCTGCCCACCCCATCTGGATCATCTACTCTGTTGCAGATCTTGGTGTCATCTGCAAACAGACAAGCCTTACCCTCTAGTCCATCTGCGAGGTCACTAATGAAGATGTTGAATAGGACTGGCCCCAGGACTGATCCTGAAGTACCCCACTTGTGACTTGCATCTCTTCTGACTGTATACCATTTACCACCACTCTCTGTTTTCTGCCAGTCAACCAGTTTGCCACCCAGTTGACCAACTTCTGACCCACCCGAGCCTACCTAGCTTATTTATCAATCTTCTATGTGGAACAGTGTCAAAAGCTTTGCTGAAGTCAAGGTAGGCGACATCAACTGCTCCCCTTGGTCCACCACTCTGGTTACCCAGTCAAAGAAATCTATGAGATTAGTTTAACAGGACCTTCCTTTTGTAAACCCATGCTGTCTTGGATCCTGTGCCCTATGGATTCCAGGTGTTGCACTATCCTTTCCTTAAGGTGCCTCCATAATCTTGCCCACTACTGAGGTAAGACTGACCGGTCTGTAGTTCCCCGCCTCCTCCCTGCTACCACTCTTGTGGAGTGGGATCACATGAGCCTTTCTCCAGTCTTCTGGGACCTCTCCTGTGCTCAGAGACTCACTAAACAATTCTGCTAATGGCTCTGCTAGTTCCTCCTTTAGCTCCTTTCCACCACATTAGGACTAAGCGGACCTGAGGTAGGGAATTTTAAAGTTTGGTCATATTTTCCTGATTCAGTTGATTTACTCTCTGGATTTTCCACCATGGAATGGTGACCTCATTTACCTTTTAGCTATTTCCCTAAAGTTATTTCTAATTAAAGTTTTGTGGTGCGTGACTGTAGATTTTATGACTGATTTCATCACACAAAATATAATGCTATTCCAAAAATGAGACATTAGCCATGTGTAGGTCTTTCAATGACTGGAGGAATCTTTGTGTAAAAGGGACTGGGTAGTTAAGGCAGAAAAGGATCCATTCCTCTTTGGGGTCACATTAACTTTTTCATCTTCCCCCTATCTTCAGTTTCCTCTTGAGGTATTAATCTTGGAGACTTTTCCAGAGAATCCAGTAAATGATCATTTCTCATGACTGATTTTGGGAATAGTTCCCATTCAAACTCCATGGGAGAAGAAGGTGGTATCTATACTTTCCGTATGGGAACTTTTACTGTTTTATTGTTTCCCTCTGTTTCAGTTGGATTACATAAAAATGCTTGGACATGACCTATTTCTTGTTTCACAGGATTTCTCACTCAAAATCATTGGATTATTTGTTCTTGAATTCCACCTTTTTTAACTGCTGTGGTGTAGATATGCATGAAACTTTTTCCATTAAAATCTGTTTTGATTTACTTAAGTCTGCAAGTAGGGTACCAGGATCACCACTTTTCAAGATAATAATTCTGGTGTTCTTTTTTGAAGTTCTCTTTTCTTACTCCCACAGATCCCTTTTTAATCCCCCTTTGTCTTGTGGAGGCTGAAGTTTTACATCCGGCGAAATCTCTACTTTTAAATCCATTTCCTGTATTTTATTTCTCCTAGAGTTACCACCATTCCCCCATGATTTATACAGGAAATGAGTGAAATCACCAATAAGTATAATAAGCTGTTATTGCACAATACAAAGTTGAATGCTTTACCATCAACAAGAAAAAAATGTAGCATTTTTAACCTTTTTATGTTTGCTTGCACGCATGTGCAAGAAACATAGTGCCATCATCTGAGTTTTCCAGAGGTGTGTCAGCCTCTTCCAATTCAGTCAGTGTGTTTGCAGGCGTGGTCACAGTGTGCCAATCACTGCTCCAGCTGTCTATGACAAGCTGAAAATGCAGTGGCATACAGTTGAAAGGGAGAGCTCCGCTTCAGTGAGCAGAGCTCGCCCACTCAACCGCGTATGCCGCATATTGCGTGCAAAACCACGCTCCCCGCACAGGCGCAGCCAATGGGGTGCCCAATGCCCGTTGGCTCCACGCCACCCCCCAAAAGAAAAAAGCTTTCCTGGTGCCATGCTGGGAGCCCACCCTAGTGTGGCACATGTCCATATGGCCGCCGGGGGTACCAATTCCCCCATCAGCTCCAGCCCCCAAACAGCCTTACAGCTGCCATGCTGGGAGCCCACCCCAGCGTGGCACTAGCCCATATGGCCAATGGGGGTGCCCAATCCCCCGTAGGCTCCAGCCCCTGCAAAAATCCTGTCCAGCTGCCATGCTGGGAGCCCACCCAGCATGGCAAACATCCAGCGTCGTCTTATTAATGAAAAAAAAACTGTAAATTAAAGCGGTCCCTTGCAGTCTCCCTGTCCCCACCGCACCCACCACTGTGCACCCTGCCTTCCCACCCCCCTCACCCCATATTTACCTCTGGAGTCCAGCGCGACGATCTTCGGTGGACCGGGAACATGTCTGCACTCTTCAAAGCCAATCGCGAACTGAGGAAATGCCGGTAAGCTGTATAATGTAATAGATAGGGTTTTTTCAACTTTGCTGCATATCTTGAGCATTCTTTGGAATTTTTGCACCAAATTTTCAACATGGGGTTTTTGGGACCCCTTCTCATAAATACTGTCACTGTCATGGCGTTATTCGGGCCCAAAGGGTGATTTCACAGTCACTGTGCAAAATCACCTTTCGGGACTGATTAATGAAATGACACTGCCAGTGTTCATAAGGTGGGCTCTCAAGAAGCCTATTTTGAAAATTTGGTGGAAAAATTCCTAAAAATGACTGTTTTACAAGCATGCGTTGCAGAGTTCCTACGCACGCTCGTAAGTTCGCAAATTTTCAATATTTTCACTCCTATTTTCATCATTGCCATTTTACCACACCTCCTTATGAGCAGTACAGCTGTCATTTTTCACATCTTGCCCACAACATGTTTCCGCCCATGTAGCGCGCACAATGGCGCAGTCGGTGTGTGAAATCAACGTATGGGACACATTAAGAAAATCACAGTGACTCTGGTAATGAGCAGAGGTGTTAAAATGGCTATGTTGAAAATCTGGTGAAAAAATTCCCAAAAATGACTGTTTTAGGAGGGCACGTTGCGCAGTTCCTACGCACGCTGGCAAGTTTGCAGATTTATAATATTTGCACACCAGATTTTCAACAGTGCCATTTTACCGCACTTCCTTATCAGCAGTACAGCTACCATTTTTCACATCTTGCCCAAAATTTGTTTCCGCACATGTAGCGCACAATGGTACAGTCGGTACATGAAAACAATGTTTGGGACAGATTAAGAAAATCACAGTGACACTGGTCATGAGCAGAGGTCTTAAAATGGCTATGTTGAAAATTTGGTGACAAAACTCCATAAAATGACTGTGTTACGAGTGAGCATTACGCAGTTTCCACTCACCCTCGTAAGTTCATGAATTTGTAATATTTTCAGTCCAGATTTTCACCAGTGGCATTTTTCCACACCTCCTTATGAACAGTACTGCTGTCATTTTCCACAACATGGCCGAAATGTGTTTTCACACTTTCAGCGCAGAAATGCATGGTCACTGTGGGAAATCATTGTTCGGGACAGATAAAGAAAATCACACTGACACTGTTCATGATCGGAGGTCCCAAAATGCTTGTGTTAACAATCTGCTGTAAAAAAATCCCCAAACTAGTTACATTACTGGTGTGCGTTGCACAGTTTCTATGCACGCTCGTGACTTCACCAGTTTTTTTAAGATTTTCACACCAGATTTTCAACATTGCCATCTTTTACACCTCCCATGAACAATACCGCTGTCATTTTTCACATCCTGTTCGGAATGTGTTTTTGCACCTGTGGTGCCAAATGCCGTAGTCACTGTGAAAAAGCAGTTTTCCGCTAACAAAACTGATATTGCCACTGTTCGTGAGGTGGGGGTCACTAAAAAAACATGTTGAAAATTTGGAGTGAAAATACCAACAAATGCCTGAGGCGTTAGGGTTTCCGACCATAACGCCCCACCCTGTAGAGAATGACAGGCATTAGGGGTGTGACTTGGGATTCTTGCCTGTAATGCTCATACCATTCCACCCCCATCCACACCCTGCAGCCAGTGAGAGGCATCAAGGTGTGCCTAGGATCTCTTCGGGCCCAAGCGTTACCCCATTCTCCTATACGCACCCATCTCACCGTGTTCTTAATGGAATGGGGTGCGCATGAGCCAAAGACCCCAAGGTACACCGTGACACTTGTCAGTGTCTGCAGGGTAGGTGTGGTGAAATGGCGTGGTCGTTATGCCTGACGACCCAAAGGCACACCCCAATGCCTGTCACTCTCTGCAGGGTGGTGGTGGGGTTGGCTTCAGTTCAATACTTCACCGCCATTCCTATTATGCAGCTCTGTAACTTCTACACTACCAATGCCAATGCCAGCATGCAAACATTCGGCATTGACAAATGCTTGTTAATTAAGTCTTAAGACAGAAAAATATAATAGTTATTCTCTTTATGAGAGAAATATGTGAGGACTCTAAATCCTCCCTTGTTTTAGCTCTTTATAAAAGTGAGAAAATATCTTTGGGAAAGCAGGTTTCTCAGTCTTCCTATGTTTTAGATGAGCTGCAGTTGCTTAAATCAATATTTATTACACTGTACCACACTTTGGGAAGGATTCATGAAGCATTCCATTTCAAAGTCCCACTCTGCAACTGCTGATGTGGACTGTAATTACCCGCAGCTGTGGCGGTTGCAATTCAGAGTCACAGCAGTTGCGGAGGGTGTTATGGCTGCTTCCACCAGCCATAGCCCATTCCCGTGGCTGCGGCCATCACCCTGGTGACACCACCTGCAAGCGGACGTAACCCATGGAGCCAGTCGAAATCTGGCTCCAGTTTTGTGAACACCCAAAACTGTGGGTAACTCCAGTGACCAAGAAGTGGCAACCCACTCTTGCGAGTGGTTTACCTGCAGCTGCGGGTCTTCCAAAAGCTTCATGAATCCTGCCCATGATATACACAAGAATAGCACAAAAGAGAAACAAAACATCAGATGACAGCTTCTTATGAACTTCATGACAGCAGAATGATTATGTAAGTAATAAGCCATGACAGGTTGTGCATTTAAGAATTTTAATGCATGCCCCAGGGGTGAGCTAAGGCATGAGGCTGAAAGGCAAGTTTCCTTACAGCCCTGAGAAGTGCATTAACATCCTTTAATGCACGCCCTGGAGTGCCCTATTACACTTATACAATTGTACCACACTGTACATACACAAGAATAGCACACAAAAGAAACAAAACATCAGGTGGCAGCTCCTTATGAACTCCATGACAGCAGAGCGATTATGTAAGTAATAAGCCATGACAGGTTGTGCGTTAAAGGCATGAGGATGAAGGTCAAGTGTCTTAGTGCCCATGAGAAGTGTATTAAAATAATTTAATGCACACCCTGGAGTGGCTCATTACACTTATAAAATGGCTAATTTCTGTGCATCAGTACCCTAAAAAATTACAATTGTTTTCTTAGTCAAAAAAAATTGAGTTTAAATATGCTTGAAAAGAAAAAGCAAAGCAAAAATTTAGTCCCTGTCTTGTAATTCATGGGGTGTTTCTCTATAAATTAAGGCAACAGGTGGCTGTGAGCTCAATTAGTGTTTACAGGGCACCTCCATAAAAAAGACCCCCAACACACACACACACACACACACACACACTCTGAGTGCCTTGTTAGTTATCATGACCCCCTCCCCTCCATAGCGTAACAGCAGGAGCAGTTTGTGTCAGTGGTTTAAAGGAGAGGATCTGGAGTCAGCTAGTTGGTAAGAGAACTGTTGCTGGCTGCATGCTTACCTGCTAGCTTGTGTACTTGTGACCAGTTTAATGGAAGGGATCAGGGGTTGGCTAGTTGGGAAGAGTACTGTTACTGGCTACCTGCCCACCTGCTGGCTTGTGTACTTATTAGCAATGATGTGATGCTGGGCCAAAAGTTGCAGCAACTGTGCAGTGTTTGAATTTAGAAATGTGGTCAGGTCAGGGAGCTTGAGAGCAGCAACTGTAGTTGTAGCCAAATCTGTATAGCCTGATTGCTGGCACCCCTCCCACCCCCACTCAGTGCTGCCCCAGTCTGAGGTTGGCAACAGGAAGTGTCTTGTCCCATTTCCTTGCCTGTCCAGTGTGGTCTGGTAAGCAACTGGTGGTGAAAATAACAAGCATTTGTCAATGTCAAATGTTTGCTTGTTGGCAGTAGCAGTGGAAGTGCAGGAGTCAGACAGATGCAGTATAGGACTGGCATTGAAGTGACGCCAACTCCACCCTCACTCTGCAGAGATGGACAGGCATCGGGGTGTGCCTTTGGGTCATCACCCATGACGGTCATGACATTTCACCTCACCCTAACCTTCAGACACTGACAACTGTCGAGGTGTGTCTTGGGGTGTTTCGCCTTTCCATTCACCTCATTCCATAAGGAAATATGCTGAAATGGGCACAGTATAAGAGAATTGGGTAAATTCTGGGGGCAAAGGGTCCAAGGTGCACCTCAATGCCTGTCACTGGCTGCAGGTTGGGGGTGAAATGGCATGAGCATTACTGTCGACAATCCCAAGTCACACCCCTGACGCCTGTCAGTCCCTACAAGGTAGGGTGTTGTGGTCAAAATCCCTAATGCCCTGGAAGTTTCTTGGTATTTGTACTCCAAGTTTTCCACATGGGTTTTTGTGACCCCACCGCACGAACAGTGACACTATCAGTTTGTTATGTGAAAGGTGATTTTGCAGAGCGACTGTGCCATTTGGTGCCACAGGTGCAAAAACACATTTCAAACAGGATGTGAAAAGTGACAGGTGTACTGTTCATGAGGAGGTGTAAAAAATGGCATTGTTGAAAATCTGGAGCAAAAATATACAAAAATGAGCATGCATAGGAGCTGCACAATGTACACCCATAATGTAAGTAGTTTGGGGATTTTTTACAGCAGATTTTCAACATAAGCATTTTTGCACCTCCACTCATGAACAGTGTCACTGTGATTTTTGTAATCTATCCTGAACACTAAATTCCCACAGTGACCATGCTATTCTGCGTCAGAAGTGTGAAAACACATTTCGACCACGGTGTGAAAAATGACAGCTGTACTGTTCATAAGGAGGTGTGGAAAATGTCAATGTTGAAAATCTGGACTGAAAATATTACAAATTCGTGAACTTACGAGGGTGTGTGGAAACTGTGCAACGCACGCTGCTGACAGTCATTTTATGGACTTTTGTCACCAAATTTTCAACATAGCCATTTTACCACATCTGCTCAAGACCAGTGTCACTGTAATTTTCTTAATGTGTCCCAAACATTAATTTCGTACACCGACCGCACTAATGTGCGCTACATGTGCCAAAACACATTTTGGGCATGATATGAAAAGTGACAGCTACACTGTTCATATAGAGGTGTGGTTAAATGGTAATGTTGAAAATCTGGACTGAAAATATTAAAAATTCTCAAAGTTATGAAAGTGCGTAGGAACTGCACAATGCACCCTTGTAAAACAGTCATTTTTGGGAATTTTTTCACCAAATTTTCAACATAGGGTTTTGGGGGGCCTACCTCATGAACTGTGACACTGTCATTTTGTTACTCTGTCCCAAAAGGTGGTTCCATGCAGTGACTGTGAAATCACCTTTCGGGGCCGAATAACAAAATGACAGTGATTGAATTTATGAGGCGGATCCCGAAGAACTCCATGTTGAAAATTTGGTGAAAAAATTCCCAAAAATGGCCAAGATATGCACCAAAGTTGAAACAAACCCATTTATTGCATTATACAGCTTACCAACATTTCTTCAATTCGTGGTCGGCTTTCAGGAGTGCAGACATGCTCTCTGTCCACCAAAGATAGTCGCACCAGCTTCTGGAGGTAAGTATGGGATGTGAAGAGGTGGGTGTGCAGAGGGTAGGTGCAGGTTGGGGGAGAGGGATGAGACAGTCAACGAGGGATCCTTTTTTTTTTTTTTTTTTACAGGTTTCATGTTTCTTTAGACTACATGGGACTGTTTGCCATGCTGGGGTGGGCTCCCAGTATAGCAGCTGAAAGTTTTTTTGGGGGGAGCTAGTGGAGCTGACAGGGGATTGGGCACACCCTTCGGCCATATGGACTTCTGCCATGCTGGGGTGGGCTCCCAGAGTGGCACGTGGAGCTCTTCTTTTGGGGGGGGTTCAAACCATAGAGTGGAGCTGATGGGGGATTAGGCACCCCCAGTCAGCCACAAGTACTTTTGCCATGCAGGGGTGAACTCCCAGCATGGCACAGAATCTGTTGGGGGCAGTGAAACCCGACTGGGATTGGGCATCCTGTCGGCCATACGATGTGCAGGGGAGGCGCATGAGCATGCTGGGGTGGGCTCCCAGCGTGCTACTTGGGGGAGGAGAGTTAGATAAAAATGGAGCTGTCTATGACAGCTACAGATGCAGTGCAGAGTGTAGGCACTTTGCATACTGCTGACGGCAGCATGTAAATTACCTGCCGACTGCAGTATGCAAATTGCCTACATGTTCCCACCGCTGATTGCAGCAGTTTTTTGCTTTCAACTATATGCCACTTCATCTGAAGGGCTGTCATAGACAGCTCCGACGTTCATTGGCGTGGTGCAGCCGTGCCTGCAAAAGGGAGCAGGGCATTGGAAGTAGAAGAGGCACACCTATGAAAACTTGTATGGTGGCACTATGTTTCCTGCACATGCGTGCAAGCAAACATAACAAGCATTTGTCAATGCAGAATGTTGCTTGCTTCTATGTGCTGTTTAGGTATTTGGAAGTCATTGGAATGCAAATATTGAAAATTTGCGAACCTACGAGCGTGCTTAGGAACTGCGCAACGCATGCTGGTAAAACAGTCATTTTTAGGAATTTTTTCACCAAATTTTCAACATAGCCATTTTAAGACCTCTGCTGATGAACAGTGTCACTGTGATTTTGTTACTGTGTCCCATACATTGAGTTTGCACACCGACTGCGCCATTCTGCGCTACATGGGTGGAAACACATTTTGGGCAGGATGTGAAAAATGACAGCTGTACTGCTCATAAGGAGGTGTGGTAAAATGGTAATGTTGAAAATCTGGAGTGAAAATATTGAAAATTTGCGAACTTACAAGCCTGCGTAGGAACTGCGCAACGGACGCTCGTAAAAGAGTCATTTTTTGGAATTTTGGCACCAAATTTTCAACATGGGGTTTTTGGGACCCCTTCTCATGAATGATTCACTGTCATGGCTGTATTCAGGCCCGAAGGGTGATTTCACAGTCACTGCACGAAATCACCCTTTGGGCCCGAATAACGCCATGACAGGGACATAATTCATGAGAAGGGGTCTCAAAAACCCCATATTGAAAATTTGGTGCAAAATTCCCAAAAATGCCTGAGATATGCAACAAAGTTGAAACCCCCCTATCTAGCCCATTATACAGCTTACGGCATTTCCTCAGTTCGCGGTCGGCTTTGAAGAGTGCAGGCGTGTTCTAGTCCACGGAGGTCGTCGCGCGGAGTCTGGAGGTAAGTATGGGGTTAGGGGTGTGTGGGGAGCTGGGTGCGCAGTGGGTGGGTGCGGGTTGTGGGAGGGTCGGGAGATGCGCCGTGGGACCGTTTCGTTTTCAGGTAAAAAAAAAGACATCGTGGGACCGTTTGCCATGCTGGGTGGGCTCCCAGCATGGCACAAAGATATTGGGGGCATTCAGCGATGTGGGATTGGGCACCCCATCGGCCAAGGACTGATTGCCACGCTGGGGTGGGCTCCCAGCGTGCACCTAACTGGGGGAGGGAGGCGCGCTCAGCCCGGCGAGTTGGGCACCCCTCGGCTACACAGTAGGTGTGGGCGTGCACACCTGCGTGTGAGGGGAGCTACGCTTCTTATCTCTGCTCACTGAAGCGTAGTTCCCCCTTTCAGCTAACTTCCACTGCATTTTGGAGCATGTCATGAAGCAGCTCCAAAATGCATTGGCTTACAGGGGCAGCGCCTGCCAGCTCACTGACTGAATTGGAGGAGGAGGTGACACACCTTCGAAATCTCCGATGATGGCATTATGTTTCTTGCACATGCGTGCAAGCAACATAAAAATTGCTGTGCATTCCATGAGTGAACTGCGGTGCTTGCACCATCTTCTGTCAGCTCATGCACGCACTCTTGTAGAGAGGAGCCATGGCTGTTGGTTAGGTTTTCAGTGAGACTGCGTGGTCCGAGTGCTGTTGTTGCAAGGTAAACATTAGATTTTAAAATTAAATGAGTGGTTGGTGATTACTATGTGATTGGGAAAAAGTCACAAGTGCTGCAAGTTGAAAAATACAAACACCGAGTTATGCCCAGTTTTAACTGATTTCCTGAAACCCTTTCCTGTATGCAGTGCTTAGTGGGTGAATGAGTGAAAACAGTGTATTTTTTATCTGAGGCCACAGAGCTCTATTTAGGTCTAGAAAGTTTAGATACTTGTTATCTAGTAGGAAAATGTTCAATATTCTGTTATGATGTTGGCAGTGTTATTTTAGGCTAGTATTTTCAATATGGCGGCTACTGTACTTTTTTTAATGTTCTGTTTGGAGTGAGGCTTAGTGATATCTATTATTGTGTAAGTAGATTTTTGGGGGGAGGAACACGAGATCCTGCAGCTGACTGGGTTTCAAAAGATTTAATGCATGGTTAGCTGATGTCTGTTGGCCAATGAAATTACTAGATTTTTCCTTGCTGTTTTATCAAGCGTTATAAATAAGTCAATGTTAAGTCCACAATGTCCATAGAATGGCTTGTCCATGAAAAGTAAACTGAGTGCCTTCTTCTTCTTAGGCTTTTACTCTTGCACTTGATTAATTACACTTTAGAAAATGGGCTTTTTATTTCCTGGTCTCCGATCGGCTGGTACCGCTGCCAGGGGGGAACATTAACCTTCAATAGATGACCAGGAAATACAAAGTGCCAGCCCCAGTGCCCCTTCACGACTGAGGTATCTTTGTGCCCAGCCTGTTTACTGTTTTGCTGAAAACACCTAATTAAATTTAAAATCGGTGCCATTTTTTTCTCTCGCTTAACAAAATAAACTGGCCCCGTAGCTCTATAGTTCAGTGCCAGCTGTCTGATGAAAGCTCACGCATCCTCCCCCAAGGTCATTTCTGGTTACACTTTTTGTGTGTGTGTGTGCATATCATTTGTTCCTGATGGTGCATCCACTCTCCCTCTCTCTCTCTCTCCCTCTCTCTCTCCCTCTCTCCCTCCCTCTCTCCTCTCTCTCTCTCTCTCTCTCTCCTTCCCCCTCCCTCCCTCTCTCACTGTCAATTCCAGATCTCTTGGTTTCTCACAACACGCACACACATCCCTCCCAACCACAGTCTGGTACTGCATTAAGAGTCCACTCTTGCTAAATTCCCAAATGCCACCTTTATACTATGTGTTTTTAAGTTAAAAAAAAATCTTACTGTCAAAGCCATCAGATTGGCTTTTTCATAGCCCTACACTTGTCTTTCTCTGCCAGCTCACTTGATCTCCCTCCAATGCACCTCCTGTATGTTGCTTCTCAGTGCAACTGCCCGCCATGGGCCCCATTCTGATTCTTGATACCCTAAGTTTTCTTTACTCAGACTAGAGAAGACCTGCATAGATTAGGGATGGTGGTGCTCCAGGCAAAACTGCAGAACATGTAAAACAGCAGAGCAGAGGCATGTAATGGAATGGAGCAACTCGTGTCCCAGCTCCCTCAAAGACCTGTTGAAACCCAACAATGCGTATCTGTCTCCCGGTACGCAAACTCCGGAAACAAGTGCAGTCACTTCTCGGTCTGATTTCCCAAAGTCATTAATTGCAAACTCAGGAAAAAAAATTATGTAAAATTACACAGGCTTACTTTTTTTCTTCAGTTAACCTCAGTATTCTGGCCCTTCCATCTCCAGTAACTGAAAGTCCTGCAACTGCTCTTCAGCCCAATTCTTCTGTGTGGGGGGTGGGGGTTGCACGATTGCAAGACTTCACATGTAACCAAAAAAATGCACTTAACAGGACACCAGCAGCATCCACTTCAAATGTTGACTCTTGCTACAGAAAGACCAAGAAGAGCAGCAGAGGTTTAAAATTTAAAATCATAACTGCTAGTCTCCTGTACCAGTGCCCTTTACTGGTAAGTGTGCCAGGCAGGGAAGGCAACAGTGCCACACAGGGACTACTTTACCATAAAACTTTTTTTGTATTTGTGAGATTTTTTTTCATTTTTACATATTTTTAACTACTATATAAAAATTTAACTTGGGCCCATTTTCTAAGTGCAATAATACCCTCCAGGGCAGGAGGTATTGGGCAATTCCAGACCTTTCAGTGGCTATAAGGCCCTCTACCTCATTATGCCCCAGGTGGTCTGTTATTGCTCTATACTGCCTGCCCTGTCAGGTATTATGGCTTACATAACTGCATTGCAATTGTAATGTAGTTGCATGCAACAAACATGTAACTACAGTGCAATCACCCTGTTGCATGTATTGAATAGTTACATTGAAACAGGCACTTAAAGTGTAACCCAAGAAACAGTTTCCCTTTGTTGCAGTTTCTTGAAGTCTTAATTCATAAAAACAGTTTTAAATTCAAAATTTTATACTGCACCACCCTGTGTGAGAAGTCAAAGGTTTTTACTCTTCCAATCCTGATATAGGATGCAGTAGGCCTAGTTTCAATAAATCAAGATGGCCGAACTATGACAAATTACACACACACACACACACACACACAGTACTAAAAACCTTAAACTAATAACTAATAGATAAAACAAGTAAAAACTGCATAAATTAATTTGTTTTTGCTCCTAAACATTAAAACAAGTAAACCATTTTAACTACTAAGAGAAAATAGTGACTCAGAACCTGTTATTTTCTATCACCTTTTATTTGTCCTTTATCCTAGATACACATAAAAAAGCAGGTTTGATAAACAGGTTTTTTTTTTTAATGACTCTAATAGAACTTTCTTCTCAAGGCATGATGATGGACATATAAAAAGGACTTAACTCCTTCCAGCCAGTCAACTTCTTGTACACTGGAGTCAGAAATTAGTTTCCCCATATCCATGTAGACTCTTAAATTAAGAGTTTCTAAAGCATGTGTCAAGCAAGGTTGAAGCTACAGCAGATATTGTATGAATATGCTTTTTCAGCAGGCAGTGCTTACAAGAATAGCCTACACTGACTTAAAAATGGGTATCACTCAGGTTTCACTCTTCCTTGGTGGAGCAGACTGCTGTGCTTCCTAGCTGTTTCCCTGAAGCCACAAAGAGAAAGGCACTGGAGGAGGGAAAGGTTAATATAGCGGATATGCACTATTTTCCTTACACCATGCTAGCTGATTAACTCTACAGGCAAGGATGTTCCTAGTTTAAATTTACAAAAGGGTGCATATTTACTTGTATGCATATTAAACAAAGTTAGCAGAATTAAATGCAGAAGAAAATAAGATTAGAGTAGAATAAACTTGACACCTCCCTAAACACCTCCTACATTGTCCCAAACATTAGTGTGAAAGAGAAAAAAAACAGTGAAAACCTACCCAAACTAAATAAAAACCAGCCCTACAACCATGAAGTGAGTAGGAATCAACTCCACTCGGACTTACTATCAGAACTACTTTTAAAAAGGAGTATTATACGATATTCTATATAGCCTATTTAACATTATTTAACACTGGCAGGTACCAAGTAAGAAATCACACTGGGAATGCAGTGCTATAGGATATCAAATCAGAGCAATGTAAAAACAAACATTCCAGCACTCACCCACCTCAAATAAAAAGACACAGGCTCCTAAATGCAGAATAATGTTTGCCAAATTTATTAATGTGCCAGGATAAAACATGCTCAACACATTTTTGGATAACTTCCTTTTTCAAAGAACATGCCACATCAACCATCACTGTTCACTATATACAGAACATGACATTAGTTGGAGACATTAATCAGTGATGTCACAATACAACAATAAATACTTATAATACATTACATAAAACATATATGCATTTTCTAATAGCCATAGTTTACATACAATAAAGTTCACAATGCATAAGTACACCAATAAATATTTGAACTGCATGAATACAAGAGAAACAAAAAGACAATCTTCTAATGGAGCTCATGTTTTTAAGCTGCAACTTCAGGACCCATTCAATTCCTGGTGCTGACAAAACTATTAAAAAGAAAAGGAAATGGGGTTACTAATAGATTCAGAAATTTCTATAAATAATATTTAGTTTTCTTTTCCTTTTTTATTAGCAATTTTAACATATGCATGAGAACTGTCTCGTGTTTATAATGATTAAGTGCCAAAATGCATTTATTTCAAGTAGGGAGAGACTTCAGTAGTTCCATTTAAACCTAATGGTTTGCAGGCTCCCAGATTGTATATCCAGAAGCCTTCTCTTTTCCTTATAAGTTTATCAAAGTCAGCATCTCGAATTTCTGCATACTTGGTCGATAGCTGTAAAGCAAAATTCATGAACTTCTGGTTTATTACTGTTCATGCTCTATGTACACACATACACACACATATATATATATATATATATATATATATACACACACACACACACACACACACACACACACACCTATAGATATATAGGATAATGGATGGGCAACAGAGAACAACAACAATGTTGTTCACTTCAAGAGGTTGTCATGACTACCATGTAAACCTCGAGAGCGAAGCTAAAGAGGTTTTCAGTTGTCATTCAACCTCCAGAAGTAAAAACAGAGTTGTTCACTGTTCTCCATCCATTGTCTTTTATAGTGGATGGGCAACAGTACAACAATAACGGAGTGGAAATTCTGTTATTTGGTGTGTTTTTCCCATGCACAACCTGCCCCAATTTGCCTCCCCTCTGCACTGTGACTGTTTCACTCCCCCCTTCCCCCCAATGACTGAGTCACACTCCCAACCCTGCTCATACAAACTCAGTTTTTTTTTAAATAAATAAAACTGAACCAGCCACTTTGATTTTCCTGTGCTGCATCCACAGTGTCTCTTGGGTCTTCTGTGGCATGGCAGCTGATAGCTCTGCTGGTACCGTACCTGTGGCAGTAATCAATGCCATTCAATAGTTTGAATGGTGGTGCTGTGAA
Organism: Neoceratodus forsteri; assembly: GCA_016271365.2. NCBI lineage: Eukaryota > Metazoa > Chordata > Ceratodontiformes > Ceratodontidae > Neoceratodus > Neoceratodus forsteri. The sequence goes on from JADMNL010000025.1 coordinate 135,542,948, forward strand.
TGGAAATGGCAAGAGCAGTGTGTACTGGCATTCCAAGTTTTATAGCATTGCGGTGACGTAGCCATGATAGTATAACAACATCATGATGTCACCATGATGGTACAACAGGCTAGTAAATGGATGAATAATGAAGATTAACAGAGCTGTCCCATACAAGATATGCAGAGCTGTTGCATATTTTATATCTTTGTTCAGGATAGCTCTGCAGCGCTGATCAACCCTATTTTTAAATGGAGTCTTCTTTTTCCCAACATAAAAAGCACCGCATTTACAATTAGCCACAAATACAACCCCTTCACTGTGATACATAATGAACTGTCTGATTTCATATTGTTTCTCTGGCTTATGAATACTCCCAAATAATTTTTTGTCAATAATCACTTTACAATATGTACATTTCCTACACCTATAACAACCCCTATTCCTATCTGCTAGCCATGTTTCTTTTCTATCTCTCACCTGTCTGCTGTGCACCAGTTTGTCTTTAAGTATGGTTGCTCTTCTATAAGCCATTTGAGGTGGAGTTTGATTTATTTCGTTCAGACCTATGTCTCCTGTAAGGATGTGCCAATTCCTTTTAATGATGATCTGCACATATGATGAGTGAGCTGAATGCGTGGTGACAAAGATAAATCTGTTAGTGTCATTGTTATTTACCTGATTTGTTGCCAGCAAGTCAGATCTATTCATGTTTCTAGCAGTATCACAAGCCTGTTCTAGGACATTTTCACTGTAACCCCTTTCTAAGAATCTATTTGTTGGATGCTGTGCTGCTGTTTTAAAGTCACTGATGGTAGTGCAGTTTCTTCTCACCCTGTAATACAGTCCCTTAGGAATATTTTTAACAATGTGTTTTGGGTGACAGCTTGAGGCCAACAATAAGGTGTTCCAATCACTTTCTTTTCTGAAAATGTTTGTGATTAGAGTTCCTTTCATGTCTTTCTCAATGCTTAAATCTAAGAAATTAACCTTCATCTTGTTCACCAGGAAAGAAAACCGTAAATGTGGATTAGAATGATGTAAGATTATAAAAGCTCCATATTCCATATTAAAAACATATCGTCTATAAAGGGGCGCCATAGGTAAATTTTCTCAAAAAAAGGGTTAACATCATTTTTTTTTTTACACTGTTTCTCACTTGCCAACATATAAATTTGCCACACTGGGGGCAAATGTTGCCCCCAATTGCAGTCTCTTTAGTCTGCTAATAAAAAGCATCAAGAAAAGTGAAAATTAAATGTTGAAACAAATTCAAACAATTTCACTAGAAAATCAGTGGGAGGTATAACTTCAGAATCACGTTTGTTTAAATAAAAAGGCAATGCAATCTAGGGCTTCTTCCTGGGAAATATTACTACAAAGGGACTCTGTCCATTATAATCAAATACCATTCATCCTCTATCTCCATAGTTTCAATCACCTTCAAAATATCCCTAGTGTCCTTTATATAACAGCCCAAGTTCTCTACAAATGGTCAGATGTTATGGTCTACATATGAGACTAGGGTTGAGTAATAGACTCAATATCACTTACTATTGGTCTCCCCAGAGATGAACTAAGAGCTGTGTGTACTTTGGGGAGTGTATATATTGTCGCTGTCACTGGGTGTTCCATTTGTAAAAAATCTTTCACCTTTACTGATTACTCCTGTCTGAAAAGCATCACTGATATATTCATTGATTCTCCATTTGAACTCACTTGTTGGATTGTGCTCTAATTTTTAATAAAATCTTGTATTAAATTGGCAACGTATTTTCTTAATGTAGTCATTGGTGTTCTGTATGACCATGCTTCCTCCTTTCTCTGCTGGCTTGATCGTTAGTTTGGTCCGTTCGTAGATCTACCAGTGCTTCTTTTATCTTTTGTCAAGTTGCTGAAATGTAACTGATAAATTGTAAAATAAAGTCTCCAATTCCTGTTTACAATGTCTCAGAATGTTAAAATAGTTTCAGTAGGTAGAGGGTAAAAGCTTGATTTGCCTCTAAATTTGTACTCATTGTTGGGTTTATTATTTTCAGCTATTCCAAATTTGGTATTAGAATTGCCCTCTTCATTCCTAATAGTGTTTGTTTCAAACTCTTTGTGTGTGAAAAAAGGAGTTTAGACTTAAACTTCTGCAAGCTATTTGCAAGTCTACATATGTTTTCAAATGTGTTGACCAATGAGGTTGGTGCAAAAGATAGGCCCTTATTTAATATTTTTGGTTCCGCATCAGTTAATGTTTTCTTGACAAGTTAATTACCTTGTTTGGTAGTTCATTTGGTTGGAGGTTTGTCTGGGGGCTGGGGGTGGTTGCTGTCATTGAAACTGTCTGTGCATATTTTGACCTTTATTGTCCCTCTGCATACTCCTCTTGTGTTTTTTGTATGGTGTGTTTGTTGGAACCCTTGGTACCTGTTTGGTCTGGTGCTTCTCCTTAACATGGGTTGCAGGGGCTCTGGTGATGAATGGGTCTGCTCTAATAAATATTCCTCACTCTTCCATTTCCTCTCCACTCCCGTTTGTACTGAGGTTAAAATACATCTGCCTTGCTCCTCTCTCCATGTCTGTTATTCCATTTCCAGGTATACACCCTAACAAGTTTATTTCCAGGTATACACCCTATCAAGTTCATAATCATTTTGATCCCTTTTAAATTAATTTTTTTTCTGTTTTACAAATTTTAAATCTTTATCAAGTTGTTCCATAATCTTTCTCAGGTTGTCATTGAACTTGTCAAACTCTGCATGTTCGTGGAAAGTCAGCACAACTGCTTCACATTTTTTTATCTCCTCTGCCAGCTCAGCACTGACTTCCTTACCATATTCAATTATTGATTTCATCAATTTGTTAGAGGCCTCATCTAATATTTCCCTCCATTTCTTCATAAACACTTCCACATCTTGCCCATATGATGTTTTTTTCCAACACTCTGATTCCGTGTGGAATGCAAGCTGTTTGCAAATATGCTTCCAAATTTATTTAGTTTCAGTAAATCTTCCTCAGTTTTACAACTAGTTTTTCTAATGTTTTAAATACTTCATATAACCAGGTTGTCTCATCATTAAGTGGATTAGCTGAAAAGCTCATGTCAGTCAAGCACAGGTTGGCTCTGGTAGCCTCCATTAGACGGTTGTTAACATAGATGAGGGGATCATTAGTTGCAGGGGTGCCTGAACTCACTACAAGATTAGAAGTTCTTTCTAAAGATATGTCAACCCCATACCTCTCAACCTCTCAGCATTAAAAATCATAGCACTGGCCTTCAAAAATCATAGCAAAGGGCCAGAATGTGTAGCACTTTTTTATTTTAAACAATAATATGTCTACAGATAGTGGGCCCCATATAGTTAGTGATAAGGAATGTTTCTATCAATTTAGTTCAATGATTTAACAGTTTGTGTGTCCAGAAATAACTCTAACATTATGAGGAACACCAGTAAACCTCTGCGGAGCAAGGGTAAATTTGAATGTGAAAATCATAGCGCTGTGCAAAATTCATAGCATTTGAGAGGTATGGTCAACCCCATAAAAAAAATCAAACCTGAAGTACCAGAAAATGGCTAAATAGACTTGAAAGAATGGAGTACTTATCCATTACAAAAAGGGGTTTTACACAGACATATCATTGCCATTGGTAACCCATGTGTTTAAAAAGACAAAACAAAACAGAAGCAGGTACCAAGCAGGAAAATGCACTGGGAATGGGGTGCTATAGGATATTATACAATGGCAAGAAATAATGCTGCTCCCCAAATGGTCAGATGAGGACTGCAACCGGGATGTTATCCCAGCATAACATCGGAGGTCTAGTCCGACCAATTAACGACTGTGTGAAGTGTTTTAAAAAAAATCACTCCGCAGCTATCCCTATGGCCATATTCAGCATTCCCCACTCCACTAAAAATCACTGCTCCCACTCTGCTCAAAATTGGCGATCCATGGCCAAAACACAGTACAAATCTGTTGTACTAACTTTTTATCTCCCTCTACAAAACAAACAACAAGTGTACCAGGAGAACTGCAATGCAAGTCGGAAGCAGTAGCGGAGCACTGAGTGGTAGGCGCCTGACCGTGCGACTTCACAGTGGAAATCACAAATGAGCACAACAAACAGCTGGCCATGTGGTTTTCCAGCTACTACTTTACTTTCATTTTGCGGTCTTCTGGGAGTACAAACACTTAACACAAGAAACTACTGGGAGGCATTTAGAAACTCCTACCGTACCCGACTCTGTACTCACCAAAAACCTCAACGTTATGGTTGCTCTGCCCAGCAGCGGAGCCTGAACTCAGGGGATTGCCAGAGCCTGTAAGAAGTAAAGCATCCTGCACTACAGCCTGACTGTTGTGTGGTACTTCCCACCCACCCCAAACACTCCGGGTCGGCGCTTCATTTATTGCTGCTGGCAGGTCACGTGTCACATCACATGACCTACCCTTCTTTTTACTAAGTGTCCACTTTCCCATTTGCAGCTTATAGACACCAACCACTAGGAGTTGCTGCACTCTCCACCCCTTCCTAGCAACTGTTTGCAAACCTCATCCACTAGAGGTCCCTACAGTTCCCTTTGAATCCTTTCTGTTATCTACTTTCCTCTCCTCTCATCAGCCTACCACTAAGCACCCGGCAGTCTCAAACCTGGTATCCTTTATTCCAAAGTCTACCGACTAACCACTAAGCCAATGAACCAAGCCAACATCTTCCTCTACTTTCAAACTCTTAACCCTTCCTCCCATCTTCTCTGAATTAAAAAAACTTTCTACACTCTGTCCCTAAGCTGTACTCAAACCCAATACCCTTGCCATTAGAGTCAACAGCTCTACCTCTTAACCACTTTGTCTAGCTATTTTATTCCTACTTTCTAGGACTTTTAGTCTCTTACCCCCCCCAACCTGCCAAAATATAAAGTTTTACCACTTCTCTCTTGCTGCCTTTGAACCCTGCACCCTCACTGTCTTAGTCAGCAGTTCCACCACTCAGCTAGCACACCTGTCTATTATTTGTGCAGGATTTCAAACTCTAAAAAAACCCTCTAACCCTGCTAAATTGTTGTCTGATTGTTTCTGCAGACCTTGAGCCCAGCTCCCTGCTGCTACAGCCACTGTCTAAGGTCCTTTCTGCTACCCTGGGCAAGTCTTGAATCTAGTACACTGTACACCGCAGGCACCAGCTCTGCCACTGTACCAAAGCAGCAACTACACTTAGAGGTGACCTCTCACTACTATCTCCCCCTCTATCATCCTAGTTCCCCCATCCTTCCTCACTTCAGCTCTCACCCTTACCAATTATGCATGTGCACCTCCTGCCCACCTGCCTCTCTCTTCTCCTCCTCCTCCTCCTCCTTTTGCCTTCCACCAACCCTATTGTCCCTGTTAACCCTCAGCCTCACTACTCCAGTGCTCCTACCTACCCTCCTGCCTCCCTCCTCCTATACCACTGCTCCTCCCTCCTCCTCCTCCACACCCCATATGCTCCTCCACCTCACCCCCCATCCAGACATTACCTTTCCTCCCCCTGCTCCCTTGGGCATCTGATCATGCAAGCCTTCTGCCTGTGCTGACCTACCCACCCCTGTGCTACGAAACACCCTTTCTTCCTATCGCTCCCGGCGTAAACTCTCCTTCTGCCACCCTCTGACCAGAGCAGTTCTCCTCCTTCTGCTCCTGACAGGGAACATACATCCCAACCCAGGCCCTGCTCCCTCCCACCCACCTACTCAGCCCACTGGTCTCCAAATAGCCTCCATGAACATATGCAGCCTGCTGAAAAAATTTGACGCCCTACAGTGCTGGGCCATGGCTCATCAACCAGACATCATAGCCCTGGTTGAAACCTGGCTGTCAAATCCACCCCTGACTCATTTGTCTCCTCCCAGGCTATACCTTATACTGGGAGGCCAAGTAAACAAACGAGAGGCTGTACAATCCACACTAGGGACACAATACTTGGACACGTGCTCCCCACCCCTGCCCTTGTAAATGGGGCCCAGGCTCTTACCCTCAAACTCACCCCGGACACCTCTAGGGGCCCTCTCTATCTCACCACTGCCTACACTCCCCCAAAGAACCAGCACCCGGCCCTGGTATCTTTAACTGACTATCTGGCCTCCCTCCACCATAAGGCGGAACAAATCCTAGTTGGGGATCTTAACGTAAATTGGCTCAGCACCTCCTCTTCCATGATTAGAGACTCATTTGCCGCCCAAGACCTGACACAACTCGTCACCCAGCCCACTAGAATAAACCCTATGAGAGGAACCAGCACCCTTCTGGATGTTATTATCACCAACTGACCCCAAAAATCCAAAACATCCAGGTCCCACCAGATTCCCTCAGTGACCACTCCCTATCCTATTTCATTGGGCAGTCCCCAATCCCAAACCCAAAGCCCAGACCACCTCCAAGAGGGTGCCTCCGCCTCTGGTGGGCTGCAAAACTTAAACTATTCTCACCCAGATAAACTGGTCCCCATTCATCGTGCAACTGACATTGACACTGCCCCTTCTTCACACACACCTTCAACATGGCCTGTGATCTCTTTGCACCCTTCACCAAAATCCTATCCAAAAAGCAGAATGCACCCTGGGTTAGCCCTGCTCTTCTACAATTACTAAGAAACTGGGATAACCTCTGGCATCTTGCTACTGAAACGGGTCGGCTGTCTGATAGGCAGGCTTACAATGCAGCCCGGAATAAGTGCTCTTGGGCCATCTGGAAAGCCAAGGCCGACCATTACCAGACCACCCTTACCTCCTCCTGGGGCTCGGCCCGGACTTTCTGGGATAATATTAAACAACTAAATGGAAAATCACACTCCCCTGCCCCATCCCAGCTCACTAGCAATGGCACTACCGCCACCGAGCCTGCCACCATAGCTAACTGGCTCAACACCGCTTTCACTGACCTTAGCTCAGTCCTCCCTAGTAATTTCTTTGACCTTCCCCCCAACCAACCTCCCCCTGTCCTCCAGCACCTCAGCTTCCACCTCCGCAAGATTTCTGCCGGGAAGCCAGACCCATCCTAATCAAAGCTTTGAATAGCAACAGTCCCGGCAGTGACTCACTGGACCCCAATATCCTCAGGCTGGTGCTAGATGAAGTCCTTGCCCACTCACTAGCCCTAATTAACCCGATCGCTCTGCCTGGACAATTTCCCATGGCTTGGAAAACAGCCATAATCACACCCATTCATAAAGGGGGCGACAGGTCATCGGCCAACAACTACCGGCCAATCTCCATCCTCCCCCCCCCTCTCTAAAGCCCTGGAGAAAGTGGTGGCCATTCAAATCACTGATTATCTGGCTAAGCATAACATCTTATGCCTAGAGCAACATGGCTTCTGTGCTGGTCACAGTACCAGCACTGCACTAATTGAATTCTCCAACTTCCTACACTCCTCCCTGGATACCAGCACCCTAGCTGGTGCAGTGTTCATCGACCTCTCAAAGGCTTTTGACACCATCTCCCACCCTCTTCTGCTGAATGCTCTCTGCCACACTGGTCTCTCGGCTGGCCCCCTAGCATGGTGCACAAGCTATCTAGCCACTCGATCACAGTGTGTTAAAATCAATGGGATAATCTCTGTTACCCGTCCCATTCACTCTGGGGGCCCCCAAGGCTCCATCCTGGGCCCCCTTCTCTTCTCACTCTATCTGAACACCCTGCCCAGTGCATGCCCTGGCAAAATTCTCCTGTATGCAGATGACGCTGTCCTTTTTGCCACCCACCTCAATCCCATCTCCCTTCAGGGCACCCTACAGCAGTCTTTCAATAATGCTGAAGCCTGGTTTAAGGAGCGCAGACTCGTTATCAATCTTAAAAAAAACAAAGCTATGCTCTTTTCCCACCCCCAAAACAAAGCTAGCAACCACCCACTCTGTATCCTTCCTAGTACCAAACAGCCACTGGAACAAGTCTGCTCCTACAAATACCTTTGGGTACCTTGACTCAGCCCCACATTTCACAACCACATTGATGCCTAACATCCGCCACTAACACACGGCTTGGCATCCTCTTCCGCCATAGAACCTGCCTTCCCCAAATGCATTCAGCTGGCTGTTACGTCTTCCATTGTCCCTTGTAGACTATGGTCTACCAGTCTATGGTGCTGCCGACATGACTGCACTCAAAAAAATTGACTTAACCCTGAATAAAGCCTGCAGATTGATTACTGATGCCCCCAGGCTCACACACACCTGTCAGCTGTATGACGAGGCTAAACTCCTTACCCTGGATGAACGGCTCCGATATCAAACCTGCTCCTCACAAAAAAAACCCTACTCGGGCTCTCCCCTCCTGGGGTGACGGCATCCATCCACCGGATCCCACCCACTATTGCAACACGGTCATCCAACAAGACCACTCTAATGGTCCCCAGATACAGAACCAGCCGTGGCCAGAGGTCCTTCTGCTACAGAGCCCCATCCTGGTTTAACTCTCTCCCTGCTCCCATCACCAATGCCACCACCATCTCCAAGTTCAAAACCACCCTTCAAAACCAACTCTTCAACACTCGTAGCTGCTCCTGTCTCTGAAGGCAGCCTCCACCTCGACTTCTCATGACAACGCCTACTGGGTGGCTCTCCACCTAGCCCTCCCCACCACCTCTTCCCGGTACACCGTACCTATGTCTAACCTGGCCAGTGCCATCTGTTTCATTGTATGCCTATTAGATTGCTCAATTTTTGATACCAACTTGTGTAACACCTGTTGTCAATTACTTTTATCCTATAACCTAAATGTATTTTGTCTGACCTCAGTGTGACGTGGCGCCTCTGATGAATGCCTATTTTTAGCAAACCTATGCTATGTAACCTAAAACTCTATGTATGTCTTTAATGTGACGAGGTACCTTTGGAAACAAGCCTCTGGCTCAAAGGTTGTAAACTGATTTCACAAATAAATAAATAAATAAATAAAAAATGGTACCAGATCAAATGGAAAGATTTTTCCTTCAAACTTCAGTTTCTCCCTACAAAACCACATATGATCATGGGGGAAGATGACGACAAAGTGGCACAGCCACAGATAACAGAGAAGGAAGGGTTGCTGTAGCAGACTGCATCGCCACCGTAACAGCAGCTCCACCTACTGGCGGTCAATCAGCAATACTTTTTTGAAAGCATACTTCACCATTGACAAAAACAGGGAAAATATACTTTAAAATGGAAAATGGGTTACTAATAGATTTTGAAATATTTATATTTTTATAAATCATATTTCATTTTCATTTCCTTTTTTATTAGCAATTTTAACATATGCATGAGAACTATCTCATATGTTTATAATGATTAAGTGCCAAAATGCATTTATTTTAAGTAGGGAGAGACTTCAAAAGTTTCATTTAAACCTGGTTAACCTGGTGAACTGGAGAGTTCCACTATGGCTTCACTCCTTTCATTCTTTTCACTTCTTCAGCAGTTCTGTCTGGCTTCCATCAGGCTTCCATAATGGTTCCATCCCCTCAGGATTGCTCACTTTGTTCGCACCTCATTCTCATCCTCTCTTTAGACTTTCCGCCATGTTTCTATCACATTTTCATCTGAATCTCTGCCTGGTAGCCAGAATTGATTCCTGGGTCAGGTAAAAGAAAAACAAATGGGGCATCACTATCCAAGCGCGATAAGCAGAATTTTTCAGAAGATAAATTTTAAAAGGGTATATGAAAAGATGGCAATGACGTCATACATTTTTTTAATTTAAAAAAATTGCCTAATCACATTGGCTAGAGCTCTGTACTGGACCCAGCACACTTGCTCCCAGCAGGAACATCAGATGTCATCCCTTTTCTCTTATAGTTGGGCTATGCCTCAGTTTCTCTCTTCCTCAATATCTCTCAGATTCTTCACATTCCCTAAAAACAGTACAGAAAGCAAAAGATTGCAGAATTCTTTATTTTTTACATAAAAGGATCTGGAGATTAGGGGCTGGATTCCTAAAACTCAGTGGAAGCTGCAACAAAGTTGGCTTGTGATGATCACCGGTGGTGGTGCGCTATGGACCCTGTGCCCACTTCTGTATCAGTCAGGGTTCCAGCAGCTAAGTCTCATGGCTTATGGCACATCTAGCAATAGGCCAAACAGATGGCGCACCTAGACAAGTTGCCTCAAGCCATGGGTGGCCATGCAGCAATGTCCCTGAAAAATCCCCAGTAGTCTAGTGGCCCCCCCAAGCTCTGATTGTCCCTCATTATTATAAAAAAATCCCTGGTAGTCTAGTGGCACCCTCCCAAGCCTTGATCACCCATCATTATACAAAAATCCCTGGTAGTCTAGTGGCAACCTCCCAAACCCCAATCGCCCATCATTATTATATAAAAATCCCTGGTAGTCTAGTGGTCCCCCCCAAAGTCCCAATCTCCCAGTATAAAAAGTAATATATCCCTGGTGGTCTAGTGGACTACTCCAGCCCTGATCCCCTGTTAAGTGAAACTCAGAAATACCTAGTGGTCTAGTGGACCCCCACCAGGCAGTGCCCTACCAACCCACTCTCCCCCATCCCAAGTCAATGACTGGCACAGCCCACCACCCACCACCACAGCCAGCCACCAACTGAGCTCTGAAAGAGCACATACTGTATACAGTATGCACTCAGTGAGCTGTCAATCACTGAGTGCATACTATATAGAGTACGTACTCATTCAGAGCTCAGTTAGTGGCTGGCCATGGTGGTGAGGGTGAGCAGTGGATTGTGCCAGTCACCGGCTCAATTACAGGATGGTGGGAGCAGGGTGGTAGGGCATTGCCAGGTGGGGAGTCCACTAGGTCATCAGGTATTTCTGAATTTCACTTAATGGGGCTCAGGGCTGGGAATTGTTTATAATGGGAGATTGGGGCTGGGGGGACCATTAGATGACCAATGATTTTTTCATACTAATGATGGGAGATCAGGGGGGGTGGCACATTGGCTACACCTTTTCAAAGGATTTTCTAGTACCATTAGGACTAGCCCCTGGCTGGTCTAATGGTACTTAGACTTTTGCCCTCTGGGAAGGTTTGGGGAATAGCAACTTAGTGGATATGGCAGCCTACATCTTCCGCAAGCCCCTTAGTGCCATGCCACAGCCATTTTGTGGTGCAAGGCTGGAGCACACCCTCTTTAGCACAAGCAGCCTGTGTTTGATGCAGGCTACTTTTGAGAATAGCTCAGGGCACAATTTTTGATGCAAGATGCCACTTGTGCCATTTATGTTTGGCGCAAGCACCTTGTGTCATTCTAAGGGCTTTGAGAATCGGGTCCTAGGACTTCAAATGATTTTTGTTGGAGCACTGCAATGAAGAGGAACAACCTTCACATGGCTGCTGTGTGTATAACATTGGGGGAGGGATAAGGGACACTATAAGAGTGTAGAGCATTCTGAAACTTAGTGAGGGTCCATACTTTGTATTTAATAGGGGACGTTAGAGATAAGTACTTCTTAGCTTGTGGTATGGACTGAATCACAGAGATGAGTCTCAATAGGAGACAGCCCTTCTATTTCCATTTCCGTTGGTCTATATTTCCAATTAAAGATGACATAATTTAGGAGGCAGTATACCGCAGTGATTTAAGGCTCTGAGCTGCAAATCTGGAGGCCTGGGTTTGACTCCCATAGCCCCCACTTGCATACTGTGTGACCCTGAGCAAGTCACTTAACTTCCTTGTGCTCCCAGCTCGCACCTGTAAACAAGCTTTCAGCTTAGTGTCTCTCCTGGTAAAAAATATAAATAAATAATGTATCTGACTAAAACTCCCTTCCTCCCTCCCTCCATCCTGTCTTGTTCCTCTCTCTCTATGTTCCAATCTAATCTGCTTGCACTCTCTCAGCCTCTGTATATTGCTCCTGCTTCCACTGATGACATATGTCTATACAACCTATTTCCTACTCCTACTCCTGACTGACCCTTAGCCTCACCCCTATACCCGCCTTCTGTCCTTATCCTCTTTTACTACCTGCTCATTACCTGCCCCCCATATACATCATTCATTTTACTTTCGCCTTTTTAGTTCTGTAGCCTTTAGTTTATATTTTATATGCATTGTAAATATGTTTTTTATTGAAGTGTATATCACATGCCTTGTTATATTGTTGTATATAGTCTTATGCTGTATGTTCCATTTGTTGCCATCTTGTATTACTCTTCTGTATTATTACACTGTCTCTGTACAACATATTTCGACCCCAGGTCGACCCTGAAAAAGGGACTGCAGTTGTCTCAGTGGACTTGCCCGGTCACCACAACTCAAATAAATAAATAAATAATACAACTAAATACTTTAGATTCTAAAAAGATGGAAAACTATTGTAAGTAGCAGCTGAGTCCTTTAATTCTTGTGTTCCAGGTAGGTGCAAAGAGTTACATAGGGCACAAAGACAGTTATTCTTTTGTGGGGGCACAGAACTTTTATTATTGGTGAACACTAATGTTTTAATATTTATCTTTGAGAAGAGGCTTTTGTATTTTAAGGCACAGAGTCATACAATTAGCATTAAAGAGCCAAATTAGATGACAGTCAAGTTCTGCTAATAGTTTTGATGGCACAGAGCCCTAATCTGAAATGAAGGGGCATGGAAGTGTTAAAAGAATGTCAGGGTGTGGAGAGATCTGCACTGAGTCAATGAGTCTTTTGAGCCCTTGAGGTACACAGCCTTTTAATATCCATTAGGTGTGGAACACTACAGTTGTTTGTAGGGCTTGGAGCCTAAGATACTAATGGAGGATAGAGCTCATTGACGACCATGAGGTGTGGACTTCTTTCATGTTCACAGGCCAAGGGTGCCTAAATGTTCACAGTGGGAAAAGTTCTTTAATCTTCACATGGCATGGAGCTAGTGCTGTGCAGAATGTGGAATTCTGCTCACGGAATTAGCATGGAATGACCATTCTGCTGGCAGAATTTCCATTGGAATTTCACTGGTTCTTCTGCAAAATTCCACCTGCTACCATCAGTGGAATAATATTCCATGGAACAACATTTTTCCATGTAAATCATTCCGTAACCATTTCCATAGAAAATATTGAGATCCACAGAATAAAGTTCCACACAAATGTTGTGGAAAAACTCATTCTGCATTTCTCTGCCGTGGAATTTTGCCATTCAGTTTCCATCAAAATTCAATGGAATTTAGGCAGAATTTTGAACATTCTGTGAAATTTAATTCTGCTGGAATGTGAAAATTCTACACAGCACCACATGGAGCCCTTTGGTGTTTGCAGGACATAGAACATTCATAGGCATGGAGTTCTTTGGTGTCCGAGGAAGTGGAACCCTTTGAGGCTTTTGGGAAACATACACCTTGATGTTTGCAGAGTGCAGAGTCCTTTACCATTGATGAAGCATGGAACTCTGATATTAGAAAAGTAAGTAGAGCTTTGATGTTCACAGGGCACTGAGTTTTTCTGGTGATGTGGAGCCTTTGAAAATGTATAAGCTTGGGGCCCTTTTACAAAGGTATGGAGCCTTATGTGTGTGTGTGCGCGCATGTGTGTGGCCTGATTGCCAGTGTGAGCAGCAGCATAGTCTCACAGCTCTGTTGGGAGGAGAGATTAAAACCACTAAAATCCAATTTTAACAGCCAAGTTCAACATGAAACATGGTAAATAATTAGGTTATATTATTTCCTCACATACTGGCAAGTTTGGACACTGTTGGTAATGGGGGAAACCTTGGATACAACAACATCAGCAGCTTCAGCCAGAGCCTCTGAAGACTAAGGCCCAGGGTACCAAGGGAGCAGCAGAGTTGGTGCAGCAGGGAGCTATGGGGAGCCTTCCATGAAAACCTCCTCATCACCATTCAAGCTGTAAGCAAAAAAGTTGAGAAATTCAATAACAGAACTGCTCTCCTGGAACAAAAAATTGACCTTGCCCAAGCAGATGTAAAAAAGCAGGAGAGACAGCAGAAAAGGCTGCAGTGACCACCTTGGGCTTACTTAAAGAAACATCTGTCTTGCGAGCCCATCTACAGCAGCTTGAGAACTTCTCCCGAGCAGCCAGCATTAGACTCCTGGGTGTGCCCAAAATGATAAAGGGAGACAACCTTAAGCAACATTTACAACACTGGCTACTGGAGGCTGTAGCACTGGATTCCCCAATTAAGGTTCACAAAGCATGCTGGGTTAACCCAATAGACTGGCAACATCAGTGAACACACCTCAGACCATTTTAATTGTCCTTGCTAGTTCTGAGAAGAGAGACACGACTTTGCACAAGATCAAGCAAACTGGCCATATCAAAATGGGCAACGTCCTTCTAGAAATTTTCCCAGACCTCAGCTTTAGCACTCTCACCAAAAGAAAATGATTTGATGGGGCCCAGATGCTCCTTAGAGAACAGGGAGTGAACAATTACCTGCTTCTACCAACCTGACTTAAGGTGCACTGTGGAGGAAAGACGTACCTATCCTCCAACCTGACTGATGCAGGTACAGGTGGAGAAAACCCAAGCAGAATGCTTCTTGAGAGTAAGAGATGGGGATTTGGAGGACATCTCAGATGAATAAACTGAGATTTGGACTAATAATTTAGTGTGGTTGCTATGGTGGGGGTTCAGAGTATTAAACATGTTTTTCTTTTCTACGGTGATTGTTGTGATTTACGTGATGTGGTGTAAATTGGAACTGTGGTATGCACCAGGATGAGAGGAGTATATATTGCCCCAATAGTATGACTGGTAACATATCCCAGTGGGAGCACCACATGGCCAAGATGGCGCTACATGCGCTGCCTGTTCCTGAAGCACTCTCCTCCTGCCTCCTTCTTCACTCTAAGGTGCGATAGGGTTTCCCTCCCCAACAGCAGCTAGCCACTTCAATCAGGCATCCCATATCTCATAATGGAAAGAGTCACTAACCTGTTTCTTACAGTTCCAGTTATAATTTATTACGCAACAACAGTTTGATGCTTTTTGCAGTTCAAGTTTCTATGAAATATATTTGTTAATCTGCAATATACTGTTTTTAGTAAAAATATGCCTTCATGTTACAGTTGTCTCTTGTGGGCTTGGTGGGTTTGTCGTCTTTTTTCACAGCAACAGCACTGCAGTTTTGAGAAAGAGTGATGATCCTTTTCACAGAAGGATATGCTACAAAGACTAATATTGGAACCTTAAGGATTACTTGGCACCAAACCAATCATTTGGTGAAAACATTTATAGAGCACTTATATGGACTTTTCTTGCGCCTTGTCTAGTACAGTTACTGGGCTTTTTTTTCCTTTTTACAGCACCTTTTTTGAACATTAATCAATTAACCTACAATTTGTCAAATATCCCAAACCATGAAATGCTGTATGAAGGGTCTATGTGATAACGGCAAATGCCTAAAGGTGATCGCCGTTATCGCTCAGTCAGAGTGGCAAACACATTTTTGGCACTCTGACAACCCAGGCACACCAGCACAAAGCGCCAGGACATATTTCTACTACTTTCTGTGGGGGCGCTGTGCCCCAACACTCCCCTTTCGGAGGCTACCCACCCCCCTACTTAAGGATTCTCAACCCAGGGGGGTGTGTCAGAGGGGTGAATGTATTAAAAATAAAAAGGTTCGCCATTAAAAATCACACCAGTGCCCGGACTTGAACCCAGTACCTTAGCCACCCCAATCATTGCCCAATCCCTGATTGCACAATGCAGCTCAACTGACAATTGCAGCACCACCCCTACAGCCTCTCACCCCTCCGCCCCACGCGCCATGCTCACTCCCCACGCGGGTACGTACAGCGACATCCTGTTGCCTAGTTCGCCAACCCCCTCATCCGGTTGCCCTACCTGTTGGTCTCCGTGAGTGGATTGTGTGAGGAGGGTGTTGCCTAGACTGATGGCGCCCTTCCTCATGTGCCCACTTCACGGGTTACCCTGTATGAGAGGTACTAGTGAATACCTGTTTAAGTCGTGTTTACATTCTGGCAATCTGAATTTCACGTCTTCATCTACTGTGTTTGTACCACTTTCTATTAAAATTAATAAAAAGAAAGTTCAAAAAATAAAGGTAAGGAGCCAGTTAGATAAGGGCATGGAACCTGTTAACTGTTTGTGAGGGCAAAGACCTTTGTTATGAATATGAAAGGGCGTGGAGCCCTGGTACTTCTGGAGTGCTACATTTTGATCAAACATGAGGCCTTTAGCTTCATGTAGTGCACAGCCCTGATTTAGTGGTTACAGAGCATTTTATTTTATTGTGGTGCAGTCCTAATGTAGCTGGGGCAGAGTCCTTCTTTCATTAGCCCTGTATGGTAAAACATAAGGAGTCCATGAAATGAGAAGTAAAGGGCATGGAATCCTTTGAAGCATGTTAGCTTCATAGCCCAGGGAGAGCTTGGGAGGCCGACAGACACAGAGTCCAATTTACTGTCAGCTTAAGGAACAGTAGTTTTGATATGGCACTGGTGCTTTAAAGAATTGCAGCATAGGGTGAAGGTATTGAATCCAGCAATAAGTGAAGGACACAGAGTGGCAACAGTTGCTATGGAGTAGCTATGGACATCCTGTAGAAACAAGCACGGCACCCAAAGCTTCATTGCTGCAATGTGATGGGAAGCAGAGGCAGCCATGAGCAGGAATTCAAGGAGTAAGGTCGAGCAGTAGGAGGTCTCGGCCATGGCAGAAACAGAAGCAGGCAGCAGGAGGTCAATACCAGTAGTCAGGCATAGTAGGCAGCAAGACAAGGCAACAAGGGGTCCAGAATGAGATTTGGGAGGAGCAGAGAAAAAGAGAGAAGACCCCAACAAAACAAGAGGAGAAATGCAATGCATCCCACATTGTGCAAGTAAGCCTGCATTTTTCCAAAAGTGGCGCTCCATTCTGGGCAGCGTTTTAAGATGCCAGAAGATAAGGTGGGTTTCCTTTGACCTCTTAAAAGGCATGCTATTGTTTTTACATTCAGTGATTAGTGTATTCCCTATTCACAGTTAATTCATACTGCTGACTGCATGCTATTTATAAAAAGGTGATTAATTCCATGTATTAATACCATCCAAATTTGTAAAAAAAAATCAGTTCCGAAACAAAACCTGAGAGAAATCTATGAGCTGTGTTTCCTCTCTCTGTGCACTATACTCACTGTCAGCACTCTTGCTTTTTTTCCACTTATGACTACAGGCCACTGTGTTGTCAGGGGCCAATGACAACAACCCATGAGAATACAAACAGATATCTTTTGGCAGGAACTAAATTTAGCCTGTGAGTCTCACAGCCGATTTCATTAAAAACCTGCCAACAAAACATGTACTGGTAACAAGCTTTATACAGTACCTTAAATATCTGCCCTTCAAAATGACCAAGTACTGGGGTGCCTACCATCTGATCCATTCTTTAAACGACAGTAAGGGGTGTGCCTTAAACTGATGGATTTTCATACAAACTACAGCAAAATACATTTCTAAAAAGATTATACAAAAATGCATACAGTAACCCCTTCCAGACAAAAATACATCATGCTTTCAAAGTGCAGTAAAACTGTAATGGGCATGAAATAATGTGATGTGTTTGGAAAGTGATTGAACCCAGGTCCCTAAATACAATTCCTCTGTTCTATTAGCTGAGCTTTCATGTCAACTGGTGAGCCAGAGGCTTCTTCCATGATCACTTTCTTTCTGTAATGGTGAGCACAACAACAACAAAAAATAATTGTTTGCTAGGCAGACATTATAGGCCAACAGCAGCTTATGCCAGTCACTGGTGTGTCAGGGACCCTGCACCTGATTCATGAATGGGTGGAGTCCTGCTGCCAAAGTCCCACAGCTTGCAGCAAATGTTGCAGTGCACCAAAGGCAAGATGCATAAGAGAGGTTAGCTACAAGTTGGGGGGGGGCAGACACCATCAGCACTCAATAATGGGGACCAGCCTGAAGCCTTGCAGTATTGGGTGGGACAGTACAGGGATCAGGGAGAGTAGGTAGGGCATGGATGGGTGCTGCAGGGAGTGGTAACAGGTCCCTGAAGAGGATGCAGCTGTGTCCTGTGCCATCCATGGGGGCAGCTGCTCCATGCCTGGCGCCATGTGGGGGAACCTGTGGGCACCACACTATTGGGACTGAGTGCTCCAGGTGCTGTGGGGGCATGGGATACCACAGGAGGGCAGTGGCACAGGTTCCCTCTCACCCTGCAAAGGCTCTAGGAGTAGCACAAGGGCCATTAGACCACTTGTTGGGTGATCTAAGTCCTGGCGGGTACCACTGGCTGTCTGAATCCCATTTAATGGCATGTTGCCACTAGCACATGCTGCAAGCCACCTGGCACCCTGGTGCACCTCTGACCATGGCGGAACCCTGGCACATAGCTTTCTGGTGCAGGGCATCCCCATTGTGCTGTAGCCGCCTTTTTTGGATTACAAACTCCGCAAGTTCTGATGCAAGGTGCCCCTTGCATCACTTCTGTTTGATGCGGGTACCTTGTGTCACAATTGGAGTTTTGAGAATCAAGCCCTATACCTTTATTAGGGTGTAGCAATGGTCTAAGATACATGCTTCAGAGACTTCTGTGCCTCTTCATGTGGTATGTTACACATTATTATCTGAAACTCCTTTTATAAGGGTTTAAATCTAGCACAGGATGGGAATTTATAGAAAATGCAAGTTCAACAGTAGAAACATAACCAAGGTTTATGGTGCTTGTTTACATATAGAGAATACTGTTTGGGCAACCATGCACAACCAGCCTGTGCTACCACCAAGGGGTTCTGATTACATCAGACCTTGAGAGTGAAGCTCAAGAGGTCCAGTGAAAGCAGAAGCCTGAGGTGGCAGCACAGGTTGGCTGAGCATGTGGTTGCCCAGCCTGTAATTGTTTAAGTGTACAGTTTTTTTAGTTTTAGATTTTTTTTAAACAACAGTTTTCAGAGTACTGTGTGGCAGCAGTGAACTTGCTAGAGGTTTCAGTTCAGAACTTGAACTGATTGCTGAGAATGCAGCACTGCTGTGAAAAACACCAGCTGCCTCCAAGAATTCCAATCATCTGGAACCTGGTTATACCACAGAAGGGTACAACCACGTTACATGACCTTTGAACTGTGGTACAACAAGGTTTTAGCTAGCATGTAACTCCCTTCAGAATAAACCCACACTACACTATAAAAGGGTTGTGCAGAGTAGGTGTGAGGAACAGTTGCAGTCAGTGAAAAGCTGCAGCATATCCAGATATATCTAGCTATATTGTGATATGTCAAAGGAAATCCCATTAATTTCAAAGGGATTTATATATATATATATATATATATATATATATATATATATATATATATATATATATATTGCAATATATCTAGATATTTCTGGATATACACTACTGCAACTTTTCACTGGGTGCAACAAGAACTATTTACATACCTACTTTTGTGGTGGAGAAATCATGGTTTGCTGTTTGTTTAATAGCAGAGGGAATGCTCTGTGACAAACTCAAATAATACTAAATTACAGAGGAGTGTCACGAAGCCTACAGTAGACCTGTTTCTACACCGCTGCAGCACTAACATTTGCGGTGCTTGGCTCCTCCTGCAATCTTATCAACAGGGTCAATTCATTGTTCACAGATCCCTCCCTTACCCTGATGAAGGTTGCACTGGAGAGGGGCTGTGGGGCCAGGTTGGGAGCAGTAGAGGAGTGACTGCCTTTTATTGGATCAAGTGTCACAGCACATTTACATTGCCACATAATATGCTCGCTCGGATAAACATTTCCACTCCTGCATCAGAACAAAAACAGGAGGCACGGTCTGCTAGGTGTCCACTTTGCTGACTTTGCAGTGCATCAACCCATGTGCATGGGTTGGTGCACTGCAAAGGTGGCAATGTAAACATGCCTTTATGTCTGAGACCAGAGTCTGTTGCATTAAAGGTATCAGCAAGCTTGCATTTCCACTTTCTCATGCCCTTCTGTCTGTCTGCAATTTAAACTCCAGTTCCCCTAATAAAGATATTGGACAGGATTTTCAAAAGGTTTGGCTCAGGATGCACCTGCTGCTATTTTCAAAGCAAAAATTCATCCAAACTTGTTAGACTATTGATGAGATGATGAACATCATACAATGTTTGTGTCCAAAAACTGAAGCAACGGCATCCAAACAATTGCACACAATTGCATCCATTTTGTACTGCAAACTTTGACTTTTTGTCATAAGCAAGTGCAATGTCTGAAATTTGCAGTAGGGCTTCCTGGATGCAAGTGAATGGACACAGATGCAGGTGCAGCTTGCATTTGCGTCTCTGTCCAACCCTTTCGAAAATCCCCCCATCATATCTACCCAAGAACATATTTATTTTTTTTCTAATGGTTTTGTTTGGGTTAACACCGCACATCCCGATCTGTATTCAGTCTCTGAAGCCTGCAGCAGAGTTTACCAGTTGGCAAAATACCTCAGCTATTAAAGAACTGGGGTGGTATTATGGGATCGTGGGTTCATTTGCACCTTCTAACATCTGGATCTATGACTGGCATTGCACCTGTGTTGCAGGTGGGACTCTTCCCTTGTAATTTGTGGTGAGATTTGTGTATGCCAGTGGTGGGTTGCAGCAATGCAGAGTAAACAGTTTGTACCCATTATGGGTCACCAACCCTAGCAGCTGAGAATGGAGACAATACTTTCTACTTCTAGATATATCACTGAGTTGACGTAGAAGAAGAAACAAATGAAATGTCTTTTTCCATTTAATCTATGGATTTATGCAGCTTGATATCTCTGGAGTTCAGGAACTACCCTATTGACTCCAGGCCATTGAATACAGATGTTTCATTGTTGTAAACAACTTTCAAATTAACAAAATGTAATATACATGAGTACTGTAAGAAGACAATATATTTAACCAGGGCAAAGGCCCTTCATTTTTCAAGCTCAAGTCAAGACAAGAGATTGATTTTTAACTCCCTTGCAAACAACTTCTATTATTTTTCTGATAGCTTTTAATAATCTCTCCTTATCATGAACTCCAGACAGTAAAAAGTACAAGGATGTTTTTTTTTTCAGCCTTGCAAGGAGTTAGTAGACCAGTCTGGCCATAGAAACAGAGAAACATAGACTGTGACAGCATAAAAAGTCCAGAGGTCCATACAGTCTGCCCATACTCCCCATAATCCCTGGAAACTTTGCTGGAACCTATTGTTCCTCCAGGTACTACCCCTCCCTGTCCTATCCTTTTTCTCCTTCCTTGTCTTGTCACCCTGGGCGAACACAATTCCCTTCATTCTATCCCACCATGCCTGCTTGAATTCCCTGATTGAGTTTGCACCCACCACCTCGGCTGACAGCCTGTTCAAAGGTTCCACCACCCTTTCTGTAAAGAAGTACTTCCTCACGTCCCCCCGAACCTCCCTCCTGTTAATTTCCACTCATGTCCACGTGACTTCGAGATGGTACTCAGGGTAAATAATTACCCATGGTTTAACTTGTTAATTCCTCTAAGGAACTTGAAGGCTGTTGGTTAACTAGGATCTGCAGCTTATCCTGTAGGTAGGGAAATGGGCAGACTAGGTGGGCCAAGTGGTCTTTATCTGCCATCAAAGTCTGTTTCTATGAAGGTCACTATCATATCTCCCCTCTCCTTTCTGGTTTCCAGTGAGTACATATTTAGTGACTTGAGACACTTCTCCTAAGATCTGCTCAGCTGCCTTGAATCATTTTTGTTACTCTGTGCTGCGGTTTCCAGTCTATCCCTGTCCTTTCTGAGGTGAGGGCTCCAGAATTGGAAGCAGTACTCCAGATGAGGCCTCACCGGGGATCTGTATAAAGGAAGTATTACCTCTTTTCTTCTGCTCTCTATACCCTTCCTGATGCAGCCTAGCATCCTGTTAGTCTTGATATTGGCCTTGTTGCACTGGCTTGTTTATTTATGGGAATTATGGATGATAACTACTAGATCTCATGTCCTCTTCTGTAGTGCTAAGTCTCACCCCACCCATCCAGAACTCCATCGTGGGGTTCCTTTTCCCAGGTGCATTACCTTGCACTTTGTGGTGCTGAATTTTAAATGCCAAACTTTTCACCACCCCTCTGTTTTTTGTAGGTCTCTCTGCATATCCCTTACTCCCTCATCACTATCCACACTCCTACATAGTTTTCTATTATCTGCGAAGAGGCAGAACCTGCCCTGGATTCCTTCAATAATATCACTAATGAACATGTTGAAGAGGACCAGACCCAGTACAGATCTCTGTGGAACCCCACTACCTCCCTTTCCTCTGATTTAACCCCATTGGCCACAACCCTCTGCTGCCTTCCTTTTAACCAACTACCCAACTAATTCACTATGGTTTTAGCTGCACCCTGGTCTTCCATAATTTTGAGCAACCTTTGTGCAGTACCAAATCTAAAGCCTTGCTGAAGTGAAAGTACAGCAGATCCACAGCATGGCCCTTGTCTACTTCCTTGGTCACCCAATCAAAGAAATAGATTAGGTTAGTCTGACAAGATCTTCCCACCATAAAACTGTGTTGTTCACCATCATGGAGCCCATTGCTCTCTAGATAGTCCATAACATCCTCTTTGATTAGTGATTCCATCAGCTTCCCCACGATGGAGGTCAGTTTAATAGGACTGTAGTTCCCTGGTTGCTCCCTATCACTCTCCTTGTGAAGCAGTACAATGTCTGCCTTTCTCTAATCCCTTGGCACTTCCCAAGACCTAAGTAAGCTGCTGAACAGCCCAGCCATTAATTCATTCAGTTCTGCTGATAATTTCCTAAGTATTCTCAGATGCAACTCATCTGGTCCTGGGGCCTTATCTATCTTAAGGACTGCCAGCCCTTTCATAACCCTCTTGCTAGTGTGTATTGGCTGCCTCATTTCAGAGACTGCTTTCGTGGCCGCTTTGATGCCACTTTCTGGCATGGACCTGTAGTCTTCCTTAGTGAATACTGAGCCAAAATAGTCATTCAGGATGGTAACCTTTTGCTCATCCCCCTCTATCACCCTACCTCCCTCAACCAGCTGTGCCATGCCCCCCCTTTTCCCTTTTTCACTGATATGTCTATGTAACCTACCACAAAGAGGTAAGGTTTAACATGTTCAATCAATCAATCAATCAATCAATCAATCAAAATCTTTATTTATTCAGGCGAACATCATTGAGCAAAGCTCATTTACAAGATGGACCTGAGTGGTCATACAAATGAGGATACAAGTATTATTACATAGACAAGAATAGCATAAACAGCAATACAATGACATGAATTGATTATATACAACAATTTACATATATACAAGGAACAGTAAAACCATTTAGCCTGTAAATATAAATTATAGGGTCTAACTAGTTTTATGAGAATATAATAGGTGATTTGGAAGATAGAAATTGAATTAATATAATGGACGGGAAAAAGGAAGGTGGGTCAGGTAGGGTGGGGATTAGGCTTTATAAAAGCAATTGCAGAGCTCTGGAAAAAGGGCGGAGAACAATCTTTTGAAAGATGCCAGAGGTAGTAGGCTATCTAGCTTCATGGATTTTTGGAGAGAGTTCCATGCAACTGCTAAGGTATAGCTGAAAGCAGCCCTCCCAAACCGGGTGCAGGCATTGGGGACCTTTAATATGATGAGTTTACTGATCCTTAAGGTGTATGGCCTAGTTGTAATTTGGGTAAAGCAATCAGTGATATAGGTAGGTAGTTTGCCTGTTAACACTTTGAATATCCAGATAGCAGCATTCCTATTTCTTCTGTGTTGTAATGATGTCCAGTTGACTGCCATATAAAGGGAGCAATGATGGGTGCTGGAGGGAAGGTCAGTAATAAATCTTATGGACCTGTGATACAGGGTGTCCAGTTTATGTAAGAGATAGCGTGAACAATGGCAGTAGAGAAAATCAGCATAATCAATGAGGGATAGGAATGAGGCCTGAATTAACCTTTTTGGAATCACTGTTTAGGTAATGTTTTATTCTAAAAATAGTCCAAGCCTCTGTCTTAGCTTTTTAAGTAGCTCTTCAATATGGACAGAATAGTCAAGCCTGTTATCTATCCAGACTCCAAGGTATTTGAAATTATCAACAAATTCAGTTTCTCTCAAGTAAGGTGGATAATTGTAGGGTTGGTGGATGCTGGGGTGAGTGGTAAAACAACTCTTTGTGGCAAAGAACATAGCTTTTGTTTTTGGCATTTAGAGTAGTTTTGTCAAGTAGATTGTGCTGCAGAATGGAGAATTCGAATTGTAACAGTTCACAGGCTTTAGAAGGTGAGGATTGCTGACATATAATACAGTATCATCGGCAAACAGATGAATGTTACATTGAGTGAGGTTGGCATCAATATTGTTTATATAAATGGCAAGAGGATAGGGCCAAGAATAGAGCCTTGTGGTACCCCTTAGCAGTGGTTTTGAGGTGGATAGGTAATTTCCATTTTAACCAGTTGTGACCTATCTGAAAGGTAATCCTTAAACCAGTTGAGTGATAGGGAATCCAGGCCTAGTGAGTTAAGGAGGTGATTAATAAGTCATGATCCACTGTGTCAAGGCTTTACTCAAATCCAGGAACACAGCACAGGTACAATTTTTCTTATCAAGGCAGTCTGCCAATCATTGGTTACCTTTGCTAAGGCAGTAATGGTGCGATGCTTTGATCTAAATCCAGATTGTGCAGAATTTAGAAGGTTGTTGTTATCCAGATAGTCCCTTAATTGAGAGTTTACTAGTTTTTCGAGCATCTTGGATAGCACTGGTAGGATGGAGATAGGCCTGTAATTGTTGAGATCCCTAGTATCACCAGATTTGAGTAATGGAACTACTTGAGCTGTTTTCCAAGTAGAGGGAATGGATCCAGTAGTTAGGGAAAGATTGAAGAGATGAGTGAGGGGGGCAGATAAGACGTGTGAAGCAATTTTCAGGAAATAGGGATCCAGGGAGTCTGCACCTGCACTCTTAGTCGTGTCTAAATTAGAGAGGAGATCTTCCACTTCTTTCACGGATATTGGGATGAAGGAAAAAGTTGAAGTGGCCATTTGTCCCACAATAGTTTGCAGGTTCAAGGAAGATCTCAGGATATTTGCAGGTGATGAGTCAAATGCTAGACCAGCTGTGGTGAAGTGAACATTGAAGGTATTTAAGATTTCTTGTTTACCTGTAATTTCTGTATCATTTAGTAGCAGTTTGGAGGTTAAGGCAGGAGTAAATTTTGGCCCAGAAGTCCTTTTATTGTACCCCAGAGTTTGGATGGGTTATTGTAGGAGCATCCAATTCAGCTGTATAATAAGCAGTTTGGCAGTTCTTATTTTTTGTACATGAATTCCTTGCTTTTCTGAAATTTAGCCAATCTCTGGTGTCCTCTGTTTTTCTTGCCTTTTCCACAGTTTGTCTCTGGTTCTCAAGGCTGCTTTAAGCTCAGAGGTGAACCAAGGGCAGGATTTTACCTTAGTTCTGATACTGGTGATAGGTGCATGAATATTGAGAGCATTAGTGATAATATCCTTTAAAGTCTGGAGAGCTGTTTCAACAGAGGTTGTAAGATAGAAATCTTGCCAATATATTGTATTACTCAGGTCATGGAGGTAACCTGAGATATTGAAATTCTTTTTTGACCTTTTGAGGACAAATTCTGCAGGATTTGGTGGTTTGAGTGTGGATCTTATGCCAGCTATAGGGTAATGGTCACTCACATCACTCGGCAGTACTCCTGCATGTGAATATAAGTGAGGCTTATTTACCAACATAATATCCAGGAGTGAGCTGTTGCTGGAATTTCTTAGGTTGATCCTAGTTGGGTCTTTAATTAGCTGTGTAAATCCATAGGTGTCACAAAAGGTTATCAAAGGTGCAGATACATTAGACAGCCAGTTAAAATTCAAATCACCAAGGATGATGGTATCTTCAGGGCCTAGGTTGAGAATTGACCCTAGGTGAGAAAGCAGTTTAAGGCCTGCAGAGGGGGGCCTATAGCATCCAATCAGTTTAAATGAAAGCGAGTTAGGAAGGGATATTTTGATTGATAAACATTCAAATTCATTTAGCTCGGATGTGTTGATGAGCAGGTTGCAGAGATGGTGTCCTTAATGTATATGGCCACCCCACCCCTGGAAGGCGATCTGCTCTGAAGAGCTGATAATTGGGAAGGTTTACAACACTGTCTTTTGTTGTAGGCCTGAGCCAAGATTCGAAGATGACCAGGAAATCTGGAAGAGTATGTGCCACCAAGCCTGTATTAAGATGAACTTTTTAGGAGGCTGCAAGCATTGAAGTGTATGAAGCTTAGGCATTTTATGGAAGTCAGATCAGCAGGGAAGATAAACTTACAATGGGCCAGGATTAATCTCAATAGTGCCAATGCAGAAAAGGAGGTAGAAGATTAATTTGAGTAGGGCACCAAGGGATAGGGATAGAGAGTGATCAAGCATTTCCTCTTAGTCCTAGGTGCCCACTGAGTAGTGGGAGATGGTCCTGTTATATAGGTGTGACTTTTATCATAACATAGGAGTCTGATGGACAGGCATAGTGGGTTATTATAAAGCCAGGATACATGTAAGGGGCTAGGAGTGCTGGATTGTTAGAGAGGCTTTATGTGGGATTCCCAGGGGTTGCAGTGTAAGAGTGGTTCAAAGTGAATAAGGAACAGATGGTTGTACATTGTGGATGGCAGTGGGAGCAGAACATACTCATTAACTTATTCGTCATGACAGGGGGTATAATATGATTATCATAATGGATTGGGGTAGATGAGAGGCTAAGGAGCAAAAGGAAGCAAGTTAGCATTGTGCAGGGTAGGTATGGGTTAATAAAGAAGGGAATTAGATGTGGGCGTGGATTAGAGAAATGGCGGGAAAGAGTGTATAAATACAATCAACCAAGAGGGGGGCGGGCAAAATTTTGCGGCTTTGCCCGTACCTTTCACACTGCTTCTCCCGGCCTCCTGGATCTCTTGGTTGGCTGGAGGTCACCACCGGCCCGCTGGCGGCTCGGAGCCCCTTCTGCAGCTGGAGCTGGAGGGCTGTGCTGGCTGCAAGGCAGGGGACAGAGGAGAAGGCAGTGAGAGAGCTACTTTATTGCAGGCAATCTGCAATTAGGTGCAAGGATCAAAAATCTGCACAACAAAAGACTGGGAGGGTTTGGGGGGGGTTAAGCGCCTAAGCGTCTAGCCCACACAGATCACGAGAAAAAGGCTGAATCACTAGCAAACATCACATCAATACAATGTTTAAATGGCCCACAATTTTAAGTTAAAACAGCTCTTTTTAAGATTACTTAATAAAAGTTACAGCTAAGAAGAAAATCCCATCCAGAATAGTGTTGCAGAGTCCAGCTGAAGTCAATGGGAAAGGCGCACCAATCGGAAGCAAGGCAGAGACAGCGGTCGCTTCCTGATTGGTTGCGGCTTTGCCCGTACCTTTCACACTGCTTCTCCCGGCCTCCTGGATCTCTTGGTCGGCTGGAGGTCGCCGCCGGCCCGCTGGCGGCTCGGAGCCCCTTCTGCGGCTGGAGCTGGAGGGCTGTGCCGGCTGCAAGGCAGGGGACAGAGGAGAAGGCAGTGAGAGAGCTACTTTATTGCAGGCAATCTGCAATTAGGTGCAAGGATCAAAATCTGCACAACAAAAGACTGGGAGGGTTTGGGGGGTTAGGCGCCTAAGCGTCTAGCCCACACAGATCACCAGAAAAAGGCTGAATCACTAGCAAACATCACATCAATACAATGTTTAAATTGCCCACAATTTTAAGTTAAAACAGCTCTTTTAAGATTACTTAATAAAAGTTACAGCTAAGCAGAAAATCCCATCCAGAATAGTGTTGCAGAGTCCAGCTAAAGTCAATGGGAAAGGCGCACCAATCGGAAGCAAGGCAGAGACAGCGGTCGCTTCCCGATTGGTTGCGGCTTTGCCCGTACCTTTCACACTGCTTCTCCCGGCCTCCTGGATCTCTTGGTCGGCTGGAGGTCACATTCACAAATCTGGACTGCCTTGTACAGTATGGGCTGCACGCCCATTGGCTCTTGCTCTGCACCAATGGGTGTGCAGCCCTACTAAACAATCGATGGCGGCAGGCGGCAGGCAGGTGGGATGCTGCGCCGCCCGGCTGCTGGGGCGGGGTGGTGGAGCTTCGTGGGTGGGTGGGGTGGGGGACACTAGATCACCAGGGATATGTTCTTGGGGGGTTAAACATTATGCAGCCTGCAATTGGGCTTAGCGGTCCACTGGACCACCAGGGATATGGTCTTGGAGGAGTTGGACACTTTGGTGCCATGATCGGGCTGGTGGGAGGTGGGTTTTATTTTTCACTTTTGCCTGTGATCGGGCCAGTCGAGGGGAGGAGGGTTACTATATGCCCGCGATTGGGCTGCAGTGGGGGCACAGGGAGTAGGTTGAGGGCCACCCACAGGTGGCAGCTGCTGTGTTGCACCCTGCAATGCGGCAGCTCACCTGTGGGTGGCCCTCAACTTACTCCTTTTTTTTTTGGCTCAAAGTTGTGCAGGTGCAGGTTAGGTGTTGTGCCTGCACAACTCTGCACAGCCCACTGAATATCGGGCTGTGCAGTTTATGCATGGTTCCTCCCCCTCCAGTTCAGCATGCATTCATTTGCATTGCGCTGTTGCTCAGCTTGACTTGGGGGGCGCAACTTCCTCCTGCTGAATATGGCAGAATGGCGCAATTTTGGACTTGCGCAGGCACAACCCTATTGCGCATAGTGCAACCCTTTTGAATATCCAGCCCATTGTTTATAAAGTTGGACATTTAGCTGACTGACCTTTGGGAGCCATCTTGTTACTTTGAACTTTTTTTCAAGCAAACAGAACTCAAAGGCTCCTAAGGAGTCCTTTGATGTGGCTGCTGGAGAGAATAGAGGACTACTTGTTTGGTGCCTTCTGACTAGCCAATTAGAAAGCCAGAACTGTGATTGACAGCATTAGTGACAAACTGGATTACAATATTGTGTTTCTTCAGCCAGGGAAGGACCGTTGAACTGGGCAGTTGCCAGAAGCTCTCGAGAAGAGAGGGAGCTTCTCTATGTGTCTCTTGGCTCACAGCACAGGGCCTACCAGTTACATCAAACTGGCCCCTTCAGCCTGAAAAGGACAGAGACTGGTTTTGCAAGCCAGAGTCGAAATTGTCAGAACTGGTAACCTGAGTGAAACTGTCAGAGTGGGAGACTGGAGCTGAATTTACCAAATCCTGTTTCCACAGCCAAAGGTTCCAGAGACTGCATCCTGCATCCCAAAGCTGCATCTATGTTCAGGCCAGCTTAGGGAGTCAGCCACTAGTGTAACGGTTAGCGGTAGTTTGCAGCCACCTCAGGGATTAATGTCTGGATGTGGGGGTGAGTCGTGCCAGCCCTGGTTCCTTATGCTGGTCCTTGCTTCAGAAATCTGAATTCAAGACTCCAGAGGATCAAGTCTGCCAAAGGGGGCCATCCATTCGGATGCTAACCCAGAGACTGAGGTCCTTCAGAACTGTGAGTAACCTCAGGGCTAGCCTTGCAACAGTGTTTTCCAAGTTGCCTTTGAAATGTACTGTCAGCCATCGGGTCGGGGATTACAAATACTAATTTCCCTAAGAGTTCAGGCATTAGGTTCCTTTTTAAATGTTCAGTCACAACTACATGGCTAAAAGGATAAATCCAATCATTTGTTTATGTGCACCAACACCGGCCAACCAACTGCAGTGTGCATCAGGCCGGCAATGGTACAAGTCTGAGTACCTAGTGAAGTTAACTGGGAGTGTCTAACTGGACAGTTAATTTGGGAACTGCATCTGAATTGTGCCACGCTGTTGGGAGGTGGGATTTCAATTGTTAATGCATTTCAAAGACAAGATCAATCTGCATAGCCAAGCCTTCAATGTGCACTCCCTTATTCCCCCCAAAATCTATAATAAAAAGGGCTTATTGTTATTTTAACACAGTCCATGAGCATATTATTACTGGGTACAACCTTATTGTATCTAACCCTAAAGTGTATTGCTGTTTGCAATTCTCCAGTTAACTGGGAGTCTCAGCAATAGTCAGAACCCATTTGGTAAATGCAGCCAGTATGAGCATATTATTATTAGCAATAGTCATTAATGGTTTGATTTTAGTCTATTTGAACTACTGTGTGTTAATCCATGTGTGGGACCACTGAGTGGGGAAGTGGATAGGTACAGCATCCCAGGAGGTTGTTCTAGCTTGTCATCTGACCCACATATCCTCTTACTCTGGGTGGAGGCACCGCACAATTTACTTTACTTTTGGGAAACAGCCTCCTCTTTTCCATCAGAAACAGAGCCCAAGCCTCTCAAGCCTGTATTATGATCATCAGCCAGGGGTAGCAGCCCACTAGTACATGGTGCCCGGGTTGCATCTAAAAAAAACTGTTCTCCGTTCTTGAGCTGCTCCACCATACACAGCTCCATGTCTGCTTTTGCCTCCCTGATGGCCCTCTTTGCCTCCCTATTTTTCTATAGATAATCTTCTCATTCTTCCTCCCCCTGCTTTTCCTTTTATTTCTAGAAGGCCTTCTTTTTGTTCCTAACCACTTCCCTGTCCCTAGCTCAGAACCACGGTGGTCTCTTGAACCTGTTTTTTAGATATTGTTTTTAGGCTTGCCTTTGATGCCTCGAGAATGGTTCCCTTTATTGCCCCTCATCTCTCCTCCACCTCCCTTATGTCCTCCACCTCTACTAAGTTATTCCTGACCAGTTCCCTCAACCTATCAAAGTCCACCCTTCTAAAGTCTAGGACTGTTTCTTGATTGTGGGTTGCCAGCCCCAAGGGTCAATTTAAACCAAACAGTCGTGGTCACTGTTCCCTAGTGGCTCCCCTGCTCCCACAGCATCCACCATCTCTGAGTTGGTGAGCACCACATCACAGATTGTATTCTGCCTGATGGGTTCCTTAAATAGCTGCACCAGTAGACAGTCTTGGAAAGCATCCAATAATGTCGGACTCCTGGCACGCTTGGCCACTGGGACCTCCCAATTGACAACAGGCAGGTTCAGGTCACCCAACACCACTACTTCCCAGTTTGCTGCCCCTCTTAAGTTCCTCCTCAAGTTCTCTGCCCCTTTCTTCCCCTTGCCTTAGAGGCCTATAGATCACCCCTAAGTGAACTTTCCTGCTTAAGGCTGCCATGAGTTGCACCCGGACCGACTCAGCCGCCCCACTGCTACCCCTAATACTTCCATCTTCTGCCACTTCAATGCTCTCCCTGATAAAAGGGGCAACTCCTCCCCCCCACTACCGATTCTTCTATCCCTCCTGAACAGTGACTACCCAGGGACCATCATCTCCCTGTCATTTTTATCTGTAGCCCATGTTTCCATGACGTCCACCAGGTCCACATCAGTATCTGCCATCAGGGCCTGGAGCTCACTGAGCTTGTTGCCTAGGCTCCTAGTGCTAAGGCATACCCCCATCTATTTGCCCCTGCTCTAACTACTACTGTCCTTTTGTTTTTTGAATTTTCTTCCCTCCTTGTTTGTGCTTATACTTTTTATTTTCCTCCTCACTGGCAGTGATAAAAGTGAACAGGAATGCACAGGAACTCAGTTCCTGTACCTTTTTTGCAGCAGGAATGGAGTTCCTGTACTTCTTCCCACTGATACTGGAACTGAAATTTTTAAACCAGCAACATAATGACAGTTTCTGGGCCTGTGACTTGAAATCAGGGTTTCCTTAGTAACATTTGACTTGTACAACAATGCTGTTTTACTGGAAATGCTTCAATATCTCTAAGTGAATCTATTAGTGTCTAAACAGAGAGATGTGTTGCAACACAACTATCCTTCAGATTGAGGATCTTCATTCTGCATTTCATATTTGCCAATGCCTGAGTTCCTGTACTTCTTGCCTACCACTTGCATCACTGCTCACTGGTATTCCTCCCCTAGGTCCTGTGAACCCTACTTCATTCCCTGTTCCCTCTTTTGCAGTTACTGTCCCCTGGATATGGGGAGTTTTATGTAGGATCCCATTCTGCTCACTATCCACCATGGATCCCTTACACCTGGACTCCCCCACAGTCAGTTTAAACATCTGATGTAGACATCAGACTTCCGCCCTAGTGCGCTAGCCTCCTCTCTTGTCAGGCAAAGTTCATCACCTTTGAAGAGTCTCCTGTGACAGAAATTCCCCCAATCCCCAACAAAGTGGTACCCCGTGCTCTGACACCACCATGTAAGCCAAATATTACAACTATTAAACTCCTCTGTTTCATACTCCTAATTCTGTCCTGCTTCCTACACAGGGGGGACTTTGGAAAAGGCCAGGAAAGCTGAGTGTGTTGCCAATCTGTGCCCCAGTCTTTGGAAGTTCCGCTTCACTGTCTCTACCAATTGGTTGACCAGACTCTTGGTACCCAGGTGTACCAGCACCCCAGCTCCCTCCCCCAACCATCCTCCCTGTTCTCACAAACATACATAGGCGGCTGCAAACACCACAGAGATGGGGCCAAAACCAAACCCAAAAGGTACTCACAAACTGTCCAAAATAGGTCGGCACCTCATAGCCATCTGCTCTTTGATATAAAATCCACATACGATGTGTCAGGATAAAAGCCTTTTATTTTCGAAATAGGCAAACAGGCAGGCAGGAATACAAGATGTGAGCTCGATACACCTTGTCCCTCCCCACGGAACCAAATGTTTTCGCGTCACAACTATGCTTTCTCAAGGCTGTGGCAATAAGGGATAACACACCTTATATACCTTCTTTAAAGGTGAAGTTTAAAGGTAACGTTATATTCACATAGATTTAACCCATATGAACAAAATGCCACAAAAAACAGGTTTTAAATAATTATGTCCAATACTAAAAAGCCTACCTAAATATAAATACAAAATACATTACCAAAAATTACAAAATATTGTTAAAAACGGCAGAAGCTAAAGAATACTACTATAACCTTTATAATACATCTGAAAGGCATATAATTAGTTCCCACAAAACAGTGACAATCTATAAATCACCTATAAAAAGGGGGAAAGCTGAAAAAAATCATTTAACCCAGGAACAATGTATGATTTCAAAACATATTACCAATAAGTTTCTCTTTGTCGTAATTTTAAATCTAAATCTCCCCCTCTAGGACCTATGATAACTTTCTCCATAATTTGAAAGCTAAAATGATGTTCTTCTCCCTTAAGATTAACATGTTGGGAAACAGCACTAACACCATCAGCACGTGCAATGCTTCTGACATGCTGTCCTAACCTTTCTTTTAGTTTTTGGGTTGTTTTCCCCACATAAAAGCCAGTACATTTATTACAACATGCCAAATATACCACATTCAGAGTATTACAATTTGCAAAGGTCACGATTTTATATTGTCCCCCGTAACTGGTTGTTTAAACATATTGCCAGTTTTTATAAATTTACAAAAACAGCAGTTTCCACATCGGAAGGTTCCATTAGGCAAAGTACTTATTTTATTCACATTTTGCGTCTCCCCACTATAATAACTATGTATCAATTGATCCTGCAGATTGTAGCCCCTTTTATATACAGTTTTTGGGAAGTTTTTTACCACATCTTTAAACTTGTGATCTACTGATAATATGTGCCAATGTTTATTAATTATGTGAGTAAACAAATGTGCCTGTGGACTAAAAGTGGTAATGAATTTTGGAACATCATTCTTATGTACAATTTCCTTCTTTTCTTGTTGATCTTGAGCATCTCTTTTAATATTCCACTTATACTCAGCTTTTCTACGTCCCTTTTGTATACATTTCATATTGTAACCATGTTGTAAAAATCTTTTTGTTAACTTCTCAGCACCTTTTTCATAATCCCCTTCATGACAGCAATTACGCTTATATCGCAAAAACTGTCCAACAGGTATATTTTCTGTGACATGTTTAGGATGACAACTCTGAAAGTGTAATATACTATTTCTGTCAGTACTTTTTCTAAACAACTTTGTACTAATGTCCCCATTATTTTCTTTTTTTACCATTAAATCCAAAAAACTAATTTCGTCAGGATCCACTTTTAGTTCAAATTTAAGGTTGCAATTTGATTTTTCTAAATACGCTTTAAACAATCCCAATTCTCCTACAGAACCCTTCCAAATGAAAAATAAATCGTCTATGTAACGTTTATAAAAAACAATTTTGTCCAGAAAAGGATTCTCATCACCAAAGATGAATTTTTCTTCCCATTTTGATAGATATATAATCGCATAGTTAGGGGCCATGGCTGCCCCCATGGCTGTTCCTTTTTTCTGCAAAAACATTTTTCCATCAAAAATGAAAGTGTTACAAGTGAGAACCTTTTCTGTCAGCATGATAAGAAATTCCACAAATACATGTGAATGTGAGGTCCTTTCATACAAACTCTCTCTTAAACTTTCCAGCCCTTCATTATGTGGAATATTGGTATATAGGGAACAGACATCTAAAGTTACAAAACTCGACTGTGGACTCATATCAATAGCTACAAGAAGATCCATAAATTGTGCTGTATCCTTTAAATAAGACCGAGTGTTTTGTGCAATAGGTTTAATAAAATAATCCACAAAATGTGCAATATTGTCAGTCAAAGATCCAATGCTGGCCACTATGGGTCTGTATGGCGGATTCTTCAAACATTTATGAATTTTAGGAAGTCCATATAAAACAGATTTTATTGGATATTTCATAGACAAAAATTCATATGTATCACGACTAATTAGACCTTCCAATAGTGCTTCATGCAGAATATTATCGATCTCCGGTTTAAACTTATTCACAGGATCACAAGACAAGCTTTCATAAAAATCTGTATTATTAAGTTGGTGCAACAGTCCCAATTCATATTCTTTTGTATTTATAACTACCACAGATCCTCCTTTATCGGCCGGCTTTATAGTAATCTTTTTATTATTTTTTAAAGCACGAAGAGCTGCATTTTCTTCTGTTGTGCAATTATAATATCTCGATGGTGGTACCAATAAATTTTCAAACTCCTGAATACACGCCTTCTCAAACACCGTAACTGTAGTGTTTTGTGGAGGAAAAAAAGTGGATCTATTTTTAAAAATGGGAACAGTTTCAAAAAGATCTGCTTTCTCTCTACCTTTTTCCAACACATTGCATTCCCATTTCTCTTCATAAAAAAATGCTTTCAAATTCAATTTTCGAGTAAATTTGTAAAAGTCCACAACTGTTTCAAATTTATTCAAGCTAGATGTTGAAACAAACGAAAGTCCCTTTTCCAGAACTTTTAATTCTGATTCAGTCAAAACATGGTCAGAAATGTTAATCACCACTTTTTCTTCACCATCTAATAGTTTCATTTGTATCTGTGGTAGGACCCTCTCCCCCGTCGCTGATACATTCTCCTGCCTCCTCCATTTTCTCTCATTCTTCCTCCCCCTCCCTCGTGTACCCCTTCATACTGTTCTTCTTGAAACCTGGTAAATCTTGGGCTGTGTCTCAATTGTCTCTCTGACGCCTCCTGTGTAGGTACAGACCTCAGTCAGCTGTGTAAAGGGTACAGCTGGGAATGGGGGTGGGGGTGCGGATGCGGAGTAGAGGTTTTGTTCTGCATCTCCCAATCCACACTGGAAACTGCTTTTAGAGTTAATTTTCTTGTTATGCCCTGTACTCTTCTTGATTTGGAGGGACACTCTCTTGACTGTAATCCAAAAAGGACTTGTCACTTCAAATTCAGATCCACTCGTATAAACATCTGAATGTGATGATTTATCATTTACAAATGTAGTTTGCTTCTTTAATATGGATTTTACTGGCTTCATGATTTTATTCCACTCAAAAATCCTTCCACATTCATAATCACTTGTCTCGTTCAAACTTACTGATCTTTACTTTCTCAATTCTATTGTCTTGTTTTTTAATTGTATCTTCCAATTGTCTACGATATTGAAAGTACTCCACATGATCAGCAAAAGAAAGTACCACCTTTTCCCTTTCAATTAATTCTGATTTAATTTCCTGTTCCACCATTTCTGCATCTTTTAAAATATATTCAATCAGTCCAGCAGTAGACTTTAAAAGATGTTGTTGCCAACCCATAATGACTGACTCTCTATTGCCACCAAATGCTGGCTTAATTGTCCAACGTAAGCCCCGTGGTGTTCTATTAACAGATAGATACGCTGTTAATGATACTCTCTGCCAATAGAGACGGTGTGCTTTTAAAGCTGTTTTTTGCAGCAAGAAAAAAGCTTTTTTTTATATCAATGATGGTATCATGTTCTTCTATGATATTTTGCTGACTGTGACAATGATTATCATTATGTTTTTATAAAAAGGGATTTACGGCATCTTTTTGAACAAATAATGATTCAATAAACGTACTAGACAACACCTGTTGGGGAGGGGCAGTAGTGCTGACTCCAAGTACATTATCATTCGACATCTTTATGCTGATAAGAAGTCTTTATCACTTATGCCTTGTAATTTATAATTTTAAAGATGCAACAACAGGTCCACAGACAGTCAGCGGAGCATGCTAATTTTATAGAATAATTACACAAACATACGTAGGCGGCTGCAAACACCACAGAGATGGGGCCAAAACCAAACCGAAAAGGTACTCACGAACTGTTCAAAATAGGTCGGCACCTCATAGCCATCTGCTCTTTGATATAAAATCCACATACAATGTGTCAGGATAAAAGCCTTTTATTTTCAAAATAGGCAAACAGTTCAGCAAGCATACAAGATGTGAGCTCGATACACCTTGCCCCTCCCCACGGAACCAAACGTTTTCGCGCCACAGCTACGCTTTCTCAAGGCTGTGGCAATAAGGGATAACACACCTTATATACCTTCTTAAAGGTGAATGTCACAGAAAATATACCTGTTGGACAGTTTTTGCGATATAAGCGTAATTGCTGTCATGAAGGGGATTATGAAAAAGGTGCTGAGGAGTTAACAAAAAGATTTTTACAACGTGGTTACAATATGAAATGTATACAAAAAGGATGTAGAAAAGCTGAGTATAAGTGGAATATTGAAAGAGATGCTCAAGATCAACAAGAAAAGAAGGAAATTGTACATAAGAATGATGTTCCAAAATTCATTACCACTTTTAGTCCACAGGCACATTTGTTTACTCACATAATTAATAAACATTGGCACATATTATCAGTAGATCACAAGTTTAAAGATGTGGTAAAAAACTTCCCAAAAATTGTATATAAAAGGGGCCACACTCTGCAGGATCAATTGGTACATAGTTATTATAGTGGGGAGACGCAAAATGTGAATAAAATAAGTACTTTGCCTAATGGAACCTTCCGATGTGGAAATTGCCGTTTTTGTAAATTTATAAAAACTGGTAATATGTTTAAACAACCAGTTACGGGGTAACAATATAAAATTGTGACCTTTGCAAATTGTAATACTCTGAATGTGGTATATTTGGCATGTTGTAATAAATGTACTGTATTTTATGTGGGGAAAACAACCCAAAAACTAAAAGAAAGGATAGGACAGCATGTCAAAAGCATTGCACGTGCTGATGGTGTTAGTGCTCTTTCCCAACATGTTAATCTTAAGGGAGAAGAACATCATTTTAGTTTTCAAATTATGGAGAAAGTTATCATAGGTCCTAGAGAAGGAGATTTAGATTTAAAATTACGACAAAGAGAAACTTATTGGCAATATGTTTTGAAATCATACATTGCTCCTGGGTTAAACGATTTTTTTCAGCTTTCCCCCTTTTATAGGTGATTTATAGATTGTCACTGTTTTGTGGGAACTAATTATATGCCTTTTAGATGTATTATAAAGGTTATAGTAGTATTCTTTAGCTTCTGCCATTTTTTAACAATATTTTGTAATTTTTGGTAATGTATTTTGTATTTGTACTTAGGTAGGCTTTTTAGTATTGGACATAATTATTTAAAACCTGTTTTTAGTGGCATTTTGTTTATATGGGTTAAATCTATGTGAATATAACGTTACCTTTAAACTTCACCTTTAAAGAAGGTATATAAGGTGTGTTATCCTTTATTGCCACAGCCTTGAGAAAGCGTGGTTGTGACGCAAAAACGTTTGGTTCCGTGGGGAGGGGCAAGGTGTATCGAGTTCACATCTTGTATGCTTGCTGACCTGTTTGCCTATTTCGAAAATAAAAGGCTTTTATCCTCCCTGTTCTGTCTAAATCCCAGTTGGCTGATGCTCCAGGCAGGCATCAGACCAACCCCCTCCCATCCAACCACTCCCCTATCACCCTACCTATCCCCCCGATCATTGAGTCTCTGACTAGTAGGACATTTCTGTTAGCTTTGCTCCCTTTGGGTGCCAGTGTACTGTCCTGACCTTTCTCCTCAACTGACACAGAGTCCCTCTGGTGGAGCCAGGAGCCTGAACCTCCTCCAGGAGTGTGAAGCAGTTTGCCATCTGGATGGTACTGGGCCAACATCCCTATGGCTGCCCCTCACCCCAGCACCCAGCCACTCTCTACCCCTCCGGACCAGTGGGTCTCTGGGGCAGTGAGGGTGTAGGGGGTGAACTCCTGCTGAGCTCAGTGTGCAGCTAAGATATCTCTATCTTTACTACTACTAGCTGAGCATGGAGATCTTCTATGGTCCTACAGAAAGGGCAGTACCCCCTCAGTTGTACCGGGGGGGCAAACACCCAGCTAGGCAGTCCCAATTGCCAAACAGACCACCACAGTGACAGGTGGATTTTGCCTGATTCCTGTCACTGTGGTGCTTTTCGTGATTTGGGAGTCGCTGTGGCAACGGTATACTGCCCTGGAGTGGTACACGGGGGGGATAGCACTCCATGCATTTACAAACCTGCAGAGTGCTGTGCTCAGGGGCTGCCGGCTCAGCATCTGGAAGGCAGCCATAAACCAATGGGGCTAGTTACATGCCCCCCAGGAAGCTGCTCCTAGATGCGGTGAACAATGTTGCCCCTGCCATTGGGCACTTTAGGGACAGGGGTCTGGTGTATGGGGTACCCCCCACAGTGGCACAGTCAGCACTCTGCAAATGATGTTTGGAGAAAGGAGACCTGCTCACGTTTATTTGTTTTGAGTAAACAAATTAGCACATATTGCTAGTTGCTTTAGAATCATTTAATTTGGAAAGATATTCATATGATACAAAGTTTCGCAGTATTCATCTACTGCTTCATCAGGTAACTAATAATGATACAACATTAAGTAATTAGTTTTTTGCACCCTTAAAGTGAAATACACCAACCATGAATAAAAATTATAAAACTAAGTAATTAGCATAATGCCCATTTGTTTCTCTTTCTACTAGAAAAATAAATAACCAGGAGTATAAACATGACAATCTGGTCGAATATAAAGGGCAATGCATGTTTAAAATTAGAAATAAGTCAAACAAAAGATAATTATTCATATTCCACCTGAACAGAAGAAACTTTATTTATGAACTGGGTTGTAGTTGCTTCCTTAGTTCATGTATATTGTCTAATAGCAAAAAGCTTCTCCCTCAGTTCCAATATGCTCTACCAGTTTTTTTACTCTGCCAGCACCAGTGTGCTCAGCAAATGGGACATTCTTACAATGATATCTGCAGATTCGCCTTAACTGCCCCTCACCTTACTCATTATTGCCTCCTTTACTCCGGCTTAAACTGGCTGTCACCCAAGGATCTCCGGGCCTACTCCCTTGGGTGCTTTATCGACTCCCTAACTAGACCTCCTCGCCTGGACTCCCTGGCCAACTTGCTTGCTCCTGCTTCCCAATCCGCACCCTCAGGTCCTCCTCAGTCCCTATGCTCTCTATTAGACCTTGTGCTACAAAATGGATGAACAGCGTTCTCCAGCGTTGCTTCCTAACTGGAACTCGCTCCCCCTCCAGGTTAAAAATTCCGCCTCCAACCGGGTCTTTAAAAGCTCACTGTTCTCTCACCTTTACACCCTTGGTCACTGCAAATGCTCATAAACCTAACTTCACTAGACCTCCGGGCTGAGGCCTGGACCTATTGCTATTTTGTTACAATACTGCTTTTTCAATGTGTTCTTGTCCTTGCACTTATTTGTTGGACTAGTACAGTTAGTGTGTCAGCATTTCCACTTCACCACACTGCCTTGACTCTAACGGAAATCTTGAATTACTAGTTTGTTGATCTCTCCTAGCTTGTATTCTGTTACAATATTGCTTGTAATCTTATGCTGTTCTTATCAATTAAGATGTACTACTGTGATTATCTGTACCTTTGTCCTGTGCTCTCCCGGGTCGTGCTTGAAAATAGGCAGGATTGTTGCCTAGCGCACTTACCCGGTTACTAAAAGCTAATAAATAAATAAAAAAAAAATATAAGCATGCTTTTGTTTAGTACCTTTTATTTAAAAAAAATTTATGAGAATTTAATTGTTCTTTAAATATACCTTCTATATCAAATCATGATGTTCCTTCTGAATATTCCATTTTGCTCTTGGAGTTTTGAAATTAGAGACACTAGTCTTTGGCTGTATTGTTTTTATCTATGAACAAACACAGTATAGTACATTATTTGCATTCTATATAGCTCTGGTATCTTTGTCCTATATTTGTCTCACATAAGTAGTAAAATATTTACCTTTCTAATGTTCTGCTGGCCCAAAAGGTTTGAAACAAAGTTGTTTCTAATATTCTGCTGGCCCAAAAGGTTTGAAAAAAACTTGTTTCTCTTTTTCTTTTATATTCAAAGTCTGGGCAAAGCAGATACAGTGCAATTAGATTTCTCATAAAGGTCGCGCAATTCTTTGTTGCAATTAAAACTCATATGTCTCAACAGTTTCTTTTCAAAAAGAAAGGTTCTCCTTGTTTGTACTTTCAATGTTATTTCTTTTTTAAGCAGTCATTATCAACTTGGTTTATAGGTTCTTACCGAAGTTCAATGTTTTCTTTTAGTTTCTACACTCATTTTTATGTTGCTTGCATGCATGTGCAAGAAACATAGTGCCATCATCGGAGATTTCGGAGATGTGTCACCTCCTCCTCCAATTCAGTCAATGAGCTGGCAGGTGCGGCCCCTGTAAGCCAATGCATTTTGGAGCTGTCTATGACACGCTCCAAAATGCAGTGGCATACAGTTGAAAGGGGGAGCTACGCTTCAGTGAGCAGAGATAAGAAGCGTAGCTCCCCCCCACACACAGGTGTGCGCGACTCTGCACCTACTGTGTAGCCGACGGGGTGCCCAATCCCCATCGGCTGAGCTGCGTCTCTCCCCCACCCAGTTGTAGGTGCCACGCTGGGAGCCCACCCCAGCGTGGCAATCAGTCCTTTGGCCGATGGGGGTGACCAATCTCCCGTCGGCTGAATGCCCCAACATCCTTGTGCCACACTTGGGGCCCACCCCAGTGGGCAAACGATCCCATGCCATCTTTTTTTTTACCTGAAAACAAAAGCGGTCCCAGGGCGCATCTCCCTCCCCCTCCCACAACCCGCACCCCATCCACTGCACACCCAGCCTCCCACACCCCTCACCCCATACTTACCTCCAGACTCCAGCGCGACGATCTTCGGTAGACCGGGAACATGTCTGCGCTCTTCAAATCCGACCGCGAACTGAGGAAATGCCGGTAAGCTGTATAATGGGCTAGATAGGGGGGTTTCAACTTTATTGCATATCTCAGGCATTTTTGGGAATTTTTGCACCAAATTTTCAACATGGGGTTTTTGGGACCCCTTCCATGAGTAATGTCACTGTCATGGCATTATTCAGGCCCGAAGGGTGATTTCGCGCAGTGACTGCGCAGTGACTGAAAAATCACCCTTTAGGCCTGAATACCACCATGACAGTTACATTATTCATGAGAAGGGGTCCCAAAAACCCCATGTTGAAAATTTGGTGTCAAAATTCCAAAAAATGACTGTTTTACGAGCGTGCATTGCGCAGTTCCTATGCAGGCTCGTAAGTTCGCGAAATTTCAATATTTTCACTCCAGATTTTCAACATTGCCATTTTACCACACCTTCTTATGAGTAGTACAACTGTCATTTTTCACATCTCACCCAAAATGTGTTTCTGCCCACATAGCGCAGAATGGCGCAGTTGGTGTGCGAAATCAATGTACGGGACAAATTAAGAAAATCACAGTGACACTATTCATGAGCAGAGGTCTTAAAATGGCTATGTTGAAAATTTGGTGAAAAATTCCTAAAATGACTGTTTCTGAGCGTGCGTTCGCAGTTCTCATGAGGCTCGTAAGTTACTTAATATTTTCAATATTTTCACTCCAGATTTTCAACATTGCCATTTTACCACACCTCCTTATGAGCAGTACAGCTGTCATTTTTCACATCCTGCCCAAAACATGTTTTTTCCCATGTAGCACACAATGGCGCAGTCGGTGTGCAAACTCAATGTATGGGACACATTAACAAAATCACAGTGACACTGTTCATGAGCAGAGGTCTTAAAATGGCTATGTTGAAAATTTGGTGAAAAAATTCTTAAAAATGACTGTTTTACGAGCGTGAGTTGCGCAGTTCCTACGCACGCTCGTAAGTTCGCAAATTTTCAATATTTGCACTCCAATGACTTCCAAATACCTAAACAGCACATAGAAGCAAGCAACATTTGGCATTGACAAATGCTTGTTATCTCTGCTGTAAGAGTTATAGGTGAATACTCACTCTCCTCTTTGTTGGCATGCTCCTCTGGCCATCTCCTGTGTTACTAAAGGTGCCATTGCTGTGCTGCACCTTGTTTTAAGGCTGAAAGCCTCGCCCCTTCCTGCCAGGAAGTAAATTTTCATTGGCTCACTTGGGGTGAAGAAACTGAGCCTTCTATGCTTGGAAACGACACTTTGTTTCTTCTGTCATGCTCAGTGGGGTTAGTTTTCTGCAGTTGCAGATTTTGGAACTTATTTTAGTATAAAAAGAACTCAGTTTCTTGAGTTTTGCGCTGTGTGGTTAGGAGTACTTTTTTTTAGTTTTAAAGCTTACAAAGCATCAGGAATGCATTTCTTTATGGGAAGCTCCCATTTTTTTTGCATCTATACTGCAATAAGTGTGTATCCTGGTATGAATTTTCTATAGAAGGGGAGGATTTTGTTAAGCATAACCACATATGTAGTAAAAATATATATTTTTTTAATTTTATTTTACATATAAGTATTCTATAGCACACAGCATCAAATCTATGTCTTTCTGTTGCAATGAAAGTTTATAGTACATCAGAGAGCTGAATCAGGACAGAGGCACCAGACCAAATGTTGGTGCCACGTCCCGACCCACCAGTACCACTAGGGCATATTGAGGTGGCCACTAGGGTATGGACCATGGAAAATGGTTCACTGCAGGTAGTCAACCCATGCCAGGACACTGTGAAAGACAAACAAATATCAAAAGGATCTTAGGTAGAATAGATCAAAGTTCACTCAACAAATTCAGACCATACTATTTCCTCATTGAGGCCATAGCATTTATCCAGAGTTCCAAATCTATCTATCCAATGGGTTTCTCACTTGAGAAGACTATTTTGGATATTACACCACCCCCCCCCCGTAATGGGGTTTCTACCTTTTCTAAACCTACAAATCTGAAAGTAGAACATTCAGATCTCCTCGTCGGATGTCGCTGAGGTGCTCATTAAGTCTTACTTTTAAGGGTCTAGATGTTTGCCCTATATAGTGTAAATCACAGGGACATTTTAGGGCATAAGTTACTTGTTCTGTTTGGCAAGTAATAAATTGTTCAATTTCTATTTGTTCATCTCTGCATGGATTGTAAACTGTTTTAGGTTTTCTTCTGCTATTACAATTTTGGAAATTCCCACATGGATAATTTTCTACTATTTTTGATCTACCTTCAAAGATATCATACATTTGTGATAGACTTTGATACACCGCATGGCACAATCTGCACTTAGAGATTTTGTTTTTTTAACTATTACAAGTGGTTTCTCTTTAAATGTTAGTGCACTCTGTTTATTTGATTTTAAAACTTCCCAATGTTTTAGGATAGAATTTTTAATAAGATAGAACTGGTCAGAGTAGTTGAATGAGGCAGTGATTCTATCTTGTTGGGTATTTTGTCTCAGCTTTGGGGTAAACAGGTCATGTCTATTTATTGTGTCATTCTTTTTTCTGGCTGTTACTAAAAGATTATGTCCATGACACTTATCTCTAAAGCGGTCCGTCAGTTCATCAGCAGCTTTATTATAGTCTTCATTGTCTGTGCAATTTCTTTTTACTCTAATGCATTGACTATAGGGAATATTGTCAATAACAGAGTTTTTGTGAAAACTATTAGCATGCAACAGAACATTCCTGTCTGTTGGTTTCCGATAAACAGATGTTTTTAATGTTGTTCCGTCTTTCAGTATTGATAAGACCAAGAAGTTAATTTTCTCTTTATCATATGTCAT
This sequence comes from Neoceratodus forsteri, assembly GCA_016271365.2. NCBI lineage: Eukaryota > Metazoa > Chordata > Ceratodontiformes > Ceratodontidae > Neoceratodus > Neoceratodus forsteri. The sequence goes on from JADMNL010000025.1 coordinate 135,587,067, forward strand.
AATGAATTTTAAATATATTCTGTACCATTATTTAAATATGTCTGGAATTCATGCAGTTCTCTTTCTGTTCCTTTCCATATACAAAGACAAGCATCTATATAGTGTTTCCAGCACACAATGTTGTGTTTAAAAACATTATTGTTATTGTAAATAAATTTTGTTTCTAATGAGTCCATAACTATATTGGCATATTTAGGGGCCAGAGAGGACCCCATAGCTGTGTCTTTTTTTTTTGCCCCAAAAAATTGGTTTTCAAATTTAAAATAGTTTTTGGACAAGACAAGTTCTGCCAGTTTCAATATAAATTCATTAGGTGGGCTACTTTCACCTTCTCTTTCTTGAAGTTGTCTCTCCATTCATTTAAACCTGCTGTGTGGGGGATACTGCCGTAGAGGTCCTTGACATCTAAGGTCACTAATGTGCAGTCTGCTGTTACCATATTTGTTTTGTTAAAGTCTTCAAGTAACAGACTTGTATCTCTACTATCTTTTAAGTATGACCTTGTAGATGTTACTAGGGGTTGGAGGTAATAGTCTATATAGACTGATAGAGCTTCTAAGGATGAACCTGTTCCTGCAATAATGGGGTGTTCAGGTGGGTCTGTGAAGTTTTTGTGAATTTTCAGCAAAATATAAAATACAGGCATAATGGGAAATGGTCTGTATAGTACTCTTTGTTCCCAATCTGAAATATAGCTCTTTTCTACTCCTTCCTGTAGAATCTTTTTTATTAGATCTTTAACTTGTTTGGTTGCATTAGTGTTACTTTTTTCATAAAATTCTTTGTTTTTTAGTTGTCTAAGGCATTCTTTTTTTGTATTTATCGCTGTCCATAATCACGATCCCTCCCCCTTGTCCGCTTTTTTAACTGTGATGGTGGTGTCATTTTCTAAGTTTCTCAATGCGCCATGTTCTTTTGCTGTAAGGTTGTACATTTGACATCTATCAGGTATGTTGTTTTCTAATCTCTCTATGTCATTCTCTACCATTTCAATGTATGTTGTAATATTGGCTGGAATTGGGCCAGGGGAGGAATTTTGATTTGAAATTTAAATTCAAAGATACTGTCTTTCTTTTCTGTCTTTCTTCTGGGTTCATAGTATCTTCTATGTTTGAAAAAAAAAATTTAATTAATTTTTCTGCAACATTTTTGCATGTCCATTTTTAAGTGGAAAAAGTTAAGTTTTTAATGGGGACAAAAAGTAAGTCCTAAATTTAAAGAATTTCTTTTCAGTTTCATTAAGTTGTCTACTGGAGAGGTTAAAGATTATATTTGTCCCCTCTTTTGATGTTTTTGGACTACTCTGGTCCCTATCATTTCTTGTTCTTGTCCACTTCCTTGTCCTGGTCCTGACCCAATGTCTGTATTGGGTACACTGCTTTCTGATTGTTCTATTTGTTCTTTTTGATTGTGTCTTCCTCTCTGCCCCCTGTATCTCCATTGGCCTCTGTTCCATCCCCCTCTGCCTCGGTATTGACCTCTCCTCAAAAAAGGCCTAAAATGTTGTTACTGTTGTCCGCTACCTTCAATGCTGCTGTTAGAGCTATACAGATTGCCTTCTGGCTGGCAACATGGTGCCCATTACACACAAGGAATCCACTGTGGGTCCCTGCCTGGGCAGCCAATTGGCTGCCCACCAGGATTCACTGCTCTGCACCTGCTTGCCCCCCCATGGATCTGCATGCTCGGAGTGGGGCCATGTACGGAAGCTGGGCGGGGGCCGATGTTCATAAATACAGCCCCTGCATGGAAATCCCTAGGGTACATAGCTACACACCCGGATATATGCCTCATGCATGTTGTTTTGTGAATATGGGCCATTGAGAATAACAACTGGTGGAATTAACTCTTCACCACTTGAAACAGAATATATGGAGTACTTCCTACACCTCCCTTACTCCCTTAAACTTACATATATATATATATATATATATATATAGGTGTGGTAGCATTTTTAATGTTAAACCTCACATTTTGCACTTTAATAACTCTGCAACAGATCAATGGATTTGCTCACAATGTAGTATGTGCTGTCCTGTGGGGATAGATCTCTTGATGTGGCAAGTTTCATTCCATTTGGATGTGCAGATTCTGAGATCTGGACATTGCAAAAAGTCATAAAGTCGCCACTTTTTGCATTTTTTTCACATTGCCTTGTGTCAAGATAGTGTGGAATTTTTGTGTGATTTTTTTATGGTGGAAACAACTTGGGTAACAGAACAGGCATGCTTTGTTTTGTGAAAAACTATTCATCTGTTGCAAAGTTATTCAGTTTTTCATTTCCCATTGTTTTCAATGGGAAGATCACTTTTCAGGGTAAAGGGAGAAAGTTCAACAAAGGATTTGATCTCACAGAAAAGAATTCTGTCTCACAAGACTCATTCCTTTTTCATGAGAATAAAATCCTTTTTCATGAGAGAAAAATCCTCTTTTGCAAGCCGCCATCTTGTTTCTGTTTTTCCTTTTTTTTTTAAAAGCCACAAAAAATGACATCCTGGAGAGAGACCACCACACCTAGCTGGCTCATCGGGACACCGTTAGGTGCAATCTGCACTTCAAAGTTATAAATATGCCTTTGAAATGTGTTTTCTTTAGTATAATGAATCATTTTTCATGACCATGTGATATGAAAAACGAGTCACAAAAAACAATCCTTTTTGTCACTTGAGAATCCTTGCTTGTCCCTTCCACTGCCCTCCCCAGTACTCTAATGTTTTTCCCTGGTGTCTAGTGCCCCCCACCCTCCAGTAACCTTGTCCCTACATTTTCCTGGTGTATAGTGGCACCCCAACCCTCCAATCGCTGTACCCATAATGCAACTATTTTCCCTGGTGTCTAGTGGCACCCCCACCCTCTAATCACTGTCTCCAATATTTCCCTGGTATCTGATGGAATCTCCCTCACTCTCTGAAAGTCATCCCCTACTGTCTGTGTTTCCAACACCGGGATACCCACCCCTGGAATCAGATGCCCCACTGCAGCCTGTTGTTTTATTTATTGGCTGACATCAGGGTGTCCAATCCCCATGTTGCCATTTAGAGGCCCTCCCCCCAGCAGTGTGGGACACTGGGGAGCCCACTCACAGTGTCATGAAATATGTATTTTAATTAAATTCTATAAAAAGAAAACAATCACCAGTACATATTTTGTCTTTTTTTAAAGAAAACTGAAAAAAAGAAAATAGTCCTTTGTTCACCCTCCCCATCCTGACCCACCCACTGAGCACTCACCCACCTTGGTTACTGTATACTTACCTCCAGAGGTTATAGGCTGTCATCTTCTGTGGACCGAGACATGTCTACACTTTTCAAAGCTGAACCATGAACTGAGGAATTAAGGTCAGTGCTGTATAATGTATTTCAATGGTGTTTTGAACTTATGTTCATAACTTTGCCATTTGTTAGAATTTTTTTCACCAAATTTTCAACATGGCCTCTTTGGGACCCCACCTCATGAACACTGCAACTGTCATTTTGTTAATCAGGCCCAGAAGATGATTTCATGGTTGCTGCACCAAATCACCTTTCAGGACCTAATAATGAAATTTCACCACCAGTGTTCATGAGGTGGGGTCCCAAAAAGGCCATGTTGAAAATTTGGTGAAAAAATTCCTAAAAATGGCCAAATTCTATGCGTTAGTTGAAATTTTTTTACACATGTACATAACTTTTGTAATTGTCAATATTTTGAGTCCAAATGTTCAAAATAGCCATTTTTCTCACACCACCTCATGAACAGTAGAGCCATAATTTTTCACATCCTGTCTGAAACGTGTTTTTGCACCTGTGGTGTGGAATAGAGTTTTGGCATGAATTTGAACATTTTACCTATGGTGGTTGTAAGATAGGGTCATAAGAAAACTATGTTGAAAATTTGGGGTCAAAATATCAAAAAATGCCAAAGTTATGACCTTCTGTTGAAATTTCACTACGCCAACGTGTAACTTTTGAAATTTTAAATATTTTGACCCAAGATTTTCAACATAGCCTTCTTATTACCCCACCTCATGTATGTCACAACAGTCATTCTTAAATCCTGCCCAAAATGTGCTTTCACACCTGTGGTACTGAATGGCATTGCAGTTGTGCAGAATTACATTTCTACGATTAAAACATTTTCTGTAACTGGTACATGAGGTGGGCTATGCTGCAATTTGCTCACTGTTATCCGATATTCTTCACTTCTATAGCTAGATCTATATATATATATATATATAAAATACTGGCATGGTAGCACCAGTATAGTTAGGGTTGAGTAAGCAGTTTAATGTTAAACCCCAAATTTTGCATTTTAATAACTTGGCCACTGTATGACAGATGTGCCTGAAATTTTTCATGCACAATCTAGTACCATACATCTCTGGATCTGGTAAGTTCCGTTATGGTTGGATGAGTGGTTGCAGAGCTGCCGAATGCCAAAAAAATGCTAAAGAATTGACTTTTTGAGCATTTCTTTGCATGTGCCTACAGCCTGCACCATTTGACCATTTGATCTGAAAACTTCAGGGAAGATGCAGTCTGGGTCACCGATGTGCCTTTTGAATATTTGGTGAAAAAAAATTAAACTGTTCAAAAGTTATTCGGAAAACAAGTTTCCCATTATGATCATGGGGAAAAATGTATGTGTCTCTCGAAAGCTGCCACCAGTACATTTTACTTTTGCAAATGGCCCTTTTACTTTCATGTGGCAGCCATCTTATTTTCATTTAGTGAGAGAGAAAAATGCCTGGCATTTAAATTTGGGACCCCCTAAGTAAACACTGACTGTTGTGTTTACCTAGTCAGGTCCTGAGGATGCCATCCTTATCTTTATTGGGGGGGGGCACTGCCCCAGAAATGCCTTTTTTAAAATCATTGCCCCAGTACTTTTGCAAATTGCAAAAGAATTGGCCTCAACACTTTCCCAAATCATGAAAGTGTCATATTGTTTTTGCAAAACTGTCACAATTTGCAAAAGTACTTTGTCCCAAAACTGCAAATCTTTGCCACCCCCCTGCAACAAAACAGTTGGGGCTTTTGGGCTGAAATTTGCAGGGTGTCATGCCCTAGTCCCACTGATGTGCTTTTTGGGATATCACTCCATGACAGTGATACCACAACAGTGAAATACCACCACAGTGACAAATCTCACCAGGTTGAAATTTGTCACTGTGGTGGTCCACTGTGAGCTGACAGCTCAACTCCTGGTGTTGCATCTCCACCCCGAACCAACACTGACTCAGATTTGGTTATTTAATGATGGTGGGGTGTTGGGGGCACAGTCACCCACATGTGGGGTGTGGGGGAATGAATCCTCCCACAGAAAACACTTTCCCCCATCAGGACAATGCCAACTGTCGGCATTGCTCCCATTGACGTTGGGGCTGTCGATATCGATAGTGTCAACATAATGACATGGAACCGCCTTTTGGTGGTTTGATGCCAAAACATTCAACAGGCCCAATTACAGTGTTCCAAAGTTGATACATTTCCCACAGGATGACATTGCAGCACCTGTGATGTCTTTCAGCACCCGTAGCTTGAAAATGAAGCAAGATACAGAGTTTTTGCTACCTACAGCTTAGATCACCTTTATATCTCATTTCCCCACTTTTGTCACTTTAACCCTAACTGATGCATTAACAAAGTTTTTTGCAATGAATATACCCATCTACAGAGGGATAGGAGCACAGGGTCCTTTAATAAGGTACTTTTTGAGTTGCAAAATACTTTGTTAATGCTCCAGTTAGGGTCAAAGCAACAAAAGGTGGGAAATGAGGCATTCGGGTTTCCCTAACAGCCCACCCTTCCAAATCAGGCAGGAAAGTACAAGTGGGGTGTGCCTTGGGCTTCTCAAGCCTAACTCTCACCCCATTCCATCTGTAAATAAGGTCAGATGTGTAGACTTTATGAGAATGGGGTGAGTGTTAGGCTTGAGAAGCCCAAGGCACAACCCACACCTGCTCTCCTGCCTGGTTTGGGAGGGCGGGGTGTTAGGGGAAACTCTAATGCCTTATTTCTCAACATTTGTCGCTTTGTCCCACATCATCACCACCAACTTAATCCCACACCCTCACCACCCTCTTACACCCATGCCACCCTCCTCCCCTCCATGTCCATGTCAATATGTACATCATTTATTGTTCCTATGGTGGGTGACTAACACAGCCCTCCTGCCACTTTGGCCAGTTCCATATTTTGCCACACTGTGTCTGCAGCCACCACATAAATAATAAGCCATAAGAAAGTGTACATTATAGGATTTTAATACACATCCCAGGGGGTGTGGTAAGACATGAGGCCAAAGACTGAGTGTCTTATTCCCTGAGAAGTGCATTAAAATCCTATGATGCACATCCTGGACAAGTTTATTACACTTATAAAAGGCTCTAAGTAGGCTTTTGGTGGAAGAAAATTAGAGTTAGCACCTGACCATCAATTTATGGAGATGTAATGCATGGTCAGGTGACATATCTCGGCCAATTATATTTCTAGATTTTTTTCTTGCCATTTTATACTCAGTAATAAAAAATAGTGAAAAAAACCTATGTCAGGAAAACATCCTACCATTTGCAAGGACTTAGAACTTAGCTTGTTTTGCCAAAAAAGGATTGAATTTCTTGTTCCCAAAAACATGCTTCAGGGTTTAATTCAACCCAACAAATGATGTGGTTGTGGGGGAGTGGAAGTAACCACCTTGACACACAGATTTGCAAAGTAAAGTCAAAAAATCCTGCAGGCTGGATTGGTTAGATATGGCTGCTGCAACAATGTAGCCTGAAATGGGAGGAAAAAGTCAAAAAGATGCTAAAACAGATGACCATTCTCTGAAGAAAGGAAAGGAGATGTTCACTCCCTTTCTCACAGAGGTCTAAATCATCTATGTCTGAGCCAATTCATCACAATGTCCAATCTAACCCTGGGCCACTTAGAGCAGCCCCTACCATCGGAGACCCTAAGGGATCCAGCACTGCTCCCCTCAAAGCTATGAATTTCAGCAGACGGGGTGTGCTGAACAGTGCAGGCAATGCAGACATTTTATGATAAAACCAGAGTCCAGCCTGCTCTGAAAGGACTTCCCAAGGTAACCTCCATGGAGAAGGCCAACAAATTATATAATCTAACCGATGCTTTGACTGAATTTTCGCTTACCCTGAAACAAATTGCCAGTAATGTCAGCATCATTTTGCATCACCTGGATAAACCTGATAAAGAGCAATTGGCTTTACAGAAGGATGTTTTTCAAAATGCCCCCAAAATTTAAACTACCTCAGCTCTTTTCTGCAACAATTTTTAAGGATAGTGCTTCCACGCTTCTGTACAAGGAAAACCTTGAAAGGTCTCTCTGCTACAGAAATTTCTGGATGATCTGTTTGAAACCCACTGTCCAACAAGGAACAGAGACATACTGGCTCAAGGTATGGGCATATTCACATGATAATATCCCACCCATAATGAAAGCATACTACCAGCTCTCTAATAGAAAACATTAAAATAAAAGTAAATTAGATGTAGTGACTAATAGTAATGGTACAGTGCTAGTTATACCATGAAAGCCAGTGTTGGTGGAGCAGAGGGGAGGCACGTAATCTTGTTAGGTCTGTGCCCAAAGACTAAAGCAGCAGCACAATGAGACTGTGCCAAGAATTTGAACCTACCTTTTTTTTCTCTACAAAAGATTCCAGACATCTTTCAGATTTATTTGGTGGAAGAGTTTTCTAATTCTACCAGCATTTGAGTTTTTTTATAAATGTTTTAAGTTAGCTTTTTTCTGAAGAAAAAAAGATGGCTGCCCCATTTGTGCATCATGATAGCATTGCATACCTGGCAAGGGTTAGGTATGAGGAAAAAAAAGACTCACAGTGTACCGCATAGGTGGTACTGAGACAAGTGCATTTAACAGGTATGGTAATATTTTTATTAACTGTAGCTGAGACTAGGTTTTGTTTTTTTGAAAAACTTACTCAAAAAGTGAAAGGAAGTGCCAAGATTTCAGAGACTGTACTTTGTTCTGTTGTTGAAATATTTCGTGATGCAATCCTGAAGATTTCTAGGATGAAAAAGGGAATACATTTCCAAGGCTTCATTGTGCACATTTTTTCCAGATGTTTGTGCTAACACTCAAAACCACTGTGAGGTATTTTACAAGTTAAACGCTGAAGCACTTGGATTGGGTGCTATATTTCATTTAAACTTTCCCTGCCAAGTTAGAATTGTCATGGAAAAATCAGAAATATGTGTCTTTTTTTACACTGACCAGCTCATGTATTTCCTTAAAGTAAAAAATAGAAAAAAGCACTTGAACATTTAGAAGATTTATTGTTTGATTTATTTAATTCTTTGCCCAATCATGGGCCCAGATATTCAAAGCCTTGCGCATGGCGCAAATCTGAAGTACTGGAATAGCACTGAATTAGTGCCACACTGCAATATTCAAAAGCTGGAATAGCACTGGCGCTGTGTGGTAGCGCCAATGCTAAAAGAAACTGCAGGCGAGGAATAGGGGAGTGGCCAAGAATACCAGTGCAGCCGGCATATTCAAACATACAGTGCTGCACTACAGGCATCAGCGTGACCTGTAGTGTGGCACTACATACCGCTGACAAAAAAGTGGCGGTAATGCAGTGGTGCCCCCCACCCATCGTGATCCCCGACCCCCGGTTGCCACTAAAGGAAGGTACCTTCCAGAGTGGTCTAGTGGTCCCTCCACCCCCCATCATGATCCTTGACTCCCGGAAACTGCTAACTACAGTATACGTCCATGGTGGTCTAGTGGTCCCCCTCCATCGAGATCCCTGACTCCTGGCCCCCGGTAGCTACTCAAAGCCGTAAATCCCCAATGTGATCTACAGCCCCCCCAATCCCCAACCCCACAGCAATGCATATCCTGGTGCTCTAGTGTCCCCCCACCCAGCAGTGCATATCCTGCAAACCCAGAAATAGCAGCCGTACAGAGCCGGCCACCGGCTCAGCCCTCCTCTCAGCACCACGGCCGGCCGCCGACTGCAGTATGACTGAGTGCCACTGCAATGAATGAGCATGGCCTCACACAAGACCATGCTCATTCATTGCAGTGGCACTCAGTCATACTGCAGTCAGCAGCCGGCCGTGGTGGTGAGAGGAAGGCTGAGCCGGTCACCAGCTCCATACGGCTGTTATTTCCAAGTTTGCAGGAGATGCACTGCTGAATGGGGGGGCACTAGACCACCAGGATATACAGTGCTGTGGGGTTGGGGATCAGGGGCCTTTTAGATCACATTGAGGGTTTCTGGCTTTGAGCGGCTACCAGGGTCGGGGTGAGATCATGCATGGGGGGACCACTATACCACCATGGATGTATACTGTAGTTAGCAGCTTCTGGGGTTGGGATAATATGGGGCGGGGGGAACCACTAGACCGCCATGGTTATAGTCTTACTGTCGGTAGTTTGTTATGGATGTTGTCATGACCAGGAGTTGCACAATACGCTGAAAACTTTTTGCAAGGTGTGACCTGGGTGCACAGGGAGGTTAAGTGACTTGCTCAGGGTCACACAGTATGCAAGTGGGGGCTGTGGGATTCCAACTCAGGTCTCCAGATGTGCTGCTCAGAGCCTTCAACCACTGCACTATACTGCCTCCCTTGTATGGTAGCAGCTACCAGGGGACGGGGATCATGCGTGGGGGGGGCTAGTCTGCCAGGGACTATATCCTCCATATGGGAACAGTGGCCTTGCCAGCTTGGATGGTCTGCTTGTCTCACCCAGTGTCCCCAGTTCGCTGATGTCTGTGGTTGCTGTGGAGCCTAGTGGGCCTACAGCCTACAGCCTACGTCCTCCCCCTCCCTTTCCTCATGCCTGTCCCATGCATTCTAGCATCACCACACAGTTTCTGCACCTACAACTGGTGCGGGGTGCTATTGTTGATGTTGAGGGTGGGTGGGATCTGTCCTCCAGGGTGTGTTTGGACTCAGACAGTATGTATACATGTATATATATATATATGGCTATATTGTTCTGTTGTCCATTCCGACCAACAGGAGATGCTGTGGACATGCCTTTGCCTGCAGCGTCTGGCCTGTACTACCATTCTGACCAAAAGGTAGAGCTGTGTGCTCCTTGCAGTAGCACCAGGCAAACTGCATGGTAATGTATGCTAAGCAGCACATAATGAGATGCAAATGTGCCTGTTTGCCCACGGATTACCTAAGTAGGCTAATTTGCATGGCGGCTTTGAGTATAGCTCATGTTTGCCCCAGGCTAACCAGTTTGTTCTGGGCTATTGTGTTAACACTGTGTAATCGGGTTACCTCCGAGCAAACCACACTTCAGCATTCCACAGTTCTGCAGTGTGTGGCTTGCATTGTTGTTTGCTGTAGCTGTGACACAGCTCTGTGCAATCACGCACAATGTTCTCCACCTGCAACACTGGCTTGCTTCAGCATCTCCTGAGCTACAGATGCAGTATGCACTTCCCTGTTGCTATATTCAGTGCTGTCTTATTCCCGGGCTATTTTTGCCGTTCACTTCCAGCCCACTTGTCCCGGCTTCCTTAGCATGCTATATTCAGCAGGATTAGCACCGGGCTATTCCTTTTGAATATGGTGGGCTATTTGTTCTGGGCAATGTTTGCATGTGAGGCAGTGCTAATTTAGCCCCGTGGCAAAGCTTCGAATATCTGGGCCCATGACTCTAATATCTTTGATGGGTCTTATTTAAACCAATAGTGCATTGAAATTGGGCAACAAGTGTGACCCTACCTTTGATCACTATAAAAGATTCAAGGCATCTTCCAATTTTATTTGGTGGTAAAATTTTAAAGTTCCACCAAAACTGGATATTTTATAAATGTTTTAATTTATTTTTCTCAAGTGAAAAAGGTGGCCACCACATTTGGCATAGAATAGCACTGTAGACCTTGCAAGGGTCATGACTGAGGAAAAAATAATAATGGTACACCACATAGGAGGTACCTAGAATAGCATATTTGACAGGTATGCTAATATTTTTATCAATTGTAGCTGAAACAAGCTTTTTGGAAAACAAAAATACATTGCCATTGCATTGCTGCTTTAAAGACCTTTTTAAAACTTTTAGTTATATCCTGATTGCTTTTGTATACCGGTATAGAAATGTTCTACTGTATGCTTGAATGGCTCTCCTGGCAGCACAAGGCTACCCTGGCTACAACATAGTAGATCTAAAGGTTGGTTTAGATGTGATTTGATTTCAAGAGGTCCATATTAGTTTTCTGTGTGGTCCTTGTTAAAATATTTGAATGCTACTTTGAATAGGTATTTAGATTGTGACTATGCTCCAAGCTAAATTAGTAATTTTTCCTTTTTGATTTAAATTCTTGAATTACATGTTGCATTCTACCCCATGTACCTACTGATTTATGGACTTAACTCTTTTTAGAAAATCCTCGGGTTGGAAATTTCCCAGTCGCTGATTGGCTGACACCCTTGGCAAGGAATGCATTTATGTGCTGATGGAGACCAGGAAATAACAAGTCCCTATGCCAGCCTACCCTTTCACAAACAAAAATCATTGTGACAACTGAGTTTTTGTAACTGTTGTGGCACCATTTTGTCTCCCTCACTTAGTGAGAGTTTCCTTGCTACCCTCGCTTCTACCCACAATCCCAGCTGCACACAAAAATTAGTTTAAACTCCCCAAAATAAAGCTGTGTACCTGTTTTCACTGTTTTAAACTGTTTCTTCCATTTTATTTTCTGTTTGTGTAACTCATGCTGCCAGTGCTCGCTCATCAAGTGGCACTGTGACTGCTCTGCACTTCCCAACCAGGCTCATCATTGGCTTCACAAAGCATGTCATACATTTGCCTTCAAACGGCTCCCCCCCAACTTAACTCCACTTCACTGTACAACCCTTTGCCTGTAGGCCAATGGGAAATCAGCCCTGCAACTTAAATGCAATAGCCTGACATATTTTCCTGAAAAATTTAAGTTCCTCTTTTTTTTCTCTTGCAGAGTTCTTCTCCTGACTGCAGTCCTATCTTGTCTGAAACCCATGTGGCATCATTCTCACTGCAGTGTTTACCCACTTACTCCCCGCTCACACTCTCCCAAAAGCAAACCATTTTTCTCTGATAAAAAAAGTCTGTAGCACCCTTATCGCTCTAGATTTCTCATGGGGGAGGGAGGTAATGGAAAACTAATCAATAGAAAATAGTGACACTGCAATGTAATGAATAGGAAATAGTGACACTGCAATGTAATCAATAGGAAATAGTATACTCCAATGTAAAAAAAATAGTGTGACAAGCATCAGCACCCTCTACTGGCAATGCAACCAGTAGAGGGACTATTTTACAGGAACTGTTCTTTCTATTTATTTTTATTAATATTTTACCTTCTTTTTATTTCTGATAATATATTATAAAAAAAAATCAGTGAAATCTTGTTTTATACGCAAAATAATACCCTGCAGGGTGGGAGTATGGGATATACCAGAACATCTGGTGGCTACAAAGCCCTCCACCTGCAGCATCAGGCAGCATTATGTCCCTGGGTGGTGCAGTATAGCCTAATACCACCTACAATGTTGGGTATTATTGCTTGCTGACGGATATAGAGATATACATTTACTTTCATATATAATGTGTAGAGAATATGGAAATAAGGTTTGGAAGAAGGTACATATTTTGTTTCTTTGAATAATTGTATTTCCTAAGATGAATGAATAATTAGTTTGAAGATGTGTGATGCTTTATAATCACTTAGATACCCATATCAGTGTCATCATATTGAGATATTTCATAATGTATTTGGTTTTGAAAAATGTTATAAATTAAAAAAATTCAAAACAGGATAAAAAGGTGAAAAATAAAAAAGTTATTGGTGATGGACCTCCACCCCATAAAAAAAATCTGTCCCCAAAACATGAACTGTGCAAGGACTTATGTCTTTCACTGTTATTTTATCATCCATAATGTTAACTTTTTTTTAACAATTTAAGCCAAACCACCCACCACAACCACACAAGTGGTGATTATAGACCTATGAGATTATTCTTTTACTGTGTTTAGGGACCACAGGGCCCTGTATGAAGCATCCAGTGCAGTTAACTTTGGGTCTGCTACTTCACAAAGTGCCCACATGGCACTGTGCTAAGCAACCCATAGGTTCAGTACCATGCCTTATGGGTCAGCTGCTTCATGTAGGGCTTGCAGAGCCACTCATCTGCCACCTTGCCCAATGGGTCTGCTTCTTGATGTAGGGCCCACAGAGCCCTGTGTGAAGTAAGGTACAGGTCCATGCCCCTGCACAATGGATTTATTGCTTTGAGTAGGGCCCACAATGCCCTGCATAAAGCAAGTTACAGATCTGGTGCTGTGCCAGATGAGTCTTCCTCCTCACAAGGGGCCTGTGTAAAGCAAGCTTCATGTCTGGTGCTGTGCTATATAAAAGATGAATCCAGAGAGTGGTTTCCCTACAAAAAGAGAAAAAGCAGTGGGATCTCAGCTCATATTTGCATGCTAAAATTTAAAGTGTAGTAACTGACCGATGAGGGGGTCACCTTGTCATCAGTGGTCAAGCTAATCATGACTTGGCTGGATGATGAGACCAAGAACCCCTTAAAAATTTTAAAAAGGATGAAATGAAGACAGAAAGTAAGAACATTTAATTAACTTAACTGAACTGCAGGCTTTCAAGCAGCTTTTGGGGGAACGCTGGTACCATAACTGATTATGATTTTGGCCAGACACCAGGCGCATCCCTGCAATATTTAAGAACATGTAGAAAATGTGATAAAATATTTGTGAATTATTTATTTATTTAAATGTTTCACCAGGAAGACATACTGAGCAATATTGCTCATTTCCAGGTGCATCCTGAGGGGAGGGGGAAGTAAGATAGCAGTTTACAACAGTAGCAGTATATACAGCATTATAATTTCAGAATACAATAAATGCAACAGATACAACATTAGGATAGAATATTGCCATGAATTAAATGACATACAGATTACAATAACATACCATCTCAATATGGGACATCAATATGGTAATATCCATTGGATATAAGTACGTGTTTTGGACAACACCACAAGCACAGTTAATACCAAACCATGATGGAGGAAACTGCATTATTAGTAGAGAGTCAGGGAAATGTTGAACAATGGACCATTTATCAGGGTTGAACTTGCTAAACCCTTAATATTGCATTAAAGAACAGGAGAGGTGTGGCCTTCTTCTAATTAGTAAGCTCCCCAGTAGTCACCTGTGAGCTTCTTATGGGCCAGAGCACACTATATAAAAGGTGACGCCAGAGAGTGGTTTCCACACAAGAAAGAAAGAAAGGAGTGGGTCCTTAGCTCACATTGGCATGTTAAAATTTAACATCTAGGTACGTAACCAGTGAGGGTCACCATGTCGTCAGTCAGGCCAATCATGACTCTTCGGAATGATGAGACCAGGAGAACCCCTTTAAAATGTCACAATGATGGAATGAAGACAGAAAGTAAGAAAACTAAATTTACTTAAATAAATTATAGGATGTCAAGCAGCTTTTGTGGGTTGAGGAACACTGGTACTGTAACTTTTTGATTCAGATTTTGTCCCAGACCTGGAGCACCCCTGCAAATGTTAAGAAAGATGCATAGGAAATGTAATAAAGTCTCTGTGTATTAGCCAGAATTGAGCTTGCTAAATCCTTAGCATTGCAGAATATTGTCCATCCAACTTCCGGAGAGGAAGATATTCTCCTGACTGAAGGAAGTACAGTGCAAGTGGGACAGTCGCTGCCTGGGACACTTACTTGTGACAAGGTAATGTGTGTCCTACAGTCTGAGTCCACAGGGGTTCCATGTCATAATAATGAATGTTTCTGGGCAACTCACAAAACAGTGAGTACACCTTGCCAAAAAACATTTTGGCACATCACAATAAGTGCCAAACACCAAGTCAGCACACATGTAAAATAATGTTTAATGTGGGGGGCTATGTCTCCCATGCCACCTTACATGGGGTGAACCCTGCACCCACACTTACATAATCATCTCTGGGTGGGGTGGACACTGGAGAAAGAGAGGGACTGATGACAGCAATAAGTTTAAAAAAACAAGCACTCACAAAAGAAAAAAACTTACCTGTATGCAATCTTTCACCCGGGATCACAAGCACTGCAGATGGTGTCCCTAGCAGCTATGCTTGGCAGGTAGCTTAGCAGCATCATGCTCCACGTTCCCATTTAGCCCATCCCTCTTCCTCCTCCTTCCATCACTATTCCCACCCCATGCCTCTTTTCCTGTCCTCCCTCGTTATTCCATCCCCTTGCTATCCATTCCTCATCGCCGATCCTGAAAGTGACCAAATTAAAGCGCTCATTTCTGAGTCTTTCAATTTGGTTCACTTTATTGATGTGCTACCATCTACAGCTTACAGTATGTGGCAATTATTAGTCGTGGGAAGATTGGCCAACTGGAAACTTCAACACATAGCCACCTCAAACAGAAACATGAACAAGCTGACTAGGGATGGTGCATCTAAGTAAAGAAGTGGAGTTATGGGGTTCTATTGGTGTCCTCTACCAGTAGTCTGCAATTGTATCAGCTACAGCAGTGCCTTTTCCTTGCACTCATTTCATCAGCATTCTGTCAAGGGGCTTAATCACCAGAATGAAGAGAAGAGGGAATACTGGGCACTACCCTTACAGAAATATAAGTGTGCTGTGTATATGCAGAATGCATACCACATGCTTAATTGTACAATGTTTGCATGTGGTTTGCATACACAAAGTGAACCTAAGTGAACCAGGTCTAAAAAGCAAATCAGGTTCACATGCTGCAACCTTGATGTGTGTGTGTAGCAGGTAAGATGGTGTAAACATCTTCTAAAAATCACATCAGGTTTACATGTTGCATGCTTGACATGAGTGCAGCAGTTAAGCTGTTGTGAACATCATTTAAAAATGACATCAGGTTCACATGTTGCATGCTTGCCATGCATCTGGCAGCTAAGTTGGTGTAACTCTCATCTAAAAAAACACCTCAGATTCTGCTTCTCATACTACTGCTACAAATAGAGCCATTAAGACACATTTTTTATTGATTTCCCATTTTTATTAAACTAATTAATTCTGATTCTTTTGCAAGTTGTTTAATGGCATTTGATTTTGTCATTAAATTGCCATGAATTTGTAAAGTATTTTTTGCTTACTGCACTTTTTTTTGTCTACTTTTCCATTTGCAAAGTATACTGTAAAGCCACTAGGGGCAACGACTCTTGGAAGTTGCATTCCTATTCCCACTGCTATCCCCTAAGCACTTCTCGTCCTGGGTCCTTCTTCCCTAAAGCAGATTCTTACACCACAACAAACCATAGTCCATCACCCTACTGCTGTGCCATAAAAACCACCACACCAACTCCAGCCGCTATTAAATACGTATAGTTTCCTGCCTAATTCTCAAGTCCTCCTCTGCATACTGAGCAACACGGACTATTTTATTACTTTTTTCTTTTCTGTACCCTGGTCTGTCTCATCTTAAAGGCACACACCACTATGATGGGTGTCAGTCTGCTCCTCTTGAACCGGAACTGGTATAGCAGCTCCCACTGCCCACTGCCCAGCCTCCAATTCCCCAAGAGACTATCCTATCTTCCACCTATTACACTTATCATACTCCTTACTGGGTTAGATAGCCATCCCCCCACCCACACACCCACCTCACCCCTTACATTCCCTACCTTTTACCACCGTCCACCCACCCTGTCAATGCCTGACAAGCATCCACCCCCCACTTAACCTGCCACCTACACATGCACCCCCAACCCCTACAAACTCATCTGCCTTACCTTTCCTGCCCTCCTCAACTTACCCATTCCCTGTGCTACTCTCTCTAAACATGTGCCTCACCTACGCTCAACCACCAAACGGTGGTCCCTCGCTTCCTCCTCAGGGTCCTTGCCCTACTACTTCTCATATCTGGAAATATTCACCCCAACCCAGACCCCACCGCTAACAGTCAACAGAAACTACACCAAGGGCTGTGCATAGCTGCCATGAATATCTGCAGCCTTCCCAAAAAAGCAGCATCTCTCCAAAGCTGGCTAGCACAACATCAGTCCGATGTCCTTGCACTCACTGAAACATGGCTTTCAAAAAAAAGACCCAGATTCATTCATCAGCCTCCCAGGCTCCACTCTACACAGAGCCGACAGAGTGAGAAAACGGGGCAGTGGTTGTGCCTCCTATGTTCGAGACTCCCTACTGAACCAAGCTCTCCTGATCCCCTCACTAGACCACGGCACCCAAGCCTTATCCGTAAAACTTACCTTGGACCCCGCTAGAGCTCCCCTAACCATCACAGTGGCATATGTTCCCCCACGCAACCAAACTATGGCCATACAATCCCTTACAAACTATATTTCCAACCTCCCCCCCAAAAACAGAGCATATTCTGGTCGGTGATCTAAATATTAACTGGCTCGCCAAGTCAGCAGCTGCCATCAAGGATGCCTTTGCAGTGCTGGATCATACCCAGCTGGTCCACCAACCCACCAGGGGTAAACACCGCAAATGGCTCCCAGACCCTACTGGACATACTACTAACTAACCAACCACATAGAATCTCTGACCTGCTGGTCCTTCCAGACTCTCTGAGTGACCACTCCCCTATCCTCTGCTCCTGGTCATGTCACCTGCTCACACCGCAACCTAGTGTCTCCACCCACAGACACTTGCGACCAGGTGGCCTTCAAAAAATCAAACACTGCCTGGCCCAGTGGGACTGGGCCCCTATAACCCAGGCCCCTAACATTGACCTAGCCCTTGATTACTTCACATGCTCTTTCAACAAAGCATGTGACATTTTTGCCCCTCTGACTAAATTGAAAACTGTAAAACATAATGTCCCTTGGGATCACGCCCACATTATGGCAGCAACTAAAACAAAAGGATGACCTCTGGCACAGAGCCGTTGAATCTGGCTCCCAAGCAGACAGACTAACATACAGAGCAGCATGCAATAGGTGCACCTGGGCCATACGCAAGGCCAAGGCTGAATACTATAAAGACACCCTGGCTTCCTCCTGGGGGAGTGCACGAAAGTTTTGGGACAACATTAAAGAGCTTAATGGCAAATCCCGCCTCCCCCCACCCTCCCAGCTCTGCATCAACAATGCCAGCTCAACCGACTCACAGGCTATAGTTAACTGCCTTAACGCAACCTTTTCCGATCTTAGTACAGTCCTCCTGAGTGACTTTTTCGACCCTATCCCAGCTTCCTCTGAACCAAACCTCCAGCACCCCTTTCTACCTTAGGGGTCATTACAAAGCAGTAAGCAAAATCCTACCTCCAAAGCTCGGTGGCTCCAACTATTGCGTAAGACTCCTCTGACATGAAAACTCTCTACCAGGTTCTTGACACTGTTCTTTACCCCACTGACCTCCTTAACCACTCCTTATGCTTGGGACAGTTCCTCACAGCCTGGGGAAACTGCAACACTACTCAATACTAAAAAGTGGAGACAATACCAACCCCAACAACTATCGGCCAATATTCATCCTTCCCCTCTCTCAAAAGCTCTTGAAAAAATAATTTACGACCAACTCACCGAGTATATGCGAGCCCACAATTTGTTATGCAGTGAACAACATGGCTTTGGATTAGGCCATAGCACAACCACCACCCTCATCAAATTCTCCAATTTCATTCACTCTGCCCTTGACCGTAAACATCTAGCTGGAGCCATCTTCATGGACCTCTTTAAGGCCTTTGATACGGTCTCCCACCCCCTCCTCCTGGACACACTCCACCACACTGGTCTATCACATGGACCACTCTCTTGATTTAATAGCTACCTTACCTCCAGATCCCAATGTGTAAGATAAATGACACCCTATCTTCCACCTCTGCCTGTCCGGGCTGGGGTCCCCAGGGTTCATATTGGGCCCTACTATTCAGTATCTACTTAATGCACTACCCAAATCTTTGCTCCAGTAACTCTACTGCTATATGCTGATGATGTGTTCTCTACGCCGCACACCCTGCCCTGACAACCTACAGTCCTCCCTCCAACACGCGTTCAACCAGATCGAAAGTTGGTTCACCAGTTGCAGACTTGTGGTCAACATCAAAAAAACAAAAGCTATGCTATTTGCCCACCGGCAGAGCAAGGCCAAGGAAACTGAACTAAAAATCCTCTCCCACGCGCACCTCCCTCTGGAATAAGTACTTACTTATAAATACCTTGGCCTTACCTTTGACACCTCCCTATCCTTCCTTGCCCACATTAACATCCTGACCTCAGCCATTAATACCCGCATTGGCCTCCTATACCGGCACAAAGACTGCCTGACACCAAATGCTCTCAACCTGGCTGTCACCTCTTCTGTCATCTCTCTTGTTGACTATGGGCTCCCTATCTACTGTGCTGCGGACAACACCACCCTAAACAAAATTCACATAGCCATTAATAAAGTGTGCTGACTCCTCCTAGGTGCAGACAAACGCTCCCATACTTGCACCCTCTACGCCCTTACAAACATCTTCACCCTTGAGAAAAGACTACAATATCAATCCTGTCTCCTTACAAAAAGAATCCACCTAGGGTTAACTTCATTGGGGGTTTCAGCCTCACTACTCTCATGTTCCTGCATTGCAACCACTCATTCTGCCAACAAGCATCTGTGGACTGTGCCCAGGATCAGGAACCTCCCTTGCTCTGTAGAGATCGATGTCTTCATAGAGCTCCCGCCTGGTGCACAATGAGCTCCCAGCCATAACCTCCATTCCCAATCTAGGACACTTCAAGACCATCCTAAAAAAACACATTCTCTCCTTGCACCAATGCCAGTGCAGCTGCTAATCCTCCTAACTGACCTGCACAGAGCTGCACTATGGCTGCTCCCAATTGACATTGCCACCAATTGTATAGGACTAACTGTATAGGACATCTCTGCTGCTGATCTCTGTCTCTGCTATATGACAATGCCCTAGAGGCTGCACTTACACTGTAACTATACCTCCTGTACTAATACCAATACCCTAGCTACAAAATGTATAGGTCAACAGCCACCCAGGCTACTATAAATACTTCCTTAAAACTGTGTTGTCTCACTATTGTATAGATCACTGTTACTACTTTTTTTTTCAATTTAAAGTTTATTGAAGTTTTACCATACAAGACAGATCTTCCATAACAAATGTACGTCATATAAACAGTATACATAGGACCAGACCTGTCAGACCCCCCCCCCTTATTCCCTCCCAATCCCCAAAGCACAGATTCAGCATGGAACCTTTTACCCACATTTCACAGCACAGACTATACAAGAGATACTAGAGTGTCCAGAAGGATAGCCTTATTCTGTAAGGTTCTGAATCGAGAATAAGGTATGTAAGGGTCCCATATTTTCTTAAACCTGTCGCCTCATTGTTAAGACTTGCAATAACCTTTTCCGTTCTGAGGTTTGCGAGGAGCTCAGATAGCCATTCACCATACCTGATTTCAGATTGATCTTTCCAGTGTCTTAAGACAACTTTCTTAAGAGACAGGGATATCAAGGCCATGTAATATTTTTTGTTAGGGAACCTGATACTTGAAAAATCACTTAGAATACAAATTTCGGGCCTAAATAAATCTTCTAGTCCCCAAATGGGGTCCAGTTTATTACGTATGCTGGTCCAAAGGGGTTTTATTTTGGGACATGTCCAGAAAATGTGAAATAGAGAACCATCATGGTTGGCGCATCTCACACATTGAGGAGAAGATGTTAGTCCAAGTTTAAACATTCTCTCGGGGGAAAAATAAGCATTATGTAAAATGAATATTTGCGTCATCCTTAGTCTATCCTGCATTATAAATTTATGGCAGTTAGACCAAAGGCTCACCCAGTTAATGTCATAGCCAGGAAAGTGGGAGGACCAGTAACGAGTGGGGCCATAGTAGTCTGGATATACCCTATCAAACAGCATGCCAGATATCTTGGAAACCGCTTTCTGTTGGCCCACCCATATAGATTCGGTTTTAGCCCTAACACTTTAATTAATAGGTGCCTAAGTTGGGTGACTCTAAAAAAGTGTTTAGTAGGAATCCTAAACTTTTGCATTATGCAATGAGCGGGTAGCCAAGCATTGTCGTCACCTATTAACGAGTGCAGCGGGGTTTCGTTCAGTTGGGGTAACCAATTAAAGGGAATACATTTCTCGCAATCTTAAAATTGGGGTTTTCAAACAGCGCTTGATTTGCATCTTTGGTTGTCATAGTTGAGGAAATGACACAGTTGAGTGAACCCTCAGTGATAAAGCGATGAGAGTGTTCTTTAACCTGGTGGGGAGGAGATTACCTTTGATGTGTAGCAGCGCTTTTGGTGCTAGGCCACAGGAGTTAATCAGAGCACTCTCTATTTTGAGCCAAAGCTGTGTATAGCCCGATGGAATGGGTAGTGTCCATCTGTAGTATTTATTGAAGTGACTGGCCCAGAAGTAGAGCCCTAAGTGAGGTAAGTGTAAGCCACCTCTAGACTTAGGCGCAGTTAGTTTATGAAACGCTATTCTAGGGGACTTGTGAGCCCAGATAAAGTCTAGAAACAGACTATTTACCTTTTTGAACCATGAGAATGGTAACCAGATATTAAGCATTGAAAGGGGGTAGAAGAGGCGTGGGAATACATTCATTTTGAGCAGGTTTATTCTACCCCAGATAGAAATTGGGAGGGAGGCCCATCTGTTAAGATCCTGTTTAATCACCTGTATAAGGGAGCCCAAATTAAATTTCTTAGTATTTCCGGGGAATCTAGATAATTCGCTACCTAGATAGCGAAGGGAATCCTGTTTCCAGGCCAGACCCATTTCTAGGATTTCTGCTCTGTGGAGCTTATGATTGAGAGGGAAGACGGTAGTTTTGTTCACGTTTAGCTTATAGTTAGAGACTGCACTAAAAGAGTTAATAATCTCTAACATAGGGGGGAGAGAAGAAGTGGGGTTAGCAACTTGGAGGAGAAGGTCGTCTGCATATGCGGAGACTTTGACCTTGCATGGAAAAATCAGAATTCCTTGTATCTCTGGACAAGCTTATAATCGACGGATTAAAGGTTCTAAATATATACTGAACAACAGTGGGGAGAGAGGGCAGCCTTGTCTGGTACCAGAATAAAGGGTAAATGGCTCAGAAATCACTCCATTACCTGATATTCTGGCAGTGGGAGAATGGTAAAAGGATTCGATCCAGGACCGGAAAACATTGGGAAATTTAAAGGCATCCAATGTCTGAAATAGGTACTGCCAGCTAACTCTGTCGAAGGCCTTCTCAGCGTCCAGAGAAATTAAGGCGGCCGGATATGGGGCATCTCTGGACGCCGAGAAGACATGAGCCAGGGTTCGAAGGTGGTCCGAGGAAAATCTGCCTTTCATGAATCCTACTTGTTGGGCGACTATAATGGACGGGAGAATCGAGTAGAGATGACAAGCGATTAACTTAGCCAGAATCTTGACTTTGGTTCAAAAGGAAATTGGACGGTAATTTTGCACAAGGTCAGGCTTTGCCGGGCTTAGGATAAGCACAATTAGTGCTTCAAAGATAAAAGCAGCTACTTCTGCTCCAGAAAGTATAACTGAAATAAGGGGAGCAATAAGGGGACGAGGGACACTTTGAACCTGTTATAAAAGTAGGCTGAGAAACCATCCATCCCTGGGGTTTTATTTAGTGATAATGTACTTATAACCTTCAAAATTTCCTCCCTAGTAATAGG
This sequence comes from Neoceratodus forsteri, assembly GCA_016271365.2. Classification (NCBI taxonomy): domain Eukaryota; kingdom Metazoa; phylum Chordata; order Ceratodontiformes; family Ceratodontidae; genus Neoceratodus; species Neoceratodus forsteri. Next base: position 135,609,739 of record JADMNL010000025.1, read on the forward strand.
CGCAATAAGTGCACTTTGTTGGTCATCAGTAAGACTCAGCAGAGGGGTCTCCCTGAGATATCTATCTAGTTGGCTCACATCTGGGGGATCTGTCATAGGGCCATAAAGACCAGTGTAATAATTGAGGAACTCCCGAATTATGTCCCTCGGGGAGGTCTTCAGAAGTCCGTCCTTATGGGACCGAATGGAAGCGATGTACCTGGAGGATTCCATCTGTTTTATTCTGCAAGCCAAGAGGCACCCTGCTTTTTCCCCCTGATCGGTAAATGACACCTGTGTTTTTATAATGGCGTATTCTGCTTTATCGCGGAGAATCTCTAGGTAGGCTGCCCTTAGTTTAATAAGTTTTTGAAATGTATGTTCTGAGGTTGAGGGAGACAAGTCTTTTTCCATGGTCCTTATCCGTGTTAATAGTTGGGACAATTCCTGCTCCTTAGCTTTCTTCCTATAGGATGCTAACCCAATAAGTATCCCCCTTAAGTAGGCCTTAAAGGCACACCAGAGGATATCCGGTCTTCGGGTTGTACCCAGATTGAACTGGATAAACTGATTTATGTGGTTCTGTATTATATGGGCAGATTCAGGGTCCTTGATAAGTTGGTCATTGAGTTTCCACCTTCCTCTGCTCTTACACAGAGGTTCGATAGTCAGTTGACAGACTACAAGAGAGTGGTCTGATGGGGGGCCTGACTGTATCAAGGAATCGATAACCTGTGGGATGTAAGTCCTTGAAATAAGCAAATAGTCTATTCTAGATGAGGTTCTGTGAACCAGAGAAAAGAAGGTATACTCCCTGACACCAGGGTGCAAGACCCTCTAGATGTCGCACAGACCAGCCTGGTCTATTAAGTCCCTAAGTGAGCGTTGTACCGGGGATAAACCCTTCCTTGAGAATCCAGATTTGTCTACCATCGGGTCAAACACTAGGTTAAAATCCCCTCCTAGAATCATCAGAGTTGAGAGGAAGGGAAGCAGAGTAGTAATAATTTGTGTGAAAAAATTAGGGGAGTAATAATTTTGTCCATAAATGCTTCCCAAAAGTAACTCTCTCGCATAAAGATTACCGATTACAAAAATAAATCTACCCTTAGGGTCCTTTATAGTTTGTGATGCAACAAATGGGAGTTTCCTGTGGACCAAAATCATAGTGCCACCACTATTCGTAGAGCCCTCAGCTGAGAAAACCTGTTCCACATGTTGCCTCCGAAGTTTGGTGGCCTCGGTGTCTAATAGATGTGTTTCTTGCAATAGCATAACTTCTGCTTTGACCAAATTTAAATGTTTTAGGATCATATGTTGTTTAGTTTCAGATCTAACCCCTTTAACATTCCAGGTAAGGACTTTCAGTGGGTTAGCCATTGGATTTTAATTCTCAGTAATATTGTAGTGGGAATGTGGAAAGGAAACCACTGGGGAAATCATAGTGGGATTTGTATACCTTGTGCTGTGCCCTCCCCCCCTTCTACCCAACCCCCTACCTTCACCCTTTAGTTCCCCAGCCCCCTTCCCCCCAAACCACATAACAGTTATTATCTCTACCAAAACAATAGTCCAGTAAAACCCCCCTTCTGTTATTCCCACTTGGTGCAGAACCACTTTTCACTACTCTCCCAGTTGTTCTGCTCCATTGCCTGGTTCCAAGAAGAGTCGGTAAAAGGCTACACCAGGACTTTTAGAGGGCTTAAGAAGATAACTTCAAGGGGAAACCCCCCGCACACAAACAAGGGTAATGCTCCCAACTTGAAAACAACCTCAGGTTAAAACTCAATTAATAGCATTACCCCTTAGTAATTATAAACTGGAAACTTTTTCAAAGGCAGACTACCATGTGGCTCCAAAATGGACTGCCTCAATTGGTTCCAGTTGAAAGACCACAAAAAATGACCTCACTGTGTCCTCTGGGGCAAGGTGAAACACTCTAAAGATCGGGGGACTATAAATGCTGTGTCCCCACACCCACAGAAAACCCCACACCAAAATCGAACAGCCCCCCCCGGAGGCCCCAAGAGGTATTCTTCCCAGGGATTAGGATCCTGTGAACACAGACCATATAGGAGCCTATCTCCCTTCATAGGATGGTATGGAACAGAAAAAAAAAAGACCAGCATGCTTCTACTAATAAAAACCAGAGTGCTACCCTCCAAGGACATTTGGCAGTTGAAGTACCACCCCGATCTAAACCTGTAGAAATGAAGATAAAAAGGAAAAAGAGGAGGAGGAGTCCCCTCCACAATAACTACTATTAAAAGTCTTAAACAGAGGTCAAAGAAGTCTAGTAACCCTCAGTAAAAGGTCTGGAGTTAGACTTGATCTGTTTTCATACTAGAAGTTCACTCGTTTTGCCGCAGTCCAATGGGGACCTCTAGCGGTGGTAGACCCCAAATGCGGTTGCCACTCGTGATGTAAAACTGAAGACAAAAAACAAACCAGCCTCACAAAATATATATATTGCCCCTAGAGCACTGTTTCACATCCTGGCAACAGTCCACGCTCACAAAAGGAAGGGATCATCCACACTGGGTACAGAAAATGCATTAACAGCTGAGACATGGTGGAGGAGGGCGCCCTTCAAAGCCACGGATGCTGGAGGTTCAGACAGGTGATTAAAGTACTCATTCCATCAGTGGGGAACACAATTGCTGGCTAACCATTTGCATAAATTCAGCGGTTGCCAAACAGGTCAGGCAAAGACTTCTGGAGGGTTGCTTTTGCTACTTCTACCTCTTCAAAGGTAACCCAAGAGCCTTCCAGTAATATTTGCAGCCTGTCCGGGTACCCCATTTTGAACCTTATCCCCAAAGAAATTAACCTGGAAACGATCGGGTGGAATTGAGTACGGCGTTGCCTGACAGAAGCAGGAAGGTCTTGGGTTATTCTAATTTTTGTACCCTCCCATCTGATTTCTTGCATGTCCTTTATCTTCCCCAAACAATACTGCTTCTCTTGATAATTAAGAAATCTTGCAATTATTGATCGGGGCAAGGCTGCGGGTGGAGGCATGGGTCTGAGAGCTCTATGCGCGCGTTCAATCATGGATACTTTGCTGAATGGAGAGGGGCCAGCTAATTTTTCCAACAGTTTTTGAATAAAACTGATAGCCTCATTATCTTCTTCCCTTTAGGGGATGCCAAGGATAACAACGTTGTTTCTGCGGCTCCTCCCTTCTAGATCTTCCAACTTAGCTTCTAATTTTTTAAGCCTGTGACAGTTTTCCACCACCTCCTCCTTAACAGTATCTGTTTTTTTCCCCAAAGAGGTGGTGCAAGCTTCATTGTCGGAAATCCTTGTTGTGAGGTCCTCCAGAACAGTGGTCATCTGCTTGACCTCAGACGTAAGGGTTTTGACATCTTCTCTGAATGGGGAGAACTCAGCCAGAAACAGCTCGAGTGTCAGTGGGGTATCCCCGGTTTCCCTAGCAGGAATAGCGCTGCTGAGTGCTACTTTTCTGGCTTGGCTTTGCTGAGTCTTAGGCCGTTTGTTCTGTTTTTCGGTGTGCGTCTAGGGGGTGCCAATCACGTCTCTGCCTCCATTATTATGGATCCAACTCTTCTCCAGTACTTCAGAGCATGTTTAGCCCCCAGCAAGCAGTATTTAAAAAAGAAGAAAGTTGTGAAAAGGGCTTTTAAATTCACCAGGCAACAGGAGCTGAACTGGTAAGCTGTTACTCGGCGCGCTGCATCAAGTGGTCTCCCATCACTGTTACTACTATATGACAATGCCCCAGAGGCTGCACTCATATTATAATTGTTCCACTGTAATAATATCAATACCCTAGCTACTACATGTATAGACTTTCAGTCACCTTGGCTAGTATATGTAATTACTTGAAATGTGTTGTTCCACTAATGTACTATCTCTAAATGTATGACTGTGCTGACGTGGAGCCTTTGTAAATGAGTCTATGACTCAAAGGGTTGTAATTCCTATGATTGACTAAATAAAATAAATAAATAAATAAATGCCTAGGATATAGTCAGCCAACATCCCCCATTTCAGATGTGTTAAGAGCGGCCTCAGTGTTGTGAAGCCTGACCTTTTTATTTTGGGGCCATGCAAATCCCCTTATGCATATTTAGTGCTACAAATGTGCTTCTCCATGACTGTATCAGCTCACTTACTTTCCATTTGTCATTCTGTGTGGACCATATACACTATGGCCATGCTGAGGACTCTTTGTGTTGAGTAGGGTCTTGGAAGCATGCACCATACCTCACATTCTGCCACTGAAATGAGGGACATGGATACTCACAATCAGGGATGAGGGACATTAATCCTCACAATTGTTAGGACACATCCTGAAGGAGATACAGTAACTCAGAACACAGTGGAAACCATTGCAATTAATTGCTTTTACTTGTACCGATATTAGCACCTGAGAATGAATTTCTAACATAAAGCGGGGTGCCATTTAGGTAGGGCAGAGGGGGCAGCTGCCTCCTCCCCTGCATTTGTGCATGGATTGTTCTTATGGTGTGACAATAATGGCATTATATTTGGATTTAATCTTTTGCACAATAAGCTCCCCCCTGGCCTGTGTGTTCTCACACTGCTCCTGACTCAACTGTGTCTGTATTGTGTTGTCCACTCTCTCCATCTATTAGCCGTGGTGCCATCACACATGATGTGGAGGAGCTCCAGCCAAACAAGTGCACAAGTCATGCGAGCATGACACTGTCTTTTCTGGCTCAGAATAGACAGGCTGCACATTACAGCTTGGAGGAGTTAGTGAGCACTGAACTCTCAATAGCAGTGTTGTGGCAGCATATTTTTGTTGGTCTACTCTTAATGAGTCTCCATCACCCGATGGCTGAAGTTGCAGAGGGTGAGCTAGAAGCTATCTCGAGACTAGGCTACCTATTTACTCTACTAGGTTCACCTAGCAAGGAAAAAAATAAAATAAAAAAAACAGCACAGGCCCTCCGAGGCAGCAAGCTAGGCCTAGCAGCAGTGGTGACGGTGTGGGTGGCCTTCATAGGCCTTGATCAGTGCAGTGCGGCAGCAGCCAAGAAAGAAGCAAGCAACACAGGTTGGGTGGGTTTAGTTGGTGAGGTGACTTGGTCGCGTACCATGTTGGGGACCTCTGATGGTTGATTCTAGCATCCAGCTTCAGGCAGAAGGATGGAGAAGGAGTGGACTGAAAACTGGGCTGGTGGCACACTGGGCCAGACCACAGATTGCCAGGTAAGAAAAAGTAAATATTATTTTTACAGGGGGATTGGGGAAGGGGAAGGACTGAAATATTGATGCGTTTTTCACATTTCTGCACCTTTGGCGGCCTCACAAACTGTATGGGATGGGTACTGAATGGAATGGAGTCGGGGAGAGAAATCAGGACTTTTGTTTGGAGGGGTCAGAACTGCAGCCAGGAAAAAAATTGGTTAGTAACTGGGTGGATTTAATCCCAAATCTGATGCACTGCTTTGGGGTATAGACAGATGAATCTTATATATTTGAATTTTTCCTGATTTGCATATCACTTTTCAGTCACAACAAATAAGTTTTACCTTTTAGAGATGTTCCAGAAATTCTAGAGCTTGCCACCTGGGGGCTAACTAGCACCTGGCCTCCACTGGTTGTTGGCTTCCTCCTGTTGAAATCTGAAATGGTGCTCCTGCCATAAAGTCTAAATTTACAGGACATCCTATGTGTGAGCAGCATGTTTTCCATGCGGTATGGATGAGCAGCAGAGCAGTTTTCAGGGGTAAAATGAGGGCTGTCAGTTGCATTCAGGGACAATTGAGTGGTATGGTATGCACAGACTATTGGAGTCCCACTATAGCCAGGCTTATGTCCCCCTCCCAGTGAAGCTGACCTCCACATCCACACGCTCAAGCGCATTATGACATAGGGTTAGGGAGACTGTGTTGGCATGCACCATTGAAATGAATGGGGGTATTTTTTTTATTACTATTTTATATATTTTTGATGGAGAGTTGTAGATTAATGAAGGACACCCTCAACTAACAAGGGCCTTGTTAGTAGAACAGTGGCCTTCATTATTCTCCAACTCACCATCATAATGTATAAAATAGTAATAAAAAATAACTCCATTCATTTCAAGGGGGTATGCCACAGCACTCTACCCCATGGACATCATCTCTTAAACACTCCTGCCTCTGGCTCTGTAGTACTCAGGTAAGAGACTCTCGACTTATATCTTTACTTGGTGGGTTGTCTTCAGCATCATGGCTGCACCCACTACAGTGTGTGTGAATGGGGGAGGACTGGTCATGTGGGTGGGTGTTGAGTTATTGCTACTTTTGTGTTTGCCCTTAAACTCTGTTTCTGTGGAAGCATTTAAAATGATGGAGAGAAAACAGTAGGAGTACAGGCCAGACATAATTAGTTAGTTTTGTGGGTAAGTGCATGTATTGGGGTGTGGGAAGACCCACAGGTATTTCCATAGCTATGTGTGCTACAGTTCAGCTGTGCAACTGATATAAGGGGGGACAAGAAAACGAAAATGTATAAAAGTGGCTGTAAGCATGCCACATGCATGCAGATGTATGCAGAATTGTACTGAAGTACTGTACAAATGAGTCATATGTATGCAGGCAGTATAGCCTAGTGGTTAAAGGCACTGAACTGCAAACCAGGAGACTTAGAGACCTGAAGACCTGGGTTTGAATCTCATCAACCCCCACTAGTATATGGTGTGATCCTGAGCAAGTCACTTAACTTGTTTTTTGCACGCATGCCACATGCATGCAGTCTGTTCCAATTTAACATAAAAAGAATGCTTTCCACACTTGCTTGCCACACGCATGCCACATGCATGCAATCAGTTCCAATTTAACATTTAAATCATGCTTGCAGCACCCGTATCACATGGGTAGTTTTATGTGCACAGCATGAAAATATTTCATGTCATTATTTCTGTAAGGGTTGAGGTGGAGGTACTGTTTAGGAAACTAAGGGAGAGAAAAGGCAGTATCCCCTTGATTTGGAGGTTTCAGGGTCCACACTAAACTGTCTCAAAAATGCCTTGAAGACTTTGGATCTAAAGTGCAGAGTTGGGTGAGGATTCTCTATCCTTGATTGTGCACAATGCATGTTTAAGCTTTAGGCATGTCCCTTATTTAGGGAATTGAAGGTGTGTAGTAAAGGAAATATGCAGGCATGTATAGGACTTATTTGGGCAGTGCTAAGGGAGTTTGTCATTAATGATATGTGGTCTTATGCATGCTCATGAACAAAATGCAAAATTTATGCAAGATTACATTACTCACTAATAATAAGATAGGAGTCTCATAGAAAATGAATAAGGCAAGGCAAGATGTGTTTAAATAACATACACACAAATGCCCCAGAACAACCATGGGAAAAATAAACACAAGAAAACTCCAATTTATGTGAACTAAAAATATTAAAAAAATAGTAAATTATGTAAAAAGAACATTTGAAATGAAAAGGTGCACAGTATACCTTTCCAATCAGTAAATGCATAACACATTATATATACTAGAAAATTATACCTAGAAAAAAAAGATCAAATCCACAAACCAGAGTAACTTAACCTCTGTACAAAATAACTGTACACCCTAATATTAGGATATCCCCTTATATAAAAGGGGCAATCTTTAAATAGGTTTCTAGGCATCATCTAGCTTATAAAGAACTATAGAACGTTGAGTTCTGTGTGTTCTTTTTAATTTTTTTTATTTTACTTTATCAAAATTTTAAAAACAACAACACATGATTAACAACCAGAACAAGAACAAAACAATGTAACAGCCCACAACCCCCCCCCACGCCCTCAATGGGTAGAGGAAAATGCCCACACAAAACCATACACACCTAAGAATGATACCTAGACAGAAAAAGGTCAAATCCACAGAACAGAGTGATTTAACAACCTCTGTATAAAATTACTGTGCACCCCACCCCACATACTACAGCTAAACTGACAAAAGGAAAAAGAAAGAAAAGGGGGCAGAAGGGAAAAAGGCAGGTCTGGGACTGTAACCAAAAAGCACGGTCCAAGAGGAGGCCCGCTCCAAGGATTTCAAACAGTATATAACATGTGGAGCCTGCTCCACATGGCATTGTAAGCATGTAATTAAGCAATATACCATGACATAGTGTGAGTACATGGGTGGATTTACCACACCTGTTGTGGTTTGGTCATGAGACCACAGGCCGAGTGACTTAACCACACCAGAAGTGGTAAATACACCCCTATATACAAACACACCCTGGAGTGGTATATTGTTATTATACAATGTTTAGCTTCAATTTTTGAAAAAAAAGGAAAAATACAGGTTTTTTTTCATTTTAAATCTTTTTTATTTATTTATTGTTGCACAGGAAAAAATAATTCCCTGTTGATAGGCAGAATATAGTAACTTGAGAGGCAAGATCAAGTGAACCCTATCCTGTAATAGATTAGGTGGCACTTAAACTGGAGATTTTTTTTTAGCTTAGCAAGGGGCTGTAGTGGGCAAAATCAGTATGCCGCAAGTGTTGACAGGGCAAGGATTTATTATTTTTCTTCCCGATGTGACATTTTGGGATGCATTGTGTAGTGAGAGGCGATAGTTTAGCATGTGGGTATGTCCAAATGGACTAGTGGCTGCCATTTGTAACAGTCTGTTTCTGGGTGCCTTCGCTGTTCAAGTGCTATTTTTTTTAAATCATTCTGACCTGAAGGAGTTGTTTTTAATGGGGGACATCAATAGATTTTTTTACTCTGCAAGAGCGTTCAGTGACTTTGCGAGCCGTGATGCTTTGGGGAATGTATGAACGGAGCAGAGCCGACAGTGGGAAGTGAAAAAGGAGAGCTTTGAGGAAGTGGTTACAGGGAAAGTACTTAGAAAAAAAAAGACTGTTTTTGTCCCTGTATGGCATTTGGCAGTGTTTCTGTTCCTTTTTGGTCGGATGTATAGAACCCGATGTTCGACAGGTTTAGAGCAGGATTGACTGGTGGTGTTTACTGTGGGATTTTGCGGTTTGCCTTTCTGATGCTCAGAGTAATTTTGGGGGCAGTTCTTGATGCGACTGACTGGTGGCTGGCACCTTTTCCAGTGGGTACACTGGAGGATTTATCACGCTGAAAAGGTACCAGTCAACCAATCAGATTTCAGGGATTGGGCATTTGGATTTACCCCATTGTATAACTGGATACGAACACTAGCAATCATTTTCACCAAACGATGACCAGAAAGAAATTCTTGTAACCATTCCTGGTACAAAAGTAAGGTTTGGTCATTGACGTGCTGGAGAATGACTTTTTTGACAGAAATAAAAATCATAGCCATGGCATACCTCCACTCCTTGATGGAAATTCCATCAAAATCACTTACCAGGCACACCTCAATAGTGAATAGTTAGGATTTGCCTAGTAGAGGGTCTTCCCACAACTTGATGGCCTACCAAAGGGGTGGACCTTAGCACAGTCCCAAATAACATGGAAGAGAGTCCCCTCAGTTGCCTCACAATGAGTACAGACTGAAGAACTAAGACAACCGATCTGAGATAAACATTGTGGGGTATAATACAGGTCGTGAAGAATGTTAACCTGAATTAGACGGAGCTTATCGGAAGGTATGTAAGTATATATATCTATTCAAACATGGGGCCAGTTAAAATGTCTATCAGAAAACACCTTCTAAGAACAGGTACTATCTGTCAGAGTAAATAAATGGGTAAGAATCAAATGGTAAATCTGGGAGACAGCATGAGATTGGGAGACCATTTCTGCCGCCAGGCCTACAAAACCACAGTTGTGCGTATGCCATGGTCCAAAATGATCCATAAGCACATGCTTTAACTGCCGTATTCTCCATCTGAAACAGCGTTCTATGTGTTCTTAAACAACTCAAAACTATTTTTCAGTCAACTGTTGAATAAACTATGTCATCAGCTTAGAGCCAGATTTTGAACTCATTATATTCTCTTAATAAAACAGAAAAACACAAATAATTTGCAAAAGGTCTGCATGTTTTTTGTTTGTCTGTTTTGACCTCAGAATCACAAAAAGTGTAATCAATAAATGAAAAGAAGTATTGAACAAGGAATGATTATGTTTTGCCTTAATTAGTCTGCTATGCTCTTTGATTTTGTTTTTGTGGTGTAGTAATATGCATGTATCATGGTAAGCTGTCCTTGGATGGGGGAAACTCTCATACAACATACAGTATAGTTATGGTCAAGAGGGATATTCTGTCTCCTTGTAAGTAATGTAACTCTTTAGACATTTTCATGCCTCCAATAAAACTATTGGATTTAACATCAAAATTTACCTGTGAATGTTTTTCACAATGCATTATTGTTTGCCTTATGCTTTTATGCACTTTGAAATGTATGCTTTTTTTTTGTATTTTGTATTGATCCTGGTCAACACTGTAAACGGTACTGTGGTGCCAGTGTGTGTGCATATATACATATATTATAGGGGTGCAGCAGTGCCCCACACTTATGGTTGAGTAAGCTGTTTAATGTTAAACCCCTAATTTTGCACTGTAAAGGGAAACTTTCACCATTCCCCAGGCAAAAACATGGGACATATAAGTCCCGATAAGGTAAAACGCATCAGTTAGGATGTTTATAAATGGCTTACACATCTGTTATTTGCATTTTATCTGGTTGATCCTGCCATCTTCTGCCCACGTTTATTATTGCAGTGTCCCCTGTTGCTGAGCCCTTTGATGATGCAACTGATGGGCTCAGCCATAGGGGACTCCTATGTAATAGTATTATTATAGGCACTAACAAAAATATACAGCTGCGGTTATGCCTTCTGACTCAGTATCAATCTGACCAAGGAAAGCACTTCCCCTGTGTGGTTGGTATTGGTTAGTAGCACAAACATGTGCTGTATATCTTTTGTTACTGTTTGTAACTATACTGTTACATAGGGCGCTCTCGGAGTCCCCCACGGCTGAGCCCATCAGTCGCATCATCAAAGGGTTCTGACATGGGGGACTCTAGAATAATAATGGTGGGCGGAGGGTAGCAGGATCAAGCAGATAAAATGCAAATAAGAGATGCATAATCTATTTATAATAACTGGTGATCCTTGTTATCAACCCGTTTTCGAGTACTGTAAAAAGTCGTATCAACCCGCAGGTTGATATAAAAAAAGTTGTATCAACCTCGCGGGTTGATACGACTTTTACAGCCTCATGCCAAGAAGCCTGCAGCACTCGCATTCCAGAGTAAACAGATTCAAAATAATATCGTAACTTACAGATCCAAATGAGAGCGTAATAATTTTAAATGAACAGAGCAGGTTTGCACTTAAAACACATCCTTCCCCCTTCCCCGATTCTGTAGCTTACCCTCCAGTTTAGATCTGTATTTGTGCAGCATTTAATTAAGATATTTTAAGATCACTCGTAAAAATCACCATGGAGACCCGTGACCAAAACTACTTACTTCCTTACTGGTAGGCATGCCCCTCCGCTAACACGCTATGTGATGTCACGTGGCGTGCCACTAGTAAGGAAGTAGGCCTTGGCCCTCGTGATCCTCGAGTGGTAATTCTAAGAATTTTTTAGTACCAGTTATTATATAAAATAAACATATGGTAGAAATGAGTTTATTTTACACACTTCATTGTGTGATAATAGTAAAACCTCTCGAGCTTCGCTTTCGAGGTTTACATATTATCACACAACTTGGGTGTGTAAAAAAACTCCATATCAACTCCCTACATATGCATTATTCTCTATATAAATATCCTAACTAGCATGTTTTACCTTATTGGAACCTTTAGATCCCCTGTTTTTGCCTTGGGAATGGTGAAAGTTCCCTTTTAATAGCTTTGCCACTGTTCAACAGAACTGCACAAAATTTTGCAAGTGCTGTTTGAGTGGGCAGGGTCTCTTGATTTGGCAAGATTCGTTCCAGTGGGATATACGCAGTCTCCTTCAGTTGATGTCATTACTGGGCCTGACACAAATGGTTACTTCTGTGACCCATCAACCGGGCCACACACTTGACCTAGTGTTCTCACTGGGGCTTGTGGTTACTAACCTCAACGGTGATCGGGTCATCTGGTCTGATAACTGCACCATGAAGTTCTTGTTTGGGGCTCCCCCTTGGACATCCTTCTCTTGCTGAGATGGTCAGCTATCACACTTTGAGGGGGATTGTTCCCAGAGGGACTTTTGGCAGTAGCTGCTCTATCTAGCGTGGATTCTGCCTGTGCGGCTGGCACGAGCAAGGTGGTGGCGGCTTCTAATAAGGCTGTCTCCAAAGCGTTCTATGTCATCACTTCAGTCCATATATGACCAAGATCTTTTCTCTTGAGATATCTAGGTTTCATTCTTGACTCGCATTTGTCCTTCTCTGCCCACATCAAAACACTGTCAAAAAAGCGAAAAATGAGATTAGGGTTCTTCTTCCGGAACAAATAACTATTCTTGCGGGACTCTAGAATTAGACTGGTCCATGCCATCTTCACACCCCTCATGGATTATGCCGATATCATTTACAATAGTTGTACTAGCTCAACTCTCCGCATACTGGATACCCTATTCCACTGCACCATACGCTTTATTACAAATGCTCCAGCTAAAACTCACCATTGTTCATTGTACAAGGAGATGAATTGGATTTCCCAGGCTGCCAGGAGACTAAATCATATTTACATCTGGACACATAAAGCTCTATTAAATAAACTGCCCTCCTAAATTACATCAACCTTCTATCACCTACATAGTGCTTATAGACTTAGAAATTGTACTTATATCTCCTTGGAAGTTCTCAATCTATGCACTCGCCTTGGCAGAGCAACCATGAGACATGTTCTCCCCCACAGTCTGCAGTAATCTCCAGTCCTTACTTAAGCTCCAGAATCTAGTCCCACTGACTGCATTCAAAAATCTCATTTATAATATCACTTCTGAATCCTGCCAATGTTTCTAATCCCCCCGAGCCACCTTAATTTATTTTATTTATTTATTACTAGGATTACAAATACCTTTGAACCAAGGGTTCTTTTACAAAGGTTTCGCATCAGCAATGGGTGCAAGCAAAACAGTGGTAATATACAATACAAGGTCGGGAGATTAACATAGAAGTAAGCAGAGGTATGATACAATACAGGTCAGGAGGCTAACTAAGTAGCAAAAGACAGTACATGTGTATAGACTAGCACAGTAGCAAACAGTCAGTGGCAAATAACAATTGAGCAATAATGCATGACAGGGTGTGTGTTGTGCTGGGATAACGTCACGCCTAGGGTGATTAGGCACGAGGTCACAGTCCCCACATCAGGCACTTGGGTTAATATCCCAATACTGACACTGTAGTGCAGCATGAGGGGGGTGCTGCACTCCTGAGGTGCTGTCTTTTGGATGAGATGTTAAACGAGGTCCCATCTACCTGTTCTGGTGGTAGTTCAGGTGGATGTTAAAGATCCCATGGCACTTCTCGAAAGAGCAGGGAATTTCCCGTGCCCTGGCCAAATTTCCCCATTCACAAAAATATCACCAACTGCTTAATCTGGTTCAAGGTCAGTTGGCATTCATCTGTATCCCCTCCCCAGGTCGTGCCTGAAAATAGGCAGGATTTGCCTAGTGCACTTATCCGGTCAACAAAATAGAAATAAATAAATTAATAAAATAAATAAATAAATATTATACAATGGCTTGCTTTTAAATAAAGGAAAACAGAGAGAAAACTTTTTTTTTTGTCTTTTTTCTTATCATTATGTTGCTTGCACGCATGTGCAAGAAACTTAGTGCCATCATCTGAGTTTTCGGAGGTGTGTCAGCCCCTCTTCCAATGCAGTCAGTGTGTTTGCAGGCGTGGCCCCAGTTCCCCAATGAGTGCTGCAGCTGTCTATGACAGCTTCAAAATGCAGTGGCATACAGTTGAAAGGGAGAGCTCCGCTTCAGTGAGCAGAGCTCTCCTCCCCAAATGCACACACATGAGCAAGCACGCATATTGCGTGCTGATGTGCTCCCCCCACGCCTACACTGTATGGCCGACGGGGGTGCCCAGTCCCCGTCGGCCCAGACGCTCCCCTAACAGCTGTCCAGGTGCCATGCTGGGAGCCCACCCCAGCGTGGCAACAACTGTTATAGACGATTGGGGTGCCCAATCCCCTGTCAGCTCCAAGGCTGCACGCCCCCAAAAGCTTTCCTGGTGCCACGCTGGGAGCCCACCCCAGCATGGCAAATCTTGTTTTGGCTGACGGGGGTGCCCAATCCCCGTTGGCTCCCCATTCCCCCAAACAGCTTTTCCTGCTGCCATGCTGGGAGCCCACCCCAGCGTGACAAACGTCCAGCGTCGTCTTCTTAAAAAAAAAAAAACTGTGAATAAAAAAACGGTCCCTCGTAGTCTCCCTGCCCCCTTCCCACAACCCGCACCCACTCACTGTGCACCCTGCCTCCCCACACCCCCCTCACCCCATACTTACTTCCGGAGCTCAGTGCGACGATCATCGGTGGACCGGGAACACGTCTGCACTCTTCAAAGCCGACCGCAAACTTAGGAAATGCCGGTAAGCTGTATAATGGGATAGATAGGGTTTTTTCAACTTTGTTGCATATCTCGGGCATTTTTGGGAATTTTGGCCCCAAATTTTCAACATGGGGTTTTTCGGACCCCTCCTCATGAATTCTTGCACTGTCATGGCGTTACTCGGGCCTGAAGGGTGATTTAGCAGTCACTGCAAGAAATCACCTTTCTGCACTGATTAACAAAATGACACTGCCAGTTTTCATAAGGTGGGCTCTCAAAAAGCCTATGTTGAAAATTTGGTGAAAAAATTCCTAAAAATGACTGTTTTGCGAGCGTGCGTTGCGCAGTTCCTACGCACACTCATAAGTTTGCGAATCTTCAATATTTTCACTCCAGATTTTCAACATTGCCATTTTACCACACCTCCTTATGAGCAGTACATCTGTCATTTTTCACATCTTGCCCAAAATGTGTTTCCGCCCATGTAGTGCATAATGGGCGCGGTCGATTATCTTGAAATCACTGTATGGGATACATTAAGAAAATCACAGTGACACTGTTCATGAGCAGAAGGTCTTAAAATAGCTATGTTGAATTAGTGAATCAAATTCTAAAATGACTGTTTCACGAAGCGAAGCGTTACGCGGTTCCTACACACGCTCGTAAGTTCGCGAATTTTCAATATTTGCACTCCAATGACTTCCAAATACCTAAACAGGACATAGAAGCAAGCAACATTCGGCACTGACAAATGCTTGTTTTTTGTGTGTGGAAGGATATGTTCTGAAAAATAAATCCACAGTTTCTATTTTGGCCACTAGATGGTGCTGCCAGTGTAACATGCCTGTTGCTTCCCTCCTTACAGCTTTCTATTTCAGACCATGTATAAGGCTCAGTGTGTCCCTGTGTTATAGAGTGGTACAGAACACATGCTGACCCTGTTTCTCTTTTTTGTGGATGTAGCCATGTTTGGAACTTAAGTACCGCGGTGACTGAGCTGACCGGTGAATGAATTTAAATTACCACAGTGCTGTAGTGAGCCAAACAGTGTGGCCACCAAGCCGATCACAGAATGAAGCTGCTGCAGTGCTGTTGTGGTAGGGCTTTTAAATATTTTTTTTACAATCATGGTCAGGGAACAGAGATACCTGAGTGAGCAAGTGGGTTTGCGCACAACCGTTTTCACCCTTTTCCCCATGAACCGAGTGACACAAGTGAACCGTGAGACCGGTAGTTACAGTCTCCAGAGTTCAGTAAAGCAGCTGGGTTCAGGGAAGAAATGGTGAGGAGAAAATTTCTTGTCTGCGCTTTGTGTGTTGGGAATTTTCTGGGAGGGAGGTTTTAAAAGAGGAAGGGTGACTGTAGGGACAGACGAGGTAGTGAAAGTGATCGTGGTCTCAGCAAGGAAGGTAGTTGGGCAGCGAATCACATTGTGGAGTGATTTTTTTTTTTAAACATTTGATGCGGTCGTTTCTGTGCTGGGACTAAAGCCGTGATGTTGTGCTGGGATAACATCACGGCTCCAGTCCCAGACTGGCCAAAGTCCAGGATTATTTCATGCCATTATATAATGCACAATTAACAATACGGTTGTGTATATATAGCAATACACAGATACAAATGAAAACCATCCTAGGGGTGACATAAGTGGAGCAAGGGGTGGGGGATAAGAGGGGTAGGGGTAGGGAAAAGGGGGGTAGGCAGTCAAGGATTTGACACTGTCATAAGTGCAAGAACAGAAAATAAGTGCTAGGTAGTCTGGGGTGGAGCACCAAGAGATAGGAGTGATAGGGAGGGGAGACAGAAGGAGGAGCCGGAGGGGTGGAATGGTAGGTGAGAGGTGAGGGGGGTAGAATGGTAGGTGGGGGTGTGAGAGAGATGGGGAGTAGCAGGGGATGGAGGGGTGAAGAGAAGTGGGGAGGGTAGCAAAGGAGGAGGAGGGAGAGGTGAAACAAAGCCGCAAGCCTAGGTAGAGCAGTCACAACTGCTGAGGTCAGTGAGGTGCTGGCAGGGTTTACATTTGAATGGGCCAAGCTTGTTTTCAGCTACAGTTTCAGGGGGAAGGTTGTTTAGCAGCAAGGGGGCCCTGGTGTGGTACGGCAGAATGGAACGATAAATGTTGGTTTGAGGGAACTGCGTGTAAAATGTGCAGTGACTGTGGGCAACATTAAGGCATGAGTTGCAGGGGATGTGAGGTCAAGACAAATTTTCTTAGCCAGTAGGCAGGTCTGGTAGGCAAGTCTACTATTTAGATTGAGCCAGTTGGATTGCTTGTAGAGATCACAGGTATGCATATGCTTCCCTGCACCAGTGAGAAGTCTAGAGCATTTGTTAAGGGCTGTCTTGACCTGTTTTAGGGTAGTATCAATAGCAGCCCCGTAGAAAACAAGCCCGTAATCAATGACGGGTAGGACTGAGGCAGT
Organism: Neoceratodus forsteri; assembly: GCA_016271365.2. Taxonomy (NCBI): domain Eukaryota; kingdom Metazoa; phylum Chordata; order Ceratodontiformes; family Ceratodontidae; genus Neoceratodus; species Neoceratodus forsteri. The sequence continues at coordinate 135,626,574 of JADMNL010000025.1, forward strand.
TATGGCTACATGCTTTGCTACTTTGGTAAGACAGCGATGGTGGCGGTAGAGGACCCCAGTTCTTGAGCTGACTGATTCTGAGATGTGTTGAACATGTGAGCTGAAAGACATTGTGCAATCAAGGGTAATACCAAGGTATTTAAACTCCTGCACTTGCTCAAGTGGCTGTTCAAGATCATTATGTATGGTGAAGTTTATGGTTCTGTATTTACTGTGAGAGCTATGGAACAGCATGGACTTTGTTTTTTTGTAATTCATCAACAGCTTATGTTGGAGAAGCCAGGTTTCAACTAGGCTGAAGTTTGTTTGTAGCACTTTGGAAAGTGAGACAGGGTCAGTATGGGATGAATAGAGGACTGCATCATCGTCATAAGAGTATTAAGTTATTATTGCAAGCTGCAGGAAGAGTATTGATGAAAAGGCTGAAAAGTAGAGGGCCAAGGATGGAACCCTGGGGTACACTAGAGCGGACAGGAAGGGCAGTTGAGAGAGTGTCAACGATTTTGACTTTTTGGCTCCTTGCCGAGAGGTAGCTTTCAAACCATTTGGTTACATCATTAGATAGTCCAAGGGAGGAAAGTGAGTGAAGCAGGAGCTGGTGGTTCACAATGTCAAATGCCTTGGTCAAATCAATGAACACCGCACCAGTAAGTGTCCAGTGTCAATTGCCTTATGAATATGGCTGGTGAAGTCAAGCAGGGCAGTGGTAGTACTATGGGCTTTTCTAAAGCCATGTTGTTATGGGCAGAGTAAGTTATATTTGTTGAGGTGTTCAGACAACTGGTCAGCTACAATTCGTTCTAACGCCTTGGTGAGTGGTGGGAGGATAGAGATAGGGTGGTAGTTATCCTACACTTTACTTGTCCCTCTTCTGGGATGGTCCATGTGCACACTGGCACTTATTCCTAGCATCCGCTTCTCCTTGTGATCTACTTCATTACCTTTTTATCCTACCTTGTTGTGCTTCCTTGTGTTCTTACAAAGCTAATCGGAATTGATTCATTACTGGCAATGTTCCTATATATGCTGTTGTTATACTGTAATTCTTACTGGGTGCTGTTTAGTAATGGTGGGAGGATACATGTGAATCACACGTATCCCCCCCAGTGCAACTCCGCACCCGATGGAGATCCACTCGGGGACAGCATTCACAAAAACAGCGGTCCCCACGCAGCTCCGTTCTGCAGCCCTGCCCCTCAACCGGTGCACAGCTATGCGGGGGTGGTTCAGTGTGGGGCTGCAGACCCAACCACGCAGCATATCGGCTTCCTGGACCAGGATGCTTAGCGGATCACTTGCGGCCGTCAGTTGCCATGTTGCCAATGGGTGTGCAGGCTGTCAGTGGACCAAGGTGTGGTGACTCCACTAGCACATCACCCAACCTCCCAGATTTGCCCCACAGCCAGAGGCTGGCACATTGAGGGGGTCCCTTGACCCTCAAATTCCCCGCTGATTGCAACAGCAGCATAGGGGGGCACATATCAGTTATGGCTGCCTCCAGAAGGCATAGATGTTCCCTCCCCGCACAAGGCACCCGAGCTGTTATGAATGGTGTGGCATGCTATCACACCCCCGTGCTTGTCTCTGGTCTGCCCCCACATGGAGCTGTGCAAAGGCACGTGGGGGGGTCATACCAGGTTCATGCATTGCACACAGGGGACAGAGTGTGTGCAGCCAGGTTCGAGTGGGCTATGCACTGAGTTTATGCAGTGCATAACCCATCTGCACTCTTTGTGAATAGGGCCCATTGTTATTGTGCATTTTGTTGCTTGTGATGTATGTTGTATAAGGGACATCCTTGCAAATGAGCTTGTTCACCGGATACTCATTCCTTCACAATAAACTGAACTGAACTGATATATATATATATATATATATATATATATATGCAATAGGCGTGGATGAATAAACAGTTACATTCATTTATTCTCACTGGTGTTAAAAAGTTGTTCAAACATTTATTTAACACCATAATGTTAATCAACCACCATTTATTTAACACCCTACCATCAATCATTACCCCTCCTACTGGCACTACTTGCAATCACTTTCATTTTCTTTATAATCCCCCCCACCCAACTTGTCCCCTAAGCAAAGCCATCACTTCAACAAGTCCACTGATTTCAGAAAACTTTTTTTTCTTTTTACGTTTGCTTGCGCGCATGCACAAGGAATGTCTTGGGAGAGTAGGACACTTTGGAGGTGTGACTGTCCTGTGCAATCCACTGTTCCGTTGAGCAGGCGTGGCGGTCCTGCACCAATGGATGCGGGTGCTGTGTATGACAGCAATGGTCTTCACTTCAAAGAAAACCACCGCTGCGATCAGTGCTGGCAGCGCCTCTGCATGAGCTGCTGAAACTGTTATAGCCGACGGGGGTGCCCAATCCCCCCTACTTCAAGTCTGCGCCCCCTAAAGCTTGGTGCCACGCCAGAGCCCACCCCAGCGTGACAAATTTGTTTTGGCCGACGGGTGCCTAACTCCGCCGGCTCCACGCCCCCAAACAGCTTTACCTGCTGCCACGCTGGGACCCCACCCCAGCGTGGCAAACGTCCGCATCGCCTGAATAAAAAAACCTTGTAAATAAGAAAATGTTTCATCGCTGTCTCCCACCCCCTCCCACAACCCACACCCACCCACTCGCACCCTGTCTCCCCACACCCCACCCCATACTTACTCCGAGCTCGGCGCGACGATCATCGGTGGACGGGAACATGTCTGCACTCTTCAAAGCCGACCGAGAACTGAGGAAATGCCAGTAAGCTGTATAATGGGATAGATAGGGTTTTTTCAACTTTATTGCATATCTCAGGCATTTTTTGGAATTTTTGCACCAAATTTTCATCATGGGGTTTTTGGGACCCCTTCTCATGAATGCTGTCACTGTCATGGCATTATTTGGGCCCGAAGGGTGATTTCGCAGTCACTGCGCGAAATCACCTTTCTGGAATGATTAACGAAATGACACTGCCAGTGATCATAAGGTGGGCTCTCAAAAAGCCTATTTTGAAAATTTGGTGAAAAATTCTAAAATGACTGTTTTACGAAGCAGCATTGCGAAGTTCCTATGCACTCGTAGTTCACGAATTCTTCAATATTTTCATCAGATTTTCAACATTGCCATTTTACCATACCTCCTTATGAGCAGTACAGCTGTCATTTTTCACATCCTGCCCAAAATGTGTTTCCGCCCATGTAGCGCACAATGGCGCAGTCGGTGTGCGAAATCAGTGTATGGGACACATTAAGAAAATCACAGTGAAACTGTTCATGAGCAGAGGTCTTAAAATGGCTATGTTGAAAATTTGGTGAAAAAATTCCTAAAGATGACTGTTTTACGAACGTGCGTTGCGCAGTTCCTACGCACGCTCGTAAGTTCATGAATTTTCAATATTTTCACTCCAGATTTTCAACATTGCCATTTTACCACACCTCCTTATGAGCAGTACAGCTGTCATTTTTCACATCCTGCCCAAAATGTGTTTCCGCCCATGTAGCGCACAATGGCGCAGTTGGTGTGAGAAATCAATGTATGGGGCACATTAAGAAAATCACAGTGACACTGTTCATTAGCAGAGGTCTTAAAATGGCTATGTTGAAAATTTGGTGAAAAAATTCCTAAAAATAACTGTTTTACGAGCGTGCGTTGCGCAGTTCCTACGCAAGCTCTTAAGTTTGTGAATTTTCAATATTTTCACTCCAGATTTTCAACACTGCCATTTTACCACACCTCCTTATGAGTAGTACAGCTGTCATTTTTCACATCCTGCCCAAAACGTATTTCCACCCATGTAGCACACAATGGCGCAGTCAGTGTGCGAAATCAATGTATGGGACACATTAAGAAAATGACAGTGACACTGTTCATTAGCAGAGGTCTTAAAATGGCTATGTTGAAAATTTGGTGAAAAAATTCCTAAAAATGACTGTTTTACGAGCGTGTGTTGCGCAGTTCCTACGCACGCTCATAGGTTTATGAATTTTCAATATTTCCACTCCAGATTTTCAACATTGCCATTTTACCACACCTCCTTATGAGCAGTACAGCTGTCATTTTTCACATCCTGCCCAAAACGTGTTTCCGCCCATGTAGCGCACAATGGCGCAGTCGGTGTGTGAACTCAATGTATGGGACACATTAAGAAAATGACAGTGACACTATTCATGAGCAGAGGTCTTAAAATGGCTATGTTGAAAATTTGGTGAAAAATCCTAAAATGACTGTTTCTGACGTGCGTTGCACAGTTCCTACGCACACTCATAAGTTCGCGAATTTTCAATATTTTCACTCCAGATTTTCAACACTGCCATTTTACCACACCTCCTTATGAGCAGTACAGCTGTCATTTTTCACATTCTGCTCAAAACATGTTTCCGCCCATGTAGCACACAATGGCGCAGTCGGTGTGCGAAATCAATGTATGGGACACATTAAGAAAATCACAGTGACATTGTTCATTAGCAGAGGTCTTAAAATGGCTGTGTTGAAAATTTATTGAAAAATTCCTAAAATGACTGTTTTAGCGTAGTGCGCGAGTTATTACGCACGCTCATAGGTTTCCGAATTTTCAATATTTCCACTCCAGATTTTCAACATTGCCATTTTACCACACCTCCTTATGAGTAGTACAGCTGTCATTTTTCACATCCTGCCCAAAACGTGTTTCCACCCATGTAGCGCACAATGGCGTAGTCGGTGTGCGAACTCAATGTATGGGACACATTAAGAAAATCACAGTGACACTGTTCATGAGCAGAGGTCTTAAAATGGCTATATTGAAAATTTGGTGAAAAAATTCCTAAAAATGACTGTTTTACGACCGTGCATTGCACAGTTCCTATGCACGCTCATAAGTTCGCGAATTTTCAATATTTGCACTCCAATGACTTCCAGATACCTAAACAGCACATAGAAGCAAGCAACATTCGGCATTGACAAATGCTTGTTTTTACTTATATTTTTAATACTCCTCTCTGGTGCAGCCAATATCCTCTACGTCTTGCCCACCCCCAACGCCTAATGCACTTACCCCTCTCCCTTTCAACTCTGAGCTTTCCTGTGGCAGATTACGGCCAAGCCTGAAAAGCACCTGTAGAAGAGGGAGTTTGGGAGGTGGGAGGGAGAGAGGGAGGGAGAGAGAGGGGGAGAGGGGGAGATATATATATGTATATTCAGGAATGTCCAAGACCTTGCCTTAGCATGTTTCTGTCCCTCCTACAATTTGTTTCTGTGACTGAACAGTGGGTAACAGAGTTACAGACTTGCTCTTCTGCAGACAAAGTATTTTACACCAATACTGTTATACTGCCTGCTTCAGACGATAGAACCACTTGTGAAACTGTCTCCCTCATTTTACTTCTTTGTCACTGATTTTTTTAAGCCATGTCCAAGTGCCAAATACCACTGCAAATACCTGCAAGCGAACGTTCGGCATTGACAAATGCTTGTTAAAATGGTAACCTTATTTCTTTTTTCATTCCTGCAGCTGATCCCATATCTTGCCACCTTCATAGTGTTTTATTTCTGCCATGCATCTCCCCCACATGCACCCACCAGAAAGAACAGCTACTGCCACCAAAAACCACAGTCTGACTGCTAACAATTACATTTTATTAAGCAAGAAGCAAGGCCTTAGAAAGTTGTTTTACCTTCTCCCTCAAGCCACTCCAACTTAATGCAGCGTCTCCTCAGCACCTAATGCAGCGTCTCCTCGGCTCCTAATGCAGAGTCTCCTTGGCTCCCGGCCCCCTCGCAAACACACCTCACTCAGCAGCTCCACTCCCAGTATCATTTAACATCACTAAGACTGTCTGTAAGAACTGCACTTTTTTTTTCTAATTCAAAAAGTTTTCATCTTGCCACTTCTGATTCTCATCATTTCCTTTCAGGTTTCCTGTCGTCCGTAGTGCTCACATCGGTCCTAGGTCTCTCTGCCAGCTTCTGCTCCTTCCCCAGGTCCGATTCTAACCAAAACAGTGGAATGATGGATCAGACACATAAATACTCCTAGACACAGGATCAACTAGACATTAAACACCTTCTACATGCTAAAATAAATAATAATAAAAAAAATTACACAGTAAACAATACCAGTTTCTCGCTAAGTGAGAAAAGGACCCACCATGTTTTTCAAACTGTGTAGCCCACCCACATCTGTACAGTAACCAATCACAACACGCATTGTCAACCTTCTCACATCGCCTCCCTATTAACCATGCTAACTTCCTAGCAACAAGCTCTAAACGGCACAGTAACACACAGAAACATAAAGAATCCCATTTATTTTATTAAACAGACTCAATAATAACTAAACAAAACAAAATACAAACCCCACAAAAAATGTATCCCTATTGCATAAATAAGATATACAATGGGGAACTTGTGAAATAACTGATTTATCTGCACTTGAGCAGTTTGATCTCGGACACCTCACTTGTGGCTTATGCCACTCATGAGGTTACCTGAAGTCAAACTGCTCTTGTGCACATAAATCAGTTATTTAACTTGTTCCAATTGCATATCCCAGATATCTATCTATCTATATATATATATATATACAGTATATATATATATATATGATTACCTATGAAATCCGGAAACTCAGTCTCCTGAACTCTATAAGCCTGAGTCCAGGAGACCGAATTTCAGAAGACTGAAAGGTTCTTACATGCTTTGACCCCCTGCACTCCCTGTAACTAAAATAACCAACTCCAAAGGGGAACATACCTTAAAGTAAGTTAAAAGGTCATTGGGGGGGCAGAAGACCACCTCGCAAAAATTTTCACCTCGGGACCAGAACATGGGTCTGGAATACCATGCTGGGCTGGCTGCTAGTGGCTTAGCCCTCCACAACATAGAAGCAGCTTGGCCAGCTTCTGCATCCTTCCCTCTCTTGTGGTGCTTGAATAGAGGTAAGGTAGCAGTGCATGACATCTGCTACCTTACCCATTGTCAGCACCATCTTTCTCCTTGTTGGTCTCGTACATGTTGGGATATTGAACTCGGTCCCACGAGTTTTGGAATTCCGAGTTTCAGTAGTCTGTTGTTTAAATAAACTAATTAGTAATTAGTTAAAAAGTTCACAAAAAAATACTTGATGTTTTTTAGAAAATGTACTCAGAATATGAATATTTTTGTACTCAGAATACAAATATTTTTAAGATTTGCAGTACAATGGTTTTCAAACTTTGCATGCACTTTGAAAAGTGTAAGTTTACAAATGTATTCAACATATGAATATTTTTAAAATTTGCAATAGAAGGATTTTCCTACTTTGCAAGTACTGTGAAAAGTGTTCTTAAGGGATGCTACATTGGAGGGGCTGGGACAAATGAAGGCTTCTGACAATGCATATCAGACAATAACTACACTTCAACTATTGTTTTATCATAAGAAGGAAGGGAGCTATCATCTTATTATAAGGAAGAAGGAAAGGAGGGAGGAGAGAGCTTCTTGGTGTGTTGGGCTGGGGGGGTTGCTCTTATCTATGGATGGGGTGCTTGATTATATTGTGCAAGGATGGGTGGATGTAGGATTTTGGTTGGGGGGGACGGATGTGTCAGGAAAATGTGTTGAGGCCATTGGCTTTCATTTTAAAGGCCCAAATGGTCATGGAAGGGTGCTGTGTTCCCCTCTGCAGAAGTCCTTCTAACGAGTCATAGGATTTTGAAGGAAAGAGTTAATGAAGTTACTACACACCTTTCTTAGACAGTAAGAACATTTATAGCTAAAGATTGCGGGTGCACAAAATGCACACTGCACAAAGTTCTGAAATAAACTATTAAGGTTGCAAACACAATGCCCACAAAGTTTGGAAATGTCCTATTAGGGTTCTTATGTCTAACCCCTCATGACCCAAGGACAGTCTACATGTACAAGGCCATAATTCAATGATATGGTACCTCACAGTATCATGTCAATTGAGCGAGGGACTTTTGGCGATGCAATTTGGGCAATGGAATAACAGTGACTTCAATATGGGTGACTGTTAATATAAGGTAACAGGTACAGAGGAGCAACTGCAAATGGATAACCTTCCCCCAGTGTCCAGGTACAGCGTGATGTTGGAATCATAAAGATAGGGGGCATGCAGGGGTCAGAGCCCCCCTGCGTAACATGGGTGCAACTATGGGTGTGGGTAGAATGGTGCAGGATGCGGTGGAGAAGTACAGCCACAAATATTCATTAAATTTTACCGTCGCCGCCATGTACCATCGTGCTAATTGCAGTCACTCTTCTGTATTTGTCCATATTGCAGTCGCTCTGTAATTCTCATTCTAATCACATGGAACCATACCTCACACAGGGTCAACATATTAAAATTGATATAAAGCAACTGTAATCTTCATGCCCTTCCCCCTATCTTACCCCAGTGACCCCGGGTGAGACAAATCAGTTAGCCAAATGGCCAACAGCTACAAAAACAGTTGGTTTTGCTACCACATTTTGATGTTTCCAACCCAACTGTGTGCCTTCCCATGAAGTGATTTTTGAACCCTAGAAAAGGACTGCCACTTAAAATATTGAGTTGGCAAACACATTTTGAAACCAACTAACCTCCAATTCACAAACTGATTTCCTGTACTTTGGTGATGGCACAAGGCAAAGCTACAAGTCTAGCACCATCTACAAGGGTGGGCTGGAGGATTGTTTATTCAGCTACAATAAGACCTTGTACAAAATAGTATACATGTCCCAAACATACAACTTACTTTAAATATTTCTAAGTTCAGTATGAGTCTTAAAGAAAGCAACATACGGTTATGCATTGTACATAGTACTTTCAAATTTGTAACAATTCTGCTGCTTTGTAGAGGATGTACAATACTGTGTACCAAGAAAGGCACAGGTTGTAATGGATGCAAACCTTCACAGGTATGCACCCCAAAAATGTTCTAATTACAAATCCACAATGTGTATGAAACACCAGACCTGTGTGACATGACTCCGGCACCCATCGATCATGATGGTAGGGCATGGGTGGGGATGAGAGTTGCTATATTCCGATTTTAATATCTTGACCCTGTATGAGGTACCATATCATTAATTGATGACCTTGTACCTGTAGACTGTCATTAGTGATGAGGGTAAGGGACATGGTAGGGAGGGAGGGAGTTAGACAAAAGAACCCTACTTTGTGGGCATTGTGTTTGCAACCCTAATAAGACATTTCCAAACTTTTTGCATTTTGTGTAGTAACAATCCTAATGAGCATTAACACAATCATTTGCTATGCCTTTTCTTACTTTATAAGGAGGTTGTGTAGTAACTTCATTGACTTATCCTTTTAAAACCCTGTGAACAGTGAGAAGGACTTTTGTGGAGAGGGACACAACAGTCCTTCCATGTTCTGCAGATGTATCACAGAGAACTGAGGATAATATCAATATGATGCTAAACTAACTGTTTATAATTAAAACATTAGTCAAAATCGAACTGTAGTTTGGTAAATTCAACACAAATATATATTGAGGTACAGATATTCAAAAGGGTTGCGCCATGCGCAATCAGGTTGTGCCAGCGCAAGTCTGAAAATGCGCCATTCTGCAATATTCAGCGGGAGGCAGATGCACCCCCCAAATCACACTGCACAAGAGCGCAATGATAATGAATGCATGTGCAACTGAAGGGGGAGGAACCATGCATAAATGGCGCAGTGCGATATTCAACAACATGCGCCATGCGCAATAGGGGAGCAAGCGGAAGTTGCGCAATAGCGAAAATGAGCCAAAATAAAAAGGAACAAGAGAGAGGCGCAAGAACGCTACAGGGAAGGCACATGTTGCTGAACCATAGCCAGCCAAACAGGCAACACACACACACACAGAGCAGGACAGAGACAGAGCACCTGGAACCCACAGGCACAGGGAAGGTGTGGGGAGCCACAGCCACAGTGCAGTGCAGAAGGGGGAAGTGCCACACAGCACTGAGGCCACCACAGAAAGGTGTTACCGGTGCAGGGGAAGTAGCAGCCAGGACAGCGGGGGGAACACAGAAACAGCCGGGGTGGGACACAAGCCAGGGACATGGCCAGTGCCACCATCCAGATGGAGGCAGTTATGAGGGTGTAAGAAGGCAGGCAGCAGGGGGGCGCGGCCGTGGAAGGGCCCGTCGGTGGTATGCCCCCAACAGGCAGTACCGAGCCCACACCAGCTTCGAGATTTACACCGATACCGAGATCGTGGGCTGGTACTGCCTGAACCGGACAATTCTGAGGCAGCTCTCTGAGCTGTGCAGTGATGTGATGCAGGCACCCACACGACGGAGCCATGCTCTGTCAGTGGAGACAAACGTGACAGCTTGCAAGTGCCTGCTCACCACGGGTACCTTCCAGAGACCAACAGGGGACACAACAGGCATAACCCAGTTGGCCGCATCACGCCACCTCACCCAATTCCTTAGTGCACTGCTGCCACATGCTGCGGACTACATCCATTTCCCCAGCACACCAGCGGAGTGCACAGCAAACATACAGGAGTTCCACAGGGTAGCACGTATGCCTGGTGTGCTAGGGGCAATAGACTGCACCCATGTGGCCAGCCACACACCACCTGGCCCCGAAGGGGCCACATACATTAATCGGAAGGGGTATGCAAGCATCAACTGCCAGGTGGTGGGCAATGTCAGGGGGCACATAATCAATGTCTGTGCCATGCACCTTGGGGGAGCACATGATGCCTTCACCTGGCACCAGTCAGCACTGTGCCACAGATTCTAGAGTGGGGACATACCCACTGGCCACTTAGTGGGTGAGTATGCAAACCACGTGGAAAGACATAGAGCTTGGGAGGGGCATAGTCAGAGGTGACATGGGTATTGGCCTAGATGGCCCAAGGCAGGGCGACACTGATCACCAAACTAACCTCCACCCTCTACACACAGGTGACAGTGAATACCCACTCCGTCCCTGGCTGCTCACACCATACCGGAGGCCTGCGACCCCATCACAGCAACGCTACTATGAGGCAAATGCCACCACATGCAATGTCATCGAGCGGGTGTTTGGGATGCTGAAGGCACGTTTCTGTTGCTGGACACGTCTGGCAGTGCCCTACAGTACAGCCCCTCAAAGGCCTGTGGGCTATTCCTGGCCTGTTGCATCCTGCACAATATGGCCAACGACTGTGGGATAGCCGCACAGGTCGAAAAGGGGGACAGTGATGGGGGTGATGAGGACACTGGTGAAGATGGTGATGGGCAGCCCGCCCCTTGGGCAACGGGAGCCCCGACTGATCCGGCTGGCACAGCTGCACTGGGACACCATCACAGAGGAGCACTTCAGCCAACCCAGGTAAGTCATGGAGCCATGTGCAACCACCAGTGGAAAAGGCACAACCCACATACATGCATAGACAAACACCGGGGTGCATGCTGTCAAGGGAAGTGGCCGAGCATGGAACCGCACACACCACCAGGGAAGGGCAAGGTCTAACATGGCACGCGGTCACACACACACACACACACACACACACCTCACAAGACATGCACAAAGGGTAGGAGGCACACTGACCCCGACTGCCACCCCTAGTCACACACACGTCCATAGACCACCACGCCCACTGCCTGTCATTGTGCATGTGTCAGATGCTGGGCACCATTGCACAGTGGTGGACAGCACAACGCAGGCATCATCATGCACACGCCACAGTGGACAGCAGCCGGGAGGGTGTGTAGATGGAACGTGTGTTGTGTGTGCAGGGGCGGGTACCCCACCCGTGCATTGCACACTGAACAACACAATGCACACAGGGCAGCATCAGACAGTAGCCGTGCTGGGAGAGAGATCAGTCACGTGCCACAGTGCCACGGCCACCACAGATGCATGGGCAGCCCCGCTGAGACCCGCCAGCAGTGACAGGCTGACCAATGACCTCAAGGAGTGGCACCGACGGTCCCCCAGGGGTTCCACTGCGTGAATGGGACCATGCTCGTGCAGGGGTCTGCAGCACACCGAACATGCCTGCGCCAGGCATGTTTAGAATGCCCACAGCTGAACCCGGTGTCGACAAGGAGGGTGTTGCACGACACCGGGAATGGGGGATGGACATTGCACTGGGTGGTGTCTGCGACGCATGGGCAAATAACTGTGTGCCCATTGTGGCCATGACAGCTGTGATTGCCTGTGTCTGCCTGTCAATGGCAGCGGTCACATCTTCCCGCAACCGGTCCATCCCTGCCAGGAGCAGAGTGGTGTCTCTCCTACGCCGCTCCTCTGCCTGGTGCAGAGCCGCACTGAGTGCATCCACCGCCGTCACAAGCCGCATCTGCTGATTGACTGATGCTTGGAGTATGCAGGTGTGCTCATCTAAGAGGTCATCTGCCTGATCAGCATGCTGCCCCTCATGGTGTTCATGGCCCTGATGGTCAGCACCCCTTGAGGGTGGGTGCTGCACACCAGGGCCAGGCCTGGGCATGTCCACAGGTGGTGCACTGACGCTGCCCCCTGACACTGTACCCCCATGGCCATTGGCCGACTGCTGATACTGCCCCTCCGGCTGCCGCTCTCCAGGGCTCAATGGTGCCGCTGCAGTGGCCGCAACAGCCCCACTGTCCTGGACACACACCAGTGCTGCCCCACTGGTGCAGACAGGCACAGGCTGGGACTGTGATGTCACGCAGGCCTCCACGGTGGCACCACCCACAGCCATGCCCATGATGTCACCTGCTGTGTGGCCATCCTGTGGCCCACATGTCTCACTGCCCATGACGTTAGCTCCATCATCGTCAGTGACGGATACGGCACCAGCCCAAGTCTCAGCATGCTGACATCCATGGATGCTGGCATGCTGGGACATGGGCAAGGCCTCCTCCACACCTGCTCCATCAACATCAGTCCGGACGTCCAGGCGGGCCCACTGTCACCCTGACCCCTGTATGCCTGTGGAGGTGGATGGGCCCTCCTCCATCTCCATGCTACCACCCTCAGTGGAGAAGCCCACCACCGCTGATCCATGTAGACACTCAGGAGCTGTAAGAGAAACCTTGTCCCCCCCATTGACAGACCAGGACCTACCATGCAGTGAGGGGCTACCACCCATCTGGAATCCACCACCTGGAACACCCTCAATGGCGCAATGTTGCATGCTGCCAGCAACCCGCTCTTCTTGTGGGGTCAGGCGTTGTACCTCCGGCTGTCCCCCACCAGTCCCAGACCGTGCTGCCCTGATGGCAGCCACCTTCTCCTTAATTCTCCGTCTGTCCGTGCCCATCTTCTTTTTGCACTCCTGCATGGAGCACTGGTGGCTGCCATGCAGGTTGACAGCACGCGCCACCTCTTCCCGTGCAGCAGCACGGGCCTGTGGTGTTCCCTGGCATCCGCTGAGCAGCGGCTCCCGGTCGAGGTAGGCCTCAAACAGGGCATCTGTTTCTGCCTTAGTGAAGTTCGGCCTCCTCTTCCTCCCACGTCTCTGTTCCTCTTCCTCCACCTCACGATTGGTCATTATTCCTCCTGTGAGAATGATAGGTGTTACCTGTGACTGTGCAGTCCCATGCATGTCCCAAACACCACAGTTTACACTCCCAAACAGCATGCAACTCACTGCAATAGACTGCAGTAACCGACTATAGCTAGTGCAGCCGAATGTCGCATTTTTATAGTGCAACGCATGCAAATGAGGTGAGGCGCATTTTTAAGTGGATGAAAATGCAGTGACTGCACCATTGAATGGCTGATTAGCTGATTTGCATATGCCAGCTGAATATCGCGCGGTTGCGCTTTGCGCAATTGTGTTGAACGTGCTGAGCCAAGGGTGCAGTTCTGTGACATGCGCAGTACACACCTAACTGTGCATGCCCGGGGTGATGACGCAGGTGCCTGCCGCGCTGCTGACGTGCTGTGCATGGGAGGTAATGCAGGGCACGGCCACCATTGTGCCAGTGGCGCTACTGCGCTGTTCACATATATGGTGCTGTGGCACTGGGGCGCCATAGGCGCACCGGGGCCACAGTGCTGTAGGCCACCACAGGAGGTGGCACACGGGCACCCAATCACACTACATGCATTGGGTTCCAATCATGCTGTGGCTGTCCGTGCGCAAGAGACCCTTGACCCTGTGCCTGACCTTTGCCCCCTAGGTGCCATGCATCAGGCATGGATGCACCACTATCGTGCTGTTCAGTGACAGCACGATAGGGAATGGCAGCGCTGTACTGCACAGCATCTGCATGTGGCAGGACCACGCTGCCAAGTGCCATTTTGAATCCACCACTTTGCTGAGATGGCGCGGAGAAGGGCAGTGATGTGAAGCCAAGTGGAACTTGCGAACCTGGTGGCCATTGGGGCTCTATATGGTGATGCACCCCTGGACAGGGCCAGGAGTGCAGTTTGGCAGGAGGTGGCTGATGCTCTGGAGGAGGCCACTGGTATGGGGCGCATGGCAGAGCAGTGTCGCCACCGTTATGGGGACCTCAGTGCAGGGACCCGGACCTGCTTGCCCACCTGCGGACACATGCCAGGAGGGGCACGGTACCACGGCCAGGTAGGTGCCCCATCCATACGCTATCATCCATACAGGTATCACAGTTGCATCTGTCCGGCACATGGGGGGGTGCCCAGTGTTGGCCGTGGTGGTGGTATCGGGGTGTGGGGTGGATGAGTATGGCCATGTGGGATTGCACACACATGGGGGCAGGGGGACTTTGCTACCGGATTGTACTGATGTTCCTCTCTCCATGTTTGCACCTTAGGCCCAGAACAGCACAGGCAGGCGAGGGAGTGGAGGCGCCACCTGGAGGATCAGCAGGATGGGAGGGGTGAAGGTCTGCAGTGGCACAGGGACCAGCCTGATGATGGTGAGTGCCTTACATCCATGATTACTATTGCATGCTGTATAACTGGGCAGGCAGCGGGGCATGGCCACCATCCATTGACACCACTGCCATGCACGCAACTTGTTACAGTCAGCACTGTCCAGTGGCACTGCATGTCTGGGAGTGCGTCAATGGTGGTCCATGCATGCACCTGGCACATGGCTGAACCACTGCCTTCACACTGCATTGCCAAGTCACTGTACAGCCACAGTGGTGCTGTGCAGGACATGGGGATGGGTGTGTGCAGTGGTCCACATGGCTGCGGCTGCCTGGGTAGGCAGGTCTTGTGAACACGGTCACTGTGGGTGGTCGCACACCGTCACAGGGGCATGGCACATGGCTGTATGCCATGCACAATGGGTGGGCTGCAGAGGGCTGGACAGTCACATTTATTGACTCTGCTCCCTCGTCCTAGGTGGACGGCGACTCCAGGCACTGGACCGTGGACTGCAGGAGTTGCTCCAGTTGGTGAGGGTGACCCTGGAGCTCCTGCAAAGAATGGACTGCCATGGGGTGAGGAGGCGGAGACGACATCAGCACCACGTGGAGGAAGACCGGGGCAGACACTGATCAATCTATGCCCCTAATTACACCTTCCCCCCTGGACCCACCCTCACACCCCTTCTTCCCTCTCCCATATGTTCACCCTGCCCCTTACCCGCCCCCACCTGGTATGTGGCCCTTCCCCCCCATTGTACATAGTTGTATATAGTTTTTGTATTTCCTGTTTTAAATACATTTGTTTTGTTATGACAACTGTGGTGGTCTCTGATTTGCAGCAGGCTACAGGTGCTCAGCTGCAGTGGTGTGCATGGTATCAGGGGTGGTGCGCATGGGCATGTGTGTGTGCAGAAGGGAACCGCCTATGGTGTGGGCAGGGATCAGTCACTGTCTGTGGTTTGTGTGTTGTTCTCTGTGCACTGGATGCCTGTGTGCAGTGGTCCATGGTGCATGCACTGTGTGCATGGCACCCCTGTCAGACCGTCCATGGCCTGTGCAGCTGACACCCTTGCATGTCTGTGATATGCACAGTCTGCTGGCGAGTCAGTGGTGGCTGTCCATTCTGGATAACAACTGTACCTGGCACAATGCCAGGTTGCCTTCCATCACCAGTATGGTTCACGTCTGCCTCCAGTGGCACTGTGGCCTCCGCTGTTGTTGTCCCCCCTCCATGCTGTTGCTTGTGTCTGTTGCAGGGGATGTGCTCCAGTGTCTGTCACTTGTGCTCTGGCAGCATGCTGGTGGCATACAGCATCATGGTGCCTGCTCAGGGTGGCTGGCACACCTGTGCAATGTAAGGGGTGCTGGCCATTTATACATGTCAGCCATGGCCACACACCAGTGGCTTGGTTGACCCACTACTGTGTCCCTGTGTTGGTGTGCCATTGGGTATGGGTGGGTGTTTGTCCATGCACTGTGTTGCATCCTGTGTGGTGCATGCTTCCATGCAACACTGTGCGTGTCTGTGCTGGCTGTTGTGGCCAGTGCTGAGACAGGATGTGTCCTTGGAAGGGTGTGCAGGGTGCTGTACCGCTGGCGGTGGGGTCTGGGGCATGCCCTGTCACATGTGGGCTACCTCGTGTGGCGACGCATGGTCGGTCTCTCAGCTGTACCTCGGGGGGGGGGACATGCAGGGTGGCACTATGTATGCTGTTGTTGCATTGCTGTCTGTTGCTGCCCACAGCACGGTGCACATGGTGGGGCTGCCTTGCATGGCTCCATGGTGCACAGGGTTGCATTGTCACAGTGGGGGTGGTAGCATGCATAAGGTGTCCTGCACTGTTGGACGCTACTCCTGGGAAGGGTGTATGGTGATCGTGGTGCAGGATGTGCTCTGCATTGGTGGGATGGTGTGGCACGGGTTGGTCGGCCCTCCTTGTATGCCAGTCACAGCTTGCCAGGGGGTGTGCTGGGGCACCATGGCCCAGCTGTGGGTTGGTTGCTGGTTTCCATGGGCTGGTGGTTATTTCAGCTCTCCCCCGGTTGTGCAGTGCATGGGGTGTGGGGGACGATGTCTGTTCTGCTGTGTGCTCCTCTGCCCATCTGTGGCATGGGTGGTGGGCCCCTGCATCCCTGGTTGTGCTGTTGTATTGCTGCCCTGCTCCACGGGGCATCCCTGGTTGCACTATGGTGCATCTGGACTGCTCCGCTGAGCATCCCTTGTTGAGCTATGGCGCATCAGATATGCACAACTTCACACCCCTGGTTGCGCTATGGTGCAGGTGGTGTGATATTCAGTCATCTGCCATAGGCGCATCTTGGCCTGTGCAGTTTTTGAATATCGCACTTCTTGCGCATGGGCACAGTGGACTTGCGCTTGCTCCTGCTGTTGTGCACTTTTTGGGCGCAGTTTGAAAATCTGGGCCTCTGTGTTTTAAACACTGTAAACCCCCAACTTTAGTTTAACAGTTTCCAAAATAGATGATGGAGAAGCTAACTCACCTGTCAAGGCTTTCAGACAGTCACATGCCAGTAGTCCGATACTGTACTTCTCCAAGGGATATTATTCAAATAGCTCACAACAGGGTGAGGCATTGTAATAATGAGTTATATGAATATTCACATTTCTAACTCATGAATGATTTATGAAGTTAGTAATCCTCAAGCTATTGGAAGTCAGTGTCTTCTGCAGAGGACTGTGCTCATTCTTTCTTTTTGTTATTCCTGCACTCTGCGGCAGTGTGTACAATGTCCTGATGTAGTGGGAGGGAAACATATAAAAACATGTAAAGTTTTCTTTTTCCTTCACTTGGGATATCAACAGTTTCTTCTATACAAGCAATAAAGCACGGCATTGTGAGGAACACAGAAACATATATCAAAACAAATAATGGAGTAGGGAGCAATGGGTCACACTACTGGGGAGCAAAGCCTTGATTAGGGAGGTCAGTGGGCCCACTACTACTCAACAGGTGTACAAATGTCTTGGATAAAGGAGGCACATGTGGCATGACTAAAGATGTGCATGGTGCAAGGACAGTGAGAGTAATGGGCTTTGGCATGGAAAGTAAATTCCTGCAAAAGGATCTTGACACACTAAAGGATTGAGCAGACAGGTGTCAGATGAAGTTAACAGCATACAATGTGCCTAGTAAGTAGTGTTGTGCGAAATTGGGAATTTTCGCTACGTGAAACATTTTGCAAAATATTGTGCATTGTAAAAATATTTCACGCTTTATGCTAAATAAATTTCACCCCAGATTGCAAAATTGCACACTTTTGGGTGAAATTTCACATTTTGCACCAGCAAAATATTTAGCAAATTTCGTAAAATAATTCACGCAGCGAAATTGCCAATTTCACGGCAATTTCGCTACATCTCTACTGGTAAGGATATAGATAGATAGATAGATAGATAGATAGATAGATAGATAGATAGATAGATAATCATAGATGATTAAATAATGAAGGATTGGGACCTTCAGATGCATTGGTAATTTTCTTTTCTGCTTTTGCTTGTTTCTTTACCTGCTTTCTTTATTATTTTCTTTTAATTTTGCTAACCACTAGTGAAAGGGAATCCAACAGAATCCTTGCATTAAGAAGTCCAAAAATCTTAGCTGGCAAGGCTGGCAGTGTATCACAATGGGAAAGTTCAAAGCTGTTTGCAGATTGTTATAGAGAAATAATGCTTTCATCCACTAAAATATTATAACTGTACCAGAAATATTAGATTTTTGACAATCTGTGAGCATTATTTATGATTTGATAGGTGATGTTTTCTTTTCTTCCCAAACAAGGGCCCGATACTCAAAACTTAGACCCCGGAGCAAAATTAGCACTGCCCAGCATGCAAAAATAGCCCAGAACCATTTGCACGCTATATTCAAAAGAATAGCCCTGGGGAATAATCAATTGAATATAGCGCACAAAAGAAGGCCTGCAAACAGGGCTGTGAGTGCAGTGCAAAAATAGCCCAGCAAATAGGACAGCTCTGAATATAGCAACCATGCAGTGCAAACTGCAACAGCACCCCAATGCACACAGAGGTGGAGTAAGGCAGAGCTGCAGTAGGTGGCCAATGTGGGTGCTAGCAAAGAAGTGGTGCACAGCAACTGCAAACATCATTGCAGGCCAAATACTGAAAAACCATGCTATGGTTCTGACAGGTTTGCCTTGGGAAAACTTATTAGCCTGGCGTTAACACATTTGCCCGATGCAACCACATTTGCCTGGTACAAAATTTTGCTATATTCAAAACTTCTATGCAAATAAGCCTACTTAGGCAATCAGAGGGCAAACAGCCACATTAGCATCTCATTACAGCCTGCTTTGCATGCATTACGCTCAGCGCTATTTCATGGTGCACACAGCTCAACCTGCATGTCCGACTGGAACTACAGGTCAGTGGCTGCAAGCTGGGCTTGTACACAGGAGAACCTGTATGTCAGCCTGGAACAACAGGATGGTAACTGCAGGCTGGGTTTGAACAAAGTAGCACAGACTATTGTGGCCCAGGGGACTAGTACCACAGGACCATGTGGTTGTGCTGAATGCCATAAACATTGTTATTCCTGCTACAGTGTGTGTCAGATGCTACAGTACCATAGTAGCTGGTATTGTGAGGGACACAGCAATGCCTACGCTGTGTCAGGCAACAATGACTGCTGCTATACACACAGTGACATGCACTGCTGACAGGTGTGATCTGACAGTGGACACCACACTTATACTGTCATGTGACCCACATACACTGTGCCAGTGGCATGAGATTCCCACACTAACATTCACATTTCTGGCTGTGTGTGACAGGTGTGCAGTATGTGCCCCGGGGCAGACTCATGCCATCTTACAAGCACACTGATGTGAGGGGCATTCCTGTTACTGGCACATGTGCACTGGGTGGACAGCCCCAGCAGTGTGGCAGCACCTACTATGTGGTGCAGCCACCTGTACACCCTCCCCTCAGTACCCTCCATTCCCCCAGTGCTGCATGTGTGTGCTGAATTGTTGTGGTGTACCCCTACGGGGGGACTGGATGTGGGTGCTGCATAGACGCACTGACAAGGTGTCCACTGGGTGCTGGGACACCCAAAAATGCCTGGCAGGGTTGGGACAGGTGCCAGATGATGGCAACATGGGTGGTGCCATCTGTGTACAGCATGTCTCTTCCATGGCATATGAAGTGGCCCAGGGTGCCATCTGCCTTCTCTGCCTCCTCATTGGCAGCAGTCATCAGGTGCACCATGATGCTGTTGTTGCACATGGCCATGTTGCCTGTTGCTGCTGTGTCCATGATCCCAATCCTTGTTTTACCCAGAGTTAAGACTACCTTTTTCTGGGCGGTAATTTGTGCCACTCAAAGTCACGCAAACACACTTTGTGCAGTGCTAATGCTCTGAATATAGCATATTGCCTGTATTCATGTACATGCCTCTTCTCTTTGCATAGTGCATACATTATCATTTTGCATGACACTAATGCAGTTTGCCCACGCTATTTGGTCTTTTGAATATAGGGGACCCACACAAACCTGGCGCAAACCCAGTGCAAATGGTTTGCGCCCAGTACAAAGTTTTAAATATCTGGCCTCCGGTTTTACTCTGGAAAAAGAAAAAGAAGACAATTACTGTTTAACAAAATGTAAAATCATGCAGCTACACCACAGTATTACAAACATATATAAGGTACAATGATTGTGTTGGTGAAAGAAGTATCTAATCATTTGAAAATATGCAAATAAATGTATAGTTTCTAATTGAAATGTATTGGGCTCCCAAGTAATTAGGATTATCTGACACCACAATTCCAGAATTCTATTGAATTATTTTTACTAGCAATTTGAAAAGTAACAAGCATTTGTCAGTGCCAAATGTTTCCTTACTGGCACTGGCATTGGTAGTGTAGGAGTTAGAGAGCTGCATAATAGGAATGGCAGTAAAGTATTGAACTGAAGCCAACTCCGCCACCACCCTGCAAAGACTGACAGGCATTGGGGTATGCCTTTGGGTCGTCAGGCATAACGGCCACGCCATTTCACCACACCCTACCCTGCAGACACCAACAAGTGTCACAGTGTGCCTTGGGGTCTTTGGCCCTTATGCTCACCCCATTCCATCAGGAAATACAGTGAGATGGGTGCTGTACAGGAGAATGGGGTGAACTTTGGGGCCGAAGAGTCCAAGGCACACCTCAATGCCTCTCACTGACTGTAGGGTGTGGAATGGTATGAGCATTACAGGCGAGAATCCCAAGTCACACCCCTGATGCCTGTCAATCTCTACAGGGTGGGGCATTATGGTCGGAGACCCTAACGTCTCAGGTGTTTGTTGGCATTTTCACTCCAAATTTTCAACATGGGTTTTTTGTGACCCCCACCTTATGAACAGTGGCAATATCAGTTCATTAGCTGAAAGCTGATTTTACACAGCAACTACGCCATTTGGCACCACAGGTGAGAAAACACATTTTGAACAGGATGTGAAAAATGACAACTGTACTGTTCATGGGGAGGTGCAAAAAATGGCAATGATGAAAATCTGCAGTGAAAATATTAAAAAAACTGGTGAAGTCATGAGCGTGTGTAGAAACTGTGCAACACACACCCGTACTGCAATTACTTTGGGAATTTTTTACAGCAGATTGTCAGCACAGGCATTCTGAAACCTTCGCTCATGAACAGTGTCACTGTGATTTTCTTAATATGTCCCGAACAGTGATTTCCCACAGCGACCACGCATTTCTGCGCTGAAAGTTCGAAAACTCATTTCGGCCATGGTATGAAAAATGACAGCTGTACTGTTCATAAGAAAGTGTGGAAAAATGCCAGTGGTGAAAATCTGGAGTGAAAATATTGGAAATCCATGAACTAAGAGGGTGCGTGGAAACTGTGCAATGGTGGCTCGTAACACAGTCATTTAATGGATTTTTTTCACTAAATTTTTAACATAGCCATTGTAACACCTCTGCTCATGAACAGTGTCACTGTGATTTTCTTAATCTGTCCCGAACATTGATGTCGCACACCGACTGCGCCATTGTGCGCTACATGCGTGGAAACACGTTTTAGGTGAAATGTGAAAAATGACAGCTGTACTGCTCATAAGGAGGTGTGGTAAAATGGCAATGTTGAAAATCTGGAGTGAAAATAATGAACATTCACAAACTTATGAGCGTGCGTAGGAACAGCGCAATGCATGCTTGTAAAACAGTCATTTTGGGAAATTTTTTCACCAAATTTTTAACAATACCATTTTAACACTTCTGCTCATGAACAGTGTTACTGTGATTTTCTTAATCTGTCCCAAACATTGATTTCGCACACCAACTGTGCCATTGTGCGCTACATCCACAGAAACACATTTTGGGCGAAATGTGAAAAATGACAGCTGTACTGCTCATAAGGAAGTATGGTAAAATGGTAATGTTGAAAATCTGGAGTGAAAATATTGAAAATATGTGAACTTACAAGCGTAGGAACAGCGCAAGCGCATGCTCATAAAACAGTCATTTTAGGAATTTTTTCACCAAATTTTCAACATTGGGTTTTGGGGGCCTACCTCATGAACTGTGACACTGTCATTTCATAAATTGGTCCCAAAAGGTGGTTCCACGCAGTGACCGCAAATCACCTTTCAGGGCTGATTAATAAAATGACAGTGACAGAATTCATGAGGTGGGGTCCCAAAAAACCCCATGTTGAAAATTTGGTGAAAAAATTCCCCAAAATACCCGAGATATGCAACAAAGTTGAAAAAACCCTATTCATTACATTATACAGCTTACCAGCATTTCCTCAGTTCGCGGTCAGCTTTGAAGAGTGCAAACGTGCTCCCGGTCCACCGAAGATCATCTCACCGTCCTCCGGAGGTAATTATGAGGTGATGGGAGTGTGGGGAGGCAGGGTGTGCAGTGGGTGGGTGCTGGTGTGGGAGTGGTGGTCAGGACTGCCAGCGAGGGAAGGTTTTTCTTTCAGGTTTTTTTCTTGGATAATGCAAGACTTGTGCCACGCTGGGGTGGGCTCCCAGTGTGGCAGCTGGAAGGCAGTTTAGGGGGGCAGTGGAGCCAATGGGGGATTGGGCACCACCATCAGCCATAGGAACTGTTGCCATGCTGGGGTGGGCTCCCAGCATGGCACTTAGTCTCTTGGGGGAAACAGTGGAGCCGATGGATTGGGCACCCCCCATCGGCCATTCGATCTGTTGCCATGCTGGGGTGGGCTCCAGCGTGGCACCTGGAACTCTGTTGGGAGGGAGCACAGCAGAACCAACGGGGGATTGGGCACCCCCATCGGCCATACAGTGTGTGTGTGGGGGGGGAGCGCATTAGCACACAATATGCATGCGTACGTGTGTGTGCATGTGAGGGGGAGCACATGCGCAGGCAGTAGCTTCTCGCTGCTCACTGAAGCGGAGCTCTGCCTTTTAACTGTACAGCACTGCATTTTCAACTGCTGTCATAGACAGCTGCAGCATTCATTGGTGAACTGTGGCCACGCCTGCAAACACACTGACTGCACTGGAAGACAGGGTGCCACACCTACGAAAACTCGGATGATGGCACTATGTTTCTTGCACATGCGTGCAAGCAAACATAAAAAAATGAAAACCCACATGCTTCACTGTGCAAACAAATATTTTATTATAAAAGTAGAAAGTAATTATTAACACATTAAAAAAATTAAACAAATGGGCAACTGTCTATTTATTAGAAGTGAACACGTGGGGACAATTTGTAAAACATTAGTGCCATGCTAACAGATGTTGTGCCTGTTAACATGGCCACTGCTACTATGAATCACAGACTTGGCACATTGCTGAGCCATTAGCAGGGTAGTGCTAAAGACACCAAAGTGCTCATGCAAATGAGGGGTTCCTCCATGCATATAGGGATCACTGGTAATATCTTCAACATTTGCAGCAAGCACTAAAGGGCTGCAAGTGCAGTGCTTGTTAAAGCTTCTGGGAATCATATTTTGAGTGCAGTGCTTGTTAATGCTTCTAGGAATCATATTTTAACATTGTGCTAATGATAGCACTTTGCTAAAACAGTCTGACCAAGAGTACCCCCTCCAGAAATCAGTATCATTGGCAATGACATAGTATGCCCTGGTGTGCAGACTTAATTTTTTTTTACCTAAGTTTTTTTCTTTTACCCCTAACTTGGTCAAAGTAAAAGCTTTTTTCACCAAACTTAAGCAAATGCTTTTAGACCTCCTCCCTCATGGCCACTTTAGCGATTACTTGTTATTCCCACACAGAATGAGTGTTTGGTGCGTAATTGCTGAACACTCATTTTGTTAAAGAGCTGCTGACGCCTCAAAGAAAACTTTGAAAAACATAATATTTAGGTACAATTTAGCTTGCATTCCATATGTGTTTGATAGAGTTCTCCTCCCCATTGCTCATTACTGAGAAATTTGCATGGAAACATGCTCTATATCCCTTAAAGTTCATCTGCCTCTTTAGCTTACTCCCTACTTCATGTCGTAGTCCTCTGTTGTGACATCACAATCTGTTGCCATGGGAGTAATTGCGATGTCACTAGTAGAGCATTATGACCTCAGGTAGGGAGAAAGCAACAGGAATAGATGAACTCTTCAGGACCAAAGATCCCATTTTCATGCAAATGGCCTCAGTAATAAATAATGGGGAGGAGAAATCCAGAACTAATGTGAAATATAAGCTGAACTGTGTCTAAATATTATGTCTTGCTTAAGTTGTGCAAATGGTGTCAGCTGCTCTTTCAGTGGTCTTGAATGCATGGCTGCATGTTACAGGGACTTAGCAAGTCTTGAATCACTATACTACAGTGTATAGTGAATGGATACAAAACCTGGTCAAGGAAGATGTGCCCAGCTTGGAAGGTGAGCAGAGGGTAAGTGCTTGATGTCACTGGAGGGTGGCTATAGGGGTCTGGTGGCTACATGGAAGGACAGAGACCACTGAACACCAGGAAATACTATTTCAATGCCAACAGGAATTGGGTGAGGGAAGGGGTACCATTGGACACTAGGAAATACTATTTCAATGCCAGTGGGGTTCAGGTAAGTGTGAGGGCAAAACTAGATATCAGGAAATACAATTTCTATGCCAAGGGAATCGGGTGAGGGATGGGACTCAGTAGACTTCTAGTGAGTTATTTGGCATGGGCAGGCCAAATACTCACTGTGTGACCTTAAACAAGTTACTTCACCTCTCAGTGTACCACACATGTGTGTAGCTGGATCATAGCAGGACCCTGTCATAACCATTATGTTGCAACTCAGCTGGCCTATCATAGAAAAATAGAAACATAGAAATCTGTCGCAGAAAAAGACCCCATGGTCCATCCAGTCTGCCCAAGTTCCCACCTCTAGAAAGGCCTCCGCCCTCCATTTTCTGTCTGCCCTCTGTTGGTTAGGCCCATGTATGTATCCTAGGCTTTTTAAATTTACCCACCGAATCAACTCCCACCACCCATTCCTGCAGTTTGCTCCATGAACCCACTACCCTCTCAGTAAAGAAGTTCCCCCTGATGTCACCTTTAAATCTACCCACCTCGAGTTTTAATGCATGCTCCCTAGTCAATCAGTGCAAAAACCCAGAATCTATGTGTGTGGCTGTGTCACGCCAGTGCACCAGTTTTTATATAATCCAAGGAGTAAATGATTGCTCCTTAGAAGCAAATATGTCTCTAATGTGATGCAAGTTACCGTTTACGGCCTTCTCTGCTGCTGTGCTATGTCAAGATTGCGCAGTGAAAAACAGCGTGGTCACTGACTGTGCTGTGCAGTCAGTACAAAACCACATGGTCCCAAACCCTGCTAGATTAGATATACTAACTCCAACACCATGCGGCACTGTTATAACTGCGTGGTGTTTGACAGCACATATTTGCTGTCATGGTTTTGACTGGACACCCTTTGCTGCCTGGGGTCATTTGTAGCTCCCTTTTTAATGACTACAACTTAATGCAAAAGTGTGAATAACTAGATTGTCCAAGCTGCTACTTTGCTCCATCACATCTACTGTTCCTACTTAGGGTAAAACACTAACATGATCAGCAGGGGTTTGTGCTTATATGCTCGCACACCTGTGAAGGCCTTCAACCACACTTTGGGTGCTCAAAGTTTGCTCTATACTGGTTTAAAAATAGAAAACTTCTGCTTTATAGCCAGCTGAAGACCTCTGAATGGGTGCGGAGTCTGGGCGTTATTTTTGATGAGGGTTGACTTTGAAATCTCAGGTGTCATCTGTCATCAAGAACACATTTTACTATCTGAGGAATATCACCGGATTAAGCACCTGGTTCCACCCAGTGACCTTCTGAGACTGGTCCACGCCTTTGTGACCTCCTGCTTTGATTACTGCAATGCCCTTTGCCTAAGGCTACTAGGGGTTGATATCCACCATCTGCAGCTGGTGCAGAATGTGGCAGCCAGGTTGTTGACTGGGCTTTCTCGATCTAGCCATATCATACCTGTGCTGCGCCGGCTGCACTGGCTGCCAGTTCAGTGGTGGATCACCTTCAAGGTCGGCTTGCTGACCTATAAAACTATACAAGGACTGGGACCAAGTTACCTGCAAGAGCTTCTGCATCCCTATTGCCCCTCCAACTGCTCTGCCAATGAGGGATTGTTGGAGATTCCCAGGGTTTTCTTGAAGACCTCTGGGGCCCAGCATTTGCTTTTGCGGCCCCCACCCTATGAAATTCTCTGCCTCATTGGGTGCAGGGGTGCCTGACTGTGGAGAGCTTTAAATTAGCACTGAAAACTTATTTATTCACGCTTGCCTATTCTGATAACTGATTTATTGAAGTCTGTTGTTTATCATTGTATTTTAAATATTTTTTTAAATATTTATAGTTTTAAGGTTTTCTAAATTTTATAAAAGCGCTTTGATGTGTGTGAATTGCGTTTGTTATAAATAACAATTATTATTATTATTATAATTTTATTCTACTTTGTGCTGTGGATAGGGATTTCACATGACACAAATCTAAACTTTTAAGGTCCTTGCTCTTTAATGTGGCAAAATGCAAGGTATAGGACCTAAGTGCACAAAACAAGTCTGAGATGCAAATTATAACACAATATCAGACAAGGAAAGAGTCTCTGGGATGATAATATATAGGAAACTAAAGTATTTCCTAGCAATGTAATTTATTTTTTGTTAACTGGGTAAGGCCCACTAGGCACAAGTGCCTGTTTTCAAGGGTGATCCAGAAGCTTTGAGATGGTTCAGTGGCTTGCTCAGAGTCACACAGTATGCAAGTGGAGGTTGTGGGAATCAAACCCAAGTCAGCAGGATGTACCAAGCTAATTCACAGCTCATTGTGCTACCCTCTGGACTATACTGCCAGCCTACATTATAGGCAATGTGTGCCTGCAATAGACAGTGCTAACCATATGTTGGGTTAGATAAAGAGAGAAATCGTGAGATGGGCAAAGGAAGTGATACTGGTATTATCAAATAGAGGACTACTGCAATGCTATATTTAGAACACTGAATGCAGCTGTAATCACCAAAGTACACAAAAGGTATAACAGAACTACAGAGGTTACAGCATAAGGCTACCAAACTGATTAGAATGTTGGAGAGCCTGAGCTATATGGGGAAATTGGAGCAGTTAGGTAAGGTCACATGAGACAAGAGATGGATAAAGGGACATGATAACAGAAGATAAAACAAGCATTTGTCAATGCCAAATGTTGCTTGCTTGTATGTGCTGCGTAGGTATTTGGAAGTCAGTGGAGTGCAAATATTGAAAATTTGCAAACTTACGAGTGTGCGTAGGAACTGCGCAATGCACGCTCGTGAAACAGTCATTTTTAGGAAGTTTGTGACCAAATTTTCAACATAGCCATTTTAAGACCTCTGCTCATGAACAGTGTCACTGTGATTCTCTTAATGTATCCCATACATTGATTTCGCACACCGACTGCGCCATTGTGCGCTACATGGGCGGAAACACGTTGTGGGCAAGATGTGAAAAATGACAGCTGTACTACTCATAAGGAGGTGTGGCAAAATGGCAATGTTCAAAATCTGGAGTGAAAATATTGAAAATTTGTGAACTTACAAGCGTGCGTAGGAAGTGCGCAACGCAGGCTCGTAAAACAGTCATTTTTAGGAATTTTGTCACCAAATTTTCAACATAGCCATTTTAAGACCTCTGCTCATGAACAGTGTCACTGTGATTTTCTTAATGTGTCCCATACAGTGAGTTCACACACCGACTGCGCCATTGTGCGCTACATGGGCGGAAACACATTTTGGGTGAGATGTGAAAAATGACAGCTGCACTGCTCATAAGGAGGTGTGGTAAAATGACAATGTTGAAAATCTGGAGTGAAAATATTGAAAATTCGCAAACTTACGAGCATGCGTAGGAACTGCGCAACACAGGCTAGTAAAACAGTCATTTTTAGGAATTTTTTCACCAAATTTTCAATATAGTCATTTTAAGACCTCTGCTCATGAACAGTGTCACTGTGATTTTCTTAATGTGTCCCATACAGTGATTTCGCACACTGACTGCACCATTGTGCGCAACATTAGCGGAAACACGTTTTGGGTGAGATGTGAAAAATGACAGCTGTACTGCTCATAAGAAGGTGTGGTAAAATGACAATGTTGAAAATCTGGAGTGAAAATATTGAAAATCCGTGAACTTACGAGCATGCGTAGGAACTACGCAACGCACGCTCGTAAAACAGTCATTTTTAGGAATTTTTCCACCAAATTTTCAACATAGGCTTTTTGAGAGCCCACCTTATGAACACTGGCAGTGTTGTTTTGTTACTAGGTGCTGAAAGGTGATTTTGTGCAGTGACTGAAAAATCACCCTTTGGGCCCGATTAATGCCATGACAGTGAGAGCATTCATGAGAAGGGGTCCCAAAAACCCCATGTTGAACGTTTGGTGCAAAAATTCCAAAAAATGCCTGAGATATGCAGCAAAGTTGAAAAAACCCTATTTATTACATTATATTATACAGCTTACCGGCATTTCCTCAGTTCGCGGTCAGCTTTGAAGAGTGCAGACGTGTTCCTGGTCCACCAAAGATTGTCGCGCCGAGGTCTGGATGTAAGTATGGGGTGGGGGAGTGTGGGGAGGCAGGGTGCACAGTGGGTGCATGCGGGTGGGGGCCCAGACAGTGAGGGACCGTTTTTGTGTTGCAGATTGATTTTTTTTTTTCAAAAACAGGAGGACGACGTGGGACGTTTGCCACGCTGGGGTGGGCTCCCAGCATGGCACAGGGACGCTGTTTGGGAGGGGCCGTGGAGCCGACGGGGGATTGGGCACCCCAGTCAGCGAAGGCATCTGTTGCCATGCTGAGGTGGGCTCCCAGCATGGCACCGTGTACTTTCAGGGGGACAGTGGAGCCGACAGGGTATTGGGCACCCCCATCGGCTATACCATGTGTTGCCATGCTGGGTTGGCACCCAGCATGGCATGTGCAACTCAGTTTTTGGGAGTGCAGCACAGCCGACGGGGATTGGGCACCCCGTCGGCTATGCAGTGAAGGCGAGCACACAGTATGCGTGCGTGTGTGTGTGTGTAGGGGGCGTGCATGAGCAGGCGATATCTTATCGCTGCTCACTGAAACGTAGTCGCCTCTTTCAACTGTACGCCACTGCATTTTAGACTGCTGTCATAGACAGCTCCAGCAGCGATTGGAGAACTGCGGCCGCGCCTGCAAACACACTGACTGAATTGGAAGAGGGCTGCCACACCTCCGAAAACTCAGATGATGGCACTATGTTTCTTGCACATGCGTGCAAGCAACATAATGATAACAGTGATCGGTAGCATGGACCAGGGAATCTTTTTCAACTATTTCAGGACTGAAGAGTAAGAGAGCACAAAGGGGATTGGTAAATGAGGAATGACGGAAAACTTTTTTCTTTACCCAAAGTGGCTGGTGGTGAGCAGTGGTATCATGCCCATAGGGCAAAAGGGCATGTGCCATCTCAAATGTTCTCAAATGTCAGCACTGTTTTTTTAGTTTAAAAAAATGATTGCACTGCAGTGACCATCCAGAAGCACCTGAGTGATGTGCTGGAGCCGGCTTGCATGAGCCGGTACTCAAACAGTCAGAAATCATTTCGATTAGGCAGCACTGCTGCTACTTCAGGTGAGCCGGGGCAACCTTGAATGGGCCATGCATGAAGACCCAGGGTTGTCATGACTCCTGCCAGTTGTTGTTTTGCCAGCAGCTTTTCCTGAGCCTTGGGCTCCTCTCAAATCACCAGCTCCTCATGAGCTGTTTGAGCCCCTTCCCAACCAGTCATGCAACAGACAGGGTATGGTTCAGTTGACGTGCTATTTTGTAACTGTTGCAATGCCACCAGCAAACAGAGTGTGGTGCCTTCAGTGAAAACTGCATTGCAACATAAATTTGCAGCCACTCACTTTTTCTTGCTGCTACAGATGAGTGAAGCTGCTGGTGTCAAGTAGGTGGGGTCATTGTTATTCTCATCGGAATATGGAGCTGGAGCTTGGAGGACTAGGGTCAGAAAGGACTACTGACCTTCTAGCTGGGCCTTCTATGGCAAGTCTTCATGTGTGAGAGTAGTCAGGAAAACAGGGACCGGAGTACAGGAGGTGTGGTCTGTACAGTGCTATGGTCACTGTGGGGTGGTATGGACAGAAGCAGAGCCAGTCTAAGGGAGTGGAGTACTGTAGGTTGGTTCATGGTGAGAGTGCATGTTAGTGACTTCTCTCAACCAATGACAGCAGTAGCTAGAACAGAGGTTCTCTGTTCTGATTGATTAGTATATGCAAATGTTTGTCTGGCAGCATAACCTAGAGGTTAGAATAATGAACTGTGAAGCCGCTTGGTACATCCAGCAGACCTGGGCTTGATTCCTACAACCTCCACTTACATACTGTGTGACTCTAAGCAAGTCAGTTAACTACTCCTGGGTTGCCCCTGAAAACAGGCACTTGTGCCTAGTGGGCCTTATCTGGTTACCAAAGAATAAAAGAAAAAAAAAAACATGAAAGCCTGGCTGAGATCCAAAAGTGTTGAACCTAAACATTAAAAAAAGAGTATTGCTGTGCATTTTGCATTTAGAGGTGCAAGCTAGAAAGAAGAGTTGGAGGACTATACTGGATGGGGAAGGAGACAGTTTGCCTACTGACTGCATGGCATCTCAGATCAGTACGATAGCCCAAAGATGCATACTGTATCATGGCTAAATTAATAAAAGGAAGGAAAAATGAAAAAAATGCACTGTTAAGTGGTGTGGAGGAGGGGGTAGAGAAGCATTGAGCTTATCTACCAGCTTAGGCTGTCTGCCAGGCCAGGGTGGCAGACTGCACTGCAGATATGATTGCTTTTATTTTACAATATGTGGCACACTATTAGTAGTACGTGCAGCTGTACATTGCAATCATTGCTGTATGTATGTATGTATGTCTCAGCATTCTGCGGTATTTAAAAAAGCTGCTGAGTTGCTTCACAGTTTGCTAGACACCCCCAGAATGCCCCATGTGGCTTCTATTTTTCAAAATGTTTATGGGGGGAGGGGTGCATGCCTCCAGATCCCCCCCCCCCGAGATAGGTTTGCATTTTTTAATCCCTCTAATATTTTCTTCGTATGACATGGCTGCCCCCTGCTGGCAAGTCTGCAAAACAGGCAGCTACAGGTTGCAGACAAAGCAAGGAGTGTAGACAGGTTTAAAATGAGGTTAAATAACTTTCTGTTGGTGCAGAATATCATATTAAGATTTGAAAAATCAAGGGGTACAATTGCAGGTTTAATTCATTTTGAAACAGCTTGGTTACAGCTGCTGTAAAAACTGACGATGGTGTTGGGGTTGAGTTATTGCTCTGGTGTCATCTTGTGGATGCTATGGTTTTATGTTTTCGTTATCTATTAAGCATTACATTAATTTTTTAATGCTGTAGTGTATATGGTTAGTTCTATTCTATACTAGCAAGGATTTAAGGTGTCAGTTCTGCAACAAACTAATGGGCGGATTAATGGAGAAAGGCAAAATGAATTTGTATTCAAGTGGTAAAGTACTTAAGTTCTAGGTGGTTGAAAGCTATCATTCACAGCCATGCAACTCTACATCTGCAGGGACCCTGCGGGCCTTCTTGCTGTCACCATGGCAACGCCAAACTAGGAGTTTAGCTGTAAACTTAAAAAAATATGAGTTTTCCAGCCCTTCATGCCCCTCTCACAAGACTGAAATCTTTTCCTGAATTTAAAGTGAGTGGGAGCATTTTTGCAGTCATAAGTCTGACTCTGAATGCCATAGCAACACGAATGAGACTATAAATCATCCTAATGGTACCTTTCAAAGCATTCTTCAGCATGGATCAATTCCGATCATACAAGGTGGCAACTTTTCAGGCACACTCAATGATGACAAAGGTGTCATGGGAATTTGATAAGGAGAGACAAGAGAACCAGGTGATTAGACACTTTAAGGGATCATTTTCTGTTGGGGATTGAAGTTACAACAAGGACTTGTGCTTAAATATAGATGTTCCCCCACCTATGAGAAAGGCCTCTGTAGGCTTCTGTTCTGCACATTCTTTGCTAACCTCTAACCTATGCCTATGCAAAAAATGGCTAATGAGGAATAAACCACGAGGATATCGTCCTTGAGGTAGTCACTGAGATTCTTGACTATGAACCATTTGGCAAGTGCAGTGCCGGCAGAAGGAAGGGCATTATCTCCCCAAAATTGAAAGTTGATATAAGAGCAAAATCACCAGAAAAAGAGACTGTCTGCACTGTATTGTATCTGTTCAGGTAAGAGCCTTACACTGAGATGTGTGGCTTTGTAAATTAAATATATCAATACTTTAAAATAAAGTAACTGAGAAACACTGTATTCTGAGGTGCAATAAAAGTACAGAAATAAAAAAAGTAGAAATGGCACTTGAAATAAATTTGCTGAATAGTGTATGTCCTTAAATGATCATTTAAGGGACACAGATTACTGCATTCAGTACCAGTCCAACACTGAGCACTGCAGACTGCAAATCACTAACATGATTGCAGCCAATCAGTACACAGAGCCACTGCACCTGTTATTCTGTGTACAGTGGTGCTGTTGTGCAAGAGTGTTAAAAGGGAGCACTCCACTTCAGCATGGGGGGGAGGGGAGATAGCACAACACAATAAAGACTCTAAAATTATTATAAATCCCTCCAGGTGAACTTGAGTGATTTATACTAAGACAACAGGGCCTCTGAGGGATGTCTCTTGGTATAAGAGACTCCTGTCACAAAGTTTGGGCAGGCAGAACCTGAGCTGTCCTCTCTCCCAAACCTCACATTAGGAGTCTCTTATACCTTATAAAATTGGCACAAAATTTCCTTAATGATGATTGGCTGAAAGCCTTTTTCAGCCGTGCCCTATATACGGTCATAACGTTGCAACTGGCACTAATTCAGCCAGGCAGAACCACATTCACAAACACATATAAGTGTGTCATCTTACAGTTGTGGCAATCTGGCATCGCTAAGCGAATGAAGCATCCTGGCATTGCTAAGTGAGTGAAGCACATTGCTGCCTTTCCATGGGCTGCCCCTCCCCCATTCTCCCGCCTGTGCTGCCATTGACACCCCTCTCCTATACCATTCAAAATCCATACAGAATTCAAAATGAAACACAGTTGTTTTTTTTTCTTATGTTACCTCAGTAAAATGAAAGTGTCCACCGTGACTACTGAAATGGGATGCGCCCATGCAAATATCTTTCACTAGGTACTTGCTGTCTCACCGTCACTACCTCCCCCCCCCCACTGATGGTCACCTGAACTAAAACCATCTTGAGAAAACCACAGTCATTCTAAAATTCCTCTTCCCTTCCCTTTCAAATTAGAGCTCTGTTGGCAAGATGCCCTGTAATGAAAATACATTCCACAGTACAGCGTGTGAAGTGGGACACGCTCACTCCCTGTAATACCGCCATTGTCAAACATCAAATTTAAAGCTTTGCACAAAAGCAAAGCACATGCACTCTTTGCGACACTCTGTGTGAAGCTGATGGAGAGGGAGTACCTGACCTGACCAGAATGTATGTGGGGGGGGGGGGGCTTACATACATAGAGGGACTATTTTGTGCTTTCTAACATGAAAACCTGTTGTTTATTATATTTTCCATTTTGACATTTTTTTCTTTTTTAATTCATAATTTCTACTGGAGGGGGCCCATTTTATGAGCACAATAAGACACTCTGAGGTGTGGGTTATGGCCTGATAAGAGCACTTCCCAGATGCTAATGGCACTCAGCGCAAGTGCCTCAGGATGCACCTGGGGCATGCCCTTATCAGGCCATAACCCACACTTCGTAGTGTCTTATTGCTTGCAAAACAGACATCCCTCAGAGGCCCTTTTAACTTACGATATCAGCTAAGGAAAACATGCCCTGCACATCTACCATAGTGGGTCATAATTGGTGCTGTGTCAAGACCGCACAGTCAAAAACAGCGTGGCCAGTAACCACGTTGCGCAGTCAGTACAAAACCATGCAGTCAAAAACCATGCTAGCTATACAAACTCCAAACCCACACGGCACTGTTATGACCATGTATATTTGCTGTCGCGGTTTGACCGGACACTTTCATAATTGTGGGCTTCAGATTGGAGCCATAAACAGTAATAAGACTTTATGATCTGACCTTCAGGTATACAAGTTCTTGATTGTTATTTTGATTCTGACTTCAAAAAAATTAAAACAGATTTATTCAAAGAGCTTATCCTGTTACAAATTCATTTTAGTCAGTTTCCAAACAGCAGTTCTATTGTACCTGTCAAAATTTACACATTGCTTTATTGCATGAGACATTCCAAATGAAGTTGAACTCCAAAAAATTAATGTACAGTAACAAGAGCTTATTTCTAGCGTCATAATAATGTATCACAATAACAACATATACAGTTGTCCAAAAATAGTCAAAGTTCCTCAGTCATTGTCATTGTGACTCTTTGAATAGATAAAAAACACACTATGAGGTGGAGAAATGAACAACATTTGAATTAGTATGAATCTCACCGGCTAGTTAAAGAAATGAGAGAATTGCATTTTAAATAAATGGCCATGTCCAAAACCACAAACCTCACCACAAATTAAAGGTTCAAACATGTTTGAACAGTTTTAAACCTTTTCCTGTTCACATCAAATTTGTTGTTTCTTCAACTTCAAAAGGCTCTATTAGCTCTTCTTGTTACACAACTTGTGAAATGTGGTGCAAGTTCAGGTAATTGATGGATTTAATAAAATATCCCTCTTCAGCTTCGTAGCCTGGATTCGTCTCAGGAGCCTAAGACAGTGGAGGCTGAATGCACCAAGAATGTGATGCACTTGGCCTTCAGAGGGAGCACTGGCCTCTTGGCATGCAAACACCCCCTGACAGTTGGCCATGCAACAGCTCTCGTACTTCTGTCATCTCTACCAGAGAATTGGTGTGGCAACAATGGCCCATTATATTGGAAAGGGAATCAATTGGCAACAGGAAATGTGATTAGAACATACTGAACAATGTTAACTTGCAACATCACTGCCATCCCAGATTTACTTAAATGAGAAAATTTCACTAAATAAAAAACACTAGCGAAGGCTTTGAGCTCTGCAGAAAGGCTTCTGAAGAAACTCACTCAATGATCTTCTTCATTACATGGGGGGGGGGACCTTTCTTCACCCACCTGATGGTAAGCAGTTGTAAATTCTGCCAGCAGAATCTCAGAAGTGGCGGATCTCTCCCATGAAGTTGGAGCATTAGATAATCCCTGTTCCAAGTACTGAAGCCCTGAGTGAACAGTTCCATTCTATGCTCTGAATCCCAGCCTGGGATTTCTGGCAGGAGTTCACCCTGGCTGAGCTGCAGAAAGCAGAATGATATTCTTTCCTTCCTTAGAACAGTTTTCTGGAAGTTACTACAGCCATTCAGCATGATACAGATATGGCTGACTCTGTCATGCCAGACCCAGACTAACCCCTCTCTGGCAGTGCCAGGCAACAGGAAAGTCAGCTCAGTGCTGCTATGGATAATGCTCCAAACCCAGCTTTTCATTGAACAGGAAGCCAGATTGTTGAAGAATGCCCTGATGGAACTGGAAGTACAAGATTTATTTATTTATTTATTTAAAATGTGGTAACTGGGAAGGCACACTGAGCTCAGGCTTGTTTCCAGGTGCGATCTGGGACAGAGGGTGCAAAAGACAAGTGTTACAAATAAGTTTTAGGTACAAAAAAAAAAATACAAATATTGCCATTCTTGTAGACTTAGGCTTCAAAGACATTTGTCATGAGGAGATAAAAGAAATAATGGGAGATGGAGAAGAGGGCAGGATTTTCGTTTGGGATTTAGGTCAGAGGACAACAGCAAGATGTGACAGGGGATGGTCTGAGAAGGTGCTTAAGTGCAGAAAAGAAGGGGGTGAGGCAGTATGGAGGGGTAGGTTATTCCAGAGGGAGGGGAGTCTGAAGGAGAAAGCAAGTGTCCCAGTAGAGATGCGGGCACATGGGAGGATGAAGGAGCAGAGGTAATTTTATGGTCACCATGGTGATTAAGAAGGTCACAGTATGTCAGAAATCCTTACATCCTTGGGACTCCTCTTTTGGGGAGTTGCAGGCCACATCTGTCATACCCTGCTCCATGCTATTGGATCCCCCATCAATGCAGACAAGAGGAACTGGGAATCAAAAATTAGCATAGCCCTCCTTCAGGAGTCATGGAAAAACTGCTAAAGCTAGCAGAACAATATGACATGTAAATTATTTAATATCACAGCACATGGGTCCTTCTATACACAATGGCCAGTGAGGGAGTGGGACAGGCTCCCCATGACTTTGGTAGAATCATCAACTCCAGAAACCTTTAAGATAAATCTGGATACGTTTATGGATGAAAGCAGTTATTTGGTTGTAACTAGTGCTGTGCAAAATTTTCAAATTCCTCTTCCATCAGAATGCTGAGGAATTTTGGATATTCCATCTAATTCTATAGAATTCTGTTGGAAGTGGAATTGCAAAATTCTGGAAGTGGAATTTAAACTGTGGAATCATGGTTTCGCAGTTTATGTAAATTGCAGATTAATTTTCCTCATACTGAGGAATATTATTTCATGGATTAATGTGATCTGAGGACTATTATTCCGCAGTTTACATAGAGGATAATGGATGGGCATCAGTGAACAACAGTAATGTGTTCATTTCAAGAGGTTGTCATGACAACCAAGTAAACCTCAAGAGTGAAGCTCAAGAGGTTTACCATTGTCATGAAACTTCGAGAAGTGAACTCAGCAGTGTTGTTTACTGTTACCCATCCATTGCCTTTTATAGTGTATGGGCAACAGTTGAACAACACTGGAGCATTTTTTGTGAAAACTGTTAGAAGCAACATTGTGGTTACACACTCCCCAGTCAATCACTACTTCATCCACTGTTCACACAGACTGTTTTTATTTAAAATAAATAAATCAGAACAAGACTTTTTTATGCCCAGGGTCTGCAGAGTCTATCTGTGTCCACCATGGCATGGCTTTTCAGGTACTGCACGGACAAATCAGATTCAAAGGGAGCCATTCAATGCTGTTTGATGGCGATTCTGAGATCAGAGGGGGAAGGAGCTGTGTGATGCCATTTGAAGTTATTGTACCATCATAGTGACATACTCAAGAGGATACAACAATCTCTTGATGTCACTTCGATGATAAAACAACACTGGGATTCCACAATTTCCATACGAAACAGTGGTCTCCCATACACTATCTAGAAATGCTTTTCTGAATTCCATGGACTTAAAAAAGAAATTCCAAAAGGCATTCTGGAAA
The DNA here is from genome assembly GCA_016271365.2 of Neoceratodus forsteri. Taxonomy (NCBI): domain Eukaryota; kingdom Metazoa; phylum Chordata; order Ceratodontiformes; family Ceratodontidae; genus Neoceratodus; species Neoceratodus forsteri. Next base: position 135,664,107 of record JADMNL010000025.1, read on the forward strand.
CAGGATTGCCATTCTGCATGTATGCTGGTATTCCACTGGCAGAATTCTGCATTCTGCACAGCTCTAGTTATGTAACTGTTGAGAAATCAGAGGAACCATCAAGATTGGCAGCTGATGCCCACTTCTGTCCCTAACACCACAGTATGACTCATAGTATTAACACTGCTTGTAGGGATATGGACAGAAAATACTCCAGAAAAGATTCTTCATAGATAATACGGAATCTGCAAGTTTTGTTATCAATTAATATGACCCTGCTGTGCTACCTCATTGCCTTTGCTGTGAAGGTTAGATACATGAAAGCAACACAACCTGTACATTGCCTTAGTCTTCTTACTAACCTAAAATATTTTTTATTTGGGAGTTTTGTCATTTAAATTCTAATGGTTTTATTATACATGAAGGTTTCCAGCTGTTGAGATATTCCTTTAGAATACATTTCACTCAGTCAGAATGCTTTGTTTCAATGCATTAACATAGAAACATAGATTTTGATGGCAGATAAGGACCGCTTGGCCCACCCAGTCTGCCCATTTCCCTACCTATTGGATAAGCTGCAGATCCTAGTTAACCAGCAGCCTACTTCTTCCTACCCCAACCCCCTAGAATTGCCTTATGACTGCCCCACGCATGCTTGAATTCCACTACTATTTTTGACTCCACAACCTTCTCCGGAAGGCCGTTCCATGCATCCACAACCCTCTCTGTGAAAAAATACTTCCTTAAATTACCTCTGAGCTGCCCCCCTTCTATCTTCAAATTGTGCTCCCTTGTTCTTGCACACCTCTTTTTTTGAAAGATGCTACCCTCTTGGACTTTGTTGATTCCCTTGAGATACTTGAAAGTTTCTATCATGTCCCCCCTCTCCCTCCTTTCCTCGAGGCTATACATATTCAGCTCCTTAAGTCTCTCTTCATATGTCTTCCGGTGCAGATCCTGCACCATTGTAGTTGCCCTCCTCTGGACAGCCTCCATCCTGTCTATGTCCTTGCGGAGACTGGGTCTCCAGAACTGCCACAGTACTTCAGATGGGGTCTCACCAACTATCTGTACAGAGGGATGATAACTTCCTGTTTTCTACTGGTGATGCCTCTCCCTATGCATCCCAGTATCCCCCAGTCCTCCTTGCTGCCCTCTCACATTGCTTGCCCACCTTTAGGTCATCTGATATGACTACCCCCAGGTCCCTTTCCATTTTTGTTGTTGTTAGTATCTCACCCCCCATTGTGTACTCTTCCCCTGGGTTTTTGTTTCCCAGGTGCATTACCTTGCATTTCTTAGCATTGAATCTAAGCTGCCATACATTTGACCATTCCTCTAACCTTGCCAAGTCCCTTCTCATCCTTTCCACCCCACCTTGTGCATCAACTCTATTGCAGATCTTTGTGTCATCTGCAAAGAGACATACTTTTCCTTCCAGTCCCTCTGCAATGTCGCTTATAAAGACATTGAAGAGGACCGTTCCTAATACTGAACCCTGCGGTACCCCACTAATAACCCCCCTTTCTTCAGAGTGGACTCCATTTACTATTACTCTCTGTGTCCTATTCTCCACGCCAATTCTTTACCCAGGCTGTCATCTTGGGACCCACTCCCAGGCTGGCTAACTTGTATATTAATCTTTTGTGTGGGACTGTGTCAAATGCCTTGCTAAAGTCTAGGTAGGCCATGTCCACAGCCCCTCCCTGATCTACTACTTTGGTCACCCAGTCAAAGAAATCTATCAGATTTGTCTGGCATGACCTTCCTGCTGTGAATCCATGCTGCCTTGGGTCCTGAGCCCCTCTGGTCTCTAGATACTCAACAATTCTTTCCTTCAGAAGTGATTCCATCATTTTCCCTGCCACTGAGGTTAAACTAACAGGTCTGTAGTTTTCTGCTTCTGCCTTGCTCCCCCTTTTGTGAAGGGGAATCACATCTGCCCTTCTCCAGTCCTCAGGTACCACCCCATCCTCCCATGATGTGTTAAAGAGGGTAGTCAGTGGTGTCACTAGTTCTGCCCTTAGTTCTTTTAGAATTCTGGGATGAATCCCATCAGGCCCCATTGCTTTGTCCACCTTCAGTTTTAAGAGTTCTTTCAGAACCCTTTCTTCTGTAAATGGGCTGGTATCAACTTCTGTATCCAGAGTGTTTCTACTGTTTGTTTTAAGTACCTCCCCCACTTCCTTTGTAAATACTGAGCAAAAATATTTGTTTAGTATCTCTGCCTTTTCACAGTCACCCTCTGCCCACCCTCCCTCCTCTTTATTAAGCCTCACTAGCCCTCCCTTGGTCTTCCTTCGCTCCCTGATGTACCTATAAAAGGTTTTATCCCCCTTCTTAACTGAGTTGGCTATCTTTTCCTCGGTTTGGGCCTTTGCTGTTCTGACTACCTTCCAGCTTCCTTTTGCTTTAACTGATACAGTTCCCTGTCCTGCTCCTTCTGTGATTCCTTGTACTTCCTGAATGCTTTCTTTTCTCTTGAACCTTCACTGCCACTTCCTTTGAGAACCATAGTGGTTTCTACATCGTTCATTTTGTTAATTTGCTTCACACAAAGGCTTGTTACCTCTGTGATGGCAGTTTTTATTATTCCCCATTGTTCTTCCACCCTCCTTCCTGCCCATTTGCTAGTGCATTCCTTAGGCACTCACCCATTTTGGCAAAGTCAGCCCTCCTAAAGTCCAGTACTTTTGCCTTTGTATGGCTTGACTCTATTACTGTGTTTATTGTGAACCATACTGTTCGATGGTCGCTAGTTCCCAGATGGCTACCCACTTCTACATCTGTGATCCTCTCTTCATCTCCATTTGAGAGAACCAGGTCTAAGATTGCTCCTCTCGAGTGGGCTCCAATACTAGTTGTCTAAGGCATGCCCCTGTAGGGCATCTAGAATAGCCCACTCTTTGAAGTGGCTGCTGCAACTGCACTCCAGTTAACATCTGGCTTATTCAGATCACCCATCAGCAATATCTCCCCTTTTTCTGCCATTCTAAGTGTACTTTCTATCATTTCCTTGTCCATTCCTCCCCTGAGAAGGGTCTGTTCATAACCCCTGTGCGGATTGTGGTGCCATTGCCGGTCTCCAAATTTATCCACAGTGCTTCTTCTCCTCCCTGTTTTCCATTTTGTTCTGTTGCTTTGATTCCTTCCCTTATGTAAAGAGTTACTCCTCCTCCTCTTTTACCCTCCCTGTCCCTCCTGTAGATAGTGTATCCTGGTATGTTTATGTCCCAGTCATGGTTTTGTGTGTACCATGTTTCTGTGACTGCCACGATATCCAGATGTTCCTCCTCCATCAAGGCCAGTAATTCAGGAAGCTTGTTACTCAGACTATGGGCATTGGTACTCATTGCTCTCCATTTTTGATGGGTTTACCTTCTTTTGCAGCATCCTCCACTGACCTGTCTACCTCGGTCTTTTTCTCGTTTAGTACCCTGTTTTGTAGGGAGAGGCTGGGATTTTCCTGCTGCTTATCAGTGCCTCCCCTTGACTAGTTTAAAAGCTTGCCAATGAAGCATTTAAACCGATTGCTCAAAAGACTTGTTCCCTTCCTGAACAGATGCAGACCATCCTGCCAGTATAGGCTGGTGTCCCTCCAGGTGGAACCCCAGTCCCCAATGAAGCCAAACCCCTGTGCTCCACACCATTTTTTCAACCATTCATTAAACTGCATGGTGCAAAGTACCCTCGCCTCACTCATGCCATTGACAGGCAGCACCTCAGAGAAGGATATTGTGTGTGCTACTTGTCTTAGGCCCCTCCCCAATTCTACAAAGTCCTTCTGCACTGCTCTAATCTCATGATTAGCCAAGTCATTTGTCCCTAGGTGGACAATGATGTCCAGCTCAGACTCCCGTGCAGCTGTTCTCATGATCCTGAGGATGCACTTCCTGTCTCTCCAAGCCATGGCACCAGGCAGGCACCTTGCTTCAGTTTTCCCTGCTCCCCCCAGTTCTATCCCCCTAATAATTGAGTCCCCCACCAGGAGCTGCTTCCTTTCCTTGTGGTGTCCTCTGCCTCCTTCCTGTGGGCCTCCCTTGTGACAGTTGTCCTCAGCCTCCTTAGTCTCCTCTGTGGGTGCATCCATAGGGGAGCTATGCTCCCTCAGAATGGTGTATGGATTGTGGTGTGGAATAACTGACTAGGTGTGCCTCTGTTCCACCATCCTCACCCTCCCTGAGCCCACTGTGGTCCAACTGCTGTGCTTTCTTCACAACCTCTGAGGTAGTGGTGGTGGCTCTGGTGCTCCCTGGATGGGGGAGGTTCCCTTCCTACCATCCAGTGTGGCCTGGAGGAAGGTCCCCTAACTACTGTCCAGTGTGGCCTGAAGACGGGCAACTTCCTCCATCAGGGCAGAGAGTTGTCTGCAAATAGGGCAGCATCTCAGCCTCCAGAAAGACTCCCGGAAGACTGCTGCCCCACAGCCATTACATTGCACTACTCCCCACATTTTTGTGTGTGTGTGTGTGTGTGTGTGTGTATAAAGGAACTATTTCAGGGTGGGTGGGGTGAGGGGTGGGAAGGTTGGGCCTAAACTGTGCCCTCACAAAACAATCAGCTAAAAGGTCTGACCCACCACTGCGATGAGTGCCTTCCTGTCAGCAAGATGCCCTACACAACAATTTGACAGAGAAAATACCCTGCTAATCAAACAGAAAAATCCACACATCCAAGTCAGACACAGGTAAACCTCCCCAGCCCCAAAACAGGCCTGGTGGTTTGTGCTCTGAAAGCTGTCAGCCCCAAAATAAGTCAACTGTGCTTTAAACTCTTCCTGCACTGAAAATGTTAAGAATTGTAACAAACAAACGTAAACCTAGATCCACCTCCCTCTGTTGCTTGAAAGACTGTCTTTTCCTGTTTCACACTGCAGGTTTTGCTATGACCACTCCTTAACCAAAGTAACTGTTTTAAAAATAGTTTAACTATCATAAACTCCTACGCACCAGTAAATTATTTAAAAATAGTTTCTGTCCCAAAATCCTAGTAGTCAATCCAGCTACCCCCAAGGGACAACCAAAATGCAGTATTCAAACACTTATGAAGTTACTTCCAAGATAAGCAGAGTTTGCAAGCTTCTTTTAAAACTCCTCAGCTACCTGTAATTTATTTAAAAATTGTTTAACTGTCAGAAAATCCTAGTAGACAATCTAGCTACCTCCAAGGATCTACCCAAATGCAGTATTTAAATCCTTCTGAAGTTACTCACAAGATAAACAGAGTTTGCAAGCCCCTTCTTGGTTAAACACTAAATAAATATGTGAATAAAAAGCAATTACCAAGGGTAGTTAGTTTCACCTCCCACAGAATTAAGCAAAAGTGCACGTTTGTTGCAGATATCAAGTGCAATATAGAATTTCTCACACAGCTTGCAGTTGAATAAAGAAGTAGTGTCCTTCCAGGTCCAGAAAATGTGCTTTGTGTCTTTAAAAATTGCAGCCTCCAGTAACTTATAGTAATCTGATCTAGTCTGAATATCTCCACCCAGGGCAATTTGTTGACAGTGGTTATGATGCAGCCCTTCCTGTTCCAATACAACCTGTTTGGTCTGAAAACAATGTCCTGCCCCTAAGGCTGTCTGTGTTTCAATTCACACTGCAGGTTTTGCTATGACCACTCCTTAACCACAGTAACTGTTTTAAAAATAGTTTAACTATCACAAACTCCTACGCACCAGTAAATTATTTAAAAATAGTTTCTGTCCCAAAATCCTAGTAGTCAATCCAGCTACCCCGAAGGGACAACCAAAATGCAGTATTCAAACACTTATGAAGTTACTTCCAAGATAAGCAGAGTTTGCAAGCTTCTTTTAAAACTCCTCAGCTACCTGTAATTTATTTAAAAATAGTTTAACTGAAATCCTAGTAGACAATCTAGCTACCTCCAAGGATCTACCCAAATACAGTATTTAAATCCTTCTGAAGTTACTCACAAGATAAACAGAGTTTGCAAGCCCCTTCTTGGTTAAACACTAAATAAATATGTGAATAAAAAGCAATTACCAAAGGTAGTTAGTTGTTTTTTGTTGTTAGTTGTTTTCTATTTAAATTGAAAACCAGGATATGTTGCATTTACTAAAAGGGTTATCCTTAGAGTCACAGAGTGACTCAGGCATAACAGTAAATAAATAGAGCTGGATGAACACACCAGCAGGTACAAAACTGGTCTAGTCCCATTGCAGCTTCAATCGTATCCTAAACCAGAAACGTTATATTGAATAGTGTTGTTGTACGAGTCTGTCAAGCACTTTGTTAGCCTTCTGTAAATAAACAAGATCCCCTATACATATTTTTGACCTGTGCATTGTTACCACTCTAGGAATGTCATTGCTGTTATGAGTCATGTTATTGTCATTGTGCGATTCTCTTACTGCATACCTTTGCAGGTTACCTTAAGGTTAGCAAGCAATGTGAGAAGGCAGTAGGGAGGGCTGGGGGTATACTGGGATGTATAGGGAGAGGCATCAGCAGCAGAAAACAGGAAGTTGTTATCCCTCTGTACAGACAGTTGGTGAGACCCCATCTGGAGTACTGTGTCCAGTTCTGGAGACCCCATCTCGCAAGGACATAGACAGGATAGAGGTAGTCCAGAGGAGGGCAACTAAAATGGTGCAGGGTCTGCAAGAGAAGCGTTATGAGGAGAGACTAAAGGAGCTTAATATGTATACCCTTGAGGAAAGAAGGAGAGGGGACATGATAGAAACTTTTAAGTACCTCAGTGGAATCAACAAAGTCCAAGAGGGTAGCATCTTTCAGAAAAAGAGACTTGCAAGAACAAGGGGACACAATTTAAAGATAGAAGGAGGCGGTTCAGGGGCAATGCGAGAAAGTATTATTTCACAGAGAGGGTAGTGGATGCATGGAACAGCCTTCCTGAGGAGGTTGTGGGGTCTAAAACTGTGGGAGAATTCAAGAATGCATGGGACAGACATAAGGCAATTCTTGTGGGGGGTAGGAAGAAATAGGCTGTTGGTTAACTAGGATCTACGGCCTATCCTGTAGGTAGGGAAATGGGCAGACTAGATGGGCCAAGCGGTCCTTATCTGCCATCAAAGTCTATGTTTCTATGCAGCTTTGCTTGTTGCAAACTTGTGGTAGTATGAAACACATTACACAAATGCCCTGTGCCAGTAGATGTATACCGTATGTGACTTTTTACTTAATCTTTGCATTTATCCCCTTTCAAGTGATTAGATTTGTTCCAGCATCCCCATCCGTACTGTCATATATCTATATATATAGATATATATATATAGATATATATCTATATATATATCTATATATATAGATATATATATATACTAATAAAAATTAGCCAGCAAATGATGTGTTGCTCTTTCAAGGAATCATGAGGTAAAACATCAGGGACCTTCCTAACTGATGGCTGCTGCAACTTCTTAGCACTTTCTACATAACGGATATAACATTTCACCACCACAGAGTGTTTTAGGAATAAACATTCTGATATCTATTGTATCAGTTCTTGGACATAGTATCTAAGAGTGACTTGTTTTGTTCATATCAAAGACTTTGTAGTAGCTTGTCACACTAAATACAAATTGTCCTGTATAGAGCTTAGGGTTTAGTGTTAGGTATCTGTAGGTTTACGTATAACATAGTATTGTTGTATGATAACTGCAACTTTCTGCTGCTCTTTTAATGGACTCACTTATCAATGTAAGCCATATCTCAATAACCATATTATCATACTTAGATATATGACTGTCAATTTCTTTTTTCTTCTCCCCCCTACTGGTCCAGCAGTGCAATGCACTCCAGCATGACACGTGCGTACTCCCTCGCACATCCACAAGAGTGCCGCTATGACCAGTCCCCTGTTACCAGAATCCCAACTATTGCCAAACACCTAGTCTCCACTGGGGGTCGCCAGATGGTGGGATCAAAACCCCGCGCCCTCCCAGGAAAGGAGAGAAGTCCTCTAGAGGTTCAATCCATTCTTTCCCTGCTGCCCCCAACGGCCTGAGTCCATTCCCAAACCCAGGTCGCCGGCGTGATGTGAGGTGTGGCGTCCAGCGCCTCAACCCTCAGTGCCACTGAGCCAGCTAATGGCTGTCAATTTTATTTGAAATTTCATATTGGAACGTGTTTACAGATCAAAAATATAAAAATAAAACCTGAAACTGGCTAATTTTGTTTTTCAGAATACTTTGAATGTCTGTGTCCTTCTTGGGCTACCACATTAAGTAAGTTAATAAACCTGCCAAGCTTGTAACCTCAATGGCTATCTCAAAAAAGATTCTCAACCCCATGGTACTATTCAATAGTTCTATACCAAAACAGTCAGTATCCCAAGCAATTGCTTAAGACTTTGGCTCTAGTTAAACAATACCAGCTGGGGATCCTCTAATTTCCTAATGATTACTGACCAAATGGGAGATGGATGGATGGGTGAGGCATTTTATTCTTAAGGTGCCCAATCCCAGAGGCTCTGGGTGCCTTACCAACATCAGGAAGACAGTTTAAGAAATACAATAAATACATTGGAATATGAAATACTGCACATTTCCAAACTATTTCACTTGACCCATAACCACTGTAGGATTATAAAAGTGGGTTTTTAAACTAATTCAAAAAATACCCACTGAGAGGCTGCTCTTCCATCGGGAGGTACTGCTTTCCAAGATACCAGTGCCGCAACTGTAAATGCATGGTTCCCTGAGGACTTGAGGCCAGATCTATGGAGGAGACCCACCTTGGAGAAACAAAGATGGAAGCCAGCGGTGTAAGGGATCAGGAGACCTTTTACATAGCAAGGGCCCAGACCATGCAGGGCTCTGGAAGTTAGTAAGCACACCTTGATGTTTATGTGCCACCAAAATGGCAATCACTGCAGGCCACAGAGCACTGGTGTGAAATGCTTGGACTGTGAGGTCCCAGCAATCAGTCAGGCTGCCACATTCTTCACTAAGTGCAGGCGACGTGCCAACTTCATGGATAGTTCTAGGTAAAAGGCATTGCAGTAGTCCAGTCTCGATATGACAAAGGGATGCACCACTGTTAACAGGTCAGTAGGTGTATGAAAGGGCTTGGGCTGGGTGACATTTCAAACATGGGAAAAGCCACTGCAGACTACAGCTAAAACCTGGTGCTTCAGTGTCAGCTTGGAGTTCACAATGACCCCCAGATTCCTAACCCTGCCCACTGTTCTTGAGAGGGTTGCCATTAAGTGATGGTAAGGCAGCATCTATGCCATTCATAGCTGACCCACACTGCCCTTGTTCCACAAGCTGCACCTTCATTTTGGAAGAATGGAGACTAAGCTAACTGTTGGCCATCCAGTCATTAATTTCCTAAGGGCCTTTACTCAACACTGAGACCGCAACTTCCCCATCTACAACACAAGATAGATAAAACTGGGTATCATCAGCATAGCAATGAAAACCCAGTCCACAACATCTAATAATGTCCCTGAGTGGCACCATTTACATGGTGAACAACAAACATGGAGGGTTATGCATCAAAATTGTGCATACCCAGCCCACGTAGCTCTACAGTTGCAGACAGGTGCATGGTGGGCGGTATGCATTACCACATGCCTCCACAAAGTGCCTGTCCATGGCACTGCCACAATCATGCTGCTGTGTGGGGGGCAAATTGAGGGACATAGGTGGTCATCTATTCAGATTCCCATCCTGGATCCTGAAGTGGATCCCCTGCTCCACACGAGCAGAAAATTTGGGAAGACATGGATCTAGATATTTTAAATGTACTGATGAGTGTCCAAATGGCTTCCCCATTCCTCCCTGTCAGCCCAGTGAGCTGTGGCAGCAAGGCGTGGTCATTTCCTCTTCTACCACTGTGGACTGGTGTCATTGGGGGGGTGCACAAAGATACAGCAGGGTACCTGATGCCATATCCTGCACCCCTTGCCTGGCACTCCATGCATTCATGAATGGTTTGGAGTATAGGAACACCCCCAAACATGCCCCTCAACAGGCCACACTCTTCGCTATGTGACTGACCATGGGATCCAGTGTGAAAGGGACATGTGGACTTTCTGTGAATGCTGTTAAGGTTCTGCCAGACCCACGGTGCACGATATTCAGTTGTATGTTTGCCTGTGTGCTGCGAATCCATAACGCATAGACAATCCACACAATAATGAAGAGACCTCATTGTGAACAATAAAGCATCCAGAATCGAACCCTGAGGAACTCTACCACAGAATGCAGCACTGCCTGAAATGTAAGAACCTAATGTAACCTAATGCACCCTGCTGGACAACTAGGATGCAAACCACCAAAACATCATTCCACATAGTGCCTCAGTCATACCAACAGCATCCCATGGTTCCCCATGTCAAACACTAAGGAAAGGTCAAGCAGGACCAGAATTGAACAAAGCCGTCTTTCCTTCACCAGGAGGAGATCATGGCTTACCTTGGTGAGGGCAGTATCAGTGTAGTAATGAGTCCTGAAACCAGAATAGAAAGGCTCATAGCTTTTGTACTGTTCCATCAGTGTTCCAGCTGCACCCCTACCACCTTCTCAATTACCTTCCCTAAAAAAAGAAGGCTCAAAACAGTCCTGTAATTTGCAAGACCATCAGGGTCCAAAGATGTTTTTTTCTGAGGGGGCCTCCCCACTGCATTCGGTGCAGATGGAGACTCCTCTCCTTCAAGGAACACCTGATAATTTCAGCACAAATCAGACCCAGTGCCCCCAGCACACTGAAAGAAGCCATGTAGCTCCTGAATCCAAAATGAAGTAAGTAGGGTGCGTCTCCAAGATCACCTAGAATACCTCTTCCACAAGAACTGGCTTAAACTTCTTCCACATGTAAAAAGTGCCTACACTGAACATTGAGTTGCTACTACTAGCCCATGACTGGCCCCTTGAGGAGATCCTGGCCTGGACAGAGGATACCTTGACCAGAAAGAACCAATGAAACTCCTGACACTTATCTACTGAAAAGATTCTACTAGACTGTAGACAAATGGGATTAGCAGTCTGTCCACAGTGTAGTAGAGTTAAGTCTGAGGCACAGCCAAGACCAGCCAGTCATTAATCCCAGGATATGACTAGCTCTGAGACTGTTCTTGCCATTATAAGTCTAATCACAATAACAACATTTTGGGGGAGTTTTTTTTTTTTCTTACCTATTTTGAGCTGAGCATTGTGGCTTGAGCAGTGCAGCACTGCAATGTTTCATATTGTGTGCCATGGAACATATCATTGGCAGCTGAACTGGTCATTTCTTAGAAATCAATGACCAATCCAGTAGCCAATGAGAAATGTGAAAAGACTCATAAATATTTAATTAGACTTCTAATGTTCTTTTGGTGTGACTTACTAGATACATGGGGTGGGATATTCAAGACGGTTGCGCATGGTGCAACTGCAATGCACCAGTGCAATAGCGGAAATGCGCCAAAGAGCAATATTCAGTGGGAGACAATGCGTGACGCATATTGCAGTGCACCAATATGTAACCCTAATGAATGCATGTGCAACGTGCAGGGGGCATAACCATGAATAAGCTGCGCAGTGCGATATTCAACAGCAAGCCGATGGCGCAAGTGCGGAGCAACAGGGACATGTGCGGAGCAAAGTTGAGCTCATAAATAGATGGAGCAATCAAGGGACGATGGCTTGTGCCTTGGGGAGCAGGGGTAAGAGACAGAGAGAGACAGCCAGTGGCCAGGCAGGACAGCAGCAGGGGTGCAAGACAATCACAGAGGCAGGAGGTGCAACAGGCAGTGGGACAGGGAGTATGACCCTGACTGTGCCTGTGTGTGTCAGCAGCCCAGTGCATGAGTGTGTGTGTTTGTGTGTGTGTGTGTGTGTGTGTGATATCCATGGGGGCAGTGATGTCAGCATGAGCCTGCGAGCCTGGACAGAGGAGTGGCCATGGGAGAACCTGTATGGGTGGGAGGCGGTGTCCAACGCTGGCAGGGTCCCCATCACAGGAGTGCGCCCAGTGCAGGGGCACAGGCAGCAGCACACAGCTGGGGTAGCCCAGGGAGTCATCTGCACAGGGGGGGCAGGATAGGCCAGGCCATGGCTAGTGCAAGCTTCCAGATGGAGGCAGTAATGAGGGGTGTGAGGAGGCAGGATGCAGAGCGGTGCGGCCGTGGAAGGGCCTGGCTGCAGTATGCCAGGAACAGGTGGTACCTTGCCCACACCAGCTTCGAACAGTACAGTGACACCGAGATTGTGGTCCGGTACCGCCTGAATCAGGCAATTCTGAGACAGCTCTGTGAGCTGTGCAGTGATGAGAAGCAGGCACCCACAAGATGAAGCCACGCACTGTTGGTGGAGACCAAGGTCACGGCCGTCATGTGCCGGCTTACCATGGGTACCTTCCAGAGACCAACAGGGGATACCACAGGCATAATCCAGTTGGCCGTGTCACGGCTCCCCGCACAATTCCTCAATGCACTGCTGCCACATGCTGTGGAATACATCCAATTCCCCAGCACACAGGTGGAGCGTACAGCGAACATGCAGGAGTTCCACAGGGTTGCACGTATGCCTTGCATGCTAGGGGCTGTCGACTGCACCCATGTAGGCATCCGCACACCACCGGGGTTGGAGGGGGTGGCCTACATCAACAGGAAGGGCTACCCCAGCATCAACTGCCAGGTGGTGTGTGATGCCAAGGGGTGCATAATCAATGTTTGTGCCACACACCCTGGTGGAGCACATGATGCTTTCATCTGGCACCAGTCAGCACTGTGTCACAGGTTCAAGAGTGGGGACATCCCCACTGGCCACCTAGTAGGTGAGTATGTAGCTGGAATGGGCATTCTGGCACAACAGGGCAGGGTGTGGGGGGGATGCTATGCTGGGGATGTCAGAGGGAATGGCTGGGTAGGCGGGGAGCAGCCACACAGACCACCATGCTAACCCAACATGTCCCTACACAGGTGATAGCAGATACCCACTCAGGCCCTGGCTGCTCACCCCATACTGGCGCCCGTCGACCCCAGTGCAGGAGAGTTACAATGAGGCACATGCCAGCACACGGAACATCATCGAACGTGTGTTTAGACTGCTGAAGGCCCGATTCCATTGCTTGCACAGGTCTGGTGATGCCCTACAGTACAGCCTCTCGAAGGCCTGCGGCCTATTCCTGGCCTGCTGTTTGCTACACAACATAGCCACTGACCGTGGGATAGCTGTTGAGGTCGAAGAGGGGAACAGCAGTGGGGACGATGTGGATGCTGGGCCAGGCGGTGGTTAGCAGCCCCCCGGTACGATGGGAGCCCCAGTTGCACAGCTTGGCCCAGCAGCACCAGGACATTATTGCAGTAGAGCACTACGGTGCACGCAGGTAGGTGAACATGACCACACATAGGGACCAGGGCACAGTATTCAGACATGCATGGCTGAGCCCCACAACAGATATGGCTGGATGGCAGTGTGGATGGGCATGGGACAGGACTCCGCAGAAGCACCCAGTACGGCACCGTAGACCTCACCCACACAACCCCACACACACACATGCACATGGGCACCCACACGGACACACCCAGATGCTGCCAATGGGCATGTGTCAGACGCTGAACACCAGTGCATAGTGGTGGACAGTGTTGTGTGAGCAGCATCATGCACATGCCACAGTGGCCAGCGGCCTGGTGGGTGTGCCCGAGGCGGGTGTGTTTAGGGACCATGGGTGGCATGACCCTGGTATGCACACGCCACACCAATGTGCACATAGGGCTGTGGCAGGCAGCGGACAGGGACGGTGGTAGATTATGACCGCCACACAGTCACACGGCTGCCGCAGACACATGGACGGCCCCGCCGAGACCGCCCAGCAGATGCAGGCTGTGCGATGGCCACAGGGAGCATCTCAGATATTGCCCTAGGTGTGTCAATGCGGGAACGCGACCAGTCCCTCGCAGGTGTCTGCAGGCCCCTGAACAGGCCAGATTTAGGCATGCCCAGAATGCCCACAGCAGATCCCAGCATCGACAGTGACAGGGTTGCATGACGCCAGGACCGAGGGGTGGAGAATGCACTCCGCAGTGACTGCTGCAGACAGCCATGCACCAGGGTGGCCATTGGTACTAGGCCGGCTGTGACTGCAGCAGTAAGCCGAGCCAGGGCTGCAGTCATGTCCTCCCACATGCGTGTGGCCTCAGCCAGGAGCTGCTCATAGTCCCAGTCATGCCTCCCTGTAGACTGGCGCAGCTCTGTGTGGAGTGCACACACCCCTGCCACGACCAGCATCTGTTGCTCCATGGATGCCCGGAGTAGCTGGCTGTGCTTGGTCAGTGGGTCAGCACCCTGTGGGGCATGGGCATTGCGCCCGACCAGCGGGGTTGCGTGACCCACAACCGCGGCCCCTGAGCAGGTGGGGCTGCTGGCAGGGCCCCAGGCCTGTACAGTCTGTGGGTACAATGGCAGCGGCCACTACACTAGGACCCCCTTGACTCTGTCCCGCGGCCGACCCTCCGGCCGCTGTGTGCATAACGGCGCCGGGGCAGCTGCACCATCACCACCGCCACACAGTATGGACTGCGCCACATCTATGTCGCCACCGCCTCACCGGGTGTTACAACCAGTGGGTGGACAACCGCCACCATGGCATCATCTGCGCAGCCGGGATGGGTGCGTGGTATGGGTACCTACCCCTGATCAGCCTCACCATTGTCCAGGATAACAGTCACGTTGTCATCGGTCCTGAACCCCACCCCGACCTGTGTCTCAGCATACTGGACGCCATGGCTGGTGTCCTGCTGAAACACTGACAGGGCTTTGCCTGCAACCACACCACAGGCATCCGGTCAGACAGTGGCAATGGGCTGGCAGTGGTCCAGACCCCGGATACTGGTTGAGGTGGATGGACGGTGCTCCAGATCCAGGACCACCCCCATGGTGGCCACCCCCACCCCTGCTGCTGCATGCAGGCACTCCGGATCTGTAAAGGAACACATACACGTTAGTGCCACTGCCACACACCCTGCCCCCCAGCACCCCTGCCCCCTTCCCCATGCGCCGCTGTACCTGCCATGCAGTGATGGGCTGCCCCCCCATCTGGAATCCACCACCAGGAACACCCTCAATGGCACTGCGCTGCATGGACGCCACCACCAGCTCCTCCTGCAGTGTCAGCTGTGAAACTTCGGGCTGTCCACCACCCGTAGCAGTACATGCAGCCCGGATGGCAGCCACCTTATCTTTTATCCTCCTCTGGTCCGTGCCCACCTCTTTTTGCACTCCTGTGCTGACCTCTGATCACTGCCCTGCTGGTTCACAGCCTTAGCCACTCCATCCCATGCAGCCACCCTGGCCTGCGGGGTGCCTGTTGAGCCACTCAGGAGGGGCTCCTGGTCCAGGTATGCATCGAAGAGGGCATCGCTCTCTGCCCTCATGAAGTTGGGCCTGCTCCCTCGTGCAGGCCCCTGCTCCTCAACCTCCTCATGTTCTGACATGCTCAATCCTGTGGGTATGGACATGTGGTTAGTGATGGCTGCCACACACAACACCCCCCAATCCACAGTCCCGACATGCCCACCACCTGGTGTCTTACCTCTGAAGGCTGCAATACCGGTCTGGAACTTGTGCAGTCCCATGGCGCCTTTGTAGCGCATCACAAGCAAATTAGGGAATGCACAACTGTAATGAGATGCAAATGCCTCCGATGCGCCATGGCTATGATGATCAGCCCATCTACATATTCCTGCTGAATATCATGGAATTGCACATGGTGCATTGGGGATGCGCATGTACAAGCCATGGCGCAACTGTATGATGTGCGCAGTAGGCCTGAAGGTGCGCATGCGCACACTGACGTCGCGTACATTGGTGGTGCATCTGATGCACAGTGCGCCATACGTGGTACAGCACTCTGCTGCTATTGGGTATGTGGCACTCATGCGCTGTATGCCCTATGATGCACATGTGCCATTGGCACATGGACCATGGGGCACACGAGACCCTATTGTGCACCATGCATGGCATACCCTATCGTGCTGCCTTGCACGGAGTGCGTGGCAACCTTTGTCCTTACGAGTGTCCTTTGACCCCCCGGGTGCCTGTGACATGTGCCAGTGCCACCCCAGCTGTATCGCGCAGCACCAAGGCATGCGTGACTGGGGATGGCAGCGCATCACCAAGCGAGTCTCACACCCACAGCACATGCGGCTCGTGTGCTACCGGTCACCATTTTGGATTACCAGTGCAGATAGGAGCATGCCATGCAGGAGCACAGTGAGGGTACCAAATTGGAGCCAGGTTGAGCTGATCAACCTGGTGGCACTGGTAGAGCCACATGTTGGCTCTCTCTGTGGGCAGGTGCCTCTGGACCGGCCTCGCACCGAGGTGTGGCAGGAGGTGG
The DNA here is from genome assembly GCA_016271365.2 of Neoceratodus forsteri. Classification (NCBI taxonomy): domain Eukaryota; kingdom Metazoa; phylum Chordata; order Ceratodontiformes; family Ceratodontidae; genus Neoceratodus; species Neoceratodus forsteri. The sequence goes on from JADMNL010000025.1 coordinate 135,680,396, forward strand.
CTGAGGGGCTGGAGGAGGCCACAGGGGCCCATCATAGTAGACAGCAGTGCTGCCACAGATATGGGGACCTGCGGCAGAGGAATCCTGACTGGCTGAGGTCACTGCTGGCACATGTCCAGAGGGGCGCCGTTCCACGGTCAGGTGAGTGCACCTTTCATCGTCTGTGCCATGTTGGTGTTCTGTGGGGGTCCAGCGGGGTGTCACGCCATGCTATGGGGGGCTGTGGCTGTGCACTCTGCTGGCCATGGCAGCACACCATGGGTGTGCTGTGCCATGGCAGCACCACTGCGCAGGGACATGGGGTATACTGTGCTGGGGGGTGGGGCGCATGGGTTGTTGTCAGGTGCTGATGTCTGCCTCTCACTGTCTCCCTACTAGGTCCTGAGGATCATCGAAGAGCCAGGATGGTGGGTGCTGCTGCTGAACATGGGCAACTCAACGGTGGTGGTGCACGGGCACAGGATGCTGGCCATGTGGGAGGTGCTGCCAGTCAGGCACCGGTTGTACTGCAGCATGCAGGTAGGCATTCTGTCAGCGATTGTTGTTGTGCGGGGTTGGGGTGGGCCACAGCCCCCTGTGCACATGGCCATTACAGCCATGCATCACTGGTGGGGTCCATTGCACCATGCCGTGCCCTTTGCACGTGTGTGTGGCTGCTGTGGGTGGGCTATGGGTGCACCTGGGTTCCAGCCATGCCACTGCCGTCCCGCCGCTTAGCCCTGTTGCCTGGCTGCCATGGTTGTGGTGTGCCGTGCATGGGTGGTGTTGGTGTGCAGTACTGTGCTTGGCTGTGGACGGTCAAGGTGGCGGCTCATGTGGGCACGCATGCTGTGGCTGGCTGTGCACCTTTTACAGGGCACATGTCACTGCTGTCCACTGAGCACGGTGAATGGGCTATGGTCATATGGGTATGCACTCACCATGCCCCCTCCTTTTTCCTAGGCATCCAGCGGGTGGATGTGAGCACCAGACTCCTGGAGCATATCCTGAGGGTCACCACGGCCACACTTCAGGTGGCGTGCATCATCAGGCAGGCCCTGTGCAGGCTCCGGAGCAGACGGAGGACCAGGCACCAGTAGGGTGTGGACGCACATGCAGCCTGTTGGCCTGCATCACCTTTCCTTCCCCTGACCCCACCTCCCTGTCCTCCCTTGACCCAAACCCAGCCAAGTCCCCTGTCCCCCTGCCTCCCTTCCCTGGCCTACTGTCTTGTTTGTGGCCTCCCCATTCCCTGCTCCCTATCCCTGTTCATCTGTAAATAGTTGATGTTGTTTTATTTTAATACACATTTAGTTTGTTAGCCATCCGTGTCTGTGTCTGCTTTGCAGCTGGCGTATAGAGCCATGCTGCAGTGGTGTGCATGGTGGCCATGTGGTACATCTGGGTTCGACTGGGATATGTGCCTGGTGGTCTGTGCCCAGTGGCTGGTGTATGTGCCCTGGGGCATACGTGTGCACCCTGCTAGGGTTGTGTGGCCAGTGTGTTGTGTGCTGTTGGCATGTGTGTTGTCAGCTTGGTCCAGGTGTCGTGTCCCATGCCGTCCTGTGGGTGTTGCCAGTGGCTGATTGCCAGTGGTCATTAGTGCCACACCTCTTCCATGCACCGCTGTGGTGCACATGGTCAGGGCCTGCTGGCTTGCGCCTGCCATGCCTCCCTCCTGTCTTCCCCTTCACCCTGATGATGGTCTGTCCTGCTCCTGTGGCATGCTCCCCACTGTGTCTGTTGCCCTGTGTCTTGGCCCATGTGCCTCTGACCCCTGTGCAGCCCATGTTGTGCTCTTGCACTTGCTGACTTGCTCCATTGTGCAGCTCAGGTTGCACGATGGCACCTGGTGACTTGTTCCCTGGCACAGTCCTTGTTGCGCTATGGCGCATCCCTGCAATATTCAGCTATCTTGCGCTGTCACTTGGTGTTGTGCTCAACCTTTGAATATCGCATTGGGGGTTCACTGGTGCAGTGTACTTGCACTGCACAGCTGTTGCGCCTGCTTCTGGTGCATTTATGAATATCCCAGCCATGCAGTACAAGTTACATTAAACTGGTCCTCCAATGCAGTGGTTTAGCATTTTTTGATGGACTGAATTGATAAAGTTTCCTAATGGTTTGTCTCTAGCTGCTATTAAGCTTCAGCTTATTTTGCAGCTCTCACAAAGCATTTACCAAGTCAGTAAACTCATTAAGCAACCCACTGAAAAAATGCTAAACCACTAAGTCTGAGCCTGCTTTTATTACATATAGGATAGTGTTTGTATGGGAGCTCATGCACAACCAAGCTATTCTCATACCAAGTGGTTTTCATGATGATGAGGACCTCCAGAGTGAAGCTCAAGAGGTCTCTGTAGTCATGAAAACCACGAGGTATTTAAATAGCCTGGTTGTGTATTTGGGCACTTATACACTTTTCTGTATAGTGTATGGTGCCCCAAAAAACAGGATCGCTTACATTTTCCTCAATATATAGTGAATTTTTGCCACTGGGAAATCGTACTCTTTTTTCCATCCACCCATTGGACAGCTTGTTCATGCAACTTGTCAACTGCCCCCTGTCCTATGAACAGCACTGTTGGGGACAGTTGCATTGTAACATAACTACTAACACAGAACAAAAAGCCATTCTGTGTTAGTAGCTACATCACTACTACAGCAGAATGATGTTTTACAGTATACGGATGTCCATACACAATGACGTTCCATCATACACTATTGTACAGTAGAGTATTTGATAGCGACGCTGACATGGATTTGAAAGAATTATCAGTCCTGTGTGGACCTCTGTGCCATTCACAGTGTACTGGCATTACATACAGTTCCTGAATGGCCTCCAATCTGCCTAAGATCATTTTTATTTGGTAATTATTTTGAAAAATGTAATTCCAGACAGATCAATCTCATTACAGTACCTGTGGGCTCAACCACCAATCGTGGTGATCCTGATGCTGTACTCGTGAATGCATGAGTTATGAAACTTTTATACCCACTGATATTTTTATAAATTCTGAAACTAGGCACAATTCTGAATTGCAAAGTCAAAAACGCAACCAGCTCAGAGTTGACATAAAATGCTGGTGCACAGGTACCAATTACCAATGTTCAGTTTTTTTTATTCTTACAGTATCAATTTTTAACTTTTTGGCCATGTGGCAAGAATGAAAGCATTTATCACCATAGGGTCTTTTTTCTGGGGGGGTGATTTCATTTCACAAGGCCCTGAATGCAAGTTTTTTTGTAACTGATAATTCTGAGTTGATGGATGCTCTTTGCATCTGTAAATGATCATTGTAACCCTTAGAAAGAATGATAAGAAACTGCTGAAACCTTGGCTCTGGGCATGTGCACTAGCACCAGGACTGGTACTCATGCCCAGAACAAAGAATTCAGCAGCTTCTTATCATTCTTTCTAAGAGTTACACCAATCCTTTCCAGATGCAAATAGATTCTACTAACTCAGAAACTCATAGTCAAAGAATCTCAGTCTTTTTGTTGCATATAATAATATTTGTCGTTTTGTTTTATTAGCACCAACTTGTACTCACCAATGTATCTTACATTCCCATCTTGGTTGGCTTTCCTCTTCCTTCTCTAGTCAATATTTTTTGGGTTGTTTTGGCCTTTAAAACTTACTTTTTGTGTTTATTGGGCCCCTTTTAGACTTAATGTGAAGGTCAATGCTTTCCAGTCTGAGATCAGCTAAAGGGGTTGTGCTAGCTGAAAGGTTATGTAAATCCAAAGCTGGTACATGTGCTTTTTCCACTGCTGCTCCTCAGTTGTGGAATGGTCCTTCTGATACATTGCAGTCTTCTCCCTCTTTTTATATTTTTTTCTAAAACTTTTTACAGTCTCAGTATAGTTATTGTAATTGTGATTGTAATATTGGTTAATGTAGTTTGTTATTGTTGTGTCAATTTTGCATTTCATACTGTTATTGCAATATTGCCCGGATAGATCCAGAAAAAGGATCCTCGGTCCAGTTTTTTCCCAGTTATCAACAATTAATAAATAAATACATTTCTTGTTCAGAATCTAAAATATAAGGTGGCATAACATTCTCATAACTCCGTAATGCACTTGTAAATCATCAGAATGACGACAATTAGTGGTTGAGTTTCCAGGTACTATAATGAGCTTAAGCTATCTGGAATTATGTTTTTGAAAACAGAATCGTCAAATGTGAACAGTTTTAGGCAGCTTGGGGGCCATTCATGACCAGTCAGTACCAATACATTGTGAATGGCACACAGGTCCACACAAGACCAATAATTCTTACAAAACCATGACAGTGGCCCTTTGCATATACTGTACAGTACTGTGAATGAAGAACTACTGCACTGAAAATGCATTTGGAAATGCATTGCAGCAACACTGGAGAGGAGCTTAAAGAAATGTGTACAATGGTTGGAAATGCATTGCATGTGAGTTGATTGTTGATTGAAACTGTTTATATTTTGGGGGGCGCTGTGGAGCATGCCCACTGTCTAGACGCACGCAGTGAGAGCTCTCCAAAATACAGCAATAAAACACTGAAATTTACTCTCCAATTGCAGAAAGTGCCTAATTTGATTGAAAATCTAGCATCAGGGCACTGAGAACTGTCATTTGACATAATTTGATATGGAAGATGGGTCGAACTAACAAGCCTTCTGTGACTGCTGCTAAGAACTCACAGCCGGAGATGGCCCAACATGTGGATGTCACTGCTAAACCCACTTTGGAATCTGAACCACCTTGGCAGGCCCTGCAGAAATCTATGCAGGCCATCGACAGTAAGGTGGAATCACTACTATTGAAATTTGCTGAGCAAGAGGCTAAAATTGATGTAGTGGCTAAGACGGTCTCATGTGCTGAAAATGTGGCTACAAAGGCCTTGGTGGCATCAAGCAAATTTGTTCAAGAAATGGCACAGATGAAGTACTGTCTTGAGGCTCTAGAGAATGCGGAGCGGGCTTCAAATGTTCAGGTGGTTGGACTCTCGGAGAATGTTGAAGGGAATGACCTACTCCACTTTATGGAAGAATGGCTCCCAAAATCCCTAAAGCTTGATCCTGGATCCATTGGAAGCTTTTTAAAAGCATATAGAGTCTCCCCAAGGTCAACCTCAGCTAAACAAGATACACCCCGTACAGTCTTAGTGGTTACCTCTAGTCCAGCAATACGAGACCGGATACTGCAGACCACAAGGGAATCATCTCATCTCTCTCTCTTCAGGGTGCCTTAATCCATCTTTTTCCAGACCTTTCCTTCATGACACGAGCAAGAAGAAAAAGGTTTGATGGGGTCCGAATGCGGCTACACAGCTTAGGAATTGCACATTCACTTTTGATGCTGGCGAGGCTGAGGATTCAATATGGGGGACATACGTTCCAGTACACCGATCCCGATGAAGCTGGTAAGAAAGCAGAAGCACTTTCTAGAGAGTTTGACCGGGCCAGGCAAGTTGCTTCATCTGATTCAGAGGAGGATACCTGAACTCTCTATAGTTTCTGATGTGAGATTTGCTTGTGGAGAGTACAGTTTATTTTATTATACCCAGTAAAACTTCAATCATAGCGGGGGGGGGGATATAACTGATCATTATGAGTTGTTTAATGTTACTGGATGGTGAAGACAGTCAGCTAATAAAATGTTTAAGTTTTACATTCTGTTTAAGCAGGGGAATTTAGAGTTCTTAATAAAACAGGTAGGGGAAAGCTAATATTTTAAAGTTGCTGACACATTCCTAATTGATATTAAAAAACTGAACTGTATATGTTTTGGGAGTTGGAAATGTATCTTTCTCATACTGTTCATCATGTTGTTAGACTGCTGTCTTCTATGGTATTGCATGTGCTGTGTTTTTCTGGAGAAGTACTCACTGTTTGTTATCACAAAGTTACATATGTTTGAAAGAGAGTCATAACAGCACTGGTTGTTGTGTAAACTAATTTGGGATTAATATAATTGATAGAGATGACCTCTCATTAGACTTGTGAGGTGCAGCTTATTCTTTAGCTCATATTGGGACTTTCATGTTGAAGTAATACCCCTTGATCCGAAAATCAGACTGTTTAGATTACTCTTTACTGTTACATTTGATGTATCCTAAGGACATGTTAGTCTGTGTACCTGTGATCTCTAACAGATGATATTATATGTCATTGATTTTATTGAAAGCAATAAACTATAATTACAAAAAAAATAAACTGTTTATATTTTAAGCAGTTAGACTTGAAACTGCACTGTCAGTAAAAACAACAAAATGAAAGTGCAGTGAGTAGGAGGAACAGTTAAATGTGACTTGTACTGTAGATCGATACATAGACAATGGTAACAGAAAAAGGTCAGTTGGCCCATACAGGCTGCTTGCCCTACCTAACAACAATGCACTGAACCTATTGGCCATCACCCCCCCTTTGTTTGTGCCCCCCCTTAAACTAAGTCCATATGCTTGTCCCATCCCTGCTTGAAGCTGCTTAGTGATTTGGTCTGTAATACTGCCTCTGGCAGCTTGTTTCACTTGTCCATCACTCTGTGTGAAAAAATGCTTACTGACATCTCTTTTGAATCTCCCCCATGTGTTTAAGTGAACTCACTGTCTCATCCCAGTAACTGAGCTCAAAGAGAAGAATTCCCTGGCTTCCAATCTATTTATCCTGTGTAGGCACGTATTTACACTCATCCATTGGTGTTCTAAAAAAGTTTCTATTTTCTGCATGCCATGTTCAAAAACAACCCTCTGACCCATTCGGATCATTAGGTCTTGTTTTGTTCTTTTTCTATTCCAGTGTGCTCTCCAGCTTTACAGATCTTCCTAGATTTTTTCTGTATTCCAAGGTGTTTCCTGAGGAACAAGTCAAAAGAAAAAACTGTTTCAAGCTTACCTACAAATGTAGATTTCTGGCTCATTTCAGAAAACGTTGGTTGGCTTGAATCAAAATGAAATCAATGGTAAAGCTCAGCTACCTGTCTAGGCATCTCATGTAGTTGGTTCCTGTTTAAAAATGAGCCCAGTGGCTAAACTCAGTGCCTACAGCAAGACACTGCCGATAGCTAAATTCTAACTTTCCATCTTCAAAAACATGCTGTTAAAATAAATGCTTTACAGCATTAGATGGTCTAACATTTGGGTGCAGTTTCATGAAATGTGGCAAGAACATACCACAAATCAGCCAGCGTCATTTGAAAATGCTGATCAAATTTCTCTTCAGCTTATTTGGGGGATTGTAGGTTGTTACCTTTATCAGAACTCATGTTTTCTAACGGTGTACCAGTAACGTCTTGACATCTGCAGTCTCTTGCAGATAAAATATTAAATGCTCTGATGGCCTGTCTTCATAGTCTCTCAAGTTCAGACATTAATCGTCAAAGGATCTTATAGGTGCTTAGCCCTCTACTGTTGGAATCATCTGGCATAAGTCTGGTGACACTTTGGTCTTTGAAAGACGGCTAAAGCCCCCTCTTCATATGAGGCCCCCAACGCACTTGCTGCAGTAAATTACTGGTGCTTCGTTTATTCAAGTTTGCTCTTTCAAGTTTAAATATTTCTAATGTTTTTGAGGTTAACATTGTCATTTATTTTATTAGTGTTTTTTGACTGTCATATCTTTGCATTGCAAAACATTGCATTCAATCCAGAGACGATGTGTACACCCTACAGGAGGAGTTGATAAGGTAATAATGACAGTGGCTCAGCACACTGTAGGTTGCGTGCTTGCCTCTGCAGCCAGAAGATTAGAAGGTTCTGGGATATAGTTTCACACCAGCAACTAAGGTTAATACCCAGTACTGAAACTATTGTGCAGTGCTGGGCGGGGGGCTACACTGTTGAGGTGTCAGTGTTCTGAGGAGCTATGAAACTAAGGACCCCTCTGTCCATCTCTGGCAGATGTCAGGGTGGAAGTTAAAGATACCATGGCAGTCATATAGTAATGGTAGGGAATTTTCTGTGGTGTCCTGGCCAACATTCCCCATCAATAAAAAAGTGTCCTTGCATCCCACTCCTGAATGGCACCTGAAAATGAACTATCAAAGCTTAGTGTGCCTTTCTGGGTCAAAAATGACAAGTAAAATTAATAAATAAAAGAAGCTTTGTTTTTCCTCAGGCTGCAGTTGTCACCAAGACCTTGTTAACTTGCAGAACATAAAGATGCAGAAAGTAAAATTATAGACAGAAAAAGGTCAGAGTGAGGATAATGGCCAAAGACCTAAGGCGTAATGACTGCCAGACTGTAGAACTGAAAAGCAAAGCCTTGGCTTGGGAGGGGGCATATATTTAAAGTGTTTTTTTCCAGTGTTCAGAAAAACATTTTAAGTTACAAAAGTCAGACTCCATTAAATTCATTTTCAACTAGCTTTCTGTGGTTGCCGTGGAGGCCACTGGTTTGTTGGGTTTTGCTGGGCCCCAGGACATGGCAAACTATGGCAGAAATCCTCACAGTGCAATAAAGAGAAAAGAAAAATCTTTCCTTTGCCTTTTCGTTCTGTTAATAGTCTGGCATGTTGCCTGTGATGTGATCAAATGAAATGCGCCATGACAGAAAACAACATGTCAGTGGTCGGATCTGTAACTCCTCTCATTCTTAATTGTTGAGGACATTTGCAAACAAACTGGATCATTGTTCCCCTAGACATCATCTTATCCTCCTGCCGTAGCCTCTGATAAAATCACAATTAAGGTTGTCTGGCATTAGAGATGTGTGAAGTCCATGAAATCCACTTTGCGGAGCAATCTGCGAATTTCGCACAATTCATGGAGCAAAATTTGAGGAATTCGCAGACCACAAATTCCACGGAAATTCACCTTGGAGTGTGACATTTTGCCCATGAATTTCACACTCTGTGGCCAATTTCACGCTATGCAGCAAAATGTGCGGCAAAATTCATGCTGGGGCAAACTTGGGGGCACATTTTCAGTGATTCACACTGACTTAACCCATGAATTTTAAATTTGCTGTATCTCTACCTGGAATTCCCTGAACAGAATCAGATTCATCAGATTCTGACCTAATTTCCAGATTTATGATTTTCAGATTTGCAGTCCAAAAATCTTAAATTCTAAACTGTATCCTAAAACCTATTTTTTTTTTGTAGACTTTATTTTTATCTCCCAGGCCTGAACTCTTACAGGCTTCCTCAACTCACTGACTTGCTCTACCATCCACGTGGTCCTGCTTCTCACAGTGTAGCTGTCCTCTGCCAGTCCTGAACCAACTATCCCTCCAGGTCTGAGCCCCCTGGGGTAGGGCCGCCTCCATGTACTGGTGCTCTATCTAGAATCTAGAGTGTTGGTCAAGCCAGTGGAGAGGCAGAGGGGGTGGAGACAGAGGCCTGGTATTGGATGTGTGGTAGTGGGTACTGTGTGGAGCTGTCACCTATCAGGCACAGAGGGGGTTTTCCTGATTACATCTCCCCAGGAACTTGGAGGTGCAGTAACATCTGGACGGAAGAGCCATCAATGTCTGCCATTTTCCTCACCTTCTTTGCTCCTCCTGCAGTCTGTACCTCCAGTTGCCACCAGAGGTCACTGCTGCTCCGGAGAGTCCATCCTTCCCACAGAGAGGAGAGCTGTCCATCAGATGCTCAATTCTCTCCCTCCCCTGCCAATCCCTGGTGCCCAGCTTGTTCCTGAACTTGGGTCACCGGCATGGCGAGGGGTGTGGTGTCCAGTGCCTCAACCCTCAGCACTGCCAGACTGGCCTAAAACCTATTTTAACATAGGCATTTAAGATTTAGGATTTTAAATCAGAACCCTAAATTAAATTTTTAGGTCCTTTTAGGATTTGAAACAGAATTGGATTAGGTTTTGGAATTTCCTGTAAATCCTAAATCTGGATTGAAATCAGCTAATTCTGAGCATCCCCAGTCTCAGTCCTCTGTGAGATAACTATGTGTTGCTGTGAAAATGGTTATGATGTCATAAAATGAGGACTGTGACTTCATCAGAAGCTAAAACTGGAGTTCTCTGAGGAAGTATGATGACATCACATGAAACATGTCAGACCAGCTGTTTCCTTTTGGTTGAGCTTCAGTGGGTCTGGTTCCTGCTCACTATGTTGCAGATTTTTGCACTAATTTACCTTTCTCTGCACACTTTACAGAAGCCTAATGCTGCACTATATTAATGCTGATTTTGCACAGCATCTACCTTACCAGCACCTTTTAATGCCATTGATGTCCCGGGGGAGGTGAGTGCTGTGATTCCCTTTTGTTGTTGAATTAGGAGGACCAGGGGGCAGTGATACCATTTTTATGCACATGTCCTTTGTACTGAAAAAATGAGGGAAGAGTAAAACAGAAAATTAATTAGATATAAGCTGAATTATACCATAAGATGGTATTTTAAAATGTTTTCTCGGATCGTGGAACATCATTTAAATCCAGAGACCCCCATATGCTCCAATGCTCTTACTTGAAAAAAACATGTCAAGAGTTAGCATGCTTACTGAAAGAGGAGAAGAACATGTGATAATCTGCTTCCTGGTTAAGAATTTACATTTTGACTATATTGTTATGTGTTTATAAATGATTTCAAATATTTTCTAAAGTCTATTAAATTAGATTGTACCTGGCAATGCTTCCATGAAATTACACTTCAGCTGTATAATTCTTAGCTGAAAAATAACAGATATAGCTTGGCTGGTCAAGACCAGTAATAGGATTTGATTCCCACTGCTCTAAAAAGGCAAGTGACAGGCTTTGCTACTGCTTACATGACCTTTTCCAAGCAGTGTCCCCGTAGGGACTACATCAATTGCACTAACTTGTCAATAAACAATACACTGAAAAACCAGTGGGAGAGTAAGCCTTTGTGCCAGTGTTTAAATCGCAGCACCTTAGAAAAGTACATTTAGAAAATATCAAGAGATCGGAAAGGTCATTGTTAACACATCTACCGTTCTTCAGTAGTCGGCTGCCAATTCTGTTTCCTGGATGTATTTCTTTGATTGAAGGAGGTCTTCATGCTGGGATTTTCTTTTGAAGGTTTAAGGCAGTCCCTTGTACTTATCAAGAGCATTGAGTCCTGCAGTTCATACACATATCCTGTCCTTGGGATTTAGTTTAGTGTAAAATAGCCGGTGAACAGCCTAGAACTACATGCTATCATCTGTGGATGGTAAAGAGTTAAGATTACTAGCGACTTAAAAGTATGCATTTTCTTTTTTTTTTTGTTTTACAGATGATATGCACCAGTAATAACATACCGATGTTGCTAAAAATCTTGTTCACATTTTTCATAGAATTATGCCATGCCATTTTCCATTGTTTCTCTTCCCTGGTCGCTCAGCTCTGCACCATTCAGGTAGATGATGTCATTCCTGTTACTATTTCCACGTTATCTGTTATAAAAGTTATCTTTTTCAAGCAGTTACAGTATGAGGACTGAACATAATGAGATCTAAATGTATTATGCCAGAATTAGGTTGCTTTATACCGAGTGGTTCTGTTTACTTGTTTTAGATGAAGGGAATTTGTGATGGAACTAAATGACATGCTGTGGCTCCCCCAGAATTCAGTGACTCAGAATTCTGGGATGAAGCAGCAGTACAAAACCACATGGCAGTGCTACATTTCAGCCTTATCTTGATTTAATGAGAATATTATGTAACAAACAAACCTTAATATTGAAAACAAAATATTGTTATTAATTATAGTGCATGACACGTTGTCAAGGGCAATTAAGCCAGAGAAGCAATTATATTTGCACACATATTTTGTTGGTGTGAAACTTTGATTTAATAACAAAAAGGAAAAAAGAAAAAGGTATGTTTAAACCATTTTCATGTCTGACTTAGTATATAAAATATATCTTCAAAACCATCAAAGTTAAAATCAAATTAAAGGGACACTGTTAACCCTTTTGCATCATACTATATTTAACTTAAAGCCCACATTATATGATTGCTTACCTTCCCTGGAGAAACAAAAAGAGATTTGTGTGTCCATGAGTGGTAAGATTGAGGCCCTGCGAATGATCGCTGCTGCTAAGCTACTGTATGTTCTTGGTCATCTTCCTATTTCAATTTCGCAAGTGAATAGCGGTGTACACTCACCAGTCATGCCAATCTGGCCCCGGAGCTTTGGGCACTCAAACCCTTCATCAGGGGGCTTGTCAAGTCATGGGCATGTGTTCCTTTTTAAAGCATTAGTTAATTTACACAATTGAATGATTCATTGTTACTTAATATGTGATTGGTATCTCTCTCAAGATAAACAAGCATTTGTCAATGCCAAACATTCACTTGCAGGTATTTGCAGTGGTGTTTGGCATGTATGGTGCTTTACCCTAATGCCCTGTGCGATTGCTGGTATCTGCACAATAAATTGTCAGCATGACCTCATAGCTACCCCCATTGTGCACTACATAGGCGAACACGCCTGCAGGATGTGAAAAATGACAGCTGTACTGTTCATAAGGAAGTGTGGTAAAATGGCAATGTTGAAAATCTGGAGTGGAAATATTGAAAATTCACAAACCTGTGAGCGTGCGTAGGAACTGCGCAACGCAGAGTCATAAAACAGTCATTTTAAGGAATTTTTCACCAAATTTTCAGCACAGCCATTTTAAGACCTCTGCTCATGATCAGTGTCACTGTGATTTTCTTAATGTGTCCCATACATTGAGTTTGCACACCGACTGCGCCATTGTGCGCTACATGGGCAGAAACACATTTTGGGCAGGATGTGAACAATGAGAGCTGTACTGCTCATGAGGAGATGTGGTAAAATGGCAATGTTGAAAATCTGGAGTGCAAATATTGAAAATTCGCAAACATACGAGCGTGCGTAGGAACTGCACAACGCACGCTCGTAAAACAGTCATTTTTAGGAATTTTTTCACCAAATTTTCAACATAGCCATTTTAAGACCTCTGCTCATGAACAGTGTCCTGTGATTTTCTTAATGTGTTCCATACATTGATTGCGCACACCGACTGCGCCATTAATAGCCTTCATGGTGAGGAACACATTTTGGGTGAGATGTGAAAATGACATCTGTACAGCTCATAAGAAGGTGTGATAAAATGGCAATGTTGAAAATCTGGAGTGCAAATATTGAACATGTGTGAACTACGAGCCTCGTAGGAACTGCGCCAGCATATGGCTAAATAAAACAGTCATTTTGGAATTTTTGCGCAAATTTTCAACATAGGGTTTTAGGACCCCTTCTCATGAATGATTCACTGTCATGGTGTTATTCAAGGCTGAAGGGTGATTTTGCGCAGTGACTGTGCAGTGCCTGTGAAATCACCCTTCGGGCCCGAATAACGCCAGTGACATCATTCATGAGAAGGGGTCACCAAAAACCCCATGTTGAAAATTTGGTGCAAAAATTCCAAAAAATGACTGAGATATGCAATAAAGTTGAACCCCCCCCTATGTATCCCATTATACAGCTTACCGGCATTTCCTCAGTTCGCGGTTGGCTTTGAAGAGTGCAGAAGTGTTCTCGGTCCACCGAAGATCATCACGCCAGAGTCCGAAGGTAAGTATGGGGTATGGGGGGATGTGGGGAGGCTGGTCTTGCCAGTGGAGTGCGGGTTGTGGGAGGGGCCTGGGAGATGTGGCAGCGGGACCGTTTTGTTTCACAGGTTAAAAATAACAAAAGGCGGCGTGGGGCGTTTACCAGCTGGGTGGGCTCCCAGGCGATGGCTGGGGGCGAGAACCGGCGGATTGGGCACCCCGCCGCAAACTATGCGGGGGCGAGGATCCGACGGGATTGGGCACCCCGCCGGCAAAGTAAGCAGACCTTTGCCATGCTGGGGTGGGCTCCCAGCATGGCAGCAGAACGACTTGAGGGGGCCGTGGGCTGACGGCGGGGGATTGGGCACTGCGTCGGCAAACAACATTGCTGCGCTGGGGTGGGCTCCCAGCGTGGCACCAGCTTTGGGGGTGGCGATGTGCGCGGGGGAGGTAGAGTGACGCGAGGGGGGCGCAACAGTATGGCAGCGTGCTTTCTTTGAAGCAGAGGAACACCATTGTCATACTGAGCTCCTGCACCCATTGGTGCAGGATCGCCACGCCTGCTCAAGGAGCAGTGCATTGCGGGAGGCACACCTCCGAGCGTGCTATTTCCTGTAACGCCCTTTATGCATGCGCCGAAACGAACGTAAAAAGGAGAATGGCTATATTAATTAATTCATCTTCTGATTAAATAGCATCTTAAGACAAACATTTTTAGCTGATAATGGCTTTTATTTAAGGCATGAACTTTAATATAATGTTACACATTTAAACAAGAAAAAGAATAGTGAGAAAAGTGAAAAAGTGCAGGTTTAATCTGGCAGTATTTTGGCAAGGCAGAATTACATGCTCAGATGTAAGATCATAGTGGAGGGCTACACTGAATTGCTGCAGGTTCTCAAGGCATGATTACTGCCCAGATCTTGGAAGCTGAAGGTATTGAGGGCTGATGCTCAATAGTCCTACAAATGAGAGAGCAGAAGAAAACATGTCAATGTAATTCTTGTCAAAATACTTTTTTTGTGTATGTCCCAATAACTTATATTTTATAATTTTAACATTATGATTTTATAACTTTCTAGGTTTAAATGCATCATTGAAGTCAAAATAAATGCTAGCATTATAATAAAAATAATAAAGTTTATTTCTAAAAAGCGCAGTTCAATCACTTATCAAAGCGCTTATACAAGCGTCATAACAAATAAAATAAATCACATATAAAAAGAAAATTATTAAAACAATATATAGCAGGCATCAGAAATTTCAGACTTCAGAAAAATGACAAATTAAAAAGGTGAGTCTTTAATGCAGATTTGAAAGCCTCCACGGTCTGGCACTCTCTAATCCGATGAGGTAGAGAATTCCACAGGGTCGAGGCTACAAAAGCAAAAGGTCTAGCTCCTGAAGTTTTCAAGCAGACCCTGGGAACCTCTAGTGATCCCTCATCAGCAGAATGGAGAGAGTGGGGCGTGGTAGGGCCAAAGGAGATCTTGCAAATACCACGGTCCCTGCCAGTGTCAGGTCTTGTAGGTCATCAGTCTGACTCTGAAGTTGATCTTCCACTGAACCGGCAGCCAATGCAGACCGCGGAGCACAGGTGTGACATAGCAAGATCTTGATAAGCCAGTCAACAACTTGGCAGCCGTATTTTGCACCGACTGTAGGTGGCAGAGGTCCACCCCCAGTAGCCCTAGGTATAGGGTGTTGCAGTAATCTAGACGGGAGGTCACAAAGGCATGGACCAGCATTGGAAGGTCATCAGGTGGGACCAGGTGTTTTATTTGGGTGATATTCCTCAGATGGTAAAATGAGGTCTTGATGTAGGCTGACACCTGAGACTTAAGTGTCAGCCCATCATCAAGAATAATACCCAGATTTCACACCTGGTCAGAGGTCGTCCACTGGCTACCCACCCACCACAGCACAGATGGCTGCCCAGAAGACAACCCCTCTACCTGATGCCCTGGGTCCACAACCATCATGTCAATCTTATCTGGATTCAACCTTAACCAGTTGGCACTCATCCAATCCTGGATCTCAGAGAGGCTGTTGTTAAAAACCAAGACAGCATCACCTTGCTCAGGCACAAAGGACATGTACAGCTGAGTATCATCTGCATAGCAGTGAAAACTCAGCCCATACCACCTTATAATGTCTACCAATGGCAGCAAATATACCATGAACAACACGGGTGAAAGCACAGAGCCTTGCGGCACTCAACAGGACAGGGGGAAAGGGGCAGAGGAAAAATTCCCTGACTCCACTCTTTGAGTCCTGCCTGTGAGGAAAGAGTGAAGCCATCTGAGGACTATCCCTGACAGACCACAGATCAGCTTCAGGCACTCCAGTAACACACCATGGCCAACGGTATCAAATGCCACAGAGAAATCAAGGGGAACCAAGACTGAATGGCTCCTCCAATCTCTCACCATTAGGAGATCATTAAGTACCCGGACCAGCTCTGTCGCAGTACTGTGTCTCTGCCTGAAACCGAACTGAAGAGAATCATAGATTTTGTGGGTGGTAAGATTATTCTCCAGTTGCAATGCAACTGCCTTCTCAGTAACTTTGCCCACAAAAGGCAGGTTAGAGACAGGGCTGTAGTTAGCGAGACAGTCAAGGTTGAGGGAAGATTTCTTCAGAAGGGGATGTACCACCGCCTCCTTCAGGGTGTCCAGGAACACCCTTGTCTCCAATGAGCACCCCACTATCTCAGCCAGGACTGGTCAAATTACCTCCATGCACCCCCACCAGGAAGCACATTGGACCTGGGTCCAAACTACAGTAAGTCGGTCGCGAACCCTGGATAATCTTCATGACGTCCGTGCTCTCCAACTGGTCAAAGTCGTACCCGACAAACTGAGCACTTGTAATCTCCCACCAATCACTGCAGTGCCCATTTGAGCAAGCTGCACAGATCTCTGACCTGATGGTGTCAACCTTATCTGCGAAAAATTGAGTGAACTCATCACACTTCTTCTGTGAAAAGGCTCCCTGATTCCAGAGACAGCCTGGATTGCACAGCCTTTCCACAGTACAGAAGAGCTGAGCTGGTCAATTTTGCACAGCAGCAATCTCCCTGGACAGGAACTATGTCTTCTTACAGGAGACCGCTGATTGATAGTCCTTATAATGGGACATCAATCTAAGCTTGTCATCAGCCAGGCCAGTATTCCTCCAGCATTGCTCCAACCTTCTCCCCACTCTACTCAACTCCCTCGAAGTCCCATCAAACTATGGGGACTGAGGGCAAAGAGTGAGGGGGCAAACTCTGACAGGAGCTATAGAATCCAGGGTCGCCATCACCACCTTATTATAGGCTAGTAGCAGGTCCCCTGGATTCGTGTTTACACTCTCTCTGACCGATAGGTCCAGCACCACCACCACAAGACCATCAGGGGTCAAACCCCATAAAGGGTGGTAGCGGACCATCTCCATAGAGGCAGATCTATTAGGGGGAGCCACAAAGCTGAACCCTATAGTGTGGTGATCAGACCACCTGATGGGTTCCATCACCACATCAAAGATCTCCATCCCCAGTAGGAACACTAGATCCAGCGAGTGACCTTTGCCTGTGAGTCGTAGAGGTAACCACCTGTGTAAAGACCAACAAAATCATCAGTTGGAGGAAGTCTTGACCAAAATGTGAGAGTTTGTTGTGAACCAAGGCATTGAAGTCCCCCAGTACCAGCATTCTGGGGGACTCCAGCACCATGTAGATGATGAGATCCACGACTTCCTGCAGGAAATCCTTCTCGCCCCTGAGTGGATGGTAGATGAGAAGCATCTTGCAGCCCACAACTGCACCCACGATATACTCAAAGAATCTAGTGACCCCAACTGGCACATCTACAAGGCCCACCTCTGTCTTAAAACAAATGGCTACACCTCCACCCCTATGATCCAGCCTCGGGTGGTGTATCACTGAGTACCCAGCCGGAACCGCTGACTCCAATATGGGACCCGCATTTTCATCCAGTCAGGTCTCCGTGATACACCCCAGGTCTGATGTTTCAACAAGATCAGCAACCACTGCTGCCTTGTTTTTAATTGACCTGGCATTGCATAACACCACCCGAGTAAGATGGGCAGTTGGGGTCAACCGCACTATTTGCCCACAGCAAGTGGAGCCCTTGGCTATGGGAACCAGGCAGGGTGGACCCCTCTCCTGGACCCATTTTTCCCCAGGGTGTCTCTTTGGCCCCACAATCCCAATCCATCCACCCAGCTCCCCCCACCCCACAGGCCCAGACTCCAACCCCTCCGACGCCTCCTCGCTATTCCTAAGGCATGACAATGCCTATGTACCTCCGCTGGTAATGGAGGACAATTGAAAGGGTGGAGGGCCCTAATCCTGGTGGGAGAGTAGTACCTGAGCACCGAAGCTCTCTGGCAGCGCATACTGCTGCCTTTAAACCAGGAGGCACAAGTTTATAAAATCCACACACCCACTCACTCACCCACACACTCCCTCTTACACTGTTTAAATACCCCCAAAATAACTCAGTCCCTCAAAATAATACCTCAAACAACCTAATTATAAAACAGAAAACAAAAGCAGCAATAGCAGCCAGGAATAAATCAAAAGAGGTCACTATCTGACTACAGTTCAGTACTTAATTATGCTCACAGTGAGTCCTGCATTTAATTCTAAGCCCTCGGTCAAATGAAGCACAGCAAAACTCCAAAAAATGTTCATACACTAAACTTGTCATAATGAAAGAAAAAGAAAAGGAAGGAAAAGAAAATTCCCAGTATTACATTTGTGTTCATTTTAAGAGTGACCATCAAAGGGCATTAATTTACCACAAAGGGTTGTAATTATGCAAAAATCAGATTTCTTGTTTTTTCAAAACAACAGTTTTTCTCTTTACATCAAATGGTATTCTCACCCATAAAGAACATATACTGTCTTCTCCACCTATGACATCAACACTGCCCTTGAACAATTCGTACATCTATTCAACACAGTGTCTGACAAACACGCTCCATACCATACAAGGAAAATAAAAGGCCGTGATAATCCCTGGATCTTCCTGGATCTCATTGAGCTATTAAAAACCAGGGACCACCTGTCGTACAGGGCCTGGGCCACAGGGAAACAGGCCGACGTTCAGAACTATAAACAGGCAAGAAACAAATGCACCAGAGCTATCCACACTGCAAAACGTAACTACTACAAGGAAGTCCTATCTCACTCTTGGAATGATGGCAGAAAGTTTTGGAGCAACCTCAAAGAAGTTACCAAAAAAGCCTCTAAAACACCCCCCTCCATGCTGATCAGCGATGGCACACCTTCGGAATTATGTGATAAGGGTGAGTCCCTTATTGCGCTGCTCACAAAGAGCGACTCAAAATTGCCCATGTCAAAAGGGTGACATGAACTTAGAGAGACCACAACAAACAGCGATGGTCCTCTGGAAAATACAGTGCTTCTTTTGTGACCCAAACCTTGGTCCTCTGGCTCTCCAGGCTGTGGCTCAAGTCACTATGCTAAATGGCCAGCTTGGCAGGGTTTGGGACCACACCTTCTGATATCCTGTTATAGCGAGTGTAGTTCACTGCTACACTCGCTATACAGGATTCTTTGCTGTATTGGAGCAGTCACCGTATACAGGAGCAGTATTATTGAGTCACTTATATTGAGTTATTCAATAATACACACTCATATAGGGTGCTACCCACATCTTCCACCAAGAGACATTGCTAACTCTTTCAATGATGCATTTACAGACCTGAGCAGCACCTTCCTGCCCGATTACTTCTGCCCAACCAGCATTTCTGATTCCACTCATTATGCATATCCACACCTCTCACATTCTCCTTTTTACTTCAGAGCCATTTCAGCCCTGGAAGCCAGGAAATACATCCTCAGTGTCTTGGCGAAGTCACGATCTAGTGGTGATTCTCTGGACCTTAAGTTTGTCGCATTCTCTCTCTCTTGCCATGATCCTTATGCCCTTAACTCATTTTTAACCTGTCACTTAGGCACTCACAATTCCCCAAATTGTGGAAAGTGGCAACTGTAACACCAGTGCAAAAGAGTGGTGACCGTGCTCTACATTGGAACTACCGCCTGATATCCATCCTCCCCCCATTCTTGAAAGTATTGGAATGAATAGTTGCTGATCAGCTGATTGAATACCTTGAAAAGTATCAACTGCAGTGCACTGAGCAGCACAGGTTTAGGAGCAGGCATAGCACAACAACAGCCTTGTTAGAATTCACAGGCTTTATCCATCGCTCCTTGGATCAAGGTCACCTTGTCGGTGCGGCCTATATTGACTTAACCAAGGCATTTGAGCCCTCCTGGTTGATCTACTCTCTGCCGCTCGTCTGTCTGTTGACACTGCAGCGTGGTTCAATAGTTACCTGTGCAACTGCTCACAGCAAGTGAAGATTGGGAACATCCTTTCTGACAGTAGACCTATCCGCTCTGGAGTCCCCCAAGGCTCCATTTAGGGACCCCTCTTGTTTAGTGTCTTTCTAAACAAACTGTCTCTTGTCTGTCAGGACCATATTTTGCTGTATGCTGATGACACTGTCATCTTCACTAGTGATCCTGACCCTAAAGCGTTGGAGAGACGACTCCAGCAAAACTTAGCAGAGGTCAAAAGATGGTTCAACAACCATAAACTCATAATGAACTACAAAAAAATGAAAATAATGTTGTTCTCCAACCCACAAAACAAGCATAGTTCCTATCCTCTATCAATCACCAATGAAGTGGGCACTCCCCTGGAGCTAGTTGAGCACTTTAAGTATCTGGGGGTCATAGTCGACAGTGCCCTGTCTTACGCCGTCCATATAGATAACGTCGCCAAGGCAATCAATTCACGTTTTGGGCTCCTATACAGACACAAATTTTGTCTGTCCCCTGAAGCCCTCAAATTAGCCATTCATAGCTCTGTTGTATCACGTATAGACTACAGACTTGTCATCTATGGGCCAGCCACAATAACATCACTATGCCACATCACTGTTGCACTTAACAAAGCCTGCTGGCTCCTAACTGACTCCTCCCATCTGACCCATACCTGTGACATGTATGCACAGGCTGACTGGCTCCCTTTCAAGGGCAAGCTAATGTACCAAACATGTCTGCTTGCAAAAAAAAGTGGACCTTGGTTTGATGCCCCCTGGTGTTCAGGAGCTCCTCACCCCATTCTCCAGTCTTTGGCACACTAGAAGTTTAGTCAACCAGGCCTTCAATATTCCCTGCAGCCACACTTCCCAAGGGTAAAGATCCTTTGCCCATTGGGCTCCTCTTTGGTTTAACTCACTTCATGTCGACATGTCCTCAACTCCAACACTGGGTTCTTTTAAGCATCTACTCAGCCAGTATCCTATTGTTTCAGAACAGCTGTGACTGTTTCCACCAGGAGTCAACAACTTTTGACCCACTACCCCTAGCCTCTGTTCCTCCTGGTATACCACTCCTCCCTCTCTCACTGCCACCCTTAACTTCCCACCCATCCCCCTTACATCCCCTTCCCCCCTCAATTGCTATTTTGCCCCATTCCTACCCTTGACCTACCTCTCCCCTCTCCCCTGTTTCTGCCTCCGTCCTGCTCCATTGTCTCATAACAAATGTATTGATTGCTTGGGTGACCTGTGGCATACATTGTACTATGCCATGTGCTGCAGCTTTGCTTGTCCTTTATGCTTCTGTGTGCATCATCTTGATATGCTTGTATAACTGCACAGTTTCTTTTACCTTAATGATTTTGTTTCCCCTACCTGCATTGTTTGCGCTCAAGTGTAATATTCCTTTGATGTTGAACCTCTGTAATGAGCTTTTTAGCTAACAGGTGTTAATCCTAGATATTAATAAATAAATTGTGGCCTAATATTTGCTCAGGGTCCCAACATTCTTTATTATCTCTAATGATGTGTCTATTTTCTGCTATATGGTTTTATATCCCATTGGTCATCGAGGCCATTGGGTTTCACACTTTTTAGAGTGAAAATCCAATAAGATTCCCTCTACAGGAGGTGATCCATCCTATTACCTCCTTTTTCAAGTGGAGCTATGTGTTCAATACTCATGAATCTTATGTATACTGATCTGGAGTTGTGTCTTTGTGCAAAGTGAATGCCTGTAGCAGTGTCCTCCCTCCCATTTTCACTTGAACGCACATGCTCCTGAATTCTCTTCTTTAGTGGCCTGATTGTGCAACCTATATAAAGCAGACTTTCTTGTTTAAATGTGTAGCATTATGTTAAAGATCAAACGTTAAATAAAAGCTATTATCAGCTAAAAAATGTTTGACTTAACTAATACTTTAAAAAGAAACACATGCCCATGACTTGCCACACCCCCTGATGAAGGGTTTGAGTACCCAAAGCACCGAGGCAACAGTGCTACGACTGTTGTGTGTACACCACTATTCACTTGCAATAAAGTATTGAAAATCAACTACCTGTTTAGTGTATGATCTTTCACATGAGTGCAGGATACTTTGGAGGTATTTGTGACTGTCTAGGGCTTGGCAAGCCTTTTCCTGCACCTTACCACATCAGCTTTCACAGTTTCCACCTTTTGGAATTCTATTTCAAGTTTCTGACTCTTGGTTCTCTAAAATTGCTAAACTGATGGGGTAACAGAGAAACATGAAAACATAGAAACTGATGGCAGATAAGGACCACTTGGCCCTCCTAGTCTGCCCATTTTCCCTACCTACTGCAAATACCACAGACCCTACTTGATCTGCAGCTTACCTCCTCTTTCCTATTGTTAGGGTTCCCTTATGTCTATCCCATGCATTACTGAATACCCCTAGCATTTTTGCACCCACCACCACCACATTCCATGCATCCACCACCCTTTCTGTGAAAAATATTTCCTCACGTTACCCCTGAGTCTACCTCCCTATAGCCTCATATCATTACCCCTTGTTCTTGAACATCTTTTTTTCTGGAAGGTGCTACCCTCTTGTACCTTATTTATACCCCTGAGGTATTTGAAAGTCTCTATCATATTACCCCATCTCTCTTTGCTACTAGGGAATATCTATTTTTTCTTTTAAATTCTGTTTCTGCTCCTGTGTCAGGGAACTCTTTACGGCTGCCTCACTCACCAGTGACTTTGACCTCTCATCTAAAGCCTTCACCAGGTCCACTCTAGCCTGGTGAATCCCCTACTCTGAACTCCCTGAGGTGGGGCTGCCATTGCCCTGGCACTCCTATCTACAATCTAACATGCTGGGCCAGCATTGGAGGGGAGCCCCTGGTTGAAAGGCCCAACTGTGGGAGTGTGGCCATGGCACTGGAGGAGCCTTCTCGTATCCCCGAGACAGGGGATTTTTCCTCTTATTGTTGCCCCCGGAGTTTGGACATGCAATGATGTCCTTTGGCACAACGTGCCTGACATGCACCACAACTCTGCTCCTGCTTTCACTAGTACCACCTGTTCCAGTGTGTTACTTCTGACTGCTGTCAGAGGCCACCCAGGATTGGCACAGACCCTGGAATCCTCCCTGGAAGGGAGAGCAGTCCTCCAGATGCTCTATCCCTTCCTTCCTCTGCCGATCCCCGATGGCCCAAGTCTGTTCCCGAACCCAGGTCACTGGCGTGGTACAAGGTGTGGCATCCAGCGCCTCAACCCTCAGTGCCACTGGGCCAGTTAGGGAATACCTATTGAGGTCTTAAGTCTCTCCTCATATGACTTCTGGTGCAGTTCTTGCACCATTTTTTTTGCCCTTCTCTGAGGTGCCTCTAGTCTGTCTATGACCTTCCAGAGATGCTGCCTCCAGAACTGGACACAGTACTCCAGTAGGTCTCACCAATTATCTGTACAGTGGCATCATCACCTCCTTTTTTCTGCTGGTGTTACCTCGCCCTATGCACCCTAATATCCCACTGACTTTCCCCACCACCTTTTCATATTGTTTGTTTACCTTCAGGTCATCAGATATGATTATCTCCAGGTCCCTTTCCTGTTTGGTGGCAGTCAGTACCTCTCTCACCCCATCATGAACCCCTCCTTTGGGTTTCTGTGCCCCAAATACATGATTTTGCACTTCTTTGCATTGAATCTCAGCTGCCACAGTCTCGACCACTCCTCAGGCTTGCTTAGGTCCTTTCTCATTTTCTCCACCCCCTTCCCCAAGATTCTCAACATTATTGCAGATCTTAGTGTCATCTGCAAATAGGCATACCTTCCCTTTCAGTTCATCTGCAATGTTGCTTATGAAGACATTGAAGAGGACTGGCCCCAGCACCGATCCCTATGGTACCCTGCTGGTCACTCCTCACTTAGGATTGAACTCTGTTCACCACCACCTTCTGTGTTCTATCCCTCAATGAATTTCTGACCCAGTTTACCACCCTGGCACCCACTTCCTGGCTCCCCAACTTGTCCTTTCTTTGGGAGGGCCATTCTCACAGACACAGTCATGCTAAATTATGAGCTCATTGGTCTGCTGGGAGGTGGGGTCTCCCCTGGTTCAAAGGGTACCATTTAGTTTTTATGGCTGCACAAACCTGTACTGGCTTCTTGTTGAGGTGGACCGTGCCCTGGTATTGCTCCAAATGGAGTCTATGCTTTTTCAGAGATTTCCATTGGGTCCCTTTCCTATCTTATTCTCCTGCAGTACTTTCCTCAGTACCCTACCGTTGTCGCCTCTTGCTCGGCCTGAAAGGCCCTGAGTAAGCAACTCCATACTGACTTGTGCCCTCTGGATATGATGCCAGTTTGGAATAACCTGCATCTTCAGATTGCTTCCTACTCCTTATCATGGCCTTCTTGGAAGGCACACAGGATTTTAAGGGTGAGAGACCTTCTGCTTCCTTATTCTAGCCAGCTTCAGGCTTTTTAGTTTCTTATCCTGCAGGTGAGTATTTCCTGGCAGGATTTTTGGAGATACCTGCAGTTCTGGAGTTTGCTGTAGAAGGCGTTATGCATCCCCATTACACGAGTCCCCCTGAATCATGTGTCTCCAATTTATACCTGGCTTCATTCCTCTAGAGGAAAGGCTGGCCTTATCTATAAAGCAATTAAGATACTCCTTGCCTGGCCAGGTGCAATCAGCCAGACAGCAGTGGGAACAGGATTTGGGCCTTATTGTTACATCTGAAGATTGAACACAGGCCTGGTCCATCACACACCTAGCTCATAGGGATGCACAGAGTTATCCTCTTCAAAACAAAGTAGTTCACTATTGGTATCGTACTCCTCTGTCTATTTTTGAGTTCAGCCTTATTCGGCCTTTGGAGTGCTGGAGATGCAATTTTGAGGATGGCTTCTTGCTCCACGTCTTATAATCCTGCCCTTTTCTTCATCCCTTCTGGCAATTGGTGCACGCCTTTTGTCAAACTATCCTTAAATCCTATGTACCATTCTCCCCCAGTGTGTTTATCTTAGCCCTACCCTCAGCAGCTTCACATATTCCTGTAAGCCAATTGAAGTAGCTCACTGCAGCTGCAACTGAGGCTAATCGACTGCTACTTCTAAGATGGTTTTCTGCTGTAGTCCCCTTGGTCACTGCTTGGAAAACCTCATTGGCCACATCGGTCCAAAATGAAAGCC
The DNA here is from genome assembly GCA_016271365.2 of Neoceratodus forsteri. Lineage (NCBI taxonomy): Eukaryota > Metazoa > Chordata > Ceratodontiformes > Ceratodontidae > Neoceratodus > Neoceratodus forsteri. The sequence continues at coordinate 135,705,359 of JADMNL010000025.1, forward strand.
TTAGTTATATAGAGATTGTCACTCTTTCCACTTTCGACCATGTTTAGGGCCCCTACCTCAGGCAGCTGACTTCTCAGGTCAGCTAGCATTTCTTGGTCCCCTGCATTCCAGGAAGTTATTCCATTCCTGCTTATGTCTGTGATGCTTCCTGCCCATTTCTCTTTTTCTTTATCCATCTGCTCTGTTGTTTTGACTGCTATAATTGTGTCCTTTATGCTATTCATCATTGCTGCTTTTACCTCCTCTGTTCAGAATTTCAAGTTATTGTGGTTCCATTACTACTGTTAATTATTTTTTGGACGGTTTTCCTCTGTATATTGACTTTTGCCATTGACCCTTCTGATGTTAATGTTTGTAAGGTTTCTTTGTTGTAGCTCTACACCGTTACTTTGTACCTCCTTTAATGTTGTTACATGTTTATCACTCCCTTGTAATAGGGAATCATTCATTCTCCCTTATTCAGTAACTGTAATACCCTGGTTTTATTGTAGGATTTAACACATCAGGATAATGAACATGATATGGATGTGAGACTTCAGCATTTGCGTAAAAAAGTATTATATATATTTTATGTTCCTGCACCTGGAATTTGTACCAGCTGTATATTTGTGGAGATGCACTTATGTTTTTGTATGTTGATATTTGTAATGTTGTAATGTTTTTTTAACCAATCAACAATCAACAAACAAACTACTAACTCAGCTGTAACCTCTCTTGGGGTTCCTAGGTTCCAATCCCACCACAGCTACTGCTCACACAGTACAATGCTCCTTACCAAAGGGCAAACAACTCACCCCTCTCACAGCTGAGAACACTTTGCCTTAGATATGGTATCATGTAGCTGGCCTCTTCAGAAATGGATTACAGACCTGCCAATTTACCCCAGTTATCTATACTTGAAATGACACTGTCACAGTAAGCATGAAATTTATAACAATACCAATTAATACTACAAAACATTTACATATGTTACATGATGATACACAATAAGGACTATAGGGAACACAGCATTTCTACAGAGTTAAAAATAAACACATTTTAAAAGATAGAGGACGCATAGACTAATCTAAGCTATCTAAATTCTGAGTAGAGGAAGCTTAACCTCATCTGGGAGTTGACAAATTATGGCAGACTCGAACCCATGATGTTGCTAGTTCAAAATGTCAAACATAACTAACAATAACATTTCCATGTGTTTGCTCTAAGTGTTTTTGTTGGTCCTTTTGTTATCCCTGCTTGCTACCCAGCAGAAAACTGGCTCTCTCTTTCTGTCTTTGCCCCTTTTTACATTCAAAACATGTTTGCTATGAAAGGCACTCAGGCCTCTAATGTTTAACCAAAACAGAAGCCTTTTACAGGACAGGATCTGTTGTGGTCCTCACCCAACCTCTGTGAGTACCTAGGACTGTTCACACAAAAGTCCTAGGACTGCAATAGGATGGAATTTTTAATTCTTTCCATACATCCCACAGCTAAAATATTTTATAGGCAACATGAAAAATTTGCTAACACCAGTTGGGTGGGCAGCCTATTTTTCACTTTCAAAGATAAAATTAAAAAATCAGAATCAGGCTACCAGCTACAACAGAAAATGTTATAAAATGTGAGCAATCATAAAATGCGCTTTTGTAAACTAGGGACAGTTTGAGGCCCAAGGGGGTGGACAGCGTCCCTTTAAAGGACTGTTTCCTGTTTGTAGTGAGTATAGCAGAATGTAACATGTGGCACACAATAATAAGACTCAGGTCTTTACAGCAGTCATTACCAGTAGAAACAGTGTATGAGACACATAAACAGGCCCTGTAGACTCAGTCATATAGTCAGGATGGAGTTGAGAAATTCATGTGCAGGCAAGTCATAAAGCCATCAGGTCTATATGACTTTAAGTCATTGCAGTCAGTGCTTGAACTGATATAGATCTCTGCGACAATAAGGAAAGTGAGCTATTAGTACATGCTAGTACATCACCTTGTCCCTATTTGCTGCATCTATTGCCTCATAAAAATTTGTCCTTTGCAAAAGAAAGGAGAAAAGCCCTGCCAGATGAATTCCAATATTCCAGCCAGTAGCTCAGATGACAGTGACATACAACACGATTTAGACTACTGTGGTATCTGAAATTTACTGTAGTTAGTATGAGGGATACCGCCTGGACCTTTATAGCCCCAATCCACAAAGAACGAAGATGAAAAGTATGTATGGTACAATAACATCTAGTCAGGCTTGCTCAGAGTCATCTGCCCCGTCCATTAAACATAACCTGTGGATTCATCACCCTTCAGCCAGGCATTGCCGTTGCTGCAGTCTGTAGCTGAGCCCATTTCATAAAGCTCTGTGATGTGGATCAATAAAAAGCAAAGTATATGGTGCCTGCATGTCTGGCTAAGAAATATGAATTGCCTCAATGAATACTAATAACGCTGAGATGCTTGAGAAAAAACCTTTTGGATGACCTCTGCTAGACCAGCAGTGGTATACTGCCAAAAATGCATTTCTTTGCAGCAGGATTTTCAATTATTCAGTGCTACAGGTGTGAACATTGCATATGTTCCCCTGGTCAAAGCTGAGATTTATACAAAAGAACGTTAAGGAGACATATAGGGCAGGCTGAGACATGGCCATATAAAAAGAGTTAAAATAAGGCCTAATCTTGAGCAGGGTGGAGATAGAGGGCTTGATTCTCAAATGATTCAGTGTGCCTCAAGCCCCGGTTGTGACGAGTACATGGCTTATGGAGCTTGCAGAATTCCCTGGCTAGCAATCAGTATTCGCGATCCCATGCGCCACTTGCCCCGAGTTAGAGCAGCATTTTCTGGTCTAACTTTGCCAACCTTTTTATGGGGGTTGCACCAAATATTTGGTGCAACCACTTGAAAAAGTTTAGAATGTTGCAAATGCATGCAACCTTTTAGAATCAGGCAGAAGGTGCACCAATGCATCCAGCGCAGCACAGGGTTTGATGCAGGGCTTGTGCACGCCCTGTGTCAACCTTTGAGAATCGAGCCCAGAGAGTTTTTCCATAAATATTGTGTCTATTGAGACATGTCAATAATGAACATTACTGGCAAAATAAGTAAACTGACTTGAATTATACCTTTTGGTTTTATCATCTGCCACAAAGAAATGCAGTTTTACAAAATGAAAATGGATCTAAAAAAAGTAACTGCTGCACCTATGTTTATTCTTATACATCTGGCCCTTGCATAGCAGACACTTTCCAGAGATTTACACCTCCATTTGCTTTAGATTTCTTGATATTTTATATGAGTTTTGTCATTCAAAGGCAATGGCTTGCACCCAGGTCTCAGGGAGAGGATCTATATTTATCAATAACCATGAATTAACTGAAAGCTCTATAAAACTCTTTTTCAGGCATTGAGAAGCCAGAGACATTATCTTTTTTGATAACCTGGGTTGACATGAATGCTTGCAAGATTTGCTTGTTTATGTAACACTGCAACATTTGGCAAACCCTAGAAATAGGAAAGGTGACAAACTCATTAGGAGATGTGTGATGCAACCTGGAATTGGAGGGATGTAAGAGGATCAGACACTGATACCTATGCCCTGCCTACCCTTGATGAATTGTGAGTAGCTGTGTGCCAATTAAACATAATTCTAAGATATAAAAAGATTTCTACAAGAGACTTTAAAGGGACACTGTCAACCCTCTTAGGCCTGAAAGTGTCCATAGTTTAAAAAACACATTTTATGATTGTTCATTTTCTGTAGAGCCTGCTGATGTAGCTGGTAGTTTGATTCTGATTATTTTTCCTTTTAAACAGTGAAAAACAGACAGCCCACAATACGGGTGTCACCACACAAAAACAGGTTTGTTTACTGTATGTTCCTTTATCAAATTCCACTGCATATCTTCTGGACTTGGAAACATCCCCAAAACAGTCTAGCCACTCATTATGCAGCAGGACAAGATGAGACTATTTCACCATGAGTGGCTGCACTGTTTGTGATGTGCCTAGTGTTCAAGAAGTATGCAAAAAGAATAGATCACGGATTTGAAACACAATAAGCTTGGGTAAAATCATGCCATTAACATACATTTCAGTTCTACTAAGAAAGGAGGCAGATAAAGCATCCAGCAATATCAATGAATTGTAGAGAAGGTAAGCAATCATAAATGTGGGTTTTTAACTAGAAATAATATGATGCTAGAAACATTTGACAGTGTCCCTTTAAGAAAAACAAACTTAAGGAAATGTCAACTAAATAAATCCCAGTTGCAGTACTTTTGAACTGGAATAGTACTTGCTCAGTCTGGACCCCATCTTGCCAGCCTTCTCAGTCCAATCACCCCAGCTAACCTTGGGACTTACCTCACCACTGCATGCTCCCACAGCAGTGTTTCCCACCCAACACTGCTTCCCATCCAGCACTGCATCATGGATCTAGTTGGCAGTGGTGCCCAAGTCAGTGGGTGTGGAGCCTACTGGAGCCTAGAATCATCCTGCCATGTGGCCTTGCTCCATTTTGTCCTCCCTCCCTTCCAATGAGTGGACATGCAATGTCATCATGACACACTGTGCATGCTTCTATGTACCTTGCATTGATGGCTGCTGCTCCTCTGCACCAATGTGCAGTCCTGAGATGCTTGTCTCCTACCCGCCTCTACAGGCCAGGCTTGTGCCAGGTGCCACAACCCTCCTTCCCAGAGGAGGAGAGCAGTCTAACAGATGCTCAATCCTCCTCCTCCTCTGGTCAACCTCCAATGCCCCAAGTTTGCTCCTGAATTTGGGTCATTTGTGTCTCAAGCAGTAGCACTACTGGTGCACTGATGGACTGATACATAGAAATAGAGGATTTAACTGCAGATAATGACTGCTTGTCCCACCTAGTCTGCCCATTGTCCCTATCTACAGTGTCACTGCAGACCATACTTGATCTCTAGCCCATTCTCCCTCCTCCCCTTCCTTTCTCCTAAGATTCCCTTATGCCTGTCCCATGCATTCTTGAACCCCACCACTGTTTTCACCTCCTTCCTCTGGTAGGCTGTTCCAGGAATCCACTACTCTTTCTGTGAAGAAGTACTTCCTCACATCTCTCCTGAATCTATCCCCCTCCAGCTTCATACCATGTCCCTTGGTTCTTGAGCACCTTTTCTTCAGAAAAATATTCCCCTCCTGTACCTTATTTACCCCTGTGAGGTATTTAAAAGTGACTTTCATATTCTTCCTCTCCCTCTTCTGTTCCAGGGTGTACATATTCATGCCTTTTAGTCTCTCCTCATATGGCTTTTGGTGCAGACCCTGCACCATTTTAGTTGTTCTCCACTGGATCGCTTCCACTCTGACTATGTCCTTCCACAGATGTGGTCTCCAGAGCTAGACACAGTACTCTAGGTGGGGTCTTACCAACAATATATACATAGGCAACACTACCACCCTCTTTCTACTGGTGATACCCCTCTCTATGCACCCCAGCATCCCACTAGCCCTCCCTAATGCCTTGTCGCACTGCTTGGACACATTTAGATCATCCAATATAATTATCCCCAAGTCTGCTTCCTGTTTGGTGGACACCAATACCACTCCACCCATTTTGTACTCTGTCCCTGGGTTTCTGTGCCCTAAGTGCATTATTTTGCACTTTTTTGCATTGAAACCCAGCTGCCATACTCTTAACCACTCCACTAGTTTTCTCAGGTCTCTGTTTATTATTTCAACCCCCCCCCAACCATCCAGGGTGTCCAAACTATTGCAGATTTTGTTGTCATCCACAAAGAGGCAGGCCTTCCCTTCCAGTTCCTCTGTAATTTCACTTATAAAGACATGATAGATGATCAGTCCAGCACGGATCCCTGAGGCACCTCGCTTGTCACCCTCTTTCCCAGAGGGAACTCTGTTTACCACCACCCTCTGTCACCTATCCCCTAACCAATTTCTTATTCAGTTTACCACTTTTGGACGCACTCCTAAACTACCCAGCTTGCTTACTTGTCTCCTATGTGGAATGGTGTCAAAAGTCTCACTGGAATCTAGATAGGCCATGTCCACTGTTTCACCCTGATCTAAATCCCTTGTCACCCAGTCAAAAAAATTTGTCCGGTTTGTTTGACATGACCTCCTCCCCATGAACCCATGCTGCTTCGGGTCTTGCAACCCGCTGGATCAAGATACTCCACAATCTTTTCGTTCAGCAGTAATTTCATTAACTTTTCAACCAGTGATGTCAGGCTAACTGGCCTATAATTGTCAGCCTCCTCCCTGCTACCTTTTTTGTGTAGTGGGTCTACATTCGCCACTCTCCAGTCCTCTGGAACTACTCTGTTTCCAGTGAGATATTAAATGGAACTGTTAGAGGTGCAGCCAGTATTTCTCTTAGCTTTCTCAATGCCCTTGGATGCACCCCACCTGGTCCCATTGCTTTGTCCACCTTCAGATTAGCAAGTCCCTTCAGTACTCTTACCTCCAAAAAAGGACTAGTGTCCACCCACTGTCTCCAAAGTTTTTGTTACTTTTTTGTGGTCCCTGCTTTTCTCCTTCCTCTGTGAACACTGAACAAAAGTATGTGTTTAGGATGTCTGCCTTTTCCTGGTCTCCCTCTGTACACCCCCTTCCTTTTTAACCTAACAATCCCACCCCGGTCTTCCTTTTATCACTTATATACCTAAAATATTTCTTGTCCCCTTTTATTATCTCATAGCAACCTCCTCCCTCAGCCCAGGAAGTTGCATGCAGATGGGGCAGCAATGCAGTCTCTGAAATGTCTCTCTGAAAACTGTCACCCCACAGCCACTGCACTGCACCACTCCAAGCATTCCTAACTTCTATTCTCCCTGTGTCACCTGGAAATAATTTTGTATCCTAACCCTAATAGGGTGTTACTAGTTTTCCCTTTTTTATTTGTTGTTAATTGTGTTCCCCTGTACCTTGTTTAAATCACTTTATACTCCTACCATAGATAGGGTGTTGCTCCTATTCATAGTTTTGGCCTACCTTTTACCTTCCACTCTTCCTGGCAGCGATGGTTGCACAGTAGTTAACAGGTACTTTATTTTAGTTGAGAGACAGAGACCCCCTCTTCCTTACTTCCCTCTGTGGATTTACACCTGTTCCACTCCTGTGCTAGGGCAGACTGGGTGAGCCAAGAGGTCCTTTTCTGCAAACAACTTCTGTGTTTCTATGTGCTGTTCCACTCATGTGGTGGGACATGAAAGTATGTGAGGACACATTAGAGGTAGCTTCCTTTTATACTTCCTGTTCAGCCCCATTCAGGCAGTACTTCCTGTTGGATTACCAAGTCCCTGATTGGTCCCCTGACTGTCACATCACCCTGTCACATCCAACCTGCTATCAGAAATCTGATTTAGTCTCACCTGTGATTATCAGCTAGCTGAAGCCCCAAGCCAGACAATTAACTCCCCCTTCCCCAAACTACAGAGCTAGACACAGTTCTCATAATATGCCCCAAAATGTAGGCTACTTTGGCAGGTTTTAAATTTACCCTGCACTCAATAATAAATACACCAATTCAGTCACGCTTCACAACAACGTACCCTACCTATGTTGTCTCCAAAAACACAAGTGTTACACGAGGTCCCTGCACCCTAATTGGTACCCTCAGAGGTACACCATAGACAGCTAATGCTTACATATAGGTTATACTAACATTTAGGGCTAAGGGCATCTACCGTATAAGAGTAGATGTCAGGATATGAATGTATATTGTTGTAATCCACTTTGCTTGCTAATACACATATATTTTACCATGTATTTTCTGTCTATTTCTTACTTGTTAAATGCCAAGACACCTGTGTCCTTGAAGTAATTATAAATATGTAAGACGGCATTGCCATCTTTTGGTGATTTGTATTACTACATTTAGTTATGTAAGACTCTGTATAAGAACTCTTTGGTTCTCAAACTGATGACTTTGCAAAATTGTATAATGTTATCTTGGACCATGGAGCCACCTCTAATTTAGCCAGTAGGGCTCATCTCTGTAACTAGAAATGTTTCTATCTTTTGGTAACCATAGTAATTATCATAGGTATATAATGTAATGCACAAGCTTTTACTTGTAAAGCTGTTTTTTTTGTTACAGTCTACCTTAAGAGGCAGACCCCACCTGGATAAAATCTGTTTTACCAGGATTTTGGTAGTAGTTTTTGTTGTATATGTTTTGGTGGGGAAGGTTTTTACCCACTTAGAGAAGAGGTTAGTTACCATGAAAGCATACTTGTTATTTTTGCTTGGTATTGGTCAGAGGGCCAATGAAGTTAATTTGAATGGCATGCCAAGGGCGAGAATGTTTTTGTGGTAAAAGTTTGGCATTTTGTTTAGTAGGGATGGGATTGTTTTGTGCACAAATGAGACAGTTGTCTATGTATTGCTTAACATCTTTGGTGATACCAGGCCACCAGGTGGTGGTCTTGAGTTGTTGGAGGGTATTTTTTGCTCCCTGTTGTCCACCAGTAGGAGTGTCATGCACTTGGTGTAAGAAGTTGATTTTAGGTGTCTGGGGACTACCCAAATTTGTGGTAGAGTCATTTGGTTGAAACCAAATGAGCTTGTCATCTGGTGACAAGCGTAACTTACCTATATGTCATCGATAGGGGTTATGTGTAGGAGGTTTTTTTTTAGTACCCTTGTCAAGGAATCTGAACACCTCTTTAAGTTTAGTGTCAAGCTGTTGAGCTGCAGAGAGGTCTAAGGGGGAAAAAGGTTCATATTTCTTTTTGAGAGTTGCAATATGTACAGCTGCATTAGCCTCTGGGTGGTCCATCATCCAGATGCCCCCCCTTGGGCCCCTTTCTTAGCAAGGGTGTCTGCTGTGTCATTGAAGGCATGATGGGGTCATGGAGAGAGTGGGCTTTAACCTTGTTTACATAGAGTTTGTGTGCAAATTTTTGTGCCAGTGCATGTATGTATATTACCAATTTTTTATACTTCACTGGACTGCCATTAGAAGAGAGGAAGGAGTTTTTCTGCCAGAAAGGAAGAAATTTGTTAAGGGAACAACAAACCCAGTTAGAGTCTATAAAAATGATGGTATCTTCGGTTTTATGTTGGATGAACTTGAGGGCACAGGCCACCGCTGCCATTTCTGCATATTGTGATGATGCTACACTACAGCGCTTAGATATTTTGACAGTGTTTCCATAAGGGTAAATCACCAAAATACCCATCCCTGCAATTTGCTCTCCCTGATAGTAGGATGCTGAACCATTAGTAAAGATACAGCACAAAGAGGTACTCTCGAGTACTTGTGGCATGGCAGGGAAGAAAGGACCTGGATCAGGAAGATCAGGTGACTGTGGTGTACAGTCATGGGGTTTTCCCTGAAAAAGGAGGCCATGAGCTAGCATAGATGGAACATTAGTCGGTTGTACCTGTATGTCTCTGTTCTGGAGAAGAAGTGACCAGTGTGTCAGCCTGGTGTTAGAGACTGACCCATTTTTTACTCTATCTGAGAACAAAAAGGTGGTTGGTGTATGGTTAGTGTTAATGATTAGTGGCGAGTACCCAATGATATACAAGAAGTGCTTGACAGCCCAGTAGGTGGCCAGAAGGTTTCTTTTACAAAGCCCGTATTTCTGTTTTACTGGGGTCAAGAGCTGTGAGGCACATGCAATGGGTCTCAAGGTGCCATGCACCTTCTGGGCCAGCACTGCTGACATATAATTGTCAGAGGTGGCACACTCCAGATGGAACGGTAGTGCTGGATTGGGGTTCACCAGTGCTGGGGCAGAGGCCAAGGCCTGCTTTAGTGACATCACAGCCTGGTTGTGAATAGGGCCCCAAGTCCATGGGACATCCTTTTTGAGTAATTTATACAGAGGAGCAGTTTTCTGAGCAAAATCACAAATGAAATCTCTCGAATAGTTTACCATACCTACAAACCTGCGAAGAGTTGCCACACTGGTAGGTAATAGCAAGTCTTGTAATCCCTGTACCTTTTTTTAGGTAGGACTTTGACCTTGGTCAGTTATTTCTAGACCCAGAAAGAGTACTTCTTTCTGACACAATCGTGCTTTTGCTGGGTTACATTTTAAGCTTGCTTTCTGAATGAGAGTTAATAGTTCATCCAAGAGATCCAAATGCTGTTCCTGTGTGGCTGTTGCTAGTAACAGGTTGTTTACATACTGTAAGAGACATTGGGGGTAGAGAAACTTTCAAGGGTGTCCATCATATGGAGATGGAAGAGGGATGGACTGTTATGAAATTCTTGTGGCAAGCAAGTCCACATGTACTGTTTTTTTTTAAAGGTGAAGGCAAACTTATATTGACTCTAGAGGGCCTTGCTTGAGGAGTGACTTGATCATTTCTCTAAGAGAAGGCATGGCCTCAGCTGGGAAAGAATATTGCCTTTGCCTCTCATGTGCCGGGCTTGGCACTTTAATGATGGTGTGCATTTTACCACAGTCATGCTTGTTAACTACAAACGCTTTTAAATGTCGTTGCAGGATAGGTAGGAGTTTTGGAAAAAGTTTGTGATTCTTGAACAAATCTATGACGTCATACTTTTTGTCACTGGCAGATATTGTTGCCACAATGTGTGAATCAGGAATCAAGATGGTGTGATATTGACCCTGAATCTGTATTAGTAGCATGTTAGCTAGATTTACCACACAGCCGTGTGGTGCAAGGAAGTCGATTCTTATAATACTAGGGTGATCGTGCAGTACCATTAGTTGGAAAGTGTGTGAGGCCTTTAAGTGGCCTAGCTCTACCGGTAAGGGTAGAGAGCGGTATGCAGGTAGCCTAGCACCGTCGACTCCTGACATGTTGGTCTTCCGTCCGGTAGACCAAGGGGACATGTCCAGGTGTTCATCATGTAGCGCAGATACAGCTGCACCTGTATCTAGCAAAACTACTAGTTGGCGGCCCCCGACCTTGGACTCAGTGCAGGGCCTTCCGTTTGTATCCAAGACCAGCTTGTTTACAATACGGACTGGGGCCTGTAATTATTAATCCGTACTGCCGGAAGCATGCAGAGGTTGGGCCTGGCTTGCGTGAATGACTTTACCATGCTGTACTGTTGCTATGTAGGGAGGAGCTTTTGGGTTTAGGCCTGTGTGGGCCTGAGGGCCTGCACCTCTGGTGTCTTCATGGCCGGTTGTGGCCTGGGCTGCCAGTTGTACCGCCGCAAGGGTTTGTGCGGGAACAGCATCCGGCACGGAGCGCACTTGTGCCAAGAGCTCTCGAAATTTTTGATTTTTTTTAGCTATCTACCTATACAAAGGACCCGTTCTCTATTGTGGTTTACCTCTACCCTTATGCTTTCTGTTTTTATGCCAATTTTGGTTCCCACCTCATTGCTGCTGTTGATGTGGTTGTTGTTGTTGGGCCTGTTGGGGGTGTTGATTACCAGCTGGAGGGGCTGGCGGAAGTTGGGCCTGTTGGCGTTGAGCCTGCCCCTTTACTGTGTAGTGTGTTGTGGTCCCCGAAGTGGGTTCCACGGCAGCTACCTTCTTGGAACCGGACCCTAAATCACGGATTTTTGTGCCAGGTGCTTTTCTGCTCGGTAGGCCATCCAGGGTCTCTGGTGGTAAGTCGCTGGACTTTCTTTTGCATTCTGCTTTACAGGATATGCAAGCATTACTTTTATTACACCTGGACTGTGAGCAGAAATGAGCTCAGCTGCAACCTCGTCGAAGGTAGCGTTCCCATCCTGGCGAACAGCTTCGGGGAGTTTTGCCCATAAACCAGGATTGATGGTCTGGCGTAGTATTTGGACCTGATATTCTGCAGCGAGGCTGAGCATCTTGCATTTAGAACGTACCTTTTCCAAGTGACAGCTGAGGTTGTCGGACGGGCTCATCCAACCGATGCTGTCAGCAATTTGCTGAACAGAGTAGGCCATTTGCGGGGATTAGTGGGTCTATCAGGCAAAGGTAGAGTATCTCGAGCACCATTCAAGGCTGTGTGAGCTGCAGCTTTGTCTGCAGTGTGGACAGTACCTTCCTGAGTGCCAGCTTCTTGAAAAAGCTGCCTAATCTGGATTTTAATAGCCCTCATACTCCTCTCAGGAAGAGGAACATTGCCTATCACTCTTTTAATTATGGCTTTTATTTCTTGCCTGTCTTCCACATTAATAATGGCTACCGGAGGAGGCGCCGTCGGGAACAGGCTTGGGCCTGCTCCCCCCCATCATGGGCGCCACCATGTTGGCGTTTACCATGATGAGCATCACGACATTGCCAATGTGTGACCTGGGGAGTTGGGGGCGGGGACCCGCCATGCTGTGGATGGATGGATGGGGAGTCTGGGCCATAGTAGGGGTGTGACTGGGCATTGTATTGTGAAATGTCATCTGTGCTACATGATGAACACCTGGACATGTCCCCTTGGTCTACCGGATGGAAGACCAACATGTCAGGAGTCGACAGTACTAGGCTACCTGCATACCACTCTCTACCCTTACCGGTATAGCTAGGCAACTTAAAGGCCTCACACACTTTCCAACTGATGGTACTGCACGATCATCCTAGTATTATAGGAATCGACTTCCTTGCGCCACACGGCTGTGTGGTGAATCTAGCTAACATGCTACTGATACAGATTCAGGGTCAGTATCACACCATCTTGATTCCTGATTCACACTTTGTGGCAATGATTTCTGCCAATGACAAAGAGTATGACATCATAGATTTGTTCAAGAATCACAAACTTTTTCCAAAACTCCTACCTATCCTGCAACAACATTTGAAAGCATTTGCAGTAAACAAGCATGACTGTGGTAAAATGCACACCGTCATTGAAGTGCCAGCCCGGCCCATGAGAGGCAAAGGCAATATCCTTTCCCAACTGAGGCCTTGCCTTCCCTTAGAGAAACGATCAAGTCACTCCTCAAGCAAGGAGTAATCAAAACTTGTGTTTCCACTGCCAACTCCCTCAGTATGGCCCGTGAAGAAACCCACAGGCTCCTGGAGACTTACTATTGACTACAGGAAACTGAATCAGGTCACCCCCAGTTGTTCCCCAACTGTGGCATCAGCACCAAATGTGCTACGACTTTTGACCCCTGACTTGAAATGGTTCAGTGCCCTGGACATTTCCAATGGTTTTTGGTCATTGCCATTGGCCCTCAAGAGTCAATTTAAGTTTGCCTTCACCTTTGAAGGAAGACAGTACACGTGGACTTGGTTGCCACAAGGATTTCATAACAGTCCATCCCTCTTCCATCTCCATATGATGGATGCCCTCAAGAGTTTCTCTACCACCCAATGTCTCTTACAGTATGTGGATGACCTATTGCTAGCAACAGCCACACAGGAACAGCATTTGGATCTCTTGGATGAACTATTGACTCTCATTCAGAAAGCAGGCTTGAAATGTAACCCAGCAAAAGCACAATTGTGTCAGAAAGAAGTACTCTTTCTGGGTCTAAAAATAACTGACCAAGGTCAAAGTCCTACCTGGAAGAAGGTACAGGAATTACAAGACTTGCCATTACCTACCAGTGTGGCAACTCTTCGCAGGTTTGTAGGTATGGTAAACTATTCGAGAGATTTCATTTGTGATTTTGCTCAGAAAGCTGCTCCTCTGTATGAATTACTCAAAAAGGATGTCCCATGGACTTGGGCCCTATTCACATCCAGGCTGTGATGTCACTGAAGCAGGCCTTGGCCTCCGCCCCAGCACTGGTGAACCCCAATCCAGCACTACCATTCCATCTGGAGTGTGCCACCTCTGACATTGCTATGTCAGCAGTGCTGGCCCAGAAGGTGCATGGCACCTTGAGACCCATTGCATATGCCTCACAGCTCTTAACCCCAGTGGAACAGAAATACGGCCTTTGTGAAAGGAACCTTCTGGCCACCTACTGGGCTGTCAAGCACGTCTTGTATATCATTGGGTACTCACCACTGATCATTAACACTAGCCATACACCAACCACCTTTTTGCTCTCAGATAGAGTGAAGGATGGGTCAGTCTCTAACACCAGGCTGACACACTGGTCACTTCTTCTCCAGGACAGGGACATACAGGTACAACCGACTAAAGTTCCATCTATGCTAGCTCATGGACTCCTTTTCCAAGGAGAACCCCATGACTGTACACTACAGTCACCTTATCTTCATGATCCAGGTCCTTTCTCCACTGGCAAGCCACAAGTACTCGAGAGTACCTCTTTGTGCTGTATCTTTACTAATGGTTCAGCATCCTACTATCAGGGAGAGCAAATTGCAGGGATGGGTATTTTGGTGATTTACCCTTATGGAAACACTGTCAAGATATCTAAGTGCTGTAGTGTAGCATTATCACAATACGTAGAGATGGCAGCAGTGGCCTGTGCCCTCGAGTTCATCCAACATGAAACCGAGGATACCATCATTTTTACAGACTCTAACTGGGTTTGTTGTTCCCTTACCGAATTTCTTCCTTTCTGGCAGAAGAACTCCTTCCTCTCTTCTGATTGCAGTCCAGTGAAGTACAAAGAATTGGTAATATACATACATGCACTGGCACAAATATTTGCAAACAAACTCTGTGTACACAAGGTTAAAGCCCACTCTCTCCATGACACCTATCATGCCTTCAATGACACAGCAAACACCCTTGCTAAGGAAGGGGCCCAAGGGGGGGACGTCTGGATGATGGACCACCCAGAAGCTAATGCAGCTGTACATATTGCAGCTCTCAAAAAGAAATCTGAACCTTTTTCCCCCTTGGACCTCTCTGCAGCTCAACAGCTTGACACTGAACTTAAAGAGGTGTTCATATTCCTTGACAAGGGTACTGAAGAAAAATGTCCCACACATAACCCCTATCGACGGCATGAAGGTAAGTTACACTTGTCACCAGATGACAAGCTAATTTGGTTTCAACCAGATGACTCTACCACCAAATTGTGGGTAGTCCCCAGACACCTAAGATCCAAATTCTTACACCAAGTGCATGACACTCCTACTGGTGGACACCAGGGAGCAGAAAATACCCTCCAACAACTCAAGACCACCGCCTGGTGGCCTGGTATCACCAAAGATGTTAAGCAATACATAGACAACTGTCTCGTTTGTGCACAAAACAATCCCATCCCTACTAAATGAAATGCCAAACTTTTACCACAAAGACATTCTGGCCCTAGGCATGCCATTCAAATTGACTTCATTGGCCCTCTGACCAATACCAGCAAAAATAACAAGCATGCTCTCATAGTAACTAACCTCTTCTCTAAGTGGGTAAAAGTCTTCCCCACCAAAACATGTGCAGCAAAAACTACTACCAAAATCCTGGTGGAACAGATTTTCTCCAGGTAGGGTCTGCCTCTTAAGGTAGACTCTGACAAAGGAACCAACTTTACAGGTGAGTTGATGAAAGAATCCCTTGAACTCCTCGGAGTTCAGCAGAAGTTCCACATACCTTACCACCCTCAATCCTCAGGTCAAGTAGAAAGAGCCAACAGATGTATTAAACAAATGCTTTCCAAATTCATTGAGAACAATCCCAAAACCTGGGATTCCCTATTGCCTTTGCTCCTTGCTGTACATGTTTTGGTGGGGAAGGCTTCTGCCCACTTAGAGAAGAGGTTAGTTACCACGAGAGCATGCTTGTTATTTCTGCTGGTATTGGTCAGAGGGCCAATGAAGTCAATTTGAATGGCATGCCAAGGGTCAGAATGTCTTTGTGGTAAAAGTTTGTCATTTCGTTTAGTAGGGATGGGATTGTTTTGTGCACAAATGAGACAGTTGTCTATGTATTGTTTAACATCTTTGGTGATACCAGGCCACCAGGCAGTGGTCTTGAGTCATTGGAGGGTATTTTCTGCTCCCTGGTGTCCACCAGTAGGAGTGTCATGCACTTGGTGTAAAAATTCAGATCTTAGGTGTCTGGGGACTACCCACAATTTGGTGATAGAGTCATCTGGTAGAAACCAAATGAACTTGTCATCTGGTGACAAGCGTAACTTACCTTCATGCCATTGATAGGGGTTATGTGTGGGAAGTTTCTCTTTAGTACTCTTGTCAAGGAATCTGAACACCTCTTTAAGTTCAGTGTCAAGCTGTTGAGCTGCAGAGAGGTCCAAGGGGGAAAAAGGTTCAGATTTCTACTTGAGAGCTGCAATATGTGCAGCTGCATTAGCCTCTGGGTGGTCCATCATCCAGATGTTCCCCTGGCCCCTTCCTTAGCAAGGGTGTCTGCTGTGTCATTGAAGGCATGATAGGGGTCATGGAGAGTGGGCTTTAACCTTTGTGTACATAGAGTTTGTGTGTAAATTTTTCTGCCAGTGCATGTATGTATATTACCAATTCTTTGTACTTCACTGGACTGCCATCAGAAGAGAGGAAGGAGTTCTTCTGCCAGAAAGGAAGAAATTCTGTAAGGGAACAACAAACCCAGTTAGAGTCTGTAAAAATGATGGTATTCTCGGTTCCATGTTGATGAACTCGAGGGCACAGGCCACCGCTGCCATCTCTGCATATTGTGATGATGCTACACTACAGCGCTTAGATATCTTGACAGTGTTCCCATAAGGGTAGATCACCAAAATACCCATCCCTGCAATCTGCTCTCCCTGATAGTAGGATGCTGAACCATCAGTAAAGATACAGCACAAAGAGGTACTCACGAGTACTTGTGGCGTGGCAAGGAAGAAAGGACCTGGATCAGGAAGATCAGGTGACTGCAGTGTACAGTCATGGGGTTCTCCCTGGAAAAGGAGGCCATGAGCTAGCATAGATGGAACTTTAGTCGGTTGTACCTGTATGTCCATGTCCTGGAGAAGAAGTGACCAGTGTGTCAGCCTGGTGTTAGAAACTGACCCTTCCTTTACTCTATTTGAGAGCAAAAAGGTGGTTGGTGTATGATTAGTGTTAATGATCAGTGGTGAGTACCCAATGATATACAAAAAGTGCTTGACAGCCCAGTAGGTAGCCAGAAGGTTCCTTTCACAAAGGCCGTATTTCTGTTCCACTGGGGTTAAGAGCTGTGAGGCATATGCAATGGGTCTCAAGGTGCCATGCACCTTCTGGGCCAGCACTGCTGACATAGCAATGTCAGAGGTGGCACACTCCAGATGGAATGGTAGTGCTAGATTGGGGTTCACCAGTGCTGGGGTGGAGGCCAAGGCCTGCTTCAGTGATGTCACGGCCTGGGTGTGACTAGGGCCCCAAGTCTATGGGACATCCTTTTTGAGTAATTCATACAGAGGAACAGCTTTCTGAGCAAAATCACAAATGAAATCTCTTGAATAGTTTACCATACTTAGAAACATGCGAAGAGTTGCCACACTGGTAGGTAATGGCAAGTCTTGTAATTCCTGTACCTTCTTCCAGGTAGGACTTCGACCTTGGTCAGTTATTTTTAGACCCAGAAAGAGTACTTCTTTCTGACACAATTGTGCTTTTGCTGGGTTACATTTCAAGCCTGCTTTCTGAATGAGAGTCAATAGTTCATCCAAGAGATCCAAATGCTGTTCCTGTGTGGCTGTTGCTAGCAACAGGTCATCCACATACTGTAAGAGACATTGGGTGGTAGAGAAACTCTCAAGGGCATCCATCATATAGAGATGGAAGAGGGATGGACTGTTATGAAATCCTTGTGGCAAGCAAGTCCACGTGTACTGTTTTCCTTGAAAGGTGAAGACAAACTTATAGTGACTCTTGAGGGCCAATGGCAATGACCAAAAACCATTAGAAATGTCCAGGGCACTGAACCATTTCAAGTCAGGGGTCAAAAGTTGTAGCACATCTGGTGCTGATGCCACAGTTGGGGAACAACTGGGGGTGACCTGATTCAGTTTCCTGTAGTCAATAGTAAGTCTCCAGGCACCTGTGGGTTTTTTCACGGGCCATACTGGAGAGTTGGCAGTGGAAACACAAGTTCTGATTACTCCTTGCTTGAGGAATGACTTGATCATTTTTCTAAGGGAAGGCAAGGCCTCAGTTGGGAAAGGATATTGCCTTTGCCTCTCATGTGCCGGACCTGGCACTTTAATGACGGTGTGCATTCTACCACAGTCATGCTTGTTAACTGCAATCGCTTCCAAATGTTGTTGCAGGATAGGTAGGAGTTTTGGAAAAAGTTTGTGATTCTTGAACAAATCTATGACGTTATACTCTTTGTCATTGGCAGATATTGTTGCCACAACGTGTGAATCAGGAATCAAGATGGTGTGATATTGACCCTGAATCTGTATCAGTAGCATGTTAGCTAGATTCACCACACAGCCGTGTGGCGCAAGGAAGTCGATCTCTATAATACTAGGATGATTGTGCAGTACCATCAGTTGGAAAGTGTGTGAGGCCTTTAAGTTGCCTAGCTCTACCAGTAAGGGTAGAGAGTGGTATGCAGGTAGCCTAGTACCGTCGACTCCTGACATGTTGGTCTTCTGTCCGGTAGACCAAGGGGACGTGTTCAGGTGTTCGTCATGTAGCACAGATGCAGCTGCACCTGTATCTAGCAAAACTACTAGTTGGCAGTCCCAGACCTCGGCCTCAGTGCAGGGCCTTCCGTTTGTATCCAAGACCAGCTTGTTTACAATACGGACTGGGCCCTGTAATTGTTAATCCGTACTGCCGGAAGCATGCAAAGGTTGGGCCTGGCTTGCGTGAATGACTTCACCATGCTGTACTGATGCTATATAGGGAGGAGCTTCTGGGTTCAGGCCTGTGTGGGCCTGAGGGCCTGCACCTCCAGTGTTTCCATGGCCGGTTGTGGCCTGGGCTGCCGGTTGTACCGCCGCAAGGGTTTGTGCGGGAACAGCATCCGCCATGGAGTGCACATGTCCCAGGAGCTCTCGAAATTTCCAATTTTCTTCAGCTATCTCCCTATATGAAGGACCCGTTCTCTGTTGTGGTTTACCTCTACCCTTATGCTTCCTGTTCTTATGCCAATTCTGGTTCCCACCCCATTGCTGCTGTTGATGTGGTTGTTGTTGTTGGGCCTGTTGGGGGTGTTGATTACCAGCTGCAGGGGCTGGCAGAAGTTGGGCCTGTTGGCGTTAAGCCTGCCCTTCCACTGTGTAGTGTGTTGTGGTTCCCGAAGCGGGTTCCACGGCAGCTACTTTCTTGGAACCGGAGCCCAAATCACGGATATACAGTTGATACACCCTCATGGTTTTCTGAAGAATATCAGCAAACCTATCTGTATTTAGGTAAGTGGTTGTCTCTACCTTTTCTGTTATTGCTGGAATCATGTTCCTAAGGAACAGGGTCTTATATTCAATAAGATCTACATCCGCAGCTTCTTGTGCCAGGTGCTTTCCTGCTCGGTAGGCCATCCAGAGTCTCTGGTGGTAAGTCGCTGGACTTTCTTTTGCATTCTGCTTCACAGGATATGCAAGCATCACTCCTACTACACCTGGACTGTGAGCAGAAATGAGCTCAGCTGCAACCTCGTCGAAGGTAGCGTTCCCATCCTGGCGAACAGCTTCGGGGAGTTTGGCCTATAAACCAGGATCGATGGTTTGGCGTAGTATTTGGACCTGATATTCTGCAGTGAGGCTGAACATCTCGCATTTAGAATGTACCTTCTCCAAGTGACAACTGAAGTTGTCGGACAGGCTCATCCGACCGATGCTGTCAGCAATTTGCTGGACAGAGTAGGCTATTGGCAGGGGATTAGTGGGTTGATCAGGCAAAGGTAGAGTATCTCGAGCTCCATCCAAGGCTGTGCGAGCTGCAGCTTTGGCTGCTGTGCGGACAATACCTTCATGAGTGCCAGCTTCTTGAAAAAGCTGCCTAATCTGGGTTTTAATAGCCCTCATACTCCTCTTAGGAACAGGAACATTGCCTATTACTCTTTCAATCATGGTTTCTATCTCTTGCCTGTCTTCCACATTAATAACGGCTACCGGAGACGCCGTCGGGACAGCTTGGGCCTGCTCCCCCATCATGGGCACCACCATGTTGGCGCTACCATGATGAGGGTCACGATGTCGCCGACATGTGATCTGGGGAGTTGGCGGCGGGGACGAATGAAAGGCAGGGGCTATGCCTCCCATTGCCTTAACATGTTCTGTAACTAGAAATGTTTCTATCTTTTGGTAACCATAGTAATTATCATAGGTATATAATGTAATGCACAAGCTTTACACCTCGGAGACCCGAGAGACCCCAAGAGACTACAGAGAAACCTCGAGGTGTAGGGAATGCTTAGCACTGGCTCCTGGTTCGTATTGGTAAGAACT
Source organism: Neoceratodus forsteri (assembly GCA_016271365.2). Taxonomy (NCBI): domain Eukaryota; kingdom Metazoa; phylum Chordata; order Ceratodontiformes; family Ceratodontidae; genus Neoceratodus; species Neoceratodus forsteri. The sequence goes on from JADMNL010000025.1 coordinate 135,725,453, forward strand.
GCTTAGGGCAACTGTGATTTATCCCTTTGGTAGTAATAAACTTGTTTATTACTCTAATGCAACGTGTTTGTGATTACTTGCATTCCCAATATCGTCAAAAATCTAAAAGTGAGGTTTAAACCTCTCAACACAAGCCTGTTTTTTTGTCCTTCCTTTAGCAATACAGGCAGACTCTGCTTAAGGCCTGTTACTCTGTGTGTGGAATTCTGCTTTTGATTATCTCCTCCCAAAAGCAGAATGTAGCAGAGATTCAGTGCAGTGGACAGTTGCAGCTTTTATCCAATGACTATAGAGTTGTGCTGTGTCAAGGGAGTAGTTTACAGGGACATGTGGGAAATGGGGTGAGGAGTTACTGTTGGACCATTAGGAATTACTGACACCAGAAGAGTGGATGAGGGGACCCACAGGGACAAAAGGACCATTCATTATGGATGGTGAGGGAGAGGATAGCACTAGACATACAAGAAACAAGGAATGTGGGAGGAGGGTCAATGAGGGAAAAATATACCTGCTTGATGACTTTGTGCTTGGCATCACCAGTGTGGTGCAGGTTTGGGAATGTCAGCATGTTGCAATACCATGCCATACCATACCATGCGATATGTTGCAATGTCATGCAATATTTGCAGAACAGCTGGACTTTTCCTGCCACAAATGGACCAGGAACAACAGTTCCATAGTTCATCATAGTCACAGGTGAGCTTGTCCACCTGGAACCGGAAATGGTGCCAGTATTTGTATTTTGCCACTTTAGGTGGCACCACTATGTCTTAGACAGACTGCCCATTTGTACTACCCTCAACTGCTGCTGAGACTTGAACTTTTTTTTAATTTAATAGCTTTATTTGTGTTTAGGCAAATACACAAAATAAGACAGCATACAAAACAATACAATACACAGTCCTCCACCTCCCCACCCCACCCCCATTCCATGGCATCAACTTATCTAAATGTAAAGGTCATTTTCTCATAACCTAAGCTGGGATGCTCATAAAGAATACAGAGCCTGCAGTTTGTTCCAAAAGGTAGCAAATTTAGGCAAACAATTATTCACACTAGCGATAATCTTTTGAACAGATAGGTTGGACAGTAGCTCCTGCAGCCACTCAGAGTCAGATATCTCCTCCCCATCCAGCCAGTGCCTGAGTACCTATTTCTTGACTGACATAGCCATCATGGCTATGTTATACTTCGTCTCTATAACAGGAATAAGAGAATAGTCCCCCACTAGGCAGAATAGTGGCTCTATATTATCTGCAAGACCCAGTAAGGGGTCTACCCTCTGTTTAATGAGGGACCAAAGAGGATCTATCTTTGGGCAGTCCCAAAATATGTGGTACAAAGAGCCCACACCTTGCATGCAATGGTTGCAGGTTCATTGGGAGCCCTACCCATTTTAGCCATTTTTGCAGGAGTATAGTACAGGTTGTGATTAATTTGGAACTGCATTAGTCACAGTCTATCCTGAGTTATATACCTATAAGGATCATGCCATATATTGGTCCAATTGAGTGCATTCTCCGGAAACTGCATGGTCCAATATTTAGGTGAACCATCCAGTTGTGGGAAGGCTTTCTCTAAGAGGCTGGAATAGACCCCCGAGACTGCATGTGGTTCCATAACGAGTGAACTGATATGCCACAGAAACTCTCCCTCTTCCCCTGCTTCCTGTTTTATCTGTGAATTTGCTATCATGTGCCCAATCTGGAACACTTTGAAGTACAAGTAGGGGCCTAGGTTATTATCTCTGATAATATCCCTCATTGTATGGACCTGTCCATTCTCCCAGAGGTCTGTTATTCTCTTCCCAGCTAACTGTGGAAGCCAGGGGGCACTAATCATTTGCCCTCCTAATTTGAAGTTTCGGTTGCCCATTAAGGGTTGGTTTGGGTGCTGGGTGTGTCTGTAAGCTATGGAGGAACACATCTGTGTATGAACTTTTACTGAAATTCCTATTGGATTGTCATTCAGAGATAAAGGAAGTAGTTTAGTGGATATATGCATAAGAGCAGCAGGGGAGAACTTCTGAGCCTTTATGAGAGCCTTCTTGAGTAGTAACCATATGGGTCTGTACTAGCCCAGGCCTAAATCTTCAGTTTGGCCTAACCATCTCAGGTATTTTGCTGCATGGTTCACCCAATAGTACAGTTTAAAATGGAGGAGTCTCAACACCCCTTTAAGTTTAGGGGTGGTTAATCTGCTGTGTGCCATATGAGCTTGCCTATGTTTCCATATAAATGTGGTGACCAGGGAATGCAATTTGGAGAACCATGACTGTGATGTCCACAAATTCAGCATATTAAGGGGATAAAATATGTGAGGCCGTATATTCATTTTAACTAAATTTATTCTGCCCCAGAGTGACAATGGTCATTTCGTCCACCTGTCTAAGTCCTGTTTGATGACCTGCATCAACACCTCTAGATTACTTTCTCTGGAAGATTTTGCAACTCTTGTTAGAATAATACTGAGATATTTCAATTTTTTGTACTCCAACTGCACACCTAGACCTTCCACTATGATTTTATGGGTGACCATATTTAAAGGGATAACTTTGGATTTCTCCAGATTCAGTTTGTAGTTCGATACTACCCCAAATTCCTGGATTACTTATAAAGATCTGCTCACTGAGGTTCTTGGATTTGACAGATGGAGGAGTATATCATCAGCATATGCTGACAGTTTGAGCTCTTGAGAACCAATGGTTATGCCCTGGATTTCAGGATCCATCTCGAGCCAGGATAGGAGGGGTTCCAGGTACAGGTTAAATAAAAGAGGAGATAGCGGGTATCCCTGTCTGGTACCTGAGAAGAGAGGGAATCTTGGTGAGAAAGTTCTATTGCAATATATACGAGCACTAGGTGTAGTGTATAATGATTGGATCCATTACACAAAGAAAGGAGGGAAACCAAACCTATGTAGTGTTCTGAAAAGAAAATTCCAAGCCTCTCTGTCGAAAGCTTTTTCTGCATCCAGAGACATCAATATTACAGCAAAGGTGTCGTCTCGGGATGCAGAGAATATATGGTCTAATTTCCTCAGATGGTCTGAGGAAGATCTGCCTGCCATGAAGCCTACTTGTTCTGCACAGACCAAAAGAGATACAACCTGACTCAGTCTATTGGCTAAGATTTTGACCAGTATCTTAAGGTCGTAATTCAGGAGTGAAATCGGTCTGTAATTCAATACTAGTTCTGGATCCTTCCCCTCCTTGTGCAATGTAACTATCAGGGCTTTGAAAAGGTGAGGGTCATTACCCTCACTTCTTAATATGGCTTGAAACAACCAGAGCAACCATGGAGACAGCTCTTCACCCAGTTCCTTATAGAAATTGGGGGAGAATCCGTTTGGTCTGTGAGAATTATCCAATGATAAAGTGTGGATCACTAAATAAATCTCTGCTTCTGTGAGAGGAGAGGAGAGATCAGCATTGTATGATGTTCCTTGGAGAGTCTGGGTAGAGGCAGGTTCTCTAGATATGCATCCACACAGTCTACCAAGGGAGGGGGTGTCAGGCCTGGCCCTATATAAATCGGTATAGAACTCCTGGAATTCTGCCACAATATCCCCAGGGCTGGTTTTGAGGGTACTATCTGCCTGTGATTTGATTGCATTGACCAATCTAGAGGTTTCCTGTTGCTTGACCCTCAATGCTAGCAGCCTTCCCCCCCCTTCTCCCCCGATCTATGTATGTGGATTTCGTTTTAAGGATTGCGTATTCAGCTTTTTCCCCATCAAGTCATTATAAGTGGCTCACAAACAAGTAAGCTCCTGTCTTTGTGTCTCACTGGTTGAAGGAGAGAAGTTCTTTTCTAATTCCCTGATAATCCCCAATAGCTCTTGCAGTTGTTGTTCCCTGTATTTCTTACACCGAGAGGCAATCTTGATAAGTTCACCCCTTAAGAAACACTTCAAACCCCCCCACTCCACGTCTGCTTGGCCTGTGGTATTCAGGTTGTCATCTGTATAGTGTTTAATGCAGGACTTTAACCTGTCCACTATCCATTTGTCTTTTAATAGACGATTATTAATTTTCCAGGTTGTATCAGTCTGCTGGTTAAGGCTTAAAGACAGGGTACAGATCACTAACAAGTCATCTGAAATGACTTCTGGAGAAATCTGGCAGTCCATAAGGCCTGGGAGGAGCTGTTTACTAATTAGGAAATAGTCTATCCTGGAGAAGGTCCCAAGAACTAGGGATCAAAATGTGTATTCTCTCAGCCCTGGATATAAAACCCTCCAGGGATCACTTAACCCCAATTTGTCTATCATATCCCTAATGGCTCGCTGTGCTGGGGACAATACAGCCTTAGTCTTGCCTGTTCTGTCTGCATCTTGGGGAAACCATAGGTTCGAGTCGCCTCCTAATATCACAGGTGCAGACAGGAAAGGCAACAAAATATTAAGCAAATCCATAAAAAAAGAGGGAGCATCTGTATTAGGACTGTAAATGGAACCAAGTACTATCCTAGATCTGTCCAGAGTGCCAATAATAAATACATATCTTCCCAGAGGGTCTCGAATACATTGACTACATTGAAATCTTACATTTCTTGTCATTAAAATATCCACACCCCTGCTCTGGGTAGATGACCCAACTGCTTAAACTTGTCCTATATGCAGTTTCTGCAATAAATTGGCTTCTGTATCAAGTAAGTGTGTCTCCTGGAGGAAGAAGATCTGACCTTTAACCACCTGCAAATGCTTAAGAACTCTATACCATCTTTGGAATCATGGTTTTATTACTTAAGACTGTCGCTTTTGATTTTATATATATTTTCCTATTTTTATTGCTAATTATTTAAGATTGTTGTGATTTTGATTTTATATTTGTTCTCTGGTTTTATTGCCTCATTTGTACAGCACCTTGATGCCTGAAAGGTGCTTAATAAATAAAGCTTTATTATTATTTTTGCTGCACATCCCTTTCATATTCCAAGAAATTGCTCTATATCTGTTAGCCATGTTGTACTGATTCAGCTGTCCAAGGTTGACCAGATATAAATAGTTTGAGAAGAACTCCCCTTGTCGATGCCATGGTATCCCTCCACCTCCCACCCTTTCCCCAATATAAACTAATAGGTACCCTCCAGACCTTACCCCTCCCTTCCACCCTCTCATCCAAACTTCTTATCCTTATATTCTGTACATCAAATTGCTCAAATCTAATAATTCCCAGTCCCCCTGTTAACACTAACCAACTAAATTGAGCAGGTGACGGAAGGGTCCCCTCCCTCGATATGGTGCGTGATGCTACTAGCCTCAGTTTACCCCGTCCCTCCCACCTCCCCCTACTCCTATGGTAAACCAAAGGAGAATGCTAATTCATCTCCCTTTGAGCAGCCGATCCTTAGAGCCCTAGGGACAATCCGCTCTTGTGATAAACCAGTCCACTTACGGCAGATAGTCATCCCCTATAGGGAGCAGCCTTGGGGGAAGGGGTGTTGCACCCTTAGAGCTAAAATGCTTCAATTTGGCATTCACCAAGATGGTGTCGGTGTGTGAGCTGCCTGAGCTGAGCTGAGCTGAGTTTTGTTTTTCTGAGCTCTAAACTTGTTTTAAATTGTTTTAACTTTGTTTTGTTTTCATTTTTCATTCACTGGTCTTTTTTGTTCATTAGTTTTACCAGTTTACTTGTTTAGCGTTTATTCATTTTTTTGTTATGGTACTGCAGTCTTGATAGTGCTTATTTAGCGTCCAAGTGTGCTCTTCCAAGAAGACTGTCGATACTGTGGGGTAGTTGGTACTGTGGGGCAGTCCTGCAATACCAATGGACTAGTAATTTGTGGAGTTTGTGATCCTGGAGCCCTTTGTGTTTCCTAGAACTATTTTACCATACTCAATTGTGGACTTCAGTCTGGGAGTTTGTGATCTCGGAGCCCTTTGTGTTTCCTGGAATAAGTTCATCATACTCAATTGGGACTTCAGTTGTGAGTGAAATCCTCTTTTGTTTGCCTGTTTGTTTTTGATCTGTGCTGACAGACTGCGGTGGGATCGAATGAAGTCTCGGCACCAGTTGTGGGTCTTGCTGCCACCTGTGAATTAATGTTGGGGTGGTGAGAGCACCCAGAGTCCAGGAGCAGCATATAGAGGATTTTTCTGCTTTTACTTGGGCTGTCCTGAACATGGTAGGAGTATTTTCTTCTTTCTTGGTGTACTGAGGACTGGAAGAAGCATTCCCTTCCTTTGAAGTTTTAGGTAGATGCTCCTTCCCCCTCGGGTGGATAGCTGGCAGGATTTTGGGCTGTTTGGGGAGAAACTGTTGGGTCCGAACCGGAGGGTTTTTCCCCCTGCAGTTGTTGGTGAGGTGATTTCGGCGGCTGGGGGGTGGCTGAGGTCACTGTTTCCCCTCCTAGAGCAGCCTGTTACTGCTGTGGGTTTTCCACTTCTAAAGAGGGGGAGCTGCTTTCTGCCTTTTGGGCCATGGCACCTGAGTAGGGATTGTGGCTGAATTTGGGTTGTGTTTTAAAGGATACTCAAGGGGCTTAATGGTGGTGGGCGTCCCTCCTGGGGTTTCTAAGGTTTTTCTGTGGTGGAAGCTATTGCTTCCCTCTCAGGGACCTATTTCTGATCACAGCCTTCTGCTTGATCCTGCTCTCTGGTGTCTTGGCCTGAGTCTGGGAGAGTTCCCACTGGGAAGGTATCAGAGAAGAACTGGTCATCTGGTGGAATTTCCTGGTGTCTAGGCAAAGATGGGGTGAGAGCCTCTCCTATCCCTGTAAAGGAATTTTTTTGATCATGATGGACATCATTGGTACTTGGACGCGTATTTATTGAGATCTCTGTGAGACTTGCATTGTTTGACTCTCTTTTAAAATTGAGAGAGGGTGACAGCCTCTCGTGTTTCAAAATATTCTGTGGATTTTTGGACATTTGGACACTACATATTTGACATTTTTATTTTGTTTATTTGATTTAATTTGTGTTTTTCTTTATATTTATTTTGTTCGGAAAACTTTTTTTTGTATTGTTGAGTGGGGGTGTTGAGTTTTTAACATGTGTAGAGGGCCTGCCACCACGGTCGTATGCTATTTTTCCTCCGCTCTTCGCGCCCTCTGCCATTTCTCCCCCTTGCCATTACAATTGTCAACTTACCAGCACTGTAGAGCACTGGGTATCGTGTGGAGGGGGAGGAGGGGTTTTTGGGGGTGTGGAGGCCGAATGAGCGGGGACACCGTATTGGGGTAGTAGAAACTAGAAGACGCCCTGGTGCAAAATGGACTCTGGAGCGAGGTCATCCTTGTCTGGTTTCCATACCCAAGGGCACCACTGATGATGTTGGGCAAGTGGTCTGTGCAGCTCCAGATGCCCATCCAACCCAGGCGGTGTTGTGCAATGCCAGATCCATAAGGAATAAGACTGCAGTTATTGCAGATCTTGTTGAGTCCGTGGATCTGGCTTACATTACTGAGACCTGGCTGGATGAAAATGCTGGTCCGGTTTTGGAGGCAGCAGTTCAAGCTGGGTACTCCGTGTTACACCGCCCAAGGTTAGCGACACGGAGGGGTTCTGGGTCTGTTTTAAGACCAAACTGGGTCTCGCAAGGTACCAGTTGAGGGAGCTGAGTCCTTTGAATGTATTGTAGTGGCGGGTGTGGGTTGAAGAATTGTTCTCATCTATCATCCACCAGGTGATGAGAAATGTTTTCTACTGGAAATAGCTGACTTCATCATCAACATGGCATTTGAGTCACCCAGGCTGATGGTCCTGGGTGACTTCAATGCCTGGGTCAATGACAAACTCTTGCTGTTTGGACAATACTTCCTCCAATTAATGACATATTTGGGCCTTACACAAGTAGTTACTTCTGCCACTCATAACAGCGGTCTCTCTTTGGACTTAGTGTTCCTCCTGGAGATTGAGGTCTTTGATGTGGGGGTGGAACCAGTCAGTTGGTCCAATCACTACACTGTGGGATTCAGTTTTTGCACCCCCCCTTGTAGGCCTACCCCTGTGGAGATGGTTAAGTACCACTCTTTGCAAGATGTTAGCTCTACAGGCCTGGCAGTGGTGCTTGATCTATCAGAGTTTTCTTGAGTGAGCAATGATCCTGATGCCTTGGTGCTGGCCTATAATAGGGCCATCTCCTTGGCTCTCCATCAAATTGCTCCAGTCCGTGTTCATACTGTCCCCCTTCGACCTCGGTCCCCATGGTTTGATGGGACCTTGAGGAAGATACGGGCGACAAGGATGAAGATTAGAGCATTGTTGGTGGAGAACTGCCCTTGATGCTAGCCATCTTAGACTGATGGAACATTATCAACTCTATCATTCTGCAATCTCTCGTAAGAAGGCAGAGTTCCTGTCTGGGGAGATTGCGGCTGCTCAGAACCGACCAGCTCAGCTTTTTCAAACTGTTGACAGACTGTGCAGCCCAGCCTGTCTCCAGGTTCAGAAAGTTTTTTCACAAGTGGAGTGTGATGAGTTTGCTCACTTCTTTTCAGACAAGGTGGCTAACATCAGAGCAGAACTCCAGCCTGCTCCCTCTATGGGAGAAGCTACAGATAGGCATTTGGTCACAGTCTACGGTCTTTCCTGGAGATCCTTCAGCTGGCCTGAGTTCATTTATGTCATGAGGATTGTCCATAGTATGCACCCTTCATGCTGTAGTTTGGACTCGGGCCCTACTTCCCTGATAAAGGGTTGCCATGATATCAATGGCCCAGTCTTGGCACAGATAGTCTGGTGCTCCTTGGACTCTGGTGAGTTTTCTAGCTCCCTAAAGGAGGCAGTGGTGACACCCCTCCTCAAGAAAGCTTCCTTGGACCCCAACTGCCATGCTAACTACAGGCCGATCTCTAACCTTCCCTTTGTAGGGAAGATTATTGAGAAAGTAGTGGGTGTACAATTGGAAAGCCACTTAACCATTCATGACATCTATAAACCACTCCAGTCTGGTTTTCAAAAGAGGCATAGTACTGAGACAGCGCTGATTCGGGTGCTCAATGATCTCCTGATGTCTAGAGATCAGAAGAACCATTCCATCTTGGTTCTTCTTGATCTCTCATCAACTTTTGACACTGTGGACCATGGGGTACTTCTCGTGCACCTGGAGTTCATCTGTGGCCTGTCAAGTACAGTCCTCTGTTGGTTTAGATCTTACCTCACTGACAGAACTCAGAGAGTGGTGTCAGGGATACATTCTTTCCACCCAGTAGCTCTGTCATGTGGGGTTCCCCAGGGTTCAGTGTTGTCCCCCATATTGTTCACAGTGTATATGCTGCCCCTCAAAATCATTGTAAGAAGGTATGGGCTGAGGTTTCACTGCTATGCAGATGATACCCAGCTCTACTTATCTTTTGCACCTGACCAGGATAGAGCTCTCTCAGTCTTTAATAACTGCCTCACTGAAATCCAGTGATGGATGAATTCAATCTGGCTTAAATTGAACCAAGGGAAGACTGAGGTAATGGTCGAGGACCTAGGTCATAGGGTAGAGGGGATGGGAGCTGGTTTACCCTCAGGTTTATTTCTGGGAGGCATCCAGCTCCCTACCTCTGAACGGGTGCAGAACCTGGGGGTGATCTTTGACAATCAGCTAACACTGCATTCACAGGTGTTGGCAGTTGTCAGACTTTCCTTTTATCATCTTAGGAACATCACCAGGATTAAGCACCTTGTTCTGTCCACTGATCTGCCTACGTTGGTCCACGTTTTTGTGTCCTCACACCTTGATTATTGCAACTCCCTTTATCTAGGGCTTCCTGGGGTTGATATCCACCACTTGCAGCTGGTGCAGAATGCTGCGGCCCGGTTATTGACAGGTACATCTCGTGCCTGTCATATTTCACTGGTGCTGCGTGATCTGCACTGGCTGCCGATTCAGTGGTGGATCACCTTTAAAGTGGGTCTTTTGACCTACAAAGCCCTACATGGACTTGGTCCAGACTACCTGAAAGAGCTTCTGGTGCCCTACTGCCCTGGCTGATCTCTCCACTTGGCAGACGAGGGGTTGCTAGAGATTCTGAGGTTTTCTTTAAAATCTTCTGGTGCTCGTGCTTTTATGTATGCTGCTCCAACCCTCTGGAATTCTCAACCCGTCCACTTCATCAGTGTGCAACCGTGGAGGAATTTAAAAAGGCCTTGAAAACCTATTTATGGTCAAAGATTTATTTTAATTAATTATTGCTATTTTAGAACTCAGATTATTGTTGTATTAAGTATTATTTATTATACTTGTAAGGATTGTATGGCGCCTTGAATTTAAGAAAGGCACAATATAAATAAAGTTTTATCATTATTATTATTATAATTTGGGGTTTTCTGTTGCTCTGGCCAATCAACCAGGCTAGTTTAAAGTAATGGGTTACTGTAACTGCTCAGAGAAAAATTACTGGATTATCCCTTCCCCCAACTTGTTATGCCCCCCAACAGTATTTCCTCCCTTATCTCTGATATCAGTGTCCACTAGCCCTGAGTAAAACTCAGGAATTGCTAGGAGGGAAATAGAACCTTCAATTATAAACATTACAAATAGTAACTTCATAAAAATGGCTATGAAACCCAATCCAAGTAGCCAAAACAGTAATTTAAATAGAAAACTGTGTGTACTATATTTAACGCCTGCAATTAAATGCACAACGGGTGCACTCAAAACCTCGTTATCCTTTAAACAAAGTCTCATTTATCCAGGCTGGAGGGCCGATCAGATTACAGTCTTTCTGAATCCCTGCGAGAGTGTGCATTTGCAAGCGGTTGCTTTCCTGCAGCAATGCCGTAGCTGTACCAGAACAGTTGTGCACATCAACAAGCTGAAAGGAGGTCTGCAGTGGTGCACCGACTGTGAATGCCCAGTTCACATCATTCTGCCAGATCTTACATTTTGGCTGATGCAGAATCAGTACCTTTTAGGATAGGAGTATAATATGTCCTAGATCGCACTCAATGCAAACCGCCAATGAACCGCTTTTTCAGTTAGATCACACTGGAAAGTGATCAGACAGATCCATGCCACCCATTACAGTTCTGTTAGCCCTTGCCTGACAGTAAGATATATTTCAGACATTAAGGGAAGAGCATTGTCAATCCCCTTTTGTTTCTCCCCCTCTTCTTTTATCCATTCCTTTATAATCCCCATAGCAGAAGCTTCCATTCAATCAGACTCACCCTCCTTGAAGAGATTTCACTTCTTGAATAGATCTGGCAATAAACACTGTAAATCTTGAACTGTGTGTTCATTTGATTCATACTTATGCCATTTATCTTGTACCCTGACTTGCGGCTGGGCCAGGTACAACATTTGGAAATGCACCCAGCAGGGATGAGACGGGAGACAGTGGAGTGGAAAGATTCCCATTTCTGGTGTACCTATGCTGGTAGGTCTTGAGCTACGTGTATTTTATTTCCTTCCCACATCACTACTTGAACTTCCCATAGTTTCATCAGGATATGTTGTTTATTCAGGAAATTTAGTAAACGGAGGATGACTGGGCGAGGGGATGAACCTGAATCTGGCTTAGGGCGCAGAGCGTGGTGAGCGCATTCCAGTATGTATGAAGACCCATTAGGAGAGGGGTCTTCTACTTTTTCCAGCAACTTTTGGGCAAATACAATAGGAGAGGGACCCTTCTCCACTTTGGGAAGCCCGATGATCGCCAAATTATTGAGGTGACTGCACCTCTCTAGATCCTCCAGTTTTGCTTTCATCTTGGTCATTTGCAATTTGATATCTACAATTTCAGGGTCCATAGCAGCCTTCCATTTCTCAAGTGAGATTGCCCTCGCAGCCGTATCTCTCACTTGCTGAGACACATCAATTAGGTCTATTTTCAGGGAGGATACCTCGGATGTTAGCAGGGCAATTTGTGTCTTGCAGTGGCTTTATTTTTAATGGGAAGAGTTCCTCTAAAATAGGTATGGTCACCATTTTGTTTGGTGGAACTGGAGTTGATTTAGAACTTTGCTGTCTTGCCTTCTTTGCGGCCTCATCCCATGAAGGTGGAGGGTATAGCGCGGAAGTTCCTACTTCATATTTATCTCCATTTTATGGATCAGTGTGTTAATCAACAATCGGCACCCAGGTGGGATGTTTAGATGTAGGTTTCTGCTGAAATTGCTGATGCAGATGGAAATTTTAAGCCCAAATCAGAGCGGGAGAGTTGGAGAAAGGTACAGAAGCTGTTTACTTCTAGCCAGACATCACGTGTCCCCCGAGCTTTTAATTTTTAGTGTTCAAGTTGCTTATTTGTTAGGCAGTCTGCTCTTTCAGAATTAGGGACCCTATATTTTAGCAGCAATACAGGAGTGGGTGTGTCATGGAAGTTTGTCACACCTCAGGTGCATTGTGAGACATGAGGCCAAAGGCCAAGTTTCATCATAAGCGATGCTATCCCCTGACAATACCAAACCCTGGAGTGTATTATTATGGTGATGCAATGGTTCCATTTGATATGTATTTAAAAGGAAAAAAGAAGTTTTTTAAATGTTTTATTGTGTTTTCTTGCATGTTTATTGTTTTTTACTGAGTAGAATTGGAATTACAATCCTTTGAGTCAGAGACTCATTTGCAAAGGCTCCTCATCAAGAAAGTGAAAAATACATACAGGGTAACATACAGGCAGACTATATATACAGGTATCACAACTTGTACAATTGCAATGTAATACTACAAGGTCCGGGAAATTTAGGATTTAGTATAAAAAGAATGACATTACATTACATTACATCAACTGGGAGCACATGAAAGCCTGTGCCAGGGCTAAGTCTGGATACAATATCATAGGATCCTTAGGGACCCCAAGTCTTAAAGGAGGTAATGGGGTAGGTGGTAGAGGTGATGTGGGGGGAGGGTGGTGGGGTTAAGGGAGTCAGTATGGAGAATATTAGAGAGGTCAGAGAAGGAGGAGTTGAGGGCATCTGCGATAACAAGGGGGTCATGTGTGGTAGCCCCATGTACTGTAAGTTGGGCAGGGGTAGAGAAAACAGTTTTCCCACAAAGATCCTTTATATTGTTCCAGAATTTTATTCCCAGAGCCCCAAGTTGAGGTGAGGTGAGAGTTTGATTGTAGTAGGCAGTTTTGGCTTGCTTGGCAGCCCATGTGCATTTGTTGTGAGCCTCCCTGTATTTTTGATGATCCTGAGGGAGCTGCGAGTCAAGGACCTTATGCCACAGGTTATCCCACTGGTGCATTTGATCAAGTAGAGCTTGGGAAATCCAAGGGGAGGTTTCTTTTCTTAAGTAATTGTTTGGAGAAGGGTGCATAAATATCGCAGGCCCTATTGAAGATGGCAATGAAGTAGGCGAGAGCGGCATCCACTGACTGGGCTGTGTGTGTGGGGGACCAGTTGCAGGAGGCAAGGTGAGACTTGAAGTGTGTTAGGGCTCCTTTTTTAAGGCATCTATGCAAAGTGATGTTCGAGGAGGGGGGGTGTGAGTTTTGTGGACCATAGGCAGGTCACAGGGGAATGGTCACTAATAGAGTCTGGGAGCACAGTGACTTGTGAGATGTTCTTAGGCCTGTTGGTGAAGATAAGGTCAATGAGGGTGGAGGTCCCTGTTCTGGTGTCTAGTCTGGTTGGGGAGTTAATGACCTGGGTGAGGTCACAAGCTAAGGCTGAGTCTTTGCTATGGGATGAGGCAGTTGACAGCCAGTTGATGTTGAAGTTGCCCAGTAAAATGACTTCACTACTAGGTGGGATATGGGAGATACTGTCCAGTACTGAATCAAAAGCAATTTTTTGGTTGCTAGGGGGGGATATAGACCAACATAATGTAGAGCATTTTACCTGGGTTACCCAGGCTGAGCTTGACTGTTAGGTTCTGGGCTCCATGCAAGGGTGGCATTATATGTACCTCCAGAGAGCGTAAAGAGGATCTATCATAGATGACACAGCCACCTCCCCTCTTGTTAATCTGGTCAGCACTGTAGAGGGTGTAGTCACTGAGGGTCATAGTTCCACTGGGTATTTTATCCAAGAGCCATGTCTAGGGCTAAGACATCAGGTAAGTGCTGGGCAATCCAGTCCTGTAGGGGGGGTGACCTTTTTAGTGAGGTTGCAGATGTTAAGGGTAGCCAGCAGGAGGCCTTCTCATTTTCTGATAGTGAAGACAGTGTGTGTGTTTTTACATTAAAAAAAAAATTACTTCTGTTTTTTTATTTTAGTTTTCACCAGCAGGTTGTGGTGTTGTTGGAACAAAGGCTTATAATGTCACATTTTATAATAATGCACTTAGATTCACCTCAGGTCTTACCCAAAATGATTTCATAAATTACCAAAAGTAATAATATTCAAATATGATATTATTCTATGCTCTCCAGATTCAAGCATAATGGTAAATGACACTGCTTACCACACTTATAATTATATGAAAAACATATATTTACACTTATACAATAATTCTAAATATTCCTCATTAGCATAAATATCAAGCATAATATTGTAAATAGCAACATTGTTTCAGATACTCCATCAAACTAATAAAACAAATTCTAGCAAATAAACAATGTAAAGGAATAAGCAATACTCAGCATAATAAATGGTAATAGTTATACTAAACTTTTATCATACTTCGTATTTACCATAACTTTATGCATAAGAACATGCAACTCATAAGATCAATATCTCAGATTATTTCTGTAGAAAACTTATTTCAACATTTTATAGCATGAAAAATGTATTCTCTATGAGAACTGGCAACAACTCATTACATCAGTGATTTGTACTATACTTTCATAAAACTCAAGTTTTAACTTTTCAAATCATGCATAGTATTTCTCATTTTAAACCTTTAAGCTATATACCCAGGTTATATAGTTAAAAGTAGATTCCCTTCTTACTTTCCCAGATAAGCCAATTTAAATTACTAAGACTATTAATTAATTAAAATTAGTGAAAGCAATTAAAAAGGAATACTTATATTACTGATTGTAGAAGTTGTTCTTCTTCTCTCAACTTGGAACTTTTGGTTGAGTCTGGCTCTCAATGAAAAAAATTCTCTTTGTCAGCTAACCTTGACCCTGGAACTTCTTTTAGCATGAATAAACTCTGCAAATTAAACTTTTGCTGAAAGTCATTTTACCAAAAGTTAGTTCTTGGATTTGTAGAACACAGCTTCAGTCTGCATGATCCATAGCAATACTGGATTCAAAGAACTTTCTTGTGGCTAGCAAAGTTGTTTCAACAACTGGAACCTGATGACTCTTTCATATTGTACATCCGTCTTTAAAACCTTAGGACACTAGACCTTTTTCTGCTCTGTATGCTGTATAGCTTGTGTGAGTTTTAAAGGTAAGTCTGTGTCTGGTCCTCAGCAGGCAATAATACTCATCAAAATGCTTAGCAAATAAAACACAGACCTTGCTTCAAACACAATGAGAATGTCCTTGCATTTCATTCTTGCACCTGGATCTTCTTGCAGCACTACATAAGCTTTTGGCTATCCTTAGGCTGGTCCCTGCATTCCAAACAGGTGTGGCCCAAAGTTCTTTGGCCTAGCTACAGCATTAAGCCTTTAGAATTCTTAGTAAAACTAACGTGGATCTTTCTGCATCTTTATCTTGTCCAGATTGAGGTGTGACCAGACAAATTCACTAATATAAAGCTGCCCTGGTGATGACATCACCAGCTTTTGATTGGCCTGAGTCACTAGAAAGATAGGACATCTCAGAAGATAAATGATTATATACAGCCATGCCTCCCAAGACACTCATCTTCTCCTCAAACTTGTTTTTAGTTCAAAATTACTTTCCTTTAATAAAATTCTCATTTAACCTAATTTAAACATTAAACTTACATATTCAGGCGTATTACTGTAAGCCAATTATTCTAGTAAAAGTCTGGTATTTGTAGTATTTGTATTTCCTAAGTTACACAATTAAGGTTGTAACTTCATAATTTTAATAAAACATCTTAAAATAAAATGATAGTCTTGCTCTAATTATTCTAAGCTACAGAATGATATAAGATTTGTAAGAAAAATCCATTCTTAAAGTCCTTAAAACATTACTTTTTTGTAGAAACACATGAGGTTTTTTGTTCTTTCAAGGAAAGCAATAAATCACTATCAGAAAAGTTAATTTACTATAAACTTTTAGACGTTTTTTTTCTCCCTATAGCAACAAAATACAGACTTAAGAATCTTGTTCTTAGACTTCCTAAGATGTAAGCTATCACAAGATACTAGATTTGTTTAGTTTCCAAATAAGAAAGTGATATTAAATACATTTTATAACTCCAGAATTATTCATTCTGCAATCATGAAACTTGGTAAGCTTATTCATCATACTATTGTCCAATAACTGTCCAATTTTTGTAGCAGCAGTAGATTGCAGCTTTAAACTATGAATAAAACATTTTATCTGTATACAAAATAATGGGACTCTAAAGTCTAATTTCCTAGGACAAGTTTTTTTATCTTGATTTTACCAGTCACATGATCTCCTATCTGATTGTGGTCATGGATACCTAGCTCACGCTAACTTAGATATTCCAAGGATGTGACTAGACCCCTAAGCAAACATCCCACTACATGACTTAACTTACAATGTGTCTACTTATATCATGGCTTAAAAACCAAAATGGAGTCTCATCTTCATTTCCTCAGACCTCATTTACCACATGGCAAAGTGATGTTTAGGGAACAAAGATATTTTTCCCTTAAGCATTAAAGCCAGATGCCTTGTCTTAAGGTTTAATTAACTATTACTTTTTGTTTTCTCTTAGGAACTTATGCAAACAATAATCTTAACCAGAAATTAGTCCCATATAAAAATCAGATAAAATACTAATAATTAAAACATCAATTCTTGTTAATTAAAATAAAATAATTTTTCCATCAAGGGTTTTGTCCTTACAGTGTTCTGATGGATATGGTGGAATGTGGAATGGAGGGATTTAAAGATCTACTGACGCCTCAAAGGAAACTTTAAAAAAATTTAATAATTGGGTATAATTCTGCTTGCATTCCATTTATATTTTATATATTTCTCTTTCCCATAATTTATTAATATAGAAATGTGTATGAATATATTATCATTGTCCCTTTGAGTTTATTTTGAGTCCATCTGCCTCTATAGCTCACTCCCTTCCTCAAGTCATAATCCTCTGTTGTGACATCACAGTATGTTGCCATGGGAGTAACTATGAGGTCACAAGCAGTGCTTTATGACTTCAGGTAGGGAGAAAGCCACAGGGATAGATAAACTCTTCAGGAGCAAAGATCCTGTTTTCATGCAGATGACCTCACTACTAAATAATGGGGAGGAGGAATACAAAACTAATGGGAAATACAAGCTGGACATTGCTTAAATATTATGTTTTGTTAACATTGTCCTGAAAGTGTCACCAGCTCCTTAAAGTAGGCATACAGTTGTTGGATTGGACTTTTTCTTGCCTGTAAATATGTGTTGGGATTTAATCACTTTGCTAGATTTTTTGTTATTCATCATGTAATTATGATTCTGTCATGATGGGTATAGGTGTCTGAGGGCAGAAAGCTGTGGCAGGGTTTCTCTCAATGGAGTATACAGCATGTGGTGTTACCATATGTTGTTTCTTTTTCCTGGTAGAGAAAAATGTGTTACATATTGTTGTAGTCTCAATACCAGGGAATGGGTAATATTTGCATTTTCAGTTTTGTTCAGGGGTAAAAGACATTTTGAGCAACTGTTATTTACTAGCAGTCAATCAGGGGTTACTAGAGCCAAGAATACCATTGCTCATTTGATTCTACAGCTGGACACCTAACAGGGATGGTGTCTCACTCCATTACTAGATGGTTTTCCATTTTTTACCAGTCAGACTGGGCACTTTTAAAGGAAAGTGGTGTACAAATGAAGACATTAACTGTTAGGTATGCTGATAGAATATACCAGACAAAACAGTAAGCAAGTCCTGGAATCATGCTAGTTCTCTGTTTGGCCACCTGCTGATTTCCCTGTCTCCTACTGATGCCTGTGTTGTTACTGTTAGTTATGGTGATTTTCTAAGACAGACTCATATAATGATGTTCTAAACCTGATCTGTGGCCAGTTGTAAGTGTTCACCCTAAATTGGTATCCCAAGGTGCTGTGCAGTAGGTGAAGCCCAACATATGTGAACTCAGCAAGTCAACCCAAATGCCAAAACAGCTAGTATATTACCATTCTGTACTGAGCAATGACAAGCTTCATATTTTAGTATGAGTTTTCTTCTCTCCAGCCCCTCCTTTCTCTCAGGACCTTCCAGGCACCTCTTGATCTCCATGCCTCCCCCAGTCCTGGTCACCTCCCTCCATGGAGTCTTGAATGTATCCTTCAGGTGGGATCATGGCGGGGATGTACCCTCAAACTTCTTTGTTTTTTCAGGTGGTGCTATGTGCTAGGGAGATAGGGACCCTGGCTCTACAGGGCCTTCATCATGGAGGTGCTGGGGTTAAATTTCCATGTTCTCCCATCCTCTGGGGATGTTGTATTCAAGGACATCAAGGCATGCCTGCATATGCTGTGTGCATGTCCACCTGCTGACATTAGTGATGTTCCACACTCCCTTGGTCCTTCAGCCACACTGCCACTCGAGGTCACCCAGGTGGCAGTATTGCAGTGGAGGATGGACCCCTCCCCTCCTCCCAGAAGAGGAAAAGTCATCCTCTGTGATGCTCAATCCTCCTCCCCATGGCTGGCCCCTGATGACCTGAGCTCTTTCCTGAACATGGGTCACCGGGGTCATGAGCAGTAGTGCTGCTGCTGTGCCTATGGGCTGGCCACAGAAATCTGTACTTTTTAAAGGGAAATATTTGTAAGCTGTTTCCAGTTCAGATCACCCAGAAATGCTAATATACCCACAGCGGAACTGACCTGTCATTGTTGAATGCTCAGAGAGCTGTTTACCTAGCAAACAATGCTGTAATGCTGCATCTGCTGATGTCATGCATCAGCAAGTCTCCTCTCTAGGCACAAGTATAAGTGGTATTGTGTCTTAGCAGATATGAATGTTAATACAGTTGACAAGACCACTCTTACATTTGTAAGAATGATCTCACATGTATTCTTAGGGCATGAGAACCATAAACTGAAGATAAGCAGTTATAATACCTTAAGAATGTAAGAGAGACCACTCTTGGAACTGTAAGAGTGCTCACATTGACAGATTTACTATATGATTGATTAAGTTCCATCAATAATATATTAAATATTCATTGCAAAAAATGTCTGCACTAGTTAGGGTTAAAGTGACAAAAGTAGGAGAATGTGGTGCTAGGGTTCCCAACCCTAACACCATACACCCACTCCGTGGGCAGCAACAGGAAAAACAATAACAGTTTCACCTCTCCTGTGTCTTTGCAAATCTGGTGCAGGGTGTGCCATGGGATAGTCAACCCTAACACTCACCCCATTTAATCAGTAA
This sequence comes from Neoceratodus forsteri, assembly GCA_016271365.2. NCBI lineage: Eukaryota > Metazoa > Chordata > Ceratodontiformes > Ceratodontidae > Neoceratodus > Neoceratodus forsteri. Next base: position 135,744,776 of record JADMNL010000025.1, read on the forward strand.
ATAAGCTGAAATATGTACAGTATATAAGAATGGGGTGAGCATAAGGGTTGACTACCCAAAGACACACCGCACGCCTGATTTTTGAAGAGGCAGGAGAGGAGAAACTGTAATGTTTTTCCTGTTGCTGTTGCAGGGTGTGGGTGGGGTATTAGGGTTGGGAACCGTAACACCATATTTCCTTACTTTTGTTGGTTTAACCCTGAGCCACTTTAACCCTAACTAGAGCATTAATGAATTTTTTTTTAATTAATTTCCTTACTTTTTGATATAGTATAATCATATTCCCCTTTACCTCTTGGAGCAAAGGTCCCTCTGGGCCCTGCACTTTCATCCCTCCATAGATGCATAAAACAGCAATGTCTTTTCTGTATTGCATGGCTTGTTAAAGTTCTAATTTTATCTTATGGGAAATGGCATTTTTTATTTTTTATATTACCCCTAAATATTTTGGGGTAATATGTCTTATTCTTTTAGTACTCATTAAAACAGTTGTTTTGATATATAGAGCACCCTTAAGTCCAAATACTGAAGGAGTCATGGCTTGTTGATGTTCCAATATTATTCTATGAGAAATAACATTTTTTAATTTTTTATGATTTTTTTTATATTGCCCCTGTTTTTTTGGGGGGGGCATATGTGTTAATCTTGTTGTACTCATTAATACCTTTGTTGTGATATGCAGATGACCCTTAAGTCCACATACTGAGAGAGTTATGGCTTGTTGAAGTTCCAGTGTTATCTTATGGGAATTTGTATTTTTTTATGTTTTTTTTATATTGCCCCTAAATGTTTAGGAGGAAATACAGGTATGTATTATTCTTGTAGTACTCATTAAGGCCCTTGTGTTGATATATATATATATATATATATATATATATTTGCCCCTTAAGTCCAAATATTGAGGGAGGTATGGCTTGTGGAAGTTCCAATGTTATCCTAAGAGAATTTGTATTTTTTATGCTTTTTGTATATTGCCCGGGCCGGGGGTTGTATGTGTTAGTCTTCTAGTACACATTAAGACCTTAAGACCTTTATTTGGCTATATAGACTATCCCTTATGTCCAGATATTGAGGGAGTTATGGCTTGTTCAAGTTCAAAAGTGGAGGAAAAACTAAGACCAAAATCTCTTTTCGTATGAAGGAATTCTTTTTCATATCAAATGAAAAACCTATATAAAAAAAGCATGCCTTCATATGCAAAAAGAAGTGGGGAAAATGAAGTCTAAATCTGTTTTCGTATGAATGGGAAAACCATACGAGAAAGGATTCCTTCATACAAAAAAAGAACGACTAAGTCCAAAATCTTTTTTCGTATGAGGGTACCCTTTTCTGAATGAATGAAAAAAGCATACAAGAAAGGATTCCTTCATATGAAAAAAGAATTACAACTTAGTTTTTTCCTATTCTTTTTTTCAAATGAAAGGATCCTTTTTCATGTGATTTTTTTATTCATATAAAAGGATGTCCTCATTTAAAAAAATATTTTGGGCTTAGTTTTTTTCGACATTCTTTTTTGGTATGAAGGGATTCTTTTTTGTATGGCTGAATTATTTTTTACGTATGGCCATACAAACAAATGGAAGCAAGTCATGAGAAAGGATTTTAAAATATTAAAAAAAGATACATTTGGAGGTCATTTTTCCAACAGTTAAGTGCAAAATCCACCTAATGGAGTCCTGATGACCCAGATACATAGGTTGGAGTCTGTCCAGGATGTCATCTTTGTGGATTTTGAAAACGCATTTTTTTTTTGAAAAAAATGGAAGCAAGATGGCAGCCATACAAAAAGGAGTTTTCTTCATGAAACAGGATGACCCACATATGAGATGGACCAAATTCTTTTTTCATTCCAAGCAGCTAGCCAAAAGATTAAACTAAGCATGCTCAGAACAGAAATTTTAAAAATTTGAAACTTTGGAGTGGATTAATATTTCTTTACCAAACCAGCGAAAGGCACATCTGAAGGCCAAGCCCTTTCTACCCTGAATATTTCAGGCCCAAATTCCAAACCATCTGGGCAATAGGTAATGACAAAAAAACAGTAAAAAACAGTATTTTTTAAAAACTTTTTTCACTATCCACATCTCAGAATCTGCATATCCACCCATAATGAAACTAAGCACGTCAAGAGATTTATCCCACCCAAGACCGTGCATGCAAAATTTCATGCAAATCTGTTGAATGGTTGCTTGCAAAGATATTAAAGTGCAAAGTTTGAGGTTTAACATAGAAAGCCCTGATCAACCGTAACTACAGTGGCAATATCACACCACTATAATTAAAAAAAAATTACCTGAACATGTCCATTTCCATGGCAGCTGTGCATGAAACACTCTTGACAGAATAAGTGTGTCTCGTGCAGAGGAAAGGAACACTCCGATTGGTTGGGAGCACTCCCTTGATCTATAATTGATGCCCTTCAGCCACTGTAGGTAGCGGAGCATGCTGCCGGTCTAAATCGTTGTATGCTTATCCACCTGTTTTTAAACATTCTTCCTCTTACACTCTTTGACAATGCATTAAATACTGAGTACATTATATGCATCTGCAATTATAGCATTTTTAGACAGTGGATTGAATTTCTGTGTTTATTAAGGCATGATTACATTTGCAAACTAACATACCTTAGAAGTGAATGTTAAAAAATAGCAAAGCTATTCTGATGTAAAAGATTAGTCCTCAGTAAGTGACAGTGCTGTAAGATATGAGGAATACCACATAAGATAGTTATTTGTTATCATTATATCAGACACCCAGGATTTATTTACGTACCGGTCAAGGACTTTTATTTGTTTGTTTTGTAGAACATAAACAAATGACATTTGACTTCCACAAGGAGGGTTACAAGAGTATTAGCTGGACCGTCAGCACATTTAAATACAGTACCACACTCTGGTGACATTGTGCTTTGGTGGCAGCTATGCACTAGTGGTGGATAGCAGGGCAGAGACTTTGGTATTATACAAATGTTTGTGGGTGTGTTTTTCTTTTTTGATTATTTTGGCAGTTCTATTGCCATGTCAAAGATTTTGTGCAATGATACAAACAGTTAAAGTAAAAGTAAGATATTTTAGTTCACATGTGTTGGCTTATCAGAGCTTAATGAAATGGCATGTACAGGGATTTAAAAGTATTTATTTATTGATTTTTATTTTATCTTATCTCAGAAGAGTTCCCAAAGGAAGCTTAATGTGGTTGAAATGTCAGGGCATGTATAAACTGGAATAAAGAGGTGCTCAAAGGTTATGCAGGATTGTGACTTTTTCAGCCCTGAGTGACCTGTTCTTCAAATGTAACCACTCACTCCAGTACTGGACAGTTTTCTTTTTTTTTTTTTTTTACAGGTCAGACTGCATTATTTATATTTATAAAATGGGCTAGTAAACTCCTGCAACCTGACTGACTTATAGCCATGCTTCAATTTGTCTAATGCATGGCAATAAGTCCAGGTTACAGAATCTTGCTGAGCCTTATCTAGTTCTAAAATCACTGCACACATAGTAGAAAATTCCATGTTGTAATTGTACAATGTTAGATGGCGGCCATATTATTGACCACCTAGTGTCTGTTTGCAACATGCCGCGTACCCACTGCTCACTCCAACTGCTGGTCAGACTGCTACACATCAGTGTAGCCTACATTGCATCAAACTGTCAAAGCAAACACAAATTTGAAACTGTTTTCACTCCCACATACAACTCGCTCCTGCCCACTCATCTCTCTAACTCTCCCTAACAAAATAATAGCAGGCAGCAGTTTTATAGTTTTTATATGGTTCCCAGTGATCCCACCATGTTGTCACATACTCCCACATGACTCTTCTCTCCCACATGCAGCTCACTCTGTCACTTACACTTTTTCAGGAATCAGCTTACTGACCTGTCCCATTTCCCATTTTTCTGATCTTTTTTATATGTGAATAAATAAATAACAGGCTGACCATTGCTAGTCCTGAATTTTTGTGATCAGTGCTAAAGTGTTATGAAGCCAATCTGCAAGTTAGAATCCATGTATGAGGATATGTGTGTGTGTGTGCGGGGGGCATCATCAGGAACCAGAGGAGGAAATCCAGCATAAAAGTCACAGGAAGGGCATAGGGCAGAGATCTGGAAGCAGTGTTTTATTAGCCATGTTTAATGCATCAGCATCAAAGTAGCAGCATGTTTTACAATGTGCTTGTTCAGCTCAAACAAAATTAATTTTATTTATTTTTACACAATGGTTGTTTCTGATTTATTCCTCTAAACTATATGCTCCATTGCTGTACCGAGGGAGGGAGCCCAGTGTGTGTTAATAATCAATGTTATCAACTACTGGACATAATACAAAAACTACAGATACAGAATGCTGCTTAGGACAAAAGTCCTCAATAAAAAGTAATAGTAGTATAACTTTTTATTCATCAATTTAAATAGGAATAATAACTCAAATGAGCATAGCTCATTTCCAGTGTGGTCCCTCAAAGTACACTACAGTCATTCCTGGTCAAAACAGCTAAACAAACATAGCGCTGTCCAAAATTACGCACAGCAAAAGAGCTAAAGCAAGGGTAGCACTCAGAAATAACAGCGAGCACTATCTTGCCAAAAACCACAAACAGGATCAAATGTATGTTAGCTGGGGGATACACCCCCTCTGACTTAAATATAAGCAACTCCAAGTGGAGGGGGGGAGTGAAACTCTGGGAAATGGAACAAGTTAGGGGGAGAACAACAAAAAAAATTAATAAAAACAATACAGGTGTGTGGGGGGGGTAAACAGAAAAATACACCGCTGTCGGGAGACCAGGAACAGAACTCTGGTCTCCAAGATGCTACACCACCACCATAGCTGCTCCTGCTCTCAGCCCCCTACACCAGGGGAGCAGCTCAGTGAGATACCACCCACTTTACTCCTTTCTCCTCTCCTCAGATGTGATGACAGTTACAGGGTTAGTGGTAACTTACATGCACTACCTTAACCCCATGGCTGTTATCACTTTTGCTGTTTTGACCTCGCTCTTTTTCTCCACACTATTCCAACAGTGCTTTATTAACTGGAAACCCACTATAGTTACAATATAGAACAATATATAATCACAAAAATAGTTACAAAACATTAGCACAAAATATAAGCATAAGTCAAGTTAGTTTTCATCATGGGTCAAAGCATCACTGGTGTCATGTTTCTTCATTCAACAGAACAACAGGGCAGAGGTATGACATCTGATTAGTAAACCAATTTTTTAGACAGTTTAGTCTAAGGATAGAATTAATCCTCCGTAATCCTATTGGCATGGAGTTCCATAATACTGTATCTCTGTAAGGAACTGAGGACCTCCCATCCCCAACTTGCAATTAAGAATACTACTTTAGGTAAAAATACATCAAACCTTTTGGAAGTGGAGGGACTATTTTATGTCAACATACATGGAAAATTTAACTTTTTTTCTATTTAAACCTCTTAATTTTAATTCTAACATTAATGTCAAATATAGGGTAACATTTTATAGGTGCAATAAGACACTCTGGGGGTGTGCATTAGACATTTCTAACACATGGCCAGAGGCTGAAGGCACACAGCCTGTGGTCTCATGCCTCACTATGCCCCTAGCCATGTGCTAGAAATGTCTAATGCACACCCCCAGAATGTCTTATTGCTTACATAGTGTATAGTGAGGGTTTGTTCTGCATGGATTTCCATGCCTGCTGAAACCTTGTTGTATTGCCATTCATAGGTCATGGAAAGCTCCTTTCTTCTGAGTGAACTTCATTGAACACCACCCTCTGTTATCTAGTCCCTAACTAATTTCTTACCCAGTTTACCACCTTTGAACCTAATCCTAAACTACCAAGCTTGCTCACTAGTCTCTTATGTGGAGTGGTGTTGAAAGCCTACTGAAATCTAGGTACATGTATTTATTTATTTATGACATTTTGATAACCAGTTGAGCCCACTGAGACCAGCGGTCCCTTTTTTAGGGGTGACCCAGAATTAATTACATACAGTGCCAACAGGAAGTTCATGACATTATAGAACTACATAGTTCAGAAAAGAATACATCAAGGACATCATACAGAGAAACAATGGTTACGCACAGGGAAATTAGATTACATATGTCAGATACATATTAGCAGCAGCAGGACAGGTGAGATTCATGTTTTAATTTAATTAATTTAATTTAGTTTTTGTTGACCAGGTAAGTGCACTAGACAAATCCTGCCTATTTTCAGGCACGACCCAGGGGAGGGGGATACAGATGAATGCCAACTGACCTTGAACCAGATTAAGCTGTTGGTGGTATTTTTAGTGAATGAGGGAAATTTGGCCAGGACACCGGGGAAATTCCCCTACTCTGCTGCTGCATTGCTGCCAGTAGGGGGACAGGCCATTGTCAGGATGGCCACTCTGAGTGGGACGCCGAAGGAGGAGGAGGATGTCAGCCTGGTGGGAGAGCTGGCCTCTGCTCCCACTGACAGCACTATGGAGACTGTTTCTCTTAATGTTCTGGATATGCACTCTGATACTGAGTTTCAGGATGCATCGTTTGTTTGGGATGACTCGGTACCTTTTTCTGGACAACAAGAAGTTAAGTCGAGTATTTTGTTTAAATCTGATACAACATATGGATTTATTTCTATGGATTCAGAGTCTACATTTCCACCAGGATCGGTGAAACTTGGTGGGCAGTTGGAGTCTTCTACCTTACCCCCTATTAGCAGCGAGGCTGCTCCTGCAGTGACTACGACTGATTTAACTCCTTCAAGAGACTCCGTGAAGTACGATGAGTTCTTGCCTTCTGATATCAATAATTTAGACTTTGCTGCTGCTGTTCTAATTACCCCTGATGTGGTCTCCATACCTCCCGGTAAAGTACGCCCACAAACTGAACATATTTCTGTTACTGCTATAGCGGGCGTTTTAGAAGAGTCTTGCTTACCGGAATGCAGTATGAAGTATCAAGCGCCTACAGAGCCTTTGATAGATACGTGCTTACTAGTAAAGAAACTCTTTGACAGCACTGTTTCCACTCCTGTCATATTCCTGTCGGCTGCAACTGACTCTGAAGGCCCTGAGGGGTGCGGTCGCATACCAGAGTCTGCTTCTCACTGTTGCGATGTTTCTGAATCTGCAGCTGCTTCAATACAGGCTGGCAGTAAAGTTGCGAGTTTTAGCGAGTGCCTACAGCCTGAAAAGCCGCTGTCTGCATTAAAAGATGAAAGTTCCTGTTCTTTCAGTCAACAAACATTTCCTTTGGAGTTTCACTCCACTGCCTTCACCCAGAACGAGTCTGCACCTTTAAGTAAAGCAGCTGGGTTTGTTTTGAAAAGCTCTCATACTGTGGGAACTCAAGGAAAGCCTGCCATTATCTATCAATCATCTGCTACTTCCCAAATTGGGGCAACTGAATTTTCCTTTTCGGATAAACCTGTCCCTCAACAGCCAAAACAAAATATTATGCATTCTAATGCACCAGTTTCTGCTTCTCTTCTCAGTGATGTGACTCAGGAATCCTGGTCTCCGGACAAAGCTCTCCTGGGGGCTGGCTGGATGCAGGCTCCAACAGGCGTTTGGAAGCCTGATCCAGTTTGGGATACTGAATTTTCCCTTTCACAGCATTCTCCTGAGTGGAAGCTGGTCTCCCAGAAAAAGGTTTCGACTGACAGTTTAAAAATTGCATCCGAAGGGGCTGAGACCACGCGACCTTCTTCTACTATTGATCCTCTTAGGGCTCAGGCTTCAGTACCCTCCACTACAAAAATAAACTTGCCTCTTCAGGTGAATGGCACACCGGCACAGGAGTCCTCCTTACCAAAATCCCCATACCAGAAGCCACTTATGTCTGATCTATTCTCCTCTTCAAAGAGGGAAGCAGCACCTCGATGGAATGCTGTCCGTATACGTTATAAAGGGGGTCTGAAGGAAAGGCCGGACAGGTACTATGTGGGGAAAACTCTGCTGAAGGATTCTTTGCACTTTACTCCCCATGATGTTTACGCTTTCATTAACATTTCTGGAGAAGATAACTTTGATATCAGTTTCCGGACACCTCATGGCTTGGACTTTTTTTGGGATCGATATGGTCAGGTGAAGTTTTCTCCAACATGGACCCCCTTTTTAGTTATACCTCTCTCTAAGCCATTAATTAAATATGTTACAGTTATGTTTAGAAATGAGGGGGTCTATGTGGAGGATATCACCTTCTGGTTATCACAAAAATGTGAGGTTTTAAGCAGCCCAGAACCTATTTTAGATTCTGAATGTTTTTGGACAGGGGGCTGGAAATACAAAATTAAGCTGAGGCAATCTGAATCTGGGGTAGCGCATATTCTGAATAACTTTTTGCTGGGAAGAGATAGGGGGGTCTGTTTCTATGGAGGACAGCCACGTGCTTGCTACAAATGTGGATCAAGGACTCACCTTTCGAGTATTTGTGGCCAGCCACGCTGTGAAAATTGCAGGGAAGTGGGGCATGTAATTATGCAATGTGTTAACAATTCCAGGTGTGATCTCTGTGAAGAGTTTGGCCATAGTTTTCAAGACTGTTCTTGGGCTGCTAAGAACAAGGTGTCTTGCATCAGTTCTGACCTCCTAATTCAGAAAGCCCAGGATGCTGTAGCTCCCCAACCCCTCCCCAACCCCTCCCCTTTTCCTCCCCAACACTGATACCATCTCCTTTCCCTAATAAAAGCAAGAAAAGCCTGCAGGTGTGGATCAATATCACCCTTATTCCTTCCAGTAAATTGGATGAAGGTGTTCAACTTCTGGACCCTGTTCCAGTGGAGGAAAAAAAACCTTGTATGGGTCCACCTGGCCCCTTGGATTTTCCTCCGGTATGTTACACTGAGGAGGTCTTCGGGGTTACTGGGAAAGAATCTAAGGTTTCAGTTCCTGGGTCACCTTTGCCCAGACATAGATCTTCTAGGAAATTGCATCCTAAATCTGCCCCTTCTGCTCCCATTATTGAAACCAGCAATTCATACGCGGCCCTTTTTACCCCATGGGGGGGACACTGAAATGGATTTGGGAGATTCAGACTCTCAAAAATCCTCTTTATCCACCCTGTCGCAATCTGTGGATAATTATAAAGAGAAAAAAAAGAAAAAGAGAAAAAAATAAAGGGTTTGTTCATTTCTTTCTAACTGATATTGAGGTTTTTCTGGGGTTCCTTTAACACTCACAGCTTGTTAAATACTGCTAAAAGACAGTCTCTTTTTCATAATATTCATGATCAGCATATATCTTTGTGTTTTTTGCAGGAAACTTGGATGTACTCTGTGGAACAGTTAACTTCCTTTAAGCAAGACTGGGTTTGGGGCCCTTCCTTTTGGTCCTTCGGAATGGAAAGAGCAGATGGCATAGGCATTGTATTTAATTCATTTTCTTTTACATTACATAATTTAATTGACCTCATACCAGGTAGAGTTTTGATTTTGGACGGGGAAATGGCATGGCACTTGCTATTGTTTTATTAATATCTATAGCCCTCAAACAAAGGCTGGTAGAGTGGCCTGTTTCAAAACCATACAACCTTATTTGGTCACCTCTGTTAAGACACTATGGGGAGGGGATTTTAACTGCACTATCACTAACTTGTCTAAACGGAATAACAAAATTTATTGTGATTCACATGCGCTAGCCAACATTGTTAAATTAGCTGGTTTAATTGATTGTCTTTGCTTTTCTTCACACGGACCTCAATATTCCTTTCGAAAAGGAAAAGTTTTTTCTTTAATAGATTATATGTTTGTTTCCCCTGCTGTGCAGGTCCATTCTTTTGAAATGATTCCCTGTGAATTCTCGGATCATTCTTTTCTATTATGTAAATTTCAGTTGCCAGGTTTCTTTGAGCATAGGCAGGTTTGGTGGAAACTTAATAGTTCCATCCTAGGTTTGCCCCATATACAGTTAGGGGTGAAATATATCCTAAAGGCCAGATTGTCGGTAGCATTTCTTTATTCTAATTTGGGGGATTGGTGATTGGAGACCAAGGCTGATTTACGGAATTGGTTTAAAAAAACGAGGGGTTAAAAACAAAAAATTATAATTTTTTGAAATATTTGTCACTTAGGCAGCAGCTTCAAAGACTCACTACGGTAGCATACATGTCACAATGGGATTATTCTGCTCAAATTAGTAATATACAGGAACAAATGAGTTTTTTTCAGTATGATAGAGCAAAAACTTTACAAGCTATACTGACTAATGGCATAAAAAAATCTCCTTTGGGAGATCCCTTTGAAGCTTGTAAAACCTTGAGGGATTCCTCTAATATGGATTCACTAAAAAAGCCTGATAATTCTATGGCCATAACCGCTCCACAGTTAAGAGAATTAATTATAACTCATTTTAGGTCTTTGGAACCTTCCTTTTTGATCTTTGATGAATCCATGCTTTCCTATTTAAGTGGCATTAATATTCCTTCTGAGTCAACAGAAGCTTTAAAATTATTAGAACCCATTTCTCAAGAGGAAATCTTGAATGTTATATGGAATTTAAAACCAAACATTTCGCCAGGAATGGATGGCTTATCTAATAATTTGTATAAAGTTTTTTCTACGGAGCTGGTTCAATGTCTTTTTATTTTATTTCAGTATTTTGTTAAGAATACTGTGTTTTTTCCTTCATTTTCAGATGGATTACTGGTCTATTTATTTAAATCTGGGGATAAACACAACATTAAGAATTGGCGACATATTACTCTTTTAAATTCAGATTATAAAATTTTTACCAGTATTTTGAACAATAGATTGAAGAACTATGCTAGGTTGGTGATTTCTCCCTTCCAGTTCAGTGGGATACCAGACAGAAAGATTCAATCAGCATTAATGATTGTGCGTGATGTCATCGAACGCCTTTCAGTATCAGGCATCAGTAATTGTCTGGTTGTAGCAGATTTGGAAAAAGCATTCGATAGAGTACATTTACCCTTTTTGTTTTTAACTCTTGAATGTTATGGAGTTCCAGTGCAAATAGTTAATTTAATCAGAATGTTATATCAACATAATGCTGTTTTTCCCTTTTTGAAAGGTCACACGGCTGACTGTTTTTTTCTAAAAACTGGAGTGCGTCAAGGTTGTCCTCTTAGCCCTCTTCTCTATGTATTTTCATTAGACCCATTATTACAAACCTTAATTGCGGTTCAACGTTGGACTGGAATTTCAGGCAATTTATCCCAGGATCAGCATCTCCTATTACAGGCATATGCTGATGATTTAATTTTGTACTTTTCTGACCAGACTTCTGTGCATCTGTTTTTAGAGGCTTTTGCTGATTTTTCAAGAGTGTCTAACGCCAAATTAAATTTGCAAAAAACAAAGGGGTTGTTTATTGGAGCTGCAGGCTCAGTTGAGGTCTTGCAGAAGGGAATCCATATTACACGAACCCCCCTCAAAATTTTGGGTATCATGTTTGGCCCTCAGAATATGCCAGTTGACAATTGGGAATCGGCTCTTCAAGTTGTGGAACAGAAAGTGAATAGATGGAAGAAGTGGAAACTTTCAAAACTAAAACGTGTACATGTGATTAAGCAGTTTCTTTTGCCCTGTTTGCAGTACATAGCTATGATTTTCCCGCTTCCTGTTAATCTAGAGACAAGGGTGTAGTGTTTATTTTTCCAAATGCTTTGGGGTAACCGTTTAAACCTGGTAAAGAGAGTCTATACTTATTTGAACACTAAATCAGGAGGACTTGGGATGGTGGACCCTGTTGTTTTTTTACATTCATTATTTTTTATGTGTACAGTTAGAAGTGGTTTAAGCACAGCAAAAGGGATTGGGGGAATATGGATTTCGCAATCACTGGACACATACTTTATGAATTGGCATGTTCTGGCCCCTAAGTTGAACCCTCATGTCCACTTTCCTCAATATTTTTGGCCAGCTGCCCAGAAATTGTACAAATGGGGAATTACGAAAGAGATGATTTTGAAAAATAAGACGAAAGGCCTTTACCAATTGATAATGTCAAATTTGTACCCTCAAAAGCCTTGTTTTAAGAATGGTCCTACAGCTTTCAATTCTAAGGTTTTGGTTCAGTTAAATAGTTTCAGATTGCCTCATACACAGTGGGAAACGCAGTGGTTGATCTTTTATGGCCGTTTAAATGTCCGGGGTAACGCTAAATATAAGGCAATTGAAGAAAGGAATTGCCCCTATTTAGACTGCATTAATAAGGAGGAGACTATGGAGCATTTTTTCCTTCAGTGTTCTTATTCCACGGGTTTGTGGTCTTATTTGGCTAAATTATGGGACTTTAAATGGCTCACTTTACTTTCATATGATGTTTTGATTCTAGGATGTTACCCAGTAAGTTTTTCTCATTTTCATGAATGGACATTGTCTTTATTTTTTTGTTGCTTACAGTTTTACTTATGGCAAGCCAGATGCCAATGGGTATTGTACCAAAGAAAAATGCCTTATATTGGTTTTAGTATGTTAGTTACTAATGAACTTTCGAAAATATATTCTCAGGAAGCAAAGCGGTTGGCTCCTGCTACACTCTTGAAGTGGTGGAAGGGTTTTCTCCATTTTATAAAGTTTAAGTAATGTATTGTTCCTTTGCTTATTTTGCATTTTTCTTCAAACATTTTGTATTTCTATTATCTGATTAGTTCTTAAGTTCACTGTGTTGTTTCCTATGCTTATTATTTCAATAAAAACTCCCCTACTCTTTTCGATAAGTGCCATGGGATCTTTAACATCCACCTGAACTACCATCAATCCAGGCAGATGGGGCCTCCATTTAACATCTCATCCGAAAGATGGCACCTCAGAAGTGCAGCACCCCTCTCATGCTGCACTACAGTGTCAGTACTGGGATATTGACCCAAGTGCCAGATGTGGGAACTGACCCCACAGCCCTCTGATCTCCAGGTCTCAGAGGCGAGTGTGCTACCTACTGAGCCACTGACACTGATATGCTAACAGACCAATCATATTTATGCCTTTAATCTAACATAGCAAGCCCCAACAGGGCTCAGCATTTAGCGGTAGCAGCTGCAAAGACAGCGTTCCAAGGAATAGACCTTTAGACCAGCCTTATCACATCCACCACTCCACTCTCATCTAATTTCTTGGTCACCCAATCAAAAAAATCTATTAGATTCATTCAAAATGGCCTTTCACCTCTGAATCCATGCTGTCCACTATCCTCTCTTTTAGAAGTGATTCCATTAACATTTCCACCACCAATGTCAGACAGACTGGCCTATAATTGCCAACCTTCTCCCTGCTATCACTTTTGTGAACTTGTGATGTCTGCTCTTCTCTAGCCCTCCAGAACTACTCATGTTTCCAGTGAACTGTTAAATAGGACTGTCTGGGGTGCAGCCAGTACCTCCTTGAGCTCCCTCAGTACCTTAGGATGTACCCTGTCCAATCCCATTGCTTTGTCCATTTTCAAATTAGCAAGTCCCTTTGGGACTCTCTCTTCTGAAAAAAGGACTAGTGTCTATCTCACTCCCTCCAGATAACCTACTTTTTTGTGGTCCCTCCCCTTCCTCTTCCACAGTCAACATTGAACAAAAGTATTTGTTCAGGATGTTTACCTTTTCCTGGTCCACATCTCCACAGTCCCCACCATCCCTTTTTAACCTTACAATCCCTCCCCTAGTCTTCCACTTTTCACTTACGGTACATACCTAAAATGTATTTTCCCCTTTTGTTACCACTTGGGTCTTGTTTTTCCTCACATGAAGCACCACACCACCTCCTTTTCTTCCCACCCTGTCCTTTCTGAACAGATAATAGCCTGGTATGGTCATGTCTCAGTCATGGTTTTCAGTGCACCATGACTTGGTGATGGCCACAGTACTCAGGTCTGCCTCTGCCATGATGGCTCCTAGGTCCAGAATCATCCTATTTCCTAGACATCTAGCATTTGCTTACATGCCTTCCAGATTTAACTTTTCTTTCCTTTTGGCCCCCTTCCCCCCTCTGTTTTTAATGCTTCCATTTCCATTCCCCTTCATTTTTACCACCCCCTTTATTAATTTGCACACTAAGGTATTTCTCTCCTCTCAGGTTCTCCCTGCTTCCTATTTTTGCCTCCCTAGTTTTCCAACATCCCGCTCATCCAGTTTAAGTGTTCATCAAAGTAACATTTCAACTGTCCACTGAAGACTGTGGTTCTCCTCCTCCTAGATGGATTCAGACCATCAGACCTGTAAAGCACCTTATCCCTCCAGTTTAATCCCCAGTCCAAAATGCAGCTGAACCCTTCCTCTCTGCACTGTTCCTTCAACCATGAAGGTCTTGGTGCAGAGATCCCGCTCCCCAACCCCCCACCCACATCATAGACAGGCAGCACCTCTGCGAAAGCCACTGAACTTGCTACCTGCATAAAACCTTTCCCCAGCTCCCTGAACGCTTCCTGTACTACCCCAGTTCGATCTCTAGCCAGCTCATTAGTTCCCACATGGACAATGACATTCAGCTCTGTCTCCCTTCCTTCTGCCCTAGCAAGCCTCTAATATACATATTTTTTTTCTTTTAGCGACGTATCAAAGTTAACAAACTCTGGTGATGATTTAACTGATTAAGCTCCACTTGTAAATCTTTGAGCTCTTGTTTTACCCATTTGTAATGTATTTTGTTCTGTTTTATTAGACTTGAAACATGCTCTTCTAAACAGGTTGCAAAGGAGTTCTGCCACTTATCTTTTAAGTCCTCATTGAGGTTGCATGATGTAGATGCTTTGTCAACTCTTTGGCCTCATGGTACTTGACTTATTTGGAAATATTTCTCCAGAGTTATCTGATCAAACCAGACATTAGCCTCTTGTATGAATAGTTTCTCAAACTTGTGGATAAGATCCCTCAACTCATTGTAGTACTGCCAGGTTGTTCAGTGTCCTGAGAAAGTCACCCTGTGACATTTTGCCTGTGAATACTATCTTCTGCATTAATCCTGCAGAAAGGGCCATATTCATTAGTGTATAGACCTGTGTTATTCTCAGCCTCACAATTTGGATCTGTACTTCTGCTAGTTGCCATGTCTATTTGGCAAAGTTGCTGTGTCCAGAAAGCAGTAAATGAGTGATGGTGGTGCAAAAGACGGGGTCTGTCAGACACCATCGAGTGTTAATCTCAGGAGAACAGTCAGAAGGCAAAGCAGGGAGATTGCACACAATATGCCCCCAAAAGTGCAACAGAAAAACCAGAACTAGGAAAACAAAACATAAACTGTGCAGTCTCCAGACAGGTCCAAGTGATTTTATTGAAATCCTTTACAGAAAAGAAAACAGGGCTAACACCCATACGTATCACCTTTCAAACTGGAGGCTTCATCAGGGGTTGGGGCTAGCCTAAACTGACACTTTACTTATACCCCCCCATGCCAACATGACAATTCCTGATTGGTTCTTTGAAACAGATGGGATTTATAAGTCTGTCTACCCTGCAAACAGTGTGGCTGACTTGCTCTTCTATGCTGCTATGAGGGTCAAAATATATATATATATTTTTTTCATTCAACAGTTTTTACCTCCTTGCAGCCACAGTCCCTGCTTCCAATCCAGCCACCCACTCCACTCCACCGCCGATCCCAAAGCTCACATGCCCAGCTGGCAGATGCAGCTACACCTATGAAAGGGGCCTCCCCATGGCCCCTGCACCCAGCAAGGAAACCAGTACTGGCACATGCCTCCAGGCATTGTCGGCCAGCGGAGCTGCAGCCATCAAGCTGCTGCAGAACCATGCTGCCATATTTTTCCCTGTTCTATCTCCTGTAGGGAACCTGGACGTGCAATGATGTCGCACATACATGCAGACATCTGCCGCAGTCCTCCCCCAGTTACACCGTTGCTTGTGGGACCTCCAGGCATCCCCAGGGGTTGCCACAGCATGGTGTAAAGTCCCCAGCCCACCCCAGAACTGAGAGAGCTGTCTCCCGATGCTTAATCTCAGTCCTCCCCTGCCAACCCCTGACGAACCAAGCTCATTCCCGAACCCGGGTCGCCGGCGCAGCGTGAGGTGTGGCATCAAGCGCCTCAACCCTCAGCACCACCGGGCCAGTGAGGGTCAAAATATATTTAGCAATTTCAGCTCTCATGACTTCCTGATAATTATTATAACGAGTCATCAGGATGAGCTTCTCAGAATTTGCCCCACTCATGTTTTAATTTATTCCCATGCACTTTCTTTCTTTCTTTTTTTTGTTGTTGTATTGTTTTCCTCCTTTACATACCTGTCTTCTCCCTTTCTTCCTGGCAGCTCCACTGGGATTACAGCTGCTGTCTGTTCTCCTGCACTCCAGTTAGGGTCTGCCTTGTCCCTTGTGGCTTACCCCCTGCAGCAGGGTGGTGCAGAGCTCCCAACTCACCCACCAGATATGAATCCAGATCAGATGCACCTCCAGAGCCAGAGGTCTTCAAACGGCCATCAAGCCACTCAATGAGGATGCCATCTTTTTCCCCTGTTTACTTCCCTGAAGCTGGGAGCATGCAATGACAACAGCGGAGAGGAGCATGCACACGTCCATATGCGCTCCCTCCAGGCATCTGCTCCCAGCTCCTCCCTAAGCAACTACATGATGGTCTGTCCCCCAGCCTCCAGCAGGGGGAGAATGGGCACCGAGAGTAAAGGACCCCCCTCCCCACAGAAGAAGAGCAGTTCATTGTATGCTCAATCCTTCTCTCTTCTGCCAACCTCCAATGACTCATGCTCATTCCTGAACATGGGTTGCCAGCATGGCACGAGGTAAGGCATCCTGCACCTCAGCCCTCAGCACCACTGGGCCAAACACTCTCATGCACTTTCAACTGTCGCAGTTCTTTGTAATAGTAAAATGTGCTTTGCCGTGACATTTGTGTGTTCTCAGGTTGGTGCCACAGAATCAATCATTTTTGTCTGTTTTTGTTGGTGAGATTAAGAATCAGAGCATTCAGGAACTGGCCTTGTCATCACTATACAGGATTTATATGCTAGAGCCTCAAAGACCACTAAAATGTATTCATGACTGTCTAGAGACCAAAATATAGACTATCCTCCCACATTAGTGGAAAGTATATCAAACAAAGTAAGGGAAACTCACCTCTAAAGATACTGCAGGATTGCAGGATGAGCTTATAATGTATGGGGGCCCTTATTGCTAACTGAAATCAAGCAGATTAAAACCTTGTTATGCCATCATTATGACATCACTCTCTTGTTAACCCTTCTTGAGTATGTCATATCAATGGTATAACAAAATGAAATCCTCACAACATTGAATGTTATGCTTTGAGAAAAATTTTTAAAATGTTGATATTAAATTCATTGATTTGTGCCAGTCTGTACCAATGACTAGTGGTGCAAAGAACACACAATAAACATTGTTGAGGAATCTTCCTGTATGATTTACAACTGCTTAAGGTAAGAATTACTTAGAAAAGTAATTCAATCCATGATTACACAATCTTGGTAGCCCATACACTATAAAATATAATGTATGGTCTTTGGTTAGTAACTGCACTAAAAACACTTCTCGAGGTTGCCATGACATCTGAAAACCTCTTGAGCTATGCTCTCAAGGTTTACAGTGATGTCATTGCAACCTCTTAAAGTGTTCGCAGCGTAGTTATTAACCAAAGACCATACATTATCCTCTATGTTATGTATGCCTAAGATAAATGTTATATTATGTCATCAAATAGCTGTAAAATGTCTCCTATGTCAGTGTCTACTAAAGTAACAGGAATCTATGTGTGTAGTCACATTAGAATTTACAGAGTACAACACAGAGAAAAAATGTCACTGAACAAAACTGCAACACTGAAGAACTGGATATACAAGCAAAGATGTGCAAAGATGCAGAATTTATTGATATAAGCAGCATAAAGGAGTGATGTATAAATGAGCAGATGCTGTCTCAATGTTTTTCATGTGATCACTTTGTCAGGAGACTGGTGTCATCCCCCTCAGGCAGCCTTTTTATATGACATAATTTAAAAATACAGGCACACAAATCAACATGAGAGGGGAGGGTGAATAAGCATACTCATTTTTAAAAATCAAGCCCTTGTGCTTTGTGCATGAACAACATAAAGAGAGTATAACACATATAAAGTGAAGCATTACAGCATTACAAGAATTAATGCAAATGTTATATTTATGAATTAAATCACTCGGAAGAAACAGAAATACAGCACATTAATGAAAGTTTGCTAGTGTCCAAAGTAAAATGTAAGCCAGTTGCTGTTGTTTAGTAGATAAATTAAGAAATGAATAAAGAAAGCTCTGCCTAATAGGGCTGCCCATGGTATAATTTAATAAATGAAGCACAATAAATGCAGTGATACTGTAATTATCATTCACAGTTCAAAGTTAGTTAAAGCAAAATTTCTAGTGGAAACAATAGTATGCCAGCCACAGATAGTTCCTGCTTGTAGCTATCCATGGTGCTGACTACACTAGTGCAGTACTGCAGTTTAAGAGAAAACTAAAAACAGCTCCTCAGAGATTAGTCTGCCTTCTTGGTCTTCTCTCTCTACCTCTGCTCTCTGTCTCTCTCTTCCCATACAGTATATATACAACAGGAGTGAGGGTACAGATGACAACGTAAAACATATGTCTCAGACAGTGACATCAGTAACAGCAACGTATAAAAATATTTTGTTACTGATTTCACAATGGATGTTTTTAAAGAGCAGCTCTGCATTTCAGCATGTGCTTTCATAAATAAGATGTTTCACTTGTTACAATTTATCATCACATTTTGATAGTCCATCTAAAAGGTCTGCATGGAAAATGTTTGCCTCTCCCCTGTTAACCTCACAGTGCCTTTCTTTATGACATCATAATGCTCACCATGACAACAGACTGTGATGTCGCAAACAGCTATTGTGTTGTTAGCAGGGAAGAGTCAGATACATTTTGAAAGACTCAATAAAATAAATGCTGCATTACCTACAAAATTTAGTAGACCAACAACAGAGGAAAGTAAAAAAAAATAATACTAGAAAATAATAACATTAAAATGTAATTGGTGTAAATCTAGTGTTTTTAATCTTTTTATAGTGTATGATGGAATATTGTTAATGATAGAAAGCCATTACTTTCAAAATGTTGTTATACTGCAGTAGCTATATCATCACAGCTGTTATGCTGCACTAGCTATGTAGCTACTGTAGCCTAACAACATCGAACGCACTAGCGCAGGTGCATTATATGACCAGGAAGTGGCATGGCGATGAAAATAACAGCGAAGCAGAGTGGTACAGTGGATAAAAAAACAAAGTAGATCTCCAAAATAGTCAAGTTAAGTATCCAGTTTCATAGCAGTTGGCATCCTAAACTATAAAAAACAATGGATATCTGTAACTAGCTGGGTTAGTTCATCTCGAAGTTGCCCATGGTGACCTAACATCTTGAGCTACACTGTCAAGGTTCAAATGGTTGCCATGGCAACCTCTTGACAAACTAACCAGCTTGTCACCAACAGTTGAGTATCCATTATTCTCTGTATAATTGTTGGGCTTCTTTTTTTCGCCTCAGCAATTATGTAAAATAAAAAAAGACTGCTGTGCCGGTGCAGTCAGATTACCTCAGCGCACAAGGTCCGCTTTAACTTTATTTAAAATATTTTTAGGGTGATCAATCCAGTAGCTGTGTGGAGCATTTCAACTAACTGTAAAAATTACCTACTGTCGAGTGACCATAGCAGTTTCTCTCTACCATGGGTTTGCAGATTCCTGTTTGGGAAGGATACAGCAAGCGAGGAGTTCGAGCATGTGCAGTGTGGGGAAAACCGTGCATATGTTTGCCATTATAAACGCTCCTTTATAATGGCAGATTATGCCATTGTTTCCCTATGGGAAAAAGGGAAGACCATTAATTAATTAATTATATAGAGAATAATGGATACTCAACTATTGGTAACAAGCTTCGCTCTCGGGGTTTATGTAGCATTAAACCTCTTGGGTGTGTGTAAATTTTCATTACACACTGAGACCCATACTTTATCCTATATATTATAATATGGTTATACAAAATCCAGTAATTGGATTGGCCAAGGAGCTCGGAACCCAGTGCTGATATCCCATGACGACAGCACTGGAAGAAGGTCCAGTAGACTCTTCACAATAAAATCAACAGTACCAGCCATTCCTGACTGCCACCATAAATGTGGCTGTCACTTTTACTCACTAAAAACCTTCAGTTAGGCCCTAAAAATAAAACTGTATTAAATTTATAAACATAAGAATTAAATGTTATTTGTTCTGTGTTACACTCACATACATAACTTAAAAAATTAAGTACTATAGTACTTAGAATTGTAATTTATGGTGTTTCTTTGCTGATCATGAACAATCCCCCTCCTATCCTCACCTGCTTAGTAGGAAAATCTGTATTGTTTAAGCTGTTACAGATAAAACACAAGCCCTGGTTCCATCTGAGGCCTTTTGTTGTGTGCTAGTGGGAGTAAACATTCTGCCTGCAGAACTGAGCAGGGGTTTAAATTCTTGCATTCTATCTGTAGTAATCATTCCATCTCTTGAATGTTGGCAAGACATAAAATAAACAAGACAGAGAAAAGGGAGGGAATATTATAAAGAAGAAGAAAGAAAGTTGAGGGAATGGGTTAAAGGGGGTGGGTTGGGGAACTAGAGGGTTTAAGAGCTAATTAAAAAGTCATGAATTTTGCTGTACATAATATTTAAACCTGAAATGGTATGTCAGTGCTGGGATGTGCTGGATTGTGCTGGAACTGTTTTAATGAAGCAGTAAAAATGATTCTTTTTTGATTATGTACATTTCTTCACCCCCTCCAAAAAAACCCCCACATTGGACCCATTTTATAATCACAGTAGGACACTCCAGGGTGTACACTGTGGTGGGGTAGCAGCACTTCTCGGGTGGTTGAAGTGAAGGCACTTGGCGATACCTCATGACTCATGACACACCCGAGGAGTGCCACTATCCAACCACAGCGCATACCCCGTCATGTCTTTTTATTTGTTTTTTTTTTTTCTGTTTGTTAGGACAGTCTTCTCTCCTATTTTAAAAAAAGAAACATGGAATCACAGAAAATAACCATATGGATGCCTGTGCCACAGCACGCTTGATCTCTATAAGGACACTAAATGGGACTGTCAATATTAATGTGTTCAATTCTACAAAGTGAAAAATAAGATAAAAACAGGAATATAAAAAATATTGGTAAGCTCAAAGTAATAAAATCAGCTATAAAAAAGTCAGTGTAAACAATATGGAGGGATGCAGTAAAGCTCTTGAAGGGACTATTTTATCTCTATTTTATGTCGAAATTCATTGTAATAAAGTTATAACTTCTGATGTGTTTCTTATGTTTATTGATTAATCACTTAAGTTTTCTCTGATTTATTATAGTCATATTATAATTTCAATAAGGCACTCCAGGGTGTGCATCGTCCCTGAATGATATCACCACTAAGAGTGGCAGAAGCACTCGTTGTGGCCCCGTGCTTCGACCCACCCTAGGTGTGATGGTATTTAGCGATGACACACACCCTGTCATGCCTTATTGCTTAATTATAATACAGAGTTGCTCTTTAATGCTACTGTCATCATAGTGGAATACTGAACCAATCAGAAAGCAGCTATTACAATGCTGATGACATCACAATGCCAAGTGCGGCACTGAAGCCAGCAGTTAACATCAAAGAAAAACAGAAAAATCTTCATACCAGCTGCAGATTTAAAAGCTATAACTTGTAAACTGTGGTTGTATACATTAAATATACAACATCCTGACACAAAACAGGCGATTTATCATCACTTGTAAGTGGACAGGACTTTCATAACTCACCCATGTTTCTTGCCACTCATGAGTTATGGTCCTGCCCCCTCACACTTGAAGATAAATTGCATATTTTGAGTCAGCCTATTGTTTATCCTCTATATATCTACAGAATAATGCCTGTGCAAGAGTGTGCTATGAGGCTGCTTCACACAACCGAGGCATGTGATAATCCATAAACCCTGAGATTGAAGCTAGAGGGATTTATGAGATTATCACACCCTGAGCATATGTGAAAAATCCTCATAAGACAAACCTTGCACAGGAATCATTTTTTATAATAACTGGTATAAGGTTTCCAATCGAAACAAAAAAACAACATATGCTGTATTTGTGCAATCATGTCAACCAGCCACTGTAGTGAGTGGCTTTTGCTTCCCATTTTAATCTTTATTAAGAAATGTGTTTTAGGCAGTGTTGGGTAAGTTACTTTTTCTATTACATTCTATTACTTTTGAAGACTTGTTCCAGAAAGCTCTGTGCAGTCACTAGCACGAAAGGAGAAGTACTGGAAAAAGTAATACACCTTACAGTTACAATTACTTATGTCTTTTTATACAAAAGAAATACGTAACTCTAACTGATTACATTTATTTGAAAGTAACTAGTAAGTAACCTATTACTTTCAAAAAATTTAATCTGTTATAATTATTTATTATTTTTGTATTGTTTTTGTATAAAAAGAAATAAGTAACTATAATTGTAAGGTGTATAACTTTTTTTAGTACTTTTCCATCCTTGCTAGTGACTGCACAGGGCTTTCTGGAACAAGTTTCCAAACATAATAGAAAGTAAGAGAAAAAAGTAACTTACCCAACACTGGTTTTAGGTTCTTGCTGCTGTGATCAGCAGTGAGGGTTTCCCAAAGGCAGACATGTAAGTGTGGTAGTATGGCTTTTTTTGTGGGGACAGACAGTGAAAAGATGGTCTTGAGCCACCACACTTTCTGTTCCACTTCACTGAAGCGAGAGAACAAAGAGGAAAATGCTGTAATAACCCGCTATTGAGTTATTATGGAATTCAGCAGGTTATTACAGCATTTTATCTGCAGTGCATATCCAGTCATTATAGGAGGTCACCAGTTATTATACAATGAAATGGGGACCTGTTGTATCAGGAGAGCAGGTTGACCTCAAGTAATCTCACGCGTTGCATATGCCATGAGTGATGTGCCTGAGGTCAAACTGCTCAAGGGAAGATAAATCATTTATTAAGTTTAAGTTTTAAGTTAAGTTTAAATTTATTGTAGGAAAACTCCATTGAGCAAGCTCATTCATAAGGAGGTCCTTTGACACAGACATGTAGTTACAGATTGTATAATCAAAAAAACAGTACAAATTCAAGTACAGAATTATGGGCAAACATTAACATGTTGCATAAAAATGACAAAGACATAGAAAAATTCAAGTACAGAAAAAAAGTACAAAGTGATTGTATATTTATGCAACAAGGTCCCCATTGCATATTCCAATAGGCTGGGATCTTGAGTGATAAGTAATTTTTTTTAAAACTTTTTTTTTAGTTTATGCAAGTTTGAGGGTTTAGTTGGTGACACTGTACTGTTGAGCTTTGGTTGTGAAGAGGGTTGCTAAGGGCGTGGCTGCGTGGATGCTGCATCAATGTGACAACATCACTGCTGATTGGTGCAGTGATTGGCTTTTCAAAACTTTAGGAAAAATGGTGGCTATAGTTAGTGAGCAGTAGTGGCAGGACTAGAGGGTTCAGTGGAAGCATTCAAAAACCAAAGTACAGACTTTAGAAATTAAATACAAAAGTCAGGCTATCCAGTTTATGTAAAAGTGGACCAAACCCACAGCACTACCCCATCACTTTGAGTCTATGTTTGACTCTTCATCAGGGAGCCTGATGTCCGTATTCCACTGTGATGAAGAGTCATGCATAGGCTCGAAGCACTGGGGAAGTGCAGTGGCTTCGGTCCACTTTTGCATACACTGGATGGCCTGACTTGTGTATTTTATTTCTAAAGTCAGTACTTTGGTTTTTGAGAGCTGCCTATATATGTTGTTTTTCACTGCTTGTGTCAGGCTAGCACCTACTCATTTCCATGAGCCCTGGTCCACCTCCGAATTACTCTGCATGGATTGCTGCCTAATAGGCTTTTTTGGAACATGCTGTCAGGATTCTTGGTTCAGGCAGTGTGAGCATTTTTTCAAGAGCCTCCAGTGTCTTGTTATTTTATGGTCAGGAAAATAAACTGCTGTTTGTGAGTGGCACAAGTGCCTCCAAAGCATTTGGGTGTCTGTAGTCAGCAAGCATGGTGAGTGGGGTCAGAGTGGTGTCTATACAATAGTAAATTTGACCACTTGAGCATAGTGATTATTCTACAGCAACCGAAGCAACAGCTGTTTAACATGCAAAGCACCTCCAGCTCAACAGCCCAAGACAACATAGAGGATAATGGCTCGGGATCGGGTGATAACCACGCTATAATCACCTCGAGTGGTTGCTAGGGCAACATGGTAAACCATGAGAGCACAGCTCGAGAGGTTTACAGTAGCCTAGCAACCATGAGAGGTGATTTCAGTGTGGTTGTCACCTAATCCCCAGCCATCATCTTTTATAGTGTATGGTCAAAAAAACACTGTTTGCATTCTATATGTGAGAATTATGGAACTCTGGTGCATTCTTTTTTGTTATGCCACTGCTTGGAAGTTCTGAAGTGTGGTTAACAGCATTGAAAATTCTGAACAGTGGCATAACAAGGCTGTGTGACTGCTGATTATGGTAGTTAATAGATGCTTACCATACAGTATATCCCTGTAAATTCAGAGGTTTCCTATTTCGAATCCATAGCAACATCACTGAGGTGCTGTGTGGCTACTAAAACTACTACTCAGGATGGTAACGTACCTGATTCCGATCCTTTTTTAAGAAGTGTTCCAGCAATATGAAAAACTTAAGTTTAAAGAGAGTAACATCTATTACAACAAAAAATACTTGACTGAGTATAAAAGTTAGGAATGGGTCCCCATAGATTTATAGACTGACAAGACTTCTACTGGAGGATTTGTAAAAGAAAGCTATTAAAAAGATTGTAAGAAGCTCTAAGTGTTTGCTCTAATACTCTGGTTAATATCCTAGTAAATCAAGATACAGAGACTTATAATGATTTATCAAAAGAAATAGATGAACTTGAAGACCAAATTTTCATGCACCAGGATCACCCTTTATTTAAGAACTATTAAGGCAATTCAAATAAAAAATTAATCACATATGAAAAAGAAGTGTCTGAGTGTAAACAAAATAAATTAGCATGAGATTCCAGGGACTATACCTCTAATCAAGTTTTCACCTGGCAGAGATCCACTCATTCTAACAGTAAAGTTAGGGCCAAAACTCATTCTCAATCATGGGGCCGGCATAGAAGTAAAAGCTCTGCTAGAATGTTGCCTAATTCTACAGTTGTTACACGATTACAGGGGATCCAGAAAGCTCACAATAAACAGGTTTCCTTTTCTTACCTGCACAAATGACATCTCAAAAAAAAACACACACACAAACAAAAAAAGTGGAAGACAAGAAGGGGCTGAAGGGGGTGAGGCAAATGCAACAGAAACTATTGTGGAGAGTTTGAGGAGCAGAACACAGACATAGTAAATCTTTCTGGTGTTTCGGTAAAGTCCATTCATTTATGTATTATAGAAACTGGCCTTTCCTTTGACTGGACCCCTGTGTAAATTAGTTTAATACTTATATAGACCTGGGAAAATTTTTCAGAAAATTAAGTCTCAAAAAGTTCTTCAATAATAAAGAAAAAAATGGGATGGGACAATCTTGAAAGTGTTAATGCTGCATCGGAAGAGACAACACTACCAATTTTGATTGATTTACTTATGGAGTGAGATGCAGGTGACAAAGAATTCAATGATTTGACAGAAGACTCAACAGGATTGGCAGTTGTGGAAAGTGTAGAAGGCCCCCTGACAAAGAGTAATGCATAGACTCGAAGCGCTGGATTATTGCTGTGGGTTCTGTCCACTTTTGCATACACTGGATGGCCTGACTTGTGTATTTTATTTCTAAAGTCTGTACTTTGGTTTTTGAGTGCTGTCAATACGTACTGCTTTTATCTGCTTGTGTCAGACTTGCACCTGCTCGTTTCCATGAGCGCTGTGCTACTTGTGAATTACTCAGTGGAAGCATGTAGCCTCTTGTTGTCATTTGCAGGAGACTTTTTTAAAATGTGTTGAAAAAAAGGAAAAGATGTATTTTGCTGTGCCATGGCTTTTGATGTGGTTTGCTGAGGTTGGAGTGGGTGGGGTGGGGCTGCCTTTTAGCAGTGCGATGAAAGTGAGACAGATGAAGAAGAGGCGAGCAGCCAGGGATTGAAGAAAGAACTGTCAGCAGCTGTGGAGAGAGACAATACATTTAAAAGGTAAAGCTCATCTGTATCCTGAGAGGGGCTTGAAGTGCAGTTTGAAAATGGACTGCAGACAGCAAGGTAGTGAGAGCTGAATCGTAGAGGGGGGAGCGAACGCATTTCGAGTAGTGGTTTGGAGTAAGAGAATGCAATGAAATAGAGCCTACTTCATTTGCTGTTTGGCCACTTTGTATCACTTTATTAGTGAGTTGCTGTTGATGGTATCCTTGTGAAGTATAATAGGAATGTGCTAGGAACAGAGACATTGTGGGAATGAGCGAGTGTACAGATAAAGAGAAAGTGAATGTGTGTTGCATTTAGTGCTGGTGGGCCGGTGGGACAGATAGGGGCGTGGTCACCAGAGTGATGACATACTATGTGTATAAATCTTGATGGTGTAGTTACTATATATATATATATATATATATATATATATGTATATATATATATATATATATATATATATATATATACACACACACATGTCATTTAAGCATATAGTTGTTCTGATAATAAGATTTATCATACTGAATTTATCTCCACTCCTATAACATCTATCTAATATATATATATATATATTCATTGCAAAAAACTTTGTTAATGCATCAGTTGGGCTGAAGCAACAAAAGTAGAAATGAGGCTGGTTGACACTCCAACAGTTCCCCAACACCTTTACCACATTAAAACCATCTCTCAACTACCACAGACCAACAGATGATGGGCCTTGGGATTGTCACCCTTAACTCTCACCCCATTCCATGTGTAACAAACCTCACATGATACAATATACAAGAATGGGGTAAGAGTTAGGCCCAACCACCCCAAGGCACACCCCATCACCTGTTGGTCTGTGGTGGGTGGGGGTAGGGTGGAGTAGTAAGGCATGGGTGGCTGTTAGGGTGTCAGCCCTAATGCCCCATTTCCATACTTTTGTTGCTTCAACTCTAACTGATGCATTAACAAAGTTTTTTGCAATAAATTTCCTTACTTTTTGAGAAAGTGTAATGTAACTGATAACTGGTATGTGTTAGTGGGAGTGTGGGCCCATCGGGCCCCACACTCCCTTCAAACTGCCCATCTTTGCATAATAATATGCATCAGTGGGAGGGTGGGCCCTCTGGTGCCTGCACTCCTGCTTACACATAACTACAGAGCCATACAGCAACCCTATAGGACAAGGAACACTTGTAACACTAATTTTTCAATATCTCAGCAATCGTAGCAGCTATGAAAAAAATTCCAGTGCCATTGTAATCATGACAGTGAAGGCTCTATGTGAGACAGGTATACTAAATCTGTATCTCACATCGTTTCCAAGATACGGGCACTTAAAAGTGCTGTGGGTGCCACAATGTTATCTCATGGGAAAAATCTCAACTTTGTTATGGCATATCTATGGAACTGATGAAACTTTTTTTGCCTAAGCAGCATAATTCACATCTCTGGGACACCCTCTTTATACACTGCAAATTTCAAGCCAAAAGACCAAACCATTTATTTACAGTGTAATGTACCTGGTAACTGGTATGTGTTGGTGGGAGTGTGGGCCCCACCAAAATGCCCATTTGTGCATAATGATATGCATCTGTGGGAGTGTGGACACTCCAGGCCCTGCGCTCTCACTTACACATAACAACAGAGCCATACAGTAGCCCTATAGGCCTGAAAAGGAACTCTTGTAACACTTATTTACCAATATCTCAGTAACCGCACAACCTATGAAAAAAATTCCAGTGCAGGTGTAATCTATAACTTTTAAATTTTCTTCACATGCTTAGTTCACCTAACTGAACTAAGCTGTGGATGGTGAAAAATCTGTATCTGGCTTTGTTTTCAAGATACAGGTGCCGAAAGATGCCGCAGGCACCGCAATGTTATCCAATGGGAAATTTCTTAACTTCAAGTGAAAGCGCAGGGCCCATAAGGCAATTCTTGTGGGGGGGGTGGGAAGAAATAGGCTGTTGGTTAACTAATATCTGCAGCTTATCTAGTAGGTAAGGAAATGGGCAAACTAGGTGGGCCAAGCGGTCCTTATCTTCCATCAAAGTCTACTGTACAAGTCACATTAAACTGTTCCTCCAATGAGTTGCTTTGGCAATTCTGACTGAGTTGCACAAGTGCTGCTGGACCCAGCACAAAGCCTTACACAAACTGATACTTAACAGTTAAAACTCAGTTTTGTATTGCATTGTGATAGGATGGCAGATGCATGTCAGCTGAGTTGTAAAAGCATTTTAAAAACATTGTTCGTGAGCTGCTTAAACATTGAAAAACAATACAATAAAAGCTGCCTATGCATTGCCAACAATAAAAAACAATGCTAAACCAACTCATTGGTGGAACAGTTCAAAGTGACTTGTACTGTATGTTTCTATGTTTCAGAATGCTGCAACTATGGGCCCGTTGAATGTTTTGAGACCAAACCACCAAAAAGGCACATCTGTGGGACCAGGGCTTGCCACCCTGCCCATTTCAGCCTAAAAGCACAATCCACCTTGGCACAATGAAGTGACAAAGAAAACAACACATGAAAAAATGTGTTTGAGCAGTGTTTTCACGATAACTTTAAAGTGTTCACGGCACTCCTCTCTGTATAATGGGAATGTTGTCGCACACAGAAATATTTTGCTGCGGTTCCTTTGTTTTATTATGGTTATTGCTGCAGCAGCAAAAAATGGTCAGATGCACTTCATGGAGTGTTGAAAAGGTGAATAATACCAGTCACAAAATAGTACCTTTTAAGTTGTGATATATTTACCACCAGTAGCTAAAACAATGTTTTTTGTTTCTTGCCCATCCCCTCACACTGAGCACAGCACTTAGGGGATTAGTCAATCAATCAATTAATTTGTTTACTAGTGAGCAAGTTTAGAGGAAACCTCTCATGTCAGTCCAGAAAGTTAAAAAACAAATTTTGGTCAGCCTGGTGGCACAGGGGGCTGAAGCACTGTGTGCCTCACCTCTGGTTACACTGACAAACTGAATTTGGAGATGAGATCGAGTTGTGGGGAGTTAGCTGGGGGGAGGGCAGGGAGAGGGTTAAGCAGCCACCTGGCTGCTCTCCTCTCCTGGATTGGAGTGATAGGCTGTCTCAGCTCTTGGCTACCACCAGGTGGGAGCCTGATGGCAGTCCATGGGATGCATGAGCTTCAGACATCTGTCATGGATGGGGAGGGAGCAGCGGTCTTGGGATGCATGCATGCCTCCATGAACATGCAATGCTTGTGTATGCCATGGCTAGGGGAATGGGGGGAAAACCAGGAGGATCATAGATGCACTTCCACATTAACTGGCTGTGCAGGCTGCTTGCTATAAGACCAGCAGGAAGGAGAGCAACATCACAGGCAGTAGAAGGATGCTTGGAAGGAGTTTTAAAATAAACAATCCCCAAAGCAAGCAGTCTGCACAGTCAGTCCATGTGAAAGTTCGTCTGTGAAAGTGGAACTCAGCAACCTGCAGGCTCCAGCACTTTGAAAACCAACAGTCATTTGAATATCAGGCAAGTAAAACATAACAAATATTAAATTATCGACTTCCAAATACACAAAAGGTAAAAATGACTATAAATTTGCTGCTAAAAGTTTTGTTTTATATTTTAATTTGATAGACAGATGTAACATACAGAGCTCATTATAAAGATTTTTATTTATTTTTTTTATTTTAGTCTTTGGTAACCAGGTAAGGCCTACTAGGAACAAAAGTGCCTGTTTTCAGGGGCAACCTGAGAGCACTGGAGTGGTTAAGTGACTTGCTCAGAGTAGGCTATTGGAGGTTGTGAGAATCAAACCCAGGTCTAGTCTGCTGGATGTACCAAGCTCATTCACAGCTCATTACTCTAACCTCTAGGCTATTCTGCCAGCCCAATACTAGCATCCATACATCAATTTTCAATAACATATATCTTCTGGAGACCTTTTTCATTTACAACTACTGGAGCTGAAGTTATAATAAATTGCAATTTACTTGTGTGTTCTTCTGTTGACCTTAATTTAGACATGGAAGCGACTAGCCTTGTGAAACACAATTCATCATATTGTAACATACCATACCCTTATGTTCTTAGCACAAACTGTTTATAGTATAATTCTGTCCCTCTCCATGCCCTTTCTTAGCATCAACTAGGTGTCACTTATTGTAGCCCAAGGTGCAAGTCTGACTTCATGGGACAAAATGATCATGCTTTGCCATTATATAGCACAGCCAACACCTCCATCTTTTTTCTAATAATTCCATTTGATTCTGGAGTTTGTGCATCAGCTTTTTCATGCTGTACACTAAGATCATTAAGTCACTTCACTGTTCCTTATCAGGGGAGTGGGGCTGTAACCATTGTCTGGTTAGTGCCTTTTTAGCTGTATTCAATGCTATATGTAACAAGTACCTTGCATGCTTATTGTAATGTTTACTAGGGTAATCTAATAACAGTGCCAATCCAGAGGTCAGCTCTGTCACTCTGTAAAAAAGCTTGTGTAAGTCTGAAGCCACATCTTGCTAGAACTGAGAAAGGAGGGAGCATGTCCAAAATATATGTGTATGGTGAGGTAATTTCTCCCCACATTTCCTCTGACTGTCTGTTCCTAATGCTGAATTATATTTAAATGTTATGGAAAGGGTTTGGAAGTATCAGATTATCATTTTCCAACCAAACTCCTTCCAGGTGTTAGAGAAAAAGACTTTATGTTATCTATAAAAAAACATCTTAGTCCAGACTTCCATTGGTAATTGTATATTTAACTCTCTCCCATTTAATTATCACCCTCTGTATAGTTACCTTCAGTAAGTTACCTAGTACCTTGCATACCTGCAAAATGAAATGATGTGGCATACCCTGAGGTTGTTAGGGACCAACAGAGTAATTAAAGGGTAGGGCTCACTGAATTCCATCAAATCTCCTATTCTGCCATTAAGGTAGTACAGAACCTGAAAGAATCTAAACTGGTCAGCTGGTGGCAAGGCATATTTTTGCTTTAGATATTCAAATGTGTGTGGAATTCCTTGCTTCAGTAATTGATACAGGTGTATCAGCTCTGCCTTTCCCAGCACCTAAAACCATGGTGCATCTGATTTTGGGAAAAAAACATCATAATATGGAATAGCAGTCAAGGGGAGAAGAACTTGTCTAAGCTCTTATCTTGCTGTACCGCATCCCATCATGAAGTATAGTTCCATTGAACATATTTTCCAATGCCTGTTCCAGTGGTATAGATGGGTTATAAAATAATGTTGTTATTAAAGAAAATTGCAATTCATTTACATCTAGTCATTTCCAATCTGCAACATAGTGGAGGTCAAGCCATGCTGTTATATGCCTGAGCTGCAATGCCCAAAAATAGTATTGTAAATTTGGAAGCACCATCCCATCCTTCTCCTTAGCCAATTGTAATTTAATGTAGACTATTTTGGGCTTACTCCCCACATAAATGAATCATGATAGTTTCTTGTCCCACTCTTGAAATACCTCTTAGGGAGGGTATATAGGTAAAGTTTGGAATAGATAAAGAAATCTAGGCAGAATATGCATCAGAGTTATTTCTACCCTCTTGTATAATAAAGACAATACTGACCACTGGTCCAAATCAGCATAAAGTTTACTGATTAAAGGAAG
The DNA here is from genome assembly GCA_016271365.2 of Neoceratodus forsteri. Classification (NCBI taxonomy): domain Eukaryota; kingdom Metazoa; phylum Chordata; order Ceratodontiformes; family Ceratodontidae; genus Neoceratodus; species Neoceratodus forsteri. Next base: position 135,776,499 of record JADMNL010000025.1, read on the forward strand.
ACATTTTACCTGGTAGATGGTTATGAGATTCTTGGGGCTATTAATCCCTAAATATTTCACCCGAGACTGATCCCATTAGAAAGGATAATGTGCGTATCATCTTTGTGGGACAGTGATGTATTTGCAGTGCTGCTGTCTTGTCCATTTTGAATTTGCATCCTGATAACCTATCATATGTCTCAAGAGTAGTCCATAAATGTGGCAGGGTAGAATTTGGGTCTGTCAAATAAATTAACAGATCATCCACATACAATCCTAATTTATCCTCTACTTCCTGCTCTGTTATGCCCTTTATGTCTTGGTGTTGTTTTATGACCAGTGGTTCCACTGATATACCAAACAATAGCAGGGGCATTGGGCACCATTGCCTTGTCTTACAATATAAATTAAAGCGAGGGGAGAGTGCTCCATTGGTATGAACCATGGCCTGTGGGTCTTAGCAATAGTGCCCTAATTAAGGCTATAAATTCTGAATGAACATCAAATTGGTGAACTGCATAATGCAGGAACTGCCACAATACTCTTATCAAAAGCTTTCTCTGCATCCAGACTTACAGTAGCAGCAAAATAGGCTGCTGAGCTCTGGATATGCAGCAAAGAAAGTGTGAGGTTGATATTATCCTGTGTCTGTCATTTGGAGAAAAACCCCATTTGGTCATGATGTATTACACCAGGGAGTATTTTCGCCAGTCTTTTCTCTAATATTGAAGTATACAGCATTTAGTATAATATTGAAGTGCACAGCATATAAATGTAGTATAAGTTAATAATAGAAATGGGTCTGTGAGTTTCTGGGTAGTGTGGGTTGCTATTTGGTTTTAGTATAGCTGAAAATGCTGCTAAAAGGTTTAAAGGCTGCTGAAATAAACTACCACCGAAAAGTGACTGAGTCATTGCTTAATTTTTGCACATGAATAAGGTTTTGCACAATTGCATATTTGCACTATAAATAATATATTCATTCTGCTATAAAAAAGAGATTTGTGTGCCTGTACTTGACCCCTGCTTCAGGGGAAGTTTGTACTTTGCTGCAGTTTGTTTCTGGGTGGCAACCTTATCAGCAATGAAGGTGTCATGTCATGATGCCAGCTGGGCTTCTTGATTGGCAGCTTCATACAGATGAAAGGACTAAAGCGGTGTCTCATAGGAGCACTTTGGTCCTGTCAACTACAAGATGTTTCCATCCAGCAAACAGTGACCTGTGTCATAACCAGCTTGCCTGGAAATTGGTCTGCCACTGCTGAGTACAATGCAAACTGAGCAACGTTGGATGCAACAGTGACACACCTCTGAAATGTGTTTCATCAAAACAAAATGTTTGCTGCACATGCATGGCAAGCAAACATAAGGAGGTTAATTAACCCTAGTGGAGTACAGTAGACGGACATTCCTTATGGCAAATAAGAAAGAAAGACCTAAGACCATAGGAGTTGTCTGACTTGTATCTTTGTCAGATAGTTAGCTACCGTGATGGGTGTGATGTTTGCAAATAGTTTATTGTACTATAACAGTGAAATTACATCTCTCACTAGACAAACACCCCATTATTTTGCAACAAAAGTTGTTTTCTCAGGGTGGTGGGATTATCTCCTCTGTTCATAATTTACAGTATACTTCTCCCTTAATGGGGTGTTACATACATATAAAAATTGCATCCTACAAACTGTTCACTTATAGGGTATTTACAAAGTGAAAGGAGTGAGAGTGAAGGTCTATACTACATATTCCAAACCAGCAATAAGAGAGTAAAACTAAAATGGGTGCCAAAACACCTGCACTGTTGTTGGCTAAAAATGGCAGGTACATTAAAACTGTACGAGCACAACTTACTGTAAGGAACTTCACCCTCCACCTCACCCACAATCCTAATGATGGACTAATGAATGACTACTACCTTCCTGCCACCTTGCCTAGCCATTTCCTTCATCCTCCTCCTTGGCAGGTCAAGTGTCTTTGTGCTTGGGCTCCCCACACTAGTCCCAATCACTTGTTGATCCACATCAGACTAGCCAGCCAGATGTTGGCACCTGTTTCTGGTGTTCACTGGTGATAGTACTGCCTTATAACCATATCTGCGATCTCCCTTCTCCACATGAATTCCCCATCCCTACTGCTAGAGATCATGGTTCCCTCCACCATCCTTCGTACTTTACTTGACAGTGGCAACTGCTCCTGGCCTAGTCCCTATGTCCTTACTTTCCTCTCCCCATCTTTCTCAGCTGCCTGCTCACCTTACTGTACTCACATGGTGTTTTCACCTGCCTCTCAAATCTGGCACTGTACTTTCTGAACACGTTGACTATCTTTTTATAGTCACAGACATATCCCTGCTGCTCATCATAGGCAGAATGCTATACATTGCTCAGCCCTTGCAGGGCATAAGGTATGCTTTCCTCCTACACTCCTGGATCCCAGATCCCCCAGAGTCCCTACTAGCTGCCAGCCCTCATCCCTATTCCCCCACAGTACCACCAGATACCATTTCAGACTGGCAACATACCTTTCTAGAGCACTGATGCTTTCACACAGCTGCAAGTTAGTGTTGCTCAGATATTGTCTGCATATATCCAATCCCTTGGAAGCTGACCCTTTTCTTGGGTTCGGTTCAGTCAGCTTTTGCACCTTCTGCTCAGAGATCAGATCTTGGATCAAAATGTACAAAATTCAGCTTATCTGATCCTAGTTTTGGCACTCCCTGCCTTACCCCATATGTGACTAAAAAAAGCTTTTCTGGTGTCTAGTGGACCTATTTCCCCTCACTTCATCCCATAATATAATCCTCTTTGAGCCCTAGATGTCCAGTGGCACCCTCGTCTCCTACGCTATCCTATATAAATAAAAAAAACATACTGTAGTGTCATCTGTCTGATGTCTTTCCTAGTCATCCCTGGTATCCAGTGATATCCCCTGCATCACATTACCACACATAAGAGAATCAAGTCTCATGGTACCCCATGTTGCATCCCCCTGACCAGCCCCCCAATGGCAACCAACACAGACCTCCACCTACCTCCTCATCCAGTCATCACCTAATCCTTAACCCAAACAGCTGCTACATGCCACAGAGCTGTTCATATAGACATGAAACTTCGGTCCCTCACCCTGGACATTCTTATAGTGCCCATTACCATGCTGTACAATAAGTCCCTGGCCCTTGCCCAATTCCTGGTAGTTTAGAAGCAGGCCCTAGTTATGCCAGTGTATAAAGGAGGCAACAAGTCTCTGGTAGCCAACTACAGACCCATCTCGATCCTCTCTTCTTTGTCCAATGCACTGGAAAAGATTGTGGTGGGTCAACTCATTGACTACCTCAATGAGTATAATCTACTATGCCCCAACCAGCATGGCTTCAAACAAAACCACAGTACCACCACTGCCCTGCTGGACTACATGGGCTATGCACATAATGCCCTGGATGGAGGCAAACTGGTGGGGTCTGTTTTTATTGACCTCACTAAAGCCTTTGATACAGTCCACCACCCCCTGTTACTGACCCAACTGCAAAACATGGGTGTGGTGCCCAATGCCCTTTGTTGGTTCCAAGACTACCTGATACAGAGAAATCAATATGTCAAAATTGGGCAAACAGTATCCAGCACAAGAGAGGTATCATTAGGGTTACCCCAGGGATCAATACTGGGGCCCCTACTTTTCAGCCTCTTCTTAAATGACCTTCCCACAACCTGCAACACCAAACTCATATTATATGCAGACGATGCTGTGCTCCTGCGAGTAGCACATCTCAGGCTGCCATACAACTGAGCTGCAGAACTCCTCCAAACTCGAGGACCGGTTCTGTAGTCATAAGTTGCTACTAAACTACAAGAAGACCAAGGCCATGCTTATATACAGCCCCCACAACAAAAATAAGCACCAACCCCTCATCATCTCCAACTCATGCAGTGAGCCACTGGAACAAATCCACTTATTCAAGTATCTGGGGATCATAATAGATGATACCCTCATGTTTGCGCACCATATTGACTCACTGGTCAAGACAGTCAATGCCAAGATTGGTGTCCTTTACAGGCACAGGCAATCTCTATCCCCAGGGGCCCTCCGCCTCTCAGTCCACAGCTCCATCATATCTACTATTGACTATGGACTAGTGGTCTATGGGGAGGCAATGGATACAGCACTCAAGAGGGTTCAGACTACACTCAACAAAGCCTGCAGATTCACCCTGGATGCTGAGCATGGCATGCACACCTGTACTCTGTATGAACATGCAAATTGGCTGTTATTAAGAAACAGGGTCAAATTCCAGACTTGCATCCTAGGGAAGAAGGCTCTATTGGGTAAAACACTGCCTTGTGTAGGCAATTTGATCAAGGTGGCCAACTCATTACAGGTTACCAGGGGGAAGACTAGAGGGGCCTTGGCTATCCCATTCCATCGCACCTCACTTGGGCAATGTGCATTTGCCTACCGGGCCCCCCTGTGGATGAATGAACTCCCCAGTACCTCTTGGCCACCAACTGTCTGGCCCAATTCAAACCTGACCTCAAACAGCACATAATAACACTCTCTAAGTGCATCTGCCCCTAAGTCCAGCCACCCCCACTCTCTCTGCCCCACAGCAAGCACTAGGCAGGACTCAGGTACCCCCTCCATCTGTCCCTTCTTATGAATGCCTCAGCAATCAGTTCGTGTCATGCTTCTTCGGCACCCACCACCACACCTTCCCACCTCCCCCAACTCCCAGTCCTGTGAGTTTCCCTAACAGTCCCTACTAATGCAAGCTGCCTGACCATTCCCCCTCACACCTCACCATTTACTCTAGCATGTCTTCTCTGCTCAGCTTCCCCTCACCCCCATTTCTTTCTATACCTTATCGCCCTTCCTCCCCCACCCTTCACCTCCACCACAGTACCTACCTCTCTTGTACCTCCTTTCTTTACCCCACTGCCAGCTATCCCTGTCCCTCTGAACTACTGACAAGACACTTTGTGGCTGCTTATTCCCCTCCCCACCCTCATAAAGTGCTTTTCTTGTTACTTTAACTTGTACCTATATTTTGAGTTATTCTGTAAGTTCTGAATCCAAGCTGTATCGTTCATTGTGAGGTACCTTTGCTTTCTCTTATTGTACTTTGTTTTGCAATCTATGACATGGAACCTTTGTAAAAGAGCTTGCACTCAAAGGCTTTTTCTGAATCACTAAATAAATAAATAAAAATATATTCACTCATTTGCATGATGATTTTAAGCATAGTTGTATTAAAGAATAATACTGAACAGTACTGTGGTATGTAGCAGCTGTTTGAAGAAAGGGTTAGATGGTGGCTGAGGAAGTGAGTGAAGGGCTGTGCCACCCACTGTTGGGGGGCTGGGCAGGTGGTGCCACTTAACTTGATTCATTTATTTGAGATGGGGTGGGGGATGGAGAAGGTGCTACTGGAAACTGGGGATAACAGGGAAAGACACTGGACAGATGACAACACAACAGAAAGTATTTTTTTATTTACACTGGCTGGGGATAGATAGTCATATCAAAGCCCAAATCTGTGATCTAAAATCCAGTCTGACCTTGGGAAGGATTCCTGACTGAATTGTGGATTTATTCAATTATCCGACACAGTCATGTTAGACTAGACTTAATGCTATTTGAGCAACAACTACTGCAGTAATACCCCCCCCCTCCCGGCAGTGGTATACCTCATGCAGCCCTTGTAGTGCATACTTACTGGAAACCTACCCCAATCACAGATCACTAATCTTACTTGTACATGGGTTCCTTGAGAAGGCAGTGTGTGGCTTCCCAGGTAATTTTGTCCTACTGGTCTTAACACTGGGTGGTCTTTGGTTCCTTAGTTGGCCTTCTGGCAAAGCTAGTTTACTGGCCTTATTAATTGGCTTGCAAAGATAACAGGCCGTTCTTGCCAGTTTGCCATTCACTTGAGCTGCCACTCTTACAAGTTCTGTAGCCTCTGTGCTTGTTATAATATCCATGTCAGTGTCAGTGGCTCAGTAGGTAGCACACTTGCCTCTGAGGCTGAAAAATAAGAAGGTGGTGGGTTCTAGCCCCACACCGAACATGGCATAAATCCCAATACTGTCACTGTAGTGCATCAAGAGGGGGGTGCTGCCCTGATGAAGTGTTAAACCAAGGTCCCATCTGCCTGTTTAGGTGGACATTAAAGATCCATTGGCACTTATCGATAAGAACAGAGGAATTTTTTATTAGTACTTCAAAAGGCAAATAATTAGAAAAACAAGAGATCTTCACCTCAAATTAATACAGAAAACAAAAGAAAACATTCAAACATTAAATACATTTTAAATCTGGTTCTCGTCAACCTACAACCCCCAAAAGTAGGATAATTTTAGTTAATACACCAAAATAAGACATAAATCAACACAATAATCTCCTGCGAACAAATACCCAAAGTATTTCATACAGTAATTCAACAAAACTTAGTATTTCTATATAAAACTAGCCCCATCCAAAAAGTTGACAAATAAAATCCCAACACCCCTCTATTAAATTCACCTCTAAATTATGTACAGCTAAAAAAACAAGATGAAAAAGCCTTGCCAAGTCCAATAAAATCTTTTTAACACCTGCTTGCTCCATTTCAACTAAAGAAATAACTCGAGTTAATTCATAGTTTAGGATATACTGTACCTCTGTCTCTAGTGATTGAACTCAGCCAGTATTTAACTAGTCAGTGTTTCTCCACCAAAGCTAGAAATGCCTGTGTGTTGAGATCTTCCTATCAGCATGTTTAAGTCTCTTTATATCCTGAGATACCATATGAAAGAACTGATCCAATGACAATACTTGTTTTCTTGTAGTTAATGCATACCTGGCTTGCCACAATTGATATTTTATACATAATAAAATTAATTGCATTGTATTAGAATCATATCTGGACCACGAGAGAGGAAAGATTCCTAAAAATAACATGCTCAGAGTCAATTTATGAAAAAGAGCAAAAATCCATATTTTCCTCAAATAAACCCAAACTAAATGAGCAAAGGGACATTTGAAATATAAGTGTTCCATTGTTTCTGGAACTTCACATGTATCCTGTCTTGGACAATATCTGCCTGACATCTCCTTATGTTTCATATTATTTTTAACTCCTAACCTCCCATGAACACATAACCACAAGACGTCCCACGTGCATGTGTGTGGGGGGTTCTCTTGCACCTTAACATATCTGACATAATCTTTATTTCATTCTGAGGTCTATGCCCATACTGAGGCATTTCAAAATAGTAGTCCTGTACAATCATATTGTACACTTATTTTCTATTTCTGGTCATGAGATTTTGTTTTGTAATTTTCCATAATTTTAGTTTACTAACTGAACAGTATAGTGACTCTAATAAATCAGATATTGATTTCTGTCTAGAGATCGGTTGATATAGGTCCCATGATCATAGTAAGGGGCCTAGTTGATCCAAGACCCATGGAGCCCAAATTTTAAAATTTGGTGATAAAATCAGAATGATATTATGGTACCAAAAATTACGATGAAAAAAAACACAGAGGATTAGTCACACCCAGTCCCCCTCGGGAAGGTGGTAGATATGTAATACCTCTATTTATTGGGGTCAGATGTTTGGCCCAGAGACATTGAAAAAAAAACACTAACTAAAGTGATTTCTAGGGATTCTGGGGGAGGAAAAACTATGCTTAAATATAGCAACTTCAGAATAAAAAAAAGACAATATATAATCGTTTCATTTTCGACATATGCCATTTATTCCATTGGGAAACTTTACTTGAAGCATCTTTTAGCTGTGTTTCCCAATGATATAGTTGCATATTCTTTGGGCCAACCCCCCGTAAAATCTTATAATAGCCTTGATATATCTGCACACACCTAATATATCTTTGGGTACTATATCCATCTGTCCTATTGACAGACAACAACTTTTCTCAAAACTTATTTCTAAACCAGATGCAGTGGAAAATTATTTCAATACCTTCCCTGCTGCTGTACCTGAGTTCTGGTCTGCTAGTGTCAGGCAGTCATCATCTGCATATGCAATTGTACAAAATGGAAGTTCATCACATCCTACTGATAATCCTGTTAAACCACTGGTACAATTTAATCTTTGTAATAGTGGGTCCAGAGTGAGTATATATAAAGTGGGACTTAGTGGACATCTCTGCTGTACCTCCATCTAAACCTGATATCCTTTCCCCAACCAACCATTCACATATGGAACTATAGAGGCATGCCTGTAACGTGTTTTTATTTATTTGATAAATTTCACTGGAAATCCATACGTTGCCAGACATTACCAAAGATAAGAATGCTCAGTCCTATTAAATGCTTTATTTTGGTCTATGCTAACTAAAAAAAAAACTATCAATTCCTTTTCATTTCCTTTAGTTAGTATCGCTCTTAATAATATTAAAGCATCCAAATTTCTTCTAGATGGAACACCACAAAATTGTGAAGGGTGGATAATACAATCAATATTGCCAATAATCGTTTCCCCAACAATTTTATTAGTATTTTACAATCCAAATTTAAGAGTAAGGATAGTCTCTAGTTTCTTAAATTTCCTCTGTCTCCTGACTTAAAAAGTAACAAAAGTATGCCTGTGTATGTTCTATCGGATAGTTCTCCAAGCCTTAATGCCTCATTATGAAGAATAACTAATTCCTCTCCCCAAAGTCAAAAGAAAGTTTATATAACTGATTTTGAAGGCTTTCCAACTCTTGTGCTATCACTTTATTAAAGATAATATTACTAACTGAAGTTCTGATTTAGTAATCTGGGAGATCAACAGGGACCTTAATTCCTAAGGTATTTTAAGTAAATTGCAGGAGTCTAACCAGTCTTCCATCAACTCTTTTTGTAAATTTTGACAAGAGAACATCTGAGTAACATAGTATCCTAATTCCTGTAGAATTTTCTTATTTTCTTGAACTTTAGTACCTCTTGATGTTGCCAAATATGAGATTGTTTTATTTTGCCTTAAATTAATGCAACTATCAAATGGGTTAGTATGCCCTCTCTTCCCCTGTGTCTCAAACCTTTGTTCTCTTTTCAGGGTTCTCATTCTGTTACATTGTGCATGAGCCATTTCCGATTCAGTCTCCTTACACTGCGTAGTGAAATCACCCATACCTTCCTTCTGCAGGGAAAAATATAAAGCAACTGTTCCCTAAGTTATTTTAATTTTCCCATTTAGTTTGCCCATAGTTTTAAAATATGTGGTGTTATCATTTTTCAAGTCTTCCCGCTAATGATTAATAGACTGTTAGAGGAAAAAAATAGATTTACTAGCTTCCAGAATGTTTTTAAAACCTTGGGCTATGAGCTAATTTTCTAGAAGACTTGAGTTTAATTTCCAAATTCCTGGGCCTCTGTGTTGTTCAGGGCTATTTCCTATTATTAATTTTAAAAGACAGTGATCCGAGCGGACCACAGGAACAACTATGGCCTCCTGCATCTGTAAATTTGATGAAACAAAGAAATAATCTATCCTCTTAGATCTATTACCACAAAAATAAGTACCAGGGGTGATTGATGGAGTGATCTGACTGAATCTACTAACCAGCTTGTTCTATTAATTGACTCAAAAATTTAGCATCACAAACATTTTTTTTTGTTTTTTGTCTTCTATCCTCCGCTGCCATACTACAGGTGTAATCCCCTCCTTGTATAATGTTTTTTTTTTTTTGCAGTAAATAAGAATGGTTTAATACTTTTAAAAATAATTATCCTATCTGACTTGGATTTTGGAGCATAAACATTAATCAGACTAAATTACATTCCATCTATTCCTATGTCTAGTAAAAATGCCTGTCCTGGAGAGATATCTATCATATGAATAACCTGTAAATTTTGAGGGAAAAAAAATTCCCACCCCAGAGCATACTTCCTCCCCTGTCAACCAAAAACTAGGCCCCCAATACCAACACTTGCTAGCTTCATCTAAATCAACTGCAGTGTGCAAACGGACATTCTGTAAAAAAAGTACATCAATGTCAGAATGCTGAAACAAAACAGAAGTACTAAGTCTTTTCCTTGCAGACTGCAGACTGTTGGCATTTGAAGAAGCCACCTTCATGGTGTACAGAGAAAAAGCCATAAGTCACTAAGACAAGTTAGCTTTCTTCAGAGATGCTCTAGTTCCCATCCTTTCCATGTGTGTCTTAGGATGCATCTCAGAGAGATTCTCTGGGTCAGACATGCTTTCTTGGTAGTAAGACAGAACTGATGCATGGTCTGTCTCAACCTTGGCCTCTGAGTCCCCCCATTGCAGTACATCAAATTTATTTGTGCCAGTTATTGGTTCTGTTTCAGACTGAGCCATTTTTTTCCCCACCATTTTTCTTTAACTTTTTTTTTACTTAACCTCAGTGAAACCATTGTCTTTTTGTATTGAGTTGGGGGAGGCATTTGTTCCTGTAGGATTTCAGACTCAGGATTATATTTTTGATCCGAAATGTCTCATGCCTGGAAATGAGATCCAGATTGAGGTTCTGGTGTGGCTGGGGCCTGCTGCCATGAGGTTTCACTTGTATGAGAATGGACCAGGGTAGTTTGTTTAAAAGCTTTCCGAATATAGAAGTCCTGTACTCCAAAGTCTGAATTTTCATTATTATGGGAGGCCCATTGACAGTCCATAAAAACATGACCTTTCTCTTCACACAAATTGCATTGAGGGGTTTTGAAGCAATGAGATGTCTTGTTTCTCCACAATGAGTGCATTTCAGAATTTCACAATTAGAGCTGATGTGATGACTTGAACCACATTTAAAACATGTGCAGGGTTGCCCAGGGTAAAATAAAAAAGGCCTTATCACAGCCTATATAGAAGCAGTTGGGAAGATGTGCTATCTCATTCAAATTTTGATGTAGTTTAATATTTGTCTTCCATCCCCCATTCCAGAAACCCTCCTCATCCAGGATGGGATCTGGATTGCCTTGGATGGTACACCTTTTTTCAAGCAAATAAACAATGTCAGTTATGTTGACGCCCTCATTCCTAAACACTACAGTTATGATTCTAAAGGGTTGTTTGGTGAGGGGCATAGCTATGAACAGGGCCCAGAGAGGGTTTGTTTTAAGTATAGAGTACTTACATCAAAAATGCTCCACAATTTCAGGTGTTCTAAAGCTTATGTGATATGTGAATTCCCCCAGAGCATGAATTACAGCATAAACTTCAGAGGGGGTAAATCCTAGAGATGTAAGCCCCCTGAGGAAGGGTTGCTAAACCCAAATCACCAGGGTGAGTGTGGCTAGCAACACTGCTAGCTTGCATACATCTGTGTGACCTGTTTGCAATCAATCTTTTTGCTTACATTGAAGGTCTCTTGACAGCTTTTTTGCTAGCTGATTTTTGGCTAAACATGCACATGCTTTGGGATGGTAATATACCTGTGTATTACATGTACTGTTAAGGTATTGTAAGATCTCCACAGGAGTGCACTCTTCTTAAAGGATTCATATATTCATTCAAGGGGTGGCCTCCCTATTATGGTGCATCCAACTGCTTGTGCTTTTCATGGCTTTCACTTGTTTTGGATTGTCTGCCAGTTTGAGAGTGACTGTTGACTTCTATTAAATAAACACTTGGTCACGTTTTATGTGAATTTTAGTGTTAGCAAAAGATATTCTGCTTTTATAATAATATTTTTTGTGCAATGGACAGGCTTGCAGGTTTTCCCCTTTCATTTTCAAACTCTTATTAAACAGTAAGAATAAAGTATTCAGTACAATTCTGGTATTGTAATGCAAGGAAATCCCATCTTCCAAAGTGCTCACTACTGAGAATTTCAATAAGAAACTGCATATTTATTTCTGTCTTTTTCAAAAGCAATTAACTTTTCTTTCTGTAGTAAATTGCACCTTTTACATGTTTTTATATGTTTATAATGTTGCAATGCTTTCCATCTGTGGGATGTTGCATTTCATAAAAAATAATTATATTCATTTTTCTTCTTCCCGTGTAAAATCTGGTTAGGAAGAACTGTCATAAATCATAACATTATCTCACAGAAGATCAAAAATCATATCTTGCATATTTCTATAAGTAATACTTTAAACACATGGTCATTTCTAATTTGCACCATAAGAACCCAAACTGACTCCACCTTTTTGAATTACTACATTGGTATGTGGACAGTACAGTAGCATTTTGAATTTTGTTTTTACGCACTTTTTAGAAGTTCAGTGGTATGTATTCTTGAGGTGGGTATGGTAACTTCTGCAGTTGTATGCTTTGACGGTGTTACATTTCATATCTTAGAAAACACAGTCCTTGCTCATTTTGCTCATTGAACTGAGTTCAGATTTTTTATTTCAGTCTTGGAATTGAGTTCCCCAAGCCACCCACTTTCCACCACTGATTATTATTAACATTGCCCTGTCTCCTTGGCTTGCATGTAACAGTACACCCTGGGTGTGATTCTCAGTGCCAATATTCAAGATTATCAAACAATGCTTTTAATTTTTATGAGGGACCATCTCATGGTGCTTGTATACAGGTGAATGTGTTGAGTGATGGGGGAGGGGTGATGAGATATACTGTATCTGAGCTGTCATTTGTGTTTGTTGTGTAAGTAGCTTATTTTATTGGAAGGGGGCTATGAGAATCCTTTCAACCCCAAAATGATGTTTATGTTTTTACTATCCTATTTTGGAAGTTGTTTCACTTTATGGGGAAGGGGTGGTGGACTTCCCTTAAGCCTCCATTGAACCTGGACTGGAGTTACAAATTAATGAATGGGAAATGCTTCTCGGAGTGATTCCAGGCTAGACTAGACTTCTACTTGTTTACAATTTTTATTTTGGAAGTTGTTTCACTTTATGGGGGATGGGGAGGTGGGCTTAATGTGGACCTCCCTTGATTATAGCATGGAATTACAAAGCAATGAATGGGCGATGCCTCTCAGAGAGATTTTACACCAGATGTGACTTGTTTCATTTTACAGGGGAGAGGAGGTAGCTTAATATGGGCTTCTTCTAAATGTGGTTGTGTATTACACAGTAATGAATGGGCAATTCCTCTCAGAGTATTTTCACGGGCATGAGATCATAATATCATGGACAAAACTGCGCATACACACAAGGGCACAGACACAATGGAATATGCTCTAATGGCATCAGGACAAAATCCTGAATGACACAACATGAGCACACACCATTGAAACAACAGCAACTGTCTTTCTTTTTGCAGGGTGCTCCCCACTGCCCCGAGCTCTCTGGGGGGGTCATGGACTTTGGGGAATGAAGGTAACTCTGAGGAGGCAAATGTTTTAAAAAAATACACACATTACAGTGGGAACTGTGGAGGATCAAACAGCAGCCCCAGGTCCCTGACACTGTTGGAGGCAGGTACTCTAGCAACTCCACCACAGAAGTGGCTCGGCCAAGCACTGCCACAGCAGTGTCCTTCACATTTCCTCACAGCAGCCTACAGTGACAGAGGTAGTGGTTCTTACCACATGCTGTAAGAACCCCTGTCACTGTAGAGCCATTCATGCTTCCTACAGTGCAGTATTGCATGCATGGTTTTGTTCATGCCATATTCTCCCTGTACCGTTTCCACACCGGATGCTACTTGTATTGCTTTTTAAATATTTTAATTTGGAAGTTGCTTAACTTTACAGATGTGAGGAGGTAGGCTAATGTTGGTTTTCCTTGACCATGGCCTGGAATTACACTGCAGGTAATGGGCAATGCTTCCCAGAGTGATTCCTGGCTGGGTGGAATTCACAGACATCTGTTATTCTGAGGAATTTGCCAGCAGATAAAGGCCTGGGGTCTATCAAGTCTGCTCGAATGTGCAGCTAGCACCCCTTATCCTGCAGCTGCCCTCCCTTCCACCCTTCCCTTCATTAACCCTCCCCTTGTCCTGTCCCATCCTCGCTTGAAGCAGTCCACTGTTCTACTGCATACCACTTCTGCAGGTAATGCATTCCACCCAGCCACCACCCTCTCTGTAAAAAAGTGTCTCCTCATCTCCCTCCTGAACCTTCCTCGCCTCCAGTCTCATATCATGGCCCCTGGTGGCCCTCCTCTCCCTTACTTTGAACAGCCCCTCTGTACCTGTCTTGTTTATTCCTTTCATGTATTTAAAGGTTTCAATCATGTCCCCTGTCTCTCCTCTCCTCCAGTGAGTACATGTTCAACTCCTTCAACCTCCCTCATATGATAAGTCCCCCAGACCCTTGATCATCTTTGTCGCCCTGCGCCTCCCTCCAGTAACTTAATGTCCCTTTTCAGATTCGGACTCAGAACTGCACGCAGTACTCCAGGTGTGGTCTAACTAATGACCTATACAGTGGCAGAATCACCTCCTCCCTCCTTGAGGATATACCTTGCAATACAACCCAGCATTTTGTTGGCCTTTGCAGCTGCCTTCCTACACTGTGCCGAGTTGTTCATTGACCCTGTGATGAGCACACCCAGATCCTTCTCCTCCTCTGTCTGGGCTAGCTGCACTCCCTAGCTGGTAAGTCCTCCTTGGGTTCTTCATCCCAAAATGCATCACCTTGCACTTTTTGGCATTAAAGCCCAGTTGCCAGGTGTCTGACCAGGTTTCAAGCTTTGCCAGATCATCCTGCAACCCCTGCCATCCCCCTAGGTCATCCACCACTGCGCCAACCTTGGTATCATCAGCAAACAGACTGATCTTGCTCTTGATGTCCCATGATATGTCTGCAATGAATATCCCAAACAACACTGGTCCCAACACCGAGCCCTGTGGGACACCACTCGTCACTGCCCTTGGGTGTGAGAGCTCCCACCCACCACCACCCTCTGTTGCCTTCCTGCAGCCAGTTTCCTACCCATCTCACCAGCATTGCACCTGCCCTGTGCCTACTAACTTCCTTCCAGCCTTCCATGTGGCACTGAGTCGAATGCCTTACTGAAGTCCAGATACAGGACATCCACTGCATGTCCCCCGTCCAGTTGCCTAGTTACCCAGTCATAGAACCCGACCAGGTTGGTTTGGCAGGATCGGCCACGTATGAAGCCATGCTGTCTGCTGTCCTGTAGTCCTTTGGCCTCTAAGAGGGCCACCAGCCTCTCCTTCAGGATAGTCTCCATTAGCTTACCCACGATGGATGTGAGGCTCACTGGTCTGTAGTTTCCTGGTTCATCCTTGGGGCCACTCTTGTGGAGGGCACCACATGAGCCATCCTCCAGTCCTGAGGTACACACCCCGAATGTAGTGAGGCATTAAATAGGTCTGCCAAAGGTCCTGCAAGGACCTCTGCCAGCTCCTTCAGTACCCTGGGGTGGATGCCATCTGGGCCTGGTGCCTTGTCCACCCTCAGTGCCTTCAAACCCTCTCGAACTCTGTCCTCCATGATTTCCCCATCTGTCACCACTTCCCCCCTGCGTCTGCCATTTCACCCATCTTGGGTGTCACCCCCCTCTTCTCTTTAGTAAATACTGAGCAGAAGTACTCATTTAGTGCTTCCGCCTTATCATACCCTGCTTCCACCCAACCCCCCTCCTTCCTAATCCTTACTATGTGGTCCTTACAGCTCCTTTTCTCCCTGATGTACTTAAAGAAGTCCTTCTCCCCCTTCTTAATGCCTTGTGCCAGCCTGAGTTCCAGATGCTTTGGCTCCTTACTGCCCTTGTCACCTCCTTCGATTCTGTCAAGTACTCCTCTGTCCTCCCCTCCCTGTTTTCTTGTATTTCCTAAAGGCAGCTCTTTTCTTCCTTACCTTTTCCATGACCTCCTTGCTCAACCAGCTCGGTTTCTTAGCTCTAGCCTTCTTGCTCTGGGCTTTGCAGCAGGTTTTGGTTGCCTCCACTATCCCCAACTTTATGAGCTCCCATCTCTGGTTAGTATCCATACTAGATTGAATTCTGGCCAGGTGCCCTTACCACTTCCCCATCCTCCCAAAGTCAGCCCTCCTGAAGTCCAGCACTCTTGTGCCAGATTCCACTCCTTCCTTGCCCATATCCAATGTGAGCCATACTGAGTGGTGGTCACTCCCTGACAGCGGTTCCTCCACTGTAAGTTCTCTCACAAAGTCCCCATTTGCCAGCACAAGGTCAAGGGTATTCCCTAACCTGGTTGGTTCACTGACCATTTGCAGCAGGAAGCTGTCCTGGAAGGCATCCAGCAGTACCTGCTCCTTCTGTTCCTGGTTGTTGGGGTGCTCCAGTCCACTTCTGGCATGTTGAAGTCCCCACAATCACCACACTACCCTTCTCGCGGGTCCTCCTGATCTGTCCCGCTAGTTCCTGTCTAACTCCTCCATCTGAGATGGTGGCCTGTACACCACTCCCATTCTAAGACTCCTATTCTTGGAATCCTGGATTTGCACCCAAAGTGACTCTGTACTGCCCTCCTCCCTTCCTCCCTTACACACTTCAGTCCTTCACATATAGTGCCACCCCCTCCTTTCCCAGTCACCCTGTCCCTACAGAATAACCTGTACCCTGGTACAGACAGGTCCCAGTCATTATATTGGGTGGCCCATGTTTCCGTGATGGCTGCAATGTCCACCTCTCCTCTGCCATGAGAACCTGCAACTCTGCAGTTTTCCTCCCAAGGCTCCTAGCATTAAGGGTAACCACCTTCCACCATTTTCCCTCCTCCCATCCTGCCCTCCTTTCCTAGCATCACCAATAGTACTTGCCATTTGTCCTTTGTCACTGTTATGGGGGTAAGCTCATATGATTTCCCAACCTGTGGTCCCTGCATATCTCTTCCCAACTGCCACCCCCCACTCCTAGTTTAAACTCCAAACTTCCTCTATATATTCTTCCATCCTCTGCTTCAACACTTTCTTTCCTTCCTCACTCAAGTGTAGTCTGTCCTTGGCATAGAGACTACTGTCCTCCCAGGTCCCTCCCCACCCCCCCAACAGCCCATACCCTTTAGCACAACACCAGGTTCTTAGCCATCTGTTAAATTCCTCTATTCTCAGCTTTCTTGTTGTGCTTGCCTTTGGCACGGAAGTATCTCGGAAAAGTTACTGATCTTCCTGCCCCTCACATAATTGTGCTAGTTCCTCAAACCTCCTCTGGACTATATCCACTGTCTTGTCAGCCAGGTCGTTTGTCCCAAGATGTATAATTAAATGAGGCTTGTCCCTACCCTTCTAGCATATTTCAGAACAGACTGTCCCACCCTTTCCGCTGTCATTCCTGGCAAGGCCTCCACCCAAATGCGACTATGCCTCTCCGCCTTGCTACCCCACCTAACTCCTCTAAGTATTGAGTCCCCCAGCACTAAGATTCCACCCCTCTTACTCCCTGCTTGCTTCCTTTCATCTCCCTCCCTCATTTCCAGCTCCTCTTCTTCCTCCTGCACCTTATTATGCCCTTTTACCCCTGTTGCAGTTCTCCCAGCAGAACTTCCCCCCGCTCCAGTTTGGTCCAGGCATTTATCAATTACTCCTCTAATTTCGTCACTTCCCTCCTCCACCTTCTTCCTCTCTAGCAGTGCAAAACTATTTTCTGAAGATCCTTCACAAATGTCTGCTCCCTCTCTCTGCATAGTAACCTGTTCTCTCCTTTCCACTCCATGACTTTTGCCACTTCTTCGCCTCCCCTCACAAGTCCCTATTGCCTCCTTCCATTTGACTTTTGTCTCCTGACCTGGTTCTACTTTTTACTGCTTTATTTTGGAAATTGCTTAACTGTACAGATGATGGGAGGTGGACTCAGTGTGGGCTTTCCTTAACTCTGCCCTGGAATTACACAGCAATTTTATTTTTTTATTTAGTTTTTTTGTTGACCTGGAAAGGAGGACTAGACAATTCTGCTTATTTTCAGCTGTGTCCCAGGGAAGGGGTATGAATGAATGGACTTGGGCAGGATTTTCAAAACTCTTAGATCGCTGCATGTCCCAGTGCACTGATGATATGGCCCATGGGGCTTGCAGCAATCTAGCTGTATTTTCCATCCCATAAGTAGCAATTGCCGCAAGTTAGACCAACTTTCCCTGGTCTAACTTGTGGCACTCCCAGGGGCCTGTGTTATGGAGCTTGCACCAGATATGAGGTGCACGCTTCCATAAGTCATGAAAACTGTCACAGCTGTGCCCAAGATTGCAAAATTGGGTGCAGTTGTGGTGATGGGGTTGGTGCACTGCCAAAACCAAAGTGTTATGGCACAGGGCTGGACACAAGGCCTGCACCACGCTTTCAAAACTCTGGCCCATGCCATGTCTCTTAGAGTGATTCCAGTGCTTACTGGACTTTTTCTATTTTGTTTTGGACATTGTTTCACTTGATGGGGAAGGCAGGTGGTATTTAGGTTTATTTAGGTGCCTACAGTATCTCTAAGCATGGAGGAGAGGAAAACTGCATTTTTCAGAAACCTCTGGGAAAACAAGGCTTTGAATATACTATAGAATGTATGTGCCCTGCAGGTCTACAATGTGTGCTAATTGTGTAACTGTGTGTAACTGGGTCAGGTGGGGGACCTTATTTTGCTGAATTACATACCATACTATACAATGCATATGCAGTGCTACACAATAGGGTAATATGTCATATTTATACCCTGTACATCATATTCCAGATTCATGTCCTTCCCTATCCACCACTACTGGCAAAACCTTTTCTAAATGTTCAATAGATCTGCTGCATTGCTCCCATTTTAACATTCTCCAAAACAGTTTAATTCACCTTATCAGTTCCTGTTTGCTCCTCAGCTTAACCCTCCATGATGTGTGTGTCCTCAGAGCATGCAAACCATGTCAATGGGATTTGCAAAAAGTGATATGCAGAAGATACAAAATTCATCACAATGCATATAGGGCATTGCAGTTCACTGCAGCCTTATGCAGGAGGTGTCTTGATCCAGTTGATGTGATGCCCTTCCCAGCAATAAATATTGTTCTGGAAATGTCTTCTGGACAAACTTTACAGCAAATGTTAGGATAGTGTTTTCTCAGAAGAAGTTACCATCCATGATTCCTGTTATTTTTTTTTTGAACATAGTATATACTCCTGCTCTGGGCTAGGTATGGACCTCCTTCCACCATCTGCCACATGTCCAGTTCCAGTACTATTGAGATCCTGCCACCTGTCCATTAGGGACAGTGAACCCACCTGCAACACACCCATGTGCTGCTGGCTGGGTACACCTTCAGCTCCTTCAGCATTTCTTCCCCTCAGACATCTGGCCACCCACATCCGAGGTGAAGATGGGTGGTATCCCTGGCAGAAGGTGGCTTGGATCCAGTGGTGAATGTGGTGGGCAGGTTGAGGATTCATCCTCCCAGTCCTGTACCTCGCTTTCCCATTTTCTTTATCCCACCCACCCTCTAGGAGCATGCAATGGGATTGGCTGCCAGCAAGGCTTGATACAGCCAACCTGTGGTCTTGTTCCAAGGGCCACTTCCTTGTGAGTCATGAGATCCCTGCACCACCACCTGTGGTCAGCCAGGTGGTGTTAATGCCGCAAGATGTGATACCCTCCCTCCCTGGAGCAGGAGAGTGTATTATGGGATGCTCAGGCCTCCTGCCCCTAGCTGACACTCCAACAACCCAGGCTCATTCCCAAACCTGGGTCGCTGGTGCTATGAGTGTTATAAACATATAAGTCACCTCATATTTTAGGCTAATTAAAGTCCCACTGAGGAAAGGTTGCCATCCAGTATGGAGATTCACCCAATATGTCTGAAAAGATTCTAGAAAACAGGAGAAAATATAGTTTAGAAACTGCATGAAGTTGCTAGGCAGTATCAATTACAGATTGCAGGAACTCTCTGTAATTAATATTCTCTATCCTGAGACCATTCCCTCTGGTGTCCCTTCCTTGCCTTAGCTTAAATATCCCTTCTGTGCCCATTTTGTTAATCCCTTTCAAATATTTGAAGGTCATATCCCCCCAATCCCTCCTCTCTTCTAGGATGTACATATTCAACTCAGTCAGCCTGTCCTCATAGGTTTTGCCCTCCAGCCCCTGGATCATCTTAGTTGCCCTACACTGCACCCCCTCCAACCCTCCAACAATCTAATATTCGTCTTCAGAAAGGGATGCCAGAACTGTATGCAGTACTCCAAATGTGGCCTGACTAGTGACCTGTATAGTGGCAGGATCACATCCCTATTTCTGGATGAGACTCCTCTCGCAATACACCCCAGCATCTTTTGGCCTTAGCTGTAACCTTCCTGCACTGAGCTGAGTTGGTCATGTTACCCATTATGATCACCCCTAGGTCCTTCTTCTCCTCTGTGACCTCTATCTGAATCCCTTCCAGTTGATATGCCCTCCTTGAGTTCCTTGCTCCGACATGCATAATCTTGCACTTCTTCACACTGAAGCTCAATTGTCACTTTTCCGACCACTCCTCCAGTTTTATCAGGTCCTCCTGTAGCCCCTGCCACCTCTCTATGTCATCCACCACCACCCCTATCTTGGTATCATCTGTGAACAGATTGATCTTGCTCATAACACCATGTGAGATATCCGATATGAATAACCAAAACAACATCAGACCCAGGACTGAGCCCTGTGGCACCCCGCTTGTCACCACTCTTGGGGAAGAGAGTGCCCCCCACCACCACCATCACCTGTTGCTGCCTCCCCTCCAGCCAGTTCACATTCTAGTTTTAAACAGTTTTCACAATACATTTTAAAAGAGTAGTGGCCTCCTTCTCCCAGCTCCGCTTCCTCTTTGATGCTAATTGTATGAATTCCCCCTTATAAAAAATTTTAAAAGAGACCCATTCCACATCACCCCGGGGTGATGAATTGACATTCTAGCATATAAAGACTTCTATTTGCTCTTTAATTTTATCTTTGATAAAGTGGTCCTTAAGAAGCTGATTATTTAGTTTCCATGCAGTATCTTCCTGAGCATTAAATGCTAAAGTAAATTAAACCCAAACTGGTGAATGATCAGACAGGACTGTAGGATCAGTCTCACAGCCCAGAACTCCCACTAAAAAACTCTGACTAATGAGGAAATAATCAATCCGGAAATAAGTCCCGTGTGCAGCAGAATGACATGTAAAATCTTTCACGTTAGGGTGAAAAATGTGCCAAGTGTCACATAATCCTTCAAAATCCATCAAGTCTCGAAGGGAGCGCTGGTCCGGAGACAGACCAGCAGATGTTTTACCTGTTCATTCAATGTCTTGGGTAAATGAAAGGTTCCAATCCCCCCCCAAGAACTAAGGGGAGTCTAAGGAATGGAGTCAGGGCCGAAGCCAACTCCATAAAAAAAAGAGGGTTATCATTATTAGGATCATAAACACTTCCCAGGAGGACCTCAGTTTGGCCTAAAATGCTTTTGACCAGAATAAAATGACCTCTGCAAGTCTACAATAAGAGAACAGATGCAAGGGCTTTGTGAAAATAGAAACCTGTAATCAAACAGAAGGTTGGTTATCAAGGTAAAAAGAAAAAAAAGTGCAAGTCTGCAACATTTTGTACCTCTTGGAAATTGGTTCCCTTAAAAATCAGAATAGCTACCCCATTGTTATTAGTGCTAGTGCTTGCAGCAAATACCTGAGCTACTGCTTGGTGATGAAATAAAAGACCCTCTGAAGTAAGCAGGCGGGTCTCCGGCAGAAAAGTGATATTGCATCCTCTCCATTTTTTTTAAATGTTTATTAAGTTGATACCATTTTGCCCTAGAGTGGGCCCTCTTTACATACCAAGGTACATATTTAAGAGTTAGCCATAAATACAAACTAACCCAAAAAAATCTATGGTATTTCCCAGACAAATATTGAAATGAAGCCTGTAAACCTCTATACAACTCCAACCCCTCTGAAAATGTACCCATCCCCCTCTCCCACCGGAACATTCCTAATCCCTGCAAATCTACAAAAAATGAAAATCTCCCAACCCCCCCAACCACACTAATACCAAACTCAAGAGTATAAACATGTAAACAATCGGCAATAATAAAGAAAGCTACCTCCAGTCCTAATGACTACCACATCCCAAACAACAGGACCATGATGTAATCAGTACACTACTACTTAGCCCCCCCCCCCATCCCCACCACCAATATGTGCAACCCTAAATTATGAAGGTGAGTAGATAAAAATAGCTTAATCCTAAATATGAGAGAAAACAATCTAAGTGAGAATGCACTAAATCATCATCAGGAAAAGATAACAACTGGTAGTTTTTCAACAGCACACATAAAATAATTGGGTAAACATTGCATATCACTCCTGAAAAACTTCAGTGAAGTCAGTTAATATCACAACTAATAGCAAATAGTAAGTTAAGATAAAATAGTATAGGATTGCATCACTGGGCATTTTAGCTAGTTGGGAGGCAGAAATTAAGTCAATACCAAGCACCCAGAATCCTGAATGTGATATCCTATAGCAGTTCTAAACATTTACAGCAATAAGACAACAGATGCAAGGGCTTTGTGAAAATAGAAACCTCTAATCAAACAGAAGGTTGGTTAACAAGGTAAAAAGAAAAAAAAAGGGGGGGGGGACCCCAGCTGGCCCAAAGGACAAAAGGGATAATGTAAGTAAAAGAATATGTATACCAGTTAGTGTCAAATAACAGCTGTGCTGATACCAGATCCCGAGCCCATCCTAACAGACCGGAAATCGGGGTTGGGGAGGGGCCCCTATCCAATGCTGCCCACAGCCATTCTGAAAGCAAGCAGTGGTGTTTTCCAAACATTCAGTGATCTAAAGCAGAACTACCAATTCCCTCCGAACCTCCTTACCATAGATACCTCTACGAGGCATTAAATAGCACTTATGTGGGTGTCTTTGCTCTACTACAAGTTCAAGAAGCTTCCTCGGGGGGGGGGACCCAGAGATCCAGGCCCACCATGCTGACACTGAGCATATTCCATGATTTCCAGAATGGATCAAAAATTGAGACAGAGGCCGGGACCTGAGCATTAAGCAGGATTAAGAGCCAGATCCCTCATGGCACACCTGCCAAACAGAGACACCCATTATCACCTTCCAGGTGACATGTTGGGTAGGAGAGGAGGAAGAATAAGGCATTCATGTCTCAGAAAGGTTATTGGTCTAGTCATGTGGTAGCAAAGGATGGGTCTCCCCTCCCCGCACTTGCCCAGAGGATAAGCATAGGACCCAGCCAGCAGATAGTCATCATACTCACCAACCAGACACATAGTAAAGAGCAAACCATCCAAGGTATATCAGGAGCTGAATGAGGGGGCTGCTCAGGACAAGGAATATGGGGTCATTGTATGCCAGGGTATACATCCCTGACAGTGACACCATTGCAGTGAACAACTTTGTTGCTGACAACATCGACAGTTCACTGTAATGGTACACCAGAGACCTGGGCACACTGTCTCCCAGTCCTGCACCCCTTCCCTGAATCAACTCTGACTCAGAATTGATTATATGTAGTACAGGGGGTCCAGGGGCAGAGCCCCCAGAGGGTTCGGGGCAAGCCCCCATACATTCAGTGATTGGGTTCATATGGATTATGTTGACCGCAACTTGTGGTGGAGCATAGATTCCAGCACTGTGATGCCAGTTGATGAAATTGTTGTCGAATTGGCATTGTAGAGCCGTCAGCGAGGATCCTAGAGTCAACCTACAATCAGGTTTCAGAATGTACCACTAGAAATATACATTGGGGAGTCCCAGTAGAATTTGTCACATATACCTGCAAATATACAGCATCAGGAAGATCCTTGAGGAGAACAGCCATATATAACAATACAGGTTGTCAGGTGCAACATCTCACATTACAAACACTGTTATTCTGTATAGGAAAAAACATCTGGCACAGATCCAAATGAGTCACCCACATCTCTGGGGTGCAAATATAGAAGTCCATCCATCACCGGTCTTAAAGTGTCATAAAGTTTGTACAGAGCAGGAGAATGAACCGAAGTGGGATTTTAAATCGAAATGGGATTTACTTGCGAAGCAACAGGGAGGATGAAAGTAAAAGCCAGAACTGAGCAAGAATCCCTTAGAGTTCATTGACTCCACCAAATCAAAAGGCATCCCATGACAAGGCAGCAGAACCCTGGCTCAAACCTCTGCCAAAGTCAGAACAGAATCCACTCACACACTGCAAAGATGAGTCTAAGTGAGAGTCCTAGTAGACAACTCCACGAACATCCACAGGCAAGAAAACTCGGGTGTCCCCGATGAAGACAGTGATGGAATATGTGGAGTCCAGGTACCCAGACATAATCTCCCAAACACTGAAAGCTGAGCCACATAACAGGAACAAATGCCACACGATGCCACCCACCAAGTTCCCCTATCACTAGTTACAGATAAGAACAGATTTGATTAGTGCTAAAGGGTGACAGATTGTTGCAGGATCCCAAATTGCAGCAGAATTTACCATCACATCACATGCGCAGATCAATGCAGGATTCCAGGTTGAAATAAGAATGATGTACGAATCCACCAGCTCCAAGCATCAAAGAGATATACACCAGACAGGCGATTGGAGTCCAACTCAGTCCCTGATCCAAAGCAACACTGGGAAGATTGCTCCCTAGGAGGTAGATCCCAACAAGTATCCAAATCGGGCATCTGGAGGTACAATAAAACTTGAGTTGGGCTGAGATGGAAAGAAATGTCTGAGTCCTGAACAGGGTATCCAGCTCAATCCTTCCCCAAAACATTCAAGTTCTCAAATGACTAGTTCAGATTTTGACATCCAAAAAGAAGAAATAAAAATAAGGATTTACTTACAAAATCAAAGGTCCACTGACTTCTCAATCTATTAACGGAAAGCAGGTTCTAAGTGGGTAGCTTCGGGTGATAGAGTTAAACAAATCGGGGTACAACTTTGGAAACTCCAATCCTGCTTGCTCATTAGACACTTAGAGTTTGGGAGTATCCTTGTAGTTAATCTGTAGCCTGGCAGGGTACAACATACAGAAGTGAATTTGGGCTGCTATAAGTTTGGATACCACCTGCCCATATGCCGCTCTCTTCAATTGGACAGAGCAGGGAAGATCCTGGACAACTCTAAGTTTAGTCCCTTTCCAGGAAACTTCTTTTATTTCCCTGATCTTGGCCAAGAGATGGATTTTGTCCAGATAATTAAAAAATTGAAAATCAGAGAGTGAGGTGTGGAAACCAGAAGAGGAGTAGGTCGTGACGCTCTGTGGGCCTGTTCTACAATGTAAACGAGACCATTCGGAGATGGGCTGGCAATTCTCTCATAGAATTTTTGAACAAAACCATTTGCATTCTGCACTTTGGAACCCTCTGGCAGGCCAATTACCACCATAATATTTTGGCGACTGCGACCCTTCAGGTCTTCTATTTTATCTTCTAATCAACCAATTTTCTGATGGAGGGACACAGTCTCAGGCTCGAGATGGTTGCGCCAGTCTTCAACTGAGCTAATTCTAGCTTCCGTGTCACCCCGTCTTTCATTTAGCTTATGCATTGAAACTGATAGTTTTTAACTCAGCAAGGAGGGTTTGTAAAGACTCCTTGAGAGGTAATATTTCATGTAAAAATGTGGTCTTCAGCTAAAGCAGAAGAAGGGTCAGAGAATTTTGAAGTCATGGAGGCCTGCACTTTACTCTGTTTAGAGGCCTTATCTCTCTCTGGTGTGGTGGGAGGGGTATGGCATATAGTCGCTGCCTTCATCTCAGCATCTATTTTGGGCAGATTTCCCACCACCAAAACAGGCTCTGGAGTGATATCAATCAGAGTAAATATGAAAATCTCGAATGTAGACACAGTAGAGAAAAATAATTATGAAAATAGAGGAGGTAAGGAGCGGAGCCGAGGGACCAAGCTGCCTACACAGCACAGTGCATCACATGATTCCATGGCTTCTGTTTCTTAAGGGAGTGATGATTTCAATCTATCTTAATTACAGAAATTAAATCAAACTTAAGCTCTTTGACAAAGCAGTGCAGGAAGATTTGGAAGCAGTAGACAGACTTAGGGTGGCTCCTTGACTTTCCTTTAGCAAAAAGGTACAGTACATGGTTTGGAAACATATTTTATGCTTCCTATTGAAGTAGAGTGTAAAAAACTAATAACAAGGGCCAGATATGAATTATTACGAAATGCCAGGACTGAATATAGATATGAAAGAGTGCAGAATAGTCATGATTTGTGTCCTTGTAAAAAAGGACACATAGAAACTTTAATGCATGTGATGTTGCACTGTCCACTTTATAACAAATGGAGAAAACTCTATATACAGAATCTAATGAGGCCTTTTGCAAGTAACCTGGAAAATGGTCTTTATAATTTGCTCCACCCAATGGATAGTGCTCAAACCATAGTATTGGCAAAATATATTAAAGAATTGATAAAATGTAGAAAAACAATTCATAAGACATAAGAATTCTTCATTCTTGGAAGAGGTGGTATATAATTGAAGATATGCGGTATATGACAAAATTGTGGCCTACTATGCATAAAATTATTAATTAAATTCAATTTACATGAAGGAGGCCAGATCCACTGACTGCAGTAAAAGTCATATGAATTGATTAGACAAATCTATAAGAAACTGGGATGTGTTATAATAGTTACAGTATAGATTGCTTTTGACACATGTATTGACACTAATTTAGTAATGTGGTTTGTTGAGAATGTGGCACAGCAGTAGATCAGGATGCAAACATGAATGTGTATTGTGAACTTATTTAAACAGTATTTATTGAAAAAAATGCTTTTAGTTTTTAATTATTGCCAAAGACTTGTTATTGTCGAACAAATAAACCTTTTGATACTTGCTACTAGCCATTCTGATGACGGTTTCCCCGAGTGCCTTATTCAACTGCTGTCCTTGGGCTGGAGGTCTGTACACCTGGCTGGATTTGAATTTTTTGAAGACCTTCTTTTTTCTTCCTCATAGGCTCCCCCACCTATCTTATGAATCACAATGGTTTCGTACCCCACCTGTTTTCCCTACAACAATTATACAGACACATGTCCTCTAATATCCTATATTCACCTCTAATTTGATATTAAACCACATGGCCTGGCAAGCACTGGTCCTCAGTGGTTTCTGCACTGTGACCTCCCTTGTACTGTCCTTGTTTGTGATGAACAAGTCAAGTATGGCTCCCCTGTAGGTCCCTCAGCCCACTGCAAAAGGAATGCTTCCTGGAGTGCTTCTAAAATTGACTGATTTCCTACACTTGCTGCCTCTGGGATACCCCAGTCCAAATATGGTATGGTGAAGTCTCCTATTAGTAGCACTACCTCCTGTTCTTGTAGTTTTCTAATCTCACTCCCTACCTCTCTCTCTCCTCTCTGTGTGATGGTGGTCTATGTACCACTCAAATCCAGAAATTCCTGCACCATCTGACTACCTTCATTCACGCTGTCTCTGGGTACTTGTCCCTCCCACTTTCCTTGACCTCCCTGATATTTATACTCTCCTTTATAATTAAAGCAACTGCTCCAACTTCCTCACTACCTAGTTATCTAAATATTGCATACCAAGGAATGGTCAGGTCCCAGTCATGGTGCGGCACTGTTCACATGTCTGTGATCATCATTGTGTTCAACCATCCTTCTGCCACTAGTGCCTGCAGGTCACTGGTTCTGTTCCCAAGGCCCCTGGTGATAGTGCACATAATCCTCCAGGTCACTTGCTTTTTTCCTCCCTGTGACTCCTTCATATCCACCTTCCTCACTGCCTTACACATTAGCTTTGCTTTACAACCTTGAATTCTCTGACTTCTGGACTCCTATCACCCCTTCTGTATTTTCCTATTTCCCCACTGTCTTCACACTTTTTCTACCCTGCTGTCTCCTTTGCATTACCTAGCACTGGGGGCCATTCTTGGCTCCCGCAGTTGAGTAGGTGTACCAATCAATTGCTGATTTCCTTCCTCCCTCTGCTAGTTTAAAAACACCTTGATGGACTTTGCAAACTTGCATCCTAACATCCTGGTGCCTTTCCCAGAGGGTTGTAGTCCATCTCCTTTGTATTTGTATAGCCTTTTGCCCATCCATCGCAAAATCCTTCACAAACCAAAAGTCCTCCTCTCTGCACCTCTCTTTCAGCAATGAGTTAAAGTGAATGATTGGAAGAAGCCGCCTCTCGTCCTTAAAGCAAACTGGTGGGACCTCAAAAAAGGAAACTGAGATTGTCATCATCTTAAGTTTTCTTCCCAGCTACCTAAAGCTAGCCTTCATCTCCCCTTGGGGTCTATTAGCCAGGTCATCAATCCCTAGGTGGATAATGGCAATGATTTCTTTGCCCCTTCCCATGCCCCAGACAATAGTTTTTTACTGTTGTGGGGCTTTGTTCAAAGTCTGGAAATTTATTGACAAGCAGTTCCTATCAGATAATGATAGGGTTCATCATGGACAATGTGGAGAAAGTCAGGAAATCCAAAGTTAGGGCTCCTGGATTCATAACCCTAATGGCACCTATTCTCTGTAAGCAAGGTAATATGACTCTGTAGTTAGTTGAGTAGTATACAGCATGATAAAGTAACCCTACAATACCTAAAGGATTTGGCAGAACAGTTGAATTTAGGGCAATCAACCAGAGAATCCTAACTTTGGATTTTCAGATTCTTTGCACTTTCTCTGCGGCCCCTAACATTATTATAACATACTTTTTTGCTGTACATCTATTCATCTTTCAGTCACTCTTAAAATAATAAAAAAAAAATGTTATCTTCATTGCCAGTTTACTCTAGTTAAACCTTAATCAACCATATAGCAAAAACGGTACAAACAAATAATTGCTTTTCACGTCTCTGTAAAGCTAAATTTCTATATTCTATTTGGATTAGTGCTGGTCCATAAACAACTCAATGCCTGCAGAACACATAGGATGAAACTGAGTTTTTTATATATTTGATATGGAAGATGAGGGCCAAAGGTTAAATTTGTTTCCTCTTTTTTTTTTATCAACGCCATTCCCCACGTCTCTTTTCAATTTGTTAGATATACTACACCTTGGATGGCTGTGCACAAGACATAATGAATCATAGTGACAGTGATATCTCACTTGAGGAACAATGCTTTGTGGACAAATTGTTATTATTTTTCATATCCTTCCTGAGCCCACCTCATTCTATGCAGTGTATGAGTATGGGGGTTGGTATTATACAGCATATACCCCAAATCCTACATTTGCCCTTGTGGAATAGTGTTAAAAGATCATTTAATAAGATCAAATAGCTAATAAAAAAACAGAAAAAGATAATATAATTGCAATAGCTACTGTGTGTGTGTGTGTTTAACTTTAGTGATTTCATTTTTTTTTACTTTGTCCTGTAATTGATGTACTAAATAGTTTAGATACTGCAGTTTTATTTTAATGTTTTTTAGTTTGTTTGTTTTTCACTTTCTGCTGTAACTGATGTACTAAATAGTTCAGATAATGTAGTTTTATTTTTCTGTGCCTTCCAAAAAGACTTTGGCTGTCCCCAATGGACATCACAGTCATACAAAGTAAGGCAGAAGAAAAATATAATTATACAATGGATAGAAAAACTCTTGAAAGCTTATTGGTCAAGAGGCAGTTCCAGCCATTACAGCAAAATTGCCTGAAACTAATCTAAACAAAAATATACACAAAAAGCCCTTCATTAATTCTATGGGATCTGTTTTATAATTGCAATAAGGCACTGCAGGGCAGCCTGATTGAACCTGTTCACTAAATCCTAGATTACCTGTGTAATATTGTGTACAAGTATCCATGATCCTAATGATATGTTATCAAATCATTGCTTTAATTTCCTTCTGTGATGTATAATTTTTTTATACAGTATTGTGTATATCCTACACATTTTCCCCAACACAATTTTTAAAAAGGCACTCCAGGGCATGAGTTATATTGGTTAACATCACTTCTCAGGTGGTTGAAAGCACTCAGCTGTACTTCCTGCTTCCCAATACCCTTGAGGCATGACATTATTACAGCCTATAAAAGGGATAAGAAAAATGTAGAGCTGTGATTGTCTGAGAAGGACCCCAACCCATTTAATTATTAGCATATAATTATACAGGCTGTAGTTCCAGCCAAGCCAGTCAACCCACAGTGAAGTATGAATCCATATACCACCCTGATCCGAAATGAGCAGTAGGCATTCAAAGCAAAAAAAAAAGTTATTTTCATATTTGTGTCCCACTGCCATTCCTACCTTGAAAGTGCCATGTTGCTCCATATGCCACTCATGTTCCAAATGTTGCAGAGTGCAGCAGCATGACAAAATGAGAGGTGTTAGCAATAGGTGGAGAGCACACCATAGCATGCATCCAACAAAGATAAGTGGGGAGTGTAGACAGGCAACAAGGGGTCAAGTTTTGAGATAAGACAGGAAAAACTCATATTTTTGACTTGAACGTTTTGGCTTAATTTTTTTAAATGTATTCTGTAGGACCCATTTTATAAATACAATAAGACTCCTCAGGATGTGTGATTATGGTCAGTAATCACACACTTCTCTCAGGTGTTTTAAGGCACTTAGCACAAGTGCTCTATGACTAACAACACCCTTGAGAGACGTGATTATTGACTAATAATCACACACCTTTTCATTTCTTATTACATATGTAATACCTACTCTGTCATGTCTTATTGATTAAATAGTAACTACAGTGTATATACAGCACATAATTCTGCCTGCTTACAGATGAGGATAGATGGCATATTCTGAGACTGATCATTGCTTATCTTATATGCATGGTTAGGCCATTTCCTGCATAGCAAAAAAAAAAAAAAAAAAATTTTCCATATACCACAGTACTGAAATTCCATATACTTCGGCATGTAAAAAATTATGACATAAATACAATAAACAACAATTATGACATCACCAATTGAAAACATTTTTTACATTTCTTATCTCAGCTTCAGAACTACATTTTGAAAAAAAAAAACTTTCTCAACAGTTGGAATACACCCCTCACAACCTCTTTTTAAAAGGAATACCTTTTCATTGCATCACCTTAAAAAAGGTGTCTCTCAATAGTTTGAACCCCCCCCCCAATAAAAATCTTACTTTCCTAAAACTGGCTAAAAATGCACCTTGGGTTCCATTCCCAGACAGACACACATCTGAAAAAGCACTATGATAAAAATACATTTAACGACCTTTGAGTTCAGGTCCCACAAATGTAAACTATAGAAAAAAAGCACTGTGATAAAAATGGATAAGCTAGGACTCAGTTTCTAAATAGACACACTTTAGAAAATTGTCAATCGCCTTGGATTCAGTCCCGTAAAGACACACTTTAGAAGAAATGAACTGTAATAAATGTGGGATACAATGGGCTGACTCGCAATATACCCATTTATCTTCATATATATGAGGGGAAAGAAAAATAGCTCTAGAGTGGCAGAGCCACAAACATGCTATGCAAGTTCTACCCTTCTCAAGTGAAAATAAATGGTTTATGCTGAGTCAGACCATTGCTTGTGCAATTTATACTGTCTGTTATAAACTATAAAACTTTAAAATTAGAGTATTTTGATTTCATTGCTCTGTTTTCAGCATAGCTAAGGTCATTGTGATGTCATCAGGCATTGTTAAAGCTGCTTTCCCATTGGTTTATTGCTCCTTTGTGACTTTTCTAAAGTGAAACTAAATGGCCAAAGTAAGGCAACAATGATTTATCCTCATGTAGGATGAGTCCGTGGCTGAAATAAATTATTTACCTGTAAGGTTTAACTCTCACATACCTTGTATAAAAATGACTTTTCAATCATGTTGGATTCAGTTTCCACAAAAGTACATTTTGGAAAGCAAGCATTGAGATAAAATGGCTTTGCAGCCACCTTGGATTTGGTTAAAAAAAGACACACTTTAGATAAAAGTGATGTGATATAAATGGACTAGTGTATTGTAATCTATCTGTTGTGGTGCTGTAACACCATCAAGGGGTTCCATGACATTCTCCATCTCAAGAATGAAGCTTGAGAGGAGCGTGACATTGTGGAACCCTGAGATGGTGTTTTGGCACAGTAACAGATGGATTACAACACACTATTTTTTGGAATACATGTTTTTTTAAAATAGCTTTTGGTTCGTGCACTTGCTGAGCTTTTTGTCAGTTTACTTTTTGTAAATTTCACTCTCTGCCAAGGCACAAATGCCCACCTGCCATTTTCATCAGTCAGTACTGACTGCAGTCAGGATTTCCTTGCAAACATTTCACTACAGCTGCATATGCTGCTCTTTGTAAGGTTCTAAGTCATAATAGCATCGATCTGAAATGAGCTTGATGCTATTATGCTTTGTAATTTACAAACCAGCACTGTTATGAGAGTTCAGCTACCAAGATTCTCTATGGGAAGAAATGTTAATGAGAAGGCAGTAGGGAGGGCTGGGGGATACTGGGATGTATAGGGAGAGGCATCACCAGCAGAAAACAGGAAGGTGTTATCCTCTATACAGACAGTTAGTGAGACCCCATCTGGAGTACTGCATCCAGGTCTGGAGACCCCATCTCCGCAAGGACATAGACAGGATGGAGGCAGTCCAGAGGAGGGCAACTAAAATGGTGCAGGGTCTGCAAGAGAAGCCATACGAGGAGAGACTAAAGGAGCTTAATATGTATACCCTTGAGGAAAGGAGGGAGAGGAGGTACATGATAGAAACTTTTAAGTACCTCAATGGAATCAACAAAGTCCAAGAGGGCAGCATCTTTCAGAAAAAGAGATGTGCAAGAACAAGGGGACACAATTTGAAGATAGAGGGGGGACAGCTCAGGGGAAATGTGAGGAAGTAATTTTTCACAGAGAGGGTGGTGGATGGATGGAACAGCCTTCCTGAGGAGGTTGTGGGGTTTAAAACTGTGGGAGAATTGAAGAATGCATGGAACAGACATAAGGTAATTTTTGTGGGGGTAGGAAGAAATAGGCTGTTGGCTAAATAGGATCTGCAGCTTATCCTGTAGGTAGGGAAATGGCTAGACTAGGTGGGCCAAACAGTCCTTATCTGCCTTCAAAGTCTATGTTTCTATGTATTACAAGTGGCTTTTTAACCACCATGGAATCTGTTCCTGCATAGACACACTTTAAAGAGGGAATGTGATAGTTTGTGCTGCTGGGAAGTTGTCCACATTTTTCAAAATAGTTAAATATAAAACAGTTTTTTTTTTGACTAAACAGTTGCATTATACAATACAAATGCTGCAGAAGTTATGTGTACTTATAATGTAATCTCAGGGGTTCTGAGCTTGTTAGACCCCTCCCCCGAATGGCATTATTTCCATGTGCACTACACTTTTCTAGCCTTCATTAGGCTCTCGGTTCAACCAGATCACACCAGTTTTATGTGTGCCGCACTAGCTGCCAGTGTGGTGGTGAAAAAACTTCAAGATATGTTTGTTAATGTAAAATGTCTGCCATGATATGTGCCCTGACTTCTTGAAAGATCTCCTGTACAAATACACTCCTGGCCACCACCTCAGTTCTTTTGATGTGGCCAGGCCTCATTAGTATTCCTCCCTCCTCATTGACACGTTCAGGAGATCGGACCCTTGGAGTTGCTGCCTCATGGTTGTGGAACTCTCTTCCACCAGATGTCCAGGGAACACCTGCAGTAAGCATTTTTTAAGTTTTATTGAAAGCCTACTTATTTAATTTAGAATATGAGTCTGACTGAAACTGTCCTGATTAACTGTAATTTATTATCAAAGTTTTGTTGTTTTTTTCCCCAACTTTCTGTAAGCCTTTTGTGACGGTCTGATTTTCTGATCTACTGTGCGTAGCCTAAAGCCTAACTTAATGGGGGAATTACAAATAATTTGTCTTGCTTATGCTCTCTATTGCTATACAGTATATAATCTCATAAATAAATGAAGTCACTTGATTGGTTGAAACAAGTCAAATGACAATTTTATAATTCACCATTATTACATGGGTGTACTTTTAAGTGTGTTTTTTGCTTTAAAATCCATTCATTTGAGACTTAGAATTTCATTTGCAACCCTTTAACTCCCAAAACCAGAAGGTTGGGCTAGCACTTCCAGATCTCAAGGGTTACTGCAGAGCTGTGCATTCAGCACATGCCTTGCACTGAATTCACAGACAGAGCTCCATTCACTGGAGGAAGACTGAACTCTCTTTTAACCTTACACTACCTGAGCAGCAACTCAATGCACCCCAGCAAATGCTAAGGATGTTTCCCTGGGATTGTTAACAGGCATAATAGAAAGTTACTGGAGATTGCTCACACTGTTCCCATCAGTTAAAAAAAGATTTCAAGGGCCAGCCCTGTGGTGCTGAGGGTTGAGGCCCTGGATGCCACAGCTCGCGTCATCCATCACGACCCGAGTTCAGGGGCGAGCTCCAGGGTTGGGGGTCGGCAGGGAGGGAGATGGATCTAGCACCCACTGGGCTGCTCTCCTCTCCTGGGGGGAGGGTATGGGACTACTCGGCACTTGGCAGCCCCTGGTGAAGATCGGGGGCACTACAGAGTGCAGAGTCGCACATAAGGGAGCGTGGCTGACGCAGGCAGGGTTGCTGTGTGCCAATGTCAGACATGCACTATGCACAGGGGGGAGGGAGAGAGAGACTTTGGGCACCTAGAAAGGAGAAGAAATACCCCTCCAGCTCAGATAGGTGACCGCCCTGCCAGTGCCACTGCCACATGCCCAATGCTGGTTCCCCATCACTGTCTCTTGCGGTCTCCCTGGGTTGACGCCCCCCCCCGACTTGGGGAACCGCGACAAAATTGAAGATGTAGGGGAACACAGCGGGTGGTAGAGTGAGTCAGCGAGTGCAGTGGCCTGAGAAAGTTCTGAGCCAGAGGGCCAGAAAGATAGTTGAAAAAAAAATAGATTTCAAACTCTTAGAAGTAGTCCCATATGACCTCCAATTTCCTCTGATGGGTATTGACCCTACCTTTAAAACCTGGCATAGGCTGTGTCTCCTATATAACTTCCATTGTTACAGTACATGGCAGGAGTA
This sequence comes from Neoceratodus forsteri, assembly GCA_016271365.2. Taxonomy (NCBI): domain Eukaryota; kingdom Metazoa; phylum Chordata; order Ceratodontiformes; family Ceratodontidae; genus Neoceratodus; species Neoceratodus forsteri. Next base: position 135,811,261 of record JADMNL010000025.1, read on the forward strand.
TTCAAGTCATATAAGCAACTCTGCCAAGACCACCGATTAAGATGCTTATGTTATTTTTAATATTTCCAAATTTACCATTGCCTGACGAATTGCTTAGGATTACATTGGTATCTGGAGACAGCCCATCCCATAGTGACCCTAATCTTATAAGATAAGGGGGAGTTCTTCCAGGGCACCTGCTCTAAGTGACAGATCAAGCCATTAGGTGGATGATAGAAGCCAACACACTGCATGTTGGTCAGACATGGGAAAAAGAAATAGGCAGTGAGGTCTCAGAAAAAGACTGGCACCTAAAGTGTTTTTAGACAGCACAAACTTATGACTTCCCACACATAGCAAGAGTTCATATGGAAAAACCCTCTTGGGTACTTCTATACTCTTCACATTACAGACAAATATGATAAAACATGGGGGATGGCCTGTTAGAGAAAGTGCAGCCACCAACATGCCATGCATACACACGTATTCTGGGATTACCCAGTCCTCCAACCTTATTGGCAATCAGTGGAATTAGCTCTAAATAATATCATCCTAGACTTTGGTCCACTGACCACATGAGCAGTACTATTACTGCTCTTTCCTGATCACATTAACACCACCCTTCAAGGCCTTAATACCTTCATATATAACAGGAAGGAATCTGACTGATGGCAGCCAAGAAGGCAGTAACCCACTCTATGACTGCAAAAGGATCCCACCAGCAGGATCACTGGGAAAACATAGTGCAAGACGTATATCAGACGGAAAAGCTAATGGCAAATACAGAGACAAACTATATTTTCTAACTTCTGCATAAGTGGCAGAGCCAGGGGGACAGGCGACCCCTCACTTTTGTAGCTGAAGGGTCAGACATTGAATTGAACAGTGTCCTGGGATGAGGTGTTCTACGCAGTTCTGACCACCAAGTTGAATGGGTGGCTGATCTGGATGATGGAACACAGACCACATATGTTATTCCCTGAAGGCATTCAGTAAGATGCTACGCATAAATCATAGACAGAACTACAAGGGTTTATATCTTCAAAGTTTATTCTCAAAGAAACATCAGTGAGGCCATGTACTACATTACATGTATGATTCCATCGTATGTAATATGGCTTGCATTTTTGTGAGATGTGTTTATGGACTAGAGAAACACATGCAGTGAGCATCCATGCAATAACATTCCTGAAACATCTCAATAAAAATACATTTTAAAAAATCCATTTATTTTATAAGTTTTCTAAGATACTTATCTACAAGGACACCAACATGGACACTGTAATGTGGTGCAGAAGGGACCCAGAGACTTGGCCTAATGATGTCCCGAGAATGCAAAAAGAGACATGTTGATTTTGGTGTGCAGTCGTTAGGGTGCCGCGATTAGGCCATTATAATGTGGGCACCCCAACAAGGGCATGAGTGACAAGGGCGATGTGGATTTTGCATTGTCCTGACACACTCCTTGTTGGGTGTCTCCAACATTCACTTCCCCTTCATGGCATACTCAGCCCAGAGGTGGTTGTATTTAGAGGAGGGGGGGTGCAGGTGGCAGGGTTACATCTTTCAGAGGATGGTGCTTTCTTTCTTTCTTTATTTATTGAATTTTGATGACCGGGTAGATCCACTGGGCTCTGGAGGTTCCTTTTTCAGGGGCGACCCGGGAGTTACAGGACTGGTAGGATACACAATTAGTACTGATATAGCTTATGGCATGTGACATGTTGACATATATATATATATATATAGCAATGATACATTACATAGAAGGTTACATTGATTAATGAAGTGAAACAATATAGGAGAGCCAGAGCCATTCCTGGGTCACAATTTCCCTAGTAGAATATTTTGGGAGGATAGCCAATAGAGAAGGGTTAGGGCTGCCAGCTGAGGTAGTACTGATGTAAGTGCTTAGGCAGGAGGGTAGTGTGGAAGTGTCAGGTAACATAGCATTGGCATTGACTTGTGGCAAGCATATGTGCCTTGAGTCTTGTTTGGAAGCTCACTGGTGATGGAGCTTCCCAAACCTCTGGAGGAAGGTTGTTCCATAGGGAAGGGGCAGTGTGGGAAAAGGACATGCCCTCTGCCTTGGTCCTTACCCTAGGGACTTCAAGAAGAGTTTGGCATGAAGTCCGTAGATTGGGAGGATTTCACTTGGCAGTTATGAGCCCTGCGAGACTTGGAGGAGGTGTTGAGCTAATTAGCTTATGTGCTAGGCAGAGCACAGGGTACCTGAGATGAGCTTCGAATGATGGCCAGCTGAGTAGTGCTAGAGAATCACAATGGTGGTTCCTGCAACTGTTGGGTGGCGCAATGCCACCCATGATAATTCTGGGTGACACATTTCCTGCACCCTAAACTACGTTGCCCGCATTGCCCATGTGCTGGTATGGGTGAACAGTTAATTTTCTTCTTTCTAGAAAGGTTTTCATCCTCTAGGCTTGAGTGGGTGGGTTATCAGCCCTGTCCCAAACAGCACTGACCAGCATTTATCTTACCTGCGGACTTACTAGTCCTGATGAGTCCCCCGCTGATTATCCCCCATGGTGGGGGCCGGGGGGAGGCACACATATCCAGATCACAGGCTGCGTCCTTGGGTGGTGGTGCAGGCTGGTAGCTGAAAGGCAGGGCTTCACAAAGTCCACTGACCTATTTTCCACTTTTTCTTTGTCCTATCCACCTGACGCAGCACGGACAACACTGTGTGCAATGTGGAGGCACACATGCAGTGTGTCAAACTACAGCACCTCCCTTTGTGCCACCCTGCATGCACTGCCACCAGGCCTCCATGTGGTGGCAGTCTACAGAGGCACAGCAAGCACTCCCCTCCCCAGGAGATGAGAGCAGTTCCTGGGATGCTTAGTCCTTTCCTCCCTGGCTGGCCCCCAGTGACCCGAGTCTGTTCCTGAACCTGGGCCGCTGACATGGCAGCAGGTGAGGTGCAGGTTGCCTCAGCCCCTCCCCCCCCCGTCTCTGGACCAGCTAAAGATATTCATCTTCAATGGCTTCCCAGCAAGCTTAAATTACACTATACAATAAACGACATGTAACCATTCATTAAGAAACAATACTCCAACATGTAAAACAGTGCCTATATCTCAGTGAACATAGCACCAAGTGGTGTGTTATGGCACTTATTAAAGGTTCTGGTATTAAAATGTCTTTGCTTATAAAATGGCTTTATATATAGTCAGAAAATTAGGTTATCTCAATGTACATTTTATGCAGAATTTTCTCATTAAATACATGCTGTGCCCCATGACTCTGAGAGGTTTAAGATGTTAAATATATTTTTTCTTCCTGCTGCAGAATCTCTGAATCAACTTTGCTGGCAATTGCTGTCTGAAGAATTGGTGCTGATAATGTCAAGGTCATAGATTCATTCCTCTTACTGGCCAGAGCTTGATGTTTGGGGCTGGCAGTATAGCCTAGAAGTTAGAGTAATGAGCTGTGAATGAACTTAGTACATCCAGCAGACCTGGGTTTGATTCCAACAACCTCCACTCGCATATTGTATGACTCTAAGCAAGTCACTGAACCCCCCAGTTCTCCCAGGTCCCCTGAAAACTGACACTTGTGCCTAGTGGACTTAATCCAGTTACCAAAGACTAAAAATAAATAAAAAATCATGCTTTCTGAAAACTTAGAACAATCTAAGAGTGTTTCTTTTCAAATACAAATAGTTTGTTGTAATTCAGTTTATTATAAATAGGCACAGTATGTCTGAATTTGATGCTTCAGGGATTTTGGATGTGTGGAAGTGACAGACTGGTTTTACCATGCCCTGAAAAGCTTGCCTGGGGTGGGGGTGGGTGGGGGAGCAAGTACAGTTTAATGCTTCAGCCATTTTGTGGGGTTGGGTACATGACTGTTTTCATGTGTTGTATATCTGCTTGGACAATGGCTTTGTAACTATGAGAAAAGTTGAAAAATCCAATGTACACTATCTGTTTCCTTTTGGGGGGAAGGGGTAGCTGTTAAACTGGTATTTGAAGTATTGCTTGGATAGGTGCATTGAAATGTAGTCCTAAATCTGTTGTTCTGTGCCATGGATGGTAAAGTAGATCAAGTGCCAGGCATACATTTGTACATATAAATATGGCACGTGACCTGGTGTATGCAGTCAGAGAGCAATATTTATGTTGGCCTCCCTCCTTTCCTACCTTCCTTCCTTCCTTTCTTTTTTTGTTTCTTTTCTTTCTCCATGAATGACTCTAAAGGGGTTTTGTACAGACTCACACACTAGCGCCCTGGAATTAATATGTTTTTCCAAGACAGATTATTAGACCACCTACTTCGTCTATCTCTCTGCAGAAGGATTAATATAACTACAAATGCCCCCATGAGGATTTGAACACAGTGAACAGAGATGGAGCCTATTTAAGCAATAAGGCAGGACAGGTGGTGCATTATGGTGGGATAACGAAGCATGAGGTGAAGCCGAGTGCTTCCACCACTCGAGAAGGGCCGTTAGCCCACCATAATGCATTCCCTGGAGTGCCTTATTGTGATTATGAAATAGATCCTTTTTTAATAAATTGGATGTATTTTTAAACATATTTTTGTTGAGCTACTTTCAGCTGGGCCATTGTGCTGGGATAACGGCCCAGCTGAAAGTACCTCTTGGTCAATCAGGAGCCAGCATTCTTCCTACCCATTTCACAATGGTTGATATCTCTGAGTATGTGTTAAATGTGCATTGTCAAGGACTGACAGGCAAGTCACAGCCACCCTGAGCACCTAGTTCCCAAATCCCAAATATTGTATACTTTATCTCCAACCTTTCTTGAGATCCAGTCCTGTAACCATCCTCAAATACTATTGGCCCATCCCATACACTGTATGCATGGAGTAAAACAAACAACTAAAACATTATTAAAACAAGCATTTGTCAGTGCCGAATGTTGTCTTGCTGACATTGGCATTGGTAGTGCAGGAGTTAAAGAGATGCATAATAGGAAAGGCAGTGAAGAATGGAAGTGACACCAACCCCACACCACCCTGCAGAGACTGACAGGCATTGCGGAGTGACTTTGGGTTGTCGGCCATAACGCTTATGCCATTTCACCTCACCCTACCCTGCAGACTCACCACCCCATTCCATAAGGAAATACATTAAGAAGATGGGTGCACTATAGGAGAATGGGGTGAACTTTGGGACCGAAGAGTCCAAGGCACACCTTGATGGTTGTCAGTGGCTACAGGGTGGGGGTGGAATGGCATGAGCATTACAGCCGACAATCCAAAGCCACACCCCGATGCCTGTCAGTCTCTACCAGGGTGGAATGTTGTGGTAAGGAACCCTAACACCCTGGGAATTTGTTGGTATTTGCACTCCAAATTTTCAACATGGGGTTTTCATGACCCCACCTCATGAAAGCATTTGGGACCTCTGCTCATGAACAGTGGCACTGTGATTTTGTTAATCTGTCCCAAACGTTGATGTCCCACAGTGACCATGCCATTCTGAGCCAGCTATGCGAAACCACATTTTGGGCAGGATGTGAAAAATGACAGCTGTACTGTTCATAAGGAGGTGTGGAGAAATGGCAATGTTGAAAATCTGGAGGGAAAATATTAAACATTCTCGAAGTTACGAGCATGCATGGAAACTGTGCAATGCACACTCATAGCACAGCCATTGTGTGGAATTTTGTCACCAAATTTTCAACATAGGCATTTTGGGACCTCTGCTCATGAACAGTGTCACTGTGATTTTCTTAATCTGTCCTGAACATTGATTTCCCACAGTGACTGCTCCATTGTGCACCACAGGTGTGAAAACACATTTCAGGCAGGATGTGAAAATTAACAGCAATACTGTTCATAAGGAGGTGCGAAAAAATAGCAGTGTTGAAAATCTGGAGTGAAAATATTGAAAATTCTCGAAGTTATGAGTGTGCATGGAAACTGCGCAACTCATGCTCATAACACAGTCATTTTGTGGAATTTTCTCACCAAATTTTCAACATAGGTATTTTGGGACCTCCACTCATGAGCAGTGTTACTGTGATTCTCTTAATCTGTCCCAAATGTTGATTTCCCACAGTGACTGTGTCATTGAGCACCACATGTGCAAAAACATGTTTTGGGCAGGCTGTGAAAAATGACAGCTGCACTGTTCATAAGGAGGTGTGAAAAAATGGCAATGCTGAAAATCTGGAGTTAACATGTTAAAAATTCTTGAAGTTACAAGTGTGCATAGAAACTGTGCAACGCACACTCGTAACAGTCGTTGTTTGGAATTTTTTCACCAAATTTGCAGCATAGGCTTTTTGGGAGCCCACCTCATGAACACTGACACTTTCGTTTCATTAACTGGCCCCAAAAGGTGATTCCGCACAGTGACCGCTAAATCACCTTTCAGGACCGAATAACAAAATGACAGTGACTGAGTTCATGAGGTAGGTTCCCAAGAACCCCATGTTGAAAATTTGAAGCCAAAAGTCACAAAAATGGCCAAGATAGCCACTTAAGTTGAAAGAAAAAACATTTATGCCATTATACAGCTTACTGGCATTTCTTCAGTTTGCAGTCGGCTTTGAAGAGTGCAGACGTGGTCCTGCTCTACCGAAGATCATTGCATCAGGCTCTGGAGGTAAATATGGAGTGGGGTGTGTGGGGAGTTTGGGTGCACAGAGGGTGGGTGCGGGTTGGAGGAGGGCACCTGATGGCAAGGGATCATTTTCTTTGTTTTAGTTTACTAAAAAAATAAATAATCACCACAGGGCGTTTTCTTTTTTAACTGGTGTTGGGCACACTGGTGTGGGATCCCAGTGTGTTCCATTTGTTTGGGGGTCATGTTAGCCACACTGGGGTGGGAACCCAGTGTGGCACACAATTGGGGCAGGGGCAGGGAAATGCCAATGCCAAGGGGGGGTTAAACATACCAACAGGGAGATTGGGCCCCCCCGTCGGCAAGCGTGTCTGTGTTTGGGGGGATGATGTTGAGAAGGATTGGGCACCCCTTGGCAGACAAAAACAGTAAAGGGTGCACATATGCCAACAGGGGGATTGGGCACCCCGTAGTGGGCTTCCTGGGGACTGTGACAGTCAGATGGCGAAAGCCGCTGCCCGCCATGTTTATTGAAATGTTACACCAGGCAAGGTACACCCTGCAAGGACAGGTCACTCCCTCATTGCAGCGGTAAAATTGTTTCAAGTTGGTGGCACACTTTTGCACTGCTGTCATAGGCAGCATGTTATTTCATTCGTGCCACAGAGACCAGCCCGAAAAAGCAGTGGCGCCATTGGCCACAACACAACCGCACCTCCAAAACCTGCTATTCCAAGCTACCATCATATGTTGCTTGCCGGAGCTCAAGACAACACAAAAAGAGATTTCTTCTGGAATGACTCATATTTTGATTGGAAAGAGAATACCTAATCCAATGACTACTGATGGGTGCTGCTAGATGTGATCAGTTACTATCCCAAATGTTTAATCTGATAAAAATAGATCATATCAGGTATCAGCATTGCTCAGTTGGCATTGGCAGCACATCTGCTTTCTGTTCAGAAAGTGAAGAGTGCTAGTTCCACACCAGGATTTGGATGTGTACTCAAAACTCTGGTACTGCAGTGCAGTAATGGGGGAGCGGTACTGTAATATCAGTGTGTGCCAGACTTCAGATGAGATGTCGAACCACAATCCCTTCTGTTGCTTTCCAGTACTGTCCTGGTGATTGTTCATGTTAACTTAATTAACCCATACTGCATTTTTTTTTCATATGTAGTTTCTGGGTTTTTGCGGGTTTTCTCCTGAACCCTACACCCACACGTCCCTGACGTAGCGTGTGCATGTGGAGGCACCCAGACTCACACCGTTCGGGATGCCCCTCCCTTCCAGTCACATCGCTGACTGTCTGCACTGGCATCCAGTGATGGCAGAACTACGGGTGGGTAACCCCACCCCTTACCCGGGAGAGGAAAGCCACCAATTGATCCTGCTCCCAGCCCCCTCTGCCGGCACCCCGAGGTCATTCCTGAACCTGGGTTGCCAGCGTAGCATGAGGTTTGGCATCCAGTGCCTCAATCCTCAGCACCACCAGGCCAGCTACCCATAGTGCATTTTACAAGAAAAGGGGAACTGTATTTAAAATCAATTTACAGAAGCAGCTTGAGAATATTATCATACAATAAATTCATTAAATCTCCTATAAGGAATAAAATTCCCCAATTTACCAACTCCCTGCCTTCCCAATCACATTATCTTCCTTTTTGTATTCAAGGGGGTATCACAATTGTTCCTTTAAACCTTCCTAATGCTACTTAACACACTGTTTTATCATATAAATTGCAGGAGCAGTATCCAGTGTCTTGACAAAAATATTAAAGGGATGGAATAGAAAGGAAAGGGAATCAGTGGCTTATAGTTGAATGATCCACTGTTATGAAATACTATACTTGAATTTGCACATGCTGTTATAATAGTATAGTATTTAGTGCGTATTTATTTTGTTTTAAGCTATTATAAGGCATGATGAGCCTAGAAAAGGCATCTGTTAAATAAAATATCTCTCTATCCTATCTATCTATCTATCTATCTATCTATCTATCTATCTATCTATCTATCTATCTATCTATCTATCTATCTGTCTGTCATTCCCCATCTAATAAAACCAGCTCTGGCAATTGTCCAAGGCTGTGTGTGGGGGTGTTGATGAGTGGAATAACTGCTTCTGTACCTGAGCAGTTATCGCACTTTTAGTCTCTCAATACTTGTAAAAGTGCTTTGGCATACAGAGTGTATGCAAAACATGGTGCAAGTGCTAAATCATTTTGTATCCAACGTTCTCCAGTGCTGCAGACCTCTAATAAAATTACCTTTAACCTTTTTATTCTGGGTAAAAGATCACAGTCAGTAAAATGTGTCATGCTTTGCATCTAACCACTGCATTGCATTTCTAATAGAGTATTGAACTATTTATTCAGTTCATTTGTATGCTCCTTGGTTTTCCGTTTCGCAAATGTATTTCTAACCAAGCTGAATCAATGTATTTCTTTGGCGAAATGTGACAAATTGAATAGGCATAAAATGGACATACTTAGTCACATGCTGAGATCCAATTTTAACATTGATGCAAATAATTCCACACATTTATTACTGTTTCAAGTTTCTCATACAGAATTTTGTGAGAATCAATACTACAACCCCATCACAGAAACATAGATTGTGTCAGCAAAAGACCCAGAGGTCTGTCCAGTCTGAACATTTCTCTGCCTAATTCCATACTTAGCATAATGCCAGGCTGGATTTAGAGATCTGATACCTCTAGTGGTTGATCAACCACCTCTTCTCCAGGTATACCTTCCCCCTTCTGCTGGTTGGTCCCAGTATTCCCTTAAATGTGTCCCACCAAAGGTTAAACCCTATCGCAGTCTTGGCTCCAGTCACCTCTCCTGGCAGTCTATTCCATTCATCCACCATCCGCACCATGAAGAGCTGTGTCACGTCTCCGCTGAATATTCCCTGACACCACTCTCCACCTGCTCCTCTAGTCACTGTGCCCTCATTCTTTATGAATACATCTTTACAATGAATTGTGTTCACTGACTTTACAGCTTTGGATAGGTAGGATAATGTGCTACATTTGTGGCTCTGTCCAAAGTTTCTAGCTTGGTAGATCATAGTAAAATCTGGACCAGACATGTGGATGTTGTGATGACTAGGTCTCAAGCAGTAAATGTGGAGGGTCAAATGTCTGAGTCACTACCAGTAGTTTGAGGAGTGCCTCTCAGGAGAAAGGGATATTTTTTTGGCCCTGAGGAGGCAGCCAGTCAATCCTTCCCACTTCCCAGTGTGCCAATCCCACCCACATGCTCAGACATGTTATGGCATGGAAACAGCATTTTTAAATGAATAAATTTTGGAAACAATCTAATCCATCACTTTGTCAATCAATCAGAATCTTTATTTATCCAGGCGGACACCATTGTGCAGGGCTCAGTTGCAATATGGACTTGGTCATACAAAAAATCGTAGAATAGTAACATGGTAAAACATAATGTAATATTATATAAAGAAGAAAAATATACATATGTACATCAACATTTGAGTGAGAGGGACTTTGACTGGACTATCACAGCTTTGTTAGTTGAGCAGTAGCTTCATAAAACAAACTCTAGCCAGATCCGATAGGGCTGCAGCTGAGGAATTCAAGGTAAAAATATTGAAAATGTGTTATAGCCTTTTTATGACCCTGTGTCATGAAGAAGGGCAGAGAAAATGTTCAACTCCTGGCCTAAAGGTGATTTTGCACAGGGACTGCGAATTCAACTTTTGGGATGGAAAAAAGCATTTTAGCAGGAGTTGAAAAATGACAGCTGTCACATTTATGAGGTACTGTAAAGAAATGGCTATGTTGTAAATTTGGGGTAAAAATATTAAAAATTACCCAAGTTATGAGCCTGTATTCATAAAATTCAACATAGCCTCATAACTCTATTGTTGTTTAATATTTTTACACCAGATTTTCAACATAGCCTTCTTATGACCCCACCTCATGAACAAGGAGAGAGAAAATTTTCAACTCTTGCCCAAAAGGTGATCTCATGCAGGGACCACAAAATCACCTTTCGGGATATAAAAAAAACATTTTGACCAGGATTTGAAAAATGACAGCTGTCACACTCATGAGGTGTTATAAAGATATGGTTATGTTGTGAATTTGGGGGAAAATACTAAAAATGATCAAAGTTACAAGCCTGCATTTGCAAAATTCAATTTAGGCTCATAACTTTGTTGTCTTTTAATATTTTTACACCAACTTTTCAACATAGCCTTCTTTTGGCACCACCTCATGAACAAGGGGAGAGAACATTTTCCAACTCCTGCCTGAAAGGTGATTTTGCACAGGGACTGCAAAATCACCTTTCGGGACAGATCTGTCTAATGACAGTGCCATTGTTCATGAGGTGGGGTCCCAAATAAGGCATGTTGAAAATGTGGGGCAAAAATATGCAGAAATGGCCAAGTTCATATGAAGTTTATGGTTTAGAAAGAATGTCAGCTAGAGTAAATAATAGGACTCGTAGATTTGATAACCATTGGAAAAAATGGACCATATACCAATTGGCACATTATCCAGATTTTGTACCATGACCCTGCAACATAAAGATTGGAAAAATATGAGAATATATGGGAAAGAAAGTGATGAAGGGAGGGGGAGGGGAGAACAAGATAAAATATAGCTTATATTAGACAAAGGGGCCTAACCCATTCTGTATAGAATGCATATTAGTCAGATCACCTCATGTAGAATTGTATTAAATGCCTGCTATATATATGTATCTCTCAGATAAAATCTATCATATCACTACTATTTAACTCCCTACCTGCTATGAAGCCTGAATTAATTGAATTTTATTATTTTACTTTGTTCAGTTTATTTGTATGTATATTTGTGTATGATATAATATTATCAAAATCAATAAAAAATAATAAAAAAACAAGAAATGGCCAAGTTATGGCACTAATTTCAAAACCCCATTGAAATACGTTGAACCACATACCTGTTTCCTCAGTTCACGATCCAGCTTGGAAGAGTGAAGACATGTCTGCAGTCCAGAGAGGATTATGGCTAAAGATGTTGCAAAATAAAATTTCACTAGCGAAATTGCCATGAAATCTGCAGTTTCACGGTGCAAAATATTTAGTGAAATTGCAACATTTCGCCCAAGAATGGGCAGTGGAATTTTGCCATTTTCAGTATACCATAATAGACAAAAAGAAAGCCTTTTCAGGCTTTTCCCCACTCCTGATGTAATAAAAAGAATGATCATCCCTGGTGTCTAGTGGTTCTCCCACTGCCGATCGCCGGCCCAGTTCCTCCTAACGTGAACAATTCCCACCCCCAGAGATTTATCAATTTCCCCTATCATCAAGGTAATAAAACAAAATTAAAAAAATCCCTGACTCCGTGGTGTCTAGTGGTCCCACCCCTAACCCATGGCTGATTACAGGCCCAATTCCCAGAATGGAGGAATCCCACCTCCCGGCAATATTGAATAATTTCCCCCATCATGGTAATAAAATAAAATATTACAATCCCGACTCCCTGGTGTCGAGTGGACCCCCCACCCGGTCATCAGTGAGTGCCCCCCACTTCCCACTAATACCTCAAGTGGGCCTCCAGCACAGCCCTCCACTCACCTCCATGTCCTGCAGCCTGACTGAGCACTTCAGTGAATGAGCACCTGCTTGTACAAGGATGCGCTCATTCATTGAAGCACTCAGATGGGCTGCCGGACATGGAGGTGAGTGGAGGGCTGTGCCAGTGGCCCTCTCAGGGTATTGGGGAGAAGCAGGGTGGGCCCTCTCTGATAACCAACTGGGGGTTGGGGGTCCACTAGACACCAGGGAGTCAGGATTGTGATATTTTTTTACTACCATGATGGGAGAACTTAATCAATCTGGGGGGGATTCCTACATTCAGAAAATTGGGCCGGTGATCAGCCGGGGGTTGGGGTGGGACCACTAGACACCAGGGAATCAGAGATTGGAATTTTTTTTATTACCTTGATGATAGAAGAAAAATGCTAAATATGGGGATTGTTCAATTTAGGAGGAACTGGGCTGGTGATTGGTGAGGGGGGGACCACTAGACACCAGGGATGAGCATTTTTTTTATTACACCAGGAGTGGGGAAAAGCCTGAAAGGTTTTTTTTTCTAACATGGTATACCGAAAATTATGAAATTTCACCCACAAGTGACGAATTTCGTTGTTTCGCCTGCGAAATGTCATGCTCCAGGGTTTTAAAAAAATGATTAGCAGTTTTTTTCTTGGGATGCTACTAACTGCAGAAAGTATTTATATAGATTTTCTAGAAGTGCTGTGTTTGTTAAACACAGTGAGGAAAGAGCAATGCATTTTCACAAAGATTTAGCACTTTTATAAGCAAAACACTAATCAATTTTTAGAGTTAAATAAAACGCTGTGCTCTACGGGTGAGAGTTTGCATTTCACACATGCAAAATATTTTGTGAAATGTGCGAATTTAGTAAAATATTCAGCATAACAAAATGTCTTAATTTCGCACAACACTAATTATGACGTTGGACCCCCAATTGGTAAGTAAGGGCTTTGGGGATGTGGGGTGATGGGTGCTGAGTGGGAGGGTCAGATGGGGGGAGTCTAATGGCTGTAAAAGACATCAATGGACATTTTTCTTTTACAGGTATAGAAGAAACATAAAGAATGAGGATTCCTGCACTTGGGTATTGGGTATTGGGCACTCCCCAGTGTCACTACAATGTTTCTTGGGGGGGAGTGGGGTGGTGGGTGCTAAGAGGGAGGGTTGGGTGTGGTAGTTGATTGAATAGACAAACAAAAAAATAACTGTGCATGCACAGTAGTGGAGGGAGGGCATGCCAAAAAAAAATGGATTGGTGCTTGCAACACTGGGGGATTGTGCACCCCCACTCTCACTGTTATGTTTCTAGGTATGTGTGGAGAGGGAAGGTTGGGGGATAGGTCTGTTTTTTAAAAAAAAGGAAATTGGCGCTCTCTACACTGGGGGATTGGGCACACCCAGTGTCATTGTTATTTTTCAACAAGAATGCTGAGAGGGAGGGGAGGGAGGATGATATGTCTAATTAAAAAAATAAGTAAATTAGCGGTCACTAAAAAGTGTAGTGCAACTGGTAATGGGGACAATGAGAAAAGTGCTCCATGGATGCAGAGGTGACTGTGGTGCAACTCCAACATGTTGTTCGGTCACAAGGAACCCATTGCAACCCTAAAAAGGCAAAATGCCTACATATTTACTAGAATTTCCTTTTTTGATAGCACCAGCGTTGTCAATGGGGAGTTAATACATTGGGGTAATGAGCACTCCTACTAGGGTAGTGGTACAGCCCAAAGCTGTCAATCAGCTTAGAACCCAGGACACATGAGGATTCTGAGAGCAACACTTACCAAGTCATCTTTGTTCATGCAGTAGCTGTACATGCCTATTCAACTGCTGCTCTCCAGACTGAACTGTGAAAGCCAGGGGGATGAAGGGGCGGTCTTAGCCTCGAAGTGCAGGGGTTTCTTCTTGTCCCAGTTCCAGCTCCTAGAGCATACATACTGACGTGGCTTTGTCTGTTGTATTTCAAGGCACAGCAGCAATAAAAAGAACTGAACAGGCCCAGTGGCGCTGAGGGTTGAGGCGCGGGACGCCACACCTCGCATCATGCCGGCGACCCGGGTTCAGGGACAGACTCGGGCTGGCAGGGGGAAGGAAGGATTGAATGTCCTACGGCATGCAGCGAACAGCTAGTTCTTGTTTCAATGCTGTGACAAACATTTTTGATGGGTTAGCAGATTTTTTAGGTGAATCACTTAATTTTGTTTCACATTGATGTAGCCACATATGGAAAAGTAGTTTCTCCAAATTTATTTAAAGGTTTTGCCACTTTATAATTACTGTTTCTGCTGTTTCTCAAGCAATATTTATGTTTATTTTTCTGTTTTTTTCAAATAAATATAATGGTTTACCTTTGTTAATTGTCTTGAAGATTTGGTTAGCCCCAAACAATTTCCTTTAATTTCCAACAGAAGCCAATCTAGGGTTTCATGTAATTTGCAGTGGTGTGTCCCGTGGTCACATCTAAGTATAAATCTAGCAAATGATTATATAAACCTTTGACTTTCTTTAATGAGGGTTTATTCACAAAGCCATATGGCTACCATAATCCAAAAGTGGAACCAATAATTGATTCATAATTGTTGTCTGCATTTGTCCATTTATACAATATCCAGTATGTCTAAAAGCACCAATCTTACTATTTATTTTCCTAGACGTTTCTGTAATATGAAAATCAGACTCTAAAAATTTTGGTCTATCCAGACTCTGAGATACTTCTACTCCGTTACCTGGGCACGTATTTCATTATTAGTTTGTTTCAATTTCAATCTCTAACCCTGAATTCCTCTCTTAGGTTGATGTTTATTGAACACAATTGTTTTTGATTTCTTGCTATTTAGTACAAGCTTAGAGTTGTCAAACCATGCACAGAGTTTTATAAAATCTTTTTGCAGATTCTCCCTCATATGTGCACAGTTTTTTCCAGATGCTACATCAACAGTATCGTCTGCATACAACCTAATTTTGGAGCTTTCGGCTATTCTTGATAGCTGATTTATATATATTTAAAGAGTATTGGGCCTATTATGGTTCCATGGGGAATGTCTCTCACCACTGTTAATTTAGCTGAGAGCTTACCACCTACTAAGACTTGTTGTGTGCTTTATGTCAAGAAAGCTCTAAACCAATTACAAGTTTCCACTGCAATTCCAATGTCTATTATTAGTATGTGATGATCTACTATATCAAAGGCCTTGGACAAATCCACCAAAACAATGTTAACTGCCTTCCCCCTCTCCAAAGATGTTGCTTCTATATCAATTAGGTCAGTAAGCATGATGTCCATGGAGTGTCCTTTCCTAAAACCAGAGTGGTACCTGGACAGCAGCTAGTCCTTTTCCAGATACTCATAAAGCTGCCCATGCACCAGTCTTTCAAAGATCTTTGAAACTACAGACATAAGTGCTATGGGGTGATAATTTGAAGGATCCATAGTCAGTCCTTCTTTATGTATAGGTACAATTTTTGCCTCTTTCCAGTATGTGGGGAATTGTCCATCCATTAAGCTCCAATTAAAGAGCTTTGTGAGAATTGGTGATATAATATCCATTAAATCTCTTATAAAGAAACTCTTATAAGAAACAACTGTCTGACATGCAAGTAATTATCATATGATAAAAATGACAAATAAATAACGTATCTTATTTGATGCGCTGTCAGAACTACACCTGCTGAGTAACTCTTCCAGGATATTTCTTGAGTCTCAGGCCACTGATCCTCTGATCTTGCTGTCTAGCTGCTAATAGTCCTTAAACAGGATTAGAAAATAATTCAACCTTGAATATAACTGTAGAGAACAAGTAAAACACTAACCTGGAATGGTGAACCACCAATGAATATTCAAAAATCGTAACCTGTTACTCTGTGATCTTGATAGATCCAATAAAAAACTAGAGATGTCCAAGGTAAGTAGACAATTTCTAATATCCCACTATAACTGAGACAGTATATCTTGGTTGAAATCTAAATTCCATAAATATATGGGGCAGTATTCTTTAATAGGAGCTGTGGGCTCCTGGGAGAAGCCCCGTTGACAATGCTGGAGCTAAGAGAAAAGTAAATGACGGTATGTATGAAGGAATTTCTCCTTTCTTTCTGCTCCAAGTTGTTAATGGGGAATATATACATATGGATTCTAAAAAGCAGTATCTATTCAAATCTGGGTTGGAAAGAATATTGGCCCATATACCACCTGTAAGGGTCAAGCATCAGACTTATCTGCTAACTATCGCCTGTAAAACTCTGTGCCCAAAGGCTGCATTGACAGAGCTCTGGACATCCAATTTGTAGTGCTAAGTGAATGTATGACTGGAGGACCACATTGCCGCCTTGTATAGTTCCAGTACTGAGGCCTGTCCTTCCCGCTGTCTGCCCAGGATGTGGCAAGAGCCCAGATGGAGTGAGCCCTGATCAGCGCAGGAGTTTTCTCCTTGACCCAACCACAGAAGGTATTCCAGACACGGCCATAAGCTGCAGACATGAAGACTTTTCTAGAAGCCATTAGGGTGTCTACCACTTTCTTGGATATGCCCTGTTTTAATAGTCACCTCCTTTCAGGAGCCAGAGTTCCAGCTGCATCACTTCTAGGTTTGGATGCAGAATCAGATCTTGGCTGGGGCAGTCCCCACAAAGCAGGAATCAAAATGGAGCTTGCTGGTCTAGATTCACCAGGTCTTAGAACCATAGCCTTCTTGGCCACTCTGGAGCTATAAAGAGGAAGCTTCTTTTCGACCACCTTATCTTTTGAATTACCTTGGGCACTAGTGGAAGCAGGAGAACAAGTAAGCTATGTGGAAGTCCCATTGCTGGGACAGGACATTCACTGACTCTGCTTGAGGGCAATGATGCTGATTGATGAAGCTCGATAGCTTTTTTGATACAAAAAGATTTATCTATGGTCAGCCAAGCCTTCTGCACAGAAGATCAAA
This sequence comes from Neoceratodus forsteri, assembly GCA_016271365.2. Classification (NCBI taxonomy): domain Eukaryota; kingdom Metazoa; phylum Chordata; order Ceratodontiformes; family Ceratodontidae; genus Neoceratodus; species Neoceratodus forsteri. Next base: position 135,828,301 of record JADMNL010000025.1, read on the forward strand.
CACCTCTAGGTTCAGAGTCCACACTTCTGGATGAACTGTTTCCTGACATAGCCAATCAGCTGGGACATTCAGTTCCCCTGCTAGGTGAATGGCTAAGAGCAACAGAAGGTTTGTCTCTGCCCATTGCAGAACTTTGATTGTTCCTAATAGCATACTTTGGCATTTTGTGCACCCTTGGTGGTTTATATCTGCCACAGTGATGGCGTTATCTGACCTTACATTCACAGTAGTGCTGTGCAGAATGTAGAATTCCTCTGGTGGAATGGCCATTCTGCCGACAGAATTTCTGCCAGAATTTCAATGGTTCTTCAGCGGAATTCCTCCTACTGTAATATGCAGAATAGTATTCCATAGAAAAGCATTTTTTTCAATGGAGAATTATTGTGCAACAATTTCCACAGAAAATATCAAGATCTGAGGAATAATATTCCACAGACCAGCAATTTTTTTCCATGGAAAATCATTCTGCAACTACTTTCTACTGTGGAATTCCACTATTCTGTTTGTGGTAAAATTTGGCAGAATTTCAGCAGAATTTTGAAAATTGCAAGGAATGTCGTTCTGCCAGTATTTGAAAATTCTGCACAGCACTACTTTAAAGCCCTGGATTGCACCTGTCTCCAAATGTGAAGCAAAGCAAGGTATACTACTCTCATTTGCAACACATTTATCTGGAGTTGCTACACCTGAAGTTCAATAACCCATGAACTGTAATTGTTCCAGAATTACTTCACAGCTCAACAGGCTGGCATCAGTCATCAGAATCAGTTTCAGTGGGGCTTCCAGGAGTGTCCCCTTGCCGAGGCTCTTGGGGTTCTTCCACCATGCTAGCAACTGAAATATTGAGTGAGATAGTGAAATCATTGCCTGGTAGTCTTCCAAGGTCGGTGGCCATACCTCTAAAATCCTGTTCAGAAGAGGTTGCACATGAAAGCATGCCTACAGCACCAGCTCATTCACTGCAGTCATCAGGCTGAGGATCTGAAGAAGCCTGTGAACAGAGACTACTGATTAGTTTCTCAGCCACTCTGTCTCTCATCTTAAGGTCTTACTTAATGGAGAGAGGAACACCTTCCTCCCATCCATCTAGAACACCACCCCCAAGTGTTTCAGCCTCTGCAATGGTATCAGGGAGTTTTTTTTTCCCCGATTTATCACCAAACCATGTGACTCTAGAATGTCAAAGGTCCTTGCCAGCAACCTCTCTGTCAGTCATGCAGTCAAAGCCCAAATAAGCATACTGTCCAGGTAGGGATATAGGTGAAGTCCCTCCTGCCTCAGCTGCACCATCAGAACAATCAAAACATTTGAAAATACATGTAGCACTGTCACCAGACTGAATGGAAGTGCACAGTATTGGATATGTTGTCCTTGGATCGTGAATCTCAGGAACATCTGGTGTAACTGCTGGATGGGGATGTGGAGATAGACATCCTTTAGATCTATGGATTCCAAATAATCCCCTTGTTGGACTTCCCAGATGATGGACTGCAATAACTCCATCTTGAATGTCATGTGGCAAGCAAACTTGTTCAGATGTCTTAGATCCAAAATTGGTCAGAAGCTTCCCCACTTCTTCGGGACTACAGAATACATCAAGTAGAATCCCAGTCCCTCCTTCTCTGGAAGAACTGGAAGAAATGTTTTGCTCTGTCCCAAGTGATCTACAGTCTGAGTCACTGCTTGCCTTTTCACTTGATTTTGAGGTGCTGGAGATGGATATCATGAAGAACTATATGGTGTAGCCCATAGCCAGAAATGCCAATAGCCACATGTCTGTCATTAGTTGGGCTCATTGCTGCTAAAAATTCTGCATTCTTCAACCAAGGGCAGGGCAACTGAGATGGGTCTGCCTACCTCATTGGGACACAACTCCCTTTCTTCCCACAACTCTTCTTCATCTGTGGGTGAAGAATCCCCAGTTACTGTTACATTTGAACCCAGAAAAGGCACCTCTAGTCCTCTGGTTTCGGAAATTCCAAAAAGGCCAAAAAACACCTCTGGCCTGCCTCTGCCAACCAGACACATGTTCTGTCAAGGCTGGATTCACCTTCCATTGCTGTTTTGACACAGGTAACTGTCCCTTCTTGTCCCGGACACCTTTCACAATATCATCCAGTTCTGGTCCAAATAATTCTCTGGCAAAGAAGAGGTTAAACAGCTTTGATTTAGATTCCTGGTCTCTCACCCAGTGTTGAAGCCACACACTCCACATAGCTGTCACAATGTGATAAGTGGATCAGGCTGACATCCACAAACTGTTCACTGCTGCAACCCCTAGGAAGGCCGATGCCATGGATGTAAGTTGCAAAATGTTTGCCCCATCTGACTCTGGAGGGACGTAGCTGCCCAAAGCAATGACCCTTGAGTTTAATGCTCTGGAAACAATGAAAGATGCATATGACATTTGAAGATTTACCCCATTTGAGGCAAATGCGCTATTGCATGATATATCCACTCTCTTATCATTAGCGTCAGATAGGGCTGTCAGACCTTTGATAGGAGTGGTTGTGTGCTTAACAGAATTGTGAACAGCCTTGTCTGCCATCGGAGGAACCTTCCACTTCTTGGAGATCTCCTCCAGAAATGGGTAACATATTACCCTTAGCCTAGGAAGTTGCTTCAGCTTATCCATCCCAGCCTATCCCTGTTCAATAATCTGGGTGCTGTGCACAAAATTTGGGAAACACTTTTGGTCAGAGGCTGAGGTGGACAAGATAGGATTCACATCCAAGGTTTCCATGTCCTGCACCTCCTTCAGTGTTCAACAGGCTTCTATTGTAAAGTAAGACAAAGTCTTAGCATCAAGCAAGGATAGTATCAAAATAATTTTCTTAGATTTCATCCACTGTCCCTCATTCTCAGAGGGATCTTTCTACTTATCTGATGGCTCTGGTGCCATTAGGTCAGGATTTTTCCTTGTGCCCCCCTGTGCTCCCATCTGGACCTTCCATGCTGTCAGGATCAGGGGTTGTCTGCAAATATTGGTGAGCAGGATAATTCTGGTGTGGCCCAACTGGACATACTTGAATGGCCCCTACTCCCTGACTTAAGGGGCCCACTTTGGGTTTGGGTGTGTTAGTGGAGATGTCCTGCAGAATGTCTGAATAGAAACTCATTTAAGAAGAGCACAAAGGAGCCAGTCTGGTGGTGCTGAGGGATGAGGCGTTGGACACCACACCTCGTGCCACACTGGCAATCTGGGTTCTGGAGCGGACTTGCGTCATCGAGGGTTGGCAGGGGAGGAAAGGATTGAGCATCTGGAGGACAGCTCTCCTTTCCTGGGAGGAAGGGGGGTTCAGTCCTCGCTGTTCAGTGACCCCTAGTGGAGACTAGGGGATATACAGCAATTGGGAACCATAAGCATAAGCCAGCGGAGTGGCTATGACGGTGCTTCTGTGGGTGACAGTGGGAGCATTCACATGCTATACTGGAGTGCATTGCACAGCTGAGCCAATGGGAGGGTGCAGCAACAAGAAATACTCCCTTCCCATTGGTAGGTGAAGGCGGGTCTAGGGGCTCTGGCACCATGTCCAATTCCAGGCCCAGATATCCTCTCAGTCTCCTATTGCAAGTCCCCACCAGATACTATAGGCAGAGTGCCAGAAGGAGTGGTGGTCCTTGCTCCCAGAGGACTCAGATCTGGGGGGGGTTCGAGTGATGAAGTGAGATGGAGAAACACACTGAGAGAGATGCCATGCTTCAGGAGGATGGGATAAGCCAGTAAGCTAAGCAACCTAGCTGGAGAGAGGCTAATGGGGAGGGTGAAGAAAGAAAGTTAAAAAAAAAAAAACAGAAGAGCAAAAAGGATTTTTGCAACTCAGTCTTCCCACTGCCAATATGTACCAGAGGTGCACTCCCCCAGTTCAGGGGTTCAGTTGCACAGAACTGAAACTGATATGTTAGAGTGCATTACACAGTTGGGGCAGTATGACCCCAGAGGAGAGGGTCTCATCATCCTCCTGCAGGTCTTACATCTATTAAATACTACTGGTCTTTGATAGGCCATGGTGCCACTGAACCAAATTGGCCTAATTGCCAGACAAAAAGGGAGCTTAAAGTAATCCCTAATGACCAGATACTGCTGCTTCAAACCTGTATTTACTCTTCTAACTCCCCTATATGCAAAACAGTCCTATCTGAAAAACAAGCAGCTAATCCTTGAGGTAGCCCAAAAAGAATTGACTGAGCCTATGGGACTCCAAGTCTCACCCAATATGGAAACAGGAAACTCTGTCCTGTATATCTCATTCCTAGCGATAGTCTAGCACTATTTGCAAGCACCTCATAACTGACATAGTTCCAAGACATGGTATGAGGTGAGAAAATGCGCTGATAACTACTCAGCAATTGAAGCCTGCAGCTTGAGGGAAAGGAGCAGCTCAACTGTATAGCAAGGGTCATGACCCCCACTAGCATGGTGACATCAGCCCAATGCATGTGATGTTATGACACACACAGTGAACAGCCTAATGTGAGCACGCTGACAGAAGCCACTAAGGTGGGAAGGCAAAGCACAAAACCTAAGTACTTGGTGAGCAGCCCAGTCTATGAATTAAAAATGGCAAGGTGAAACTAGAAATATATAAAAAACTTTTTTTTTTGTACTTTCTATTTGTTCCTCCTCTCTCCCCTCGGCTCTGGTCTCCTCAGGAGTACCTAGAAGCCATCCCCTTATGGTTCTCTCCTACCTGGTCAATCCTCTGTTGCCCATGTAGCCTTGGTTTACCTCCCATGCGGGGACGAGGTGGGCCCCAACACTCCAAAATTCTCTGGCAGCGTCGGTCAGGAGGATGCCAGGAGGGCAGCTGCAAATTCTGGGCAAGCTCCAGTTCTCCATCTCCGCTGGAGCTGAAGGGTGTTTTTCCCTTTTTTCTGGGGAGTGGCTAGTGGCCTGACATCAAGGCCTTACCGACGACTGTCACTCCCCGCCCCTTTGCTATGCTTAACACTTGCTGTATCTCAGGCTTCTGCCAGAGGTCAGCCGAGTGCCAAACAGGGACCCCTGTCCCTCCCAGAAAAGGAGAGCTGTCTTCTGGATGCACAATCCTCTCCCTCCCCTGCCGACCCCCTGCAACCCAGGCTCATTCCCGAACCTGGGTCACCGGCATGGTGCAAGGTATGGTGTCTAGCACCTCAACCCTCAGCTCCACTGAGCCGACCCTAAAAAACTTTTATTGCCAAAAATGTCATAGCCTTAAAAACAGGAAGCTCCATTCACTCTGAGTCAAGCCCCAGCACTTTGACCATAATCTTCGTCAGCAGTCTGGGTTTGATCAGAGGGCAATCCCACAATATATATACCACTGGCCACATGATTTGCTAACATTAATAGGTTAAGCAGATTAACAAGTAAAGTTTAGTTAGTCAGTGGCCATGGTGGGAGTCAAGAAATGGAGCAAATAACTAAATAATTTCATTACCAAAGTACATAAAAAAAAAATATATATATATATATATAAAATGGTATCACGGTAGTGCTACCATAGTTAGGATTGAGGAGCCATTTCTATGTTAAACCCCAAATTTTGCACCTTAATAACTTTTCAACTGTTTGACAGATTTGCCTAAAATTTGGAATACACAATCAAGACCCATACGCCATGGGATTTGCCAAGTTTTGTACCAGTCAGATACACGGCTGCGGAGTTATTAAGCGTGATCTGCGCATTCGTTTACGCCTTTTCTGGAATTTTACTGTTGCACCTACAGGTCACACATTTTGTGTAACTAGCCCCAAATATTCAGAGAACATGCAGCCAGGGTTCCCAATGTGCCTTTCAAAGATTTTGTGAAAAAATATTAAACGGTTCAAAAGTTATTCAAAAAACAATTTCCCATTATAAGTCAATGGGAAAAGTTAACAAAAAGTTCGACAGTGTCGCAAATGCACTTTTTAGTGTCTCAAATGGCCCTGTTAGTGTCACAAATCCGCCATTTTGTTTTCAGTTTGTGATCAGAAAAATACTTGGCATCTAAAATTGAGACCCTCTAGCAAACTAATTCTTTTTGTATTCACCTAGTTGTGCCCTGAGGATGCTAGCCAAGTCTTTATTTTGGGGTAAAACACCCCAGAAATATGTTTTTCAGATTTCTGGAAAAAAAGTACTTTCACAAAGTAGTGTCGCACTCACGAAAGTGTCGCAAATTTTTGTGAAAGCTTTCGCAAATCACGACACTACTTTGTGACACTATGCCCAAAATAACAGTAATTCTTTGACACTACGCTGCAAAAGAACTGTTTGGAGTTTTGGGCTGAAATTTGGAGAGATCGTAGCCAACATCTCACAGATGTGCCTTTCAGTGTTCTGTTGAAAAAATATTGGATGGTGGCAAAGTTACGGTACTACAAAATTGATGCTTTTTCCCATAGGATAACATTACGGCGCCCGACGTGTTACAGGAATCCTTTGACACCCTGCTGCAAAACAACGGTTTGGTCTTTTTTCCTGAAATTTGGAGGGAACACAGCCAACAGCCAACAGATGTGCTTTTCAGTGGCTTGGTGAAAAAATATTACAGGGAGGCAAAGTTATGGCACTCCGAACGTCTCTTTTTTTTCCCATAGGATAACATTACAGCGTTCGCCGCGCCTTTCAGGGCCCGTATCTCGGAAACGGTGTGAGATACGGACTTTTCATCAGAAAATCACTTTTACAAAACTAGCCAGGACAGTCGTTAATCATATGATTTTCAAATTTTTTTTCTACGTCGTCGTACGGTTCCTGAGATATAACCTATTTAGTATTCCAAGTCCTCATTTTCTGCTCCGATACCCATTATTATGCATACATTCTTTGTACTCACTGTCTTTCTCTATGCAGCTTTTGGGGAAAACCAGCCTGTACGCTGACATTACTGTTACTGTTGCCCTTTCCGCTTGTGGTTCCGTACCCGTTTCACTTACCGTTGACGTCTACGCCACCATGTGCGTTATCCTTTGCGTTTTCCTTTGCGCTTGCGTTTCTGTTATTTTTTGCCATTTGTGTCTACAGTACTGTTTCTCTTTCTGTTTCACTTTGCGTCACCATGCCCATTGACATTTCCATTTGCAGGCACCATGTTACTATGTGACAACACATCACGTGGCAGACCGTTCCTGTCTACGCCACCCTGTGCGTTACCCTTTCTGTTCTCATTCGTGCTTGCATTACCATGTGCGCCACTGTTAGCACTTCTGTTTGCATTGCTGTTCCTGTTACTATGCCAGAAGACATCACGTGGCGGGAGCACCGGGCCCAAGGGCCCGCGCCACCGCCACTTACATTCACTATTTCTCATTATCATTCTCAAAAAGAAGGGAAATTAGAGGCAAAAACTCATTTTAATGCATTAGTTAGGGTTGTTCACAGCGACAAAAGTGAGGAAATTTGGTGTTGGGTTTAAAACCCCCTTGGACCCCAGCCCACCCTAACCGGCATTGGGGTGTGCATTGGGGTCATCAGTCCTAACTATCACCCCATTCTCCTATACTTCTGCTGCTTTACACATGTGATGGGATGAGAGTTGGGACTGATGACAATGTGCCGCAATGCCAGTTGAGGGTAGTTCAAGGAAATCGAGGATCAACAACACCAAATTTCCTCACTTTTGTCGCAATGTCGAACATACCAAATGCATATATATATATGTATATATATATATATATATATATATATATATGTGTAGCACACTTAAAGAACAAAAGGTGATTAAATTGAAACATTTAGACAAAAATACAGTTGTTAAAAATCAATTATTAGGTTTCAAAAGTCAATTTGTTGTATTAACCTAGAGCTATAGGGAGAAATGCCCATCAAGGCTACAAATAAAATATTCTATGCCTGTAAGTAAGGAGGAAAAGGAGAGCGAGAGAATAGAAAAAAGCTAAGGTTAGAAAAAAGCTTAGGACATAATGAGGGGAGGGATGGTGGGAGGGTTGTTAAGACAGATGTGAGATAGGAGGTGAGATGTAGTGTAGGATGAGGGTGGGTTGGCAAGAGAAAAGGAAATGGGGTATGAAAGAAAATACTATCAGACACTAAAACGTAACAAAGGGCACATATGAAAAAAACGTAAATGGATTTGTACCTCATGGAAACATCTAGTATATTTAAATTTTTTTACATCATTAGCAAATGGTATTAATATTTTTTCATCAGACTTAAACCTAGAAGAAATACATGGACTATTCCTTCACAATGGAAGTTTGTCAAAGAAATAGATAGTAAGACAGAACGCCTTCCCTTTTCCTGCAATGTCCCCATTATAGAAAATATCCTGGTATAGAAACTGGCGGGTTCGCTGGTAGCCAGTACGGTCTGCCACTGTAGAGTTAGGAGAGCCAAACGAGGGAGCTGGGGAACAAAAATCAGGAAACGTGTTTTTTTCATTAACTATGCTTTATTAACAGTTTATAACATTACAAAGAAAAAGTAAAAAAATTACAAAAAAGCAATAACAATCATAACACCAAAAACAAGCAATATCAAAACACCACTCAGCCCTCCCTCGACCACCCAACCAACACCTCACCCCGAGCATTGCTAAAAATAATCTTTATAATGGGACCAAAGCTACTAGAGAACAGCAACCCCACCTAGAAGAATAAAACAAAATGAGCAACCAAAAGGGAACCCAGCTGAAGGAAAAAAGAGGCAAAGGAACGCCATCTCACAAAAACGCATAATATAATATTACACATAGGCTATGGTAATGAAACTGTGGACAAGAGCATATGGAACGACTCCCAATGAACCCGGTACCTCTCCCTGGCCCCATGTGTAAAGGCAATCTGTGTCTCCACCATTAGGGCTTGAAGAACTTCCTGATGCCATTCTCTATAACAAAAAAACAAGTTGAAAGGCCCATTGGCCCCTGATGACAGATAATAGAGAAACAGCAGCCCCTCAAGAAATGGCAGAGGAACTGAACAAACATTTTTTGTTTGGTGTTCAGTAATAACAACTTTAGCGGACAAAGGCTAATCAACAATAACAAAAACAACAATTACGAGAATCTCTCAGAAATTACAAAAATGATATACAGAATAATTTAGGGAAAATAAATATTAATAAATCACCAGGACCTGACAAATTACACCCTAGACTGTTGAAGGAATTATCTACCTGGTTGGTTGAACCACTATAGAAAATTTTCAACTTGTCATTAGCTTAAGGGAAAACACCAAATGACTGAAAAGCAGCAGTATTTACCCCCATTTTGAAGAAGGGTAACGGGGGTGAAATGTCTAATTATAGACCGATTAGCCTTACTAGCATTCTGGGCAAGATTTTTGAATCATTAATTAAAGAAAAACCAGAAACAGACATTTCTGCAAAAAAGTTATCAGCTCCTTCACAACACGGTTTCAAAAATCAGAGATCTTGCCTCACCAGTAATTTGGTTTTCTATGAAAGAATGAGCAAGTTACTAGAGGAAAAAACTCCTGTGGACATTGTCTATTTAGATTTTTGTAAGGCATTTGATAAAGTGCCCCACACAGTATTGATTACTAAAATGTATGACCTAGGGATAAACCGTATAATAGTGCAATGGGTGGATGAATGGCTACAAAACTGGACCCAGACAGTATGTATCAGAGGACATAACACTAGTACAGGATCAGTTACAAGTGGTGTGCCACAGGGATCCATGCTGGGACCAGTGCTTTTTTCAATTTTCATATCAGATATGACTAAACATCTAAGTAACTTTGCAATAAAATTTGCAGACAATACCAAGATAGCCACCCAAGTCAAAACTGAGTTAGATATACAAACACTCGAAAAAGACTTACAAACACTTGAAGACTGGGCATCAAAAAATGGCATGTTCTTCAACACTAGTAAATGTGTTACTGTGCACTTGGGCGACACAAACAAAAAACGTCCATACTCTTTGAACTGCAGAATCTTGAACTCCATCGGTACAGAAAAAGAACTTGGAATTATTTACATAGAAACATTGAAACATAGAAACATAGAATTTGATGGCAGATAAGGACCGCTTGGCCCACCCAGTCTGCCCATTTCCCTACCTGATGGATAAGCTGCAGATTCTAGTTAATCAACAGCTTACTTCATCCTGCCCCCCACCAGAATTGCCTTATGCCTGTCCCATGCATTCTTGAATTCTTCCACTGTTCCTGACTCCACAACCTCCACAGGAAGGCTTTTCCATGCATCCACAACTCTCTCTGTGAAAAAATACGTTCTAACATTACCTCTGAGCCGTCCCCCCTCTATCTTCAAATTGTGCCTACTTGTTCTTGCACATCTCTTCTTCTGAAAGATACTACCCTCTTGTACCTTGTTAATTCCCTTGAGATACTTGAAAGTTTCTATCATGTCCCCCCTCTCCCTCCTTTCCTCAAGGGTATACATATTAAGCTGCTTTAGTCTCTCCTCGTATGCCTTCTGGTGCAGACCTTGCACCATTTTGGTTGCCATCCTCTGAACAGACTCCACTCTGTCTATGTCTTTGCGGAGATGGGGTCTCCAGAATTGCACGCAGTACTCCAGATGGGGTCTCACTAACTGTCTGTAAAGAGGGATTAACAACTTCCTGTTTTCTACTGTTGATGCCTCTCCCTACGCATCCCAGTATCCCCCCAGCCCTCCTTACTGCCTTCTCACATTGCTTGCCTACCTTTAGGTCATCTGATATAATTACTCCTAGGTCTCTTTCGATTTTTGTTGTTGTTATTAACTCACCCCCCATTGTGTACTCTTCCCCTGGGTTTTTGTTTTCCAGATGCATTACCTTGCACTTCTTTGCATTGAATCTGAGCTGCCACGTATTTGACTGTTCCTCCAACCTTGCCAAGTCCCTTTTCATTCTTTCCACACCAACTTGTGTATCAACCCTGTTGCAGATCTTTGTGTCATCTGCAAAGAGGCATACCTTTCCTTCCAGGTACTCTCCAATGTCACTTATAAAGTTATTAAAGAGGACTGGTCCCAGTACTAAACCCTGCGGTACACCGCTAATTACCCTCCTTTCTTCACTGTGGACTCCGTTTTCTATTACCCTTTGCATCCTGTTGTCCAGCCAGTTTTTTATCCAGGCTACCACCTTCGGACCCTCTCCAAGGCTGGCTAACTTGTATATTAATCTTTTGTGTGAGACTGTGTCGAATGCCTTACTAAAATCTAGGTAGGCCATATCCACAGCCCCTCCCTGGTCTACTACTTTGGTCACCCAGTCAAAGAAATCTATTAGGTTCATCTTACATGACCTTCCTGCTGTGAAACCATGCTGCCTTGGGTCCTGTGCCCCACTGGCCTCTAGGTACTCAACAATTCTTTCCTTCAGAAGTGATGCCATCATTTTCTCTACCACTGAAGTCAAACTAACTGGTCTGTAGTTTCCTGCCTCTGCCCTGCTCCCACTTTTGTGAAGTGGAATCACATTTGCCCTGCTTCAGTCCTCAGGTACCACTCCATCCTCCCATGATTCGTTAAGGAGAGTAGTCATCTGATTTATCATTCAGTAAACACTGTAATGAGGTCATTAACAAAAGTAACAAAATAATAGGATGCATTAAAAGATATTTTACATCTAGAAGCAGGGGATGCATCCTGCCGCTGTATAAAACTTACGCATGGCCACATCTAGGCTACTGTTCTCCACTGCGGAGTCCATACCTTAGAAGAGATGAGATGAGGTTGAAGGGGGTCCAGAGACAGGTTACTAAATTGATAGACATAATGCAGACAAGAAGTTATGATGAGAGAGTGACAGAACTAAATCTGTACCTCTTGAAACTCTGGAGAACTAGGGGTGATCTACTCCAAATGTTTAAGATATCTAGAGACCCAGAACTTATGGCTGATTTAGGCATGATGTACAACAGAAGGGATTGCAACCTAAGAAGCCACACCTACCAACTTGCTCTAACTTATCCAAAAAGAAATAACAGATGCTTTTTTTATACACAAAGAATAATACCCATTTGGAATTCACTCCCTAAATACATAGTTGATGCCAACAATTCTGATAGTTTCAAAAATAATCCTGATAAACATTTACTGAACACTGGGTACCCTGACTCCAGCTTGCAGGAAATGTACTTATATGGGCCTAGGCCTACTGTACATCTAGCATGCCCTAGTATAACTCCTATATATAAGGACAGCATCATCCAACCAATGTCTCAAAATAATTAACTTGGCTGAGGTTGCAATCAGGGCTATATACACCTGATGAAGACCAAGAAGATCTTCTGGATAAATGCCCACCAAATAAATCTCTGGTGTGAAATAATCTTCCAACCCCAAAAGTGGATCTAAGGAAGCTTTAATAGAATTCCACCAAGGGGGCAGCCTTAACACAATCCCACAGAATATGTCTAAGGTGACCCTTTGCCAATCCACACCTGGTACATGTTGACATGGGGAGTTGCACCATAGCAAACAGTCTCAAGAGTGTGTAATATAAGTTCTGTAATATTTGAAATTGAGCTAATCTATATTTATCCTGTTTAATAGATTTATAGAAGCGACACCACATGGTCCACCAGAGCAAAGGATCAGCAGAAAGGTTCAAGACCTGCTGCCAATAGTAAAAAACACCTTGGGGACTCACAGCAGCTTTCAACTGAAGTATCAAATAAATGCTAGATATCAAATGGGGCTTCACTGCCAAGGAAATAAGTGTGGAAATATCTAAATGGTCCTGAAAGAACCAGGGGGAGGGCCCAGAAAAGATATTACTGCGTGTCATAATTGGAAGAACGTAAAAGCAAATGTTTGGAGTAATGAGAAGCACTCCATACAATTGGTGAAGGATGGCAGTCTACCCTCAGTGAGAAGGTCCCCTATGGCTGCCATCTCTAGTTGAGGGCAGAAAGTGAACAGAACTGGACATCGCACTATACATAGATCTGCGTTGCCTATAAGAGGCTGGGCAAGTGTATTTGACCAATCTGATCCCATATGCGAACATATCTAATGAAGGGCTTTCAAAGACCACAGTATCGGTGTATATTTCAGTCTCTTGGGTAGGGAAGCTGGTTTCAGAGAAAGAAGGCTCTTGAGTTGAACCCCGACCGACTGACAAAGGTCCTTTTCAATCTGAAGCCAAAATGGGACATAGTTTCCTTCCCAATACTGAGTGCAATCATGGCCCCATCTAAGAAAATTACTACTGTGAATGGCACAGTAGTAAATTAAAAAATTAGGGAGACACAGCTATCGTGAGTTTGTAATATGCCCAGCGGACAGCTTTTCCTTTCCAAAGAAAATTATTAATTGTTGGAGCCAGGAAAACCAGATTTTGGGGAGATAGGGACATAGCATGCTTAGCGAGTATAAAATACTGGGAAGTAGATTCATTTTTACTATACTAATGCATCCCAAAAGTGATAAAGGCAGGGAGGCCCACCATTGGAGATCTAACTTAAGCTGATGCAATAGGGGATCCAGGTTCTCCTTAGCAAGAGACGAGGAGAATCTTGTCAAGCAAACTCCTAAGTAAGTTAAACTTTTGGCATTCTAGGATAGGCCTAGATCCAAAAACATCTGCTACTGGACATGAACATTAAGGGGGAACACGTTAGTTTTGTTCAAATTGTTTATGCCCAGATATAAGCTAAAAACACTGGAGTTCAGCCAAAGCAGCCAGAATAGAAGAAGAAGGATCCTCAGAGTGCAATAAAAGATCATCTGTATAAGCGGATAATTGTAACAGGAAACATGTTAAATATGAATATACTCTATTTCTGCTTTTCAGTAGAGTAGCTTAGGTTTGTAGTTAGTACTAGATAAAGTTAACACTGTTTCAATGACATCAAATGAAACTGATATGGGTTTAGAAAAAGGGTTTTAGGTCCCACTCTATCTTGAGGCTGTTTGGTTATAAAAGTCCCTAGAGAAAAAATCAAATAGCTTTCCTACTGGAGAAGGTGGTTAAGCCTATCACCACCCCTAGTAACTTTGTTAACTATTTCAAGGCTCATCCATCAAGGTTGTGCAGGATCATTATCGTGTTGTTCAGTAAAGTGTTTGCCAACTGGTGTGCTGACTAGCCCTGATCTGATGCACCATCTGTGTCCCTGTATTCTTTGACACAAGGGCCTGATGGTACATCCAATATACAGGAATGGGAAAGTGCATCAGATAGTGTGTCTTCTGTTGGCACCCTTTGCAGACTGTGTGAGAGGCTTTTCAGCACCATGCATTCCTGCTTAAAGTTGAACCAGCATAACATTTTGTGGTGATTTGCAAATACAGCCCATGATGCTTTGCATTATAGGGGTATGTGTGATTTTGTATTAGATAGTGACCCTGATGCTTAAGCACGTGCCCATAAGTTAATGGAAAAAATAAAACCAGCAAAAAAGGAGTGAAACAGTCATACTGCATGGCCTCTCTGATTGATGCTCTCAATGGCGTGAATGGACTGCATGTCTGGAGACAAGTCACAGACTCCACAAAACAGCTCACAACACTAGCAAAAAATAGTGAAAACAACAGTCACTGACAGAAACGCTCCTCCTGAATAGGGAGCAATTTGTAGGATCCAGACAGAAACCAAACATACAAATGACAGCCAGGAAAAAGGACAATAAAAACTTGGGTCCTATAAACTACTCTGGTATCTAGACAGGCAGGAATGAGGGAGGGAGGCAAGAAAGGATGATCTGTCATCCAGTGAGTGCTGGGAAGAAAATACAGAGAGAGGAATTAATCTAATAAAAGTACACTGGTCCGATAACTGACTGACTAACTTTACCTTCCCCCCAAAGGAATGAAATACTTACCAGAGGCACCAAGCCATGGCCAAGTAGCAGAGACCACTGTGCACACACTATAAAACAAGGCATGTGGCCTTCAACTCATGTGCTGTAGGCATTGAAATGAGAGTTAGGCAGGTTCATCAATTGGAAAGCTGTAGCATAACAGGCACAGTTTCTGAATTTGAGGATGCCCCCTGTTGCCAGGGAGCCCCAACATGCCTGCTGATGCACAATCCTAGTTAAAACAAACAATAAAACAATTGCTTTTATGAGAGAGCTCTATCTAACCAGTCTACCCTTCAGTGGCACAGCAAAGACTAAGTACTGCTTATGGAATCCAAGTATGCTCAGGGTTGTAAGCTGATTGACAGCTTTGGTCTTTACCAGTATCTTAGTTGGATAGTTCATTACCCATATGTATTTATTCCCCATTGACAACATAGAGAGATACGGAAATGCAAATGAAAATATGCCTATTGACTTCAATAGAGCACACCTCCATGCTCTCTTTGCTTACACATCATCATATGTTTGAGAGCAGGGGTAGGACTGGCACATTGACTGAAAAGGTTTTTTTGGACATTGGAGGGAGAGTAGTTTCCAAGGCTAAATGGGAAACTGGGGCAGACTGGATGGATCATGGGTCTTTTTCTGCCATCGTTGTACATGTTTGTATGTTTTATTTTATGGGAACCTAACTCCTGCAAAGGCAAGGAGCGCCTACATTATTTCAAATTCAAAAAAACAGGTAATCTTAGACATTTCCTTTCATAATAAACATAGGACCATGTGATTCCAGCTTAAGGCCCCTAATCCTGAAACAAAATAACTCCGACAATTCCATAAAATAATTGCAGCTGGCTTTGAAATTAGACATTACTGCTGTTTATAAATGTACTTGAATTAGTTGTATTACAAATGTATTATTTATTGTTTCAATATCTGCTACCTTTGTACTGTAACGAAACTGCAATACAACTGTAATTGTTTTTAAACAGTACAACATTGAACTACGGCAATGTTGACCATCATAATCAAATCCTGTATAAGCTCTTACCTTCCTACCTAACTTGCATGTCTCAGTCATACCTCCCTCTTTCTCTTAAGGCCTCCACCATTTGCATGTTAAAATCTGCCAAAATTTCCTCATACAACTTCACCTGCAACCGGGGATCATCTTTGTGGCCCTCAGTTGTATAGCCTCTTTGCAGTCCCTGCGTTTATTGACCAGCTACCTGTACAGAGGCAATATCAATTCCATCCTCCTACTGTCAAATCCCCTTCTTATACATCCCATAATGCTGTTTGCCTTCCCGAATGCTTCGTTGCACTGAGCAGTGGACCCACCTGAGGCTGTCACTGATGATGATGAGCCCTAGGTGTATCTTCTCAGCTGTCTACAGCCCCTTTCCTCCCCTCATCCAGTAACCCGTTTTGGGATTTCTTCTACCAATGCGCATTACTTTGCACCTACATTTGAGTTGAACTCTAGTTGCCATAATCTGGACCACATTTCTAATTTTTCCAGTCTCTTTTCATTTCTCTAACTCCCGCCACAGTGTCTACACTACCAGAGATTTTAGACCATCAGCAAAGAGGCACACCTTATTCAGGATTCCCTCTCTGATATCACAAATAAAGATTTTGAAGTGCACCTGTCTGATAAGTGATACCCATGGAACCCCACTCATTACTCCCCTGGGATCTGAGTACTCCTTATCGATCACCGCCCACTGCAGCCTGCCTCAGCCACTTTCATATCTACCCTGTCAATTTTCTTCCTACATCCAGGTAAATCAGCTTTTTTATTAGCCATCTGTGTGGAATAGAATTGAAGGCCTTGCTAAAGCAGAGGTACAACACACCTTCTCCTTTGCCCCTTGCCACAGCATTTGTGATCCAATCAAAATAATTAATTAGGTTAGTTTGGCAAGTTCTCCCTGCTAAAAGCTCATACTGCCTCCATCCCTGCAACTAATTTACATCCAAGAATTCCACTGTCTGTTCCTTAATAATGGTTTACAGCAGCTTGCCTATGATTGTGGATAGACTGACTGGACTGTAATTACCCATGCCATTCCTAATTCTGCCCTTATGAAGTGGTATCACTTAAGCTAACCCTCCTATTATATAGTTGACCAATGCAAGTCCCCCTGCATATGGCTTACCAGGTCTACTTGCCTACATCCCTACACATTAATTTCCAATCTGTCCAGAATGGTAGTGCTCATCTCCTTGACTGCTCTTGGAAATGGGACCACATTACCCCATCTTCAGCAACCTGCCTTGGCTTCTCATCCACTTCTATACACAAGGGGCTGGATTTTTAGCCAGTCAGGCACTAAGTCTCACTCTGCAGTTGGTTGATGTGGACCGAATTCTCGGCACCTGAGGACTTTGCTATTTTCAGCCCATGCAATTGTGGGAGATGTTATGCCTGGTCCCACCAGGTATAACATTTCAGCACAGCTACATTGAAAACAATGGCCACAAGCTGCCATAAATCAGGGAACTGGTCATAAATGGGCTCCCAGTTTGCAATTATGGAACATGCAGGGAAAACTGCAGATCCACAAGTTTATTTATTTATTTATTTATTTAAAAAATCGGAAAGACCTTTAAACCAGGGGCTCTTTTACAGAGGTTCCACATTAAGTCACAAGAATAACAAATTACAATGGTTTCAGTAAGTAGTACAACATGAGGAAAGGAATTACATAAACAGAAGAATAATATGGCAAGATAAATATTATGTCAAGTGCAGCCAGTGGCCTTGTCTGAATAGGGGTGAAAAGGATTACAAGGAGAGAAGGACAGGGGGTGAATTGGAAGGTGGAAGGAGCGAAATAAGGGCAAGGAGGGAGCTGCCACAATGAAGCTTATGCAGGAAAAGACTCACCGGGGCAGGGGGGTAGAGGGAGAGAACAAGATGAGGAAACAGAGAGGAGGGAGGGAGGGGGAAGTGGGAGTGGAGGGGTAAAAGAAGGGGGAATGAGGTAGGATGAAAAGAAGGCAGGAATGGGGATGGGAAAGGGATGAAGGAAGGAAGTGCTGTAAGTGGAATTGCATAGCAACATGGTAGGGCTATACAGGGGTGAATGGTAAAAAGAGGGAGGTCCCAGTGCATTTAGCTGTCTGCAAAGATTAGGTATAGCAGTCACAAGATGCTCTGGAAACCTAAGAATTAATGCAACTTCCACGTAAATGGCCCCAAGGTTGCAATCGATGCAATCTCAGAAGGAAGGGAATTAAATAAATTAGCAGCTCTAACTGCAATGGATCACTGTCAGAGTGAAGTTCGACAGCGAGGGACAGTACAAGTTTGGCTCACAGAAATGTGTGTGTTACGAGTGCCCCAGAAGGGACTAAAAAGCTGAAGGGAACCTGGTGGTAGGAGACCAAGATCTGTCTTCTTAGCCAGAAGGCAGGCTTGATATTCAATGCGAGCCTCAAGTTGAAGCCAGTTTGCTTGTCCATAAAGGTCACAAGTGTGAGTATGATACTCTGCACCAGTTAGTAGACGGCATGCCTTATTCAGAGATGTGGTGAGCCGCCGTAGGGTTGTGTCTGTGGCGGTACCATAAATGAAAAAAACATAGTAAATAATAGAAATAATCGAACTTTGGATAGCCAATCTGAGGGCTCCGGTAGTAAGGCAGCGTTTGTGCCTGCGTAGAAGGCCTAGGTGAATGTTAATTTCCTTGGCAACATTCTCAACATGGTTGGAGTAGGAGAGTGTACTATCCAGAGTAACTCCTAGGTATTTAAAAGATTGAGTCTGATCAAGGACTACATCTGCACTGTTTTTAATCACCAATTGTTTGGCTTTGTGCTTGCTGTGGGTACCATGGGAGAGCATGACTTTTGTTTTTTTGCAAATAAGCACCAATTTATGAGAGATGAACCAGGACTCAGCTTCAGTAAAACTGTTTTGAAGTTGGGCCTAAAGGAAGATAGAGTCAGCAGTCTTTGAGAAAATGATTGCATCATCCATGTAGAGGAGTAATGATTCAGAACAGGATGCCAGAAGATTACTGAGGAAGGTGCTAAATAGAAGGGGTCCCAGTATCGATCCTTGAGGAACCCCAGAGCAGACAGGCAGTTTTGCAGAAAGGGTAGACTCTATTCTCACCTGTTGTGTACAGTTTTCAAGATAGCTGGTGAACTACTTTAGGGCGTCTGAAAATATATCAAGTCCAGCAAGTTGATATGTCAGCAAATGGTGATTGACCGTGTCAAATGCTTGACAGGTCAATAAAGATCGTGCCAACAAGTTGACCCTGATCAAGAGTATGGTGAATGAAACCTGTGAATTCTTGTAGGACCATAGATGTGCTGTGCCCTTTCCAAAAATCATGTTATTTGACACATTGTAGGTTGTATTTTTCCAGGTACTCCACACACTGGTCAGCAACAATCTTTTCAAATTCTTTGGACAACAGGGGAAGAATAGATATTGGCCTATAATTCCCAGGTAGTAATTTGTTCCCATTCTTAAATGCCGGTATAACCAGAGCAGATTTCCAGACCTGAGGGAACTGTGAAAGTATGAGGTAGTGATTGAGAAGCTCGGTGAGGGGGAATAGGACTTCATCTAGGGTTAGGGTAAGAAGTTTCAGGTCGAGGGAATCACTGTTTGTCCTAGTTCCTCCTTGAACTTTACGTAGGTATGTATTGGCCTTGCTTTCTGAGATAGCTTTGAAGTAGAAACATGGGTGGGTGGATGTAGGAGCTGTGCTGGGTGGTTCAAATAAATTTGGGGACAGAGTTTGACTAAGGTCTGTGAAGGATGAATTAAATGTATTGGCAACTAACACGGGGTCATGGGTAATAGACCCATCAACATTTAACATAGTTGGAGCCTGCTTGGACGCTTTTCCAGTGATTTCTGAAAGGTTTTCTCACAATTTTTTTCTGTCTGCCCACGTCTTGGCAAGGATGTCCTTATAATAACACGTGTTGTGCTCATGGATAGCCTTAGTACATGTGTTCCTGGCCATCTTATAGGCCTGATTGTCAGGTTGACTGCCAGAGGTCTTGGCCCTAAGCCAGAGGTGATTACAAGCTTTCATTTGAGCCAGAAGCTTAAAAGAGATCCAGGGATTATCAAGTCCACTGATTCTACGTGTCCTAAAAGGGGCATGGATATCACAGGCCACACTGAAGCGCTCAATGAAGTATTGTAGAGCTGAGTCAATATCAGGGGCAGTTTCAATGTAAGACCAGTCTTGTTGTAGGAGGAGAGACTTTACTGGCTGCAGGTGGCCATGGGAGAGCACTCTACTTGTGATTGTTCTGACAGGGGGTTTGATACATTTGTTACACCAATAACACTTGGTAGGAGAGTGATCACTGATAGTGTCAGACAATACTTCAGAATGGGAGATATGTGTTTGATATTTCTTCCCTCCTAGCACCCTTAAGTAGTCCCATACTCTGTTTCCCCCACTCAAACTGCTTCTCTAGCATGCTCACAGCAAGTGTAATAAATGCACATTGCCTTGAGGTCTAACAAGGTGCCTGTTTGAAATCATGCCTACGGTGTACTAAGGAATCCCAAAAAGGACAAAACATATGTCTGCATGTTGTCATTCTCAGTCTATTGTGCATCAGACATTAGGGTTACCACCTGTCCCTATTTTCGGAGGACAGTCCTGATTTGGGCAGCTGTGTCCTGCAAAAATACATGAAAAATACTACATGTCCTGACATTATAGCAGAAAAAGTATTTTCTGAATTTCCTCTAAATGTTGCAAAACAATATAATACCTTAACTAAAGTACCTTAAAATGACAAGAAACACTAGAAACAGCTATAAAACTACAACACTTAGTCTTAATTCTGATTATTTAGAGAAAACAAGTCTGTTGCATTGGTCGAGATTACATATTGTCCTGCGAAAAATAATGTTTCAGTAAGAAATGTCCCACTTTGGGCTTTTTAGAAGGTGGTAACCCTATCAGACATACACAGTACATGCCTGTTTAAAAGGCAATGGCTGTCTTGGTGAAACCTTATCAAATTGACTTACACTAGTATGTGCATACCCATGATGCTTTGCTCTGGGAATGTGTTATGACAGTATGTGCAGGGTTTGCAGAGCTGTACAAAAACAAACAATCGGGATATTTCTTCTCTGCTAGCATCCTTTTTATGGATCTCATAGTTTGCTTTCCCTGAAATTTGCCTCTCTAGTATGCTCAGTCTGAGAGTTCTAAATCAGCTTTTTACTGACAATATGTAATCACGCATCTGAGTTTCAAAATACTCTATAGTCTGGCCCCATCAATCCTTCTGACTTCATCATCCCCCTAGTATTCATCCAGCACTCTCCACTCATTGCATATGGGACATCTCTTTCTTCAATGTTACTTTCTCCGCCTTTTGTGAAAGGTCTTTCGTTTTGCTGCCTGTTCTTCCTGCCTCAAAATTCCTCATAGAATTCCTACCCTTTTCAAATCCTACTTCAAAGCTCACCTAGTTTCTCTGATTTTGAACACCGACCCTCAGTGTAAGCACAACTTTGGCACAAACTTATGAATTGCCAGTACTACCCTCCTATTTATAACTTTTAGTACTTCTGTGTATGAATCATTTAAATTATTTGTTCTGTTCTATTTTAAATACTGCTATGCAAAGTATTTTTAGTACATTGTATGAAGGATTCCATACAAAACAAAAATGCATGGCACATATATTTAAAAATATTATTTTAACCTCACTCAAGAAATGCCTTTATAAAAATCCTATTTTTGTGTTGTTTCAAAAAGCATCAGTCATTTGTTTCAGACCACAGAGTAGAAAAAATGAGTCACCCCTGCTGACGTCACTGTTAGTAAGCACTGAACTGAGTCACAGCTTATTACCATGTTTAGCATGATTTGTTTTTTCATAAAAAATTAAAAACTGCAGTGTGATTCAGTTGCATTTAAGAAGACCACAGAGTAGAAGTATGTGATGCCTGATGTAATTTCTGCTCATGTGAATGCTACTTAGCTGGCTAATGCTATGAAAAAATAATAGAAGTGCTCATTTTAATTATTGTGACCCTTGAAACCCTACACAGGAAAAAAAAAAACATTTTGAATGCAATTTAAAGGTAATCTGAACCACTACCACAGACCTGAGATGGAGACTATATGAACTCACTGCTAGTTTTCTTCTACAATTCTAAACTTTCTAACCAGGTTGCCATATGTGTTAATGCTTCACATGGAGCTGGTGCTCATTGACCTGATAAAATTAAAGGCTTGTTTGCCAAACATCATTTATCTTCTGATGGTTGGTCAGTCAGTGCAGTTGAGATACTACTTGTAAAACACTGGAACATCACCTTCCTTTGGCATCCAGCAGATAGATTTTTAACTAAGACATTTTTTTTCTGTAAAAGGGGAACTGTAAATGCAAACAGCAGGCTGTAGCTGTAGGGGATAATAGCTGAAAACATATTTCATGTTAATTGTTCCCAAGCGATAACTTTGGGAGCAACTGTGATCCAGAATTACTTAGAGGCACTTTACATGTGATAGCCAAAACTATTTTCTATCTCGTATTTTGTTTTCTGGAAGCTGCCTATGCAGCAGAAATCTCATCTTGCTGCCCTTTATTTACGGTTCTCCCAATTCCCTGAACAATCGGGCTGCAGTTGAAATGGGGAAGTATTGACAGAGGTTGATTTCTGTCCCCAACAAACAGTGGAGTCGCTGTCACTCCTTATTGCTGATGTATTGATGTCGGGGTGGAATTACAAGGTCATGGTGATTTGTAGCCCTTGGGGGGGGGTTACAGAAGCCGCAGTCATCTGTCATAGCCTTCAGCATTCCATTATAAGCTGCCTGAACCATTTCTAAATGTGCTGTGGTGATGAGCTTCTGTTCCCTGATCATACTGACCAAAGCAATAACATGTTTCAAACTTGTGTGCAAAGCACAACAAGAGGGTCAGACAGGAGCATGCAGGTGACGCATGGCAAAGGTGACCTGCAGTACTAGGGATTTAAACCAGGACAGCAATAAGACAACAAGTGAATCTTCTGAGCAAAAAACGCAGGATACCTCTGTATGGATGCATGGCTGTAAGGTTGTTGAAGAATGCCAAAACGCAAACTATGGTACAACATATTGTACATACAGTACAACACTGGTGGTGGATACCTTTTCCCTGATAAATTTACCATGCTAGCTAACTTCCAGATAAACATTTATCCAGAGGTTATATATGTCCTAGTCCCTTTCCTTGATCTTTGCACAGGACAGAACCAAACAGACAGTAACAATCACAATGATGATGATATCATAATAGGCCTGTGCCTATTAATAGGCCTGTTCAGCACTGAAACCAGCAGTTCATATAATAGAAAATAGTAAAATATCCATACACAAAAGCTGACTTTAACTGTTAAACTGATGTTACATGAATCAAATACACAATGGCCTAACTCAAAATACACAATTTATCTCCCTGTGGCTTTGCCACTCAAGAGTTATGGTCTTGCCCCTTCATACATGGAGATAAAGTACATATTTTGAGTAAAGCCATTGTGTACCCCCTATTTATACAACAAAAGGGTAATTTCAAATTCACACTGTAAATTAAATGTTTTTTTACTCTTACATCATTATCCTAGGACCTAGAATTATAGAGTGGGGTAACTAGATGGATTAGAAATTGTTTGACAGATAGGACTCAGAGAGAGGTTCTGAATCAAAAAGTTGCTGATGCCAGGGAGGTAACTAGTGAGATAGCACAGAGGACTGTCCTTCAGTCATTACTCTTTAATATTTGCTGAATGCATCAAGGTGCTTTTAAACAAGCAGAGGGAGGAGGAGGATCAACTACTCATAGCCACACCTACTCAGCTGAGCAAGGCAAGGACACCCCCCCCCCACCAGTGCTAGCTAATTCAAAGGAGACATCAGGGAACAAAAAGTGTGGAGACCTTGGGGAAACAGGGAAAGACAGGAAGGTGGAGACTGGAGTCCACAGGTCAGAGGAGCTCAGTGTGGTAGGGCCAAACCTGATGAAGGTAGTAGAGAGAAAAGTGGATTTAAAGGAGTCACAGGGAGGAAGAGTGCAAGTGACCTAGAGGGCTATGTACACTGACAGGAGCCTTGTGAACCAAACCCTGCAGCCACTTGTGGCAGAAGCACAGCTGGACCTAGTGGTGATTACAGAAATGTGAACAGTTGCGTACCATTACTAGGATCTGACCACTCCACGATGTGCAGCGTTTTGGAGGTATAGGCAATGAGGAAGGTGGAGCAGTAGTGTTCATTTTAATGGAGTGTATAAATGCCAGGGAGGTCAAGAAAAGTGGAGAGGGCAAGTGCACAGATACAGGGAGAGTGCAGTTAGTCACAGATGGGCATCAGGAAAATTAGGATTTGAGTGGTACAGTACATAGACCACCATCACACAGAGAGCTGACTGAGTGAGAACTAGGGAATGAGATTAGAAGGCTAGAAGATCAGGGGGTGGTTCTACTAATAGGAGACTTCACCATGTCTGATGTGGACTGGGGGTATCCCAGAGGCAGCAGGTGCAAGAAATCAGTCGCTTGTAGACAAATTCCAGGAAGCATTCCTTTTGCAGTGGGCTGAGGAGCCTATAAGGGAGGGAGCCATACTGGACTTGTTCCTCACAGACAAGGACAGTATAGGGGAGATCACAGTGCAAAAACCACTGATGACCAGTACTTGCCAGGCCACGTGGTTTAATGTCAAATTAGAGGTGACTAGGAAGCAGTCACAGACAAAGGTTCTAGACATTAAAAGGGTGGATTTTGGTAGGATGCATGAGTGGCTGGCAGAGACACTGAAAGGGAAGAAGGCAAAAAGGATATCGGAGGCCATGAGTCTCTCTATAAAGGTTGTAGGGGAAAAACAGGTTGGGTAAGAAACCTTTGTGGTTCATAAGGGAGGTGAGGGAGGCTGTGATGGAGAAAAGGAAGACTTTCAAAAAATACAAATCCAGTCAGTGGTAGGCGAATAGGGTGGTGTTTCTAAGCTGGATGAGGGAGGCCAACAAAGCTGTGAGGAGGGCAAAGACTGATATGGAATTGAGGATAGCAGAGGGAATGAAGAAGGGGACAACACTTTCTTCCTCTTCATATAGTAGAAGTACAAAATGAAGGGAATAATTAGAATCAAGAAGAGAAAAGGCTAGGTGGA
This sequence comes from Neoceratodus forsteri, assembly GCA_016271365.2. NCBI lineage: Eukaryota > Metazoa > Chordata > Ceratodontiformes > Ceratodontidae > Neoceratodus > Neoceratodus forsteri. The sequence continues at coordinate 135,853,189 of JADMNL010000025.1, forward strand.
GGAGGACAAAGGGAAGGCAGACATATAAATACCTTACTGGGGTGAATAAGGTGCAGGAGGAAAGCACTTCTTCACTTAAAGAGTTTTTGGATGACTGGAACAGTCTTCCAGCAGAGGTGGTGGGGGTGAAAACTATAGCAGGCTTCACACATGCATGGGATAGGCACAAAGGAATCTTGGTAGGAAAGCGGTGGGGCAGAAGTAGCCAGAGATCAGGTGGGGTCTGCACTGAGAAAACAGGCAGGGAAAAATGGGTAGATTAGTCTGTGGTCACCTAGGTGGGTCAAGTGGCCCTTACCTGCTTACAAATTCTATGTTTCTATGACATACTGAACCAGTATTTCTGTTCAGCATTGCTGCCTGTCACAAGTTATTGGTAATACAAGGCTGGGGGTTTCAGGGAAAAATCAGTCTTTTAAAGATGACACAAATCTCTAGAAGAGTGGACAGTTAGGAAGAAATTAGTATGAAGTGGGATAAAGAGAGACCGGTGAAGTGGTCTAGTATTCAACAACTGAAATTCGATGCCAAGAAATGTAAAATGCTCATTGGTAGTAGACTGCAAACTGTTGCTTCAGTTGGGTAAGGGTGGAACACTCAATAGGAGGAAATGGACTTTGGGGTGATAATTAGCAATAGTTTAAAATTTGTCCAGTGCAGTAAAGCATATGGAATAGGAAAACATGATGTTAGGATGCATAAGGAGAGGCTTTACCAGTTGCAGAAGGGAGGTATGTAATGCTGCCATCGTACAGATCACTGGTTCAACTACACCCGGATTACTGTGTGCAGTGCTGAAGCCAACATCTGAGAAAAGATAAAGATAGTTTGGAAATCAGCAGAGAAGGGTGCCAAAAATGATCCAGGGTCAGCAGAGAGGTTCTACAAGGAGAACGGTTGGAGAGTCTCAGTATGTACTTGCTGAAGGACATAAGGGAGAGGGGGACATGATATAAACTTTCAGATACATACAGGGATATAATGATCTGCAAGAAGTTGTTCAAGGTAAGGAATTGGAAGGGAGAAATTTTAAACAGACACTAGGAAATATTTTTTTCACAGAGTAGGTTGTGAATGGGTAGAATAGTCTTGTAACCCCCTGTTACCCAGGGTTACTAGAATCTCAGTAAGACCTAGTGGTAGGCAGTGAATGCAGCTTGTGAAACTCCAGTTAAATGGATTTCACACTGTCTCACTCTGTTCTCAGTCTCAGCTGAGACTGAGGGATGACATCACCATAGAACTCTTGCAACTGCAAGAGCCACACTGGACTGCTGCAGTTGGAAGTTAGGATAGAATGTTGGGGAGTTTGAACAGAGTCTGGGTGCAGTCTTGAAGAGAGGAGCAGCACAGCAGTCTGTGCACTGGCTCTCAGAGCCTTAAGCTCTGTCATAGAACAACTTAGCTGTTGCTAGCAGCTAACTAAAAGAAGCTATATTTTCTTATTAATTTAAAACTTATATCTCAGCAGGAGTCAGTGTCTGTTAAGATTAAGTAGACAGATAACTTTATTAGAAGTAGAAGGGGTCTTATTTAGGGTTAAAAGAAAAGAAAGAAAGTCAGTGTGTGTTCTGTGCAGGGAAGGGTACTGTATCAGCTGACTTTGCTAAACCAGTAGGAGGAAAGAGAGCTTACCTGGGGGCGTGGTTTAGACACTATAAAAGCAGGTGAGTCAAATTACAACTTCCTGTTGCTAGCCTTTTTTCTTACTAATTGCCTTCCATCCCACCCACCCAAAGCCAGTTCTACTTTTATAGCCACTGGATTTGACTGTCAACAGGAACTTCCTGTTTGGCAGTAGGAAGGAATGGATCATAGAGAAACATTGGTTTTGTCAACCCTAAAGTAAAAAAGTAGCTCACTCTCCCCCCTAGCTGCTGGTGGTCTGATATTGAGCAAGGTAGAAGGAGGCTACTGAAGAAGATAGGAAGTTGCTGTCCCAGAACAGGAAGGGTGAGAGTTGTAAGGAGAGGAGAGAATAAGCATCAGAGAAACAGGAGAGGGACACAAAATAAGACATGATAGGAGTGGTGCAGTGCAATGGCTGTGGGGGCAGTGTTCCGGGAGACATTCTGGAGGCTGTGATGCTGCTCTATTTGCAGGCACCTCTGGCCTGAGAGAGGAGGTTGCCTGGCTCCAGGCTGATCCTGGCTAGATCAGGAAATCTCCTCCCCCACCCCAGGTACCACGAGGGCCAATGCTACTACCTGAGGTTGCCAAGAAAGACAGAGGCTGGCAAATGTAAAAAAAAGGCAAAGGCAGTAAGGACAGGAATGGGCTAAAAGGTGGTAAGGCTATCAAAACTGGAGGGTGATGAGTACCAATGCCCGTAGTCTGTGTAACAAGCTCCCTGAAATAGTGGCCTTGATGGAAGAGGGTTGCCTGGATATTGTGGCAGTCACAGAAACATGGTACACAGAAAACCATGACTGGGATGTCAGCATACCAGGATACACAATCTACAGGAGGGACAGGGAGGGTAAAAGAGAAAGAGGAGTAGCTCTCTATGTAAAGGAAGGGATCAAAGCAAAAGAACTAAAGAGTAAACAGGGAGCGATGAGGCACTTTGGGTCACCCTGGAGACAGAAAATGGCACCACAATCTGCATCGGGGTTGTATACAGACCCCCATCTCAGGGGAAGGGAATGGACAAGGAAATGATAGAAGGCTTTCTTAGAATGGCAGAAAAAGGGGAGATATTGTTGATGGGGGACCTGAATATGCCAGATGTTAACTGGAGAACCTTTGCTGCAGGCACATCCAAGAGCAGGGTCATTCTTGATGCCCTACAGGGGGCATGCCTCAGACAGCTAGTATTGGAACCCACTCAGGAGGGAGCAATCTTAGACCTGGTACTCTCAAATGGGGATGGAGAAAGAATCTCAGATTTAGAAGTGGGTAGCCATCTGGGAACAAGTGACCACCAAACAGTGTGGTTCATAATAAACACAGCCATACAATCAAGCCATACAAAAGCAAGAGTATTGGACTTTAGGAGGGCTGACTTTGGGAAAATGAGAGTGCTCTCAGAAAAGCACTAGCAAACAGGCAAGAAGGAGGGTGGAGGAACAATGGGGAGTAATCAAAACAGCCATCACAGAGGCAACAAGCCTTTGTGTAAAGCAAATCAATAAAACACAATGAAGGAAAAAAATGCTATGGTTCTCAAAGAGGTGGCAGGGAAGGTTAAGGAGAAAAGGATAGCATTCAGGAAATATAAGGAAACACAGAAGGACCAGGACAGAGAACTTTATCAGTTAAAGCAGAAAGAGGCTGGGAAGGCAGTCAGAATAGCAAAGGCCCAAACCGAGGAAAGGATAGCCAGTTCTGTTAAGAAGGGGGATAAGACCTTTTATAGGTACATTAGGGAGTGAAGAAAGACCAAAGGAGGGATACTGAGGCTTAATAAAGGGAGGAATGTGGGTAGAGGGTGACAGTGAAAAAGCAGGGATACTGAACAAATATTTCTGCTCAGTATTCACAAAGGAAGAGGAGGGGAGTTACCTAAACCAAACAAGAGAAACACTCTGAAGATGGGGGTCAATACCAGTCCATTTACAGAAGAAAGGGTTCTGAAAGAACTAATAAAATTGAAGGTGGACAAAGCAATGGAGCCTGATGGATTCACCCAAGAATTCTAAAAGAACTAAGGTAGAACTAGTGACACACTGACTACTCTCTTTAACAAATCATGGGAGGATGGGTTGGTACCTGAGGACTGGAGGAGGGCAGATGTGATTCCTCTTCACAAAAGTGGGAGCAGGACAGAGGCAGGAAACTACAGACCAGTTAGTTTGACCTCAGTGGTAGGGAAAATGATGGAATCACTTCTGAAGGAAAGAATTGTTGAGTACCTAGAGGCCAGTGGGGCACAGGACCCAAGGCAGCATGGATTCACGATGGGAAAGTCGTGTCAGACAAATCTAATAGATTTCTTTGACTGGGTGACCAAAGTAGTAGACCAGGGAGGGGCTGTGAACATGGCCTACCTAGATTTTAGCAAGGCATTTGATACAGTCCCACACAAAAGATTAATACACAAGTTAGCCAGCCTTGGAGTGGGTCCCAAGGTGGTAGCCTGGATAAAAAATTGGCGAGACAACAGGACACAAAGGGTAGTAGTAAATGGAGTACACAGTGAAGAAAGGAGGGTTACTAAGCAGGGTGCTGCAGGGTTCAGTACTGGGACCGGTCCTTTTAATGTCTTTATAAGTGACATTGCAGAGGAACTGAAGAAAAGTATGTCTTTGCAGATGACACAAAGATCTGCAACAGGGTTGATACACAAGATGGAGTGGAAAGGATGAGAAGGGACTTAGCAAGGTTGGAGGAATGGTCAAATGTATGGCAGCTCAGATTCAATGCAAAGAAGTGCAAGGTAATGCACATAGGAAACAAAACCCAGGGAAGAGTACACAATGGGGAGTGAGACACTGACAACAGTAAAAATAGAATGGGACCGAGGTAATTATATCAGATGACCTAAAGGTGGGCAAGCAAATGTGAGAAGGCAGTAGAAGGAAGCTGGGGATACTGGGATGCATAGGAAGAGGCATCAATAGTAGAAAACAGGAAGTTGTTATCCCTCTGTACAGACAGTTGGTGAGACCCCATCTGGAGTACTGTGTGCAGTTCTGGAGACCCCATCTCATAAAGACATAGACAGAGTGGAGGCTGTCCAGAGAGGAGGGCAACAAAATGGTGCAGGGTCTGCACCAGAAGACATAAAAGAAAGACTAAAGGAGCTTAATATGTATACCCTTGAGGAAAGAAGGGAGAGAAGGGACATGATAGAAACTTTCAAGTACCTCAAGGGAATCAACAAAGTCCAAGAGGGTAGCATCTTCCAGAAAAAGAGATGTGCAAGAACAAGGGGCCACAATTTGAAGATAGAGGGGGGATGGCTCAGAGGTAATGTGAGGAAGTATTTTTTCACTGAGAGGGTTGTGGATGCATGGAATAGCCTCCCTGAGGAGGTCATGGAGTCAAGAACAGTGGGAGACTTCAAGAATGCATGGGACAGGCATAAGGCAGTCCTAGTGGGGGGGTAGGAGGAAGTAAGCTGTTGGTTAACCAGGATCTGCAGCTTATCTGTTAGGTAGGAAAATGGGCAGACTAGGTGGGCCAAGCGGTCCTTATCTGCCGTCAAATTCTATGTTTCTATGTTTTACTGTAAGGGAGGTGTGTGTTTCCACCAAAAGAGGAACACATTAAGCTGTTTGTGAAGTGGTGGAGACCGCTGTTACTGGTCCATGTGCCCCATCCCTAAGGGGATGGGGGTAGAAAGATTTGCCTGTCTTCCAGGGGCAACCCTCCTGTTTCCAGCTAAGGAAGAAGCTGCCTTATTTCAAGTTGTGCTGTGGCACCAGAAACTGTGGGATAGAAATTCCTGTGAGGAATCACCTGTGGGGCACCTGCAACCAAAGGGTGAGTTCGCTCTGACAGAGGGTCTATGTTTTCACCTGAACTGTTGGAACGTGGGGATTGGACTACTTAATTTGTAGGAGGTCTAGCGTAATAGACATTACCAGTTAATTCAAGTAGGTTCAAGTCCAGCACAAAGAGTAAAGTAAAGTGGGGATTGGACTGCTTAATCAGTGGGAGGCCTACAACAATGGGCTAAGCCAAGTAAAAGTATGTTCAAGTCCAGTACAATGGGAAAGCAAGACAAGTAGAGGAAATGTGACATACATTTAGCCTTAATCTACATTGCCAGGCTTTACAGAATGAGATGTTTAATGTCCAGAGAAATGGTCGGGTATGAATTGTGGAAGCGAGAGGTGGGAGACCCCCCATCAGTAGTAACCAAATTCACCTCTACGGATTTGCTCTGTGGCACCTTTACTTTCTCTCAGGTACTTGGCCAGTGCCTGAGGAAAGTACCCAGACGTGGGATTAAAAGGAAGTTTCCCTGCTGGAGCTGAGGTGCTCTTAGGTGGTTTAGGGAGCCAGCAGCAAATGTTTCCATGACATATGGAAGGTGTCCGAGTGGCCGGCAAGGGAGCCGAGCCTGGGAATCCCAGATGGTGTACAAGTTCGGGCTGTGTACCCAAAGCAGTGTGCAAGTCCAGGCTGTGTGCCCAGTGGGTTCAGAGCCTGAGGGCTGAAGTGTTGAAGAAGTGTTCTGATTCTTTTTGATCTGCATTACCAGAAGTGTAGCCCCGTGGGGGTCCGTCTATGCTTTGTTTGTTCTGCTTGGATGTGAATAAAAGCCACACTTTAGAATCCCATTCCTGGCATTGGACATTACAGTTACTGCTGCCTGTGTTCGGAGTTACTTGGGTGCCCCTGTGCAGAGTAGCCAAACCTAGTCCTTGTGTCGAGTAACCTATTCCTCCCCGAACCCAGTCCCCACCTGGTACTGCTGTCAGATTCAAACAGCATACCACCTGTCATTTGCAAAGGGCAGGGGTGGAGGTGACAGTCTACCAAACAAAATGATCAGTAATGGGAATATAGCTGGGTTTAAAATACAGTGGGGAACCTTTAAAGGCATTATTAGGAAAATAGGAAATCATACATTGAAGGGCTTCAGGATAGAATTAATGGACTTATGGTATTGTTTGCCCTTATTCTTCCATTTTCTATGTTTCTGTTTATGCCTGTCTTTAATCAGATCATTCTGAATGTTATTATGTTTGCAATTGAAATGCCCATTTTCTTCTCAGCATATTCCTCCAGTTCCCGACCCAGACCATCAAGGCTGCAGTTTATGGATTATATCAAATGCAACTGTCCATGATGAAACAGACTTCTAAAAACTTTGTCCATTTTTTCCACAGACTCTAATAAAAAAAAAAAATCACCTGCTAGATACAAAGGTCAAAACAAAGAGGCAGCCACTTGCTCCTGGTTCCACTAAGAAACCGTCTTATATAGATCTGCTCACTGTTAGTCGTCCTACTGCCAACCCATTTTGCAATGATCTCCATAAGAAAAATGTCTTCCAAAATCACAACATAAAATAAAAAATTATCAAATAAGAAAACCAGTCATAACAACTATATTAAACAAAACATATCATATTTCAAAGTTGTTAGCCTGCTTCCACAGTGTTAGGTACCTTAGGGAGCCATAAGAAAACAGACACTGTTAAGAGTCCAACTAGTATGTTGGATGCCTATGTACAGACTTCATGGAACCTGGTGCAAACAATATTTTCTTCTGTATTTACTCAAAGTGAAGTTTTTGTACATAGTTGAACAGTTTATTAGAAAATGGCTTAAACTGATTCTGAAACGTGATTGGCTAAAAACTGTTCCAACTTGGGTGTCTATTTCTCGATAGATGCCCGGTGGAAAACAAGCACCAATTCAGGGTGCTCCATTGCTGAGGGTATTATTGGGCACCCCGAATTTTCAAACTAGTGACCGCCATTTGTTTTCCTGCCGCTTAGCGGTCATCTGCCCACGGTCCCATCACTGATCCTCTACCAGATTTTTTTTAATTTTTGACACAAAAAAATCCAAAATGTAAGCATGCTTTTCTTTCTTTTTATCCCCACGGCAACTATCTCCAAAAATATGTACGGACCTTTCATCCGTATTTACTTTCTCCCCAGTGCGGCCACTACCCCATCCCCCACCGTCACCGATGCTCTGCCGTTTTTATTTGATATCATCACCCTATCTGCAGACTTACTTTTTATTCTTACTCCTGCCTCAGGGATGACAATGGATGTCCTACAAAATGTGCAAACTCAGTTCACGCGCTCGTCTTGTTCTCATCATGACTCCGACAGCCGATTCCTTCCAACTCTCAAAACGACCGTACCCACCGATTCCTTGTCCAGTCTACTAATGAATGTTACTGTCGAGTTACTTGCTGGTTCTCCAAACCAGTATTACAGGGCTCCACATGCTTAATCCTCACATCATTCTGCTACTTGGCCGGCCTTAACCCCATCGATACTTTACATAAAGGACTACAACTGCCATAAACCAATGGTGGCAGTTCTATACCTCATACAAGCAAAATGACAGACAGCATTGCCCTCTAGTGGCACACATGCCACAGTACCGGGACTACTTTACAAAAACTATATTTTACTGTTTTTCTAAACATTGATTAAATGCTTGTAACACATTTTTTTTCTATTCTAGAAAAAAATATTACTGATGGGCCATTTTCTAAGTGCAATAATACCCTCCAGGGTGGGCAGTATTGGGAAATACCGGACCTTCCAGGGGCTATAAGGCCCTCCACCTGTGGCGTTGGGCCTCATTACACCCCTCGACGGGCTGGTATTTCCCAATACCTCCCACCCTGTCGGGTATTGTTGCTTACATAGTGCATGATGTATGTCTGTCTCTCTGTCTATCTGTCTCTCTGTCAGTCACCTACTACCTACCTACCTACCTGTCTGTCTGTCTGTTTGTCTATCTAGCTAACTGTTATTATACTGAAAAAAACCCTCTCAGCCAATTACAACACAGAGCTACTATCCCACTATTCTGTGATAACCAGACAGCACCCTCAATTTTGGCACTGTGTGCTAATTCCAGTGTTCTGATTGACTAAGACTAATGCTACAGTGTGTATGTAAGAAAGTGCCTCACATTTTTTCTTTTCTCACAGAGCTGCAGTAGCAATGGAGGGATTTCGGTGCTGTAATTCAAAACCTTTGTTTCTTTTTTTTTACAGTTTTCCTTTTTTTTTTTTACTTTAGTATAACAATGATAACAGACATACTTGTTTTGGGTCTTACTTAGTTAAAAAAAAAAAAAGAACATTGGCTTAATAAGCAGCTCAGCCGAAGGCTTTGGTGTTTATTACCCCCAGTCCAGTTACCACCCTGTAAACCCCAACCACTATTATGTTATCACTTAAATCTTCATGTCTGCATATGATTCATAAGCAATGCATCACCACTAGAGGCATGTGGGTATTCCATGGTGTCCTCTGGATACCTCCAGAAGTGACCATTTGTGCCTAGATTTTTTCATCTGACCAGATAGTTAGGAATCCAGTCATTAACTGGTCCAGTGATCTGGGAATATCCTGGATTTGCCATGCATCTTTTATCCAGGCCTATTTGCCTGGATGCTGATATTGTCTCTCTCCATGGATAATACACAGAAACATAGAAACATAGAAGTTGACGGCAGATAAGGACCGCAAGGCCCATCCAGTCTGCCCATTTCTTTTTCTACCTTATAAATGTGCCATCGGCCTTTGCTCTGTCAGTGGCCTATCTATTCATAGTCATTTGTATTGCTCCTTTATGCCTATCCCATGCCTGTTTGAAGCCCTGCACTGTACTCATAGCCACCACTTCTTGTGGTAAGCCATTCCATGCATCCACCACCCTTTCTGTGAAAAAGATTTCCTCACGTTCCCCTTAATGGCCCCCTCTAATCTCATGCTGTGTCCTCTTGTCCTGCTATTTTTCTTATATTTAAACATGTTAGACTCTTTCACCTTGTTAATGCCCTTAAGGTGTTTGAATGCCTCGATCATATCACCTCTCCCTCCTTTGCTCAAGGGTATACATATTGAGCTCTGTTAATCTGTCCTCATATGTCTTCTGATGCAGTCCCTGCACCATTTGGTTGCCTCTCTCTGGACTGCCTCAATTTGGTTAATGTCCTTGTGAAGGTGTGGCCTCAATACTGCACGCAGTACTCCAGATGGGCCTAACCAGTGTCTTGTAAAGAGGATTATTACCTCTCTCTTACGACTTGTGATACCCCTGCTAATACACCCTAACACCCCCCTAGCCTTACCTACTGCTTTAGAGGTCTGCTTGGATGATTTCAGGTCATCATTGATGATGATGCCCAAGTCTCTTTCTTCCTTTCTGACTGCTAGCAACTCCCCTCCTAGCCTACAGGTGGCTTCAGGGTTTCTCTTCCCTATGTGCATGATTTTGCACTTCTTTGCATTAAATCCCAGTTGCCACTCTTCTGACCATTTTGCTAGTTTATCCAGATCTCTTCTTATTCTGCCCACCCCATCTGGATCATCTACTCTGTTGCAGATCTTGGTGTCATCTGCAAACAGACAAGCCTTACCCTCTAGTCCATCTGCAAGGTCACTAATGAAGATGTTGAAGAGGACTGGTCCCAGGACTGATCCCTGAGGTACCCCACTTGTGACTTGCATCTCTTCTGACTGTATATCATTTACCACCACTCTCTTTTTCTGCCCGTCAACCAGTTTGCCACCCAGTTGACCAACTTCTGACCCACCCCAAGCCTACTCAGCTTATTTATCAATCTTCTATGTGGAACAGTGTCAAAAGCTTTGCTGAAGTCAAGGTAGGCGACATCAACTGCTCCCCCTTGGTCCACCACTCTGGTTACCCAGTCAAAGAAATCTATGAGATTAGTTTGACAGGACCTTCCTTTTGTAAACCCATGCTGTCTTGGATCCTGTGCCCCTATGGCTTCCAGGTGTTGCACTATCCTTTCCTTAAGGAGTGCCTCCATAATCTTGCCCACTACTGAGGTAAAACTGACTGGTCTGTAGTCCCCCGCCTCCTCCCTGCTACCACTCTTGTGGAATGGGATCACACGAGCCCTTCTGCAGTCTTCTGGGACCTCTCCTGTGCTCAGAGACTCACTAAACAGTTCTGCTAATGGCGCTGCTAGTTCCACCTTTAGCTCCTTAAGTACCCTGGGATGTATGCCATCAGGTCCCATACTGCATAAGAATGGTAATTCAGTAGTAGTAACTATATTCCACGTGTATCAGCTCATAGCAATAGCATGTCACCATACCACTTACTGATAACTGGGCAGTGATTTGCATACTGGTCTAAAAAGGCAACACAGAAATTCCTGCTCAGGATCACATTTCAGGAAATGGTGCAGAATAAAAAATGGCATATGCTTCCTCTGTATGAGGAAAGTAGATTTTAGGTACCCCCCCCACCCCAACACACACACACACACACACACACACACACAGACACACATATACATATGCTGCTCCTATTATATGCTGAGATACATGGCACATTAAGTACCACAGTCCAAAATATGGAGCAAATTCTTTACCCTCTCAGATATGAAGATATATGTGACATTTTAGGACATTAACTTGCTGAGAACCATTTCTTCCTCCAAATTCAACCTTTCCTCCCTTGTGCTTATTGTCATATAAAAGTGAGCACATAGTGTATATCATAGCGTTCATCATCTTTCTATGACTATATGCATACATATGCTCTCATTTAGCATCGCAGAGTGGTCCCTAGCCTCTGAAGAAGGTTACTGCATGACCAGCCTGTGAATTAGCCGGCTGTATGTCACCTCTAACTTAGGCTACATCCAGCAGAAGAAGGTGAGATTCTTAACCATATGCACACCTCTTAATGTACCAATTACACATATTAACTAGTGATAATAACGCACACATGCATACCTTTTCTTTCTGGAAAAACAATTCAGAATGGGGTTCAATATATAATTGGGCAAACACCAATTGCCCTCTTTACGCTCAGAAACTGAAAGGTCATGGGCTGTCAATTTGTACATACTGTGAAGCAGGTAAACATTCAAGTTTCTTTTAAATCTGAGATCACCCACACTTTGGAGGGATGTACCACTAGAAAAAGCCTTGGTTTGGCTCAGGTATAGACCTGCTGTGAAAAAAGTATAAGTAAAACGTATTTATTCCCCTTGAAGAAGCCATGTAGGTGATACGTAGGGGTGCCTTGTTTGGTCTCCTGGAGAGTGTATGTTGCTACTGTTCTTTTGCTATTATGAAATAAATCAACCTATAGCACAGGGATGCTTAGAATTGGCTGATTCTGATCCAATTTTCAGATTTAGGGATTTTGGAACATCTGAATCCTAATCCGATTCTGATTCAAATCCTAAACAGATCTCAACATCTGAATCAGATTCAGATTTGAAATTCGAAATCCTTAATCAGAAATCTTAAATTAATATGTAAAAATAAGCTTTAAGATTCAGTTTAGGAATAAAGATTTTCAGACTGCAATTCCAAAAATCTTAAGTCCCAAAATCGGATGGGAATCTAACAAAATCTGATTCCATTTGGTGAATCTTGAGCAACCCTACTATAGGAAATTTGATGTGTGCACCATTTTCATTACAGTCCTTTTGCACTGTGGTGGCAGAGTCATGGGGTCAAGCAACCCCTCACTTTTGTAGCTAAAGGGTTAGACACTGCATTTTGACTCCCCATGTTTCAATCAATGGAGCAGTACTGAAATGAGGCTAGTGGGATTACTCCAATGACAGCATGGAGGCTGCTTTAAAATGTTTTGGTACTTAACATAAATTGAAAATCCAGGCAAACAAAAATAATACTTTTTGGAAAAACTATGGAATATTTAATTTTACTGTTGCATGACTTGCATTGTTTCATTATTTCTGACTTCCTTTCTCCTCTCACACTTCTTCAAAAGCTACAATTCATAACCCTGTCCTGTTTGGAATATCATAATTAGTCTATGCATTTCTGTTAATAAATCATAGATTATTCAACAAACTATGTGGCTTATTCATGATTATAAAAAGCTAGGTAAATTGCCTAATGTATACTCACGAAGGCAATTGTTTTCCTGGGCTAAGGTGTTATGCAGTTCTGACCCCCCACTTTTTGGTACGCCCTTCCACCACCTCCCATCTGGGACATGAGTTTGCTTTTGCATCCTATTAGGGCATTGCATTGTTGCACTTTTAACTGTTGGAGTATGTACGTGGTTCCCCCTGCATTGCCTGTTTGATGGACCACTTGAAAAAGTTTCAGTTTGACTTGGATATAGGCCTGTTGTGAAAACAATATAAGTAAAGCCTTAACTATTTCCCTCTCAGAGAGCAAGCAATTATTTGTGTCCCTAAAGGGATATCTTCAGAGCTCCTGAATGAGGGCCTCAGATTTCAGAATGTCCCATTTAGGGCAGCATTCAGTCTTTCACGTACAGTACTTCTTACCCTATGAATATTATGGCCAAGAACCTTTTGATCAAGTACTGTCCCTTTTTCCAAAGCCTCCATATTGTGCTGTTGACACCCATCCTCAGCCCCATCTCCAGTACCTCCTGTGCCTTTGGCTGGTGTTTTAATATTCTGTTCTCTTGCTTATGGAAAGATCACAAGGCCATCGGAAGAGGTTCATACTTTGGGAGTAGTACTAGTAGTACATTTTATTTATATCTGCATCCTTCCCCGGAGGCCCAGGTTGCCTTACAATAAAAGTGCTGTATTGATGGTTAAAACATAAATAAATATGCTTCCATCATATAAATAAAACAGTTTAAACAGTAAGACATATAAAAACACAAAACAAAACAGCTCAGAAGGAGACTAATGGGGATGATGGATCATCCCCAAAGCCTTGATTAAACAGGAAAATCTTCAAACCTCTTTTAATGGCTATCACCATGATGGCCTCTCTGTGGGCCCTCAGGAGGGAATTCCATAGGACCAGGCCAGCCACCTCGAAGACCCAGTCATCCAAGGTGTTTAGCCTGACTCTTGGTACAGCTAAAAAGACCATCTTGTTGGAGCAAAAAGAGCCCAAGGGCATGACAGGATGCAGGGGTCTAACAGGTAACCATAACCCAACCCATGTAGGTCCTTATAAGTTAGTAAACCAACTTCAAAGGAGATAGGCCACTTAACCAGTAGCCAGTGTAGCTCATGCAGTGCTGGGGAGGCATGACTTTTTATTTATTTTTTATTTAAAATGTGTTGACCGGATAATACCCTAAGGCATCAAATGCCCATTTTCATAGAAGATCTGAAAATTAAAAATAGTTCAGTACAGTACTCAGTACATCATGGGTCATTACATGGACCTCCAAAGGCCAGTCAGCAACATAGCAGCTGTGTTCTTCACCAACTGCAGACTCCACAGTGTGTCTCCAGAGACCAAGCGGCACACAGCATTGAAGTAATCAAGCTGAGATATCACAAATGCATGTATCAGTCTTGCCTGGTCCCCGGGTAGGGGATAAGGGATCTAATCCAGTTGATGTTCTTTAGATAGTAAAAGCTACTCTGGACAACTGCTGACATCTTAGACAGGCTGAGCCAAGGCTCATTTTCATTCTTGGCAGCCACAGCTCTGCCCCATGACCTGGTGCTGCCAGCTGGTGAATGTGTCCTAACTACTGTTACCACTGTTACCATGTCTCCCTCCATCAACAACTGGGGGAGAAGCACAGGAGGCAGATGGTAGTAGTAGTAGGCATTAAAGGTTCAGCTGCAGTGCCTCACATCGGCCTTTTTTTTTTCTGAGAGATAGGAAATAGAAGACTTAACACTCAGAGAAGTGGAAACACTTAAGGTGGGGCCAGATGGGTAAGCAAATGATAGTTTTCAGATGGTTAGTTGAATGTTTTGGTAAAACAGAAGACCTCTGGTCCAAGTGTGGCACAATTGACTCCAAGTGTCCCGCAGGGAGGTGAATAACATGAAGAATGGGCAGGCCCTTTAAATTCATTGTTTAAAAATTGAAACCTAAAAGCCTCTCCTCTTTGCAGTAAAAGGCAGATTAATACTGTAGTTGGTGAATCTCCTGATCCTGAAATGAAGCCTTTTCAAACTACAGAAAATGGATTAAGGCATAAATAAGAGTCCATATCTAGCAGACATGGACTTTAAACCATTAAAAGCAGCAGATTCTTGTAATATTGGAAAACATAAAGAATAATATCAGTAAGATTGAAACATGGATAATAATGCAGAACAGTGCTCTGTTTCCATCACGTGGTTCTGATGATATCATAGGAACAGCGAGAGTGAAGTTGGAGAGATCTCTGCTGTCATTAGAATCCCAAGATGGAAACACAGTCAAGTTGTGCACGGTTGTCCGTGTGTTATTATGTACAGCATATGGTTTGAAACACAAAATAAAAAAATGCTGCTTTTTTTTCTTTCCAGCAGAATCATGGTGGCATAACATTTAAATTGCAGAGTACACTGAATGTTATGTTATACAACAGAGCAAGAGGCAAAATTGGTAAAACAGGTAAAATCATGGACGGGGTGGTTGGGGCACTGGTTGCGGTAATGTGACAAGAACAGGAAGAAGCCTAGCTGCAAGTGCATGTTTTAGAGAAGTGTGTCAATAAAGACAAAGATTGGTTTTTGAAAGACTGCACACAGGAAGCGAGATGGATGGGAGATGGAGACTATTCCACAGTGTTGAAAGACAGATAGAGAAAGCAGACTGGCCAGCTACAGATTTAATGTTACGGATATGAAAAGAACAAGCAGCAAATGATCAGAGGGAGTTGGAAGAGGGGATGGCAGGGTTAAGGATGGAGAAGAGGTATGTGGAAGAGTGGCAGGCTAGTACCTGGCTGTGAAGGAGTAACATTGTGAGAAACAGCAGGCTTCAAGTGAGGGAAAGAAAGATTAGCATACAGAGAGCAGTGATGAGTGTGAGATGAAGCAATGCAGGCAAAGAGTAGGAAGAAGGAATAAACAAGCATTTGTCAGTGTTGAACGTTTTTTGCAGTGCAACAGACTTTATAAAGAGCCCCTGATATTGTTGAGACAACTTCGAAAAATATAATATTTAGACACAATAAAGCATATATTTCACGCTGTTTCTGTAATTGTCATCCCTATTTCTGTATTACTAAGGACATTTGCATGGAAAGATGATCTCTTCCCTATTTGCTCTGTACGCTTGTCTACTTCTGCAGTCACAATTCTGCTTATGACATCCCAGTCTGTTGCTGTGGAGATAATTATGATGTCATAAATGACATGATGGTATCACATGTAGCTAGGGAGCTAAAACAAATAAAATTCAAGGGACAGTGTTCTTGTTTTTATGTCTGTTCCCTCGGTAATAAAGAAAAACAGGAAATACTTGCAAAACTATAGTTCTGTCTGAATTGTACAAAAGGTAAAAGCACAGAACTGTAAACAGTAGGTCACAGGTTCAGTCCCTCTCAGGTCCACAAACAATACTGTCTAAGGAAATCTGAGCGACAGTAAACTTTTAGCCAGCCCAGTGGCATGCAGGGAGGGTTGGGGCACTGGATTCCTCACCTTCCATTACACTGGCAACCCAAATTCTGGAACCAACCAGGATCACTCACGGACTGGCAAAGGTAGAAGGAGGACTGAACAGACAGCAATGGTTCTCCTTCAGGGTGGAGGGACAATGTGTGCCATTGCACTGCTGCTACCTAACAAAGGTCACAAGCATTGAAAGCTGGAGGTGGGCATTGAGAGTGTCCACTCTGTTCACAGTCCACATGCTTGCCATTGTACACTGACGGCTCTGATTCAGAGGTGAGTATCGAGCAGAAAAGAACCCTGTCAGCAGGATGATGCTGCAACCCTGCAGAACCCTGCAGGCCCCTCACCACCACAGTTCATGGCTCCCACTCATGCAATGAGGTAAGAAGAAGATGGGGTAAGTCCTGGAGGTGGGGTGACAGGGCTTCCGGTCACAGTAGAAAGAGGCCAAGGGGGAGTGACAGGAGTATATTGTCCAAAAAAAAAAAGACTAGGAGAAATATATAATCCATAAACTAAGTTATGTCAAAATCTCACAATTTTCTAAGTTATCCAACTGATATCAGGGGCACTTTAAAGGGAACATAAACAATACGTAATTCTGAAACAACTATAGCTGGTGTTTTCTGTTCCTTATTTGCATGCTGTTAGCATATTTGATGCTATTATATTTGCATTCTGCAGGCTGACTGTTTTTCCCCCACTATGTTTATTGCTTTCAAAGAGACACTCTCCAGACTCCTGCCTGTAATTAGGGGAATCACTATAAGTGGGGAATACAAAACACACATACACACACACACAGACACACACACACACACACACACACACACACACACTGTGAAGCTTGATGTTGAGCTTCAAAGTCAGATGATGATGTCTGTTAGCTGGTAAATAAGTAGCAAATCAATGTTATTGGTGGGGCTGCATCATTTGAACTGCACAAATTCGATGCCCATCAGCCAGCTGGACACTGTTATCAGCAGCCTTCTCAGCACTAGATTTAGAGAAGCAAGCCTCCTGCATTTCTACATCCATTGGCTTATACAACACACACCTCCACAACCCCCTATACTGCCCATGCACCACCAACAAATTTGCTTTGCACATATGTGCAAGCAAACATAAAAAGGGTGTCCAGCCTGGCAAGTGAATACTTCAAGGCAATACAGTGCTGTAGAATAAACAGTCCACACAAGAAATGTAGCAGGCAAAGCATTGTGTGTGGCTTCTCCCCAAAACCTGGGCTCCAGGTAGGCAAGTAGGTTTCCACCCATAAGGATGGGGTGGGGTACCCTGGTACTGCCCCTTGTTATATGTGAAAAGATCACGCCTTAGGTTCTTTGCATGGTATGCTGGACAAAGAAAGTAACAAGTAGAAGTAAAAAAATAAGTTTATTACAATACTCACACCATAACAAATGAAGCAAAGCAATCACAAGGGAGCTGATTTCCCACCATTCCTCGAGTATAATTTCTTTCTCTCTGAGAAGCTGGCATGCATACAGTTATATATGACTGATAAATAAGGCGGCTCCCTTGGGCAATTACATAGGAAAGGAAGTTGCAAAGTAAGGAAGAATCTCTGAATCTCTGAACAAAGTAAAGTCATAGTCAGCAACTGGTTATCAGTTCTTATTTCCAGACAGTGAGTCTGGAAATACATGCAACATAATCACAAAAGCACACAATGTGTCACAATAGTGGAAAACTACAGAATATGAGTGATTATGAGTATAGAAGAATATATCTGGAAACTAGAAACAGTATACAGTATATGGCAGAAACATATCATATACAGTAGGTAAAACATGAGACTGTGGTAAGGCACTAATACTTGTAGGTGTATGAGGTTACGATTACATATGGGTCAATTGGTGGCATATAACCCAGGCATGACTCTGAAGGAGGAATCACTCGGCTGCACACAGTGTGGGGCATCTGATGGGTAGAAGAACAGTGATGGGTTAAAAAAAGCTGCATGACATGGGTCTCTGCAGTTACCTATGGTGTTTAAGGCAAGCTGGTTGCTTGGGTTCTTAATTTTGTGGTTTGGGTAACTTTTCAGTATTGCAAAGCTTGCTTTCCCCTGGCTGCCAGAGACACTGCATCAAACTGAGATGTTGATTTTCTGGGAGGGATATTTATGTTGCAGCACATTTGTAAAGTGCTGAGAATGGCTATGCTGCTAGTCAGTAAGCTGTCAGATCCCACAGTGACAATATAGGTGGTGGCAGATCCAGGAATACCAGTAGTGGGTGAAGAGTCAAACTCAGGTGAGAAGTAGGTGGCAAGTTGAGGAACCACACAGCAGACATCAACAAGCAGTCAACTTGATGTCATCTGGTTGGCTGATGTGTTTATTTTATTTATTTTTTTATTTATTGAAATGTTTCACCAGGAAGGTTACACTGAGCAACAATGCTCGTCTCACAGTGCATCCTGGGGGAAGGGGAGTGGGAACAATAGTAGTACAACAGGGTAGCTACATCTTAGCAGCATATAGACAGACTGTGCAGTTAACAAACAAGAATAGCTAATAACATTTCTAGATTAGGATACATTTGTGAGTGGCTGACAGGGGGTATAGTCAAAAGGTACTCGAGGGGGTGGAACAGTAGGGGAGATGGTAGTGCTAGGTTGCAGAAGTGCTAGGATTGCAAGAGAGGTTTGGGATAGGGGCAGATATTTGTCCCAGCTGGAGGAAGGAGAAGGTATAGACCATCAGCTATGCAGGGCCCCTCGGGGCTAGACACAGTTGCAATTCATCACTAGGTAGCTTGCTGGGGATGTAGAGAGAGAGAGTAGGCTGATGAGGAGTGGCGTATTTGGGATGGTAGTTGGTTCCAGAGCTTAAGTAGACAATGGGTGAATGCCATTTGGCTGGATGTAGTATTTCTGTAGGGTATATTCAGTGAGCGAGACTCATCAGATCGGAGGGCGTATTTGGTGGGGTGAGGGGCAGATAAGGAGGTGGATAGGTAAGAGGGGAGCGAGCCTAGCCAGAATTTAGAGGTAAACTTTGCCGCATGCACTGTTCTCATGTCAATAAGTGAGGGAAAATTTTAGAGAGCGGTAAAGAGCGCAGTGATGTGTCTGAGCAGGGGCATCCAAGGCAAACCGGCAGAAGGAGTTAAAAAAAGGTTCAAGCCTGGATAAGGAGGATAATGGGGCAGTTCCGTGTACAACATCACAATAGTCGAAAGTTGGCAGTATCATAGTTTCTTTAGAATGGCATCAATGTGGATGGAGAAGTTTAGGTTCCTATCCACCCAGAATCCAAGATAGCAGAAGGAATAGGTGTTTTCTAATACAGTCCCATCAATGGTATAAAAGGTGGGTAAGGAGGGAAGCCTTGCCAACCTCTGCCTAGTACTGAAAGTCATGGAGACTGTTTTTTTTGAGTTTAGGAAGAGGTTGTGCTCACTTAGCCAGCATTGTACATTTTTGAAATTCCAGCTGGAGCCTGGCAGTGACATCAAGTGACTGAATTGCCAGTTGTGAACAGGACAGAGTTGTCTGCTTACATGTGTATGTTGGACGATAAACAAAACTGAGGGAAGTCATTGAGGAAGATCGAAAAAAGGAGAGGTTCAAGTACTGATCCCTGGGGGACTCCCATGGTAATGGGGTGGGGAGAGGAGATGGCATCAGCTATGCAGACAGATTGTGTTCTGCCTGACAGATAAGACTTGAACCATTCAATGGCATTAGGGGAGAGACCAGCGGTGCAGAGGCAGGACAGGAGTAAAGGGTGGGAGATCGTGTCAAAGGCCTTGGCCAGGTCAATAAAAATAGCTGAGGTTATGAGGCCTTTGTCCATGCCCGTGACAATAGTGTCAGTTAGCCATAAGAGCGAGGTGGCAGTGGAGTGATGTTTTCTAAAGCCAGCTTGGAATGGAGTAAGAAAGGAGGAGTCAGTAATGTATGAGGAGAGTTATTCGATTACTATGTGCTCCTGTAGCTTGGCCAGGGTAGGAAGAAGAGAGATTGGGTGGTAGTTACTAGGGGAGGAGGGTCACCTCCTTTAGGGAGTGGTAGGACTGTAGCATGTTTCTAGGCTGTAGGGACAGTGGAAGAGACAAAGGAGAAGTTTAGCAAGATGGATATAGGATAGGCGATGGCGGGCACAGACAGAAAGAGGAGCTTAGGGTCCAGGCCATCTGGGGAGGAGCCTTTAGCAGGGTTGGCAGACTGAAGGCCTTGTAAGGCAGCAGCAGGAGAGATGTGGGTGATGAAGAAGGAGGGTAGGGGGAGCTGGAGGAGTAGAGGAAGAGGAAACAGGGATTGGAAGTGGGCCTGTGGAGGAGTACATGTGCATCGGGGGGCAGTTTGGAGCATTGCAGCCAGGACGTGAAATGGGAGTTAAAGCAGTCAGCAACAGCCATAGGATCCGAGATATCTGAGAGATTTAGTCTAAGGGTAGGAGTGGGGGGCTTGGTGGAAGGGGAAAAGAGGGTCTGGACAACTTTCCAGAATTTGGAAGGTTTGTTTGTGTTGATGTGGAAGTTAACCTGGTAGTGTTCAGTTTTGGCCAGTCAGATAGCTTTGGTACACTTATTTCAAAGCTTCTTGTATCGCTGTAGGTTGGACGTGTGGCATCAGCATGCCAGCTTCCCTAAAGGGGCCTTGTGTTACCACTAGAGCAAGTTTGAATTCCCTTTTCTGGGCAATCAGGGCAGCACTGTAGAAGTCAACCAGTCAGTTAGCAGTCAGAGTGGGACACAGGGTGGCATTGGCTGTGGATTGCTAGCAGGTTTGATGATGCCACACTACATGGGCTGACATCTGGGCTGCTTCCCACTCCCTTCCAGAAAGGCCACCTGAACCTCAGGATTCTAAGATGCTCTGGGCTGGGGTCATTCCTTTTACATATAGAAAAACAAAAATATATATATATGTATACATATATATATATATAATTATAGTATGTTCACCCCCATTAAGTACCTGTAGGTCTCTATCATATCTCCCTTTCCTCCTCTCCTCTAGGGTGTACATGTTGAGATCCCTCAGTCTGTCCTCATTGGACTTCTTATGCATCATCTGCACCATTTTAGTTGCCCTCCTCCAGAAAGACAAGGTGGAGGCAATGTCCGAGATGCGGCCTGCAGAACAGGTCACAGTACTCCAAGTGGGGTCTCTCCAGTGATTTATGCAGTGGTAAAACCACCTCCCTCCTCCTACTAGTGATACCTCTCCCTGTGCACCCCAGCATCCCACTGGCTGGTATACCAATGCCACAGTGAATCCCCTACTGCGAAGACCATCACAGCGACAGGATTTAAGCAAAATCCGCATGTTGCTGTGATGGTCTCTGCAAGTCCAGGAGACTGCCTCGCAGGGTATTTTGCCCCCCCGGTCCAACTCTGACTCGGAGTTGGAATCCTAGAGACTGGGGGGTGGGGGCCAGAGCCCCCCACATGAGGAGTTCATGGGGTGCAGCCCCCTGATAGAAACATGGAGGCATCCCTGAAACCACACTGCTGACACTCAGCACTGCGGCTGTCGCTGTAGGGGATGTCTCCGTACGTGATGTCGCTGTGGCATGGTAAAACCCCACTGACCCTGCCTACAACCTTGTGACACTGCCCTGCTGCTTTAAGGTCATCAGATATTATAACCCCAAGATCTCTTTCCTGCTTAGTGACCATTAGTACCCCCTCCCCCCATTGTACACTCAGCACCTGTGTTTTTATGCACCAGATGAAATAGTTTAGATTTTCTGGCATTGAACCTCAGCTGCCATACCCTTGACCACTCCTCAAGTTTACTAAGGTTGCTACCCACTCTCTCCACTCCCTCCTGAGTATCCACACTATTACAGATTTTGATGCAATCTGCAAAAAGGCACACCTTTCCTTCCAGCTCATCTGCAATGTCACTTATGAAGACATTGAAGAGGACCAGTCCCAGTACTGAGTCTGCAGCACCCCACTGGTCACTCTATCCTTATTAGAGTGAGTGCTGTTTACTACCACTCTCGTCACCTAGAGCCATTAACTAGTTTTTTACCTAGTTTATCCATTTGCATGCCACCCTTAGATTGTCCAATGTATTTACCAGTCTCCTATGTAACACAGGGTGCCCTTGTTAGTGCAACTTTCATCGATTTGATGAAAGCATTCAATACGGTTAATCACATCCTTCTAGTTGAACAAGTCACATCCATTGGCCTCTCATGTGATACTGTTGCATAGTTCAAGAGATATCTTTCAAACCACTCGCAGCAACTGAAGATTGACAACATCCCATCAGAAAGCAGACCACTGCGTTCTGGAGTTCCCTAAGGTTCAATACTGGGCTCTTTATTTTTTTTTTATTTTTTACTTTTTTTAGTTTTTGTTGAACGGGTAAGTGCACTAGACAAATCCTGCCTATTTTCAGGCACAGCCTGGGGAAGGGGGATACGGATGAATGCCAAATGACCTTGAACCAGATTAAGCTGTTGGTGGTATTTTAAGTGAATGAGGGAAATTTTGGCCAGGACACAAGGGAAATTCCCCTACTGTTTGCCAGTAGGGGAACCCTTTTGGCCGTTGAAGGATGGCTGACTCAGTTGTGGCGCTGCCACTGGAAGGGACGGACATGTTGCAGGATGAGGAGAACGTCTCCTTTGAAGTTTCTTTGCAGTTTCCAATGGAAGTTTCACCTGTGCATTCGGAGCTTGCACAGCCCAGGGAATCTACCCTTATGTCTGACTTGCTCTGATCTGCCTTGTTTGGATGCCACTGTTCTACCTACAGATGAATCTCCCTTTCCGACCGTCTCCTTAAATAAAGAGTTGAAGCACCTTTTGCAGCTCGAAGAACAACTCTACTTGGGAAAAAAAGAAAGATCTTTTCCACTGTTTCTACTTACAAGGTCAGTCTTCTGTATGCGGCTTCGGTTCTGGAGCACCCTGTTGATACTAAATGGCCGGTCGCCATGGATACAACCCACAGTGAGGCTCCGGCTGCTACGGACATTGTTTTCCAACATACTGGCCAGGATCAAGCGGCCGCAATGGTGTTTTCTTTTACTACTGAGCATAAAACTTCTCACCAGGAAAAGAATCATAAAACATGGGAGTCCTCATAAACTGCGCTGGGCGGATACTCCAGTGAGTGAGGGCGATACTTGGACGGTAGAGGACTCGTTGCAAGTGGCTGGCTGGGTGCGCTCCCTGGACACAGGCTCCTGGATTTCGAGCTTTGCACCCATAAAGATTCCGGGAGTTCACCTCTCCTCTCCTCCTAACCTTACTAAAGGGCCCATGAGTACTGTTCCTGAGTCTCTGGATAGTGTGTTGACTGCTGTGCCCCCTACTCCTGGTTCCCCTAACCCTAATCCTGGTTCCCCTAACCCCAATCCAACACAAGATTCCTCTCTACTTTGTTCTGAACTTCAGCATTCTCCTCTACACCTATCCTTGGACTTTGCTCTTTCTTCAGCCCCAGAATTTCAACCCCGAGGAGTAACAGGGACTAGTTCTCCACCATGTGAGGTGGAGGCTGCAGCTCTTAGTGATGTTTCTGTTTTTTCAGATATCCCTAGATCCATTCCTGCTGAACTACGGAATGCTACTGAGGGTTCTCCTAAGGTGGCCCCCCAGCCCCCTCCGGTTGCCCCTCCTAAACCTTATGCTTCAGTTTTTTCTAACTCTGTTTCTTCAGCCAAATGTCATAATGCAGTTCATATAATTTATAAAGGGGGTTTAGATGTGTTTCCAGATAGGGTGTATGTGGGTCATCAATTATTGAAGAACAGTTTGAATTTTCAAGTTTCAGAACTGTATGCACTTATTCATGTATCAGGAGAGTCTGTTTTTGATGTTAGCTTTAAACTAGGTAGTGGCCTTGAAAAATTTTGGGCTTGTTATCAATGGGAAAAAAACACCCCCTTGTGGGCCCCTTTTGAAGTTCTTCCTCTTACTAGACCTACATATAAAACCATTACAGTTCTCTTTCATAATGAAGGGGTCAGTGTTACCTACTGTTTTGGTTGAAACAGCGTTGTACTGTGTCTGGCCATCCAGAGGCTATATTTGATTCTGATGGAATTTGGACAGGTGGTTGGAAGATTCGGGTACTGCTGCATTCTGAAGGAGGGAATCCCTGTCATCTTCCTAATAGTTTTTTTTCTAGGTAGGGACCAAGGTGTTTTATTCTACCTAGGTCAACCTAGGACTTGTTATAAATGTGGCCTTTCGGGACACATTAGTAGTGCATGTGACCAGCTTAAATGTTCCCTATGCCACATAACTGGTCATCTCAGTGGTCAATGTTCTAACTCAGTTCATTGTAACCTTTGTGGGGAAGAAGGCCATGTTTACATGACTTGTCCTAAGGCAGCCCATAAGACATCCTTTTCTGCGCATAGAGATGAACAGCGTCTCTTGATTTCACTAGCTCAACTGAAGGTTACTAATGCTGCTAGTAAGCAGTTAGTAATGGAAGTACCTACTACTGCATTGTCTGTTTCCTCAGTTCCTGATCCCCCCCCCCGAGGTCAGTGTGGTGGGTTCTGTTCCTGATGTTGCTGTACCTTCTTCCTCTCCCTTAGCAGTACTTCCTAAAAATCCCCCTGATTTTTCTTCAGACTTTGTGTCCGTTGGGGTTTCTGCTCTTCTATCTGGCTCTATGCCCCCCCCCCCAAACTCGAGGGCCCTCTGGCACGGAGACTCTCTACTCGGAAATGGTCCACTGGACCTTTGCCCACCCCTAAAATGTCCAAGACCTCACTTCATGATGTTTCTAATAGATTTTCAGTCCTTTTGAATGCTGATCACTCAGACACTGATTCAGTTTGTTCTTCTGTGGATTGTGTTCTGCCTAAGGACAATGCTGACTCCGTCCTGACTGATGAAGGTGGTACTTTTTCCCAACCCTCACATCAGAAGGGGAAATCTCAAAAAAAAAAAAATTGATTTCATTTCCCTTACACTTTTGTCCCCAAAGGCCTTTCTCCCCTCCATTCCTCAGCTTGTCGACCAATGTCAATAGTATTAAAAATAAAATTAAACGAACCGTGGTGTTTTCCTTTTCAAAGTCTTTTTCTCCTGGTATCTTTCTTTTACAAGATACTAGGCTTCACT
The DNA here is from genome assembly GCA_016271365.2 of Neoceratodus forsteri. NCBI lineage: Eukaryota > Metazoa > Chordata > Ceratodontiformes > Ceratodontidae > Neoceratodus > Neoceratodus forsteri. The sequence goes on from JADMNL010000025.1 coordinate 135,878,221, forward strand.
CAACTTTTGAACTTTCTCTCTCCACTAAAGAGTGGGTTTCTGGGATTTCTTACTGGTCCATAGGCCCAGGCCATTGTACAGGGGTTGGTATACTTTTCCATCATATTAAACCCACCGTAGTTCGGGTATTGGACCGCGTACCGGGTAGGGTTTTGCTAATAGATTTCATTTTGAACACTGTTTTTTTTAATAATGATTAACACATATGCACCACCGACTAAAGCAGAGTGTACACTTCTTTCTCAACAAATCAGTCCCTTTTTGCATATAGCTCATTATGTGATTTGGGGAGGTGATTTTAATTGTGGTTTAAGTAAGGGGGATAGAGGTTCGGTCACCAAAATGACAAAAATATTTGGTGATATGGCTGCTCTGAAAAAAGCTGTTTGTGATGCACATCTCAAGGATGCTGTTTTTTCCCATACAGGTGTACGGGAACGCACATTTTTTAAGGGTTATTTATCTACCTGTATTGATTTTTCCTTTTTGTCTATCTCTTTGTTGCTTCAGTCAGTTTCAGTTGAACCAACCCCATACTCAGACCATCGTCTGGTGCTGATCTCTTTGGGTGTCGCTGTATCTCCTATGGGCACTGGATATTGGAAATTAAATTCTAAACTTATACAGAGGACAAATTTCCTTCAACTCAACTCTACTTTTTTGGCTTGTAGGAAATCATTATATCCCTTATATGATGATCCCGTGGTCTGGTGGTTGGAAACTAAATCGGATCTATGTTCCCTTTTAATTTCCCGAAGTAGATGTTTGCAGAAGGGTTCATATTTTTCATATTTACAAGACAGAAAACAGCTCCAACATTTGTATTCCCTTTCACAGCTCACCAGACATAATTTCTCAGATTGCTCATTTTCAAGAGAAAATTAAGCAATATCATTTAACTTTGTCTATAGACCTCCAGTCCCGACAACAACATGAAACACAAGGTCCGTTTTTTCATACTTGTCCTTTACTTAGCCATCAGGAGAATGTACAGTCTAAATCAATCCCTGCCCTTTATGACCTGCAGGGTGTTATTCATAAAGATCAGGGTAATATTTTTACGTATAGCATCTGATTATGCTGCTACTTTATTTTCTGTGACCCAAGCACGTCATATAGATTTTTAATTTTTTTAGAGCAATTAGGGTTTCTCGCGCTCCACAAGACCAACTTTTAGGTTTAATAGCTCCTTTTACCACTCAGGAAGTTGCTACTGCCATTCAATCCTTATCCAAAGGAAAAGCCCCTGGTCTAGATGGCCTTACTACTGATCTTTATCATCTTTTAAAAGGTGAACTACTGGATGAACTAACTTTGGTTTATAATACTATTTTGCAGACTCAATCTGTACCTTTTGACATGTCTACAGGAATTCTTATTTTTCTTTTTAAGGACAAAGGTGATAAATTAGATTTATCTAATTGCCGGCCTATTAGCCTTTTGAATACTGATTTTAAAATTCTTTCCAAACTATTGAACGCAAGGTTGTTAACAGTGGCAAAATTCTTGATTTCTCTGGCTCAGTCTTGTACTGTGTCGGGGAACTCGATTACTGACCAACTGCTTTTATTAAGGGACATATTCTCTCATGATTTGGTTTCACCATTGGCTGGATATGTACTTTCTCTAGATCATAGGCAAGCTTTTGATAAGGTGGCACATGTCTTTTTATGTCGAGTATTGCAACACTATGGCATCCCCGCTACTTTTGTAGCCTGGCTCCAAGCCCTTTATCATACTGCAACTGTCCATCCTTGTATTAATGTTTTTTTTATGCCCTCATGTTCCTATTAAAAATGGTGTTAGGCAAGGGTGTCCGATCAGTCCTCTTTTGTATATCTTTAGTATAGACCCGTTATTACGGCTTCTCAATTCCTCATCTGGTATTGACCCAATCAAGTTATCTACTTTTATAGTTCCTTATAAGGCTTTGGCTTATGCAGATGATGTAGTTCTTTTAGTGGGGAATGATCAATCTGCTGCATCAGTGTTATCTATTTGTACCACTTACGGTACAGTCTATGATACAGCTTGAACTTACTGAAATGTATTGGGAAACCTCTGGGGGGTCAGTTAGCCCCTCAGGGTAACATAGCTGGTCTCCCTTACATGTTAGGCCCTTTAAAAATATTAGGTATTGAGTTTGGGTCACCCCAAATGGATATTGATAACTGGGACAAAAAATTGCTCCTTGGATCCCGTATGGTTCAGAACTGGAACAGGACAAAAATGAGTTACTGTAAACGTGTTTACTTGATACGTACTTAGTTGGTGCCTCTATTTTTATTTCTTAGTTCTGTTTTTCCTGTTCCCAAGAAAAGGGAAGTTAAAATTTATAGTTTATTTTTCAGTCTTTCTGGGGCAGTCACTTAAATCCCATCAAGAGAAATGTATCGTATTTATCACGTAAAAAGGGTGGGCAGCAAATGATTAACCCTGTCCTGTTTTTTTTCTGTCAATTTTTATATGCTAATATAAAACCATTATTTCTTTTCCCAGATAAATATTGATGTGATTTCTTTGTTCACTCCATATCACCTTGGTTTGCAGCATGGGACTTAGGTAATCTGCATCATGTTGACAAAGGTGCTAAGTCTCCTCAGTATTTAAGAGAAGTCTTTGTTAAATTAAAGGCTTGAGGGATCACGAGTAGACAAGTGATCTCCCACTCAAAAAAGCAGTTATATGCTGTTACTCTGGAGAATCATTTTGGTACATTGGATGTTTTTCCCAAATGTCCGGAATTGCATAAAGACGCCTTATTTCTTTCCCTAAATGAGTCACGTATCCCAAAGAAATATAAAGATCATCACTGGCTTAATTGTCATGAGAAATTAAATGTTAAGGCTAATCAAAAGCATAAGAGGGTGGAAGAACGCATCTGTTCCAGACCTGGATGCATTACCCAACCTGAAACCCTACTGCATTTATATTTTACTTGTTCTTATATTGTTGATTTTTGTAAATTCCTTTATGACATGTCTAATTTGACCTTTTTTCTACATCTTACATATCCTGCACTACTATATGATAGTTATCCCCGAAATTGGGACATCTGGGATAAAAGTACATTGACTGTTATTTTTACTATTATCAAATGGTTTATTTGGCATTCTAGATGTTTGTTTACACTTCAACAGCATGAACTTTTGTACCATGAAATGTATGGTAATATTTTTAAATCCATACTAGATGTCTATTTCTCTGACTCTAGGAGTCTCACTAAGATCCATTTGATGGCCCTCTGGAAGAACTTGCCTTGGATTACAGATAATGACTTTCCAATTACGTAACACTAATGTCAGATTTTGTTTATATTGTTGCTTTTTTATTGTTTTATCATTTTTTTTTTGTGTGCTTCTTCCGTGTTCTGTCTGTACTTTTGGATGCTGTTGATAATTTTGATTTGTACTGTATGATTTCCTTTATAAAGTCTTCCCCTACTCTTGTGAGGCAGAAGGCACTGTGTGGCTGAGCATCGATCCTGCTCAGTGGTGTCTGGAGTCTTGAGGGAATCAAATGTGTGGGTGGTTAAGGAGCAGATCTCCTCCTTGGCCCTTATTGCGTTGAATGGAGACCAATCATGAAGGAGGTATTCTGGCTATGGAACCTGCGGAGCCTGATGAGTTGCTCAAGTGCAAAGAAGAAGAGGACTTACCAGCGGATATGGATTTGGGAGTCCTGGAACAACGAGAGGCAACGCAGCCTGTGAGTAGTGATGCAGTGGCAGATTTACGGATTCAGTTGGAGGAAGCGGAACGCTTCTATCAGGCAGCACAGGAGCGGTTGAAGGAGGCACTTGAAGGGCAGGCCAAGAAAGCAGTGGTTCACACAGTGGGGAACTAACTCACAACCCACTAGCAGCTCATAGCACATATACATGTACGGGAATTCTACTGTACCAGGCAAAGTGCTTCCTGTTCACAATCGCAAAGTCTCTGCACACACCGGGAGCTTAGGGGTAGCTGGAACTCCTGACAGCCGATCGCATTCAGCAAAAATATTCGGTCTTCTTCAGGTTGAGCCTGGCCCACTTCAGTAGCTTACTTTAGTCACACAAACTTGGATTTAGTCCAAAATAATGATCTTCTCTCCCTCTTCTAGAGCAGCAGCAGACATGCAGCCAAAAACTCAGCCCTTTCACAGTTTTCCCATGCGAATCCACTCAGGATTTCTGCCCCAAATTACGTCAGCTCCTTCTTCTTGAGCTTCCAGCTCAGAACTAAGCAGATAACTGCAAGCAGCCCAGGACTTCCCCAAGATCTAAAAGATTTGGTTGGCTGATTTGGCTGTCAGTCAAAGCAAGAGCTCCCCCTTCTGTTGCAAAAAAGGTGCAAAAACTCAAACCACAGTTCCTACAGATTTTGAATTCAGACAGCTCCTGTAGTCTGGCTACATTTTAGGTCCCACCAGAACTGATTGGTCCAATTTGCAGTCCAGGACCAAGATAGTGGAGACAAACAAAACAGTCCTTGCTACAAAGAAAGCAGGTTAGACAAACTACATTATCATTATCATTCTAAGTGGTTTTCAGCAAATAGTTACATCTTTCAACAGAGCTCCATCTCAGATTACTTATGCTACAATCAAGCAGCTCTTAAAGAGACAGTACACAGAGGTTATACAAGCTCTGGTAATCACATTTAAACTGCTAAAACGCAGGACACCAGCCTGGCAGTGAGCATTTAGGCAAGCTCAAGGAAGACTTTTTGGGAACCCCCATTTGTAGGGGGGGTCACAACTATAAAAACAATATTAAAACAATGTAAAACAGAAAGATCTGCCCAATAAAAAGCTCAAACTAAATCCAAAGTAACTTTATTTGCTAATTTCTAAAGCATTATTTTGATTACTGGCAATTTAATAGGCACTGAGGATTGCACTCATGAATATTACTTCCAGCAGCAACACCACTTTATGTTGCTTTACTAACCTGAGTTTACAGTCTCCCATGTTGTTCAGTGGCACATTGTTGAATTGGGTAAGTTACATTCATTAATAGGGTGCTTAGGGTAATAATTTGTAAATGTTCTGCATGCAGGTTAGAGGTGCCAGTAGTTTGTAATAATGTACAGAGGGGAATCTGAATTCCATTGTCCTGCACTGTAGATGTCACCAGAAGCAATCAGATCCAGCAGTCCTGTATCATGTTGAAATGCCCCTCCCCATGTCCGTGACCCACAGAAGATCAGTCAGTAGAGATAAACACTTCAGTCCCATTCTTCTCAAGGCAGATTAACGATATCCGAAACATAGACATGAAAAGAGTGGCATAGACATTTACAAATCCCTGTAACTTATACATGTGCTATAATGTACTTTTATTTACAAGAATGGCCAGTTTCTGATTGAGTGCTTTTCAAATTGTAAGATGACTGACAAATATTTACGCTTAAATAGAAATCTCTCTTGTTTGACAATTAGGTACATGCAAAGTAATTCTGCTTTTTTGGCATGGTTCCTTTTTCTATGTAAGGGGACAAATATTAGCAGAAGATACTCTATGACTGCAAAACATAGTATTTATTTTTGTATGGACATGTGCTTTCTCTGTTGTGGTACAAGAGTGACTAGACACAGATCATTTGGGCATCAGAATGGCTCAGCTTTGTTTCAAAATACTCCCACTCAAATAACTCACAAGAAGAGCTCAGTACAGTTCTTCTAGTGTAATTGTCTGAAGTCTAAAGTTTTCTGAGTAATGTTCAGTGTTTCGGTAAAGACACTGGTGCATGAAAAAATACACCACCATTCATTCATGTGGGGCCCATTAACGAGATGGGCACTAAACAGAACAGATGCTTTGCAGTGTGGGACCGTTTCATTATTACAGGTCACATTTACTCTGTGTGTTGATGTGGGAGGAGGGTGGTAATGACAAGAGAGGGGTTGGGTGAGGGGTCTTATATGACTTGACCTGGTGATGTGACTCAGGGAGAGGAGGCAGGGGAGTAGGTTTGATGTACAGATGGGGAAGGGGGCAAGGGTAAATCTTACAAGTAACATATGTATGTGCTGTCATTACTACCTACTATGCAGTCAAATTCTCCAGGGCAGAGGGAGGGAGGTGGGTGCCAGCTGGAGATGGGAGGGGGAGTACATCATGACTACAAAGTTTTTAGGACGTGGGACAGGGTGGTATTACAGCACAATGGGTCTGGGGGAGGTATTTCTTTTTTAGAGATGTAACTCTCTTAGTTTTTCTGCAGGTAAATTGCACAAATTCATGCAGTAAACTATGAAAATTGCCTAATTCACCCACAAACTGGCAATTTGCATAGATTTGCCAGGCAAATCACTATGCAAATTGCTTAATTTGCAAATTGGCAATTTTCACAGATTTATTGTGTGAATTTGGCCTCTTCACCAAGTGAATAACTACACGAATTGTGGTTGTCAGCTAAAAGGAGTTGCTGAAATTCACAAATTTCTGTGCAAAGTGAATTTCAGCAGCTTTAGTTTAAACCATTAATATCATACTACGGAAGTGATAACAGTGTGGTGTTGTTAAAACATTGATCCTTCACAAAGAAGGCTGCCTAGAGCAACACCAAAGACAGCTGCTGGAATCAAAGAGAAACAGTTAATTCTTTAGACTAACACCAGCTTTAAAAGCTATAACTAGCAAACTGATGTATAAATCCAACGCACAACAGTCTGACTCAAAATACGTAGTTTATCATCACTTGTGAGGGGCAGGACATTCATAACTCAGTTTTGATTTTGCCACTCATGATTTACGGTCCTGCCTCCTCACACTTGAAGATAAAATGCACATTTTGAGTCAGGCCGCATATCCCCTATTTATACAGTGTGTGTTACCTTCAGTGCTTTTTCACTTGTTAAATGAGTCAGTCTTCTACACATGACATTGATTTGTAGGCTTAATGGAAAATTGTAAGTATGGTCTTACATTTCCAACATGTCAGCTCATTTTTGGTATTTTTCGAAAATATAAGAGCTACATAAATAATATAAGAAGAATATATAAATATCTGGTAAGTGGTATCTCTAATTAAAGATTGATGCCCTCTGTACTCAGTTATGAATTTTACCAGTATCACGTCTAATGTTCGGTACAGTAAGCCCTGCACTGTGAAATTAAATACTGTATACTGAATTATGACACAGAAAATGCACATTATAAATATTAAATGCTTTAAATTCCTGACAAATTTAGACCTTATTTTGACAAACAATGTAGTATTCATTTCTTAATACAGGTTTTAGTAAGTGGTTTTATATTGGCACTCTCTAAAAGTACAGTACTGGATTTTCGAAAGACAGCTGACATAGTCATTATTAACTGACTTCCAGCTGAAACCATCCATGTCTTTAAATTATGTTAGCAATATGCCACAACAGGGAGTGCCAAGGGGAATAAGGCACAAGGCCAGAGGTCAAATGTCCTTACTCCTTGGGACATGCATTCAAATCCTTTAACACACACCCTGGAGTGGCTTGTTGGACTTATGAAATGTCTCATTGCACTTTTGTATCATATGTAAATTAAATCATTTTAATATGATTTTTCACATTAAATCCGCTGTTTAAATACATTTTAAATAACAAATAAATACATGAAATAGTCCCTGATTTGGTAGGTAATTAGACGTTTTTGCCATGGTAATCAAATCCAACACTTGACTGTGCAGTGCTAGGATTATAATGCATGGTCAAGTGACGTCTCTTGGCTAATGAAGTTTCTTGATTTTTCTTATCATTTTATGAGACTACATAACTAACAAGAAGAAAAATAGATGGTTTTGTCCAATTAGGTGGTGGGTAAAGAATTCCACAGAGCAAAGGTCTTCTTTCCTAATTCCTTATGCATGTTTATATTATGCAACACAGCAGCTTCTGAACAGTATGCGGTAAAGCATAGGTATGAGTGATGATACTGGTGGGCAAAATTAGAAAAAAAATGTGTTTACACTTATTCTGAAACTGTGCCAATTTCACATACTTTTGTGCAATTGTGCTAATTAGTATGTCATTTAAAAAAGTGCAGTTTTGTTTAATTATGCATATTATAATTACCTTTCAGACCACACAAATTGTTGTTGACATCTGCTACAGTATGTCACAATTGTCTGAAACATACAGAATAACGTAAGGGCTGCTGTTTAATGAGATATCTATACACATCAAAGGTCTGTGAGGCGTGGGTGGTTTGTGAGGTCATCACAAGCTGAGGATGTGTAAAATAAAAATGTATGGACTCTGCCACATACTGTATTTTATATAATGACTGTTTTTTCAATGTTTCAATGTTAAAAAATAAACTATAAATAAGGGTTACAACATCAAATTTGCATACTCCAAATGTGTCTGTGAACACAGCTGGTGGTGGTGGTGGGGGTTGGGGCACATTTAAAGGGAAAGTCTCATTTTCAGGATTTATAATGTCTGAAAGCCCATCATAGAGGATACTTTGAGTGAGCTATTGGGCTTACCTGTAAGTCGTAGCAGTCCAGAGTTATTCATATGTAAATCAGCCTGTAATTAAGTCTGGGAGTAGCCATATTTTAGGCTTCTTAAGTGTGTTTTAAGGTGTATTACAGCACTTTCTACATTTATAATAACTGTTTTGTATGTGCATTGAAACCAGTGAGTTATCACCATTGCATTTCAAACTGCTAGTAAAAATAATCCAATAGAATTCTGGTATTGTTATGTTAGAAAATACCATGACTATTCAGTCCAGAATATTTCAGTAAGAATATGTCATACTTTTAACTTTATCAAAAGATATAAGATGCTCTTGTAATAACACATTTCAAGTTATTCATGTTTAACACTGTTGTCCATCTATGTATTTTCGCAATTAATAAATAATTGTGACCTACAGTATGTTTTTCTTTTCAAGTCAAATCAGGACAGAAAGAGAATATTATCTGCAGAAACATAACAAATGTTTGCAAATTTGTTTTCTAGTTTTTGTTCGGGAAAGGAACACTGAGCTTAAACTTGTTTCTGGGTGTGTGTTTTGAGAGCCCAGGGAGGTTAAGTGATTTGCTCAGGGTCACACAATATGTAAGCAGAGTATGTTGGAATCAAAACCAGGTCTGCTGGAAGAACCAACCTTGTTCACAGCTCACTGCTTGCCTCTAACCTGTAGGCAATACTGCCATCTGATCATCAGAAACTACACATTTCAAGGCTGGCTATGGTGCCAATGGGTATGGGGCCCCATATTCAGATTTCTTGACCCTGGCTGTGTTCAAGACAATACAAATTTCAGGGGCTGCCACAGCACCACCTTCTAACTTTCTTTTCCTTTTTTTTTTTTTACTTAGTATTTTATCCCTCCTACTGCCCTCTCTCACCACTCACTCAGACGTCCTCTATTGCGCAGCCCATCATCCCACTGGAGTCTGCCCCTAGAGCACCTTTGGTCCATGTTCATCCATGATACCAGATTACCCCCCGGTAGGGGTTGAGGGAGCCACCTACTCCCCACGACCATTGATTCATGGACGCTTGTGCAGTGGAGTCTGCCCCGAAGATCTGATGGCTCGCAGTGAGGAGTCACCACCTAGGTGAGGAGAGGGTGTTTTTCCTCAGTTTCTTCCCTTCCTCAGCACCGGCATGCAATGAGGGCCAATGACCAAGGAGGCATGGTGAGATGCACCTCCTGCTCCGCCCCTCTGCCAATGTCTGTCCCAGGAACCCATGCTGCTACCTCCTTCTACTGCACCTACCTCTTGAGCTCCCCCAGGAGGCGGTATAGCGGCGGGAGCTTGCAGACTGACCCCCCAGAAAAGGAGAGCTGCCATTGGGTGCTCGATCCTTCTTTTCCCCGGCCGACCCCCGGTGGTCCGTGCTCGTTCCTGAACAAGGGTCGCCGGCGTGGCACGAGGTTAGGCGTCCAGCGCCTCAGCCCTCAGCGCCACCGGGCCGGCTTAACTTTCTTTTTCCATCCACTCTTGTACAGCCTGTTCATCTACAATCATGGGTTTCTGGTGCAAACTCAGGTCTACAAGATGCAAATGTGGCCCCATATCTACTGGCCTGGCAACATGGGGCCAGCCTTGAAATGTGTACTTTTTGATGATCAGCTGTCAGTATAGCCTAGAGGATAAAGCAAAGAGCTGTGAGCAAGCTCGGTCCATCCAGCAGAATGGATTTAGATTCTAACATGCTCTACTTGCATAATGTGTGACCCAGAGTAAGTCACTTAACCTTCTTGTGCTCCCAAAACACCCCCAGGAACAAACTGTAGCTCAGTGTGCCTTTCCTGGACAAAGACAGTAAACACAATCTGAGCATGTGTTATGATTCTGAAAATATTATTCTCTTTCTATCCAGATTTGACTCGAAAAGAAAACAAAATAGGACACAATTACTTATTTATTAAATGCAGAAACACATAGCAGGACAATGGCATTCACTTGAAATGTTTTATTAAAGGAGTAGTTTACTTCTCTTGATAAAGTTAGAAGTCTAAGTTTCTTACTGAAATACTTTGGACTGAATGGGATTTTCTAAATACAATATTAGAATTCTATTGGATTATTTTTACTAACCATTTCAAATGTAAAGATGATAACTGACTAGTTTCAATGCACATACAAAACAATTTTTATAAATGTAGAAAGTGTTGTAATAACGCCTTAAAGCAAACCTAATAAAACAGGCAACTTCATATTTAACCTATTAGATTATCTGCAGTCACAGCAGGGCCAAGTTTGTGGTGACATCATTTCCTGTCAGAAGCCTAAAACACATGGCTGCCCCAGCCATTAATTACAGGCTAATTTACATACAAATAACTCTGAACTGCTAAGACTTACAAGTAAGCACAATAGCTCCCTCAAATTAGCTTTTTATGGGCTTTCAGACATTATGAAATCCTAAAGATGAGAGTTCCCCTTTAATGTTGAATATGGGCCTGATACACAGACAGGCATGTGCTCCTTCCACAAGTGTGGAGGGGCGTGCATGTTTGTAGGGTCCTCACTCCAAATATGCAGGGCACCCCATGGCAACCTGAAAGGCCATGTGACCCCCTCTGTACTTAATTATGGGGTCAATCATAGCACTCTATGTGCAACTGGGATGGGGCTAGCACAGGGCTCAAAGAAATATCCATGGTGTGGAGATCCAGCAGAGTGGACTCTGGCTATGTGGTCCAAGGCCCTGCTGTAGTGCTTATGCACCCCATTTTACCAGCAGCAGGCTTACCTTGGGGGGGGTCAATCTATGTACCCTTTCATCCCAACCCTCTGAGCTAGTGTGAGGGCTTGGTGCCACTGATATGTCTGGATTCTTGTTTGTAACCCGAATTGGATTCCTGCAGTCTTTGGAGAACTTCTGTATCCCACAGTCTCCTGTTCCATGAAGAGCAAGGGATCCACTGTTGAGCTTACCTGCTGTCTGGCACAGCTTCACCCCATGACACCCCCCCCATGCTGCTTCATACGTGAGAGCAGCAAGTGTGGACTGTGGCTGCCATCTGGTGGAGACAGGCATCAGGGAGTGAAGGTATGCAACTAGGGTATGTGCAACTAGCACATATCCCAGACTGCTTTGTTTTACTGTGCCCTAAGTCAGGAAAAAGGAAAGAGAGAAAGGTACAAAAATGGCTTCAAACTCTTTTTTCAACATTTAAAAAATGCACTTATACATGGGTTAGACATCACACATGTGTATAATGGGATTTGTGATATCATACCTGTAATAATAAGGCATAGCTTCTGAAAAATAGTTAGAAGTGCATCTACCCAGTTATTGTAATAATAGTGTCATCCATGCAAACTCAATCCTTTCTCACCAGCTTTATTTGTATTATTACCTTTAACTCTGGCAAATTTCAAGCTTTTTGTCACAAAATGTGTGGCATCCCACCCCGCCCCCAACTTCCTCAGTGGTGATCCATGATTTTTACCCTAAATGGGTATTCAACACTTGCCCACTGAACATCAGCTCTAGATGGAAGTCACAGTACATGGCACCACTAATGTGGTCGAGATGGGGGGGGGGGCAAAACTGTTACACAAGTGTGGTGACAAAAACTTAGCTTTTCCAAAAGCTTCTGGTAACAGAAGTAATGCCAGTGTGGAAATAACCTATGTCTGCAGCTTGTGCAGCACCATTATACTGTATGTGGGTTTAGTTCATTTTCAGCCTCAAGTCTTGTACTGATTGATACAAGATGTGTGTGGGACAGGTGGAGGCCAGCCGATAAGGTGAGCAAAGGATAAACGCCGGCCATCATTTTTTGAGGGGTTGCACTGAGTTGAAGAGGAGCAGGAGGCTAACAGGAGGGGGTGGTGGGACCACTGGACATCAATGAGGTTTTCAATTATGCAAACAGGAATTGGGTGAAGGAAGGGGTACAACCACCCCAAGGGAATTGACATTCATTGGAATTGGGTGAGAGGGGAAGTACCACTTGCACCAGGTAAAACAAAATGCAATGCACAGCCTTCCTCCATGGCAAATTTTACAAATACAATATTCCTTCTGCCAGACTTGGCCAGATACTTATTTTTGTCTCGAATAGGAGTGGGGGTCTTTTGGTGTTCACATCAGGGCCCTGTTGTGAAATAGCTGAGCTACCAAACATGGAGGTAGACCACCCATCAGCTGGGTCCCTTGTCTGAAATGCAATAAGTGGGCAGTTCTGGCAGAAATAATATTATATTTATACAATTTGCCATGGGGGCATCGAAAGGTGTGCACTGAATTCTCTGTTTTAACTGATGTATGGCCAGAGCCAATAGGGCTGCAGCCGAGGAATTTGGGGTAAAAATATTGAAAATTACAAAAGTTACGAGCCTGTGTTTGCAAAATGTAACGTAGGCGCATAAATTTGTTGTTTTGTAATATTTTTACATCAGATTGTCAACATAGCCTTCTTCTGACCCCACCTGATGAAGAAGGACAGAGAAAATGTTCAGCTCCTGGCCAAAAGTTGATTTCATGCCGGGACCACGAAATCACCTTTCAGGATGTGAAAACACATTTTGGCCAGGGTTTGAAAAATGACAGCTGTCACATTCATGATGTGATGTAAAGATATGGCTATGTTGTAAATTTGGGGTTAAAAATATTAAAAATTACCAAAGTTATGAGCCTGCATTCGTAAAATTCAACATAGACTCATAACATTCTTGTTTTTTAATATTTTTACACCAAATTTTCAACATAGCATTCTTATGGCCCCACCTCATGAACAAGAGCAGAAAAAAGTTTCAACTGCTGCCTGAAAGGTGATTTTGTGCAGGGACAACAAACTCACCTTTCAGGACAGATTTGCCTAATGACAGTGCAATTGTTCATGAGGTGGGGGTCCCAAAAAAGGCATGTTGAAAATTTGGGCTAAAAATATGAAAAAAATGGCCAAGTTATGGCACTAAGTTCAAAACACCATTGAAATACATTGAACCGCATACCTGTTGCTTCAGTTTGTGGTCTGGCTTTGAATAGTGAAGATGAGTCTGCAGTCCAGACAGAATTATGGCACTGGACCCCTGATGGGTAAGTAAGGACTTGGGGGGTGGTGAGTGCTGAGTGGGAGGGTTGGGTGGGGGGTGGTGTAATGGCCACATAAGACATCAATGGTTGTTTTATTTTATTTTTCAGCTAAAAATGTAAAGAGGATTCCTGCATTGGGGATTGGGCATCCCCAGTGCTACTGTTACATTTCAGGGGACAGGATGGTGAGTGCTAAGAGGAGGGTCAGGTGGGGGAAAGAAGCAGGTTGGGGAAAAAAATGAGGATTCCTTTACTGGGGATTGGGCACTAGTGCCACTGGATTTTGATCGGGACACTGGGGGACTGGGCACCCCCAGTGTCACTATTATGTTTCTGAGGGGGATGTGGGGTGGTGGGTGCTGAGAAGGAGGGCTGGGGGGGTATATGTATAATTTTTTTTTTAAAAGAAATTGGCGGTCACAATGGAACACAGCACAGTCCACCGTGACCAATATGCCCATCTCAATGTATTGCGCATGCGCTAGTTATTGCACATGCCCAGTACAGTTTGGTGGCCATCTTGGACATGGCTGAGTGTGACATGTTCCACTGTGACCCCCGACACATAACAAATAGTGCAGTGCTACTTGCACCAGAGACAAGGGGCAGAGTGCTTCGCAGACATGGAGTCAATTGTGATGCAACTCCAACATATTGTTCGGTTGGAAGGAATACACTGAGTCCTTTTTTCATAGCAAAAGGTCTGCAGGGCTACACCCTCTGCAGCCCTAAAAAGCAATTTTAAACAGTGGATTACCCTCTGACTGGCTTGTCTACAGGCAGCTCAGAAATCAATGTAAGAACTCCCTTCGTAGTGCCAAATGCCATTACTTCAAAAAGCAACAAACTGAACATCTTTGTAACCCCAAAGCATTCTAGCGACATGTTAATTCTCTGGTCATAAGGAAGGCTGCTGATCTCCTGAGCTCCCTCTTTGCCCAGGGCAACATCCTTACTGACCTCCTGTCTATTGGCTCTTGGTTTAATGAATTTTTTACTGATCTGCACAAAAATACCTCAGTTTCCACATTCTCCCAACCCCTCCTGAACACCTACCACTGAAAGCTACACTGGAACACGACAAGCTTTCCATATGAATCTGGCCACCTGCACAGTGGTCCAGAGGCTCCTTGCAAACCTGAAGGCCAAAAGTTCTCCTTGTCACAACACCCTAGATCCTAAATTCTTAAAGCTTGGTGCTCCCACCCTTGCTCACCCTGAGCATGATTTATTCAACCACTCCTTCCCGTCCGCACTGTACCAGACAATGGAAGGTTGCAGTAGTAGTTCCGGTGTTCAAAGGGGGGCCTAATACCATTGTTGAGAATTTCAGATCCATTTCTATTCTCTGCTCTCTTGTCAAGATCCAGGAGCATATTGTCTACAATCACCTCCAGGTTTACCTAGAGCACCACAAACTGTTGTCCCCTTACCAGCATGGATTCAGAAAGAGCAACAGCACCCTCACAGCCTTGTTGAAAGTAACTTTTGATATTTATCAAGCCATGGACCAAGGATCTGCCACCAGTACCATCTTCATCAACCTAACAAAAGCATTCAACCTGGTGAATCATGGTCTCCTGCTACATCAGTTGCAAGCTATTGGTTTGGATAACAGTACCCTACTCTGGGTCTGAAGCTATCTTTCCTGCCATTCTCAAAGAGTCAAATGGGCTGGTGCTCTCTCAGGCTTCAATCACATAATCCATGGTGTCCCACAGGGCTCCATATTGGGCCCTATGTTGTTCTAACTATTTATAAATGACCTACCAAGACATTGCGAAGGGGCCTCTGTACACCTCTACGTGGATGATGCTATAATCTACCGCTGTTCTCCTGATATCGCCATGATCAGTAGGGAACTTGCCGCTGACTTTGTGGACCTTGAAAACTGGTTCCAGTGTAACCAGCTAGTCCTCAATACAAAAATAACTAAATGTATGCTTTTCTCTAACCACCCTCCCTCCTCTAGGCCCCTCTCCCATCTCTGTATCTCCTCCCTTAATGGTGATACTCTCAAGTCTGTCCTTACCTTTAAGTATCTGGGCATTACCCTGGACACCTCATTATCCCTCAGTGCTCATGTCTCCACCCTGGTCAAAACACTGAACCTAAAGTTGGGTCTCCTTTACCATATCTGCCCGTTTCTTGCCTTTGCCTCTTGTATCAAGATCGCTTTCTTGTCTAGCCTGCTGCTTCTTACTTACGGTGCGCTGTTATTACTGTTTATCAATGTGACTAACATGGCACTTCTTGCTTAGGCCTATCATTGGATGGGAAGGTTCATCCTAGGGGTCAGTTACCACTGCTACCACTGTGATGTCCTGTCTTTGTTGGGTTGGCTCCCTTACGAATCAAAAATAAGGTATTCAGCCTTGAGTTTTATGCATAAGCTTGTTCACAAGTTTACCCCACCCTGCCTCAGAGAGATTATTCACCTAAGGCAAGCTACATATGCCCTCGGATCTGCTACCCTACCCCTTCTTGAATGGCCTAATCTGAGGCTTGTAGTTGCACGTAAGTCCTTCTGTTTTGCGGCAGTAACTGACTGGAACTCTCTGCCTTCTCCCATCCTGTCCTGTAGCTCTCTACCCGCGTTCCAAACCATCTTATTTGCCTTCCTCACCTCCTCTGCTAAATGCACCTGTTTCTGTTAATTCTCCCACTCCACATCCTCCTCTTCTTTGCTCTACCTGACCCGCTTTACCCTCCTCTTATTTACCCTACCCCTAGTCCTGACCCCCTCCATCCCATCCCCCGGCCTATGAATTACCTGGCTATTCTCCTTCCTCCCTTCCCTAAGCCACTCCTTACCTTTGTCCAGTCTCTACGGGTAACTCTTGACCTCATCATGTTTCTACAGGCAATCTCTTTGACCTCATTATGTTTTGAACCCTTTGTATAATGTGCATATACTTACTGTACTTATCTGTTTTACTGAAATTTATGTGTATTACTGTATTGTACTTCTTCACTATGTTTTGTACCCTTCTCAAAATATGTATACACTTATTGTATTTATCTGTTACAAGGTCGGACTTGCATGGTGGCTCTGTGCTCTGTGCTTTTGTTCAGTAACATGCTTGAATTGTTATGTCTTCAAGTCTCCCAGTTGGCTGTTGTTCAGAATTTTATGCTTCTGTATCTGTATTCCTTAAAGTTGCTTACTGTACTGTCTTTATACTGCTGTCTATCTCGGGTCGACCCTGAAAAAGGAACTGTAAATGTTTCAGTGGACTTATCCGGTTACCAAAATTCAAATAAATAAATAATAAATACATTTAAATTTTGTGAATAAGCAAGGGTGGAGTTGCTAATGTTGTGTTTGCCCCCTAGAACCAGGGAAGTGATGTTTATGGAGCTCAGATGAGGGAGGGGAATTTCACTAGCACCAGAGAAGTGATATTCATGGTGATTGGGTGAGGGAGGGAGGGGGTACCTCTAGCACTAAGGAAGTGGCAATCATGGGGATCAGGTGAGGGAAGTGGATACAAATAGCAAGAGCCCTGTGAGTTTCTTTTTTTTTTTTTTTATAATTTTTCTTTTTCTGAAATGTTGTGTTATTTCTTTTTATTCATTGAAAATATAGTTGTATTTCTTGCTATCACATTTACATTCATATAATACCTCAAAATGACCTTATACACACTAAAAATCACATTCCTAGTATACTACATGGTATTAAGCAGCATTATGCTAGTATCTTGAAAGGTTTTGTGAATGAGACGGTTCCGCTCCCACTTCAGTGCGAACCATCTCTGTGGTAACAATGGAATCTAAACAAGAACTGCTGCAAGCATTTATTTGTTTTTGCCAAAAAAAAAACAAGCAATTTTTTAACTGTTTTCATTTTATGTATTTTTATACCTTGAATTTCTTGTTATTTCTTAACATTGCTTATTTAAGAAAAACATGGGTCTCTACAAATTCCACCAGGGATTTGACATTAATTAAGATTGTGTGTGGGAGGAGTTGTTTGTTTATTTATTTATTTATCACACACAAGATCTTTTAGGCAGCGCCTATTTTCAAAGGGTCTAGGGTCATATACAGCAGCTTAGCACAGGTACAGGTATATTACATAGTTACAGGTGAGGTTGACTGACGTACAATGAATCAATACAGTACAGCAATTACAACACAGAAAAATGTAGACATATCAGAGTGAACTCAGACCTAAGTGGAGTTTGATAGGTCCAGGGTATAAGCGGATGGGAATGGAGCCGAGAGATGGGGAGGGGGAAAACAATACCAATCGCAGGAGGCTAGGAGAAGTAGTAGATGGTCAGTTGTAGCAGCCACAGGTGTTATGAGGGGTGAGGGAGGTTAGAAGCTGGGAATTGACGTTGGCTAGACAGCCAGAGGTTTTGAGTGATGGGGTAAGTGAGTTCCATATTTTTGGGAAACTGAAGGAAAACAAGCCTGACCCAGACAGGTTTTCCTGTGTGGGAGCACCATGGAGCTATGGTGTAACTCTCTAGGTGAATACCTGCAGGCCACAGGGCTAGGGGAGAGGACCCCTGGGGACAGTAGTCCAAGCAAGGCTTTTTTACCAGTAGCAAGGGTATTGTAATGCAGGTGGGATTCAAGGTTAAGCCACTCTAGGTTGTTGTATAAGGTGCATGTTTGGATGTCCCATTTTTGGTTGAGTGCAAAGCGGCAGGCCCTATTCATTAATCCCTGGACCCTATCATGCACTCTGCTACAGGCAGACCCATAGATCACCAGGCCATAGTCTACGAGACTAAGGATGTACTGTAGCATCTGACAGGTTGTTGCTTAGTTTCAGAGAGGAAGGGATTTTTGTGCCTATAGAGCAGGCCAAGTTTAGAGTTTGCTGTTCTAATTAGGGTATCACGATATAATAGCACCAGAGATTGGGCTTCTACAATAATGGCGACCCAATCCCAGTGCCATGTCAGAGAACTACCATAGGGTAGGTGGCCGGATGGGGGATCCGTGAATATATTTAAGGTGATGTCGCTATAATGCATACGCACGGGGAGCAGCACACACAGCGAGGGGTGGAAGGGAATGTGAGAGGTGGTGCCACGGTGGGTTGCCAAGCTGACCCCATGGCGTTGTGGATGGGTTGGTGGTGTTGGTCGGCAGGGTACTGGGTTTGGGTCAGGGCGCTGGTGAGTTTGTGTTGCGCCCAGCCTGAACCCTTTTTTTTTTTTTTTTTAATGTTTTCACCCCCCTGACATGGACCCCCCTGGAGTTGAGAATCCTTAAGTGGTGGGGTGCAGTGGCACAGCTCCCCCACATAAAACATTAAAAATCTAAGTCCCCAGTGCTGTTCTGCTGTTCACCGAGGTGTCAGAGTGCCGAAATAAATTTTTGGCACTCTTGACTTCTGAATAACGGCGATCGCCTCTAGGCTTTCGCCATTATCACATAGATCCCTAATTAGCACATCCACATGATGCAAGTAGTTTAAGCCCTAGTCAAGGATGACACCCAAGTATTTGAAAGTGGTAACTTGATCAGTAGTAGCATCTGAGGTAGAGGTAATGACTAACGTGAGGTGGGTGGGGTTTTACATCTAGAGTGGAAAAGCATGGAATTAGCTTTCTTCATATGTAGGATGAGGAGGTTGTTGGAGAACCAGTCATAGATAGCAGTGAAATCTGTTTGGAGGCTGTGCTGGACATGAGCTGGGTTGCTGTGTGTTGCCATTATGACTGCATCAGCAGCATATAGGAATAATTTTATGGAGTTGCAGGTTTTAGGAAGTTCATTTACAAAGAGACTGAACAGAAGGGGCTAAGGATGGATCCTTGGGGGACCCTCACCATCGCAGGCCTGAAATCTGAGAGGGACGTTCGGCATTTTACTACTTGGGTTCTATCTGTGAGGTAATGTTTTAGCTAGCCAGTGGCTTCAACTGAGAGGCCAAGTTTAGTTAATTTGTGGCAGAGCAGCCCATGATCAGGGCCCCTACTTTTCTGCGGCACAGTGGGACCAAGTTCTGCGGCAAGACTACCATTTGCCGCAGAACTTCTGCGGCAGTGGTTTGTAATTTCTGCGGAAGTTCTGCAGCACTAACAAACTACCACATCACAGTGTCAGCTTGTCATCCTGACTTCACTTTCATGGCAATGGTTATAGCAATCAGGAAGGTGAAAAGCACAGCAACACTAGTTCAAAAAATAACAGACATAAAAATAATTTTATGCCTAAAAAGGCAAAACAAATGTCTCTCCCTTAAGGTCCTAGCCTGTTGCAAAAATGACTTATGCAGAGGGGATCTTATGTGATAAATAAGGTATTTCTATATGCATGCTATCTGTCCCACTAATGAGGTTTCTACCATCTATCACTTATATATTTGTATGTGCTTTCTACACCACTCATGAGGTTCCCACTGTGTATCACTTATATATTTATATGCAATCTGTAACATGCCTACAAATGTCTGTGTGTGTGTGTGTGTGTGTGTGTGTGTGGGAGAGAGACAGAGATACTGTATGTATATGTGTGTGTGTGTGTGTGTGTGTGTGTGTGTATATATATATATATATTTTTTTTTTTTTTTTTTAATTTCCATGAACTTGCATCCTCATTCATACAGGTCCCATTAGAAATGGAATAGAAGAGTTATTGCAAAACTCATTTTTCATGTCAACCTACTTACCCTGACACACTGCATAACACCATCAGGCCATGACATGCTTATGAACCGATTGTGAGATAGCGCTCTCCAGCCCATCACTATGTGTCCACCATGTGACAGAACACTGCACCATACCTTCCCAGGCTCTGAGCAGTGATGTGTTCCACCAATCATTGTGCTGCCCAGCCAGCTCCCAGAGCTAATCTCTGAACCTGAGTTGCTGGCACGGAAACACAGCATGCTACCCTCTGGCCCAACAACTGTCCCTGCACACAACATTTCTCCATAATTTTTAGGTGATTCTATCAACCAGTGACAATATGTAATCAATAACCCTGGCAAAAATGCTTACAGTGCAATTATTTATTTAACAGGTCTATTCTTTCAACAGGTCTACACATTACTATATTCCACTTTTCTGGACATAATTACTTTATTTTTCTTTAAAAATGACAGTTAAATTCATTTTACCAGTTATTCATTTCAGATGGCATCTCTATACCTTAAAGGCACAAATAGGTACAAAGTGAGGTATGGACTTAACGAGTCTATGCTATTGACGAGGTTTTGTTTAAGTTGGCCCTAGCACAATAATGTAAGACTGAAAATTGTATTAGGCTGTAGTGCAGGTTGAGCAAATATCACCATGCATGATGTGCTGTGCCACCATCTCTGGCAGTGGGAGCTGTGGTAGATAAGTGACTGTTCATTTCTGTTGCAGAATGCAGCCATTTCGTTAGCTAATGTATGATGTTACAGCAATAATAACATCACATTCTGAGCATATAGGGGGGTTTTGGATATAAAAAGAGGGGAAAGGAACCAGATTCTATGGATAAACAGAAATATTCATAAAAAATCACCAAGAAGAGCGAATTCTGTGGCACCGCAGAAGTTCTGCGGTAGATTGCAAGTTCTGCGCAAAATTCTGCGGCAGCAGAATTCTAGGGGCCTTGCCTATGATTGACAAGGTTGATTTGGTGAGGTCAATGAATAGTGAGATACCAAGCTCCCCTCTGTCCAGGGCACAGTTAAGATGGTCAGTGTATTCTAGTAAGGCAGTTAAGGTACTATGGTTCTTGTGGAAACAATGCTGTTCACTTGATAGTAAGGCATATTGACTCAGGCATTGTATGAGCTGATCATTTACAATTTTGTTCGAGCATTTTTGAGAGCGGCAATACAATTGATATGGGATGGTAGTTTGTTAGTAGGTCTTGGGCAACTCCTTTGTGAACTGAGGTAACATGTGCCATTTTCCAAAGTTTTGGCACTTGCCCAGTGGAGAATGATAGGTTAAAGATGAGTTGGAGGGGACAAGTGACCTCACACATGGCATTTTTTAAGAGTTCCATGTCAATGTTATCTGGCCCTATTCGAATAGATATTTTAGTGCGGGCAAGATATTTGTAAGTATCTGTCCAGGTTAGTCTACTGAGCTAGAAATTGGGATGCAGATCCTTCTTAGGGGTGGTATGGGCTTTCTGACGGTGACTAGGGGGTGCTGGAGTGTAGGCGGAGAGGTCACTGAACATGCTACTAAAGGTGTTTGCTATATTCAAATCACCCTCAATAAGGGACTCACCAGCTAGGATGGAGTGGTGAGGCAGTTTGTGAATGTTTCCTAAGATTTCATTCATTCCTTTCCAGTGGGATTTGGGCATGTTGAGGGATAAATACTGCATGTTTTTGTGGTAGTTGGCCTTGGCTGTTCTAACTTGATTTTTTGCCCTATTTCTAAGTTCTTTGTAAATTTGGGGAGAGAATTATGGCCAAGTTCATGGAACTGCGACCAAGCCCTATCGTGTTCTCTTATCAGTGACATGAGGTTTGGGGTGAACCATGGTTGGGAAGTACCTTTATTGATGACAGTCATATAGGGGGCATGGTGGGACCTAACTTCTCCTGTCATTGATGTCCCAGCCCTTTGGTCAGGCATGGGAGGCTGGGGTGCCACTCAGGCACTCAACTGTTCTTGTATTAACTATGGGACTGGCAGCATTCCACAATTCTCTCCTCCATGTGGAGCAGGGTATCCACTCACAGAACAGGCTGGGCATCCGATTGGATGCCCACCTGTGTCCTCCAATCCTCCCCTGTGCACTAGGACATAATGGGGGGGGGCAGGGCTGTGGACAGGCACCCTGCCATGGCCCGTACTCATGAATGGCAGCCACCATGCACCTCTATGCAGGTACAGAGCTACACAGGCAGTAGACACCTCTTGCGCATACCCAGCTGGCATTCATGCATAGCCACCGATATCCTCAAATTTCTGTTTGTATCTAATACAGCTTCAACATTCTAAAGTTTTACATTGTGCTGCAATGCTTTGTTTTCTTTCATAGCAATGTCTATATTTTTTATTCTTTCAAAGAAATATATTTTCACTAATAAAACAGTACCAAAAATAATTAATTCTACTTTTTATTCTTACTAGCCAGCTTGTCTAGTGTCTCACAGTTCATAATTCACCTGGGGCATGTCTTAATTCAGCAAAACACAAGACTCTGTCAGTCATTACCACTTACTGAATGTAACTGGCCACAAGTGGTGTTCCCTAAGCAGCTGCCCACTAGCACCTGCAGAGAAGGTGATAGCCTCCACACTCATGGCTGATGAGTGTATGATGAGGTGGCTAGGAGAATCAAGTGGGACTAGTAGAGCCATGTTAGTGACAGCATTTGAACCATCACATTATGTGTGTGTGTGTGTGTGTGTGTGTGTGCGTGCACGCCATGGCCGTGGTTGGGTAACTCTGTCCCCATGCTCGTCTGCCATTGTGTGGATGATGACAACCCACTACCCTCCCGAGTACAGTGCACACCCTCTGTCCATCTCCAGGGAGGTAGTATTGGATGCACCTAAGGTGCATATTGCCCCCCAGCCCTACCCACATGGGTGACCTCATGCCGCCCCCACGTCACCCATGTTTACCCACTCCCTGCCTTGATGGCCTAATACTTTTGTTCAGCCCTCCCCCCTTTCTGGAATGGCACAGTATTTATTTTCATCCCCCTTTACCTCCACTGTATGGCTTGTTATTTCTTTTCTCATCACCATCATTATTATTATTTACATAATACATTTTCTGAACACATTGCAGTCTCCTGCGTGGTCTGTATACACTGTCTGGGTTGGAAGAGGTCTGTGATGAGGTGGGCTGTGTACTCCTGTGACCTCCTCACCATCCTGGGGTCACGCCTGTCGAGCTGCTCCTGCATCCCCTGGTCCTCTGGCTCGGCATCTGCTGCAGGGTGTTCCTCTTGGGCCAGCAGTAGTATGCAGCTGGCAAGGAATATAGCACAGGCCTTATGGGGGGTGTATTGTAGAGCACTACTGGAATTGTCAAGGCACCTGAACCACATCCTGAACAAGCCAAACACACACTTGATAATGTTGCTTGTAGCAATGCGTTTCACCTCATACCTGTCCCCTGCAGTAGATGCAGGTCATATTGGTGTGAGGAACCAGGAATGTAGGGGATATACACTGTCTCCTGTGCAAGAAAAGGGCATTGGTTAGTGACTTCATCTGCAACATGGGGTGGGGGAGAAGAGGCCTTTGCAGTATATTCACTGACAAGGGGCCCATTAGAGATGTCCCCACTTTCGAATTTCTGGCACAGGATGGAGTTGTGCCAGATAAAGGCATTGTGGGCACTGCCAGGGAACTGTGCCAGGACATTGATGATGCACCCTGTTGCATCACATACCACCTGGCAGTTGGTGGAATGGTGCCCCTTCCTATTCACATAGGTCTCCGCTTTATTATCGCTGGGGGCCTGGATGGCAACATGGGTACAGTAAACGGCACCAAGTACAGCTGGTAAATGCACAACTCAATAGAATTGCTGCATGGTTGTTCAATCTATTGGTGTGGTGGGGAATATGATGAACTCCCCAACATGGGCCAGCAGGGCATCCAGAAACTGGCCTAACAGACATGAGATGGCAGAGTGTGAGATGCCAGTGGTGCCCCCACTGCTATCTGAAAGGCTCCAGTGGCCAGAAAGCACAGTTCTGCTCTCACTTTGGGCTGTGCTGGGTGTCTGTCCGGAGCTGGTCATGAAGCAGCTCACAAAGCGGCATGGTCATGGGCCTGTTGAGCCTGTACCAGCCCATGATTTGTTCACCACTGTGGACTTTGAATGTGACTCATGGATGGTACTGTCTTCTTACAGCATAGTGCCTCCAGGGCCTGCGCCAGGATGGGGGGGCATTGGCATTCTCCTTATCTTGCATGACCAACTGCATCAGGTTCACAGTGTGAGCCATTTTGTTGTCAGCTGTGTGTCTGTGTGTGTTCTGCTATGCCTCTCCCTGCCTCTGAGATTTGTCCCAGAATAAGGGGTGCTTTTTATAGCTGGTTAGTGCACTGCGCTATCATGCTGCACTATTCCATTATTGCAGCACTATATCTTTGAATCTCGCACTGCGCACAATATGCACATCATCGCCTCCCTTTTTGGGTGCTGCATATTTTATGTTTGTGCTTGAATGCTAGCACTAATGACAAGTGCAGTACTATCTTCTGAACATATGAACCAGGCACTAAATGGGCACAGCATAAGCGCTAATGCTTAGTGCCAGGTGCAAACCTTTTAAATATGGGGCCCCTCTGTCTCGGTCTAGCTAGTTATCACAGAAACATAGACAATGATGGCAGAAAAAGATCAAAGTTCCATCCAGTCTGTCCAGGTTCCCTATTTAGCCCTGGGTCCTACTGTTTCTCCAGGGTCCTAGTCCCTCCCACCCTCTTCCTTCTCGTCTCTGATTCTGATCCCCTGAGTAACCATATACCCTTCATTCTGTCCCAGGCATGCTTAAAACCACTAATGGATTTTGCACCCAGCACCTCGGCTGGCAGGCTGTTCCACAGCCTCACCATCCTTTCTCTAAAACAGTAGTTCCTCACTTCCATCCTGAACCTCCTTCCTGTTAGCTTAAAATCATGACCAAGTGACTGCAAGCTGATATTCACGTTAATACCAGCTTGCTGTATCATAGTAGATGGAGTTGCAATGTGTAATTAAACTTTATGAGTGAGTTGATGGTTGACCATGATTGTTTACAAACATACAAAAACACCAGTAGAAGCAGGTCATAATGGTCTATCGTGTCTGCTTGAGTGTGCAGCTCACAGTTTATTTAACTGTAGCTGCCCCACCCACCTATTTCCACCCCAGAGTTATCTTCCCCCTTCTCCACTCTCTAGCACATCCCACCAGATGTGACTCTCCCTTTAATTCTGTCCCACCCCCTCTTAAAACTGCCCACAGGTTTCAGTGAGATCACCTCTTCCAGCGATTCATTTCACCTTGACACCACTCTTTCTGTGAAATAGTGCCTCCTCATTTCCCTTTTCAGTCTCCCCCCCACACTAGTTTCAGACTATGTCCCCTTGTGGACCCCTTCCTTTTTAAGTTGAAAATGCCCTCTGTGCTAACCTTATTCATACTTTTAAGGTACTTAAAGGTTTTTTATCATCCCCCCCCCATCCTCCAGGGAATACATGTTAAACTCACTCAGTCTTTCTTCATAGGGTTGGTCCCCCAGGCCTAGGATCATCCTGGTTGCCCTTGGCTGCCCCCCCTCCAGTAGTTTGCTACCCCTTTTCAAATACAGGCCCCAGAATTGCATATAGCACTCTAAATGTGGTTTCACCAATGACCTATACAGTGGCAAGATGACCTCCTCTTTCTTTGAGGAGATTCCTCTGGCGATGCACCCTAGCACTTATTCTCTTTGCTGCCACTTTGCGACAAAGTGCAGAGTGTTTCATGTACTCCATGACAATTACCCAAAGATTCTTTTCCCCTTCTGAAATGGATACCGGTACTCCCCCTAGCTAGTAGCTAGTCCTAGGGTTCCTTGATCCCAGGTGCATGGCCTTGCACTTCTTAGCATTGAGCCCCAACTGCCAGATGCTTGACCATTGCTTGAGCTTTGTCAGGTCCTCCCTGAGCTTCTGCCTCCACTCCTCAGTGTCCACTCTCACACAGACCTTTACATCATCTGCGAATAGGTAGATTTTACTTTTGGTCCCTTTCGCTATGTCACCAATAATGATGTAAAGTAACACCGGTCTGAGGACTGAGCCCTGTGGGACCCCACTGGTTACTGGTCTGGATTTTAATAGCTGTCCCCCTTAATCACCATCTGGTTCCTGTCATGCAGCCAGCTCTTGACCCACCCCACAAGTTTTTCCCCTACCCTTGGTTCCTCAGTTTACTGAGCATCCTTCCATGTGGCATTGAGTCAAAGGCTGTTCTGAAGTCCAGATAGAGGACATCCACTGCCTGGCCCCTGTCCAGTCACCTTGTGACCCAATCAAAAAAGTCTATTAGGCTGGTCTGGCAGGATCCCCCCAAGACAAACCGATATTGCCTTTCATCCTAGAGACCATTGGCTTCCAGAAAGTTCACTAGTCTTTACTTTAGAATGGTCTCCATTAATTTACATACAGTGGAGGTAAGGCTGACCTGCCTGTAGTTACCTGGTTCATCTCTTTGTCCACTCTTGTGGAGAAGTACCACATGAGTAATTCTCAAGTCCTGAGGCACACACCCCAACTCCAGTGAGGTGTTGAACAGGTCCACCAGAGGGCCAGCCAGGACCTCCACCAAATCCCTCAGTTGAAGGGCCTTAAGGCCCTTTAAAACCTTGTCCTCCTGGATTTCCCCATCAGTTACATCCTCTCCCCCCTTTCCAGGTCCTATTCTCCCCTGTGGCTTAGGTCCATCATTTTCCCTGCTGAACACTGAGTAGAACTACTCATTCAGTGCCTCCACCTGGTCCACACCACTTTCCGCCCATCCCTTCTCCCTCTTAATCCTGACAATCCCATCTTTCCAGCTTCTTCTCTCTCTTACATACCTGAAGAAGTTATTTTCCCCTTCTCTGATCCCCTGCTCCAGTCTTAGTCCTCTTGTGGCCTTTGCTGCCTGGACCATTCAACTTGACTCTCTGGATTTCCTCAAGTATTCCTCCCTGTCTACCCCTCTCACAGTACGCTTGTACATATGGAAGGCTGCTCTCTTTTTCCTCACTTTCTCTGCCACCTCCTTTCTGAACCAGCTAGGTGTTTTGGTCCTGGACTTCTTACTCTGGGTCTTTGCACAGGTGTTTGTGGACTCCTTCAGACCCAACTTGATACCATTTCCAGTCTGCATCCATCTCTGGGCTGATTTTGGCAAGCTGCCCCACTAGGATGTCACCCATCCTACCAAAGTCCACCCTCCTGAAGTCCACCACCCTTATTTTAGACCTGGCTGTTTTCTTGTCCAAACTGATGAAAAACCACACCATGCAGTGTTTGTGTTTTGGCAAGCCAGAGTAGGCAGACTATCTAGGGAAACTGTCAACTGGGAGCTGGATCAGACAGCTACATTTAACTGTATAGTATACAAAAGGTCCATGGATATTTACACATACACCACTGTAATATAGATTTTTTTAATTTTTTATTTATTGAAATTTCAGAATTACAATCCTTTGAGTCAAAGACTCCTTTGCAAAGGCTCCACTTCAATACAAAACAGAAACATTAGTTTTTTTTTATTTAGTTGTTTAACCAGGAATAGCACACTAAGCTGAAAGCTTTTTTACAGGAGTGACCTGGGAAGCACAGGGAAGTTAAGTGACTTGCTCAGGGTCACGCAGTATGCAAGTGGAAGCTGTGGGATTCAAACCCAGGTCTGGTCTGCTGGATGTCACCAGATTTGCAGCTCAGAGCCTTAAACCACTGTGCTATGCTGCCTTTAGACAAATTGTACATAGCTCACAAAGCAGAAACATTACATTTCAACATATATTACATGGTTTCATAGTACAGGGTAATTTACATTACTTGTTTACCATCTCAACAGTTGTTAGAGGACCCTGGGTCATCGAGGTGGAGTGGGACAGGTTACCGATTCGGAAGGACTTTACTAAGCTCCGAGTTGAGGTTTAAGTACCGTAAGGTTTGTAGGCCTAGGTATATAGTCAAGCTAGTTTTCTATCATATTCAGACTAGGGAGGACTGTTGGTAACAGCCACAGGTCTCTGAGTCAAGAAGAAGTCTCTTGATACCAGTTTTAAATTGGCCAAGACTAGGGGCCAGGGAGATGGAGGATGGTAGGTTATTAAGCCAGAGGGGAGCATGACAACGGAAAAACCTTTGCCCTAGTGAGGTCCTACAGTGAGGGACTATGAGGGAGGTGCTTGCCAGGTGCCTAGGGGGGGTACTCCTATGAGGGGCTGGTTAGATGAGGGGGTGAAGGCCCAGGGGTGCAAGGTTCATTAGTATCTCTTTGACTTGGAGGCAAGTGTGGTACTTTAGTCTCCCTTCAAAGGTCAGCCAGTCTGAACGCCTATAGAGCTCACACGTATGAGTTAATCTATCACAGCCTGTGACCAGTTGGCAGGCTTTCTTGAGGGCTAGATTGATGCAGTTAAGGGCTGTGTGGTCAGCTGTGCCATAAAATATTATCCCATAATTGACCAAAGAAAGGACTAAGCATGTTACAGCCAGCCGTAGGGCCTGTGGGGATAAACAGTGTTTGTGTCTGTACAGAATCCTTAGTCAGGTTTTAACAGAGGAGGAAAGGTGCTTAATGTGTATGTGGTAAGTGAGGGATGTGTCCAGCGTGATGCCTAAATATTTGAAATTTGGAACCTGTTCAATGTGGATGCCCTGTGAATTTGAGATAGATAGCAGGGCATTACTGTAGGAGTTTTGGCAGTGAGCAAAGAACATAGATTTCATCTTGTTGTAGTTTAGTATTAACCGATGATCGGTAAACCAGGATTCTAGTTCTCTAAAACAGCCTTGTAGGACATTTTGAAGAGAGTTAGGATTGGTATGTTTCCAGTGTACTATGGCATCATCTGCATAGAGCAACAGCTTTCCACTGCAGGCCTGTGGGAGGGAGTTTAGAAACAGAGTGAAAAGTAGAGGGCCTAAAATCGACCCTTATGGGACACCCGCTAGAACTGGTTGCTTGGAGGACAGGGTGGTGCTAATTTTGACTTGTTGAGTCCAGTCTGTGAGATAGTTTTTGAACCAGGAGATAGCTTCCGGGGTGAAATAGAGTGAGGGGAGAGTGGAGAAGTAGTGCATGACTGACAGTGTTAAACGCTTTGGTCAGATCAACATAGATTGCTCCTGCTATTGACCCCTGTTCCAGTGCCTCATGTATGTAAGAGGTAAATTCGAGCAGGGTAGTGGTGGTGCTGTGACCCGCTCTGAAACCGTGTTGTTCATGGCAAAGCAGATTGTGTTTGGCCAGGTATTCGGTGAGCTGGTCTGACACAATTTTTTCAAGAGCTTTTGAGAGGGGAGGAAGGATAGTGATGGGTCTATAGTTACCAGGGTCAGTTGGATCACCATTTTGGGGATTGGAGTGATAATTCCTCTTTTCCAGAGTGCAGGAAATTGACCTAGGTGCAGAGAGCAGTTTGGTAGTTTGGTGAGATGAGGCAGGGTCTCATCCAGAGTTAGTCAGAGAATTTGAAGGTCTAGGGAGTTGCTGCTATAGCGCGAGTTGCTCATGGCTTTGGATAGGTAGATTTTAGCCTTGTTGCAGGAGATGATTCTCAGCCAGAAGGGAGCAAGTGTAGAAGTGGAAGGGGTGATAGAGGGGCCATGGGTGATTGGGTCAAAGAAGTGTTGCGGGAGGATGTGACTAAGATCAGAGAAGGAGTTGTTTAGGACATTGGATATGGTGGTAGGGTCCTGGGAGAGGGTTCCACTGTCTTGTATTTGCAGTGGGGTAGGGGAAATGGTTTTCCCACAGAGTTCCTTGACATTGTTCCAGAAGTTTTTCACAGAGCCCCATGTGGAGGTGAGTACTTACTTATAGTAGGTTGTCTTAGCTAGCCGAATAGCCCAAGTGCACTTGTTTCTTGCATCTCTATAGAGGTGCCTGTCATGGGGAAGTTGGGAGTTCAGGGCCCTATGCAAGGGGTTATCTCTGTGGCACATCTGTTCAAGGAGAGTCTGCGAGATCCAAGGAGTATCCCTGTTTTTTATGACCTGCTTTGTGAAGGGGCAAATATGTCACAGGCAGTGTTGAAAGTTTTAATGAAGGAGGTGAAGGCAGCATCTACAGTCTGGGCAGTGTGGATAGGTGTCCAGTCACAGGAGAAGAAATACATTTTGAGGCAAGAGAGGGCACCTTTATTGAGATGCCTATGGATGGAAATTTTAGGATGGCTGGGAGTGATTTTATTCGACCAGTAGCAGGAGACGGGAGAGTGGTCACTTAGCACACCAGGGAGCACTTTAACTTTGGAGAGGTTGTTGGGAAGGTATGTAAAGATGAGGTCAATAAGAGTGGAAGACTCTGATCTGGGGTCATGCCTGGTGGGAGACTGGACAACCTGGGCAAGGTCGTAGGCACGGACAGCATCTTTTTAGGTGGCGGATGCAGGGGATAACCAATTCACATTAAAATCACCCATAATAATCAGTTCGCTCTTGGGAGAGAGATGGGTGATGCGGGACAGGATATAATTGAAGGCATGTTTCTGGTTTGAGGGGGGGATGTAGACTGCCATAATGTATAGTGGTTTACCAGGAGTACCTAGGGTGGCTTTGATAGTTATGGCTTAGGCGTCATGAGCCGGCGTGGGCAGGGGGACCAAATGGGGTTGCAGATATGTTCTGGCATAGATGGCACAACCACCTCCCCCTCTTGCCTGTCCTATCTGCTCTGAAGATGGAGTAGTCACTGAGGGAGACAGAGGCATCTGGGATATTTTTAGACAGCGAGGTTTCAGATAAGGGCAGGATGTCAGAGGAGTGTTGGGCGATCCATCCCTGGAGCGGCGTGAGCTTCCTAGGTAGGTTGCAGATGTTAAGGGAGGCTAGTAGTAGGCCACCAAGCCTGCGCTCCTTGGGAACACTAGTCAAGGGTGGTCCTGGATTGGGGTGTACATTCCCTGAGATAAGGAGGAGGAGGAGGAGGAAGAGAGCATGCTGGAGAGCAGCTTTCCAGATCAATTTGGTAACAGAGCGATGGAAGCACGGATGAGTGGGAATTTTGGTGAGCCTGACAGGTATGGGGATGGTACGGACTAGTTGGGCTAACAGGGCTGGAGATAAGGAATGATGGGGGCTACTAAGTGGGTGTTTGTATGCGGGTGGGGGAGGTCGTGCCAACAAGGTTCCACTTTTAGTGCAGCTTAGGCTAGAGGTATAATCAGTGCTGAGTAGAACTGGGGAGAAAGGAATTATATGATATGACAGGGGTGTATTTCTGAGGTTGTGATTAGTGAAGCAGATGTGAGGGTCCCAGGAGATGGGACTTTTTCACAGGGAGAGTAGGGTGGGAATGAGAATAAAGTGTCAGTATCATGATGGTTTGGGTTAGGATTCAAAAGATGAAAGTCATGCTGCATGTGTAAGGAGTTTATTGGTTTTAGATGATCATGTGATCATCACTATAAAGTCCGACCTCGACCAAGGGTGGTGGTGGGAGCAGCGGGGAGAAACTTCAGTAGCTATGCAGTGAGAGCAGCACTAAATCTGGCAGGCTCCTCAAGCCGCTTGAATCCCATGGCACTCTGAGTTTGGCTTTGTTCGGCTCCGTAGTGGGGAGGGCTGCTATACAGACCCTCACGACCTCCAAGTAAGTGGTCCAGCTGTGGACAAGAGGCAGATAGAAAGGGAATAGGTTTAAATATGGTTGCAGGCTACAGGGAGGGTTTACAAACCAAAGTAACAACAGGTTTAAGCTACGTTACACCCTTGTGGGAGGTCTTAGATTATTGCACTGACGCTGCAAAGAAACCGGAGCAGGCTCTCTGCAGACTTATTTCACTGCCACATTTCAGACTATTGCTACGATTAAACTAATCAGCCCAACAGGGATTTACTTTATTTGCAGCTGGTTAAATTTACTTTCATTGCAGCTGGCAATAAATTTAGTTATTTAAAGGCAGGTAGCTATGGGTACTTATTTATTTTTTTTTAAACAAGCTTTGGTGTCAAAACCCAAGCAACAGTACAGGGCAGCAAGGCAGAGAGGTGGTCCCTGCTTACATATGGATTTAAGGCAAAAAAGAAAGTAATAAATCTCCACATGTGTGGGGACACAAAATAGATTTTAGCCACTATTACAGTAAACAGAATTAGGAAACATTTAAAGTCCTTCAGTAGCTATACAGTGAAAGCAGCACTAAATCTGGCAGGCTTCTCAAGCGTTTGAATCCCAGGCGTACCTGAGTTCGGCTTTGTTCGGCTTTGTAATGGGGAAGGGCTGCTATACAGATCCTCATGACCTCCAAGTAAGTGGTCCAGCTGAGTACGGCTTCGTTCTGCTTTGTAATGGGGGAGGGCTGCTATACAGACCCTCACGACCTCCAAGTAAGTGGTCCAGCTGAGTTCGGCTTCAATCAGCTTCGCAGTGGAGGAGGACTGCTATACAGACCCTCATGACCACCAAGTAAGTGGCCCAGCTGAGTTCAGCTTCGTTCAGCTTCATAGTGGGGGAGGGTTGCTATACAGACCCTCATGACCTCCAAGTAAGTGGCCCAGCTGAGTTCGGCTTCGTTCGGCTTTGTAGTGGGGGAGGGCTGCTATACAGACACTCACGACCTCCAAGTAAGTGGCCCAGCTGAGTTTGGCTTCGTTCAGCTTCGTAGTGGTGTAGGGTTGCTATACAGACAAGTAGCCCAGCTGAGTTTGGCTTTGTTTGGCTTCGTAGTGGGTGAGAGTTGCTATACAGACCCTCACAACCTCCAAGTAAGTGGCCCAGCTGAGTTCGGCTTCGTTTGGCTTCATATTGGGGGAGGGCTGCTATACAGACCCTCACGACCTCCAAGTAAGTGGCCCAGCTGTGGACTCTAATGCTACTCGATCACATATGTATGTCCACTTAGGGGGCCTACACACAAAACCTTGCACAAAACTTTGTCATGAACTGTGACTTGCATGATTTGTTTCAGATGCAGTCAACACCTTAAAATAATATGTATTTGTATACAAAGAAATAAATCCAAATGAACTAAAACTATGCTGAGTGAATAAAAAAATGAGACTCATCAGAAAGAGGAAAAAATGTACAGTAGGTCATTTGAAACCGGGGCTTCTGCTGCACCATACCCAAACAGAAATGGTGTAGTTACACTACAGACAGGGCATAAATAAAAGGAAGGTCACCGTAAGTGATGTAAACCCACTTGGCTGTCCACTGAACATGGAGAAAGAAATTAATTTAGATGTAAAGACTGATGAACAGTTGCTGTCCTTTGGTGCCATTTAAATTTCTCGGCCTGTGTCATTTGTCAGTGTCATGATGCACAATGAAATGTCAGAATGTTGCTTGGTGAGAGTCGATGGAGCTCTTTAGATGCCTCACTGAACTGGTACTCAGAGGGATGATGCTGGAGACTAAGCTGCAATATTTCAGGTGATAACAGCATTGAACCATTCCAAGTCTTGCTCGTTCATGGCAATGAATGGTGTTAAAACAGCATACATTGCCTGAATACCCCCATCATCCCTCCAATAAAATATTATTTGGCAAAGTGCAGTTTAATCTTATTGTGCTCATCTCTGCTTTCCAAAGCACTATACATTTATTTATTGAAAATGAATAACCAGGTAAGGCAGACTGAGCCAAGGCTCATTTCCTGGTGCTACCCGGGGGAGGGTTACAGAAAAAGAAACATCCATAGGAAGAACAGTATTAGGAACAACAGCATCGTACAGGATGTATAAACAACCAATTGGCAGTGAATATTATTTATTTATTTATGTTTTGGATTACAATACCTTTGAGTCAAAGACTCGTTTACAAAGGTTTCACATTAGAAAGAGACAAAATTCAATAGATAACAATAAACCAACAGCAAGCAGCCAAGCAAGTAACATATGTATGCTATTCAAAATTTTGACAAGTAGATAAGAAGGACAAGCGCATTAAGTAAAGAGGATAGGAGGGGGCCAAAGTAAGGAGTTGGAGGGAGGTGCAGCCAGGAATCTGACATTGTCAGAAGAGTGCCAATATAGGAGGAAAGGAAGGGAGTAAGGTGTAGGGGAAAGGAAAAGCAGCCAGGGAGTGACATTGTCAATACTGGA
Source organism: Neoceratodus forsteri (assembly GCA_016271365.2). Taxonomy (NCBI): domain Eukaryota; kingdom Metazoa; phylum Chordata; order Ceratodontiformes; family Ceratodontidae; genus Neoceratodus; species Neoceratodus forsteri. Next base: position 135,912,389 of record JADMNL010000025.1, read on the forward strand.
GGTAGCCGTGAGGAGGGGAGAAAAGGGGAGAGAGGATAGGAGGGGGGTGAACGTGGGTACAGTGGAGGACTAAACTAGTGTCGGCAGGTGGAGCAAAAAGATAGAGGCTAAGTGTGACAGTCACAATGGCTAACAACATCAAGGTGTTGTCTGAGCTAGTGTTTAAAGGGGCCAAGCTTAAGTTCATTAAATATATATACACAGAATGTATACAGTGGGAGTTAGGCAACATGTGCAAAAACTTTAAACAGGCAATAAGTACAATCCAAGTTTCAAAAGGTAAGGGGTGGGTGGGAGGCAGCGGCAGTATAGGAGTGCTTGCTATGCATTTGAACAGACTTGATAGACCGTGAGGCCTATTTCTGCTGGCAAGTTTCATATGTTCGTATATATACAGTGGGGAAATTTCAGATGGCATGTGCAGTAAAGTTCAAAATGGTGATAAATATAATAAATATATACAGCAGTTATAGGGCCTGCAAAATGGGGAATTGCTAGAACCAGGGTGGGCCTGCAGGCCACACATTTAACTTGAGCTTAGGAGCACAGCTATATCTAACAGAAACTGGGATGCTAACTATATCTAATTGTAATGCCTTACATGTACTGTTTCTTCAGTTTTCCTGACGTGGTGTGTTTTTTTATTAGTATTTTGTACCCCTCCTCATGTCCCTTGTGTCTGTCTCCATCAGGAGTCCCAAGGCACATCTCAACCCACACTCACCACTCCTTCATGAAATCATCTTAACATAGCTCTAAGTAATAAAAAAAAAACAGACAACTTGAAACGTTGGGCACTCCCTACCTGACTAGGAACCCACTAGCACTTTTTACTTCCTGTTTTTGATTTTGATGTACTTTATGTCTGAATAAAGTTGCCCGTTCCACGCTGAGATGTTGCACCATGGATTTATTTAACAACTATGCCAAGACAATTATGTGAAGGAGGGGTGAGTGCAAGAGTTTTCTCATTTCACATTGCTGTCACTTAATCCTTGCATAGGTTCCGAATTCAACCATTGTTTGTGGAGCACACACCTCAACCTCCTGGTATGTCACTCCCAACTCACCTGCATCTATCCTGCTGTGGAATGTCCCCAGGTGGATTTGGAGTATGGGGATGTAACCCCAACAGCATCCACCTCGTCAGGCAGTGGACAGTAAAGTCGTGGGACCCAAAAATACTAAGGTCTGTCATCTGGTCGTCCACATCCTGACTTGTACCACTCGCTGCATTGCCTCTATAGCCATTATTTATGTGGAGCATTATGTTAGTTACAACGTTAGCTATATCCATCACTGTATCCCTCCCCAGGTTGCACCTGGAAATGAGCTTTGGCTCAGTGTGCCTTCCCCAGTTACCAAATTATAAATAAAATAAATAAAAATAAATCTACAGGCAGTAAGGCTATCCCCTCCCTCTGGGATGCTAACCACATTAATGCCAATAGCATACACACACAGAGTGTGCAATCTGCATGGCGTCAGTCAGCTCCCCCCCACCCCATAGGCATGCCCTGCTTGTAAGCTATCTGTGGTAACCCCGATGACACTGTAAAGATGTTGTTATACAGTCTCCCTCTCCTGAAAACATCCTGGGATGCTCAATTCTTCAAATTCCCTTTGCTCCCAGCCATCCCCCTCATAACCAAGGCTTTGCTGTGAACCCTGGTTAGCGGTATTGCAAGTGGCAACTCTACCTCTGCCCTGATCGTCTAGCACCTCATGTATCGTATTAAAAGTGAACAGGTTTCTAGTTTTGTATTACTCGCTTGTTACATGATCTTCACTATATTGCAATGTATAAGAGGGAAGCAGGTCACTGGTTTCAAAGTCAGTAAGAAAAATTCTTTTGTTGTGTCCAAAGACTGTTACAGGTCAAAGCCATGTTAAAAGATTTTTTTTTTCTGACCAGTTCTGTGCTTGCCTCTGGGAAATCAGTTGGAGAGACTGCAAGCAGGCAAAGGTGATGGTTTGTTGTTGCCTTAATGCCTGCAGGGATTTTGTTTTTCTTTGGTTTATTAGTGAGTTCAGTGATTCTAATGTACTGTGGCACAATATCGATAGCTCATGTGGTCAGAGCCTACAAGTTCTTAACAGCTGAACAGCACCCTGAACAAAGAAAGATGCTGTTTCAAGTCTGACTTTTAGTCGTTTCCCATAAGTTGGTATCTCTGCAATAACCTTGAATTCTGGCGCAGTTCAGGTACACTATCAAACTAATTAAGTTTGTTTGAAGCATCCATTTAAAATATTACTTACCTGTCATAGTAACTCAGAACAAATTGCATCACTATTGAAGAAAAAATAGATTTATACTATAGCAGAGGGATAGGGTAACAGTTGTATTTTGCTGTAATGTTTTTAAGGTTATGTTTGTAAGCTCACCATCTCCAGAACTGTGAAATCATGACTGTAATTAAGCCATCTAGGAGGTCAAGAAGCCATTACAAACACAAATGCCATTGATGAGCTGGCAAAATTATAAAATGCCCAGGGGGAAAATCAAAATAAAATAAAGAAATACATTCTCCAGTATGTTGTATTAACAGAATACATTCTGTTTAGAATAAGTCTATTCCTTGTCTAGTGTCCTGCTTGTTGCTGTGCACCACATGCCATGATTAAATTTTTCCCATCTGTCACACACTCACACACTCACGCATACACACACACACACTAATGCATGCATACACACACTCACACACTACACACACACACACACATTCTGTCCACTGTATCCAAGTCTTCCTTCTCTCTTTTATGGACATAAGCACTTCTAGAATGCATTCTGCAAACTGATTAGATGCTGCTGCTTGTGTTACCTAGGCTGCTTCTAGTGGCTACTTATATACCTAGTCTAGCCTCTTCCAGGCTCATCTCCATTCAGTCGCAAATATCTCTGAACAGAACCCACTGGCTAACCTGAGCCTGAGTTTGCCAATCTTACAGATCCTGAGAGTCAGCGGAACAACTGAACTTGCACACAGATACATGCCTTCCCAAGCTGAACCATCAACAGATGTTTACAGGGTCTCTGACAGGTGTAAGGCCACAGCAAAGGTCCAGATTGCTTCTGCAACAGCTGGTGCACACAGTAAATAAATACTGCAAAAAAAATTTTCTTGTTTTTGTTTTCTCCTCTGATGGATGTCTCTTGCAGTATAGGTATGAGGCTTGATCAAGAGGTTCACAAACCATAGTGGAGTGCTCCTGGCTGCCCAAACTTCACAAGAAGAGTCTATTCTACCATAAGAGCCAGCCCTTGGAGGCCCTATTAACTTATTACATATATCATTCTAGTTTAGCTAGTGAAGGCCTTATTAACTTATTACATATATCATTCTAGTTTAGCTAGTGGAGGCCTTATTAACTTATTACATATATCATTCTAGTTTAGCTAGAAGGAGAGCTGTGTGGAATTTTCAAATTCTGCTTCCAACAAAATTCTACAGAATTTCAGGAATTCCTCCTAATTCTACAGATTCCATCAGAAGCAGAAGTTAAAAAAATTGAAAGCAGAACTACCAGAAGGGGTGATAACAAGCAGAAATGTGGTTGGCTTTAAGAATGCTTGGGACAGAGTATGGGATGGGTAAGGGTGGTCGAGGAGTACAACAATGGGGGGTTAAGGGGGATGAGGGAGGGGCAGCTGCCTGCTAGGGAGCTAACTGCACAATCAAGCAGACTTTGATAGACCAGTAAGTCAGTTCTGCTGGCACCTTTGTATGTTCGTATGTATGTTTGTATGTTAAAGGGGTACTGTCAGCTTTGCTGGGCAGTTTTTTATGTATGGATGCAGTGTGCCTCTTGGCACAGACATACAACTTATTGTCCCTAGTATGCCCTTATGCATGTCAATCATAAGAAATTTCCTTACTTTTGCTTATTTTTTAATTAGAAACTGGTTGCTCGACCGAAGTAAACTCACCCGTGCACCGGAAGCATTATCTTACCGAGACCGCGCAGCTGCTACAAGCTCGGTCCTGAAGTGTGACATTTGGAGATGTGAGGTGTAAAACTCAATTCCTCTGGTAGAGCTGCCTTTATTTAATGCTTGCTGCTGCATACCACCAAAAAATGAGCAGGGAGAGAGGAACAAATAGCTTTTTAAAACCGTGACCAAAATCCCACTCATGCACAAGTGTGACGTGAGCAAAGATACCTCGCATGCGTAGGAGCCTGACACTCTAGTGCATGTGTGGGATTTCAGTCGTGGTTTTACAAAGTCATTTGTTCCTCTCTCCCTGCTCATTGTTTTGGCAGTATACAGCAGCAAGGATTAAATAAAGGCAGATCTACTAGAGGAATTGAGTTTTATACCTTGCATCTCCAAATGTCACACTTCAGGACCGCGCTTGTAGCAGCTGCGCGGTCTCTGTGACATAATGCTTCCAGTGCACAGGTGAGTTTACTTTGGGCCGAGTGACCAGCTTCTAATTAAAAAATAAGCAAAAGTAAGGGCGATACTGAAGGATCACGGCCAGTTGCGTAAGAAAACAAGAAAGTATTACGGTAAGAGGCTTGCGTCTAGAAGCGATTTTCACTCTGTCATATCCTCTTCCGCCTATGCCCGAAAGTCAATGAACAGTTCATTGAATAGTCATATAGTATAGTTCATAGAAAAGTGATATAATATAGTATAGTTCATAGAATAGTTATAGTAATGTACAGTACAGTACAGTGTGTGCAAAGTACCACATTGGACCTGAGGTGTAAGAGGAGCGCCCTCTAGAAGATATAAACAGTTCATTAAACAAGTAAACAAAAAGAAAGATGATATTTGGGAAGTACATAGTTAGTAACAATAATTTAATTCATAGGACCCGGGGGTTGTGGGGGGCGGAGCGCCCCCACAGAAGAAAGAACAAGCAAATATTGTCTTGGTTATTGTAAAAAAAATCTAAATATTGATTGTTTACTTTTTCTGTGGGGGCGCCCCCTCACACCTGGTCCTCAATGGTTATTCTGTAGTCAGTAATATTGTATCCTAGATTAAAATTAATTTCCCTGCATTTACTGCCTGCTTACTTTCTTCTGTGGGTGATCCCCCCCCACATACCCCCCGGGTCCAATGTGGTTATTCTGTAATCAGTAATATTGTATCCGAGACAAAAAATAATTTTGCTGCATTTAGCGCATGCAGTTTCACTCGCTCTCCTGCCAGCTTCAAGATACACATTACCGTGTAGTCTCTGAAAGCTGCGCAGCTAAGTGATGTGGCCGTAATCCTTCAGTATCAGCAAAGTAAGAACATTTACTACCATTGACACACATAAGGGAATACTAGGGACAATAAGTTGTACATGTGTGCCAGGAGGCACACTGCTTCCATGCATAAAGAAACTGTCCAGCAAAGCTGACAGTGCCCCTTTAACAAATATGACTCATAGTCTGCAGTTTGTATAAACTGTGGATTCATTTTCCACAAACCATAGGATAATATTCCACAAATTACTTGATCCTCAGAAAATTATTCCATGGTTTATGCAGAATACATTTCTGAAGCATTTCAGAAATGTAACTGACATTCCACATGAAACATGCCAGTGGAATTCTACATTCCACACAACTGTAACTAGAGGGATTTCTAATAAATGTTGTTTTTCCTTTCTTTTTTTTCAAATGTGAAATGAAGTCCCCCCTCCGCCCCCACTGTGAAGTGAAACACTCCTCTGGCTCATGCACAAGAGACCACTGTATGCAGAATAAAAGGTACAGTGGCACTCTCCTGTCAGCCAGCCCTCTAATGACCCATGCTCATTCCTCAACCTGGGTTGCTGTCATTGTAATCAGTAGCACTACCACCATACTGATGAGCAAGCTATCAAATGCCTTTTTTCCACAAAAGCCTACAATTTTTCCTAAGACCACTGTCTTGCACCAAGCTGGTAAATGTCTTCTGAATTTTCAATGGTGACATCAGTGAGTCATATCATTCACAATATCGTCAAAATCTGCAACAATGCTACAAATTAAATTCCACTTTTATTCGCAGATATGCCATCCAGGTAGGAATCACCTATATGAGCTGTTAAATTGGTGGCTTACGTGACTTTGTTACAGGTTTTTACTCTCTTCCAGCAGAGATTTACATCCCCCTACAAACCCCCAACTCCATCGCAGAACAGGAAAATCTGCATTTTATGACCTTTTCCTGATGACTGCCCAGAGCCTTACAGTGGCATAGGAGAGATCAAAGCTTTCTTCTTACAAACATTTCAAAGGACGTCAGCAATTTGCATGTTTTGCTAAAAAAAGAATCCAATAGTTACACTCAGCAAGTAGGCATCTTTTTTTATGTAATTTATTGCCTAGACTGCCTTTAAATACAGTATGATTTCTACCCGTAAACAGGAATTGGATACACATAAAGCTAAGGCATGCCATCTCTTGCTGTTGAATGGTCCAATAAAGGGCTGAAAATCTTAATTTTGGTGCAAAGTAAAACTGTGCCAAATTGAATATTTCCAAGCCCTCCTTAATCTTACATTCACGGGTATATAACATTTTTATGGCAGACATTTATAAGCCCAAATTACATTATTTTGTTTAAACTGTGACACATGCATTTCATTCTAAGTAATTACGATTTTGATGAAAATTATTTGTTTATAGGTGCAATTCTGGAAGCCTTATAACATTTATATTTTCATTTAATTTTATGTTAAACTAAGCATATGAGCATAACTGCCCATTTTCATATACGAGCAGTCCATTTTCATATAGAAACATAGAAGTTGACGGCAGATAAGGACTGCAAGGCCCATCCAGTCTGTTTATTTCTCTTTCTACCTTATGAATGTGCCATCGACCTTCACTCTATCAATGGCCTGTCTATTCATACTCATCTGTATTGCTCTCTTATGCCTATACCATGCCTGTTTGAAGCCCTGCATTGTACTCATATACGCCACTTCCTGAGGTAGGCCATTCCATGCATCTACTACCCTTTCTGTGAAAAGGAACTTCCTCACATTACCCCTTAATCAGCCTCCCTCTAATCTCCTACTGTGTCCTCTTGTCTGGCTATTTTTCTTATATTGAAACATGTTAGACTCTTTCACCTTGTTAATGCCCTTAAGGTGTTTGCATGTTTCAATCATATCACCTCTTTCCCTCCTTTGTAGGGTATACATATTGAGCTCCATTAATCTGTCCTCATATGTTTTCCGATGCAGTCCCTGCACCATTTTGGTTGCCCTTCTCTGGACTGCCTCAGTTTGGTTAATGTCCTTGTGAAGGTGTGGTCTCCAGTACTGCACGCAGTACTCCAGATGGGGCCTAACCAGTGTCTTGTAAAGAGGGATTATTACCTCCCTCTTCTGACTTGTGATACCCCTACTAATACACCCCAACATCCCCTTAGCCTTACCTACTGCTTTAGTGGTCTGCTTGGATGATTTCAGGTCATCGGTGATGAAGATACCCAAGTCTCTTTCTTCCTTTGTGACTGCCAGCAACTCCCCTCCCAGCCTATAGGTGGCTTCAGGATTTCTCTTCCCTATGTGCATGATCTTGCACTTCTTTGCATTAAACCCCAGTTGCCACTCTTTCAACCATTTTGCTAGTTTATCCGGATCTCTTCTCATTCTGCCCACCCCATCTGGGTCATCTACTCTGTTGCAGATCTTGGTGTCATCTGCAAACAAGCAAACCTTACCCTCCAGTCCATCTGCAATGTCATTGATGAAGATATTGAAGAGGACTGGCCCCAAGACTGATCCCTAAGGTACTCCACTTGTGACTTGCATCTCTTCTGACGGCATACTGTTTACCATAACTCTCTGTTTTCTGCCCATCAACCAGTTTGCCACCCAGTTGACCAATGTCTGACCCTCCTCAAGCCTACTCAGCTTATTAATCAATCTTCTATGTGGAACAGTATTGAAAGCATTGCCGAAATCAAGGTAGGCGACATCAACTGCTCCCCCTTGGTCCACCACTCTGGTTACCCAGTCAAAGAAATCTATGAGATTAATTTGACAGGACCTTCCTTTTGTAAACCCATGCTGTCTTGGATCCTGTGCTCCTATGGATTCCAGGTGTTGCACAATCCTTTCCTTAAGGAGTGCCTCCATAATCTTGCCCACTACTGAGGTAAGACTGACTGGACTGTAGTTCCCTGCCTCCTCCCTGCTACCACTCTTGTGGAGTGGGATCACATGAGCCCTTCTTCAGTCTTCTGGGACCTCTTCTGTGCTCAGAGACTCACTACACAGTTCTGATAATGGCTCTGCTAGTTCCACCCTTAGCTCCTTTAGTACCCTGGTATGTATGCCATCAGGTCCCATTGCCTTGTCCACCTGTGCTTATCGAGGCTCTTGTAGCACCCTATTTTGTGAAGGGACTAGTGCACACCTCCCTCCCCACTGTGTCCATGGTGCTGAGCTGTGGGCCCTGCCCTACCTTCTCTTCAGTAAATACTGAGCAGAAGTATCTATTTAGGATAGATGCTTTTACATGGTCCTCCTCCTCACATGCACCCTTATCCCCTTTGATCTTAGCAATACCACCTCTGGACTTTCTCCTTTCACTAATGTATCTATAGAAAGTCTTGCCACCTTCTTTTACTGTTTGTGCTAGTGTTTCCTCAGTTTGGGCCTTTGCCTGCCTTACTGCCTTCCCTGCTTCCCTCAGGGAAGTTTGGTATGCCTCCCTATCTTCATCCCGCTGAGTTCCCTTTTATTTCCTGAAGGCCAGCCTTTTGGCTCTGACCTTTTCTGCTACTGTTTTTGAGAACCAAAGTGGTTACCTTCTTCTTTTGCACTTCCTTTTCTCTCTAACACAATGGGATATTGCTTCAAGTATTGCATCATTAATGCTTGCCCACTTTGCCTGTACCCCATCACCTGTATTTCTTTTCGTTAGGGCTAGCTTAACTCTATTGGCCATTTTATCAAAGTCAGCTCCTCTGAAGTCCCATATTTTTGCCTTGGATTAGGATGATTTAGTTCTAGTGGCCAAATTTAACCATACCATGTGATGGTCACTGTTCCCCAGGTGACCTTCTTCCTAGAGATCTGTGATGCTTTCCCCGTTGTCAGTACTAGATCTAGGATAGCCCTGTCTCTTGTGGGTTGCTGTACCAGTTGTTTGAGGCCCTCCCACTGTAGGGAATCCACTACTTGTCTAGTTCTGACAGATGTTCCTGCTGGTATTGACCAATCTGTATCTGGCATGTTGAAGTCTCCCATTATCAGAACCTCCCCTTTAGCTGTCATGTTTTGTATATCTTCTAACAGTAATGTGTATGTGTCTTCCCCCTGGTCTGGAGGCCTGTAGACAACCCCAGTTTGTATGGCTGTCCCATTTCCTGTTTCCAGGGTGACCCACAGTTCTTCTGGCTTCTTATGTGTATTCTGAATTTTTGTAGCTTTGATATTTTCATTGACATACAGGGACACTCCTCCCCCCTTTTTGCACCTCAGTCTCTTCTGAACAGTACATAGCCAGGTACTGAAGTCTTCTAAGTGTGGTTACTGGTAAACCACGTCTCGCTAATTGTTACTATGACCAGTTTAGCCTCTGTCATTATTGTCTGCAGGTCTGGGATCTTGTTTCTGAGACTGTGATCAGAAGTCTCTGAAACATTCATGGCTGGATTATTAACGAAAGCACATCCGATTTTCACTTAATATCAGAAATGAATTATGTTAAATATATATAAAGTTTATATTTATTTAACTTGGATGGTTCTATGGGCTCAAAATCTCCCATCACCAGCAGTACCCCGAGGCAATATTTTTTCTCTTATTTATTTTATATTTGGTTTCTACAGCTTCGTTTGAACTATGGCACGAATGGTATTGGTGGGAGGGTCTCTAAAAAGTGAGTTTAGTCCTTGTCATTAATGCAGCTAAAGCATTGTGCCTCAGCAATGTACATCTTATAAGCGGAAGAAAAATGCAAAAAAGAAACCAGTTCAGTTTGGTTCAAGTTTATAAGTGTGCCAAAGGCTATCACTCATTAAAAACTGTACTTACTTATTTATTTATTTCAGAGTCAGATTAATACCTTTGAGCCGAGATACACTTTTACAAAGGTTCCAAGTCAAAACCTAGACACATAATACAAGAACATTCGGTGCAATACACATCATGAGACAGAATTGTGTGGTACACAGGTATACATGTACATAGAATAAACAGTTTCAAAGTGCAGAGAGTTACAAACAGCATCAAGGTGAGGGATTACGCAATACAACTTTTGTTGAATTTATATTGCTATTGCATGTGATGTAAAATCACAAGACAAGCTCACAATATAATATTTGTTGAATTCAATATAAAATATAAATTAAAATGCAATGTCGATATTACCAAAGTTTAAGCTAGATATTCCATATTTCCTATACAACAACACAGTAAAAAGTTATTTTTAATAGACATTGTGCAGCATTATTAAATTGACAATTCAATTCAAAAGGAAATCGCACCAAAAAGGAATGTGGGTGGAGTTATCCATATGCAAAACTTATTTGTGGTGTTGTACTAGTATGGCCCAGTTGGGAGCACTCTTGTCTCTGGGGTAGAATATTTTGAGTTTAAGTCATACTCTTGGATGAGCGCTCACACCCAAGGCAGCCACAACAGCAGGAGATGTACTGTTACAGTTGGACTGTTGGATGAGCTGTTTCATCAAGTTCAGTCACTGTTTTTGGTGGGTTGTGGAGGTGGATGTTAACTAACTTAAAAGTATGTCAGGGTGTGCATTATTGTAACATGGTTCTACCATGTTGGTTCTACATTCATCACACCAACCAACACCATAGTGGCAACAAAATGCCGATGGCAACCATATCACCCAGCAATCATGCTGCCCGACTGCCATTGTGGCAAAGCACCGGGGCACATCCCAGCTGTTTAAGGGGGGGCTTCACCCCCCACACACCCCCAAAAAATAATGTAATCATCTCCAGGTTGGAGGTGTAGGGGGAAACACTACAACACCCCTGGGGTGGCAAGCCGGCAGGCACTGCAAAATTCTGATCAATGGAATGACTTTCGATCGGGTTGCAGCACCTACATTGCCTTCGATGTAAGGAGTTCAAAGCACTGTTGGCACACCTTATAATATAACTGCATGCCTCAGAAAGTGAGGCATGAGGCAAAGTCAAGGGTTTTATGCACCCAAGAAGGGCTGCTGTAACACAGTTACATGCCCTGGCGTGCCTGGTTGCCATTATTAAACTGATTCCACTAGTTTCTAATTTAACAAATAATGAAGTTTAGCATGTTTGGCCTATGCTGTTGTGCTGGAAAAACACAGAGTCATGTGTCCACTGTTGATCAATCATTTGTCTGGATTTCTTTTACCCATTTTGTAATAATGTCTCGAGGCACTATATGAGAAGAGTGGAAAAAGATGGGTACAACCTAGATTACCAGCTAATTGTTTACTGTCTCACTGATGCAGCTCCTAAATATCTTCCCAGAGCTAATGCTGCTGAATGTAAAGTGTCACAATGGTCTTGAGATAGTCTGTATAGTGCGTATAAGACAACCTTACATATAAGTCAACCTACTTGGATGCTGTCAGTTATAGAAAACATAGAGCCAGGAGCTGGTGGCACAAACTGGAAGCTGAAATGTGAGTTCTATGGCCAGAAGTGCACACAAAATCTGTGGTTGCAAGAATGGTCACCCTTTAGAAACTCACAAATATGTCAGCCATGCACGCACTCTGATTCCTCCTGCTTGGGTGCTTATTTTTAGAACCTAAAGTAAGACTTATGCATGCATATATTTAAAAACAGTGTATTTCCATTCTTCTTCTATTTTATTTTCCATCAGTTTTAAAGGGAACATAAACAATGTCGGTTGCATTTTTTAATATAACTGTAAATCTGGGCATATGTGAAGTCTGTTTTATCACCCCAGTGGATTGTTTTGTGTGTCTGATTTGAAATAGCCCTATTATTTCCTTATTTAGGGCCCCATATCAATGTACCCTTTTCCCATCCAATATTGTTTTTTTTAATTACTTAGCAGTTCCAAAACCCAGTGACCTCAGTTCAATCAAAGATTACAATGAAAAGGAACACAGTGAGCTGATGTCACTGTATTCCACTTCCTTGTAGTCTTCAGTTTGACTGATGTCACTGGGTTCCAGAACTGCTAACTGAAAAAAGAAACATTGAGTGTGGAAAAAGATGGCATCAAAATAGGGCCCTAAATAAGGAGAACGTAGGACTATTTAAAAAAAGACACAAAACAATGCATAAACATGATAAAACAGACTTCACACATGGCCAAATTTACCATTATATTAAAGCATGTTAACAACATTATGTTCCCTTTAAAGGGCAATGTGCAGTGGATTCTGGGATGCCACCAGTGTAGCTTATGGTTGATCTTCAGCTGGCAAAAGGCTTAACTAGTACAAGTTATTACCCAAAGTGGTATGAAAGTAAAAGCATAATTTTATTCACTAATGTGCAAATAGGGGACAGTGCTACAAATTAGGAGGTGCCCAGCTGCCTTCCTCCGAACAGATGTAAATCCTGGGGGTGGTTCTTGATGATGGGCTGACACTGATTTGCAGGTGTCGGCAGTCATCAAGTCTTCCTTTTACCATCTTAGGAACAACGCCAGGATTAAGCACCTTGTTCCACCTGGCAACCTTCTGACACTGAACCATGCCTTTGTGACCTCGTGCCTGGACTACTGCAATTCCCTGTACCTAGGGCTTCTAGGGACTGATATCCGCTGCTTGCAGCTGGTGCAGAATGCTGTGGTGTACCTGTTGATGGGGACCCCTCCTTCGAGTCACATCACTCCCGTGCTGCGCGAACTGCACTGCACTGGTTGCCTATTCCATGGCGGATCACCTTCAAAGTCAGGTTTCTGACCTATAAGGCCCTGCACAGACGTTGTCCGAGCTATCTGCAAGAGCTCCTGAATCCCTACTGCCCCAGCTGACCTCTCTGCTCAGCTGATGAGGGTTTGTTAGAGATTCCCAGGGTACAGCTTAAAACCTCTCTGGTCCGTGCTTTTATGTATCTGGCTCAGACTCTGTGGAATTCTCTACCTCATCAGATTAGAGAGTGCAGGACCATGGAGAGCTTTAAAGTGGCCTTAAAAACATATCTTTTTCATCAAGCATATGGAAAGTAGACAAAATAAGTTGACTGTATTTTAATGTAATGTTTGGAATTTGTATGTTTTATTATGTATCTAATTGTTTTAACTTGTACAGCACTTTGGTTATAGAATTGCAGTTAAGAAATAAAGCTTATTATTATTATTATTATTATTAGGTATGGGGCTGTAGTAATACACAGTTCTCTTTACTAGTAAAACATTAGGATGTATATACATATTTTTTATTCTTTTGGTAACCGAGTAAGGCCCACTAGGCACAAGGGCCTGTTTTCAGGAGCGACCCAGAAGCACTGGGGGGGTTAAGTGGCTTGTTCAGAGTCACACAGCATGCAAGTGGCGGTTGTGGGAATCAAACCCAGACCTGCTGGATGAATCAAGCTCTTTTACATTGTGTTACTCTATCCTGTAGGCTGTACTGCCAGCTAACTATTTATAATTCAGATATTGTACCCTCCATTAAATCATACCTCTTTATCTTGCTGCTTCTGCTAACTCACAGGTAAATATATGATTTCCAGCATTTCTCAATATAATTTATAATCCAACTAAAGGACAACAATATCTTTATTGTCTGCACAAAATTTGTTGTCTAAATTTCAGTTGTGTACCTTTGTATTTGTACCCTTCTACTGCTACCCTTAGACCCTTGAGAAACCAAAATGTCACATTGTATAGCTATATAATTAGAAGACATTTCTAATACATAAATATAGTACTGTTACCATACCTAACTGGCCAATGCATCCTCACTAGCCCATAACCCTCTGTAACATCGGGGAGTTTATATGGTTTTGATAATTAGTGATGAAGAGTTCCTGTATGTAGGACATGGTTAAGCTGCAGAGCCAAAACAGTTAAATTGTGCAGTTAAGTACATGTGATTCTGAAGGAGTTTAGGTTTAAACATTCATGGAAAGCATCAAGACCTTGGGTGTATTCCAGGTTTTGATCAAACATTTAGAGTTCACATTGGAGCTATCCTTGTGTGTCAGCTTTTGCAGTGGTCGCCATGAACACTTTGAGATGAGGTTGCAGCTAAGCTCCAGTGCCTTCAAGAACAAGATATCATGAGTTAGTTGATGTCTTACAACAGGTTTTCAGTGTTAGTACTGGAAGGGAAAAAACACTTTACAGAGTCACATTTGTTATGCTATTTTTTTATTTATTTGAGAAGTTGGAATTACAACCTTTCAGCTAAAAACTCTTTTACAAAGGATCCTTGTCAGAACATAGGCAGAGGCACACAGACATGAGTAGGAGACAGTAGCAGCCAGAGGCATCATCAACAACCAGCAAATAGTGAAATACAATAATAAGTATAGGTTAACAAAGGGGAATGCATAACAAAACATAATATAACATAATCAAATCGTGGGTACAGGGTACAAGGGTAATACAGTTTCCTTAGCAGCATCTGTAATAAAGTGCATCAGTCAACCTAAGCATAAGCATGAGTGAACAGAGGCGGTACAGTAGCCAAGACAAGTGTGTCAGAATCTTAACAAATACATGCAGTCATCTTTAGAGTACAGCTGATGGGAGAGCAGACTTCAGCAAGGTGAATAAAATGTATTGCTTGAAAACATCCTTTGCCATCAGTGTGAACTCTTTTTATGTTTGCTTGCACACATGTGCAAGAAACATAGTGCCATCATCCAAGCTTCTGGATGCAGTGGCATACAGTTGAAAGGGAGAGCTCTGCTTCAGTGAGCAGAGCTCTCTCCCCCACGCAGACAGGCATGCAAGCACTGCATTTTGCATGCTCGTGCGTGCTCCCCCGACGCACACACTGTATGGCCAACGGGGTGCCCAATACTTGTCGGCTCCAGGCCCCCCTCCAAAAAAAACAAGCTTCCCAGTGCCACCCCATGCCTATCACTATCTGCAGGGTGGTGAGGGCTTGGCTTCAGTTCAATACTTCACTGCCATTCCTAGTATGCAGCTCTGTAACTCCTACACTACCAATGCCAATGCCAGCAAGCAAACATTCGGCATTGACAAATGCTTATTTTATTTTGTTTTCTGGTCCTACTGTGTCATCTGAGTTTGTCGCAGAGATGGATACTGTTGAATCTCAGTAGTGACTGAATGCTGACATTTGACCCACTTTACCATCCATGTAGGTATCTTCACTATAATGGGAAGACATGCAAACCAGTTGGCAGTTTGGAGTTTTGGATGTCTGGTTTAGAGCTCACAATGTTCCAGTTTTGAGTCTGATCTCAGACTTCAAGAAAGACTACGATGTTATGATCTTCCTGTTGGGGAGGGATTCATATTTATTAAGTCCTTGCTTGGGGAAGCTATAATTCTAGAAGTCCCTGAAGAGAGGACTTTCAATATTTTCTGCCTTTCCACCTTATTTGAATGGAAATTGACTCTCATGCAATACTCAGTAGACTTTCCCATTCCTTTCCCCAAACTCTGTCCTGCTGTTGGCACCCACCTGGTCCATCTACATCAGTCCTGCAGCACCAGCATGACTAAAAAAGTTGCTCTCATTCTAAAATCTTTGATAGCCCACTCTGAGTCTGATTTTAGGAACTAGATGTGTCCTGTCCTTGATCTTAAAGTGTACAAGTGCTTTTCCTTCATGTTGCTGTGTATGATTATAGGTACAGTAAGGGATGTTTCTTACTATTTCACAAGTGTCTTTCATAGTAGTTTGGAAAGAGGACTGCAAAGCAAAGCAGAGTGGTTCTGTCAGCCCAACCCATACAAATGACACTTGTGAAACAGTGAGATACACCATTTACTATACCCACAATCATATTATATGGCAGTGGATCACCATAGTATAATTATGAGCTGCAGTAAAAGTGTTTTTTATTGACATTGTCTCTAATGTACCTTCTGTGCTCACCCACTGTGTTGCAATAGTTCAGCCTGTGTCAGACACTCTGTCAGCTGGCCATTGTGGACATGCACATGGTGTTGTGGCATCCACTGGATTTCAGTGCAGTGGCATGGAGGCTGTTGGATTCTTGGTGTGGCATGGTAGATGGCTGCATAAAAGTTGAGTAGTTGCAGTTTACTTCCACCTGCAAAAGGTTTTTTTTGGGTGGGGGGGTATGCAGTTTACTAGAGCTGTACAGAATGGGAAAATTCCAAATCCTCAGAATTTTGATGACATTTTGCAAAATTCTGCAAAATGTTGCAGAATTTCATCTATTTCAGATTTTTCAAATTTAGTAATTTGGTTATAATTCAACAACTGTTCAAGCTAGAGCTCTGTAATTTAGAATATGTACTTTCTGGGCTGGATATTCAAACTGCACCCAAAAAGTGTGCAACAGCAGGAGCAAGTGCAAGTCACTTGCGCACATGTGCAATTGTCGCGATATTCAAACATGGAGCAAGGCCAATTGCGCAAGCAGCCAATGTCTGAATATCACACAAAGGCGCTGTGCCTGTGGCTCTCCGCACCGCATGCCATGCTGCTGTAGGTCGAGGAGTACGTATGGGTGTCCATCGCCACTTGTAAGAAGGTTTTCTGCATGTCTTGCCCAACAAGCGCAGGATCCAGATACCTTGTGGACAAGGGAACAGAGTCAATGGCTGGGATTGACCATCCTCATCCACCCATCATGTATGGTATATAGCCAAGTGCCCCGCCTGTGATGGACTGCACCCACCCACAGTGACCGGGCACAAGATAAGCCCAACCAGCCAGCAATGGCCAGCAATGACACCGTGCACACACACACCACCATGTCCCGCTGGCACAACCAAAGGCTGCCCAGTGGCGTGGCTGCATTGGTCGGGATGCTAGTGCCACAGCCATGTGCCCGTGCATGCATGGACCACCAGTGATGCACACACACACACACATGCAGTGCCACTGGACAGTGATGACTGTCACATGTTGCATGCATAGTAGTGTTGTCATGGAAGGTGTCCGTGCCCCCAGCATGCAATAGCATCCGCGATGTAATGACACTCACCTCATCAGAAAGCTGCACCAGCTGCTGTGGCTGTGGCTGCTGCTGTGGCTGTGGCCGTGCACACCTCCTCTGCCAGCCACCCTGGCACCACCATCCCAGAGCCCTCAGCCTGCCTGCCTCCACTCCTCCATGCCTGTGGAGACAAAGGAAGAGAAACATACAGTGAGATCCCAAAGCAGACAGCCCCTTGCCCCATTGAGTGTGCCTGCACACACAACCAGACCCAAACAGCACACACCTGCAAACACCCTCAGCAAACCACAGCCCAACCCACCCCATGCACAGATTACATTACACAGTCACCCATGCAGACAATACCAGTGCACACAGCACACCACCTGGCCTGGGCAACAATGCCCCTCCTGGCACGTGACCTGAGAGCGCAAGCAAAGCACCCACACCTCTGCAGGTCACCGTAGCAGTGCCTGCACTGCTTAGGTCCCCCCTCCGCTCAGTGGCCTGCTCCAGGGCAGCGGGCGACCTGTTGCCACACATGGTGCGCGGCACCCGCAGGGGCACCCCTCAAACAGTGAGCCAAGTGAGGCTCCACCACAGCCACCAGGTTAGCTAATTCCAAAGCCCCATTGTGGTGCTCTCTCCGCGGCTAGCTCTTTCAAAATGTGTACAGTGTTAATATGGCACTCCAGCTGCACGCTGTCTACGGAAATGCTGCACAATACAACTCCATCATTGCCTTATCGCTGTTCGGACAGCGCCTTGCTGGTCCACATCGCACTGTCACTGAACAGCCGAGTAGAGCCACATATGCAAGATGACAACAGTGCAGGGGGCAAAAGGTCGGGCACAGGTTCATGGGTCAGTATGCGAAGGCCACGCACAGCGCCATCAGACATCCACACATCCTGGCGATCGGACACCTGTGTGCCAGTGTCACAGTGGATCTATTGGCGCAGTACGCCACATCGCCATACATGGTGACCAGCGCTGTAGCACCATTGGCACAATGGTGGCCGGGCCTGAATTGCTGATCGCGACATGTCATCAGCACAGCAGATGCCCGCGCAGCTACCTGGGCATGCGCAATGGTGTGCCACACAGTCACAGAAATGCGCCATTGGCTTAGCCGTGGCTTAACCAGATATAAAGCGCAACGCGCGCCGATATTCAGCCGAATAATATGCAAATCATCTGATCAGCTATCTAAAGCGCGCAGTGGCGTGATTAGCGTCATTACAAGTTGCGCCTACCCTAATTTGAATGCATCGCGCTATGAATCACGCTGGCATTGGGCCGCGCTTGGTCAGATTCGTTACTGCAGGTGAGAGGTGAGCTGCATGCTGTGTGATGTTCTGGACAATGGGCATGGATAACGCCAGATGGCACAGTGATGGTGTCCACTTCCACTCATACAGACCGACGGACCGAGCAGAGCCAAGGTGAGGGTGAGGATGGTGGGCAAAAGGAGGAGGCCCAGCTTCACCAAGGTGGAGACAGAGGGCCTCTTCCAGGCATAACTGGAAGAGGAGCCACCACTGATGGATGGCGGGCACCTCAGGTTCTGTGCGCTGGTACGGGAGGGGTAGTTGCAGTAACCCAGCACAGAAGCCACCAGCGCCCATGGCGGAATGCAAAAGAAGATGGAGACAGACCAGAGGGTGAAGGAGAAGGTGGCAGCCCTCAGGGCGTCATGCTGGCACAGGCGGGCCAGCCAGCCGTGGCGGAGCTGACCCTCGCTGAGGACCGAATGGCTGCATCAACGCAGCGGAGTGCCATTGAGGGCACCAGGAGGTGGATTCCAGATAGGTGGAAGCCCATCACCGCACGCTACCATGGTGGTGGTGGTGTTGGGGAGGTTGTTCACATGCACCACTACGTCCTCACTTTCTGTTACAGATCCTGTTCATCTTCAGGGACGGTGGTGGTGGACCAGGTGAGGAAGATCTGCCGGAGTTGGAGGAGGGTCCATCCACCTCTGCTGCCAGCCAGCATGCACTGCACCAGCATGCACGCCTGGCTGCCACCTCTGTTGTCGGTGAGTCAGGTGTGGGGGTACAGCCTGTGTCTCAGCAGCTGGCATGCAAGCGTACGCCAGCATGCTGTGACTGTGGCTGTGCACGCACTCTGCACCATTGATGATGCAAGGATCGCAATGGGCAGTGACATCGGGTGTCCTATGCCGGATACACACAGCAGGCCAGCAAGTGCCCCTGGGCCTAGCTGGTTCCAACGGTGTGCCCAGCATGTCGGCACAGTCCCAGGCTGTGCCTGCCGCAACCGGGGCAGCACCAGTGGCTGTGCAGGTGTCTGGCACTGTTGCTGCCACAGCAGTGAAACGAAAGTGGTCCCTGGGGCACAGCCGTTGAGGGGCAGCAGCAGTCACCCACCAGGTCTGGGGGTACAGTGTCCAGCGGTGGCACATGCACACCGCCCTTGATATGCCCATTCCTGGTCCTGGTGAACAGCGCCCACCCTCAAGGCAAGTGAACATCAGGACCTTCCACACCTCTGGGGACAGGATGCCGTTGTGGTAGAGTACCCATTTGAAGAGCACACCCACCTGCTGTGGGAATCAGTACAGCAGCAAAGGCGGGTTGCAACATCCGTGGAGGCACTGTGTGTGGCTGTGGAGTGGCACAGCAGGGACTGTGCTCTGATCCTTGCAGAGATGGTCCAAATGCAGATGGATGTGACAGCTGCCATTGACAGGCAGACCCAGGCATTGGTCGCTGTCGTGGCTGCATTGAGCACACAAGCAGGTGCCCCTGTGCCGCGCACCCCACACAGTTCGCTCTCCACTCCCCGTTCCCGGTGTCGTGCGACACCCAGACTGTCGATGCCGGGTTCTGGGCAAGCTCTCAGCACCCCTGGTGCAGGTTGCCGCAGTGCTGCAGACCCCTGTGCGGACAAGGTCGCCGATCGCGAGTGGGACCCCTGGTGGTCCATCGGGTGCTACCCTATGGCCCCTGGCCAGCCTGCCAGTGCTGTTAGGTCACGGTGGGGCCGCCATGCATCCGTGGTGGCGTGGAACAGTGCAACATGACGGCCTGTCTCCAGTGCGGGCCCTGTCTGGTGCTGCCTGTGTGCAATGTATGCGTCATGGTGGGCAGTGCACTGGTGGATGCCCTGCCCAATCACGCTGACACCACGGACACCTGCACACCATCCCAACTGCTGTCCACAGGTGCGTGCGCATGATGATGCCTGCATTGTACTGTACACCAAGGTGCAAGGGGTGCCCAGCATCTGACACACGATTGGCACAGTACACGTGGTGGGTGGTCTGTGATCTGTGTGTTTGCCATGTCTGTTCCTGCTCTGCTGTGCACCTGCACCATACCGCTTTGTACCCGTGTGTGTGTATGTGTGTCCATATGACTGTTCACCCTCCCTGATGGTGTGTTTGTGTGCCGACCCTTCCACTCCTCTTGCCGCCATGCACCCCTGGTGTGTTACCCGTGTGCCTGTGAGTTGCGCTCGACAGTGTTGGTTGCACATGGCCCCTTGACTTACCTGTGTCATGCATGATGCTCCTCTGTGATGGTGTCCCGGTGCAGCTGGGCCCTGCCGATCAGTCGGGGTCCCGCCGCCCAAGGAGGGCTGCTCATCACCATCATCACCGCGCTGCTGGCGTCCCCATCGCTGTCCCCTCCTCAACCTCAGATGGCTATCCCACAGTCTTGGCCATGTGGTGCAGGATACAACAGGCCAGGAATATCCACAGACCTTTGAGGGGCTGTACTGCAGCGCACCGGAGGTGTCTAGGCATCGGAAGTGTGCCTTGAGCATCCAAACACCTGCTCGATGATGTTGCATGTGACGCATATGCCTCATTATAGCGTTGCTACGATGGGCCTACTGGTGTGAGCAGCCAGGGGACGGAGTGGGTAATCCACTGTCACCTGTGTGGAGATGGTGGAGATAAGTATCATGTTCAGGTCCATATTGCCAATATCCCTGTGCACACACATAGCACCTGTGGCATTCCACCCTTGCCCTAAGTTTGCAATTCCTACTGCGTACTCACCCACTAGATGGCCTGTGGGAGATGTCCCCACTCTCGAATCGATGGCACAGTGCGGACTGATACCATATGAAGGCATCATGTGCTCTGCCAGGGGTGTGGCACAGGCATTGATTATGCGCCAGTGGCATCACACACCACCTGGCAGTTGACACTGGAATAGCCTTCCTGTTCCTATATCCGGCCCCATCGGGGAGCCGGTGCATCGAATGGCCACATGGGTTGCAGTCTATGGCTCCAGCATGCCAGGCATGCGTGCTACCCTGTGGAACTCCTGCATGTTTGCTGTCGCTCTGCCGTGGTGCTGGGAAATGGATGTGCTCCGCAGCGTAGGCAGCAGTGCGCTGAGGAATTGGGTGAGGATGCGTGGCGTGGCCGACTGTGTGATGCCTGTGGTGTCCCCTGTCGGCCTCTGGAAGGTGCCCGTGGTGAGCAGGCACATGCAGGCTGTCACCTTGGTCTCCACTGACAAAGCGTGACTCCGTCGTGAGGGTGCCTGCATCGCATCACTGAACAGCTCACCGAGCCGCCTCAGTATTGCCCTGTTCAGGCGGTACCGGCCCACGATCTCTACATCTGTGTACAGCTCAAAGCTGATGTGGGCACAGTACTGCCTGTTGGGGGCGTACCGCCGACGGGCCCCTTCACGGCCACGCCCCTGCAGCATGCATTCTCACCCTCATTACAGCTTCCATGTGGAAGCTGGCACCGTCCATCTCCCTGGCTTGTGACCCCCGGCTGATGTTGCTCTGTTACCCCGCTGTCCTGACTGCTACTCTACTGCACGGTACCCCGCTGGCCTCTGCAGCCTATGGCCCACACAACTTCCCTTGCCTGCCCTGTTCTGGACTGTCGCTGTCTGTCTCTCTCTGTCTGTCTCGCTTGGCATCCCTGTAGCGTTCTTGCACCTCTTCCTTGAGCCTTTTTATTTTGGCTCATTTCCGCTGTGGAGCACCTTCCGGCTGTTCAGCTATTGCGCATTGCGCAAGCCTTTGAATATCGTATTGCGCTCTTTATGCATGGATCCACCCCCTTCGGTTGTGCATGCCTTCATTTGCATTGCGCTGTTGCTCAGCCTGTTTTCAGTGGCGCAACTGCCTCCTGCTGAATATCGCAGAATGGTGAAAATTCGGACTTGCGCATGCGCAACCCTATTGCGCATGGCGCAACCCTTTTGAATATCCAGCCCACTGTGTCAATGTCCATGAACATGCTAGATATCATGTAATTTGGTGGGATAGTTTCAAAATTATAGATGCTCAAATGTTGTCATTTTATTGTTTGTGTGAAATTTCATGAACATTTTTTTATCTGCATATACCTTAACTGTCTATTGAGTCAGGGATCTTAAATTTAGCATGATTCTTAATGATAGGTGTTCTAACAATGTGCCAGATTTCATGACAATATGATGCATCATCTCAAAATTATATGTGCTCAAAATCTGTCATTTCATTTTTTTCAGGAAATTTCATGAAACAATTTCTCTGCATTAACTCAGACACTTTTATTTTATTTAGTTTTTCTTGACCGGGTAAGTACACCAGACAAATTCAGCCTATTTTTAGGCATGACCCAGGGGAGGGGGATACAGATTAATGCCAACTGACCTTGAATCAGATTAAGCTATTGTTGGTATTTTTAGTGAATGCCATGAAATTTGGCCAGGACACCGAGGAAATTCCCCTACTCTGGAAGGGGGCAGTATCCCATACGTCACCGCTATGGACGACAACAGTATGCTGGTAGCAGCAGAGGAGGAAGGAGGTCTGCTGCGAGACGGCATTGCAGGCATCTCTACTGCACACTCATCTCTTCAGATACCACCTGATTTAGCGCCTATTGATGATTCGATTTCTCCTTGTGAGGGGATGGCGATTATTGAGAGTGATATCGCCGCAGTTGCAGCCATGACTAAACGATGTGAGCAGTTACAAGCCCAATTGCTCCAAACAGAACAAGCTCTTACCTCAGCTCAAGCGGATTTACTTGACAAGAAATGAAAACGTCTTTTAGGAGTCTCTCCTGAATCCCTTTGTAGGACCTTTAAGTTGGGTCCTGGTCTTTCGGATGACGTAGTTCCCTCTGCGATGGAAAAATCTTTACCAGTGCTCCATACTGCTGCTCCAGACGCTTTGCAACACCCTGACACTTGGTCTCTGGAATTAGCTTTCTCCAAAGCAGGTTGGACTAAGGGAGTGGACGGCTTTTGGATTTCAGACCCTACCAAACCGCAGGACATTTTGGCACGTTCCAGTGATTCTCGAATTGCCTGTACTGTTTTCCCTGATATACCTGCTTCCCATTCTACTGAATCTACTGTTCTACAAACTGGAGTGCAAGGTATCACTGTTTCAGCTCCACCTTTGGAAGCTATTGTTTCTCCTGTTATTAACATTGACATGGTTCCTCCGGATGATCCTCCTGACATACCTCGTGAAGCACCTAAACTATCTTTTACTGATTTGTTTGCTAAACCATTAGAGCAGGCGAAACATAGAAATGCCATCCATCTGCGTTATTTGGGAGGTATGGAAGACTTACCAGACAGGTTTTATGTGGGTAAAGTGTTGATAAAACAATCTTTAGGTTTTTTGCCTTCAGACATTTATGCTCTCATTCATGCCCCTGGTGGACATTCTTTTGACGTTAGCTTCAGGACTCCTGCTATTCTGGACACTTTTTGGTTAAAATATACTTCCTTAAAGACTAACCCATTATGGTCTCAATTCCAGGTCACACCTTTAACGAAACAACCTTGTAGGGTTGCTACTGTATTGTTTCGCAATGAGGGAGTTAATTTGGCAGACATTCTCTTTTGGTTAAATAAACGTTGTGATGTTCAGGATCTACCTGATCCCATTTTGGATGGCGAGGGCTTTTGGAATGGGGGATGGAAGGTAAAATTGAAACTCCGTAGTATTCAGGATGAATTTGTTCATCTTCCAAATTGTTTCTTTATTGGACGGGATAAAGGTTTCCTGTTTTATCCTGGTCAACCCAGGAGATGTTATAAATGTGGTTCTCCTCATCACATTAGTACGGCATGTGAGAAGATTCTTTGCTTTCAATTTGGGGAGGTTGGTCACTCAGGTTATCAATGTGAAAATTCCATTAAATGTACCCTTTGTGAGGAGGTGGGGCACGTCTTTTCTGACTGTCCGAGTGCTGCTCATCATACTGACGAATCTGATTATGCTTTACAGGATTTCTTAATTTTTAAAGCGGCTAGGAATTTATTATCTGGTGTTGCCCCTGGTACTTCTACAGGCCCGATGTCCTATTCAGCTGCTTTGACTTCTAGGCCTTCTGCAGCTTCCTCTGCACAGTCTATGATAGCTCCCCCCCCGTCCCCTTCCTCTGCCACACTCCATAAATCACCTGGTCATGGTGTTCCTGAGTGTCGGACTAATGGTGTTTCAAAAAGACCTTCGTTAAATAAAGTGACAGATTCCTCTTCATCTCTGATTGAGTCAAATGGTACTGTCTCCTTTTCTTCTGATGAGTCTCGTCTCTCCCGTACCCCTGCGTTAGACTGGGCCCAATCTCCGAACCCGGTGCGGTTTCCAATATATGACGTATTGGCTTCCTTGGATTTGGAAGACCATGATTCAGATGTGGCCTCCCGAGACGCTTCCCAAATGGAACCTGTATCAGATCTTGATTCAGTTTCAGATCCTAGGGTACGGGCAAAGGGTAAATAAAAAAAAACTATATCCAGAATTGGAGTACGCAAAAGCAATAGAAAATTGCTTACTAATACTTAACCTACTCCTGGTTCAACAACCTCTGGTTATGATATTTCTTTGGCTAGTTTGAATGTTAACAGTATTCGATCTTTATATAAAAGAAGAATAACATTTGCCCTTTTTTCAGAACTGCTTTATGATATTGTTTTTTTTCAGGACACCAGACTATACACAACTCAGGACTTTCTTGCTGCAACTGATTTGTGGGGTTGGGGCCCTTGCTTTTGGTCTGGGGGTACTGATGTTTGTTCTGGCCTAGGAATTTGTTTTACATCTCTTAGATTCAAAATTCTAGATGAAATCCATATTGCTCCAGGTAGGGCTTTATTGTTGGACATCCTTATTGATGGTACCCCATTTCATCTTATTAATATGTATGTCCTCAAAATAAATGGCAACGCATCCAACTACTGCATCTTATTAGACCTTTTTTGTATACTAATAAGAATGTTTTATTTGGTGGTGACTTTAATATATCTCTTGGGCCTACTACCTCTGCCAACCCTAAAATTTATTGTGATTCCCATTGTTTGAATAACTTGTTACAACTTTCAGGTTTAAGGGATATTTTTGAATCTACTCTCTCCTTTACTAACACCCAGGGCACTAGAAAATCCAGGATTGATTATTGGTTTATTTCATCCTCTCTTCAGTTTTTTGTTCCACAGGTCAAATTGGTGGCTTCCTCAGATCATGGGCTGTTGAGTTTTTCCTTATCTGCTTATAAAACTACTTCTAAGGGACCAGGATATTGGAAATTAAATTTATCTTTGTTAGAGATTCCTGAAGTTGTGGATGGTTTCATAGACGTTTTAAGAGCTCGTCTTTCAGTATATTTTCTTTATGATCGACCACAAGATTGGTGGGAGGATTCTAAATTTAGTTTTAAACAATATTTTTTGAAAATTGGACATTTGTTAGGGGCATCCCGTAAAAGCACCCAGAGATGTTTACAAAATTTATTGATACATTTTTATTCCCAGATTAATCTGGGTGTGGAAATTGCTGCTCAAGAATTACAATTGGTTAAAGCTAAGCTGGCACAGCTTCATAATACCAAACACCTTCACTTGGAAAGAGAACAAAAATTTAATACTGCTGGTTCTTCGGCACATACAAACCCGTATGAACATAATAAGATGCTCCGAGAACACAAGGATATGTATCTCTTATCTGATTCAAAAGGTTGTATGGTCTCCTCCAAACCTGATCTTTTTCAGGTTATTGATTCTCATATTTACTCTCTTTTTCAAGTAGATTCTACTGTTATGCAAGATTCTATTTCTAAGTGGCTTCAGTCTATTTCCTTGTCGCAAGTACCTGAAAATTTTTTCTTTCACTCCTGGCTATTGATTTCATTAGCAGAATTACATTCTGTTATTAGTGATCTTTGTAAAGGGAAAACTCCGGGTAAGGATGGTCTCCCGAATGAGCTCTATTGCCTTATTGGTGAACATTTAGGTACTCAGCTTGTTGATATGTTCAATAACTGCCTTTTACATGGTATTTTTCTGGTTAGCATGAATGAAGGCCTTATGATCTTTTTGTTCAAATCAGGTGACAGGGAATGTTTAAATAATTGGCGCCCGATTACTCTTTTAAATTCCAATTGTAAGCTTCTTACTAAGATTTTGAGTCTACGACTTTCCTGTATTTTACATCATGTTATACATTCTACACAATTTTGTTCTGTTCCCGGTCGTACTATTACTGATGCTCTCATCCTTATCAGGGAGATTCTTGAAAGGGGTAATAGGGAGGAATTGGCTGGTATTTGTGTTACTCTGGACCAAGCGAAAGCATTCAATTCCGTGTCTCATTTGTATCTTTGGGAATATATGTTGAAGATGGGATTTACGCCTACTTTTATTACTTGGCTACATCACTATTATCCCCAGGCGGATATTATCCCTTATGTTAATGGTTGGTTGGGTACTAAACAACACTGTCATAAAGGTGTGTGGCAAGGGTGTCCTTTAAGCCCCATTTTGTATGTTCTTTCTTTGGAACCACTCCTTTCTGCTCTTTATGCTTCGGAAAACATTCAAGGTCTCTCGCTGGGTGTTGATGATGCAGAAATTAAAGTTATCGCCTATGCTGATGATGTATGTTTCTTTTTGGCAGATGTCCCTTCTTGTACCGCTACTGGTGTTTTACTTGATGCTTATTCTACGGGCACTGGGGCCACATTTAACCTGTTGAAGAGTAAGTGTAGTTTTTTTGGTATTGATAATACTACCCATTCAAATATTTTGGGAATCCCTGTGACTTCTGAGGTTCTCAAAAGTTTGGGGATCTATTTTATTTTTGTGGTGCAGATACTGCGCTTTATAATTGGGATATCCATATTAAATCTGCTAAGTGGAAAATTGCCACTTGGAACAGATGGAATATGTCCAAAAAAAAGAGGGTTTATATGATCAGGATGTATCTTATTGGTTTGTTTTTACATTTGAGCGCTGTCTATGCATTACCTGCTTCCTGAGAAACCGCTATATATAGTCTTTTTTTTCAAGCTATTTGGGGCAGCCAGCTAAATCCCATTAAAAGGAATATACTGTATTTGCCTATTAAAGATGGAGGATTAAATATGGTTAATCCTGTATTATTTTTTTTTAGTATTTTTCTATATAAGAATTTTGTTCCTCTTTTAATGGGTCACTCTACGATATGGTCTATTTGGTTGTTGGATCTGGTTTCCCGATGGGTGACTGATTGGTCTTCTACTGGAATTATTCAAAAGCAAACACGTATTCATACTTTGCCGAGGTATTTGCATTCCTGTTTTGGGAAGTTGAAAACTTGGCAGGTTTCTTACCCTATGGTTACTCACGCTTCTCGCAAGAGTATGTATTATTTCTTATTAGATAAATATTTTTCTGTTTGTCCTGTTTTTTCTGATATACCGGCTTCTGCTGTGCCTCAGATTTCCTTAATGCTTACATCTCTTAGTCTTCCGCCCTCTATGTGGGATGTTACTTGGCTCATGGTCCATGGGAAGCTTAATGTTAAAGGTAACCTAAAACATAAGGGTACAGAGGAGAGATATTGTCCTAGACACAGTTCCTGTCAATTTTGTACTGAAACAATGACCCATTTATTTTTCGAATGTCCCTATATTATACAATTCTGGTCTTTTTTTTATATTCAGTGGGCACATTTTTGATTCCCTATTATTAACAGAGATTGTTTATTTTTTGGTATTTTGTCTTCAGACTGGGGGTCCTTTAATTCTGACACTATTAGATTAATTTTGGGAGGTCTCAAATTTTATATATGGCACACGAGATGTATGTGGTCCTTGCGATCATTATTTATTTCCCCTGCTCAATTATTCTGGAAAGTCCATGGTTGGTTACTAGGGGTTTGTACTAAAGACTATCACATGTTATTGACTTTAGCTTTTCAAAAAAAATGGAAAGCGATCCAATGGTTGGATACTGGTTGAAGCTGTGTTATAGAATTTCTTTGTTCTATTTGTTTGAAGTTTCTTTTTTTGGTTCCTGATTTTCCATTTCTTTTGTCTTTCGTACTGTCTTATTGACTTCTTGTTATATGATACTATTGTTTATTTGCTTTTTGAGTATTTTCCTTTTGTATGTTTTTATTGCTTTTACCTTATTTATTTTTGATTTATTTCTGTACTTATGATGCAAATCGCACATTTCTCTACTTTTTTCAGGAGGATGGGATGGGGTTATGTTTATTTTTGTTTTATTTATGTTTGAAATTTATATATGATGTGATCTTTCTTTCTGTTTTTGATTTTCTTTCATTGTAATTTTGTATGATACAATTTTATTTTGTATTCAGTATTCAGTTTTCAATAAAATATTCCCCTACTCTGTCAGTAGGGGAACCTCTGTCTAACAAGATGGCAGACCCGGGGATGGAGGAGATGGCAATGGAGGCTGAGCTGGCATCTCCTGACCTTAGTCTAAATGCAGAAGAAGAAATTACTGCAGAGGCTGCTGTGAGGCAAATGAAAGAATGGCAGACTGTTGCATCGACTAGAAATCACTCTGTTGGAGAGATAGAGGACTCAAATATGAGGCTTACTGAACAACCATGAGTTGCCACAGAGATCTTAATGCCAGGACTCTCAAGTGATAGCCTGACCCCAGATGTGGAGGTTAGGGCACAAGAGAAGGCTGCAAAGAGCAAGCAGCTTCTGGGAGGCGATGTGGGACAAGCAGTAATGAGTGATGTGGACAGCGCAGTTGCAATATCAGTGATGCAACAGATTCAGCATCAGTTTGGACTAGAGAAATGGGATGAATTAACTGAGGACTACTGGTCTGCAGAAACAGCCCTGAGAAATGCGGGATGGGCTCAGAACATTAATGGGATGTGGATTCCAGACCCAGATTGGGTCAATGCAGAACTACCATTGAAAGGACATAAAATGCCAGAAGATCAACAGAGAGCTCCAGAGAACAATTACAGATACAGAAACCTACTTCAACTTGGGCCCCACAATGAAATATGACACAAAAGAGCTCAGATCACGTTTATGATATGGAAAGGCCTGGTACCTTGGGGGGAGTTTCTGGGGTGTGTGGGGACAATGCTAGAATTCATTTACAAAGGAATGAATGAAGGGACACAGGAAATGAAAGAAGGGAGACAGGTGATGATGGGAGAAATGATGAAAACTCAAGGGGAAACTCTGAAAACAGGAGGGGTTTTACGATGCCTGATTTATTTAAGAAAAAGTTACAACAGGCTCCACATAGAAATGCTGTAAAGCTTAGGTATAGGGGAGGCCTCCCACGACAACCAGACAGATATTTTATAGCCAGACAGTTACTTAAAGGGCCACTACAATTTACAGCCTCTGATATTTATGCTTTGATTCACATATCAGGGGAGGATACATTTGACATCAGTTTTAAAACAAATGCAGGATTGAAAAGATCCTTGTTAAAATATAATGCCTTGAGACAAACCTCTCTTTGTACCCTGTTCTATGCTTTCCCCCTGGTAAAACCCATGATGAGTTATAACAATAATGCCTAGAAATGAGGTGGTAAACATCAGTGACATTTATCACTGGCTCAAAAATTGATGTGATATTCTAGGCCCACCAGAAACTATTATTGACACTGAGGGTCTGTGGACAGGAGGCTGGAAATCTAAGGTAAAACTATTTCAGGTTAACTGTGAAATAATCCACCACCCTAATAGATTTTTTTTGGGCAAAGACAGGGGTGTTTGTTTTTATGGAGGACAACCTAGGGCCTGCTACAAGTGTGGAGTCAGAACCCACCTTAGCAGTACATGTGACATGCTAAAATGTTCTTTTTGTGGGGGATATGGACACCCAAGTGATCTTTGTGGAAACATTTTTCAGTGTAATTTATGTGACAAGAAAGGGCATGCTTTTCACCAGTGCCCCTGGGCAAGACATAACTGAAGGGAAGGTTGAGACCAGGATATTTTGGTACAGAATGCACAAGAACAAAAGCAAGGCCCAGAGCACATAAACTTCCCCCTCCTCTGTCAAACTCACTCAGAACCAGAAGAAACAGAAAATATAAGGAGAGAGGATAGGAATAGCATTAAAGAAAGGGATATGATGGAGAGAAAAGTAAATCTTGAAACTGCTTCAGGGCAGGTGGAACAAGCAAAGGAAAATTTACAGGAAAACACGAAAGAACAGACTGACCTAAGAGATAGGGGAGAGCCTTTAGAGGAACAAAGCGTACATCTATCTGCAGGGCAAGTGACCCAATCAACCCGTAGGGTGACTAGGGCCTCAGCACAAAATATAGTAGCCCCCTTTGTTGTGCCCACTCAAAACACCTTTGCTCCATTACGAAAAGAGGGGGAAGAATCAGATCAGGACACAGACACTTCACATAGAACTGGGATTGTGTCAGAGGCAGACGATGAGGATAGGAGACCCTTAGAGGTAACAAAAAAAAAGAAGAGGGAAAGAAATAAAAATGAAGCAACAGAAAGGTACATAGTACAGTGTGATTAAGCAAAGGCAGGCCCTCACCCCTTAATATAATAGCGGCATGACTACCTTATCAATAGCCTCCTTAAATGTCTGTAGTTTAAAAAACTACAAGAAGAAGACAGCAACTCCGTCATTTCTTAAACATGTGGATATGGAGGTAGTGTTTTTACAAGAAACAAGATTCAACTCTATTTTTGAAGTTGAACAAATAAGAAGGAGTTGGATCTGGGGCCCTTCTTTTTGGACATTTGGGGAGGATATATCAGATGGGATAGGGATCCTGTTTAAAGGGACAAACTTCTGAATTACAAGGGTTATAGATTTATTACCAGGTAGGGCACTGATATTAGACTGTCAATATAGGGAACTGTGTTTTAAGTTTATTAACATGTATGCCCCACAGACCAAAGCATCCAGAATTAAATTGTTTGAGGCAATACGACCATTCCTTTGTACACAAAAGCATGTTATCTGGGGTGGAGATTTTAATTGTAACACAGATATTAAATATAAAGAAGATTTAGGGAAAAAATATATTGTGATTCCCGGGCACTAAAAACATAATAGATGGCGCAAACTTAATTGATGCATATACTGTAGGTCACTTAAAACAGATAGTGGGGCAACATACAATAGACATACATTTGCAACTGGGATAGATTTTGTTTTTTCATCCAAACATTCTAAACTTAGTAAGGTAGATATTAAAGCCACTGAGTTCTCTGAGCACTGTCTTTTGCAAGGACTGTTTTGTTTGGCAACAGCACCACCAAAGTTATTTTCGCAACCACAAAGATGGAGGCTGAACACCTTGGTACTGGATATAAGGGAAGTAAACAACAAGGTAGAGTACTTGTTAGCTGCAAGAGTTTCAGTACAATGTCTATATGACAGTCTGTGGGATTGGTGTTATGAGACAAAAAATGACCTAAGAAAATTATTTGTATCCTGTGGGAAAGAACAATCCAACACAGACTATATAAAATACTTAGGTTACAGGAATCAATTATGCAAATTAATGGCAAACCAAAGGATAAAAGTAAATATAGGAACCAGATATTAGAAATAAAAAAACAAATGTTCTCCTATCAGTACAGCAGAGCAAAATGATTAGAAGCTGAAATGCGGTTTGGCACTAATAAACAACTCGCTGGGGTTCCATATATGGCATGTAAGCAGAGACTAGATAAAACAGTGATGTCAGGCCTATATACGCCAGAAGGTACGGTAGTCAAAAAAGATATGGATATGTTGTTAGTAGCCCAAAAGCATATGGAGAAGGAGTTCTCCACAAAAAATGATAATAGAGTAGGATTTACCTCAATATATATATATTTTTTTTATTTTAGTCTTTGGTAATGGGGTACGGCCAACTAGGCACAAGTGCCTGTTTTCAGGGGTGACCTGGGAGCACTGGGCAGTTAAGTGACTTGCTCAGAGTCACATAATATGCAAGTGGAGGTTGTGAGAATCAGACTCGGGTCTAGTCTGCTGGATGTATCACGCTCATTCACACCTCGTTCCTCTAACCTCTAGGCTATACTACCATAAGTAAGTAGTACTTACCAACAAGAACTAGAAAAGCCCATTTCACAAAACAGAAATAATGGATGCAATTACAACTTTAAATATGGGGTCTGCACCTGGTATGGATGGAATACCGAATAAATTTTACAAAAAATATGCACAGGAAACAAGTTTATTATTGGAACCTGTGTTCAATTACATTTTAAATACAGGCATAGAAATACAAGAGTTTGGAAAAACAATTATTACATATATTTACAAGAAGGGGGACAAGTTCGACATTAAAAATTGGATACTGATTAGTCTAATGAATTGCGATTATAAGATTTTGGCCAAAATATTGTGCAAATGGTTTCAGAAAGTTCTTTTGCTTCTTCCTGCTCTTGCTCCTACAATGTCTCTGCTTAAGCCTTGTATTTGGGTTGTTCTGCCACCAGTCTAATTGGTCAATTGCTACCTCTCATTATTTGTTCATTGTTCCTATTTGTTTGCACTATTATTCATTTTGTAATGCTTTGTTTTGTAGTTGCCTTTTGAATTGTATTCACTCCCTACACTTCCCAAGGTACACTTGACATGAGCCTTGGGTCAGTGTGTCTTCCCTGGTCATGAATTTGTACATAAATACATAAATCCACCTACTATTATCCTTTTTCAGATTGCCTCATCCCTTCACACAAAATACCTAAACTCAAAATTTAAATATAGTTCTTTTTAAGACTTGGTTGAGCCTCCCCCGGAACAGGTTGGGGCCTCCCCAAGGAGGTTGGCCTCACCATTTGAGAAACCCTGGTTTAGGCCAATTGACTCTGCTACATTGAACTGGGAAAACCAACTTAAGGTCTGTGTGTCCAAAGTAAAGGTTTGGAAGTCATGGAACTTAGGAAAGAAGAAAAGGGTTCAAATAATTAAAAGTTTCTTTTGCCAATTTTTACTTATTCAAGTTTTGTGTTTGCTCCTCCAGTACAACTGGAAACCAAGGTTCTGAGCAATTTGTTACAGATGCTATGGGGAAGCTGCCTCAACCCAGTTACGAGAACCAAAACTTCTTTGCCATATGAGAAGGGAGGGCTCAACATGATAAATCCCATAGTGTTCTTCCACTCTTTCTTTATACATTCTTTGTTTTCATCAGCATAGAAGACTTGGTTTGCTGGCCAAGGCACCTAGCTTCACCTGAGCTTTTTCCTTCTAAGACTGCTTGAAAGGCAGAGTAGAGAAACTTACCAGAGCAAGGGAGAAGGATTAAGATTTAGTTTGGCTAAGCAGATTTACTGTGTGGTGGTGTTTTTATTTTTTACTCACAGGGATTGCTACTGTTTGTTGCTAACATTTCATTGCTTTATTTTTCTCTGATTCAAATTGTTGTTGCTGGTATACCTTCTTCTGCATTATTACAAGGTGTGCCTACAGGTGTGTGCTAACAGATTACTCCTGTAATCTTCTGATTCAAATTGTCTTTGCAAGGTATATCTTCTGTTACTGCTTTATTTTCTCTGGAGCAAAGTGTTTCTTACAGCGTATATCTTCTCTGAAATTATTACAGGTGGTGCTTTACAGGTTTTACAGTTTTATCTAACATTAGGATAAGCTTTCAGGGTTACTGCATTTGTTATTGACTGATTGTTTCTGCTTACCTCCTTGTTCTTTCATCCGTGGTTCTTCTCTTTAGGCAGGAAGGGCCCAGCCACCCACCCCCATCCCCAACCACCCCACGCCACACCTCCTTTTATAGAGTACCACAGTTGTGACATTTCCTGTGGCAGAGCAGGAAGGGCGGATCAGTGGAGCCTCCACAAGATGATCTCATTTACAGGGCACTAGTAATTTAACTTGTTATAACAAGTTAAACAAAGCACAATTAAACCATTACTTGCATTTTTTCCTTCTAATTACTCTGACTAGGTTACAAACCCAGCAACTTATTTGGAATAGATTTCATTAACTGCAGGTACTGTGGAACAATTTTCAGAAGGACAGTCTTACAGGATTTAGGACACTGTCCTACATGCTGAGCCTTTGGATATCTTGGGCTCAGCTCCGGGCAGCATGGGCAGAGATTGCATGCCTCAAATTTCATATTCAAGAGGAAATACATTATAAGAACCACCTGCCATTTCCCAGCATCAACAGAAAAACCTCGACCGCAGAGGGTAGTTGGTCCAGGAGGTTGGCAGGTGGTTAGGAGGAGCAAATCAGGTGCCCCATCATCTCTGCTCTCCAACACATTACCTCAAAACCATGTAAACACTACAAACAGGTATCTGCCTCTATCTCTGAAATCAAATAAAGGGCAGAAGACACTGCAGAGCAGAACACTACGGCACAGGAGCTAGCACAACAAAACTCACCCAAATCAGGAACCAAAACTAAACAAGCACAAAGGAAATCCAAAAACTTCTGATCATAGGAGACTCCATGATTCCGGGAGTTGATACCATCTCCAGCCAGGGTGATGGTCAGATGTCTCCCAGGTACATCAGCATGGAGAGACACTGACCGCATTGCTAAAATTGTTCACAAAGCAGGAGAAAACATTGATGTCCTAGTACACATAGGGACTAATGATCTTGCCAGCCGGTCAGTTGTGGAGACCAAGGAACACCTGACTAGGCTGGGTGACAAACTATCATCTATTTGTCCGGCATCTCCTTCTCTGAGATCCTGCCAGTCTGGGAGAGGGCAGATGGACGGAAGGTCAGAGAAGGGGAGATAGGGGAGCTAAACACGTGGCTCAAGGACTGGTGCCAGGAAAAGGACACAGATTTGTAGGGAACTGGCAACAGTTCTGGGGGCAAAGTTCTTTAAATTTGATGGACTGCATCTGACTAAAGAGGAGTCAGTGCATTGGGGCAGAAGTTTGGCGTCTTTGCAGAATATTTAAACTAGCAAATGGGGAGAGGGTGCAGCACCCCATACGTCGAATGGGAAGAACACCCCCCCTCAGCTGGTGGTCAAACAGGAATTCAGCATGTTTGCCGTTCATTTGCATCACCAGGTAAGAAAAAAGGTTTGTCTCCCACACGGCGCATAGGAGTAATGCCAAACTTCACCCAACAACTAACACCCAAAATCTGGCCAATGGAAAATCATGTACACAAATGCTCACAGCCTGGGAAATAAGATCCCAGACCTGCAGGCAATAATGTCAGAGGCTAAACTGGACATAGTAGCAATTAGTGAGACATGGTTTACCAGTAACCACTTAGAGACTTCAGTACCTGGCTATGTATTGTTCAGAAGAGACCGAGGTGCAAAAGGGGGAGGTGGCCCTGTATGTTAATGAAATATCAAAGCTACAGAAATTCAGAATACACATAAGGAGCCAGAAGAATTGTGGGTCACCCTGAAACAGGAAATGGGAACGGCCATAAGAACTGGGGTTGTCTACAGGCCCCAGACCAGAGGGAGGACATAGACACATTACTGTTAGAAGATATACAAAACATGACAGCTAAAGGGAGGTTCTGATAATGGGAGACTTCAACATGCCAGATACAGATTGGTCAATACCAGCAGAAACATCTGCCAGAACTAGACTCATAGTGGATTCCTGCAGGGAAGGCCTCAAACAACTGGTACAGCAACCCACAAGAGACAGGGCTATCCTAGATCTAGTACTGACTAACAAAGAAGGGATCACAGATCTCCAGGTAGAAGGTCACCTGGGGAACAGTGACCATCACATGGTATGGTTCAATTTGGCTACTACATCTAAATCATCCCATTCCAAGGCAAAATATGGGACTTCAGAGGAGCTGACTTTGATAAGATGGCCAACAGAGTTAAGCTAGCCCTGGCAAAAGAAACACAGGTGAGGGTACAGGCAAAGTGGGCAAGCATTAAGGATGCAATACTTGAAGCAACATCCATTGTGTTAACAGAAAAGGAAGTGCAAAGAAGAAGGAAACCACTTTGGTTCTCAAATACAGTAGCAGAAAGGTCAGAGCCAAAAGGCTGGCCTTCAGGAAATATAGAGGAACACAGCGGGATGAAGATAGGAGGCATACCAAACTGCCTAAGGGAAGCAGGTAAGGCAATGGGTGAGGCAAAGTCCCAAACTGAGGAAACACTAGCACGAACAGTAAAAGAAGGTGACAAGACTTTCTATAGATACATTAGTGAAAGGAGAAAGTCCAGAGGGGGTATTGCTAAGCTTAATGGAGAAAAGGGAGCATGTGAGGAGGAGGACCCTGTAAAGGCATCTATCCTAAATAGACACTTTTGCTCAGTATTTACTGAAGAGAAGGTAGGGCAGGGCCCACAGCTCAGCATCATGGACACAGGGGGGAGGGAGGTGAGCACTACTCCCTTCACAAAAGAAAGGGTCCTACAAGAGCTTGCTAAGCTCAGGGTGGATAAGGCAATGGGACCTGATGGCATACATCCCAGGGTACTGAGGAGCTAAAGGAGGAACTAGCAGCCATTAGCAGAATTGTTTAGTGAGTCTCTGAGCACAGGAGAGGTCCCAGAAGACTGGAGAAGGGCTCATGTGATCCCGCTCCCACAAGAGTGGTAGCAGGGAGGAGGCGGGAACTACAGACCAGTCAGTCTTACCTCAGTAGTGGGCAAGATTATGGAGGCACTCCTTAAGGAAAGGATAGTGCAACACCTGGAATCCATAGGGCACAGGATCCAAGACAGCATGGGTTTACAAAGGAAGGTCCTGTCAAACTAATCTCATAGATTTCTTTGACTGGGTAACCAGAGTGGTGGACCAAGGGGAGCAGTTGATGTCGCCTACCTTGACTTCAGCAAAGCTTTTGACACTGTTCACATAGAAGATTGATAAATAAGCTGGGTAGGCTCGGGTGGGTCAGAGTTGGTCAACTGGGTGGCAAACTGGTTGACGGGCAGAAAACAGAGAGTGGTGGTAAATGGTATACAGTCAGAAGAGATGCAAGTCACAAGTGGAGTACCTCAGGGATCAGTCCTGGGGCCAGTCCTCTTCAACATCTTCATTAGTGACCTTGCAGATGGACTAGAGGGTAAGGCTTGTCTGTTTGCAGATGACACCAAGATCTGCAACAGAGTAGATGATCCAGATGGGGTGGGCAGAATGAGAAGAGATCTGGATAAACTAGCAGAATGGTCAGAAGAGTGGCAACTGGGATTTAATGCAAAGAAGTGCAAAATCATGCATATGGGAAGAGAAACCTGAAGCCACCTATAGGCTGGGAGGGTTGCTAGCAGTCACAAAGGAAGAAAGAGACTTGGGCATCATCATCACTGATGACCTAAAATCATCAAGCAGACCTCTAAAGCAGTAGGTAAGGCTAGGGGGTGTTAGGGTGTATTAGTAGGGGTATCACAAGTCGTAAGAGGAGGAATAATCCTCTGTACAAGACACTGGTTAGGCCCCATCTGGAGTACTGTGTGCAGTATTGGAGGCCACACCTTCACAAGGACATTAACCAAATTGAGGCAGTCAGAGAAGGGCAACCAAAATGGTGCAGGGACTGCATCAGAAGACATATGAGGACAGATTAACGGAGCTCAATATGTATACCCTTGAGCAAAGGAGGAGAGAGGTGATATGATCGAGGCATTCAAACACCTTAAGGGCATAAACAAGATGAAAGAGTCTAACATGTTTAAATATAAGAAAAATAGCAGGACAAGAGGACACAACATGAAATTAGAGGGAGGCCGATTAAGGGGAATGAGGAAATTCTTTTTCACAGAAAGGGTGGTGGATGCATGGAATGGCTACACCACAAGTGGTGGCTATGAATACAGTGCAGGGCTTCAAACAGGAATGGGATAGGCATAAGGGAGCAATACAAATGACTATGAATAGATAGGCCACTGACAGAGCAAAGGCCAATGGCACATTTATAAGGTAGAAAAAGAAATGGGCAGACTGGATGGGCCTTGCGGTCCTTATCTGCCGTCAACTTCTATGTTTCTATGTTTCATGCGCTACCTCACAATACACTTGACAACAGAGGACGGCAAGAGCCATGCAGATATACATAGGGAAATGGGTGCCAAAAACACCCAAATTTCAAGTTAAGTTTGGGATCCCTGGATATGTAGTAGATTCATTAAAGAATTGAGACAGTGAAAACTAGATAAGGAAATATTCTTAATCCCGGGACAAAAACAGTTATACAATTATGTAGTTCAAACAATACAAAAAACAATATTAGTATTCCCAGAATGTACCCCCACTAAAATGCCTCAGGCACTTTCTGCTGTGATGGAAAAAAGGGTTCCAGTACAAATGTGGGATATTGTATTGGCTATGCTGCCAAGGGAAAATAGGGGTGAAAGGAAACATGAAGCATGAAACTCTGCAGGAAAGGTTATGTTTTAGAACAAGCTGTGTTAACACTGAAGAAACAATACAACATTTTTTCTTCCAATGGCCCACTGCAATTTAGTTTTGGGAAGAGTTAGCGAGAAGGTGAAATTGACCCATTATAAGAAGGATAAACTATAACACTTTGATTCTAGGGGATTATGATGGTATATTGAAAATCTTTCATGTAAGCACCTTGCATGTTATTTTCGCGCAGCAATAAAATATTATATGTGGCAAAGTAGATGCAAGTACCTCTTCCAACAACTGCAAATAACAAATATTGCACTATTTAAACAGATAGAAAATGCAATTATGGATGTGAAAGAAAAAAATAAAATGAAATTTACCTCAGATAAAGTAAAGCATCTGTGGAAAAATCTAGAGGATATTTGTTAAGATTTCAAAATGTTTGTTAAAAAAGATAAGATGAAAATATGTTAACGTTGTTTGAACCTATTTCTCTTGGAATGTAGTGTAAATAGTAAGAGTGATTGTTTAAAAATGATGCAATGTTTTTTGTTTCTTAAATAAAACTCCTCTACTCGCCTGAGGGGGGATTTACTGGCCAGCAAGTTGGCTGCTGCAGGTGGGGCTGAGGATGAGATGGACATTCTGGAGGCCGGGGATCAGGTCTCCACCACGGCTCCATCTGCAATGGAGACAAATGTTGAGAAAGATGTGAGCTTTTCACCATTTACCAGCATGGAAAGTGAGGTAGAGATGGATGCAACCCAAGGAAAGATTATGCAGCAGGATCAGGAAACTGAGGCAGTCAGTATGGTCTTCACTGTACCGCTAGAGTCCTCAAAAGAATCATGAGATCCTGAAGAGGTCTATGTTGTGCCACGGGAGGACTTACAATTTCGAGACCAGAAGAAGGATCCCGTTATTAGTACTGAGACACTCAGACATAATTTGAAAATGAAGCGCCGTTTCCTAATGCAGCAAATTGTGGATGAAGAGGAGAAGTTTAGAATTGCCTCAGAGATGTTGCAACATTCGACAGAAGATACAGCGGATGGAGTAGAAAAGGCACAAGTGATAGAGGACAAGAATGTCCCACAGGAGATCGTAACTAGGAGACCCAACGACCAAATGCCTCTACCAGAAGTTAATACAGTGATGGGTCAAGGAAACAGTAACCAGAGTGGGAAAAAGACATTAGGAGCTTCATCTCACAGGAAAAAAGATCTGGGCCATTCTATGGATAATGTTGGGGATACGAAGTATGATACTGAGGCTTGGATGCCTGCAAAAGCTTTACAGAGCGCAGGATGGGTAGAAGAATCACAGGGTGGATGGTCTCCTAACCCCACAGACCCAGTTGTGGTGCAGTACTCCGAGATGGACATTTGTAACACAGGTAAAGTAAGTTATTCTCTGAAACGCAAGCAAGAGTGTGTGCAGAATACTGTAAATGACAATACTGTGGATGGTAAGACACAAGGTGGTAGCAATAAAAACCAAATATACAGTTTGGCGATGCGAGGCTTAGAGTAGTGAATAGTTATGCTCCACAAGTAAAAACTAACTGGATTGCACTATTTAGGGCAATCCAACCTTACTTGCACTCATCCAGACTGTTGATATGGGGAAGCGTCTTTAACTGTGCTATGCAAACAATTGATAGAGGCCTAAACCAGTAAGTTGTACTGTGATTCTAATGCATTAAATGAAGTAGTTAATAATACCCATTTAAAGGATGCATACAGGACGAAATATAACATAGGGGGAAATACATACTGTATTTCAGGGGTTCCCTCTCAACATGAATATATTATTTTTTTGTGTCTATCTCTTTATCAATAGAGAACATATGTACATAATGCTTTGATTTTGCAGACCATAGGGGGTCTGTTGATGCATCTGGCATGGGGAAATGGCCCTAAATGTGGGAAAGGCCCGTGGCATTTGACTTGCTCCGTATTAGACTCAGAAGAGATTAATAGGGAATGGGATACATTTTGGATGGCAAGGAAATCAGTACAATGTCTGCATGACTCACAAATGGAGTGGTGGGAGGAGACGAATAGATTAACAAAGGAATTTTTCCAAAATAAGACTAGTAAACAGTCCCTAAAATCCTATTTAGATTATCTAGGCCTCAGGAAACAACTCCAGGCCCTGATTTCTAAGACAGAAACCTTAAAGATGGATTTTAGCACACAAATAAATGTGATAAAGAAGAAAATGTTTGCAAAACAGTATGATAGAGCTTAATTATTACAGCAGGAGATGAGGTTTGGGACTGAATGTAAATGATAGACTTTTAAT
This sequence comes from Neoceratodus forsteri, assembly GCA_016271365.2. Lineage (NCBI taxonomy): Eukaryota > Metazoa > Chordata > Ceratodontiformes > Ceratodontidae > Neoceratodus > Neoceratodus forsteri. The sequence continues at coordinate 135,953,243 of JADMNL010000025.1, forward strand.
GCATTTAAGGACTGCCGAAAAAGGATGGAAAAAAGAATAATTACACAGGCGATGGATGATAGAGGACAGTATGTTTCTGCCAAACAAGAAATATTACAGGTGGCATGGCGACATGTTAAAAACTGGTTTGGAGAACCTCCAGCGGTGCAGACGTCACTGGACTACCTAGGGAAACTGGAGGTTATGACAGTACTGTCACCTCAGGGGGCCACTTTAGTATGGCCTATTGAGGAAGAGGAAATACAGTTGACAATAACTACGTTAAAGAATGGCACTTCTGGGATAGATGGGATCACAGGGGAATTTTATAAAAAATATAGTGAATGTCTAGTGCAAGACCTTACTTTGTTATTTAATGAGATACTGGAATCAGGTGGGCTAGCAAAATCCACGACCGAAGCAGACCTAGTTTTTTTGTACAAAAAGAGGAGAAAGAAAATTTGAGGCCTATAAGCCTGTTGAACGTTTATTTTAAAATTTTGGCTAAAATATTATCGAAAAGGTTAGCCCAGGTTGCAAATAGTGTCATTTGCAAAGCACAAACTTGTGCAATCCCAAAGAGGGGTGTTTAAGACAACTTGATAATCTTAAGGGAACTATTTCAAAGAGCAAGGTTGGGGACTGAAGCCTGAATCAGCACAAGGTTTTCGACTCTTTATTGCATTCCTTCCTATTCTTAGTTCTAAGACATTATGGAATACCAGACAAATTTGTACAGTGGGTTACCAGATTGTACCAGGGGGCTACCCTTAGCCCGAAAATAAATGGATGGACTGGTAGAACAGTAAGACTACAGAAAGGGGTTAGACCCTTAACCCCTTATTATATGTTTTCTGCATCAATTCTTTTTTAAGATCTATTCAGAAGTCTGCCTTAATCACAGGAATATCTATCACATAAATGGGGCCACCTACAAAATGTTTGGCTTAAGCCAATGATGTGATAATGGTAATAGATAAAGGAACAGATGAGGGAGAGATTACAAAAATCATCTTGAACTTTTCTAGGAACTCAGGATCAAACATTAACTTTGAGAAAAGTGAAGGGACAAGGATTTGAGGCACTTTGGATACCACCAGAACCAGTTATGCAGATATTAGACTTACACAGGACTCCATCACAATTCTCAGGATTATATTTGGGAATGGAGATTTGACCCTCTTAAATTGGGAAAGTAAGTTAAAGAAGGCAGAAAGGATTTCATTGAGCTGGAAGGGCTTACAGATCTCAAAACAAAAAAGGGTGTTGTTAATAAAAAACATACTGGTACCAATATTTCTTTACATCAGCTATATATTCCCCCCCAAATAAAAAACAATTTATACAGTGTTTTTTTTTCAGGTATTGTGGGGGAGTCTCTTGAACCCAATAAAGAGAGAGACCACATATAGAAAGGTAAAAGAGGGGGGTCTGGACATGATAGATCCAGGATTGTTTTATTATAGTATTTTTATATACTATAATATTTTTCCCACACTAGTGGTAGAAATGAAACCATGGGAAGGGGTGGCTTTTGAATGGATGGAGATTATCAAAGTGGCATGGGAACACAGGAACAGCAGATTACTATCTAGAGCTACAGTACAGGGTTATGTGAAACCTATGATTCAGAAGCTGATTAAACTGAAAATTCCTGGACAAAATATAAGACCTAAGATGAGACAAGAACTGCATGATGCAATGAAGTTGAAAATGAAACAGGAGTTGGAAGTACCAAAGTGTCCAACAGCTGAAATATAGACTAAATTATCCTAACTAATGCAAGGATACCAACTTTCACATGGGACATGCTGTGGTTCTGGGAGATTAAATGTAAAGAACAATCTCAAACATAAACAGTTGGTGGAAAGATATTGCCCAAGGAGTTCATGCACACAAATCCTGGAAATGCAAGAACATATGTTCTTGAAATGTGCATTAGCGGAAACGTTCTGGGACACTGTAAATAGAACATGGAAACCTACCTTGTTTCAGAGTTTATCCTACACAGAAATAGCTCATGCAGTGTATACAAACAAATGGGAGGGGTTTCATAAGGACACATTACAGATTATATTTGCACTACTTAAATATGTCATATGGCAAGCAAGATGCAAATGGGTTATCCAGCAGCAGGAGATGCTACCTGAGATGATGATAAAGAATGTGATTATTTCACTTCAACAAGTCTATGAGAAGGACACAGAGAAGATGGCAAGGGGGACTTTACATAGATTATGGGAAAACTGTATTCACTTTATGGTATAAAAAAGGGAAGGGGAAACGTGTTTTTTGGGAGTGGAAGTTTGGGTGGCCACACATATGATATAGGGAAGGAAGCACTGATGAAAGAGAGAAAAAATAGAGTTGACAAAAAGAAAAAAAAAAGAGAGAGGGAGACATGAAGTAAAATGTTACCAAAACAGGAAGGGCATAGATATAAAGAAATGCCTATATAGATACATGTTGGTCCAAATGGAATAAGACAGTAAACACTGGTCCCATGGAAAGGCATAAGAGAGATACAGATAGAATTAAGGAAACAAAGGAAGACTAAACAGGATAGAGCTGATCAGAAGATGGACGGTGATGATATAGACAGTACCTGAATAGCTTTAGAAAGGACTTACGAACATACGAAATTTGCCAGCAGATAAAGGCCTAGAGGTCTATCAAGTCTGCTTGAATGTGCAGCTAGCACCCCTTAATCTGCAGCTGCCCCTCCCTTCCACCCTTCTCCTTCATTGACCCTCCCCCTTGTCCTGTCCCATCCCCTTTTGAAGCAGTCCACTGTTCTGCTGGATACTTCTGCAGGTAACGCATTCCACCCAGCCACCACCCTCTCTGTAAAAAAGTGTCTCCTCATCTCCCTCCTGAACCTTCCTCCTTCCAGTCTCATATCATGACCCCTGGTGTCCCTTCCCTTCCTTACTTTGAACAACTCTGTACCTGTCTTATTTATTCCTTTCATGTACTTAAAGGTTTCAATCATGTCCCCCCGTCCCCCCTCTCCTCCAGCGAGTACATGTTCAACTCCCTCAGCCTCCTCTCATATGATAAGTCCCCCAGCCACTTGATCATCTTTGTTGCCCTGCACTGCACCCCCTCCAGTAACTTAATGTCCCTCTTCAGATATGAGCACCAGTACTGCACACAGTACTCCAGGTGCGGTCTAACTAATGACCTATAGAGTGGCAGAATCACCTCCTCCCTCCTTGAGGATATACCCCTTGCAATGCAACCCAGCATTTTGTTGGCCTTTGCAGCTACCTTCCTACATTGTGCAGAGTTGTTCATTGACCCTGTAATGAGCACCCCCAGATCCTTCTGTAACCCCTCACCCCTGCCTTTTTACTAAAACGACAGGTGGCATGCTGTTGGCATTGGCAGCAATACCTGGTGGGGACCTGGGTTCGGGGAGGATGAGGTTACCTGGCACAAAGGACCTAGGTTTGGCTACTCTGTACAGGGGCACCCAAGTAAATCCAACTACAGGAAGCAATAACTGTAATGTCCAGAACCAGGATTGGGATTTTTCAGTGTGGCTTTATTCAAAACTAGCTGAAACATGACAAAGCATTGATGGTCCCCCAAGGGGATACGTTCACTGTATATGCAGATAGAGACTACAAGGCGGTCCATTTGAAGAATGAACATATTTTTACTATTGTCTGGCTCTGGATCCACCAGGCACTCAGCCCAGACTTGCATGCACTTTGGATACACAGCCCGACTGGCCCGGCTCCCCTGCCGGCCACTTGACTGACGGTCCATTTGAAGAATGAACCCAAACTTTACTTGGAGAGACTCCCATCACACAAGGAGCATAATTTCCCAAGCTGTGGCTCCCCACACCACATAGCGTCTGTGACTCCTAGAGAGATTTGTTTTCTTACTTCCATCGAACTCCCATCAAACAAGGAGTATATCTTCCCATCCTGTGGCTCCCCACACCACTTAGAGTCTGCGACTACTAGAGAGATTTTCCAAAGTTGCGACCCATCTGGGTACCTACCTCATCACTAGCCAGGCGAATAAGGCAAGTAGCAAATCACAGAAGAAATCCGTAGAGGTGGACCTGGTCACTAAAGATGGGGGGTGTTCCCACCTCCAGCTCCCACAGCCCATACCCGGCCATTTCTCTGGACAAACAGAAACTTAAAACCTTGACATGTAGATTAAACGGTGGATGACCTGAAGCACCCCCTCTACAGCATTACTTGAAATCCATTAAAACATTAGACTTTTTGACTGCTCCATTTGTTTGTCCTAGTAAAATAGTCCTCCCAAATAGCAGTCCACATCCCAGCTTTCTTTATATTTCCAAACTGATGAAACAATTGGTTTGCCCCTTCAAATGGAGCAAAACACTCACCCTTTCGTTGCAGGTGCCCCACAGGTGAAGTACCACTTCTTTCACTGTTATACAAGAACAGAAACGGTAAACAGGCAGCTTTCTTCTATAGTGGAAATAGAGGATTGCCCCTGGAATCCACAGAGGGACTTTTCTTCCACCCCCCCTGGAGGGAGGGGGCACTGAGACCTGGACAGCGGTCTCCACCACTTTCAAAAGGTAAACAGGATCAAACCTCCTTCTCCAACAAAAGGTAAACAGAAACTGCCTTTGAAAACTCCCAAAGTTCTAAACTCACTCCCTGAGCTTCAGATTCCAATGTAGCTTATGCAGTTGCGACAGTTCTATGGTGATGTCATCTCTCAAGTCTCAGCTGTCACTGAGAACAGAGTGAGACAATGTGAAACCCATTTAACTGGAGTTTCACAAGCTGCCTTCCCTGCCTACCACTAGGTCTTACTGGGATTCTAGTAACCCCAGGTAACAAAGGGGTTACACTCGCCCTTGACCAGGAAAATGACTGTCCCCATTCATTATGCACCCGGCCTTAGGCCATCCCACCCTATGTGCTACCTACGGAGGGGGGTGATCAGGCCCCCTCCTACCATGTGCAAGCACAGGCAGGCAACACTAAGGGCCTAGAGGCCTGTAGCTGACATATCAGCTTCTACTCTATCCACTTACTATGGGCACCTAGTGGCTCTGGTAGAACCGTCCAGAGCATAGCCCTGATAGATCAGCACTGCAGTCCCTATGGCCACTGAGAACCACAGCCTGTCTATCCCCCCAACCCTCTAGGAAAAACCTATCTGCCTCTAACATAACATTCCAAACAAAAACAAAACCCGGGGACCTCCCGACCTTGGGCAGCCTGCAACTACAACCATTAGAATACCAAGAAATACTTCCTCCCTACCCCCACAATCACACCTGTGGAAGGAAAAGGGTTAACACAGTAACAACCATAGCAGTAACAACACAGTACTTTAACTTCTACACAATAAAGCACTGACAAGGAACTCTGATGAGCCCCTCTTCCTCTTCTTGTCTTCTCTTCTGTCTTCCCAGGAACACCTGTAAGAAAAGACAAAAACAAAACACACTCCTAATCTGCATACACAGTCTACCTAAACAACAACAACCCCTACCATACAAAAAAAACACTGAACAATCCCAAAAAAGAATATTTTTAGAAAAAGGTAGAAAAACAGTATTTACATTAGAGAACAATAATGACATTATTTACAATACACATTTGGGGGGATGGAGTGCCCTTAAAGTCCCAACTAGTGACCACAAGGCCCGAAGGCTAGTCCAATAAAGAGTCTCTCCTGGGCCGGAGCCTCGTGAAGCACAGTTCTAGAAGGTCAAAATCCCTAAGGGGAGAGGCTTTGCGGACAGTTCACACATTTTTGAAGTCTGTAGTGTAGGGTGTGTACTGCAATGTCATAAAGATAGAAAAAGGGTTTTTTGGACTTACCAGCCACTTGTAGTATAAGACTAGGCACCGACCTGCACCGCAGCCGAAGGCTCTCCCTGCAGCATTTCTTCTAATACAGCTGGGCGGACATCTTCCGGGAAACACAGGAGGGCACATCTGGAAACAGCTGGCTGATGTCATCTCTGGAGAAGGAACCTTAGAACAGGAACAAAAAGAAAAACAGCTGGTCCGACATCATCCGATTACCAGGCGATGAACAGGAAACAGCTGGGCTGGTGTCCTCTCTGGATCTGAAGTCATCTGTTGGGCCAGTAGATGGTTGCTGAACAAGACAGTACACTGTGGACTAATGAATGTGGAGCACCTGAGTCCTTGGTTATTCATATTGGCGGATCAATAAGGGCACGCCACAGTCTAGATGTGGCAGTATTGACTACCACTGCTCGACTCTCCATTTTGTAGGCATGGGCTTAATTACTGGGAGGTCCTTGCACTGAGGGCAATAGTACTGGGGGTCAGGGGCTTGAATTATTACCCCATCTGGGTGAACATAATTCACACAGTGGGAGACTTCACGTCCCTCTCCATCCACTATTCTCACTCTGTCCATAAACAGTGTCCTGCCTCTCTTCCACTGTGTATACTTTTCATGGAACAGTCTATTTTTTACATGCTGGTTGGCCCCAGGATGCACATGTTTCATTGCTTCATCCCAGATCCAGGATTTCCTGCAGTTCTCAATCTCCTTCCAGACTCTCCGAGGAAAGGTAGGAAAGGTCATACCATAGATTTCATTGGCCTTTCTACGAACCAGTCTCTCCTCTTACTTGCTTTGGTCAATCTGAGACCGCTGGCCTGGCTTTGGGGTGGCCAGTCCTGGTTCTGCCAGCTCGCATCCTCAAAGAAATTAAAATGGATCCCTGACTGTCTCTTCTTGTAGCCAGGGCAGTGGCATCACCACCCTTGAACACATTCTCCGAGGCAAGATCTTGAGGCTGTGTACCTGTTCCTTTCTCACAAGGCCACATAGGTTCCCCTCATCTTCCTCTCACTGAGGATCTGAGCCCAGAGTGAGCAGCGTTCTCACCCCTAGACTATCCATTCATCACTAGGAGCCGGAGGTCGACACCTCCAATTCAACGCCTCCACGATCTCATCTTCACCTGTGAGACTTGGGCTAGGCCCCCCCACCCAGGGGTCTATTGATGCTTTATCCGAACTTTCCTTCTGAGATCCAGCATCCAAAACTTCAATTTCAGATTCGGTCTCTAATTCTGCACCCTCTAGCTTTGTGCCACACTCCCCCGAGGGACCTTCCTCCACAGGCTCCGCCTGATGCTGTGTGCTGCCAACTGCAGATTCCTGAATTTTTGTCCATGTGGGAGCCAAACGAATTGGAGGCGCTTTATTCAAGCCATATTTTTGAAGACATCCAGCACAGTGAGGAATCATGAAGACATCCCTTCCAGCACTCAAGCACATCTGGCATACACGCACTGGATAATTAGGAATTGCCACATCAGGAGGGAGTTGCCCTCCATAGCACCACTTTTCAATATCTCTCAGTCTATTTACTGCTGCTGTTACTGCAACCCGGGCATGATCCAGGTAACGAGCTGGTCCTGAGGCCATAACTGCAGAAAAATAAACAAAAGTTCACTGTAACTGAAAGTCCCACTTTAATGAGACACACTCTGTAGCTTTAAAATGGCTCTCTGCTGCTGTGTTTACTTTACTACCCCACCCTGTAATGGTGGCGGCAGCACTCCTGTGCATCAACATTTAGACTCTGGGTCAAGCCACTGCGCACCCGATTTACATCAGCTACTGATAACTTTTACTCAAACTGCACAACTTGCTCTGATCTGGATTTTCACACATTTACAGGATTTTCCTTGGACTTTTCACATGCTGGCAACATTCATTTAATTTACAGTCCCTTAAAAGCTTCAGGTTTCAGCTCAGGATTGCCTGCTTCTACTAGTGTTGCACTTTTTTACAACCCACAGTCTCTCTCTGGCTGCAAACTTTAAACTGAGGCTACTTTCATTGCTATGCACACATTCAATGGCTTTACAGACTTGCACTTGCTAGCAGGACATCACACAATTGCTACTTGCAAAGCGACTATACAGCTGCACACTCATTTTATATGGCATTTTCTGAAAATCACTGATTGAGCAGTTTTTAAATTGTTTACTCACTGTTATTTGTAGCAACTTGCTGCGATGAGGTAAAACGGCCTGCAGCCAGATTTTGAAGGCCTCTGAATGCAAACGGGCGGGCAGTCTCCGCGATCGTCATTTTAATCACAAAATCCACTAATTCCACGATCGATTTGCAGGTTGAGCCCGATTTTAAACTTAAACGTCACTTTTTTGAACGTTTACAGCGCTTTGAATCCTTTGCGACGCTCCTCCACTGCCAGTACACGCACTACTCTCTGTCTCCCTCTCGAATGCTGAAGCAGTCACAGAAGAGCTGGCTGAAGGGCGGGACTAATGGCAAACTGACCAACCACACGACGCCATGCAAATGAGCCTCTTCTTCCTCGCGAGGTCTCCTCTCCTCACGGCGATCGTCAAGCAGTCAAATTTAAACTGTAAAATGCACACACTTTTTTTTTTCAACTGACTCCACGGCAGGAGCCCATTTCAACCATGTAACATTGCCATTAACTCTGCAGTCTCTTACTTTACACAGAAAGCATTTCCAATATCCAGGGCATAATTTCTGTGTTGCTACCCCTAGTTTTCCACACTTTCCTTCACAGAAATTCATTTTAAAAGCATTTCAAACGTCCAGGGCATAATTTCTCTGTTGCTACCCCTAGTTTTCCACACTTTTCTTCACAGAAATTCATTTTAAAACTGACAAATACGCTGTAAACAATTTTGATGATGCAGGACAAGGGCACACTCTTTGGCTTTACAGCTCCTTGGTAAACAGTTGGCATTTTTTAAACAGCAGCACAAGATTCACAGCACACAGCAACACACTAGGGAAATTGCTTCAACTTTTTGGGCTACCCACAGCCAGATAGCCAAAATGCTAGCCTTTTTGCCCAAGCATCTTCCTTCCCAAACAAATCCAAAGCGGTGCCTCCATTTTTGTAACCCCTCACTCCTGCCTTTTTACTAAAACAACAGGTGGCATGCTGTTGGCATTGGCAGCAACACCTGGTGGGGACCTGGGTTCGGGGAGGATGAGGTTACCTGGCACAAGGGACCTAGGTTTGGCTACTCTGCACAGGGGCACCCAAGTAAATCCAACTACAGGAAGCAATAACGGTAATGTCCAGAACCAGGATTGGGATTTTTCTGTGTGGCTTTATTCAAAACTAGCTGAAACATGACAAAGCATTGATGGTCCTCCAAGGGGCTACGTTCACTGTATATGCAGATAGAGACTACAAGGCAGTCCATTTGAAGAATGAACACATTTTTACTATTGTCTGGCTCTGGACCCACCAGGCACTCAGCCTGGACTTGCATGCACTTTGGATACACAGCCCGACTGGCCCGGCTCCCCTGCCGGCCACTTGACTGATGGTCCATTTGAAGAATGAACCCAAACTTTACTTGGAGAGACTCCCATCACACAAGGAGTATAATTTTCCAAGCTGTGGCTCCCCACACCACATAGAGTCTGCGACTCCTAGAGAGATTTGTTTTCTTACTTCCATCAAACTCCCATCAAACAAGGAGTATATCTTCCCATCCTGTGGCTCCCCACACCACTTAGAGTCTGCGACTCCTACAGAGATTTTCCAAAGTTGCGACCCACGTCTGGGTACCTACCTCAACACTGGCCAGGCGCATGAGGCAAGTAGCAAATCACAGAAGAAATCTGTAGAGGTGGACCTGGTCACTAAATATGGGGGATGTTCCCACCTCCAGCTCCCACAGCCCAAACCCGGCCATTTCTCTGGACAAACAGAAACTTAAAACTTTGACATGTAGATTAAACGGTGGATGACCTGAAGCACCCCCTCTACAGCATTACTTGAAATCCATTAAAACTTTAGACTTTTTGACTGCTCCATTTGTTTGTCCTAGTAAAATAGTCCTCCCAAATAGCAGTCCACATCCCAACTTTCTTTATATTTCCAAACTGATGAAACAATTGGTTTGCCCCTTCAAATGGAGCAAAACACTCACCCTTTCGTTGCAGATGCCCCACAGGCAAAGTACCACTTCTTTCACTGTTATACAAGAATAGAAACGGTAAACAGGCAGCTTTCTTCTATAGTGGAAATAGGGGATTGCCCCTGGAATCCACAGAGGGACTTTTCTTCCACCCCCCTGGAGGGAGGGGGCACTGAGACCTGGACAGTGGTCTCCACCACTTTCAAAAGGTAAACAGGATCACACCTCCTTCTCCAACAAAAGGTAAACAGAAACTGCCTTTGAAAACTCCCAAAGTTCTAAACTCACTCACTGAGCTGCAGATTCCAATGTGGCTTATGCAGCTGCGACAGTTCTATGGTGATGTCATCTCTCAAGTCTCAGCTGTCACTGAGAACAGACTGAGACAGTGTGAAACCCATTTAACTGGAGTTTCACAAGCTGCCTTCCCTGCCTGCCACTAGGTCTTACTGGGATTCTAGTAACCCCAGGTAACAAGGGGGTTACACTTCTCCTCTGTCTGGGCTAGCTGCACTCCCCCCAACTGGTAACTCCTCCTCCTTGGGTTCTTCACCCCAAAATGCAGCATCTTGCACTTTTTGGCATTAAACCCCAGTTGCCAGGTGTCTGACCAGGTTTCTAACTTAGCCAGATCATCCTGCAACCCCTGCCATCCCCCTAGGTTGTCCACCACTGCTCCCATCTTGGTATCATCAGCAAACAGACTGATCTTGCTCTTGATGTCCAATGATATGTCTGCAATTAATATCCCAAACAACACTGGTCCCAACACCGAGCCCTGTGGAACATTGCTCATCACTACTCTTGGGTGTGAGAGCTCCACACCCACCACCACTCTCTGTTGCCTTCCCTGAAGCCAGTTCCCTACCCATCTCACCAGCTTTGCACCCACCCTGTGCCTTCTAACTTACTTCCCAGCCTCCCATGTGGCACCAAGTCAAATGCCTTACTGAAGTCCAGATACAGGACATCCACTGCATGGCCCCTGTCCAGTTGCCTAGTTATCCAGTCATAGAACTCTACCAGGTTGGTTTGGCAGGACCTGCCATGTACGAAGCCATGCTATCTGCTGTTCTGTAGTCCTTTGGCCTCTAGCAGGACCACCAGCCTCTCCTTCAGGATAGTCTCCATCAGCTTACCCACAATGGATGTGAGGCTCACTGGTCTGTAGTTTCCTGGTTCATCTTTGGGGCCACTCTTGTGGAGGGGCACCACATGAGCCATACTCCAGTCCTGAGGTACATACCCCAAATGTAGTGAGGCATTAAATAGGTCTTCCAAAGGTCCCACAAGGACCTCTGCCAGCTCCTTCAGTATCCTGGGGTGGATGCCATCTGGGCCTGGTGCCTTGTCCACCCTCAGTGCCTTCAAACTCTCCAGAACTCTGCCTTCCATGATTTCTCCATCTGTCACCCCCTTCCCCCATTTCTGCCATTCCTCCCCCCTTGGGTATCACCCCCCTCTTCCCTTAGTAAATACTGAGCAGAAGTAATCATTTAGTGCTTCTGCCTTATCACACCCTGCTTCCACCCAACCCCCTTCCCATCCTTACTATGTGGTCCTTACAGCTCCTTTTCTCCCTGATGTACCTAAAGAAGTCCTTCTCCCCTTTCTTAATGCCTTGTGCCAGCCTGAGCTCCGTAGATGCCTTGGCTCCCCTTACTGCCCATGTCACCTCCTTCGATTCCATCAGGTACTCCTCCCTGTCCTCCCCCTCCCTGTTTTCTTGAACCTCCTAATGGCAGCTCTTTTCCTCCTTACCTTTTCCATGACCTTCTTGCTTAACCAGCTCGGTTTCTTAGCCCTAGCCTTTTGAATGACTTGAATTTTACACCCTTTCTCCCCCCAAAATTCCCCTGCTCTTTTCGAGAAGTGCCATTGGATCTTTAACATCCACCTGAACTACCACATGTACACACACAGCTAGACATGTACAAATTAGTATGGTTAATCTTTTTGCAATGCTTACAGAATTATCTAAATATGGAGAGAATTAGATGAGATGTTTAAGTTACAGGGGTTCAAAACTTTACTATGTAAATATTTGCAAAACTTTGTGAAAACTATCAAAAATGTGGATGTTTGTAACTTCTCTGTTCTTGCATGCATAGAGTAAACATTTGACATGCATATCCATAGTCTGTGTACTCTGGTGTCTAACACACCTGGATAAATTGGTTAAGCAGTTTTAATTTTGCAGAAGAAAAAAAAAAATAGTAACATTTTCTCACATATTGATGATAGCATATTCTGTAGATGAAGCATCCAGAATGTTTTTGAGGGATTTAACATTAACAATGCATATATCACTACTTCATTTGATAAGCTGTGCTGAGCTTTTTGCAGTCCTGCTGTTCTTCACTGGGTGACTATCCCCCCCCATCTCTTTTGGCATAGACAGATTGACTCAGTAGAACTACTGATCCCACTGATATCCTCTTTGTTCTTTACAGTGACAAACTCCCTTAAAATGTGAGTCACCTACTCATTTTCCTATCGGCCTACCCTTTTGGAATAGCCAGAATTCTTTCTTCCTCCTGCCCAAGACATTGTCTTCCCCCTCTACATCTTTTTGAGTACCTCTGAGTCCTAGACTTGCAGGTACACTAGGCTCCCTGGATCAAAAATGTACTGGATAAGATCCTTAAATATCCTGCATTCAGGTTGGAATTGTTCACACTCTGTGCTTTCTTGCTCCAACCTGGGGGTCAACCACTGTTGTGCTACCCAGCTCAGCTGTCCATTTCTTGGTGAAACTGTGCATCTAACTCCAGAACCTGGTGATCTTCTGCTCTACCTGTCTCTTATACTCCTATCCTTTAATTAGAACTCCCCAGACAAGGCTGAGTAAAATTATAAAATTCCAGTTTTATGGAATTTTTCATGAAATTCTGCAATTTTCACAAAGACTCATGAGATCTGATTTTAAATACAAATGTTATTTTGCAATTTCTCACAGCAAGCAATTAATAAAATTTGCACACACAGTCTCCTTGTAAGGTCTAAGAACCTGCCACATTTAATGGTATTGCATTCTCTCTTTTTAAGTTTCAGAGATTTATACATTTGTGGTTTACATTCTTGCAAAATGTAACTTTTAAATATTGTGAAAGTTTGTCTACTTTTAATTCAATCCCATTTAAAGCTGAAAATATGAACTTTTTCAGAAATGACCATGTGGTATAGTAGTTTATGTTTCAACTCAGGTTAAATTTGGATACATAGTTTTAAAATTAGAGGGAACTAACTGAAATTAAAATTTTGGCAACATGTTTTGCAGGCTATATTGCAGTCCCATTTAAAGCTAGACATCTGGAACTATTTGCATATACAAATGTGATAACCCACCTGTATACCTGGCATTTTTTTTTATATGTCAATGAATGCTATCAAAGTTATACTAAAATTGCAGAAATCCACATTTTGGCAAAATATTTGGCTACCTAAAACTCAGCTCCCATTAAAACTTGAGACTTAGAACATGATGCATATATGCATTCTATGTGCTTTTCTAAATCCTGACATTGTGGAGAAATTTGGATAAGAAATTTTAAAATTATCTAACTGAAAATTTAATTTTGATTGGTTGTTTGGCCACTCATAACTCTGCTCCCTTTCAATCTACAACTATGAAATTTGGTGCACCTTTGTAAGCAATTAGGTACTGCTTACGTCCCAAATGTGGTGTTATTGGGACATGTAGTTTAAAACCTATAGTGAAATAACTGAAATTTTAAATTGTGCAATATTCCACAGAATGTTCACGAAAATTCCACAGAATTCTACAGAATCAGAATGATCATTCCTTGGGCATTCTGCAGGTGGAATTTTATATTCTTCACTGCTCTACAGTTTACATGCAGCAATGCTGGTGTGGAGACTGTTGGAGAGTCAGGTAGGAGCATATCAGATGCACAGCACAAGGAGATGGCGGTATGCTGAATAAGAGGTACATATGTTCTCCTCACTGATTGGTCAGTGGCAACCAATGGCCAAATAATAACTACATGAGGGTACATGATGGAGTAAGGGGAGGCACTAAGGCAATAGGAGCAGTCAGTGACAGGCAGAAGACACCCTCCAGGTAGTGATCAGCCTTGAATTGACCCAGTACCGTTGAGGGTTATATTAGCAAATGCTTAACTGTACCAGGCCAGCCAGATACAGTGAGTGGGCTTCAATGTATTGAGAATTTACTTGCAATTCAAGATGAGGTACAAAAGCTAGGTATTTGGAAAAACATAGAAAAGCTTCCCCAGCTAGCAATATGAAAACCAGAGTACTTTCATACTTTCCTCCAAACCAGGGTCATAGGGACGAGTCTCCTGTAGAACTGGGCAGAATGTAAAAGTCCATTGGTGGAATTCAGACAGAATTTCAATTGTGATTCTATCAAATTCTGACTAAATTTTAATTTAATTTATTTTGTATATATATCCCACAGTGCTTTGAGTTGTGGGGTTATGTGTGATTTTGCATTTCTTGAAAACCTGGCTTTGTTGCCAATGCCCTTTTTAGATAATGTTTACCTCAGTGCTTTTGTGCTGAGGTTCTTTGTCTTTTTAGTAGAATTCAGTCTGCTCATCCTGTTGTCTGAGCGGTCGGATGCGATGTCAGTGCAGTCACACTGCTGATGAGGTATAAAGATGAACAGACTAGATTTAATAGCCTGCAGGTAAAGTACAGTTCTATTTATCACTGCTTCAACTGGCATGCATAAAATCTAACTAGTTACATGAAAAGGAATACGTATTGCCAAATTATAAGTGGCAACTTACTACTTTTACAGCTGAATATTATTTTAAAGCTTTAACCTAGGAGGCAGTGTGGTCTGGAAATGAGGTCACAGAATAGGAAACCAGGAGACCCAGGGTTGAATCACACCAGAGCCATTTATGCAGTGTGTGACCCTGCATAAGTCTCTTCACCTCACAGTGCTGCAGTCCATCACACCTCTAAAACAGGGTAAAAGCAGTACCCAGCTTGCAATGAGATGTTTCATCTTGTTGAGTTATCCTGAGTAATGGCAGAAAAACAAAACAACAAAAAAAAGATATCTATGAACACTTAGCCAAAAAGCTGCTGGTTAGCTACCTATGGTTTAGGGCCCATAACACACAGTGGACCAGAATACACTTGATTAAAGCTTATTCTGGCTGCAGCTTTCCGCTCTCTGATGCCTGTCTTAATCAGACGGCATCCACAACCCCAGAGCTTTGCGTGGGGGCAGTGGTTGGTGGAGGTGGAGCTGTGTGAAATACTGAGCATCCAGTTGGATGCTCGGATTGGCTCAATGCTGGATCCTGATTTTGCATGAAGCAGAGGATGGCAGGATATGGCTGTCCTTCAAGGACTTGCAATGTGAAGAAAAAACAGGATCAAGTCCAATGTACTCTTCCTCCCCATTCAACTTTACAAAATGAAATTTTGTTGACATTGTGGCACTGTGCCAGGAGCTAACAGTGGTGTAAAGTCAACCCTCCTCCTCAACCCAGTCCCAAGACCTAAAAGGTAACTTTTTTAGAAGTTGTAGCTCCCCTCTTGGGGATTCCCAACTAGTTTTGTTGTTATCTCTCCTCCCCACAATGTGCTTGCTCCACTTTATTCATCATTTTAGTAGGCTGACTGGAGTGAGTGGGCACATTATCAGAATGGAGGAAACAGAGAAGCTGCATCTTTAATGACACTAGACATACTGACCAGTCATCGATCTAGCATCACAAAAGACCACCCCCTTCCTCCCGATCACATGCCTGCTCACTGCAGTTGGTCTACTATTTTAATGAATAAAGTAGATCTCACACTCTGGAAGGGGTACTACTGAATTAGCTGGGAATCATGTACATTGGGCCTCCCAAATCATGAAGTGGTGTCACGGGGGGAGAACAACATCTTAAGTAAGGTGCTTTGCTTGTCTTGGGGAGTAGGTTATGGAGGTGGGTTGACTTTCCACCACTGCTGGCTTCTAGCTCTGTGCCAGGGAGCTGTTAGGATTCCACGTATTACACTTTAATGGAGACGGGGCATGACTGACTTAGCCTGGGATGGTTTTTGACTGACCCCACCCCAAATTGTAGATTGTGAGTCATGTGGGGGGGGGTAACTGTTCAAAACATTTCAGGCCACTGGGAGTTTAGGATAGGGAGAGGTGATTTAAAATATAATTATCTCAGCAATAAGAGCCAGAAACATTTTTTCATGTGTGGGAGGGTAAGGGATGGAGATAACTGGGTAGGGACCAGTGGTCTATGGACTAGCCCTAGGCCCCTGGAAAGGGCTATGGCTGTAAGGTTTCTGTTTTTTTTTTTTTTTTTGGCCATGTGAACTGTGAGCAGTTTGAACTGTGGCAAACTTAGCTATTTGAGATGGCATTATATTGTGGTGCACAGCACTTTTGTAGTGTTTGTTTAGTATAATTCTTTTGGTTAGTTGAAAACAGCTTTATTTTAACCTTTTTTTCCTAGAGATTTCATAAACTTTCCAGCAGTTATGGAGTTAATTCCTAAATAAGTTTGGGAAGAGCAGAGGTATTACTTTAATAGTTGCATCTGATAGTAAAGCAAGAGCATCAGACAGTTGTATGACTCACAGAACATGTGACTGTGAGGCACAGGAAGATAGCTACCATCAGCTGCTGTGCTTCATTCCACAACTGCTGTGTTTTTCTTTTGTGCTTAGAAATACATTTCTGGAGGTAAGTGTTTGTTTCTTTCAGACCTTGTTTTTCATAAATTACTTTAGTTACACTGAATCTTACGATATGACTTGCCCATTTTAAAAGCTGTTTTTTTACTATTGCTGGAAGTTTGTAGCTGGAGGAAGTAGTCTGAAAAATGCAGTAGCTGTAAGTTAGCATCATGTTGCTTGTTTAGTGTATTGAAACACTGTTTTGAAAATTGTATTTAAATGTTTTATTTAATTGCAATACAGTGTGCTGCTTTTCAGCTGTGCCGAGGGCAAAGTGAACGTAAATTGTTGAGAAATCCTTTTTAATGAACAACTGCTGTTTTTAAGGTGTTTATGATACAGGCCGGTAAATATGCAGCTTTTCTATGGGTAAAAGGCCTAACTACCTGTATATGTTATACTGTACATAGCTTAATTAAGTCCACCGCAAGTTGTTGTCAGTTGCAGTAGGAAATCATCAGCAGTACACTTGTTAATGCTTTCATAGCAAATTGTAGTCAACAAGAGGAACATAAACTACAACACCCTAGTGCAATAGTTCTTAGACTTTGTCACAGTGAGCCTCCCCAAATCCATGGAAAAGATTTTGAGCCTCCCCCAAAAATTGAAATAATCTTGGGCCTCCCCAAAGAAAAATAACATACCGTACTTTACGCAGTACACCATAAATAAACTGAAACCCCTTTGAGTACGTGGCTCACATTCAGTTATTTGTCTTATACTGATGTGGAACCTTTGAAAAAAAGCTCCTGTGCTCATGGGTCAGACTACTTTCTTTGTTTTCTCTCTATATGAAATAACCTTCCTACGTACTTTACCTCTCCCCCTCCTTCTAAGCAGTTTCTCTGGGATTACTTTACTCCTTCCTGCTATTGCTCTTAGCACTTCAATGCTCAGCCCTTGTATTTGGGCTGTTCTGCCATCAGTCTACAAATTGATCAATTACCACCACTCATTATTAGTTTATTGTTCATATTTGTTTGCATTGTTGTTCATTGTACATTTCTTGATCGTTTTGCAGTTACCTTTTGAAATGTATTTACTCCCTACCCTTCCCCGGGTACACCTGAAATGAGCCTTGGCTCATTCATCTTCTTTTGTCACTTATTAGTAAATAAATGCATAAAATCCACTTACTATTATCCTCTTTCAGTTTGCTTCATCTCTTCAAACACAATATATAAAACTCTAAATTTAAATACAGTACTTTTTCAGACTTGCTTGAGCCTCCCCTGGAACAGGTTGGGGCCTCCCCAAGGAGGCTGGCCTCACCATTTGAGAACCCCTGCCCTAGTGCTATTGCTGAGGGTGGGACTGGAACCACAGCCCTCACCCACCCACAGACATATAAGCACTCCACTCAGCTAGGTAGAAATTACAACAGAATTTACCTTTACCCTGATGAAGAATTCAGAATTGTGTATGGTTATGTAAACTAGATAACAATGTATGGGCAACAGTAAGTACGTTTTTTTAGACACCCGAGGTGTGTGATACCACATACCCTTGAGACCAAAGGTTGAGTGGTTTGTAATGATTTAGAAAATGGGCAAATGAAAACTTGCTCCTGATTGGGCAAAACAGCCTGGAACCCGGGCTGTTAGTTCTTGACAACACCTGGTGAAAAACAAGTTCCAATTCGGGGTGCCCTACTACTAAGACTATCCTTGGGCACCCTGAATTTCAAAACCAGGCAGCTGCCATTTTCTCCCCACTCACTTACCAAGACTGTCTTCTAAAGCCTACAACAACAATAATTGTTTTTTTCTTTAACTAATTTAAGTTTCTTTACCGAGCATAACTGCGCTCCGTGTCAACACACAGCCAACAATTACACTAACCTGCAGACTGGCATGACTCCAAGAGTACAAAAAAAATACAGTACCTCTCTTCAAATATAAAGAACCATGCAACATTCCCCCATTGTAATGAACGACCCAACCATCTAAAATAAACATTTCTCCTTTCTGTGTCTTTCTGTGTGCCACTGAGCGACGAACGAGAGAAACCGAAACAACAAGAAGCTGAAGAAGGAGCACTCATTCTCTGTGAGACACTGCATAAACAAAAACAGCAAGTGAACTGTCATGCTACACACAAACACAGCAGGGCCCTCCTGTGGTAACTCCAACAACACAGATTATTTTACTGTAAAGTTTACCTTTTTTATTTTCTATTTATTTGTTAAATGTTTGTTTTTTATATATACATGTTTTATAAATTTCACCTATATCCCATTTTCCAAGTGTAATAATCCCCTCCAGGGTGGGCATTATGGGATATAATGGACCTTCCAGGGGCTATAAGGCCCTCTGTCTGCAGCGTCGAGCATCATTACGCCCCTGGGTGGTCCGTTATATCCCAATAATGCTCACGCTGTCAGGTATTATTACTTACATCGCACACTGTCTGTGTGTTAAAAAGGTTTTCACGCTTGCTTTTTTTTAAATTAGTGGTTAACAGAACTGCGGATGTAGCAGAGATGATCAAAAATGAAAGTGCATTTTGTCTGCAGCTGTTGTGTCTCACACATGATGCTATGTGCGACAGCAACACAATTCAGCATCAAGGATACTTGTGTGTAATGGAGAATTTTACGTACTGGTTTCAGGTTATTATCAACTTTAAACACTAATAATTAAGTGTTAAAGAGTAGATCCACACTTCTGCCTGATCATAAACATGATATTTTTAATTATAACAATTTACAAGAGAATACATTTTTTTTTAATTTTCAGATTTTACATTACAGGGTTTATTACACATTTTGGTAGGGTATCCAAAAAGCCTGTACAAAGGCAATAGCCTATACTCTATCAATCTCATAATGCTTTTGTTTATGACATCATGATGCCCACATGACTGCAGACTGTTATGTCACAAACAGCAATTGTGAGGTCAGTTGGAAACAGTCAGGTGCTATTTGAAAGAATCCATGAACTATGCACAGCATTAACTGCATTATCTAGTAGAATAATAACAAAAGAAAGTAAAAGAAAACAAGAAAACACTAAAGTTAAACATAATTGTTGGCAATCTAATAGTTTTAAGCTTTTTATTTCGGTAGAGAGCTGCTCTTTATAATGGTGCTATTAGTATTCAGTTGCATTAGTCACTGTATTTGTGATGTTTAATATCTGTTTAGCTAACTTAATGCATACAAGTATGAATCCATCAACTTGTCACTGAACTGATATGTGTTCCCCCTTTTTCCTTCCCTTCATTCTTTCCAATACTCTCCCTGCCCATACAGCACCTGCCCTTTATAAGGTAAAAGGTTAAAAGAACAACATTGATTTTTTTTCAATCTAGCTGTGTAATTATGTGTTTCCATCACATGAGCTCTCATTATCAGTCAGTGTAATTAGTAAACTGCAACCTCCCTTCTTATATGGGAACTGTATGAAGATGCATAATTTTTCATGTATTGATTGCTACAATTTGAGAGATAGCAGTAGTCTGTTCCTGCTCAGAAAGAATAGAAATGCACTCTGCATATTGCACTCCATTAAATGGGAGAGCTGACAAATCTATTTAGACGAATACCACCAAATCATGTAGGATTTAATAGTTCAGTTGCAAGACAGTGGTGCCATTCTATTTCAGTGCATCATCCCACATCCCACACACTTACAGTAGGCCTCCGGCCACCAGACACACAATAAAAAAAGGCTGTAGGGCTTGGGGGCATCATTACAGGGTCCTGCCATATTGATTAAGGTAGCATGTCAGAAGTCCAGGAATTTCAATTAATACAGTGATGCCCTTGCTCCTGGGATTCTATGTCCAGCAGAGAGGATGCTGGGCCAGATATTGCCTGTGAACCATGGACTACAGAGCAATTTCATGCAGACAGTATCAAACAGTCAAAGTCTACCAAATTACAGATACTGTAAAAGTGTGCATAGCATGTAGTGAATGGGTTTAAAGTGTTTTTCAAAGCTTTGACTGGGAGGACTTCTAGGTACAGTGCAGTTTGCATTAAACTGTCACACCAATTAGTTGGTTTTGCATTGTTTTGAAAATGCATTGATGTGTAAGTAATAAAAGTGTCATATGAAGAATATTACTTACCTTATGTTCAACTCCCCCATCAAGCCACATTGTGCCCTAAAATAACATTTCATTTGATTACAGCCCAAGCAGCATCCTGGTAGCTAGAAACAGAAACATAGAAACAGAGTTTGTCAGCAGATATGGCCCACTTGGCCCACTCAGTCTGCCCATTTTTCCCCAACTACAGTATCACCACCGACTCTACTTGATCTTCGGCTCTTTCCCTCTCCCCCATTCCTTTCCACTAGGATTCTCTTATGCATATCCCCATGCTTTCTTGAACCCTATCGCTGTTTTCATCCCAACTAACTCAGGTGATAAACTGTTCCAGGAATCCACCACTCTTTCTGTGAAGAAGTACTTTCTGATATCTCTTCTGAAGCTACCCCCTCCAGCTTCATAGCTTGTCCCCTTGTTCTTGAGCACACTTTTTTCTGAAAAATACTTTCCTTCTGTACTTCATTTACCCCCTTGAGGAATTTAAATGTCTCTATCATATCACCATGCTCCCTCCACTCTTCCAGGCAGTACATATTGAGTTCTCTTAGTCTCACCTCATAAGGTTTTTGAGGTAGACCCTGCACTATTTTATTTGCCCTTCTCAGGACCGCCTCCACTCTGTCTATATCCTTCTAGAAATGTGGTCTCCAGAACTGCGCATAGTATTCCAGGTGAGGTCTGCCAGTGATCTATACAGAGGAAACACCACTTCCCTCCTTCTGCTGGTGATACCTCTTCCTATGCACCCCAATATCCCATTAGCCTTCTCAACTGCCTTTTCACACTGCCTGACTACCTTTAATGCCATGGGGATTGCAGGTAATGTCATGCCAGGAGGACTGATCAGGGTGCAGCATTAACTACACTAACATCATCACTACAAAGAACTCTGACACACTCAGTGACTACTCACTCTGCCTGGCACTCAATTGTTGGGTCCATCGGTGGTGGCAGTATTGGGTGTTGAGGTTAGAATACCCCAACTACCACTGTCAGGACAGTTGAAAGCCAAAGAAGACTGTTCTTCAATACCTGCAGCTCACAACTCTTCCTATGGTGATGCGTGGGCTTGGAGAATAAGTAGCACTTTCAGTGTGCAGCGAAATTGTCACTTCTGCAATCATGAGGTAAGAATTTTTTTTAATGTTATGCTGCCAAAAAAGTATTTGAGCTCTGGGGGACCAAAACTGCTTATCTTGCTGATATCCACTGCTTATAAGTGGAGTAAAACACCTAATATGCTGTGTTTCTCACCTATATTCACTTAACTCTTTAATATGGAACTTCAGTTTACTATGTAGTTTTCCACACAGCAGCTTGCCATTTTCTGCCCTGTCTTGCTCAGCTTGCTTGAAGTTTTCTGTTTGCGTGGTATGTCCTTACTAAAGACTTAAGTGGAAATACAGTATGTGAGAAACACATCCTATTAGGCAATCAAATCCTGATGAAGTGGTCAGTTTGAAGACCAGGAATGTCAATGTTGTGATTGTATTGATTTGCCTGCATACAGCTGCAGCCAAAGACATGGCCAGATATTTCCTGAAATGTCTTTGATTTCTCTAGAGAAATTCCCTGCCTGCAGTACCACTGTGTGCCACTAGACAGAATCTCTTTAGATACATTGCAAACTATCTGGAAATATCTGTGTCTTCCAGGAACAGGCAGGATCTCAGCCCTGACCCCACCCCCTGTGACTGACACTCACCTCTCTCGATGTGCAGGGTGCTATATTCCCATGGATTATCCTTCCATAGTGGGGCAGGAAGGGAGGGCCATTCTCCCCCTGGTCAATACTCCAGATCCCCCAGCAGTTGAGAAGTGGAGCAGGCCACAGGGGAGAAAGCAGGGTTTCATGAAGCTCACCGTTCATAATTTTCCATCTTCTCCCACTCACCCCTGTCACAGTGACATGTCAATATGTGCGTGTGGGGGCACACATATCCGGCAACATCATGGCCCCTCCCATAGAGCTACTCACTGATCTGCATTACCACCGGGACTCCACCAGGTGGCATCCAGAGGCCGAGATGACTGGCCACCCCTCCCCGGGAGAGGAGAGCATTCCCTGGTACACTCAATCCTCTCCCACCCTGCTGACCCCCAGCAACTCATGCTTGTTCACAAACACAGGTTATCAGTACGGAAGATAGTTTCAGTGCCTTAGCCTGCCATGCCATTAGGGTGGCCAGTCTCTCTAGTCTTTACAACCAGGCCTATAATATAGTCTTCCTATAGCAGTATTATAGATGCTCTAACCAAGATAGATAGATAGGTAGACAAAATGTTATCTGTATATAGAATATAAATGCAGGTAAAATTATCTGCACCTATAAATCTAAAGTAAAAATGTCCAAACTTAATTAAGGAACTAGAAGATTCAATCCCTTGAAAATTCTATTCTAAAAAGCCAGGTGCTAGACTCACAAAAAAATCACAAAGCACTGGGCAAAAGTGTACATTGCACTGTGCATTTGCCCAGGTGTCAAATGTTACTATTCTCAGTCGCATAGCACATTGTGCTATGTGACTGAGGTTAGGATCAGTTGGAGTTGGAGCTAACCCCAATACCGCTAGTGCTAACCCCTCTAGCACCACCCCAACATGCAACTAGGAGAATGGCTATGCAAGGAATAACGCAGGTGTGCTACATCCACCTCACTAAAGCAGCCATGTAAATTAGCCCATGGGGCATGCAAAGCACTATGTGGCCATTTGCATGCCCTTATGAGCCCATTTACATAGGCTGTGTGAGGTTAGCATTAATCCCATCCCTTGCCCCATAGGCAGCCCTGTGTTTGTAACTTCACTAGTCTCCCTGGTGCTAGTGGTCCCCCACTCATGATCACCGATCACCGGCCTGAGTAGTAAAATGTAATTTCCCTGGTGTTAGTGCCCCCCCCCCCCGCTGATCGCCAGACTGAAATGAAAAATACTGTTTGGCCAGCTGCCGACTGAGCTGTCAATGAGCACTACCGTATACGGTATGAACAGCTCAGTCAGCTGCTAGCCATGGTGGAGAGAGGAGGGCTGTGCCGGTCACTAGCTTAGGTTTGGGATGGGGGGAGCGGGGTGGTTGGGCACTACCTGCTGGAGTGAAGAGTCCACTAGACACCAGGGAAAGGTTTTTCCTGCATGTTGGGACAGCAATTGTGAGGGAGTCTACCCAAATGGCTTCTACTGTTGCTGGGATGGGGATCAGATGGGGGGTGGGATCACTGGACACCAGGAAGAATCATATTTTCATACTTGGGTGAGGGACTGGGTGGGTGGTGGGACCACAAAGAACCAGGGAATAGTGCTTTACAGGTCCAAAGATGGATCGGGTGGGGGGAGGGACCACTGGACACCAGGGACAGACATATATGTATATAGGGTCAGAGGAGGGACCACTAGCCACCAGGAAATAGTATTTGGGACATGGGGCGAGGGATTGGGTTTGGAAGGGACCACTGGACACCAGGGAAACTGTATTTTTCCTTTCAGCCTGGCAATCAGCGGAGGGGCCACTAGCACCAGGGCGTATTCAATTTTAAACTCTGGCCAGCAATCGGAGGCACCAGCACCAGGGAATGCTTCAACTGTACATTGGGGCTGGTGACTGGTGTGGGGTGCTGCAGTACCTCTGCAAACCACAAGGGCTTCATGGGATTAAAGCAAGGTCTCAGTTGGCAATATTTGCTCTGTGCAAGGGGACCCCACAAAAGACACTTGCATGGTGCAAATGCTTTGTGATTTAGTCTGTGCCGCTATGCAGGTCCCCTTCCGCTCATTTGCATTGCGGCCCCTCCACACTTTCCCCTGGCACAAACCTGGTTTGAGTGGGCAAACTGGGCTTTTGTGAATACCAACTTGGTGCAAAACTGGGTTTGCTTGCACAAAACTGGGTTTGCAGTGAGGCTAAGTTATGTGAATCCTGGCCCAGGTCTTTAACACTGATTTAATAACTTCCGCTGAAGAACCAGAGTGGCTAGACCTAGCATATCGGGGGGGGGGGGATAGAACAAAAGACCATCAAAGGTTAAAAATAGAAGTTATGCCAGTGCTACTGCATAGTCATTGATATTGTTCTCAAACAAGTGGGCATTGTGTCCTTTTTAGGACTGTTGTGTATATAAGAAATATTACAGTGAGGGTAGTTTTGCATGTTTTGTACATTTATGTGTTTTTAACCTTGTTCTACATTGCATTGTGCTTTCACTGTGTTTATGTTTTATTAGTAAAACACAGGTGTGTGGCATTAGGCTCCTTTTAATTACGTCATCATACTTGTAAAAAGGACGCCACCACTTGTGTTGTGTGCCTTTTGATAAAAGAGTATTTCTGAAAAGCATCAAGGCATAGATGTTTTGTGATGTCGGCACTGAATAAACTTACTTATTTTGCACCAGAACTACACGAGCAGCATCTTTTTTGAATCAGAGGTGGTGAATGCTAAATTTTTAGTATGTACTACTTTACTAGTTTACCTTTAGTACTCCAGCCGAGTGAGACTCTTGGTTGTTTGTTGTAAAGTTATAAATGTAACTTTGGCAGGATCTAACTGATTAAGATTTTTAGCCACCCAAGACTTAATTACTTGTATACAAAAGGCCAACGAAGTTGATACCACATCCAAAGAATACCTGGGTGTTATTGTCATACAAATTAAACTACACCCCCAATTAATGCAGCAGCTTTCCTAGGGGCTGCAAATACATTTTAAGTAGCAATGTTCTAATGATAGAAACATAGAAGTTGATGGCAGATAAGGACCGCAAGGCCCATCCAGTCTGCCCATTTCTTTTTCTACCTTATGAATGTGCCTTCGACCTTTGCTCTGTCAATGGCCTATCTAGTCATACTCATCTGTATTGCTCTCTTATGCCTATCCCATGCCTATTTGAAGCCCTGCACTGTATTCATATCCACCACTTCCTGAGGTAGGCCGTTCCATGCATCCACCACCCTTTCTGTGAAAAAGAACTTCCTCACATTACCCCTTAATCAGTCTCCCTCTAGTCTTATGCTGTGTCCTCTTGTCCGGCTATTTTTCTTACATTGAAACTTGTTAGACTCCTTCACCTTGTTAATGCCTTTAACGTCTTTGAATGTATCAATCATATCACCTCTCTCCCTCCTTTGCTCTAGGGTATACATATTGAGCTCTGTTAATCTGTCCTCATATATTTTCTGATGCAGTCCTCGCACCATTTTGGTTGCCCTTCTCTGGACTGCCTCAGTTTGGTTAATATCCTTGTGAAGGTATGGCCTCCAGTACTGCATACAGTACTCCATATGAGGCCTAACCAGTGCTGTAAAGGGGGATTATTACCTCCCTCTTATGACTTGTGATATCCCTACTAATACACCTCAACATCCCACCAGCCTTATGTATTGCTTTAGTGGTCTGCTTGGATGATTTCAGGTCATCTGTGATGATGATGCCCAAGTCTCTTTCTTCCCTTTTGACTGCCAGCAACTCCCCTTCCAGCCTATTGGTGGCTTCAGGGTTTCTCTTCCCTATGTGCATGATCTTGCACTTCTTTACGTTAAACCCCAGTTGCCACTCTTCTGACCATTTTGCCAGTTTATCCAGATCTCTTCTCATTTTGCCCACCCATTCTGGATCATCTAGTCTGTTGCAGATCTTGGTGTCATCTACAAACAGACAAATCTAACCCTCCAGTCCATCTGCAATGTCACTGATGAAGATATTAGAGAGGACTGGCCCCAGGACTGATCTCTGAGGTTCCCCACTTGGAAGCAGTATAGCACAGTGGGTTAAGGCACTGAGCTGCAGATCTGGATACCTGGGTTTGAATCCTACAGCTGCCTAGGTGCATACTGTGTGATCCTGAGCAAGTCACTTAACTTCCTTGTGCTCTCAGGTCACATCTGGAAACAAGCTTTGGCTTAGTGTGCTACTACTGGTTAAAGAAATGTTCCCTTTCCCTTTCCTCCACTTGTAACTTGCATCTCTTCTGACTGTATACCATCTACCACCACTCTCTCTGTTTTCTGCCCATCAACCAGTTTGCCACCCAGTTGACCAACTTCTGACCCTCCCTGAGCCTACCCAGCTTATTGATCAATCTTCTATGTGAAACAGTATCGAATGCTTTGCTGAAATCAAGGTAGGCGACATCAACTGCTCCCCCTTGGTCCACCACTCTGGTTGCGCAGTCAAAGAAATCTATGAGATTAGTTTGACAGGACCTTCCAGTTGTAAACCCATGCTGTCTTGGATCCTGTGCTCCCTATAGATTCCAGGTGTTGCACTATCCTTTCCTTAAGGAGTGCCTTCATAATCTTGCCCACTACTGAGGTAAGACTGACTGGTCTGTAGTTCCCTGCCTCCTCCCTGCTACCACTCTTGTAGAGTGGGATCACATGAGCCCTTCTCTAGTCTTCTGGGACCTCTCCTGTGCTCAGAGACTCACTAAACAGTTCTGATAATGGCTCTGCTAGTTCCACCCTTAGCTCCTTTAGTACCCTGGGATGTATGCCATCAGGTCCCATTGCCTTGTCCACCCTGAGCTTATCAAGCTCTTGTAGGACCATTTCTTTTGTGAAGGGACTAGTGCACACCTCCCTCCCCCCTGTGTCCATGGTGCTGAGCTGTGGGCCCTGCACTACTTTCTCTTCAATAAATACTGAAAAGAAGTATCTATTTAGGACAGATGCTTTTGCATGGTCCTCCTCCTCACACATCCCCTTATCCCCTTTGATCTTAGCAATACCTCCTTTGGATTTTCTCCTTTCACTAATGTATCTATAGAAAGTCTTGTCACCTTCTTTTACTGTTTGTACTAGTGTTTCCTCAGTTTGGTCCTTTTCTATGTTTCTACATTTCTAATGATGGAACTCTAGGGGCTCTATCAGTAGAGGCAACAGGGACAAAGCTAAGATCCCCCCCCCAGCTGAGAAACAAGCAAGGACCTAGAAGTAAAGTAGTATTGAAATTACTTTAGGGCAATGCCCCACACCCCAACCAGGGTCTCTAGCCTATGTGATAGGAGCCCATGAGTAACTGTGCTGAATGCTGCAATGAGGTCCAGCAGGAAAAAAACAGCCAGTGAGCCCTTGCCAGTCAATAGGTCATTAATGACCTTGACAAGTGGTCGTTTCAGTGCTAAACTGAGCTTGAAAATCAGACTGCAAAACATCCTTTAGGCCATTTGCTTCCAAGAGAGTCACAAGCTGATTTGCTACCACACAGCTGAGAAGCTTGGAAGCAAAAGGTAAATTACACATACGTCTAATGTTTTATAAGTCACTAGTATAAGGATTTGGCTACTTCAAGGTAGGAACAAAAGAAGTCACATGTCTTCAGTCAAGAGAAATTAATCCCCCACCATTTTTTCCTGGACTATTTGTCTGAGATTCTGCATAACTTAAACCATGATATTGCCAGACTTTTGTAGTGTTTGAGAAAGCAGTTAAACAGCTTTGGTTTGTCTCTTTTTAATTTGCTTTTATGTTTAATAGGGAGCCCTGGGTAATAGAATAGGTTGGCTATTCATATAAATTGTTATGTGTTCGGACAGCATTATTAGTTCATCACTATTTATAAAGTGGGGGAGGGCTATATGATGGACTTAGAATGCCATCAAACCTTAAATTATTATGTTAGCGTGTAAAACAGTTCCTGCTGCTAACCTCAAGGAGAGATGGCATGAGATGGCTAGGGTTGGGAGGATGCTGTCTGTTTCATTTCAAATAATTGGGGTGGTATGAGCTAGCTACAGTTTTGAAGTAGACAGAACCCCAAATTCAGCCTGTCAGCTTTATATTTGAACTGATCGCAAATGCCTGGAGTAAGTTATGTACAATTATATTTTTCTTTCTTCTGAATTATTTGTGTGCATAAAATGAAACATCTTAAAAATAAACAGTAACAAAAAAAGAGAATTCATAAAAAAGTGAACATTTAAGCAAAAAATTGTCCATCCTGAGTTGGCCAGGGCAAGTTCCTGGGTCACCATCTCTAGATCTGTGTGGAGTTTTCAAATCCCACATCCGCAAGATTTCCACACAATTTCAGAAATTCCACCTAATTCAGCAAAATTCCATTGGAAGCCAAATTCTGAAATTGCAAATGTGGATTTTTTTTAATTAGCTAGACCACAGACTAACATTCAGTGGTATACATGAACTGTGGATTCTGTTCCATAAACTGTAGGATAATTCATTGATTATGTAATCCTTCAAATATTATTCAGAGAAATACTTTTTAGAATTCCATGATGTTTATAAAGAAATTCTGGAAAGCATTTTGGAAGCAGAATTGCCATTCTGCATGAATTCCAAAAGCACAATTCCACATTCAACACGGCTCTAACCACCCTTCCTCCCCACACCAGTGATTTCCTGCTGTACATTCCCTTCCCTGTTCTCCCACAATCAGGGCTGGATTAACAAGTTGTAGTGCCCTGGGCAATTTTGAATTGTGGGACCGCATGTGACTTAATTAATAGGCCGGGGGTTCGGAGCCACCTAGGCCCACAAAAACGGAACAATTTTCGATGTCTTAAAAAGCATGTTGAAGGTTTTCCAGCTACTCTGAATGCCATTCACGGGGTGGAAATAACCATCCTTAGATCAGAGGGCTTGTGTACCTGGCATTGTGTTGGGCAGTAGGTAGGTAGGTGGATGCTGCTGTCAGGGACAAGGAAGGTAACCCAAATGCAATAAACCTGCTGCAGCTACTGTGAATTGTTTGTTAGGGTGAGGGGACCGGGTCACAGTACTGACTACAGTCAGCAAGAGACCTGAGTAACTGTGGCTGGGGCTGCCTTACAAAACATCACTGACTGGTGGCAAGATGACAAACAAAGCACTGGGGGAAGATTAAGAAGTGAAAGAAGCTGGCTGGTGCAATGAGAGGCCAAATTTCTCCCACTCCCTGTCTCCCTCTCTTACTATAGTATGATCCTCTTCTCACAAGTCACATCATTTTATTCAGAATTTTTTAAAATAAACAACATTATTATTTTTTTTTAACCTGAAATAAAAACAAAGTCAAGAAGATGAGGACTGCCGGTTCTGGTTATGCCCGCGTGAAGATGCACTGCGAGAGGTTCCTGACGGAGATTTAATAAAACTAACAAAAAAAGTAAAAAAACTCAGCATCTAAAACAACTGAAGACATAAATCTGTCTAGCGCTCACTGCCCAACATTGTTCTTACTAAAGGTAACATGGCTAAGCAGCAAAGAAACAGATTTCAGTTCATCGCCGAAAATGCAGAAATAGATGAACCAGACTCGGACGAGGGGGAGACCCAGCTAAAATTAACTCCAGGCTTGGAGAAAAGAATGTCTCAAACCAAAAACAAAGGTCACAAGAAAACCACAGAACCTGCTACTGAGATGATTCTCCTAGCAATTACAGATTTTCGTGGTGAAGTGCGAGAATCGTTCAAAGATATCAGGCAGGAGATACAAAGCTTGCAAAGTAAAGTAGCAGAGGCTGATCTCCAAATCTCACTGAACACCTCCAAAATAGAAGAAACTGAGAAAACAGTTCATACCTTAGCATTGGAGCAACTAGCCATCACTATCAGACAAGAAAGCTCTGAAAATAGAGGGAGAAGACGAAATATACAGTACGTCTCTTTGGCCTTCCAGAGGGAGAAGAGGGCAATGACCCCAGGGCCTTTATTAATTACTTTCTCCGCCTCTCACTAGAGCTTGAACCCGACTACCAACTTGATCTGGAGAGGGAGCATCGCGCTCTAGGCCCAAAGCCCACCCGCCCTTAAGCCAGACCCAGATCTTCCATGGTCTGCTTCTTAAGTTACCAAACTAAAGAGCATTTACTCACCAAAGCCTGGCAGAAGGGTAAAATAATGTGGGGTCAGCAGAGAATTCTATTCGACAATGATTATGACCCCTGCACCCAGAGGCAGCGTAGAGAATATAGTCCGTTATTCCCTGTCCTCAGGGCCCAGAAACTACAATTCCGTACCCCTTACCCAGCCAAATTGATGGTCTCCCTGCCAACTGGGCCTCAGACATACTCCTCAGCAGCAGAAGCAACTTCCGATCTCCTGCTAAAGGAAATTCTTACATAGAAGACAGCAGAAACTGTGAGATCATGCCAGAAGCAATTCTACTCCACTGAGCAATCTAATTTGCCTCCTGCCACGGAAACACCGATTACAGACATTTTGAAGTGCCTGCAACAATATTGCAACCCTACCATGCCTCCTTGATCATTCTTGAGGTACCTTTCATTTTCTCAAGTAGGGCTTGAGTTGAGTCTTCTGCGTTGGTGCATGGGGAGTGGAGGTGTGGGAGCGGGGGGGTGACCAGGGAGGGAGGTTAGTGATCGGCTTCACATGGCCCAGGCAACTAACTGTAAAAATTTTTTCACACCAATTAGGTCATGAGTTGCCTATCGGACCACAGTGCACTCCCAGATGGTAGGGAATTCTCTAACTGGGGTGTGCCATTGATTGAAGATCATGCCTTGTTTACCCTCTTTTCCCGGGATTGTAGTCCCCCCTCTGTCTGGCTCCCCCTTCTATACCCGTGCCCTATGGTGGGTTTCCCTGAGCTCTCTTGGTCACAGAGTCAGACACTCCAATACTGAGCACCACCTCTAGAAGACACGATGAGGTGTTTCTGGAATTGTACAGATGAAGATTTTAATCTTCAGCCCAGATACTACGGGATCGGTACCACACTGAAGTAAAAACCTCATATTAATTACCAGGCTGAAACATGGGACTGAAATCAAACCACCTGGTTGGGCCTCTTTTTCATCTGAATCGACAGTAGGGAGAGAGAGAAGTCTTATAATCAGTACATCTAATGACACGATCCATTAACAGTTTGACAAGCCATCCTGACTCCCGCTCGAAAACCTATTAGCGAACTTTACTTGGTGAAAAAATATAAGTAAGAATGATGGAGAAAAGGAAAGAAGATATTTAGGGAAGGGGGAGAACAAAAGAGCAACAATATCACATCCCTACCATGCCTCCGTGATCATCCTTGAGGTACTTTTTATTCTCTCAAGTTCGGCTTGAGTTGAGTGTCCTGCCTAGGCTCGTGGGGAGTGGAATAGATTGATCTCTGGCTTCCTATGGGGTAAAAAACATCCAAGAATCAGACTTTCCATCCTAAAACTATCACTATCTCAGGGGGGCCTTAATCCACCAGATCTATCTCTGTATGCCCAAGCGGTTTTCATAAGAACTCTGATACTATGGTTAACAGAATCCTACTGTTCTCCCTGGAAGACAATAGAATTCCATTTAACTGATCTTTATGACATTAAGAAGATCCTCTTTTCCTCAGATGAGAGGTCTATCTCGCCCTCGGATTTAACCAACATTCCAACCTTATAGGTTATAGAAAAGGTTAAGGAAAAGGAACCCTATCTTAAAAATTTATGAATATTGTAAACTTATATCTCAAGATGAAATGTTTGTTCCTAACTTCCAAGACCAGACCTTTATCCAATGGAGAAATCATGGCCTTTCTCATATTTATCTGTTTCTTTCACCATTGGGTATCATCCCTTTTGGAAAATTACAATCCCAGTTCTTACTTCGATCCTCAGACTTATTCCGATACTTTCAAATTCGTAATCACATCCTACGTAATAAAAACATCTTACCCATACCTCCCCTTCCCACTCCAAACCTATTAAAATTATGTATTGAATCAACGAAAGGTAATTTGAGCTTAAAAATCATAGGTTTAATATATAAAGAGATGAGGAACGAAGGTCTGGATTCAAGCGGATCCATCCTCTACGAATGGAATTAAGACCTAGAATTAACAATTCCAATTGATTCATGGACTAGATCCGCTCTGACTGAGATTAAGTCCACCCATTCCCCACATTGGATGGAATTTGCCTGCGGCCCTAGCTAAATTCATCCCTCCAAATTATGGTTGTTGTTGGAGACAGTGTGGATGTAGGATTGCCACTCTAGGACACGTCTTTTGGTTCTGTCCCTACCTTATTCTCTTTATACTTTCCCTACAAAATGAGCTTTCAGTCCTGTTCAATGACTCCATGGAACTCACTGTAGAACAATTTTTATTGGGGATTTACCAGGACCACGCTCCTCCTTGGAAAGATACGATACTACCAGTCTGCCTCCTAGCAGCCAAAAAAGCAATCACCCGACGTTGGATGTCTGACCAAACTCCAACAATCTATGTAACTGAAAGATTTAATGCTGAACTACAGGGTAAAGGTTCGTCTCCTTTGCAGAAATGGCAGGGTTGGGTCAGCTACAGTGCTAAGTGTGACCCCACCTTCTGCCCTTGAGCTAGCAAAGAATGACTACCTCATGTGGTGGATTTGGGGGTACTACAACTATTGGTTATGCCCCCCCAAAAAAAAGGAAAGAAAGAGGAAAAAGGAAAGAAAAAGGAGGAAAATAAAAATGGTAACGGGGGGGGGGGGTGATCTGAAACTAATATACTTTATTAAACCAAATATCTATATTAATGTGGAGATGAGCCTAGACCGCTAATAAAATCTGACTGTTAGCTACTGATGATCAGAATACATCAGAAATATCAACTTTCCTATATGAACTTTAAAGTATATGAAGTACTGTATATCTAATATTTATTGTGAAAATTGGTCCTTTTTTTTTTAAATTCCTCCGTATTGTGTGGAACAAAAATGGAAATAAAATTATATTTAAAAAAAAAAAAAAGTCAAGAAGATGAGAAGGCGAATCAGGTAGAACTGCCTGGTAGTAATTTGGGTCCACTCAGCCTCTAGCCTTTCTGCTGACTGCTCACATTCCTTGCCAGCAGCTCCTACTACTCGACAGTCTCTGTGACATGAGGCGGTAGTGGGCGTGTTCTGCACTGCCAGTCTGCCTTAGGCCTTAGCTGATAATTCAGCTGTTTTCCGGACCTGGAGACCCGACGACCGAGAAAAACAGCCAGGCCAGACAGACAGTGGGCCTCGTGACAGGTCTCAAGCGCTGAGGCGTGGCATATGGAGGGACGGTCTCTCTATTGACAAAGCTGAGTCAATGATGACAGGATTTGGTGGCTCTCAGTTTGTTGACTGCTGGTGTGTGGTGCCATTTTCTAGATCCGGGTGGGGGGGGACTTACTTCCCATGAGCGAGACATAACGGGACCACCACACACCGTCACGAGGGCCGGGGGACAGAAAAGTTCTGGTCTGGGTGGGCAGGGGTGCAAATCAATGGAGGACCATATTGGAACAAATTCATTGGCTAGCTAGTATGTTATGCTTCACCTGGCCTGCACAGAGAACATCCGTGGGAAAACAAAAATGCTGCAAACAGTATGCTGTTTGGACAGTCGAGGCGGTGGTGGGCCTTGCGGGGCAAAGGAATGGTCGCCAATCGACTCCTCCCTCTAATGTTTAGTCACACACACACAGTGGGAAAGTACATGGGGGGGCAGGGAAGAAGAAAAAAGAAGTTACAAAAAAAAAAGAGAGAAAAATCACTGGCCCCTCAAACTACGGGGCCCGGGGCAATTGCCCCTTCCGTCCTATGGTTAATCTGGCCCTGCCCACAATGATTGTTTTATTTTTAAGCAAAATTGCTGGCCCCTGCCACTGCACCAGGAAATGATATCATCTTTTTATGTATCCCCATGCCTGATTCTCTCAATCCCCAAATATTCATTATTTAGCTGCTGGCCCCACTTCTGACTCGTGATACAAGATTTATTTTTAGGGGGAGGAGCATCTGTTGCAGTTATCTAGGCTAGCTGAATCAGCTGACTAAAGAGCGGGACTGTGTGCATGAGCAGCAGGGAGGGCAGAATTGTGTGCATCATTGATTACGCTTGACAGACTGACCAATCTTTGCAATTTAAAATGCACTTCATAAATTGGACTCGCAATGGCCTGACTCACAATATATCAAATCATCCTCACTTTCCACTTGAGAATTAATTTCTTGCCCCCTCAGTCATGAAAACAAATAGCACTTTCTGAGTCAGGTAATTGCATATCCCCTCTGTCATGGGTGATAACATACAGAGTGTGCTTTCATCTGGTGTACATGGAAACATGAGGCTGCAGGTTGAGTGCTTATCACACACCAGAATAGTGTCTGTATCTGGTAATGAACACAGCACCTGGAAAGTGTTGTTACTTTCATAAAATGACCTGAAAAGAAATGTTTTGGCTTATAAAATGGGTCAAGATGGCTTACACAAA
The DNA here is from genome assembly GCA_016271365.2 of Neoceratodus forsteri. Lineage (NCBI taxonomy): Eukaryota > Metazoa > Chordata > Ceratodontiformes > Ceratodontidae > Neoceratodus > Neoceratodus forsteri. Next base: position 135,988,069 of record JADMNL010000025.1, read on the forward strand.
TACTACTGTCTGACTGGACAAACCAGATCAACTGCTGTTCCAGTGTGTAGTCATGAACACATTACACTAAAGATAATTATGTGCTGCAAAGAATATGTTGCTGGCAGTAAACTGCCCCAAGGTTCCACTGCCCCTGGCTCAGTGTTCGGTGGCACAGTCAGATAGATGGGCATGCCTTGTCCTATCTCTTCCTGGCAGAATCACCCTGTAAGTGTAGCACAATTCAGATTACTGTTTTGGATGTTTGAGGATGTAGCTAGGGGTTGCATCTGTCCATCTTAGTATGTAAATGCTTTAAAGCATTAGTTAGTTTGTTGTTATTACTTGTACAAATTTTGTAGCATGGTCTGCAGTCATTAGAAAATGGGCAAGAAATTTCCTGGTTTCTGATTGGCTGAGACACCTGGCAAGGGGAACATTTATGTGCCAGCAGAGACCAGGAAGAAACTAGTCCCAGTGCCAACCTGCCCTTCACAAAAAAGAAAAAAATATCAAGGTGCCCAATTCAAAATCTTTCTGCCTCCATTTTTTTCTCGCTTGGCAAGATTAAGCTCTTGCCCCCACTTGCAACAGCACAATAAAACAAATCAAAACAGGCATTATTTACCTGTTTTTACAGGTTTAACATTAGTTTCACTTCCAGTTTGCTCTTGCTCCCTCTCCACCTCCTGACTATGTTTCTCAGCTGTTCTCATGCTGACCACAATCCTCCAGCCACCTGCCCACTTATAGACCTGCAAGCTGGTAGCACATCTCCATCTGTGGGAGGCACAATGAAAAAAACATCACTCCTCCCATGTAAACAGTAGTAAGTATCACTCGCCCAGCTTCATGCTCACCCAGCTTTACTTGCTCCTTCCAACAACATAAATAAAACAAAGAGAAGGCCAATAAAAAAAAAAAAAAAACAGGAGGGAACACAAACTGCAGGGTAGGGAGGAGGAGGAGGAAAAGAGGCCAGCACAAAACACAGCAGTGCCTTCTACTAGAAATGCCAGCAGTAGAGGGACTACTTTACAGAAAAATAATTTTATTACTTTTAATTTTTTACAATAATTGTTTTAGTGTTTAAAACATTTTTGTACTATGCAGCCCAAATCCCATTTTTGAAGTGCAATAATATCCTTCAGTGTGGGCAGTATGGATTATACTGGACCTTCCAGGGGCTAAAAGTCCCTCTGTCTGAGGCATCAAGCCTCATTTCATCCCTGGGCAGTCTAGTATAGCCCAATACTGCCCACCCTGTTGGGTATTATTGCTAGCATATATGTCCTAATGTTCTGTTGTATTTCCTATGATTGGGGGTGTAGCTGAAATAGGGACATATGTTTCAGTCTACAGTACCCTGTTACCACTAACTAACTGAGTAACTCACTCACTCACTACATCAATCAGTCAAGCAAGCAATAATAAATAAATAAATGAATGAATGAATGAATGAAAATTCAAGACTGTGCCCACAAAAATAGTACTATGACATTATGACATGTGCGTAGTCTTTGTTTACTTTAACAAATGCCCAGAACATCAGAGAAAATAAAATACTATGTATTTTAACACAAGTGCTTCATGGACTTTGACCATGAATGAGCATGCCCAGTGCTAAATCAATGACCAAGAGGACATCCTTATACTTACTGTGCGTACCACACTTGCTTTTTCTATATGAAATAGTTCGTGAACCATAAGTATAGTCATGTGAGAAGAGTGCTTGTCCTAAATAGTTGGCTTCTGAAGGCTTGACCTTCAAAAGGATTTTAGAGTGGTAGGCTCCTTCTTTTTGCTGTCTAAATTTAGTTGCCTGTGTTTTCAAACACTGTTTTTATGTGCTGAAACACTACCCTGGAGTTTGCCAGGGACACCACAGGAATTTATTATAATTTCTGCTGGTGCCCTTGCAGACTCCGAGGAAGATTATCTCTGCAAAAAGAACATTTGGCTCCTCTCCCCGTGACCTTACCTCCTGGCTACAGTTAGATTTTGACAACATTAAGTGCTGGTTCAAGTCTAACCGGTTGTCCCATAATGTCAGAAAAACAGTCTCAATGGTTATTGGCACTCTGTCTTATACCCTTGATGACGTGTATGACATTATACATGCAACTGAAATTAAGGCAACTAAAGATCTGAATGAAACCCTGAAATTAGAGATGAGTAAATCCAGCAGTCCATTTGGATGTTTATTTTTGGCAGCATTTTATTAATTTAGGTTTGTACTGACATTTTCCTCCCCTGTCTCCAGCATGGCCTCCTATTGAATGGACAACCTCCCAGTCCCATCCATCACTTTTCTGTCACTTTTCTCTGATCCATAGATTGTTCTCAAAGTGGGACCCTTCGCTGGGGTACCCTGCAGATCCGCACTGGTGAGATAATGGGCATCTTTGCTGAGCCTGAGAGTGTCCATGCTTCACTCTGCTCACATTGGGACTCTTTTTCTTGGTTCTCTGCTTCAGAGCTCTGGTGTACATTGGGCTTCATGTGTGCACACATAAGAAAGCAGACACAGAGTCTGACTGACATTCTCTTTCTTACTGAACCCCAACTGCCCCAAATTTATCCAAGGTGGTAATGTCACACTGGGGTCAGTGACCCTTCCCCTTTAAAGGAGGAGAGCATTTCCTGAGAAGTTTAATTCAATTCCCAACCCTGCCTGCCCCCCCTGATAACCATGGCTTGGGTCAAAAACCACTGTGTAAGGGACATTTTCTCACATGATACACCCTCTCCACCAATGTTACAAGGGGGTAGATGTTCAGCAAAAGAAGATGCCCTTCTTCCTTAATGCAGGAGGTATCCATGGCAGATGCTGGAACCCCACATTGTTGGTCAGTAGCAGACATCCTGGACTCAAGGCAGGAGCTCAAGTATGAATGGCAAGCGGTAATCCTAATACTGTGAATTCATCCCCATCACCTGATCCAGTTTCCATGACCTTACCCTGTCCCCCTGGACCACAGTAAGGTCATCTGACTCATCTCTGCCCCTCTGTCTTCTAATGCATCTTTCCCAAGACAGTTGGCACCCAGATGCTGAGGTAAACCCTTCCCCTCCTCTCCTTGACTGCCCTGCTGTCCAGTGGTCCCTTCTCTGTCTGTCTCTGTCTCTCTCTGTCTCTCTCTCTCTCTCAATCCATCTGGCCCCCTCCCCAGGCTTGCTTTGTTTTGAAGGATCTCAGTAAGTTACTACCAGCTACAGTAAGATAACTGCAGCTGCCAGTGTGCAGCCCAGGTTACAAGGGTCTCAGTGCTGAGGGAATCATCCTGTGGTCCATAAGCACTGCAGCCCCTGCCCATCTTCTAAGATTTTCAGAAAAAATTTTAAAAGCACTTATAAGAGTTTTCAAGCCCACTAATCATGACTCAGCAGTGTTATTGTCTTACTGCGGATTTTTTTTAAAACATAGCCCATGTTATAAGCATAATAACCCACGCCAGGGTATGTGGCTATAGGGATTTAATGCACACCTTGGGTGCTGTGAGCCCACTTACAACACACCCATGAGGTGCATTAAACCCCTATAAGCCCATACCCTTATATGGGTTATTGCTTACGTATCTGAGGTCCAGTGCAGTCTTGGTGACCAATTTGCACCCATTCAAGCAACTGAGAATTTAGATCTTAAAAAGGTTTGCAGGCCTGTAAGTTCCCTTTTGGTGCAGCAAATTGTGTTTAGGAGCAGCCAGTATTTCTGTCTGGGATGGATGACTCCATAGACTTTGCAGCTAACTGACTTTTTTAGGAAGTCAGTTTGTGACTGCAAAATGTAGATAGGGTTACACCCTCCACTGCTTTTATATTCTGTTGCTTTAAACCACTTTCATAATCTTTAAAACCACACTTTGTATAATAAAAGATTCTATATGTTGCCTCTTCCCTTCCATGATCCAGGGCTGAAATGTAACCATAGTGACATGAATTGAGTGGAAATCCTTATTTTTGTGGATTCATTATTGTCCTTAAGAACACGCAGCACATTTGTGGCACCAAAGAATTCTAAGTTTGACAACCCACAACCTGCAAATTCAGTTAAGATTCCATGCCTTGGTGCACACATAGCAGCTGACATGACAAGACAATGCTCATAGAAACATAGAAATTGACAGCAGATAAGCACCGTTGTGCCCACCTAGTCTGCCCATTTGTCCTGTCTACTGTAATACCGCAGACCCTACAGCTTTACACTTCCTTCCTTCCCTAACCACTGATGTTCCCTTATGCCTATTCCATGCAATCTTAAATTCTGTTAGTTTTTGCCTTGACTACCTCCACAGGGAGGCTGTTCCTGGCATCCACCACTCTTTCTGTGAAGAAGTAATTCCTCACATTTCCCCAGAATCTGCACCCCTGGAGCTTCATAGTATGCTCCCTTGTTCTTGAGCATCTTTTTTTTCTAAAAAATGCTTCCCTCTTGTGCCCTATTTGTCCCTGTGAGGTATTTGAAAGTTTCTGTCATATTCCCCCTCTCCATCATTTCCTCCAGGATGTACATATTGAGGTACTTTATTCTATTTATTTATTTATTTTAGAAAAGTGTAACCAGGAACTACATATTGAATTTATAACAGCTAATTTCCAGATGTGTCCAGGGGGCGAGAGAAGAAGGAGATAACTAAATAATATGATACTAAAAATGCAGAAGTCAAATACAAATATATAGACATAACAAGCAGCATCATAAATATTAGAGTCAATATAGTAATGAATGCAATTAGAAAAATAAAACAATACCTTATATGTGAAGAAGGAAAAAGCAGTGAAACAGCATGAACAGAGCAAAACTAGAGTGGGGCAGAAGAAGAGGACAACCAGTAACAAGTAGTGAGGGAGCACAAAAGGAAAGGATCATGTACAGTTACAGGAAAGATAACAACAGTTATAAAGAAGAGACTTTAGAGAGGAAGGAGAAGAGGCAGAATGAATAGAAAGGGGAAGAGAGGACCAAAGTTTAGGAAAACGGTAAGAAAAAGCAGATTGACCAACAGTAGATTTTCTAGAAGGAAGAGAAAGAGAGAGGGAAGCGGTGTTGTGGAGAGGGTAGGAGGAACAAGGGGAAGGGGATAGGAGGGATCTGAGGTAAGAGGGTAGGGAGCCGAACCAGAATTTGGATTAAAAAAGAGACACAACAGGAAAGGTGCCTAGCTTCAAGAGAGGGGAGAGGGGAGAGAAAGGGCTGAGTAAACAGAGCAGTTGTGAGTACTAGGTGAGCAATCTAAAGCAAAATAACAGAAACAATGAAAAACAGGGGTCCAGTCTCGCAAGGGAGGATTTAGGTGCACTACTGTAGATGTCACCGTAGTCAAAGATTGGAAGGATCATTTTAAGTACAATTTCTCAACAGGTAGGGAGCGGAATACTCGCTTTATTCCTGTACAAAGCACCTAGCTTATTGTGAAGTGTATGGTAAATTGCATCAATATGCACTAAGAAATCAAGATGCCAGTCAAGGCAGACCTTAAGGTACTTAAAGGAGGAAGTATCTTCAATCTTAGCATCATCAAGGGTATAAGACAGAGTGCCAATAGTCATTGAGACTGTTTTATTGGCATTACGGGACAACTGGTTAGACTTAAACCAGCACTTAATGTTGTCAAAATCTAACTGTAGCCAGGAGGTAAGTTCATGTGGAGAGGAGCCAAATGCAAAAAGAACTGTATCATCAGCATACATATGAATGAACGCAGATGAACAGACAGAGGGTAGGTCATTAAGGAATTCAGTAAAGAGAACAGGACCCAGGACAGACCCTTGACGGACACCTGAGCTAATGGGGAGTAAAGATGAAATGGATTTTCCTATCCAGACAGTTTGGGACCTGCCTTCAATGTATGAACAAAACAAACTTACAGAAGACTCAGAGAGGACTGCAGCTTTAAATTTGTCCAGGAGGAAGGGATGTGCCACAGTGTCAAAAGCTTTAGTCTCTCCTCATAGGGCTTTTGATGCAGACCCTGCACCATTTTAGTTGCCCTCCTCTGTATCATCTCCACTCTATCTATTTCCAGAGATGTGGCCTCTAGAACTGGTCACAGTACTGTAGGTGAAGTCTCACCAATGATTTATACAACAGTATCACCACCTCCCTCTTTCAGCTGGTGATACACCTCCCTATGCACCCTAGCATCCCACTGGCTCTTCCCACTGTTTTGTCATACTGGTGGCTGCTTTAAGGTCAGCATATATGATTACCCCCAGGTCTCTTTCCTGCCTGATCTAGGATGATGGACAGAAAGGGGTAGAGTCATCAGTGCTGGAGTACAGTGTACAGTTCTGGAGACCATACCTACGTAAGGACATAGACAGGGTAGAGAAGGTTCAGAGGAGGGCAATAAAGATGGTGCATGGGTTGCATCACAAGTCCTATGAAGACAGGTTGAAGGAACTGAACATGTACTCCCTGGAGGAGAGGAGGGAGAGAGGGGATATGATAGAGACATACAAGTATCTTACAGGGAGGAACAGGGTGCAGGAAAACACTATTTTAAGTGAAAAAGATGTTTCAGGACTAGAGGCATGGGATGAAGTTGGAGGGAGGACGATTCAGAGGAAACATGAGAAAGAATTTCTTCACAGAACGGGTGGTGGACAAGTGGAACACCCTGCCAGAGGAAGTGGTGGGGGCTGAAACAATCACGGGATTTAAGAATGCATGGGATAGACATAAAGGAATTCTAGAGGGCAGGGGTAAGGGGAAACAGACTTCTAGGAAAACAAACTGAACTTACAAGCTCAAATGGGCAGACTAGGTGGGCCATAGGCCCTTATCTGCCGACACTGTCTATGTATCTATGTATCTATGTATCTATGCTGCTTGACAAATGAAGCAATTCTTCAGGTACAAAAAAAATGAAAGACACTAAAGCAGATCAGAAAGAAAAAATTACTCACCTTAGTAATTATGTTTCTTCTAATGGAGTCTTGCTGTATTCTGACTATTGCAGTTAGCCCCAGCACTCAACCTGCCCCGGAGAGAAGAGGGTTAATTTTCTATGCAGAGCATAGAACGTTGAGCTTGAGCTCAGTTCGAACCTCTGTCTGCTGCACTTTGAAGCACAACCATCAGATTCTTACGAGCTAATACTAAGTAACTACTATGTGGAAATTGTAAAATTTTTACTAGCCAAATGGCAACCAAATATTTTGGATCCCCAAAAAGACTCAAGTCAAGAAATCCAAAATCAAAAACCAGGTAGTGAACAACTTAAGACTGTTAAATTAATAATATAACCCACTCCCCCTCTCTAAAAGGAGGGAGTGCCCAAATGCACCCCTGGGGTGCAACACTGCACCTGCCAGCCCACTTCTGAAAAACAGGTTCTGAGAGGGGAGGTAGGGAGGCAGGTCAGAATACAACAAGACTCCATTAGAAGAAACATAATTACTAAGGTGAGTAATTTTTTCTTCAAACCACATGAAGTCTTGCTGTATTCTGACTATTGCAGACTACCAAGCAGTACCTCCATGGAGGAGGGAATCGAACCTACCTTGGGAATAGGCTCTGCAGTACTGCTGTACCAAACCAAGCATCACTCCTAGCCTGGATGTCCAGGGAATAATGTTTGGTAAATGTATGGACTGTTTTCCAGGTGGCTGCTTTATACATCTCTAGCAAAGGAATATCCCTGGCCGCAGCCAGGGAAGCAGCTGTACCTCTAGTCGAATGAGCCCTCAGACCTGAGGAAGGTATTTTGCCTAGCTTCTCATAGCAGAATTGAATACAAGAGACAATCCACCTGGCAATAGTACTCTTAGTGGCAGGTTTGCCCTTCCCCACTTCCCATAAGTGAGAAACAACTGGAGGGAGTCAAACCTGTGAGCTTTAGTACACTCAATGTAGTAACTAAGGGCTCTTTGAACATTCAAACTGTGTAAACTTCTTTCTCCTGAAGAAGAATGATCAGTGAAGAACACAGGGAGAGACATAGATTGGTTCAGATGAAAATCTGAAACCACTTTAGGTAAAAACTTCCTGTTAGTTCTAAGGACCACCTTATCTCTATGGAATGAGATAAAATCAGGCTTCACTGACAGAGCTTGCAATTCACTGATAAACTTGGCAGAGGTAATAGCTACCAGGAACACAGTTTTCCAAGTCAAGTACTTAAGCTCTGCTGAAGGCAAAGGCTCAAAAGGGGGTTGCATAAGCTGAGCAATGCAAACATTAAGATCCCAAGCAGGGGTAGGATCCTTAAAGCGAGGACTGGTATGAAATTTACAGAATACAGGGTAAGATAACAGTGAGGAAGGCTTTCCCACTGACAGAAAAGCAGAAACAGCTGACAAATGTACTTTGAGAGTAGCTGGTCTGAGGCCTAGGCCATTAAGATGAACCATATAATCCAGAACTGTAGACAATTCAGCAGTGTCTGTGGATATATGCTTCTTGGAACACCAAATGCTGAATCTTTTCCATTTGGAGTTATACGTTTTTCTGGTGGCAGACTTTCGAGAGACTTTGAGAATATCCAGAACCCCTTGGGACAGATGCAAATCTGCATACTCTAACTCTTCAAGAGCCATGCCTTGAGATTGAGAGACCGAAGATTGGGGTACCAAATCTTCTCGTGAGAAGAGGTTAACAGGTTGTAATTCCTGGGAAGAGACAGGGGAAGATGGAGTGCTAGGGACAGCAACAGGGGGTACCAAGGCTGTCTGGCCCAGTCTGGAGCAATCAGAATCACTTTGCAGGGCTATGACCTTATCTTGACCAGAACCTTGAACAGTAGAGGAAAGGGAGGGAAGGCATATAGAAATTTCCCCTCCCAGTTCAAAATCAGTGCATCCAGAGGGACTGATCCCAAGACTGGGGGTCTGCAACAAAACAGAGGAAGTTGGTGATTGTCTGGTGCTGCAAAGAGATCTATCTCTGGAGTGCCCCACCTTGAAAAAATCACTTTCAACACTGGAGGGTCCAGGGACCATTCGTGATGGCCCTGGGAGATCCTGCTCAATGCATCTGCTAGCACATTGTCCTTCCCTGGAAGGTGGACTGCTATCAGAGAGGTCTGCAGAGAATAAGTTAGGAACCACAATTTCATGGCTTCCATACACAAGGCCGTGGACCGAGTGCCTCCCTGCTTGTTGATGTACCACATGGTGGTGGTGTTGTCTGTATTGACCTGAACCACCTTGTTCTGCACTGACTGAGAGAAAGCTTGCAGGGCCAGAAAGACCGCCCCTGAGTTCCAAGAGATTGATATGAAAAAGGGATCCCTGAGGGGACCACAGTCCCTGGGCTGTGAGAGCCCCCAGATGGGCTCCCCACCCCAATAGAGAAACATCCGTGGTTAGGACCACAGTGTGAGACTGAGCAATGAATGGGACTCCTTCTCTGAGGTTGCACTGATTCTGCCACCATTGGAGAGCCTGGATCAGAGTCTCAGTCACTGGAACTAGTTTGGTTAGAGAATCTTTCTTCTGAAGCCAAAAGGCCTTCAGGTGAATCTGAATGTCCCTCATCTGAAATCTGGCCCCTTGGACCACTGCTGTAGAAGCTGCCATGTGGCCCTGAAGCTAAAGGAATGCCTTGCTGGCCGAGAGACCAGAAGGTGGAATGAAGAAGCCAGCTCTACAGTAGCCCTTGCCCTTTCCAGGGGAAGAAAAGCTCTTGCTTTGACTATATCCAACTCTGCACCTATGAAGGCGATGAGCTGTACAAGCTCAAGAACTGACTTGGGAAGATTGAGAAGGAATCCTAGGGAAGTGAGCACTTGCTGAGTCACTTGCAGGTCTGACAATGAGCCAGTCATCCAGGTATGGAAATATGGAAATATTCTTCCTTCTTAAAAAGGCCACTACTACTGCTAGGCATTGTGTGAATAACCTTGGAGCTGATATCAGGCCAAAGGGCATAGCTTTGAACTGATAATGGCCTGAAGGCAATTCGAACCTGAGGTACTTTCTGTGGGAACACCTGATGGGAATGTAAAAATAGGCATCTTTTAAGTCCAGGGAGGCTAGCCAGTCCCCTGTCCTTAGAGAGGGGAGGATTATTCCTACAGTCACCATTTTGAATTTTGGTTTTACAAGATGTTTGTTCAGGTATCTTAAGTCTAGGATGGGTCTCCACTCCCCTGTCTTTTTTGGGGTAAGAAAGTACCTGGAGTACAGACTTTTGCCCCTGTGCAATGTAGGAACTCTCTCTATAGCCTTTAGAGCCAGTAGAGATGAAACCTCTGCCTCTAGGGCAATGGTTTTGGAGATGCTTGCAAGTGGAAAAGATCTGGCCCTCAGCTTTGGAAATTTCTTGAAGCTGAGAACCAGCCCCTGGCTTACCATCTCCAGGACCCACTTGTCTGAGGTAACAGACATCCATTCCTGGATGAAGTAAGCCAGTCTGCCTCCTACAGGAATGGGGGAGTCGACCCGGGCTGACACATCAGGGTGTCTGCTTAGCAGGAGCCTTAGGTTGAGGGGTGGATGCAGCCCTGCTCATCCCCCTTCTGCCTCTCCCTCGAAAGAACCCCCTTTGAGGAAAAGGAGAAGAGGCCTGTGCTTGGTAGAAAGGCATATGAAAAGGCCTGCCCCTGCCCCTAGCTAGCTGCCTTTGAGGAGATGTCTGCCTTTCCTTGGCCTGTGCACTCCTATAGGTGGTCCTATACTCATCCATCTTTTTCATGTAATTTTCTGTCTGCTCCTTAAACAGAGAATTACCCACGACAGGGAAATCCATTGCCTTAGCCTGGGTGTCCTGTGAAAGGCTAGTACATCTGAGCCAAGCCAGTCTCCGAAGAGCCACACATGTAGCCATGACTCTAGATGACACATCATTGGAGTCCACAGCAGCATGGAACTGTACCTTAGATGCCTCAATCCCATCAGCAGCCACCCCCTCCAGCTCCGAGGCTAGCTGTGGGGAGGCCTGCTTAGCCAGTGCCAGTACAGTGTCCCACCTGGACTTCTGGTACCTGGCTGCATAGGCCATATAATTAGCCTGCCTAAGTCCCAAAGTGGATGCCATGTACTGTTTGTTTGCCATGGCATCCAGCTTCCTAGAGTCTTTATCTCGGGGTGCGAAGCCAAGGGTATACTAGCCTTATCACAGGTTGCAGCTTGCACAACCCCAACATGGGTGCATTGTTGATACAAGTACTCTGTACCTGAACCTGATAAGGTGTACCTTTTGTCCATCCTTCTGTCGACAGGAGGTACAGAATTTAGAGTTTGTTTAAATCTTTTGTGTCTGTTTCCCAAAAGACTTATGAAGGGGAATAGACAATCTCTTGGACTCTGGGATGTCCATCATCTCCACATAATCAGGTTCCTCTTGTTCCTCCATGGCTTTTTCCACAGGGAGCTGGAGTGTTTCTACCACTTTCCTGTAAAACATGTAGTGGGAAGGGGACTCTGAAAGCCTAGGAGGGGAAACACTAGAAGGCCTGTCTGGGGAGATGTCCAATTCAATGGGCTCATCCAGACCTTCCCCACCATCGTCATCACCATCATCATAATCATAATCTTCATCCACCTCCAAATCTGGTTCATAAAAATCTTCAGAGGCATAACCTTGAGCCAGAGGAACTGACCGAACCGAGCACCTGCCAAAAGGCGCCGGATCAGACGGAACCGGGCGAAGCAATTCTACAATCCTTATCGCTTTGGCAATCTCTTCGGTGGTTGGAAAATGGGTCTCTGGATCCAAACGAGCCAATTTTTCTTTTCTTTGTCCTTTTGTAGGAACCGATCCCTCAGGATCGGTTCTCCTCTTGCCTAAAGAAGTATCGCCCTGGTCAGAGGGCACTTCTTCGGGTTCAGTCAGAACAGAACTGGGCTGACCATCCGGGTCAGCGGACTTCTCGGCCTCCTTATCCCTAAGCCTACCTAATCTTTTTTTCCAGGGTAGACTTAGGGAAATTTTTACAGATTTGGCAGTCTGAATCGAGGTGGTCAAACCCCAGACAATAAACACTGGTGGTGTGGGGATCAGCCTTAGCAAAGACCTCCCCACACACACTGCAGTGTTGAAACCCAGTGGGCCCGGTTTTTCTTTTGGGTTTCTCACACATAGCAATCCTAACCAAAAACTTACCCTTTTTATGGCAAACAACCAGGCAAGACACCCTTATCGGTTTCTAACCATGTTACCGGTATTGGAAAAAAACACAAGAAAATACATTTTTTTTAAACTGATAAGGACCGGTAACCACACTGTAAGTTTAGAAACAAAGACAGAATATGTAATTCACTAAATGGCCGGTTCAGCCAAACCGAATGAAAAATCAATTTTTACAATTTCCACAAGTTTGCTATGTCTAGTTCATTACCTAGTACTTACTGTACCACAAACAGAGATCTGAACCGAAACTTGTGAAAAATAATCGGTAAAACCAAGGACTTTAACCGACTTTCGAACTGCAAGCAAAGGAGAAATCTCTGGAGTGACCGTTCAGTTAGGTGGAGTAAAGAATCTGATGGTTGTGCTTCAAAGTGCAGCAGACAGAGGTTGGAACCGAGCTCGAGCTCAATGTTCTATGCTCTGCATAGAAAATTAACCCTCTTCTCTTCGGGGCAGTTTGAGTGCTGGGGCTAACTGTAATAGAACACAGCAAGACTTCATGTGGTTTGAAAAGGGGTGATATGGTTACTACTAAGGTAAGCAAAGATAGGAACATGTGTGTGTGTGTGTCTGTGTGTGTGTGTGTGTGTGTGTGTGTGTGTATGTGTGTGTGTGTGTGTGTGTGTGTGAGGTGGAGGTTCAAGTTGCAAGTAAGCCTAGCTGAAAGTAAAGAACTATGGGTTGCTGCTACGAAAATAATATTGATACACTACAGCCACACAGTTGTGCACATATACACTATATAAAAAGAAAAATGGTCTAGTTGCTATTGAAACCAGGGACCCAAGTTTACTTCCCCCCAAAGCCACTTACTATCACCCTGATCAAGTCATTTAACCTCTCGCTGCTTCATCCTGCGAGTGGTAATAATATGTAAAAAAGCAGGACCGAACTGAAAGTTAGATGTTGCATCTGAGATGGCCTATCCTGGCTACCTAAAATGTACAAGATACTCTATGCTAGCATTAATAGCCAACAGGGGGGTCATACTGGGCTATACCAGCCTACCCAGAAACAAAATGAGGCCCAATGCCACAGGTGGAGGGCCTTTTAGCTGCTGGAAAGTCCAGTATATACCATACCACCTACCCTGGAGGGTACTATTGAGCTTACAAAATGGGAATTAGTGTAACATTATATAAAATATTATAAAAATAAAACAAGTCACTTGATAAAATATTTAAAATGAATAATAAAACTGTTTTTGTAAAGTAGTCCCTCCACCAGTACACTTGCCAGTAGAGGACACTGTTGTTTTAATGCATTTTTTTTTACTTTCAATCTTCAGTTTATTTCCTTCTTGCTGGCTAGTTCCCTCCCCTTCCCATAGGACAACTGTCCATTTATAGTCATTTATTTTTTTTTTTTGTGCTGGACAACTCAGAATTACATTTATGGCTGCTGGGAGGATTGTGATTGGGAGACATGACTGTGGTTCCTGTTGGTACTCAGCAGCATGGTTCAGGGCTGACTGACTCTGGCTGCAGTATGGTTCAGATGACAGAAGGACTGACAACAGTTCAGGAGTCAGCAGTGTGGAGAGCAGCAGGTATTCTGATCTCCTTCACCCTGCTGAGTATATTTTTTTGTTTTTTATTTTTTAGGGAATGTGATGTTAGGCAGGTTAAGGTGCAATTGATGAATGTCTGTTTTGTGAATTTGGCGGTATGGTAAACGCACACGACTCAAGTGGTTGCAGACAGTAGTCTTAAAATGTTGTGGCATCAAAAATGTGTAAAACAAAAAGTGGTTTCTGGCTTTGTGGGACAATTGGGGCCCAAGTTAAATTCAGAGGTTGTGGTTTTCTGATGTGCGGGCGTGTGGTGGGGTTGTCGCTTGCTGAAGCAGAAATAACATGGCTTTCACCTTTTTTTTTGTTTTTTAATTCTGTTTGGAGCACAGATTTGCAGGACAGTAAGGCAGGCTGGCATGAATCTTGTTTTTCCTGGTCTCTCTTGACACATAAATGTATTCATTGGCAACAAGCTCAGCCAATTAGAGGCTGGGAAATGTTCAGCACATTTACTAAAGTTCTGTTTGTTGCCCTGCTCCACTGTATATATCGTGTTATACTTAATGATGTATATGCAGTAGCAAGAGCCATACAATTACAGCAGTGCTTAGTTCTACTCATTCAGCACTGTATTTTATTTAAGCAGAACACAACAATCATATAAGAACACCAGTAAGGAAGGTGATCAAGCAAGGGGAGCAACTGACGGTCATGACCCAGAAAGGGGCACCCCCCAGAAAATCAAACAGTAAGTGATGGCATACATGTCATACAGATGACTGTAAATGATATATTTTAAAATGAACTGCCTGCCGGTCTGTCGGCACAGCAGTTGGATTTCCGCCTGCGATGCCGGTGACCCGGGTTCGGGAACGGACTCAGGTCGCTGGAGGGCTGGCGGGGAGAAGGATGAAGCGTCCAGGGACAGCTCTCCTTCTCTAGGGGGAGGGTGGGGATGTGCACCGGCACCTGTTGATCCCTGGCGGAGGCTGGGGACACAGCAGAACATCGGGATCAGTGCACAAGGGGAGTGGTAGATGTTGGCATTAGCCTTGACGTCAGGATATCACTCCCCCAAGAAAACCAGGGAAAATGCTTCCTGGCTGGCCAGATGACGGTCTCCAGCCCTCTGCTGCTGCTGAACCCATGACCGGCACACCTCAGTGACACCCTGGGCCAAGTATAGAGTGTGCTGGCTGGCCCCACCGGTGCCTTCCCCCTCAGAGGAGGGGGACCCGTCTGGTGAAGGAATACACCGGGTTACTTGGGGGGAGCCGCAATATGAGGTAAAGTGGCTGGCGTGGGGACAGGCAGGCAGTTGGATAGGGCCTAGGGGGCCTAAAGGAGTGGGCAGCCGGGGAGACGCATAAAAAAAAATATGAACTGCAATTTTGTATGGCTTGTAAAAGAGCCATTGTTGCAGTCACTTATAAAATTTGGTTTTGGATTGATAACATACCTTTCTCCATAGTTTGGGGACAGAGTTGAGTCTGAAGAAGTATGTAGGGCTTGCCCAGAGCTACAGTTGTGGCCTGTATAATTTCCACTGTAGTCACATTAATGGCTGTTGCTTGCAACCCTTTCAATGGATTGTTCTAATGTTTGTAACCAGAGAGGCAAACAGGTCCTCCGCCTATTCCAATGTTGTCTGTGAAATTTGAATCTAAAAATACTTAGAATGAGAAAAATGTTACTCCCAAAATAGTTGGCCCCTTCAGGGTAGAAGTGCAATATTCTTGACCCCCCCCCACACACACACCCACACACACACACACACAGAAATCTACAGTAGGAACACAGGCCTAGAGGCACAGTAGCGGTTATGCATGTTGCTGGCTCTTGGCTTGTTGTGGTATGAGAATTCAGACCCCTTCAAATTACATCTTACCACTAGAGAGTGCATTCTGGAACTGCCGATCCTATCTGCAGGCCACCGTCAGAGTCAGAGCTTTTTTATGCCTATACATAAATGGACTTTATGCCATTAAAAGGGTGGAGATAGCTGTCTTTGTAAAAGTACATGTTCAGCACTTAAAGCCTTTCATTTCACATCATATTTTTAAACAGTTTAAATGCATGTCCCAAAATAGAAAGGTTTTATTATAGTCACTATGATAAGTAGCAACAATTCAGGACTGGGAAACACTTCTCCTACTGTTTCTGAAGAAGCATCTACTATGCATCCCCCAGAACAATTCTGGTCTATAGTCCTTGACCCCTTCTACCTTTAGAACAGTTTGGGTCTATGACCTCCGTCACCCCCAGTTTGAAAAGTTCTGTTTTGTGACCTAGACCCCTCCTTTAGTGTACTTTTTGTATACCCCAACCCTCTACTTCTGTTTAGCACTGTTCTGTCTGTGGCTATTGACATCACTCCACAATAGTTCTGTTTTGTTGCCCCGACCCCCCTATTAAAATTGTTCTGAAGTATGACTCTCCAGGACCCCACCCATGAGAATAGTTAGCTCAGCCTCATTTACAGTCATATTTTAGCAGACAATGGCAGCATTGCTACATTAAAAACAAATGTGCTGAAGAGCGCTGCTGTGCCAGCTAAGATGGGGGAACCTTGATTGCACAGCTCCTTTATTGGCACACTCTATCTAACGCCATCCAGTAATGAAACTCACAGTCTGAATAAAACAGCTTAATGGACTGATGCATAAAAGCTATGGGAACACATGGACCCACAAATAGGCAGACTCAGTTGCAATCTAGGCAAGGAAATGCAACTTTACCTCTGAGGTCTCCATCAAAGATCCAATCCAAGAGTACAGCAAGAAGGGACATTACTGAGACCTATAAGTGCCTCACATGGGGTGAACAAGGTGCAGAAGGGGAGTCTCTTTAATATTAGGAGACGCACCAGAACACAAGGGCATGCTATGAAGCTTGGGAGGGGGAGAGGCGTAGTTTAAGAGGGATGTGAAAAAGCACTGCTTCATTGAAAGAGTGGTGAATGGCTGGAACAACCTGCCAGAGGCGATGGTGGAGGAAAAGATAGTGTGGAGCTTCAAGCATGCATGGTATAGGTACATGGATAGAGGTGAGTGAGAAGTGCAGGACACCAGTGACCAAATAGAGTCTGTGGTGTAGTGTTTGGCAGGGAAAACAGGGCAGACTAGATGAGCCTACTGGTCCTTTTCTGCTGACACATGATATGTTACAGTAGCAAAGGAGGGCCAGGGCTCAGCCTCCTCTGGCACAGCTTTACCAGAACTGTAACTGGCAACAATTTTAAAGGACCTATAGAAAAGAAAGAAATGGTGCCCACACTGTAGCTGGCTGATCAGGAATTGTGTTTGTTAACAGTCACTGATAGGAGATGCTTGCTCCAGGTGGACAAACACCTCTAAGCATCACCTCTGCCTGATGAAATCTATGGGAGGAAACAATACATAGGGGTGTTTTTTCTGCCTGGAGCAAGCATCGCTGTTCTATGAATGTGTTAATAAACACAATTCCTGATTAGCCAGTTACGCCTCATTTCCTCCTTTTCTGTTGTTGGTAAATCCCTTTTGTGGCTGCCCCTTTGTGAGTGCATGGTGTGCACATTTTGTTAATTATTTCTGACAAATCTTGAAGGAACCAAAGACAGGAATGAAAGCAGGGTTTACAAACGTGACAGCCTAGATGTCTGATTTGCAGTGGACCCTAAACTCAACCTCAGAGAAGATAGCAGAGCACACCATCAGGCCTTACAGAAGCTGGACAGAGAGTGAGCATCCTAGAAGACCAGGTTTCTGATATGCAGAGGGAGCTTAAATCAGCAACAGACACCAATAAAAACTGCAATATAATATGGACGGATAGGATAACCATGAGGGGTGAGTGAACATTAGAATTATTGGCCTTCCTGAGGCATTAGAGGCTAATAGAGGGGAAGGACCACATCACATTCATACAGAACCGACTACTTAAGATATTGTCTCTTGGTCCCGAAAGTGCTCAAATGGAGGTGGAAAGAGCCCATCACTTTTTGTGTCCAAGCCTTCTCTAGCTGTCACTTCAACATTTCATAGTCATGTCCCTGTCCTTTGGAGACAGGGAGAGGGTCCTCTTAGCAGTCAGGGTTCAAGATGCAATTCACCTTGAAAATAGCAGTGCATTTTTTCCTGACTACAGCAGAGAACTATAGATTTGGAGGTAATCATTCTTAGACCTTAAACAAAAACTTCACAAAAGAGGCTGACTCAAGTGAAAAAAAAAAAAACACCAGTGACAACAGGACTTATAAAGCACTTTGTATTTATGTGCTTACTTTTTTCGCATGTATTGTTAATGATGCAACAGGTAGTGCAAAAGTTGGAACATACTCACAGGCATGGTGTTTGTGTACCCTTCCGATGGGGGACACCCATGTGATGTGCCACGTGATATGAACGGCTTACGTTTTGCCTGGATGACTGCCAGGCTTTATCATGTTTTGTTTTACAAAAGAGGCTGCCAGTGCCCTAGTGGCACAGAGGGTTGAGATTTATTTATTTATTTAGTTAGTTAGTTTTTGTTGACCGGGTAAGTGCACTAAACAAATTCTGCCTATTTTTAGGCACGACCCGGGGGAGGGGGATACATATAAATGCCAACTGACTTTGAACGAGATTAAGCTGTTGGTGGTATTTTTAGGGAATGGAGGGAAATTTTGGCCAGGGCACCGTGGAAATTCCCCTACTCTTTCTGCAGGAAGCGCTGTAGTGTGGCAGGAAGAATGGAGGTCCCCAGTCCTACACAGAACATTGGAGGAGGAGGTTGTGTTGCTGGAGCTGTGGAGCTCTTGCTGGAATATAATACTACCCAGGACTGTGTTTTGGAGGAACCAGCTCAAGATATCGTTACAGACATTAAGATTTTTTCAGAACGTGTGCAGCAAGAGATTGATTTACTGACTGAAGAAGATAAATTGCAGCTTGAATTGGAGAAAAAGAAAACTCACTTGTTGAATTTAATTTCGGTTGCTGGACTAAAACTTGAGGAGGAGGAGAAAAAGCGTAAGTGATCTATGGCTAGTCCTGTGCAGCTGGGGAGTAAACGGCTCCCAGTAGACCCAACTCTTGGTAATCCAGCTGACCCTTCTGCTGAGGATGAGGGCATGCTGGAACTCCTTTTGAACAAGCCCATTACTGTAGACTTACAGGACCCTTCTGACTTATGGACCCCTGGTGATGCACTAAAAAAAGTAGGTTGGATTCGGAGAAATTATATTTGGGTTCCTGGCCCTTCTATTCCCCTTCCAGGTTCTCCGGAATGTTTACTGGCTAGACAACATGCAGCTACTATACAAGGTGCACCCACACTGGTGGAAAATATGATGGAGAATTCTAAGTCCCTCTCCCAGGTTACTGCAGCTGTGCTGGATGAAGAAGAGGCAGCTGAACTGGACACTGTGCCAGACATGTCTCCAGAGATCATTGTTGCTCATAACGAGGAATGTGTAGTTTCTCCTGTAGTGGCCCTGGACACTGAGAGCCATAGGGAAGACCACATGTCCCTGACAGAAACTGGCATTAATGAAGGTATTGTATTGGGTTCGCTACCAGTCCAACAGGTAAGCAACACTGCGGGGAAGGAGGAACGTCTACTAACTGAACCACAAGGACCGATGACCTATGCTGGTCTTTTTTGTAAGCCTGCTGAGGTAGCCAAGAGGAGGTTTTTGGTCCATTTGAGATATGAAGGAAAGGCTCCTATTGTCCCAAACCAACTTTGGGTGGAGAAAACCCTGCTCAAAGACTCTATGGGGTTTACGCCAGTGGAGGTGTATGCATTCATACATGCCCCAGGAGATCACAATTTTGATATTAACTTTTGCACAGTGGCTTCTCTTGATAAATTCTGGAGACTATATTATGATATTAAAGATACTGCAGTGCGGATGGATTTTATGGTTATTCCTATCATTAAACCAACGATTAAGACTGTTACTATTCTCTTCAGGAATGAGGGTTTTAACATTGATAACATTATGTTTTGGCTGGAGAAACACTGCTCTATTTTTGATAGACCTAAGCCAATCATGGATGAAAATGGCTTCTGGACTGGGGGGTGGTCTGTGAGGGTCCAGCTCCAAAAAACCAATACAAGGATACATCACTTGCTTAGCTCCTTTTTTGGGGTCAGGATAGGGGTATTATTTTTTATGCAGGGCAGTCGAAGAGCTGCTACAAATGTGGCTCCCTGTCTCACTTAAACATGGATTGTGATCAGGTAAAGTGTTTTCAGTGTGGGGTATTGGCGCATGTGGCAGCACAATGTATGGCTCCCTCAAAATGCATTCTTTGCAGGAATGAGGATTACTCCTATACTGAATGTCCTTGGGCTGCCCATTGCCTCAATTAGTCATCTGACCAGGAATTTTTCCTGTCTCAAGCTAGATGATCATTTGGTCAGCCCTTCTGATCTGAGGAAGACCTGACCTCCCGTGGTAGACAGAGCGGCAGGGGAAAAAGGGAGAATTACTGGGAATAAGACCCAAGTACCCTCAGGTGGACCTTGTACTCCACACTTAGATAGATGCTTGCTTCCCAAGTCCAAGGCACCTGTTTTACCACCTACCCTTACACCGAATTAATGACTTGAGGAGAGGGAAACCCCATTTGTCACTCTGCAGGGTTCCCCATGTTGTGAGATGCATACTCCTGTGCAGATTTCTTCTCCCATTTCAAGTTGTTCTAACATGGTTTTGAGTGGTCCTTTGGATCCTGCTGTAGTGCAAGTGGTGAACTTAGTTGAATCTGGGGAGGTGTCCTTGCCTCTTCCCCCAAGTGCAAGGATGACATTGGTTACCACAAAGGTCTCCCTATCACCACTACCCTTAACTAATAGATTTGTCCCAATTGCCTCCTGGGGTGACCAAGTTGAAACGGAGTGTCCCATGGACATAAAGAACCAGACGGAACCCTGTGAGTCAGTTTTCCCTCCTGGTGATGAGGAGTTACCTCCTCCTAAGCCTCGACCTAGTGAGAAATGTAAATAGGTTACCAGATCTAGCAGTAAACTCATAAAACCCCCTCCTTGAGCCTCGATCCTTGAAATTAGCAAGCCTCAACATTAATAGTATTAAGATGTCAGTGAAACGTCTTGCAGCCTTTGGGGTATTGCAACAATTGAATTATGATGTGTTTTTTTTGCAAGATACTCATCTACATTCCTTAAGTGAAGTTAGCCAAGCCACTAAAGACTGGATTTGGGGGTCTTCATAGTGGTCGATAGGGGTGGAATCCTGTTGTGGGGTGGGTTTCGGTTTTCTGACCCCATGGGTTGAAAGTGTATAGGATGGTGGACATCGACCCTGGCCAAGCGTCTCTGCTTGATGTTGCACTTTGTGGAGTTCTGTGTCATTTAATCACTATGTATGGGCCGCAAACTTAAGCCCTTAGGATTGATTTATTGAAGAAAATACAGCCTTATCTCGATACTACCCGACTAATTTTTTTTTTGGTGGGGATTTTAACATCATTTTCCAGCAAAAGTATGACCAGGGAAAACAATATTGTGATGAAACGTTTCTTCGTTCAGTGATTACTCAGGCTGGATTAGTAGATGTTCATAATACAGGGACTTGTCGGGCTAAACCTACATTTTTTAAGGGTAATTTATCTTCCCGTATAGATTTTATTTTTATAAAATGGGTGTTGTTGATAGACTGTACCATGAATACACCTGTTGATACCTCAGACCATTCTCTAATTGGTCTTTAGATTACGACCCCTTTACCCCGAATTACAGGATGTGGGTTTTGGCAGGTGAATACCTCCATGTTGACTCACGTTGAGGTTATTGCAGACTTGAAAATTATTAATCAGGATAAACTGACAACTATTTTCTTGTTTGATGATATAGGACAGTGGTGGGAGGAACTTCAATTCTGCCTCATATGTTTTTTTCAGGCCCTAGGTACCTCGAGAGCCTCTACTCAGTATGGCAGATATCTACAACTATGACATGAGTTAGGTGTTCTCATTTCCAAACAAAGTGTGGGAGATGGGGACCATGTAGCAGCTATTAAGGAAATGAAAGAGGCGATGACTAGGTATCAGTATGATAGATTATGCTCCTACAGTAGGAGCAGGCATTTGGAAATCAGGGGAAGGAAGAACAGATTAATCCCTTTTTAGCTAGTCAGAAGACAGGGGAAAGGATGAAGATCACTAGTTTACTATCTCCAGCTGCTATAGTAGTCAGTGATAATCAATGTATCATGGAGGTTTTGGATGGTTATGTTGCCCAAATGTTTGGGAACTTCAGAATTTTTGGCTCAGCTGTTGCAAGCTGCGGATCTCCTGTGGCTTTCACCGGCACTGAAGGATACTATGACAGTACCTTTTACCACACTTGAACTGGAGATGGTAATTAAATCTCTTCATAATAATATTGCATCGGGGTCAGATGTGTTACCTAGTGAATGTTATAAAGTATTGTGGGACATTATGTGGCAAGAGTTGCTTTCTCTATATAATTTCTTTCTGTCTGACATAATTTTACCCACTTCCATGTATGAAAGGCTCATTATTTTTCTCTACAAATCGGGGGATAAGGCTGCTACTGGGAATTGGTGACTGCTCACCCTGTTGAACACCAATTTTAAGAGTTTTTCTAAACTACTGGGTAACAGATTGTCTCTAATGTCTGACCTAATCAATTCAGTCCAATTTTGTTCAGTTCCAGGTAGATGCATTAATGAGGCTTTGTTCCTTGTGCATAAGCTGATGGAACAGGGTAGGGTGGATTGTGAGCTTCAGCAAGGGCATGGGTACCTGGTCAGTTTGGACAAGGAGAAAGCTTTTGATGGAGTCTCACACACCTTTCTATGGAATTATTTGGCTGCGAATGGCATTGCGGAACTATTTGTACAATGGTTAGAGCTTTTTTATTCCTTGGTTTATGTCATCCCTTATGGTAATGGGTGGGGGGCTAAGCATTGGATACTTCATGGTGTACACCAGGGGTGCCCACTGAGCCCCCTATTGTATGTCTTTGCATTGGATCCTATGTTGCAAATGTTACAAAGTTCTCCCCTTATGCGGAGTGTAGAGGGTACTCTGAGGGAACAATGTAAAGTTATTGCTTATGCAGATGATTTATGTCTGGTAGTCGAGATGTGTAATCTATATGTATTGCATATAGTTTAATTCAGGAGTTGGGGAAAATAACACGTGCTCGTGTCAACAATAAAAAGACGATCTGCCTTTGTTTAGATCACAGTCAATGGAAGCCGGTGGCTTCCAGGTGGCCCTGGCCCCTTGTCAAGTTTTGGGGATATATTTTGGTGGTATCGATATGGCAGGGTTTAAATGGAGCCAAGCATTAATGCAAGGGAAAGCGACGGTGAATAACTGGAATAAATGGACAATGTCTGAAAAGAAACACGTATATTGTCTTAAAATGTTTTTGGTTCCAGTATTTTTATTTCTTAGTGCTGTTTTTTTACATACCTAAAACTCTTGAAACAACCTTGTTGGGGGGTTTCTTTAGTGGGTTTTGGGGCAGTTGACTGAACCCCGTTAAAAGGAATACCTTATACAAGAATGTAAGAGATGGTGGGGTAAAAATGTTAAATCCCATAGTGGGTTTTTTTCACAATTCTTTTATGTCACAATTTAGTGCCATTGATTCAGGGAAGAGGACAGCTTTGGGAAAGATGGGGAATCTTAGTATTAAAAGGGGTTTTATTGGAATGGAAATCAGATACATTTTTACATAAAAATAAGCATAATCCCAGGCTGATTTCATGGTGGGACTATGTTTTTGATAAGATCAAATTGTGGAGGGTAGGTTATGAGACAGTTTTATATCTTTCTAGGAAAGCACTTTATGCTGACATTGTGTTGCAATGTTTCCCAGAATATCCCTTTGCAGGATTTTCGATTGCGGAACAAACCAGCATTTCAGATTATGTAACAGACACTGGAATTCCAGAACGGTTATGGGATACGGTTTGGCATGGGATACATTGATGAGTTAATGTCCATGGCAACCAGAAACATAAAGTCTTACAGTATAGATATTGCCCGAAGGAGGGGTGTATATTGAAGGTTGAAAGCATGGACCATCTTTATTTTCACTGTCCTTACGCCATCTGCTTTTGGGATGTGGTGAAAGACTGGTGGAAGGGGGTGACTGGTGTCTTCTCCTCCGAAGAGTTAAGGTGGAAGACTAGGTTTGCTGGCCAAGGGACCTAGCTTCACCTGAGCTCTTTCCTTCTAGGTTGCTTGAAAGGACAGAGCAAAGAACCTTACCAGAGCAAGGGAAAGGATTAAGGCTTCTTTGACTAAGCAGATTTATTGTGTGTTTTTATTTTTATTTTGTACTCACAGGGATTGTTACTGTTTATTGCTAACATTTTATTGCTATATTTTTCTCTGATACAAATTGTTGTTGCTGGGTATACCTTCTGCCGCATTATTACATGATGTGCCTACAGGTGTGTGCTAACAGATTACTGCTGTAATCTTCTGATTCAAATTGTCTTTTGCAAGGTATATCTTCTGTTACTGCTTTAGTTTTCTCTGTAGCAAATTTTTCCTTACAGGGTATATCTTCTGTGAAATTATTACAGGTGGTGCTTTACAGGTTTTACAGTTTTATCTATCATTAGGATAAGCTTTCAGGACTATTGCATTTGTTGCTGGCTGATTGTTTCTGCTCTTACCTCCTTGTTTCTTTCGTCCGTGGTTGTTTTTCAGCAGGGAAAGGGCCCAGCCAGCCACCCACCCCCATCCTCAACCACCCCACACTACACTCTTTTTATAGGGTAGCACAGTTGTGACATTTCCTGTGGCAAAGCAGGAAGGGGTGGATCAGTGGGGCATCCACACAGTGACCTCATTTACAGGGGCACTAGTAATTTAACTTGTTATAATAAGTTATGCAAAAACAAACAAACAAAACACAAAATCAAACTTTTGCTTTCATTTTCTTCCTTCTAGTTACTCTGACCAGGTTATACACCCAGCAAATTATCTGGAATGGATGTCATTAACTGCAGGTACTGTGGAACACTTTTCAGAAGGGCAGTTTTGTAGGATTTAGGACACTGTCCTACATGCTGGGCCATTGGAGATCTAAGGGATCAGCTCCAGACAACATGGGCAGAGATTGCATGCCTCAAATTGCATATTTAAGAGGAAATATATTCTAAGAACCACTCCCCATTTCCCCAACATCCAATAGAAGCACCTTGACCACAGAAGGTAGTTGGTCTGGAAGGTTATCAGGTGGTTAGGAGGGACAAATCGGGTGCCCCATCACTCGGTGCTCTCCAAAATATTACCTCCACAAACAGGTATCTGCCTCTATCTCCGAAATCAAACAAAGTGGCAGAGGACATTGCAGAGCAGGACACTGCAGCACAGGAGCTAGCACAACAAAACTCACCCAAAACAGGAACCAAAACATAAAAAGCAAAAAGGGAATCCAAAAAACTTCTGATCATAGGAGACTCCATGATTCGGGGAGTTGATACCTATCTCCAGCCAGGGGTAATGGTCAGATGTCTCCCTGGTACATCAGCATGGAGAGACACTGACCATATTGCTAAAATTGCTCAGGAAGCGGGAGAAAACATTGATGTCCTAGTACACATAGGGTTTAATGATCTTGCCAGCCAGTCAGTTGTGGAGACCAAGGAACAACTGACCAGGCTGGGTGACAAACTACCATCCATTTAATCTTTCATCTCCTTCTCTGAGATACTACCAGTCTGGGAGAGGGGGGCAGATGGACAGAAGGTCAGAAAAGGGGAGATGGGGGGCTAAACATGTGGCTCAAAGGCTGGTGCCAGGAAAGAGGACACAAATTTGTAGGGAACAGGAAACAGTTTTGGGAGTGAAAGTTCTTTAAATTAGATTGACTGCTTCTAAATAAGGAGGGAGTCAGTGCATTGGAGCAGAAGTTTGATGTCTTTTCAGAATATTTAAAATAGCAAAGGGGGAGAGGGGTGCAACACCCCATACGTCAAATGCGAAGAACACCCCTTCCCCCTCAGCTAGTGGTCAAACAGGAGTTCAGCATGTTTGCAGTTCATTTGCATCACCAGATAAGGAAAAAGGTCCAGCTCCCCATATGACACACAGGGAAAATGCCAGACCCCACCCAGCAACTAACACACTGAAATCTGGCCAATGGAAAATCATGTACACAAATGCTTGCAGTCTGGGAAACAAGATCCCAGACCTGCAGGCAATAATGACAGAGGCTAAACTGGACATAGTAGCAATTAGCGAGACATGTTTTACCAGTAACCACACATGGGAGACTTCAGTACCTGGCTATGTACTGTTCAGAAGAGACCGAGATGCAAAAAGGGGGGTGGAGTGGCCCTGTACGTCAATGAAAATATCAAAGTTACATAAATTCAGAATACACATAAGGAGCCACAAAAACTGTGTGTCACCGTGGAAACAGGAAATGGGACAGCCATACTAACTGGGGTTGTCTACAGGCCCCCAGACCAGGGAGAGGATATAGACACGTTACTGTTAGAAGATAGACAAAAACATGACAGCTAAAGGGGAGGTTCTGATAATGGGAGACTTCAACATGCCAGATACAGATTGGTCAATACCAGCAAGAACATCTTCCAGAACAAGACACATTGTGGATTCCCTGCAGGGGAAGGGCCTCAAACAACTGGTACAACAACCCACAAAAGACAGAGCTATCCTAGATCTACTACTGACTAACAAGGAAAGGATCACAGATCTCCAGGTAGAAGGTCACATGAGGGTCAGTGACCATCACATGGTACGGTTTAATTTGGCCACTAGAACTAAATCATCCAATTCCAAGGCAGAAATATAGGACTTCAGAGGAGCTGACTTTGATAAGATGGCCCATAGAGTTAAGCTAGCCCTGGCAAAAAAGAAATACAGGTGAGGGGGTACAGGCAAAGTGTGCAAGCATTAAGGATGCAATACTTGAAGCAACATCTCATTGTGTTAGAGAGAAAAGGAAGTGCAAAAGAAGAAGGAAACCACTTTGGTTCTCAAAAACAGCAGCAGAAGAGGTCAGAGCCAAAAGGCTGGCTTTCAGGAAATATAAGGGAGCAGTGGGATGAAGATAGGGAGGCATACCAAACTTCCCTAAGGGAAGCAGAGAAGACAGTAAGGCAGGCAAAGGCCCAAACCAAGGAAACACTAGCACAAACAGTAAACAAAGGTGACAAGACTTTCTATAGATACATTAGTGAAAGGAGAAAGTCCAGAGGAGGTATTGCTAAGATCAAAGGAGATAAGGGGGCGTGTGAGGAGGAGGACCATGTAAAAAGCACCTATCCTAAATAGATTATTCTGCTCAGTATTTATTGAAAAGAAGGTAGGGCAGGGCCCTCAGCTCATCACCATGGACACAGAGGGGAGGGAGGGAGGTGTGCACTAGTCACTTCACAAAAGAAAGGGTCCTACAAGAGCTTGATAAGCTCAGGGTGGACAAGGCAATGGGACCTGATGGCATACATCCCAGGGTACTAAAGGGGCTAAGGGTGGAACTAGCAGAGCCATTATCAGAAGTGTTTAGTGAGTCTCTTAGAACAGAAGAGGTCCCAGAAGACTGGAGAAGGGCCCATATGATCCCGCTTCACAAGAGTGGTAGCAGGGAGGAGGCAGGGAACTACAGACCAGTCAGTCTTACCTCAGTAGTGGGCATGATTATGGAGGAACTCCTAAAGGAAAGGATAGTGCAACACCTGGAATCCATAGGAGCACAGGATCCAAGACAGTGTGGGTTTACAAAAGGAAGGTCCTGTCAAACTAATCACATAGATTTCTTTGACTGGGGAACCAGAGTGGTGGACCAAGGGGGAGCAGTTGATGTCACCTACTTTGACTTTGGCAAGGCTTTCGATACTGTTCCACATAGAAGATTG
The DNA here is from genome assembly GCA_016271365.2 of Neoceratodus forsteri. Lineage (NCBI taxonomy): Eukaryota > Metazoa > Chordata > Ceratodontiformes > Ceratodontidae > Neoceratodus > Neoceratodus forsteri. The sequence continues at coordinate 136,015,498 of JADMNL010000025.1, forward strand.
ATTAATAAGCTGAGTAGGTTCAGGGTGGGTCAGAAGTTGGTCAACTGGGTGGCAAACTGGTTGACAGGCAGAAAACAGAGAGTGGTGGTAAATGGTATACAGTCAGAAGAGATGCAAGTCACAAGTGGGGTACCTCAGGGATCAATCCTGGGGCAAGTCCTCTTCAATATCTTCATCAGTGACATTGCAGATGGACCGGAGGGTAAGGTTTGTCTGTTTGCAAATGACACCAAGATCTGCAACAAAGTAGATGATCCAGATGGGTAGGCAGAATGAGAAGAGATCTGGATAAACTGGCAAAATGGTCGGAAGAGTGGCAACTGGGGTTTAATGCAAAGAAGTGCAAGATCATGCTCATAGGGAACAGAACCCCCTAGGGGAGGCAGTATAATGCAGTGGTTTAAGGCATTGAGCTGCAAATCTGGTGACATCCAGCAGACCAGACCTGGATTTGAATCCCACAGCTTCCACTTGCGTACTGTGTGACCCTGAGCAAGTCACTTAACTTCCCTGTGCTCCCAGGTAGCACCTGTAAAAAAGATTTCAGCTTAGTGTGCTACTCCTGCTTAAACAATTAACCCCCCCCAAAAAAAAACAATTAAATAAAAAAAATAACCCTGAAGCCACCTATAGGCTGGGAGGGGAGTTGCTGGCAGTCACGAGGAAAGAAAGAGACTTGGGCATCAACATCACCAATGACCTGAAATCATCCAAGCAGACCTCTAAAGCAGTAGATAAGGCTAGGGGGAGGTTGGGGTGTATAGTAGGGGTATCACAAGTCATAAGAGGGAGGTAATAATCCCCCTTTACAAAACACTGGTTAGGCCCCATATGGAGTACTGTATGCAGTACTGGAGGCTAGACCTTCACAAGGACATTCACCAAATTGAGGTAGTCCAGAGAAGGGCAACCAAAATGGTGCAGGGGCTGCATCAGAAAACATATGAGGACAGATTAACAGAGCTCAATATGTATACCCTAGAGCAAAGGAGAGAGAGAGAGAAGTTATGTGATCAAAACCTTCAAACACCTTAAGGGCATTAACAAGATGAAAATGTCTTACATGTTTCAATATAAGAAAAATAGCAGGACAAGAGGACACAGCATGAGATTAGAGGGAGGCCAATTAAGAGGTAACGTGAGGAAGTTCTTTTTCACAGAAAGGGCGGTGGATACATGGAACGGCCTACCTCGGGAAGAGGTGGATATGAATACAGTGCAGGGCTTCAAACAGGCATGGGATAGGCATATGGGAGCAATACAACTGAGTATGAATAGATAGGCCAATAGTACATTTAAAAGGTAGAACAAAAAATGGGCAGACTAGATGGGCCTTGTGGTCCTTATCAGCCGTCAACTTCTATGTTTCTATTATATGTGAGAATTGGTAGTAATTTGATTCCATTATGCAGTGTAAGCACTCTTAGAGTTATACATGCCCATTTTCTAGAGTTATACATGCCCATTTTCTATACTGGTTATGGATTAGTAGGTGCCGTTTAGTTCTGCAGCAACAATCAATAGCAGTATTCGACCTTTTTATGTTTAGGATGGATGTGACTAATTTAAAAGCAAATGAATGAGAAACTTTTGGTGTTCAATACTGGGACCGGTTATGGCTAGATTTAGATTTTATATACAAAAAAAAAAGGGTCAATGTTTGATTTTTTTTTTTAGTTTTTTTCATTAAGTCAGATTTTATGGTGTCTATACAGTGGGGGAACAAGGACTGGGGACCCGGATTCTTTTTCATTTTATCCTACACGGGATCCATGTCCATCGTCCTTTCTAGGGATTTAAATAGTATTCTTTTCTGATGATATGAGCTCCCCTGCACTAAGGGTACTGTGATTATAAGGGGTGTGTGTGTATATTGTTATTATATTTAAGATTTGGGTTTTCAAAATGCTGCTTTGTGTTTTGGCCTCTCCCCTTTATGGTTTTTGTATACCAGAATACTGCATCCATTTTGTATGTTCCTTTTAGTTTAGGGAAACTTTTTCCCTACTCTTCTAGTTGGGAAGGAGGGTTCCTTTCAGTATTATGATTTGTTTGGGTTCTAAATTTTCTTTGATAGTAAATTAGAAATGATGTGTTTGTTATATTTATTAAATTGTTCTTACGATGTGTATAAATTTTTGTGTGCATTTGACACTATTTTATATTTATTTGATTTCTGGAATTTATAATACTGCGTTCCCCTATTTTCAGTTGGAGGGGTTCATTGCCAGGATATGGTTGGGGGTTTTGTGTATTTATTTGGCTACAGTTTTGCTATTGTATGCTTGCAATACTTATTTTTTACCTTTTTGCTTTACATCTTATTTGTGTGTTTTAACACTCTTTTGTATTTTATTGATTCTGAAGTTTATAATAAAAATTCTCCTATTTTTTTCGAGAAGTGCCATTGGATCTTTAACTTCCACCTGAACAGGCAAATGGGACATTGGTATAACATCTCATCTGAAAGACAGCACTTCAGGAGTGCTGCACCTCCCTCATACTGTACTGTAGTGTCAGTATTGGGATATTAACACAAATACCTGGTGTGAGGCTAGAACCCACAGCCTTCTAATCTCCCAGCCTCAGAGGCAAGTGTGCTACCTGCTGAGCCACTGACACTGCTTGCTGCTGTAATCCACAGATGCTGCCACACTAGCGACCTTGGATTGGGAGTGAAATCGGGTTGTTAGGTGGTAGGGGGGGGGATTGAGCATCTGGAGGACTGCTCTTCTCTCTAAGGGAGGAGAGGTTTGTCACTCTGCTGTTAACTGCCATCAACTGGCAGATTGGTGGTAGTGCAAGCATGGGTGATATCAAAGGAAGTGTGCCGCTGATTTGATGCAGGATGTGTCTGCCTCCAAACAGGACATTCTCTTTTCCGTGCCATGGCAGGGTTGTGGGAGAACAGGGAAAAGTGGTGCAGCATATGGACTGCCCACCTGCCTTCCTCTGATGAGCACCACCATCGCACCAGTGGTAACTCAACCAAATGTGTTTCTTCAGTGGAGTAGAGGACAGCCTCTCCTCTCTCTTCATGGGTATCCCCAGGGAGTGGGAGAGGGCTGGGTTCAAGGAGGTGAGTGCCGGCTGGGGGAGGCTGGGACTGGGCTGATAGCCCACCTACAGTCAAGACTCAGAGAAAAAAGCTTTATGGAAAAAGAAAGAAGAGGTGGCAGTTCTCATGCCTTTTTCTGTCCAGTCTCCAAATTGACAAACCAGTCAAACTGCCACAATTCCTCAATGACATTCTGGTGACTGAAAACTATGTTGAGGAGAAGGATGCAGTAGGAGTAGACCACTTGAACCAGTGCCCCCATGGTATTCTGACCAGCTAAAATATCACAATGTCTAGCTAGGCTATATTTGTTTCTGTGCATTGCAATCCAATAAACCAAGCTTGGGCTGTGTAGGGGACATGGGGGATGGCTTTCGTAGACTACTAGAGCCCTAGTATAGTGTAATGGGGGGATAAACAAACACACAGACAAGAGGATAAAGTACATAAAATAAAAGCAGCTTGCGTTTATAATTTTTATTTTTCAACAGGATCAAAACTTATTTACAGAAATCAAAAGAAATTCGGTGTTAAAAGCACACCTAAAATAACAAACAAATCTCTAGATTGCAGCTTCACTTTCTAGTGAATATTAACTTACTGCTGGTGTGGAAACCTACACACCTCCTCTCTCACCTTCTATCAGCATACTACTGGCCTATCTGCCAAATGAGGAGTCTTTGGGCTTTTTATCCCCCCCCTCCCAAGCATGACATCAGAGACATGTGACTCTGATTAGCAAAATACTGCAATTTTTATTCTTTCTAAATACCCATATACAGATTCATGGGTAGCTAGCAAAATATACACTTAATAGTATAAGTTCTAGCCAGTTACAATTTATATAACATGTTTTAAAACAATTTTAAACCTTAATTTAAAGAAGAGGGCAGGGTTTGATGTCTAAGCCCTCCTCCTTCCGTGACATCATACCCTGATTCTCTATAAAGGCAGCCATTTCGTGGGCTGCCAGCCCTATAGTAGGAGCTTCCATCTTTTTGTGACATACAGGTACCATAGCTTATTTTATGTTTATACAGAGAACATAGCTAACTTTTGTCAGTAACAATTATAATTCAATTCACATAAGTAAAATTGTTGTGGTACTGTTATACAGCTTGTCTAAATATATTTATAACAACCCTGTAAAGTGTATGTTTTGTTTTGTGAGGTACATCATCTTTGATACTGTTTCAGGCACTTTCTATGTCCAAAATGCTTTTCCCAGTGGCTGCAATTTCAGCCTACAGCTCTGGGCACTACAATCTTCTACCTAACAGTGGGCTTCATAAAACATGAACACAGATCCTTTCTATTAGTTCTGTGGCTCCCCAGAGCTGTATATTTATGTCCTTTGTTTATTTTAAAGCCCGTATTATTTTCTGACTCGGAGGAGCGTATTGCACCACAACACATCAGAGCTCAAGGGTGCAGCAACACTACCTATGCCCTAAATGTCCTTATTTTAACTCAGCCCCTTTTACTTCAAACCCTTTTTCTTTTTATGTTGCTTGCACGCATGTGCAAGAAACATAGTGCCATCATCCGAGTTTTCGGAGGTGTGGCACCCCCTCTTCCAATTCAGTCAGTGAGTTTGCAGGCGCGGCCGCAGTTCTCCAATGACTGCTGCAGCTGTCTATGACAGCAGTCAAAATGCAGTGGCATACAGTTGAAAGGGAGAGCTCCGCTTCGTGAGCAGAGCTCTGCTTCTGCCTGCGTCGTAAACACGCATATTGCGTGTTGATGCACTCCCCACGCACACACTGTATGGCCAATGGGGTGCCCAATCTCCTGTCGGCTCCATGCTCCCCAACAAAAGCTGTCCAGGTGCCACGCTGGGATCCCACCAGTGTGGCAAAAATGTTATAGCCAGCGAGGGTGCCCAATCCCCGTTGTCTCCACAGCTGCCGCCCCAAAACCTTTCCAGGTGCACGCTGAGGCCCACCCCAGTGTGGCAAACGTCCAGCGTCATCTTAATTAAAAAAAAAAAACTGTAAATAAAAAGCGGTCCTCGCAGTCTCCCTGCCCCACCGCACCCACCCACTGCGCACCCTGCCTCTCCACAGCCCCCACCCCATACTTACCTCTGAGCTCAGCGAGACGATCTTCCGTGGACCGGGAATACGTCTGCACTCTTCAAAGCCGACCGCGAACTGAGGAAATGCCGGTAAGCTGTATAATGGAATAAATAGGGTTTTTTCAACTTTGTTGCATATCTCAGGAATTTTTGGGAATTTGGGGCCCAAATTTTCAACATGGGGTTTTTGGGACCCCTCCTCATGAATTCTTGCACTGTCATGGCATTAATCAGGCCCGAAGGGTGATTTCACCGACACTGCACAAAATCACCTGTCGGGGCCGATTAACAAAATGACACTGCCAGTGTTCATAAGGTGGGCTCTCAAAAAGCCTATGTTGAAAATTTGGTGAAAAAATTCCTAAAAATGACTGTTTTACGAGGACGTGTTGCGCGGTTCCTACGCACGCTCGTAAATTCACGAATTTTCAATATTTTCACTCCAGATTTTCAACATTGCCATTTTACCACACCTCCTTATGAGCAGTACAGCTGTCATTTTTCACATCCTGCCCAAAACGTGTGTTCCACCCATGTAGCGCACAATGGCGCAGTCGGTGTGTGAAATCAATGTATGGGACACATTAGGAAAATCACAGTGACACTGTTCATGAGCAGAGGTCTTAAAATGGCTATGTTGAAAATTTGGTGAAAAAATTCCTAAAAATGACTGTTTTACGAGCGTGCGTTGCGCAGTTCCTACGCATGCTCGTAAGTTTGTGAATTTTCAATATTTTCACTCCAGATTTCCAACATTGCCATTTTACCACACCTCCTTATAAGCAATATAGCTGCCATTTTTCACATCGTGCCCAAAATATGTTTCTTCCCATGTAGCGCACAATGGCGCAGTCGGTGTGCGAAATCCATGTATGGGACACATTAAGAAAATCACAGTGACACTGTTCATGAGCAGAGGTCTTAAAATGGCTATGTTGAAAATTTGGTTAAAAAATTCCTAAAAATGACTGTTTTACGAGCGTGCGTTGCGCTCTTCCTATGCACGCTTGTAAGTTCTCGAATTTTCAATATTTGCACTCCAATGACTTCCAAATACCTAAACAGCACATACAAGCAAGCAATATTCGGCATTGACTAATGCTTGTTTTAGACTGCTGCAGTACTTTGGGCTTGAAAATCCATATCAAAAAGGGCATCAGCACAATCTTTTGGGGACAACATAAACAGGAGTGCATTTTAAGGGCTGGATATTCACCCCAGCTAAACAATAAATGTTTCAAATAGGACTTGTGAGTTTTTAAAGAACAAGGGATAGTAAAGATAAAAAGAAATGTTTGGTCAGGTTGGCCACCCTGACAAGAGAAGAATAAAGGATAGAAACAGAATAAGTGATAGGGTATAGGACAGAGTGAAAGGAATATTTTTTTCAACACATAGTCCAAAATTATTCAAGGAGGGGAAATAACATTATTTAACAGGGCACCTGCTACATATAGTAGTCCATGGGGGCTGATCAAAAGCCCCTGGCAGGTGAGCCTTTGTATTTATTATATAGTTCCCACTTGAGCTGATTAATTGTAAAGAGTAGCCCAACTGTCTATTTTTACTACTTCCGAGAATAGCTGCAGTTGTCCGGGAGCATCTGATTCCAGTGAGTGGTGCTGCAAGGTAGTTGGAGGGGTGCTCCCCACACCTGTACATGCCTGAACCATGTGGTTGCTCCAGAAGAAAGTGTTCCTGCACTCTAAATGTTCACACACGGTTCACTGAACAGTGATTAAACACATAATGCTGTTTCCAATCAAAAAATGTGCAATTAAATGCTGGATCAGAGGCTGAGAGCAGATGCTTTACACAGGCACAAGCAATGTAGGTTAACAACTTTTATACAAACGCTGCAATCTGAAAAAGACTATGTGGCTATGCCACAGTGACTTACAAAACTGAATGGCTATATCTGAGTCAAATGCTCACACACTGTTTTTGCCCTAATTGCCTTCAATAAAGTGCCTTTCATAAAGTGCTTTTACACTTGCAGATGGAAAGAGATATACAAGATGTCCCACTATAAATTTGTAAAATCAGTGAACAGTACATCAGTGGACATCCCCCTGATGAAGACCTTGGTGGTCGAAGTGCTGGGACTGAGAGATGGTGATGTGCTGAATGGTAATATTCACTTATTTTACAAATCTATTGCTGGGGCATCTTGTATGATCTCATTCCATCTGCACTTGTAACTGCACTTTGGAAAAGGCACATAGTCTATTTCAAACTGCTGTGTTTGTACAGAAGTGTAAGCTTGCAATGATTGTGCCGGAATAAAGCATCGGCTCTTCAGTCTTTAATCTAGAATTTGAATGTGCATTTTCTGATGGGAAACAGCATCACTCTGTGTTTAACCAGTTTTCAGTGAACTGCTTCTGAACATTTAGAGTGCAGGAACACTTTCTTTCTGGAGATGATGATTTGTTATGGGCAATAGCCAGCCCATTTCACCAGCAGCATCCCACCAACTTAAATTTGGGGACACTTAAAGTTATCTTGGTTATCTCACCGCATAACACCTAAGGCAGCATGGATTCACAGCGGGAAGGTCATGCCAGACAAATCTGATAGATTTCTTTGACTGGGTGACCAAAGTTGTTGATCAGGGAAGGGCTGTGGACATGGCCTACCTAGACTTTAGCAAGGCATTTGACACAGTCCCACACAAAAGATTAATATACAAGTTAGCCAGCCTGGGAGTGGGTCCCAAGATGACAGCCTGGGTAAAGAATTGGCTGGAGAATAGGACACAGAGAATAATAGTAAATGGAGTCCACTCTGAAAAAGGGGGTTAGTAGTGGGGTACACGCAGGGTTCAGTATTAGGACGGTCCTCTTCAATGTCTTTATAGCGACATTGCAGAAGGACTGAAGGAAAAGTATGTCTCTTTGCAGATGACACAAAGATCTGCAACAGAGTTGATGCACAAGGTGGGGTGGAAAGGATGAGAAGGACTTGGCAAGGTTAGAGGAATGGTCAAATGTATGGCAGCTTAGATTCAGTGCTAAGAAGTGCAAGGTAATGCACCTGGGAAGCAAAACCCAGGGAAGAGTACACAATGGGGGTGAGATACTAACAACAACAAGAATGGAAAGGGACCTGGGGGTATATCAGATGACCTAAAGGTGGGCAAGCAATGTGAGAGGGCAGCAAGGAGGGCTGGGGAATACTGGGATGCATGGAGAGGCATCACCAATAGAAAACAAAAGTTATTATCCTCTGTACAGACAGCTGGTCAGACCACATCTGAGTACTGCATGCAGTTCTGGAGATCAATCTCCGTAAAGCGTGAACAGGATGGAAGCTGTCCAGAGGAGGGCAACTAAAATGGTGCAGGGTCTGCACCGGAAGACATATGAAGAGAGACTTAAGGAGCTTAATATGTATAGCCTCGAGGAAAGGAGGAGAGGGGACATGATAGAAACTTTCAAGTACCTCAGGGAATCAACAAAGTCCAAGAGGGTAGCATTTTCAAAAGAGGTGTGCAAGAACAAGGGGCACAATTTGAAGATAGAAGGCGGCTCAGAGGTAATTTAAGGAAGTATTTTCACAGAGGGTTGTGGATGTATGGAACGGCCTTCCAGAGGAGGTTGTGGAGTCAAAACAGTGGTGGAATTCAAGCATGCATGGGACAGTCATAAGGCAATTCTAGGGGGTGGGGGTAGGAAGAAGTAGGCTGCTAGTTAACTAGGATCTGCAGCTTATCCATCAGGTAGGGAAATGGGCAGACTGGGTGGGCCAAGCGGTCCTTATCTGTCGTCAGATTCTATGTTTCTATGTATATTTCTAAGCTTGTTTTATAACATTTATGCCGGGGGAAAATTGTCCAGGGACAAATTGTACATAGTGCCAATTCATACCAAAACTAAGTGTCAGGGGTGAGTTTTCGAGAAGTGACATAACCTGCATGACTTGTCAAGTAGCCCTTAAATTTAGCAGCTCACATTGGGTATAATGTGTGGAAGACTATGTGGTTGATTTTCTGGAGCCTGCATACCATATGGTGCCTATGGGGGCATCCATCTTCCCAGCATGCAGTGATGCAGAATGCAGTAATAATGTAAGCCACATGGGTGTGCTGTTGCATCCCTAGAGTCAGAGTCTAGCACTGGTTTCCTGTTGGGATACACAACTCACCGAAGCCTCTGGGTAAACTGGAATAAAAACAATGGCAGACTATCATGGCATCTTCTATCAAGGTCAGGGATGCTGCTCCCAGTTTGAAACACTTTGTCCTGTCCTGTCTGGGCAGACTGGGTAGGCCGAGCAGTTCTCTTCTGCCAGCAACTTTATGTTTCTATGTTTCTATGCCCCAGCCTTGGCCTTCCTCCGAACACAGCAACTTGAGTTTGCTCCTAAACCAAGGTGAGTTGCATGGCAGCAAGACACTCTGCTACGGGGCCATCAGGGCAGCTTGGCATGTGGCTTCCACGTGTGGAAGGCCCTTTTACCAACTGTATCATCCAGTGGGTCCAATTAAGTCTTGCAAAAAGAGTGCCACACAGACTCAGGGAAATTAAAATGACTTCAGACTTCACTAAGTGCTTAGCAATAGCGATTGAAGTGGTGCTGTAATGAATAACACCATTCATACTATTGCCTTGACGCAGCAGCAAATACAGCATAACCTTTAAGAGTTATCAACTTTTCTGCCCAACTTGAAACTGGTCCCATTGACACAGTTGTACCCAGGGCACCTACTCCACTCAGGATGTTTTTACTTACTTCAACTTAACCTGAGTTCAAGATTTATGAAGCTTCCCATAAGCAATTATGAGGGCAAACATTACTTACAAGCCTGAGACCACTGTAGCTAGCTCCAGGCCCCATGCACTGGCAGCTCTTCCACAACACATTACGTACTGTATAATAAATCACCACACAATGTTACTGGAATTCTCATATGACTGACTGGATCCCATTTACATCGCCTGGCTCCACAATCTCCTAGGACTGCACCCTGCCCTTAATGTGATAGATGCTGTCCCCGGAACATCTCCCTGCAACTGTCTCTGCCACTTTTCATAGAAACACAGAAACATAGAAGTTGTTGGCAGATAAGGACCCCTTGGCCACCTAGTCTGCCCTAAAGATTTCCCTACCTACTGTGATATGTACTATGTAAATACTGTAAAACAAAACTGTATATGTAGACCTAACTGTTGTATTCCACTGTCAGACCTGTATCCTGACTGCGACTCTCTCTTGTTCCAATGCTTATCTACTGTAAAATATTATGTACCCAAACTGTATATGTTGACCTAACTGTTGTATACTTGTCTACTGACATGGTGCCTTTGGAAATGAGTCTCTGACTCAAAGGCTATAAACCTGAAATGTTCAATAAATAAATAAAATATCACAGACCCTACTTGATCTCTGGACTCCCCCAACCCTGTTACTAAGGTTCTCTTGTGTCTAGCTCATGCATGCTTGAATACATCTACTGTTTTGGTACCCTTCACCTCTGCTGGGAGTCTGTTCCAGACTTTCACCGCTCTTTCCGTGAAGAAGTATTTCCTTACATCCCCTCTGAGCCTCCTCTCTTCCAGCTTCCAGTCATGACCCCTTATCCTTGAGCATCGTTTCCTGTATAAAATACCTTCCTGTACCTTATTAATACTCTTTAGGTACTTGAATGTTTAAATCATGTCCCCCCTTTCCCTTCTTTTCTCTAGATAGTACATATTTAATTCCCTTAGTCTTTCCTCATAGGGCTTCTGATGCAGGTCATGCACCATTTTGGCTGCCCTCCCTTGTACTGCCTCCACTCAAGATTAGGTTATTTCTAGCCAAAAAAAATTGATCTGAATATTTGCTAATCACTAAACAGTTTATTTATATCGGAATATAGGTCTGATTCAATTGTGTTTTGTTTTTGGTTTTTGCATTTTTATTCCTCTCTCTCTGTATGTAATATTGTAGCAGGATTCATGGCATACAATTGAACAAAATAAAATGCATGTAAGCCTTAAATGTTCCTTAGCCATCTGTTTGTGATTGGTTTGCAGTATTCATCATCTACCTACCTGACAAAATATTGCACAAGCTAAGAAATTGACAGAATTACTGAACTTTGCCAGAACTATATTTCTTTAACGTTGTATATTCATGTTGTGTAGAATTTTGTTTTGCAGATGGTAGCGAATTATTTTACTTTCTCAATTAGGGGGTACACACAGAAGCAGTTTTATCTCCATTTAGCTCCATATTTCTTGGCGATCGGCCAACAGACTCTCAGCTTTAACACAGGGGCATGGTACACCAAACATTTTATGTAATGGAAGGAAAACATCAAAATCTTTCTTAATAGGTTGTAAATTATAGAAATATCACTTTTGGTGTGCAATTAATGACAATTTACAATTCTGTGCTTCCTTTGGGAAACTCTCTGTGTCAAATCAATTTGTAGATGGGGCCCAAAGGGCAGAAAATCACAGCTGTTTCTGAAAGCTTCTTTATGAGGTTGCTGCTGGAGGTTTGATACTCACACACAGGCTCTTTTGGTTTTTGATGACTTTGATCTTTACAGCTGCATTAACTCTATTTTCTCCTCAATACTGCATTGATTTTTTTTAATGGTCATTTAAGACAGCCACTCTAATTGAGGGGGTGGAAATCCAATTAAATACTATCACACATGAACTAATCATTTTAACAAATATTTAAGAAGACATTGTAGGTTACTCAGCTAAAGGGAAAAAAAGAGCACATCTGCATCCAGCCCAGTGGCATGTTGGGGTGGGGCACTGGACACCATACCGCCAGTCACACCAGTGACCTGGGTTCAGAGATAGACCCGCGTTGCTCAGGAGCTACATGGGGGAGGAAGGATTGAGTATCTCACAACAGCTCTCCTCCCTCGGTGTGGGGGGGTTCCTACATCCTACCACTGACAGAGGTTGAGTGGCAGCGAGGGTGGGAGCAGTAAAAAGGACAGGGCATTGGTAGGTGTGGCATGTATGTACACCACCACATGGGAAACTGAAGACAAAAGAAATACTACAGGAAAATGCCCTACCTCACTTGGCATCACCTGCAGGTACCCTATGACCCCTCCATGGTAGTTAACCTGTAATTTGCCAAGACGGGTCAGTGGCAGGGCTAGTGGGCCAGGGACACAAAGGGCCCAAAAGCATATATGAAAAAAGAGAACATTTAGTATCTGAAGTTATCTTCTCCTGTTAGAAAATTACATTTTGTGGCTACAGCCTACATTTAAAATTTTTCACTTCTACTGCAACAGGAACCTTGAAAGACCAAATGTTTTAGCTGTGAGAATATCCAGGATAAACTAATTTGTGGTCCTAGACATCTGTAGTGAAGACAATTCTAGTCCTAAACCATGTGCAGAGGGTCAGAAGATGCTGCAGCCAGCATACTTTTTTCAGTTGTTTTGTTTAGATGGTATGTTCCTATAACTACTGGAACTGTTATGTAAGTGTGTTATATGCACCAATTGCTTGACCTTTCATACATGGAAAATGATGCGATGCCTTGTTTGAAACAGACTAAATGTCAGGCTCTGTGCAATAAGTCAATAGTTCCCATTCCATTGGGCTTTCACGTGATATAATGGCTACAGGAGACATATGCGCCTTTGCCTTAGGAAAGGGTACTTAATGAAAGGTTAGGTCACCCCAATGTAAACCAAACACGATAAGGGGTTAACTGCATTTATAAGTTAGGCCAAAAAATAAAGTTTGCAAAATTAAATAAAATGGATTTAAGTAAATGTTTCTAAAAGCAGTGGATGGTGGAGGAAAAGGCTGAGCTAAACATACCACATGAGTGGCCTTAATTGTACACTTCCGCACAACATGCTGAAAGCCAGCATGTTCCAAGGTTGATAATTTAGTGTGAATAATGAGTGTCAGTGGCTCAGTAGGTAGTATGCTCACCACTGGGGCTGGAAGATCAAAAGGTCATGGGTTCTAGTTCCACACCAGGTACTTGGGGTAATACCCATAACTGACACTGTAGTGAGGGGGGGGGGGCATGTGCTGCAGCACTGTTGAGGTGCCATCCTTTGGAGAAGATGTTAAACCAAGGTCCCTTCTGTCCAGCTGTTTTCACTGTCCAGATCCCATGGCACTTATCAAAGAAGAGTAGGGGAATTTTGTATTGTAAAAAATCATAAAAGTCATCATATACAATATCAAAACAAATCAACACGGGGAAGCACTAACAAATCAAAAAGGAATCAAAACATGGACACATAGACAATAATGGCAGAAAAAGACCAAAGGTCCTTCTAATCTGCCAGAGTTCCTTATCTATCCTAGAACCTATTGTCCATACCAAGTTTTATCCCCCTGGTCCACCTCCCTGCTCCCCTCCCTATGCTACCAACCTGAGCAACCACCAAATCCTTCACTCTGTCTCAGCCATATTTGAAACCATTTATGATCTTGGCACCCACCACTTCTGCTGGCAGACTGTTCCACGGTTCCACCACCCTTTCCATAAATTAAAACTTCCTCACATGTCTCTTAAACCCTCCCTCCGCCAGTTTCTATGCATGACCTTGGGTTCTTGACTCTGTACTTCTGCTGAATAGTTCCCTGCAATTCACCTTGTTTATTTCCCTCAGGAACATGCAGGTCTCTGTCATATCCCACCCTTCGCTCCTCCTTCATTTGGTTTCCAGTGAGTACATGTTCAGTGCCTCAGAAGATCTTTATAAGATCTGCAGTCTTGGCCCTAAATCATCTTGGCCACCCTGTGTTGTACCTTTTCCAGACTGTCCGTGTCCTACCTTAGGTGAGGATTCCAGAACTGAGCACAGTATTCCAGATGGGGCCTCACCAGTGACCTATATAAAGGTAGTAGTACCTCCTTTTTCCTGCTGTCAATACCCCTTCCGATACACCCCAGTGTCCTTTTAGCCTTTCTATAGGCCTTGTTACACTGGCTCGATTGTTTGAAGAAGTCAATAATGGTGACTCCTAGGTCCCTTTCCTCTGCTGCAGTGCTCATTTTAACCCCTCGCATTCAGTACTCTGTCCTGTTTATTTCTCCCTAGGTGCATAAACTTGTATTCTTTGACATTGAATTTCAACTGCCAAATGTCAGACCACCTCTTTAGCTTTGTAGATCTCTCAGCATCTCTCTGATCCCTTCGTCACTATCTACTCTACCACAGAGCTCTGTGCTATCTGTGAAGAGATATAACTTGCCCTGGATGCCCTCTACAGTGTCGCTGATGAACATATTGAAGAGGATAGGATCCAGGACAGATCCCTGTGGCACCCCACTCATAACTTACAGTATCAAACCTGCCTCTTAGCCAAAAACGTCCTCCTCGGGGTCATGCCCCCGGGCATTGAAAAGATCCTTATTGACCACCACAGCACCCAGTGAATTAGAAGTTCACAACAACTAACCTTCCTTGTCCCCAGATGCCGGACTAACATGGGCCAGAGGGCCTTTGCCCACAGAACACCACAGTGGTACAATACTCTCAACAAAGAAACTCTTACTGCTGCTGCTCTTGGCCTTTTTAAGAGACAACTCCGACTTCATCTCATTTTAACTAGTCATTGTGACTGCCTCACCTAATCAGGGGCCCACCGCTCACTGCCCTCCACTTCAGTCTTGACAGCTACCTCTCCCTGCCTTGCCCCCTCCTACCTGCCTATCCCATTGCCCCCTCTCCCTTTCCTCCCCCCAGGCATTTCCTGACTTTATCCCTCCCCTTCCTCCCCTTTAGAGCTCTTACCCTCATCCTCTACCCTCCGACAATGGCTTTCCTGCCTGTACCCCCCACCTGCAGCGCTTATTTAAAGATTGCCCTTGGCTGGTATGTCATGCTACCTAACATTTGGCACATTTTGAATTACTGGAATTTCCTAAGCCTCAGTCTCTTACTACTTTTTATTGTGTAACTATGTATTACTATGTTGACCTTTGTATGTATGTATACCCCCATTCCTTCGATGTGGAACCTTTGTAAACGAGCAGTTCCTGCTCAAAGGTACTTGTAATCCTAGATTTCAATAAAATAAAAATAAAATAAAAACTTCTCTCTCTTCCAATCTGACCCCTTTTACCACCACCTTGTGCTGTCTCTCCTTCAACCAGTTTCCAACCCCTCTAACTATGTCCCTAGCTGTGCCCAGATTCTCCAGCTTCTTTAGCAGTCTTCTATGTGGTACGGAGTTGAAAGCCTTGCTGAAATTGAAGTGGGGGTAAAAACAGAAATAAAAATAAAACAAGTGCAAAATGCAAATAGAAGAAACAGGCCCCCGGAATACCGTCCCAGTGCTCTTTCTCTGGTGTGGCACAATCCTGCAACTAGGAACAAAGATGCAACTAGGAAAAAAGATTATATCTGGTTGTCATCTTTGTTTCTAGTTGCAGGTTTGTGCAACACCAGAGAAAGAATGTGTGTCCAGGGAATACACAGGCCCAGCCATGTGAGCCACAGCCTAGTGGTTAAGAGCACCAGGATGGTATTCCGGGGGCCTGGGTTCAAATCCCAGTGGGTCATATTATTTCTTTCTCACTACAATCTGTCTTTTAAATTGCTTAGCAGTGGCACATACTGCATTTAAAAAAACATCTGGTAGACAACAAGCATGTAACTACAGTGTAATTACCCCTGTTGCATGTAGTTAATGATTACCTACCCCACAGTTACACTGAATCTGACACTTAAAATAAAGTGTGACCTAGAAAGGCTATAGAAAAAGACTACTGGATTTTTCATACTTACTCCACCTTTTTTTACTGGCAGGTAGGTAATCTCTCTTTTACAGAATTTAATCAGCTTCCCCAAAATACATAAAAAAGACACTCTACAATTTAATCTTAAGGGTAATGGGTGGGGGAAGACATAACTAATATAAAGAAAATGTGGTATTAACAGTGACTTAATAAGGAAAAGTCATTGCCACTTAGTCAGTTTACAGGCTTTCCACTGATGCACCAGGGACCCAGCTGAGTTTAGCTGAGACTGCCTGTTATAGAAAGTCATATCCTCTATTCCAAAACAGACCAGATCAGTATCAGAGCCCATGATTCTTAGTTTGGCTAACACAGTTTCAGAGTTTAGCAAAACTCCAACCTCAATCCCCACACTTTTTGTGGGATGAATAGTAGATCCTGATACAAGGGCACATTCCTCCAATATAGGGCCAGCCATGGCATCCTAAGAAATAGACTGACGTTGTTAGCATCAGTTAAGACCTTTAGATGAGGTGAACCTGTATTCAAAACAATACCTGATATCCCTGCTTACCATTGGAGGTGACACAAAAGAGGATTTATTCCAAACACAAGAAGGAGTGGACTAAACAGGCACCCTTGATGCACCACCCCAGACCTCCAGGCAATCACCATGTCCTTTCTGAGGTGCAGCTTCCAAAACTGGAACCTGGGCCTGTTGCTATAGGCATTGTGCCCACTTCACAAAAATATCAGGATCCCATAATGAGAAGAAGAAAAGCATGGGAGTGTCCCCAGTGTCATAGCTAACATTCTCCATGTCAATATAAACAAAAACAAAAAAACAGGTCCATGCAACCCACCTTCAGGATGTACTAAGAAACAAGCTATAGCTTAGTGTGTCTTTTCTGGTCAGAAATTACAAATAAATAAATGAATAATTTTGTTTACAGTTGTCACCTACAGTACCGCTTTATATTATAGGATTGCTTCATATTTTCTTTGCATATTCCCAGTGGCATTTTTTTAATTAATTTATTTATTGAAATGTTTATTTATTGAAATGTTTCACCATGAGGGCACACTGAACTGACCCGGGGGGGGGGGTTACATAGGGTTGTGAAGGATGATCAGTTACAATAGTATGTGGGTAATACAAACAATACAGCATTGTAAGATTGTGCAACAGTTGGAACACAAGGTATTGTACAATAAACAGTAGTAGAACTTTGGGTAAATTACAATACATGTCCAAAATCATACAAAAGAACATATAAACGTACAAAACAGTAATAATGCGATAGAACCGTTTATAGTGCATGAATGTACCCGGAGCAGGCTCGAGGTAGTACGTAAGTGCTGTTGGAGTAAAAAGGATGGGGTTAGGTTGTGCACACTGGTGACCCAGAAGGGCAGGTGGAGAAGAGAGAGGGAGAGGCAAGAACTGAATATAAGGAGAAGGGGTAGCCATTTCCTGATTTCCCCCTTCAGGATGATGAGAACCCTGCCAGGGGGGTCATGGTAAAAGGCAGAAGCTGGGGATAGGTATTAAGGTGGGCATGTTATAGGTAAGCAATAATACCCAACAGGGTGGGTGGTATTGAGTGATACCAGACCCCCCAGGAGAGTAATGAGGCCCGAAACTGCAGGTAGAGAGCCTTATAGCTCCTGGAAGGTCTATTATTGCCCATACCGCCCAGCCTGGAGGGTATTATTGTGCTTAGAAAATGGGCACTGTAAAAAAACAATTAGTTTAATTAAAATAATTAATACAAAACTAGTTTTTTAATAAAATAGTTCCTCCACCTGTATTACAATGATGTGTATTTTTTTTGAGCTAGGGAGTTTCGTCCTACAGGATCCTCTGTAAATGTGACTTTTCTTTTTTTTTTACTGGTATTGGTCTGTCCATCCCCCACCACCGTGTGTTTCTGTGCAATGCCGACACATAGCAAAGGAAATTACAAGGCAATGACTGAGAAGAGGTACCTTTCCATTTTTAAGAAAAAAAGGTGAAGCCTGTATGTTCCCCCCCCCTTTATTTTTCTTTGCCAGCAGGGAAAGCAGGGAGAGAAAGGCATGGCTAGCGCAAGGCAAGCTCTGTAAGAAACAGCTGCGACTATGCTGGCGATTTGTTTAGAATATAAAAACAAAATTTTGTTTTTCACTAGTGATGATTTAAAAAATTTGAATGGCTATTTGCTGTTCATGAGTACTGGGGCGGTTTGGGTCATTTTACAGTATCTAGTGAGGTCAGTCTCACTAAGTGTCAGCCGGCCCGGTGGCGCTGAGGGTTGAGGCACTGGACGCCACACCTCGCACCACGCCGGTGACCCTGGTTCGGGTACAGACTCTTGTCATTGGGGGTTGGCAGAGGGAAGGAGGACTGAACGTCCCAACGGATGCTCTCCTCTTTCGGGGTGGGTTACCAGGGGTGCGGTACGCACCTGACATCCCTGGGGGCCGGTGGGAGCACCGGCTCTCACGGGGCACTGGCGGCTTCAGAAGGGCTGGAGTCAGGGAAGGGAGGATGTTGTTAGGCACTTGGCAGGCGTGCATTAGTATGCACTTGCCCGAGCCGACATCCTCAGGGGAGGGGGGGGAACGGGAAGCACAGAAAGCAGAAGCCAACCTTAGTGGTCCTAGATGACGGCCACTCCAGCTGCCCAGTCCAGGAACCACGGGCAGACCCTGCTGTGCCAGGGTGCTCCACGAAGACGGAAGGAAAGGTAGGAGTAACCCATGGACACTCTAGGGGCAGACTGAGTGTCGGGGTGGGTAGCATGAGCAAGCCCAAAGTAGTGGAACAATGGGGCGATAGGAGGGGATAAAAAGAAAGTCAAAAAAAAAATATATCCCACTAAGTGACACAGAAAAAAATGGCGGCTGGGAAGTCTGAAAATTCGGGGTGCCCAAGGATACCCAAAGTATTGGGGTACCCCGACTTGGCACTTGTTTTTCACCAGGCTCTGTTGAATGATAAATGCATGCCAGACCATGGCTATCAGCCAATCAGGATGCTTTATTTTTCAAGCCCATTTTCTAATGCTGCTTTCAATATAAGGTTGACAATTAAATTCTGGCCAGTTACAATCACCCTCAGTATAGCATCACTTTGTTCTAAATTGGATAAAGTATGGGTCAGGGTGTGTAATGAGAAGTTTACACACACACACAAGGAGTTTATGTATAGCATCCAACCCCGAGGGTATGTGTAAACTTTGAGTTTACACACCCTGACCCATATTTTATTTTATATAATTGCTGAGTTTCTCTTTTTTGCCCCAGCAATTATATAAAATAAAAATAAAGATGTTCTGGTGATGTCACCAGCACGGTCAGGTTTTGGTGTGGGGACTGGCTTACTGCCTTTTTTCCCCACAGATAGCAGCCCAGTTGTTGTTTTTTTTTGGTTTTTTAATTAGGACATTCGTGCATTTTAAGTTACTTACCACCAATTCCGAGTGGCTGTTTGTCCGGGAGAACAAGAAGGCGGCCACCAGCAAGTCATCAGAAGCAGAGAGCTGCAGTGTGCGCATGCACAGTGCCAGGGAAACCATGCGCATGTTTGCTATAATAAACACTCCTTTATTGTGGCCAATTACACCATGGTTTCCCTATGGGAAAAAGGGGAAGCCGGTAATTACAAATTTATACAGTATATGTGCTTACTGAGTCACTTACAGTTATGAGTGCATTCTTGAGTTCTTTGAATGAGAGAACTGTAAAGTGAAGCTGAGAGATTCCTTCACACAAAGTACTTGAGAAGATACAGTTCTATCTGAAAGATAAGAGATTCAATAACTACATATTTTAAAATCCTGTTAACTTTTATGTAAAAAAAAAACTGAATTTAATATAAAAATGATTTACTTTGCAGAAAATCAGAGAAACCCCTGACATATAAATACAGAAACATAGAATTTGTTGGCAGGAAAGGACTGCTTGGCCCCACTCAGTCTGCCCAGATGTTCCCTGCCTAATCTGTCTCCACATACCCTAACTGGTCTTTGGTGACCCTCCCTCCTCCCTGCCTATTGGTAACCCTTGCCTCAGTGTTTACGCACAGAGGTTCTTTGTCTTTTAAATGTTTTTTTATTTTAATGGGTTCACCACAATATATCCCAGGCACACTGCCTTAGGGGTAGCTGGTCCATTCCACTGGGGTATTAAACAGACGAGGCATACTGATGAGTCCTGGTAGGACAGAAACAAGTGTCTATGTCTTCTGTTAGCACCCTTTGCAAACTGTGTGAGAGCCTTTTGGCACCATGCAATTCTGCTTAAGTTGGACCAGCATAACATTCTGTGGTGATTTGCATATGCAGCCCATGATGCTTTGCATTGTGGGGCATGTGATTTTGTATTTTCTTGAAACTTGGCTTCCCAGCCAAATGCCCTTTGGGTAACCCTTGCCTCAGTGTTTACGCACAGAGGTTCTTTGTCTTTAAATGTTTTTATTTTAATGGATTCACCACAATATATCCCAGGCACACTGCCTTAGGGTAGCTGGTCCATTCTACTGGGGTATTAAACAGACGAGGCATACTGATGAGTCCTGGTACGATGAAACACGTGTCTATGTCTTCTGTTAGCACACTTTGCAAACTGTGTGAGAGGCCTTTTGGCACCATGCAATTCTGCTTAAAGTTGGACCAGCATAACATTCTGTGGTGATTTGCATATGCAGCCCATGATGCTTTGCATTGTGGGGGCATGTGTGATTTTGTATTTTCTATTTACTAATATATGCATATGTCCATCCCATGCATGCTTGAAGACCCCCACTGTTTTTGCCTCCACCACTTCTGCTGGCAGTCTGTTCCAAGTGCCTACACCCCTCTTTCAGTAAAGCAGTACTCCCTCACATCCCTCTCAATCTCCTTCCAGCTGTATTGCATGCCCCCTGGTCCTGGTGCTCTTTCTCACTTGAAAAAGACTTTCTCCTACACCCTGTTCACCCTATGAAATATTTGTAGGTCTCCATATTGTCCCCTCTTGCATGCCTCTCTTCCAAGGTGTACATGTTTAAATCCTTCAGTCTCTTCTCATAGGGCTTCTTGTGCAACTGGCATGCCACTGATACCATGACAATTGTACCTCGACCGATATTACAGCGACAACAGAGACAGGTCACTGTAATGTCAGCGTGGGATCCCGGCACTGCTTTCTGGGGGTCTTGCACCCCCTCCCCAAGTCATCTCTGACTTGGAGTTGATTCTTTTAGTTACAGGGGGTGTTGGGGGCAGAGCCCCTGCATGAGGGGTTCAGGGGACAAATCCCATAGAGGAAACCAAAGTCTCCATTGAACAGCTTTGTGCTGACCGCAATTGTGGTCGACATTTATTTTATTTATTTATTGAATTTTGTTAACCAGGTAAGCCCACAGAGACATGACAGTCCCTTTTTCAGCGGTGACCCGGAGAGTGCAATAACATTGATAGTGCTGACTTTATACATCAGTAGTACAGGTTAAATTCACACAGAGAGTGAGCGAGCAGTGGATTAGATACATAGTCAAGTTAGATTATGATTGTAACAGCAGACAATTAAACATCTACAAGTAGGGGTATCAGTTTATACAAGAAGGTAATGAATACATCACAGTTAGATTATTACTATATACATTCATCAACAATCGTGTACATATGACCCCCTAGGTGGCTTGTGGGAGCCAGAGGTGTAGTGTAAGAAGTATGGTAGAGAGAGCAGAAGAGGATTTGGAGGCTTAAGAGTTCACCTAATGCAAGTACAAGCAGGAGCAGCAAGGTGACTTAACAGAGCATAAAGGCATCACTGTAACATCAGTTGACAATGAAATTGTCGACCGACTGTCATGGATCCTGTGCAACCCCTGCACCATTTTTTTTTCTCTTTTTGGCCCCGGCTTCCCCTAACCCAGTGAGCGGGATTCACCCTGCCCCAGCCACCGACCCCACATGCTCGGGACTGACCCTTCCTGAATGGGGCCACTGTAGCAGAATTTAGGTGGCCAGAGGGTCAGCGTACTGGAGACTAGCGGGGACCCGAGGAATTTTTCTGTTGTTTTTCCCTGGGGGGTGGGGACATGCAATGACGGCCAGCGTCCACCCCGGCCCCCTTCCTGCAGGCACCAGAGTGCTTGTGGTATGTCCAGCCTCCGCTGGAGGTCCACATTGCACCAAGCACTCAACCCCCCTCCCCCCGGAGCAGGAGAGCAGTCCTACGGATGTTCAATCCTGCTTCCCCGGCCAGCCCTCTGACACCCGGATCTGTTCCTGAACCTGGGTCATCGGTGCCACAGACGGCCACCATGCCTCTGCACCAGCGGGCCGGCTACCCCTGCACCATTTTAGTGACCCTCCTCTGGACTGCCTCCATCCTGTCTATGTCCTTTCTCAGGTGTGGCCTCCAAAACTGGACACAGTACTCCAGGTGGGGTCTTATCAAGTGATGCAGTGGCAACACCACCTTCCTCTTCCTGCTGGAGATACCCCTCCCTATGCACCCCAGCATCCCACTAGCCTTACCCACTGCTTTGTCAAACTGCCCTGCTACTTTGAGGTCATCCATTATGATAACCCCAAGATCCCTTTCCTGATTAGCAACTGTCTGTACCTACCCATCTTGTTCTCAACTTCTGGGTTCCTGTGCCCTAGGTGCATTATTTTGCACTTTTTGGTATTGAACCCTAACTGCCATGCTCCTGACCACTTCTCAAGTTTCCCAAGATCCCTCTGCATTCTTCCTCTCCCTCCTGAGTGTCCACCCTATTGCAGATTTTGGTATCATCTACAAAAAGGCATACCTTCCCTTCCAGACCCTCATCAATGTCACTTGTGAAGACAGTGAAGAGGAACGGTCTCAATACAGAGCCCTGCAGCAGCCCTCTGGTCACTTTCCTATCATTTGAGTGAGGGCCATTAACTACAATCTTCTGTCTCCTATCCACTAACTGTTTTCTTACCTAATTCACCACTTTGGGTCACTCCCTTAAGTTGTTCAATTTCTTTGTCAGTATCCTGTGTGGCATAGTATTGAAGGCTTTACTAAGATCCAGATAGGCCACTTGCACTGCCCTCCCCTAATGTATTTCACTGGTCACTCATTCAAAGAAATCAATCAGAATCATCTGGCGTGGCCTCCCCTCCATGAATCCATGCTGTCTGTGGTCTTGCAGCCCATTGGATTTAAGATGCTCTACCAGTTTTTCCTTTTGCAGGTTTTACATTTATTTCCTCACCAATGAAATAAGACTAACCAGCCTATAGCTACTAGGTTGCTACCTGCTACAGCTCTTATGTAACGGGACAATGTCAGCTCTTCTTCAGACCTCCAGAACCTCACCTGTTTCCAGTGAACTGCTGAATAAGTTTCTCAGTGGGGCAGCTAGCACCTCCCTGAGTTCCTTTAGCACCCTTGGGTGTATCCCATCCTTGTCTAGAGTATTTCTACTCCAATTGAACTTACTGTAGAACTTCAAAAGAACTGAAACACTACTAGCATGAGACTCCCTCTTATGTATCTTATCATGTCCTTGGAGATCACTCTTACAACTACAGTATTCTCCAAGGATATAACAATACATTATCAACTGTGGGTAATCAATAATATATTAAACGTTAAAAAAAAACTCCTTGAAGTGTGCCGATTTCCAGGGCACCTACACTTGAGAAGCTCTTTACAGAATAAGGGTATCTCATACACAGTGGGGAAGGATAACTCTGGACTAGAGTGGTCCCTTCATCTACAATGGTTATAAGAATACTTGGAATGTGTGAAAAATAAACAAAAAACTGATTGACAAAGAATTGCCTCATGATTTAGAAACATTATTCACATTGTTGCCTTGCCTTATATGGAGGGTCTGAATATTTATTTTTGTAAGTATTTATACTGCATGTAAAATAAACCAGGTGCAGCTATCACGTTTTATTAGGGAAGTTTAGTTCTCACTGGCTGCCTTCTCAGGGAGACGTGACCTTAAGGAGTTGAGGGAAATAATGAAGAAATCATCATTTCATAGAGTGTAATAACTTTTTCCTCTGTGACCTAGTTCTAGCCAAAGTAATACAAATTCCATTCTGAAGGCTTTTACGGCTCATGAGCAAAAGTATGTTATTCAGTCTTATCTATCAATATACAGGTTTATAGTTACCCACATCATTAAACCAGTCTGTACTTCCAAGTTAGGAAAAAGGTAAGGGTGAGCAAATGTAAAACACGGCAGCTAAGGTTCGGCTTTGATTTGGGCCCCTAGTTTTTGGTTCAGTTTCAATACTTCAGCCAAAGATACTTTGGGTCCCTGTTATTGTGGAGAGCAGGCTACACATGGGGTAAGTGGCACCCCTTAACCACCCCTCTCCCACCTCAGTCAATCCCAACCACTTCCACCCTCCCCTGGCCCTCTAAACAGATTTTTAGGGGAAAAAAATCTGTCAGCACCTGCACAGTGCCAGGAGCCAGAAATGTTTTTTGTGTTATAAATAAAATGTCTAGAGAGGGAGGAGTAGGGTGAAAAATGATGAGAGTGGGTGAAGCTGGGTTCATGCGACAAACCCTGCACACTTGGGAAGGGTATGTTTTTTTTTTTTTACTATGCTTCATGTGCTGGCTCCCCATAAACCCATCCCCAAGCCTCGTCTTGTCATACTACCACCACCAGTTCCACCAGGGATACACTCTGGATTACCCCCCCCCGAGCGGGGCTGCGGGAGGGAACCCAAACACCCGGCAGACAGTGGGATACGGCACCAGGACAGTGCTGTCTGGGGGTGCACCCTGGCTTACTCCCCAGGGGTGGGGCCACCAGGAGGGAGCTTACCCCCCAGTGAAAGGCGAGATACATCCCCAGTGGAAACCAGGGGCTGCTGCGCTGGACCTCCTACTTGGGACAGGCGGCATTCTGCTCGGTGAAGTATTTTATGGTGCTATGTGGAGGTGGGGTGTGCAGTTAGAGAGCCTCTGCAAACCCATAAGGTGCTGGATGTTTGTTGCTCCCCTGGCCTCCGCTAGAGGTTATTCTATGCATCAGACACATAACCCCCCCTCTCCCCGGAGAAGGAGAGCAAGCCACAGGGTGCTCAATCCTCCTTCCCCCGGCCAGCCCTATGACTTCTGAGTCCATTCCTGAACCTGGGATGTCAGTGTCGCAGGCAGAAACCCAACCGCTGGGCCGGCGGGCAGGCCCAGCTAAAGTGTTTTTTTTTTATTAATTAGTTGAAGATCAGTTTGATCCAGAAGTGGTCCCAAAAGTTCAACTGGGCCAAATTGAAGGGAAAATTGCCAAATTTTGGCACATTCACCCTGTCCAATTCAGCATCATCTTATCCTTAGATAGATGTGCCTCAGGTCTAATGTTGCTCAAAGCACAAGGCCATACCTTGGTCTTTCACACGTCATGGAAGGTTGTCCTACATCTGTAATCATCTCAGTAGGCCTTTGCAGAATCACACACATTTAATTATTTTGAAGGAGTTTTAAGATAACATGGGGTCCCAGAACAGCTTTCGTATTAAACTGGAACACTTTGCAGCTCAACTAGTAGAGATATCCCACTAGAATGGTACTGTTCTATATCTCTGTTCGTGCTTTAAAGTTAAGATTATTATTATTATAAAATAGTAAGATAAAAATCTACAAGCTTATTGGTTAATCACTTTCCACTGGCATCACAGGATTACACCATAGCAATGAACTCACTGGATGTGGAACAAGCCACATCTTGAATGTTTTAAATTAAATACAATTTCTAGTCACCCAAAAACAAAATATTTTAATGTAATATGATATTTGACATTAGTTCATATCACAACTTTTACAGCACTCCCGAGTCATCGCTACAGGGTAATAAGTGAGATGTCCTCTGATAGGCTGATGTAGGGGTCAGCTTAACCTTTTTTTTGTACTAACCAGCAGGACAAGTTAATAAATTGCACTAGCCTGCAGATGGTTGCACTAGTACATGATTATAATGGTGAAAATTTTGCTCACTAATCCGGGTAAAAAGAAATACTTCACTTATTGCACATTTATCCTTCTCCTACATTGTTTTCTGCTGCAGCAAAAAAAAGACTGCTGTGCAGTCATACACAGTGTCCCCCCACCCACCCATTGTTTTGTACTATTGCTCCCATTCTTCTTTTCTTTCTCTTTCTGTCCCCCGAATCAGAATATCCCACAGCAGCAAATATTCAATCATGCAGGCCTAGCTCTGCACACACAATAGCTGGCATCATCATGCACCCCACCCACACTCTCACCCCAACTCACAGGCAGTGGTTAATGGGAAATGTTCAGGTGGGGAAACGCTCACATCTAGATTTCTAGGTGGTGGAACTCAATTATAGTAATCAATGGAGAAAGATGACAGAGGTGGAAAAACTCTTCTACAACTTTTTAAGAGGTGGGAAAGCTGTAACCCATGCCCACAGAGCAATGAACAGAGTAGAGATGTAGCAAAATTAAATTTCACAGGCAAAATTCCAGTGAAATCAGCAATTTCACCACATGAAACACTTCTCAGAATTCAGCCATTCCATAAACTATTTCACTGGTGCGAAATTCCACCCACAAAATGCGAAATTTCACCTGAAAATGGTGGAATTTCACAAAGTGGTGAAATTTCACCATTTTGCATGCAAAATTTCACACTCCGTGGGTGAAATTCCACATCCCATGGGTGAAATTCTACATTTCGCACATGCAAAAAATTTCACAAAATGCACGACTTTCATGAAATGTTTCGAGGAATGAAATTTGCCAGTTTCACCCATCTCTAGAACAGAGAAAGACAGAGAAAGACTCTGATAATAATAATGGTGGCAACCAAATTTGATCTCTTTCATTAAAAATAATGATTTTGATTGTATCGGCCAATCAGATCACTAGATTTTCAATTTGTCATTTTAAGGCCAAATGGTTCCAAAACGCCATTATTATTATCAGAGTCGATTAATTATTTTTTTGTTACCAATTGCTTTACTTATGTTTTTGCTTATTTTGTGAAATGAAGCAATTTAATTTGTTCATAGATGTGATGTCACCGAGTTTGAATTTAATTGGTATAAAAAGAGAATCAGTACTGCAAGGGCCATCCCCCTGATGAAGCCTTAATTGGTGACATGCTGAGGACCTTGCATGTAAATGTTTGTGCCTTTATTTTCTCACTTGGAATAAACCAGCTATTTTGCATTTGTAAGCAGACTGGACTCAGTGGTAATTTTTGATCACCTTCACTGGAGGGCTATCTGTCCTCCTGGCTCTGGAGTGCATGGTGGTGCTTTGTTCTTTTATTTCAGTCACAAATGTCAGGCTGTTATTTTTGTCCCGTTAATAGCTTATTTTCACCTGTAATAGTTCACGTCTTGCCATGATGCATGCCTGTGAGTAGGTTGTTTCTACAATGTAAGGGTTATAATTTCCTTGTAGAAATCTTCTACCTATCTCTTTTGCTTTATCTTCAAACTCAACTTCTTGGCTACAATTGCATCTGACAACAGTCATCTGCCCAAATGGGATGTTGTTCTTGAGATGCTTGGGGTGATTGCTGGGATATTCCAACAAAGAGTTGTTTTCCATTAGTTTCCTAAAAATGCTATATCCAACTTGTTGTTTCAGACTTTGATGATTAGGTCCAGGAAGCTAACCTGCTGTCACTCACAGTCCATGTGAATTTGAGATTGTTGTCACACAACAATATTATCATATTCCAGACAAGCCTCCAACTTCATATCTGTTTCTTGTCATATTAAGAGACAGTCCTCAGTAAAGAGCTTCCAAACTGTGATGCCTTGCTTGAAAGGATCCTGATCACTGAAGATATACAACTCTTCCCATAGTCCTATGTATAGGTTTGCAATGCTTGGGGCAAAGGTCGTCCACCTCACCGTTCCCTTTTTTTTGCATAAAGTGAGCATTGTCAAATAGGAAACAGTCAAATGGTAAAACCATTTCTACCATAGCCACAATTAATTGCTTTGGTGGTAGTAAGTAAGTGCTCCTTTTTAAAAAAAATAATATTCATTGCTCTCGTGCTGCCATTGTGCAGTATGTTGCTGTACAGGCTTTCAATGTCTAAACTTACAAGTTTGCTGTTTGGTGGTATGGTAATGTATCAGTTCTGTTCTCTGAATGAGGTTGAGCACATCCTTAGGGTCAGATAGGTGTGACTCCAGTTCACTCACCAAGGATCTAAGAAAATAGTCAATGTATTCTGAGTAAGGTTCCATACTCAACCCAGTGCTTGCCACGATCAGTCTACCTAGTGGATTTGTGGCATTTTTGTGCATTTTGGGTAGCAGATATATTATCAGTTTTATGGGGTGTGCAACTATCAGAAAGTCTTTTTCTTTTTCTGTAATTAATTTTTTTTCATAATCTGTAATAGCCATGTTTATTGCCTTTTGTTTTATTGCTTCAGTTGGATTACTCCTCAGTTTTTCATAAAATGTCTAATTTTCTAAACGACTCTCCAATTCCACCAGGTATTTTCTTTTCTCCACACCACTATTGCTCCACGTTTGTCTGCCGGTTTAATTATTAGGCTTTCCTCATTTTGTTACTCCTTTAATGCTGTCTGTTCTCATTTAGTCAGATGTGTCCTCTCCTTGCATCTATATTCTTTGGATACTTTATCAACTTCTTCATCTACCATAGTTCAATAAGTTGAGATAGCTGCACTTCATCTGCCTGTGGGATTAAAAGTCAAATTTTCCTTAACAGGGGTTTTCACACATATGTAGGCTAGTTCATCATTCTTAGACATTGAATTAGAGATGTCAGTTTCATTAGACTGGTCTGTTTTTCTAATATTCACAACTGTATTGATTGTAGTTGGTGGGGGATTTGCAGGTACTTTATTGTAGAAGGATTACAGATAAAATTTCACTCCAATTCTAAAGGGGGTTAGGCCCTTTTCTGGCACATAAAAGTGGCCTTTTGTGAGGACTTTAACGTGGTCATTACTTAGTTATTTTCCTGTTAAATCTATGGCTTCCACTTGTTGGGCCTGGTTGATCTCCTGGGGGGGAGGGAAGGGGCTGAGTTTTGTCATTGACCTCATCCTGTGCCTCTTCCTTTGTCCCTTCCATCATGAGAGCAACAGCATATTACTTAAGTAAAAGGACCACTGACTTACTACCACCAAACCAATTAATTTCGGATATGGCAGAAATGCTGTTACAGTTCACTTCTGAAGGAAAGAATTGTTGAGTACCTAGAGACCAGAGGTACACAGGACCCAAGGTAGAATGGATTCACAGGGGGGAAGGTAATGTCAGACAAATCTAATAGATTTCTTTGACTGGGTGACCAAAGTAGTAGATCAGGGAAGGGCTGTGGACATGGTCTAACTAGACTTTAGCAAGGCATTTGACAGTCCCACACAAAAGATTAATATGCAAGTTGGCCAGCTTGCAAGTGGGTCCCAAGATGGTAGCCTGGGTAAAGAATTGGCTGGAGAACAGGACACAGAGGGTAATAGTAAAAGGAGTCCACTCTGAAGAAAGGGGGGTTACTAGTGGGGTACCGCAGGGTTCAGTACTAGGATCGGTTTTCTTTAATGTCTTTATAAGCGACATTGTAGGGGGGACTGGAAGGAAAAGCATGTCTCTTTGTAGACGACACAAAGATCTGCAGCAGAGTTGATACACAAGGTGGGGTGGAAAGGATTAGAAGGGACTTGGAAAGGTTGGAGGAATGGTCAAAAGTATGACAGCTTAGATTAAATTCTAAGAAGTGCAAAGTAATGCACCTGGGAAACAAAAACCCCAAAGGTCTTTGAGAAAGGATCCAGTATGTGACCTGAAATGCATCCGGCAGTTGTATTTTTTTAACATGGAATGGTGTCAGCATATAATGTGGTGGTGAGTGGCTAAGTTAACTTTTGTGTTCATGTTTTGCCTACTTGAGAGCACAACAACCTTATGCATACTCTGTCTGTTCTAGTTTCTACTTTTTTGTAGGAGGAGCTTGGTCTGGGTGAATGTTTATGTTGATTGGTGCGCTCAACATGGCACTACGGTCCATGCGTGTCCCATCTCGGTGCCCATGTTTGTAAGGTCATCTCCCCCATTTTACGGTGCTGAGCCTTTATCCCAATGGCACCAAGATCTTGTAGGTTTTCAGATCTTGGTGGCCTTTATGGGCCAGGAACCCATTTCTGTGGTAGTGGGCTGGTCTGAACTTGATGGTGCCAAGATCTTGTGGTGTCTCAGATCTCAGCTGCCATTTTAGGAGAGGAACGTTTGCTTCATTGTATGGGCTAAACTGAGAATCTTGGCACCAAGATTTCATAAGTGTGCTGATCTCAGTGGCCATCTTAAATGAGTAATTTGGAGTGGTGTCCCTTGTCTCTGTTTCATGACTGCCATTTTGTGTTCACATTTTCTAGGATAGCCATTTTATTCATCATCTTTGTCTCCTTCCTGCTGCTACCTCTTGGCAGCCATTTTGTACCTTTCTTGTTCATGGCAGCCATTTTGTCTCTCTGTCATGTTTTATACCTATGAATGCCCAAGTGAAATATCAAACAGTCTTCTGCATTCTGATCCCTGTGTCCTTTGCCCGAATGACATTTGGTGTTGTCTTTCTGCTGTGCTTTCTATTTTGCTGGTATTTGGGCAGACAGTTTGCTTCCATAATGATTGTTTAGATTTGCAGTAGTGATCTCTTGTGCTCTGTGGTGTTTTTTTTTGGGTGGGGGCATCCATATGTCTTGGCGTTATGGGGTCTCTGTTCATGATCATGCAAAATTCAGACCTTTGGGCACTGACCCTATATTAACCTTAGCTTCGCAGGTGAGTGATTTCATCTTCAGTGATGGGACACACTAAGAGGTCCTGCAGAAAATGCCACAACTTCCTGTTATCTTCATAGTCAGGAGATCCATGCTCATTATGCATGTTGGAAACTGATCTGCAGGGATAGAGCTTTGGATCAGGCTCATCAGCAGAGGATAACACAGGTGATTCTGTTTCTTCAATTTTTCGTGGTCCCATGGCTAACAAGTTCCAGAAATATTTTGAGAAGACTGAGGCTCTGTCCAGTCCCAAACAACTGAGAAAGGATGCAGATGGAGTCAATTGAAGTCTAAAAAGCCCAGAACTGGGCTAATGATCCAAATGATCCAAATGAAGAGGAATCTTCCACTAAGGAGTCTTCATACAACAAAGAAGGGGAGCACAGGGAGGATCTGGGTGCTCGCCTGTGCCCATATGATATGATACCTAAAATCAACAGAGTGGTTTGTGAGACCCTGAAATTCAAGGAGCCAGCATCCTAAATAGAACTCCTAAATAGAACAGAATACTCTTGTGAAGGAAAACAAATTTATGTTGCAGTAATCCTGTATGTAAGGCTCTTGAGAACATACTGAGTAAGGAATTGGATGCCCTGGAATCTGCCAGAATGAGAGAGAAAGCCTTGTTTGATGGAAGGTACATGTTGTCAGAAGACAAACAGGACATCTGGCCTGTCCCACCAAAGACTGATCCGCAAATAGCCTCACTGAGCCACTGTACCGTCCTCCTATCTGAAGGTTCCAGTGGATTAAAAGATCTGACAGACAAGAAGACAAATAATGCGGTCAAGAAGACCCATGAAATGCTGAGCATGAAAACGTAAGCATCCACTGCCTCTATTTATACCATCCTAGCCATTCTGAGGGGGCTTGAAACCATACAGGAGTCCAGCAAGCACAAGGCTATCATGGACTATGCCATACAGGCTATCAGATGTGCGGTGAATGCCACTATGGATGCTTTCAAAATGACAACATGCACTACGGCCACAATCGACAGACCAAGGAGGCAATTGTGGTTAAAGGTGTGCCAGGCAGATCAAGAATCCAAGAATATGCTCCTGAAATATGGTGTTTGGTCCAGATCTGGAGAAATATCTCAGGCAGAAAGGGTAATGAAAAGACCTAATGTGGAACAAGCAGGCATGCTCCCAAGTTTCAAAAGACACAGATTTCAAAACAGTTTTCAAAGAGAGCAACAAAACTACTATTTCCAAGGCAAAGAATCACATAACTTTGGATTTAAAACTAATTTCTTTAGCCAACATGGAAATTTTTTCAATAACAGAGGATGAGGGAGTCGGTCCAAGGGCAGAGGCCACAATCAGTCTAGTTATGATAACAAGGGATACCAAGCATGAGACAAAAAAGGTCCAGAGTCAAGGCCTCACTGTAGGAAGACCGCAGCTTTTCACACACCTGGGCCAAAACAGTCAAAGACAGATGAGTGCTACATACTGTATAATCAAATACTGTGTACTTGATTGAGTTCAACCAGATACCCAGAAAGAAAAGCTTCATGGCCTCTTGGGTATCTCCAGTCAGGTCCCCTTTACATCAAGTCAGAACTCTTTTCAACCAGCTCTTGCAGGATGGAGCTAAAGTGGCAATTCCACTGAACAAGAAGCACTCTGGAATTTATTCCACTTTCTTTTGTCAAAAAAGACAGGAGATTTATGACTCATCCTGGATCTGAAATTCGTGACTCAATTCATCAGATACAAGAGGTTCAAAATGGAGACCCTGCAGTCAATGATTGCTGCAGTCAAAAAGAGGATTGTCTAACTTCCATAGATATCAAGGACACTTCCCTCCACATCCCAGTCCATCTGGCTCATCACAAGTTCCTATGATTCTGTATTCCGAATCTCCATTTTCAATACAAATGCCTCCTATTTGGCCTGGTCTTTGCTCCTTTGGTATTCACAAAAGTCATGGAAACACTGGCAGCTAATCTATGGGAAAAGGGGTTACCCATTATGCCATATATAGACAACTGGTTAATCAGAGCCAGGTCACTGAAAGCATCTCAACAAGCAATGCTGAGAGTGAAGGAAAGTCTGGTTCACCTTGGCTAGATGGTAAAAATAACAAAAAACAATCTAAACCCTTTGTGAACTCTAGAATATCTAGGAGTAGTGTTCAACATGGAAAGGGGAACAGTCTGACCATCAGATAGTTGTAGTCTCAACTTGAAAACAATTTCCACATAGTCCTATCCCAGAAACAATCCACAGTATGTGACCTGATGCAACTCCTTGGTCTGATGGTCTCATACATAGACCTCTACAACTGGGTCAGACTGTACATGAGGCCCCTACAGAGGTTCCTTCTGAACTAGTGGGACTGTGTCTCACAGACTTACCAAAAATGACTGTCCATTCCACCACCATTCAAACACTCTATCAAGTGGTGAACTCTGGAAAGCAACTTATAATGGGGGGGCACCACTGGACAAACAAATGACACTGTCAGTCACTACAGATGCCAGTCTACTATGTTGGGGCACAGTTCTGAATATGGCCATGGTGCAGAGGAAGTGGTCCACTGCCATGACAAACTTCCCATCAACCTACTAGAAGCACGAGCAGTAAGATTTGTTCTCAGACATTTTTAGCACAAGGTTGAAGGTTGGTACATCAGAATCAAGACAGAAGACAGAGTGATAATGTCATATATACACAACCAGGTGGAACAAGAAGCAAACAGATGACCAGAGAAGCCTCCACTCTGCTAACATGGGCAGGCTCCCATGCAGCACGTATGTCCACTGTCCATCTGGCAGGTGAACTCAATAAGCAGGCAGACTGGTTCAGTGGACAGACTCTCAACCTGAGAGAGTGGCAGCTTCACTGCCAGGTTTTTCTGCAAATTCAATCATGTTGGGGTCCATTCCAGCTCTACCTCATGGCAATAAAATTAAACAAGCAAATCCCAAGCTTCTTCTCCAGATACAAGGAGCATGGCACAGCAGAAATGGATGCCCTTTCGACACCTTGTTATTTTAAGAGCTTATGTTTTTCAATAAGTCTCAATGGTAGGACACATGATTTATGAAATATAAGATGCCAACAGTACGGTAGTTCTCATAGCACTGGACTGACCCAGGAAGATCTGGTATGCTTCCATCATTCAGATGCTGATCAATGAGCTGATGCCATTACTGAGCTTACCAGATCTACAGTTTCAGGGACCAGTTCTATATCCTGCACCATAAACACTGAAATTGATGGCTTGGCAACTCAAAGGGAAAGACTGTTAGCTGAAGGCTATCACTCATGGTGGTGAGCATGATGTTAAAATCCTTCAGGCAATCAACAGATCAGACGTATAACAGACACTGGCACATTTTACTCAGGTGGTGCACCACTCAGTCTATTGACTACAGGAACTGTTCTATACCCCAACTGCTAGAATTCTTATAAGATAGTTTTGACAAAGGACTGGCCACCTCATCGTTGAGAATCCAGGCAGCAGCAATAGGAGTAATTTGGGATAAGAAGGAGAACACTCTTCCAGGGACATGCCCACAGGTGTTCTTCTGGTATAATGCCACGAGTAACATTAGACCAAGAGATAATCATTCTGTTCCCACTTGGCATCTGAATGTGGTTCCGGACACTTTGACTAAAGGGCATTTCAAACCCATAGTCTCCATCTCCTTGTATTTCTTAACCCTTAATACTGAGTTTTTGATTGTGATTTGTTCTGCTTGCAGAACCAGTGAGCTTCACGCTCTGTCCTTGTCAGGAACCATTCCTGTCTTTCTACTAGGGTAGGGTCATTCTTAAAATTGTCCCATCCTTTGTTTCCAAAGTCACTGCATGCATTTGACCAGGTGCAAGAGATTTCTCTTCTTTGACCCAGGTCTGTAGGAGCCCTGCAAAGATGAGCTTCACAATTTGGACATGATCAGAACAGTTATGATCTATCTCGATAGGATGGCCCCAATCAGAAAATCAGAAAGACTGTTTGTCTTGTTCAAGGAACTGAAACAAGGATCCCCCAACATCTAGATCCACCCTAGCCAGGTGTCTAAAGACAGCCACAGCAAAAGCTTACATGGTACCCAACCTGCCTAGCCCCAAGATGTTAAGCCATACTCCACTAGGGCAGTGTCCACCTCCTGGGTGAAGAGAAATTCTGCATCTATTGAAGACATCTGTGCTGCAGCTACCTGATCATCTGTGCACACCTTCTCTAGCCACTACAGACTCAATACTTGGGATTCTGAGAAGAACAATTTTAGCAGAAGGGTACTGCAAGTGATTTTCAAGCTGCTTCTTTCTCACCCCTCCTTATATTGAATTGGACACTGTTACTTAAAGTACCTTCTACTGATGACTCAAAGTGGTATAAAAGGTGCGATAGATAATGTCAGTTTACTCAACTGGTAAAGGTGATTATAGAAGCATCTTTTAGAGCACTCAGCTTCCCCTCCTTCCGCAAGAAGGAACATGGCATGATGTAGGGGCTGATTAACAATAGTTTGTTTATGATGAATTATTTTTTTCCATGGAAGTTCTTCTCTGTGGTTGGTGTGGGCAGACTCTCAGCCCTTTCTCCACCCCCTTTCACCCAGCACCCATCACACTAGTTCACCATGCCTGGAATCCCCCAAGGATTCTCTCTGTGGTGGGGCTGGGAAGGGGAGGGCTGTCTTCTCCCCACTCGGAGACACACATCCAGATGGGTCAGGTAACGAGCTGATGGTGTGGGGTGGAGGAAGTCTGGCAAGGCTTCATTTAGCCCACACCAACCCATTTCCTCTTTTCTCCCTTGCCCCCTAGCCACAGTGGCACATAAGGCATCTGCATGGAGGTACACATGCCTATGGATCTTCAGCCCCTCCCTTCTTGTTGCTCAGACTGCAGGCACTACCCCCAGGCCTCCACCTCAGGGCAACCAAGGGCTGAGATGGTGAGCCACCACACCATGAGAGGTGAGCTGTACTTTGGACACTCAATCCTCTCCCTTCCCTGCCAACCCCTGACAACCAAAGCTCATTCCTGAACTGAGTTCACCGGCATGGAAAAAGATATGGTGCAGAGCAAATTGACCCTCTTCACCACTGGGTCAGAACTTCAGGGAATGGTTACGGGAATGATAGTATTAGTTCTAGATAGAATCTGTTCTCGTCTTACCTGTCTGTCGAACCATAGTTTTGATTCAGCGTACTTTTGCAAAATGATTACACTTCAAAGTATTGCATTTCCTTGGATCTCAAATTCAATTTTCTTTGAATCCATTAATGGCTTCTGCCATTGTTTTTATAATAAGTTTTTTGTTCCAAGAGGAAGGATAAATGTATTTTAACACAGGGAGCAACACTGGAAGTTTCAAACTGAGGATGGCCCAATAGGAAGTGATGGAGACTGGACTAGGTTCAGAATTTCAGTCTGTGCATCAGTCTGTCAGAGGACATCTCATTACCCTATAGTAATGACTCAGAGTTCTGTAAAAGGTGCTCCTATAATCGCCTTTTCCAGGTGAGTAAACTAACAATAGATTATCCTGATGGTTTTAAATACTTAACAGAGCATGGTGTTTTAAAGGGGAGATAATCCTTTTTTGATTTTTTTGCAATTTTTATGTAACTAGAAAATTAAGCATGTGAAAAGTCTGTTTAATATCTACAGTGTAATGTTTCATTTGTTTGTTTTGAAATACTTCTATTTTTTTTTTAGTATTTTGTTTGTGGTACCTGGCCGAGGCAGGCTTGGCTGTTATCTGTCCTTGCCCCACTGACCCTCCACCATCTCCCCAGGCTTACCTTGGGGATAGGAGGGGGAGGGCCATTCTCCCCTGGAGTTGCAATTTAATATGCCAACAAGTAGACCCTGGTGATGGGGCCAGTGGAGACTCACTGCACAGGGTGTCATTGATGCCTGCCTCACCATGTTTTGCTCCTGTTTTTCTCTCTTTCCTGAGCAGCAGCAACACACAAGTATGCACTCCCTTCCCTGACTTACATCTGCTGTTCATGCACCCTGAGTTACCACAAGACCTCCACCTGGTGGCAGCCAGGAGTCAAAATGGCACATCACCACAGTCTGTGAGATGAGAGCTACCAAGCAGCCACTCAGTCCTCTGCTAGTCCTCTCCCCTACCAACTCCTGGTGACTCGAGCTTGTTTCTGAACTCAGATTGCCGGCATGATGAGAGGTAAGGTGCACAGCGCCTCAACCCTGTGTGCCACCGGGCTGGCTAATAGTCCAAATTTTGTCCTTATTTTTGGTCATTTGCAAAGGTAGCATTCTTCTTGCCCAATATTCATTTTTGAATTACTTATCAGTTTCGGAACCCAGTGACATCAGTTGAGCTGAAGCCTTGCATCAAAAGCTTCACTCTAGGGTTCTGCTCAACTGATGTCACTGTGTTTCAGCATTCATAAGTAATTAAAAATAAATATTGGGGGGAGGAAGCCTTTAAAAGGGACCCTGGATCTGAAAAGAAAAGACTATTTCAAAACAATCCCACAGTACAATACACTTAGGGTATCAAACAGGCTTTACAAATGCTCACATTTCTAATTACTTTAAGAAATTTAAAAACAAATGTATACAGCATGTTTCCTTAAAGAATATCTGCAATTATCAACTGAGTTGAATATATTTTATCACTGCAAGTCACATTTAACTTGTTCTTTTAATGCCCAAGTCTACGTTATAACATATCCATTGTCATAAATAATGTGAGAATGTTTCAGAATCATACACCGAAAGCTGTACCTTAACTGTCATAACTGCAATAAACACAACAAACCACAATTAAAAAAATTATGAGCATAGCTGGAAATCATTACTTGCTCATTACTGTGGTAATTATCAGCAGTATAATTACAAGAACATAAATTTGCCACTTGCTACACAGGAAATTGTTCAAATATTGATTTATTAATAATCATAACCAATTATAGAAACTCTAAGGCTCTATAAATTTTTGGTGAGCCTGACACTTGCATGATCAAAATGTAACATATATCAGTTTCTACATTCTTATCCAAACAATCTTGAAGCAAGACTGCTTCAGTATCATGCCAGCCCTTTGTATGCAAGATAACATTGGAGATTGACTGGTTGAATACTGGAAAGCCTGTTACAGACCTGTGTGATACATGGAAATGCTGTCTCTCTCTGCAATATAGAAAAACAAGTGCAGAGGAAAGCAGGCCAGTACTATTTCCTGAGGTGAATAAAACATTTTAAAGTATCAGGTCCTTTAAATTGTTTCCCTTATATTAAGACCAATTCTTATAATAGAGTTACACAATCCAAAGACTGTCAGCTCCCAGTCAGAGGCCAACCACTAATAATGAAGGAAACATTATACAGTAACTCGCATTCAAACTGGCTCAGTTATTACCTTTTCACCTGACAAATGTTTATATACAGATCTAATTTATACAATAAAATCAGGGAGTAAAAATTGCTTTTATGAAAAATGCTAAACCAAATACCCTGAGGTCAAGTGTAATGCCATTGTTTTTTATCACTGCTGTGCCTCATTAAAGGTTTTATACATAGGAAAAGGCAATTTATGCCTTCTGACATTCATTTCTTTTTTTATCCTGTGGAGATCGATATCCGACAGCAACAGAGTATATTAAAGCAACTCTTGTTACCACTTCCTGATCCAAGATTTATAAACTGTGCGCATTGAGAACAAATAAAACTCCACTGAGGTGAATATTCTATTTCAGCATTAATTAATATCCCCCAAAAAAGGAAACTACATTTTGTAGTGAACGGGTTTTTTAGACAAACTATAGAATGGGTAATATGGTGGTCCTGATTTCAGTACAGCTGATGGGCAATGATATCAGATTTGGCTAAATCATTTAATCTGCCCATGTGGTCCATGGGGAGACTTTAAAAAAACTCATATGGGCCCAGTTTTCTACCACACTTTCATATACATAAAATGGGGCAAAAAGTGTGCCCTCTTATGCTGGCACATAAATGTGCCATGCTAGCCAGCCTCTTGGTACAGTAGTAGTAGTAGTGCTATGGTTCACAACCCTGACAACAGGGTTTGGAAAACCAGAGGCTAATTTCAAGCAGGGAAAACTGTTAATTTGGACAGCCTGTCCCAGATTGGCGGATGCTGGGCCTGTGGGTGTCCTGGGATGCCATGCTGCACATCTATGGGGAGCTTTTTCCCCTTGGGTTCTTCCTGCCCCCGAGGCTGGTGCCATCATGCTCATCATGGCAGCTATGCACACAGAGTATGCTCACATATTGCAATAACTAGCTCCAGAGTCTCTCTACCATACTCCTCCAATTGCACCCTGATGATCACCCATGTAATGGTACTGCAGCTCTCCTTTCCCAGAGAAGAGTTTCCCCTGGGAAACTCAGTCCTTCACCCTACTGTCCATCCCAATGACCAGGGCCCTTTGCCAAACCTTGGTCACTGGTGTTTGGAGTGGTAGCCCTACCACTGTGCTGATAGGTTTCCATGGAACTAGGTCATATTGTTTCAGTCCAATTGCCTGGTTAAGCAAATACATACATACAAACATAAATGATGGCATTAAGAAGTGCTCTATAAGGTCAAGAAACAGTCACTAAAGCTTTGAATAATGATGCAATTTATATATGTTGGCAATATAATATATTTTAAACCCTTACAAAGGTACTTGGCAATTAAAAGTACTTTGTAGCCAATTGTAATACTGGAATTAAATGTTTGCAAAAGGATACAATGAATTCAATGTCTGGGGGCCTGCATTCAAAATATCAGCATCTGTAATTTGGTTGTTTCTTCAAATTTTGAAATATTACTTTTGTTGACAAGTTCCTGTCTCAACTTTTTAAGGAAGTCACTAAAATTTATATCTAAAGCATATTGTGCAATATTCCTAAAACTTATATGCAGACTTTTTCAGCAAAAAAGCAAAAACAAACAAGCAAAGAAGATTATCTAGTCCCTGATCTCTAATGAGCTTTAGTGCAATAGAAGCTATATGATAATAGAAGATATATGATGATATCATACCATATTCATTTGCTGAAAAATATATAGCTGCTGCTGGAACATTTGCAAATATGCACATTACATCCACTGAGATGTCTGATGTAAAGCATGAGCGAAACACATGTGGATGCACAGTTCACATTCCCCTTTGCTGTTGGGAAGCCCTTAGAGCAAAATCCAATATATTGACTTTCATTTCTAGATTAATTGCGATGACAGCTAGGGACATAGCTGTTAAACCTAAGAAAGATGTAATTCTATCCAAGGTAATTTATTATTTTCTGAGAAATTTGCCTACACTTATGGCTGAAAAGCTTATCAGACTGTATCAGAATAGACAGCATGAGTTAATAATAGTTGAACAAAGTTGCATTTCATGTGGTTTTACAGCACAGAAACTTAGCTATCATGCCACTTCAGCCTCAGTGGATTTTGCAGCCAATGGTGTGTAATTATTTCATCCATACAAAATGCATTCTATTAGATGGTGCCAAGTGTTTATTCTGTAACTGCTGCTAAGACATACACAATATGATGGTTGCCTTTGCTCTTCCAGACACAGTATACTGTATCTTTCTTTCTTTCTTTCTTTCTTTCTTTCTTTCTTTCTTTCTTTCTTTCTTTCTTTCTTTCTTTCTTTCTTTCTTTCCTTCCTTCTCTCTCTCTTTCTATTTTGTTAACCAGGTAGGTGCACTAGTGTTAAGATGCTTTTTCTCAGGTGCAACCTCTTGTTCTCACTTTCTCTCCACTCCCAATAAATCTTGATAAAATAAAATGCAAATGATAAATGAAACATGTTTCAGTGATTTACAGGCCCTTTTAGGCAGTGTTCTTTTTATTGGGTGGAGCACTGAATTCTGCTTGTCATTAAATACTGGCACCCCCCACTGGCATGCCAGTAAGGAGTATGAATTAGTATATCTTTCCACTGGTATGCTTCTTCCAGTGAAACTTCTGAAATAAATAAATGATTACAACAAAGTGAACAAGCAAGGGCCTGTGCATGTTGCACCCTGAATTTCTAAGGTGCTGTACACACTGTCCTTTTTAAATCAATTTAAGTGGTTTAAAATGTTTTAAAAAACCAAAATATGGTTTGTGTCTGCAGCTAACAGGGTTTGAAACTGTGTTTAAACAACATGCTCAAACCCTGCAAGGGACCTAGGCTTAAAACTGTTTTTAAACCTGGTTTCAAACCAAAAACATTTTACCTTGTGGTGCGGACAGGTGAACGCATGCAATTGAATGAGTGCATTTCAAACACTGAACCATTCTCAAAAACATTAGTGGACCTGTCATGTGGACGCGTCTTCACCGGACTACAACATGGTGACTACCAATGTAGACAAACAACCGTGGTGAGTTTGAAACCGCTTTTTAGAACAGTTTCAAAATCATTACTGCAGTATGTATGTATGTAGCCTAAATGAATAAGGGATGGTCTGGCTATCTCCATTTAACATGTTCCTTAACTTACCAATTGGGAGCTTCTTATGGGCTTTACTTTATAAATCTGACACTGGGAAACTGTTGGTTTATTTATTAAATGTTGTTTCATTAGACAATGCAAAGTATAGATTCATAAAAGCAAGTCTTGTTTCCAGAATGTCCTTAAAATGCACTGTAAAAACAAATGATGTGCAAATTCAAAAATGCAAACATCATTTAAAACAAGTACAGTCAAGCTAAGACTGAAGCATATAGAGCTTTTAAGGCCCTGTCAATAGCAGGACAGTTTAACCTTTTGAACTCTGTTTAACTGGTCTGCATCCAGTTTGCAGCATGGTAAATACCGTGGACAATCCGTTTTCTAAAACCTTGCTCTAACCCTGCTCAGAGGCAGGCTAGAACACAGTTTAGGCCTTGTTCAGACTAGGGTGTGTAAAGTGGTTTAAGGAGCTTGAACCATTTCAAAGCTCCTCAGCATGGTTCGCGGCTGCACCTAACATGCCTTGTATCCTTTTTTAAAACCCATGCTTAAACCCTGATAAGATCTAGGCTTAAACACGGTTTTTAAAATGTTTCAGGAGTTAAATCAGATTTGCCTGTGGTGCAGATGGTCAGGCATGGTTCTCCTTCGTGTAGAATAATGTCAGCGCATAGGAACTGGTTGCTAGGTAATGTAGTCCGGAGACAGTAGTGCAGATGCTGTAAATCATTTTTAATAATGGTTTACAACATGCTGGCAGTAATGTGGATGGTAGAGCATGGATGCTACAGCATAGTAATTAATTCCTTTTTAAAAACGATTTAGGTTACCATGCTGTAGTCTGAACCGGGCCTTAGAGCAACAACGTTGCCTTAACCCATCTTAATGGCAGTGTGGATGCAGTCTGTACTGTGTGAATGCAATCTGTGCTGCAACATGGGTTAAGGCGACCATATGCAACCTGCATCATCTCTTTCTAACTGTTCACAGTCATGAAAACTTCATTCAAAACTATATTGCAGCTCAGAATGAGCCACTGTCATTGATGCTGACATTTTTTTCCCCAATATGTCATCTCACCCAATCACAAGTATGCCAGCATACACTGCATTACCCATAATGCTCTGCACTAGTACTGCAATGATGCCTGGGAACTCACTCCAAAAAAGCATCATGTTGAAGAACAATTTGTATGCTCTGACATTCAGGCTTGAACTTGGTAAGAGAAATGTTTTAAATAATGTTTCGAAGTCCAGTATCTAGTGTGGACATAGCCTAAAGTCTGAGTGAACTGAGATAAATGAATGGCATTTCTAATAAATGGGATTAAGGCATTCAAAGATCTTGGAGCTGCAAAGGGATATGCCCTCTGTTCGGTGACACTATTACAGCGAACATGTTGATGCCGACGACATCGACAATTTACTGTAATAGTCTGCCCAAGACCCCGGCACTCTTTCCCTCAGTCCTGCACCCCCTCCCCAAATCAACTCCAGCTCTGAGCTGATAATCTCTAAATTCAGGGGGTGTGGGGGACAGAGCCCCCACATGGGGTGTTCGGGGGTGAAGCCCCCTGGTGTTAAAGGAACTAGTTTCCTCGCTGGATTTATGTCGACCACAACTTGTGGTCGACATAAATCCATCACTGTGATGCTGGTCCACGGAAACATTTGTCGAACTGACATCATAGATCCCTGTAAGGGTAACACAGTTGATGCTGTATTTTGTACAAGCTCTAGTTACAACTAGAGTTTAAGAAAATTCTTCTCCACTGGCCCAATGGTTTAGAGGGCTGAGGTGCTGGACACCCTGCCTCTTTCCATGCCAATGACCCAAGTTTGGGAACGGGTTCGGATTGCAGGTAGGGCTGGGCTGGGAGAGGAATGAGAGGCCACTTGGCAGCTGTCCTCTCTTACACTGGTGAGGCAGTCCTTCCCGGCTCTTAGCTGCCACCAAGCAGAGGCTTGGTGGTAGCACTGAGTGAATGGGAGGCTGGCATTAGGCCGAGTGGGTGCAGCGGTGTCACTGGTTGAAGAGCGCATGCACACCTCCACACACATGTGCTTCTGTGTTGCTGAGGCCTCTGGGCATAATGGGGAGACAAACTAGAAAAATATGTCGACCGCTGTCGTATAGGATGGCCCTTATGAACTCTCAGGTCCTGCGCTGTGTGGATCCCAGTCAGCAGAATCTGCTGTGGAGCAGATGGAGGGCTAGGGGCACCCAAGAGATGAATGGAAGAAAGGCATGAGATGGCAAGTGGCAAGGTAAAAAGCTCTATGAAAGAAAGAAGATTCTTCTCCAAGTGCATACTTGGGGCTTATAATACAGAGTTACACAGCTAAAGTGTGGTGAGATTATTGACCGATTTATGGATTAATTTAAGACAGTTGATATTCCACCAGGTCTCAAGGGGGAAACCAGTTAAATACCCTTAATTCTGCTGAACAGATTGTTCTTGTCTATTTTTCTATATTCTTTTGAGCTGTGTGGAACATGGAGTTCCAGTGGCAGGACAATTCTGCTTCAGCAATGATTTTCAGAATTTTTTTTTTTAACTTTGAGGAATTCTGACAAGAATTTCTCTGTAGACATAGAAGTTGATGGCAGATAAGGGCTGTGTGGCCCACCCAGTCTGCTCATTTTCCTACCTATTTTGAACCATAGATCCTAACTGATCTGCAGCTCCCCCCTTTTTTCCTGTCACTAGGGTACCCTTAAGTCTATCCCATCTATTCTTGAATTTCCTGTTTTTGGCCCCTCCACCTCCACTTCCTTTGCGAGGATGTCCCAAGCATCCACCATTACTTCAGTGAAAAAGTACTTCCTCATGTTGCCCCTGAACTTCCCCCCTCTAGCTTCATTTCATGACCCCTTGTTCTTGCACATCTTTTTGAAAAGATGCTGCCCTTTTGTACCTTGTTTATGCCCCTGAGGTACTTGAATGTTGAAATAACTTTTTGTGGGTTATGTAAACCATGGAATAATTTTCCACAGAATGCAGAACAGAAATTCACAGTATATGTAGACTGCAGATTATCAATCTTTGAAAAAAAAATTTAACTTTTGAAATTTCATAACTCTGCCACCGACTGAATTCTGTGGAACTGAGTAGAACTTTCAGCAATTCTGTGCAATTCTGCTCTGTTGGAATGGAACAATTCTGCACAGCTCTTGTATTCTTTCATAATTTGTTGTGGCTCAGTCACATCTCCCCTCAGTCTCTTTAGTCTAGGGAGAACAAACACAGGTGCACCAGTCTTCCTTTGGATGGCATGTTTCCCAGTCTCCTAATCATCTTGGTGGCTCTGTGCCATACTTTTTGCAGCTTCTTTGCATCTTTTCTATAATGCAGTGACAAGAACTTCCCACAATACCCCAAATAGGATGCCGACCTGCTGGCACGAGCAGTCACACTATCACATGTGGCGCTGACAACCCAGGTTTGGGAACGAGCCCAGAGTGTTGATGGGTTATCCGGGGTCGGAGGATGAGTTTCTGGAGGACAGCTCTCCTCCTCTGGGGTGGGATGCTCAGGGCAGCCAGCAATAATCTAACTCCTAGTGGACACTAGAAGTCAGTGTTCCTGACACCCACTGTGCTTGTGGGCAGGGGCTTAGCTGGTATTGGCACACTCACACAGGGGACCATGTGTGGCATGTGTCTGACCCCACAGCACATCCAAGCATAGGGAGAACATTCAAGGAAAAACCCTTCTCGTCAGGCAGTAGCATGAAGCTGGGATCCTGGACTGCTTACATACCAAAACAACCTGAAGGCATCTTTACTGGGGACACAGGGTGATATGGTATCTGCCTACAGGGAGCCCCTCTGTGAGGGGCAAGTCACAGTCCTCCCGAACATGGCAGCTGGGTGGGAAAGAGCCAGAGTAGATGGTGGCTCCAGAGAT
Organism: Neoceratodus forsteri; assembly: GCA_016271365.2. Lineage (NCBI taxonomy): Eukaryota > Metazoa > Chordata > Ceratodontiformes > Ceratodontidae > Neoceratodus > Neoceratodus forsteri. Next base: position 136,060,407 of record JADMNL010000025.1, read on the forward strand.
CCTGAGTTGATATGGGGTACATCATCACCCTTGCAGGAATGCCAGAAATGGAGTTAAAAAATATACTCCAAATAGGGTCTAACCAGTACCTTCTACAGTGTCATTTTTACCTACCTTTCTCTACAGTTTACTCTCTTTTTAATAGAACCTAGCATTCTGCAGGGCTTTCTGGCTGCTGCTAAGAACTGTCTGGACAGTTTCAAAGATGAGTTTATAATAGAGCTGTGTGGAATTTTCAAATTCTGCTTCTGCCAGAATTCCACACAATTCCAGAAATTCCACCTACGTCCAAGGAATTCTGTCAGAAGCGCATTTCTGAAATTTTGAAAGTGAATTGCTTACTGACATTTTCCACAGCTTACTTGAAGCATGGATTCATTTTCCACAAACTCTGGAATATTATTCCACAGATTATGTGAACCACAGCATATCATTCCATGGTTTCTATAGGAATGCTTTTAGGAAGTCCGTGAAATTAAAAAAGAAATTCTGAAAACCATTTCAGAAACCAAACTGCTATTCTGCATAAATCCCTGTGGCAGAATTTCACATTCTGCACAGCTCTAGCTTATAATAACCCTCAAGTTTCACTCCTGCTCTGCCACATCAGTGCTGTACCATTAAATTTGTAAACCCATTGTCTGTTTCTGGCCCCTCGGTGCATTACTTTGCACTTCCCCTCATTAAATTGCATCTGCCATCTCTCTGCAAAACAACTTACTGTAGTTTATCTAGGTCCATCTGTAGTTTTTCACAGTCCTTCTCACTTTTGACCACTCATGCTAGCTTTGTATCACACAGTATGTAAACTTGACTTAATGGCCACAAGTCCCCAGTTCTAACTCATTAATAAACATGTTGAATAAACGCAGTCCAGCAATTATCTACTTTGGAACCCTACTAATTACTTCCTTCCAGTCTGTCACTTGCCCTGCCCCCAACACCACTTCTGCCATCTATTACTGAACCAATTTGTTAGTTATACCACTAGTTCCCCTTCCACGCCCCGCGTACAAATGTTGTGAAACAGCCTCACACTGAGTACCTAGTTAAAGGCTTTACTATTTATGTATTTATTTCATTCTTGGATTACAGTATCTTTGAGCCAGGGGTTCATTTACAGAGGTTCCATGTCAGAAGAGAACACAATAACAATTGCGTAGAGTACAAAAATAAAAAAACTGAGGTAAAACATAGAGTGGGAGATGACACACTAATACAATCAGTTGGGAAAAAATTAAGCAAACAAGTTCAAGAAATATAAACAGTTCTTGTTATAAGTGCATAATCAGATAAAAACACAGCTGCTTTACAAAAGTGCAGTGGCAGATAAAAGTGATGATACCCAGGGTTAAGGGTGCATAGGAGGAAGAGATGTAGCAGAGGGTGAGAGCAAGGTGGAAGAATGGAGAGGGGGGCCTTACAAATGGTATAAATGGTGGGAGATTTAAAATAGGTGCTGTTTGTAGAGAGGAAGAGATAGTAAACCCATTTTGGTAAGTGGGGGGGGTTATGGGGGGGAAAACTAATGCCACATAAACAAAATCTAGAACATATTCACCATCTATTTTGACAACACATCCCACCGATAAAGCTAAGAAAATATTTTTTTATTTTGACAAGACATCCCAGCTATAAAACTATATTGGCTATCAATTATTACCCTATACTCAGCCAGCAGAACTACAACAGCATCCTTAATAATAGCCTCTAATATTTATCTATAATTTTGTAACTGGCCTGTAGTTCCCAGGAACTCACACATGCATTAAAATATATGCCCGGCTTCTGGAAATATTTAAAAACACCAGTGTAAGATATTTAGACTGACTGGGTTTTAGACATGTACGTATGTAATGGAAAAACAGATTAATTATATTCGGCATCGAAATAAACAATTTAGTGAGATAGTTACCATGGATACCATTGTTAATAACTTGGGAAAGAACATGCTAACCACCTGACTGGCTAAAAGACAAGTACTGTACAAGAGTGTAATTATCTGGCCATAATTACACTGCTGTATTTGTTTAGCCTGTGCACCAGATTTGGCTACAATATCAGTATGCCTCAACTGGAACTACAATGTTGTTTTGTGCTCATATTTCATACAAAAAATAGTATTTTCCTATTACAAATCATTAAAAACTTTTTTTTACCCCTTTAAAGATGAACCATGTTCTAAGTACAATAAGACAATTCAGGGATGTGTAATCATGGTCAAAAAATCTCACTTTCCTGTTGTTTGTTTAAAAACATTCAGTGTAAGTGCGTCGTGCCTAACAACATACTCAAGGTGTGAGATTATTGACCCATGATTTCACAACCAGGCATCTCTTATTGCACACATAGTCCACTATGCCAAGAATTCTTGAAGTAACCACACCACTGTTTGCTTAACCTTTTATTTAAGCTCCTCTGGGGACTTTAGATTCTTTGCCTATTATATATTTATTGCATAGATGATTCTCATTTACTGTTATGAGCCTTCTATTGATTATGGCTTACTATTATTCTGTATTGTCATTTTAGAATGGAACATATAAGCAATACTAAGAAACCAGTATGTGTCAGGAACTGGAGAGGGCAGGTATGCTTGCATATGCATCTGTGTATGTAGTGTTTAAAGTCCCCTTGTCTGGGACCTCCACTGTAACCCAGGAAGAGATGTTATGGAGGATGCTTTAAGACTTTTATAAATAGGTAATTTGGAAATAAAACAATTCGGTCATTAGTAAACTATATATAAGAAGAAAGAAAGGAATAGAGTAACTGTGAGCCTTTTAATATGAACTGAAGTTAATAAATCAGAGCAGCTAGCCTACACTGAATAAGATCTTCTAGCTAATACTTAAAGTAGCAGTGTAAGTGGGGTAAGTGCTGTACAGAGTTCTTTTTCTGTGTTTGCTTATCTTGTATTGGAAGGGAACACAGATCAAATGGAGGGTCCAAAGGTGGAGTCTTGTATAGGAACTCAGAGGCAGTAAGTGAATGTGAGTACTTCCTGGGTGGGAGGCACTAGGAAGTATAGTATATAAGAGCTCTTCCAATCAGCATAGTGAGTTGTGCATAGTGACTGTGTCTCTCGTTGGAGAGCCATAAGGTTAAGTTCCATAGGGACTTAATCGAAGAGGGACTTAGAGGAAGAGGGGTGGGGTGTAAGTCATGCTGCTTGAGAAAGGGTAAAAGGGTTCAATTAAAGCAGCATCAGGCTAGGGATGTAGGTTGAGAAAAGTGCATCGCACTTCATATACATGTATGTCAGTAGTACTTATTAGCACCATGCTTAGGCAGGCATACAGATGGAAGGGAGAGGTGGTCAGTTGAAGAATATGTGGTGCCACCAGCTTCCTGAGACTACTCTGGATGTATGGAGGATGCCCAGTGTGTAGGAAGATTGGGGCCCTTGCTGAAGAGGTTGCTGCCCTTTGGGCAAAATGAGGTTCCTAAGAAGCATGTTAGGGCAATGTGCCATGGTGAATGTAGCTCCACTACCCCAGTGGCCCTCCCAGGGTCACTGCAGGTGGGTGTACTATGGTGGGGTGGATGAGGAAGAGGTGAAGATACTGTATCAGGGTGGTGGGTATCCCAGGGTGGAGACCAGGAACTGGTTTGCACTATTAACAGAACTGATTCAGGCTGCTGACCCAAAAGGGGGAGCAGCACTGGAATTCCCAGGACAGGAGACTGATCCAGAGAAGTATGTGAAGAAGGGGGTGAAACATGAAAGGAGTAAGAAACAGATTCTAGTACTGTGGGACTCTACAGCAAAAGGTACAAAGAGGTTGGTGTGTGCCACCAGTGAGGAGGAGGAGGAGAGAACTGTCTGCTGGTTGCCAAGGGCAACAGTGAGCAGGTTGCCCCCTTGCTTGGAGAAATTTGCAAAAGTTTGGCTGCTCTACTACCTAGGACATGGTGATGCTATGGTCAAAAGACAATATACAGAATAAGAACAAAAGGGTGCACTCACCGCTGACTGCCAAGAAAAAAGAAGTGCATAGTGGGCCATGCCACAGTCACAAATTTTATTCTGGAGCACAACACAAAAACATTCAGCAATGTTCCAAGTACAAATGTGCAAACAGTTAATGCATTAATGCAGTGTTAATGGCTTATTCTTGGCTGTCATAGGTGAATGCACCCTTGGGTTCTTTTTCGGTACATGCTTGGAGAAGTGCATCAAAGTAGGGGATGGGAAATCAGAAATAGTAATTAGTTTAGGCACCAGTGACCTGGTGGGCAGCAGTGTAGATAGGGTAAAGTACAGATTCTGTGAACTAGGCAAAAAGGTGAGTGTAAAGGTGGAGATGGTAACCTTTTCTAAGCTCCTACCATGCCATATGAGGGTGAGGATACATAGAAGAAAATTAGTGAGTTCAGTACATGGCTCAAAGGCTGGTGTGGGGGAAGAAAGAGTTTCTTTCTGGGGACTGGGGAACGTTCTGGGAGTAGCGCTGGTTGATTTCTACAGATGTAGGCAACTGAGTAGTGATGGCAACAGTGCATTGGGGAAAAGTTAGATGTCAGAATTAGCAGGTTTTTAAACTGGGGAAGGGTACTTTAACAGAAAAGTCTCAAATCACACACACACATTTACACTTGCAATGGCTTTCTATCTACACACACAAGCACTGTTTGCCCCCTTGTGCAATTCAATTAATTTCAATTCAATTATATTTGGTATAAAAAACACATTGAGTAGAGGTAGTTTACAATGATGTCCTATTAAAGCAGTGGACTTCAGATGACAGAGACAGACACACACGGAGGGCAGATTAAGAAGGTGCATAAAATCCAAGGAGTACACTCAAGGGGAGAAAGGGAAGGGCTGGCTGTCACAGGGAGAAGAAGAAACATAGTTCATGGAAGGCAGTTCTAATTAATGCTAGGAGTCTTGGGAACAAATTTGAGGACCTAGGGCCAGTAGTAGTGGTTGAAGTCCAACCAGATTTAATAGCAGTCTCAGAAACATGGACAATGCAGAACCATGACCAGGACCTCACTATGACATCCGATGCCATATTTATAAAGGACAGAGTTGTAGGGTGGCACTTTACATTTGAGGCAATCTAAAAGTAATAAATGCCAAGGACCTTGTAGGGGCTCTGGGATAGAACTAGTGTGGTACAGCTGACAGCTAAAAACAGGAGGAATCTAAGAGTGGGATTGGCCTACAAGTAACAAAACCTGTCCATGGGGGGGGGGCTAGGGGGCAAAACCAGAATGGCTACTGCCTTAGGGAATATGGTGCTAATGGGCGATCTTAATCTCCCAGATGTGAACTATGAAATGTCAACAGCTAGGAGTGAAAGAACACACCAGGAAGGGAGCCATCCTTGATCTGGTTTTGTCGAACCAGGACATGGTGGAAGAGGTTAGGGTAACTAAACCCTTAGGTATGAATCATCATGACTTTGGTTGATCCACCTTGGCCCTGGATGACCAGATGGCAACATCTAGGGCAAAGATCTCAGATTTCTAGAGGTCAAATTTTAGGAGAATGGAGAAAATTTCAAGACAAATTGAAAGGATGGACAGGATTGAGGAAGTAGAGGAATTGTGGGAAATCATTGAGGGTCGTCTTTTGCAGGTGACTAAAACCTGTCTGAAACAATTAAGTAAAAATGACAAAATGCAAGAATCCACTCTGGTCCTCCTAGGATGACAGAGATGCGGTCTGGGCAAAGAGGGCTGCACTGAAAAAGTATGAGAGTGATCAATCTGAAGATAACAGAAAGGCATGCTTAGTGAAAATGAAGGAGGCAAACAGAGTAGTAATGAAGGCAAAACCAGAGACTGAATTAAGGATAGCTGAGGGGGGTAAAGGAAAACAAAAAAGCTTTCTTCAGATATAGCAGAAAGAAGAGGAATACCGAGGAGGACATTATGAGGATAACTTGAAAAATGTATGTTTAGAGGAGGATGGAAAAAAGGTTGACATCTTGCATGAGTTTTTGTGCTCTGTAATCACAACAGAGGTGGCGGTCCCACTCACCAACTGCAATAGGCCAGCTACAGGATGTGGGCGGCGGGAACTGAACTTATGGCTGGTGTTAGGGGATTGGGTATTTAAGGGACTAAGAGCACATAGGTTGAATAAGTCTCCAGGACCAAATGGGTAGACCCCAGAGTGCTGAGGGAATTTGGGCAGAAGCTTGCATGGCACTTGATGGTCTTGTTCAACCATTCCCTGGAGACTAAGGTCTTCCTAATAAGTTGGAGGAAGGTGGACATGGTCCCCAAACAATGGGGGCATGGACGACCTGGGAAACTCACTATCATCAAGGAACATCTGGTAAAAGTGTATGGGTCTGGTTGGGGGCCTATTATGGATGTAACAGTGTCACAACATGCATTCCTAGGACTAGAGGACTGTGAACCAAAGGCAAGCAGTTCTATGGTCCTGTGTCATGCAAGAGGCAACACTCTTAGTTCCATAAGAGGCTCTCCAGCTGGACCCATACACTTATTATTGATTGCTACATTTTAAATTGAAAAAAAAATCCTATTTTTTATTTAAAATGCTGAGCCACAAGCTGTCCATGAGAAACCCATTACAGTGACTCAGTGTGTGACATACTCCCACGGTGATAAGATTGACCTACGCTCAACTGAAGGAAATGCTGTGATTGGTTGAAGATGCTCCTGTGATCTATAATAACATTTAAATGTGCTCCAAGAGAACAGGCTGCACATCTTTGTGATGGGAAGGTCATGCCAGACCAAACTGACTGACGTCTTCAACTCTGTAATAAGAGCAGTAGATGAAGGCCAGGAGGTCCATGTGCGTACCGTGTGAAAAGAGAGAAAACCACAACAACGCGGTCAAAACTGTGATGTCAAAATATTGAAAGCTAATACAGCGACAGGGATAGTACAGCACAGGTCAGGTTAGCGCTATCCCTGTCATTGTATTATTGTTGGGGAGAGAGGGAGAAAGGGATGAAAGCTGTTCTGGGAGGGGTTCCGCCGAGCATTTGCCTTGGCACAGAGAACAGAGCTACAGGCAGGGAATATGGTGGCACATTGGTGGACCAGGATTCAATTCCTGGGACTTCTGCTTTTTTTTTATTTTTCTCTCCCTCTCCTGTCTGGGTTTTTTTCCACCTGCTTGACAATTCCCTCCCCGAGGTTTGTCTACGTCCTCGAGTTGCTTCCCCTTCAGAGATAGTTATTTTTAGTAGTGGGGGTTGGGGGTGAAGGGGGGGAGTGGAGCTCCTTGTAAACAGTCATTGTGGCATGTTTCCATATGATCGCTCTGGTGGGGGATCTCTGTTTTTCCCCATTCTCGAGTTGTCCCCCCCCCGAGGTAGGTTTTTAAGTTGGGGGTTGGGGGGTGAAGCCCCCCCCACAACAGGGGGTGAGGGGGCAGAGCCCTCCTCAAAAACTGAAATTACTGCTTTTTTTTTGCCATGGTAGTGGTTTGTGTGTTTGTGGACCACTACCATTGGTGCTATTGTTGCGGTCACTGTTTTGGGGTGCATGCTGTTATTGACAGCACCATTTTGCTGTCGTTATTCTGGACTATGCTGTTGTGGTTTTCATGATCCTAGCCTAGTGCCATCTATCTGCTGTGTCTAGAGTTTGGTAAGGCCTTTGACTTGGTACCCCCTAGATAGCTTGTCAAAAAGCCAAGGGATCGAGGGCTTGAGGCAAAGCCAGCAAGGTGAGTATAAAATTGGCTAATGGTGATTGTAAATGAGTAACATTCAGAGGTCAAGTAGGTCACAAGTGGAGTACCACAAAGGTCAGTGTTGGGACCAGTAATGTTTAACGTGTTCATCTGCAATATAGGTGAAGGTATCAAGGGAAAAATGTTACCTCTTTGCAGACGACACTAAACTCTGTTTCAGGGTAGGATTCAAGGAGGAGACGAAAGGCATAAAGAGAGATCTAGAAAAGCTGGTGGGATATTACAAGATACAGTATGGCAACTGACGTTCAGTGCAAAGAAGTGCAAAGTTATGCATGTAGGCAAGGGTAACCTTGATAATAGGTTATTGTCTTGAGGGTGAAACAATCAGTCTGGCCACTAAGAAAAGGTGTTTGGGGATCATCAACAGCCTCACATCAGTGACGCAGTGCACCAGACCACTCAGAAGGCAAATAGGAGGCTGGGATGTATATAGCAAGAGTTCTCTAGTAGGAAAAATTACTTTCTCCTCGGTGGATCACTGGTGAGGCTATACCTGGAGTACTGTGCCCAGTCCTGGAGCCTGCTACTGACACAAGATAAAGACACATATATTGGTCCAAAAGTGGGCTACAATAATCATACAAGGTCAGCAAGGAAAATCATATAAGGAACATTTAGCCAGCTGGGATATGTACTCGCATGAGGCCAGTAGGGAAAGGCGAGGAATGATAGAAATATATATATATATATATATATCTGAAAAAGGATAAACAGTGTAGAATGTCATGACCTGTTTAAGCATAGTGTGGAATCAGCAACTAGGGGAGAAAAGTACGAACTGGTGGGAGGTATTTGTGTGAATCAGTTCAAACCTTCTTTGCACCAGGCCCTGTAGACCTATCACAAAGCAAGAGATAGGGCACAACTTTCTTACGATCTTGTTTGTGTATAACTTCAGTTGTAGTACAAATTGCAAGCAATAGTTTTTTGGGCCATTTTCTCAACTACTGTGTTTTTTTTTCCATTTAAACATTTTGTTTGTGTAGGATTTAGTACATTTTTCATTATGAGTTTGCAGCTTTAAACATTTTTTTTTTGGACTTTGAATCTTTTTTGTAACAATGTTGGTTCCACGTCAAGATAACAAACATGGGAATGGTAAGGTGGAAAATGGCACTACATTACAGCGAGTGCCATATCAGTGACCTTTCTGTTTGCAGGGGTCTTTGCCCCAATGCCCTCTACCCCCCCTTACTTAATATAACAACTCTGGGGGTGGCAGACCTCAGGGAGATGGGAACTGCTAGTTGCCAATACAACACTCACTGTAATTTGTGTGCCGTTTTGACTCCTCGCCATTCTGTACTCACTATCTTGATGGGCTACCACAATGTTCATGCTTTTATGTTCTTGTGTTGGACTTAGAACATTCTTTGTGATGATTTTCATGCTTTAAAGATTTTATTCATGGGTTACAGAGACATGCTGAAGTGGCCGTTAAGAGGAGTGGTACTGTAATATAATGTCTGTGATGAAGTTGGCACTGAAAAACCTGTACAGGAGTATATTTATGCTATAATAATTACATGGCTCTTTCAGTGTTTCCACCAACAAATTGCCAAGATTATTATACATTTGTCTTAGCCTGTTAACAATATGCAATGAGACACATTGGGGTGTTACTATGGGTCAATAATTGTACACCTGTAGTGTGTTGTTAGCCATGAGGCACTTGTGCCAAGTGCCTTCAAACACATGAGAAGAAAGTGCAATATTGACAATAATTAAACATCTTTGATGTGTCTTATTGCAGTGATAACATGGTTTCTACTTAAAAATGTTAAAAAACATTTTTTTAATCATTTTCAATAACAAATATTGGAAATAGTAAGAAAATATTGTTTTCTGTATGCATGAGCAGAAGACAAAACACTTCCAGTTGAGATGGACTGATATTTTAGCCAAACCTGGTGCACAGACTGAACATGTACAGGAGAAGAAATATGGCCAGATTACACTCTTGTACTTGTCTTTTAGCCAATCAAGTGTCTAGAATGTCTTTAATCATGCTATAAAACTGAATTAAGGCATGATGTTTCCACTGAATCTAGGCTATCAAGAGACAAGGCTTTTTGGGAGGCTGCCCCACAGATTTGGTACAGTCTGACACTCTTTGACTGCAGTGCCCCCCAGTGTAAGTGTTTTTAGATCTGCTTATGTCAGCATACTGTGATGATCCATAAAGTGTATTTATATCATTATTTTAGTTGGGTGTTTTACTGTAACTGATTTATGATTACTTTGTGCTGTTTGTAAGATGAACAGAGTCATATGGATTGGGTACCATATATGTAAAATTGCCTTCCCTTGCCTAGAGATTACAAAATATCAGTCCAGCTGCATCCACTGTCAGAGACTACAAGATACCAAGACACAAGAAAATATACTTGTAAGTTGCTTTTTTAAAATCAGAACATTACCTGTGAGCATCAGCCCCTTACAGGGACACCAGCGAAACACCACAAAATCTCCTGCCAGTTTTGCCTAAAATGGCATCAGGGAGTAACTTCATGTCACGTACATCACTCTTAAATAGTCAGTTCATAAAAGGGGAAGTGCATCTTAAACCCCTGTGAATACACAGATTCTACAGACATACAATAAACAATATAACCAGAACAGTGCAACGGGATTAAACCCAAGATGTGTGACATAAATACAAACATAAGACACAGCTGTCATTGCTAACAACACATTATGAGCTATTATTCTCTGTAGTAAATGTTCAGACAATTGGCTAATACTGACTCTTATGTTGGACTTAAATCAGATTTGACTAACACATTGAAAAGTGAAATCGATGCTTATTTGTTAGATGCATTGATGTATTATTTCACAAGACACTTTTAGTTTTCTTACAGTTAAACATCCAGTAAGACCAACTACGTACGTCTTACCAAAAGTTCATAAATCATTGGATCTTCCCCCAGGATGCCCTATAATATCTGGCATTGGAGCCTTTACCACTTTCTTGGTTTGTGGATGAACACATTAAAAATATTGTTACCTTATATACTTCCTATTAGAGCAACTTATAATTATGTAATTTTGTGTCTTGATACCTTGTAGTCTCTGACAGTGGGTGGTGCTGGATTGATATTTTGTGGTTCTGCTTGTATCATAATGTTTACCCAGCAGTGGGGCAGCCTTGTGTGTTTTCTGCCTTGCCTAAAGAGTTCCAAAAAGTGATGAAAGTATATCTGCTTTGATTTGGCCTGTTGTCAGTCATGTCCACCAGAAAACTGCCTTTACTAAGCCCTGAGCAGTATTACAAGTATTCAAGACAGTGAAAGTCAGTAAAAAATATTGTTACAAAGCAGGGCCGGCCCAGTGGCATGGAGGGCTGAGGTGCTAGTGCCTTTCCTCTTGCCATAACGGTTACCCATTTGGGAATGAGCTCAGGTTGCTGGGGTTGACCGGGGTGAGAGAGAACTGAGTGTTCTAAGGACTGCTCTCCTGTCCTCTCCTGGGGAGGAGAGGGATTTCATTGCTGCGTTAGTCTGCCACTAGGTGGAAGCTTGGTGGTAGTGCAGCATGGGCATCACAAACAAAGGGAGCTGCTGGAATATCCTGTGTGTATTCCTCCATGCACAGCACACACACTAAACATCCTGCAGCAGGGATGGAGAGAAAAGTGGAAAAGAGTCAGGGGCTGAATGAAGCCTTGCCTGCTATGCCTGGGTCTGCATCATCACCCGGGACCATGCCTCAGTCCTACTCTGGATTCTTGAACTGGGGGCAGAGGCCCTCTTCTCTCTGGCCCTGCCATGAGGGGCATTCATGAGGAAACTTGAGACTGAGGTAGGTCCTGGGAGAGGTGGTAGCCAGCTAAGGCAAATGGGGCAAGGCTGAACAGCCACCCATGGACCAGGAGGATAAAAACCTTTATGGCAAAAGGAAAAAAATGTTACAAAGCCATGTAAAAATTGAAAGGCAGTATGGTTTTGGCTAGAACACAGGTTCAGAAACCAAGGTTTGAAACCCCACAGAGCTAAGTAGATGCTGTGGGGCCTTTAACAAGTCACTTAACCTTCCAGTGCTTCTTTACACCCAGCTGTAAAAACAGGTAAAAGCAGAACCCAATTGAAAACAAGGTATTGCATCTCAGCTAAGCTATCATGGGTAAACACACTGCTAAACAATACCCAATCAAAACATCCTCATGATTAGTTTACCTTATCATTAATCTGTACTGTAATTATGTGAAATTTTCTTCTGAGCGTATTTTGTTGCATAAACCAAACTTCGTAATCATGCAATATATCATATTTTATGCATTCAAATATTGTGACTAATCAGGCATTTTTCTAAAGCATTCAGACCAAGAAAGGAAATAAATACAGCCATGAGAATCAGAACATGAATGTAAGAAAAGACCACTGGAAAAGGCAGTAAAAGCAATATATATTTGAATGACAGTTTATAGGGTTTTCCTTTACAGTCTTAGGACTTAGTAAGAACATGTAAGCTTTCTGCACTAGGCAATAATGCATGGACACTGCTAAATCCTGTTTGCTTCCAAATGTTAAAGCAGCAGTACTATCTAATCAGGAATTGATCAGTTTCCAGTTGTTGTAAATCTACAAAATATGTGGTGACTGTCTCAGTTGCCTATCTTTCATTGCTTCTGTCAACATAGCACGTGGCAGAAATGTAAACAAAAACAAATGGAAATTGAGCAAATTATGGGGAGATAGTACAATGCCAGTGGGAAAAATTACCAGGGTAAATGCTCAACAGAGCACAGGGAATAAACTGTTGAAAAAGCACAAGTTGTTTTTTACATAGTACTGCTGCTTTAAATAATATAAAGTGTACAATTTCGTTGAGATCAGCAAAAGGGTTTTCATCATAAAAGAGGAATAAATTCATTCCTGCAGTGAAAACCAGTTCAGAATCACATTTCTTGCAAACCTCAAGAAAGGATGTTTATGAAGTGTTCTCATGAGGATTCCAGAAAATTTTGCATGAAAACCCTTACATAACACCTCCCAAATGTTGACCACCTAAGACCAACACAACAGCATGAGCCTAAAGTTATATCATTCATCTAGCTTGATACCACTTTTGAGTGCATGCAGTGCATGGTTTGGAGGAAAAGCAGAGTATATGTCAGGATCACAGATAGTGAAGATAGACTTCATTTCAGAACCCCTGGAAACTAAGACTATGCAAAAAAAAAGTGTGAAAAAAACTAATTATGAAAATGAGAACTTATTAATTCAGTGTCATACAATACTGAGGTGGCAACACTTCAAAAATATGTACAGTAACTTGGGATTAGCAGAACTCCTACACATGCAAATGAAAGAGCCTGCATAAAATAGTCTGTCCGCAATTAACAGAAACTCATATTCTTTTTTGAATCCTCTTCTTTTCTGCCAGACTCAGTTACATCCTATGAATGACTGTAATGTAGGTGACTGGTGTATGTGACAACCCTTGCTTTGCAAAATGGCCAATCACAACCTACTGTGATAGTTTACTTTATGCCCAAAAGCAGTGCATGCAACCTTTAATCAGCAAGCAAGGCCTTCATAGATACTGTAGAACATAGGGTACGAGACCATGTGGCCTCAATCAGAAAGAAAGTCTGAATCCTCATTAGCAAGAAAAAGGACTTCCACATACCTGGCCAGATTGAGATCTGGGATACACACAACATTTCATCATTTACAGGTATTTGAAGAGACTGACCAGAATGAGCACCTTTTCCATCATTTTTTGTAATATAATGGCCACTTGGCAATGAAATATAGGCACTGATCAACTTCATTGCCAAGTGGCCATTATATTATATTACAAAAAAAAGATGGAAAATTTGCCACCCATTGAATATAATGGGGCACACCCCCACACTCACACTGGCATCTCGTCATCACGTCTGTGAGCATGGGGTGGAGAGTGGGTGGCAGAACAAAAGCGTGAAGCCCTTGGGACCCAATATTCTGAATTTTACAAGTAAAATAACTTTTTATTTATAAATCATATCTCGAGAATATTATTCTTATTGAGAACCTTTGGTGGCAAGGCATCAATGTAGACCATGCAGGTGCTTGTATTTTTATTTTGGTGGGTCTCTTTAGATTGATACGGGGGTCAATCTTTCCATTTGGGCCATCACATTCTTTCCTCTGCCAAATCAGCAAATATAGCTATTCATTCCTTAGGTCCTCTAAGTACCTATCTAACTGAAATCTAAAGACAGGGACAGTTTTAGATGGTAGTCATTTCCAAAACTCCAGCAGTTTTTCTGTGAAATAATATTTCCAAACATTCTTTGTAAATCTTCCTTCTAATTTTTGATGCTTTTTTTGTCTAGTACCCTCATGTTTTGAGAGTAGACATTTATTGACATTGAAGACTCATACAATTCATGAAGCATAATACCAGAACAGATTCAAACATGTTGCACAATAATATCAAACATTATATGGTACACTAGACAGAAAAATCAATCTAAAAGAACAAAGTCTTTCCAAGCAACCAATAATGTCCCCATAGGCTGGATAAGTGGTCTGATCTACCCTTATTGAGGGAGCATCAATGTATAATTTTGTAGCAGGGCTTAAGACCAAGAAGTAACCAAAAGGAGGCAGGAGGTGAACTACAGAGTTGGAAAAGCAGTAAGGAGATGTACATTTTGAGTAGGATAGTGGCAGTAGTATCACTGCCTTGTGCTTCTAGGTAGACCAAGAAAAGATCCCAGCTTTCATTGAACTTCTTAAAAAGGGAGTCTGGCCAAAATTTCTAGTATTAGTAGATTTAGAATTAGAATCAGCATATCCGCAATCAGCCTCATGAAAAAATGAAGTCTCCGAGTCACTTTGTTCAGAAGCTGCAAGACATTTTATAACCCTAATTTCACTGCCTGTTCAAAAAAGCCATTTTCTGTGAACAGCTACTGATGATGTCATAACCAGAACTCACAGCCTAGACCTCCCTTCAAGCAACCTTATAGGACTGATTTCCCCTCCAAGTTAAATAAAACTGCAGTTGTAGTAAACATTTGAAAATGGAAAGCAGACACTGGATGGGTACTGGGTATGCATTTCCAGAATGTGTAGATGCAAGGTACTTAAAAATGCAATGGGGGATGGCCACTGGAATGCAATGACAGATATAGCTTTAGAAAGCCAAGGCTGTGCACAACTATTTACATACCAAAGGGATGAGATTTCAGAATGACACCAGGTTACAATTTTGGAATGCAGCAATGATGCACTCTTGGAAAGTAGCTGAGACACACATTTTTGGAGTGTGGAAAGGATGCTGAAATTTGGAATGTGGTGTTGTCTTAATTTTTTAGAATGTGGCAGAGACATGCAGTTTTGAAATGCAAGAAACATGTAGTTGTGGAATGTTTCCTCATGTGGTGGTGATACACTATTTCACAATGTGGTTGTGATGCACAGTTTCAGATGATGGTGGCAATAGGCAGTTTCATAAAATGATGGACAATGAATCGGATTCTCAGAATGTGGCAGTGATGGACAGGTTCAGAATGTTGTGCTAACATGCAGTTTCTGAAAGTAGCTGTGATGCACATTTTTACGTTGGCTGTGCTTGCGCATCCAATGTTTAGTGGCAACAATAGAGATTTTTTTCAGGGGGGGCACTGCCGAACCCTTTGTAGTTCACAAAACCAGGGTGTCAGCAGTCTACACCAATGACCAGGCGCTGGGGTCCTGACATCACTCTCTGCTCAGTGGGCTGAAACTTTGTGTATTTTAAAGGACCAAATCACTCCAATCAGAGAGGGCTTCGGGTTCTTTGATTTGCATGAAGCCAGTTGGCAAACAGCTGGGCAGCTTTCAACTTCAGTAGCCTATCATGATTTGTTTTACCATAAGTACAGAATGGAATGACTAAATCCTTTGGAAAATGGGGCCCAGAGAATCCTTAATTGACAGGCGAGGGTAGTGGGGGATGGATAGCATTCCTCAGCTGAAAGCTGTACTTCTCACTCAGAGACGGTGTTGCTGATGTCAGAGGTGGGGACTCATAGAACCTAGTCTGCCAGTAAAACATTGCAGCCATAACTGCATATATAGTAGGTACTAAGTAACACAGCAAGGGAGAAAAATTGGATTTATGGCTGCAGGTGCCCCTCTGTTTCCAAACCCATTTTACAGTAATTTTTCAAGGTGGAAATACAGGACTTGGCTGCACATGAGAGAAGAGCTATCTTTGTTCAGAATTAAGTGGCTGTGCTGCCTTAAATCCCTTGAGCACAGTGACACACATTCACAACTTTGTTTCTGCATTCCCATGCTTTCAGTGTCCAGGTGACAGGATCCAGCTGCTCAGTAAACCCCACCTCCATACAGGCACACAGACAGACACATTTTAATGCAAAACATAAACATAAATATGTTATTGTGGTCCTAGCCCCTGCCCACCACTACTCATCATTTCCCTATTGCTGCTTCCTCCTCCTCCTGGACTGGTGGCGCTGCTGTATATGAAGAACCCCACCCCATGGTGCTTTTGTTTTGGGAACTAAGTCTCATTCTTTCTGTCATTTGACACTCACTAGTGTGTGTGTGAGAGAGTTCAGTGACTTCAGGGCTCCACTGGTGGCTGAATCAATCAGTGCCTCCTTCAAAATTTGTCACTGGCGCAAAGTTGTCAATAGTGGCTAGGGGATGCTTTACAGGATGAGAGTGTGTAAAAACATCAGCTTTTGGCCTTTTGGCGGTGTACTTTACTACACTACTTCTCTCCTTGTCAAATCAGCATGAGTGATCTGTAACCACTGCTGTTGGCATGGGACAGAAGAACAACAAAAGAACACATGATTGAGGTGGTCTGAGCTTGCGCAGGAGCAGGGACAGTGTTCTGTCAGCTGGGCTAGTGGGGCTGTGTCCTCTCCCCTCTCCATCTTCTCTCCAGAGACTCCAGCTTGCCAACAACTCAAGTTGCAAGAAAAACTGAACTTTTACCCAACACCAGCAAAGTTTTTCAGATTAAGCCAGGTAGCAAGGTAGGCAACAACTAGGGGCTCTTCAACCAAAAGTTAAATGGGGGAGGGGGTTGTAATGGCAAGCTCTGGCTGGGTGTGGGATAAGGTAAGGAATAATAAAGATATTTTACAATGCAGGGAAGTGAAAAATTGGCAAGCTGGGCCTGGGGTAAGGGAAAACAAAAATTAAACTGTTTAAACTGCAGGGAGGATGGGTTGTGGGATTGGCAGGCTGGGCGAGGGAAAAGGTGAAATAAAATGGATTAAAAGTACAATTTAAATGTAGCAAGTTGTGGGATTGGTAAGGCAGGTCAGGAATAAGTTCAGAAAAAAATAAAATAGATTAAAAATTATTTTTTAAAGGTTGGTAGGTTGTCAGGGTGAGGTGGCATGTAAGGGCATATTCTTGAACTTTGGTCTCCTTATGATATCAATTTCTAATGTATCTTTTGGGGGGTAGGACTGTGAAAGTTGTGGAATTGGAAAACTTGGCCTGGGACAAGGAGAAAACAATAGATACAAACTCTATTTAAAATGTAGTGGGTTGTGGGATAGGATAAATGGGTCTGGGATAAGATCAAAGTGGGGAACAAAACAGATAAAAAATCATTTTTAAAGGTCAGTGGAGTGAGGTATTTATTTATTTAGTTTTTGTTAACCGGGTAGGTACACTAGACAGCATAGCTGCCTATTTTCAGGCATGACCCGGGAGATTACAGCAAAGGGTATGTAGACAATAGTAGATACAAGAAAACATCATGAGAATAAGTAGAAATCAGACATAGTACACGTATACAAAATTTTCAGCAATGACAGTACATTTGCAGGAATCTATATGTAGTAACAAAACAGGAATATAAGTGCAAATAACTAACATTCGTAAGTCAATACAACTAGTGAGTAAGTGCTAGAAGAGAGGAAATAACAAGATTTCCGGGCAGATTTTGAGAGTAGTAGAGGTTGGAGCCAGTAGGCAACTAGGAGGAACCAGTATAGGAGTGGGTAGATAGAGAACAGAAGCAGGGTTCAGAGCTTAGAAGAACCATATGAAGCTCCTGTTTGAAGCTGCGTGTAGAAGGAGAGTTTCTTAGACTCAGTGGAAGGGAGTTCCATAGTTTAGAGGCCCAGCTAGAGAAAGCATTCTCCCCCATTTTGGTTTTACATCTTGGTTGGACAAGAAGGGATTTGTCAGCTGATCTCAGTGGGTAGGCAGAGGTCACAGGTTTAAGCAGTAGAGCCAATTTGTCAGGTATCTGGGAAGAGATTATATTATTTATAAAACAGCAGCAAACTAAGAGCAGACTTTATGGCCCTTCAATGCCCTCCTAACCTCATATTCTAGGTTTTCCGTGTAGGGGTTGGGGAACTGGGAAGCCTGACCTAGGATGAGGGGGAAAAATAGATTAAAACTGTATTTAAGGGAGGGGGTTATGGGAATTTCAAGCTGGGTCTCGGATAAAGTCAAGGAGGGGGAAAATATAAAAAGCAAAGGTCAGTGGGTGAGATAGCATGCTAAAGGCAGACTTTCTGGACACATAATCACTTTCTGAGTCCATCATAGTCTATGTTTCAGTGTAGGGGTTAAGAAATTGGGAAACTGGGTCTGGGACAAGGAGGGCAAAAACAGATAAAGAAACCTCTAGATTTAAAATGAATGTTGCACTATTTCAACCTTCACTCATAACATCATTAATTTTCAATATTTTGACTCCAACCTTTCAGCATTGCCATTTTTCCACACCACATCATAAATGTGACATGGGTGATTTTTAAAATCCTGCAGGAGATGTCTTTTTGCACCTCTGGTGCGAAATGACATTTTTCCCAATATACTATAAATGGCAACTGTCATGTCTATAAGGTGAATCCTAAAACAAGAATCTTCAAAATTTGGGGTCAGAATTGCAAAAAAAATTGTTTAATAAGCAGCCAATGTTTGGCATTGACAAATGCTTGTTGGAATTTGGTGGGATGTGTAAGTTTTGATCATGACAGGGAAATGCATATTTAGAATATGAACGGTACATGAAACTTGGGAATGTGGTGTGGGATGCATCATTTTGAAATGCAGCAAGGATGTGTAATTTTGGAATATGGCTTGGACATCCAATTTCTGAATGTGGCAGGGACATACATTTTCAGAACATGGTAGGGATTAGAGATGCAGCAAAGTTTCACTACACTTGTGAATTTTCAGCGAAGTTGCAAAATTCACATCCATGAAACAATTCGTAAAATTGTGGCTGTCAACTGAAAATTCACCATTTGTAACTTTGCTTTGCTTTGGTCTTTTTTAAGTGCAAATTGTACTTAAAAAAAAAACAAAGCAAGACAAAGTTACATATGTCCAACCCCCAAATCCCTGGTGTCTAGTGGTCTTCCCCCACCCTGCCAATCACCGGACACAGTTTTAAAAATTGAAATCACCCCTAGCCCACACACACACACACACCCATCACTGGCCAGTCAGCCACAATGTAAATATATCATTTCTGTAAATTAAATCCCTGGTGTCTAGTGGAACCCCCACCCCATCAGGGAGTGCCCCACCATAGACATCACCATGCTCTCCCCTCATCCCGACCCTGAGTGGGCCACCAGCACAACTCTCCACTCACCTCCATGGTTGGCAGCCTGACTGAGCTCTTAATGGATGAGCTTGTGCCTATACACCCCTCTGGGGTCCACAGTGCCATTCCCCCCATTCTGTCCCTCACAAGCTATGAGAGCAGCCCCCCTCCCATTTTCTATCCCCCTGAAAACTGCCTAAAATGATCATGAGCTGTCAGTGAATGAGTACATGCTTGTACAGGCATGCACTCCTTCATTAAGAGCTCAGTTGGGCTACCAGCCTTGGAGGTTAGTGGAGGGCTGTGCCAATGGCCCACTCAGGGTCGGAATGGGCAGAAGCGGGATGGTGTCTGTGGTGGGGCACTCCCTGATGGGGGAGGGTTCGCTAGACATCAGGGGTTTAATTTAAAAAATATTTATATATATTTTTACATTGTGACTGACTGACTGGCAATTGGTTGGTGTGTGAGGGCCGGGGTGATTTTAATTATTAAAATTGTGTCTGGCAATTGGTTGAGGTGGGGGTGGGGCCACTAGACACCAGGGATTTAATTGCAATATATATATATATATATATATATATATATATATATATATATATATATATATACACAAAGAACCTTCATGCATAAGCACTGAGGCAAGTGTACCCCAAAGAGCATTGGCTGGGAAGCCAAGCTTCAAAGAAATACAAAATCACACATACCCTCATAATACAAAGCATCATGGGCTGTATATGCAAATCACGTAGCAATAATAGTTAACAGGGTGATGGTTATTATACCGACCGCCCAGGGTGTAATGAGGCCCGACGCCGAGGCGGAGGGCCTTATAGCCCCTGGAAGGTCCGGTATTGCCTATACCGCCCACCCTGAGGGTATATTACGCTTAGAAAATGGGCTTGTCTGTAAATTTTAATTAAATAAAAGATTAGAGGAAATGAGTTTCTAAATAGAAAGATTAGAAAAGAAAACTTTCATAAGGTAAAATAGTACCTGCCTTTTGTGCTGTTCTAGCTCCTCCCCACCACACACAGCCATTCCCTTCTACTTACCTCCCCCCTCCACACACACACACTCACACACTACTCTTGGCCTGTTTTGTTAAACTTGACATTTTTTGGTGCTTTTAAAAAAAGAGCACTACTGTTCATTTCCTGCAAGTTTTTTTTTTTTTAGAAGATGCTGCCATTCAGCACGCGACTTGTGTGACCCGTTTGTGAAAAACAGGAAGAAGTGGAGCTCAACATAGGATGGCAGCTACTGCAAGTCAGTTCTTATTTATTTTCCGAAGTTCTGGCTGTAAAATTATTATTTTTCTCAGTCAGGGAACCACCGTGGAGTTTTGATGAGCCAGGCGCTTTCAGTGTAGCGCTTAGTACCCGACGCTAACTAGTAACACGTTCAAACCGGGGACAAAAAGGCGTGTTAAAACTGAGTGAGTGTCAGCGTGGGGGCCACTCGCTAACAATCACAGCAGACCGCCATCAGGAGAAGGGGGCACGAGAGCTGCCATTGAAAGTGAGCGTTGTTGAATGAAATGATCAATTGTCTCTCCCTCCAGCCACAAAATAAAAAAAAGGAGTGTGTTTCTTTTCTTTGGAAATGCGGACTTCCCACTATGAAGCCGATCAGACTGATGGCTTTGTTTTCTTTGTGCTGCCGCTTGCATTTGGAGAACGGAGTGCGAGATCGCAGTCGGGAGAGTGGTGCCATTGTAAATACACATGGCTGTGTGAAATAGCTAGTTTCTCACTCTTCCCAACTGCAAAATAACTGGAGTGTGTCTTTTTTTCTATTAACAGGCAGCTGCCACTGAGCTAAGGAGTGTTGGGGGAGGACCAGTAACTCTCGCTAAGCAAGAGAAAAACATGGCTGTCATTTCAAATTTTCCCAGGTGATTTCAGCCAATTACAAAGCAGGCTGGGCACCACTGGGCAATGGTATGCGGTGAAGTGGCACTTAGACTGGCACTTATTTTAGCTGGGCATCTATTGAAAAATAGATGCCCAGGTTTGAGGTGCTTTTAGCCAATCAGGAGACAGAAAATATTCTTGCCATTTTCTAACACAAAATACTATGCTGGCTCACCTGCTTAAAGTTGAAACAACATAATATTTTGTGGTGATTTGCATATACAGCCCATGATGCTTTGCATTATCGGGGTATGTGTGATTTTGCATATATATATATATATATATATATATTAGAGACAAAAAACTTAGTTTAATGCATTAGTTAATGTTGTTCCACAGCAACAAAAGCGAGGAAATTCGGTGTTAGGGTTGAAAGCCCCCCGCCCACACCTCCAACTGGCACCGGGGTGCGCGTTAGAGTTGCCGGCCCTAACTGTCACCCCATCAGATGTGTGAAGAAGCAGAGGTATAGAAGAATGGGGTCAGAGTTAGGACCGACAACCCCAATGTGCACCCCGATGCCAGTTGGGGGTGTGGGTGGGGGGGGTCCAAGGGGGGCTTTCAACCCTAACACCGAATTTCCTCGCTTTTGTCACTGTGGAACAACCCTAACTAATGCATTAAATGGAGTTTTTTACCTCTAATTTCCCTTCTTTTTGAGAAGTATAATGGGAAATCATGAATGTAATGCAGTGGCGGGAGCGTGGGGCCTTGATATTTTGTCACATAGTAACACGGTGCCCACAAACGTAAATGGTAATGCGCATGGTGATGCAAAGCGAAACAGAAAGATAAACAGTACTGTAGACAGAAATTGTTAAAATAACGCAAACGCAAGTGCAAATGGAAACACGAAGGGTAACGCACATGGTGCCACAGATGGGAACAGTAAGTGAAACGGTTATGGAACCGCAAGCAGAAGTGGTAAGGGTAGCAGTAATGTAAGCGCACAGGCTAGTTTTCCCCAAAAGCTGCATAGAGAAAGACAGTGAGTACAAAGAATGTATGCATAATAATGGGTCTTGGAGCAGAGAATGAGGAGTTGGAATAGTAAACTGCTTATATCTCATGAACCGTACAACGTAGAAAAACAATTTAAAAGTCATATGATTTATGACTTTCCTGGCTAGTTTTATGCTGGGGGCTAAGCATTTTTCTGACAAAACGTCTGTAACTCACACCATTTCTGAGACACGGGCCCTGAAACATATTAACATAGAAACATAGACTTTGACAGCAGATAAGGACTGCTTGGCCCACCTAGTCTGCCCATTTGGGTCTCGGAGCAGAAAGGCGCGGCGAATGCCGTAATGTTTTCCTATGGGAAAAAAAGAGAAGTTCGGAGTGCCATAACTTTGGCTTCTGTAATATTTTTTCACCGAAATACTGAAAGGCACATCTGTGAGATGTTGGCTGTGTTCCCTCCAAATTTCAGCCCAAACGACCAAATCATTCTTTTGCAGCAGGGTGGCAAAGAATTGGTGTCATTTTCACACAGCCTGGAAAAGTACTGTCGAACATCGCGAAAGCTTTCGCAAATTCATTCGACACTGTCGCAAGTGTGAAAGTACTTTGTGAAAGTACTTTTTCCAGAAATTTGAAAATCATTTCTGGTGTGTTTTACCCCAAAATAAAGACATGCCTAGCATCCTCAGGATCCGACTAGGTGAATACAAAATGAATTAGGTTGCTAAAGGGTTCCAAATTTAAATGTCAAGCATTTTTCTGATGACCAACTGAAAACAAAATGGCAGATTTGTGACAGTAAAAGAGCCATTTGTGAAAGTAAAAACTGCATTTGCGACACTGTCAAACTTTTTGTTAACTTTTCCCATTGACTTATAATGGGAACTTGTTTTTTGAATAACTTTTGAACCGTTTAATATTTTTTCATGAACGCTTCAAAACGTACATCAGGCACTCCGGCCACATGTTTCCTGAAGATTTCAGACTGGTCGCACGAACTGTGCGACCTCTAGAGACAACCAAAGAAATCCAAAAAAGCGTAAATGTGTGTGCAGATCACGCGTAATAACTCCGCGGCCGTACATCCAAACAGTACGAAAGTTGGCACATCCCAAGATCTATGGGTCTTGATTGTGTATTCTAAATTTCAGGCAAATCTGTTAAATGGTTGAAAAGTTATTAAGGTGCAAGATTTTAGGTTTAACATGTAAATGGCTCCTCAACCCTAACTATGGTAGCACTACCGTGCTACCATATATATATATATATATCTTACATTACACTTACAGTGTGGCCAACTGGCTGGCAATCAGTGGGAGGTAGTTGGGGCCGGGAAGGTGATTTTATTTATTTCAACTGTGGCTGGCAATTGGCTCGGGGTGGGGGGACCACTAGACACCAGGGTTTACATACTTTCTTTACATTGTGGCCAAAATTTGTGTGCTAAGTGTGGAATTTTGCTCATAAAATTCCACACTTTGAATCTGATCTGGCACTCTGAGAACTGGCAAATTTGGTGAGCTACACTTTGCATATTGAGCGCAATTCACGAAATAGTTCAGGTAGCGAAATTTGAGGACTTCACACATCTCTAGTGTGGATGCACAATTTTGGAACATGGTAGGGATGCTCATTTTCAGAATCTGACATTCTGGAATGTGGCAGGAAGGTAAAATTGCAGAATGTGGCTGGGAAACACAACTTTAGAATTTGGTAGGGACACCCAGTTTTGGAATGTAGCTGGGAAACACAAATTCTGAATCTGGCAGGGATTGATAATTTTGGAATATGGTGAAGACAAGTATTTTTGGAATGTGGTAGGGATGTACACTTTTGGAATGTAGTGGAAACACAATTTCAGAATGTGACAAGGATATACAATTTTGGACTACGACCAGGAAACACAATTTCAGAATGTGGTGGGGACATGTGGTTTCAGAATGTGATGGTGACACACAATTTCAGAATGTGGCATGGATGTGCAATGTTGGAAAGTAGCTGAAACACACATAGGTTCATAGGTTCATAGGTAAATACGAGATCTAGGAACTAGCCCATTTTGATCTCTCCATCCTTAACTTGGGTGGAAGTAATATTTAGATTCTCCCATATATAAGTCCAATTTTTTTTTAATTGCTGCAAGTTTGTGCTTTGCACTACCTCTTACAGTAAGGAATTCCAAATTGGAACTACTCTCTGTGTAAAAAAAACAGTTTCTCTTAACAGTCTTATTTATGTTTGCCCTTAACTTCGTTTTATAGGATCTAGTAATGCTAACTGAAGGGTTCCAGTCCATACATATAGTTTCAAAAAGGACCTTATCTCTTGAGGCTTTATAAATTAGACATAAGTCTCCTCTCAAAGATCGATTTTCGAGAGAAAAAAGATGCAGTTTTTTAATCTGTCTTCGTATGAAAGTGAATTTAAATTAATAATATATTTTGTAAGTCTCCTCTGTACTTTTTCTATGGACCGTTTGTTCTGCAGTAGTGTTGGAGCACAGAAGAATGAACAGTAATCCAAATTTGATCTAACTATGCTTCTATATAAAGGTATTAATACCTCTTGCTCCCAACTCTTAACATTTTTTAAGATACAGTTTACTAATCAATGGCATTTTTTAACTGTTTTATTTGTGTGTTCAGAGAATTTCAGATTATTTGTGATATACACACCCAAGTCTTTTTCAGAGCTTACCTTACTTAATAGTGTGTTATTTGTAAAATAATTAATCATTTTATTATTTTTCCCAAAATGCATCACTTTGCATTTAGATAGATTAAAGTTTAGTTTAGTTATATTAGCCCAAGTATAAATACTATTCAAGTTAGCCTGTAGTTTATGTGCTGAAGTAATGTCATGTACAATGCCACCCAATTTGGCATCATCTGCATATTTATTTAACTGCACACCCTCTGTGGTCGTCATACTAGAGAAAAGGACATTAAACAAAACTGGGCCTAACACTGAGCCTTGAGGCACACCGCTAGTGATCTCACACCAGGATGACTTGTACCCCCTTAAACTGACCTGCTGATGCCTATTAGTTAACAATGAAGAAATCCATATTATAACATGCCTTTAGAATGTTTATAGGGATAGAAACATAGACTTTGATGGCAGATAAGGACCGTCTGCCCATTCGGAATGCACAGTGTTGGAATGTGATGGTGGTGCACAATGTCAGAATTTATTTTATTTTATTTTAATTTATTTATTTATTTATTACTAGGATTATGATACCTTTGAACCAGAGGTTCAAGGACAAGCAGTGATGGAATCTGATGGGACATGAAATTTCAGAATGTGACAGAGATGACTAATTTCAGAATGTGATAGTGACACATAAGTTTGGAATGTGGTAATGACAATTTCAGAATGTGGTACTGACACACAACTTTGGAATGTGGCAGGGGCATGCAATTTTGGAATGTGGCAGGAATGCACATTGTGAAAATGTAGCAGGGATGCACTATGTTGGTGGTGGGGATGCACAATTTTGAAAATGTGGTGGGTGCATACAATTCTGAAGTGTGGTAGAGACAAGCAATTGCAGAATAATCAATCAATCAATTAATCAATCAATCAAAGTCTTTATTTAACCAGGTGATCACCATTGAGCAAGCTAATTTTCGAGGTGGACCTAGGTTTGTTAACAAGGAACAAGGGACAATATACATGGGATGCAACACACAAGAAAATAGTAATAATACAAATAAAGTGAGATACAGTAATACAGTATATACAAAGTATCAGCAGGTAGCATTGACAGTAGTATATGTTTGGAACAGGAGATACAGCTAGTTTTGGGTAGGACACAATTTTTCATAAAAGTAAAGAAATATACATATCAGGTGCACCGAACACAAATAAAACCTAATATAAAAAGATATATAGTGATATGGTATGGAGAATTTAGAGCTGGAACCAGGGTCAAAGGAATGTGGAAGGGACAGATATGGGGGTAGAAAAAGGGGAGAGGGAAGAGTCAATTATAGATGTGATCAGTCTTTTAACAGTAGTAATTAGAGTGTGCTTGGACTTATAGGAGTCACTATTTAGGGTGGACAGGCACAGGACTCCTTATTATGATGTAGATATAGAGATTTAAAAGCTGCTAGGCTGATGGGGTGAGTTACATAGATACATAGATACATAGACAGTGTCGGCAGATAAGGGCCTATGGCCCACCTAGTCTGCCCATTTGAGCTTGTAAGTTCAGTTTGTTTTCCTAGAAGTCTATTTCCCCTTACCCCTGACCTCTAGAATTCCTTTATGTCTATCCCATGCATTCTTAAATCCCGTGATTGTTTCAGCTCCCACCACTTCCTCTGGCAGGGTGTTCCACTTGTCCACCACCTGCTGTGAAGAAATTCTTTCTCATGTTTCCTCTGAATCGTCCTCCTCCAACTTCATCCCATGCCTCTAGTCCTGAAACATCTTTTTGCTTAAAAATAGTGTTTTCCTGCACCCTGTTCCTCCCTGTAAGATACTTGTATGTCTCTATCATATCCCTCTCCCTCCTCTCCTCCAGGGAGTACATGTTCAGTTCCTTCAACCTGTCTTCATAGGACTTGTGATGCAACCCATGCACAATCTTTGTTGCCCTCCTCTGAACCTTCTCTACCCTGTCTATGTCCTTACGTAGGTATGGTCTCCGGAACTGTACACTGTACTCCAGGTGGGGCCTCAATAGTGTCTTGTATAGCGGAATTATGACCTCCTTTTCCTGCTGGTGATGCCCTGCCTATACATCCCAGCATCCTATTTGCTTTACCTGATGCCTTGTCACACTGTTTCCTACCTTGAGGTCATCAGAGATGACAAGCCCAAGATCCTTTTCCTGCTTGGTGCATGCTATATCCTCATCCCCAACTGATATATTGTGCCAGGGTTTTTGTGCCCCATATGCATTATCTTGCACTTCTTTTGCATTGAATTTCAACTGCCAAACCCTTGACCATTCTTCAAGTTTCTGCAGGTCCTTCTCATTCTGTCTACACCTCTGGTGTGTCTACTCTGTTACAGAGCTTTGTGTCATCAGCGAACAGTGAAATTCTGCCTTCTAGATCCTGTGCAATGTCACTGATGAAGATGTTGAATAGGACCGTCCCAGCACTGATCCCTGTGGACCCACTGGTCACTCTTCCCTCTGTGGAGTGACAGCCATTTACCACCACCCTCTGTGTCCTGCCACCCAGCCAGTTACCTATCCACCACACTACTGTCCTGCCCACACCCATATTCCCCAGTTTGTGTAATAGTCTCTATGTGGCACAGTGTCAAAGGCCTTGCTGAAGTCCAGATAGGCCATGTCCACTGCCCTCCCCTGATCCACCTCCTAGTCACCCAGTCAAAAATTCAATGAGGTTGGTCTGACATGACCTCCCCCTGGTGAAACCATGCTGCCTTGGGTCCTGTAGTCCATTGACAACCAGATGTTCCACCAATCTCTCCTTCAGTAGTGCTTCCATGATCTTTCCCACTACCGAGGTGAGGCTGACTGGTCTGTAGTTCCCTGCTTCCTCTTTGTTAATTTAAAAGTTTTTTACAGCTTGTTCCACAGTTGAGGGAGCACAAAGCTAATGGCTGCTCTGCCAATGTGAGATTTTGCTTTGTAAACATAAAGGTAGATACATGAGATGCTTCTCAAGGCATACTTCCCCAGAGTGCACAAAGGTAAACAGACAGAGATATATTGGGGCAGTTTATTTGAGATAGCTTTTTATGTCCAAACTGCAGCATTTTTTTGCCGTCTGTAAGCAAGAGATGACCATCCCACTGCCGTGTACAATGCACAGTGGTGGGTTGAGTATGGAAGACCTGTGATAAATCTTATAGCTCTGTGATAAAGAGTATCAAGTTTGGCTAGGGTACCTGCAGGTCCCTGACTATATAGAATGTCTGCATAATCCAATAGGGAAAGAAAGGTAGTTTGAACCAGTTTCAGTTTAGTGTCTCTTGTAAGGAGATTATTAATCCTAAAGAACAGACCAAGTCTTTGTCTAAGTTTCTTTGCCAGTTCTTCTAAGTGATCTGTGAAAGTAAGTCTATGGTCTAACCAGACCCCCAACTACTTGAACTTTGGTACGTAGTCCAACTGCTCACCTAGAATGGTAGTGATCTGCACATGTGTCCCTGCAATTGCAGGATTTATTGCATTTTGAAGGGGCAAGAGGAACATTGCTTTGTTTTTTTTGTTTTTTTTTGCATTTAAGAGCAGTTTCTGGTTTATAAGCTGATGTGGCAGCAGATTAAATTCATTTTGAAGGGCTTTACAGGCCACTTCAGGTGTGGGGCTACTAGCATTGAGTACCGTATCACCCGCCATTAGGTGTATTTGTGCTTCTTTGTTGGGGACATCTACATTGTTAATATAAATGGCGAACAGCAAGGGACCAAGATTGTAACCTTGCAGTACACCCCTCAATAGGGGTTTTGGTGGAGAAACTTTCCCTTCTGCCTCTACTTGTTGAAGTCATCCTGAGAGGTAGTTGGAGAACCATTTAAGGGATAGGGAATCCAAACAAATGTTCTGGAGGGACGACAGAAGCAGTCTGTGATCAACGGTATCGAACACCTTGATTAGGTCCAAGAAAACTGAGCAAAGTTTTTTTTGTCTAATTCAAGCTGCCAGTCGTTTGTCACCTTGGCTAGAGCAGAGATTGTACTGTGCTGTGCTCTAAAACTGGATTGTAATGGGTTGAGCAATTTTTCTGATTCCAGGTACTTCCGAGGCTGGGAGTTCACTATTTTCTCCAGCATCTTTGACAGGACTGGAAGTGGGGAGATTGGCCTGTAGTTATTGAGGTCACTAGGATCTCCTGACTTAAACAAAGGGACCACAAGTGCATTTTTCCAAATGGGCAGTAGGTCACCCTGGAACAAGGATAAGTTGAAGAGATGAGTAATTGAGACTGTGAGGACATGGTAGCCAACCTTTAAGAAGTACGGGTCAATGAGGTCAGCCCCAACACTTTTCCTAGTGTCCAGCTGAAGGAGAATATCTTCCACTTCTTTCAGGGAGGTAGGCTGCAGAGAGAAGGATGGATTGGGAATGGGTTTTTCTTGTGTATCCAATCTACGTTGTTGGTGGAGGATATTCATGGGAGAGAAGTCAAAAGCTAGCCCTGTAGTGGCAAATGATTATTGAGAGCATCGAGGATAGGCAGTCTGTCGGAGATGACAGTATTGTCGATCGATAATTTAGTAGGTAGGGAATTTACAGTGGTGTGACCTTCAATGTCTTTGATAGTCTTCCAGAATTTGGAAGCATTTCTTGAGGAGCTCTCCAGCTGAGAGCAGTAGAAATTAGCTTTGGCTTCTCTCACCATTTTGGTGCAGAGGTTCCTCGCCCTCCAGAAAGAATTCCAATCATTTATTAAATTAGTTTTCCTAGCAGTTCTCCAGAGTACATCCCTACTCTGCAAAGCATCTTTCAGGTCTTCTGTAAACCACCGACAGGATTTGTTTCTGGCATGAACTTTTACTATGGGTGCATACTTATTGAGAGCCCCTAGCACAATTTCTGAGAAAATATCATAAGCCGTAGTCAGGGACTTGGCTAGATAGAAGTCCTGCCATCGCATGAAGTCTCTTAGGTCTCATATATACCCATGGAGATCAAAGTTGTGTATGTACCTTTTAAAGGAGAATTTTGGTACAGTTGTGGATATAAGAGTGGATCTTACACACGTGATGAAGCAATGGTCGCTAATATCAGAGAAAAAGACGCCAGCATGGGAGAATAAATGGGGTTTGTTAACTAAAATGATATCCAAGAGAGTATTGTTAATAGGATTGAGCTTGTTAGAATGAGTTGATTCATTTATTAGCTTTGACAACCCAAGAGAATCACAGAACATTTTAAGTGGGGTGGATGCACTGGAGAGCCAGTCTAAGTTGAAGTCCTCTAGTATGATACACTCTGAAGATGCCGAACCCAGGATGTTTTTGAGATGTTTTAACAACTGTAATCCAGCTGATGGGGGTCTTTAGCATCCTATTATACATAATGAGACACCAGTGGCAATTTCAATCTTTAATGACAAGTTTTTGAATTCTTTTGGGACAGAGGTTGAGTCAATTATGGAGGCAGGGAATTTATCCTTGATGTAAATAGCCACCCCACCACCTCTGGTTTGCCTGTCGGCTCTGAACAAAGAGTAGGAGGGGATGTTAACTTTGTTGTTACTGGTCGCCGGTTGGAGCCAGGACTCCATAATCACCAGAACATCTGGAGCAGTATGACATACCCAGGCCTGAACAGAAGTGATTTTTTTTTTAATAGGCTACATACATTAACAACCAAAAATATTTTTTCAGAATATTGAGCTGAGCCCTCAGGTTCTCAGAAAATCTGAGACCTTACTCAATAAAGAGGTCTTCAGCAAAGGAAATTCAGCCACCTAGAACAATGTGGTCTCATATTTATTTTTATTTTTTTATTATGATTATTATTATTTATTTCAAAACGTCACCAGGAATTTTTTTTGGTTTGTTTTAAAACTTAGTGACTGGGAAAGGCACACAGAGCTGAGGCTCATTTCCAGGTGCAACCTAGGGAAAAGGAAGAGGGTATACAAAATGTATGGTATAGACACAGTTCTCAGTTACAGTAAAGTACAATCAGAGAACACCATTAATACAGGAGTAAGTTCAAAATGAGGAAACAGGCAGAAAGCAACAATTGGGTGTTTTGACCACACCCGTGCTGGGGTAGGATGGCAAATTGCATGGTAAACAGTCATGGTGAGGGAAAACAGGAGTGGGGAGGAGTTTCAGCTGATACCTGAGGGAGCTAGGGAGGCAGTGAAGTGGAGGTATGAGGGAAGCTGGCTCTAAAGTAAGGGAAGATGGTAGAAAAAGGCTGATTTCTCAGCAGAGTAGCAGGGATGAGGAATGTGAAAGATGCAGAGGTCCCTGGACTGGAGGGAGCAGGAGGCAGAGGTGATAAAGGAGAGAAGTGATGAAAGGTAAGAGATAAAAGACCCAAACAAGTATTTGGATATGAAGGAGACAAAGTGGAATAGGTGACATCAGCATAAGGGAAGAATGGATAATGAGGAATACAGCAAACAACAATGAGTATGAGGAGGGGAGTTGGTAGCAAAGTGGCAGAAGGTGTTGCAGAGGGTGTGCAGCAGGGAGGTGAAGGGAGATGTGCCATGGAGCACAAATGCATAGCTGAAGGCAGAGAGCACCGTTTTGGTAAAAAGCTCTCTGCGAACCTACAGAGACAAACAATCTTTATTGCTGTACAAGGCATCAAGTTTAGGGTGGAGCTTGGTATGGATGGTGCCAAAAGGCATACTGAGCTTTTAACAGCTCATTTCCAAGTACATCTGGAGGGGAGGAAGTAGACAATATCAAAGGTGTAGAGTAAATGAAATACTAAATACAGAATACACAGTACAGTAAGGTGCAAGAATAATATGAATACAATAGAATTGGGCAGTCATTAATTGCAGGCAGATAAACTAGTGTAATCAATATAAAAGGTGCAGGGTCAGTACAAAGAACAAGTGCAAATAGTAATCGCATGTCAACACCAGATCAGAGCAGGGTTAAGATCACCCAGCCTGAGTGGAGGTACAAGAGTGAACAATGCAACAAGTACAATACAGTAAGATAGCAATGCAAAACATTTCCAGATCTGAGCACAATTAGGAGCAGATTTACACCACACAGACTGGGAACCTAGGGTGGTCAAAGAGATATTGCTTCAAGTCAGAGGGGGCACCCAACAAACAGAGAGAGGAGAGGGAGATGCTATGACAGGGGTCAGATACAGTTTCAGAAAGGGGTAGTAAAGTCATGAGGAAGGGACTTGAGGGAGAAGAAGGAAGAGGAAGAGTGGATAGACAAGGAAAGAGAGGACCAGAGCTTGGGGAAATGATATGAGAAAATGGCTTGGCCAGCAGCAATTTTCCTGCAGGGTAAGGAAAGGACATGGGATCTGGTGTTCTAGTGAGAGTAGGAGAAACAGAGGGAACCGAGGAGGATGGAAAGATAGGGAGGGAGAGCCAAACCAGAATTTGGAGGTGAAAGAATCACAGTGGGCGAAGCACCTGGCATCAAGGCAAGGGAGGGAGAGTGAGGAGTAAAAGGAACAGTTGCAGGTACAGGTACAGGGAGACAGTCCAAGGCAAAATGGCATAAATAGTGAAAAAGGGTGTCCAGTCTAGTAAGGGAGGATTTGGGAGCAGTGCTGTCACCATAGTCAAAGATGGGGAGGATCATCTTCGACACTAGCTCTCAGCCTGCAGGAAGTGGGATGCTGCCTTTGTTCCTATAGAGTACACTCAGTTTGAAAAAGAGTATGAGGCCCAGGACAGATTATTTGGGAAGTCCTACACAAGATCAGGAGTGTGGGAGGGGAGATAAGGTGTCTCCAATAGGAGCAACTTACAACCTATCCTCAAGGTAGGAGTTGAACCAGCTGATTGAGGAGGTAGCAAGCCCTGCCATCTTAAGCATGTCCAGAAAAAGGAGTGGGACATGATGTATAAAGCTTTGGTACAAGTCAACAAAGATGGCAGATGTAAATTGGCACTGGATCACACCTGACAGGTTAGAGTCAGTGAGCCAGAGAAGAGAGGTAGCAGTGGAGTGGGACTTTCTGAGCCAGACTAGTAAGGCATGATGTTGAAGAAAGGTGAGAGTTGGGACAAAATAAAGTTCTCCTTGAGCTTAGTAAGGGTAGGGAGGAGAGAGGTAGCTAATAGTTGCCAGGGAAGGAAGGATCACCCCACTTTAGGAAGAGAGATGACAGTAGCCTGTTTCCAGGCAATTGAGGCAGAGGCTGAGGAGAAGGAGAGGTTGAAGAGATTGGTAATAGTGATGGCAATGGCAGGGGCAGAGAGGTGAAGAAGCTTGGGGTTGAGATTGTCAGGAGTAACACTCTTATGGGGGTTAAGTGCTAGAAGGGCCTTGATAGAGACAAAAGGAGAGCTAAGGAAGAAGAAGAAAGAGTGTAAGGGCAGAGGAAAGGGGTGGGGGAGGGAGAGGAGAGGGTGGGTATGGGGCAGGGGGAGAAGAGATGGCACAGGTGGTGAAAAATGAGTTGAAAGTAGAAGAAGCTACAGTAGTAGGGTCAGTGATTTGGGAGTTGCTAACCTTAAGGACAGGGAGTGGACTATGTTGGGGGGAGAAGAGGGGAATGGATTACTTTCCAGAAATTGGAGGACTGATTAAGGTTGTTCTGGAGTGTGGATGCACAGTACTCAGTTTTCACAAGCCTGGTGGCTTTAATTAACAAGGCAAAAGGGGTACTGGTGACTTTGTAGGATCACCAGGCTAGGTCTCTGGCTTGAAAGCAAGCCAGAAGCTGGACAGAGATCCAGAGAAGGTGGTATCCACAGACCCTGTTTTTTCTGAGGGGGACATGGTGGTCCCAGACAGCCATAAATTTGGTTTGGGAGGATTGGATGGCAGAATTGATGTTGGTGGCTGTAGAGAGATGATCCCAGTCAGTGGACGACAGGTCAGCAAGGAGTAGAAAGTCTAGTGGCCTGAAGGACCAAAGGAGGAGGATTTTTAGAGAGAACTTTAGGGCAGTGGATCTTGTGCACAAAGTAGACCATATAATGGTCACTGAGGGTGTCGGGGAGGATGTCTGCATTCACAATACAGTGGGGGTAAGAGAAGAGAAGAGTACCCAATTCAGAATGGAGTGATTATGGGATCTGAGATTTAGACAGGTGGGATCTGATATCAATTGGGACATTTGGAGGCATTTTACATTTTGATAAAGTTTGTGAACTAAAGGGGGAACCAATTAATGCTCAAATCATCAAGGATAAGCAACTCACTACAGGAGGAGTGGGAGCAGATGGAGGCCTTAATTAAACAAGATCTGGTAGAATATCTAGAAGGAAATGGCCTCCAAGATATCAGATAGCATGGGTTTGTGGTGGGCAGGTTGTGTCAGACAAACCTCATTATGTTCTTTGATTGGGTGACCAAGGAATTGGACAAGGGACTCCCAGTAGACCTCTTATATTTTGACTTTAACAAGGCCTTCAACTTGGTGCCACACAACTGTCTGTTAAAAAAGTTAGAGGACCTTGGCACTGCTGAGACAATAGTCAAGTGGGTGGGAAATTGGCTCAGTGAGAAGAGTCAAAGAATGGTAGTCAACAAGGTGAGGTCAGATGAAGGAGATGTCACTAGTGGAGTGGCCCAGGGCTCAGTCTTGGACCCAGTCCTGTTTAATATGTTTTACAGTGACATAGGAGTAGGTATTAAGGGCAAGCTCAAATTATTTGCAGACAAGACAAAACTAGACAATAGATTTGACAGCAGGGAGGCAGTCAGGGACCTGCAGGAAGACGTACAGAAGCTAGAAAGATGGTCCAATATTTGGTCCAATATTTGGCAGCTTAGGTTCAATGCAAAGAAGTGCAAGGTGCTGAATCTCGGTAAAGGACATCCCAGAACTGAGTACAGTCTCAATGGGGACCAACTCATCACCTCACAGGAGGAGATAGACCTGGGGTCATCATAAATGACACCCTGAAGCAGTCCAGCCAATGCAATAAAGCTTACAGCAAGGCAGGATAAATGATGAGGTGTATAGGGAGAGGAATTGACAGTAGGAACAAGGAGGTGATCC
Source organism: Neoceratodus forsteri (assembly GCA_016271365.2). NCBI lineage: Eukaryota > Metazoa > Chordata > Ceratodontiformes > Ceratodontidae > Neoceratodus > Neoceratodus forsteri. The sequence goes on from JADMNL010000025.1 coordinate 136,095,136, forward strand.
TCCCACTCTACAGATCCTTGGTGGGGACGCACCTGGAACACTGTGTCCAGTTCTGGTGACCACACCTTAGGAAAGACAGGGAAAGGCTTGAGACCATGCAAAGAAGGGCAACCAAGATGGTGCAGGGCCTCCAAGGATTCTCGTATGAGGAACGCCTGCAGGCACTAAACATGTACTCACTGTAAACTAGGAGAGAGAGAGGGAAGATATGATAGAGATGTTCAAATTCTTGAGAGGTATCAATAAAGTTCCCTACTCAAAATTATTGAATAGGGTAGATTTCTCAACCACTAGGGGGCACGAGTGGACACTACGGGGGGAAGGGAGCCTCAAGAGGAATATGAGGAAGTACTACTTTACCGAAGGAGTTGTAGGTCCATAGAATAGCCTGCCATCCAAAGTGGTGGGTGCGCAGACCATGGTAGCATTTCAGAAGGGTTGAGATAGGGCAAGGGCTCAGGTAGTATCAAACAAGGCAGGAACAGTAAAAAGCTGGGCTAGGGGGCTAGATCCAGAGATCGGTAGAAAATCTTGGAAACTCTGGGCAGACTAGATGGATCATCAGTCTCCTTCTGCTGTTACCTTCTATGTTTCTATGAGGAATTTGGTGACCAATGCAGTGCATAGGCCTGGACAAAAATACACCGCAACAATAAAAATAGGAACTGAGAAACGGGGGGAGAACGTTATGAGGAGCAGCAAAAGGGCCAAAGAGGAGGAGACAGATAAAACAGGCACAAACTGAATGCTGGCAGTGAGGTAGATCGCAGTTTCATCAACTCTCTTGGGATGATCCTACCTGGCAAAGGAGTATACAGGGATGGATAGTACAGAATCTGGGATCTAGTGGGAGAATGAAAGAGAAGGGTCTGCAGCTAACTGCACTGGACTGGTAAAGCTTGCTATATTAACCCCTGTAGATAATTAACATTATGCTATGGAGTAGTCCATATGTAGATAGTGGATGAAATGCATGAATTTAAAAACACTTTTGTGAATTGTTTTTTTCATTTCTTTTAGGACAGTTATGAGCAAATTATAAGGTATGTTATGCCTAATGGAAATTTGCAATACTAGCAGGCATGATGAGTTACTCTATTTGTATAAAACATTATTATTATATGCTAAAGATGATGATTAATTTATAATTATGTGTTTATTCTTTTTAAATTTTGTAGATGCTAAGTCCCCTGAGGAAGCCTATTGATGAAACTTTGGGGCAACAATAAACTCTATATTTAAAAACTTATGACTGTTTTTGGTCTTTTTGGAAAATAGGTGGAGCTCCCCCAACACAGTCCAGGACATTAACCTTGTGGGAGACCCAAGATTCTGAGAAGAGGATGTTCAACCGGGGGTTGACCATGAGTGGCTGCAAGTGATCCAGTTTTGGGAGAAGGTTGCAGATGCTGAGGTGGACAACCCACAACCCTTTTGGGAGCTGCATAGGAGAAGAAGGGATGGGGCCAGGATTAAGTTTAATGTTGCCTGCTACCATAAGTAGCAGGGATGCAAGGAGCTTTAGGAAGCCAAGGGGCTGCTTGGTGGTAATAATGCAAGGTGGTCTATGAGGGACATAGGCTTAACCCAGATAGGGTGGAAAGGGGATCAGCTAAGAGCAGGACAGTTGGAAGCATAGACACAAATGGGGTGGGGTAACAAGGGAGTACTATGTAGCAATAAAATAGCCTCATCAATAACAGAACAATAGAAACCACTGATATGTATTCAGTCCTAAACTGCCTCCATTATTTACAAATCCGCATTCCTGTCTGTATCATGGTATTTGACTTCTGTACTTTTATTATTACATTGATTAGTCATATCCTCTCCTCTCTCCCCTCTCCCCCAGACCACATCTGGAAACAAACTGTTATAAGCTCAGTATGTATTTTCTGGTTAAACTTTTAAATAAATAAATATGAATAAGGTGAGCTGCGAGGCCTAACAGAACATTAACAATGCTACACTTTGACCTAATACACAAAGCATCTATTAGCAAAAGGACTACTTTCCTCCTACCTCACCAGGCAGCATAACACAATGCAGTAAGGCAATACAGTAACACACACAGGTTCCAAAATTAGGCAGGTCAATAAACCTTACAAGCTGCAAATAAGGCTTTTTAGTAACGCTTACAAGTAGTAAATAAGGCAGTTTACAAAACCTTAAAAGTAGCAAATAGAAAGTTTGGAAGTGTCCATTGGCATCTTGGCAACTCCTCTCAAGGACTCCCACTCCTGCTCTATCACTCACACTGGGATCAGTTGAACTGGGACAGCAAGCTGAGTCATGAGCTATGTAGAGTAAAGCCTCTCTTCTAAGTGAGTGGTTAGTGTTCTAATTGGAAGCAGCAACAATATTCTGAAAGCAACTCCTGCCACTTGGAAAGGGTCAGGCTGGCTATCATTGGAAACACAGGTGTGTGGCAGGGTCTGTATTACTGTCCTCTGGAGACAACCCCCCCCCCCATTTTCTAAGTCTGTTGCAATAGCATTATATTCTTTTCTCTGCCTTCCCCTACTCCTTTCTCTGTCCTGTTCTAGTTTTCTGGTCCCCCACTAGGTAGTCTGGCCACCTACCTAGTGTTCTTGCTGTTCCTATCCTTGTTTGTTTCCCCTTCTGTCTCCAAGAACAGTCCCGATCCCGTTTTCCTCCTTCACGAGCGTTCGCGCACACTCACCCTACGCGATCGTGCTCACATTCGACCTACGAACGCGCACACATCGCGGGAGCGAGTCGGCGTTTTGAAAAGTTATTTCGTTTCATTTTTAGGCTTGTGACAATGACGGAAAGTTGTACTGAATAAAATAATGTTGAAATTGCCTGGTATTTCTGTAAATGAAGCCTTCTGAATATCCCCTAAACAACCCAGTGTTAAGCACAGCCTAAACCTCGCGTTTAGGAAGCTGAATGTTTTAACAGGCAGACTGAAACTTAGAAAAGCTAGCACTTCAGTGGAGAAAGCTGAAATAAATACTGACTTGAGACTCAGTCTGCTTGTAGACTGCAGGCTTTTGCAAACAGCCCACATAATAGTCCTAAGTAATGGAAATAGTGATTGCTAATCTTAAAAACCTGTGGTAGTACAGGTTTCCACACAAAAATTGCACAGCTTCAACCTGTATAAACCCTATAGTTCACCCTGTATTGCTAAAGCATGTTGCTGTATCTGCAAAAAGATATAGAAATGACATTGTCTATCTGAACTGACTTGATACAGGATATAATGCTGAGTTTATGTTTCTTACCTGGAATCACTACTGTGGCCCTTTGTTCTCAGGACTCCACTCCAACTTAGTACCTGTTCATTTAAGAACCGGCCGGCCAAACCCTCCTTACATTTATACAGAGTCTAAGGGGGAGGAGTTCAGAGAGCATAGGAACAGCCCATGTATGTGAACCAGTTGAGTTTAAACTTTCTATTTTTACATTCCAGCCTTTCTATATGTTTATATTTTTGCTGTTTAATTGTTGGAAATGTTTTGTAATGATATTTATGTGGTTTACAAGTTTTTTGTTCCCAGTTATATAAGAAGGGGAGTGGTTTTCTAGGTCACATGTCCTCTTGATACTATAAAAACAGGCAAAAAGCTACCTAGAGTTAGTCTAGCCCAGGGGGTCAACAGGACGCTATCCTCAGTACCTTAGCCTATTCTAAGGAAAGTTGATTGCTCGCTTATTCTTTTGGATGTCTGCATTCTGTTACGTGGAAGAAGTATTCTTCCTTGCTTTATTTTATTTTTGTAATCGAACAGTTTGTTTGCTTTTATTTCTGTTTTTCGAATAAAACTGCTGCAGTATATTCCATCCACATTGGTGTCAGAGTCGTATATCCCACAATACTTCCACATTGGTGCCAGAAGTGGGATATTCCAAGGCTAAGCTAAGTGGTCTTGGAAGTCTGAATACCGGATCTGGTGTTCATGACACTGACGGATGAAAAAAGCTACTGCCAGTACCCCAGCTGCCGGTCTACCAGAGAGTGTAAGAACTCGGAAGATGACAGAGATAACACAGGAACCGCTGTGGCCTGGGTTACCAGATGTTCGGAAGAGAGAGACCAAGAAAGAGGAAAAAGACAAGGAGGAAGGTGCTACTGCGGCAGAGGCAGAGGAGTACCCACCTGAAGAGAAACCTCCCGAGGAAATCCAGGACCTTTTAAGGTGGTTATGCACCCGACAGATAGACTTGGAACGATGGCAAGAAGAGGATCGAGCACAGAATGAAGCTCGTTGGACTGACACCTAGAGGGCCATTCAAGCCATTGGTGTGGCCAGGCCTCCAATCCCTAGAGAAGTAGAGGGACCCAAGGATATTAAATTGTCCAAGTTAACAGAGACTGATGATATCGAAGCATATATGACGACATTTGAGAGGATTGCTGAAGCCTGCAAGTGGCCTAGAGAACAGTGGGTTGTCCAGTTGGCTCCGTACTTAACAGGTACAGCCCAACTCGCCTGTGACTACATGGACAGAGCACATGTGAACGATTATGACTACTTGAAACAGGCCATACTGAAACGATATGATATAAGTACAGAAACCTATCGGCAAAGGTTTCGGACCTTTAAATACCACAACACGAGCTCACCACAAGAAGCATATACCCGCTTACAAGACTTGTGCTACAAATGGTTGCAACCCCTAACCAAGACCATCGAGCAGGTAATGGAGGCCATTATCATGGAGCAATTCATTAAAATATTGCCACAGGACACTCAGATATGGGTGAGAGAACATCGTCCTGAAACATCACAGAAGGCTATTAGTCTGGCTGAGAACTACATATCAGCTAGAAGCTCTCAACCAAGAATCCATCCTGGGACTCGAGGACCCCCACCCATGGTAAGACCTTCTACACCTACTATTCCTGTGACTTCTGTAAAACCTAGGGATGTGGTGAACACTAACACTGTGGGACCTAGTAGAGCTGGGAGGGGCCAGAACATGGACATTATCTGCCATACTTGCCAAGAAAAAGGACACATTGCAAGATTCTGTCCTCGTAAAAAGAAAGAATATTCCCACCTAGCCCTAGCCAACTGGGGACATTATATGATACCTGTCTGCATAGATGGTAAAGAGTTGCATGCACTCCTATATTCTGGTAGTAAGCAAACGCTAGTGCAAGCATCTTTAATGCACCAGGACAGAACTGTGAATACAACCAGTGTCACTTGCATTCATGGAGACATACACACTTATCCAATACAAGATGCTGTTCTGGAGGTGCATGGGTGGCAGATACGTATACCAGTGGCATTGGCCCCTAATCTCCCAGTGCCTATGGTAATTGGACACGACTACCCTGATTTTGACTCACTCCTACCTAACGATGGGGGATTGGCTGCTGTTACTACTCAAGCTCCAAGCTGACTCACACCCACTATTCCACAAATGTTCCCTTTTGCAGAGGATATTTTCTCCAGTTCCGGAAAGGACTGGAAAACCAGAGGTAGAAGAAGACAGGAAAAGAAGTCATGGAACTATAAAAGGGACATTACTTCTGTTATGGACAAACAAAATGGACATGATACATTTATGAAAGAACAAAGTACTGATGTTTCTTTGCAACCTTGTTTTACACAGGTAGTGACTACGGATGATAAAGGAGAGTACCCCAGATATGTTCTTATCAACCACTTATTATATAAGGAGTGCAAAAATCCTAAAACCGGGGCAATAATAGAACAATTGTTGATACCACCCCACTATAGGGAGCAACTGATAGCCCTGGCACAAGAGATACCTATGGCAGGTCATCTGGGTAGAGACAAGACCCTTAGTAGGTTATTGTACAGGTATTACTGGCCAGGGATCCATGCGCAAGTCTCTTCTTATTGTAGTAGCTGCCCTGAATGTCAGAAGGTAGCTGACATCATCAGGAAGGATAAGGTCCCCCTACAACCCCTTCCATTAATAACTACACCATTTGAACGCATGGTCATGGATATAGTAGGCCCTTTGCCAAGAGGCAGTAAAGGGAATTGCTTTATTCTGGTCATCTGTGACTACACTACCCGTTACCCAGAGGCCATCCCCATGTGCACTGTTACAGCCTCCCATATAGCAGAGGAGTTATTAAAGGTGTTTAGTCGGGTAGGAGTGCCTAAAGAAATTCTAACAGATAGGGGAAGTAATTTTCGATCCAAGTTATTGACCCATCTCTACCAGTCTTTGGGTATAGGAGTGTTATATATCTCCCCCTACCACCCTCAGACCGATGGATTGGTAGAGAGGTTCAACAAAACTCTGAAGAAAATGCTAATGAAGTTTGTACAGGGAGAGGGCAAGACCTGGGATGTACAACTTCCACTGTTGATGTTTGCCTATAGGGAGGTGCCCCAATCTTCCACGGGGTTTTCCCTGTTTGAGTTACTCTATGGGAAAAACCCTCAGGGACCCCTTGATATTATCAAGGAACGATGGGAAGGTAGGAAGGGAACAGAAGGTTTACCCCGCCGGAACATGTGACCTGACTAAAGGAAAAATTGAAGAAATATAGTGACCTTGCACATCATTATAATCAAGAAAAACAAGCCTCCCAAAAGCAGACATATGATAAACGGGTAGGATAAAAGAACTTACAGTCAGGGGACAAAGTGCTACTATTGTTACCCTCCTCAGAAAACAAATTGACTATGAAATGGCAGGGTCCCTATACCATTCAGAGACAGGTAGGACCTGTGAACTATGAAGTAGATATCCCGGACAGAAGACAGAGGTTACAGATTTACCATGCCAACCTGTTAAAAAAGTGGCATGAGAGACAACCAAACCCTGTCAAGTATATATATCCTGAGCAAGGCACATCAGAGTTAGATCAGGCATACCAGAGATTAGAAGGGAATGCGGGCTATGAGACCTTAAATATAAATGCAGACTTGGACCCTCTACAGAGACACACTTTAGACAGTTTATTATTGAAGTATAAAAAAGTGTTCTCTTGCCAGCCTGGGAGGGTCCTAGGAGTGGAACATCATATACACCTGAAACAAGAAGTTCCTATTAGGCAAAAGCCCTACCATTTGCTGGAAAAAGTACGAGGGGAGGTCATTAAGGAGATAAAGAAAATGCAAGATCTATGGGTAATAAAGCCCTCCACCAGTGAATGGGGGTCTCCAATGGTCGTCGTGGAAAAGAAGGAGGGTGACATAAGGCTGTGCCTCGATTTCCGCCACCTTAATGCTGTTTCCAAATTCGACGCATATCCCATGCCTCGAATTGACGACATCATCGACCATCTAGGAAAAGCGAAATACATCAGTACCCTTGACCTCACAAAAGGGTACTGGCAAATACCCCTTGACCCCAGCTAAGGACAAGACAGACTTTAGTACCCCACTAGGTCATTTTCAGTTTCGAACTATGCCCTTCGGGCTTCACGGGGCACCAGCTACGTTTCAAAGATTCATAGATACGATACTCAAATCCCATATGGGGTATAGTGCAGCATATTTGGACGATGTCATAGTATTCAGCCCTAGCTGGGAAGAACACATACAGCATCTAGCCCAGGTTCTAGAGGCTATATCTCAAGCAGGGGTAACTATCAACCCAACCAAGTGTGCTATAGCTATGAGAGAAGTTAAATATCTAGGTTTTAGGATAGTGTATGGTCAAGTAAAGCCAGACATTGACAAAATTGATGCTCTGGCCAAAAGCCCTCGTCCATTGACGAAGCGTCAAGTGAGGTCTTTCAAAGGCCTCGCCAGCTATTATAGACGTTTTGTGCCTAATTTCTCTTCTATAGCGAGTCCTCTGACTGACCTCACTAAAAAGAACAACCCTACCAAGGTGAAATGGACACCCGCATGTGAGGAGGCATTTTGCACCATAAAAGGGCATCTATGTGCTTTTCCTGTTCTTAGGAGTCCTGATTTTTCCCTTCCCTTTGTGGTACAAACTGATGCCTCTAATACCGGAATAGGTGCTGTGCTGTCCCAACTGGTAGAGGGAGAAGAACACCCAGTAGTATATATAAGTAGAAAGTTACATACAAGAGAGGTTAAATATTCCACTATTGAAAAGGAATGTCTGGCCTTAAAGTGGGCAATAGACGCCTTAAAATTCTATCTTTGTGGGGTAGAATTTGAAGTATGGACAGATCATAACCCCCTATGTTGGCTCCATGCCATGAAAGATAAAAATCTCCAAATTATGCGATGGTATTTGACATTACAGCCATACAAATTCACCGTCAAGCATAGACCAGGATCTGCTAATAAAAACGTTGACTATATGTCCAGATATGAAGGAGGACTTAGTATGACTCAATAGAAAAAAGGAAAAAGACCTCAGGGTGATGAATAAGTGCAGGACTAAATACATGGTATCAATATGTTTCAGATATCAGATATATTTAGTCTGGTATCTTTAAAGGGACCCCGAGGTGGAGCTTCCGAGAGCTGGTGGGCTGAAGCTCCATCTCTCTTTGGAGAGATCTGGTACCTAGAAACCCATTTTGGGTTTAGCAAATTGAGTACCCTTAACAGGGTTCCCTCTTAGGTGGGGAGGAGTATGTGGCAGGGTCTGTATTACTGTCCTCTGGAGACAACCCCCCCATTTTCTAAGTCTGTTGCAACAGCATTATGTTCTTTTCTCTGCCTTCCCCTACTCCTTTCTGTGTCCTGTTCTAGTTTTCTGGTTCCCCATTAGGTAGTCTGGCCACCTACCTAGTGTTCTTGCTGTCCCTATCCTTGTTTTGTTTCCCCTTCTGTCTCCAAGAACAGTCCCGATCCTGTTTTCCTCCTTCACGAATGTTCGCACACTCGCCTACGCGATCGTGCGCACATTCAACCTCACAAATGTGCGCATATCGCGGGAGCAAGTCGGCATTTTGAAAAGTTATTTAGTTTCATTTTTAGGCTTGTGACAATGAGGGAAAGTTGTACTGAATAAAATAATGTTGAAATTGCCAGGTATTTCTGTAAATGAAGCCTTCTGAATGTTCCCTAAACAACGCAGTGTTAAGCACAGCCTAAACCCCGCGTTTAGGAAGCTGAATGTTTTAACAGGCAGACTGAAACTTAGAAAAGCTAGCACTTCAGTGGAGAAAGCTGAAATAAATACTGTCTTGAGACTCAGTCTGCTTGTAGACTGCAGGCTCTTGCAAACAGCCCACATAATAGTCCTAAGTAATGGAAATAGTGATTGTTAATCTTAAAAACCTGTGGTAGTACAGGTTTCCACACAGAAATTGCACAGCTTCAACCTGTATAAACCCTATAGTTCACCCTATATTGCTAAAGTATGTTGCTGCATCTGCAAAAAGATATAGAAATGACATTGTCTATCTGAACTGACTTGATACAGGATATAATGCTGAGTTTATGTTTCTTACCTGGAATCACTACTGTGGCCCTTTGTTCTCAGGACTCCAATCCAACTTAGTCCCTGTTCATTTAAGAGCTGGACGGCCAAACCCTCCTTACATTTGTACAGAGTCTAAGGGGGAGGAGTTCAGAGAGCATAGGAACAGCCCATGTATGTAAACCAGTTGAGTTTAAACTTTTTATTTTTACATTCCAGCCTTTCTACAGTATATGTTTATATTTTTGCTGTTTAATTGTTGGAAATGTTTTGTAATGATATTTATGTGGTTTACAAGTTTTTTGTTCCCAGTTATATAAGAAGGGGAGTGGTTTTCTAGGTCACATGTCCTCTTGATACTATAAAAACAGGCAAAAAGCTACCTAGAGTTAGTCTAGCCCAGGGAGTCAGCAGGGCGCTATCCCCAGTACCTTAGCCTATTCTAAGGAAAGTTGATTGCTCACTTATTCTTTTGGATGTCTGCATTCTATTACATGGAAGAAGTATTTCTCCTTGCTTTATTTTATTTTTGTAATCGAACAGTTTGTTTGCTTTTATTTCTGTTTTTCGAATAAAACTGCTGCAGTATATTCCATCCACATTGGTGTCAGAGTCGTATATCCCACAATACTTCCACAAGGTGAAGCCCCAAGCGTAGAAAGGCCCACAACCCCTGAGGACAGAAGTGGCTCCTCCATGCAGCTTGTGGCATTTTGTAGAGGTGACTGGGGATTCTGATCAGAGTCCCGTCCTCTGAGCAAGTGCTCCATGCACCAATTGGTTGCAGCAACAATGACCTAAAAGCAGCTTCTGCTGCTTGGAAAAGATCTAGCTGGTGATCACTGGAAACTCAGGAGGAGCCACAAACACAGCAAAGCTCATGATCCCTGAGGACAAAGGTGGCTCCTCTATGCAACTTGTGGCATTCTGTAGTGGCAACAGGGGGATTCCAATCAAAGGGGTGAGGGGAAATTGTTTAAGCAGGAAAGGCACACTAAGCCAGAGATTGTTTCCAGGTATGAGAGGGGAGCACAAGGAAGTTAAGTGACTAGCTCAGGGTCACACAGTATGCAAGTGGGGATGGTAGGATTCAAACCCAGGACTCCAGATTTGCAGCTCAGTGTCCTTAACTGCTGTGCTATACTGCCTCTCCTCTGAGCAAGTGCTCCATGCACTAGCTAGCTGAGACAACAATGTCCTGAAAGCAGCTCCTGCTACTTGGAAAGGGTCTGACTTGTGATTACTGAAGACCCAGGGGAAGCCCAACTCATAGCAAGGCTCACATCAATCATTTGCATCTATCTTGTCGAATGGATTGCTCCAGAGGGTAGACCTTGCATGCAGTAAAGAGTGTCAGCCCAACAGATTAGTGTCTGTGACCTGAATTATTTGATCCCTGGAGAAGATGTAATGGTTCCACTTGCCTGCCAAATTAAGTTCTGCAGAGAAGCAAGGGAAATGGGGTTCTAGCATATCATTTCCCACTTACAGATCTGTCTGTGACATGTTTTGGTCTCAATAAATGCTGTGAACAGTAGTATGGCTGCTCAATACTTGTATGCAGTAATGCCTGAACAATTGGCCATTTGCTGGGGATTAATGCCTGGGTGTTCATGGCCCAAGGTGCAGCCTAGGGCAGTTACTCCCATAAAGGGTATGAAGCCCCCAGAAAGGCCTGGTTTTAAAGGCATTATTGCAATTATAAGTATAATTGCATTAGTAAGTGGAAACAAAAAAGCATTTTGTTTAAAAAAAGAGAGTGGGATTTTCATAGGGCTGGACACAGCACTTGTGTCCATATTTCAGATGCATGCTGCATCCACACAGATGTGCCCAGATATCTGCTTCTTATTCACAGACATCTGGATGCATTTGCAACATTTTCTGCAGTTTTCAGTAAGTTTTTCCACAACTGTTGGACTTGCATCTATTTTTCCTTTCTTTTGGTTAATCATATCTCAGTAGTTCAGCAGGAATTGCTGTTAATTTGCAAAGACTGCTGTGGCGAGAGCAATCAGTGTAGTGGTGCTTTCTAACCCCCCCGCTTTGGGAGAGGTTAGGAACTTGGGCAGACATCATTTCTTTGTGCTCGGAGACAGCTGTTTTAAGCTGATTCCGGTGTTGGCTAGCTCGCCTTTTTAAAGGTGAACTATATACATTGTCCGGCCCCACTCTCTGCTTATTTGTTGTAACGAGCATCACCATAGCAACTGGTGACGTCAGTGCTGAAACGGCCATATAGCTGTCAGCTCCAGAGAGCGGAGTCGAGCATGGGCAGAGGCCAGTGGCATCTGTCGGCATCCGTAGGCAGAAGAAGGCTAGAAGGTATTGTGAGTTATACCAACTCCTTAACTGGTAAATAAATGTATGGTCAACTTTGGATACTCTGGGCATAATAGATAGGCATTAAAATTGTTTATTAGGGATTTGGGGATTTTATCTCCATGCATTTGAGTTATTGGGTCTTTGACTTACTCCTTGTTTAGGTTGATATCATGGACAATATCATTCAAATAAATAAAGAATGCTTTGGGTGCAGATGTCAATCCTGTACTATGTACCTATTATCTAATATTAATGAGTTTATATTGCCCTTTACTTGTATTAAATGCAAGGTGAATCAAGATTTAACAGCTGAATTAGAGCTGTTTAATAATAGATTGAGGTTTTTAGAAACTAGTCAAGAAGAAATGTCTAGTAGATTTAAAAATCAAAATAACAACACTTCTCAATCTACTAAGTGCAGAACAGTTGTTAAAAAGACAAAACAACAGGGGAAAAAACTCAAAACACTACCTAAGTGTCAAAGTGTCAATGAACCCATTACTCTTCCTGTAGTGACTACTGAAATAGTCCCCGGATTACAAAAAAGGGTTAAAAGAACAAGGGAAGAAGATGCACCAGATAACGCAGATGAAGACTGGTACATTTTGCAAAGTCAGAAAAATGCAGAAAAGGGAAGAAAGGCAGACCAATATATGGTTTCAACTTTTAATTTTTTTGATCCCTTGTCATGTATTTCTGATAAAGACAAAACTCCAGAAATAACAAAAACTTACACTTTTGAAAATACCAATAATTCAGAAACTACAAAATTTACTGTAAGTAAATCGGATACCTCAAATCAAGAGTTTAACTCTGTTTTTATTCTTCTTGTACAGTACAACCCAATACTGATGTTAGTGAACCTATTGACTTTTATGAGGATGATCCATTGATTTCACTAGATTTAGAAAATTGTGCTAAGTCTGAGGTGATACAAGATGAAGTTGTCAACATAAAGAGACAAGTAATAGTTTTAGGTGACTCCATTATAAAACATATTGATAGGGTAATTTGTAATCCTGATAATGCTAATAGAACTCTCTCTAGTTTCAGGGGTGCAGGTATTACTGATATCACACGGATGTCTAGCACTATACTACAAAACTCTGGCTCTAATCCTTTAGTAATTGTTCATGTAGGAACTAATAATGTACCTCATGATTCTACTCAAAAACTAAAAGAGGACTATGTAGCATTAACCAATAAATTATTAGATTTAGAGTGTGAGGTGCTGCTGTCTGAAATCTTACCAATTTCTAGAGCTAATTTTTCTCAGCAATGCAAATTGAGGGAAATTAATAACTGGTTAAGAGATTGGTGTTTGAAACAGAACATAAAGTGCATCACCCATTGGGAAGATTTCTATGGTAAATCAAATCTCTATTGTTGGGATGGCCTATATCTCAGTAGGAGAGGTAGTAAACTGTTGGAAGAAAGCATAGGCCATTCCATTACTAGTTGTTTAAACTTCTAGTAAAGGGGTAGTTGTATGTATGTAATACAACTCTAGAACTTAAACCACAAAATCCTCTTCTCAATCCTATAATTATAAGTAATCAACAGTTCAAAGCCTCGAATATAATTGGCTCCACTCCTAAAACTAACTTAAATATTATATTGACTAATGCCAGAAGCTTATGTAATAAAAAAGAACCTACATATATTTTAAAATCACAAAACATATCAATATGTGGAGTTACTGAAACCTGGAACAGGGATGGTGATTGGAATACTGATATAACGGGATATAATAAATTTCAAAAAAATTAAATGACAACAAAAAGGGTGGAGGTATTTGATTATACATTGAGGAAAACTTGAAGGCAAACATAATAAATACTAAAATAAGTGCTAATGAGAGTCTATGGGTCAAAATCAATTTGCCTCATAGTCCACTCACAAAAGGTTTAATATATAGATCACCCAGTCTTACCCATGATGAGAACCAGGATTTAATTGAAGAAATCATTGGGGTACATATTAATACTTCCTATATATTGATGGGTGATTTTAATCTACCAACTGTTAATTGGGACAATTATGCATCTGGTTCAAATATTGAAACTAAGTTTATGGATGTATTCATTCAATCTAATTTGGAACAAATAGTTAAAAAACCTACTCGAGGGAAAAATATCTTGGATATTGTCCTCACAAATGTTGATGAGAAAATAGAAAACATAAAAGTACTTCCACCTTTGGGGGATAGTGATCACTGTATTGTGAAATTTCAATATAAAACCGATTTGTCACATACCAATGGTATTACTAAGATCAAAAATTTTAACAAAGCAAACTACACTAAAATAAATGACTTTTTATATAAATGGAATTGGGTTACTGAACTTAATAACCTGAAATTATCACAAATTTGGGAAATGATTAATAATAAAATTAACATCTGTCTTTCCACCTGGGTTCCTTATAGAACAAAGTATTGTAGAAATAAACGTGTTCCTCTCTGGTGGTCCATTAATATTAGGAAACAACTAGTTAAAAAAGGAAACTATATAGAAAATATATTAAAAATAAATCAAATAGTTTCTTGAACAAGTACAAAACTGCAGCCAAGAAATTAAAAAATATGATTAGATCTTCTAAATTAAGAGTAGAACTCAATTTAGTTACAAAGGTCAGAGACAATAAAAAACAATTCTATAACTATATTGGTTCATTGAAAGGAAATCATTAATCTATAGGCCCCTTTAGTATTAACAATATTTCTATTTTTGATGAAACCGCCACTGCTACAACATTAAATGTACAATTTTTAAAAGTTTTTGAAACTAAGGAAGTTGTAAAAAGCCAATTTCTTATGAATAACATTAGTTGTCCTGTTTTGACAAATGTGGAGGTTGAAAAAATAATTAAATCTTTAAAACCAAACAGTTCTTCAGGTCCTGATGGCATTCCACCTAGATTTTTACAGAGTATTAGTCATTTAATTTCCGGTCCACTAACAGTGCTATTTAATGCATCCATCCATGAAGGCAAAGTTGTTCAGGCCTGGAGAGAAGCAATAGTTATTCCTATTCATAAGGGAGGAACTAGACATGATCCTAACAACTATCGCCCAATAAGCCTGACTTCTATCATAGGTAAAATTATGGAAAGACTGCTTAAAACCCACATTGTTAACCATATAGAAAGGAATAATATAGCTGATATTTTTCAACATGGATTTGTGACTGAGAGATCTGTATTGACTAATCTTTTGCAGTTTTTTGAGCCCATGAGTGCTGCCTTGGATAGGGGAATACCGGTGGATGTGATATTTTTGGACTTTGCCAAGGCTTTTGACAAAGTATCACATAAAGTATTGCTACAGGAATTAGTCAGAATCAAACTACACCTCAATAGTATAAATTGGATACAATCATGGTTGGATAAAATGACCCAGCAGGTATCTGTGAAAGGTCACCTATCCGGTGTGGGTACGGTGACTAGTGGAGTTCCTCAGGGCTCTGTTTTGGGTCCGATATTATTCAATATTTCAGTTTCCACAATGCCTACAACTGACAAGATGTGGGTTTCTAAGTATGCCAATGATTGTAAAATTGGTAGTTTGATAAGCTCTATGTATGATAAGTGTTTAATGCAAAAACATCTAAATAACCTATCAAACTGGGCAAATACTTATGGAATGTTTTTCAATGTAGACAAATGCAAAGTTTTACATTTGGGCAAAAATAATATGGCTTTTGACTATTCTTTAAGCAAGATTATATTAAAGAGTATTACTGAAGAAAAGGATTTGGGAGTTACAATTTCTAAAAATTTAACTTTTGATAGAAATAATATAATTAAAGTTAAAAAATGTAACAAAATTATTGGTTCAATTTTGGGAAATACCAAAAGTAGAGACTCTAAAGTCATTATACCACTTTACACTAGTTTAGTACATCCTCATCTGGAATACTGCTCCCAATTTTGCGCCACTACTTCTATTGGGAATTTAAAACTAGCTGAGGGTGTACAGCGTAGATTCACTAAGAAAGTTACAGTTTTACATAATAAAAGTTATGAAGAAAGATTAAAAAAAATTAAAACTTTTTTCTGTTAAATATCGACAAATAAGGGGAGATTTAGTTTTGGTATTTCAAACATTAAAAAATGATTATTTAAAAAGAACAATAGGACTAACAACAGCCTCCAACCTTAAATTGGCCAGGAGTCATAGTTATAAACTCATAGGCGAGAAATGTATATCCACAAAAAAGAGTCTATTCTATACACAAAGAGTTGTAGGAATGTGGAATAACTTACCTGAAAGTGTTGTTAATAGTACTAATTTAACTACATTTAAACAGTGATTAGATGATTATATGGAGGACAAAAAATTTGATTTCCATCCATAGGGTGTATAGGTGGCGAGCACAATAAAGGGGCATCTTTTATATTTGCCTACTGTGCTCGTACACTTCTATGAACCTATGAACCTATGAACTCCATCCCATAAGTTAGACCAACCTTTTTTGGTCTAAGTTTCCTGGTGGATTTTGGCACCTGTGTCCAAAAATGTACACAAGTGTATAAAAATGCCACCCATAAAATTTACAAATGCACATTCCACTCTAAGCTGTACCGGACATGTCTGAGGGATTAATGCGCTGCACAGCAGCCAATCGGAGAGCATGTTTACTACATGACTAATTAATTATATTTAAAATTCTCAAATTCAGGGAAATGCACCTACATTTTGGATGCATGTAGGACCAGTTCAGCCATCAGGAATTGAGGTCTTCCTCATTTACTCCAGTAGAAGTCCCTGAACAAAACATTTTTTTTTCTTTTGAAACAAGACAGCTGAAATACTGAATGGCAATTGGCTAAATACATCAACTGAGGGGCAACATTCAGTTTGATGGTGTTTACCTTCTCCCATGAAGACTAATTCAGGATTTGCACTGCAATTTCCTCAGTCATGTGATTTAATGTAAAACAGATTAGGGTACTAAAATAGTGGAAATGTATTGAGCAGTCTCTAATAACCAAGATTTCTGCAATCCACTTGCGAAAAGCCCTTGAAAAGACTCTCTGCATATTGACAAGAGAGAGAGTTTGCATCTTGTATCAGTTCCTCCTGTATCCTAAAATGGAGGCAACATTTCTGACTGACTAGTGGTGTACAAAGTTGCCAAAATTTGCAAAGATGATGACCACAATTAACATTACTTGCCATGCAAATGGTCCAATTTAAGTGTTGAATCGAAGTGAATGGCCAATTTGCAGGTAAATATCAACACAAATTGCATGCTACAGCCCCCTACCCCATCCAAAAAGGATATATTTATTTATTTTTTATTTTGTTGTAATTTCTATTTTTCCCCCTTGATGCCTGCACTGTCATCCAGCTTACCCTCCAGCACCCAACCTTATGGGAGGACCCCCACAGAGATGTGGCTCTACCCCCTCCAGATGGGGATGAAGTGGGGGACGGGCCTTAGCCTCAACCCAACCCTCACGCAGTACCTCTAGATTTCATCGGGGTCCTCCTCTGTAGATCGGGGCGCCAGTGGACAAGAGCTATTTGTCAAGCTCTCTCGACGGTGTCGTGTTGTGGCCAAGCTTCTTCTGTATGCCCCCAGAAGCATGACGTGCACATGATGCTAAGGCTTACACCAGCATCCGTCACACTCCGCCCCAGGTCTCAAAGCTCGGGCATGCCAAACCCCCAGCTTCTGCTAGAGGTCGTCATGCACCAAGCCAAGATTTCCCCCTCCCCCCAGAGGAGATGAGTGCTCCTACGAACCCTCAAGCCTCCTCCCCCCGGCCGGCCCTCTGACGACCCAAACCCATTCCCGAACCCGGGTCGCCAGTGTCACAAGTGGTAGCACTACCACTGCACCAATGAGCCAGTGCAAAAAGGATACATTTATTGATACCCCCACTCAACCCTCTCCTGCTGGTACCCTCCTCCCTGCCTTCCCTGGTAAATTGCATGTCGGACCAAAAAGTAATCCCTTCCCCCCACCTGCATGCCAGATACACTCCCCCTGCCTCTTCCCACCCATGTCCCATCGAGTAAGTCACTTATCAAAGAATCACATCAAGCACCCAGAGTCCCCCACCCAAACTCCCTCTGGTCCCCACCATCCTCCTCCCTCCACTTGCATCTACAAAATAAACCTGCAATCAAGAAAATGATCCCCCAGTGAAGAGGCTCTGCACTGTTCAGTGTCCATCTTGTAATGGCTGAATGCTTCCAACAAGTCAAATTGGCACTACCTGCTCCAGTAGGTTGCCTGTCCACTCCGGTGTCCCACAGGGGTCCATTCTCGGACCTCTATTATTCAGTCTCCTCCTTAACTCCCTCCCCTATCCTGCCCAGGAAATATCCTACTCTACGGGAAAAATGCTGCTCTGTTCTGCTCCAATCCCAACCCCGCCCAGCTTCACCTCTCCCTCCAATCTGCCTTCAGTAAGGCTGAAAAATGGTTCACCACACAGCGCCTAATCCTAAACTATAAAAAAACTAAAGTCATGTACTTCTCGCACCCACTAAACTCTAGGAAGGACCACTGCCCACCAGTCCTAGCCACCAACCAGACCCCTCTCAAACAAGTGGACTCCTTTAAGTACCTGGGCATCATACTTGACCCGGGCCTTACCTTCCACCAACACACTCACCAACTGTCTACAGCCCTCAATATCCAGATTGGCATCCTCTACTGGGTCAAACACTGTCTTACTCCTGATGGCCTTCATCTAGCGGTCTCTTCCTCAATCCTCTCCCTCCTAGACTATGGCATGCTAATCTATAGCGCTGCCAACTCCTCAGCTTTATCTAGATACATAGATACATAGATACATAGATACATAGATACATAGACAGTGTCGGCAGATAAGGGCCTATGGCCCACCTAGTCTGCCCATTTGAGCTTGTAAGTTCAGTTTGTTTTCTTAGAAGTCTATTTCCCCTTACCCCTGGCCTCTAGAATTCCTTTATGTCTATCCCATGCATTCTTAAATCCCGTGATTGTTTCAGCTCCCACCACTTCCTCTGGCAGGGTGTTCCACTTGTCCACCACCCGTTCTGTGAAGAAATTCTTTCTCATGTTTCCTCTGAATCGTCCTCCCTCCAACTTCATCCCATGCCCTCTAGTCCTGAAACATCTTTTTCGCTTAAAAATAGTGTTTTCCTGCACCCTGTTCCTCCCTGTAAGATACTTGTATGTCTCTATCATATCCCCTCTCTCCCTCCTCTCCTCCAGGGAGTACATGTTCAGTTCCTTCAACCTGTCTTCATAGGACTTGTGATGCAAGACTTGTGATGCATCTAGGCTCCGGTTCTCCCTCAGCAAAGCCTGTTACCTCATCCTGGGCTGTGATCATCTAACCCACACATGCTCTCTCTACAATGGCACGAACTGGCTTAACCTTGATAACAGAATCAAGTTTCATACCTGCCTCATGGCCAAAAAAATTACCCTTGGTCTCACTCCTGCTGGTCACTCACCTCTAATACAATGGGACCCATCATGGCAGTGCACCCATAAGTCTCATAGGCAACTCCTCTTGGTACCTCACAGCCGCACCTCCCAGTTCCAAAGGTCC
The DNA here is from genome assembly GCA_016271365.2 of Neoceratodus forsteri. NCBI lineage: Eukaryota > Metazoa > Chordata > Ceratodontiformes > Ceratodontidae > Neoceratodus > Neoceratodus forsteri. The sequence goes on from JADMNL010000025.1 coordinate 136,114,333, forward strand.
TTTAGCTACCAAGCCCTTTCCTGGGTAAATAACCTGCCTAATGAGCTCACCAACATGAATAGAATCGGCCTCACAAAGCCTACCTTAGGAACCACCTACGATCCTCTAATCCCTGTGACTGCCACTGACCCTTGACCTGCCCCTTGATCCTTTGACTAAGGCCTCTGGCTGGCTACCCCTGCCCCCCCAACCTGAAAATCTCAGAACTAGCTCCTTTGGAGCTTTTGTATGTATTCTGTTCTTTAGTCTTGTGCATGAATCTGCTACTTACCTAAATGTTAAGCAATTTACCGTATTTCTTGTATCATGAATGAATGCTTGTGTTCCAGCTCTGCGTTGCTCCATACTATGTTTTACCTGTACTGACGTGGAACCTTTGAAAAGGAGTCTTTGCCTCAAAGTTACTTTCTGAATCTTCAATAAATAAATAAATAATAATAAAAAAAATACTGCAAATGAATGAATAGTGACATCTTTGCTACTAATAAAACCTGATTGGCTGAATTCTAATCTATTGAAACAGTTTTGGTTTAAACTTACCAAAATATTCTAAATAAAGAAACTGGGGGGGGGGATTGCAAACCGGCTTACTTATCTTCAGTTTGCAGTAGACCAAACCTCAATTTCCAGGCAATGTCTTAAAAAAGGGATGTAGGTGTAAGCACATACAGTCAATAAACCCCTGAAGAATAATTCTCAATAGCTGACACAATCTAATGTGTCAGTAATGAGAACAGAATCTTTATACTCTTATCCTACAAGGTTGTACGATCAATTCCAAAATAGAAGTGTACAGTCACGAAAGGACAGACAGACCAAGTGTATACAGTACCTTGTGTTTTTTTTTTAGTTAGTGTCTGGAAATATTGTCCAAACCCCCAAACTGTGCGAGATAAGTAGCTGAGTTTAGTCCCTGCCGGCTCTATGCACAGATGTGTTTCAGCTGTACATGTCATAATATGCAATGTGTACAGCTATGTTTTATGTATTCCAGGTGTCCATTGGAACCTGTGGATGCACTAACACCCCTTCCCTACCATGCTGCACCCGAACGTCCCGCCTATGTGTGAACCCATGCATTTGTGTGCTAGGTTGGAGCTGGGGACTGGGGGTTGGGTGGGCATGTCAGGGATGGGCTGGCTGAGCATGGCATTTGTGATGCTTTTTGTGTTGTGACAGCCTGGTGCCTGGGGGTCTTTGTTAGAGAGCTGCTGTAACAGGTGCCCTCATCTATCCTAGGCCTTTGACTTGGTTGATCATGCCCTACTCATCTCTCGGCTTTGGTCTCTTGGTCTGTCTCCCACTGCCCTAAGATGGTTTACCTGCTACCTTCAGGGTCGATCTCAACTAACCAAATTTAGTAAGGTCCTCTCGGGCACCACCCCTGTGACCTCCGGTGTTCCTCAAGGGTCAGTCCTAGGGCCTCTCCTTTTTTCCATCTTTGTTAATAAACTTCCATCTGTCTCCTCCCACTGCAGCTTGACACTATATGTGGATGACCTGGTCATCCTCACCCATTTCCATGACATCGAGGTTATCAATCGCCAATTGAGCACTGATTTCAAGAATGTCCAGTCCTGGATTACAGCACACAAGCTTGTCCTCAATCTAAAAAAAACTCAGGCCATGCTCTTTGGGTCCCCAGCCAAGTTAAAGGCCTCTACCGCCTCCCTGTGCATAAATAGTATCGACAGCTTGCCTGTCTTGGTCACTGATACCATCAAATACCTGGGTGTGACACTTGACCCCCAGCTTGACTTTGGTCATCACATCCAGAATGTATGCAAGGAAGCCAATAGTAAGCTGGGTCTTGCCTACAGAGCAAAGAATAACCTTGCATCTGCTGCTCGTCTTGCACTAGCCAGTGGTGTATTTCTCCCAACTCTCTCCTATGGGCTCCCCCTGTACATGCACACTGCCAAAGCTCACATCACTTGATGGCAGGTAGCCTATAACAATATCTGTCATTTTGCACTTGCGGCTCCCCGTCTTACCCACCACTGTGACCTGTACAGTAAGCTTGGTTGGCTCTCCCCAGTCAATTACATGAGTTTTGTCCTGGTAGTTTCACAGGTAAAGTGCTCAGAACTGGCACCCCCCAGTGCCTGGCAGAGCTCCTTGTACCTGCCTCCTCCTCTTACTCCCTCCGATCCCTGGACTCCGCTGTCCTCAAGACTCCTGCCACTCACACACTGATGGGGGATAGGGATTTTGCTGTTTGTGCTCCCAGAGTCTGGAATTCCTTTCCCCCTCTGGTTCGAGCTTCATCTTCTCACTCCAGCCTTCAGAGCTCCCTATGGACCTACCTGAGGAGCTCCTCTGCATGTGGCTGTCCCAATCGCCTTAACTGATCTAGGCCCCTGTACTGGACTATTATGCACTTGTCGATATGGTGGCCCCTGTGTAGGTCCTGAGGGTTGGATCTTGCTGGCTCAGGATGCTGCTTTGTTTAATAATGTGCTGTTTCTCTCTGCCCAAGGCAGAGCTCTGCCTGACATACTATTTTGGTGGGTCTACTACTGCACTGGTATGTATTTACTGCACTGATTTGTATTTACTCTATGCCTCTGGGCTGTGACCTTTGTCTGATGCACTGTTTTTTTCAGCTTTTTATGTCTGTTCTCTCCTACCCAATTATGTGTCACTACTTGACTGCTTATTTCAATGCTCACTTGACTCTACTTGATCCTGTGCAATGTATGTATAGCATTCTTATTGTTCCTGTATTGACTTGTCTATTACTGTACCCTCTGTTATTGTACTCTCCCGGGTCATACCTGAAAATAGGCAATTGTTTGTCTAGTGTACTTACCTGGTCAACAAAAGCTAATAAATAAATAAATCCTGGGAGCCATCCAGAGGACTCGCTACTGCCCAGCAGCAAGGTATCCCAGCCCTCCTCCTTGCTACAGAGGACTGGGTAGAGGATGACAGATGCTGGGCACATTTCATATTATAAATTTAATCACAGCTTTTCTTCAGGAACATGGCAGTCCTTCTGCAGACTGCTATATCCCATGATCCCTTGCTCCTAAAGAGTACGGAATCTGCTATGGGACGGGATGCAGCTTTCCAATGGAACCCCGCAGTCTATCCCAGTTCAGTCCCCCTGGCTGGCCCTTCCCCTTGCATGGAGCCACAAAACTGCCCATTAGACCATATGGGGATAGTGGAACTTGACCATGCTGTGCTGGTCCATTGGCACAGTGATAACGTCACTGCTCGCAACATTAGCAACCTGCTTTCAGGACACAGCATGGTTCATTGGGACCGGATGGGGGGTGGAGGAGTGAGCTTTCCAGAAGATGCTCTCCCCCTCTGGAGAGGGAAGGTTTTCAGCTCTGCTGCTCTACTGCCATCTGTCAGACCACAGGTGGCAGTGCAGTCAGAGTGGCAAAGATGAGGGGGGATGCCTGCTGTTGCCACACTAAGCACAGTTGCATGTCTACACATGTGCACCTGTGCCACATGCATCCAAGGGATGAGACCTGAAAAGTGAAAAGGTCCAGCAAGTAAGTAATATAACCCGACAGGGTGGGCATTATTGGTATATAACGGACCGCCCAGGGGAGTAATGAGGCCTGACACCACAGGCAGAGGGCCTTATAGCCCCTGGAAGGCCCATCATATTCCATAATGACCACCCTGGAGGGTATTATTACACTTAGAATATGGGCTGGATATGAAATTTTAAGTATAAATTTGAAAGATTAAGAAGAAAACAGACTAAAATAGATACAATTTAGTAAAAGATATTTATTGTAAAGTAGTCCCTGAAGTGGTAGAATTGCTAAGAATTGGCAGTAGAGGGCACCAGTGTTTTACTGTGGTGGTGATCATGCAGAGAACGTTCTTTCCCCAGAATAAGCATTCTTTTGTAGAATAATTTGTGGCTGAGTGGTTTGAACTGTTGCCTGCTCTCGGTGTTTGGTGTACTGTGCGTTCCGGGTTGTGTGTGGATTGGTAGTGAGTGAAGTGCAACACTGTGCAGGTGGTCAGCAGCAACTCAAATTTAGGAACAGAAGTCTGAGTTGACGTGAGCAGGGGGAAAAAATATAAAAGGTAAGGTGGCTGGAGCAGTGGGGGAGCAGTGTTTGTTATGTTGTGTATGGCAGTTGCAAGTTGAGTGGCAGTTGGTTCTAGTGACTCGTAGTAATGTTTCCCGAGTCAGAAAAGAAGAAAGATTTATTTTGGAAATTGTTGTGACTAGGTGGTGATGGCTTAACCGAGCGGGTGTAATGGAAGTAGGTAGCAGCAAGGTGAGACAAATGGAGAACAGAGCTGGCAGGTAAGCCCACGAGAAGCTATGTGATGGGGCTGGGGAGCCAATATAAAGGAGGGTATCTGCAAGTGAAGGTGGAAAAAAGATACTGGTCCTTGTTTTTCTGTCTGGCTGGGTGCATGACATGCAGTTGTGTGGCTTTGTAGGCACCTTCTTTGGCTTGTGCCAACCATCACTATTCATAAGGCTCTGTGAATGTAATGATAATGTATGATACCTCTTACAAGTTTGTTGTGGATGATTTGGCCATGTCTCTCTAGCCTTTGGATAGTAATGAAATTACCATACACTTCTGTTAAACAGATACAAATCAGCAAATTATTACTTCAAAAGGAAATTTTTCATTCAGTTTTTTTCTGATGGACACTGACCTACATTATATGACAGATACCTATTGTGAGCCAATCAGAACAGAGGAAAACTGTCATTTAATACCCCACAAACTACTACAACCACATTTTAGACATGCTCATAGTAGGTTATTCACATTTTTGACATGCCCACAGTAGGTTATCCAGATTTTAGATATGTTTACAATAGGTTATCCATTTATTCAACAGAAAAAAGGTGAAAAAAGGAACAGCCCACTTTAACTACCACAGAACTTTTAGAAGCCTGAGTTCATACCTCCTATGTATATACAGAGAATAATGCCTGACCAGGTATGTGTTGTGAGGATTTTTCACACACCCAAGGTGTGTGATAATCCATAAAACCTGAGACTGAAGCTTGAGTGGTTTATGAGATTATCTCACACCTTGGGTGTGTGAAAAATCCTCATAAAACAAACTTTGCACAGGCAATATTATTTACAATAACTGGTGCAAGGTTTCAACAGAGAGAAAAACTAAGCTGTATTTGTGCGAGTGAGCATGTTCCTGAGCAGTTGTCGTACCCACACAAATACAGTGAAGTGAGAGCACGAGGAGGAAAACGGTGTAACAGCCCACTATCAAGTTATTACGGAATTCTGTGGGGTTTATTAAGAATGCTTTTCCAGCCATTATAGGGATCACCAGTTATTATAGCAGTAATAACATTCGGTTAGCCGGAGCATACTTGGAATAATCAAGTTCTGTGGTTCATTAATCTCCTTGGCCTTTGGCCTTGACATTTAATCACCCATATCAACTAGTTATTCCTTTATATACTCTGGCTAACTGAATGTTATCACTTAAGTATAAAGCCATAACTGGAATGCCTACAGTAACATTATTAAAGCTAAGGGAGCTCTACCATTCTATCAGAAAAGAAGAGAAAAAAAAAACAGCGCTAAGATTCATTGTGAATAGATGTAATCTGAACTCGTAGGACCTGCCTGAAATCTTTTGTCATGGGATAACACCAAGTCACCTTGAAACTGCTGGAGAGGTTTAGGTCAATAAGAAGAAACCCAGACTAATTACCATATGAATAATCTAGAGTAATGAGTACTAAATATAAAATCTGACAAAATGCCACTGGCCTTATTTCCTGAAATGATCCATCATACACTTCTAAGTTTTGCTGCTCTGTTATTTGTGGCCATTCTATATTGGGAATATGTAATGAGTGGCTGTGGGATAACACATTTATATTATACAAGTAGGTCCTTTACCTATGGGGGAAAAAGGAACCACTATATTCTCATATCATGACTTTACAGTCTGGAAAGAAGTCGTCTTGGGGAGAGGGAGGAATCTCCAGCTATTGTATAAAATCATTAGGTATAGAGGGCTAAAGAATGACCTTGGATTACATTTCAAGGTCCAGTGTCACAACCTAAGAGGACACAAGCTCCAGCTAACCAGTTATATAGCCAAGCGGGATGGGAGGAAATTATTTTAGGGACCTTGAGTGACGAGCATCTGGAACAGACTCTCTGACTGCATTGAGAATTCAGACTTGAATGTATTCAAACACTGCTTAGATCTATACATGATGGAAGGAAAGGGATTGAGCTACAGTATTAATACTGAGTAGTGGGGAACAGTCCCGATCAGCATTCTGCCTCCTACTGTCCTACTGTCACAGTGTAACTTACTGTATGTAAGGAACAAATTAATCAATTCTGACATCATAACACTGATGAACAAATCCTAACACATCAATTAAAACACCCTCCTTTCGATACAACTAAAATAATAAATCAGTTCTGACATATCAACATTAAACACCTGAGCAAAGGAATTGCAACGTCATCAATAGAAAACAAGTTTCAAACTTTGCTGTTTAGGTCATGCTTTCCTAAAGAACTGTCAGCAAATTTTATTTCACCCCCAAGTAATGCCACAACACACACACACACACACACACACACACACACACCTTTAAACAGACCTTGTTAAAGCCAAATAGTGTATGACCTGCTGCATCTCACAAGGCCTCCCTGTACTACAGTCCACCCAGTCAAACAATCAACATCAATTCCCTAGCAGTGCTGCAAAACACGTGCCAGTTAAACAAACCCTGTTAAAGCTAAACACTTAGTGTATGACCTTTAGCATCTCACATGACCTCCCTGCAGTGCAGTCCACCCAGCTGAACAAACGTCAATGCTGTGAAACAAGCAATTCCATCTCAGCTGAGCTGCCCTAAATTGACAAAACAACATTCTAAAAAACAAACCATCACATCTTAGAGACATTTGAAATACATCCCTCTCCCCTAAACATAGAAACAGAATTTGACAGCAGATAAGGGCCATCCAGTCTTCCCATTTCTCCCTGCCTACGCTATTACTGCAGACTGTGCTGAATCTACAGCTATTTCTCCCTCCCACTTCCTTTCCACTGTGATTCTCTTGTGCTCATCCCATGCATTCTTGAAACCCACCACTGTTTTCACCCACACCACCTCTGCTGGAAGACAGTTCCAGGAATCCACCACTCTTTCTTTGCAGAAGTACTATCTCGCCTGCATCTACCCCCCTCCAGCTTCATAGCATGTCCCCTTGTTCTTGAGCACCTTTTCTTCTGAAAAGGCAAGATTAATGATATTTATTTATTTATTTCAGTTTCAGAATTACAACCTTTGAGCCAAACTGGCTCTTTTACAAAGGCTCCAAGTTAGTAGAAGAACAGACAAAACAGTACAATTTACATCATAAGTCGAGAACATACAATAGGACAGCTCTCCTCTCCTGGGGAGGGAGGACTGGCACCCCAGCCATACAATTGCCCCCAGGTGGAGGCCTGGTGAAGTGTGGGACTGTGGGCACCATGGAAGGGAAGGTGCTGTGGGACTTCCGTGAATGCGCACACACCTCTACGTATGTGCGTCCTGCATGTGCACCCCAGCAATGGGGAAGGGACAAAAACAGTTGAAAAACACCCCCAGCTGCAGGATGATGACTGACCCCTTGCAGGCTCTGCACCCAGTGACCAGGCAGGGCTCTGGGTAAGTCCTGGCAAGACCGGGGTGTTGGGGCTGGGGGGGTTCGGTTAGAAGGGGGCAGCTGGGGTAGAAGAGGCAATAAACACAAGTTAAAAAAAAAAGCAATGTAATGCCAAGAAATGCACAGTGATGTACATTGGGTGGAATAATCCTCAAGCAAAGTATGCACGAGGGGGATGAAAGCAACTAAGCAAGGGAAGGATTTAGGAATCATAATTACGAACAACCTCAAGGTGGGGAAACAATGCAGCAAGGTGGTCGGCAAAGTGAACAGAATGCTGGCATACAGAGGGAGAGGGATAACTAGTAGAAGGCGGGAGGTGCTGATGCCACTCTACAGATCCATGGTGAGGCCCCACCTGGAGTATGGGGTTCAGTTCTGGAGGCCTCACCTATGAAAAGATATAGATGGCATGAAAAGAGTACAGAGAAGGGCCATCAAGATGGTGCATGGGCTAAGTGGGAAGCCATATGAAGAGAGGTTGAGGGTGTTGGATTTGCACCCACTGGAGATCAGGAGAGAGAGAGGAGGGACATGATAGTGGCATTCAAGTATTTGAAGGTCATTAATAAAGTGGAGGGGGGAGCCTATTCACAGGGAAGGTAGGCACTAGAACCTGAAGGCATGGACTGAGGGTGGAGGGGGGTAGGTTTAAGGGGAACGTGAGGTGGCGTTTCTTCACTGAGAGGGTCATAGTGCCCAGGAACAGTCTGTCAGAGGAATTGGTGGGGGCCAGAACTGTGGAGAGATTCAAGAGGGCATGGGACAAACACAAGGGGTTGATTAGGGAGTGGAGTGGAGGGTGGATCTATGGGCGAGGCAGGCAAGTAAAGAGGGAGAAATGGGCAGACTCGATAGGCCAAGAAGTTCCTTTTCTGCCGACACATACAGTATCTATGAATCTATTACACACACTGAAAGAAACTCCATTAAAAACAGCAAGAAGGCAGAGTGATAAAGCATATTTTACATTTCCAATGAACTTTAATTGATCTCTACTGCTGGATCTGGCATTGTGTCTGACAGGAATGTTATAGATGCCATCTCAGGAGGCAAGTGGGGGTATTTTCCCTAGCTGCTGTGTTCATAGTGGGGGGTACTGAGTATTGATCAAGAAGGGTGTAATTCTGTGACAGTGTAAACCAGATAAAAGTCTGGGAGATGGAGAATCCGCAGCAGGATCAACCAGATATTTTCATGGGAGAGAGGGTATCCAGCACTTCAGGGATTGGTGGTAAGACTGTGTGACATATTCAAATTCCAACAGAACATAATTTTCAGAATTTCAGAAAGTTTCACCGAATTCTGTCAGTAGGTGAATTCACACAGTTTGCATGCAAAATGGTGTTTGCAGATTAATAATCCCTAATTTATGTAAACTGTGGATTCTTTGTCCACAGTCCATGGAAAATATTCCATGGTTTACATGATCATGGAAAATTATTATTCTGCAGTTTACACAGAAATGCTTTTCAGAATTCCATGGAATTTAAAGGGAAAATGTCTACCCTATACTTACATTTTTGTGCAGTACTCAGAAATGTGGCTTCACTGCCTGTAGCAGTCTGTCTTGTGACATTTTAAAGACAGTAGAAATGTAGGCTCCATAAAAATAAACACTTTTTCTAATTTTACTGAGAAAGGAAGCCCAGGCGGTCTGAATGCACTGACTGTGCACCAGTCTCAAAGAATGGTCACATTTATAAATGGCACTGAAGCACCAGAAGGCTTTTTCATAAAGTGCCATACCTAAGTTCAGCTAAATGCATTTTCTAGTAGTAGAAAGAAAGCTGAACTTGGAAAGTGTCTGTTTCTTTGAAATGAGGGCTACAACTTTGTTAAATCATTGCTTGAAAGTCGAGCCGTGATACTGGGCATGCATGAATGAGGATGCTAAGCAGGTGGTGGTGGAGAAGGGCTGGACAGACTTTGATGCTCTCCCCCGTCGTACAAGTCCTCATCCTCCACCAACTCCACAATGACATCAGGGGCAGAAGTGGAGGACTACACATGGGGAAGTGCTGACTGGATGTCTTCCCAGGCTTCCAAACTTCCCACAGACAGAAGCAATTCAGTCTCCACAGATAGTACTGAAGGCCAAATCTTGTCAGCTGAATACGGCAGAACGGATAGATGCTGGGAAGCAGCCCCCAGCACAGGCCAAACACAAGGGCAGATGGACAATCCCCACCCTCTGAAAGTTGTACCGCACACACAGGTCATTAGCTGCTCCATGGCCTGCAGTTGTCCATAACCAAGACAATAAGGATGCTGGAACCAGAGCCTGGGGCTCCTTGGGTACAGATTGTTCAGCCATTTTTACTCATGGCAAACACACTTCCAGCACGACTCAATCCAAGATGGTGACCTCACTGAGCACTCCCAAAATACTGCGCTCATCATCCAGCCAATCAGAGGTCAGCACCAAGTCATTTGTTTACCACTCATTAATATTCATCGCTGTAACCAAGATGGCAGAGTCACTAAGGGTGTGGAACTACCCAAAATGTCAGCTTCCTATGATGGCGCAGATACCTTCCTCAGGACCCACTGATGATGCAGACCCCCCCCCCCGTGCATTGTCCAGGTGGGCCGTCTCCCAAAACAGGATCCTGGATCAGTCCACACATTTGTAATCCCCCACTCTGGCTGGTATCTAGGGGCAAAATGTTAAAACTTACACGAGGGAGGAGGGCACAAGTACAGACAGCCACCAGAAAAAAATGACAAGGAGTTGCATGCCTACAGGTTGGCATACTTCTGGATTCTTAGGTCCACATAACAGCAGCTTGACTCACTAAACACCATGCAGTCTTCAGGTATGGTCTCGGAGTTTGCTGAGGGGAAATCATTGTTAGAGATCAGCACAGGACAGAGCAGGGGCACATGATTTTAGAAGAATAAAAATGAATTTATTATAAAAAACCAAAAGCTAATAGCTCCATGGGGCTGGAGGCAAACTGGAAACTGGCACAAATAAATGGATTACATTTCTAAATGGCAGCACAAAGCTGTGGCATAAACTTAGGGCCGAGAAGTCCCAAATGAATGACCTCCACATACACTGAGCTTGGGGGCTCAGAACTTAAGCAGTGCAACACAGGTCTCATATCCAGGGCTCCTGGTTCCATACTTCACCCCTGGCAACCACACTAGGCCATTCCACTGCTGCTCACACCAATTCCTACCACCCATCTTCCAGCCCAGGGGCTCTTAAAGATACAGGTGGCATCAACTTTTTTCCTACTCCTCCAACCTACTGAATTGGGCCAACAGCTGGGCCCCACTCCAATCCCAGACCTAAACAAACACAGGAAAGGTGGGTATCAACCTTTACTCGCTCCCAGCAGGCCACTAGCCAGAGACGGCGTGCCACATGAGTATGGCCCCTCAGTGCTGCCACCACTATCCAGGCCATGTCATGGAACTGCCACTGCTGAGGCACCCCCACCACCTCACTCCACACATACTGGGGAAGGCCCCAGACCCACCACAGTGCTGTGGAGTATGAGGTAGGTCAAAACATCCAATTTTCTCCAGGCTGTGGCTCCACTGCTCATGTGGGGTCCCATCCCACTGACTGCACTCCTTGGCAACCTCCTCACATAGATCCTGGGCAGTTACAGATTGCCACTAGGCATAGGCCACTCTCCTGGGCCAGGGAATGAACCCCTGGCCCACTTGTGACAGTCTCCTGCTGGCCTCTATGATCTTTCCAGAACCTCCCCCTTTTATCCCCTGGAGGGGCCTGCAAACCATGCTCGAGGGCAGAACCAGTCCTCCCTTAACCTTACATGGGCAAAAGGGGAGGAAGAAGGGTAACTTTGGTAAGCCCTGATCTTAAGGTGGCTTACAGTCAATACACACCAATTCTAACAGCAGAGTTCCTCATTGAGCACATCCCTAAATGGTAATAAGGGAGATCCTTGTTATGAATTTGCGAGGGGGAGGGGGGCACAATTAACCTGACATACTGATGGGAGAGGGAAGGCTCAATCAAATATAGAGGAATGTACAAAGGATGTAATAAGACCTGAACAGTTCATCTACTCTGTACTAGAGATGTTGCGAAATTATATTTCACCGGTGAAATTCCAGTGAAATCGTCAGTTTCACAAAATTCGCCTATTACGGAAAATATTTTGCCAGGTGCGAAATCAATCAATCAATCTTTATTTAGCCAGGTGAAATCCATTGAGCAAGCTCATTTTCAAGGAGGGCCTGGTAGATACAGAATAAATAATACAGTAGCACAATAGAACAAATGGGCATAGTAATACAATACATAGCAATAAAAACAAGGTACAAGGATAATCAATGAGGCCTGGTTGTAAGGTGAAGCCTCATCCCAGTAAACAGTATAGTATAGAGGTAGAAGCAAGTCAGCACCGATGCGCCGAACCAGTGATTTTAGACACTAGTAGCTCTAGAAGAACAGAGTTAATGCTAGTGACAGTGCAAACTGGGGGCTCAGCAGCAAGTAGAAAGCAAGGATGAATCCAGGAACATGGCTTAGAGTAATTCTAACAAGAGGATAGAAAGTGTAGAAGGTTGACTGTAAGAATAGCATGTATGGCTACAGTTTAGTGACAGGGAGGGCAATGACAAGGCTCCAAGAAGTATCTTGAATAGTGTGACTTGAATTCCGCAAAACCAATAGGATGCACCAGTTTTATGGATTTCTGGATGTTGTTCCACAGCTGGGGCAGCACATAGCTGAGGGAGTCTCTGCCAAAATGGGAAAAGACTTTAGGCACAGCTAGTGAGATGTACGAATGGCTTCTCAAGGCATAGTTTCGTAAGGTGCAGGAGGGCAGACAGTCAGAAATGTAGGAGGGTAGCATCTTGGATATAGATCTATAGGTCCATAGTATAGCATTCCTTTGCCTCCTGAATGTAAGTGAGGTCCTACAGTGGAATAGAGTACACAGTGATGGGTATTATATGACGCACCTGAGATGAAACGTAAGGCCCTATGATAAAGGGTGTCAAGCTTAGATAGGGCAGTTTTTGGAACTTGGCCATACAGGAAGTCAGCATAGTCCAAGATAGCTAGGAATGTGGTTTGTACTAAGCTTTTTCTGGCCTCCTGGGTAAGTAGATGCTTGATTCTAAAAAAAAGTCCAAGCCTCTGTGTAAGTTTTTTTGAGAGCTCATCCATATGATCAGCAAAAGAAAGTCTGTTGTCAATCCACATATCTAGGTACTTGAACTTGGTCACATAGTCAAGTGACTCATCAAGCAGGGTGGTGATAGTGAGAATGTTGTCGTGCTTAAGGGAGTTTATGGACTTGGTCACTGGGGATAACAGCATAGCATTGGTCTTTTTGGCATTCAATAGGAGCTTTTGACTCAGGAAGTTTTGTAGCAGCGTAAGGAAATCTGCTGCAAGACACTTTCAGGAGTAGGCCTGGCAGTGTAAAGGACCATGTTGTCCTCAAAGAGATGTACACTGGAAAGTTTGATTCCACGGTCGATGTCGTTGATATAAAGTGAGGAAAGTAAGGGCCCCAAGATGGAGCCTTGAGGTACTCCTCTGCTAATTTGTTTTAGAGTGGAGAGATCTCCTACTGCTTTTACTTGCTGCATCCGCTCTGCCAGGTAGCATAAAAATCATTGTAGGGAAGGTGCATCCAGACCAGTGTTGCAGATAGTAACTAAGTGCATTGCATGGTCAACGGTATCGAAGGCCTTGCTTAAGTCAAGGAATACCGTGCGTATGTGATTCTTTAAGTCAAGGGCTCTCTGCCAGTCATTTGTGACTTTAGCCAGAGCTCTGACTGTGCTATGACATGGCCTAAAGCCTGATTGCACAGGGTTTAGCAGATCTGAGGCATCAATGTAGTTTCTAAGTTGGCAATTCACTAATTTCTCCAGCAGTTTTGATAGGGTGGGGAGTAAGAAGATTGGCCTATAGTTATTTGGGTCTCTGGGGTCTCCTGATTTGAAGAGTGGTAAAACGTGGGCAGTCTTACAAACAGAAGGGAGTTTACCCAAGCTGAGGGACATATTAAAGAGGTGTGTTAATGGAGCTGCCAGCACTTGGTGACCGAGCTTTAGGAAAAAGGGCCAATGAGGTCCACTCCTGCACTTTTTCTGGCATCCAGCTGAAGGAGCAGGTCATCCACTTCTTTGTAAGTTACCAGTTGGAAGGAGAAACCCGTGACAGGATTACTGTGGACAGGGGGAGGGCTTGCTGGTCCTTGTGATGAGAACTGGGTAAGTAGGTTACTCGCAGGTGAAATGTGAAAGGCCATTCCTGTGGTAATAAAATGATTATTAAAGCAGTCAAGGATTTCTGCCTTCTCAGTAATGAGGGATCCTTCATATAAGATATTGGTAGGGAGAGAACCTGACGAAGCATGACCTTGAATATCTCCAAGGGTTTGCCAGAATTTGGCAGGGTCCTTGGTTGAAGAGTCCAGAGTTGACTGGAAGTAGTTAGCCTTAGTGTTTCTGACAAACTTTGTGCAGAGGTTTCTGGCTGCCCTAAAATTAGCCCAATCTGACTGAAGCTTTGATTTACACGCTTTCTTCCAGATTTTGTCCCTGCTGAATAGAATGAACGGTGGGTGGGCAGAGGGGGACAGTGAAAAAGCAGGGATACTGAACGAATATTTCTGCTCAATATTCACAAAAGAGGAGGGGGAAGTGCCTAATCCAATTAACAGAAGCACTCTTGATAGGGGGGTTGATCCCAGTCCTTTCAAAGAAGAAAGGGTTCTGCAAGAACTCCTAAAACTGAAGGTGGACAAAGCAATGGGGCCTGATGGAATTCACCCCAGAATTCTAAAGGAATTAAGGGGGGAACTAGTGAAACCACTGGCTACTCTTTTTAATAAATCATGGAGGATGGTGTGGTACCCAAGGACTGGAGGAAGGCGGATGTGATTCCCTTCACAAAGGTGGGACCAAGACAGAGGCAGGAAACTACAGACCTGTCAGTCTGACCTCTGTGGTAGGGAATTGATGGAGTCACTTCTGAAGGAAAGAATAGTTGAGTACCTAGAGGCCAGTGGGGCACAGGACCCAAGGCAGCATGGGTTCACAGAGGGAAGGTCATGTCAGACGAATCTAATAGATTTCTTTGACTGGGTGACTAAAGTAGTAGACCAGGGAGAGGCTGTTGACATGGCCTACCTAGACTTTAGCAAGGCATTTGGCACAGTCCCACACAAAAGATTAATAGTCAGATTAACCAGCCTGGCAGTGGATCCCAGGGTGGTAGCCTGGGTAAAACATTGGCTGGACAACAGGACACAGAAGGTAATTGTAAATGGAGTCCACTCTGAAGAAAGAGGGGTTACTAGTGGGGTACCACAGGGTTCAGTATTGGGTCCAGTCCTTTTTAATGTCTTCATAAGTGACATTGCAGAGGGACTGGAAGGAAAAGTATGCCTCTTTGCAGATGACACAAAGATCTGCGACAGGGTTGATACCCAAGGAGGCGTGGAAAGGATGAGAAGGGACTTGGCAAGGTTGGAGGAATGGTCAGAAGTATGGCAGCTAGGATTCAATGCAAAGAAGTACAAAATAATGCACCTGGGAAACAAGAACCCAGGGGAAGAATACACAATGGGGGGGAGGTAGTAACAACAACAAAAAAGGAAAGGGACCTGGGGTAATCATATCAGATGATCTTAAGGTTAGCAAGCAATGTGAGAAGGCAGTAGGGAGGGCTGGGGGTATACTGGGATGCATAGGGAGAGGCACCAACAGCAGAAAACAGGAAGTTGTTATCCCTCTGTACAGACAGTTGGTGAGACCCCATCTGGAGTACTGTGTCCAGTTCTGGAGACCCCAGCTCCACAAGGACATAGACAGGATAGAGGCAGTCCAGAGGAGGGCAACTAAAATGGTGCAAGGTCTGCAAGAGAAGCCGTATGAGGAGAGACTAAAGGAGCTTAATATGTATACCCTTGAGGAAAGAAGGGAGAGGGGGGACATGATAGAAACTTTTAAGTACCTCAGTGGAATCAACAAAGTCCAAGAGGGTAGCATCTTTCAGAAAAAGAGACGGCAAGAACAAGGGACACAATTTAAAGATAGAGGGGGCAGTTCAAGGGCAATGTGAGGAAGTATTATTTCACAGACAGGGTAGTGGATGCATGGAACAGCCTTCCTGAGGAGGTTGTGGGGTCTAAAACTGTGGGAGAATTCAAGAATACATGGGACAGACATAAGGCAATTCTTGTGGGGGGTAGGAAGAAATAGGCTGTTGGTTAACTAGGATCTGCGGCCTATCCTGTAGGTAGGGAAATGGGCAGACTAGATGGGCCAAGCGGTCCTTATCTGCCGTCAAAGTCTATGTTTCTATGTTTCTATTGAGCAAAGCTGACTTCAGTTGACGTGTAAACCAAGGGAGAGTCTTTTTCTCGGTACGTGCTTTGATCAAGGGGGCATGTCTAGCAATAGCTCCACGGACAATAGCATGGAAGGTCTCGTATGCTGTCTCTACTGTCTTGGATAGGTAGAAGTCCTGCCATAACAAGGAGTTTTCTAAGTCCATTAGGAAGGCTTGTGGCACTAAATTGCATAAACATCTCCTGATTATGAACTTGGAATTAGAAATAGGCTTGGGAGCAGCTCTTATGCAAGCAATAAAGCAGTGGTCACTGAGATCAGTGAAGAAGACTTCAGAATGTGAGAAGAGGTGCCACTTGTTTATTAGAATAATGTCCAGTAGGGAGCTTTTATTTGGGTTCTTTTTATTTGGATGGGTCACTTCTGAGACAATGTGAGTAAGTCTGAATGAGTCACATAGAGTTTTTAAGGGTTTGGAGGAGTCCGAAAGCCAAACTAGGTTACAATCACCCAGGATTATGACTTCAGACTGCAGCACACTAAGAGAGTGGGAAAGGTGACTTAACAGTTGAAGCCCTGCAGAGGGAGGCCTGTAGCATCCTATGATATGCAAGGCCAAGGTGGTTGAGAGTTGGACTTTGATCGTGAGGCTTTCAAACTCTTTTGGCAATGAAGAGACATCGGTAATAGAAACTTTATATTTTTCCGATACATAGATGGCAACCCTCCCAACCTCTAGTGCATCTGTCTGCACAAAAGATATTGTATTTAGGTAAGTTGACCTCAGAGTCCAGGGTAGTGGGCTTGAGTCAGGTCTCAGAGACCACCAGGATGTCAAGTTTCATGTGTGTAATCCAAGCCTGAATGGCATCTAATTTACTTAGGAGGCTGCACACATTACTATGGAGGATACTTAGACCTTTTAGGTTGATAAGATCGCAAGGAGCAGAGATAGGTAGAGGGGGGCCTGGGTTCAGTTTGACAATGCCAGAACAGAGCAGAAGCTTGAATAGTATCATTTTAAGGGCTCTCAACACAAGCTTAATGGATCATGCCCAAACTCATTTGTTCTGATGAGGTGGGCAAGGCATATCGTAGTTTAAGTGGAAGCCAAGTGCTCCCAAGGTTGCATGTAGAAGTACCTTGGCCTGGTGCTGTAGAGGGGAAAGGTGTAGCTGTTGGGATTTGCTAAGTCCAATACACATATTAAACATCTGTGATGAAGTCCCAATGTGCCATGGCAGCAGAAAAGGGTAGGCCAGCGATGAGGACATGAAAGAATCAGTAAATGGAACATCATTACATGGTGGAGCATTCCCAAATGAAGGATGGGTCCCTATGCAGGGAGCTAGTGAAAAAGGCATAAAATTGGCCATAAGGCTTATGAGCAGTAAGGCCACATTCCTTCAGAGATGAGGTGTGTACTAGCAGAATATATGTATACCTTTGAACAAGGCAACTTAGGGCCTATAAGGTGGAAGGGGGAGGGAGGGCAGGAGTGAAAATACGCTAATTGAGGAGTACTGAGCAATGGGAACTGGCTAAAACTCTGTGGCTTGGTGCCAACCTGGGGCTAGCCTAAGGGAAAATCAGAGAAACAGTGGTTAGGGTAAAATACTTGTTCAAAATAGTTGTGTAGGTAATCGGGGGGCATGGGAAGGTGCTGTAATAAGGAGGATCAGAGTAGCAGTAAGGGAGAGGGGGTAGGCAGCTAGACAGAGACAATGGGGCTGATTTCAACAGGCACCACACTATCCAAGGTCAAGCTGAGAGCTTGACAAGGACAGATACTAGGGAGATCACAAACAGTGTGAGCTAGGGCAGGTTCATGGAGACAGTGGACGTTGGTAGAGAGGAGGTGAAATATATTGGAGTCCAGAATGCAGGTGTAGGACACTTTTGTGTGAGTAGTGCTGGGTGAGAGCAGCAGACCAGTGGGGAAGCTTTAAGACAGTGGTTCTCAAATGGTGAGTCCAGCCTCCCTGGGGAGGCCCCAACTTGTTCCAGGGGAGGCTCAAGCAAGTTTGAAAAAATACTGTATATAAATTTTGGGTTTTATGTGTTTTGCGTGAAGAGATGAAGCAAACTGAAAGAGGATAATAGTAGGTGAATTTTATGTATTTATTTACTAATAGGTGGTGAGGGAAGGTGAATGAGCCAAGGCTCATTTCAGGTGTACAGTGGGAAGGGTAGGGAGTGAAAAAAATTTCAAAAGGTAACTGCAAAACAAGCAAGAAATATACAATGAGCAATACTGTAAATAAATATGAACAATAAATTAACAATGAGTGGTGGTAATTGATCAATTTGTAAACTGATGGCAGAACAGCCCAAATACAAGGGTTGAGCATAGAAGTGCTAAGAGCAATAGCAGGAAGGAGCAAAGTAATCCTCGAGATGTTGCTTAGGAGCAGAGAAGGAGGGGGAGAGGCAAAGTATGTAGGAAGGTTATGTCATGTAGAGAAGAAATGGAGGAAGAAGTCTGACCCATGAAGGTACTGCAACAAGGGGTAACAATGGTTCAAGAATGAAAATAGGAGAACAAGTAGGTTGGCCTGTTGGGGTGGGAGGGTTACAATAGGCTGAATAATAATATTTGTTTATTTAGCACAGGAGCTCTTTTTCAAAAGTTCCAACTCAGTATAAGACAAAGAACTGAATCTGAACCAGGTACTCAAAGGGGTTTCAATTTATTCATGGTGTACTGCGCAAAGTACAGTACATTATTTTTCTTTGCCCAAGATTATTTCAATTTTTTGGGAGGCTCAAAATCTTTTCCATGGATTTGGGGAGGCTCATTGTGACAAAGTCTGAGAACTATTCCTTTAAGAGATTAAGAGAGAGAGGGAGATCAACAAAGGGGGTTGGGAGACAGATAGCTTTAAGCTCCTGAATTCTACTGCTGGGAGTCAAAGTGGGCAGGACAGGGTAGGGGAGGGAGGAGCTTAAGTGTATTTAAAGGTGGCCTGGGAGGGGGAGGGGTGGGTGAAAAATTTTGCAGCAGAAGCAGAAGCTGTGGAGGCTAGGGCTGTGTATAGGCCGTACCTGATGCTTGTGTCCAGGGGGCCAGTGGCAGCAGGCTTCTTGGTACAGAGAGAGGTGCAGAGTGGTGTCCAGGCATGCAGGAGGCAAACTGCAGATGGTGGTATGTAGCCCAGTGGGCTACAAGGATGCCTCATGCTTGTGCCCAGGGAGCCGGTGGCAGCAGGCTTCTTGGCACCTAGAGAGGTGCAGAGTGATGTCCAGGTGTGCAGGAGGTGAACCGCAGATGATGGTAGGTAGCCCAGTGGGCTACAAGGATGCCTGTTGAAAGAGGGACAGCATAGGGATTAAATAGCACTCTGAAGTGGTGGGAGTGGAAATAAAATTAGCACACAGACAAAGAGCTGCAATTTACTAAAAAGATGGTCAAATCAGAGGGCAGAAAGCAGACAGCTAGGCGCCAGCTCTGTAACTGAGATTTGTAAAACAAGGGGGTCACAGTCGGGGGGTGAAACAAAGGTAGAAATTAAATTGGTAGCTGCACTGGATTCAAATAAAACAAATCAGCTGACTATGGAGACTTTCAGAAAAGAAATCCTGAAATTCTAAAATCCTGTAAAACCTGTACTCTAATAAATCTTAGACACAGCAACAGAGATACCAAGTTAAACACAATACAAAAGATGTCCCTATACAGTGACACAGGGAAAACTGTGCAGAGCAGAAGCTGTGTGGAATAACTTGGCACACTGAAGCTGAAAATTGGCACTAGCAGCGAGACAGGATCCCCGTAAGTGCAGGGATTCAGCTGAGATATAGGAGGGAGAATAAAAACAAATATACTTATTTGCCAGTTCCAGATTGTTTGAATGAAGGCAGACCAAATTAAGTCACTAGCTTAATATCTAAGAGCTGAGTCCAGTATTGGGAGAGCAAAATGCCAGTCCATTGGGCAGTCAGTCAGGATGCTTCTGCTCAGGAGCAACCAATGAGGACTTTTCCAGGCAAAGGTGTTGATTTTCAAAACATTCAGCAGCAGAAGCAGCAGCTGTGGAGGCTGGGGCTGTGTATAGGCCATACTTGATGCTTGTGTCCAGGGGGCCGGTGGCAGCAGGCTTCTTGGCACCAAGAGAGGTGCAGAGTGGTGTCCAGGCATGCAGGAGGTGAACTGCAGATGGCGGTAGGTAGCTCAGTGGGATACAAGGATGCCTGATGCTTGTGTCCGGGGGGCTGGTGGCAGCAGGCTTCTTAGCACTGAGAGAGGTGCAGAATGGCATGCAGGAGGTGAACCGCATATAGCGGTAAGTAGCCCAGTGGGCTACCAGGATGCCTAATACTTGTGTGCACGGGGCCAATGACAGCATGCTTCTTGGCATCGAGAGAGGTGCAGAGTGGTGTCCAGGCATGTAGGAGGCAAACCACAGATGGTGGTAGGTAGCCCAGTGGGCTACAAGGATGCAGAATTGCCATTAAGGAGGCAAAAGTTTGCTGGCGAAAGGTGAATTTTACCTTCCGCATGTGACATTTTGGATTCCACAGGTGAAATTTCACATTCTACAGGTGAAATTTTGAATTTCACTTCCACAAAAAATTTCACAAACCTGGCGAATTTCACAAAATATTTTGCATAATGAAATTTTCCAGTTTTGCACATCTCTAGTCTGTACCAAGATTACCTTTCTGGAATATAATTGCAGATGGGAAGGAGGGACGACATGGGTGGTAATGTGTGCTACAAAAGTTGGGTGAAGGGGACATTTGATTTTTGGGGGTTGAATTCCTTATTACAACACTTAAAAGAGTTGGCTTTCTGAATATGCTTACAAATTGGCTACAAATTCTATATTCCCATCCCACAGCAAATGTTTTTTGTGTTGGTATATTCTCATCCCCAATAAAGTTTTTTTGTGGAACACATCAAGGTTGATCATTATCCCCTATCCTATCTAATTTCTACCTACCCAAAACTCAAGGTGGTATCAAAATCCCTAATTTTGCACTTTATTACATGTCTACCTACATTAATAAATATCTTAAATGGATTTCTCCTGTCATTAATGAAAGCAGCTATAAACTGATTTGGCTTGACATAGAGCTATTTCTTCTCAAAAAATTTAAAATATCTCCTTTGGCCATGTTTTATATGAAAGCTAGTAATTTACCTCTGGCACTTAATATTACAATAGGTATTTCCCCAAAAGTACTCAATCAAGTAGATAATTTCATAGATGTTCATTTTTCTAATGATATAAACCAACCTCGTATTAATAACCATGATTTCAAATTAAATAAGTAAGTTTTTACAAAATCTTGGTTCCCGGAAGCTAAAGTTTTAACTGTAGCTTCATACTACTCATCAACCTTTTAGTGAAATATTTGAAAACCTAAATATTAGCAAAAAAATACATTACAAATCTTTTTAATTAAACATAGCTCTTGTTGCACATTTAGGCCTGTTCCCTTGGACCACAGATTATCAGGAAATTCTCCATAGACTAACAAATGCTTGTAATAATTTACATCCTATTACAAAATATATGTAAAATGTTATTATCCAAAAAATTCTCTGATGCTCCAGTTCAACCCACATATTGGCATTTGGAATTGGAAAATAGTTCTCAGGACTGGACCCAAATTTGGAATAATATTTACAAATACATCCCTTTAGATAATCTGAGACTAATGCAATTCAAAGTCTGCATAATGTTTATATGATGCCTTGTAAATTGTTTAGAAGTGCTTTTTTAATTTGGATAACTGTACCTGTTGTAATACTGAAAGTGGACCTTTAAGTCATATCTTATGGAGTTGTCTAAATGTCCATTAGTACGCCCTCTTTGGGACGATATTATAAAAAAGGTTATTGATAAATTACACTTGCAATAAGCATTCTACCTTGAAGGTTATATCACTGGGATCTGTGATACTCTTACCTAATAAATCGAATAAAGCGATGATGGCTTTAATTGTGATGTCCACTAAACAGATAATCTTGAGACATTGGTTAGACAGATATATCCCTACTTTTAAGGAACGGCCTATAAATATTATACATAATCTACAACTTGGTAAATTAATTGCGAGTATTAATAACAATCTTCATAATTTTCAAAACTATTGGGGTAAACTTTACAGCTTATTATTAACATAGATCTCCTGAGTGAGTCCCTAAATCAATATATTCACATATTCCTCTACTCATCTATTCCTTTATTTATCTATGCATTGTTCATCTATTTATTCTCTTTATTTTAACTTTGTATTCTTGCTTCTTTGCAGTCTTCCTTATTAGTGTTGTTGGGTAGAATCATTTAGTAACGGATATGTTATAAAATGCAAACTAATATATTTCTATTCTTGTTTTTTATTGTTATTGTATCATTCCACCCATTACATAGGGTATCATTTGAATTTGTCTTTTATAACAGTATGGCCTTCATGTATCGGGAGGGGGTGGGATGAGTGTATAATGTTGTATTTTTTAAAGTTTCTTTGTAGTGTTTTGTGTGCATTTGTTGCCTATGTTTGTAAGTCTATAGATTGTATGTTTGTTTATTTTGTTTTTGTACTTTCTGCTGATAATAAATAAAGAGTGGAAACTTAAAAAAATGGATTTGGGGGCTTTTGGGGCAAGTAGGGTCAACTGGATATTTTTATAAATTTACTATGGAGAGGTTTGTTGGTAATACTGCCAAATAGGAAGGACTGCAAAACTGTGAATAAGAAATTGGAACCTGCAATTAAAAAAAATACACATTTTTTTTAATCCTGTTTGTTTGTGCCACCACAGTGAGCCATCCCTATCCATCTTCTGGCCTGACACAACCAACACACTGTCATTTTGGGGCCTTTTGCCCAAGAGTACTGGCTGTCATTCTGATGTCACTGGGGGTTTCTCTGCCCCATTTTAAGGGTAGTGGCACCCTGGAATGCACTACTGGATGATCTGGTAAAATTGGGAACTGTGGAAGGTTTCAAGAAGGGTTGGGGCAGGCACAGGAGCAAGGTATGGAGTGGGGGTAAGGTGATCACCAGAGTTGTACAGGGTGGGGAAGTGGGTGGGAGGAGGGAAATTAATGGGGGAAGGTAGAGCAGGTACTGTGCACTACCAGTGGGCTGCATCAGGCAGACAAGATAGAATATTAGGCCTAATCTACTGGCAACTATGTATGTATGTATGTGTGTAATCTGCTCTGCTGCAGATGCAGGCCTGAGTCTGTTTCAGGCTTACAGATGCTCAGCTTCCCCCGTTGGGCAAGGCAATACTTCCTTGTGTGGCCACAGGGGTCTCTGGGCCAAAGAAACATGGGACCATTCTCCCTGGTTGTGGGAATGTGCCACTCACCCTCACCCAGTCACTGGTGACCCAGGGTCACTCCTGAAGCTGTATCACCCAGATCAGAATGCAGTCTACTACCACTGTAGTCTATTCCTTCTTGCAGCATCACCATAAATGACCCATACCTGCTAAGTGAGCTAGGGATGCAGTTTAAAAATGAAAAAATAAATAGTAGCAGTCATCCTCTTCAAATCATGGGTAGAAGTTTTAAACACCAGAAAAGGAAATATTTTTACTCATGCAAAATAGTTCACCCGTGGAACAGTCTACCTCTTGAAGTGGTGATAAGTGAGTCCAAAGATATATTTAAAACTAGATTGGACAAACTTCTACTGCCCAATAATAATTTGACATACAGTTCTTTTTTTTTTTTTATTAAATATGCTTTATTTGAGCTTCGGCCGAGGTAACATAACACACAATCTCATACAATCTCAGTTGTCTACACTGATACAATTCAAATTGCCTCCTGCTCAATTATTTTACCAGTTTCACACAATACAAGAAAAGAAAATAGTAAGACCTAACAAACTACAACTATACAACCTACCCAAAACCACACCCACAATCCCCCCTGCTCCCCCGCCAAGTGCAGTGACAAAAAATATTGACACATTACTATGCCCATCAGTCCAGTGTAAAGAAAAGAAAAAGAAAAAGGAAAAGGAGAGAATAAAGAATGTCAAGGTTTCCATAACGTCAATGCAGCATCAAGTGGGCCCCATAAGGCTAGATAAGCATTACTCCTATGTCTCATACAGGCAATATGCTTTTCTAATTGTAATGCTAAAAGCATTTCTCTGTACCACTCCATGACCGAGGGCAATTGGTCGTCTTTCCAATGTTGCATAATAATTAATTTGACATTTGCTGCCACTAAAGTAATGTGGGCCCTTCGCATTTTTGGAGTTCCTGGGGGGAACAAGTACACTAGACAAACTTCTGGGGTAAACAACGGTTGCAACCCGAGCAGGGGATCCAACCCCCTCATTACGGCCTGCCAAAAAGGTCAAATTTTCGGGCAGGTCCATAGCACATGGAACAGTGTGCCCTCTTCCTTCTGACACCTTGTGCAAGAAGGAGAGGGTATAAGACCACTCCTATGCAGTTTCACCGGTGTATAATACAGATTATGCATTATATTAAACTGAATCATCCGAGTCTATCTTGTTTTATAATTCTATGGCAATTTTGCCATATTTTCTTCCAAGTATCCACTTCGTGTGTCAGATTTAGTTCTTGTGCCCAATAGTAGCATATGCCGTTGGGTAAATGTGGGTCTAATGTTTGCAGTTTTTTATACACCACTGATACTGAATGGGGTTGGTTCGCTGCCTGGATTAGCATCTGTACATTTGAATCCTCTACTATTTGATCCAATGCATCTCCTATAAAGGCAGAGATTGCATGACAAATCTGAATAAACTTAAATTTTTGCGAATCAGGTACCTTATAACGGGATTGGAAGTGGGAGAATGAGACTAATTCGCCTTGCCACAAAAAATCTGCTAGTCTACAAGTTTTCAGTGGGGCCCAAAGGGAAGGCAAAATGGGTTTTCTTCCAATTTTGAGGTGGGGGTTACCTGTAATAGGTTGCGTGAGCGTCCGGTGCCAATTCAAGGAGAAGTGATGCTGCATTTGGTGAATTGCTCTAAGCGACCATCCTATCGGCTTATTTCGGAGCAACTTAGGAATATGGGAGGGTGCAGCATATGTAAGGGCAGATAATGAATATTGATATCTAGCTATCAAATATTTCTCTACCTCCACCACAATTCTTATTAAAGAACTGAAGCATGCATGGGCTCTTCTGGGGTTCCGGTCAGTAACATCATGGAACAAAATGAAGTGGACAAAAATAAAGCGGCAAAAACAGTGTCACCATCAATATTGGCAACACAAAATGAAGCATGCCAGAACAATGCAGGCCACATGACACACAGATAGCAAACAATGTCCACCGCATGGAGACACTGCACTAGAACCTCAGGGGACGGCAGCACAAGCCAGCATGCCCTCTCCCCTGTCCTGTGTGTAGTATGTGTTGCTGGGGACATGCTGGCTTGTGCTCCTGGCCCCGCATTATACGTTACCTATCCACACCACAGGCCTGGTCCACCTGTCCTCCAGTGGTTACCCCGTGCACGCCTCCATCACTCAGCATTCTGGGTGGGGTTCCCACTATGTGGGTGCCTGTGCCATTAGATTACCATGGTAGGTGTCCAGTGGCCTGCTTCCCCCAGTGGTGGTTGCACCCTGCCCTGTTCCATCTCCTGGCACCCCTGTGCTGTTCCTGTGCATGGGTGCCTGCAGCTGTGTGTTCCAGTGCAATGCCTCCATGCGGTGGATGTTGTTTGCTACCTGCATGTCGTGTGGCCTGCATTGTTCTGGCAGGCTGCATTTTGTGCTGCCAATATTGATGGTGACAGTTTTTGCCACTTTATTTTGTTCCATGATGTTACGGACTGGAACCCTTTTCAGTTCTGGTCTTCTAGCTTCATATTTCACCTAGTATGAAACCTAGTATGAAACTGCAGAGTGAACTGAGGGACACAGAGCAGAATCAACAAGAGAAATACAGTATTGTTTGGGGATTTAAAATCGAAAATAAAAAAATAAAAACATAAAATGCTGTGGTTTGTTTGAGTGGAGACTGTGAGGGACAGGAGGAGGAGGGAGGATGCCAGCAGTGGGAGGGTTGAGGGTGGGTGCTGAGTTGGACCAGATGGCATGAGTAGTGGGCCCAGCGAGCCATGTAACTGTAGATCTCTATTAGGGAGGCTGTAGTTGTAAGGCTTAAGAGCCTGTGTTTTATTGTTTGCTCCCTCTTGCAGCATGACTGCTGAACAAACCAAGGGACCAGAACAGGATCAACTAGAGAAGTAGAGTATTGTTTGAAGGATTTAAACTGATAAAAAAAAACATAAAATGTTGTTCTTTGTTCTTTGTTTGAGTGGGGGCAGTAGGAATGGGAGAAGGGAGGATGCCAGCAGGGGTAGGGTTGAGAGCAGGTGCTGAGCCAGACCAGCTGGCTTAAGTGGTGGGCCCAGCAGGCCATGTGGCTGCAGACAACGAATAGGGAGGCTGTAGTCTCAATATAATACCCAGAAGGCCTAGTGACTCCTCACGAGAGGCACCCTGAAGTGTGAGTGCCACAAAATAGGAGCATGGTGCCCAATCAGGCTTTTGCCCACTGTGCCCTCAATTTCTGGAACTCCTAACCCCATCTTCTTTATATATCAAAATCCCATGCTATCTTCAAAAAATAATTATTCAATCACCTTATATCTTATGATACTTATTCATGTTCATAAATCCCCAAACCTCTACTCTCCCAGCACTTCCTCTCTATGTCCTACATTGTTGACCTGCTATTTTAGACTTTTAGCACTTCTCGTTGTCTGACATCGTTGTTATGCTATTCTACAAAATTACCATTTGCTGTACTGCCACTATACTGTAATACCATATTACTGAATCCTTAACTTTTCCATGATGTAGTTTCTGTTTCATTTTCTGTATACAGGTCTTTGATGTACTGTGGCTATAATTTATGTATTCCATTCTCTGTACTACTGTATGTATCCTGTAATGTAATGTACTCTCCTGGATCATGCCTGAAAGTATGCTAGCTTAGCCTAGTGTACTTACCCGGTAAATAAAAAAGAAATACATAAATAACCCAAGTTGTGACTACGGATGCTGAAAGTCCCACAGGGAGGTGCCTGGCTGCAGGCCATGCTGCATGGAGAAGGATAGGCAAGATAAGGGAGGGGGAGAGGGATAGGTTAGCACAAAATAGGGGTTTTGGGGGTAGAAGAAGGTGGAGAAGGTGGTACTCCCTATCAGCAGTAAGTGGAGGTACACAAAGTAATCTACAGTCTACTTTGAGAAGGCTGCTGGACTCCAGTACTCCCATCTAGAGCAGACCCAAGGAACAAGGGAATGGAAGGATCAGAGCAAAACACTTTTTTTAAGGTAAGCAGTATACACTATAAAGAGTAAACTGACAGGGGAATCTGAAGAGCTGCAGCTAGTCCCTATCTAGGGCCAGTTGACAAAGTAATCTGAAGGGTTGCAGCATGTAGCTGATCCCTATCTGGGGCAGTTTACAAGGAGCAAGCTGACAAGGAGTTCTGAGGTGTTGCAGCTAGTTCCTATATAGGGTCAGTTGAAAGAGTGAACTGTGGGACTGCAGCTTTGCAGTCAACCCCCATCTAGGGCCAACTTACGTACTGTAGGAGCTGGGGCTAGTCCCTATCTAGAGTAAACTGACAAAGTAATCTGAGGGGTTGCAGCTTTGCAAGCAACCCCCATCTACGGTCAGCTCTCAAAGAAATTGGAGGAGATGCATTTACACCTTATCTGAGGTAGACCATATAGGTGTGGTGGGAAGGGATCATTAGGTGTCAGGGTTCTGATAACCATATCTGTGCAGGAAGGGAAGTGGACCCGTGTTAGGTAGTATGTGGGTAGTGGGAGCATATGGGGGAGCGGGAGCATGCATAGGCAGCAAGCAACCAAGAGTAGGGTGGTATGTTGTAGAGGGTGCAAGGTGGCCGTATTTCTTAGGGTGCTGTGGGAGGTGGGAGGTTGTCCGGCGTATAGAAACCTGAATCACCTGATGGCAGAGTTGAAGCAGCTTATAGGGAATTTGGAAGGGTTCTAAGGAATGGAGAGAGGGGGATGGGGCAGGGGAGAGAGGGGTAAGTGGGGGCCGCTCAGGTGAAAGAGAATGGCAGGCAAGGAAGGTTTGAGGAGAGGAGGACCCAAATGCTGTGGGCACCCCTTCCTCAGTGCAGATGGGTCTGAGGGAGGTCGGAAGTAAGTGGGAGGGTGCAGAGGTGGGGTCACAAGGGGTGGGACTGGACTGGGAGTACCTAGAGCAGTGTCAGTGAAGATAGAATACTCCCACTGATTTGGATGGGAGCAGGGGAGACAGGGAAGGGAAGAGGGTCAGAAACATGTCAGTGGGAATGGGGTGGAGGGTGGGAGGGTGCACAGCAGTAGTGGAGAAAGGAACAATCCTGCAAAGTGGAACAGGTACAAGAAAGGGGGCAGGAGGAAGGAAGGGAGGAAGGGTGAGGGGTGGGCGTGCAGGTAGTTTAAGAGGTGCAAGAGGACAGTTCAGACCAGAGGGAGGGTTGGCAAGGAGGTGACTTGGGGGTGGAGGGCAGTTTGTGGAGGGAAAGAGTGAGGGGGGATCAGATGGACAGGGGATGAGCTGAAGGGTTAGTTAGAGTGGTGGTGGGGGGAACAAGAAAGGGAGCTAGGAAGGTAGGATTGTTATCCTGGTGACTCAGTAGTTAAGAGTATACACTTGGGGGAGAATGGGGATCCATGCATGGGAAGGATTGCTTAGATGGTGTCAAGGGTTGTGAGAGAACGCTATGTGATTATTCATCTAGGAACAAATGACCTAGCTGGAGAGGAGGTGGTGGTGGTGGTGGTGGTGCAGGAGAGGTTCAGGGAAGTGGGAGGATCTCTAGGGGAAGTAGCCAGATAGATAGCATTATCTGAGGTGGTGCCAGTACCTAGAGGCAGCATGGGCAGAAAGAAAAGGATAGAGGAGTTTAATGGCTGGTTGCAGGAATGGTACAACGAGGAATATTACAGTTGCATTGGTGGCTAAAGGAAAACCTGGACAGTCAAATTTCTCTTTGCACTAGGCAGGATGGACCTCAATAGAGGGGGCTCAAGGGTCCTTGGAGTCAGCCTGGGGAGATACATATCCAAGGACCTTTATTCAAACTGATGGTGGGGCAGAATGGGTCTTCAGGCCCAGAGTTTCCAGGAGGAGGAGGTTGGCAGGCCTCCCCCAGTCTGGACAAAGAGAATTGGTAGTAAAAACTGGAGTGGGACTAAGGAGTGGTTGAGGGAGGGGGGAGGAAGCAGACAAAGGAGACTAGGTGGGAGGACGGAGAGGCCGGGGAGAGGCACTCAGATTCAAGGTTGAGTGTGGTGTTCCTTAATGCAAGACGTCCCAGAAACAAGATGGATGACCTGCAGATGCTGTTGGTAGAGAGGAGAGTGGACATTGAGGTGGTCACTGACTGAGACATGGGCTACCCCTAACCACGACTGGGACCGCTTGATCCCTAGGAACAAACTGTACAGAAGGGACAGGGGGAAGGAAAAGGGGGAGGTAGAGGTTTCTACAAGTGATGGTATAACATGCACAATGGAATAGTCAGAAGAGGGGAAGGCAGAGGTAGTGTGGGTGCAGTTACTATCCAATAAAGGGAGGAAGGTGAGACTGGGGGGGGGGTGGTTTACTGACTGCTCAACCAGGAGGAGGAAAGGGACAAGGAACTGGGTTTGGTGATAAGGGCTGCTTCAGGAAAGGTGAGATGGTAATTATGGGGGACTTTAATCTGCATAAATTGGATTGGAAGATCCCCATCATATGACCTGCACCAGGAGTCAGGTAATCCTGGATGCAGTGCTGAGTAGATTCCTTACCCAGGGTGTCACGGTACCCACCTGGGAGGGGGCAATCCTCGACCTGGTACTGACAAATGAGGACCTCATCAGGACATCGAGGTTGAGGAGTCCATGGGAGGGAGTGACCACCACAGAGTGTGATTCAGGTTGGATATGGGTGGGAGAAGATACTCACCAAGACCAGAGTCCTAGTCTTCAGAAAAGTGGACTTCAGAAGGATGGGAGAGCTGCTAAATGGGCACCTGGAGGGCATCAGTGTAGAGATGTGGGTGGACTAAAAGTGTTCCATCATTAAGGAGAGAATAGCAGCAGCCAAGAAGAAGTGTGCTAGGCTAAAGGAAAAAAACTCAAGGGCCAAAGCACTCAGTTGGTTTAATTGTGAGGTTGCCCAGGCAGTCAGAGATAAGAGGACTGCCTGTATGAAATTCAGGAGGACCTAGATGGAGGAGGACAGGGAAAACTACAGAAGGAAGAATAGTGAGGTAGAAAAGGTAGTCCAGCATAATAAAGCTCAGAAAGAGCTAGCTGGAGGGATTAAAAAGGAGAAAAGGCCTTTTTTATGTATGTTAGTGAGAAAAAGGATAAAAGGGATAGAACAGTATGGCTTAGGAAGGGGGCGGGGTGGGTGCAAGTGAATGGGGACAAGGCAAAAGTACTGAATGAGGGTTCTACGACACTGGGTTGACAAAAATATGTTGACCCAACGTTACAGCGATGTTTGTACGTCAACCACAACTGTAGTCGACATTGTGCCCTTCAGAAAAGAAGTGTGTTGTAGTGGGGGTCCGCACCCTCCACACCTCACTGTATTCTAAAATAACTAACTCTGAGTTGGAGCTTTTTCGGGGAAGGGGTGCAGGTCCCAGAATGGAGAGGGTATTGGTTGGGGAGCCAGAGTCCTTAGCTGGAATTGGTGACTCTGCAATATGAGCAGACTCATTAGTCCACAAGACCTTATTCTGCTGGCACCTTCATATGTTTGTATGTACTAGACTATTAGATGTCCAGTTCAAAATTTGTCTTTTTATTATTTTTTTAATCATTTTCTCCATTGCATACCTCTGTCTCTCATGTTGAGGGCCACTGTCCCTCATGTTTGGGGCCACTGTCCTCCATGCTGGAGCCCCCTGTCCTCATGTTAGGAGGCCATTGTCCCCCATGTTGGGGGCCCCTGTCCCATATTGGGGTCCACTGCCTCCCATCTTAGGGGTCACTGTCTCCCATGCTGGGGGCCTCTGACTCATGTTGGGGGCCAAAATTCAACATATTGGGGGCCACTGTCCCCCATAATGGAGGCCACTGTCCTTCATGTTGGGGCCACTGTCGTAGCACAATTCCTCTAGTTTGCTGCCTACATAGCACACCTCCTGACAAAGGGGTAGCATAACTCAGAATCGCTGAGGCTGGGAGAGGAGTGTGAAGCTGAAATTCACTATTTATGTGTGTGATTTACTGCTTACTATTGTAAGTGTTTGGTCGCCCTTTATTAAATCACTCTCACTGAATTTTCCTGGAGTCTGGAGTGCTGGATTATTTGTTTACATTACATAGCTAAGGCCAATGGCCTTCCATAGTTGCCCAGCAGGAGATCAAACTAGGTCCCTCCTGGCCCCTGTGAGCTGTAATGATAAAAAAATGAAGCAAGGATCCTGGTACAACAAAATCCTATTAGTCTAATGCAGTTACCCGGGGTTACTAGAATCCCAGTAAGACCTAGTGGTAGGCAGGGAAGGTAGCTTGTGAAACTCCAGTTAAATGGGTTTCACACTGTCTCACTCTGTTCTCAGTCTCAGCTGAGACTGAGGGATGACATCACCATAGAACTATTGCAGCTGCATGAGCCACAATGGAATCTGCAGCAGGGAGTTGGAGTAGAATGTTGGGAGGTTTGAACAGTAGTCTGTAGGTCAGTTGGAGTTTGGAGCTTGCTGCAAAAGCAGCACAGCAGCTCTGCTTAGGCTCTTGGAGCCTCAGCCCTGACATAGGGCTACAGTTAGTAAAAAAGGTGTGTGTCTCCACAAAAAGAGAGAGACACATAAGCAGTTTGTAAGTGATGGAGACCGCTGATTCGGGTCTCAGTGCCCCCTCCCTCAGGGGATGGGGGCAGGAAAGGGTTTCCTGCATATTCCAGGGGCAACCCCCCTGGTTCTGCTACTAGTGGAGAAAGCTGCTTATTTGTTCCAGAGTTTTTGGGAAACAAGAAGATTTGTGAATCACCTGTGGGGTACCTGCAACCGGAGGGTGAGTGTCTGCTGTTCCTGAAAGAGCCTATGTTTTTTCACCCTGGGACTTGTGTGATAGTGGGGATTGGACTACTGAAATAGTGAGAGGCCTAGAGTAATAGGTTTAGCCAAAAAGTAAAAGTATGTTCAAGTCCAGCACATATGGGAAGTCAAGACATGTAGAGGAGATGTGACATACGTCTACCCAGTAATCTACATTGCCAAGCTTTCAGTAAAGGAGTTGTTTTAGTTTCCAGAGAAATGGCTGGGTATGGATTGTGGGAGCTGGAGGTGGGAGACCCCCCATCTTTAGTGACCAGGTCCACCTCTACGGATTTGCTCTGTGGATTTCTACTTTGCCTCATGCACTTGGCCAGTGATGAGGGAAGTACCCAGACATGGGATTGGAAGGAAAATTCCCTCTAGGAGTCGAAGGCTCTAAGGTGGTTTGGGGAGCCACAACAGGATAATTGGTTCATTTCCCAAAATGGACCGTGGATCAAGTGGCCGGCGGGGGAGCTGGGCCCGTGGGGAAAACCCAAGTAATGTACAAGTCGGACTGTGTACCCAAAGCTGCGTGCAAGTCCGGGCTGTATGCCTGGTGGGTTCAGAGCCTGAGGGCTGGAAATATTGAAGAAGTGCTCTGTTGTCTCTAATCTACATTACCAGGAATGTAGCCCCATGGGGGTCCGTCTATGCTTTGTTTTGTTCAGCTTGGATGTGAATAAAAGCCATACTGTAGAATCCCATTCCTGGTTCTGGACATTACAGTTATTGCTTCCTGTGTTCGGATTTACTTGGGTGCCCCTGTGCAGAATAGCCAAACCTAGGTCCCCTGTGCCGAGTAACCTCATCCTCCCCGAACCCAGTCCCCACCAGGTGCTGCTGTCAGTGTCAACAGCATGCCACCTGTCGATTTGCAAAAAGGCAGGGGTCCAGGGCTTACACTAAGAAGAAGAGTACTTGAACAATGGACCTACTTAGCCAAGTGACTAGTAATGTTTTTACTTTATGCACCATAGGAAAACAAAATGATCAGACCAGTTAAGAATCATCAGTTCTGCCAGAGTCATGCATATGTCTAGTTTCAACCCCAAGTTGCCCCATCCCAGCCATGTGCAGAGTCTGGTGTTTGGCCCAGAGATCGGGCATAATTTGGGCAGGGCCCACATGCCCAGCCAGTATGCCACATGAGGTCCCACACATGCAGAGGGGGAATACCTCCACACAGTCCTCTCCGCACTTGTGGAGGGTTAAGAAATTATGTGGGTCAGGCCCCAAGATCTTAAACAGCTTCTGACCTAACAGTATACTTTTAATAAAAATGATATTAAGACATAATTAAACTTATGAGTTATATATTTCCTGAATTTTCTGGTTTATTTTCAATTATTCTTTAGAGGACATTTGCCATAAAAAAGGACAGCTGGAGAGAAAGCTTGTGTCTGTGGAGAATGCAAGCTCCATTTTATGAAGCTCAGGAAGGTTGCTTTAGTTGCCCCTACCCATCCAGCCCCAACACAGCTTTATTATCCTGGCAATTGAGGCAAAGTTCATTTCAGTTTTTGATGCCACTGACTTTTTGTTATCTCACATTCGGAGTGTATTTTACATTTTCATCACCACTAACAAGTCCAGACCCATTGTATACTGTATGTGGATCTTTGTTCTTGTTAATCCACGGGTATTGACATCAGTGTCAGTGGCTCAGCAGGTTGCACACTCGCCTTTGAGGTTGGAAAACTGGAAGGCTGTGGGTTCTACCACCACACGAGGAACTTAGGTTAAATCCAGTGCTGGCACTGTGGTGCAAAATGAGGAGGGTGCTGCACTCCTGAGGTGCCATCGCTTGGATGAGAAGTTAAACCAAGATCCTGTCTGTCTCTTTTGGTGCTAGTTCAGATGGACATAAAGATACCATGGCACATCTTGAAAAGAGTAAGGGGAATTTTTATTTTTGAACTTAACAAAAACAACAGAAATATGAGTACAAACAATGTTAACTTCACATTAATTTTAACTTAAAAGTCATAAGCAGGAGAAACAAAAAAAGAAGTATTTCATTCATACATATTCTTGAACAAAAAAATGAAATTGTACTAGAAAACTAAAGTATCCCCCTAATTTGAAGAAAACCCACCCTACTCCCCCCTTATAGAAACTTTGGGAGATTTTTTAAAACAACAAATAATACCAAACGTGTTGTTTTTACGCAAAATACTGTATAACTCAGAAAAAAAAAAAAGAAACCTCAGAGTAGGTATTTATAGTCAGACACAGAACTTTTCCCTCATTTCACATTTCAAGGCCCAGATGTAACTTCTAAAGGAATGAGTATTCATAACTCTTTTGGGGAAATGTAAAAGGGCCTCAAAACAAGGGAAATCTATCCCAAAAGGCTTGAAATTATAAACTAGAATACACAGTACATTCACAATCTTTATGCTTTTGGATGTCTTCTACAAGCGTACTCATTAACTGATGAGGAGACACATATTGTTGCCGTAAGGAAAATCTGCACCTGCTCTGCCAAAACCAATATTTAATGAACCCAAAAAATACATACAAGCTACTATTATTACAGGATGTCCAGTGATTAGATACGAGTCCCAGTACAAAATTACTGTAGTTTAAGTACTGGAAGGGAAGACAATTCCAAGTTGTATGTATTATTTCCCATACCTCTACAACATAAGGACACTCAAAATAGAGATGAGACATAGGGCCCGATTTCAGAAGGGGATGTGCCAGCATAAGGCAAGATACGCCGAACCCCATGGCATATATTGCTACTTACGCCAGGCGATATGCCAGCCCCTGTTACAAGAGGCAGGCTGCACCATGGCATATGCGGGCTATGACATTCACAGGATACACCAGCACTTATGCCACAGCCCGCAAAGCTTGGTGCAACTGTGGGTTATGACAGCAACATAGCCCAATTCATGTAGGGTGGCTGTCATAATCCACAGTTGCGATTTCAAGAGCCACAGTGGTGTACCCAAGGTATGACAGCTCGGACCTGTCATATGTGGCATCTGATGGCTGTCACCATCGGATGCCATTATGCAGAGCCCCAGCAATGGTGTCAGGTGAACCCCCCAAGCCCCTACCGATTCACACCTGTCCCCAAACCCTGATCTGCCTGGACCCCAAGGGTCCATTTCTGGTGTGCCCCCCAGATGCTTGTGCCATGCATCCCACCCTCCCATGCCCCTGGTGCCTGCCGGTTGGTCCGGGGCCAGGTGGAGCTTCGTGGAGAGCCACCTGTCTCTTGCATGGGTTGCGACATGCATGCTACACAGTCCCGATATGTGAATGGATCCATTCACATATGAACTAATGATATGTTCAGGTCCTGCATGCCCATTGGCCACGCTGGACAGGCGTACAGTCGTGCCAGCACACAGTCAGTCAGTGGGCGGCTTGTGGCTAACCGGAGGGGGAGTGGGGTGGCGGGTCTGAGTGGGCAGGTGGGGAGGGGGTACCGCTGGACCACCAGGGATATTTTAAATTGTTTATTATTATACTCATGCCCACAATCAGGCTGGAAGCGGTCCACTGGACCAACAGGGATATTTAAAGTGCCTTTTATCATACTCATGCCTGCGATTGGGCTGGAAGCAGTCCAGTGGACCACCAGGGATATTTAGAATATCTTTTATTATACTTATGCCTGTGATCGGGCATTTGGGCACTTTACCACGATGTGCAGGGGGCATCAGTCTCCGACGGCTGCAGACTGGTAGGGCGCCAGGCGCAAATCGTCGGGGATCAGCGCACCTGCATGGAAATGGCGCCATAATGACATGCTAATGGTCCCATTTGCGCCTTGCATACATTATGACCCCATTTGCATATCCACTGTTGAATATCGCGGTTCCTGCAACTAGCACAACCGCATTTGCGCTGGCGTATCCCCCTGCTCCTCTCTTGCCACTTGTGCTGGTGCAGTGCCACTGCACCATGTGCAATGCGGGTGGCCACATTGCCATATTCAACGGTGCTGAGACATGGTGCAGCACCATTGAATATCACCCAGCACACTCCCTGTTGCATCCCAGTTGTGCTGCGCCCAGGCTTGCGCCCCTGCTTGGCACATTCTGAATATCCCACCCAGTGTGTTTAGAATCACTTAGAATGCTTAGGCCCATGTTAAGCCCCAAGTTATTATTCATGAGTTGTCTAATAAAACCTTTGCTGCATTTTAATCAGCTTCACACCTGTATGTTGTAGGTACTGGTTAGTGGCATTTGGTCTGGTTTCACTTCCCCTAAATCCCTCACAATTGCTGTCCATGTGTCACACAAAAGCACACCCCCAAGTGGTTGCTGCAGTCAGAATTCTACCCTCCAATTTATTAGCTGGGTGACCTATGTCCCGAACTGATCCATTAAAGTTTGGTCAGGCTGTCTGGGATGCAGCCTTCTGCAGTACCATCCCATGTTTCAGTGGTTTCTCCACTGTCCTCAAAAGTGCTGTTCTTTTAGATTGAAAGTGGCACATTGCTGATAGAATATCATGGAGCGTTGGTAGCTTTTAGTGACAAAGACAATCTAATTCCCTTTGTCTTTACTCTAAGAAATGTTAAACCATTTCTTATGGACAAAATGTACTTGTACACAGAAGACAGAGTTATCTTCTGTTGCTCGCTAATCTTTTGTGAATACAGTACAACTTGTAGCTGCCAGCAATATGCACCCACACAGCACTGTGTGAGGCAGGTAATTTGCAGATAACCAGAAAATGCTTCAGAGAATAGGGTCATAAGGATACGCTCAGCTGCCTTTGCAGATTTCAGCACTGAGGGTACAGAATGCCAAAGGAAAGGCTCAGGGTTTAGTGGTAACCTGGGTTCAGCTAAAATGGAGGATTTGTGAAAGATCTGCGGTCCAAGCCATTCTAAAGGGTACACAATGAATTTTCTTGGCTTGTTTTACTGCTACAGCAATTGGAAATTGCTGCAGCCCTGACAGGAGAGGGAGGGAGGGAGGTGCACCTGATTGTGGAAAAGGGATTAACAGATTAAGTACTGCTCAGCTGGCACAGTAGAGTTGCTGTCTGCAATGCCGATGACCCAAGATCGGAAGCAACCAAAGGAGGTGGAGGGTCAGCCAGGAGGAGGAGGATGGACCATCCCAAGGACTGCTCTCCTCCTCCGGGAAGGGAGGGAATCAGTGGTCGGCATTAGCTTGGCCCCTAGTGGTGGCTGGAAGTTGGCACACTGACACTGTACAATGGGGGGGAGGTGGAGGCAGGGCACACACCTGGCATGCTGTGCACAGGAGCATGCATGGCACCACCATTGGCGTCATTGCACATCATGTCCTCCGTGAAGGGGAGAAAATGGGAAAACTGCCTACCAGCAGGATGACACTGGCCTCCTGCAGACCTCGCTCCCACCTATCTGGGCTGGACAAGGTATGTCTCAGAGGACACTGGGGTGATGAGGCTGGGGGGACTGGTGGAAAATGGCTGGTCAGCATGGGGGAGCATAAAAAGAGATACAAAAAAAAAAGATTAAGTGCTGGATAGTGCTGTGAAGAATGTTCAAATTCTGACAGAATGGAATTCCATGGAATTTTGGAACGCTCTGGGGAAATCTGTCATTAGAGGAATTCCAACATTCCGCATGCATAATGTTTTTCAGTGATTAAGAATCCACTGTTTACATAACTGTGGATTCTTTTTCTGAAATTTGAGGAACATTTTGTTGCCATTACACATGAATTCCTCTTGAGGTATTCTTCATCTGTGCACAGGGGACTTGTGGCATGATTGTGCTGCATCCCTTATGCCAGTGCCAATACCTTAGGCCACCTAAGAGGGGGTCCGGGTATCGTGCACATTTGCCGTGTCTTGTGGCAAAACAGGAGCCCTATAATGATGCATGCATCAACATTTGATGCATATATTATTTTATCATAAACCACTTAGAACTGCTATAAATGTGACGATTGAAAATAGCATTCAAACATTTTGCTGCATGCATGATGCCACAGGTGCACTGCAAAAAAACAGGACCTGCACCTGCAGAACCACATCTGAAAATTCAGCCATATGTGGGTAAACTTAAAGTAGCATTGTATGATAGTGGTGAAAATTTTGACCCATATTTTTTTATTCCATTTTAGGTCGCCCCTTATCTCCTAACTTGTTTGATACCCTTCGTTCCTTATTTTGGGCCTGCTTTAGCACTTTTTTCACATTTGAAATAATAAAGTTTATTTCTGAAACACGTTAGGGCACTGTGTTTTTTTAGCACTGGCACTTTAATAAATTACCTTCACTTGGCAATATTTTGGGCAGCGTGTTATCTTTGGATGGTGAGTGCAGGACTGTTATGTTGCTGTTCTATTATTCGGATTTGTCCTTCACACCCCGCCCCTGTGCGTCATCTACTTTGCCTTATTTGTTCAGGATATCTGCTTTTTCCTGATTCTCTTCTGCACAGTCTCCACCTGCACTTCTTCACCTCACAATCCTTCCCCTAGTCTTCCTCTTTTCCCTTATATACCTAAAAAATGTCTTATCCCCTTTTTTCACCCCTTGGGCTTTCCTTTCCTCAGTTTGCACCTTTGTGCCCCTCGCCGTTTTGCTGTTCTCCCTCTGTTTCTCTTGATAAACCTACCTGTCTTCTTCCCTCTGTGACTTTTTATACCTCCTAAAGGCTACCCTTTTAGCTTTAACCTTTTCAGCTACTTTCTTTGAGAACCATAGTGATCTCTTTTTCATCATGTTTCTGCTCACTTCCTTTGTGAAGAGGTTTCTTGTTGGTTCTTCCTTTTCTCTCTCTCTCTCTCTCCACTGTGAAGACTGAACAGAAGTATCTGTTCAGGAAGTCAGCATTTTTCTGATCATCCTCTACACTGTCACCATCTACCAACTTCCATATCCTCCCTATCCCTCCCCTTTCCTTCCTTGCCTCGATTATGTACCTGAAGAAAGTCTTGTCCCCATTATCCACTCCTTTGGCTATCCTTTCCTCTGTTTGTGCTTTTGCTTGCCTCACTGTCCTCCCTGCTTCCCTCTGTTTTACCTGGTACCTCTCCCTGACCTCTTCCCTCTGTGTTTCTTTGTACCTCCTGAATGCCATCTTGTTTTCCTTCACTTTCATGGCCACCTCCCTAGAATGCCATAGTGGCCTTTGTTCCCTTGCCTTTTACTCAATTCTTTCACACAGTGGCTGGTAGCATTTAGTATACCTTCCTTGATTTGTCTCTATTGTTCTATTACTCCTCCCTAGCCATCCACCTCTGCTAGGCTATTTACAAGGTCATTTCCCATGACTTTTAAGTCTGCCCTTCTAAGGCCGAGGACCATCGTCCTCATGTGGTTTGCTACTATACTCGTCTTGATACTAAACCACGCTGTACACTGATCACTGGCCCACAGAGGACTACCCAGTGTACCATCTGTTATTCTGTCTCTGTTAATGAGCACCATGTCCAGTATTGCCTCTTCCCTAGTGGGCTCACTTACTAACTGCCTGAGAAATGCTCCCTGTAAAGAGTCTAGGACTGCCTTGCTTCTAACCGAAACTGCTGCTGGAAGGATGCAGTCCATATCAGGGAAACTGAAGTCCCCACGCAGCAGCTCCTCTTCCTTATTTGCCATCCTCTCAGTGTTTTCCCCTAATGTTTTCTCCAGTCCCCCCCCCCAGTGCTGGAGGCCTGTATACCACCCCAGTGTGAATAATGGCCCATGTTCCTGTCTCCAGACTGTGATTCACAGGACCTCTAGCCCTTTTTCTGCCAATAGTTCCCTTTCACTTCCCTAACCCTGCTACAGTACCTTCCCTCACATACAGTATAGCCCTCCCTCCTCCCCTCCCTCCTCTATGTCTTCTGAACTGAGTGTATCCAGGTATGGCCATATC
Organism: Neoceratodus forsteri; assembly: GCA_016271365.2. Lineage (NCBI taxonomy): Eukaryota > Metazoa > Chordata > Ceratodontiformes > Ceratodontidae > Neoceratodus > Neoceratodus forsteri. The sequence continues at coordinate 136,154,161 of JADMNL010000025.1, forward strand.
CCAGTCTGACTTTTAGTATACCGTGACTCAGTTATGGCCACTGTGTCCCGGTCCTCCTCCACTATATCCAAACTTTTATTATCTTGATTTCTTGCGTTGGCGCACATGACATTCCAAAGCTTGTTCCCTCCCTGCCTGCAGACCCTACTTACTTCCCTTCTTTCTGCCCATGATGATTTCTGTAACTTCACATAACTTTCGTACCCTTCTTTGCTTCCTCTGTTACTTGTCCAGTTTATCTCTCTCTTTTTTTTTTGTTCTTACCACCCTCGTCCACCACCCTTTCTGCACTCCCTTCATCGTGCTCCTCTACCCTTGGGGGATTTTTCTCCCTCCGGGCACTCTCTCACTGTTGCATTAACATGTCAGGGGGGGAATTATGCCTCCCTTGATAATACAGCCTCTCCTCTCTGTCAATTTAAATGCCTATCCATGTAACATTTAAATGTGCCATTGAGTACTGAGGTACCTTTTATAGAAGGATGTAGGCCATCACCTCTTGACAGTCCTACATCATTCCAGGTCGGCCTCCTGTCCCCAATGTATCCAAATTCATTCTCTGCACCATGCCTTCAACCAGCTGTTGAAATTCCTGGTATGGAGCTCCCTAATCTCCCCATGGCATCACACAGGTAGCACCTCTGTGAATGCCACTGTTTGTGCTACCTGTTTAAGACTCCTTCCCAGCTCACTGAACACCTCCCTTAACAGCCTCAAAGAAAGAATTCAGCACACACCAATGCCATGTAGTACAACAATTATTAGAAGTAAAAACATGCACCTAAAGGCCCCAAAGATAAAGGAAAATTACAAGGCTTTCTGGACTTAGGGTAAGCATGTGTAGGGCCTCTGGTAGGCCTGTTCAACTACTCCATGGAAACTAAGGTATTGGTAGCAGACTGGAGGAGGGTGGATGTGGTCTCTCTGAACAGGAGTTGGAGCAGGGAAGACTCAGGACACTACACGTTGGTTAGCTTGACCTCTATAGTGGGAAGCTCCTGGAGACTATCTTTAGGGAGCATGCCTTCCTAGAAGCAAATAGGCTCCAAGACAGAGGCAGCATGGCATCACAAAGGGAAAGTCATGCCAGACCAACCAGACAGAGTGCTGTGATTCAGTAACAAGATATGTGGAGAAGGGACTAGCGTTGGGTGAAACTGTGAAAACCTGTTTTGTGCATTTTTCAGGAAATTGCACTGTTTTGCCCCATTGTAACACAATTTTGTGAATGGATACTGGTAGCTTTTCTTATACAAAATGATTGAAGTTGTGCAGTTCTGCAGACTAAGTTTTTTAAAAATGTGCACTTTCAAAAGTTAATGCTCAGCCTGAAATTGCTGAACTTGCACATTTGTAAGAATTCCAATTTTTAAAAGTGTGTAATATGGAGGAAAGAGTGTTATTTGCTGAAATTGTTGATTTTAAGGGCTCACATTTAAAAAAATGCAGAGTTTGGGAAAAAAATTACAATTTTGGAAAAAAGGGACGCACAGTTACACTAGATTTTGTTGCAATTTCATGAAAATTGCACAAATGCCAATTTAAGGATTTCACACAATTTCACAGGAAAACTAGAAATTTTGTCCAGCACTACAAGGGACCAGCATTTCATTTGCTGCACTTTGACTTCAGCAAGGCCTTTGATTCTGTACCCCACAGAAGGCTGATTAAGAAGCTGGGGGACCTACGAGTAGGCACAAAGCAAATAAGGTGGTTAGAAAATTGGCTGGGAGAAAGATCCAAGAGGCTGGTAGTAAAGAGGGAATGCTCAGAGGTCAGGGAGGTCAGAAGTGGGGAGCCACTGGAACCAGTGCTGGGCTAAGTACTGTTTAATGTATTTACTTGTGATATGGTTGAAGGGATCCAGGGAAAAATCTTTCTGTTTGCAGATGACACTAAATTCTGTCATAAGGGAGTCACTGAAGAGGGGATTAGTGATACGATGTGGGATCTAGAAATACTGGAGGGGTGGTACAAGATGTGGCAACTGAATTGTAATGTACAGAAGTACAAAGTTATTCACATAAGCAGGGCTAATCAAAGGACAAATTACTGGATGTGGGATGAAAAAATGAATGTGACCACAAAGGAATGGGACTTAAGGGTAATCATTAGTGGTAGTCGCAAGCCATTGATCCAGTGCATCAGGACACTCAGAAAGACAAACTGCATTCTGGGATGTATAGGGAGGACTTGCTTCCATAGAAGAAAGGAGGTACTGTTGCTCCTGTATGGGTCCTTGGTGAGGCCTCATCTGGTGTACTGTGTCCAATTCTGGACCCCGCACCTAAAAAAGGATAAGGACCTTAGAGTCTGTCCAAAGGCAAGTTACAAAGATAATATAGGGTCAACATGGAAAAACATATAAGGAGCACCTACTTAGTTAGAGCATATATCTGCTGAAGTGCAAGAGGGAGACGGGGGCAGGATAGTAAGGCGAACGAATGTGCAAATTCATAGGTTCAGTTCTGCTTTGATTCAGACACCCTAGGCCTGATTTTCAACCCCCTCCTTAGATCAGTGCAAGTTGTGCAGAGCCCCCACCTGCAGTAAACCCTATGTGCTCTAGGGACCTTGTGCCAATTTTGCTTGCTGATGGTTCCTGGTGCCAAAGTCTCTGATGTAGCTGCAAGTGGGCCCTTGGGCCAAACAGTAGGCACAAGGGAGGAAATTGATGGCAGGTGCATGCAGTTCCTGGCTGTGAAATAACCTGGTGAATGACAGCCAACAGTGGAAAGATACAGGACCATGACATGCCCACCTATGGAGCCGACACAGCGTCTGACCATACATGCTAATGTACCACATGGCACGCATGATGCACAAAGGTATATAGATATTAGGCAAAAGATGAAGTCCCACTTTGAATACTGCGAAGAGCAGCTTTTATCCTGCACAGAAAATATTACTGATAAATGAATGTTATTAATATATGCATTATATTAATGTATGTTACTATAGATGTAAGAAGTAAAAATGTGCTTGTAGCACTAAGTATTTTTCTTTAATAACTGGGGGATGTTGGGGTTTATTAATAGGGGTATCACAAGTCATAATAAGGAGGTAATAGGGGTATGTTGGGGTGTATTAGTAGGGGTAATATTCCCTCTTTACAAGACACTGGTTAGGCCCCATCTGGAGTACTGCGTGCAGTACTGGAGGCCACACCTTCACAAGGACATTAACCAAACTGAGGCAGTCCAGAGAAGGGCAACCAAAATAGTGCAGGGACTGCAGCAGAAAACATATGAGGACAGATTAATGGAGCTCAATATGTATACCCTAGAGCAAAAGAGGGAGAGAGGTGATATGATTGAAGCATTTAAACACCTTAAGGGCATTAACAAGGTGAAAGTGTCTAACATGTTTCAATATAAAAAAACTAGCAGGACAAGAGGACACAGCATGAGGGAGGCTGATTAAGGTTTTTTTTTATTTTATTTAAGTCTAGGATTACAAAGTACCTTTGAGTCGAGGCTCTTTTACAAAGGTTCCATGTCAGTAAGAACAGACAATACAGGGTATGAAATTACAGAATAAAACAATCATGACACCGATGGTTACAACAAATTGGTTACGGGTACAAGTACATGATACACTAGGAGGTGCATTAAAACATAAGAGGTGGGAGAAGAGAGGATGTGGATGGGACAGAGTATAGCAGCCTAGATGGCCTTGTCAAGACAGAGCAGTGGTGAGTGCATAAGTTGGACATGGGAAAAAAAAGTAAAAAAGTGCTAGGAGTGGGGTAAACATGGGCAGCGGAGGTTAACAGTGAAAAGGAGAAAAGGGTAATGTGAGGAAGTTCTTTTTCACAGAAAGGGTGGTGGATGCATGGAACAGCCTACCTCAGGAAGTGGTGGATATGAATACAGTGCAATGCTTCAAACAGGCATTGGATAGGCATAAGGGAGCAATACAGATGAGTATGAATAGATAGGCCATTGAGGGAGCAAAGGCCAATGGCACATTCATAAAGTAGAAAAAGAAATGGGCAGACTGGATGGGCCTTGAAGTCCTTATCTGCCATCAACTTCTTTGTTTCTATGTTTCCATGTAAAAGAGGAAATGAGAATGTAACTAATTTGCATAACATGCATGTCGAACTTGTGCTCTTATTATGTTAACAAGAGATGACTGTCCTTAATCTAACATTGAGTAAAACAGCAGTTTTCAGTTCTGTGTAGCTAGAGCATGCTTTGTCCAGCTTATTTTTGTAATAATACCAACTGAATTTAGTTGATTAAAGTATGTTACTTCCAAGTCACAATACTTGGTTATAGCTGCAAATACAATGCAGTGCAGAAGCTGACACTCTGACACAGAGCAGAAAGCTACACTTATGTTTTTATGGCAATTTCGAAACCATTTTCAAAGTGCATAATTGGTCCCTGATGGCATAAGCAGTAACTGCAGCTGGCACCTACAGATGGTGGTGCAGTGCACGGGGTATTAGACCAGCTCTGGATGATCTAACCACCAGCAGTACCTGCTTCCATGGTAGGGCTTAGAAAAAAACAACTAAGGGGATGTTGCAGCACCATGGGGGTGCAAGCCCCCCTTCTGCAATGGCACGCCAGTGCATCTGTCACTAGGACAGCACACATGGGGCTGGTGCAGGTGGCTCCCCCTGTGGTGGAGGCCATGTATGTGCATTGAGAATGGTGCACAGTGTGGGGCAAGGTGCCCCTTGCATCATACCTTGTTGGTGCAAGCACCTTGCGCTATTCCCAACCTTTTTTTTTCTATATTGCTTTTTGCTCCCCCATTACCACCTTCGCCTTACTTGGCAATGGTGGAGACATGCAATTTTCTGTTTTTTTTCCCCCTTTAACCCGGGAACCCGGAACCTGGTTGAGCATGTGCATGGAGGCACACACACACTCTGTGGCTCCAGTAATGGTCCCTTCCCACCACCTGGCCTAATGCCAGGGTTCCCTTGTGGCTTGGCGCTGCCACGTAGCCTCCACTGGGTGTCAGCCAAGAGACAGGGAACTCTTATGTCCCTCCCTGGAGAGGAGAGTTGCCTTGCAGGGTCTCATCCTGCTCCGCACCCTTCCCCGGCCGACCCCTGGTAGTCCAAGCTCACTCCTGAACTCGGGTCGCCGACACGGTGCAAAGTGTGGTGTCCAGTGCCTCAACCCTCAGTGCCACTGGGCCAGCCCTGCTATTCCCAACCTTTTGAAATTCAGGCCCCCCGTGCTCAGTTCAGCTACAGCACTTGAGCTAAAGATACTTTGGGTACTTTTTACTGGGGATTAGCAGACTACAAATAGGGGTAAGTGGCACCCCTTAACCATCCCTTGCCTACCCAGTTAATCACAATGTATTCCATCCTTCCCCATACATCCTACAGTCAGATTTTTAATAATAAACTCAGTCAGTACCTGGCACAGTGTCAGGGCACAAACTTTTTTTTGCAACAAAAATGTCTGAGTAGGGAGGAGGTGGGTTGGAATTTTGTTTGTTTGTTTATTTTTATTCTGTATAACCAGTGAGCAAAAATGCCCATTTTCACTGGTGCCCAGTCACAACATAAAAACATATATACACGATATACAAAACATACAAATAATAAAACATCATTTGAAACAACAACACTTTGAATCAACAAACATAAATTTACTTAATTAACTGGTTACAGAATTAACTGCAGTGGGTGCATGGGGGGCATGAGACTGGTCCTGGCCACCTGAGAAGGGTTAAAGTGTATTTTAATTAAACTGGCTAAAGGTTGAAGATATCCCAAAATGGTTCAAAAGTTTGATTGGATGAATTGAAGGTAAAAGTGCTGAATTTTGGCACACCCTCCATATACAAATTCGGCACTGGCTCATCCTTACATGATCAAAACCTTTAAATACCTGAGAGGGATAAAAAGGGGAGAGCGTCCTGATCTGGTCAACAATTAGGGGGCACAGTCATAAGCTAGTGGGGTGTACAGAACAGTAGATTCAGAAAGGACATAAGGAAATACTTATTCATGAAAAGAGTGGAGGCTAGCTGGAACAATCTGCCCATAGAGGTGAAAAACACAGAGATGGTGACGTGTTTCAAGAGAACATGGTATAGCTGGGGTTGTTGAAAGCAAAGGAAGAGGAGGGGGAAGGGTAGAGGGTGCCAGAACTGAACTGCCACTAGGGCATTGGCTAAGATGCATCCAATAATACATTGGAACAGTTTAGGTAGGAAAATCGTCAGACACAATGGACAACGGCTGTTTTTCTGCCAGCATGTTTCTGTTCCTATGTTTTTCTGTTTCCTGATCCTTCTGAAAAAAATGCCATTTTATGCTATTTCCATAGGTGTTATTTTAAATAACTTTGATAGTGGAACTACTCTATATTTCTGTATTTTTAAAATGTGCACCAATGAAGCATTCTGTGACATACTGTAGGAAGTATATACATTAAGGGAGCATCATATGATGCTTATGACCAGTCACAGTGCTCCTTTTGGCTGTACGTGAAGGTGAAATACTCTTATTTTGATGAGTGCCTCATACACAGCACCATAGCATTGGACACCAGCTCAATGGAAAGGTTGGTCTGTTTCTGTAAAAAAAAAGTTACTTTTTAAAAGTAAAAGTCCCAATCTATTATGTGCTGATGTGGCCCCCATCTCCACTCATTATAGGATAAAAATGGTGTTGCTTGTATTCATAGCATGTCAGAACAGCTCAGCTTCACTTATCTTTTCTCACACCCAACAGACGCTCATGAAACCACACTCATCCTGCAACAAGTGGCTCCAGGGACATATTAATATACAACACACAATGCAAAAATCAAATTGTAGAGTGCTACACAGATAATATGAATAGATTTCTAAAAAGGGAGGTTCTCTAGCACAGATGAGGAAATGACATTAGGGTGCTGAAGATTTACTCAGTGTAACAGCTCATTTCCGTGATATGTTTTATTTACAAAGGTCCTGAGATGTTACTGTCCTAATCTTAAAACTTTTGTGAGACAGTTCCATCACACAGATGGCACGTCTTCGCTCTGCATCTACTAAAGTTTTGTGTCTGCCTGAAATTTGAAGTTAGATGCAGTTTAATTGCTGTTATAATAGGCAGCCTTCTCCTGGTTCTGCGTTATTAAACAAAATCCTGCAACAGCAGGGCCCATTTCTAACAGACTTCCTTCTTCTAGCTTTAGACCTGCATTAACATTTTATCATGCTATGAAATAGCAGCTGACATAAAAAGGTCAGTGAATATAGCCCCAACTTTCAAGTAATGTAGCTGTCCTCCCAGGAGGAAATGAGTATTGTATTTTAAGGAGTTAAGACCTGGCAACAGTCAAAGATCCAATTAGACTCAGCAGAGCTGGTATATCATAACTGTACAGAAACTTTTCCAATGTCCAATGAAGTGGTACATTGAAATTCACACTTAAAGCAGAGCATGTTACAGTGAAATTTGTGACCTATACCTTTTATTTGAAACGTCAAAGTTTATTAAAAATTCATAAACGCATTACATACAATCAGCATAGAAATATGCATAATGTGCATATGTACATGTACCAAATTAATATCAAGCTGGTGAATAAAAAAGTACTAGGATTCTAATATCCTTTTTTTCCATGGGTCATCCCAAACAGTGAGGACATTTCCCATTGATTCTGTATACTCTGAATTAAACATGTTTATATTGTACATCATGGTAAAATACATAGATACATAGATACTGATGGCAGATAAGGGCCTTTGGTCCACCTAGTCTGCCCAATTGCACGTGTAATGTTGCCTCTTCAAGCTTCTCTTGAACTGGGCTGTCCCAATTGCTAGGATCCCCTGATGTCTATCCCATGCATTCTTGAATCCTGTAATCGTTTCAGCCCCCACCTCCTTCTCTGGCAGGGCATTCCACTTGTCCACCACCCTTTCTGTGAAGAAATACTTCCTCATGTTACCTCTGAACCTCCCTTCCTCTAGTTTCATTCCATGACCCCAGCTCTGGAACATCTCTTTCTCTGAAAAATAGTTTTTTTCTTGCACATTGTTCCTCCCTGTGAGGTACTTGTATGTCTCTGTCATATCCCCTCCTCCCTCCTCTCCACCAGGGAGTACATATTCAGGTCCTTCAGCCTGTCTTTGTAGGACTTGTGATGCAAATCCTGTAGCATCTTGGTTGCCCTCCTCTGAACTGTCTCCACCCTGTCTATATCCTTATGTAGGTAAAGCCTCCAGAACTGGATACTGCACTCCAGGTGTGGCCTCATTAATGTCTTGTACAGTGGAATTATGACCTCCCTTTTTCTGTTGGTGATGCCCCTGCCTATGCATCCTAGCATCCTATTTGCTTTACCTGCCACCTTGTTGCACTGACTCCCAACCTTTAGGTCATCAGAGATTATAATCTCTAGGTCCGTTTCCTAGTTGGTGCATGCTATATCCCCCTTCACCCAGCTGATATGTTGTTCCAGGGGTTTTGTGCCCCTTGTGCATTATTCTGCACTTTTTGCATTAAATCTCAACTGCCACACCCTTGACCATTCCTCGAGCTTCTGCAGGTCTCTCCTCATTCTATCCACTTCCTTCCGCATATCCACTCTGTTACAGAGTTTTGTGTCACCAGCAAACAGGGAAATTCTCCCTTCTATGTTATCCATAATGTAACTGATAAAGATGTTGAAGAGGACTGGACCCAGCACTGATCCCTGTGGCACTCCACTGGTCACCCTTCCCTCTGCAGAGTGACAGCCATTTACCACCACCTTCTGTGTCCTGCCATCCAGCCCAATTCCCCACCCACCACACTACTGTCCTATCCCCACCCATATTGCCCAGCTTGTTTAACAGCCTCCTATGGGGTACAGTGTTAAAGGCCTTTTTGAAGTTCAGATAGGCTACATCCACTGCCCCCCCCCGATCCACCTCCCTTGTCATCTAGTTGAAAAATTCAATGAGGTTAGTCAGGCATGAACCCCACCCCCCTCAGTAAAACCATGCTGCCTTGGGTTCTGTAGACCGTTGGTCACTAGGTGTTCCACTAATTTCTCCTTCAGTAGTGCTTCCATAATCTACCCCACTACTGAGGTGAAGTCGAACAGTCTATAGTTCCTCGCTTCCTCTCTGTTCCTGGTCTTGTATAAGAGGACTACATCAGCTGTTCTCCAGTCTTTGGGCACCTCATCTGTTTTCAGTGATTGGCTAAACAGGGCTGCCAAAAGGATCAGCCACCACTTCTCTGAGCTTCCTCAGCAACCTGGGGTGCACCCCATCTGGGCCCATAGCGTTATCGACTCTTATTCCATCCAGTTCCTTTAGGACCCTTTACAGTGGAAAGGGACTTGAATCCATTTCTGTGCCATTCCCCCCTTTGTATTCTCTTTTGGCCTGCTACCCACCCCTTCTAATCTAAAGACAGCAGAAATATCTGCTCAGTTTGTTTGCTTTACTGTTCTTATCCTCAACACTACTCTCACCCTCACCATTTAGCCTCACTATCCCTCCCTTTGCCTTCCTTTTTTTTAATTATGTACCTGTAAAATGTTTTATACCCTCTAACCACTGTTTTCACAATGTGCTCCTCTGTCTGAGCTTTGTCTTCCCTTACTGCCCTCCCTGCTTCCCTTTGCTTCTCCTGGTACCTCTCCCTATCTCCTTCTGCCTGCATCTTTTTGTATTGCTTGAATGCAGTCCTTTTGGCATTCACTTTCTCTGATAACTCCTTGGAATACCATAAGAGTTTCCTCTTCCATTTCCCCTTGCTAACCTGCTTAATGCATAATTGTGTTGCCCTTGCTATCCCTGTTTCAAATACTGTCCACTGTTCCTTCACCCCTAATTCCTTCCCCCATTCCAGCTAGTGATTCTTCCAAGCATTTCCCCATTCTCCCAAAATCTGCTCTTCTGAAGTCTAGGATATGTATGTTAGTGTGGCAGGGATCTGCCCATTCAGTTATTTCAAACCACAGTGTCCAGTGGTCACTGTTCCCCAGGTGCTCCCCCACTGTGACCCCCATCACACTGTCCCCATTTGTGAGCACTAGGACCAGTATCGCCTGTTGCTGAGTTGGTTCCATGACCAATTGTTTAAGGAAGGCTCCCTAAAGGGAGTCCAAGATAAATCTGCACCTGGCTGCTGCTGCTGGGAGGCTCCAGTCCATGTCTGGCATGTTGAAGTCTCCAACCAGCACCACCTCCCCCTTGTCTGCCATTCATTGGATGGCAAGCATCAATTCCCTGTCTGTCTCTTCCACCTAGGTTGGTGGTCTATAGACTACCACTGTGCAGATGGCTGCTCCTGTTTTCTTTCAAGCTTAACCAACAGTACTCCCCCCCCCCCCGTTCCCCTTGGATCTCTGTGGCCTTAATAGAAACACAATTATAAATATAAACTTAATAAAAGAACTCTTCTCAGCAAACTTGTCTAATAGCATTTGTTTTTATTGAGTTATCTTTACTCATGCTCCTCTGAACCTCCCTTCTGGATATCTGGTATCATAATATGCCCCCCTCCCCCCCATCTCTGTATGATTACAGAGGGAAGGTGATTCTGAAGCTTAGTTGTAATCTGCTCTTCCATTCTATGTCACTCTCTGACATATCTTATATGTTCTATGGTAGCCATCTGATAAAAGTTTTTTCCCCTCATGAGCTGTAGGTTGGCCATGATACTTCCCATTCAGTAAGTGGAGTGAGCCCTGGACAACCATGAATCTAATGTTGGAGGTTCAGATGACAGCCAATTAATGGATATGCCCTTGACAGCTAACAAAATTAACAGATGCAGGACCCTTGGTGTATGAGGAGGTAAACGAATGCCCCTGCATAGCCCTAGTATGAGGTGTTTATAAGTAAAAAGATGGTCGGATTCTACATTTGCTCCAGTTCTGGATGGATTTCCCTCCAGGGACAAATGATGATGTGGCAAGGTGCTGGAGTTTCCCTTCATCCTCTCCTACATGACTGCATTACCATAGGCACTAAGTCACTGGGAGGGGACATACAGTATGAGGTCAGGAGCAGCATGCTGATTTTAGAGTTCCACTACAACACAAACTAAAATACTCTGAAAAGTACTTTAACTTTGAAAAACTTGTAAACTCATGGTACAGTCAAAACTAAAAGTTAAGGACTCAGTGGAGGCTCAATGGTACAGTATAGAGAAGTTCTTATCCCCAAAGACATGGAAAGCAGCTCTGCCATGAGGGAACGGTGATTGTTCCCTGTTGGTCGGAGCAATGGCTTCCCTTGCTACAGCCCACCCTGAGATGGGCACAAAGCCAAAACCACTGTCTAAGCCTACTCCACAGTCCATTCAGGCTCTCTTGTTGGGATTTCAAGAAGAATCTTGCCCTTCTTTTGAAAACATTCCTGGGTCTTTAGCCAATGTCTCAAGCAGATGCTCATAAATTGAAGAAAAGCTCAAAACTTGTGAGGAATGAGGGAGCAATATGGAGAAAAATTTGGAAACACTTTCTGCTAGGGTCCTGACCCTTGAAGGGACAGAAAATGCTTCCCTACATGAACAACTAGCAAACATGTCCAAATCTGAGAAGCTTGAGAACAGGTTTCTTTTCACAGTTAATCTCTTTATGCTCCTTGTCCCTGGCAGCATTACATCTTTCCTGATCCTCCAGCCCCGTCCCTTGCTCGCAGTTTACCTTCCAACTTTCTCCCACAGCTTACCTCCCATGGCGGGGTGGCGTAGATCTCTCAACCCACCGAAAACGGATCCGGTGCTGGAGGTTCCTGCTGTTTACATGGGTGGTGCCTGCAGGGACTGGCTTCATACGGCTGTGCCTAGAACACTTTTTCTCCTCCTTCATGTCTTCCCCTTGGGGGTGAGGAGTGCAAAGGTGCCACAAGGAGTAAGCATGCATGCATCTGCGCACACTCCTCTGAGCGTCTGCCTCTTCTTCTCTCCTTTCTGGAGCTTTGGTGCACTGGCCCCCAGCCTCCGCTAGGGGCCAGTCATTCACCGACTGCTAGTGACCCCCCTCCCCAGAGAAGGAGAGCAGTCCTTTCAATGCTCGATCCTTCTCCTCCCCTGCTGACCCCCGGAGGCCCGTGCCCATTCCCTAACACGGGTTGCCGGCATAGTGCAAGGTAAGGTGACCAGCGCCTCAGCCCTCAGTGCCACGGGGCCAGCTTGAGAGCAGGTTTCTAATGACAAATCTCTGGCTGATAGGGCTAACAACAGATATACTTGTTGCTGGCTTAAAGAGCAAAGTGGCGAGGATAATTTTCATAGTTTTTTCCGTGGAGACACCAATGACTTTGTATTTCCCCTCCAATCAGGAGCTGACTCAGGTAAAGCAGGAGCTTTACTTTCCCGTCACTAGCAGCATGGAATCATTTCTTGCAGCTTGCTCGGCAAAGGAAAGGATTTGTTTTATGAAGGACAAATGTTTCACTTGTATCCTGACTTTTGTCTGATAACTCAGTATTGGAGAAAACGGTTTTGGCCATTCATGCAGAATTTAATCAGGTTCTTGTTACTACAGTTCTCCAGTCTTGAAGTTATGTGCCTGTAGGAGGAGTTTATATAGGGTGGAGATAGATTTCTGCTTCCCCATGATTTTTATCTGCCACTACCAGAAATTTTCTAAGGCTGTAAGATCCCCGTTCACCTGTTGATGGTTGTTCCCTGACATCAAGTAGTGCGTGGCTTGGAGGTACCAAAAAAAAAAAGCTTGTTTTGTTAACCCGTGCTTTTCCTTCAGTTGACCGAAAGATATGATCCTGCCCTGTGGGACTAGTTGTGAAACTCTGGTTAGGGCCTTGTGGTTCTACCCCATGAATCCTGAGTTTGTCTGTGGGTGGGGGAAATCTGTTTTTCCCACAATTATTGTGAGTGTGCCCACTATGTTTGGTGTGGCTGTAAGGTTCCTTGCTTGTATGATGGGTTGAATAGTATGGGCCACCCATGGATTTAAATTCTTACTTTGAGCCTGTTGGAGTTGGTGCATAGTGGGGAGAGTGCGCAATGGATAGGTGCCACAGCTGGGTTATCCAGGTTACCTGCAGAGCAGGTTGGGCTGCTAGATAGTACATTTTGAAGTTGAGTCCTAGACACTCCTGTTCTTTATGAAGATGTAATGTGGTAATTTTTACTCATGCCTTTGCTTCATCCCTTAGAAAAGTATATGTCTTCCTATGTAGTTCTTTCCAAAACTTTTCAGGATGACAACTGGGAGCATCTGAAATAAGGCCAGCCTGAGTAAGACATACATCCTTAGGGAGTAATGAGCAGGTGTTCAGGTCTGCCTCTATTTCCTGCAATAATCTGGTGTAGTTACTGGAAAAGATTTTTGCTGTGTCTGTTGTAATTTGGATTTCCAAATATTTAATCATGTTACATTTAGTTCTGGTAAAGGGATAGGATTGGTGGAAGTTTGGTGGAGTTCTACCACTGATCTTATTAGCTCAGATTTTGTAAAATTGATTTTATAGCCAGCTATTGCTCCATATTCATGTAGAAGAGTTTTAGGCTAACTGAGGAAGGAGAGAGTGTTGTCAATGTATAAGGACACCTTGTGTTTGCTTTGTGCCATTGAAATACCTCTTATATTAGGGCGTTTGTGGACTGGTGGTGCCAAGGGCTCAACACAGAGAGCAACTCCAGGAGCACCTTGTACTCGCACAACTCTCCCCCTTTCTCATCTCCTCCTCCTTCTTCTTCCCCTACCAGTCTGGCTTCAGGAAGAATCACTCCACCGCCACATCACTCCTATGTCTCACAGATTCCATCCTTGATGGCATGGACAAGGGCCACATCACCGCTGCTATCTTTGTCGACCTGGCAAAGGCTTTTGATACCGTATCCCATCTGTTCCTCCTTACTAAACTCCCCCTTGCAAGGCTGTCTACCCTGGCCACCAACTGGTTCCACTCCTATCTGGTAGGTTGCTCCCAATCTGTGAGAATTGAATGCTCCACCTCCCCCTTCCCCTCACTCCCAAGTGATCTCTGGTGTCCCCCATGGCTCTGTGCTCGGGGCTGCTCCTTTTCTCCATCTTCCTAAATGACCTACCAACTGCCTGCCCCCACTCTTCCATCCACATGCATGCAGATGATACAGTTCTTCATGCCTCCGGCCCCTCGACCGCTGCTGTGGTGACCAGGTTACAGCAGGACTTCAATGATGTTCAGCTCTGGTTTCGCACAAACCAGCTTTCCCTGAATGCTAAGAAGACTCTCTATGTCCTTCGACATGAGGCAGAGACTCTCTCCGCTCCCCTCCACACCCTCCTTCCACCCCCTGGACAGGACCACACTGGAGGCTGTCTCCTCCTTTAGATATCTCAGGGTCTGGCTTGACCAGCACCTGGACTTTTGTGTACATATTGATACCATCCACAAAAAGCTCCATCCAAAGTTGGGCACCCTCCACCGGAACCCTGGATGCATCCTGCTGCCTGCCCACTGCGAACTGGCACAAAAAATTATCCTCCCTATATTTGCCTATGGCAACGTAGCCTGTAGTGCCACTTCCAAGTCCACCTTAGCTAGACTGGACCCTCTTTTCCACTCTTTCTGTAGATTTTCCCTCGATTGCCCACCCACCACCCACCACTGTGAGCTGTACTAGTCACTCAATCTTCCCTCACTCCACGACTGATGGCAGTCCCACTGTACAAAATTTATGGCCAAATACTGAATCCAGACCCTACCTCCTTATCTCACCTCCATTCTAGCTACCCCTACCCCCATGACTTACTCCCTCAGAAATTCAGATGCTCGCCTACTGGCTGTTCCATGGATGTCCTCCTTGACTGGGCAAGCAGCTTTCCATCATCGCGTGCCCAAAGTATGGAACTCCCTCCCTGCTGGTGTCCAGCACACGTCCTCTTCTCAACTCCTTAGCTCCCTCATAAATGCCTACTTTTCCTCAACCTGTGCCTGCGGGTAAGATATAGGCACCCCCATTTGGTCTTCCACCCTTTTGGTCCTGTAAACTCTCTCCCTTATTGCTTCTGTACCCCATGTCATGTATTTCGATATATTTATTTTTTCTTGTCTCTGTTTTCACTATGTATTGCACTCTGTACATGTTATATTTTATATCTTCTGTACTATGTTAATTGTTTTGTATTGTATGTATGACTATTTACTTCTCCAAGTTCCCTTCCCCAGGATGCACCTGGAATCGAGCAGTACCTTGCTCAGTGTGCCTTCCTGGTAAAACTTTGAAGTAAATAAATAAATAAAAAGAAGGGGTGACATTGGACACCCCTATCTAGTGCCTCTCTTAAGAGGGAAATATGGAGAGTGTATACAGTTCACTTTTACTTTGGCATCCCATGACATGTAGAGCTCTTGGATACAGTGTAAGAATTTAGGGCCAACATTTATTCTCCCCAGTATGCCTTGTAGAAAACCCCAGTCCACCAAGTGAAAGGCCTTCTCTGCATCCACAGAAGTGGCAATTTGAAAATTGGGGGAGTTCTCTTGGGAAGAGATTATATTTAACAACCTGCATATATCGTCCTGCAAGAACCTGCCTTTTATGAAACCAGTCTGACCCAAGCGGACTCAGTTTGCACATGTCTTTGCAGCATTGATACCATGATAGATGTAAACAATTTGGTGTCTCAATTCAGCAGAGAGATTGGGCAATATGATCCACACCATTGGGGATTTCTACCCGGCTTGGGGAGGATTGTAGTTGGAGTTTTTTCCAGGAGGGGGCGGGCCTCCCTCCTGTATCTCATTAAATGATGGCTGTAGTAATGGGACCAGTCTGTCTCCAGATGCCTTGTAGAACTCTGCAGTGAAGCCATCCGGGCCAGGAGTCTTATTGTTCTATATGATTTTAATCACCTCTGTAACTTCTGTGGTTGAAGCCATCATGTTGAGTTCACTCCTAGCCTCTTCCTTAAGTTTGTGCAGATCAAGCAGATCTAAATAATTGCCCTTCTTGTCCGTATGGTCAGGGTCTGTCTCCTCTCTATACAAAGTTTCATAAAAAGCCTGAAAATGACTGTTGTGACAGTTCTACTATCTATTAACTGCCTGCTGCCAAAGTTGCCTGACTCGCAATTTCCCTGTTACCTGAATCATGGAATCTTTGCTTGGCGTAATGAAGGTTACCTTTTTTTATTTGGTCCAAGAGTTTGTTTAAAGGGACATTGTCCAACCCTTTTTGCATCATACAGCCTCTGCTCTTACAGTTGTCATGCCTCATATAGCACTCTGTGCCTGCTCTCTGCACCTGTTATCTGGTGAGTCATTGCCTGTTACCTTTTGGCTGTGAATCACTGCTGTATATTTTCTGTATTTGCTCAATATGTCCTATTATCCCCTTTGTGTGTTTTGTCTCCCTGCGCTCCAACTCATTGAAACTGTAGTGTATTTATTGTATTCCTCCGACTCATTGTAAACTGTATTGTATTTATTGAAGTCCTTTGTATCTGTATGTAACTCTTTTGTGCCATGTTGTTGGTCTGGGTCGTGCCCGAAAACAGTCCTTTAGATCAGTGCACCTACCCATTAAACAAAGACTTAAATAAATAAATATTTGAAAACCTACATTTTATGATTGCTTATCTTCTCTAAAACTGATTGGTGTTGCTGGTGGGTTAATCTAACTCCTTTCTTAGTAGAACTGAAATGAATGGTAATTGTGTAATTAGACTCAGCCTTGTTTTGTTTCAAATCCTTGATCTGCCTTTATTGCTCACTTCCTGAATATTAGGAACACTCCATAGCAGTGCAGCCTCTTGGGATGCAACAGTCTCCTCTGCTCACACTGCATGTTGAGTGGCTAGACTGTGTTGGGGTGTTCCCAAGTACAGGAAATATGCAGTGGGAGTTGATTAAGGAATGTAAACAAACACATTTTGGTGTGGTAACACCAGTATGGTGGGCTGTCTGGTTTCTTTTCACTTTTAAAATGTTTTTTCACTTTTAAAAATAAAAAAGGAATCAGAATCAAATGACCAGCCACATCAGTATGTTCTACAGAATGCAACCAATCATAAAATGAGTTTTTTAAACTTGAGGCCAAAAGGGTCGACAGTGTCCCTTTAATTCCATCCTTTTTTATTTCCAGTTTTTTTTTAGTTCCTCATTCAATGTGATTTTGTGTTCGTCTTCCATATCAAACAGGGCATTTTCCAGAGAGAGCTTGGCTACAACTCTCTCGCTCTTTTTTTTGAGACATGGGTGATGCATTATCTGGTCCGGGCAGTTTTAAAGCTATGCCAATGTATGGCCTCTGAGGTCTGGTCAGCTTTACTGTGTTGGACGAATTCATCAATTTTTATGATATTAAAGTTTTGAATTCTGGGTCATTCAGCAGTGAGTCATTCAGTCTCCATGGGGGAGGGTTTATAACTGATGGCACTTCCAGGTCCCGCCTGACTGGGACATGGTCGGAGTGTGAGATGTTGCCAGCCCTATGATTGTGAACTTTGTGAAGCCATTGTTGAGGAAGTAGAAATAAGTCCAGCCAGGAGTATTTCCCGTGGGGGGTTGGAGTAAAACTCATAGTGCTCAAGTTTCAAAGGTGTCGGAATGCTGCAAGCCCCAGGTGTACCAAACAGATGGCCCATGGGGCTTGCCACATTCCCTGGCTGACAAATGGGATTCTCGATCCTGTGTGCCACATGCTGCATATTAGCTCAGCTTTTTGCTGGTTTAACTTTGTGTCACACACGGGACCTTTTAACGGGGTTTGCACCACATATTTAGCACAAGCTGCAGTAAAGGGGGTGACATGTCGCAAATGTGGGTGACCTTTGATAATCGCGCAAGGTGCATCAGTGTGTTCGGCCCAGCACTGGGTTTGACACAGGACTTGTCGCAAGCCTGTGTCAACCCTTGAGAATCGAGCCCATTGTCATTGTCTCTGGGAGTGAGTAAAGTGCCATGGGTGATATAGCCATAGGTTATGCACTAGCCTGTGTAACATTCTCCCCACTCTAGACTGCATTTGTGGCCCTGTACCTGATTTATCTTTAGTGGGGTCCTGTAAATAATTAAACTCACCTCCCACTACTGCCAGTCAACAGGATTCCATTAGTGTTACTATCAGAACTTTACTGAGGAAGAATTCATTTTATGAATCACATTGTGGAAGAAAAGATTTAAAATGGTGCTTACGGTTCCTCTGAAGTGCCCTGTAATTCTAATATATTACCTTCCCTCCTGATCTAACTCTCTTGTATCTACTTATAGAGAGCAGTCCTTCTGTACTAAAACCACCACCACCCTATGATGAGGGTGAGGAATGTATGATACTGCATAAATGTCTCCCACCCATTTTATTGCCAGCTTTTTGTGTTCTGGTGGGGTTAACTGTGCATCTTGAAGTAAGGCAATCATTATCCCTGCCTGCCAGAGTTCTCAGTCTCCTTTAATGGGGCAGCCTAGTCCCTTTATATTATAAGCCATCATTGTTAAATCTGCCAGGGTAACTTGATATGAAGCACAACAAAACTGATATATGTATTTGCAGTAGCCAGCTGAGACATGCAAAGCAGTCGGGTGGTGCAAAGCAGGGATAAAAGCAGGAGGGAGGCAAGGGAAGGGAGCAGCAGGACAGCAGCAGAAATGCATCCTCTTGATGCTGAGAAATAGAACAAATAAAACAACAACCAGCTATGGTGAATTTTCATAACTATGCAAAACCCAAACTGAGTGAGCAGTAAATTCAAGGAGTACCAATCCCCACCTTTCCTTAGGTGGAGGAGATCACCAGTAACTGCTGCAATGCTGCTTTTCCCCTTCCCTCAACAGAGTGGTTGTTTGGGATGTAAGCAGTCTTATAGCAGGTGCTTGTATTGCATCCTGCTAGGGCCTGTCAGGGTGTTCCACGATAACAACTTGTTAAAGAGTCTGAAGTCAGTTTGTTACAGGCACTGTAACCTGGTAGCTAACAGATTTTCAAGGGACAGTTGGAAATTTAGCATTATAGATCTTGTAGACTGGTCCACAGCATTCAAAGTGACCTAATATCATCAGACATCGCATGTCTTGGGGGGGGGGGGAGTACCCGCCCCCCCAAGCCAGATATCTCTTATTGGGCAATGGTGCCTGTACTGTTTTAATCAATTTAGATAACTTATTCATTTGAAAAAGAAAACTAGGGGTGTGAGCAAGCCTGGTGGGAGGAGAAGAACCCCCCAATCACCTTTTATTTATTTATTTATTTATTTATTTTTTACAATTTATTGTCACCCCAGCAATTGCTGAACCCCTGGATCCCCTTCCCCCACCACCAGAGCACTCACTGGACAGTGGGGCATCAACCCCACGAGATCACCCTCTTGCAGTGGGGCCTCCCAAAGGACAGTTCTGTACCACAGCATTCCCTGCAGTGGCCATGCTTGGGACCAGGACTGATCCAGGAGGTCCTAAGGCATGGAGGGGGATTTCAGCTTAGTTAGTTCCCCCAAGGAGGCATGTACATGCTGAGATGTGCTGCCACTTCAGATTCCAGCTGATGTCCTCCTTTCCCTTGTGGCATCCCTAACTGCACTGCTGTCCATGGTCACCAAGGCAGCAGGATTGCACCAGGTATGGCAACCTTCCCTCCCCCAGAGGAGGAGAGCGTCCCTAGCACACTTTATCCTCCTCCCCTAGCCAGTCATCCCACAACCTTTTTTTTTTCCAATTATTTAACCAGGTGAGACACACTAAGCTGAAAGCTTGTTTACAGGTGCAACCTGGGAGCACAGGGAAGTTAAGTGACTTGCTCTAGGTCACACTGCATGCAAGTGGGGGCTGTGGGATTCAAACCTAGGTCTCCAGATTTGCAGCTCAGAGCCTTAAACCACTGTGCTACACTGCCTTCCGCGAGTGGTAGCTCTACCGCTGCGCTAGCAGGCTGGCCCCCCATCAGCTTTTATGATCAGCAGTATATTCTCTGAGGTGACCATTGAGGTTTAAGTGCAGAATATGATGATGCTGGTCTTAAGGGGATCTGTGCATTCTCCAGTTTTTAACCCAAACACAAATAATGAAAGACAGAGACACCACACCAAGGAAACCATTGTTTTTTTTTTAAGAAAAGATTTCTAGATATTAACTGCACATCATTTCAGGTTTGTGAGTGTAGGGGCATGCCTAATAGACTACCAACTGTCTCACCCCATTCCAATTTGGCAGGACTGTCATGAACGATATTTTGTGATGTCCAGATGAAAAACAGAAAGTTTGTTCTTTTCTTCCTTTTCTTGTCTGTTTCCCTTGGCATGCAAACCTATCAAAATTTACTGCATTAACAGCAGAGTTCAGGGGTAGAGGTGAACCCATCAAAGACAATGTATAGCATGGCTAGGCAGTGAATTACCTACAGTAGATAAAAAAAGAAAGGATTATGGTAGCGGGGAAGTCCGTATCAACTTACCTAGCCATGCAAAGCTGCCACTGTTGATCCAGTCACAGTGTCTTTTTCGTTGTGGGTACCCCAACCTGCCCCTTCTCCTGCAGGGACATTCTAGGGGGTATCTGGGGAGGAGGTCACTAGAGGGTGGCCGACTTCTGATGGAGGAAACCGATGGAGCAGCTGCTGGATGGTGACTGTTGCCGCGGGGGAGTCCCTGGATCATCCTGTGGTTTGGGCTGGGTCAGAACCAGCAAAATCTGTTCTCCTGAAGGAAGAATTCAGCAAGAAGAGTCATGTGCTGCTGTGAGTTTGCTGAGAAGGATAGTAGGATTTGTTGGGCTATCCCCACCACACCGGATTCTGTGACTGTTAGTGTGTTTATTCCTGCCTAAAAACCAAGGGGAGAGGTCTCTGTAGAGTGTTGAAGTGACTATATTTTAGTTCTATAGTAAAGTAAAGAGAATAGTGAGGGCTAGGAGGGTAACAGCCTCTTAGCATCTAAGCTGTCCGGGCTGCAGAGGTGAGAGCTCCCCAGTATTTGTGGAGTTACATTTTTGGATAATTTATTGACATCTGGTTCGAATATGAATTACCTTTGACTAGTTCTTCATGTGTTTTGGGACTTGGACTGAGTGGGCCAAGAACTGTTACTCTGTCAAACTGGTGCTTTGTCCCTTTTGAGGACTTTTTGAGAACTTTATTTATAATTGTTTTTTGTGTGTTTATATGTTTGGGAGTGTGTATGTGTGTGTGAAAGGTGTGTGGTTGTGAAATTGAGATTGTCTTGTGGGTGGTTGAGGGTTCTGTGTTTAACTTTGTGGGATAATTTGTGGTGTTTTGGGTGATTGAATCTGAGGATTGGGTTTTAGTGGAGTGAATTTTTTGTTAAAGAAATGTGCTTGTGACAAGGGCACTTAAGGTGCAGCTACTCAGGTGGCAACCTACGGGACCTCTGCCCCTTTGAGCTTCCAGCATTGTCAGTTGAGGCCTATAATAGATGTAGGGCCTTGGGGATAGCTCTGGGGGGCCCGGTGGGGGTTCCCCCGAGTGGCTACCAGAGTGTCAGGGATTCGGGTGGTGAGACCAAGGAGATGCCCTGGGGCAAAATGGGAACTCAAGCGGGGGCTGCCATGCTTACTTCCCATACCCAAGGGCTCCGCCTTAGAGTGTGGGAAGATAGTTGGTCCGGTTGGTGTGGAAAGATAGCTAGTCTGGTTGCCCTGCCTCATCCTACTCGGGTTGTGTTGTGCAATGCTAGGTCAATAAGGAACAAGACTGCCATAATGGTGGACTTGATATCCTCGGTCGACCTGACTTGCATCATGGAGACCTGGCTGGATGAAAATGCTGCTCCCATTCTGGAGGCGGCAGTGCCAGTCGGGTCCTCCATGATACACAACCTGAGGAAGGATTGCAGGGGCGGGACAGCCTGAGGAAGGATCAAAGGGGCGGGTGGCCATTTGTTTTAAATCTAACTTGAACCTCATGGTGCTACCTGTAGGTCCTATGCGGTCCTTTGAATATGTGGCCACCTGAGGTGGTGTTGGTGCATGCTTCAGGGTCCTCCCACTTTATCGTCCCCCAGGATTAGATGGGGACTTTCTGCAGGAGGTCAAGGAGCTCATCACTGGCCTGGTGTTGGAGTCCCCCAGGTGGTTAATTCTGAAGGACTTCAATGCTTGGGTCAATGGCAGGCTCTTGAAATTTGGAAACAATCTCCTTGGGAGCATGGAGGCCCTGGGCCTGACACAAAAGGTAACAACAGCAACACACTTGGGTAGCCACACGCTGGACCTGTTTTTTTCCTTCAGTTTAAATATTATCAACCTCAGTGTAGACCCGGATGCTTGGTCAGATCATAGCATCATGGGGTTCATGTTTAGGGCCCCCCCAGATGGTCCTGCCCCTGTGGAGATGGTACAGTACCAGCCGTTAAGAGGAGTTTCCTCTGTGGTCTTGTTGGTGGTGTTGGACCTATCGGGTGTCAGGGTAGCTTGTGCGATGGGGATGGAGGAGGCAGTGGCAGCCTATAATGGGGCTGTTGGTGTGGCCTTTGACTCAATTGCACCCTTTCATGTCTGGCCCCTGTCTACTCATCAGAGACCTCCTTGGTATGATGAGGATATCTGAGGTTTAAAGATCAGAGGCGGAGGTTAAAGAGACGCTGGAGGAGATCTCACTTGGTGGAGGACAAATTGGCCCTGAAGTCACATTATGTTGACTATCAGGGTACAATCTCCTGAAAGGATGTGGAATTTCTGTCTAGGAAGATTGCTGTGGTGGGAAACAGACCAGCTTCTGCATGGTGGACGGGCTTTTACATCCAGCTTGTCTACATGTTGGGGGGACAGGTTCTAGCATTAGGTGCGAGCAGCTGGCTCTGTTTTTCACTGACAAAGTGTCCTCTATCAGTGCTGAGGCCTCTTCAAGCGTCTCTCAAAAAGGGATGCAGGGTCCAGCCTGAGTCATGCCGGAGCACTTCTCCTGTCTGGGATGAGTTTGAGCTGGCTGGGGAAGTAGTGGAGATAATCTCAAAGCTACGGCCTACACGTGTGATCTGGACCCAGGTCCAACCTGCCTTTTGGTTGGGTGTTTGGACCAGATTGGACCTGTGGTTGCTGAGGTCGTCTGGAGTTCATTAAGGAGTGGGATCTTCCCACTGGCTCTAAAAGAGGCCTTGGTTAGAGCCCTTTTGGAAAAGCTCTCTGGACCTGGACTGTCTCAGCAACTCAGCAACTACAGGGCAGTCTTGAACTTCCCATTTTTAGGGAAGGTTATAGAAACGGTGGCCATGCAGTTTGAGAGACATCTTGCTGCTTCCTCCACCTATGAGCCTTTCCATTTCAGGTTCCATGTGGGGCATTGTGTGGAGACTGCCCTGGTGAGGGTGTTAAATGATCTGTTAATGGTGAGGGACAGGGGAGATCACGCCAACTTGGTCCTCCTGAACCTCTCTGTGGCATTTGACACCTTGGACCATGAGGTGTTACTTGACTGCCTGCTGTTCTGGTGTGGCCTGTTCGGTAATGTCATCAACTGGTTCAGGTCATACCTGACAGAGTGCAACGGGTGACAATGGGACTTGTCTCATCCAACCAGAAGCCTCTGTGCTATGGTGTTCCGCAGGGTTCGATCTTGTCGCCTTTATTGTTCACAGTGTATATGCTGCCACTGAAGGACACTATCAGGTGGTATGGACTGGGTTTTCACTATTATGCAGATGATACTTAGCTGTACTTGTACTGTACGCCCAATACCCAGGTGTCAGACTCTGTATTTAACAGCTGCCTTGAGGAAATGCTGTCATGGATGACTCACAACTGGTTTAATCTTAAGCCAGACATGACTGAGGTACTGGGTGTGG
The DNA here is from genome assembly GCA_016271365.2 of Neoceratodus forsteri. NCBI lineage: Eukaryota > Metazoa > Chordata > Ceratodontiformes > Ceratodontidae > Neoceratodus > Neoceratodus forsteri. Next base: position 136,177,815 of record JADMNL010000025.1, read on the forward strand.
ATCCAGGTCATTGAGGCAGGGGGGGATGTGGGGTTACTACCCGACCTAGTGTTGGGGAATGTGCCCCTAGCCCTCTCTAGACAGGTGAAGAATTTGGGCATGATCCTGGACGATGGCCTGACACTTGATGCTCAGGTGTCAGCTGTGGTTAAAAGCGGATTTTATCATCTCAGGAATATCGTCCAAATTTGAGCCTTGATCCTACCTGGGGACCTGACCATGCTGGTGCATGCTTTCATCACTTCCAGGTTGGACTACTGTAATGCCCTGTACCTAGGGTTATCTGGAGGCAATCTCTGCAGGCTGCAGCTGGCGCAGAACATAGTGGCAAGACTGTTGATGGAGGTGATAAGGTGTGAGCATATCACCCTGGTCCTCCGCAGACTGCACTTGCTGACAGTCTGGTGGAGGATTGTCTTCAAGATAGGGCTTTTGACCTATAAGATCCTGCATGAAAGGAGTCCTGTCTATCTGCAAGATCTCCTTGTCTCCTACCATCCAGCTCAGGCACTTCATTCTGCCGGGGGAGGCCCCCTGGGAGTTCCTAGGGCTAGGCTGTGGCATTCTGGGGACAGGGCATTCTCGGTGGCTGCACCTACCCTGTAGAGCTCCTTGCCTGGGTATTTAAAGAAGGCTCCCACCATGAAAGTCTTTAAGAGGGCCTAGAAACAAATTGTTCCAACAAGTGTTTTATTGATTAATGTTTTGAAATTATTACTTGTTTTATATGGGATAGATAGATAACTGTATGCTCCCAGTTGTATTCTTTTTATGTGTACATTTGTGCACAATTTTGAATTGTATGGTTTTATATTGTATAGCTCCCAGAGTCTCTGGAAATGACTGCTTTACAAATAAAATATCTATCAATCTTCTCCAAATTGAGCCCCAATGTTTGGAATTGGGGAATGAAGCTGAGGAGCTCTCTGTTTTGGTTTGCACTACAGCTGCCGTGTGGCCAACTGAATTTCCTGCTTGGTGGGGGGAAGAGTTCTGGCACCATCTGCCCAATTTCTATGCTATGCTGACTCAATTCTAGGTTCGCTTCATCCAGTGTGTTGTAGTTTTTGGTTCCCTCCTTCCAGAATATCTTTCTCTGGGCTGGAAAGAACATGTGTGACTTTAGGCCTTTAGCTTTGAGAAGTTTCTAGACTTGGATTACCTCCAATCATTTGGCCTGGGTCTCAGGAGTATATTTGTGGTCCAGAAAGATTCTGACATCTCCATAGTATAGTTCTTTCTTTCCCCACACATGCTTAAGACAGTCCATCTTTTGTTTTAAGTCTAGAAATTTTGCCAAGAGGAATCTGGGCTGGGCTTTAAATGTTTGTTTTGAAGTGATAGCCCTATGTGCTCTTTTGATGGGGGGGCTGTCTTGTTGCCAACCCATCAGTTCTGTGAGCCAGGCCATGAGGAAGTGTTCAGTGTCCCCAGTCTCTGTAACTTCTGGCATTCCTTGTATCCATAAATTGTTTTGCCTTGAATGAGTCTCTACATACTCTAGCTTAGTGGCTTGCCCCAGTCCTTTTTATATAAGTGTAGGAGAGTGGCATTGTATGTTTTAACCTGACCATTAACTTCTGTAAGGCCTGTCTCAGTGTTTTCGCCTCTGTGTTTCAGACATCCTGTCTGACAACTGCTAGTCCTGACTGCAGTCTTTGCAGGGACAATCTGATATTCTGAAAGTCACTTTTCAACTTTTGGGAGGTTATAGTAATGCTCTCCTTCATTTCAGCCTCTACTTCACTGTGGGATCCAGGTGAATACATGATGTTGGAGGATGGGCTGCCCTGCCTGACATCACAGTCTGAGTGAAGATTTCTCAGAGCTTGCAGGCTGTTGTTTTGAAAAAAATTCTGTTTTTCCTTGCTGTGATCTGTAGCAGCTGTAAACTGATTTCTGGACAAAATGTCAACTTTTTTGCTGCTGATTTCAATAACTCGAGAGCATATGTTGAAGGAGCTCTGCCGCCCATGTCTACAATGGGAGCTGAAGTCACTGGAAGTCCTTTTTTTGGTTTTTAACCAAGCTTTTTGGTCCTTCAAACTGTCAACCACTCCATTCTTTAAGCCTCTGCCAGTCTGTAGCCCCATTGCTTGCTCCCCTCAGTGTCAAGCTGGTGTGACTCGACATGGTGTGGTGCCAGGGGAGGCAATGACCATCATTCAGATGATGCATGACACATACATTTTCTGTTTTTCACCCATTCCCCAGTCCCTGTCACCTTTCTGACAACAAACGGTGCCTCTGGTGGCATCTGTTGCAGCAGTGCAAGCAGGCTGATGCCACCCCCCACACGAGAGCAGACTCCCCAGCTTGCCACAAGAGGCTGCAGCTGTGGTGCGCTGGAGTTCAGATGCCACTCTTCCTGGACTGCCTCATGCTCCTCTCAGGAGCACCCTCCAGCCCTGGCTGCACCAATCCTGGCTCCTCAGGCTTGATCCATATCCAAAGAGACAGTCCAAAACAGCACACTCATGCAGGATCGAAATATGCTGAAAACTCATTTGAGCTTGTACTGCAGTGTTAGGGACTGCTGAGGAAGACCTAACTAGTCGAAATGCTGGGGTGTCGCTGAGTGATATAGTAATCGTTTCATTTGCTTAATAAATTTTGCATTCAGCATTTACAGCTTTGGGAGTCTGTACTAAGGAAAGCACTCCAAAATTCTGTGCTAGGCCCAAATTTACATTGGAATCGTGATAATGAGTGGAAATCAATAATAAGTGAAGTGAATCTTAAAAAAGTGGTATGTCTAACTTATACGCTCCTGATAAATACTCAAGATCATGCCCTCCTGACGACCCCAGGCAAAACAAAATGGGAAGTAGAAATCAAAGAAAAAATAACTGACTCAGAATGGGCCTCAACATGGATAATTTATTTATTTGAAAAGTTTAACCAGGAAGTACATACTGAGCTGATGACAGCGCATTTCCAGATGAGTTCTGGGGAGAGGGGAGGTGGAGATAGCTAACAATATAATACAAGGTAAAACACAATAAAAGAGGAATAAAATCAGAAACATAAATATATATATTTTTTTCCCCTCTTTTTCCCTCCGGTCATGGTCTGGGGGGCCTCTCTCAGACATCCTGCCTGTTCCTGCCCTACCCGAAGTCCACCCACCTGTGCCTCCTCTCTCCCTCCTCCTCTGTCCATGATCGGCACCCCTGGCTTAACCCCTCTGGGGGTGGGGCCACCCCTCCTTCTGGGAGCACTTACTAGACAGACTCCGACGTGGGAGAGGACCCAGGTGGAGGAAACTGGCAGGTCAGGCAGGATGGACCTGGTCTTGGGCATGGGGGCAGGTGCCAATCCCTACCCCCTCAGACCAGTGTTTTCCCTGTTCTGGTGATCTCCTCCCCCATCCCTTGCATATGCACTTCCCTGGCGCATGGTACGCACAGTATCCTCTGCCTGCATCAGGGCACGCTGGTGTCGTGCAGCCAAGTGTGCTGCAGTGCCCCTGGTCTCCACCAGGAGCTGCTGACACACTGGGCAGTCCCCGACCTCCCCCCCGGAGGAGGAGAGCAGCCTTTCGGCACTAAGTCCTTACTGCCGTCCCCTGGCGGCCAAAGCTCTCTCCCAAACCCGGGTCGCCAGCGTGGCGCGAGGTGTGGCATCCAGCACCTCAACCCTCAGTGCCACCAGGCTGGCTAAGAAACATAAATATTAAAGGAAAAATAGTAAATGAAAGCAATTAGAAAAAAAAATGCTTAATATTTACAGAAAGAAAACAATAATGGAACAGCAAAAAGAGAGCTAGACAAAGAAAAGAGAAAAAGAGGAAGGATCAAAGGTAGTTGCAGGTAGGATGACAAAAGTCAGAAAGAAGAGACTTTAGGGAGGAAGGAGAAGAGGCAGAATGAATAGAAAGGGGGAAGGGAGGACCAAAGTTTAGGAAAGTGGTAAGAAAAAGCAGATTAGTCAACAATATATTTTCTAGGAGGGCTATTAAGAGAATGGAAAGTATTGTTGCAAAGAGGGTAGGAGGAAATAAAAGGGTTTTGAGATAGTAGAAAAGGGTGACAAACCAGAATTTGGACAAAAAAGAGACACAATGTGAAAGGTGCCTTGCATCAAGAGAGGGGAGAGAAAGTGCTGGATAAAAAGAGCAGTGGTGAGCACAAGAGGGGGCAATCTAAAGCAAAGCGGCAGAAAGAATGAAAAAGGTGATCCAGTCTGGCAAAGCAGGTTTTAGGGGCACTATTGTAGACTAAGTTACTATAGTCAAATATTGGAAGGATCATTTTTAGTACAATTTCTCGATGGGTAGGGAGCGATATGCACACTTTGTTCCTGTACAACGCGCCAAGCTGAGGGTGAAGCTTATGCTGACTTGCATCAATGTGCACATGGAAATCAAGAGGATCATCAAGGCAGACTCCAAGGTACTTAAAGGAGGAGACATCTTCAATTTTATCACCATCAAGAGTATTAAATAGTGGAGGAGAAATAAGTTAGGCAAGCCTCTGATGGGTACCAAAAGTCATAGTGACTGGTTTTTTTTTTTTTGGCATTAAGAGACAGTTGGTTAACCTTAAACCAGTGCTGAATGTTGCCAAAATCCAACTATAGATGGGAGATAAGGTCACTGGGTGAGGAACCAGAAGCAAAAAAGTACTGTGTCATCAGCATACATATGAATGGACGCAGAAAAACAGACAGAAGATAGGTCATTTAGAAATACTGTAAAGAGAATAGGACCCAGGGCAGACTCTTGAGGGATACCTGAGCTAATGGGAAGGGAAGGTGAAATGGATTTACCTATCCAGACAGCTTGAGACCTTTATGTAAGTTAGGAACAAAACCAACTGACTGAAGAGTCAGAAAGGCCCACTGCTTTAAGTTTGTCCTTTAGGAGGAGATGCACCACAGTGTCAAAAGCTTTAGCAAGATCAATAAAAATGGCAGAAGTCATCAGCCCTTTATCCATTCCTGTAAGTATGGAATCAGTGAGCCGAAGGAGGAATGCAGAAGTGGAGTGGGATTTCCTAAAACAGATTGGAAGTGGGAGAAAAAGGAAGAATTGTTGAGAAAGGAAGTAAGCTGAGACAGAACAATGTACTCCTGTAAGTTAGCCAAAGTAGGAAAGAGCGAAATTGGATGGAAGTTACCAGAAATGGGATCACCACCTTGTAAATGGGTACGACAATAGCCTTTTTCTAGATGTCAGGAACAGTAGTAGAGGAGAAGGACAGATTTAGAATAATGCCTGTAACAGTAGTAAAGAAGCCCAAGGAAGTACAATTCAATATAAAATCTTGCATTCTTAATACTATTTTCCAAAAAGATTAGCGTCCATTGGTTTCCAGTCGGATGGTAGGTGCCAAAGATGTCAGAGGGAAGATGCAGATCTACTCCACATGCTTTAGCCCTGCCAATTCATCAAAGAGATCTGGGTTAAAGTCCATAAAATCTGTGAATCTGCATTTAAGACAAAAATCTCTTTTACTCCTAAATTCCTCATTTTAGGGATAGAGGAAGGGTTGAGAAGCTAAACAAGCAAACACCAACAATACAGTGTGTGGTCAGTTGCACTGACACTCAAAAGACTTTTTCTTTCCCCACTGGAAATCTCCTTCTCCTCCTGTACTTAGAGTGGAACAACAAAATGAGTGACGTGATCAATAATGAAAGGTTAGCCCTTCAAATTATTGGAGAAAGAGATCTATTCGAAAAAACATGGGCCCCATTTCTAGCTTTCCAAGACAGTGTATGATTCATACTTCTTCCCCGCTGTCTTAATTATTATGTTAAACCTCATTTTGAAAGTGGTATTTTGTCAATTGACTAGATGACTCTGTTTGTCATATGCTCTTCCTCATCTGTTGTTCTGTTTCAAGACTTACTCTCTAGGTAGTCTGCAAGATCCTGTTTGATCAGTGACTGTATCAGTTTACCCTCTAAGGCTGACAGTTCTGTAATTCCCTGGTTGCAACTCGTTTCCACCTCAAGTAGCGGGACTATGTTCACTATCCTCCAGTCTTTCAGAACTACTCTGTCTGAACTGAACTATTGAATAGTCCTACTAGTGGTTCAGCCAATTCTGCAGTCAATTCAATGAGCACCCTTAGGGAGCATCCCATTTGGCCCTGGGGCTTTATCTCCCTTTATGGCTTCAAGCCTCTTCTGGACCCTTTCTCTGGTAAATACTGGCTGCCTCATTTTAGGAATACTCCTGACAGTCACCTTGATGCCACTTTCAGGCAGGGGCTCACGGTCTTCCCTTGTGAAGACAGAGCAGAAGTAAATGTTAAGGATGGCTGCTTTTTGTTTATCTTCCTCTAGTACCCTCTCCTTCTCTTTTAGCCTAACAATACCCCCACCAGCTTCCTTTATTACCTAATATATCTGAGTAATTATTTTTCCTGACCCTTGACCACCTCCACAATATGCAGCTCCATGTCTGCCTTTGCCACCCTGATCACCCTCTTTGCTTTGCCAGTTTTTTGGTACTGTCCTCCCCCTGCCTTTCCTTGTACCTGCAGAAAGCCTTTTTTCTTTGCTCTCACTGCTTTTCTGACCATTTCCGAGAACCCTATTGGTCTTGTGTACCTGTTTCATTTTGTAACAATTCTCATGCATAACTTTGTTGCCCCGAGAATGGTCTTGATTGCCCCACCTTTCCTCTATACCTCCAATGCTGTCCACCATGGTCAATTTGTCTCAGATCAGCTCCCTCATCCAGTTGAAGGCTGCTCTTCTGAAATCAAGGACTTCAGTTTTTGATGAGGCATCTGGTCCCAAGGACCAGCCTGAACCAAATGGAGTTATGGGCGTTGGACCCCAGTGGCTTCCCTACCCTCACTCCACTCACCATCTCTGAGTTGTTGAGCACCAAATCAAGAATGACTGCCTGTCTAATGAATTCCTTAACTGACTGCACCAGCAGGCAGTCCTGCAATGTATCCAGTAGGGCCTGACTTCTGGTGTACTTGGCCATTGGAATGTCCCAATCGAAATCTGGCAGCTTCAGATCACCCAAAGCTCACCCTTAGGGTGAAACCGGTTGAAGTCAGTGGGGCCCTGCCTGTTGTTCCTGGGTCTGTGCATCAGCACTCTATGAGGTTTGCACTTTTATTCTGCCTTTATATATATTACCTTAATAAATTGATTTCACTTGATGAGTGGTTTGCTTTTGTGCTGGGTGGTGCTGGAATTTTGTGTGTTTTGAACTTCAGATCACCCATCACTATCCCTTCCCCTTCCTCACTCTACTTGCCAGTTCTTCTCTGTGCTCCCTATCTCTCTCTCTTCCCCTTGTACTGGAGGTCTATAGTTCACCCCCACACATATTTTCTTGCTCGAGCGTGCCATGAAGTGAACTCACAGTGTCTCTGTTTTCACTTTGCTTCTCCTAATGTGTCCATCACCCCTCCCAGTCTCTATGCCCTCCCTGACATATTGGGCTATACCCTCCTTGCCTTTCCCTGTATCCTGTATAGTACATTTATTTTCAATATGCTGTTTGTGTAAATATTGAACTTTTTCTCATTAAGTTCAACTGCTAGCTTCTGTGCTGCACAGAGGTAGTGTGATGTGATTAGCATTTTGAAAGCAGTTCTGTGATTGGCCTGTTTGATTCAGTATTCCATTGTGATGTACCTAGCCTTCAAGATATTAGTTGTGACCTAACTATCTTTCACAATATCATGATACTGTAACTTGGGGTTAGACACAAAAAATATCACTTTTTAACTTGCCATTTATATTTCCACTGGTGTTGTATAAACATTTTTATGTACAATACTGCATAGTTTCTGTGTCTCTTTGGTTATAAGAACACCTGGAATGTTTAGAAATAGTCAATCCTGATTGGTTAAGAACTATGTCACAATAACTAGAACTGGTGTTATTACAGTCATTATGAGGACTCGCTATGCATAGGACTGAAATATACAATTTACAGTACATAAAGTTTCTGTAGCCACACTGTGATTACAGTATAACTATCACATAACTGCTGGTTAGTAACTATGTACTTATAGCAATCAAATGCATAACTGCTTTGTATACTTACATTAATGACATGTATAACAACTTTGTAGTTTTAAAGTACTATTACTTTTACAAAGCAATAACCGTATGTAATTACACTATTAACTATAAATGTACAGTAAAAGGGAACGTACATTACAACTACTTTATTTTGTAGTCACACAATTAATCCCTGAAACTACATAATCCCTACCCTACAGTTATGTAATTATACTATCTAGTCATTACAAAGATCTAAGTCTGTGAGCATGCCCAGTGGGAGGTTTGTTTGGACTTAGGTTGTTTGTGTCTTAAAGAAACACAAAACTTAAATTAGGAAAAGGGTGAACTGTGCATGCTCAGGGACTTAGCTTTTTTAATATTGATTTTCATCTTATCATAACTTTTTAAATATTCTATCATTTTGACCCATTTGGGGGGGGGTACAAGTTACTAACCTGTTTCATGACCACATGAGTGATTAACCTGTAAAACCTACCCAAAATGGGGTTTCTAGCAACAGTGAATTCCAGCATTTTATTTATTGATTGATTGAGGCATGCATGTATGCCTCTGATAAATACATAAGCACACTGGGAACTAATAAGTTTATAGGGGTGACACAGAACATTAGGGAAATACAAACAATAATTCAGGATGAACAGTAAGGCACTCATAGTTACAGCACAATTAAAACATACAGGAAAAAGAGGTAGTATCTAGATATCACGGGCACATTAAAACTTCTCTACTAGGTTATACTTTAAATGATGTTTAGAAGTCTAGAGAGGGGGTCTCAGCTTTTCATACAAGTGGTGGCAGAGAGTTCCAGAACTTTCGAGCCACATAAGCAAATAATCTTTGTCCCGTGTGTGCTTTGTAGTCAGGAACAGATAGTTGGCTATGAGCAGTGGACTGTAGCATTAGTTGTCTGCCCTTCAACCTGAGCATTGTAACCACAAAGTCATGGGAGCCAGTGCTGCCGGTCTTAAAGATAAAACTGCTCATTAGATATTCCAGTCATAGCCAGTTCAGGCTAGTGTAGATTGTACAATGGTGTGTCCTTTTGTCAGCTGCTAGTGCAAAACATACAGTTCTATAATATAGAACTTTGAGCCTTGTCATTTCTCTATGGACCAGGGACTGGGTGGGGGCAAAGAATTATGCCATAGGCCGCCAGTGAGAGAGGAGGTCATAGCTGGCAATGGCAGATCAAGTCCCACTGGTTGAGTGATCCTTGATTTTGAATAGCAACCCAAGTTTCCTGTTTATGTGACCAGTCAAGTAGCCAAGACCAGCCCTGTAGGTCTGGGAATGATCCTGAACTACACCTAAGTACTTGAAGTTATCAACTATTTGTAAGATAGAACCTTCAAATGATCATATTTCAAGACTGCTAAGAGACACGTAAACAGCAGAATTCCTATGATACTGAATCTATGAGCCACACAAATAGCATATCCCAGTTTTACAAAAAAACACCCTACGATTTGCTCATACACAAAGTCATAATTTGCTTTTTGGCTACATTTTAAAATTGGCACATTTCTGCCTTAAGCCACCTAGTGAAGCATCATCCTTGGGCCAAACCTTAACTAACTTGAAAGTTTCAGGTATCAATCGGTAACCAGTTTTGCGAAGTAAAAAAAAAGGTTTTAAAATGGTTATTATTTCACATTTTCAAACTTCTAGAACATTTAAACCACAAAACCAACTGTTACCAAATTTATCAGCATTAAAGATCATTTTATTTATTTAAAGGTTTTACTAGGAAGGCATACTGAGCAGACTACTGCTCAATTACAGATGTGCCCTGGGGGAGGGGGAGTGGGAATAATGTGCAAAGGTTACATATTCACATATTTACATGTTTACAAAAGCATAACTACATACACATGTTACAGTATTATATACAAGAGTACACAAAACAGTGGTAGGATGTACAGTTCATATGACAGTAGAGTAAAGGTACATAATGACACATAGTGTAGGGTAATAAATAACAGGGCAAGATTAGGCTGAACAATGCATCATAAGGGATGGAAGTAAGAATGGTCATACAAAATCTCCAGTTATCTTGTCTAAGAAGTGCTGCAGTATCAAGGTGCACAAATTGGGGTTTAGCATTCAGTAGAAGTGTCTCACAACCCTAACTTTGCTGGAGCTACAATGCACTAAAATGCAGTGCAGGTAAAGAAATGTCAAGCATTACAGAAATACTGGATCAGTGAATGTTACACCACTTTATATACCAGTTTGTTGGATAGTATTCATTTTTCAATGACCATTGACATTTGAATTTATGAAATATGTTATATACTGTGGCCCAGATATTCAAAAGGGTTGCACCATGCGCAACAGGGTTGCGCGTGCGCAACTCCAAAAATGCGCCATTCTGCGATATTCAGAAGGGGCCAGTTGCGCCACCGAAAACATGCTGAGCAACAGCGCAATGGAAATGAAGGCATGCGCAACCGAAGGGGGCGAGTCCATGCATAAAGTGCGCAATGCGATATCCGAACACTTGCGCAATGCACAAGAGTGGCTCAGCCGAAGTTGCGAGGCACCGATTTGAGCCAAATAAAAGGTCAAGGAAGCGCAAGAACCCTAGCAGGCCGCAAACTGGGGAGAGAGACAGAGAGAGAGAGAGAGAGAGACAGGAGCTGGAAGGGCAGAGAGGGACAGTGGGTCCAGGAGGACAGAGAGGCCAGTGGGGGTGCCGGTGCAGTGGAAGCAGCAGTGGGGCAGCGGGGTAACACAGGAACAGCAGCGGGGGCAGAAGCCGGAGATGGACAGTGTCAGCTTCCACATGGAAGCTGTAATGAGGGGTGAGACACCATGCTGCAGGGGGCGTGGCCTCGCGGAGGGCCTGTCGGCGGTATGCCTCGACAGGCGGTATCGTGCCTGGATCAGCTTCCGAGCTGTACACAGACGCCGAGATTGTGGCCTGGTACCGCCTGAACAGGGCAATACTGAGACGGCTCTGCTGTAGCTGTGCAGTGATGTGATGCAGGCACCCTCACGCACGGAGTCATGCTCTGTCCATGGAGACCAAGGCGACAGCCTGCATGTGCCTGCTCGCCACGGGCACCTTCCAGAGGCCGACAGGGGACACCACAGGTACACAGTCGGCCACGCCACGCATCCTCACCCATTCCTCAGCGCACTGCTGCCTCATGCTGCAGAGTACATCCATTTCCCCAGCACCGCTGCAGAGCATACAACAAACATGCAGGAGTTCCACAAGGTAGCACGGATGTTGTGCGTTAGGGGCCATAGACTGCACCCATGTGGCTATTCGACGCCACCTGGCCCCGACGGCCAGGCTTATTGGAACCGAAGGGCTTTTCCAGTGTCAACTGCCAGGTGGTGTGTGATGCCACTGGGCCATTATCAATGTCTGTGCACACACCCTGGCGGAGCACATGATGCCTTCATATGGCACCAGTCTGCACTGTGCCATTGATTCGAGAGTGGGAACATCCCCACGGGTCATCTAGTGGGTGAGTACACATGTATGGAATGCAAACTCTGTGCAAGGGTGGAATGACACAGGTGCCATGGTAGTGGCACACAAGGATATGGGCAATATGGACCTGACATGACACTGATCTCCACTATCTCCACACAGGTGACTGCGGATACCCACTCCATCCCTGGCTGCTCACACCGCACCAGCGCCACGACCCCAGCGCAGCTATGTTTCAATGAGGCACATGCCGCAACACGAACATCATAGAGCGGGTGTTTGGGATGCTCAAGGCACGCCTCGATGCCTGGACACCTCGGGCGGAGCCTCATGTCACAGCCCCAAAAGGCCTGTGGGATATTCCTGGCCTGTTGCATCCTGCACAACATGGCCAAAGACCATGGGATAGCCACAGGTCCAAGAGGGGACAGCGATGGGACGCCAGTGGCGCCGGTGATGTGGGTGATGAGCAGCCCCTAGGATGGAGGGACCCCGACTGACCGGCAGGCCCAGCTGCACCGGGACACCATTGCAGAAGAGCACTACGCCCAACACAGGTAAGTCAAGGGGACATGTAGGCAACACTGTCCATGCGCAAACCACAGGCACACAGGGAACACACCGTGCATGAAGGTCAGGGAGTTGAAGGTTCCAGGCATACCAACACACCATCAGAGAGGGGTGAGCACCTACATGGACACACACACACACCAGGCAGCATACATGGGCAGCAGCACAGCACTGCGGAAATGACATTGCCAACACACAGCACCACCAACCACCCCACCACCTGGACTGTCCACGCGTGTGTCAGGACCTGGGCACCTTGCACCTTGGTGTACAGTGCAATGCAGGCATCATCATGCACACGCACCTGTGGACAGCAGTTGGGAGAGTGTGCAGGTGGTCCGTGTGTCAGCTTGGTGAGCAGAGCACCCAGCAGTGCACTGCCCACCATGACACACATTGCACACAGGGCAGCACCAGACAGGGCCTGCACTGGGAGACAGCTCAGTCAGGTAGCACTGTCCCACGGCCACCACGGATGCGTGGACAGCCCCGCTGTAGCCCAGCAGCACTGGCAGGCTGAGCAGGGGCCACATCGGGTGGCGCTGGTGCACCACCAGAGGTCCCACTGTGCGAACCCGACCTTGCCCGCACAGGGGTCTGCATCCTGCCAAACAAACTTGCACCAGGAGTGCTCGGGATGCCCACAGCAGAACCCGGCGTCGACAGGCCTGGTGTCACATGACGCCGGGAATGGGGAGTGGAGAGCAAACTGTGTGGGGTGTGTGGTACAGGGGCACCTGACAGTGTGGCCAATGCGTCCACGACAGAGACCACTGCCTGGGTCAGCCTGTCAATAGCAGCGGTCACATCCGTCCGCATAAGGACCAGCTCGGCTTGGTCCTGAGCACACTCCCTGCTATGCCGCTCCATGGACACAGACAGTGCCTCCACGGACCTTGCAACCCACCCCTGCAGCTGTACCGAGTCCTGCAGCAGGCGGGTGTGCATGTCCAATGGGTACTGTGCCCCAATGGCATCGTGACCCCCAGGGTGTGGACGGTCCTGGTGCACAGCACCCCTTGAGGGTGGGCGCTGTTCGCCAGGACCAGGTATGGGCGGATCAAAGGGCGATGGACATGTGCCACTGCTTGAGACTGTACCCCCAGACCTGGTGTGCGACTGCTGCTGCCGCCCCTCCAACTGCTGAGCCCCCAGGTCCACCTGTTCCACCTCTGTGCTGACAACAGTGCCAGACACCTGCACAGCCACTGGTGCTGCCCCACCGGTGCTGACAGGCACAGCCTGGGACTGTGCCAGCATGCTGGTACACAGGTGTGAACCAGGAAGACCCAGGGCACCTGCTGGCCTGCCATGTGTCTGCTCATGGACACACACCTATCACTGCCCATTGCAGGCCTGCTATCATCAATGGTGCAGGTGCGTGCCACTGCATAGGCACAGCATGCTGGCATACCTGCATGCCAGACTGCTGTGACACAGGCTGTGCACCCCTGCACCCGTATCACTGACACCGGAGTTGTTGGCCCAGCGGCATGCTGCTGCAGTGCCTGCAGGCTGGTGGCAGAGGTGGATGGTCTCCTCCTCCACGCTCAGCAGGTCTGCCTCACTGTCTGGACCCACCACCACCACCGTCTCCTGCAGATGAACAGGATCTGTAACAGAAAGAGAGTACATGTGAGTGCATGTGAACAACAGCCCCCCAACAACACCACCATGTCATACCGTGCAGTGATGGGCTTCCACCTGTCTGGAATCCTCCTCCTGGTACGCCCGCAATGGCACTCAGCTGCATGGCCGTGACCAGTGTCTCCTCTGTAGGGGTCAGCTGCAACACCACTGATGGGCCCCCACCAGTGCCAGCACGTGCCGCCCTGAAGGCTGCCACCTTCTCCTTCAGCCTCCTGCGGTCAGTCCCCATCTTCTTCCTGCATTCCTGCACGGAGCACTGGTGGCTTCCGTGCAGGTTGACGGCCCGAGCTACCCCCTCCCATGCAGCTGCACGCTCCTGAGGGGTGCCCCTCCATCCACTCAATAGTGGCTCATCCTCCAGGTAGGCCTGGAAGAGGGCCTCTGTCTCTGCCGTGGTGAAGTTCGGCCTCCTCCTACACCCGCCATCCACACCCTCAGCTTGGCTCTGGTCAGTCATGGTGATCTGTATGGGTGGAAGTGGACACCTGTCACTGTGCAGTCGACAGCATTTCCCCATGAGCATAGCTGCCGGCCGGGGTGCGGAAGCCCCCATTTCCTCTCCGCATGGCAGATACTGATAGAAAGGGTGCCCTTTGTCCCTTTCTAAGTGCCCTTTTCATGCTCAGCCCCCTCAGCCTTTATCATCCTCCGGCACCCCTGCCCATGAGCATTGTCCTGAGCATCACACAGCATGTAACTCACCTCTCACCTGCAGTAACCAAATCTGGCCAGCACAACCCACTGTCGCATTTTTATAGCGCAACACATGCAAATGAGGTGTGGCGCTACTTTAATGACATGCTAATCGTGCCACTGCGCCTTTGAATGGCTGATCGAATGATTTGCATATGTCGGCTGAATATCGCATATTTGCGCTTTGCGCAATACGGAAGGTCCTGCTGAGCCAATGGTGCATGTTTGTGGCTGCGTGCTACACTGCATTGCGCATGCCCAGACAGCTTACGCATGCGTCTATCGTGCTGCAGACCTGCTGAGCGCGATAGGCGATTCAGGCCATGGCCACCATTGTGCCAGTGGCGCCACAGCACTGGGCACTATATGGCGCTGTGGCACTACTCGCGTGATAGTCCACTGTGGCACTGGTGCTCAGCTTGGCAGTCGCACAGGATGCCTATACGTCCTATGGCGCTGTGCGTAGCCTTGCGTCATTGCCGTGACCTTGTGTATGCCCTCTACCCTCTGCCCTCTGGTGCTGTTCGCATGCCATGTGTACGTCCCTATTGCGCTGTCTGGTGACAGCGCCATGTAAAGTGACGGCGCTGTTCGAACAGTGCGATTGGAGCCTGTGGTGGTCTATTGTGCAACAACTCCACGTGGGGTCGCGCAGCAGGGCGCCATATTGCCTGCTGTAAAGTTGGTGCCATGGCTAGGAGGAGGGTGGTGTCCTGGAGCCAGCTTGAAGTGGCCAACCTGGTGGCCCTGGTGGAGCCCCACTGTGAGGCACTGTATGGTGAGGCCCCCCTCACCATGCCTAGGACCCACGTGTGGCAGCAAGTGGCCACTGACCTGGTGGAGGTCACTGGCTGGGGCCGGTCTGCTGAGCAGTGCCAGCACCGGTACGGTGACCTCCGCCGGAGGGAGCCGGAACTCTTGACGTGGCTACGTTCATGTGCCAGGCGGGGCGTGGTGCCTAGGTCAGGTGAGTGCACCATCTATGCACCTATATTCTCTGTAGGGGTGTGTGTGTGCTTGGGTGGCTGTGCATAGGTGCCGGCTCGGACACGGTTGGCTGTGTCAGTGTGTGCAGCTGTGCGATGGATGGTTATGGCTGTGTGGGCAGGCACTCTCACTGGGGCAGGGGCACTCTGCTTTTGAGTCACACTGATGTTTGTCTCAACATATGTCTCCCACAGGCCGGGATCTGAGGATGCAGGGCCGGGATGAGGAGGGCCGTGCCAGGGCCCCGGTGGCAGCAGGAGTCCCCCCCGGATGCAGCAGCCACAGCAACAGCAGCAGGGTCAACAGCGGCAGACAGAGCTGCTTGAGCAATGTGAGTATCATGACTTCATGGATGCTATTGCATGCTGCGGGGGGGAAGTCCACTAGCCCTGCACAATACAACCATGCAGGAAAGGGGATGTCATAATTCCACTATACAAGACACTAGTGAGGCCCCACCTGGAGTACAGTGTACATTTCCGGAGACCATACCTACGTAAGGACGTAGAGTGGCCAGGGAAGGTTCAGAGGAGGGCAACAAAGATGGTGCATGGCTTGCATCACGGGTCCTATGACGACAGGTTGAAGGAACTGAACATGTACTCCCTGGAGGGGAGGGGGAGAGAGGATATGATGGAGACATACAGGTATCTTACAGGGGGGATCAGGGTGCAGGACACACTTTCTGAAGTGAAAAAGATGTTCCAGGACTAGAGTGCATGGGATGAAGTTGAGGGAGGATGATTCAGGAGACACATGGTGATGGACTGTCTTCACAGAGCGGGTGGTGGACAAGTGGAACACCCTGCCAGAGGAAGTGGTGGGGGCTGACACAATCAGGATTTCAGACTGCAGGGGACAGACATGAAGGAATTCTGGAGATCAGCGGTAGGGCAACAGACTCTAGGAAACAACGTGGAACTTACAAGCTCATATGGACAGACTGGGTTTGCCATAGGTCTTATCTGACGACACTGTCTATGTATCTATGTATGTAGGCATGACACAGGTGACATGCATCACTGTGCAGTATCACAGCACGTCTGTGTATGCGTCACTGGTGGTCCAGGCATGCACTGGGCACATAGCTGTGTAACTGGCATCGCACCATGTTACCACGTCACTTGCCAGCCTTGTTTGTACTGTGATGGACGTGGGCAGTGTGTGTGTGGGCAGTGGTGTGCATAGCTGGTGCTGCCTGTTTGTGATGGCCATGTGCATGTTCACTGTGGGTGGGTGTACACCATCACAGGTGCGGGACATTGGGCTATATGGCTTGCAGGTTGGGTGGTGTTCAGGGTTGTGGTCAGTCACAGCCATTGACTGTGTTCCCATTTTCCTAGGCCTCGAGGTTCTCCAGCGCATTGGGAGGGATGTCCGGAGCATGAGACAGCTGCTGGAGGACAACCAAGCCATCCTGCAGTCCATCCACAGACATGGCCTTCGGAGGAGGCGGCATGGGACGGGCCAACACCAGCCAGGAGACGGGTGGCCGGGGGGACCATAAATTGTTTTTACCCTTCCCACTTCTCCCATCCCTACCACCCTGCCTTCCCTCTCCAAGTTTGTAATCCCTACCCCTTGGCCAACCCGACCTTGTACCCATCCCCCCCTTGTAAATAGTTCTGGTTGATTGTTTTGTACTTTACTCTTTGATAATACATTTATATTTTGATATGAATGCTGTGTTGGTCTCTGATTTGCAGCTGGCTATGGTTGCTCAGTTGCAGTGGTGTACAAGCCATCTGGGGTGGTATGGTCCTGGGTACATGTGTGTGTGTGTGTGTGTGTGTGTGTGTGTGCGTGTGTGTGCATGGGGAGGTATCACCAGCATGGCATTGACTTTCTGTTGGTCTTGCCGTCTGCTGCCACCCACTGCTGGGTGCACAGGGTGGGTCTGGCTTGTATGCTTCTCTGCAGCATGGGGTTGACGTGTGCCAGGGGGGATGCATGGTGTTTCCTGCAGTGCCAGTCACTGCACATGGGTGGTGTCTTGGGGTCACGGTGCAGGGTGTGCTGTGCGTGACGGGGCTGATGTGCACTGTGGTTGTCAACCCCCTGTGTGTGGCACTCTCCGCCTGCCAGTGGTTGTGCTGGGGTGTCATGGCTCTGCTATGCTTTGTTGGCTTGTCCCCATGGGCACGTGGATCATCCGTCCCACCCCCAGTGATGCTGTGCTTGGGGTGTGCAGGTGTGGTGTGGGTACTGCAGTGTGTTCCTGTGCCCATGTGTGGCATGGCTGGCGGTGGGCCCCAGCCTGCCTCCCTGGATGTGCAGTTCCATTGCTCTGGGGGCTGTGCTTGCGCTATGGCAGCTCTGGAATGCTCAGCTGAGCTTCCTGGTTGCTCCATAGGCGCTTAACATTTTAACTCAGCTTCTCCTTCCTGGTTGCGCGATGGCGCAGTATGTGCGATATTCAGACGCTGGTTGCTTGCACAATTTGCTCTGCTCCATGTTTGAATATCGCACCTGTTGCGCATTTGCGTAACTGGTTTGTGCTTGCTCCTGCTGTTGCGCTAGTTTTGAGCGCAGTTTGAATATCTGGGCCTGTATGTAAAGGATAACACATCATAAGGTGTATGGTTATAAGGGAATAATGCATGCTTTGGGTAGTTGTTATGCAGAAGGTCTAGCTGAGTCTTGCAACCATCTGTCAATTGCACTATTCCCTTCTGACTACACACCTTGGAGTGTGTTATGCCACTTATAAAATGGTCTTTGATTAGTTAAAAAATGTGTAGTTCAGGTGAGGTGTGCAGTTGTCAGAAAATAATCAACAGTCACGTGACATGCTTTGACCAAGGAGGTTACAGGATTTGTATTGGTCATTTTATAAGAGAAGGTGAACAGCAGTGTTATAAAGATGTGACTATCACTTTAGTTGAATGATTAGAGATGTTGTCATATAGCTGTATGGTTGCATGTTTGAGTCCCCCGCAAGGATTGGATGCACATCTGATTAGGTAGAGGGTGGCTATAAGAATGCATCTACCTACTAAAGATTAAGAAGCGATATTTGGGACACAAAGAAAATAATTTTTTAAATGCTCTCAATTTTGGGAGGGGGCTCTCTCTTTCACATGCTATGAAGCTGTAATCTGCGTATTGCTAAAGCCGGGAAATGACCAGACTGAGTGCTCCTTGTACCACCCAATATCTTTGCTTAACTGTGATGTAAAAATCATAGCTAAAATTTTGGTGAACTGCCTGGATCGACTACTTCCCAGCCTGGTTCATCCAGACCAGACTGGGTTTGCAAGTGGCTATCTATCTTACCACAATATATGGAAGCTTTTGAATGTGATATGGGGGGGCTTCTAGCATCCAGGGTGCACATGTGTGCTGTCCATGGACACCAAAAAGGCATTCGGCTACCTAGAGTGGGAGTATTTATTTAAAGTTCCGAGGCAGTTTGGGCTTGGGAAGGAGTATGTGGGTATGGTCCAGACACTTTATAAGTCACCTGAGGCAAGGATAATGGTCAATGGTGCACTCAAAGACAAATTCCCTCTTTTTCAGGGGGACAGTGCAGGGGTGCCCCCTCTTCCTTCTCCACATTTTCAATTGAGCCTTTGGCTGTCGACATATGAGAGGCCCCCGACATACAGGGTGTATGGGGAAAATCGGGGCATTTTCATAAGATCACTTTGTATGCGGATGACCTGCTGCTCTATGTGTTAGATCCACACCATGTCAAGCCCACTCTCTTTCAGGTGATACCCAAGTTCACTGTGTTTTTAGGTCATAAATTAAATTTGGGAAAGTCTGAGTTTTTGGCTCTTGGGGGATCACCAGTAGATGAACAGGTGGGTACATGGGGATTGAAGGAAGTAACCAGTTCTTTTAAATACCTGGGAATACATGTTGATTTGAACCTGGACTCCGTATACCAATTAAACTTTACCCCCTCTCATAGATATGATTTTGGGAGACCTGATGCATTGGAAAGCACTTCCCATCTCATGGCTCGGTCACATTAATTTCATTAAAATGAACATGCTGCCCCAGTTATTATACCCATTACAGATGTTACCAATGGGAATTACAAAGAAATACCTGCAATGACTGGACAAGGCCTTTACCACCTTTTTATGGTAAGGCAAATGGGCTCGGATGAGCCTCCAATGCCTCAGGGAAGACGTTTCCAGAGGGGGAATACATTTCCCTGACTTACAAAGTTATTATTTAGCAATTCAGCATAGCTATATAAAGGACTGGATAAGTCAGCCAGTAGAAGCAGGGTGGCTGAATCTAGAGGAGGAGGGATGTCTTAGCCAACTCTCTGTATATTCAACTAGATATGGCTGTCAGGCATATGGTCATCTGGGGGTGCCCAATCCTCTGGTCCACTGGGTGCTCAATGTCTGGGAACAACTGAAATGTAAATGGGCTGTTCAGGATGAGGAGACCTTCCTGGTACGAGTAGCGGGAAATCCTTTCTTCTAGCCAAGTCTTTCAGATGGGAAGTTCCAGGAGTGGGAATCTCGTGGGATCTTTTGTCTGGGCAACCTTTTTTCAAGGGGGGTGCTGCACACCTTTGCAGACCTACAGGGGGATACTGGACTTCCACATTCTTATTTCTTTCAGTACCTACAGGTCGGGCATATGTGAGAGGACTGGGAAAGGACTTGGGAACTAATCCCCTCTGACCCAAATGAAACAGCTGATTTATGTGGCTAGCAAGGACTTCAAGGGTCTTATAAGAAAAGCAAAACCACCAAGTTAGACAATATTTACATGACCTCATGCATAAACGTAAGGTGCTTTGGGAAGAGACTTGGGGCAAACATTAGGGAGGAAGACTGGAAGCTTTTGATAAGATCACATACAGGATTTTTCTTTTTTCATTTAAAATTTTATTATGATTTTTTCATGTAAAATACGATCTTACACTTACAATTCAATCAGTGATAATAATGAAAAAACAAAATAATGACTAAATCAGTTTAAGGAATATTTCTAGTCCATGTCATTGTAGAGGGGAAAAAGGAAAAACAAATAATACATCATAAAGAATATCTAACCCTCAGCAGATATCATTTAGCAAAGCTTAAGCTTCATGCTGGACCATACCTTTACAAATCTGATATAATTACTTAGTATACTCCCTCAATAACTTCTTACAATAGAAATACCAATTTTAATTTAATTTATAACCCCCACATAGTAAGCCATAGAGACCAAATAATCCATTAATAGTCCAAATTAATAGTCCAGATTTTCAACTCCCTCCACGGCTTCAGCTGCAGCTGACATCTCTAGATCTGAATTTGTTGAAGATTCTGGTTCTGCCTCTGAATCTTTATACTGTCCCCTTAACCACTCTGCCAATTGGTCAATCTCAAAAAAGGAAAAAGTTTTTCCTTCGTGCTTAATTTAAACCTTGGCAGGTGTTAATAGCTGAAATTGTGCCCCAGGCTCAAGGATATCTTGCCTGTAGGCCAAAAATGTCATTCTTCGCTGTTGTGTAGAAAAAGCAAAATCAGGGAACACACTAAATTTAAAGCCCTAATAAAGCATAGCCCCTTTAATATGCGAGAGCTTTAGTATGTGATCTCTAGCGGAATCAAAGGCCAACGAAAAGAAAATAGTCACTTTTTGTTCTGGATCAATGCTTTGTGCTTTGTTCTCCACTTTCTGGGGGACTCTACAGGATTATTGACTTGCAATAAGCACAAAGAGCCCCAGTATAAATTCATACATCACTTATATTGCCCTCCCCTGATAGTCAATAAATATAATCCAGTGATTTCTTCAGTATGCGGGTGCTGTAAACGTGAACTGGGATCATGCTTGCATTATTTGTGGTCCTGCTAGACCCTCCAGGATTTCTGGAATGCAGTGTCACAGGAGTTATTGAATATATCAGGGCATCAGCTACAATTGGTACCCATTACCATGCTATTTGGTATGGAAGATTTTGGGCCGGTGGGCTGGGGGCTCCTGCCTCATTGCATGCGGATGCCTTTGGTCCTTGCTTGAAACTGTATATAAATACTGGGGTGTCGTGTGCCCAGCCCATGATCCAACATTGGAAATCCTTGGTTATGGAATGCCTCTCATTTGTCTTGAGGGGAAAAGGAGAAAAATCTTTGGTAGTATGGGACACTTTCCTAAATACTTTATCCCCTTCGGAGGCACATACCCTGAAAGATGGCCTGGTATAATGCAATGGTTGGTGTGATCTGATGGATGCCATTTTTAGGGATGGCTAATATTACTGTCCCTTCTCTTTGTTATCAGTGTAGATCCCTCTGGTAAAGAGTGTGGGATATCCTTCCCCGCTGCTGCTGCTGGCACAGTCACTTAATTAATGGTACAGTTAATGGAACAGGTGCAAACCCTTAATTTTTTATAACAACTTCTTGCATTAATTTTGTTTCTTATACAAGCTGAATGAACTGGACCTCCTGTACATAGTTGTTGTTCTGCATGGTATTAATGCTATTATATTTTATTGTCTGTTTCCTTTTTGGTTTTGTTTGTTTGTAAACTTTTTCTTTTTTTGAAATGAATACAACGAGAATACAAAAAAATTATCTCCATTTGTAGTTAGTGTTTCTGTGCTAAAACAGATAGAGAGCTAGCTAGCTAGAGAGATAGAGAGACAGACAGACAGGCAGATAGACAGATGGAAGGTGGACAGACAGATACATAGACATACAGGTAGATGGCAGATGAAAAGACATAGAGAGGCAGAGAGAGAGAGAGATAGATACATGGATGGATAGACAGACAGACATACAAGATGGAAGGATGGACAGACAGATTATATAGATAGATTAGACAGACAGACAGACATGACAGATAGATATTTAAACATGCCTTTCCAAAACCAAGGAACAGTACAAGACATTACAAAATGGGCAAAACAAAAATCCAGAGATCTCATTGATCAATAGCTGTTCAGACCTATGCGGCAATTGACCTATAATCACACACGTCTGGAAAGTGCCTTGCAACTCTTGGAACTACACTATTTTGGAATTCTCAGTAACTGTGACAGCTGAGAAAAACAAAAAAGTTTCAACTAACAACATAAGTGACTTACCTACCAGCCAATTTGGATCTATGTGATAATGGCGAAAGCCTAAAGGCGATCGCCGTTATCGCTAAGACAAAGTGTAAAGAAATGTTTTCGGCACTCTGACACCCCAGCACACAGAAAAAGGACTCTGGGGACTCAGTGTTTTAATGTTTTCTGTGGGGGACTGCACCACCCGCATGCCCCCTACTAAAGGATTCTCAAATCTAGTGGGGGTGCATGTTCGGGGGTGGAGAAAACATTAAAAAAATTAAAGGTTTGGGCCAGGTGCAATAAAAATGCACCAGCACCTGGACCTAAAACCTGTACCCTGCTGACCAGCACCAGCAACCTACCCACCTTGCCATGGGGTCAGCTTGGCAAGCACTGTGGCAAAACCCCTCATGTCCCCTCCTGTGCCTGCTCGCTCCCCCCGTTTGCATACGTCTAGTGACAGGAAGTCGCTATATTCACCCACCCCCATCCAACCGCCCTATTCCCTGTAGCTGTCCCTTCAATGTGCTGGGGAAGGGGTTGCTGTTATTGCAGGCACCCTTTCCCCAGCACCTTTATCACATGCTACCACCAATTTGATCTCTTTAATGGGACAAACCCTGCTGTTTGGTGTAAGAACTGATTTACCGGTGCTGAAGATTTATTGATTCTTTATTTAGAAATTTATTTCACCTTGTTTTTTATTATTTTATAAATGCAATAGCATGCTTCAGTTACTGGGTAATTAAAACACTTGCACTTTTATGGCTGCAGTGGGCATAACCATGCAGACATCTTGCGACCATTGTAGAGAAAAAGGGAGCTTACCGGATACCAAACAGACATTTTCAATAGTGGAGGTCAATGGCAGTCACTGCCCATCCACCACACTATTTTGTCCATTGGAACCAGCAGAGCATGGCACTGTCTGCCATGTCCAAGATGGTGACCGGAGTTTTCTGTGCATGCATGATGACTCACGCATGCACTCTGAACTCCAGCAGCATGGCAGAACAGTCCGCATATCCAAGATGACTGTCAGAGCCCAATGGGTATGCTCAAGTCATCACACATGCACAGAAAACTCCAGCAGCCATCTTTGACACAGCAGACTGTGATGTGTGCCGCCGGAGTTCAGTGTGCATGCGCGAGTTGTTGCGCATGTGCATAAAACTCAAGCAGTGATCTTGAACACGGTGAACAGTGCCGGGCTTAGAGATGCAGCAAAGTTTATATCTGCCCTTGTAGTCAGGATGAAGTAGCCCACTTTGCGTTGCTCTGCAGCAACACGAAGTGTCCATAGAAAACTGCTACTTTGCCACATTGCCGTGTAATAATGATAATGACTTCATGCTGCTAACTCCGCCTTACTTCGCTTTAAAGGTGGAGTGAGAAGTTACAGCCCACACACATCAAATGACTCACACAGTAGGTCACATGCTTCAGGCAGGAAATAAATTATGCAAGAAAGTGAGTTTCACTTTTGCCTTGTAGGAGAAACAGTTGGTTAAATAGAGAGGGAGAGAGGAGACTAAATCCAAAAACTACTATAAACCTTGTAATTTTTGTGCTAATTAGCTGATTTGTTTTGTATGTTAAAAGCCTATTTGTTGTCTGGATTTGTGTTTGTGCAGTATTTCAGTGTAGTATTTGTTAATTGTTAATTTTGTGTGTGTGTGTGTGTGTATGAGAGCGAGAGCAAGAGAGAGAGAGAGAGAGAGACCAGAATGGAGGGGGAAAGAGGTGGTTTTGCTGACATAGTGAAGGAGATCACGTAGGTGTATGCACATGTAGTGGCTGGCTGCATTTGGACCAGAGCACTATCTTGACTAGTGTTCCCCCTCCCGAAGCAGGAGGTAGTGGACTTGGTGCCATGGAAGCACCATTTCTGGTGGTACCTACCAGTGTCCCCTAGTGCCACCACCTGCTATGGCTCTTGCACCAGTGGCTCGGCTGCAGAAAGTCAGGGAGGAGCCACAGTAGTCACAGCAGCAGCACATTTCTGCACCCTGACCCCAATTATGCAGCAGCAGCTGCCAGCTCCAACAATACCTGAGGCCTCCTGCCTGTGCTCAGTCCTCCCCGCACCTCATTAGCATTCGAATTCTTCACTACACTGCCTGGGGACAGCAGTGTAGTGAAATGTAATCTGTGTGGTGTGGTGGTGTACCATGGCCTCAAAGGAACTCACCCTGGCATAGGTGGTCAGTGCACCCCTCCTGTACAACCACCACCTTGTAGAGTGTCAGGCCAAGGTTGAGGGACAGGGCAGTAATACACCTGCTGGCCCTGCTGGGCAAAAGGTGGCAGCATGGCATCTACCTGCAGATGGTGGCGTGAAGCAGGGGAGGTTCATGGATCAAGTGACAATACTCATGCCATCAACAATTTCACTACCACCAGTGGGGACAACAGCATCTCCAACCATGATTGAAGCTACTGATTGTGCTGTGAAAAACATAGTCAGAGAAATCCCTTTACTGGCATCAACTAGGCACTTCTGTTGCATACTACTACCATGCACATGGCCACTGTTGCAACTGGCAGCAGTGCCATGGCCAGAAGCATATTTGCATGCACGTCTCTTTACAGGCATTTTTTGGGATTACATAGAAAATTCACAACAAATTGAAATTTCTGAAATTTGGGGTGGATAGAAAGCCAAAAACAACTGTGGCTTACAGATACTAATTGGGCACTAAACAGATGCAAATGCACAGACACAGATTGCACACTATAAAGAGATGCAGCTGCACAGGCACAAAAACACCTTAACCAGTGTTCACACAAATCAAAAACTGGAAAAATAAATTACACCTTTTGCTGGTTGGGGGGGGGGGCGCTGCAGTAGCAGTTCACTATCTAGATAGAAGGAAGTGGTAAAAAATACCACAGACAGATAACTGATTAAGAAAGTGGTGATTACTGCATGGCTTAATAAAATGTGTCTGACTTGATGGCACGCATACACTCACACATCACAAGTAATGCACAGAAAATATAACAGTGCAGTACACTATATAACCAAATCTTTTAAACAGAATGCACCACAACAAACAGAAAATAATTTTCAAAAATGACTTCAAGTATTACTGTGTGCACATAAACACACAACTACTGACACACACTAGTACAAAACAATTAGAAAGACTGCCTTTCCCATGCGAATCTCACTCCACCACAGATAGTCCCTTCCCCCAAAGCACACTTCAACAGTGTCCATCAGTACACAAGCTGAATGTTCTAAATTAACATTCAAAATGCACAGAACAATAATCAACACTCGATGATCTAAGCACAAGAGGGTTTCCTACAGTTGACATACTAAATTTGGACCAAAATAATTGGATCAAAAGTGATTTTTTAACGCTTTTTCGATGGGTTGATTCTCAGACCTCTCAGAGTAAACTGTCTCCAGCTTTCCAGTACACACTATGCAGAACTGAGGCTGTGCAAGACAATATAGAGCCTATGTGACCTGCCATCCCATGAATCAATGCAAAATTTGCCTCACATAGCAATAAACAGGCAAAGCAAAGCGAAGACCATTCAAATCAGTGGCACTTCATGTTAAAATTAAGGGGAAGGGTGTAATACAAGATAAAGAAGCGCATAGTACATTGAAAACAACACACTTTGTGTCCAAGTGTGCAGGCAGAGTAATTCGCTTCATGTTGCATAGCACTACGTGAACTAAGGGACAATACACAAAGTGCTCCATGTAGCGCAGTGGGAGCACTTCGCCTGTCTCTAGCCAGGCTCCACCTTGGCTGCAGCCGTATTGGCTCTTGCTAGAACCTGTACTGCAATGGTGCCCTGGGACTCAGAAGAAGAGTGTCATAAATAAATAAACTCTACTTCTACCAATTTTTAAAAATGAAGACTCAAGAGACAGACCGAATATCTATGGAGAAGTTGTTCCATGAAAAAGGAACAGAAACACAAAAAACTCTATCCCCAACAGATTTTAGCCTTGATTTTAGAATAGCAAACAACACCATACCTGAAGATTTTAAAACATAGGTATCACTACAGGTTGGCAGCAGCTTCCTATGGTAAAGGGATAAATCCCCTCTGATTTCAAAATAGTAGATATGGAACATCAGAGCCTGCAATTGAAGGATAGCAATGCAAACCATATTTTCACTAAGCCTGTTATTCCTAAGAAACTGCTCATGTGTTACAACTAACAGGGAGAAGTACCCAGATGTTTCCTTTCCCATTGTATTGTTTTGGATAAAGAGAAAGAATCATTCAGACTCATATGATGGAACAAACCATTTTGCCAATTAGGGATTTGTAGCTAACTGCTGAACCAGAATTCAGGTTTAAATTTCTTCAAGATTTTACTAAAAGGATGTTTTTTCCACTCACCAACAAGGTAAAATACCAAAGGCTGTGTCTTTGCTTTACACTAATAAATACAGAAAACTGT
Organism: Neoceratodus forsteri; assembly: GCA_016271365.2. Classification (NCBI taxonomy): domain Eukaryota; kingdom Metazoa; phylum Chordata; order Ceratodontiformes; family Ceratodontidae; genus Neoceratodus; species Neoceratodus forsteri. The sequence continues at coordinate 136,204,620 of JADMNL010000025.1, forward strand.
AGTAGCAGCAGCTGCCTGAATCCAGGTTTTTTTTTTCTTTTTAGAAACTGAGCTACATTATTAATTTTTTTAACAAAATTACCCACTCAGCATAGTAGTTCATCAGTCTGCTTAATTTGCTTGTGGAACCTGGGAAAAAACAGTTAATGAATGATCTTTTTTTAAGTACTGTCAATTATTTGTGGACTGTTTCTAAGTAGCAGGTAATTAATACTTTTTAGTATTGAAATAATCAATTCTCCAATGCTCCAAGCACTTGCTCACTGCCAAATTCCTATGCCATTGTTTCAGTCTCGGTGTGCTGCAAAAAGTGATATGTTTTCTGGGGTATGACAAGCAAAGGAGTTATGGTTTTTCTTGATATAATTACCATTAATGACATGATGATATGTCTTGCAAAACTCAAGAAGGGCACACTACAGCACACAAATAGCATGGCTTATTTTTACCAATCGAGGTCTCCAGGCTTTAAATGAACAGCAACAAGCATTCATACTGCAGAACAAATTAAAGGTGCACTACTCAGGGGTTTGTCAGCCTGAAGGCTCCATGTTCAAAATATTTCCTGAGAGAAAATATACCCTTAGACTCAGGAAACAAACATTTTCTATCTGTTATATTTTTTTAAATATCACTGTATCCTGTTTGAATGCTTAGGCTGCATTTAGTTGGGGGAGGGGTGAATTTGAGATAATGGACCCAAGTCTACAAAAATTTGTGGCACCACAGCAGACTTGCAGCAGGGTGTTTGATGCAACTTGAGATTTGCATCAAACATTGCGGCAAGTGCGATTCTGGAAGGCACTTGCCGCAAAGACCTACCACAAGTCTGGAACACAGGACACAGGGAGTTAGACCACCTTCTCCTTGGTCTAGCTTTGCATTCAGGGTCATGGGAGTTGTTCCAGACCTGTGCACATGCAGTCGTAAAGCAGGGAAAATGTTGCAAATGCACCACCCCTTCAAGAATCAGACCATTCTGCATCTGAAGGGCTTTGGCACATCTACGACCCCCTTTGTGTCAGATGTAGGGCTTGACACAAGCCCTGCATCCCCCTTCCGGAATTGGGTCCAGAATGTTATAGTATGTTTTAATGTGGCCATCTGTACCCTCAGATGAACCCCATCAGTGGTAACAGTAATAGGCGAACTGTGATAAGAGCGAGTCAAAATGAGCACGTAAATATGAACAACATGTTTAGGGTGAGTCTGTATTGAGCAACCCATAGTAAATGCAGATGGGTACTAACAGTGATGTTTTGCAAGGGATGAGGAAGGTAGGGAATGCAAAAGTGAAATATGTGGGTAGGACACTGTGGGAGTGGAATCAAGCCAGCAGTGTGGCAGAGAGGGTAGGAGCACTGCCTGTGAGTGTGGTGGCTCCGGGTTCGGGATGGGTTTTAGGAATTTTATTTATGCCTTGAGTTAGACTTAATTTTTTCCCCATTGACAAACCTTCCTGCAGAGTTGATTATTTAATAATCGGGGGTGCAGGGGGCAAAGCCCCAGGCATAAAAAGTAATTGTAGATTTTCCCTTATGGATCCAGTGAGTGCTGGTCAGTGTTTCTATGAGGTACTATTGTGCTAATTGCTGTTTTGCTTTTTGGCAATATATAGTCACCTTTGTGCTGCTCATTATTATGCATTAGCGCTTATCACATGGTACCACAGTAATAATGTGTTGTGGGGGGCAATTATGTTGGAGGTGCAAATCACGCTGGAGGGTTTAGTTATTTATTTATTTCATTTTTGTTGACCGGGTAAGTGCACTAGACAAATCCTGCCTATTTTCAGGCATGACCCGGGGGAAGGGGATACAGATGAATGCCAACTGACCTTGAACCAGATTAAGCTGTTGGCGGTATTTTTAGTGAATGAGGGAAATTTGGCCAGGACACCAGGGAAATTCCCCTACTCTTTTTGATAAGTGCCATGGGATCTTTAACATCCACCTGAACTACCACCAATCCAGGCAGATGGGACCTCGGTTTAACGTCTCATCCGGAAGACAGCACCTCAGAAGTGCAGCACCCCTCTCATGCTACACTATGGTTTAATGTTATTAAAATATGGTTTCCTTTTTACTTGGGTACAGATGCTACCTCTCCCACAGTTTGTGCCTAGATTCCCTGTCCTCATCCAAATTGGTCACAAGGTGCTTTGCAGAATCTATCCTTAACTGGGAGGGATGTGAGCACCACATTCTTCAAGACTCTGTAGTGTCCCACTTACAGTACAAATGCAGAGGGCGAGGCTGTGAGATACACTACAGCACTCCCTGGAGAGTGAGCATATTGTGACATGCAGATCCTCTGCTAGTCCACAGTCTGTCTCTTGCATAGTGGTGCAACATGCAGCCGGCCTGCCACTAGGTCGCACAGTCAGACATCTTCCCTTGGTTGTTAGAGAGATTTCTACTTAGTTGCACTTCTGCAGAGATTGAGGAGATGAACCTATAAGAAGGACAGCAATGCTCAAACTCCTTCCAGGCTAGTGATGGTAAAAACGGACTGATAATTTCTATTTTTTTTTTTTTTCATTTACAATTTAAGGCATTAAGAAGGGGGAGAAGGACTTCTTTAAGTACATCAGGGAGAAAAGGAGCTGTAAGGATCACATAGTAAGGATTAAGAAGGAGGGGGGTTGGGTGGAAGCAGGGTGCAATAAGACAGAAGCACTAAATGAGTACATCTGCTCAGTATTAACTAAAGAGAAAAGGGGAGTGACACCCAAGGTGGGAGAAATGGCAGAAGCAGGTGGAGAAGTGGTGACAGATGGGGAAATCATGGAGGGCAGAGTTTGAGAGGGTTTGAAGGCACTGAGGGTGGATAAGGCGCCAGGCCCAGATGGCATCCACCCCAGGGTACTGAAGGAGCTGGCAGAGGTCCTTGCAGGACCTTTGGCAGACCTATTTAATGCCTCACTACATTCGGGGTGTGTACCTCAGGACTGGAGGATGGCTCATGTGGTGCCCCTCCACAAGAGTGGCCCCAAGGATGAACTGGGAAACTACAGACCAGTGAGCCTCACTTCCATCTTGGGTAAACTAATGGAAACTATCCTGAAGGAGAGGCTGGTGGCCCTCCTAGAGGCCAAAGGACTACAGAACAGCAGGCAGCATGGCTTCATATGTGACAGATCCTGCCAAACCAACCTGGTGGAGTTCTATGACTGGGTAACTAGGCAACTGGACAGGGGCCATGCAGTGGATGTCCTGTATCTGGACTTCAGTAAGGCATTCGACTCGGTGCCACATGGAAGGCTGGGGAGGAAGTTAGTAGGCACAGGGGTGGGTGCAAAGCTGGTGAGATGGGTAGGAAACTGGCTTCAGGAAGGCAACAGAGGGTGGTGGTGGGTGGGGAACTCACACCAAAGGGCAGTGACGAAAGGTAATCTACAGGGCTCGTGTTGGGACCAGTGTTGTTTGGGATATTCATTGCAGACATATCATGGGACATCAAGAGCAAGATCAGTCTGTTTGCTGATGATACCAAGGTAGGCGTGGTGGTGGATGACCTAGAGGATGGCAGGGGTTGCAGGATGATCTGGCAAAGCTTGAAACCTGGTCAGACACCTGGCAACTGGGGTTTAATGCCAAAAAGTGCAAGGTGCTGCATTTTGGGATGAAGAACCCAAGGAGGAGTTACCAACTGGGGGGAGTGCAGCTAGCCCAGACAGAGGAGGAGAAGGATCTGGGTGTGCTCATTACAGGGTCAATGAACAACTCGGCACAATGTAGGAAGGCAGCTGCAAAGGCCAACAAAATGCTGGGTTGTATTGCAAGGGGTATATCCTCGAAGAGGGAGGAGGTGATTCTACCACTGTATAGGTCATTAGTTAGACCACACCTGGAGTACTGCGTGCAGTACTGGCGCCCATATCTGAAGAGGGACATTAAGTTACTGGAGAGGGTGCAGCGCAGGGCAACAAAGATGATCAAGGGCTGGGGACTTATCATACGAGAGGAGGTTGAAGGAGTTGAACATGTACTCACTGGAGGAGAGGAGGGACAGGGTGACATGATTGAAACCTTTAAATACATGAAAGGAATAAACAAGATGGGTACAGAGGGGCTGTTCAAAGTAAGGGAGGGGAGGGCAACCAGGTGCCAGGTGGAGGGAGGAAGATTCAGGAGGGAGATGAGGAGACACTTTTTTACAGAGAGGGTGGTGGCTGGGTGGAATGCGTTACCTACAGAAGTAGTATCCAGTAGAACAGTGGACTGCTTCAAAAGGGGATGGAACAGGACAAGGGGGAGGGTTAATGAAGGGGAAGGGTGGAAGGGAAGGGCAGCTGCAGAATAAGGGGTGCTAGCTGCACATTCGAGCAGACTTGATAGACCTCTAGGCCTTTATCTACTGGCAAATTTTGTATGTTCGTATGCTTATTTTACCCAGGATTGCCTAACTGAGATGCAGCATTTCATTGTCAACAGAGTCCTATCTCCATCTAATTTTACAACACACAAATGGTAATGAGAAAGAAATAATAATAAGGTAAGAATTGAACCCAGGCCCCCAGAATACCATCCCAGTGCTCTCAACACTGAGCTATAGGCTGACATGTGTGGACCAGACTCTTCCTGGACATACTTCCTTTCTCTTGTATTGTGAATCCTGCAACTAGGAACAATTGAGATACTGTAGGTGGGAGGGTGGAAGCACTGAGAGTGTAAGTGCCTTTTTCAAGGCCCCACAGTGAGGTATAATGAAACATTTTTGATTGACTAAGGAATAAAAATTATTTCATAATCTTACAAAACGACTGCCCAGGGATTACAATGCACAAACACAAATTACAGCTTTGATGCATGTACTGTGTCAGTAAAAAGGCAATCTGTTTCTTGTTGTATTCATTAATAATTTGCCCTTAAGTAAACTATTTTGTTTAGTATTTATCATTTTCCAGGTTTCAGAAAATAAATTATTGTTGTCATTGAAAGGACTCAAATCTTAATAGAAAATGGGTTACTAAAATACTGTAACCCAATTGGCTTACAGCAGTCAGGAGGTATCAGTCAACACCTCCAGGAGGAAAAAGAGACAGTTGGTGGTTTGCATTTCTACAGTGCAGCTTATGCTGACACTAACATCCCGCTGCTTTGCTCAATGCTGCCTCCGCTATGCTTGGCACTGGTTTTACCTCTTCAAACCTCATCCAATCATGGTTAGAAAACTGGTTGTGTGGTTAAGTCTTTAAAGTCTTTACCTGTATTGCTGGTGTAGATTGTTGTCCCTTGCCATTATTTCTGATTTTCTTTCACTGCCTTGTGTCTCTCCCTTCCGACTGGGGCAGGGTGATCATGAGGCCTATAGATGCAGGATACGCGGCCTCCATTGCTGGACTTCCCTATCCTGACTCGTGATGTGGGAGCCTTGCATCCCCTTGAGGTGGTGCTTCAGGTCTCCCAACTGAATAGTAGGTCTTCTGGTACTGGATCCATAGGGGTGGGAGAGGTTTCTGTGGGTCCCGTTTTTTCTGTGCACAGGTCCATTTCTATTTTGGTTCCCCCAGCCAGATTAAACCATTAGTGGTCAACCTGGGGAGGGTCACCTCCACTAGTTTCTCTGTCATCCTAAGCCATTTGTAGGGTGTCCACTGCTATTAAGACTAAGCCGCATGTTTTCTGTATCCATCAGGCCCCCTCAGAGAATGGATTCTGAGCAGGTGAGCAGTGGATTGGGTTCTTCCCCCCAAATCCTTGCTCTCCTGCCTTTCCCCTTCCATGGTCTAATCCAATCTTGCATGGAGCCCCGCGACTTGGGGATTGGCAGTCAGCAATGGAGTAGGATCTATATGCCTAAACTCGCTCCGAATAGGAAGCCCCATTAACTTCCAGTGGGATGGAAGGTAACCCTTCTTCCTGGTTTAAGGATCTCCTACCTAATTCATGTTTTAAATATTAGGTGTTTGGAGTGTTGCTTTGGGGGGGGGCTCTGGGTCAGTTTGCTCTTCTTGGTTCTGTATAACACCACACACTGGTATATAGGGGTCTGTGCCTGCTTCTCTTAATCTGGTTTCACACCTGCGGCAGTCTGAGTGCACAAAAATGTCAGTGGAAGGTGATCAGAACCAGGCACAGGGGTTCTCCTCTGCTGTTTCAGGATAATTTTTTCCAGCTAAGAGTGGAACCCACAGGGGAGTTTGTTGTAAATAGTTTTTGATTATAGGGGAGGAGCTGACCGTGGTGGGGGAATCTATCTCTAAATCACAAATTTTGTATAGTTTTTGACCAGATTTGGGGGTGGAGGTGCAGGTGGGGGGACCTGGGGCATTTATTCTCTGCTTTGTATTTTTGGGTAATGTTTCAATTGCTATTTGGAGTATCGTTTCCAATCAGCTCCTACTGAGACCTGACTGTTTAATGGACTGGAAGAGTGGGGTTGGATGGAGTGTGCCTCATGGGTTACAGCTTGCTAACTTTTAGCCTAGTCTTCCTGGTTAACTTGTTTAGCATAAATTGCAAGTAATACAATTAAAATTGTAACGTGGAATGTCAGGGAAGTTAGAGATATATTGTAATGGTGTCTTCTCCCCTCGCTTCTCTCTCTTCACTGGTACTAGACAGGGCTGTCCTCTCTCACCTTTCCTTTTCAATCTGTATTTGGAGCCTCTCCTGAGACATATCAAAATGTCTCCCCAGATACAGGGTATCCCGGTGTATGACTCCATTTTAACGCTTTCGGTGTATGTGGATTACATTCTTTCATATTTAGAGCATCCTGCAACATCCCTCTAGCACACGCTTAATGTGATATCCCAGTTCAGTCACCTCTCCAACTATAAATTAAACCTTAACAAACCAGAAATTTTCTCCCTTAATCACCACACATACAAGGCTGACTTTAATAATTTCGGTATGAAATTGTCCCCACACTCAGCCAGGTATCTGGACATACTCCTAACCACTGACTCTTCTCTCACCAAGAAATTAAACCTGAATGATCTGGTGGCTAATATCCAACAAGATCTTCAGAGGTGGGAATCTCTCCCGATTTCCTGATGGGGACGAATCAGTATCATAAAGATAAACATTCTCCCCAGACTTTTCTATCCCCTAAACTTGCTGAATCTCTGGCTTCTTCTGTTCTTCTTCCAACATGTAAATTCCCATATATCTAATTTCATTTGGTTGAATAAACATCCTAGATGCTTCTTTCTCAAACTGAGCCTTCCCAAGGATTCAGGTGGTCTTCACCGTTCCAATTTCCTACTATATTACTGGGCCAGCCACTTCTCTAAATGTGGAAGATGGCTCTCGAGTTCTGAAGGAGAATATACTCTGATGTGGCTACAAATAGAGAACCAGATCCTACAGTTGCACAATCTAACCACTCCAACAATCTTTTATCTCCCATGGAAATCACTGCCAGTCTCACTCCATCACTCAACGATTGGCACCTCAAAAAAGGTTTTCTCCCAGTTATGTTCTTCCCACAAATTCACCCCCCAAAAAGACTTTGCTCAACCCATTGTTCTAAATTCCAATGTCAAGATAGGGGTCATGAGTCTTGTCCCAGGATGGCTACCTCATCTAAGAGAGGCCAAAGTGGCTGAGTTGTACTCTCAGGACTCTCTCCTCTCTTCTCCAAATATTCTCTTGAAATACAGCCTAAACCATGTGCACATTTTCAAGATTTTGCAGCTGGGTCAATTATTTGGTACATCCCCTAAACCCTCTGTATTAAGGCCTATCTTGGTACAGTTAAGGGAATTAGCCTCCATGCCACATGCCATCACCCTTCTATATTACTGTCTTCCGCCATAGGCCATCCCAAACCCCTACCAGGTTTGGAATTCCCTGCTACCAGACATACCTCTTAACTGGTCACAGATCTGGAAGGATTTATACATTTACAACTCTCAAGACAGGTTTAGACTCACCCAATACCACATTCTAAACGATATGTACTATACACCCTTTAAAATTACTAGAATGGGCTGTCTTCCCTCCTCTCTATGTTCTAGGTGTGGTAATTCCGAAGGGAATATCCTGCACATATTCCAGTATTGTGAAAAAGTCTCCCCCTTATGGCAATTAATCCAAAACAAGATGGATCCCTTACTTGGTTTAGATGGTCTCTACCACAGAAATTTGCATTTTGGGTTGTTATACCAATATCAGGGTCAAGGAGCGAAGGTTTCACATGGCCTTAATCTCAATGGTTGTCAAGAAACTGGTACTTAAACATTGGCTGGAACAGCTCACCATACCTTACAGGGAATGGCTGAATGAACTCTCAGTGTGTTTCAGGACTGAGCGCCTGATTGCTAGCTCCTGCAACAGACTCAAGCTCTTTGACAAAAATTGTGGCAAATTATATGCACTATATTTGCATTAATTGTACTGGGGTTTCTTAACTCTCCATGTGTTCAATTTTTCAAAGTATATGTTGTACTATCTGTCTATTTACATGGGGCATACTCCAGGGGTGGATTGGGCTGGGGATGGTGTGAGGGAGGGGGGATGGATAGATAGCATTTTGTGTTATCCGAGGTCTTTGGCTGATAATGTTCCTATGTATGTAGGTGTATGTTAAAAACAATAAAGAAGTTGAATTTCAAAAAAAAGAAAATTGGTTGTGGGGAGCGGAGTTAACATGGTGGAGGCAAGTTGCGTTTTGAAAGAGCTCCATGCTGGCAGCATATTTAAACATTGAAAATAACATTTTGGGATGAGTCTTCTGCTTAAATTTCATATGGCTGACAAGATGAAAGTTCTGTCATCATCATCGTCGGAAGAGTTTGGCTCACCAAGAACTAAGCTGCTTGAAAAATACTTCAGACCGACTACTGGCATTATGGGCATTGGGAGAACTGGGGAGAAAAGCTCCAGTCTCGTAACTGGGACACTGACTGCCAACCTGCAACTGCCTGTGAGTAATTCAACAACTTTTCCAGAAGTCCAGATACCCGCTCCTACCTCCAAGGCCACTACTTCAGATTCAAGTAAAGCAGGTGAAGCAGCTGCAGTTTTAAATTTTCTGGTAACAACAAAAATGCACTTACCTGTCCGTAGCAAGGATTCCCCACTTCAAACGATTTTGCCTGTAACTGAATGCACTATAGTTACTATGGCTACTAAATATGCAATAGACTCACTTGGGGACATTTTGGAGAAATTACTGCTTTGGACCCAAACCTCTGACAGGAAATGTAACACATTATCGGAAAAGGTGGAATTTCTACAAAAGGACACTAAGGCAGAATCAGGAGAGGACTGAGGAAGTTAACAAGGACATGGACAAAAACCAAAAAGAAATCAAGAAAACTACGTGCAAAATATCTGGTATGGAAGCAACTATAGCTAATCTAATAAAGGACAATTATGCCATTGCACATAAAGTTGAGATGTTGGAAAATGAGCAAAGATATAAAAATTTGAGGCTGATTGGTTTGCCTCCCACTCTGGATCAAGAATTTCAGTCAATTAGTGATATGATTTATTTATCAATGTGTTTGAACTGGCAGAAGATAATCTATTCTTTATAACCCGGGCTTATAGAATCCCTTTGAAATCCACCAACCCAAAAACTACCTTTTGACCCCAAGCTATTCCTTCCAGGCATCTTTATCCCAAGTAGCTCTCTCTCCTCTCACATGCGCATTTTAGATGGCTAAACATACTTTCTCTTCTGGTCAAACATCTGATTCTTATGAAATGGAAATCAATTCTGGTGCCTTCTCTTTCAGATGTTCTTCAAAACCTTTCTCAGTATGCCTCCCTAGACCGATTATCTCATGTTATAACCGACTCACTGCATATGACAAATGTTGGCAGGATTACTTCAAGTATATCGAATCTAGTTCTTCCAGATCCTAATTCTTAGGGATATTTAGCCCTCTTCTTATTCTGCTCTCAGATTAGGTTTTCCCAAAACTTTTATGCAGAGGTATCTCCTCTTTTTTCCCCCTTCTCTATTTTCTTCCTCTCTCCTTCCCTTCTTCCTTGCTTTTTTTCTCTTCTTTCTTTCCTTGCACGCTTTTCTCATATCTTTACCTCACCATTACTGTACACTGATCATATTACCACATTTATCATTTTTTGTAATTTACTGATGCTTTGCCATAGCCTGCCCTAGCAGTTATTTTGTGCGTAGTTGCCATTTATGATTCTATAATACTCTATTGATTGTAACCCTTCTGCTTTCCACTTATAACCTGTCTAGGTTTGTGTTTCATTATCAATACATGTATATAAGGCTTCTCCAACATGTTTACCCTAAATACTGTGTTTAAGTGATACTTTATGCCTTATATGGAGGATATTCTTCTATTGTATAAGACGTGTGATTCCTTATGTAGTCAAATTTCAATAAAAAGATAAAGTGGAAAAAAAAAGAAATCCACCAACCAGGATAACTCAGCTTCTCAAAAGAAATCAACCACCCTCCTGACTTTAGCATTTGAAACTGATCGTGATTTAATTATGTGTCTTTCACGAATTAAAGGTCCCCTTATAAAAGTAATAGATTTTCAATCTTTCCAGACTATTCATACTCCGCTCAGCAAAGATGCTGTTGTTTTTTAACATAACAGGAGTTACTTGAAATGGGAGCTGAGTTTCAGCTGCTAGCACTGGTGAAACTTCACGTAAAATTTAAAGGGACACAATACTACTACTATGATGTAGAACAGGTGTCTGCATTTATCAGAGCCAACTATGATCAAAAAAATTAAAATGAAACAGACTCTCCAACACTTTCAGAGGAGGTAATGATAAATATGGCAACATGAGATAAAAAAATTAAATGACGACCTCTATCAGGATATTGATATAAGTATACAGGATGCTATAGGCTGATGGAGTTCTGGAGGGAACTTTTCTTTGGCTATTTCTGGGGGGATAAGTTGTTTTTAAAGGGACATAGTTGTTATTGTTATAACCAGGGACGGAGATTTGAATAACCATTTATAAATGAATAATTTTAAAGTTCTGATAAACCTTATACCTGGCTGCTTTAAGCTTCTGAAATGAACTGTGGTGAACCCACCCCAAAAAATGTTATTGGTCTAAACACGCCATACATGTAAATGGTAGTAATTGCATTTGATATGTTTTATCATGTTCTTTTTGTATGATATAAAATCGATTAGTTATTTTGCTATATTCAGAAAATTAAAAATCAATAAAATATACAGTAAGTATAAAAAAAAGAAAATTGGTTGTGTTGGGCCAACACATCCAATTTTCTAAGCATGATATGACCCTTCACAGTGTGCGGTGGTGGGGGATATCACACTTCCTGGGCTACAAGACCCTTCATCTATGGTGTTGGGCCTCTCCATGCCCTGAGCATGTGGATATCCCCTAATACCGCACAAGTCATTGGGTCTTATCACTTGCTTAGAGTCCACCACAATTTGACTTTTGGGGTATAGCTATTTTTATTACTGAAGGTATTTGTATGAAATAGACCATTTGCCCTATGCACTTCATTTGCCCCAACTGGTTTTCCTGCTTTGAAGTTGTACTCCTCTGTTCGTAACATCAGAATCATGTCAGTGGCAACAGATTGTAATGTCACAAACATTGTATTATGACTTCACAGCAGGTATAAGCTGTGTGGACAGATGGGGCCCAATCCTAGAAGGGGTTACACATGGCACAAAATGACTTATGCCAATGAGAATGGTGCAAGTAGCACTTTACACCTTCAGTTGCAACATTCGGGATTCTGCAAACCAACCTGCAACATGTCACAGGCTGCTTGCACCAAAGTGGACATATGTCACCATTTATGCCATAAACCCACTGCGACATAGTGCAAGGGGGTTTATGGCAGCAGTTGCTCCCTATTCTGGAAGGGCAGTTTCTAGATACTCAGATCTGAAATTCTGTAACAACCCCTGGAGATCATCCATCAAAATACATTTACACCAGCTATTATCTGGTGTAAGTGTACTTTGCATCCACTGGGGGTTATGCCAACGTGCCACCAGCCCATCTCCCAGGTCATGTAGTTATCTCCCCATGCCCAGATCCTAATGATGAATTGCTCTGCAGGGCTATCAGTGCCACCCCAGCCCCAAACCCACAAGATGGTCAGAACTGGTTTTGCAGAACTCCCAGTCCATCTGCTGTGTGACACTTCTGTGTGAGACAGACCTGACTGTAGTGTACTGCTACAGAGAGTAATTTCTCATTTTAATTTTGAGCCCTGAGATCAGCTGGGAGACAGAACATGTGCCGGGGACTGTAGTCCTGTAATGGTCTGTGGACTACATCACTTCCTGCATCCTGTTTCTTGCAGCCTGTTTTTTTATTTAAATTGTACCTGGTGCTTGGAGGAGAATTTGCCCTGTTAGATAAGGGCACTCCTGATATACTTTTAAATAGTTTGTGAAATATTACTGCAGCTGCTTTTTTCAAGTGGGTGGATGACTAGAATGCTGAAACAGGTCATGTGACCTGGATCCACACTTCTGGGTTCTAGGCTGTGGGAGTGGTTGGGAGATATAACAAAATTCCAACATATTTGTAACAGCAGAAGATCATCTCCTTGAAATGTGTTAATTTACAGATTCTTGTGGAACAATGGCAGATACTATCATGACCCTGGAAGGGGAGGTGGGGGTCAAATGTTGCTTGTGTACAATGTATGCCCTTACGGCTCCCCCTTTGCCAAAAATGCCATTTTCATGTACCAAATGCCTGGAAAATGAGGCTATGATTAAATAACTATCCACCATAGATACTAGATTATCAGGTGTTGAACACAGCCAGACAGATATGGCCAAAAAACTAGCAGAAAGACAAGGCTCCAAAATAAGTAAAGGAAAAGCTCCACTGCAGCCGTCTTTGAGGGTTAAGGGTATAGAGCAAAATGTAATTAAACAAGACAATCCTAATAAAGTGAATGCCCCAGTTCTGATTAATGCAAACACAAGTACAAAGAATATTGGTGGTGGAAATAAAAAAAAGTTAGGAGGAAGACACTACTGGTTGTAGTGACTATGAATGGTACTAAATACAAAGCAGAAGAGTGGCAAGGAAGGGCAGGAAAGCTGAACATTGTGTATTACCTCTACTAAACACCTTTGAGCCATTAAGTTCCCTCAACCCTGTTGAACAGAAACCTGGTGTAAATGACTCTACTATATGTCCAAATAATGTAACACAAACCTCCCTCCCTAGTACTAGGACATCAGAACAGATGTTAACTCTGTTTGCACCTCCAATTAGCATAAATCCTATTACTACATCTTTGCAGGAAACAAACCAGTCTTCTAACCCTACTGAGGATATAATCAATGTCTCTGAAGTGTCTGGCTCCACAGATGTGAGAAGACATTATGCAAACTATCACACTAAACAGTGTAACCAAAGATGTAAATGTCACAAATGAACAGATTTGTATTCTAGGTGACTCAATGATCAGATTTACCGATAGATATTCAACAAAAGGTAACAAACTAAATGTGACAAGCTGCAGCTATAGAGAAGCAGCCATTAAAGATATAAATGTCATGCTACCAGGTATATTGAGGGCAGTGGATGATCCTAAAGAAAACATTACTTACCATAGTAATCTTGTTTCTTCTAAGGTAATCTTACAGTATTCTGACAATTGCAGTATGGTCTCACCATAGGACAGCCCCCGAGCTGAAATGGTTAATAGAACCTATGCTAATGATGGAATATTAGGTTCAAGCTCGGTTTTCAAATCGCTGTCCCTGGTTGCACTTCCTGCAACCGTCAGTCTTACAAAGCATGCAGAGGCTAAAAATACTAAGCTAATTTAACTAATCTCTAACTAATTAATCTGGTTCAAGGTCAGTTGGCATTCATCTGTATCCCCCTACCCCGGGTCATGCCTGAACATAGGCAGGATTTGTCTAGTGCACTTACCCGGTCAACAAAAACTAAATAAATAAATCTCAATACCCTGACTAGGGTAGGAAAACACCTTCAAATAACAAAGGGCATTACTAAGACTCAAGTCGACAGATGCCCAAGAAACAAATAGGTACCCACAGGTTTCCAACATGAGTAACAGGCAGTGTGCAGTGCTCTGTAGGTCCTAGCAGGGGAGGAAGGGTGGGAGCTCAGAATACAGTAAGATTCCCTTAGAAGAAACAAGATTACTATGGTAAGTAATGTTTTCTTCAAACCCCAGGAAATCTTACAGTATTCTGACAATTGCTGTCTACCCAAGCAGTACTTTTGGAGGTGGGCAGAGGGCCTATTTAGGAAACAGGCTCTGCAAAACTGCTGTGCCAAACCTGGCATCACTCCTGGCCTGGTTATCCAAACAATAATGCTAAGTGAATGTGTGAACTGTTTTCCAGGTAGCTGCTTTACAGATTTCCAATAAAGGAATATCTCTTAGAGCTGCTATAGATGCAGCTATCCCCCTAGTAGAATGGGCCCTGAGTGGGCTGTTTTCCCATTTTAGAATGGGCCCTGAGCCCCCGAAGGGGCTGTTTGCTCATTTTGCCATAACAGAACTGAATACATGCCATAATCCATCTTGCTATGGATCTCTTAATGACAGGTTTGCCATTTCCCACATCCCCGTAAGTCAAACAGAGTTGGGTTTTATCCCCTCTATGACTTTTTGTATGTTCCAGGTAGTAACTGATAGCTCTTTTAACATCTAGGCTATGCAGTCCACATTCACCTGAAGTAGAATGGTCAGCAAAGAAGACTGGAAGTGTGATGGATTAATTAATGTGAAAATCTGAAACCACCTTTGGAAGGAACTTTTTTTTGTCCTAAGGACCACTTTGTCCCTATGGAATGCCACATAATCAGGGTCCATGGACAAAGCCTGGAGTTCACCTATCCTCCTGGCAGAGGTAATGGTAACCAGGAACACAGTCTTCCATGTCACATACTTGAGATCAGCTGTTGCAAAGGGTTCAAAGGGCGGTTGCATACACTGTGCTATGCAAATATTAAGATCCCATACTGGGCCGGCTTGCCAGTGCAGTGGTAGGGCTACTGCTTGTGGTGCCAGTGACCTGGGTTTGGGAATGGACTCGGGTGGCTGGAGGGCCGGCCGGGGGGAGGAGGATCGAGCGTCCAGGGGGCTGCTCTCCTCCTCCGGGTAGGGTGGGATGCAAGTTCTGCTGCAATACCGCCACCTGGGTGACCATGGGTGGAGGTGCAGTGAGACAGCATACAAAGGGAGGGCGGACGTCTGCCGGGAGCCGGAGCGTTAGCACGTCATGACGTGCATCACTCCTTGGCCTCCCCTCACGTGCAGACGTCCGGGGTGGTTGGGACCAGAAAAAGCAGAAATAACCCTGTGCTGGGCTCCTGTAGATGGGACCCAGCTGTCCCGAGAAAACCCTTAACCAGGCTCCATAGATGGGGCTCATGAGGCCTTCCAACACAGTCTCTAGGTGTGAGAGGGGGACTAAGAGCGGGGGTCCCTCTCCTCCCCGCCCCGTGGGGTAAACCACAGCAGGATGGGGAAGGCTAGCCAAGCACCCAGAGGGAGGTACCTGGGGCAGGACTACAGGAACACACAGCCTAGGAGATCCTCAAAGAAAGGAACCCAGCGCAGTGAGGAAGTGGGCATAAAGAGAAATAAAAAAAAAAAAAAGATCCCATACTGGAATGGGAATTTTGTGAGGTGGGTGCAAGTGCATCAGTCCCTTAAAGAAGCTCCTGAACACAAGGTTAGATGCCAGGGAAGATGTCTTACCTGTTGAAAAGTAAGCAGAAACTGCAGCCAATGCACCTTCAATGTGTATAGCATTAAGTCCAGAGAATGAAGGTGGGTAAGGTAATCCAAAACCACAAGCAATCCTGTCTGACTATGGTTCAGGTTTTTATTCTGACGCCAAATAGAAAATATTTTTCACTTGGAAGATTAAATCTTTCTGGTAGAAGGTTTTCCAGAAACCCTGAGGACCACCATGACACTTTCTGAAAGATGCAAATTGGTATACTCTAGGTCCTCAAGAGCCAGGCCTTGAGCCTGAGGGACTGCAGGTTCAGATACAGGATCCTACCCTTGGATGAAGTCAATAAGTTCTGCCTCCTGGGGAGGCTGACCGGCTTGGCTATTGATAGATCCAGTGCCATGGAGTACCAAGGTTGCCTGGCCCAATCTGGAACAGTTAGAATCATTGTTGCAGACTGGGATCTGAGCTTGATCAGAACCCTTAGTAACAAGGGAAACAGAGGGAATGCATACAGAAACTTCACTGCCCAGTCCAGAACTAGTGCATCCAGTAGCACTGAACCCATCACTGGTGGCCTGCAACAATATCTTGGAAGCTGGCAATTGTCTGGTAAAGTGAAGAGGTCTATCTCTGGAGTCCCACACTTTTTGAATACCATTTGTTGTTCAGGGATCATTCGTGGTGGCTCTGATGCAATCTGCTCAGTGCAACTGTCAAGACATTGTCTTTGCCTGGCAGATGAACAGCTGACAACTGGATATTTAGTGAATAAGCCAGGGTCCATATCTTCATGGCCTCTGTTCATAGAGTAGTGGACCTTGTACCTCCTTGTTTGTTGATGTAGTGCATTGTGGTTGTGTTGTCTGTTCTGACCTGTACTACTTTCCCCTGAAACATGATGGCAAATGCCTGCAATGCTAACAAGACTGTCCTGAGTTCCAGCAGACTTATGTGAAGCAGGGACTTAGACCATGAACCGTGGACAGTATTTTCCTCTAGGTGTGCTCTCCACCCTAGGAGGGATGCATCCATGGTAAGCACCCTGGAGGGTTGTACTTGTAGGAAGAGAACTCCCTGCTAGAGGTTCTCTTCTTCTGGCCACCACTGAAGAGCCTGCACAAAATTTTGGGTTATTGGGACCAGCTTTGACAGTGAATCTTTATTTTGGAGCCAGTATTGTCTTAGATGATATTGAATATCTCTCATCTGAAACCTTGCTCCTAGCACTGTAGTTGTTGATGCTGCCATGTGGCCCAACAACTACAGAAGTGCCTCCTAGGCTTGAGGCTGCAAGGTTTGAAAGAGCTTGCCAACTGTACCAAGTTGCTTGCCCTTTCCTGCAGAAGAAAAGCTTTTCCTTTCACTGAATCCAGTTGAGCCCCTACGAATTCTAGGGGCTGCACTGGTTGCAGCACTGACTTTTTCTGATTTAGTAACAATCCCAGGGACTGCAGGAGATCCTGTGAGAGTGCCAGGGACTGCTTGACCTGTCGAGGAGTTTGCCCTATGACTAACCAGTTGTCTAGGTAGGGGAATACTTCCACTCCTTGACTCCTTAGGTATGGCACAACTGCAACCAGACATTTTGTGAACACCCTTGGAGCAGAAGTGAGACCGAAAGGCATTGCCCTGAACTGGTAATGGCCTGAGGGCAGTTTGAACCTCAGAAATGTTCTATGTGACTGCCTCACTGGGATGTGGAAGTATGCATCCTTGAGGTCTAGGGATGCAAACCAATCCCCTTACTTTAAAATGGGCAGAATGGTAGACAGAGTGACCCTTTTGAATTTTGGTTTCAGTAAATGCTTGTTCAGATGTCTGAGATCCAATATGGGTCGCCACTCCCCTGTTTTCTTGATAGTGAGGAAGTACTTTGAATAGAGGCCTTTCCCCCTCTGCTACAGGGGAACTGGCTCTATTGCCCCTAGGGATAGGATATTTAATACTTACTTCTCTAGCAACAGAGTCTCTGCTGGGGAGGAAGGTCAAAAAACATTTGCCCTCAGCTTTGGTTTTAATTTGAAACTGAGGGCCAGACCTTGGCCCACTACCTCCAGGACCCACTTGTCTGTAGTAATGGATTTCCATTCCTGGAAGTAGTGGGCCAACCTGCCTCCTACTGGTACCAGGGAGATGACCTGAGCAGACCTCTCAGGGTGTCTGCTTAGGTTGGGAAGTTGGATGAGTGCTAGGGGCTATCTGGTTGCCACCCCATCTGCCCCTGCCTCTAAAGTAACCCCCTCTGTTGCTGGTACTGCTGGTTCTGGGGTAAGCTTGGGGCTGAAAGAATGGCCTATAAGGTCTGCCTCTGGGACCCCTGGCTTGCTGCTTATGGGATGTAGATGGCTTCTCTCTTGCAGCAGCACTTTGATAGGTGGTTTTGTACTTGTCCATTTTCTTCATGTAAGCCTCATTCTGCTCACCAAACAGAGACAGAGGTTTACAGGGGAAGTCTATTGCTCTGGACTGGGTGTCCTGAGTCAAGTTAGTTGTCCTGAGTCAGGCAAACTTTCTTAGAGATATGGAAGAGTCCATTTGTCTGGCAGCAGTATCATTATTGTCTACGGCCATATGAAATTGCACTCTAGATGCCTCTCTACACCTTTTTGCAGCTTCCTCCAAATCCACTGCCATAGGGGGCTGGCACTGACTTTGTGATTTCCATCACAGTGTTACACAAAGTCCTCTGATACCTTGCAACAGAGGCTATATAAGATGCCTGCCTTATTGCAAGAGAAGACCCCAGGAACTATTTTTTGGCAATGGAATCTATCCTCCTGGAGTCTTTGTCAGGAGGATGTGAAGCTAAAGGAATGCTAGCCTTATCACAGGCTACAGCCTGCACCACTCCTTCATGGTTAGGGTGCCCAAACAAGAACTCTGTTCCACCCTTAGCCACCCAGTACTTCTTATCCACTTTTCTTTCCAGGGGTGGAATGGAAGTGGGGGTACGCAGTACTTTCAGGACCTGTTTCTTTAGGAATTTATGGATGGGCAACAAAACCCTTTTAAAGGTTGGCACATACATCATCTCTTTGTAATCTTGTTCTTCCTCCTCCTCATCAGTGGATTCTTGAGTAGGAAGGTCCAAAGAAAGAGCCACTTGCCTAATGAACTGAAAATGAGATGTATAATCCTCAGTTCCCTTATCAGGGGAGTCAGGTCTGTGAGGATCTGTGGAGATATCCATTTCAATGGGCTCCACATAGTCCTCTTCTTCCTCATCATCATCCTTTTCATAATGTTCCTCTGCACAAACCTACACTTTGGGTTCCCCTGAACCAGGAACCAAAGCAGAGCCTGCAGTAGCCAAACAAGGTCATTTTTCAAACGGGACCGGACTGGTGTGCAAAGACTTAATTATGCGAATCACGTTCACTATCTGCTCAGCAGTTGGAACCGGTGCCTTCAGCTGTGGTTCAACCACTGTGTGTTTTTCTTTCATTTTTCCTTTGCCTGAATGCACTTGGTCAGCGGCCGGTTTGGCAGATCTCTTTTTATTAGATGAGGAGTCACCCTTGTCAGAGGGCTGGTCCCCCGGTTCCTTATGAGTGTCTGCTACCGGTTCAGTGGTTTTCTCAGACATTTTCTCCTGCAGTCGTTTAAGTCTCCTATCAAGCGTCGACTGAGGGAAATATTTACAAATTTCATAGTCCTCCTTGAGGTGGTCAAACCCCAAACAAATACCACAAATTAAATGAGGATCTACTTTAGCGAACAGTTCCCCACACTCTGTACAATGTTGGAAACCTGTGGGGCCCATTCGTTTCTTAGGTTGTGACATTTATTGGTTGGTTAGAACCGAAGCAAACCAAGAATTACCTCGGTAAATGTTATCAAAAAGTTTAAAACAACTAAACCGCCTTACCGGATGGTACCAAAATTAAAATAAATAAATTAAAACCAAATCAAAGCATCGATTCCTTCCCGGTTAGGGAAAAAAACGGAGAGGAACCGATAAAACTTACCAAACTAACACTACCTAACTAATTCTACCTGTGACCAAGGACAGTGCTTCAAAAATCAATGAAAATACAATGGACTACAATTTAATCAAGAAAATAACTTTTTCAGATGAAGTGAAGGAGAGCTCTCTGGTGACGTCTTACTGAGGCAAGCGGAGTAAAGAATTTCACATTTGCAGGAAGTGCAACCAGGGACAGTGATTTGAAAACCATGCTCAAGCCTAACATTCCATCATTAGCATAGGTTCTATTAACCATTTCGGCCCCGGGGCAGTCCTATGGTGAGACCATACTGCAATTGTCAGAATACAGTAAGATTTCCTAGGGTTTGAAACTGTCATTTTACATGCAGGAATAAATGACATCATAAAGCAGGGGTAGAGGATTTGTCAAAAATATGACTAAGGCAGTAACGTTTTAAAAAAAATCAAAACACAAAAATAATCTTATCAGAAATCCTGCCTGTTCCTCGGGCCTCAAAAGCCAAAAATAACAAAATCAAGATGCTTAATAACTGACTTCACAGATGGTGCCTTGAAAATAATATAAACTGTTTAAGGACATGGGAGATATTTGACAATAACTTTGCATTTTTGGATGCGATAGTCTCCATTTAAATAAAAATGTAACTAGAATGCTAGGAAATATATTCCATCAGGCCATTAGCAAGTATGCACAAGAACAAAAAAACTAATTAATGAGGGGCAAATGGGGACCATAAATGACAAAGTATCCGAAAAGGGAAAAAGCAATAGCAATTTGTCCACTTTTAAATTTCACTCTAACCTCAACTTTCTACTTACCAATGCTAGAAGCCTTCATCATATTAAAAATTATGAACTTAAATGGTCTCTTTATACATACAACACAGATATTGCAGCTGTTACAGAAACATGGTGGGGTAGCAACTCTTCTTAGAATAAAAACATCCCTGGCTATAATCTTGTACACAATAACAGAAATTAAATAATGGGAAGTGGAGTTGCAATTTATTTAAAAAATAACATCAGTTTTTGACAACTAACTGACAACTGATCAGATAATAATTAAATCATTTGGGTTAAAATTCACATAAAAAATAATAAGAACTTAGTTCTAGGGGTATGCTATAGGCCACCAGATGTGAACCAATCTGTATGTAATGAAATACTATCTAGCATTAGAGGTAAATTGAACCATAAATATATTTTGATCATTGGTGATTTTAGTACTCCAGGGATAAACTGGAAAGAAAGCATTACATCTGCAACACAAGAGCAGGCTCTGTTAGAGTTCAGCATAATGAATGGATTATGTCAAACGGTAGACAAGCCTACGAGACAGAATAACATATTGGACTTAGTCCTTACTGATATTCCAGATACAATTAAAAATCTAGAAATACATGACCCATGAATTAATAGTGATCATAATCAAATAACTTTCTCTGTTAACTTAGAAATCCCTAGAGATTGGTATAACTGTGGTTAAGGATTTTAATATGGTCAACTTTGAGGTGATACTGCAGGAATTACATAGATGGGACTGGGGAAATGACATTACTTCAGATGACCAGCTTTAGACCAAAATTAGAAGTAAGATTACTGAGTTCTTAGATTAATATATACCAAACAAAGTTCTGTATAACAAAAAAGGGAGAGTTCCAATATGGTTTAATAGCAAGGTTAAAATGCAATTAAAGCTAAAAAGGACTTACAGGATCTTTAATAAAGACAATAATAGCTATAATAAAGACAAATATAAGGCGTTCTTAGGAGATACAAAATGACCATGAACAAAGAAAAACGGAAAATAGAATTTAAAGAGGACAGAAAATAATTTTTAATTGACAGCTCTTTATAATGTTGCCATTTACAGAAATGATAGTCATAAGCTTAAATAAGTCATATGTAAATGTACCTAAATAAAAAGTAGCATGAGAAACAACATTTTGCATTGTTCAATTTTTATGGGCAGAATTATTTTACAGTTCTCTTCATGGAACCAGTGATCTGGAGTTTTAACTATGTCACGGTTTGAGTAAAGAACTCAAAGCATCATTCTGATGGAACAGTAGCTTGTGTTTAGCATTCTGCACACAAATTGTGAGATAATAAAAACTAAAAATTACCAGTTTTATGAAGAGAACTGTGCAGAATGTTGTCCATAAAAAGAAAACAGTTGAAAACACAGTTTTTCACATCAGTGTTTATTAAGGTGCAATTAAATATTGCTCATTTAGAGGCAAGTCTTTCATTTCTCTCACTAGGAACATTACTAACTGCTACCAATTAGCACACATCTCCTGTCCCCTTTAAGCTGGTCCATATGAAGGATGGAGGGAAAAGTGTTTACCAACACATAAATAAAAAGAAAAGCCCATCCAACACCATCAGGCCCTTACATATTGACAATAATGAGGTTATACACCCAGCAGATATGGCAAATGCATATTTCTGTTCTGTCTTTGAAGCAAATAATAAAACACCCCCAATTCTAAACAATAATACTAAAAATGTGCTGTTGTTGGAAATTAGTAGGGAAGATATCTCTAAACTAACTAATATTAAAACTAATACATCCCCAGGTCCAGATTTACTACACCCAAAACTACTGAAAGAAATCGAATCATGGTTGGTTGGACCATTATACAGATTATTTAACTTGTCTTTAAACACCTGCAAGGTACCTAGGGAATGGAGACAAACAGACGTGGTACCTATTTTCGAGAAAGATAATCATAGTAGCCCGACTAATTGTAGACCGATCAGCCTGACCAGTATTATAGATAAACTGATGGAATCAATAATAAAAGACAAAATTGATAGAGAATTAATTAGCAAAAACATTACTGATAACTCTCAACATGGTTTCAGACCCCAGAGGTCATGTCTGACTGCCAGTCTTGTTTTTTATGAGAAAGTAAGTGCACCATTGGATCAAAAGAAATCTGTTGACATCATCCATTTAGACTTATGCAGGCTTTTGACAAAGTCCCCCATACTACACTTATTGAAAAAATGATAGCATTTCATTTACACAACTCTCTTTTAAACTGGGTAATGGCGTGGCTTTCAGATAGAGAGCAAGTGGTTAGAATTAGAGGTTTTAAATCGGACACAGGATCTGTGACAAGTGGAGTGCCTCAGGGTTCGGTTCCGGGGCCTTCATTGTTCTCTCTTTATTTCTGATCTTGACAAAAAGAATAAGTAGTTTTGCTATCAAATTCGCTGATCATATCAAAATACTTGCTCAGAAAGGGGAGTGGAATTCTGAAAACTGATCTTGCACAATTGGAACCGTGGGCTAATTTAAACGGAATGATGTTTAATCTGGACAAGTGTGTTGTCATGCACTTAAGAAAAGACAGTAAATGCAATGACTGCATTCTGGCAGGAAAAAGCTTAAAGCCAGTGACAAATGAAAGTGATTTGTGTGTAGTTGTTACCAATGACCTTAAGTTTGGCACACATTGTACTGAACTTGCAATGAAAACAAATAGAATTATTTCTTGCATAAAGAGATTAATTGCCTCTAGAAACAGGGGATTTATTATGTCACATTACAGAGCATATGTACAACCATTGCTAGACTATTGTTTCCCCCCCTTATGAAACCCCACTTTATGTAAGGATGTGAAAAAACTGGAAGGGGTACAGAGGTGCATCACAAGAATGATTAATGGTTGCCAAAATACTAGTTATGAGGATAGACTTAGAGACCTAAATTTGTACACATTGGAACTCAGGAGATCAAGAGGGGACCTTCTTATGATGCATAAAATCTCTAAAGATAAAACCTTATTATCAGACCTTGGGCTTGTGTTTGCACATAGAGGAATCACACTTAGGAGTCATATGTATCAGTTGACTTTAACCAATCCCAAAAACAATACTAGAAGAAGTTACTTTACATAAATAATTATTCCAATGTGGAATTCACTCCCTAGAAATGTAGAGGAAGTAAATACTTTCACAAACTTCAAATCTAAATTAGACAGATTCCTGCTAGATAGTGTAAATGGGAGCTAAGCCTGCTTGTGGGAGATGTGCATTTAAGGGCCCACAGCCTTCTATACATCTATACTGTCCTAGTATGAATCCTACTATAAACTAGCCTCCCCCATAGCCCTGATCCCCGTAATAGTAATAGCTCCCCAGCCCCGATCCCCCCATAATATTGCTAGCCCCCCTCTCAGCCCAGACCCTCATAATAGTAATAAAATTCCCCGTCATGCCACCCCACAGGGTTATTAATTCAGCCATACTAGTTAAGATAATTAGAACACAACAGATACCTTAGTGCAAGATATCACTGGTAGTCTAGTGGACCTCCACCCGGCAGTTCTAGGCCACCCTACTTCCCCCCAACCCATACCCAGCCAGCAACTGGCAGAGCCGACCTCTCACCATTGCGGCCAGCCACTGACTGAGCTTCGCATTCACTGAACGTGTACTATTTATTATTGGGATTGGGACTGAGGGGGGGCTATCACTATTACAGGGGATCGGGGCTTGTGGGATGGACACTGATAGCCCTGTGGGACTTTGACAGATTGGGTGGCACTTGTGCCATTCTTGTCAGCATTCCGCAGGCTTGTGGCCAACCACTCAGGTATGCCTTTCGTTTGGTGTACCTGTATGGTTGGTGCAAGTTGAGGAACTTAGACGGAGGGACCTGGCCCAATACAGAATCAGGCACAGGATCCCTGGTGCAATGGCATTTGGTGCAAGTCACCTTTGGTGTGACTTGCACCATCCCTTCTAGACTCAGCCCCCTGGAATCAAAGTAAAAATTATCCATTTTAAATGAGAACATATTTAGTAATAAGGAGTGTAATGTTCTGAAATTCAAATTTTAAAGGGATATTGTGTAACTCAGTTCAGCTGATGCCAGCTGTGAATTTATTTCTGAAAACTGGTAAATCTCTCTTACGGAGAACAATCTATGTACTTGTAATATACGGTCAAACATTTTTCCCATAGAGAAACAGTGGAGCCAGAAAGTTGTAATACCATTTGTTCTGACATCAGAACAATAGTATTACGGCTTTGAATTCCTCAAAAGTTGCGCTCTGCTGATGGTTGAAAACCCACAGCAAACTGAAAGTGGAGAAAGAGCAATTCGACATGAACTGGATGGATTAGCAGGACCCCAGCAGACAGAAAGAATGTCTGTGCTGTTTGTTTCTTACTTATTTATTTGTCCCTCATTGATACCAGTGGTTGAGTGAAATGAAGAGGTGACCTGGCTGTGAGTATGACAGGAGGATCCAGTTGGTGGAGGGAGGGTCCTCTGAGATAGTCAGGCAATGAGGGCTTGCTAAAACAGTAGCGATAGGTTGCCATATATTACGTAAAACAACATTTGACAATCCATCTGTTACAGTGTTGAAACTTCATCTCAGGATTCTGGTGATGTGATAAACCTCTCAGGCTTTGCTCTTGAAGTTTATGATGTCACAAGAATCCCCTTGATAAAGTTACAACAGCTAACAGATGGATTGTTATATGTTGTTCTATTTGTGATGGGTCCAGTCATGTATGATAGTGTTGCCTACTGGTAAGTATTGCTGTTATAGATCTGTAACCAAACGCTGTAAAGTTAAGTCCATGAAGATAATTGCCCCAAGTTCACTATTTCTCCTACCAACTCAGTGGGAATACTCAGACACCACATTTTTTTTAAGGTACAAATCCAGTTTGAGCTTAAGGTATAAACGGTACTGGCTGACTACACCTGTTATAAAAGTCTTTTCTTAGTGCTTTCTGGTGTTTCTCTTGAACTTTCCTCCTTTCATATTCTTTGAACAGTTCCTTGTCCTTCCACTCATGTACATCATGAAGAGCTGCATTTGTTCTGATGTTGTTTTCCCCTCACAGATATCTGAATCCTTTAATCGTACCACCACCAAGCTGTCTCATTTCTACGGAGCACTGTCTGAGTTCTGTCAGTCAGTTCTGTACATATTTTCTAAGCCTTCAGCCAGCTTGGGTGCTCAGCTCTGAACTTCTCAAGCCTGTCTTTTCTTAGGTAAAGGAATTGAAATTGTATATCACACTCAAAATGGGGTCTGATCAGTGTTTTGTACTGCAGAATTACAATACCCTTTATATGATCATTTTCCTGGGGTCTTTTTCATGCTGACTTTCAACTGCAAAGCTCCCAGCAAGGCTAAACCTGGGGTATGGTGGAGCAGTAGGTGACATTTCTGGGATAGGGATATCTATATATATATATATATATATATATATATATATATACATATATATATATACACACACACACACACACATATAGATATATATATATATAGATATATATCTGTATATATAAAAAATATATATGTTTATATATATATATATATATATATATATATATATATATCGTGAGGGGCAGGGTGGGATATGGAAAATATTCTCACTCCTGCAGAATGAACTCTATATTCTCACGAGTGCTGAAGGCACGGTGAGAATGCATAGCTCACGATGCAGGAGTGAGAATATTTTCCATATCCCACGATCTGCACATCATGTGTGTGGTTTATACCACTGGGGTGAGAGCTTTAGGGACATTTTTTGTGTTTCTGGGTGTGTGTGTGTGTGTGTGTGTGTGTGTGTTCTGAATGGACTGGGAGTGAGAAACACAGGTGAGTGTGTTTTGCAAAGCTAACTGAGTGATTCAGAGGCTCACTGAGAAAGACAAACTGCTGCAGGCAACACTGAGAAAGACAAACTGCTTTGTAAAAGTTTCATTTAGAATTCAGGTTGTTTTAAGGCTGAGATCAGCACAGTAATGGGCTGGGAGTGTTAGAAACTCAGTGGGACACAGGTAAGAGTGTTCTGCAAAGGTAATTGAGTGATTCAGAGGCTCACTGAGAAAGATAAACTGCTGCAGGTAGCACTGAGTGAGAGAAACTGCTTTGTAAAAGTTTCATTTAGAATTTAGGTTGTTTTGAAGCTGAGATCAGCACAGTAATGGGCTAGAAGTGTTAGAACTCAGTGGGACACAGGTGAGAGTGTTTTGCAAAGCTAATTCAGTATGTTGCAGCTTTAGTGAGAAAGAAACTGTTTTCTGAAGCAGTTTCCTTTAGAATGCAATCTGCAGTGCAGATATTCTCACTCCGGTGACATCAGCAGAGTGAGGATAAATGTGATATCCTCACTCCAGTGATATCAGCAGAGTGAGGATAAATGTGATATCCTCACTCTGGTTGTCATCAGGATTTATCCTCACTCCAGAGAAAATAACACAGGTTAATCCACTGAGAAAGCTCTCACTCAAGTGTTATAAATATAATATATATACATACATACACACATATATATATATATATATATATATATATATATATATATATATATGTGCCTATAGTTACGGTTGAGTAGCTTGTTTAATGTTAAACCTCAAATTTTGCACATTAATATCCTTGGCTCTCTTTGATGGAATGAGCTGAAAGTTTGTATGTGTTGTCTAGTAGGCAAAGTCTTGCTGTGTGGACATTTTTGTGACATCAGCTTATGTGGTTTCTGAGATCTGCATGCATCATTCTAAGAAAAAACATTTTTTCTTACACTTTAAAATTGTTTTTTTTTTGCTTTCTCCTATGGCCTACAGTACACGGAAAGGGATTGTTGCCCCAGACTTGCGGCGGACATGTGTCATGTCCCAAGGTAGTGCCTTTGACAGATCCAGATAAAATATTTCAAGGGGTTCCAGAGTTATTAAGCTTTAAATTTTAGTGTTTTTCGACCTGCGCATGTGCAGTATGTTTTTTCGGATAACGTTTTGTGGTGAAAGCAAAACATTGATGCAGCAAATACCCATTTTGCTTTTGGGCCACTTGTTTGGCATGGCACCAGACATGTGTTCTGTGCCGTGCCAACTGCCATCTTGTTGACCTTTTCCACGAACCAACAAAAGTGGAAAAAACACAAAAATGCTGTGATTTTAATAAACGAACATCAAAACCTAGCTAAACGGGAAACTGTTAAGCAAGATTTTGATGTTTGTTTTTAAATATTCTACCCATATATATGTTTTCTGGGCACCCAAAATCCCAGGTGCCCAGCTTAGCAAGGGGAGCGCTTCCCCGCATTTTCTTTATGAGAACAGAGGGATTTTCTTGACTTCTGCAGCCACAGCTGGAACTTGTGCTGCTGGTTGCAGATTCAGCTGTGAGCTGCCATTTCCCTGGTTTCTTGTGACACCCCCCACCCTCCAAACCCCATACTTAAGTTTTTAATGACAATTCATCCATTGGTGTTAGTGGTATCCCCCTTATGTATCCCTGGTGTCCAGTGGCACCCCCCCCGATCAGCATATTAAATATTTTTTGTCTTTAACATTGGTATTAGTAGTACCACCAACCCACCAACCCTCCTGTATGTTTCCCTAGTGTCTAGTGGCAACCCCCCACAGTCTGAACCCCATATTTCATGTTTCTTCATTGGTGGTTAGTGACTCCCCCTTGTATGTTTCTTTAATTCCTGTAAAAAAGAAAACACTCCCCTGACATTTTTTTTAAACCTGAAAAAAGAAAATGATCCCTTATCTTCCCTGCCATCCCCTTCCCCATCCTGACCCTCCCACTGAGCACCTACCACCACCAACACCCCCCCTAACCTACGCTTACCACCAAAGGTTATAGGCTGTCATCTTCTGGGGACTGAGACATATCTGCACTCTTCAAAGCCGAACCGTGAACTGAGGAATAAAGGTAATTGCCGTATAATGTATTTCAACGGTGCTTTGAACTTATGTTCATAACTTTGCCATTTTTTTGATTTTTTCACCAAATTTTCAACATGGCCTTTTTGGGATCCCACCTTATGGACACTGCAACTGTCATTTCATTAATCAGGCCCAGAAGGTGATTTTGTGGTCGCTGAGTGAAATCACCTTTCGGGACTGAATAATGAACTTTCACCACAATTGTTCACGAGGTAGGGTCCCAAAAAGACCATGTTGAAAATTTGTTGAAAAAAATTCCTAATCATGACTGAGTTATGCAGGTTCATTGAAATTTGTCTACGTACATGCATAACTTTGGCAGTTTCCATTATTTTGACTACAAATTTTCAGCATAGCCATTTTTTCATGCCACCTCATGAACAGTACAACTGACATTTTTCACATCCTATCCGAAATGCGTTTTTGCACCTGTGGCATGGAATGGCATTTGGGCATGGATTTGACATTTTTCACCTATGGGGTTTATGAGGAGAGGTGATAGGAAGACTATGTTGAAAATTTGGGGTCAAAAAATAGTTATGACCATTTGTTGCAATTTCACAATGCCTGCTGGGAACTTTGGAAATTTTAAATATTTTGACCCCAGATTTTCAACACAGCCATCTTATTCCCCTGCCTCATTTGTAACATAGCTGTCATTCTTCAAATCCTGGCCAAAATGTGTTTTTGCACCTTTGGCACAGAATGTCATTGAAGTTGTGCAAAATTACATTTTGGTGGGGATTTGAAAATGTTCTGTAATGGATACATGAGGTGGGTAATATGATGGCTATGCTGACAATTTACTCACTGTTGTTTTATAAATGGAAGTGCAGGGCCTGGAGGGCCCTGTTCTTCCAAAACTACATGCATATACACATCTATGGAGGGATGAGAGTGCAGGTCCCAGAGGGACTCTTACAAGCAAATAAGGATGTGATTAAACTATATCAAAAAATAAGGAAATACATTGCAAACAAATGTATTAAATGTGCTCTAGTTAGGGATAAAGCCACAAAAGCAGGGAAATGTGGCATTAGAGTTTTCAAAGGTAGCACCCCACACCCACCCTGCACACACCAACAGGTGTTGGGGTGTGCATTGGGGTCATTGGCCCTAATGCTCACTCCATTCTCCTATACTGTACCCATCTCAGCATAGTTACTTATGGAATGGGGTGAGCGTTAGGGCTGATGACCCCAAGGCACACCCCTGACACCTGTTGGTGTGTTCAGGGTGGGTGTGGGGTGTTAGCTTTGAAAACCCTAATGCCGCATGTCCCTACTTTTGTGGCTTTATCCCTAACTATAGCATTAAAGCAGTTTTTTGCAATTTTATATATATGTATTTATTACATGGGACTCCGGAGGGAGTAATGTCATTGGATGGTGGGCATCACCTGACAAAGTGATAATCCACATTATTGGCACTGTCAGGGTGATGAGGTCTGCCATAGTAGGGATCAAGTGGCAGAACATTCCCTGTTTCTCACTACATGTGCCAAAATCAGAAAGCAGCCATCTGCAAACTCACGTTAGCAGTACAGAATTTCCTCTGTACCAGAATATGTGCTGGCATGCTATCCTGCTGACTTCCCGCACATGATACAGGCTGGCAGCTACTCCTGCTGTGGCATCAGCTGTGACTACACCTATCCACCCTCCCTATGGATCTCAGACACCACATGCATCAGTGACCCCTAAACTGGCTCACATAATATCTCTAGTACGATCGGTTCAGATGGTCACTGTGCGGCTGTGCCATTCATTTCCCTTATTTAGTTAACAGACAGAAATTTCCTTTACTAAATGCTGGGCTTTTTATAATCAAACATGGCATTTTTATCATGAAATCGAATGTTTTAGGAACTGTGCCATAGTAAGCTGTGAAGTCAGGGGAGAGAGAGATCCCATGAAGTGGGGAAAGAAAGAGAGAAAGAAAGCCGGGATGCAGGCAATAAAGATTGTGCATTAGTGCATGATAAAGTAGTTATTTGCACACCCGTGAGTGCCAACAGTACAGAAAGAGAGAGACATGGTCACAGTGAGACACACAGTGGCAATTTCACTCCTGAGTGGTGCACTGTGTTCTCTCTCTTCTCTCTTCTCTCTCTTGCAACAGTGAACACCAGGCATGTGAACAGTGCATCTGCGAGTGACGTGCTGAGTGCTGATTAATATCTCCTCTGCATCTTCATTGCAGCCTAGGCTGTGTGTGTTGTCCCCTAACATGCAGACATAAAGAGCAGCAGTGAGCAGCACTCAATGTGCAGTCCCCCACTTCCCACAGTGACAGAACAGAACCAAAAATCAGTTCTCTGTTCTCCACTCTTTCCAACACCTGGACTCTGTAGTGTTTGTGTGGTTCAGGTATAGCATTCATCCCATTGTCCCTGCATCACTCTGTCCCTGTGACACTCTTTGCTACCCACCCACCCTTGCTGTGGATCTCTGTGGAATAAGCAGACACCCCAGTGAAAGCTCTGAGTCATGATACTATGACCAGGAGGCAGTGGGAGAATGGGAGTACAGCACCCAGCATCGATCACCCCCGGCCCCCCATATCCCAGCAGATGTTCCATGGCTTTGGGGGGCAGGAGACCGAGCAAGTGACAGAGACAGAGACAGAATAGTGAGAAACAGAGACAGGTGCTTTGGGACAAAACTCCACTTGGTCTGTGAGGTCTCTCATCTCTTGCGGTGTCTTACAGGCACTGTAATTCTCAACATACTCTGTCCCCTCCTGTTCCATCCTCCAGCATGTGCAGCTGTCGGTGGTTTTATGTGATATGGGCATGTCTGTAAAACGCGCCACCCTTAACAGCGAGGGAGACAGAGTGAACACCACAAAGGCGACTGCACAATAGCACTGAGCACCCAAAAGAGTGACAGCAGTAGGGGGCAGCTGGAAGGGTGCCGAGCACACGACATGCCCTGCAAGGCAGAGGGGAAAAAGCATGCTGTGGGGTAGCATGGCCTGGCTGGGAAGGACGCCCCACAGTGAGAGAGAGAGTCTGGGTGCATGAGTGGCCAGCACAGCCAGGGATGGCCAATGGCTGGGCATGACCACATGGGAGGCATGGAGGTGGCTGCAGCAGGGGGCCAGCACCCAGGGACAGGGGAGCCCAGTATACGGCATGCACAGTGGGACAGGGGGATGGTCAGTACACCAGAGGGCACAGCTGAGGGGTAGTGCAGTAGCCCACCATGCAGATGCCAGCCACCAGCATGTGGCAGACATGTGAGGGCCCTGGAAAGCATGATGGGTCAAAAGGGTGACTACAGGGGAGGTAGTGGACATGTGGGCAGCCCTGGAAGGGCATACCCATGCAGAGTAGTGTTGGAGGGCACACAGTGTGCACCATGCAGCACTGCACAGGGTCACGCAGCTCAGGAATGGATATCAGCAGCAGGGGCTGGTTCATACCAGAGGCCACTCTGCGGCAGGTCACATGTGAAAGATGAAGTTATTCGCCAGACCATGAAGGTAGTCATAGTGGCTTCTGGTTGCATAGTCATCTATGATGGCGTGGATCCTGGCATCAAGGTCCCGATACCATCTCCGGGGTTGTGGTGCCTCCACCCCTGACACCAACATCTTGGATCGCACAGCTGTTAGACACTCCTCCTCCCTCAGGCACTCGAGGAGGTGCCAGATGCTAAGGTGGCAGGCACCGCCCCGGGTGTTAAAGGCCCTGTGCTGCCCCTCCACCACAAGGTTTGTTCTTGCCAGGCCCTGGAGGCTGGACTCATAGCAGTTCCACTGCTTGACTGGGAATGGGGCATGTCAGCGCCCCAACCTCCTGGTGGACTGGCTGACCCACGTGTCCTCCACATAGTCCAGCAGTGGCTGGAGGATGTCCTCATTGGTGGAAATGTACTCCCATTCCTGCAGCTCCTCGAAGACTGCTGGCACATTGGCAGGTGGCAGGAATGTCAATGCCAGCAGCATCTGAACATGCAGCGTGAAGTTGGGGTCATTGGTGTATCATGCCAGGAGGTCTGGCAGCTGCACCTTGCACCGCAGGCCTTGGTGAAGTGGAAGAAGCACCCCCTGACCCGTGCCTCGGGGAATATGGTGGCAGCCCCGTGCCAGCTGGCATGCTTGAAATCCATCAAGACCATGGCAGGTGTTATGGCTGGGTTGTGCAGTTTGAGCTGGCCTAGCAGTTGGATATACGTCTGTGCCTGCCTGGTGCATGTCAGGGCACAGACAATGGGCAGGATTGTGCCAGACTGGATAGCATGTATCATGTAGCACTGATCAAAACAGGGCTAGGCATGCCTTGAATGTGCCATCCATGAATCAGTCCATGCTGCTGGCCAGCTGCTGCAGGCCATGGCCCGTGGCGTATATGATGATGCGGTCTCACCCTCCCCACTGTCATACAGGAGGAAGTGCGTGCCATCTGCCGCAACGGTTACTGCTCCGAGATGATAAGGCTCTCCACAGATTGTGGGGTGGTCAGCCAGCTATGGGCCACTTGTTGCATGCGATGTACTGTCCAACACAGCACATGCACTCCTGGCAGGCGACCAGCCACAGACGCAGGGATGCCTAACGTCCTTGCCCCTACTACTTGCAATGCGGTATCCATGGTATGTCATGTCCTGTCCCACAGTGTTCCCAAGACGTGCTGCATGCCCACATCTGCCATATCGGGGACGTGATTATGCTCCCTGATGGTGGCAACCACCATGTCTTCAGCCATGTACAGGCAGGCCATGCAGTGGTACCTCCTCACCTTGGCACAGCTCCAATATACCTTGTCAGGTCCCTCCTTATCTCTGCAGTACACAAAGCCATTGTGGACAGCCATGGGCTTGCCTTTCTGGCTCTGCATGCAACGGACCTGCATGGTGTAGATGCTGACACATCTGACGGGTGTGCTGTGGCTACCAGTGATATTGGTGCTAAGTACCCCCACCCAGTCTCTACTGGGCCTTGCCCCTTCCCACCTGTGCTGCATATCAGGTGGTGTTGTACTGCGCCTCCTTCCCCATCACCACCATGCCTTTGGGCCATGCTCACCATGGATCACCACCATCATCTGTGTCACCCCTGTGCCTGTGTAGTTCCCTACGGCTCCTTCCTTCCATGTTCTGCCTTGTGTGGTAAGTGTCGCTCTTGTGCTGTGGTTCTCCATTTCTGTGCACTCGCCCTATCTGTATTGGTACTTTCTGCCTCACCCCTGATACCACGCTGTTCATTTGGTGCTCAACTTGGCTGTTACTGCTGCCAGTTCCCTTAGTAGCTGTTGTGTGCTGCCCATCCTGAGCCATTTGTCCCCACCTGAAGCATGCAGTGAGAAAGTCATGCTACAAAAAAACAACCTCAATTGCACTCTGTGTGTATCTGTGAGTGGAGGGGGGGTTGGCAGAATGGTAAACACAGTGCAACACAAGACCGGGTGCAGAGATAGTGAGAGGCTCAGCAGCAGGTAAGGGAAAGTGAATGTTGTTTAACCAGGAGTAGCACATTAAGCTAAAGCTTGTTTCCAGATGCAACCTGGGAGCACAAGGAAGTTAAGTGACTTGCTCAGGATCACACAGTATGCACCTAGGTGGCTATGGGATTCAAACCCAGGTCTCCAGATCTACAGCTCAGAGCCTTAACCCACTGCACTATACTGCCTCAAGGTGGGCACAACATGCAGTGTTTCTTTTCCAATGCTACAAATAGCCGATAAAGAACACAGTATACAGAGGCAGACATAAAGAGGGGTCTAAGGGGCTGAAGCCCCCATTTGAAAATCTGGACACTGACAGTAGTTGGGTTTTGCAGCAGCAGCACAGATTTGATAAATTTTGCTGCACTGCTGCTTTCCTAATTTGACTAGTGCAATTCTCCCTGAGTTTACGATACAATTCGATTCTGTCCCCCCACCCAATCCCTTACCTGATCATTGTCAGTTTATTACTAGCCCTTTAAAATCACTACCAGCTGGGACTGTCTCACCGGCCCATACGCCGTGGGG
The DNA here is from genome assembly GCA_016271365.2 of Neoceratodus forsteri. Taxonomy (NCBI): domain Eukaryota; kingdom Metazoa; phylum Chordata; order Ceratodontiformes; family Ceratodontidae; genus Neoceratodus; species Neoceratodus forsteri. The sequence goes on from JADMNL010000025.1 coordinate 136,238,914, forward strand.
TGGATCAGACGGATGAACCAACGAGTAAAACATCCCGACTTCAGTTCCGTTTTGTTCCATCTTTTCTTTTTGGAAGGCAGTGACATGACTTTTAACTTTAAGAGCAGGCAGGGCACTTAAGATCCAGAAAGTAGTAGGTAGTCCATGGCAGATAGGGGGACAAACCAGCACGCACGTCAGTTGAGTGACACAGAGTTTAATAATGTGTGACTCCTCATGTCAGAGTGCTGCCATAATTGAATCAACAATGAGTTGTCTTTTCTGCAGCAGAGGAGAACAGCCACTAGTTCGCCAGCACTTGAGTGACCCGGGTTCATAGTTCAATGGGGAGAGTTGTGGTAGTTGGACAGTCCGGTCATATGCTGGCAGTTTTGGAGTGCCCAGTCCACTGAAATTGAGCCAGGTAGGCAGAAAATATATGTTATGGTGACCGGCACTGGGAAATAATTGCACTGCAAATGTTTTTCCTTAGGTAATGGTGTTATTTTATTTACAAACACTTCAACCCACCTGAAGAAAACTGAATGTTTTACAAAATTTGAATGGCATGTGGTGTTATTAATCACTAGCAGGGAGAACCACTGCAGTTAGTGTTCAGTAAACCACTGTACTTTTATGCTGAACACTTGTGTTCGGCCACATGTAGCTGAGCCACCATTTGACCTAGGGATATGTAAGTTGGCAGGATCGATCTTTGTGGCAATATCTGAGAACTTGTCAAGTTAAGTGACATTTTGTCCAGTAGTTTTAGAGTAACAGATTGCATGAAAATGAGAAATATTTTAGAATTTGTCTGCATAATAATTTAAAAAGCGTAAACGAGCAAAATCAATTGCGCAGATGTGCATGCACAATAATTTCACACAGCTGTATTTTTGTGTGCCACCAATGAAACTAGTTGCCATGCCAATCATAGCCAAGAAGTACAAAAATACATTTGTTCATATCTGTGAACACTTTTTTTCAATTCCTGTATTTTACACGGGGTTGGAACTGGATACATACAACTTTTCAAAAAAGACATGGCCACTACGAGCCCCTTCTGAGTGACAGGCTGCTGTACCTAACCCTGTATTGACAGTGGGTGCTCACCCTGAAGTACCTAAAATACCACACAGTCACAAGGAGCCCATTCCCAGTGGCAATCCGCTATCCTGCACACCCAAGTTCAACACCAGAAGCCCCCAATGGTGTCAGCAAAAGTACAAATCAGGTGACTGCTTGAACCCCCTTCTCAAAACTCCAGTTTGGAAACTTGGCTCCCACCACCACGGTGCCAGCAAAAGTGTAAAAGCTTTGAGTTAAAAATATGTCACCCCCCAAACAAAAGAAATATCATTATGAAAAATTATAGAGTCTGAGAAATAGAGTTTCTGAGGATATCTTTATTTTGAATGCTTCTGCCATGGTTTGAATTAAGTGTTTGCTATGTGCGTATGTGACCACCTTGGTAACATGGCCCAGACAGTGTTATCACTTTGTTTAATCTAACCTAAAGAAATGTGGACTGGTCACCAAACCTAGTAGACAAGTGACCAGTCCACAGTAATTTAGGTTACATAAATCAATGGGATAAACATGGTCTGGCATTGATTTGTAAACACTGGTTGCATGTATAGTAAACAGAGTTTTGCTTTTTCTTTCAAAATGAAGCAAACTACAGATCTGAACACCTACAATTTAAAATGCTTCTAGGGAAGGACACCCAGATTTCTCACTAAAAATCAGATTCCCCCTGAAAAATCATGGGAATGGACCTGCTCCTGGTCAGTCCCAGCTGCAGACTTCAGGCACCTGAGGCCAACCAGAGATTTATGTTTTTTTCCTGGAGTCAGGGGTAGGGGAGACCTAACAAAACTGTGGTTTATTTTCAATATAAGCCCCAAAATGCACCACACAGCATCTAAATATCCAGAGCTTCTGGAGGCCTAGCAAGCCCCAGACACTGGCTTTTATAGAAAAAATCTTTGGGCTTGTTGCACATAATATATCTCCTCCTACCAGTATAAGACCTCCCCAAGAGCATGGAAAACATCCTTTGTGTGTATGTGTGTTGGACAGCTTCAAGGGCATAGAAACATAGAAACATAGAATTTGACGGCAGATAAGGACCGCTTGGCCCACCCAGTCTGCCCTTTTCCCTACCCGATGGATAAGCTGCAGATCCTAGTTAACCAGCAGCCTACTTCTTCTTACCCCCAACCCCTAGAATTGCCTTATGACTGTCCCATGCATGCTTGAATTCCACCACTGTTTGTGACTCCACAACCTCCTCTGGAAGGCTGCTCCATACATCCACCACCCTCTCTGTGAAAAATACTCCTTAAGTTACCTCTGAGCCGCCTCTTCTATCTTCAAATTGTGCCCTCTTGTTCTTGCACACCTCTTTTTGAAAGATGCTACCTCTTGGACTTTGTTGATTCCTTGAGGTACTTGAAAGTTTCTATCATGTCCCCCTCTCCCTCCTTTTCCTAAAGGCTATACATATTAAGCTCCTTAAGTCTCTCTTCATATGTCTTCCGTGCAGACCCTGCACCATTTTAGTTGCCCTCCTCTGACAGCTTCCATCCTGTCTATGTCTTTGCAGAGATTGGTCTCCAGAACTGCACGCAGTTCTCCAGATGGGGTCTCACTAGCTGTCTGTATAGAGGGATAATAACTTCCTGTTTTCTACTGGTGATGCCTCTCCCTATGCATCCCAGTATCCCCCCAGCCCTCCTTGCTGCCCTCTCACATTGCTTGCCCACCTTTAGGTCATCTGATATGACTACCCCAAGGTCCCTTTCATTTTTGTTGTTGTTAGTATCTCACCCCATTGTGTACTCTTCCCCTGGGTTTTTGTTTCCCAGGTGCATTACCTTGCACTTCTTAGCATTGAATCTAAGCTGCCATACGTTTGACCATTCCTCTAACCTTGCCAAGTCCCTTCTCATCCTTTTCACTCCACCTTGTGCATCAACTCTGTTGCAGATCTTTGTGTCATCTGCAAAGAGACATACTTTTCCTTTCAGTCCCTCTGCAATGTCACTTATAAAGACATTGAAGAGGACTGGTCCTAATACTGAACCCTGCGCTACCCCCACTACTAACCCCCCTTTTTTCAGAGTGGACTCCATTTACTATTACTCTCTGTGTCCTATTTTCCAGCCAATTCTTTACCCAGGCTGTCATCTTGGGACCCACTCCAAGGCTGGCTAACTTGTATATTAATCTTTTGTGTGGGACTGTGTCAAATGCTTTGCTAAAGTCTAGGTAGGCCATGTCCACAGCCCCTCCCTGATCAACTACTTTGGTCACCCAGTCAAAGAAATCTATCAGCTTTGTCTGGCATGACCTTCCCGCTGTGAATCCATGCTGCCTTGGGTCCTGTGCCCCTCTGGCCTCTAGATATTTAACAATTCTTTCCTTCAGAAGTGATTCCATCATCTTCCCTACCACTGAAGTTAAACTAACAGGTCTGTAGTTTCCTGCTTCTGCCTTGCTCCCACTTTTGTGAAGGGGAATCACATCTGCCCTCCTTCAGTCCTTGGGTACCACCCCATCCTCCCATGATTTGTTAAAGAGGGTAGTCAGTGGTGTCACTAGTTCTACCCTTAGTTCTTTAGAATTCTGGGATGAATCCCATCAGGCCCCATTGCTTTGTCCACCTTCAGTTTTAAGAGTTCTTTCAGAACCCTTTCTTCTGTAAATGGGCTGGTATCAACTTCTGTATCCAGAGTGTTTCTACTGTTTGTTTTAGGTACCTCCCCTCTTCCTTTGTAAATACTGAGCAAAATATTTGTTTAGTATCTCTACCTTTTCACAGTCACCCTCTGCCCACCCTCCCTCCCTTTATTAAGCCTCTATCCCTCCTTGGTCTTCCTTAGCTCCCTGATGTACCTATAAAAGGTTTTATCCCCCTTCTTAACTGAGTTGGCTATCTTTTCCTCGGTTTGGGCCTTTGCTGTTCTGACTGCCTTCCCAGCTTCCTTTTGCTTTAACTGATATAGTTCTCTGTCCTGTTCCTTCTGTGATTCCTTGTACTTTCTGAATGCTTTCTTTTTCTCTTGAACCTTCACTGCCACTTCCTTTGAGAACCATAGTGGTTTCTTACCTCATTTCATTTTGTTTATTTGCTTTACACAAAGGCTTGATACCTATGTGATGGCAGTTTTTATTATTCCCCATTGTTCTTCCACCCCTCTTTCCTGCCCATTTGCTAGTGCATTCCTTAGGCACTCACCCATTTTGACAAAGTCAGCCCTCCTAAAATCCAGTACCTTTGTCTTTGTATGGCTTGACTCTATTGCTGTGTTTATTGTGAACCATACTGTTCGATGGTCGCTAGTTCCCAGATGGCTACCCACTTCTACATCTGTGATCCTCTCTTCATCTCCATTTGAGAGAACCAGGTCTATGATTGCTCCCTCTCTAGTGGGCTCCAATACTAGTTGTCTAAGACATGCTCCCTGTAGGGCATCTAGAACAACCCCACTCTTCGAAGTGGCTGCTGCAACTGCACTCCAGTTAACATCTGGCATATTCAGATCACCCATCAGCAATATCTCCCCTTTTTCTGCCATTCTAAGTATACTTTCTATCATTTCCTTGTCCATTTCCTCCTCCTGAGAAGGGGGTCTGTATACAACCCCTGTGCGTTTGTGGTGCCATTGCCGGTCTCCAAATTTACCCACAGTGCTTCTTCTCCTCCCTGTTTACCCTTTTGTTCTGTTGCTTTGATTCCTTCCCTTATGTAAAGAGCTACTCCTCCTCCTCTTTTACCCTCCCTGTCCCTCCTGTAGATAGTGTATTCTGGTATGTTTACATCCCAGTCATGGTTTTGTGTGTGCCATGTTTCTGTGACTGCCACGATATCCAGATGTTCCTCCTCCATCAAGGCCACTAATTCAGGAAGCTTGTTACTCAGACTACGGGCATTGGTACTCATTGCTCTCCATTTTTTGATGGCTTTACCTTCTGTTGCAGCATCCCCCACTGACCTTTCTACCTTGGTCTTTTTCTCATTTAGTACCCTGTTTTGTAGGGGGAGGCCGGGATTTTCCTGTTGCTTATCAGTGCCTCCCCCCATGAGAAATCTGAGTTAATTCTCATTGTCACACACTGGCATGTAGGGATAGAGTTCACCAAAAATTAGGATGTGCAGCAACTTGCTACCCATCATAATTTTTTTTCTAGAAAAATATTCAAACTGCATCTCAGATCATGTAAAAATAAAAATGTTTCTGGTGCCTGGGAGGCCCCCAGAGCCAGTGCCTATTCAGTTCGGTATTTCATAGTCTCAAGCCCCCTTCCTTTTTACCCAAATGTTCACCACTGACAGTATCACTGTCGGTTGGCAAGAGCAGGCACAGAGAAGGTAAATCAGAAGACAGAGACATCCACTACTTCCTCAGTCAGAACAAAGTGTTGTGTGGGTCAGGTAACACCACATCCAAGGGACAATTGCTTCTCTCGCTCACTCCCTCTGTGGCTCTCACAGACAGACAGCATGTGTTGGGGGGGCACTTGACAGTTGTTAGGCATGGTACCAGAGTGTGATATGACAAAGAAATATCCAGATCATCTCAGGACAGTATCTGTGACATTTCTATGTGCAGAAGTGCAGGAAAATGTGGTGTTTTGGTTAGGGATTATTTTGCAAGGTGGCACGGTACAGTACCTTTTTTGCAATTTAAACAGCCAAAAAAAAAATGTCTTGATATTTTTTTTTTTGTTTAAACATAACCCATGTAATAAGTGCATTAACGCACTCCAGGATGGGGTGATAATGTGCAGTAATGCACACCATGTGCCTGTGAGGGCACTCAGCCTGTGGCCTCGGGCCTCACAACGCCCCGAGGCATGTGTTAATCCACATTATCAGCACACCCTGTTGTGCATTAATGCTTATATATATATATATATATATATATATATAATATATATATATAGTGGCACAGTAGTGCCACTATAGTTAAGGTTGAGGAGCCATTTACATGTTAAACCCCAAATTTTGCACCTTAATAACTTTGCAACCGTTTGATGGATTTGCCTAAAATTTGGCATACACAATCAAGACCCATATGCCTTGGGACCTGCCAAGTTTTGTACCAGTCACTTATATGGCTACAGAGTTATTAAGTGTGATCTGCGAGCATTTACGCTTTTCTGGAATTTTACTGTCGTCTCTACAGGTCGCATGGTTTGCGTGACTGGTCCAAAATCTTCAGGGAACATGCGGCTAGGGTCCCCAATGTGCCTTTTGAAGATTTCATGAAAAAATATTAAACGGTTCAAAAGTTATTCAAAAAACAAGTTCCCATTATAAGTCAATGGGAAAAGTTAACAAAAAGTTTGACAGTGTCGCAAATGCAGTTTTTACTTTTGCAAATGGCCCCTTTATTGTCGCAAATCTGCCATTTTGTTTTCAGTTAGTGATCAGGAAAAATGCTTGGCATTTAAAATTGGGACCCTCTAGCAACCTAAGTCTTTTTGTATTCACCTAGTCGGACCTTGATGATGCTAGCCATGTCTTTATTTTCGGGTAGAACACCCCAGAAATATGTTTTTTCAAATTTCTGGAAAAAGTACTTTTGCAAAGTACTGTCACACTTGCGACACTGTCGAAGGAATTTGCGAAAGCTTTTGCAAACTTTGACAGTACTTTTCTAGGCTGTGGGAGAATGACAGCAATTCTTTGGCACCCTGCTGCAAAAGAACGGTTTGGTGTTTTGGCCTGAAGTTTGGAGGGAACACAGCCGACATCTCACAGATGTGCCTTTCAGTGTTTCGTTGAAAAAATATTACATGGTGGCAAAGTTACGGCACTCCAAAGTTAACGCTTTTTTCCATAGGATAACATTACGGCGTCCGATGCATTACAGGAATCCTTTGGCGCACTGCTGCAAAATACGGTTTGGTCTTTTGGACTGAAATTTGGAGAGAACACAGCCAACATCCCACAGATGTGCCTTTTTGTCATTTGGTAAAAAATATTACAGGGAGCCAAAGTTATGGCACTCCAAACTTCTCTTTTTTCCCCATAGGATAACATTACGGCATTCACTGCGCCTTTCAGGGCCCGTATGTCGAAAACAGTGCGAGATATGGACTTTTCGTCAGAAAGACACTTAGGTCCCTACAAGGGGCTAAGTACAAAACTAGCCAGGAAAGTCATAAATCATATGACTTTTAAATTTTGTTTCTACGTCGTACGGTTCCTGAGATATAAGCAATTTAGTATTCCAACTCCTCATTTTCTGCTCCGAGAACCATTATTATGCATACATTCTTTGTACTCACTGTCTTTCTTTATGCAGCTTTTGGGGAAAACCAGCCTGTGCGCTTACATTACTGTTACATGCTACCATTTCGCTTATGGGTTCCGCTTCACGTTTCACTACTGCTCACGCTCACGCCACCATATGCTACCCTTTATGCTTATTTGCACTTGCTTTTGTGTTGTTTTAACATTTCTGTCTACACTGCTGTTTCTCTTTCTGTTTCGCTTTGTATCACCATGAGCATTACTATTTGCATTTGCGGGAACAATGTTACTATGTGACAAGACATTGGGCTCTGCGCTCCCGATGCCGCAGTACGTGGCGGGCCCCACGCTCCCGCCGCCGCAGTACATTCACTAGTTCTCGTTATCATTCTCAAAAGAAGGAAATTAGAGGCAAAAATCCATTTAATGCATTAGTTAGGGTTGTTCTACACCGACAAAAGCAAGGAAATTCAGTGTTAGGGTTGAAAGCCCCCCTTGGCCCCCCTGCCCACCCTCACCCGGCATCGGGTACATTAGGTTGTCAGTCCTAACTCTTACCCCATTCTCCTACACCTCTGCTTCTTTACACATGTGATGGGATGAGAGTTATGGCCGACAACCCTAATGCACACCCCGATGCGCTGGGGTGTGGGCGGGGGCAGGAGGGCTGTCAGCCCTAACACAGAATTTCTCACTTTTGTCAGTGTGGAACAACCCTAACTAGTGCATTAAACTGAGTTTTTGCCTCTAATATTTATATATATATATATATATATATATACATATCTATACATATATAGAAACATAGACTTTGACGGCAGATAAGGACCACTTGGCCCACCCAGTCTGCCCATTTCCATACCTACTGGATAAGTTGCAGATTCTAGTTAACCAACAGCCTACTTCCTGACACCCCCCACTACAATTGCCTTGTGTCTGTCCCATGCATGTTTGAATTCCCCCACTGTTTTAGCCTCAACAACCTCCCAGGAAGGCAGTTCCATGCATCCTCCACTCTCTCCGTGAAAAAAGATTTCTCACATTACCCCTGAGCCATCCCCTCATCTTTAATTAGTCCCTTATTCTTACACATCTTTTGTGTAAGAACAAGGGTGGCATGGTAGTGCCACTACAGTTAGGGTTGAGTACCCCATTTAAGGTTAAATCTGAAGTTTGGTAGCCTAATAACTTTGCAACCGTGTGATGGATTTGCCTGAAATTTGGCATGCATGGTCTGGTACCATAGATCTCCGGACCTGCCAAGTATGGTTGCGGAGCTACAGAGCACAAAAAAAATGCATAAATTATGGGTTGCTGCACGCGTCTTTGCTCACACCTACTGGTCGCACAGTTTGTGTGATTGATCCAAAACCTTCAGGGAATATGCGGCCGAGGTCCCCAATGTGCCTTTTGAAGATTTTGTGACAAAATATCAAACAGTTCAGAAGTTATTAAAAAAAACTGCTCCCCATTATAGTCTATGGGAAAAGTTAAAATATTTGGAAGTGTCGCAAATACAGTTTTTACTGTTGCAAATTAACCTTTTACTTTCGTGATTCAGGCTTTTTATTTTCAGTTGGTGGTCAGAGAAATGCTTGGTGTTTAAATGTGGGACCCTCTAAGGACACAATTCTTGTTGTGTTCACCTAGTCGAGCCCTGAGGATGCTAGCCATGTCTTTTTTTTTTGGGGGGGGGGGGTAAAACACTCCAGAAATATGTTTTATACATTTTTGTAAACAGTACTGTTGCACAGTACTTTAGAATGTGCGACACTTTAGTGGTTTAATTTGCGAAAGTGTTGTGAATTGCGAAAGTACTTTGAGACACTATGGCCAAACAACAGGAAATGTTTGCCACCCTGCAGCAAATCAACAGTTTGGTCTTTTAGGCTGAAGTTTGCAGGGAAGAAAGCCAACATCCCACAGATGTGCCTTTTAGTGGCTTGGTGACTAAATATTATAGGACTGCAAAGTAACAGCACTCCGGAGTTGACACTTTTCCATAGGATAACATAACGGCACCCGACGTGCCTTTTGGGTTCTGTGTATCGAAAAATGTCGAGATAACTTTCGTTGCAAAATTTTAGTCCCCCGCTGGAGGGCTAAGTACATAACTAGCCTGGATAGTCATAAATAATATGAGATTTACATTTTTTTTCTACATCATACGGTTTCTGAGATATAAGCAATTTAGTATTTCAAGTGCTCATTTTCTGCTTCGGGGGCCATTATTATGTGCACATTCTTTGTATTCACTGTGTTTCTGAAGGGATCTTTTTGGGAAAACAAGTGTGTGCATTTGCGGTACTGTGACTGTTAACATTTTCTGCTTGCGTTTCCGTTACTGTTTACGTTTGCATTTTTGTATATGTCACCATGTGCATTACCCTTTGCATTTGCATTTGAGCTTGCATTTATGCTACTGTTACACATTTGCATTTCCATTGCCGCTTTAGCGTTTATTCTGCATCACCGGTGCATTACCATTTGTTTTCACTTTGCATTTGCTTTTCGGTTTGCGTTACTGCTTTGTTTTAGCTTCATCGCTAGGCGTTACTATTACTGTTTGCATTTCAACTGCATTACCATTACCATTTGTGTGTTCAACACTGCTCACTCGTGCTGGGTAAGCCTTATGCCGCAATGTTCACTGCCCGGGGTATCACTGTTCTCTCAACAACGCTGACGCCACTGCCTGCACTTCCTGCTTCCTGCCACCATCTGCACTTCACTACTGCCTCTGCCACCATCCACGCCTTCGTCGCTAGGGCCTGGTATCACCACCTGGGTATCACCATTTGTGTTTGGGTACTCTATGCTTGCACCTCTCATCTGTCCTATCACTCATGCCATCACGCCTGCACCACCACGTGTGTCACTGCTCCAGCTCACGCTCACGCCACCACCAGCCGCCACCATTTCTCAATTCAACTGCCGTCATCACCGCCATGCCTGGTGCTCACTGCTCTGCTTCTGCATCTGCCACTGCCTGCACAACCATTTTGTGTTTGTGTTAACATTTGCACTAGTAATTCAACATACTGAATGCGGGGCTATCACCCGACTCTTCTCTCTGGTTTAAAAGCTACTTAAAAAACTGGTTTCAGAGAGTAACAATTGTGGACGCTCTTTCTGACACCCTGCCTGTTCGCTCAGGTGTCCCACAGGGATCCATACTGGGCCCCCTCCTTTTTAGCCTTTTCCTAAACTCCCTTCCTTACCACTGCTCTGAGCAGATCATACTATATGCTGATGATGCTGTTGTGTTCTCCACTAACAAAGATCCTGCAGCTCTTCAACACAACCTTCAACTTGGTTTCAGTTCTGTAGAGACATGGTTTCTTAATCATAAACTGGTCCTCAATGACAAGAAAACCAAATCTATGCTGTTCTGCAGCTCTCATAACCCACACAAGCTACACCACTTGGCTATCTCCACCACCCAGAGGAACACTCTAGATCAGGTGGGGTCCTTCAAATATTTAGGGATACAGCTTGACCCTAGTCTCTTCCATGGACTTCATGTAGATAATGTAGCTAGGGCTGCTAATACACGGCTTGGTCTCCTCTACAAACACAGACCACACATCACGCCAGAAGCTTTGAAGGTTGCAGTCCTGAGCTCTGTGATCTCTGTAATAGACTATGGTCTCATCATTTATGGCTCAGCCACAACCACAACCCTTAGATGCCTCTCAACTGCCTTAAATAAGGCATGTCAGCTCATCACTGGTGCTCACCATCTCACCCACACATGTGACCTGTACACTCAGACCGGCTGGCTCCAACTCCATGGCTCCATGGCAAAAATAATCTACTTTGGCCTTGCACCTTCTGGGGTCTCAACTCTGTTACAACACCGAATTAACAAATGGTGCCTTAGGAGAGCCACGCTACAGCTACTGAAAGTCCCCCACTGTCACACTTCACAGGGACAATGCTCTTTTGCTTATCGAGCGCCACTCTGGTTCAATGGCCTCAGCCCCACCATCTCCTCTGCCCCAACAATTCGTATTGTTTAAAACTAGGCTCTGGACTATCTCACTACCAACAGCTCCTGTGACTGCCCAACTTAACCTTGTTTCTCCACTTCCTTCCTGCTGTAGTGGTCCCCTCCCCTCCCACTGAATTCTACCCTCACATCTTGGTATACCCAATGCTGCACTTTTCACCCTCTCCCACCCTTCCTACATTCCTTATCCCCTTCCCTCTCCCTATGACTCTGGCACTTCTTATCTGTTGTCTGTTTTCTCTGACAAATGCCTCTGGCTGCCTTGTTACAATGCTACCCTTGAATTGTATTAATCTGCACTCTGTTTGCAATGTCCACATTGTTGTAATGTCTGTCTTGATGTTCCCCATAATTTGTATTTCTCTGATGTGGAACCTTTGTAAAAGAGACAAGGCTCAAAGGTATTTGTAATCCTAGACTTGATAAATAAATAAACTAGTGTTTACGTTACTGGCTGCATAACTGTTTTCATTTGAGCTAACACTTGTGTTTCCGTGCATGTCTGTGACATTTGTAATACTTGGTCTAATATGGTACTTCTGTGTATTTACCAATTTTCATTTGACATCTGCATACGTTTTTTGCAGAATGAAGTGCCCAGAAATGTAATTTTTGCCACTTGTGTGAAGTCTTACGCTCATGCAGCTTTGCAACTGTTAAAGAAATTTGGATTAGATTTGGTACACATGGAGTGGAATGGTGCATCTATTATTATTATTATTTATTATTAATATTATTTACCTATTTATATTTCACTGATACATATGGTTTTTGCATAGTGCAGTGCAAAACACTCTGTTTCTGCCTTTTCTCTGCACTGTCTTGTATGACGCATAGCGCATCCACTGTGTGGTTGATTGATCTGACACTTGGCACGTAGAAAGCCCTTTTTTCAAGGAACATGACAGTTTTTGTTTGGTGAAAAAATCTTGTTCCTTTCCAGAGTTAAAAGTGATTTTACGGTCATGAGTTCTGCCATTTTACCGCATTTTCTGCCACGATTTCTGCCATTTTGTGGTGGAAGACTTCTTAAAGGTGCAGAAACTTAAAAATTGAATATCTCTGGAACGGTACAATCTTTTCACATGAAATTTGGAGGCTGTTGAGTGGATGTCCTGGAGATGTGAATTATGCTGTTTACATGTTGTGAAAATAATTTGCTGCAGAGATACTGTGTGACACACTTATCATTTTGCACCTAGCAATATGAATGGTGCTAATGGCTTGAAATTTATAGTGTAGGTAGCCCTAGTGGTATGAAGGTGCCTTTCAGTGGTTTAGTTCACATTAGCCTTTGTGTCAATATCTCAGAAACGAAGTGAGATACAGACTTTTCACTGCTGTTGGCTCACATTGCCTTTGTGCCGTTCTCTTGAAAATGAGGCAAGATACAGACTTTTTGCTACTGTTGGATCACATTGCCTTTGTGCCATTATCTCAGAAATTAAGCAAGATACAGATGTTTCGCTACTGTTGTCTCACATTATTTTTTTGGCGTTATCTCATAAACGAAGCGTGATACAGACATTTTGCTTCTGTTGCCTTATATCAGCTTGATGTTACCATTTCCATTTGCATTACTGTTTGCATTTACATTTGCATTTCATTCACCATTTGTGTAACGGTTTGCGTTTGCACTTCCAATTCTGTTACCATTTCTGTTTCTATTTACATTTGTGTCACTTTTACTATGACTGTTAGCATTTGCGATTACACTTACTGTTGCCATTACTGTTGCCTTTCAAGTTTGCATTTGCATCACTGTTACCGTTACTGTTTGCGTTTCGATACCATTTCCATTATCACTTGCATTTCCATTTTCATTTGCGTTACCGTAAGTTAGAGCTTGCGTTTGCATTCACGTTTCTCTTAGAGTTACACTTACCACTACAATTTGTGTTTCACTCACCATGACCATTACTGTTAGCCTTAGTGTTACTGTTATGGTTATTATGCAAACATGGGCAGCATGGTGGGTGCTTCCACCACCGCATACCATTCACTATTTATAGTGCACATTCTCTAAAAGGAGGGCAATTCACAGCAAAAACCTCCAATTAGTGCATCAGTTAGGGTTGATCCACAGTGACTAAAGTGAGGAAATTCTGTGTTAGGGTTGCCACCACTTGCACCCCATGCCTGCACCACCCCCACCAACAGGCATCGGGGTGTGCGTTGGGGTTGTTGGGCCTAACTTTCACCCCACTCTCTTATACTGCACTACTTCAGCTTATTTACACATGGAATGGGGTGAGAGGTAGGGCTGACAACCCAAACGCACACCCGATACTTGTTGGTAGGGGTGGGGTGGGCGTGAGGTGCAAGGGGTGGCAACCCTAACACTGAATTTCCTTGCTTTTGTCACTGTGGAACAACGCTAACCGATGCATTAAATAGAGTTTTTCACCATGAATATACATATACATATATATATATATATATATATATATATATATATATACACACACATATATATCTATATATATGTAGCTATATATATATATGTATATATATAAATATATATATATATATATAATATATCATTATGGATCAGGATGCCCACATTGCCCACATCATTATACACCAGTGAGAAAAAGGTTCAGTTTGGAGGAACTCTTCTGTGCAGTAGAAGTCCAAAATTCAAGAAAAATAAAGATTCAACTCCTGCATTTTGTGCAGTTTTTCTATTTATTTTGTCAGCATGTTTATGAAATATAGTGGTGATTTGAATTATTGTGATGTTTATATTTGTATGCATGTACGCTTGCTTGGATTTGGGTTAAGAAATATTTAACAGAACTCAGTGAAATTGATATTCTGTATATCATTGTTTATAAAAACATTGGTTGAGATGTCAGCACATTTTTAAGGTGGTACATACCTTTAGGTGGTTTTTAACAAATGTATATATATTGTAGTGTGTCACACATAGACTGGTTAGTAAGAGTAAAGTCTAAACTTTGCAATCTATTAGAAGCTGGTACTCTAGAATTTAAAGACAATGGGTTCTATGCACTAATGAGCAGATTGCCTATGCACCATGTATCTGAGGCACATTGGCAATCCTACATGAGAATGCTGTGCAGCGGGATCCAGCGGACCCTGGGCAGCATTTACTACAGGCCCACTAGCACCATGCACACCACATCCCCCAGCATCCTGAGCAGCCGTGTGGCACCACGGGCAGACCAATGTGTGCTGCACTGCATGTCATTCACTAAGGCACAGAGTTCCAGGTCAGGGCTATTAGATGGGGGACCCTGCTATACACTTTACATGCCCCCCCAACAGACACCTGCCAGTGGCAGCTGGACCCCTGCACACTGTTGCCCAGCTCACTGGGCTGCCAGGAAGGGCTGGGGCAGCCAATTGGGCACTTGCCAGTAGTTTAATACAGGATATGGTTTATGCCTTCTTAGGATCCCTTACACAGGCACAGCAGAAGATCCACTTTGGGACACTGGATGGGCATCCTGTTGGATGCCACCTGTGTCTGCACTCTATACCCACACAGCCCCAATCCAGCACCTCGTGGCCGTGTATCAGGAGGCCGAGGAGTGCGGAAGGTGGCTGCCAATGGTGATACTGGCCGACGTGTGTCTGCCCATGGGTGTGGTGCTGCATGGGCTCTGTAGGCATGATTCAAGCTTGCAACCTGCTCATTAGTGTACAGGGCCCAATACGAAATTAAAAAAAATACCATATTGAAGCTTAAGAAGTATATGTATAAGCTTTCCTATTTAAGAATATAATTCATGGTGGTTTGGGGTACTGGAATTGCTTTGATTTTGTATAGATAGATGTTTTAGTGCTATATGCATTGTTTTTTTGTTTTCTTTGTTTAATAGAATACCACCTACCTGAAGAAGTTTACAACAGAAGATGAAAATAAATAGAAAAACTCAGCAAAATGCAGGAATTGAACCTTTATTTCCCTTGAAAAGCAGTAAATGACATTTGCCACACACCCCCACCAAGTGCTTCTTAAGCATGCATTCCCCAGGCATCCTTTTGATACTCATTTCATTGTTTGCAGCCACACGGATGCTGGCTTTCCTCCCAACCCTCATATCTTCCTCCTAGCTCTCCTTCTGCAAAGCTGCACATTTTGTGCTCTCCCTTGTCATTGTCCTGCTTTGCCCTGTCTGCCCATGGTTTGGTACCAACCTCGTGTTCTGTTGCTGCTTGGTTCCTGGAGTTACTCCTGCTGTACTCTAATGGGACTGCCTCTTCCTATTCCTTGGTTCTGCCTCCCACTGGCTCCTTTGGGTCATGACTCCATGTCATGGTGTCTACCACCCAGCTCCTGGATGTTGACATCCTGTTCCTCCTTGGCTGCTGTGGGACTGAGCAGTTCTGCTTCTAGCAGTGTGGGGCTTCTGGTGTGGCTGTACTTCCTCTGGCTGCTGCTGGCTCATAGCTACCTGTGCCCCCACCTGCCTCCTTCTCTTCCATTTCTCTCCTCTGCCTTCCTATGCCTTTTTCCTGTGCTGCAGTGTACCTGGGGAGGCTGGATCACTTCTGCTTTTTGACCCTGCTGCACCAATCCTGCTCCTGCCTTTCCTATGTGGGGATGTTGGGGGGTTGGCCTTCTCCCTGCTCCAGCTGCCTGCTTGCTGTATTCTGCCCCCTGAATTCCTGCTTTCCCCAAGGGTTCTGGTAGTTTGGGGGCCTGCCCAGCTCTGCTGAGTCATGCCATTTGCAGGGCATCTGCCTCCTCTTCCATTCCATTTCCTGGCCACTGCCTGCCAGTTATTACTTTATATACTGCTTGCTTATTGTTCTCACTCCTATCCTTCCAGCTCCTTTTGACTGTGGCCATGTTTTGCTTCTGTTGTTATTGGGCTTTCAATCTGCCACTCCTCAACCTTCCCACCAGTCTGTCCAGGTGATTGTTATGTCCTGTCCTCTGGGCTCAACTTTAATCCTTGTGCATTAATAATATAACTTATAAGGCACCTTTCAGGTGTCAAGGCACTGTATATAATAACAATTAAAACAAGCATAATAAAAATATAGACAAACCAATTAAAACATTCAATATTGTCATAGCAAATCAAATTAACAGACCGACCATGCCGACATAGCACTGGTATGGCCCCAGAAGTGCTATGTCCACACTGGCTGGTCCATTAATGTGCAGCAGTGTTTGTTAATCTTGCAGTTCAGGCCACAGAGCAATGGATGGGATGAGGGCACTCTGTGTGAGTACCTCTGTCTTCTGAGATGCTTGACTATACCTGCCTTTTGACTTGGCATCAAAGCACACTGTGTGGAGAACTGCTGGATGTGGTATGCCTGCAAAAGGTTTTACTGCCAAATAAATATGTTTGCTTTTTTGCACCTTAAAAATCTTTGAAGAACATTGTGAAGTTATTTCAGTGCTGACCCTTCTGAATCACTGCCATGTGATCAATGTGATAACTATACTGAGCTCTGGGTATTGTAACATAGAAACATAGAATTTGACGGCAGATGAGGACCACTTGGCCCACCTAGTCTGCCCATTTCCCTACCTACTGGATAAGCTGTAGATTCTAGTTAATCAACAGCTTACTTCCTCCTACCCCCCACTACCTCCCATTGTAGACTTTTATTGCATAAATATGGACTACTGATGTATGTTGTTGCTTTCAACAAGGAGACCTGCAAACAAACAAACACTGACAGGTGGGAAGGATATAGGATGTGAAATATAGCAAAGTTCCAAATCTTGCTAAACTGAAGAAAACATTTTAAACAACATAAATACCCTTTCATAACCTCTAAAATCTCTTTAAGACACAGCATCCGCTTCCCTGTAAATTAAAACACAGCTCTTTTCATTTATATTCATTTTCTTAATATTCAAATTTGTCAGGGGACGTCCTGACACATTGTGGCCATGGGTTACTAGCAAGTTGCTCAGGTTCTGGTAGAAGCTCAACATTTTTTGTTCCTTGGACAATTCTGCAGAAGGTGGGGTGCCCCCTACCTGAACACCTTCATTATCTGAAACCTTTGGAATTTCCCACTGTATGCATTCGCCTCTGTATTAGAGTCAGGTACATAAGGACTCACAATCATTTGATTCACACACATTGTCTGCTGTAAGTTAACCAAGTATGTTACAGGACCCTGTACTCTTTTTAGAATACCCTGGATCCATTACTGTCTGTGCTCCCCTCTCCTGAAGTTCTAAACTTGTATAGATTGTTCTAGAAGAAACTCCTGCAGGGCTGTAGGGAACAGCTTTAATTCTTAACTTGGCAATTGTTTTTCTGTTGAATCTGTCTGCTTTTATATGTTGAATAAAAGTCAGGTTTAACCAGAAATGAGTAGGCACAGACCAGTTGGTTTAAGAATAGGTCTGCCGGTTTTGCCTAGTAGCAAAATGTGGCTGGTGTCTTGAGCTGAATAAAGAGTTTGCTATACAGTGGTGTTATGTCAAAGATCCCTGGGCTTCATCTAAAGCCTATTTTAAAATGTTATACCAGTATTGTGGAAGCAACTAACATGGTGGAATGGTATGGAAGCATTGTAGTATGCCTGACGAAGTGTAACTGAAGAAAGGAGAAAAAGGAGATGAACCCTTGTGTAGAGATGGTGTACGATCTTAACAATTATCACAACCAATTTATTCTTTTTTTTAATTTTTCAGTTCACACATGGAATTACAAATATATAGTACTGTACTGAATATACAATGTATGCATCAGGATGGTCCACCTGATGAAGCCTTTTAGGCCCTTAGTCTCCGATGTGCTAAGACTCTGACGTTAAACCGAGGTCCCATCTGCCTGGATTGGTGGTAGTTCAGGTGGATATTAAAGATCCCATGGCACTTATCGAAAAAGAGTAGGGGAATTTCCCCGGTGTCCTGGCAAAATTTACCTCATTCACTAAAATTACCACCAACAGCTTAATCTGGTTCAAGGTCAGTTGGCAGTCATCTGTATTTCCTTCCCCCTGGGTTGTGCCTGAAAATAGGCAGAATTTGTCTAGTGCAGTTACCCAGTCAACAAAAACTAAATAAAAAACTAAATAAATAAATTGCTTTGTATGTGTAGTATGCTACAAGAATTCAAAGTTCCCAGCATCTAAGTAAATGATTCTACTATAGCCTCAACAGAAAGTCTTTGGATTCAATGAGCAATCACATTTCAGTCTGGAAAGTACAGCTTATTTGAAGAGGGGCCACAAGCTACTAAGTGCACCTTAGTAATCTCTCTACTAACCTTCTTGCTGGTGCTGTAAGCTCCTTTGGCCTGCATCTTTTCCCCTATGTGTCCCCCTTGGTCTTTTTCTGCCATTATATCTAGTACTACTTTTGTAATTTTTGTACACTTAATCTTACCTTATTTTGTGCACACTTATTCATAGTTTATTGTTTTTGCACTTGCCATTTGACGTATGTTGCTTATTATCCACCTTGTTCAACTACTGTTATGTTATGATTAGTCATATTTTTTTATTGTGTGTATTCCCTTCCTTATGCTTTGATGTTTTGTATATTGCCCAGGTCCATCTTGAAAATGAGTTCTTCTTAATGGTGCTCGCCTGGATAAATAAACATTTGATTGATTGATTGATTGATTGATTGAAGTGCAAAAACATGAAGTCATGTTGCAGTATGGCAGTGTCCTACACACTAAAGAATGCTTTTTAAAAAAATCTCTAAAATATGCTGTTACAAAATATTTCTGTATCTATCCACATTCCTCATTTTGGAGGCTTTATGGAGCATTGAGTGTGTGGTTAACAATTTTGAAATATTCTGCCCATTCTCCAAACTGGCTACCACAAGGGACTATTGATAGCTACTGGACCAGTTTTCAACTTCTTTCAGTGAAGAGACTTGTGACTGTGTTATGTTGTTTAATTGCATTGTAGTGCATGGAACCTTGAAGACACAGTTGTACAAACAAATGATGATGTTATACTGCTAATTACCAGCACTGACTTTTAACACTTTATTGATGGGTTTGATGAGGCACATGCAATTACAAGTGGCAATCTAATTTCATTGATTGCTATGCTATAGATATATATATATATTATAGTAGCATGGTTGTGCCCCTATATTTAGGGTTATGAAGGCACTTCTATGTTAAACTTGAAATTTTGCACGTTAATAACTTTGGACCCATTCAACGGATTTGCATGAACTTTGGTATGCGCAGTGGAGCATGGTAGATCTCTTGATCTGCTGAGTTGAGTTTCAGTCGGACTTATGGTTTTTGGCCACCAAAATGCTGAAAAATGCATTTTTTACCCGTTCTGTGGACAGTTTTTTGGATTTTGTCTGTGGTGCTGCTTAGCCGTCATGTGGTCTGTTGGTATGCAACTTGGCATGTAGAAAGAGCTTGGGTCAAGGAACATGCCACCTATTGTTTGGTGAAAAAATATTAATCCATTCAAACGTTATTAAACTTTTTAGCTCCCATTATAAATCTATAGGAAAATTTATATGGTTATTTTGCTAAAGAAGAATGGGGTTTTGACCATCTTGTCACTCCTCACGATCAAAGAATTTGCAGGGTTGGGATCAAAGAATCTTTGATCATGAGAAATTTATTGATCATGACAGCCGCCATCTTGTTTTCAGTTTGGGGTTGCAAAAAAACAAATATCTCAGCGCAGAGGTGACTTCTGAAGTAAACCTTGGATGGGTTTTGCTTAGGGGATTTCCCTCTATCAAGCCATACCTGTGGTTTAATGTACATATGTCAAAAAAATTAAGTTTTAAACTTTTAAATTCTTTGATCGTGGTTCACTAACAATCTTTGATCATGAGCCTACAAATTCTTTGATCACGAGATTATTTGATCGCGATCTTTGTTTGTGAGGGAGAGACGAGATGGCCTGATTTTTCAGTTGGAAAAAATTAAATATCTCAGGCCAGGGGTGACTTGTGAAGTCAAACTTGGATGGCTTTTGCTCAGGGGGCTTCCCTCTGTCAAGGCATTTCTGTGGTTCAATTTAGTTATGTCAAAAAATGGAGTTTTAACATTTTTTAATTCTTTGATCATGAGTCTGTAAATTCTTTGGTCGCGAGCCTACAAATTCTTTGATTGTGAGATTGTTTGATTACAAGCTTCATTAGTGAGGGTGGGACAAGATGGTCAGATTTTTGCTGAACCTGGTGTCTCTGGGAGGGACCAGATAGCCCAACTATCACAACCAGATGTCCCCTCATGTTCAAAGATGATCTTTGATCATGAATTTGCAGTAAATTCTCGTGGCCAAATAATTTCTAAAGGTGCTAACACTTTAAAATTAAATATCTCAGAAATGGTTTGGTGCTTTAACTTGAAAATTGGAGGGTGTTGAGGGGATGTCCTGTATATGTGAATTATTGTGTTTAGGTGTCAGAAAATGTATTTGTTGTGGGGATATTGTGTGACGCAGTTTACATTTTGTGGATAGTGTTCTGCATTGTGGTAGTGGTTTGAAATTGATAGGGTACCTAGCCTTACTGTCATGGAGGTACTTTTCAGTGGTTAGGTGTGTTAAATGTAAACAGGTGCAGAATTATGCCACTCTGATGAATAAAAATCTCAAACTTTAAAATTAAATATGTCGGAAACAGTTTGGTCTTTTAACTTGAAATTTGAAGGGTTTTGAGGGGATGTCCTGTAGATGTAAATTATGGTGTTTATGTATCACAACATTAATTTGCTGTGGAGATATTGCATAACACAGTTTTTGTTTTGCGGCTAGCATTCTCCATTGTGGTAGTGGCTTGACGTTTATAGGGTAGCTAGGCTTACTGCCACAGAAGTAATTTTCAGTGGTTAGGTGTGTAAAATGTAAACAGGAGTGGACTCTTGCCACTCCGATGAATGAAAATTTGCTTAATTTCAAGCTGGTTTGGGCCCCACGCTTCCACCAATATGTGCTCCCATCAACACATATGATATTCAGGACTTGTACTGTTATGTTACGTAGAAATTTGCAAGTTGGTGAGAGGCCCCATGCTCCCACCAACTTGTGCAACATTGTACTTTACTATGCTTTCTCAAAAAGTTAGCAAATTATTTGCAAAAAAACTGCGTTAATGCATCATTTAGGGTTAAAGCACAAAAAAAGTCAGGAAATTAGACCTTTAGGGTTGCCTCTGCCCCCCATATCATGTACCCCTTCCTCCTCAGACTGAAAGACACCGGGGTGTGTCATTGGGGTTGTGAGACCTAAATGTCACCCCATTCTTCTTTACTGTGGCATGTCAACATGCTTACACATGGAATGGGGTGACATTTGGGCCTCAAAACCCAAATGACACACCCTGGCATATGTCAGTCTGTGGAGGAGGTACACAATATGGGGGATCTAGGGCAACCCTAAAGGTTTCATTTGACTTTTGTGCTTTAACCCTAAATCATGCATTAACACTTTTTTTTGCAAAGAATATATATATATATATATATATATATATATATATGCACACACACACACACACACACACACACACACTGTATATATTTATGCAACACCATTGGGGATAAATTCTGGCAAATATTTTTAATATTTGCAGGGTGGTCAGACCTAGAGTGAGAATATCATATTTATCTTCACTCTAGGTCCCCATTCCAGAATGTATCCACACTGAAGGTCAGAACTGGCTGGTGCTGGCAGCACGAGCAGCACACTTTTACTTTCACAGTCCCTCAGCTGACTCACACACCAACTCCAGCCAACCACTTTCAGTTTGAAATAGCAGCAACACTGAACACTTCATGGGCCCCAGTAAACATAAATTCTTATTTTTCAAATTTTTTTGAGCTTTTTCCCTTCTTGACAACTGATAGCAGTCCTGCCTGTCATGTCCATGCTCCAACTTCTCTCATTGCCTCTGAAGATGACTGCAGCACTCCCCGAAGCCAATGGTTCATAAGGCTACACCCACTACTTCCCACTTTCTCTCCTGACTCGCTCTTTCACTACACTTCAGTGACGCAAACACACATGCGTGATCGTCATCCACAAGAATAACAGCAGCAGCAACTACGGGGGAACTGCCAGTCATCCTAAAAACAAGTAAATAATAAACAAAAAGCTACTAAAATCAGACAAAAACAATGCAAAACCAACTGGTGTTACATAAATTAAATATGCCTTGGCCCAGACTGAAATAGCAGTGATATTTCCCCTCATGCAGTTTGACCTTTGACATCACTTGTGGCTCCTCCACTCATGAGGTCATGAGGTCCAACAGCACTTAGGAGAAATATCACTGATTTTTCAGTTGGGTCATGGCATATCACATGTGTGTGTGGTTGTGTGTGGTTGTGGATGTGTGTGTGTGTGTGTGTGTGTGTGTGTGTGTGTGTGTGTGTATGTGTGTGTGTAAGTGTGTATCTCCTATATTAGTGCACATGTTAGGGTTACAAAGCCACAAAGGGAGTGATATGTGGTATAAGAGTTTTTTCAACTATAGCATCTATTCCCTTCTGAATCCCCTACCTTTTTGACCCAAGGCCAAGCTACAGATAGGGCCATGCCCAATAGGTCTGGTGCACTTCCAGCAACAGGTTTGAAACTATGCCCCGTAAGTCTGCTGCTTCACATAGAGCACACAGGACCAGTCACAGCTTTCTTTGCACAGGGCCCTGCAAAGCATGAGATCAGTAATACTTCCTTTGTTTAGGGCACTACAGGCCATGTCCAAAGCATGAGATTAATCATAACTTTCTTCTCACAGGGTTCCAGAGATGAAACTTCAAGCAACACATCCAGGACATGGGGTATGGCTCAGACCTGTAGCTTGACCAAAGGTCACAAAGGTAGGGGATGGGGACTTTGTAACCCTAATGTACACATTAATGTGGTTGTTGGCAATGCATTTTCCTAATTGTTTGTAAAGAAGAGCCATACCTCACTTTACCCAGGTTGCACATGGCACTTTGGGCCCTGCATGAAGCAAGAAGTCAGTCCTAACTTGTTTTGTGCAAAGCCCTTTAGGGTCTACTTTGATGCAGGATGTGCAAGACCATTCAGGCACTGCACATAACAGGAAATGAGTTCTAGCTTGCTTAATACAAGTCCCTTCAGGCCCTGTGCAAAGAAATATTTGAGCCCTAGCTAAGGGCCCTGCAAGAATCAGAAGCTGAGTCCTAATTTTCTTTGAACAGGGCCTTTTGGGGCCCTGTGCATGAATCCTAGCTTGTGCAAAGCAGGAGATGAGATATAACTTCTTTTTTTTTAGTTTATGACTTTAATTGGGCAAGGAAGGAGTGGAATCAAATCAAATCAAATCTTTATTTATCCAGGCGATCACCGTTGAGCAAGCTCATTTACAAGGTGGACCTATTGTTGTCAAGGACAGTTATACATACATAAATTAAAGGTGCAGTATACAAAATGTGCATAGGTAAAAGCAAACTTACAGATAAATGGTAGGTGCAATATATACATTCCAAGTATTCACGTGGGAACTTACATGCATCACATAACATTATTGCGGTATATACAACCTTCATGGACATAGAAGTTGAGGTAACATATTTATTCAGGCCTCTATAGAAAGGTATAATTATTAACATTTCAGCCCTCAGTGACCGTTTATATGTTTGGGTGGTGTCCTAGGCTTCAGATGGGCCCATGATGAAGACTGTATCATCTATTTGAGTGGCGGGAGGGATGGAGGGAGTAGTTAGAGAGAAAGTAGTGCCAAGGGTTCTGAGGGCCAGCATGGCAGCTGACTATTGAACAGGTTAGATGGGGAAAAGAGGGGTTAGGTTTGTGGCTGCATATGGTAAGGCTAGAGAGGGAACCTGACACAAGAGTGCTGGACTTCAGGAGGGCCAACTTTGGGAGGATGGGGGAAGTGGTAAAAGGGTACCTGGCCAGAATTCAATCTAGTATGGACACTAACCAGAGGTGGGAGCTCATAATGCTGGGGATAGTGGAGGTAACCAAAACCTGCTGCAAGGCCCAGAGCAAGAAGGCTAGGGCTAGGAAACTGAGCTGGTTGAGCAAGGAGGTCATGGAAAAGGTAAGGAGGAAAAAAGCTGCCTTTAGGAGGTACAAGAAAACAGGGAAGGGGAGGACAGGGAGGAGTACTTGATGGAATTGAAGGAGGTGACAAGTGCAGTAAGGGGAGCCAAGGCATTTATGGAACTCAGGCTGGCACAAGGCATTAAGAAGGGGGAGAAGGACTTCTTTTGGTACATCATGGAGAAAAGGAGCTGTAAGGACCACATAGTAAGGATTAGGAAGGAGGGGGGTTGGGTGGAAGCAGGGTGCAATAAGGCAGAAGCACTAAATGATTACTTTTGCTCTGTATTTACTAAGGAGAAGATGGGGGGTGACACCCAAGGGGGAGGAATTGCAGAAACAGGGGTAGGGGGTGACAGATGGGGAAATCATGGAGGGCAGAGTTTGGGAGGTTTTGAAGGCACTGAGGGTGGACAAGGCACCAGACCCAGGTGGGATCCACCCCAGGGTACTGAAAGAGCTGGCAGAGGTCCTTTTGGGACCATTGGCAGACCTATTTAATGCCTCACTATATTCAGGGTGTGCACCTCAGGACTGGAGGATGGCTCATGTGGTGCCCCTCCAGAAGAGTGACCCCAAGGATAAACTGGAAAACTACAGACCAGTGAGCCTCACATCCATCATGGGTACACTAATAGAGACAATCCTGAAGGAGAGGCTGGTGGCCCTACTAGATGCCAAAGGACTACAGGACAACAGACAGCATGGCTTCATACATGGCAGATCCTGCCAAACCAACCTGGTAGAGTTCTATGACTGGGTAACTAGGCAACTGGATGGGGCCATGCAGTGAATGTCCTGTATCTGGACTTCAGTAAGGCATTTGACTTGGTGCTGCATGGAAGGCAGGAAGTAAGTCAGAAGGCACAGGAGCTGGTACAAAGCTGGTGAGATGGGTAGGGAACTGGCTTTAGGGAAGGCAACAGAGGGTGGTGGTGGGTGGGGATCTCTCACACCCAAGGGTAGTGATGAGCGCTGTTCCACAGGGCTCAGTGTTGGGACCAGTGTTGTTTGGGATATTCATTGTAGACATATCATTGGACATCAAGAGCAAGATCTGTCTGTTTGCTGATGATACCAAGGTAGGAGTGGTGGTGGATGACCTAGGGGGATGGCAGGGGTTGCAGGATGATCTGATAAAGTTTGAAACCTGGCCAGATGATTGGCAACTGGGGTTTAATGCCAAAAAGTGCAAGGTGCTACATTTTGGTATGAAGAACCCAAGGAGGAGTTACCAGCTGGGGGAAGTGCAGCTAGCCCAGACAGAGGAGCAGAAGGGTCTGGGGGTGCTCATTTCAGGGTCAATGAGCAACTCGGCACAATGTAGGAACACAGCTGCAAAGGCCAAAAAAATGCTGGGTTGTATTGCAAGGGGTATATCCTTGAGGAAGGAGGAGGTGATTCTGCCACTGTATAGGTCATTATTTAGACCGCACCCGGAGTACTGCGTGCAGTACTGGTGCCCGTATCTGAAGAGGGACATTAAGTTACTGGAGAGGGTGCAGCGCAGGGTGACAAAGATGATCAAGAGGTGGGGGACTTATCATATGAGAGGAGGCTGAGGGAGTTGAAAGTGTACTCGCTGGATGAGAGGAGGGACATGATTGAAACCTTTAAGTACATAAAAGAAATAAACAAGACACGTACAGAGGGGTTGTTCAAAGTAAGGCAGGGGAGGGACACAAGGGACCATGTTATGAGACTGGAAGGAGGAAGGTTCAGGAGGGAAATGAGGAGACACTTTTTTGCAGAGAGGCTGGTGGCTGGGAGGAATGCATTACCTGCAGAAGTGGTATCCAGTAGAACAGTGGACTGCTTCAAAAGGGGATGGAACAGGACAAGGGGGAGGGTCAATGAAGGGGAAGGGTGGAAGGGAGGGGCAGCTGCAGAATAAGGGGTGCTAGCTGCACATTCAAGCAGACTTGATTGACCTCTAGGCCTTTATCCGCTGGGAAATGTTGTATGTGCGTACAAAATGCTTTTGATTTTTGTTGTTGTGTAGGACATAGAAATGCCTTCATGATAATTTTTATGCCTTAATCCAGGTCACCCCTGAAAAAGGGACATTCTGTCTCAGTGGGCTTACCTGGTTACCAAAATTCAAATAAATAAAACATTTTGTTCAAGTTGGTCATATATTTCTGCTCATGTGAATTAGAAACATGTGCACCAATTTTCAAGATGTTTTGTTCATATTAGACTTTGAAAATTTTGTTTGAGTTTTTCCAGTTTGGTTATGTGTTACCAAGTGCACACAGTGGGCCAGATATTCAAAAGAGTTGCGCCATGCACAATAGGGTTGTGCCTGCGCAAGTCCAAACTTGCTCCATTCTGCGATATTCAGCAGGAGGCAGTTGCACCACAGAAAACATGCTGAGCAACAGCGCAATGCAAATGAATGCATGCTGAACTGGAGGGGGTGGAACCATGCATAAACTGCACAGCCCGATATTCAGCTGGGCTGTGCAGAGTTGTGCAGGCGCAACCCCCAACCTGCGCCTGCACAACTTTGAGCCAAAAAAAAAGGCTCAAGTCGAGGGCCACCCACAGGTGAGCTGCTGCATTGCAGGGCGCAACACAGCAGCTGCCACCTGTGGCTGGCCCCCAACCCACTCCCTGTGCCCCCCCTGCAGCCCGATCATGGGCAAAAGAGTGAAAATCCCCACCACCACCCCCCACTGGCCCGATCACGGCCAACAGCAGAAATGTTCCCCCCCCACCAGCCTGACCACGGGCTGCATTAGTTTAAA
Organism: Neoceratodus forsteri; assembly: GCA_016271365.2. Lineage (NCBI taxonomy): Eukaryota > Metazoa > Chordata > Ceratodontiformes > Ceratodontidae > Neoceratodus > Neoceratodus forsteri. The sequence continues at coordinate 136,265,900 of JADMNL010000025.1, forward strand.
ACAACCCCTGAATACATCCCTGGTGGTCCAGTGGACCGAAAAACCTGGTCGTGGGCTGTATCAGTGTAAAATACAACCCCCCCTCTCGAACATAGCCCTGGTGGTCCAGTGGACCGAAACTCCCGTTCGCAGGATGTAAGCAGTAAACAGTAAACCCTCCCCCCGACATAGCCCTGGTGGTCCAGTGGATCGAAACTCCTGATCACGGGATATGTATGCAGTAAATACCCCAAACACATCCCTGGTGCCTGGTGTCCCCACCCACCCACCCAGAAGCCCCACCACCCGCTCCCCGGCAGCTGGCGGGCGGCAGCATCCACCGCCTGCTGCCCCACCACCCGACCGACTGACGCCGTAGGGCTGCACCCAGTGGTGCAGAGTAAGAGCCAATGGTGTACAGCCATACCGTACAAGACAGTCCAGATTTGTGAATGAATATGGTACTTGCACCACCGCAAGTTGTATGCTCCACTCTGACAACTTGCGGTGGCGCAAGTTCCACTGCGCCATGCACAGTGGTTGTGGCTTGGGGGTGATATTCAAAGGTTGCTCAATAAGCGCAACTCCTTTGAATATCGCTCGCCACACCCCTGCGAACTATTTTGCACAGGGCTTGCGCCTAAGAATGGCGCAGTTTGAATATCCAGCCCAGTATATATTATTCAGACACACAGAGTTCATTAACGTCTGTCTTGATGGCTTTTGACTTCAATCATGAAAAGTTTTTTCTAATAAAAATAGTAACTTTAATGACTTTTTTTAATGTCAACTCAGACATCTAGTTAGACTGTTTTTGATGAACCATGCAACAGCCAACCATTAGGGTTAAATATGTGTCCCATTATAGCAATAATTTTTTTTTTGTTTGTGATCAAATTAAGTTTGGAGAAAAACTTTGTGTTTTTTCAGCTGTTTTTAACCATTTTTTTGAATGGTGCATGCACACACTTTTAAACATAAACAACTAAAAAAGTTGGATAAAATTTCTTTTTTATGTTTGCTTGCACGCGTGTGCAAGAAACATAGTGCGATGATCCAAAATGCAGTGCCGTACAGTTGAAAGGGAGAGCACCGCTTGAGTGAGCAGTGCTCCCCCTCCCCCCACACACACATGCACACACGCACACATATTGTGTGCTCATGCGCTCCCCACCATGCACACACTGTATGGCTGATGGGGGTGCTCAATTCCCCATCAGCTTCACGTCCCCCCAAAAACAAGCTTTCCAGTTGCCACACTGGGAGCCCACCCCAGCATGGCAAAGATGTTTATTGCTGATGGGGTGCCCAATCCCCCATCTGCTCCAGGCCCCCCCAGAACAGCCTTCCAGCTGCCACGCTGGAAGCCCACCCCAGCGTGGCAAACGTCCCGTGTTGTCTTCAAAAAAAAACCTGTAAACAAAAAAAGGTCCCTCATAGTCTCCCTGCCCCCACCCACACCCACTCACTGCGCATCCTGCCTCCCCACAACCCCCTCACCCCATCCTTACCTCCGGAGTCTGGCACGACAAACTTCAGTGGACCCAGAACACATCTGCACTCTTCAAAGTTGGCCGCGAACTGAGGAAATGCCAGAAAGCTGTATAATATAATAAATAGGGTTTTTTCAACTTTGATGCATATTCTCAGGCATTTTTTTGAATTTTGGTACCAAATTTTCAACATGGGGTTTTTGGGACCCTTCCTCATGAATTATTGAACTGTCATGGCATTAATTGGGCCAAAGGGTGATTTTGTGGTCACTGCGTGACATCACCTTTCAGGAATGACTGAGGAAATGACAGTGCCAGTGTTCATAAGATGGACTCTCAAAAAGTGTATGTTGCAAATTTGGTGAAAAAATTCCCCAAAATTACTGTTTTACCAGCGTGCATTGAGCAGTTCCTACGTACACTCGTAAGTTCACAAATTTTTAATATTTGCACTCTGGATTTTCAACATTGCCATTTTACCACACCTCCTTATGAGCAGTACAGCTGTCATTTTTCACATCTCGCCCAAAATGTGTTTCTGCACATGTAGTGCACAATGGCGCAGTTGGTGTGCAAAATCAATGTATGGGACACATTAAGAAAATCCCAGTGACACTGTTCATGAGCAAAGGTCTTAAAATGGCTATGTTGAAAATTTGGTGAAAATATTCCTAAACATGACTGCTTTACGCGCGTGCGTAGCGCAGTTTCTACTCACGCTCATAAGTTCACAAATTTTTTATATTTGTACTTCAGATTTTCAACATTGCCATTTTACCACACCTCCTTATGAGTAGTACAGCTGTCATGTTTCACATGTTGCTCAAAATGTGTTTCCGTGCATGTACCGCACAATGGCGCAGTCGGTGTGTGTAATCAATGTTTGGGACATATTAAGAAAATCACAGTGACACTGTTCATGAGCAGAGGTCATAAAATGGCTATGTTGAAAATTTGGTGAAAAAATTCCCCAAAATTACTGTTTTCGGAGCGCCCATTGAGCAGTTCCTATGCAAGCTCGCAAGTCTGCAAATTTTTAATATTTGCAAGCCAGATTTTCAACATTGCCATTTTACCACACTTCTTTATGAGCAATACAGCTGCCATTTTTCACATCTCACCCAAAATGTGTTTCCGTACATGTAGCGCACAACGGTGCAGTAGGTGTGCGCAAGCAATGTTTGGGACAGATTAAGAAAATCACAGTGACATTGGTCATGAGCAGAGGTCTAAAAATGGCTATGTTGAAAATTTGGTGACAAAAGTCCATAAAATGACTGTGTTACGAGTGAGCATTGTGCAGTTTCCATGCACCCTCGTAAGTTTATGATTTTGTAATATTTTCAGTCCAGATTTTCACCAGTGGCATTTTTCCACACTTCCTTATGAACGATACAGCTGTCATTTTTCACAACATGGCCAAAATGTGTTTTCACACTTTCAGCACAGAAAATGCGTGGTCATTGTGGGAAATCATTGTTCAGGACAGATAATGAAAATCACAGTGACACTGCTCATGATCGGAGGTCCCAAAATGCCTCTGTTGACAATCTGCTGTAAAGAAATCCCCAAACTAATTACATTACGGGTGTGTGTTGCACAGTTTCTATGCACACTCGTGACTACACCAGTTTTTTTAATATTTTCACTGCAGATTTTCAACATTGCCATTTTTTACAGCTCCCCATGAACAGTACAGCTGTCATTTTTCACATCCTGTTCAGAATGTGTTTTTGCACCTACGGTGACAAATGCCGTAGTCACTGTACAAAAGCAGCTTTCAGCTAACAAACTGATATTGCCACTGTTCATGAGGTGAGGGTCACAAAAAAAACATGTTGAAAATTTGGAGTGAAAATACCAATGAATGCCTGAGGCGTTAGGGTTTCCGACCATAATGCCCCACCCTGTAGAGAATGACAGGCATCAGGGCTGTGACTTGGGATTGTCATCTGCAATGCTCATACCATTCCACCCCCACCCACACCCTGCAGCCACTGAGAGGCATCGAGGTGTGCCTGACCTCGCCCCAAAGTTCACCCCATTCTCCATACTGCACCCATCTGACCATATTTCCTGGATGGAATGGGTGCGCATATGCCAAAGACCCCAAGGCACACCGTGACACTTGTCGGTGTCTGCATGGTAGGGTGTGGTGAAATGGCATGGCCGTTACGCCTGACGACCCAAAGGCACACCCCAATGCCTGACGCTATCTGCAGGGTGGTGATGGGGATGGCTTCAGTTCAATACTTCACTGCCATTCCTATTATGCAGCTCTGTAACTCCTACACTACCAATGCCAATGCCAGCAAACAAACATTTGGCATTGACAAATGCTTGTTAAACCCTTCAAATGCACTTGCTTGGAATGAATTCCAATGAACATGTAAGTCTCATAATTTAAACTGATGTATAATTCCTCTAGACATAAAACAAAAGTGCAAAAATCAGGTATATTTTATGCAATTTCACTAATTAACAGCTTTGGAACCACTAAACTAAGATTTCCCAAGATACAAGCTGTCAAAAATCCATGTTTTGACCCCAAACTGAACTCTAACATACAGGTGCTATTTCACTTCTATAATTTACATTATAGGGCCACACTAGTGCCCCTATAGTTAGGGTGACAAATGCTGTTCTATGTTAAACCCATATTTTTGCACCTTGCAAATGTGTCTGTATCTAGAAGGATTAGCCTGAAATTTAACATTCATGATCTGGGGTCAGGATTTCTGGATCCTGAAAATTTTGTAATAATTGGTTTAGCAGTTGAAACGTTTAAGATGATTGAAAATGTATCCAAATTTAGACTTTGTTGTTCAACTGTAGTGTATAAAAGGCTGACAATTTAAACCTGAAACATTTATGTCTATCGCAGTCTGACCCAAGGAAAAGCATTTAATAGGTGATTTCACTGAGAAATGTTTAGTTTTTAAATTATTAAGAAATGAAATGCTGTTGTCATGCATGCACAGAAGTTTTTTCAATGTTCTGTTCATAGTGTTTTTGTGACAACAGTAACTTCTGTTTTTCTCACTCCAAACTGTTGATGTGAATCACTTTATGACTTGAAATGGCTCACATCAACAGTCTTGAACCCCTCCCACCTGACCCAGCTCTATGTTTCAGTGACCAGCTGCAGGTTCCCAACCCACCACCAGCACCCCTGCCTTACCCAGTTGTTTGAGTAAATTATAATAATGTCACAGGAGAGGGTTATAGTCTGTCACTTGTAAGCAAGCAGCTGGAACAAATGAAGATACCAACACCCTGTGCCTGCTGCATGTCACTGATTCCATCTTCTCTGGGATGGATTACGGGCACATCACAGCTGCAATTTTCATCAGTCTGGCCAAAGCCATTGACTTGGTGTCCCATTCACTCCTCCTGGACAGATTGGGCTCTGCTGGCCTCTCAGTTCCCTTTGTTGATTGGTTTCATTCCCATCAACAGTCAGTACAGTTAGGAGGCATCCTGTCACCTCCACTACCCATCAAGGCTGGGGTCCCTCAGGGCTCCATCCTGGGTCTCATCTTCTTCTCCATTTTCCTGAATGGCCTCTCCTCCACTTGTGCAAACTTGTGGTTTTACTATTACACTGTGACAACACTCATGCCAACATCCCCGACAGCGACAGACACAATGCTGAGTGTCGACATTGTACTGTTGAAGATGTCAGTGTGATTCTATCGGGGGGCTGCACACCCAGAACCCCCCATGAGGGGGGGCTCTGCCCCCACACCCCCAGTCTCTAGATATCTAACTCTGAGTTGGAGTTAGACTGGGGAGGAGGCACAACACTGGGAGCCGCACCGCCGTGTCTGCTTTTACCAGCACAGCCACTTGCTGCATTCAGGTGAAATCTGTCACTGTGCTGGACTTTGTGGTGGTGGTTTTGACCTCATGTCAGTACACCTAAACTTGCATATTCACATGTATGCAGATGGTACAGTCATCTTCACCTCCAGTCCCCCTTCCGCAACTGTGGAGGACCTGCTCCAGCAGGACTTCCACAGTTGTCTGCACTGGTTTCAATCTAACCAACTGTGGGTCAGCACTTAACAAAATGGTGTCAATGACCTTTGGTACATACCAGAAACTGGTCAGACTCCCAACCCTCCCTGTTTTCACCACATTGAATGGCACCCCACTTGAAGTGTGCAGTCTTTTAAGTACTGTACCTCAGTGTGTGGAGCTATATGAAGCTCAATTTCACAGCCCACATTGATGATGTACATGCAAAACTCCACCTTAAGCTTGCTGTTGTGTACTGTAACAGAGACTGTTTATCTCTGTAGGTCCATATGGAACTTGTTACCAAAATGGTGCTCCCTGTCTTTGACTACATGGATGTGGTCTGAGTCACAGAAGAAAAGCACTCTTATCCCCCTCCCACAGAGAAAGGCACATTGAAAACTACTTAAAGTGTCACAGAATTGGGAAGCCACATTGTTGGTGGAAACCATTGGACTGTTTGGATGCAGAGCATATGGGGGTTGTTTCTGTTACTTGTTTTGCATTTTTTCACATTAAGCTTTTCTGGACACTTTTAATAGTTTTCAGTGCACCTTTCTCTGTGAAGAGGTAAATATGCTCTCTGTCAGTGTTTCTGTTTAGTATATGTATAGTGAGCAGTACTTGTTACCCTGGATGTGGCCCAGTTGTGTAGCTTTTTCTTTAATTAATACCATAAATAGAATCCTTCACATCACTAATAGTACCTAGATTCACAGGTCATAGAATCCCTCATTGTAGTAAACTCTTAATGTAGCCAACTAGTTTAGGGCTTATTTTCAAAATGGCTTCCCCGGGTGCCCAGATGGAGAATGGCACACGCCTTTTCCTCATTGCCCTCTTCTCCACACTGGTGCTGTTTTTCAGGCAATGATTCTGGTCATTAATTCTTAAATAGAAGACTGGTAAAAACAGGAGCAATGCATGACTGGGCAGTGACTTCTAAACTGAAGTCACTGTTCCAGTCAAAGTACATCCACAAATGCAACAAGGAAGCATGCTCCAGTGTCGATGGACGTTGTGGATAATGGGGGCCATAGTCTCCTTTCGTGTTTTTTTCTTAATTTGTACAAACAAAACAATGTGAGGGAAGGAAGGAAAAAGACATAAGTAGCCTGCATAAGTAGCTTGCAAATAATTGGTTTATTCAGTTAAAGAAAATGAAAATTGGTGGAATCGACTTTTGTTGCAAAGGTGCATCATGTTATTCCAATCCAAAGCCAGCCCCCTTCCCAAGCTGGAATGTACTCAGTGTGTGCCTCATACTCACCACCAGTAAGTATGTACCCACAGTTATTTGTGAATGTGAACACCATGAGTACACAAGACTGCCCTACTTAACCTGTTAACACGTGCTGCAGAACTCTAGAACTCTTAATGAGCCATCCTACAAACTTTTCATACACAGTTTGTGCATATCAAAGTTTATTTTCTATTGCGCATGCTTGCTAGTATTTGATTGAATCACATTGATCTATACATTAAAATTAGTCAAATATGTTTGTTAATGTAAAAAGTCTGTCAATGCATTGCAGCAGATATCCACTTATCTATGTCCCCTCCACCGCAACCTGCAGACAGACAGGTAGGGTTCTACTCCCGGGGGGTTGGGGCTTAGCCCTGGCACCAGCCCAAGGGGGGAGGAGGAACTGCTGGGGCCATCCACAGGGTTTGGTTCACCTGGAGGGTGCAGAAAGTGAAAGATTAAAAAGAGATGAATCCTGCAGCTCCCCCTCACTTTGCCCACCCTCTTCAGATCAGAATGGATGCTTGGGTCTGAGCTGTCTGCTGAGATCTCTCAGCTATGTATGCCATTCCAGTAGTGTAATCGCACTGAATAAACATATGATTGCAGTCATTTCTCCATCACTTGAGTGTGTGTGTGTTTATCCTTCCAGGGAAGGGGTATGTTTAATACTAAGAAAATACACTTTGGTCTCCAGGGGAAAATCTCTTAATTGCAGTGCTCACAGCATAGTCATACTGAACTAATTGATGTGAGGCATTAATACACGAAAGGGTGTGCATTCATTAGGAGAGCTGCCTAGACACACAGAAACATAAAAGTTGACTGGAGATAAGGACTACAAGGTCCATCCAGTCTGCCCATTTTTTCTACCTTATGAATGCACCATAGGACTTTATTCTGTCAATGGCCTATTTATTCATACTTATCTGTATTGCTCTCTTATGCCTATCCCATGCCTGTTTGAATCCCTGCACTGTATTATATCCACCACTTCCTGACTCCAACACTCCACTGGGGTGTTCCTGGGCATGAGGCTACAGGCTGAGTACTCCTAAGAACACAGTGGAAAAATGTCTATATTTCCCAAGGAATGCAGTTCCCTGGAGTGTTTTACTACACGTATAAAATTACAAGTTATTAACAATTCTGGCTTAGAAAATGCAGTATTGTTCTTTTCTGAATAAGTATAGGTATTGTTGGTGAACTGGACTAACTAATCATAGAGCAGTATCTGTGGCTGCTATATTGGCCCTGTTTATAAGTACTGGCAATGAACCAGTAACTTAAAACCCACTAGTTAAGTATGAAAATATCAGCAATTATATTATCATTTTTGGATTTACTCCACAACAAAGAAATTCCATTGCTTTAAACTACATTATATTAAACAGTAGTAAACTTGAATCATGTGTTGTATCATGGTTTGTTACTACGGTATAGTTATAATAAAATGAACTGAAGCTAGAAATAAAACAGAGGCAACCGGTGGCCCACTGATTGTTAAACTAGACAGAGGCTAACCAGCAGTGCAAGAGAAATTGTTTCCATTTGGAATCCCGTGGAAACATTGATAGAATGTTGTAAGCACAGTATATTTGTTCATGTAAATAAAGTGATGCTGAATGAGCAAAGCAAATCATGAAATGCTACTGGTCAATTTGATAGCAGTTTGCATTTTGAGGAAATACAGCAGAAATCAATATTGTCTGGGCTGAGGAACATCAACCCAATCAGCCTAGGGTTTAACAGTAAAAATCAGTCTATAGCGCTAAAAAGAACTGCATTGATTAACAACAATCTCACAGTAATAGTTTTACATTCCTAAAACATAGTCTGGTGGTATTATGCATGATGCTAAGTCTGTATCTCTAACAGGACTGAAGATTTTCATGAAATGTCTTAGGGTTGAACTCCCACAAAGGGGTAACTTTTTTTTAAAGAACTGTGCTGACCCTGTAAAGTCACTTTTCTGTGTAAAAGCAGGTATTTTTTTAACTGATATTTTATTAATTTTTTTTAAATTGAAACACAAACATTCAATAAACAAAACAAAAACAAATGTTAACAGTATAACAGAGTAAGCAAGGATACATATGGTAATGCAGAGTACATTAAAAATTCTACAATATAATCATACAAGAAAGAAAGTATACATATTGTGGGCTATTCTTTAAGGTGCAGAATGGCTATGCGTTGCATATCTGGGGTGTGTAGATACTCTGTGGCCATTTTGGCCCCTGTGCCTGATCCTCCAAAGAGGCACAGGAGCAGTCCAGGGAGTGTGTCCATGCTCCACACTATTCTTGAAAGAGCGGAGTGCCAGGTGAGGGGGGGTGCATGCTATGCCAACATGACCCAGACATAGCCAGCACACACCCCCTCAGGATGCCACCCTGGCAGCAGTAGAGATGTAGGGGTGTGGAGAACCCCACCAGCATGCCACCCTAGCCCTTGGGTACCACATAAAGGGCTGGTGTGGCTAACCAGGCACCCACCCACCCAGTGTGGCTGCTCCGTGGCCAAGTGACTACCATGCCACCTCATGTGCACAAGGGATCCAGTTGTGAATTGGGTCTAGGCATCCTATTAGATGCCTGCCTGTGTCTGCAGAAGAGCCCCCATGCACCTGTGTGCTGGGGGATGGGGCCATGGAATGGGACCATACAGTGGGCATGAATATGGCTGCCATGCATCATTCCATGAGGTTGTGCATGTGGGATATGTGCCTCCGGTGCATTATTCCCACCTCTTGAAGTATCCCCCCATAATGCCTAGTACATATCATAGGTCTAAGTGTATGATTACACTGCAATTTTACAAAGACTAGATTGTAGGTATGGTTCTCAAATATCAAGACATTCATCAGTTCTGTCCATACTTGCAGCCATTTTGTTAAAGAGAGTTGGTTTGGTTGTTTCCAGTGTCTGAGAATTAAGTTTCTTTAGCTGTGATAAAAGCAGCTGTTAACCAGGACTGTTGATGTACTCTAAACATCAGATAGTTCAGAGTAAATTTCCAATATTGCAAATTTAGCTTACCAAACAATATGTGTTTTAGCTACACTTTCACATGACTTAATAACATCTCTCCAAACTGGGGCTACATTTTTACAAGACCAAGTTATATGTGAGAGGGAGCCTTTCTCAACAGAACATCTCCAGCAGGAGTCATCTGTAGACAAGTCCAATTCTGACAATTTACTAGGGGAATATTGCCATCTATGGATAATCTTATATTAGATTAGCCTCCCTTTGCACTCCTTGCATGCTTTCAGTGTGTTACTTCAACAATAGTTCTATTGACTGGGTGAGGTTTTTATGTCAAGCTCTTTTTCCCATTTGTGTAGCAAGTAATCAATAGGATTGGACTTGGATTCCATGATCATTTTCTAAAAAACTTCATAACCCTTATTAGTTGTCAATATTTTATCTAGAGTGTGCATAGGGGTCAGCATCACATTAGTATTAATAGCATTACTGAGTATTTATTTATTTTGAAGTATCAGATTTACAACCTTTGAGCCAATGGCTCATTTACAAAGATACCTCATCACATGGAGGGACAGACAACAGAAACGGTACAGTTACAGGAATAACCATCATGTATAGATTACAGACATTGTTTACAGATATTATATATCAATTTGATATATAGATTACTGACAATGTTTACAGATATTATGTACAAATTTGGATACATATATTTACATAAGCACATAAAAAACATTGTTACCATGAGACAGCATCCGTTACAGTATAATTCATCTTAATTCATGAGCCAGCAGAGGATTAGACATTGCTGTAAGTGGTGGCAGTCCATAATGGACCTTGTCAGGGGCTTAGGGCTCAAGAGGGTGAGAAGAGCACAGGCTAGTTGCAGTTACAGCAGCGGGTATTGAGGAGGTGGTTGTGGAGAGCCACTTTGATAGGGGCAATCTTGGAAGTGCTGGTGATGGTGGCTGGGAGTGCATTAAACCAGACAGGGGCCCTGTAGCGGAAAGATCTCTGGGCAAGGGAGATTTTTACCCTGGGTACCCCCAGGATAGCTTTGTCTGAGTTGTGGGTGGAGATAGTGGGGGTGACAGTTTGGAGGAGGCTGGTGACCCCAGGAGGGAAGTACTCCTATAATCTGTATGTATTTATGAAATTCAGTTCTGGGCAAGTGGAATTTCTGAGATAGCTGAGCGAAGGACAACAGAGAAGCAGTAGATGGGTCAGTGATGTCGCCTAAGAAATTAATGACCTTTGTTTTTCAGCTTTTCCAATCCAGATGTTTGACTCTATATTGAAGAAGATTATTACCCCAAAGAGGACAGTGTGGGGAGGAAACTGGGTACCAGTCAAATGCTGTGGAGATTTCCTGCCATGCCTTACTAACCTAAGTGTAGGATGTGATTTCAAAAATCTTGTGATGCCTGAGAAAAGAACTGTTCTGGGATGATTACTCTCTAATAAAGCTGTTTCAATGTAAACATAGCCTGATATATCTTTTTTTATTATTTTGTTATGTAACCATAGTGATTAATGCTTTTTCTGTTTCCTGGCTGCTTGGTTGCTGCAATTTTGATAGTCTGTGTTTTACCCCATAATTGTAGTATAATTTTACTCCACCTCTTAATATCTTATTCAGTTATATCTAAGAGTAATGTGAAATTAATTTGTACTATCTAACTAATATTTACGCATAAAGTTATAGCGAGAAACTTAATACGCACTGGGGGATTTCAATTTTGTTTTTTTAAAGGCATTTATGTCTATATTATCAGCTAGTTACAAGGCCTTAGATTTACCTAAATTAATTTTAAAACCTGAAAAGTGTGAGAAATCCTGAATGACTTTTAATAATGATGGTATTGATTTAGACAGATGTGTAAAAGGAAGCAAAGCATCATCCGTGTAGGCTGTAACATTTTGTTTTATCTATTGTTATACCTGAGATAAAGGTAACAATTCTTAATTTTAGAAGAAGGGGTTCTAAGAGCAAGATAAACAATAATGGTGATAAGGGGCAGCCTTCTTGTGTGCCTCTGAAGACAGGGAATTCGTCAGAGGACAGGCCACTGACTTTAAGCTTTGCAAAGACTTTAGAGTGCATAACATTTACTCATCTACAAAAATAATCTCCCAAATTATATTTGCTCAGGATATTAGTCAGTTATTCCCATACTAGATGATTAAAGGCTTTGTTAGCATCTAGTGAGAAAAGAATACAATGTGATTCAATGTTCTTGAATGAATTATGTGTTGAATCTTCCTTAAGAGGTCAGAGCTGTGGTGTCCTGGAACAAAACCCACCTGATCCAAATGGATCAGGTATTGGATGATCTCATTTAACATATTCGCTAACACTGGAGCCAGAATCTTGCAATCTACATTCATTAATGATATTGGATGATAATTTTCACACAGTGAATTATCTTTATCTTTCTTTGGGATAACAGTGATAATATCTTCTTGGGGGGTCCATAACAGAGACAGTAGCTTCTTTTAGAGAGGGGGGAAGGTTCCAAGATGATGGGTATGTGAAACAACTCTTTGTAAAATGGTGGAATGTTTTGAATAATGGCCTTAAAAAATTCTCCAGTTAGGCCATCTGGTCCCAGTGCTTTATCAGGGAGTAAGGACATAATGGCTTTATTGATTTCTTCCTGAGAGATGAGTTTATTATGAGAGGCTTTGTCACTTTCAGAAATTGTAGGGAGATTTAGGTTATGGGGAAATAAGTCCATATTTTCTTGATGAAATGTAACTTCAGATTTATATAAGTTTGGGTAATATTTCCCAAAAATCTCTGCAATTTGCTTTGCAAAAAAAAGTGTCCCCCCACCACTACACTTAACTGAAAAATCTTAGATGCATTAGATATTGTCTTTAACTTATGAGTGAGTAATTTCTCTTGTGCCTCTCCTGACTCCCCATAGCATTGTTTAAGCCTGAATAGAGCATACTTAGCTTTTTGTTATGAAAGGTATTTATAGAAAATTTGAGGCCAACTAGCTCTTGGTGTAGTTCCATATTATTACCCATAGTATCAAGAAAAAGCTTTTCTTTAGTTTCCAAATTGTTCTCTAAATTAAGTAGTTCAGCATCTTTTTGCCTTTTCTTGTGACCAGAGTAAGAGATGATTCTACCCCTGATAAAGGCTTTAAAGGAGTCCCAAAGTATGGCTTCAGAGACCATTGTCAATAAATTCCACAAAGTTCTTGATTTCATCCCCAAACCATTTGATAAATTTTTTATCCCTAAGCAGGCTGCAATTAAACTTCCATTTTTTGTGTTGGGGAAACATGTTCTAATAAAACACCTGTGACTACTGGGGCATGATCAGAAATTATTGTATTTCCAATGTTTCTTTATGAATAAGACATATACTAGTGACTTAGAAAGATATAATCAAGTCTACTGTATGTGTCATGTTGTGCAGATTTAAACGTATAATCTTTATAGTTTGGATGGTTGAGATTCCAAGTGTCCACCAAACCAAATTCCTGACAAACTTTTTGAAGGCATTAGATAAGGAAGCAAAGTCTGCACTGCCCTGAGGGCTCCTGTCAATAAAGATATCAGTCACAGAATTCATGCCCCCTGCAATGATCATTTCCTCAGGATCATTACTGGGAATAGTATTAGCAAGGGAAGCAAAAAACATAACAAAACAGATCACTGTTTGGGGCATATAACAAGCGTTATAAAATGTGCTTTGGAAATCTAGCAATCTGATTGGCTACTACATCTTCTGAGCCATATCCTTATCAGAAGATATACTAGCCAGCCAACACTAGCCTCTACTCCCGAGCCCCAAAACAACAACACATCAGTGAGCTAAGCCAACCGTAAACAAAAACACAGACTGGCACAGCTCACAGTGGGAAATGACACTTCCTGCCTCAAAGTTGTCAACCTCACACTGTGGCAATCTTGCTCACAGGAAAACTCAGCCAAACAACCAAAAAAAACTGTTAAAAAATATTACTTTGTTGTACTCATGGATGGTTCCTTCATGGCACTTTCAGCTGTCAGTCCCACTGCTCAGCACTCTTTCTCACATCTCCGGGGTTCATCCTCCTCCCTGCCCATCCCACCTGCCACTCCCTCTCTGTCCTCTACCAGAAAAGTGAGCCTCAACAATAGATTTGTAAAAAAACTGCACTGTATTACTGTCCAGTTTAAAAGTCATTCCTTGTTCTGCCAGAAACTGTTCTGAACTGTGAAGCAGGAAATGGCTGTTTTAACTGACTGAAATGAGCCTATTTTAACTGAGGCACTTTATGTTTTAGACCTGTGAGAAACATACGGTGGTGCGTGTGCATAAAAAACTTGTATGGTATTGGTACCTGTGTGTGTTATCCCGAACCCCTGTTCTCAAGGGAGAAGGACTTGGGCAGGCACTCTGGTGCTTTGAGCTGGGCATTTTAGCCTGTTCTTGTGTTGCCTAGACTGCCTTTATAAAGGCAGTCTATATACATTGCCTTAAACAGCACAGAAAGGTAGTTAGTGTGCGACGTTACCTAGGCAATGAGGTGACATCACTGGTAGGTACACTATATCTGGCTCGGCTCTAGCAAGCCTGTTTTAACTGAGGCACTTTATGTTTTAGACCTGTGAGAAATGCATGGTGGTGTGTGTGCATTAAAAACTTGTACGGTATTGGTACCTGTGTGTGTTATCCCCAACCCCCATTCTCGAGGGAGAAGGACTTGGGCAGGCACTCCGGTGCTTTGAGCTGGGCATTTTAGCCCATTCTTGTGTTGTCTAGACTGCCTTTTTAAAGGCAGTCTATATACATTGCCTTAAACAGCACAGGGAGGTAGTTAGTGTGCGAGCATCACCTAGACAATGAGTTGACGTCACTGGTAGGCGCACTATATCTGGCTCAGCTGTAGTGAGCAGAGCTGAGTGCAGAACAGAGGCAATACAGGCAGAGGCCAGTGGCATCTGACGGTGTCAGACAAGGAACAGGGGAAAGGGGCTGGAAATCTGTTATAATCGCTGATTAAGGTACTGACTACTCATTTCTTAGCAACTATAACTGTTCACTATCCTGAGTTTTAGAAATAGTTGATGTACCATACTGACCACAAACATTGCTTGTAAAGTCAGTAGGTCTATTGGGATACAGCAAGATGCAATTAATGATAAAGTGATAAATGGCTGTAAGTCCTAAGGTATAGGACTATATGTTTCTATAATTAAGGAAGACCAAGGGCTTTCTGAATAATCTAATCCTGCATTTAGGCTACTATTGAAATGTATTATACTTATTTAAATGTAATAAATCAAAATACAAATAGTGTACCTAAAAATTATAAAGTGGTGAAAGACAGTAGAAATTATGGAAAGCAATAGTGCATCTAAAGTTTGTTCAAAAGAAATGATGTGCATCTCATGTTGTATGTATAGCTTGGACCCCTTAGTGTTCTTACTTGAGTAAAATACATGCAAAAAATGTAGGGACAATGCTGATTAGATTTTAATGGTTGATGAGTTTAATAAAAGACTAAGTGAGTTATAAAAAAGCCAGAATGATATGTCAAATAGATTCCATGAACAAGATACAGTTAATGATAGTTCTGTTCCAATGGGGGTGGTTTTATCCAAAAATCAGAAAGACAATAGAATTAAAAAATCTAAACAAAAATTAATAACAAAAAAAAAGAACTAGGGAGGAAGAAACACCTGCTAACAATGAAGAAGCTTGGTTTCATGCCCAAAGTACTAAAGTCACCAAGAGAAGGAAAAAGGAAAATACTGAGACATTTAATATTTCCCTTCAAAATACCCTTGATCTACTAGCACAATTACCTGAAACTAATGATAATATCCTTGATAATGAGGAGGGGCTTAACACAATTAAACTGACAGAGTTCAGCAATAGTGCACCACTGGTATCATTGGAACCAGTTAGGGATAGTAACAATGAAGAAACTCAGGACTTAAATTTACTAATAGGGACTATAGATGGGCCTAATGGTGATAAAAATTCAGATATAGAAAGTATACAGATGCCTGAAAAAAAACAACAACTATTTGTTTTGGGAGATTTTGTAGTTAGAGGGTTAGACAGAGCTATATGTAATGAGGACAACGCCTCAAGAACTCTATCATGCTTCAGAGGGGCAAGAGTTACAGACATAAACAAAATGGTGAATGGCATCCTGAAACAGGAAGCACTGAACTCCTTAGTTATAATACATACTGGAGCCAACAATATATTTACACAGAATGAACAGCAAATTAAACAAGAGTTTGTAGATATGACTAAAAAATTGATGAATCTTGGATACGACTCCGCATTTTCAGAAATTTTACCAATACCTAATGCCACCTATGAACAGACTTTAAAATTACAAAGGGTGAATAACTGGTTGTGTTCATGGACTCTCAGGCAGGGAACAGGTCACATATTTCACTGGGAAGAGTTTAGTATAAACACTGAATACTATTGTAAAGATGGGCTTCATTTAAATAATAAAGGTAAATACAAACTTGGTGCACATATGGATAAATACATAAGAAATTATTTAAACTGCTTAAGGAGGAAGGGAGAAAACATATAGAAAAAGGTTTTGACAAAACACAAACATTGGTTAATAAGACACAAGACATGTATATAAAACAAAAAACATAATAATTCAATTAATTAATGCATGTAGTTTGCGTAATAAAATGGATGAGTTAAGATATATGTTAAACAAAGAAAAGGTGGATGTGTGTGCTGTGTGTGAAACCTGGTTTACAGGAGATGACTGGGACACTGATACCACTGGGTATACTAAGTTTGTCAAGAGCAGGAAACTAAAAAAAGGTGGCAGTATTGCTTTGTATGTTAATGAGAAAATAAGATCTGTAATTAAAAAGCTCCAGTATGATAGCATAGAGGCACTATGGGTTGATCTATATTTGAATAACAGAAAAATAACTTTTGGCCTAGTATATAGATCCCCTAGTCTGGATTACCATAGTGATCTGACACTCCTTAGTGCTATAGAAAATATGGAAGTGCCTAATGATTACATTCTTATGGGTGATTTTAATATGCCAAACATTAATTGGAATAAACTCGAAGCAAGAGGAGCAATGGAAAAAAATTCTTGGAATTTACTTTACAGAATAATCTTGAACAACTTGTCCTGGTACCTACTAGGGAACTCAGTGTACTTGACCTAAATCTAACTAATATTATTAACCTTGATACAAAACCAGTAGCCCAGCCACCACTGGTGGATAGTGATCATACCATGATACAACTTAAATTGAATATAATGGTCAAAGGAAGAAGTAATGGAATAACCAAGATCAGAGATTTCAATAAAGCTGATTATGAAAGTATAAGACACAATTTAAGACAATGGAACTGGACAATGGATCAAACTGAAAAATCTAACTTACAAGATCAATTAGATTTAATCAATTCTAAGATTACACACTGTATTAATACTTGGGTACCATGGAGGATTAAATATGATAAAAATTCAAAAAGAATTCTGTTATGGTGGACAAATGATATAAGTAAAGTTATTAAACAAAAAATTTGGGCATACCGAAAATTCAAGAGGTCCCAAAACACTTCTCATTTACTTAAACATAAAACACTAATTAAAAAAATTAAATACTTAATCAAAAAAAAGAAAACAGGAACTTGAACTTTGCCAAGCAACTGAATCCAATAAAAGCAACAAAAAGGGTTTTTACAATTACACTGAATCTCTTAGGGGTACTCATAATTCGGTTGGGCCATTAAAAATACATGAATCAAGCCAGCCCATCAGTGCAGCGGTTGGATTTCCATCTGCGACGCCGGCAACCCGGGTATGGGAATGGACTCAGATCACTGGAGGGTCGGCCGAGGGGAGAAGGATGGAGCATCCGGGGACAGCTCTCCTTCTCCGGGGGGACGGCAGGGATGCACACCGGTGCATGCTGACTCCTGGCGGAGGCTGGGAGTACAGCAGTACACCTGGGCTCAGTGTTCAAGGGGAGTGACAGACGTCGGCGTATGCCTTGATGTCAGGATGTCACTCCCCACAGAAAACCAGGGAAAACTCTTCCTGGCTGGCCGGATGATGGTCTCTCTGTCCTCCACTGCCACCGATCCCATGACTGACACACCTCAGCAGTAGCCTGGGCCAATAGAGTAGCTCGCTGGCTGCCCCCGCTGGTGCCTTCCCCCTTGGAGGAGGGGGACCTGTCCAGCGAAGGGATATGCCAGATTACCCAGGGGAAACTGCCATATGAGGTTGGTAGCTGGTGTGGGAGTTGGGATAGGCAGTCGGGAGGGACAATGGAGACCTGAAGGAGTGGGCAGCCAGGAAGTAGGGGAGGTGCAAAAAAAAAATACATGAATCAGTTGTGGCTAATGATGCTGATATGGCAAATGAGTTAAACACCTATTTTTGGAGTGTTTTCATTCCTAAATAATATACTGAACTAAACCAAATAGAGAATGAAAGAATAAGGGAAACCATTACTATTAAAGAAGTAGAGGATAATTTAATGAACTTGAAGGAAGAATCAGCACCAGGTGTAGATGGTATATCCCCAAATTTTCTAAAGAAATTGGTAAAAGAACTGGCAGGTTCCCTAACTGTATTATATAATACATCAATAAATAGTGGGTCTACACTAAAAGAGTGGAGGTGTGCAAATATTGTTCCAATATACAAGAATGGGAGCAAACAATCTGTTGAAAACTACAGGCCCATTAGCCCGACTCCTGTGATTGGCAAAATACTGGAGAGAATAATTCAAAAAAGAATGACTGAACATATGAATAAAGTTGGAATACATGATATTTCGCAACATGGATTCACACCTGGAAGATCATGCTTAACCAACTTAATCAGTTTTTTCGAGCCAGTCAGTGAAGCTCTTAATGGTGGATTACCAGTGGATGTTATTTTTTTAGATTATACCAAAGCATTTGATACAGTATCACATAAAATCTTGTTAAAAAATCTGTGTGAACTAAAATTCAGTGGTAACATAGTCAGGTGGAAAAGCTCATGGCTGAATGAAAGAGTACAAAGTGTTGTGATACGGGGACATGAATCCAGTTGGGGTCCGGTAACTAGCGGGGTCCCACATGGTTCTGTCCTGGGTCTACTGTTATTTAACATACTTATATCCACAATGAGTGTAAGTGATGGTGTCTGGATAGGAAAGTACGCAGATGATTGCAAAATCGCAAGTATAGTTAACAACTCTGATTCAGTATTCAAATTTCAGAAATGTATAAATAAGACGAGAATAAAATGACATATAATAATTCTAAGTGTAAGGTGATGCACTTTGGAACTAACAATCAGGGAGCAAACTATACTATGGTAGGTAAAATTTATTTTTATACAGGTAATACATGTCATTTGGACATAATCCAGTTTACAAGACAGACCTGTGTAAATTCCTAACTAGTCACATACAAATAAGTTCCATGTTAAATACATATACCACAATATACAAACAACACGGTATACCTAAAAGACTTACAACAGCTAGATTATAAAATCTCAAAATCCCAAGGAACCTTAGAGAAAAAAAAAACATTTAACACTCACAAATGTGAGCATATAGCTCCTTTATAGCATGAGTAAACAATGAATAATTTGGAATTTCTCTTACCTCATCAGAAAGAGAATTCCAAAAACTAGCAGCCTGATATAGCAAAGACCTGTCCCAATATTTATTATAATGTTTACCTACAACTATCTTATTTAAGTGAACTGATCTTGTCAGTATCCGTTTTTGATAGTTGTTCACTGTAAATAATATTAAAGAAATTGGATGATTTACAGATGAATATTTCATTTTGTGTATTAAAGATAACCAATGACACTTATGATTTATGTCTAAAGGTGACCAGTTCACTTTCTTCAACAATAGACAATGATGAACTGATAGTTTCCTTTGTAATACATATCTTGCTACGCCGATAATAAGTTCTATCTAATCTAGACAATAGAGTTTTATTTGCATTTCTATATATTAATTCTCCATATCTTAGCCCTGGAATAATTAACTGATCTGCCAGGTTTTTTCTATCTAAAAAAGATAAACAATCAGTACTTCTTCTTAACATCCCTACCCTTCTATTTACTTTTTTAATCAGTGCAATAATACGATTTGAAAAGGTCAGATATTCATCAAATATAATCCCTTAATAACTATATTCTTTAACTTGTTCTAGTTTAGTTTGATTTCCTGTATAAATGGATAAATCATAAACAAGTTCACCACTTTTTTCAAAGGGAAATACATATACTTTGTTTTTTTTTGTGTTCATTATCAGCCCTGACCTGGTGAACCACCCCTCAATTCTTCTAAAGTCAGACTGCAAGTTAGTTTGTAATATTTCTTCCATTTTTCCAGAAGCAATTATAACCGTATCATTGGCATAAAGAATAAAATAATTCAAACTACAACAGAGGAAAGAGATCTGGGTGTAGTTATCACCAATGATTTAAAATTTGATGCTCACACAAAAAGAACAGTTAAAACATTTTATTCTATTTTAGGATGTATACATCGGCATATAAAGAGCAGAAAAGCAGAGGTTCTGATGCCTTGTATACAAGTCTGGTTAGGCCTCACATGGAATACTGTACCCCTTTCTGTGCACCCACTACTGTGGGTTCATTGAGAATGATGGAGAAGGTTCAGAGAAGAGCAACTAAGAAAGTTAAACAAATCAAGCATCTCCCATATGAGGAAAGGCTAAAATCCTAAACTTATACTCACACAGTACAGGTTACTAATTTTATATATATATATATATATATATATATATATATATATATATATGTAAGCAATAAGACACAATGAGGTGTGGGTTATCTCCTGATAAGACACGCCCAGGTGCGTTGTTAGGCTTAAGGTGTTTGCGCCGAGTGCTTTATGCACCTGGGCGTGCTCTTATCAGAAGATAACCCACACCTCGGAGTGTCTTATTGCACTTATAAAATGGGTTATCCTGTAAAAAAAGTTAATTTAAAAAAAATGTTTCTAAAAAGTGCATATAAAGATTAAAAAAAATGATATCAGTGATAAAAACCAAAAAATAGTCTTTGTCATTCACTGCATTTTAATGGAAAATTGGCTATCTTTGATTAACATTACGTAAGAATCTATACTGTGTCACTGTTCCTCATATCCACTCTACCTCCCCCCCACACACACAGTTTTTCAGAAGATGCTTTTTGTTTTATATGGGCGAGTAAGCACATTTTACTTATAGTTGCGGGAGCAAGCGTGTCCGTAGCGAGCCCCTATTCAGTGCTCTTTTGATAGTGCTTCCCGACTCTCATTTTCAGCTGTTCGTTCTGACATTTGATTAAAAGCTGGCATGTGTTAATTAGAATGCGTGAATTATTTTAACATTTCTTTGCTTAAAATGTCTTTGTTTGCTTTGATTTATGCCAAACAGTTGGCTGAGTGGGAACGAGCATGTCTCTCAGGAGTCGCTGTACACAGATGTTTCCGGGTTCACATTTGTTGGTGCTATAGCTAAACGTTTGTCGGTTCACATTTGTTAACGTTAAAATGTTAAATGCAGTATTTCTGTTTGAAAAACAACATTTCTTCACTTTTTTTCGCACTAATGCTTTGCACGTTTAATGGGCGGGGAGATGTCTCGGTGACGGGGAATGTTGTTGTGATTGGAGCTGCAGATAGTGGGCATCAGTATAACGTGTGAAAATAAATGGAGATTACGGTCAGAAAAACATTTTTTATTGACAGGAAAGCAGGGATACAAACTGTAGATGGTGGCACGAGGAAGGGATGTTGTTTTGTGGAACGGAGCAGTGCCTGTGAAAGCAGATTGAAGTCAGGCAGGTTATTGATATTTGCTGTGGTGAGTTCAGTTGGGGAAGAAAAGTGCCGGTTGGCATAGATATTAGGACACGGGTGAAAGGTCCTTTCAGCCAATAAGTTTAAAGGATTTTCTTTACCAATTTTATAAATATATATATATATATATATAATGTCTTACACAGTAATGACACACTTGATATCATATGCCTAGAGTAACAGGATACCATGAATAAAACTTGATCGCATAAAGATAAAATCAAATGCCCAGTAAACAGAACGCAACAAAGACAGAGATTTTTAACACAGAGGGTACCACCTGTATGGAATTCATTATCTAAAAATGTGGCTAATAGTGAAACAGTGTATAGATTTAAAATCTTATTTGATGACCATATGAAGAAAATGAAGTATAAATACCACCATTAAATGGTGGTGAGTTCATTATGGGCCTTGGCCTTCTGAACTTGTAGAATAACTATGAAACTATGACTGTGTACAGCGGCCACTGAGGGGCATGCTCACTCCCACTGCAGCCAGCCTTTTAATTTAATAAAAGAAAGAAACAGAGTAAAGGAGAGAAACAAAAATAAAATAAAATACTCATTAAAAAATGAATGTTGCTAAACTGAGGGATGGCAAGAAACATCTCACATTATGGGACAGGTTGCTGACTCTCGGTCTAAATGAATCCGGGTGACCAAAGTAAGAAGTCATTTTAAAAAACACAGAAAGCTTGGCACAGAACAAAAAACATACAGCATGTGTGTGTTTTTTTGGGGGGCTGAGGGAGGTAGGGACCTAACCTGAACAGTATGTGTGTTTGGAGGGAGGGCTGTACTACTGACCAAGCTAAATACACTGCATTATACAGACCAGTACATAGAAGAATTACTTTATCCTTCTAACCAAAAAAAAAACAACTCTCTTTTCCTCAGTTTTTCAATTTGACAACTTTTTTCTTTTTATATTTTTAATTTCTATTTGGGGGTCCATTTTATTGTTTCATCATTAATTGTCTGTAAAAGAACTTACTGAGTTTTTCTGATTTGCACACTATTAGTAAGTACCATTTTAGAACATGCAAACATACATATGAACATACCAGCAGATAAAGCCCTTACAGTCTATCTTGCCTCCTCAATTGTGCAATAACACTAGGAGTTATACTAAGGCACTCAGCGCAAGTGCCTCATGCCTCATAATGCACTTGGACATGCTCTTATCAGGAGATAACCCACACCTCGTCATGTGTTACTGCTTGCTTAACTTTCTGTCCTTTATTTTGATTTTAGTTAAGATAAATCTACCTTAGGGTTCATTGATAAAGGATTCAAGTTTAAAATTAAAATTTTTATGAAATTAAAGAGCTAGGGTGGGATATTCAAGGGTTCGCATGGCACAACAGTGTTCGCCATCGCCACCACTGATTTACCCAGTGCGATATTCAAAAGGGGAATGTGCCTCGCGAAATCCTAATGTGCCGGGGTGCACCAGTAATGTGGCGTGGCTATGGGGGGTACAATGGCGCATTCGCAACATCCCCGAGACCAGCCTGGATGTGCAGGCACATATGCAAGCACACACCCGCCTTGCACTGCACAGGGGGCACAAAGATGTGCCCAAATAAAACAGGAACACAGACTCGTCACCCACAGACTGGCCACCATATTGCTGGGTGCAACATGGCAGCCGCCTGCTGTGGGTGGCCACCCAACCTCCCAAGGCACAGGCCGGGCATTGGGCCCCTCCCACACCTGATTGCAGGCTTAGTAAATATAATAGAAGCCCTGGTGGCCCAGTGGACCTGCCCCCCTGCCCAATCGCAGGCATGAATAAATAAACAATTCCCTGGTGGTCCAATGGACCTGCCCCCCCATGCCCAATCGTGGGCATGAATAAATAAACAATTCCCTGGTGGTCCAGTGGACCGATTCCCTGCTTGATTACAGGCATAAGTGTGAAGAACCCTAATCCCTGGCAGTCCAGCAGTACCTCCCTCCCACCCGCCCACTCAGACCCATCACCCTGCTCCCCGGTCAGCAGGCGGGCATCAGCTCCCACCCACCAGTCGCCTGGCTGCCCGCCGACTGACAGCATACAGTACAGATACTGTACTATGTCTTCGAGTTTGCCTATCTTATTTTCATTAGTTTCCACCCAGATAGTTGCTGCCTCAGACTTCTTTTATAATTTACTTAGAGAATCCTTTGTATCTCTTGATTGTCTGATAGAAAGCAGAGAGTAAGCATAAGGGAGGGTGTACTCTGACTAGAATGAGGTGATGAGTGGGGTCCCTCAGGAATCACTCTTGGGACCGTGTCTATTTAATATATATGTCACGTCCCTACAATATAATCATGATAATATATAGTTGACAAAATCTGCAGATGACTGCAGACTGGGAGCAGAGATAAATGCACCAGAGGATTCTAAAATACTTCAGGATGCATTAAACTATATACATGAATGGTCCACTAAACACAAATTATATCTCAATCTAGAAAAATGCACAATTATGCACATGGGCAAAAAAACCAAAACAAATATAAATTACTCTTTAAACAATACTACCCTCAAGATTGTAACTGAAGAAAAGGATCTGGGAATAACCATAACAAATTATCTACAGTTTAAAATGCATTATAAGAACATAGTACATAAAGTAAACAGAGTGTTGAAACTGCATAATTAGGCACATTTCAAGTAGGGAAAAGGAGGTGGTGATGCCGTTGTATGGGTCCTTGGTAAAACTGACACTGGAGTGTTGTGTCCAAGTTTGGACCCCGTAGAAGAAAACAAAAATTGACATGACTGAGAAGATACAAAGAGCCACAAGAACTGTTAGAGA
Source organism: Neoceratodus forsteri (assembly GCA_016271365.2). NCBI lineage: Eukaryota > Metazoa > Chordata > Ceratodontiformes > Ceratodontidae > Neoceratodus > Neoceratodus forsteri. The sequence goes on from JADMNL010000025.1 coordinate 136,290,296, forward strand.
CCAAAGGGGTAAAGATTATGAATCTAGGCTGAGGAAGTTAAACCTGTGCTCCTTGGAGTACAGAAGGATTCGGGGTGATATGTGTCTATTATACAAAGCCCAAACAGATGAATTATGGGAAAGTTTGGGTCTGGAATTTAGAGACCAAATTTACAATACAAGAGCACGCACTCTACAACTAAAGAAGAAAAATGTAATTCAGTGAGAAGACAGAAATGGTATAGCCAGAGAGTGGTACCACTTTGGAATACTGTACCTGCAGATGCAGAACAAGCTTTCTCTACACACTAGAGCAGACAGCAGAGAGCAGAGACACGTGGGACGTGAGGCGTGCGGCAGATGGTGGCTAAGCTGAGCCAGCTATCAAGAGTTTGAAAGATATGGAGTGCTTGTAAATCGTTGTTTGTACTCATGGAAGACTTGCACTTTTATTTTCATTTGTTTATATATTTGTTTATTCGTACGCCCGTCTGTTTGTTTGTTTTTTTTTGTTCTCCGGCAATCGCTATGTTTATTCGCTTGGTCGATTCATAATAAGGCAATGGGAGTCTTTATTGGATTTTAACTTCTTCGTATACTGTGGGAGTTTGCTTCTGACTGCATTATCTGGGATTATTCTCTGGTGGGAGCAGAGGATCATTTAGACTGTTTGGTGTCTGCTGCTAATTTCACGGTCTTGGAATTGCTGAAGGAAGGACTGAATTCTGTTTGGGGCGTGAGTACTTTAGATGGTGCTGGATTTGAACTGTGGAGGTGGTGCATCGGGTGTTGTGCTGGGGGTTCTCTCCATTTGTCTTGACTGGTGGTTGTCCGTGTCTTCCGCTATTGCCGGAATAACCATCTGTGTTTCCAGAAGCTGGAGTTTTTAGTGGTTTACTCCGCTATATTTTTATTGCCCCCGCCTCCGGCCATTGTAATTTGTCCCATAATCGTTGGAGGAAGAACACGTCTTTAGAGTACAGCTCCCCAGAAGATACGCTGCAGTTTGCAGATTGGTTGCTTTGTTTTATCGACCGCTTGGGAAGATAAAATGGATTCGGCTTTTCTTTGAATTCTTGACTATCCTGGGAAGGCTTTGTTTCTAAGGAAAGTGGAACCTTTTGAGTCAGTTCCTTAATGCTGGTTTTGGACCACTCAGTGGGTGTTGTCTGGATTTGGGGACTCTGCATTTATTTCCCTGCTTTTATTGCCCTATGTGGTGAATCCTAACTCTTCCAACTGTAGTGGTGCAGAGGTGGGGCATCCATCACTGGGGAGTCAGTGGGTGATTGTCCTTTCTTCTAGGGAACCCCTGGGAGTCCATTTGGTTGAGCTCCACTGGGGTCTCGTAGTATCCACTATAGCCTTATGGTGGGTTGGGTATAACCTTTGGGTTTTAGTGAAGGGAATATAGCTAGTCCCAAGATATTTTCAGGCTTTCTTCAGTGGACAGACTATTTTTGACTTAAGACTCTTTGAATAAGGAATTGTTGTGCCTTTTGGAAGATCTTGCAGTGAGAGTGCTCAGGACTGGGATTCCTTGATTTTTAGTGGTTTTATTATTATTACAATTTATTAATTATATATGGTAGTGAGAGTACCATATTATTCCTCCTGGCTACCATAGTGAGAGTATGATGTAGCTCGGGGGTTTATTATTTATTTATTTTTTGTTCTTTTTGGCTTATTAAGTTTTCTTTATCTAGTGGCACCAGTTAGTGAGAGTTCCTGGTTGCCTGGAAGGGAGATTTATTTTGTTAATTATTGTTTAGTTTGATAGCTATTTGATAGGAATCTTGGGCTTAGATTAGTTGGACTCTCTTAGTCGTGCATAAAATTGTTTTAATATTTAAAGGGGGATTTGGTTATTATTATTTAAGTCAGGTGGGAGAACTGTTGTTTGTATGAGAGTAAATAAAATTGGTTTAAAATATGTGTTGGGGTTTAAGTAAAATGGTTAGGCAGTACTCCCCCTCAAGACTTCGGGATCTCCGTCCCTTTAAATTACCTCCACTTTCAGTGGAGGTTTATGCTAGATGCCGAAATCTTGGCATTGTAAGATCTAAAAGTAGAAGGATACGGGGATCTTGGAATTCTTGGGGGGGATGGGATAGAAGAGAACGGATACGGACAGTAAGGGCTAGGAGACGCCCTGGGGCGAAATGGGTGCTGGAGCGAGGTCCTCCTTGCCTAGTTCCCATACCCAAGGGCACTGACTTGGAGTGTGTCAGGCAGGAAGTGGGATCACCCTTGGATTTCCGTCCCTTTCGGGCAGTGTTAAGCAATGCCAGGTTGATTAGGAACAAGACTGCAGTGATTGCTGATCTTGTTTCCTCAGTCGACTTGGCTTGCATCACGAGACCTGGCTAGATGGAAATGCTGGCCCTGTGTTGGACTCGCGTTCCGCTGGGTTCTCGGTGATTCGCCCGAGAGTGGACTGAGGGGCGAGTTGCTGTCTGTTTTAGACAAGATCTGGATCTCAGGGAAGTGCCAGTTGGTGATACCAATACCTTTGAATGCATAGTGGGTGCAGGTGCAGGCTACAGGACCCTTCTTATCTACCGTCCACCAGGGGATGAAAGGGAGTTCCTGAAGGAGGCTGAGGACTTCGTCGCCGACATGGTATTGGAATCTCCCAGATGGATAATTCTGGGGGATTTCAATGCCTGGGTCAATGATGAACTCTCGCCATTTGGTCAAAATCTCCTCCAATTAATGGATTCATTGGGCCTGTCATGAGTAATTACTTCTGCAACCCATGAGGGGGGCATACATTGGATTTGGTTTTCTATCTGGGGATGGAAATATCTGATGTGGAGGTGGAGCCAGTCAGATGGTCTGACCATCACGCCCTGAGGTTCAGATTTGCGGATCCCCAAAACAGGCCTGCCCCCAGGGAGTTAGTACAGTTCCGTCCTTTAAGAGGGATTACTCCAGAGGGCCTGATGACGGAGCTGGACTTCTCAGATTCTCCAAGGGATAGTGTGGATCCAGGGCCACTGGTCTTGGCCTATAATAAGGCTGTGACTGCGGCCATGGATGCCATAGCTCCAATTCATGTTCGTCCCCGTACTCTTCACCTGGGGCTCCTGGTTTTGACGGGAGGTCTGTGAGTGGAAGAGGAAGGACCTAAGATTAGAAAGACATTGGCGGAAAACTCAACTGGAGGTGGATAGACTTGTATTGTTAGAACATTATAATTCTACCAATCAGCAATCTCCCATAAGAAGGCAGAGTTCCTGTCCAGGGAGATTGCTGCAGCTAGGAATAGACCATCCCAGCTCTTCCGGACTGTGGACAGACTGTGCAATCCAGTCTGTCTCCAGACTGGTAGAGTATTATCACAGGTACAATTTGAGGAGTTTGCGAAATTCTTCACTGACAAGGTATCCACCATCAGGGATGAGATCAGCCAGTATCTTTCTATTGAGCATTGTACTGATCAATCGGGTGGTACTAATGCCCAGTTGTACTGGTCTACCTTTAGACTACCAGCAGTAATAGATATTGTGAGGATTATCCAGACTCATGACTCGACCTATTGTAAGTTGGACCCAGGCCCTACTCACCTGGTGGTGGGGTGTGTAGATGTTATCGGCCCAGTCCTGGCTGGGATAGTGGTGGTGTCATTAGAGAGAGGGATCTTTCTGGATACCTTAAAGGAGGCAGTAATACACCCCCTTTTGAAAAAGGCCTCTCTTGACCCCGACTGCCCAGCAAATTATAGACCAATCTCTAACCTCCCTTTTGTAGGGAAGATTATCGAGAAGGTGGTCGCTCTGCAACTGGAGGATCATTTATCTATCCACAATATCTATGACCCTCCAATCCGCTTCAGGAAGTGGCACAGTACAGAGATGGCTCTTGTTCGGTATTGAATGACCTCCTGATGGCAAGGAGATCAGAGGACCCATTCTATCTTGGTTCTCTTAGATCTCTCAGCAGCATTTGACACCGTGGATCATGGGGTATTGCTCGACCGCTGATGTTTTTCTGTGGCCTGAGGGGCAGTCCACAGTTGGTTTCGACCTTTTTGAGGGCAGATCCAGAGAGTGGTATCGAGTTAACACCTCCACTGACTATCTGCCCTGTGGGGTACCATAGGGTCGGTGCTGTCCCCTATGTTATTCGTGAGTGCATATGCTTCCACTGGGGACATTATAAGATGGTATGGGTTGAGTTTTCATTGTTATGCTGATGATTCTCAACTCTATCTGTCTTTATGCCTGATCAGGAGTCGGATCCCATCACTATTTTTAACAAGTGTCTTCTGGAGATTCAGGATTGGATGAGTGCTAGTTGGCTTAGGTTGAATCCAGGAAAACTGAGGTGTTGGTTGTGGACCCTGGAGGAGGATAACAGGGGCTTGGATGGGAAAATCCGGCTTATATCTTGGGGGTTTCAGCTTCGGCCTCTGGCCAAGTACATAACCTGGGATTAATTTTTGACGAAAGCCTGACTATGAAGATGCAAGTGTCGGCTGTAGTCAAATCTGCCTTTTATCATCTGAGGAATATTACCCGGTGAAACACTTGGTTCCACGGAAGATCTTTCCAACTTTGGTCCACGCCTTTGTCACCACCCTGCTTTGATTACCGTAATGTTTCTATCTAGGGCTTCCGTGGATATCCACCGCTGGTAGCTGGTGCAGAACGCGACGGCCAGGTTGTTGATGGGAGTTTCACGATCTAGCCATATAACACTTGTGCTGCATGATTTACACTGGCTGCCAGTACAGTGACGGATTACCTTCAAGGTTGCATTGCTGACCTTAAGGCCTTACATGACTTGGGACCCCACTACCTGAAAGAGCTCTTGGTGCTCACTGTCCTGCCCGCCTTCGGCCCTCTGATGAGGGATTGCTAGAGATTCCAGGTACAGTTAAAGATGTCAGGAGGTAGATCTTTGCCTATATGGCACTGAACTCCTGTGGCATTCTCTACCTCGTCAGATACGAGAATGCCAAACCGTTGAAGGTTTTAAAAAACAATTAAAAACCTTTTTATTTTCTTTAGCTTTTGCTGGAACATATTGAATAAGTATATTGTATGGTTGTTTGAATTATTGTTTAAATTTGATTTTATTTGTTTTTATTGTAAAAGCGCCCTGAGCTTGGGAAGGGCGCTTAATATAAATAAAATTTTACTTACTTACCTTTAGAAGTAGTGGGAAGTCCAACAATGAATGGCATTAAATTGAAACTAGACAATTATTATAGGTCCAAAGGGCTTCACTTTTAGCTTAAGTGAGCATCAAGGATGAAAGTCTATATCAGCTCTGATGAAGCCTATGTAACCTATGGCCCGGATACTCAAACTGCGCCAGGCTGTGGCGCAAGCCTGGGCGCAGCTCAATCTTGTTGCGCAGGGGTGTGGCCTGGGCGATATTCAATGGATCTGCACTATGGCTCAGCAGCTTTGAATATCGCACCCTGGCCACCCCCATTGCGCATGGTGCAGTGGCACCGCACCAGCAAGTGGTCAGAGTGGAGCATGGCGATGCGCCTAGCACAAGTGCCATTGCGCCATGCACAGCACCTGCGATATTCAAAAGGGGACATGCAAATGGGGCCATAATTTATGCAAGGCACACAGGGGTCCATTTGCATCTCATTACGGCCCCATTTGCATGTCATTAGCATGCAGGTGCACCGATCCCCGACGACTTGCGCCTGGCACCCTGCCAGGCACAGCCATCGGGGACCGATGCCCCCTGCAGCCCGATCGTGGGCATTCGTGTAAAATAAAAAAACCCTGCTCAATATCCCTGGTGGTCCAGTGGACCTCTATGTGCCTGATCGTGGGCATCAGTATAGTCCCCCCCACGTCCAATATCCCTGGTGGTCCAGTGGACCTCTATGTGCCTGATAGCGGGCATCGGCATAGTCCCCCCCAATATCCCTGATGGTCCAGTGGACCGATCGCTGCCCAATCACAGGCATCTGTAACACATAACAGACCCCTACCACCCTGGTGGTCTAGTGTACTCTCCTCCTCACCCGCCCACTGAGCCCCACCGCCTCGCTCCACCCCGTCAGCCGGGGGTGGCAGCACCCACCCGCCTGTCGCCTGCACTCTGCCAACTGACACTGGTGGTTGCATGCCTATTGATTGAGCATGAGCCACGGCATGTGAGCCCATGTCAGAGTTATTTGAAGTCCAGATATGTGAATGAATCATTCATATCTGACTGAATACAGACGGTATGGTTGCACGCCCATTGGCTCACGCCGTTAACCAATGGGTGCAGCCCTACCGAGCTGTCAGTCGGAGGGCAGCAGCAGGTGGGTGGATGCTGCCACCCACCGCTGATGGAGGTGGAGCGAGGCGGTGGGGATCAGTGGGTGGGTGGGGCGGGGGTATACTAGACTACCAGGGTGGTAGGGGTCTGTTATGTGTTACAGATGCCCATGATCGGGCGGCGATTGGTCCACTGGACTACCAGGGATATTGGAAGGGGGGGACTATACTGATGCCCGCAATCAGGCACATAGAGGTCCACTGGGCCACCAGAGATGTTGGACTTTCTATTTTTATTTAGTTTTTGTTGACCGGGTAAGTGCACTAGACAAATCCTGCCTATTTTCAGGCGTGACCCGGGGGAGGGGGATACAGATGAATGCCAACTGACCTTGAACCAGATGAAACTGTTAGTGGTATTTTTAGTGAATGAGGGAAATTTGACCAGGACACCGGGGAAATTCCTCTACTCTGGAGACGGGGGCGCTGTCCATCCATTAGCAGAGATGGAGGACCTCAGTCGGACAGAGGAGATGGCAGAGGAAGGTAGTGGGTTCGTGGCTCCGGACCTATCTACGGTTGAGGGTATGTCAGAAGGAGACATATGGTCAGCAGACGATAATGAAGTTGTGGTTTTGGATTCGGAGAGACTTGTGCCAGATTTGGATATGGATTTATCTGCTGAATTAATTTTACAAGAAGAACTTGATAAGAAGAAACTACACCTTATGGATTTAATCAACACGGTGGAACAGGATTTTCGCACTTGCCAGAGGAAACTTGATGCCGAACGGAGTAAGAGGAAACGATGATCTGCAAGCCCACTTATTGAGGGAGGAAAGCGTTTTGGACAACAGGTTGGCAATATTGCAGTGAAAATGCTACCGGAGGCCGTTTTATGTAGCGATGGTGGCTCAGAAATGTTGTCCAGTCATTCGTGTTCTTTAAAGTCTTGGTCCCCAGGAGAGGCGCTACAACAGGCAGGTTGGGTATGGGCAGGGGATAAGTGGGTTCCGGACCCCATAATTCCAGTCCCTGGAGTTTCTGCAATACACCTTAAAGTTTTTGAAGATTTGCACGTCTCGACAGTTGTTGGGGAAATTTCTAAGTCCTTGGTTACTGACAGTTTGAATGCGCAACCTCAGGAAGAGGCTAGTGATTTTCTAGGTGTGCAAGACGCCACTGACAAACAAGTTATCCGGGCGTCCCAAGATGTTTTGCAATCCCCTTTAGAAAATCCTATGCTGGACTGTGCAGCATTAGCCTCTGAGACTGTATCGTGCTCTCCTCAGATGGATTGCGGTATTTCTTCAAGTGGAACTGAGAGTTCTTTGAGACCTACGAGTTTAGGTACAAAATCTTTTGCTGAATTGTTTAAGAGACCTGTAGAGTCCACTAAACGCAGATTTTTAGTTCGATTAAGATACCGAGGGGTGTTACTAACAGCTCCCAATAGACTTTGGGTGGGGAAAGTTTTGCTAATCGATTCAATGTCTTTTTCATCTGCTGAAGTCTATGCACTGATTCACCCCCCTGGAGATTCTTATTATGATATCAGTTTTTGTACGGGGATATCCCTGGACAAGTTTTGGAGACTGTACTATGACCTTAAAGATCAAGAACACTGGAATGATTTTCAAGCTATACCAATAACGAAGCCCACGGTTAAGACTGTCACAATTCTTTTTAGAAATGAAGGTGTGAACATTTCAGACATTATGTTTTGGTTGGAGAAGAGATGTTATGTACAAGACAAGCCAAGACCCATTCTGGATGAGAATGGTTTTTGGACTGGGGTTTGGACTATTTGTGTTTGTTTAAAACACGATACTGAAGGGATATAGCATTTACCTAGTTCTTTCTTTTTAGGGAGGGACAGGGGTATCATTTTTTATGCTGGACAACCAAAAAGCTGTTTTAAATGTGGGTCTTTATCTCATTTAAATACTTATTGTGACCAGGTTAAGTGCTTCCATTGTGGCATGTTGGGTCACTCCATGATGAATTGTACTGAATTACCGGTTTGTAACTTATGTAGCGAAACTAATCATATTTTTTCAGATTGCCCCTGGAAAAATTAAGATGTTGCAGAGACATCTGATCAAGAGCATCTATTGCACAGGCTCGTGATTCCAGATGTGATAATGATGGGTTGGAATCAGGTCCCATAATTCGAGGTAGGAGCAGAGGCAGAGGGCGGGGAGGAGTACTTTCGAATGATAGGTATTCTAGTTCACACACTGACCAGAGCTTATCGGTTCATGTGCCTTTAACTGAAGGGAAATCACTAGAAGTGCAGGTGAGGGATGCCCCCCCAGCACCTAATATGGGTCCCTGTAGTGAAGACACGGTAACACCATTTGAGACTCCAAAAGGGTCCCCTATTAGGTCTGCTTCGAAGTTGGGGATAGAGCCTAGTTTTTTACAACCATCAGTTGTGTTAGATAAAGAAAGGGGAGACGAAGAACTACAAGACTCTAATCTTAGCTTGTTATCCTCTGATGGTAGCGAAAATAGTATTGTAACTGCCTTCCCTTTGCCTTTAGAGAATAGATTCTCTATCCTTTCTTCTTGGGGCGATCAGGTAGACTTTGCTCTCCCCGTTACAGCTCCAGTTCCCCATATGACCAATAAGGCTCCTATATTAGATATTCCTGGGGGTTCTTCTAGACATAAGCAACCAGAGATTAAGAAACGGGTAACTAGATCTAGTAATAAATTGTCCAAACCTCCTCCTTAAACACCTTTTACGTTATCTGTAGCTTCATTGAATGTAAACAGTATTAAATTGCATGTTAAACGTCAGATGACATATGGAATCCTTTCTTTATTGGGCTATGATATTTTTCTCCTACAGGATACCCGCTTTCATACGATTTTGGAGACTGTCAGGGCCAGCAAACAATGGTGTTGGGGTGTTACGTATTGGTCTTTTGGAGAGGAAACTTGTAGTGGGGTTGGTATTTGCTTCACTACAGTGGATGTTAAACTCAGGTTAGTCGATATTGAACCAGGCCGGGCGTTGCTAGTAGATGTTATGGTGCATGGTATTACCTGTTGGTTGATCTCTATATATGGTCCACAGTTAAAATCTTTGAGGATCGAATTGTTACGCAAAATCCAACCGTTTTTGTACATGGGGAGATATTTATTTTTCGGTGGAGATTTCAATATTAATTTCTTGCAGAAGGGGGCATTGGGGAAACAATACTGTGATAAGTCCTGTTTATCTACAATCCTCTCTCTTGCTGGTTTAAAGGATTCTCATCAAGTTGGGAGGGCTTCAGCGAAGCCTATCTTTTTTAAAGGTAATTTAGCCTCTTGTATAGATTTTATTTTTGTAACGAAATCTATGCGTATTGATAAACGGCTGTATGTTCTGATTGAAACTTTGGATCATGTATTGATTGGTTTATCGATACATTTCCCACAGTGTAGGAGAAAAGGTCTGGGATTTTGCAAACTGAATGCTTCTCATTTAAGCATTGCATCGGTTATTAAAGACCTGGAGATGATTGTACGTGATCAGGTCACTACTATCGGTTAATATGATGATAGGGGGAGTTGGTGGGGGGCCTTTAAAATTTGCTTGGTAGGGTATTTTCAGTCCCATAGCCATTTAGTGGCTAAATTGAAACAGGAAACATATCTGTCACTTCGTCATTCTTTACAATTATTGCTTTCTAGACAATATGAATATGGTTTGGATTTATAAAAAAATATTACTCAAATGAAATTGTTAATGTTGCCGTATCAATATGATCGCATGGCTTCTTTACTTAAAGAGCAGTCATTTGGGACCCAAGGGAAAACGGCACAGGTGAATCCTTTCTTAGCTTGTAAATCTAGAGTAGAAAAATGCCTGCTTTCTAGTCTAAGCAGGGAGGATGGTATTTTAATTTTGGTTAATTAAAGCATAATGGATTTTTTGGATTCTCATGTCAATAGAATTTTCGGGACTCCGCATCCAGTTTCTTGTTTTACTTCCCAGTTGTTAGTGGCAACAGATCTTCCGCAAATAGATCAGGATTTACAGTCTGTTATGATAGCTGATTTTTCGGAGACAGAACTGGGACTGGTAATTGCTTCTCTTAAGAGTGGGGTTTCTCCAGGCTCCGATGGATTGCCAGGAGAATTGCACAAACTGTTATGGAAAATTATGCCAAATGAGTTATTGGCTCTATATAACTCCTTTCTTTCAGACATGCTTTTGCCTACCCAAATGTATGAAGGTTTATTAGTTTTTCTCTTCCAAAAGAGAGATCATTCGGATATATGTAATTGGAGACCACTGACTCTTTTAAACGTGGATTTTAAAATATTCTCTAAGCTTTTGGGGAATAGACTGTCTGTGGTGATGCCTGACTTGATTAATGGACAACAATTTTGCACAGTTCCTGGGACGAAATTAACGGATGCCTTGATTTTCCTTAGAGAAGTTATGTCACTCGGTTTAGATAAAGTGGGAGGTCCTGAGGGTTTTTCAGTGAGACTAGATCAATCCAAGGCCTTTGATGAAGTATCACAAGATTATGTCTGGGAATGTTTAAAGACGTTTGTCGTACTCATGCAATTTGTGCAGTGGGTACAGTTATGCTATGCATTGGCTAACGTTGTACCTTTGGACAATGGGTGGAAAGGGGGGACCCATATAGTCTTAAAGGGAGTTAGGCAGGGATGTCTGCTTAGCCCCCTACTGTATGTTTTGGCTTTAGATCCATTGTTGAGGGTACTCAGCAAATCCCCTTTGATCAGAGCTATAATGGTGGACTCTTATTGCCTGCCGAAGTTTATAGCCTACACTGATGATATTTGCATTTTATTACCTGATGAAGTGGCAATACAGTTGGCTTACAATATGATCACTTCCTTGGGGTCGATCATGGGGGCCCACATTAATAGTGAGAAGACGAAATGCAATAGCATTTCGGGGTTTCCTGATTGTCCAGCTAAAGTAGGATGATTTTGGGTAGAATGTCAACCCTGCAAGATCCTAGGACTTTATTTTGGAGGTAGAGAGGGAGCTTTGGATAACTGGACATTGGCATTACGAGAAGGGGTAAATAAGGTGTCTCAATGGAATAGGCATAAATTATCTAAACAGAAAAGAATTTATTTAATCAAAACTTATTTGATCCCCGGTTTTTTATTTTTAAGTAATGTTTTTTTTTTTTACCTAAATCGTTAGAAACTTCCTTAATGTGTTGTTTTTTTGCGGAGTGTGGGGTAGCCATTTAAATCCCATTAAAAGGAACACGTTATATTTGGATTTTAGAGAGGGGGATTTGGGGATGATTAACCCTGTTTTTTTTTTTTTTTTACAAATTTTTTATATTTGAATCTGGTTTCTGTGCCGAGGGATATTTCGAAAATGTGGGAAGTGCCCCTTAAATTACATTTGCAAGGTGTTTTAGGTGAATGGCAGAAAGGTCAGTTTCTCCATCAAAATAAACGCCGCCCTCCTTTGTTGAATACTTGGAGAGCAGTGTTTGATAAAATAAAATGTTGGGGCATACAGTGGGGGGTAGTAAAGACTTTAACTAAGAAAGCATTGTATAATTTGATTTTAAGGCAATTTTTTTGTGATACCCCATTTTCAGCCCTTCCGGAGGCAGTTAGTTTAAATTTAACTAGTTATATAACTAATTCTCACATTCCGCAGAATATGTGGGATATTACATGGTTGGGCATACATGGTAGAATTAATGTCCGCAGCAATCAGAAGCATAAATCTTTCCAAGAGCATTTTTGCCCGAGGGAAAAGTGCATAGCCCATTTAGAAACTATGGATCATTTGTATTTTGAGTGTACCTATGCTATAGAATTTTGGGATATCCTTAAAGAATGCTGGAAACAAAATATAGTATTTCCGCCCCGAAAAGTTAATTTGTATTATGGGTTCTTTTCTACAGAAAAGCCAGGGAGTCAGTATAGTACATTATGGGCCAGATATTCAAAACTTTTCCCAGGGGCTAAATTAGCACTGCCCGGCGGGAAAACTTAGCCCGGAGCACAAAGCAAGCTATATTGAAATGGAAATAGCCCGGTGCTAATCCTGCTGAATATTGCAGGCTAAGGAAGCCGGGCAAACTGGTCTGGGAGTGCAGGGCAAAAATAGCCTGGGAATAAGACAGCACTGAATAAAGCAACCAGGAAGTGCAACCCACAACAACAACAACACAGAGCACAGCAACGTGAGGGCAGGTACAGATGAACTATATGGCCAATGTGTGTGCCAGCAAATGCATGGACTCAGTACAGCTGCAGGAAGCAGCAGATGTGAAAGAACAGTGATCAAAACTGTATATTATTCCCTGTACCGTTAGCGCCACGCTAACACATTAGCGTGGCATTAAAAGCGGAGTTACAGTTAGCCCGGCAAACACGCTTAGTTCGGAGCTAAAATGTGCCATATTCAAAGTGTTATGCAAATGAGCCTACTTAGGTAGTCTCTGGGCAAACAACCAGATTAGTATCTCATTATACCTGATTTGCATGCAGTTTGCTCAGCATTACTGCAGGGTCCCACAGAGCCACCTGTAGGTCAGTCTGGAAGTACAGGAGCTGACCAGGTCCAACCGCAGCTCCACCTGTAGATTAGTCTGGCAGTGCACGATGATAGCTGCAGGCTACATGTAAACAGTACAGTATAGCATAGCATATTGTACCCCAGGGGACAAGACAGCATAGGCATAGGTGGTGGTGGTGCTGCATGCAACTGTCACACTGTAGGGCATGCTACACTGCACAGCAGACACTACAGTAGCAAGGGGGCCAGTAGTGTGAGGGACACAGCACTGCCTAGGGTGTGTAGGGCAGTGATGATGACTGCACTGTACACAGTGACAAGCCCAACCTGCAGGTGTTTACTAACAGTGGACATTACTGTTACACTGTTGTGTGACCCACAGATGCTGTACCTGTGGCATGGGATGCTCACAGTGACATGTACATTTCTGGCTTTGTGTGCTGTGGCAGTTGTACAGCTGTGTGGTATGTGGCCGGGGGGGCATACATTGTCCAAAAGGCACACTAGTGTTGGGGGTATTCCCAATACTGGCCCATGTGCACTACATGATGTGTCCCAGCCTTGTGGACACACCTGGTCTGTGGCACAGCCTCACCACCCATACATGCTCCCCTCAATATCCTCCATGCCCACAGTGCTGCATGTGTGTGCTGGCATCTGTTTGTGTCCACAGATGTGTGGTCCACAGGTGTATGCTGTATGGCCACACTGCCATGCTGTCCACTGGCGGCAGGGTCACCACTTACTGCCTGGCATGGCTGGGACTGGTGGCAGATGATGGCATCATTGTGATGCCATCGGTTAGCAGCATGCTTCCTCTACATTTGGCTTTATCTATGTGTTATATTTATTTGTTAGGGTCGCGCAAAACCCACGCTAAACCCGCGCAAACACCGCGCAAAGCCAAAGTGTCATGCAAAGCTGATTGCCCAGGGTTAAGACAAGCTTTTCCTGGGTGGTAATTTGCACCGCGATAAGTGTCTTGCTAAGTTGCGCAAAACCACTTAGCGCGGTGCTAGTCGCTGAATATAGCATTGTGCCTGTATTCATGTCAGTTTGCCCCTTGCATACATTATAATCTGGCCCGGTGCTAATGCAGTTTGCCCGTGCTATTTGGCCTTTTGAATATAGCAGACCCGTGCTAATCCCGTGCTAAACCTGCGCAAACGGTTTTTGCCCGGCGCAAAGTTTTGAATATCTGGCCCTACAAGTTCTTCATGTTTTTTTTCTGTATTGGCTCTGGATTAGTAGAAGTTATTGCAACAACAGTTCATTTCTCCACTTGCTTTAGTATATATGGTAGAATCTGATGTGGGGAAATTGAAGTTTGCAGAACGCAACCAGCTTACAATGAATAGGTGGGATTCCTTTTGGAAAGGTTTTGATAACTTATGACCTTTCCAGTGGGAGATTGGTTCTGTTGATTGATCGAGGGTTTTATTAATTTATAAGAATAGATAAGATTTTGTGATTTATATGTTTATTTTTCAGATAGAAATGTTTTTTCATGTATGTATTTACACAGTTTGTATCTGATTGCCTTGCGTAGTTTAAAAAAAAAAAAAGAGGAAATTTTATCCCAACTCTTATAGTGGGGAAGGGGAAGGGTTGGGTTTATATTATTTCCCTTACAAATGGAGTATTAGTATGAATTAATACTTATTTATGTCCTTTCGATTCCCTCCTTGTTAAGAATATGAATATAATATCGATGTGTATAATTCAGTTATGATTTGCTCAGATTCGAAAAAAAAAAGGAGGAAACATTTTTTTTTCCTCCTCTTTTAGTGGGGAGGGGGGTTGCTTTGATTGTTTTCCTAATATTTGGAGTTACTGTATGGAATATTATTTATGTTATTGTTTACTCTTTTTTTATGAATTTGTATGATGTAATACTGATGTGTATATATTAGTTTTTTTGATTTGTTATGATTTCAATAAAAATTCCCCTACTCTGCCTGCAGGGAGGTTTGCCGTCTGCTGCAGAGAATCAGTCTCTGCCTAGTTGGTCATGGAGCAGGACGTGGCAGAGTGTTGAGTGCCTGCTGAGCTGCCTGAGTCAGCTGGCGTTACTTTGGGAGTGCTGCATGTTCTGGACTCTGATTCCTGTTTTCCTGACGTACCTTTTGTGCCTGCTTCTGATATCGTGGATGTCTCTACATTGCCAGACATGGATTCGGGACCAGTTTTCTTACCTACGAGTCCTGCTGAAAGTAAGACTGTCTCCTCTCTGCTCTCTCCTGATGTGGTTTCGGTTGGGCTTATTGCATCAAGTTGTCTCCTTTCCTCACCGCTCCTGAGTGCACCGGAAGGGAATGTGGAATCTGCCGGGAGTTGTCCGGTTCCGCTGCACCCTCAGAATGCTCCCAAGTCGGGTGTAGAAGGGGAACTCTCCGGGTCTGCTTCTGTGTCCACACCGGTGATATTTCAAACGGAACCCCTTAGACAGGATGGGGTTTCCACTTTTTCCTTTCCTGCTTCTACACACACGATTGCACAGACGGCCCCGACAAAAGAACAGACGGCTCCGAAACAAGATTGGGCAGACTCAGTGCCTGACTCTATGAACAGGTGGTCTGTGGAGACTTCTCTCTGGGCAGTGGGCTGGGTGTGCTCGCCTGTCTCATGGCAATGGACTTCAGGTTTTGCACCAATTCGGATTCCAGGAGTGCAACTAAATCCAACATCCTCAGTATCCTCTTCTATGCCTTTGCAGACTTTACAGACCTCTTCGGGTGAAGTATCGACTTTTCCTTTAGACTCTGATTTAGAGCTTACCCCCAATCCTAAACTGTTTTTTCCTTTACAACCCGTTCTACCACCCCTGGACTCTAAACGTGAGGTGTCTAATCCTCCTTTTCCTTCGGGTGATGGTCATTTGGAGCCCCCCCCAACTGTTCAGTCAGCAGTTTCTTCTGCCAAGTCTTTAGGGGGTGAAACTGCTACTATTCTGGGGAGTGATATTGCTGGTGCCTCTAAATCATATGCTTCCTTTTTTAAGAAAAAGGTGGTGCCAGCTAAAAGACATAATGATGTTCGTATTGTGTATAAAGGGGGTCTTGAATTGTTCCCAGATAGGGAATATGTGGGGGAAACTTTACTGAAACACAGTTTAAATTTTTTGGCTACTGAATTATATTCTCTTATTCATGTATCTGGAGAACGTTCTTTTGATGTTAGCTTTAAGTTACATGCGGGGTTGGAGGCCTTTTGGAGCAAGTATGGGAAGGTAAAGAATACTCCACTGTGGACCCCGTTTGAAGTCATTCCTCTTACAAGACCTGCTCAGAAGTCTGTTACAGTTCTTTTTCGTAAGGAAGGTGTCAGTGTGACTGACTTACTTTTTTGGCTTCAGCAGCGATGTACTGTTTTGGGGTCCTCTGAGGCTATTTTTTATGGCGAGGGCATATGGACGGGGGCTGGAAGTTTAGGGTCATTCTTCGGGAATTAAATGGTTCTTTACAACATTTGCCGAATTCTTTTTTTTGGGGGGGTGACCGTGGTGTTTTGTTTTATCCAGGCCAACCTAAATCATGTTATAAATGTGGTGCTTCTGGACACCTTAGTGGTGTTTGTGACAAAATTCTTTGCTCTCTGTGTGGTAAGCTGGGTCATGTGTCCCAGCATTGCTCTGAACCTGTCTGTTGTAACCTACGTGGCCTTTTAGGTCACACCTATGGGGAATGTACCCAGGCCGCTTCTTCTAAATCTGGATCTGGGGATTTGGAGGAGCAGAGATTGATGGTTGCGATTGCTCAATGGATGCACATCCAGATGGGGGACACTCCCTTGCCTTTAGACCCTCAGCTTTCTTCTACCCTGTCAATGGTGCCTCCTCCCCCTGAATTCTGTTCTGATCTCCCTTTGGTAGTTCAGAGGCCTCAGGAGGTTCCTATGGTGGTAAAGCCTGCAGAACCCCCTCCTGTAGCGTTGGGTCCTCCTTTGCAGGACTCAAGGCCTGTGCTGGTTGCTTCTTCTCCCAATATGCCACCTCCACTCCTCTTCCAGTCCTGGTCATTGATCCTGAACAATGGGTAACGCACCGCCGGAGCTGGAGACAGCCGGCCCCCAAGGTTCACAAAATTTCAGAAACTCAGACTTCTAATCATTTTCAACCTCTTCTTTTAGACACTGAATCTTTGGAAAAAAACTCCGAAGTTTCTTCGGAGGGTTCCCAGTGTGCTGATCCTGGCTCTGATTCTGACACCAGTGTGTTGAGTGAGCAGGTAATGGGCCCCCTGAAAGGCAAACCTACCTCTAAAAGAAGGAAGACGCGGGCCTCTGGTAGGAATAAATTATTTAAACCCCCTTAATTTTTTTCCCCCACATGACTCTTTTTGCCCAGCTAACTTTTTTAACGATTAATGTTAATAGCATTAAAAATCCAAAGAAGCATGGTGGTGTCTTTTCTCACCTAATGTCCATCCCTGTAGATGTTCTTTTTTTACAGGACACAAGATTACATACTGCCTTGGAGGTTCGCCATGCTAAATGTGGCTGGTATAAGGGTCCTTCGTACTGGTCTATTGGTCAGGGTGCTCGCGCGGGGGTAGGAATTTTGTTTAACTTACCTTTCCAGCTCATAAAGCTGATTGATTTAGTGCCGGGAAGGGTTTTTTTGTTGGACGTTAAACTATGTAATACTTATTTTTGCCTTATTAATATTTATGCCCCACAAAAGAAAGCAGACAGGGTGGACATTTTTTTCCAGCTTCGACCTTTCCTTTTTTTGGCACAACCTGTGCTTTGAGGCGGTGACTTCAATTGAGGTCTTACGCTTCATGATCGTGGTGGTGGCACCTCTACTAAAAAAATATTTTGTGATATGTTGGCTTTACAGTCTACAGTTTGATTAGCTCATTTAAAAGATGTGTATAAATCATTTCACTCTAAGGGGTTCCCTACTTTTCAGCGGGGTACACATGCCACTCGCATTGATTTTTTTTTTCTCAGTAATCAGGTTCCTGTACTTAATGCATGAGTAGATTCAGTAGCATACTCTGACCATAATGCCCTTTCAGTGGTGGTAGAGGCGTGGGATTCTCCTTCTGGCCCTGGTCTTTGGAAGTTCAATACACTATTGCTATCTGGGGGTTCCCTGTCCCAACAAATATTATATTTTATAGATGGTAAGAAAACTTTATTCCAGTTATTTGATAATCCTTTTCTTTGGTGGGATAGTTTGAAGTCTGATTTGTGACTGTTTTTATTAAGTGAGAGCAAATACTTATCGGATTTGGAGAAAGTGAAATATCAGACACTCAGACAGCAGTTGCAACAATTGATGAGTTTGGCATATACTACTACACATGATTATGGAGCTCAGATTCATTCCATTAAACAACACATGCAAGACTTTCATGAGAAACAATTGGCATCTTTGACTATGCAACAACGTTTTGGGACACAGGAGTCTTTTTCCGGAAGTCTGTCCTTTTCTGAGCTGTTCTTCCTGCATTCAGCATAAAACCATGTCTGCTGTCTGGGATTCTGATAGGGTGACTGTTACGAAACAATCAGATATTATGTCAGTTGTGTCTAGCTATTTAGGACGACAGTTTGATATGCAGTGTACTAACACTGCTGCTTTTTCCCATTGGTTGCCTTTTTTGAATATTCCTGCCCTCTCTAGTTCAGCGCTCACTGCCCTTACCTCTGTTATTTCCCCTGCAGAGGTTCTGGCAGCTGTGGCTGCATTGCCCAAACGAAAGGTACCGGGTCTAGACGGTCTCCCATCCGAATTATATGCTCTACTGATTCCGCATATTTCTAAAGAATTGGCGCAGGTTTATACTTTCATGTTACAGGAGAGTTATTTTCCCATTCATATGACTTTAGGGGTTGTAACCTTGCTGTATAAGAAAGGAGATAGGGAAAATTTGGATAATTGGAGACTGATTTGCTTGTTAAATGTGGATTTTAAAATTCTTATGAAGATATTAGCTCTATGTTTATCTAAGGCTGCGTCCTGTGTTATTTCCTGTACACAATCTTGTTCTGTTCTGGGCAGGGTAATTACAGACCAGCTCATTGTTTTAAGGGAAATTTTTGAATCTGGCTCCTTTTCTTCTACTTCTGGATTGGTGGTGTCTTTGGATCAACGGAAAGCTTTTGACTCTGTGGAATTTGACTTTTTATGGCAAACTCTTTACAGATATGGTATTCTGGTTTTATTTATTACTTGGTTACAGGCTATTTATAGTTGTCTTTTTGTTAAACCTCTGGTGAATGGCTTTTTAGGGCCTTTGGTTCTGGTAAAACGTGGTGTACGTCAGGGGTGTCCATTGAGCCCTTTGTTATTTGTTTTTTGCATTGACCCTTTACTTCGGTTATTGAATGATGTCCGCTTTTTCACTCCAGTTAGACTTTCAGGTCATCCTGCCCCTTGGACTGCTGCCGCATATGCGGATGATATTTGTCTATTCTTAAAATCAGAAACGGATTTGGATAGGGCTTTAGAGTTTTGTACTTTTTTATGGTACTGCTTCTGGCATACACCTGAATAAAGATAAATGCATTATCAGATGCTTAGGGTTAGCCGTTTCTAACACTCATATGGCTGGTATACCAGTGACGCATGGTCCTATCTCTATTTTAGGGATTGTCTTTGATACTGGTAGGCAGGATTTAGTTAATTGGGATTTCAAACTTACACAGGGGAAAGCTTTAGTGGATGGATGGAATAAGTGTACTATGGGTAAGTTTAAACGGGTATACATGAGTAGGACTTATTTGTTGCCTTTATTTTTATATGTGAGTGTGACTTTTCCCCCTCCAAAAGAACGTGATGCTACTCTTTCTGGTTTGTTTTTTCAAGCACTATGGTGTAGTAGATTGAATCCCATTAAACGCAATGTATTATATCTTAAGGTGGTGGATTGAATATGGTAAATCCAATTCTATTTTTGTTTATTCAATTTTTGTTTGCTAATTTTTTTTTCCCATTTGTAGTCGGCGGACTACTAGTTGGTCACCTTTTTTTAAATTCTGTATACGGGCATGGTATGATGGTTGGGTTTTTGATTCTCTGAAAGTTTTTAAATCGGTTTCTTTTTCTTCTGATTATTATAGGGTTTTTTATGCGCCTTAAACGTTGGGGCATTATCTCTCACTTTATTTTGCATTATTCCAAGAAATTGCTGTATTCCATGGTACAGAATAAACATTTTACGGACCCCATTATTTACCTTTATGCCCCCCATCTCTGACACCTGATGTTATGCGATTGTTTCATAATACACGAGTGCCTTGCAAATTTCAGGATGTTTTGTGACTTTGTTGCCATGAAAAGTTGAATGTTAAGTCTAATCAAAAACATGATTTTGCAGCAGGCCTCAATGTGTGACACAATATGAAACTATGTCTCATTTGTTTTTTATGTGTTCCTTTATTCAGTCCTTTTGGTCCTATGTGGCCCTTTGTTGGAATATGGTTCCTTTTCAGACTCTATCTTATGAATATTTGATTTATGGTACTTATGGTAGGGAGTGGTCTTCTTGGGACTCTAGTACCCTATCTGTGTTGTTTTCTGTTCTTAAATGGTATATTTGGAATGCTCGTTGTTTGTTCACACTGCAACAAAAACTTTTGACATATGATGATATTGTGGGGAATGTTTGTAAGGAAATGCGCTGTTTATACCATAAGGAAAAGGCTTTCCAAACTGCTCAATATATTCGTACTGTATGGCGTAATCTTCCTTGGATCACTGATTCTGATGTTCCAGTGATGTGACTTGTGATTTTGTTTGTTTTTCTCTTGTTTCTGTTTATATTTTTTGAAGTGATGTTGTACAATACTTAATAAAAACAAAATTCCCCTACTCTTTTCGATAAGTGCCATGGGATCTTCAACATCCACCTGAACTACTACCAATCTAGGCAGATGGGACCTTGGTTTAATGTCTCAACCGAAAGACGGCACCTCAGAAGTGCAGCCCCCCTCTCATGCTGCACTACAGTGTCAGTACTGGGATATTAACCCAAGTGCCAGATGTGGGAACTGAACCCACAGCCCTCTGATCTCCAGGCCTCAGAGGCGAGTGTGCTACCTACTGAAGCACTGACACTGACAGGTTCTATTACTGATGCCCGCAATCGGGCTGAGTGCGGTCCACTGGACCACCAGGGATATTGGACTTGGGGGGGTTCTATTACTGATGCCCGTGATCGGGCTGAGTGCGGTCCACTGGACCACTGGGGATATAGGATGGGGGGGCTTAATCTTCAGGACAAATGCCCACGATCAGGCACATAGAGGTCCACTGGACCACCAGGGATATTGGACATGGGGGTTTCGCACGGATGCTCACGATGGGGCATGGGGGGGCGCCACCAGGTGTGGCAGGAACTCGGGTAGCCACCCACAGGTGGCAGCTGCTGTGTTGTGCCCTGCAATGTGGCAGCTCACCTGTGGGTGGCCATCACTTTTTCCTTTTTTTTTGGGCTTAACTTTGTGCAGGCACAGGTAGGGGTTGTGCATGCATGACTCTGCACATCCCGGGCTGAATATCGGTCTGTGCAGGTTATGCATGGGCACGCCTCCCCCACCTGTGCCTGCATACATTACTGATGCACTCCGGCGCATCGGGATTTGTATGGTGCACTTTTCCCTTTTGAATATCGCGCCAGGGCACATCAGTGGGTTGCGCATGGTGCAACACTGTTGCGCCATGCGCAACCCTTTTGAATATCTGGGCCTATGCATGTAATCTGAAATGTCCAGTTTAATCCCTCTTAACGTGTCTTTAACCTGTTGAAGATCAGACTTACGTTCTGAAGTAATAGTAGGTGCCATGGAGCCATGCTATGTGGACTTCACTCCATCATTCAGTTTGGAGTTAGCTAGTGCTATAACAGCCAATTGACAGAAACATTTATTGTTGCTGAAAGAAATGTCACCAGTGAGCTGGGTGAGCCAATTTTTGTAACTCTCGATTAGCCAGCTTCTTACTGAACAAATTAACCAAACAAAAAATGGATGAATTCTGTGAGATTAATGATTTTTTTGATACAATAAAAGATTGGGCAAAGCAGTAGTTATCCAGTTAGGTGGCCATACTTCTTGGTGCCGTGTGTGCACTCATCTTAGAAGCATTTTTTAAATACTGGGTCAGATTATTTTATTGTTTCATCATTAATTGTCTGTAAAAGAACTTACTGAGTTTTTCTGATTTGCAAACTATTAGTAAGTACCATTTTAGAACATGCAAACATATATATGAACATACCAGCAGATAAAGCCCTTACAGTCTATCTTGCCTGCTCAATTGTGCAGCTCACGTGTATTTACAAAGGGAACCATCTCACTCCCTGTTTCCCTTTTGACCTCCTTAAACTTCTCCTTCTCCCTCCCACCCACTCCCCTTCTCCCTTTCTACCTGTAATTTTCCCTCATCCTGTCCTAACCCTCTTGAAGCTGTCCACCATTTTTTGAGATATCACCTCCTCTGGCAGCTCATTCCACTTGGTCACCACCAAGCAGAATGAGCTGCCAGAGGGGGTGATATCCTTAAACCTTCCCTCCACCAGCTTTAGGCTTTGCCCCTAGTGCTCTTTTTTCCCATTAAGACTGATGAGGCCCTCAGTGCTCACCTTATTTATACCCTTAAGATATTTGAAGGTCTCAATTATGTCTCCTCCTCCTCTCTTTCCTCAGTATAGTACATATTAAACTCCCTGAACATCTCCTTATAGATGTTGCCCTGATGGTCCTGGATCATCTCGGTTGCTGTTCTCTGGACCATCTCCAGCAAGTTGATATCCTTCTTAAGACACAGGCATCAAAACTGCACACTATATTCCAGATGTGGTATTACCAGTGACTTGTACAGTGGCTGAATAGTCTCCTCCTTCCTGGTGGTAATTCCCCTGGCTATGCAGCCCAGCATCCAATTTGCTTTGGATTCTGCTCTCTTGTAGTGTGCAGAATGCTTCAGATCATTGTGATTATTACTCCTAGGTCCTTTGCTTCCTCTGACCTGGTCACCTGCACTCCACCTAATCAATATTCGGTCCCTGGATTCTTTGTTCCTCAGATGTATAACTTCACACGTTTTAGCATTGAACCCCAGCTACCAAATGCCTGACCACTTTTCTATCCTAGCCAGGTCCTCCTTGAGTTCATGTATTCCCACCTATATGTCCACTCTCACACAAAGCTTGGTGTCATCTGCAAATAGGCAGATTTTACCCTTGATCCCATCCACGATGTCACTTATGAAAATGTTAACACCATACCAAGCACTGAGCTCTGTGGGACGGCACTGATCACAGGCCTCATGTCTAAGAATTCTCCCCTGACTACCACCTTTTGGCTTCTATCCTGAAACTAGCTTCTGACACATCCCACAAGCTTAGCTTTCACCCCCAGGTCCTCCAGTTTCCTCACTAATGTCTTATGAGGCAGCAAGCCAAAGACCTTGCTGAAGTCCAAATACAGGATATCAACCACCTGGCTCTTGTTCACTGTCCTATTGGGCCGATCGAATAAGTCAATTAGGTTAGTTTGGTAGGACCTTCCTGACACAAACCCATGGTATTCTGGAGCCCATTTTTCTCCAAAAAGCTGACCATTCTCCATTTCAGAATGGTCTCCATCAGCTTACCCACTATTGAGGTCAGGCTAACTGGTCTGTAGTTCCTTGGGTCATCCATTGGCCCACTTTTATGGAAAGGCTACACATGCACCATTCTCCAGTTCTAGGGCATGTTTCCAGACTCCAGAGAAGTGTTAAACAGGTCTGCCAGGGGACCCACCAAAACCTCTGCCAGTTCCCTAAGGACCTTCAGGAGCATGCCATCTGGCCTTGGTCATTTGTCCACCTTTAGGGCCCTTAGACCCTTGAGTACCTTGTCAGTTTGAATTGCACCATCTGTGGCTCCCCCATCCCAGTCCTCAACTCCTACTCCCTTGTGGTACTGGTCTGCTCTACTTCTGAGTGAAGACTGAACAGAAGTACCCATTAAGCACCTCCACCTCTTCTTCACTAACCTCTGCCCAACTTCTCTCCTTTTTTAGCCTGACAGTCTCATCCTTTGTATTTCTTTTCTCCCTTATATAACTGAAAAAGGCCTTCTCACTTACTTTTACCTCCTGGGCTAGCTGTATCTCTGTCATGGCTTTTGCCTCCTTTACCATCCTGCTCATCTCTCCTGACTTAGTATCATAGTCCACCCTATCCTCCTCTTTCCAAGTGAAGTTGCACTTTGTTAATGCTGCATCCTTGTCCCCCTCTGCTTTTGCCACCTCCTTGCTGAACCAGCTGGGTTATTTGGCCTTAGCATTCCTACTTTGATTTTGTCACACTCACTATTGACCTCCATCAATCCCTTCTTGATTATGGCCCATTTCTGTTCCACATCCATCCCTACTCTGATCCTAGCTAGGTGTTCTTTCAGAACTTTTCTTATTCTACCAAAGTCAGCCATCCAAATGTCCAAGATCCTTGTCTTGGTCCTGACCATCCCTCTGCTCATGTCCAGCTGAAACCACAACTTCTAGTGGTCACTTTCAGCAGGTGGCACATCCATCCACCTTCACATTGTGAACATGAGCGCAGTTGGACAGGACCAGATCCTGGACAGCCCTCTACCTGTTCCTTACCCAATTCACCACTTTGGGTCTCATCCCTAGGCTGCTCAGTTTGTTTATCAGTCTCCTGTGCAGCATAATGTTGAAGGCCTTGCTAAAGACCAGATAGGCCATCTCCACTGCCCTCTATTTCCCTGGTCACTCAGTTGAAGAAATCAATCAGATTCATCTGGCATGACCTCCTCCCCATGTGAATCCATGCTGCCTTTGGTCTTGTAGTGCACTGGATTCAAGACACTCTACCATCCTTTCTGTTAACAAAATTTCTATTAATTTCCCCACTACTGATTTGACACTGACTGGTCTATGGTTGCTGCTCTCCTCCTTGCTGCTGTTATGGAAATTGACTATGTCTGCTCTCCTCCTGTCCTCTGGAACCACAACAGTTTCCAGTGAGCTGTTAAATTAGACCATCAGTGGGACAGCTAGCAAGAGCCTGAGTTCCTTTAATCCCTTGGGTGTATCCTGTCTGGTCCCATATCCTTGTCCATTTTTAGAGCTGCAAGTCCCTTCAGAATTCTTTCATCTGCTGCCCCCTAGTGGTTTGTTCCCCCACCTTCCACTGTGAAGACTGAGAATTACCAGTTCAAAATAGCTACTTTTTCTTAATCATTTTCTGCACAACCTCCCCTGGTTGTTGCTATTTGTGTTTAAGTTTTCTGTCAGGTTTTGCAGCAGTAAAGCACTTCCGGATAGCGCTACACACCAAACAGCAGGAGTAGATCTGAGCGGGTGCCATGCCGGTCATTTCTAAGAGATTTCAGACCTGCAGGCAGCCAATGAGAAGCATCAGATCCATCATGAATAATTAATTAGATTTATTATTTATAATTTATGTTACACCATACTGTAGAGTAATTATTGGTACATGGGGACTGTCCACTATGATGGCTGTAATGTCATCATGGTTTGGATGCGTCAGTTCTAGCACTGCCCCATCCTTAGTGGGTTCCTTGATTAGTTAGCTGAGAAAACGTCTATGTAGGGAGTCAAAGATGGGCCTGCTCCTTGCTGAAGTTTGCTGAAGCTGCATTTGGAAGGCTTCAATTTATATCTGGCAGATTAGAGTCCCTGATTAGTAGCACCTTCTCCTTACTTGCCATCCTGATGATGGCTTCCTTGAATGCCTTATCCAACTCCTCTTCCTATGCTGGGGAATGTTATGCCACCCCTGTATGGATAGCTGCCCCAGTATCTGTCTCCAGGATTACCCACAACACCTCCAGACCTTGTTTTTACTCCTAGTACTCCAGTACTCCTGTGGTCTTGATTTCCTCCATCACATAAAGTACAACCACTCTTCCCCTTCTCTCATCTCTGTATCTCCTGAACAGACAGTAGTCCAGTATGGCCATGTCCCAGTTGTGGCTGTCAGTACACTATGACTGTGTTATGGCCACCAAATGTAGGATAACCTTTGTCTTTATGACCTCCAGGTTGGGAATTTTATTTCCCACCCTCCTTTCATTAGCACATATGGCTCTTCACACCTTAATCCCTCCCTGCCTGCTTCCTTGCTTCCCCCTCCTGCTTGTGTTGCTCCCTGAAGCTCCCCTGCCCCTTCCCTTGTAACCTTATCTATTATCCGTTTCCTTTAATCCTTTCTTTTTTTCCTGATTTATACCCCAGTTGTCCTCTTCCTTGTCCCTTCCCTTGTCTTCTTACACCCTTGCCCTGGTGAAGCTTACTGCCCTCAGCCTCCCCCTTCCTGCTGCTTCTTCATCTGAGAAGGACAAGTATTGCCTTCCTTGGTTTTATAGCTTCCCCCATGGCTAATTTAAATGTTTACCTCAAGCAGCATTTAAACCTCTCACTAAGGACTGCGATCCCCCCCTCCTGGAAAGATGCAGACTGTCTCACCAATGCAGCCCATATCCTCCCAGGTTGACCCCTAGCCCCCAATGCAGCCAAAACTCTCACCATACTCCATGCCTTCAACAGATTTTTAAATCCATGGTGTGGAGTGTCATATCCTCTCCCCAGTTGTATAAAGGTAATACTTCAGCAAAAGCCACTGTGCATGCCACCTTTTTGAGGCCCCTCCCTACCTCCCTGATATTTCTCTGCACTACCTCTACTCCTACTCTGTCCCAAGGTGGACAATGACAACTAGCTTCCTCCCAGCTTCTGCTGTCCAAAACTGGAGCACAATTTCATGTCTATGATATTGTCTTCTTTTATATCAAACAAGTCAAAATGGCACATAATAGAAGCAGGCAGATATTTACACATTTTTGCACCATGCAAACAAGGTTATTTATACTAAAAGTGGTGTTCATACACATCTAAACAGTAAATTACACACTTCTGAAGTTGATTGGCATTTGTAGATGTTTAGATCCCTTCAACCAAATTGAATGTTCCCTGGTTGTTGTTTTTTTTGTTAGTTGGTGGGTTGGCAGTGTTGGGTAAGTTACTTTTTCTATTACTTTCTATTATGTTTGGAAACTTGTTCCAGGAAGCTCTGTGCAGTCACTAGCAATGATGGAGACGTACTAGAGAAAGTAATACACCTTACGATTATAGTTACTTATTTCTTTTTATACAAAAACAACACAAAAATAATAAATAACTATAACAGATTACAATTTTTGAAAGTCATAGGTTAGTTCCTAGTTACTTTTAAATAAATGTAATCAGTTACAGTTACATATTTCTTTTGTATAAAAAGACATAAATAATTGTAACTGTAAGGTATATTACTTTTTCCAGTACTTCTCTATCATTGCTAGTGACTGCACAGAGCTTTCTGGAACAAGTTTCCAAAAGTAATAGAAAAAGTAACTTACCCAACACTGTTGGTTGGTTGGTTGCTTGCTTGCTTATATGGTAGATTGGTAGGTTAGTTGGTTGGTTGGTTGTTTGGGTGGGTGATTAGCTGGTTTGTTTGGTGGCTTGCATGCTTGATAGTTTGCTTGCTTGGTTGGGTAGTTGTTTGGTTGCTTTCTTGCTTATATGGTTGTTCAGTTAGTCTGTTGGTTGGTTACTTGGTCAGTTGGTTGGTTGTTTGGCTGTTTGATTAGTTGCTTGGTTGATTAGTTGGTTGGCTGGTTGGTCGGTCAGTCGGTTGGGTTGGTGGTTGGTTGGTTGGTTGCTTGGTTGGTTGGTTAGGTGGTTCCTTGGTTGCTTTATTGCTTACTTAGATGGGTGGTTGGTTGCTTGCTTGAGTGGTTGGTCAGTTTGTTAGTTCAGTGATTGCTTTGTTGTTTACTTGGGTGGTGGTTGGTTGGTTGATCACTTACTTCCTTATTTGCTGGTTGCTCTGCTGGTTTGTTAGTTGGGTGCTTGCTTGGTTGATTACCTGGATATTTGGTTAGTTAGTTGGTTGGGTGGTTCATTGCTTGCTTGTTTACTTAGTGGCTTGCATGTTTAATTGGTGGCTTGCATGCTTAACTGGTTGTTTGTTTGCTTGCTTGCTTGGTTGGGTGGTTGTGTGGTTACTTAGTACTTTCTTGCTTGCATGCTTGGCTGGTTGATTGATTGCTTTCTTGATTGGCTGTTTGCTTGCTTGATTTGTTGGTTGGTTGGAGGTTGTCTAATTGCTTTTTGCTTGCTTGCTTAGCTGGTTGGTGAGTTGGGTAGTCTGTTGTTTGCTTTGAGTGATTGGTTGGTTGGTTAGTTGAGTGATTGCTTGGTTGCTTACTTGGATGGTTGGTTGGTTGCTCAGTTGGTTGTTTACTTGCTTACTTGGTTGCTTGCTTGATTTGTTGTTTGGTTGGTTGGGTGGGTGGGTGGGTGGTAGCTAGGTTTGCTTTCTTGCTTGCTTGCTTAACTGGTTGGTTAGGTGAGTGGTAGCTTACATACTTGGGTGCTTGGTTGGTGGGTCAGGTGGCTGGCTGGTTGATTGCTTGGTTACTTGCTTGCTTAATTTGTTTGATTGCTTGCTTGATTGGTTGTTTACTTGGTTGGTTGGGTGGGTGGTGGTGGCTAGGTTACTTTCTTGCTTGCTTAGCTGGTTGGTTTGGTGGATGGTTGCTTGGGTGCTGGTTTGAGTGATTGGTTAGTTGCTTGGATGGTCAGTTGGTTGCTTGGCTAGTTGACTGATTGCTTGGTTGCTTGCTTGGTTGGTTGGTTAGTCATTCACTTGCTTGCTTGTTTGATTAGATGGTTGGTTGGTTATCTGGTAGCTTGCTTGCTAGCTTGGTTGGGTGGGTGATTTGTTGGGTGGTTGCTTGGTTGCTTACTTGGGTGGCTGGTTGCTTGGTTGTTTGAGTAGTTGGTTGATTGCTTGCTTGGTTTGTTGCTTGCTTGACTGGTTCTCTGTATTCTTGGTTGACTTTTTGGCTAGTTGGTTGGTTGATCATATGGTTGGCTAATTTGTTAGTTAGTCGGGTGCTTGCTTAGTCTGTTTCTTGGTTGGTTGGTAGCTTGAACCTCTACAATGACTGAAGATAGCAAAACTATCTTGTTTGTCAGCAGTTTATTGACCTGGTCTTAAATGAGAAGCCTGTTTTAGTACAGTATGGGTATATATGGTCAAATAACATGCTAGTCTCAAAAGGAGCTGTCTTGAACAATTAACCTAGGAACTGAGCCCTCAGGTGTAACCCAGTCTGATTCAATGCAAATATATGCAAATTGTATGTTCAGGAAAAATAGGCAGTAATACAGTTTTGCCTTATGAAACTTTTCTTTTTCCTATTTTCACACCACAAATGGAGCACTATTAAATTTAACACATATTGTTCTATTTCCATATCAAAAATGTCAAAATGGCACATACAAGAAGCAGGCAGATTTGTACACAATTCTTGAGTTTTCAAAAATCTTCCAGATTTGATCATGACTGAAAATTTTGGAAATGGAGGCAATTGTAGGTACTCAGAAGTCATCAGGAGAGCTGGTGGGTAGACTGCTGACTGTTAACAACACTGAATGTGCAGGCCCACCCCTCTGAGCACAGAATTTGCCTATTTGTGAGGGTTTTGTTTTTCATATTTAGTGTAGAGGGGCTTTCCAATATGATGTTTGTTTTACATTTTTTAAGTACAAATCACTTTCAGAAAGAGATGCAGTGAAGTTTTAATTCACCGGCGAAGTTCCAGGGAAGTCACAAAATTCACCTCTGGGGAGTAATCCATGAATTCATCCATCTAAATTGGCCATTTCATGTGTGAATTGTCACCGCGAAGTGTGGAATTTCACCCTTGAAGTGTGGAATTTCACCCTTGAAGTGCAGAATTTCACCAGTGAGTGGTGAAGTTCTGCACTTCACAGGCAAAATTCCACAATTCAAGGGCACAATTCTGCACTTCGTGGGTTTAATTTCGCAATTCACATCCGCAGATTATTTCATGAATTATGCGAGATTCACGGATTGATTCACGTAGCGAATTTTGTGGAATTTGCCCATCTCTACTTACAGA